>CM060929.1:496244474-501244474 GCA_030765085.1 Allium cepa
GATTCGTATCGATCAAAGGTGAGTTTGGTTCGTGTCCATCCACATCGCAGTTGTTCGAATCGATAACGTACAAGTCCTTGTTCGTATCCATCTTGCTCAAGCGAGTTCGTTTCGCATCGATGGTATCTGCAGCAATCGATGCGAAATACACCAATATTCATCGATACGAACGAGGGCTATGATGGATCAATAGTCGATTCGAAGAAGGACTGGAATGAATGGTTGAAAACCAGTAATTAATGCGAATAAAACTCCAAAATTGAATACAGGTAACTCGGTCAACTGGGCGCACAAGGTGGATCGATCCAGGAACATCGCAACACGTCACCGCATGCTCACGTGCCCTGATCGATTCAAACATATCGATGTGAATCAATCGATTCGAACCACACGGCCTGCCAAAAAATCAAAACTCGTATCGATCATATCTCCTAAACCACAGATCCAAATACCATGAAATTTTCACAGGAGCTTGCGTACAAGCTGAAGAATGTTCCTACCAAGTTTCAGATCGATTGGATCATTTTTTGATCGATACGAAATTGATTCGTATCGATCACAGACCGAGTCGAAACTTGGTGGGTTCGGTCGCGTGGGCCCACTCACGTGCCAGAAGAAGTCTCCCAAAGTTTGAGCACGATATTAGCCTCCTACGCCTATAAATAGCCCCCTGAAGCCTAAAGAAAAGGGATCTTTTGGCTATTTAACGTCCAGACTCTACCGGATTCAATTCTACACCTTACCATCGCTGTTGTACTCAGATTACTTCATTGTTATCACTGTAATCATCTGTAAATAGCAAGGATAATCAATAAAAGATAAAACTTTGAAGTGGATGTAGGCCGGAGATAGCTGAACCACTATAAATTTTGTGTTTCTGATTGTTATTTCTGAATTGCTGTACTTAGTATTGTTTAGATCTGAGATTTGTGCTTGAATATTGCTATTTGTATTCATACACGGGTGCTTTCACGATACTTGGGGTTTGTGACCATTTTTGGCGCAAACACTTTGGTGCTTTCACTGAGAACAACTAGCACCTGCTACACCAGACTTGAAGTTCAGATTCAAAAGTTTGAAGGATTCAGATTTAGAGAGAATGACTCGACAAACTAGTAGAAGACAGAGGGCTGAGAGAAGCCAACAGGAAGGAAGTCAAGAAGCTTCCTCCAGAGCTGGGGAAGGACAAGCTTCGATCTACATCACCAGGGATGAAATGGAGGCTATGGCCAATTCATTGCAAGAGAGATTGTTGAAAAGTCAACATGACATGATGCAGACTTTCTTTGAATAGATGAGAGCTGTAGGAATACAAAACCTTAGACCGACTACAGAGACTGCGAACGTGGAACAAGGAACTAGGGTCGTGGAACCTAATGGAGGACAGAATACAGAACCAGAGGGCAATCAACAAAAGCTTGGGGGCAGGCCTACAGGACCTGACACTGGAAGGCGTATGGATAGAGCTCAACAGGCTAGAGCGAGCGCTAACAATAGTGAATCGCATGAGGAGTATGTAACGGAATTCCCTTGGGGGCATGAGGGGCAACCTTTGACAGACAATGCTGGATTAGCTGAGATTATTAGGAGAACTATGCATGGAGGTCTGACCAATAGAGATTTGGAAGGAGTGAACAGGAGTTCGTTTGCATGGGAAATCAGGACAGCTCGAAATCCGCCTGATTTCAATCCACCTAGCGTGGAAGTATATAACGGCAAGGGTGATTCAACAGATCATCTGATGAGATACACTAGACACATGGAAGTGCGGGGGCACCGGAGGAAGTTATGGCCCGATGTTTCCCTCTGTACTTGATGGATATAGCCGCAATGTGGTTTAGGAAATTGGAAGAAGGATCTATCAGAACATGGGCGGAGTTGGTGGATAGGTTTCTGAGGCAATTTCGGGTTCATATCAAGAGGCCTAAGAACGTGATGATGCTAACGTCGGTAAAGAAAAGGATGGATGAATCACTTAGAGCTTTTCTAACTCGGTTCAATTCGACGGTTGCTTCGGTGGATCGGCCGGATTCATCGATGGTTTTGATGGCGGCAGTATCGGGAGTCAGAGAGGATTCGAATTTCAAGGTATCTTTAATACAAGACCCACCACTGGATCTCGGGGAATTCTTTCACGAAGTTGAAAGGTTCCTTCAGCAAGGATGCATGTACGGACTTAAAGTTAAAGGAAGTGAATGCGACTGAGGGTGGAGGACCATCCAATGGAGGCTCGGATAAAATTAAAGGAAAAAGGAAGCTGGATGACGATTCAGGAAAAGCTAGGAAGCGATGGAAGGATCCAAAGTTTTCCATGTATACAGGACTAAACGAGACGCCGGAGCGGATATACATGGAAACCCGTAATCGCCTTCCCTACTGAAGGCAAGCTAGGAGAGAACCTTTCGAATGGGAAAGGGCCTCGGGAAGGCACTGTCTCTTCCACGATTTGGACGGACATGATACCAACAGCTGCAGGCACTTAAAGGACATAATTGAGGAGCATGTAAGGAATCGACAGTTGCGACAATATGTCGGAACTCGGAATGTAGCGGTGGAGCAGGAGCAACCACCGCCTACCTCGAGCAACGATGGTGTGAGGCCCAGGAATGATGGTCGATTGGTTATCAATTGACTGGGATAATATGAAATAAGTAACGAGCTACTGGAAAACGGTAGAGTCATTTACACATGTATGGGGACGAAGATAGCCCCTAGGCATGCTCTGAATGATGATAAACCACGATGCTATGGCTTGTGAAATTTGTCTTTTGTTTTTGGATTGGACACTCATTTTTCTGGTCTTGTTTTGGAGTTTGGTTTGAACTCCTGGTTTTGTTTGCTTTCTGGTTTGGTTTGGATGATTGTTTTCTGTTTTGGATGTTGGTTCGGATTTCTGATTTTCTGATTTGATTTGGATTTCGAATTGGATTTTGATTGGATTTTTATCTGGTTTTTTGGTAAATGGTCGTCAGGTATGGATTATATCTGGCAAGGGGTAAGTCTCTTCGTCCGCATGTGGCGAATTGGCTTATTCAGGTCGCTGAGTATGGACAATGCCCAACAAGGGTCCGGAGTGACCAGGATTCGGCCTAGGACTTAGGCCATACATTTTTGGCTACTGTTTCAGGTCGTCGAGTATGGACTATGCTCGACAAGGGTCCGGAGAGACCAGGATTCGGCTTAGGACTTAAGCCATGGCATTGTACAACGTCCAGGGACACTGGACCACGGTCGTCAAGTGTGGATTGCGCTTGGCAAGAACCCGGAGAGGTTAGCTCAACGTCCAAGGACACTGGACCACGGTCATCAAGTGTGGATTGCACTTGGCAAGAACCCGGAGAGGTTATGGATTTGGATATCGACCCAGCGAGGTCCTGGATTCGGTTATTGGCTATTGGATAAGGATGGATTAGGACTCGGTTGTCGGGTTCAGATGGATACGGAACTGACTAGAGGTTTTGGTTACTGGATTTGAGGATTTGGCATCGACTCGGAGCAGTCGGAAATGATGTACTCTGATGATGTGGCTATGGACTTTGGATATCGCATTCGAAACTATTCAAAACACGCCTTCCTATCACAAGGCATGTTTTGGGGGGCAAATGTTATCCCACCTTTTGGTCAAGCTGGAATATCAATAAATTGGCAAGGAAGAACGGATATCAGGAATGGAGACCGATTGGAAACAGGGTAGCAATCGATGTCGTTAAAATTTGGCCGAGGTCCGATCAGGACGGAATCGATTGGAAATGATGATCAGGACTAAGGGAAGCTATGTTTCAAATTTCAAGTCAATTGGAGTTCATGTGATTAAGATGTGATCGATACAAGTTAGGGAAAGTGTAGTTCGAATCCATCATACAGCTCAATTTCGAATCGATGATATTCGACTCCATATGGGGTTAGGTTCTTCGCATCGATCCAAAAGCAACAGCGTCATATTAATTCAGTTCGTATCCATCATGGTTGAATTACTTCGTATCGATTAAGGACTGGACCGATTCGCATCGATCACAGGTGAGTTTGGTACGTGTCCATCCACATCGTAGTTGTTCGAATCGATAACGTACAAGTCCTTGTTCGTATCCATCTTGCTCAGGCGAGTTCGTTTCGTATTGATGGTATCTGCCGGCAATCGATGCGAAATCACCAATATTCATCGATACGAACGAGGGCTATGACGGATCGATAGTCGATTCGAAGAAGGACTGTAATGAATGGTTGCGAGCCAGTAATTGATGCGAATAAAACTCCGGAATTGAATGCAGGTAACTCGGTCAGCTCGGCGCACAAGGTGGATCGATCCAGGAACATCGCAACACGTCACCGCATGCTCACGTGCCCTAATCGATTCAAAGGTATCGATGCGAATCAATCAATTCGAACCACACGGCCTACCCAAAAATCACAACTCGTATCGATCATATCTCCTAAACCATAGATCCAGATACCATGAAATTTTCACAGGAGCTTGCGTACAAGCTGAAGAATGTTCCTGCCAAGTTTCAGATCGATTGGATCATTTTTTGATCGATACGAAATTGATTTGTATCTATCACAGATCGAGTCGAAACTTGGTGGGGTCGGTCATGTGGGCCCACTCACATGCCAGAAGAAGTCTCCCGAAGTTTGAGCGCTGTATCAGCCTCCTACGCCTATAAATAGCCCCCTGAAGCCTACAGAAAAGGGATCTTTTGGCTATTCAACGTCCAGACTCTGCCGGATTCAATTCTACACCTTACCATCGCTGTTGTACTCAAATTAATTCACTATTATCGCTGTAATCATCTGTAACTGGCAAGGATAATCAATAAAAGATAAAACTTTGAAGTGGGCGTAGGCTGGAGATAGCCGAACCACTATAAATCTTGTGTTTCTGATTGTTATTTCTGAATTGCTGTACTTAGTATTGTTTAGATCTGAGATTTGTGCTTGAATATTGCTGATTTGTGTTCATACATGGGTGCTTTCATGATACTTGGGGTTTCTGACCATTTTTGGCGCAAACATGGACCCTTAGGGATATGAATATTGGGAAAATGGATTTTCATTGAGTTTTATTTACTAGAGGAATTTAGAAAACTTTTAATCTAATATTTTGGAAAAGTTTCCACCATTAAAGTAAATTTCATAATTATGGATTTCTAAAAAGGATATTTGAGAATTTAAAAACTTACAACACTTTACTTTATTGTATATATATATATATAGATTTATAAATTAAAGAAATAAATTGTTTATAAAATTTCTGTATATATGTATGTTTTTCTCTACCCTTATAACCACTTTCAAAAATATACGCTTAAATTATTTTTAGAAAGATGATTTTATAAATTTTGGGTAATAGAAATTTTAAGGGGGATATATTTTAAAGTGTGAACCTTGATGTACTTTTTAGCCTGTAGAACTCTAAAGCTTAGGATCTCAACTTTGGGTTTTGGTATTGATTGTAGAGAACCCATGGCATCAGTAGAGGTGGAGCACTGGCTAGGAGGGATGGTGATTTTGAACTGGTCAGGAGAATTCTGGCGGATCTTAACGAGCCATCATTATTTGAGGAAAAGTCGAAGGAGCCAGTAGAGCCTGTTAAGCAACCTCAGCCTCAGCTTCAGGAAGAAGACCCCGAGGAGGAATTCGACAGTGAAGAAGAGTTTGAAGTCGAAGGTGAAGATGATGAGTTTGACGACGAGGAAGAGTTTGAAGTAGAGGAGGATCTTGAATCGGAAAATGACGATGCGGTCATTTGGGAGATAGGTGAAGTTGTTGAGGATCCAGTTGTCGATGTAGATTTCTTTCAGAGAGAGCCTAGTCCAGAGATTGTTTGGGTTTCGGGCAGTGACGTGGAGTCCAGGGAATTGTCGGGACCCGAAGGGGAGGTCTCAGGGAGTAAGAGTCTACAGTTAGTGTTGGATTGCTTTCTCTTGGTAGTGTATGCCTTTTTGTATGTGGCTATGACCCTTGGACGTCATAGGGGTTAAATGTTTGGTAGGGTGATATATATATATATATATATATATATATATATATATATGTATATGCTTGTATGGATGATGGTAGCACTCGTAAGAATATTTTGGCTGGTACTAGATGTAATGCATGTTGTTGATATATATATATATATATATATATATATATATATATATATATATATATAAGTATGAAATCTATGTATTTACTGGTGTAGTATGGGTTGTTATTAATCAGTTCTAATGTGTGTAGATAATTTTACTAACATAGCTATGGAATTTCGGGGATGAAATTCTTTTAAGGGGAGAGGAATGTAACGACCCAGGATTTTTGACGTCCCGAGTTGTGAATATTAATTCATAATATTCAATAATATTGTATTTTAATATACAGTATTTCCGTTAAACAATAATTAATAATTGTATACAATTTTCCAAAACCAATATAATTTGAATTTTTAGATCTATATTAAAATACAGATTGATTTTTTTCTTATATATGTATATTTTTTTTTAAAGGTAAAATATATATATTGTTTTAGATAAAATATGGGTATTTTGTTTTAAAGACAAAATATGTATATTTTGTTCTAAAGATAAAATATAATAGAGAATTAAAATTAATTGGAAAAAAACCATATGCATATACTTTTACATATAAAGATAATAAAATTTATATACATATAATTTGGATAGAAATTCATAATGAAGAAGAAATTATATTTTTAATTTGCGCATATGAACAATATGATTTATATTAAATAAAGGAGTTTCAAGTGAACTTTTCTAAAATAATACACCATGTATAAGAAAATTTATATATATGTGAAGATAAATTCAAAAGGGAAATTTATAATATTTATAAGTAGAAAAAAATGTTATAAAATAAAATGATGTGTATAAGAATCGCTTAAGTACAACTAGGAGAAACTATATATACACATAAATATCAAATGAACTTGGTTTATTTGGAAATAATATATTTCTATATTATCATTAAAAGATGTATATATGGATACATATATACATGAAGGCTTAAAAATAGTTTTAACCATCTTATGTTCTTATGATACATATGTATATAGGGTGTTTAAAATAGAATATTATTTATTTTACTTAAGCAATATATATATAAAGGTATATTAACCAAGAAGTGTTATTTTAATTATCTAATTTCTCATTTTTGTTTTAAAATGTATAAGGTGTGTTGAGATAAATGCAAACATTACTTTGTCAAAGATAAAATGGGATGTCTATCTTCACGAGTACTTACATATACTTTAAAGATTTTACGGTTTATATTAAAAATATAATAATAGGAAAAGATTGCAAGACATTAGCTGTAAATATAAAACAGGTTAACAAAACTGTTTTAAATCAAATAAAACAATTGGTAAATAAGTGACAAATTTTTAATCAGGAAACAAACTTACACCTGGAATAAAACAACTGATAAAAATGTTGTAATGATTTTCTTTTTTCTTTTCAAATATTTCTTCAATAAATAAAACATCTTCTCAATTACCAAAAGATCTTTTCAGGCTATCATCCTTTGTTGCAAAGCTTGTGTATATATAGGTCTTAGATCAGTGTTGTTGTTTTAAAGATTTAAACCTGTAACTTAAGAAAAATATACCTTTGTTCAAAATTGTAAGCAAGCATGAAATGTTTTAAAAAAAAAGAAAAGAAAAGCAAGTACTCTGTAACCAAGTTTGGAAACTATAGAAGTTCAAGAAGCATCTCTGTTTAAATTCAAACCACCAGGAGATTTTCAAAAGCAAGTTTAGTTTTCAAATTAAAGATCTTCAAAACTTCAACTTTAAAAGCTTCTGGAATCAAAAAGTTTAAGATGAGAAACATTTATTTCAAATTTGAAAATGAGATGATTGCACCATTGACAATGAATATATTGTTTATTCCAGTTTCAAAAATCTAGATCTCTTAATCTACTTCACATTTGATGATGTTATAAACTAAGAAAATTTGTATTTTCTAGTATAGTTGAAGTTAAAAATAGTTTGTAAACGAATTATGTTGTATAGTTCATTAATGTCAAACTTTACAGTGAATAATATACTTTAGTAAAAAATCAATATTTTTAAAACAAGGATTCAAGCATGCAATCTGGATTCTTGCATAGGAATAGGATTTTTAGAAGTTAAATCATGATTTTTAACAGTTTATAATGTAAGAACATTTAAAATGACAAATTTCTCTTTAAAAATTAATTTCGCCACCGTGGGTGGTGGAGATGTCGGGACGGCAATGTTAGGAGGTGCGCATGGGCTTGGCGAAGCGATCGACCGCGGCCATTTGTTGGATTTGGGTTTGGTTTGGTGGGTCGATCGACTTAGGGTTTAAGGGTAGTCTCGGCTTTGGGTGGCATCATGATGGTTACGAGGAGTGGTGGTGCGACCGGAGTTCGAGGGGTTTGGCTCGGAGGTGGCTGTATGGGTAGGCTTTCGTCAGAGGTCGGTGACGTGCGAAGCAGTGGTCGATCGACGTTGTAGTGGGTCGATTTGTGGAGATAGGTTGGTTTTCTGGTTTCTGGAAGGGTTTAGAAGTTGATCAATTTTCGATCAGAGAGGTTGCTGTCATCGGTGAAGTGGCAAATTGGATCCGGGAGTGATGAAGGACTGGGCGGTGATGTCACGACAGTGAGATGGTTTGAGGCGAGGGTGTGCACGTGCACCGGTGCACGAAGGGGTTTCCAAAGCTGGATGAATCGAGCGAGGAGGTTTGAGTTCGATATGGGTTGTGTCTTGATTCGTGAGCATTTCGACGTTTGTATGGAAAGTTGGTGAGTTGGTCGGTGATGTTTTCCGGTTCGTGGCGTTGGAATTCATATGGATATAGGGTGGAAGATTGTTAGTCAGGTAATAGAAGAAGAAGGATGTGGGATAATGTTTGGAAGTGATGTTGGGCTTCGGTCCAACTAGGCTAGAATAGTTGCATTTGTATTTTGATTTCGGGTTTGTCTTTAGTCTTTGGGTTTTTGGGCTTCGCCCCATTGGGTCTTTGCTTATATAAAAAACAAGATTTATTTTTTAAAGAAAATTTGCTATAAAGAAAAAAGTAAATCCATAACCATTTGTCTTTCCAAGCATATAATCAAGCATGTTGTATAAAGTAATTTTTTTATCTAATTCTCTTTGATGTTGAATGTTATTTAAAGTATTATAAGGAATTTTGGAAATAATAAACTTGATTTACTTTAAGATTTTTTTTAATTAAGGTCATTTAAATAAATTATTTCATCATAAATTAGTCAAGCTTTTAAAAATAATTTTTATTATTAATTCTTGAGTTTTATTTAAATAAATTGAAGTACAATTAAGATAATTAAGGGAAATAAAATGTTTATACTTTTGAATTAATTCAAATTCTTAAGTGATTCTATATTTAAAATAGTTATTTAATTTCACAGATAATATAGTGTTATTAAGGAGATGGTTTGTATCGACGGATATTACGCCGTCGTATAACCTGTTGTGAAGTTAAATAAGTAAAATTTTACAAGCTTGTACAAACAAGAATTAAATTACCGTTTGAGAATAAGTGTCGTTGTATAATTTTATACGACCTATCTGTTAAGTTGTTCCCAACAAAATAAATGTGTAAATTGTAGATTTTTCAAACTGTTTGACATCTGGTCGGCGGAGACAACACCATTCCGCTAATTATTTAATTTAACTACTGTGGGTGGTATAAGCCATCATTCTGATATTCTCTGTATAATCGTTGTGTAACATCCCGCCTTTTCGCACACTTTAAACCGACACACGTGTCAATTCAAAGCATACGCAAGGGCGGATTGTTATGGGGTAAATAAGAAAAACAGAGAAGAAATAAAAACAAAACAGAATCTCACAGCGGAAGGATAAAATATAATAATAAATATACAGTTCATAAATGGTTTACAAACACTTGTTATTCTTTACACAATAAATATCAAAGTTACACATACCAATACAATCAATGCAGCGGAACAGTATGAGTGTGGTGCAATACTATAAATAATAATAATACAAATCTTCGTCTTCGTCCTCCAAAGCTAAATCTTCAAATCCTGAAACGCTCGGACTGACCCGAGCGAATTTGAAAAGACAAAAACACCCGAGTCAGACTAGAATATCTTATGTGAGTTAAATAAACAGAAATAAATATGAGTACAGTAACTCAAGAGATGTTCGGGATTTACATCTCCTAAGGATCCGTTAAACTATTTACTATGTAGTATATTGCGCTATTATAATAGTGTCTATTTATAAAATAAACTTACTTTTAAATAGCGTTAAGGGGTTACCCATATAGCCCTTAACACAAATAATGCCAATAGTCTATACAGTACCGTAATACCTCCTGATCGGGAGGCTACCAGAGGATACTCCATAGGTACGACACAAATAGAAACTCGTAGTAAAGGCTCGGTATGGTAGGTGACGCGGCACAACTAGGCAATGCCAGGGTAGATATACCAATTGCTATCCAGGCTGGTGGAAACGTGTAGCCGCAGTTACCGCCCACCTCGGACTAACTCCCCAAAATCAAAATATAGAAGTGGCCACTGAATCAATCCAAGTCAAAGTATAATATCGAAGAGGAGCGTCCGATCAGAGGAATGACCTCATTGGCCTGAGAATCGCTCCTGTTTTAGCCACCTTATGCCAACTCACGGGAGTTGGGTCCACGTATTTACCTTACAGGAAACGTCGCCACCACCTACTTCATTCTGGAATCTCCACCGCGTACACGGTTAGTCAAAGTGGTTTTCGGTATCGACAGAGAGTATGTCCATATCCGATCCCGGTCTCTTTGCCAACCCATCGTTATTATAACACCGCGGTCATTTAAAAATAGTTTATACTTTAAAACCAGAATATAATCCATTTCAAAACCATAATATTACGATATCATTTCTTCTTTAAAACCCAAAAAGATTCATTTTGATATTACTTTTATAAAACCCAAATCAATGATATCATTTCCCAAATATAAATCTTTTCCAAAAATTATGCCACTTTTAAAATTTATAATCCCTTGTAACTAAATATTTGAATATTAACTTTCAACATAATACTTCGAAATCCATAGTTTTTAAAACCATTACTTTCAAAACTAAATGGTTTGGATATTCAACCGTATATAAAATAAGTGGTTTAACTTAAATGTTGCTTTGAAAAGAAATATTTCTCGTGGCTTTACAATACATTTCTTTATTTAAAGTTAAAACCAAAATTTAATATCGCTTCAAGTTCCAAAGCCATTTCAATAAATTCATATATATACGTATATCCATTTTGAGTATAAATATTTCAACTAAAGTTGGATTTTATTCTTTCAAATCAAATGTTCTATTAATTAGCCTTGAATATTCACATAGAATCCATAATTAATAAGACTTCAATTTCTAGTAAAATATATATATATTTCCAAATTCAAATTTTACTAGAATATTCATTTCAAAATATTTTGGGAAAAATCCAATTATAAATATCATATCTTTAAAATTTCCAACTTAATATTTAAACATAGGATATAAATCATCAAACTCCATTTTCTTAATTTTCTTCCATTTTTAATAAAGAGATTTATACACCTTTTAATTTCAAAAATTTCAACTTCATATGCATATATATGGAAGAATAATATTTATACCATATAAAATTTAAGATTATCATAAACCGTATTCCATCCAAACCTTAGAAATCACATAAAAATAGTTATATATAGACCGCGGTGCCTGTATATAGTTTTCTATCCTATGGTCAAGTGATACGGATATTTATCATTTCAATCCGCAATTTAAAAAAATAAAACTGCGGTTGTATATCATTTCAAACCGCAATCCCGAATGAAATGAAGAATGCATACTAACTTGCAGTTTAATGATATCAAATAAAAACATCCATTCAATAACACATCCATCATCCAATCGCAAACATCAAGCAATATCAATCAATAACAATATATGTTTGGTAATATACAACAGGTAATAATTGGCAGTTTTATTTCAAATTATATTTATCAACTATTAATCTAACAATTTATATTCAGTGATAATTTGACATAACTGTTAACTAGCAGTTCATATGCAAACAATAATTTCTAACAGCCGATTAACACGCAATAAATCAATTAAATTAACAGTTAAATTCAATAAAATGCAATTCTACAGATATGAATGAAATAACATGCCAAAAGCTCATAAATAAATTTCTATTCGTTTCTAAAATTTATTTAACAAACATAAAAGCTTCTAGTAGTTGTGAGTGGGTTAAAACACTCACCTTTTGAATTTAAATCGAATTTAAATTCGATTTAAACCCAAAAATTCGCCCGTCTCGGAATTCGTCCAAACCAGCGTCATCAAGTCCGGAATTAAATTACGATCCTAACAAAAGAAATTTCGTTTGAATCTGAGGTCGTATGAGAAAGTTATGACGAAAAATGGTGATTGTATTCAAAATTAAAAATAAACAAAATGACACACATTAAAATATAAACTTGCCACGTCATTCTGAAAGATGCGCAACATCAGCTCACGCGCACGAATCATTTTCCGAGGCCACCACATATACTTGCAACCCTAAACGAATAAATCTCCCAATCCAACCACTGATTCGATGCAAAAACCACATAGATGCACTCCCCTACGTTCCCTCGTCAAAACCCAGAAATCGTTTCTCCATCCGACGAAGTTTTGTGCGACGATGATGAACGGTTTTGGGGCTGTTTGAATTTATTCTGGATGAACGACAGCTCCAATTGAAAAACGAATTGCACCAGTAGATTACGCGTATCGAAAACATCAACATATATTTTTTTGAGAATTTTCTGAGGTGTTTGAATTTTCACTGAATTTTGCAATTTGAAATTTGATCTGAGATGTATACATTGAGGAAGAAAGAAGGTTGAAGAAAATGAACGTACAGCAGATGAAAAAAAAAGGAGCTAGGGTTTATAACTGTATATTTATAGATAGGCTAGAGGTAGGGTAGCTAGACTGGATACGCGAACGTACGGAATAAACTATGGCCCAAGAAGCCCGCTATGCCTCCGGAACCGAATTTGTTAAAACTATATATCCAGATAGGTATTTTAAAATATTCTGAACGCGATGGAAAAAGTTTCGCGACCAAATTCGATCGTATGAAGAAGTTATGCTAAAAACAAGATTTCCAAATTGATTTCAAATTGATTTTAATAAAATTGATTTCAAGGCGTTTCGCGTCCGTACGATCAAACGACAAGTCCGATCGATACGAAATTTGAAATCCTATAATAATTCACCGATACGGATCCGATGAAACTAGTTTCGTCGAAATCCGAGTCCGTGACAAAAATGGCTATTTTTAATATTTATTAAATAAATTAAAATAAATCATTAAATCCAAATTTTCTTTCAACTTTAAATATTGGCCAAATTTCATTACTTATATAATCCAATCAATTCCAAATGATTTAGCAAGCTTGGATGTGAATTAAAATTTATAAGTATATCAATTTGCAGTGTTAATCTCTGCACTTCTTATTATTTGGGAATTATAAATTTTATTCTCAAAACCCAATTATTTAATCTTATACTTTTATACTCTCATCTTAATCTAATTAAATAAATAACTTGATTTCCATTTCAACTCATTTTTAATTGCAATTAACCTTTTTACCATAAATTAAATCCCAAATTATAAATAAACTTTTATTTCCATTCCCTTTTTCTCAACTGTTTATTAATTCCCATCCAAATGAATTCAACATTATAAATTTGATAAATTTATTAGATTTACTTCCTTTCTATATTTCTAAGTTATTGTTGTCAATATGAACATTAGTTTAAGATTTCACTCAAATGTTTACCAATTCCAATCTAAACTCAATAACGTCATAATTAACGTTAGAATTCGTTTTATTATGCATAAATTCTAAATTTTACTGACCCAAATTTTCTTCTTTTCACTCCATATTAATTGTCAATCCCATAGAAAAATTAACATTAGGTTCATACCTTTTTACAAATAACTCCAATTTCTTCCAAATAATAATTACATAAACTATTAAATATTAAATCCATTAAATTGCAATAAGTTCAATTGATTGCAATTTATTTCCAAATAAATTTGGATTTCTATTTGGTTATACACAAAATTCCGTTATCACTTGCCTAACAAGGTTACTATCACTTAAGATCTCACTGCATCCACATTTTCACATTTTCATTTCCTAGTTTCTTTACTTTATTCTACATAATTTATTACAAATGGGATTTTCTTTAGTTTACATCTTATTTGTATTTAACATTTCTCAATCACCAATTCATTTCACTTTAACTGCGGTAAATTGGCGGATAAATTGAATTTGATTCCCAAAATCCAAATTAACAAGAAACAAGGGTAGGTAACATACAATAGTCATTACTCCAAATTCTAGTCACCTAAATAGGCTTTTATTCCTTGCAAATAAATGTTACTATTTATTTTCATAGTACAAATCTCAATGATTATTCCATTTTATATTGCTTAGGTCATTTATAGTCCACTATACATATCTACATAAATGGGTAATTTATTCAATTCATTAAGTGTCAATTCTATTAAGCCCTGTTTATATCTTTATGCATTCTTCTATTACTTTACAAAAGGGAATAACTTTTAAACTCATACACTTAATAACAAAACCGTTATAAATCCAATAAACTTCCAAATCCAAGTTTGTACACATTTTACACAACTATTATGATTTCTCACAAACGTTGAATTTATTAAATGACCATTTATTATAATTTAATTCCCTTAATTGAATCAAATGCTTATTATTATATATATTCTTTTCATTCTACCATTCCTTCCCATTTTAAATTCATTAACGTATTTACACATCTCTATCTTTCAAATATAAAATAACCAAACTGATTACAAACACTGTTTCTATCAATTTTCATAAGTTTGTTCAAAACTATACTTTTGTTTACATAAAATAAATTTTATGTTTCTATTAGTTTTCTTTTCCTTTCACTATAGGCATAAATTATTACTATCTACACTAATTACATCTTTGTATTAATGAACACCATTTAAGTTAATATTTATACTAACATTCACAAATTCAACATTTATTTGTTTCTTCAAAATTACTTTAAATCAAGTTGTGAAAATTTACATTATCCACATCTATTATCATAAAATTTTATAGTTACACTAAATTGCAACCACTACCAAATTTCTACATTTATTCTTAACCAAATTAGAAATTATATTAATTCATTTTATTAAATATCATAAATTTAACGGGTCGTTACAATCTCCCCCACTCAAAACTTTTCGTCCCCGAAAAGGAAAAAGAAGGGAGGAGGAAGATTTACAGTGCATCTTATTTCAAATATTAACTTATAAACAATATTTTACTGGATTAATTTCCTTTAATGAAATATACTTGTTTTATAATCATTATATCCTTTAATACTTGAATTATTAAAGTTGGAAAAATACTTTCACAAAATTCTAAGTCCAAAATTTCCTGAAAATTTTGGCAAAGTCTCCTTTGTACGGAGGGACTCTGGAGAAAATATAATATCCAAATATACAAATATATTACACATATTATCCAAATAAAATATCCCAACACGAGAAAATATATAAAATAGCGCTTTATACGTAATCCGGAAACGTACCTATTTGTCGGGCAATACGCTTATTATTACGGAACCAAAAGCAGTAGCAGTTGCTTCCATAACCTGTATTTTCTTATAAGCCTAAAAGGTTAAATATTTATTTTAAAATGAACTATTCTAGTGGATTCAATCATTCATATCCAATCAAATGCAACAACCATACATTTTAACAAACAGCACACACCGCAAACAAAATCATTCAATCAAACAAACAATTAGTTGTTAGGTTGAAATTCCGAAATTGTACGAAATGTAAAATAACTATCAAGTGCATCCTTTACTCAACAGTCTTAGATGGAACAAAGATAGATTATTTCTCCATCCAACAACTTCAAAATTCCTTACCCAACAACCATACATCAACCAAACAATTCAAATCAACACCAAAATAGCTTATTATACATTTATTTCATACTTCAGTGGTTTGATTTTCTTCCCTTCATTTATGAGGGATTTCTTTGTTCTTACAAGTTTTATTTTCCAATTATCACCAAATTTATTATATTTGTATTTCCTTTTTATTACTTAAGTTTATAAAATAATTCTCATTAATAACAACAAATATTTTGAATATCTTCCTTTCCTTACTCTTCACTTGTAAGATTTCCCTTAAATTCTTAATCTGCTAACATTCATTCTTATAAGTGGAAGTTTTTATTTATTCATCAACTATTAATTGCAGTCATTTCAATTTTTCCTACTTTCCATTATATTAGAATAGGGAAGATTAAAACATACTTAAGTCAATAATCATACAATCAATTCTTATTTTGAATTTCATTTTATATACTTAGGTTCATATCATCTATTAATAATTCTTAACCCTTTTTCAGTAAAATTTCAATTATAACCTAAGTTTATACCATTAATTCTTATTATAAAAGTAATTTATTGAATACTTCATTTTTCCTAAATTCCTACTTGTAAAATGTTCAATTCCAGTTTCTCATTTAACACTTCAACTTTTATATTTGGGTAAGTTATTTATGTTAAGGAAATTGCAATTGAACTTATACAAGTTTAATCTCAATTCTTTAAATTAAAATTGATGTTTATCCATATTTCTCTTTGTCTCATATGTATGCAAATTCCTCTTTATAACTTTGCAATTATTCTCTTATTTAAATTAGAGGTTTCCATTCATTTATTACTTAACTTTTATTTCACTATAATTTAACAATTAATTAATGGGAGATTTTAGAATTAAATTCCGGGTTAAATCTCAATTTATTTCAAAATAATAGATAAATAAGTTCTTACAACTCAATATCTCTAATTATATTTAGAACAATAAAAGAATTTTTTTTTAGAAAATTTCAAAATAAATCTGCAGTAGAATTTACTACAGTGGCCATTCCCCTTCGAAACTCGAAAATGAAAGTCGATGATGCG
Source organism: Allium cepa (assembly GCA_030765085.1). Classification (NCBI taxonomy): domain Eukaryota; kingdom Viridiplantae; phylum Streptophyta; class Magnoliopsida; order Asparagales; family Amaryllidaceae; genus Allium; species Allium cepa. Next base: position 496,261,503 of record CM060929.1, read on the forward strand.
GCCGTCATCACCGAATTTATTTTCCAACGACAGAGAGAAAGTACAGAATTTAAATTTTTCCAAAATCTTCTTTTTAAAACATTTCTTCCGAATTATACTAAATATTTATAAAAAAAAATACTTATAAACCAAATCATTATACTTTACAAATCCTTTGAAAACAGATTTTCAAAATCCCGGACTTAAGTTCTAAAATCTCCAATTTGATTTATTATAATTTCAACTTAGCTTCAATTATTATAAATATTTTTATTTCCTAACACCCAATCTATAGCAACCAAATAGATATATATCTTTATAAAAATATTTTTATATATAGAAAATATAATAGGCAAAATTATTTCATTCACCTATATTAAAAACAGATATTATGTCGGTCTGTCCTATTAAGTGTTTAGAAATCCCTATTGATGACATAGCGTCCTATGCATCAACCAGAATTTATAAATACAAAGCGGAACAGATTAACACAATATCAAAATCTTTTATTAATACTAACAAGTACACTCTCTCATATATATACACTCAGTGACTCCCATAGGGTATTACTACCCTATTAACTAAGAGTCAAACCCCACAAAGTCAAGGTTTATCGCTAAACCAAAGCTCTGATACCAGATGTAACATCCCGCCTTTTCACACACTTTAAACCGACACACGTGTCAATTCAAAGCATACGCAAGGGCGGATTGTTATGGGGTAAATAAGAAAAACAGAGAAGAAATAAAAACAAAACAAAATCTCACAGCGGAAGGATAAAATATAATAATAAATATACAGTTCATAAATGGTTTACAAACACTTGTTATTCTTTACACAATAAATATCAGAGTTACACATACCAATACAATCAATGCAGCGGAACAGTATGAGTGTGGTGCAATACTATAAATAATAATAATACAAATCTTCGTCTTCGTCCTCCAAAGCTAAATCTTCAAATCCTGAAACGCTCGGACTGACCCGAGCGAATTTGAAAAGACAAAAACACCCGAGTCAGACTAGAATATCTTATGTGAGTTAAATAAACAGAAATAAATATGAGTACAGTAACTCAAGAGATGTTCGGGATTTACATCTCCTAAGGATCCGTTAAACTATTTACTATGTAGTATATTGCGCTATTATAATAGTGTCTATTTATAAAATAAACTTACTTTTAAATAGCGTTAAGGGGTTACCCATATAGCCCTTAACACAAATAATGCCAATAGTCTATACAGTACCGTAATACCTCCTGATCGGGAGGCTACCAGAGGATACTCCATAGGTACGACACAAATAGAAACTCGTAGTAAAGGCTCGGTATGGTAGGTGACGCGGCACAACTAGGCAATGCCAGGGTAGATATACCAATTGCTATCCAGGCTGGTGGAAACGCGTAGCCGCAGTTACCGCCCACCTCGGACTAACTCCCCAAAATCAAAATATAGAATTGGCCACTGAATCAATCCAAGTCAAAGTATAATATCGAAGAGGAGCGTCCGATCAGAGGAATGACCTCATTGGCCTGAGAATCGCTCCTGTTTTAGCCACCTTATGCCAACTCACGGGAGTTGGGTCCACGTATTTACCTTACAGGAAACGTCGCCACCACCTACTTCATTCTGGAATCTCCACCGCGTACACGGTTAGTCAAAGTGGTTTTCGGTATCGACAGAGAGTATGTCCATATCCGATCCCGGTCTCTTTGCCAACCCATCGTTATTATAACACCGCGGTCATTTAAAAAAAGTTTATACTTTAAAACCAGAATATAATCCATTTCAAAACCATAATATTACGATATCATTTCTTCTTTAAAACCCAAAAAGATTCATTTTGATATTACTTTTATAAAACCCAAATCAATGATATCATTTCCCAAATATAAATCTTTTCCAAAAATTATGCCACTTTTAAAATTTATAATCCCTTGTAACTAAATATTTGAATATTAACTTTCAACATAATACTTCGAAATCCATAGTTTTTAAAACCATTACTTTCAAAACTAAATGGTTTGGATATTCAACCGTATATAAAATAAGTGGTTTAACTTAAATGTTGCTTTGAAAAGAAATATTTCTCGTGGCTTTACAATACATTTCTTTATTTAAAGTTAAAACCAAATTTAATATCGCTTCAAGTTCCAAAGCCATTTCAATAAATTCATATATATACGTATATCCATTTTGAGTATAAATATTTCAACTAAAGTTGGATTTTATTCTTTCAAATCAAATGTTCTATTAATTAGCCTTGAATATTCACATAGAATCCATAATTAATAAGACTTCAATTTCTAGTAAAATATATATATATTTCCAAATTCAAATTTTACTAGAATATTCATTTCAAAATATTTTGGGAAAAATCCAATTATAAATATCATATCTTTAAAATTTCCAACTTAATATTTAAACATAGGATATAAATCATCAAACTCCATTTTCTTAATTTTCTTCCATTTTTAATAAAGAGATTTATACACCTTTTAATTTCAAAAATTTCAACTTCATATGCATATATATGGAAGAATAATATTTATACCATATAAAATTTAAGATTATCATAAACCGTATTCCATCCAAACCTTAGAAATCACATAAAAATAGTTATATATAGACCGCGGTGCCTGTATATAGTTTTCTATCCTATGGTCAAGTGATACGGATATTTATCATTTCAATCCGCAATTTAAAAAAATAAAACTGCGGTTGTATATCATTTCAAGCCGCAATCCCGAATGAAATGAAGAATGCATACTAACTTGCAGTTTAATGATATCAAATAAAACATCCATTCAATAACACATCCATCATCCAATCGCAAACATCAAGCAATATCAATCAATAACAATATATGTTTGGTAATATACAACAGGTAATAATTGGCAGTTTTATTTCAAATTATATTTATCAACTATTAATCTAACAATTTATATTCAGTGATAATTTGACATAACTGTTAACTAGCAGTTCATATGCAAATAATAATTTCTAACAGCCAATTAACACGCAATAAATCAATTAAATTAACAGTTAAATTCTATAAAATGCAATTCTACAGATATGAATGAAATAACATGCCAAAAGCTCATAAATAAATTTCTATTCGTTTCTAAAATTTATTTAACAAACATAAAAGCTTCTAGTAGTTGTGAGTGGGTTAAAACACTCACCTTTTGAATTTAAATCGAATTTAAATTCGATTTAAACCCAAAAATTCGCCCGTCTCGGAATTCGTCCAAACCAGCGTCATCAAGTCCGGAATTAAATTACGATCCTAACAAAAGAAATTTCGTTTGAATCCGAGGTCGTATGAGAAAGTTATGACGAAAAATGGTGATTGTATTCAAAATTAAAAATAAACAAAATGACACACATTAAAATATAAACTTGCCACGTCATTCTGAAAGATGCACAACATCAGCTCACGCGCACGAATCATTTTCCGAGGCCACCACATATACTTGCAACCCTAAACGAATAAATCTCCCAATCCAACCACTGATTCGATGCAAAAACCACATAGATGCACTCCCCTACGTTCCCTCGTCAAAACCCAGAAATCGTTTCTCCATCCGACGAAGTTTTGTGCGACGATGATGAACGGTTTTGGGGCTGTTTGAATTTATTCTGGATGAACGACAGCTCCAATTGAAAAAAGAATTGCACCAGTAGATTACGCGTATCGAAAACATCAACATATATTTTTTTGAGAATTTTCTGAGGTGTTTGAATTTTCACTGAATTTTGCAATTTGAAATTTGATCTGAGATGTATACATTGAGGAAGAAAGAAGGTTGAAGAAAATGAACGTACAGCAGATGAAAAAAAAAAAGGAGCTAGGGTTTATAACTGTATATTTATAGATAGGCTAGAGGTAGGGTAGCTAGACTGGATACGCGAACGTACGGAATAAACTATGGCCCAAAAAGCCCGCTATGCCTCCGGAACCGAATTTGTTAAAACTATATATCCAGATAGGTATTTTAAAATATTCTGAACGCAATGGAAAAAGTTTCGCGACCAAATTCGATCGTATGAAGAAGTTATGCTGAAAACAAGATTTCCAAATTGATTTCAAATTGATTTTAATAAAATTGATTTCAAGGCGTTTCGCGTCCGTACAATCAAACGACAAGTCCGATCGATACGAAATTTGAAATCCTATAATAATTCACCGATACGGATCCGATGAAACTAGTTTCGTCGAAATCCGAGTCCGTAACAAAAATGGCTATTTTTAATATTTATTAAATAAATTAAAATAAATCATAAAATCCAAATTTTCTTTCAACTTTAAATATTGGCCAAATTTCATTACTTATATAATCCAATCAATTCCAAATGATTTAGCAAGCTTGGATGTGAATTAAAATTTATAAGTATATCAATTTGCAGTGTTAATCTCTGCACTTCTTATTATTTGGGAATTATAAATTTTATTCTCAAAACCCAATTATTTAATCTTATACTTTTATACTCTCATCTTAATCTAATTAAATAAATAACTTGATTTCCATTTCAACTCATTTTTAATTGCAATTAACCTTTTTACCATAAATTAAATCCCAAATTATAAATAAACTTTTATTTCCATTCCCTTTTTCTCAACTGTTTATTAATTCCCATCCAAATGAATTCAACATTATAAATTTGATAAATTTATTAGATTTACTTCCTTTCTATATTTCTAAGTTATTGTTGTCAATATGAACATTAGTTTAAGATTTCACTCAAATGTTTACCAATTCCAATCTAAACTCAATAACGTCATAATTAACGTTAGAATCCGTTTTATTATGCATAAATTCTAAATTTTACTGACCCAAATTTTCTTCTTTTCATTCCATATTAATTGTCAATCCCATAGAAAAATTAACATTAGGTTCATACCTTTTTACAAATAACTCCAATTTCTTCCAAATAATAATTACATAAACTATTAAATATTAAATCCATTAAATTGCAATAAATTCAATTGATTGCAATTTATTTCCAAATAAATTTGGATTTCTATTTGGTTATACACAAAATTCCGTTATCACTTGCCTAACAAGGTTACTATCACTTAAGATCTCACTGCATCCACATTTTCACATTTTCATTTCCTAGTTTCTTTACTTTATTCTACATAATTTATTACAAATGGGATTTTCTTTGGTTTACATCTTATTTGTATTTAACATTTCTCAATCACCAATTCATTTCACTTTAACTGTGGTAAATTGGCGGATAAATTGAATTTGATTCCCAAAATCTAAATTAACAAGAAACAAGGGTAGGTAACATACAATAGTCATTACTCCAAATTCTAGTCACCTAAATAGGCTTTTATTCCTTGCAAATAAATGTTACTATTTTTTTTCATAGTACAAATCTCAATGATTATTCCATTTTATATTGCTTAGGTCATTTATAGTCCACTATACATATCTACATAAATGGGTAATTTATTCAATTCATTAAGTGTCAATTCTATTAAGCCCTGTTTATATCTTTATGCATTCTTCTATTACTTTACAAAAGGGAATAACTTTTAAACTCATACACTTAATAACAAAACCGTTATAAATCCAATAAACTTCCAAATCCAAGTTTGTACACATTTTACACAACTATTATGATTTCTCACAAACGTTGAATTTATTAAATGACCATTTATTATAATTTAATTCCCTTAATTGAATCAAATGCTTATTATTATATATATTCTTTTCATTCTACCATTCCTTCCCATTTTAAATTCATTAACGTATTTATACATCTCTATCTTTCAAATATAAAATAACCGAACTGATTACAAACACTGTTTCTATCAACTTTCATAAGTTTGTTCAAAACTATACTTTTGTTTACATAAAATAAATTTTATGTTTCTATTAGTTTTCTTTTCCTTTCACTATAGGCATAAATTATTACTATCTACACTAATTACATCTTTGTATTAATGAACACCATTTAAGTTAATATTTATACTAACATTCACAAATTCAACATTTATTTGTTTCTTCAAAATTACTTTAAATCAAGTTGTGAAAATTTACATTATCCACATCTATTATCATAAAATTTTATAGTTACACTAAATTGCAACCACTACCAAATTTCTACATTTATTCTTAACCAAATTAGAAATTATATTAATTCATTTTATTAAATATCATAAATTTAACGGGTCGTTACACGTTGTAAATATTTACTAGCAATGATAAATCTCTGATCTGCTTATTCATATATCTGTTTATTTGCCTATTAGTTATATTTGAGTATATAATGAAATTGATCTATGGCAGCTGATTGATCTTGAATATCTGTATTGTCATGCTAGACTATGAATTGTAGCTTGATAAGTACCGTTGAGACTGATAAGCCTTATTCTGTTTGGGTTGATTTTGAACGTAGTTTTGTTTTAAAAACGAATATTACTTTAATGATTTTTTAAAAAGAATTGATAAATATTTTGAAAATGACAAAGGAAGTTAATTTATCATTTTTGGAAATTTTTATAAAGGTATTATTTTTATAAGTATGTATTATTTAAACTATTTAAGTATGAAAGTATTTTTGTAATGATCATTTAAAGGGAAATTTTTATTAAATTAGTATTTAAGTATATTTTCTTCAATATAAATATATTAAATATAAGTGTTGTTTTAAATGATATATTGTATAGTAAACTTTTATTAAGGGTATTTGTATTTAATAAACTTGAGAAATGTATTTGGAAATTTTATAAGTATGTTTTAGAAAGAAATTGTTTTATGTATATATTTACCCAGTGAAATAAGCTTACTTAGTAAATTCTAATCAATTGGGATTTCAAATGTGAACAAGGCTTAATAATTGCAATGGGAAATAAACTTGGTTAAATTGATTGATTATTTTGATAGTTAAATAACCGACTATCAAATCTGGACAAAACTTAACTTTGGAAATATCTAGAGGAAACTCGGGAATTATATGGTATGATTACCGTTCGAGGTGCTATACCGTACATATAAACTCGTTTGTTCTCTAGGATGAATTATAAGGAAACCCGTTCACTAACGGTTAGGAGGTGGACTCCGATCTTATTTTTTGTCTGAGTATTTCCTAAAGAACCGGGGTTGAGTTTACCGGAAAATAGCAAACTTTGTTTCGAAGTGACCGGGATCGGATTTGTAATCAGAAAACCTCTTGGATCCAATGAGTACGTTTTCATGATGAAGACAAGAGCTTGGAGTCGAAGATGGAGCAGTGAAGTGCAAGGACTAATCGCTATAAATCCTGAGGGTGATTCCAAAATGAATGTATTAGGAATAGTGCCTTCGGTTCAGTTTGAACCCGGAACTGACTTGTATGGATGAATGCTTTCAGAACATCGTCAGGAGAACGGTGAGCATTTTAAGTGAAATGTTCTAAAAAGGGAACGTTGTGCCTTGAACCTCATCAACCAGGAATGACTAAAAATCAGGGGATATGCAGCAAGGCTAAATGGGTAGCACCCAATTAGGGTAAGGTCATCTCTGTCTAGAGGTCCCTTTTTATTCGGCTGTGTGGGCGGTTGCTGATCCCTACCGAGGGGTGATCTTATTCGAACTATCAAGTAAGGGGTAGCTCCAGTCTTGTGTTGCAGAGGAACGGAATGGTCCTCTATATGCTGATCTAGACCAGGTACCGTGACAGGTGGTACCCCAGTGCCTAGTCATTTGTTGGAAATCCATTCTCCCTACGTACCTTTACGGTTTTGATTGTAGAACCTAATATTTTCTGGAATTTAATAATGTAACAATTTCGGCTATTTGATTTAAGTATTTGTATTTAGACACTACTGTACATCGAGCCCGCTACTATGTAAGACCAACTCTTAATATCAGAGGATTTTGATAAGAAATGTTTTGGTTATCGTAAGGTAAAAACCCGACATGTTTATTTCTGATGTGGTCTTACAAGATACCTTTGATTTCAAAGGATTTTTAAACTTAATTAATCAAGTTGAGTGTGGTTCTCATGCTGGTTTGCCAGACTGACCCGGGCGTGGTGTTTTTCCTATATGCTTGGGTCAGACCGAGCATATTTCCAGGTTTAGCTGGAAGACTGAAAGATTTAGGAGAGGAGCTAGAATCAGGAGACGTAATCACGTAGATGCTTATATTCAGTTGTAATTTGGTTGTGTTGTCAACAAGTTGTAAGGGCAGGTTATTATAAATTGTCCGAGTTGAATGGATGTAACTCTGATTTAAGTCTGTATACGTTACTAAAGCAACAGTTTTTATTTCATGTAAAGAATGTTTATATTATAAATTATTCGTTTCGTTGTGAGATTCTGAATTGTTCTCTTTTCTTCTATCTTCTACCTTTCTTCTTTCTTTCACTATCCGTATTTACGTGCGATTTGGCTGACAAGTGTGGTTAAAAATCAGTTTAAATCGGTATGGAAAAATGTGTTGTGACAGACGCCATATTTCATTTCGTCAAATTTGGACTGCTATTGCTCCGTTTATCTTATTTTCTGGCAAATTAGAAGCACTTTTGGTACCAATATCGACTTTTGATAGGATGATCGTACCACTGGCACCTGAATATTATTTTGATCGTCTCGTTGTGTTGATCTCTACGGTACATTCAATCTTATATTTTGAAGTCCGGTATGCAGCGGAATCCATGTAAACGGTAACCGTATCGTAACCAGTTTGTGCTATTAGTTTCTTGTACTCTTCCATTTCCTACTGTATAAACCCAATAGCCATTTGTTATTATTTTTGGTTCAACTTCCACCTTTTGCTATTCCTAAAATTTAAGTGTTTCCAATGTGTTCAATATATTTCTATTCGTTCAGTTGCCTCTTCATTTTCTGTTATCATTTTTTTCGTGTTCGTTCCTATTTTCCATCTCTGCTTTATGTTTCCCTAGCTTGCTCTCTTCCTCTCCTCCTAGGCATGCCAAACTGTGATCCCCCTTTACTTCTCCACTCTCTTCTTTTTGCCCCACTCCTCTTGAGCATGCCAGCTCACACGCGTATGCCTATCACGAACCTGAAGAACGAGCAGCTCTTTCACCTCCTGGCTGCCTTCGCCCATGCCTGGACCCCACCGTGATAACTACCCCTTCGACCATCCCTCTTGCCTCCATCTCATTGCATTGCTTTCGGCCTCCGCATCCCATCCTCGCCCGAACCCATGCTCAACAATCCACGTATAGCTTCTCCGATCTCGGTCGAGATTTCCCTCTCTCCTCCTCTGTGCATTGATCTAGGTGAGTGTATATCATAATCTACATATACTATATTTTCTATTTCTATCAAATTGATTCTAATTGTTTCATCGATTCCTTATCTACCAGCTTTGTTCGTCGATTCATGCCAATCTTGCTTTGTTTTGAAATTCGTAGCCTATTCTGTTGTCAATCTCTAGCCTCGAAAGGTGAGAAATCACTCACGATTAACGTTCTTATATTTATTAAATTTGATTTCAATTGAAACGACAATTGAAATATGTCGCTCTTTGTTATTCACATTGTTATATATATGTTATTATATGTATCTGTTCCCTATGAAATCTGACACCACTGTCTGTCATTTATATTGATGATATATGTATGTTACATTATTATCATATCTGTTATCACTCTGCAAGTTTCATGTTAGCATAGAGTTCCCTATGGGTTGAAATGATACATACCCGAACGGTCTGTAGAATAGGAGAAAATCATTATGGGTTAAAATGATAAACCCAAGCGATTTTCATTGAATTGAATTTGGGATTGCGGGTTGAAATGATATATACCCGTATATATTTAAATCACGGATTGAAATGATAAATATCTGTATCACTTGACCATAGGATAGAAAATTATATACAGACACCGTGGTTTATATATATTATGAAAATGATTTCTATGGTTTTGGAAAGGAATATATGGTTTAATAAATATAGATCTCAAGATATTATATATAAATATATTTTATAAAGTTTAAATTCTTGGTTTTAAATTTATGTGTTTTGAAAATTTTAAAATTATAAGTTAGTTTTAAATTTTAAGTTTAAGAATTTACTTATAATTTTACTGTTTTAAAATATATGTAAATAAGTCTTAATATAAAATAGATTTATTAATAAGATTTAATTTAATAAAGGTTGATTCAATTTATATACAATATGTTTAAGTATTTATTTAAAACTATATTTTCAAATATAGAGTTTATAATAAATTTTAAGGTTGGGAAGATAGACTTGAAATTGATTTGAAATGGTATTTAATTTAGAATTTATTTAATTAAATCGATTTGAAACTTATTGAATTTGAGATTTTTAAGGGATATGATTTTACTTGATTTTGGTCTAAGGTGATTAAACTAATATTTCAAGTTTAAATAAATTAAAGGAAATATCTAGCGATTTGAAATTTGAGGTTCTACTTAAATGATATTGGATTTTATTAAGTAAATATTTCAAAACTAAATAATAATGAGGTTAAATTGAGATATAAATGGAATTATCAAATTTAGTTTGAAAATGTGAAATATTAAAGCTTTGAACTATATTGAATTTGAAATGGTTTATTTTGTGGTACAAATTTGTATTTAAATTTGATATAATTTGAAATGATTTATTGAGAAATGAAATTGAATTGAAATTGATGAATTGAGATTTAATTAAATTTGAATTTTTGAATTCGAGTTGATTTGAATCGATTTATGAAATTTAGGGAAACTATTTTATTATATAAAGTATTTTTAAATTATATTCAAAACTATTTTATATTTTACTTTATAAATTATATTATATAAACTATTTAATATAAATCATTTTAATATAAATTATTTTAATATAAATTATTTTAATATAAACTATTTTAATATGCTAATTATTTTATACAAAATGTTTTAACTTATAACTATTTTTATATAAACTATTTTATTTTATAAACTATTGTATTATATATATACTATTTTTAATATCAAAACTGTGAAAGAAAAATGTTATGATTTCCAAAGTGCTATGATTTCAAATGTTGTGATTTTCAAAGTGTTATAGTTTCACGTGTTTCGATTCAGAAAGTGTTATAACTTTGAAATGCTATGATTTTTAGAAATGGATATATTTAAAATGGAAATGATATCGTATGTATATGGCTTTTCAAATGGAAATGATATTTTGGTTTTGAAGTATAAACTATTTTGAAATGACCGTGATGTTATAATAATGTTTGGTTGTTAAAGAGATCGGGATCGGAAGTTGTCATACTCTCAGCCAACTCCAAAAACCACTTTAACAACTGTGTACGCCGTGGAGATTCCAGAATGAAGTAGGATGGTGGTGACGTTCTATTGAAGCATATACATGGACCCAACACCCGTGAGTTGGCATAAGGTGGCTAAAACAAAAGCGATACTCGGGGCAAGTGAGGTCATTCTTCCGATCGGGCACATTCCTTCGATATTATATACTGCCTTTGTGATTGATTTGGTGGGCACCCTTGATTTTGATTTGGGAGTGTGCTCTGAAGTGGACGATAATAGCTGCTATGCGTTACCACCAGCCCGGATGCATAATTCTTATATCTACCCTGGCATTGCCTAGTTGTGCCATGTCACCTACCCTAGCATGCTTTCTACGAGTTTGATTTGTGTCGTACCTATGGAGTATCCTCTGATAGCCTCTCGATCTGGAGGTATTACAGTACTGTATAGATGTTGACATTGTAAAATGTGTTAAGGGCGATATGGTTAACGCATTAATGCTATTTTAATAGTTTACTTTACTTTAGACATTATTATAATAGCATATATTACTACATAGTAGATAGTTTAACGGATCCTTAGAGGATGGTTATCCCAAACATCCTTTGAGTTACTTGTATTTCAGTTGATATTTCACTTGAGTTGGATTTATTGATATAAGAAGGTTAATCCTGACACGAGTGTTTTGTGTTTGGTTTTACGCTCAGGTCAGACTGAGTGGCACAGCATTTAAGACTCACCTTTGGAGTTGGAGCTTCGCTTGGAGATCCAGCTATGTATTCAGTTTGAAAATATTCAGTTGACTCCTGTGATATTCGTATTTTGTTATCTGACTATTGTAATCGAGACTTCTGTTTTATCTTGTTTACTCTGTTATATGTATATATATATATATAGTAGTTTCATGAACTACTATTCATTTTGTTTCCGCTGCATACTGTTATATTACGTTGTGTCTGTGATTCTGTGATTTATTTATTTACTGTATATGCTGAGTTTTGCCATATGAATTAACAATATGATATTTTGAGCAATTCAAGTCCGACATGTGCGGATGCGAATGGTTGAAAATACCAGGATGTTACATCGTACATCTCTAGGAGGACATTATGCTAAGAGAAGTTGCCTTCTCTGTCTCCACAGATGTATATTTGTAAAATCCAATGTACGTAATCTTAGAAAATGCACTGTCAGACATTCATCCATACAAGTTCGTTCTGGGACAGAATGAAATCGAAGGTACTTTCCTCGGCCATTACTGGACGAGAAGTCCTTATGATTTTGAGGTTTTTCATAACAAAGAGACCACTGCTATAATATAGTGAATCATGAGTTAATCCTAAATTAATCAACAAGTAGTCCCTCGTTATTATTCGTCTCACTCTCCGTATTCAAACATCTTCATTCTTCGAACACGTAAACTGGTTCGAAGTGATGTTCAGATAGGAATCATCCAAATCCAACCCCGGTTCCTCTGAAATCTAATTATCGGTAAAAAATAATATGAGTATACTGGATCGTTAAGTCTCTTTTCATTTTAACTCTTTTCAGATGATTTTAAAATTTCTCTCTTTTGACTTAGAGTAATTATAAGTAATTCATTATTTTGCTTTTGATAATACAAATCTTCTTTTATTTTGGAAAACTTAATATATTCGTTTTAGAGCATCCGGGCTTTCCTTTAGATATGTTCCACCCCTTGCCTAAGAAAAGAAAATATATGGCAGATAAGTTCAGGTCACTGATTGCTCCATCCCTTACCTTAGTTAAACACTTGTTTTTATCTTTCCAGATCTCACAGGCGGGACGATGTACTAGTTGTTTCCGCATACTCAGTTATCAAATTTATTTTGGAATTGATTACAAAGATCCCAAATTATCTTTTAAATGCTTAATTTTCCTTTTTAAAACATTTACAATAGATGCTAGAAAAAATCGTTACGTTTAAAGTCATATTCAAAAAGTAATAGAATTTGCAATATAAAAGCGTTGCGGAAAGTGCTATATAAGCTTATTTGATTTAAACAAAATTTTAATATTTGAAAAATCATATTTTCCATTTAAATCTCTTTCAAACTATTTGAATATATTTATAAAATTTATTTCATATTTTTAATCATTTAAAAATATCATTTATAAAGAAATCCCTTTTGGATTCCAAACTGCAAAACCACGATCTTTTTAGAAAATTGTTTTGGACATAATTCAAAATCTACTTAAAGAAATTTTTATTTACTTTCTTCATTTAGAAGATATGGATATAATAGTTTGGAATTTTCTTATCATGAAGAATTCCAAGCTATATTCCACTCTACGCACTCATTTAAACTTTTCGGCACGAAATCACGAACTACTATTGCGCGATGCGTCTAGTTTTACTTATTTTTCAATTCTCGAAATAATCTATTCAGACTAAATTTTTAGTACTTATAAAACCATTACAAATCATTTTTAAATTAATATTTTCACTTTTTAATGTATTAAAAATGTATTTTCACCATTAGCATATTATAATATTATTTTAATATTAAATTTTAAATCTCAATTTCAATTCAATTTCAATTCTAACTTCAAATTAAACTCTATTAAAACATAGATTTCAAATCTAATTTCAATTCTAATTTAAATTTCAACCTTAATCTCAATTTCAATTTTCATAATCAATTTTAATTTCACTATTCATCTAAATTTTAATTTCAATTTAACTTGCCATTTCAAATTCAATTCCACTTCTAATTTCAAATCTTCTTTTATATCTACTTTAATTTCACTTCCACTTGAAAAGAGACTTATTTTTCTCAAAGTATATCATATCACCAAAATTGGTCTTATTTAACAAATGGATCATTTAATCAAAAGCGATAGAAATTTGATGACCATATTAACATCACAACCACACAACCAATCATATGACATTAACATATTCAATACGACATAGTACGATAAGTGTCGTAACAATAATATGGATTATCCAGCATTCAAACAATTATTCAAACATCCATCTCACAAAATTGTGATTATCTAATCACAGCAATTCAACTTATCAATTAATATAACAAGCGATGAGAAATTCTCACCTTCATATCCACTCTGTCAATTTTTTACGTAAGTTACGCGCCTCTCGAACTAACGTGCTTTTTCCGAACGCCTCGAATTTTTCGTCGCTTTCCTTTCTTCTCTCATTTTCTTTTCTTTTTCCTTTTCTTCTATTTTTCCTTTTCTTTTTTATATTTGAAGGAGTGGGTGTGTGAGTTATAGGGGAGGGTACGGCCTTGGATGCTTGGGTTTGGTGTGGGTAGGTGCTTTGGCCGTGGTTCTTGAGGCGGGTATGTAGGTATGGAGGAGTGTAGGTGGGTGTGGGAGGTGGGTACGGCTTGGGGTGGTGGAGTTTAGCTCGGGTGTGGGTGGTGGAAGCTTGACCGTGGGTTTTAGAAGGTGGGTAGGTGGTGATGGAGGCGTGTATGGGTGTTGTGGTGCTTGGTTGAGGTGGTGGAAGGAAATAGAGGATGAAGAGGAGTTGGATGCCATGAAAATGGAAGTGGAGAGGATGAAGGAAGTAAAGAAAATGTAGAGAAGGAAAAAAATGGATTTTTGTGAAAAAATGAAGTGAATGGTATAGGCTATTTATACTTGAGCTTTGAATCGCAAATGACTACAATACCTTTCTCTAGTTTTTTGACTTTTAATTTACCATTTTGCCTCGATTTGAATTTTGCTTAATGTAGAGGAGATGGTATTAAATGTGAAATGATGTTTACCTCTTTTTCTTACACTTTAAAACATTTAAATATTCATTTGCTCCTTTTCCATGTAAGATAAGACTTATGCATTTATGGTGATGGAAATGAGTGTAATGATGATGTTTGTAGTAAAAATGAGATCTAAATTAAGAGATTTGGTTAGATTTTATAAAAGTAAACTCCTTTTGTCATTTTGTGCTTTACATTAATTAATTAATCCTTTTGATTAATTAATTTTTTTCTTAATATAAATAGATGTTCATAACTTTGTTAATACGTTTACATGATACTATTCAAGTTGCAAAAATGTAGCGACAACTTGTTTTGGTTGAAAATAGTGTTTTTTGTTGACATGTTTTACAGTCAAAATTTGACGTTTTTGTTAAACTATATATTAAAGTAAACCATACTTAAAAGTGAACTTTTTTACCATTTTAAATAAATTAAAACATGTTTATTAATATTTTAAAATCATATTTAAATAACATCAAAATCTCTAATTTATAGTGTAAGTAAAATTGACAAAATGCGATAAATTTTTGTTATTTTTGTAAAATGATTATTAATATACTTTTAAAAATTTTAATATACTTTTATTATCTTTATTAGATGTTTTAAATAATTTTTAACCTTTCAAGTAAATATTTAAACCTATTTATTTAAGCCTTTATTTATTTTTAACAAAACTTTACTTTTGCTAATTTGTTCTAAAATCCAAATTTATGCCTTTTAATTAGTAATTATAAGAATAAATAATTTCTCTATTATTATTTACCGTATATAACTTATTTATTTAAGTTTCAAACTCTTTTTAAATTTTAAAATAAACAAAATCTCTCATTTTCAAAGTTGCGAAATTACGGATCGTTGCATTCTCCCCAACTTAAAAGCATTTCGTCCTCCAAATGAAATCAAAGATACACGACTATAAATGTCAATAATGCATGCAGAGGAAATGCTACTAAATACCGATCATATTTTTACAGATATCAATCTCAAACTCCTGAGTGCGTACTACAAACTTGAGATAATACATACAACAACCGAATAAGACTATACGTCCAGAAACAACAAAACTGATATTATATCAACATAAATAAATACATCCATATAACTCATTCCCTGAACTGAGCATCTACTACATCTGAGGTCTATATATACATATCAAAACATCAGTCCAACCACTATATCTTAGTGCCTACTATTAAAGATAACTATACAACTACTAAGTAGACAGATCCAAAACATCATACTATATTTGATTCGATCTATTATTCGTATCCACAACTTTACTTCCGAACTAGTATCGATCCCCCGATTTTCTAGTGCGGGCTTTGATCAGGCTTCTTGATCACAAACCTTTGCTTTTCTTGCATAGCTCTCAACTATGATAGAAAACTCGAGTACATAATCACAAACCCTCATCAATGTTCGCCATCAAGAATCAAGTGATAAATCATTTCTTGGATTGGTGTAAATACCTAAAAGTTCTATACTCAAATCTTAGATCAAAAATTTATTTGCTAAAATGATCTGCGCATAACTTATGTATTTATTCACATTCATTTTTACCTAATATATTTCTTAAAATTTCTATTAATCCAAGTTTATTTCACGACCATTTACTTTTTACTAAATTCATTATTACATAAGCTTACAAATATGACTTAAACTTGTATAATATACCGTTACACCCTAAGAGAATATATACATATCCCCAAACTTCAAACCGTTATTACTTCAATTAGAGCGTTTAACAAATGTGGAATTTACTATTATCCCAAATTAATAAGTTATAAAACTTAATCCTTAGTTTTATTAACCTAGGGTCTTAATTTAGCTAATATTATTTATCTTATATATATATATATATGTATTAATAAGACAACTTTACTAAATGTACATCTTTTTCTTACTAATCTTATGATTATCAACTTAATTTATTTACCTATCCATTTCTAAATCAAATTTCTTAACCTTAAATCCATCAAATACCATATGGTAAAATTGTGAAACTTAATTCACATGGTATTTGTTAAAGAAATTCCATCCAACAGTTAACCTACTAACAATATTATTGAAAAATATCCAATTTTAATCTTACTTCATTACAAATGTTACCCGAAATATATCACTAATTCTAATTTTTATATTAGGATGATATTTCTTATCTCTCTTATTTTTAAATTTCATTTTGATTCTAACATAATCAAAGTGTCTAAATTTCAAATTATCTTACCTCCTTTATATGTTTTAAAACTTACCCTTTAATATTATATTTATCCAAAGTCTCAATTTAGGCTTATCTTTTTCTATTGTATTAATAAGGATTTTTCTAATTGTGCATTTCTTTTTTACCTTCTCTAATTACAACCTCTAGCTGCAATATTATTATCAAATATCTTATAGTTAAATCGTGAACTTTACTTCACAAGATATTTGTACTTAGCTTTCAAATCCATCAATTTTGATGATCATTAAATCATTATTTCTTAGTAACCAAATGTCTAGGGATGCATGATTTAAGTTCTAAATTTTAGCTTCCAACTAATTGATTCTATATGAAATATCTTATAGTCAAATCGTGCAATTCTAATCACAAGATATTCATATTATACTTTTACTAAGCTAAATTTCAATCAATCCTTAATTTCCAACCCAAAAATAATAATATCCTCTTTATATTTAAAATATAAACCTAAGGTAAAATTATTTCATTCACCAACTTTTTAAAACAAAACCATTTTGTAAAATTAACAAATACGCGCTCATATATATAATACTCTCAAATCATTCTATGGTGTTACTAACCCAACCTCTAATGAGTTACTAATCCTAGGATATTACTAATCCTATCTCTGATGAGTCTTTACCCTACTAAAGCCAAGGTTCTTACTTAACCATCAGCTTTGATACTAAATGTAACGACACGACTTTTTCGTACCCTTTGTGCTGACAATAAACCACACATGTCTGACTCAATTTGCACGGATAAGCTGATCATTAAGGGTAATAAAGAAAATAGACAGAAAAAAATCTCACTTGAATGGAATAATATATAATATTGAACAAATATCTTTACAGTGGAAATTTTTTAAAATACATATATCAGAGTCTAACCTAAATTCAGCTTGGACGGTTATAAACATCTGTCCTTACAATTGCTGAAAAACACCAAACAAGACAAACAAATAGCAGTGGATAATGGAATATGTCATACATAGATGAATATCTCCAGCTCTCCTCTAGAAACTTCAACCGTCTTCGACTAAACCTAAAACGGCTCGGATCTGACTCGAGTATTAAAAATACACGGATCAAGCTTGATAAACCAACACGAGAAAAACTCAATAATAAATGACAATGTCACATATCAGCCTTTGAATAAAATAATTTGAAAAGAAAGAGTATCTCATAAGACCACGCCCATACATAAACACGTATGGGTTTTTAACTTATGATAACTAAATCATTTTTATATATCAAAACATTTGATATTATTTCTAATGACATTTGTTAAATATATTTGCAAATAAACTTATTAATCTTAGCCAAAATTGTTATATTATTAAATTCCAGCATACCACCTTGTAATACAAGGCTTTCTACATGTAAAATCGTACAGATACTTATTGGAGAATAGATTTCCATACAAATGACAAGGTAAGGAACTACCTTTTGACGGTACACCTCTAGAAGGATGCACCTAGGGTCCAGATACTGAATACCTAAACCAACATAAGACCGGCCTACCCTAATGCTGGTAGTACCAAATATGTCATCACCCCGGTCGTTACCGACCTTTAACAAGGCCTCGGGTCATACATTCACCACATACTTAGACATGTGTAGAGAAAATCTAAAAGAATGATGACATATACTAATTGGGAGCAACCTACTTAGCCTTGCTGCTTCTACCATGTTTCTGTCATTTTCGGGTGATGAGGCTTGAGGCTATGATTAACTTTGTACATAGCACATTTTCTTTGAATGACACATTGCCATTTTCGTTGACTACTAATTGCCTTCTACAAAATACAACCGTTGAGCTCGTACGTCTCTAGGAGGGTGTTAAGCTAAGAGAAGTTTCCTTTCCCGTTACCACAGATGTATGTTTGTAAAACCCAATGTATGTAATCTCAAAAAATGCACAGTCACATATCCATCCATACAAGTTTGTTCTGGGACTGAACAAAACCGAGTGTATTTTCCTCGACCATTACTAGGCGAGAAGTCCTTATGGTTTTGAGGTTTTTCATAACAAAGAGACCACTGCTATAATATAGTAAATCGGAAGTTTATCCCTAATTAATCAACAAGTAGTCCCTCGTTATTATTTGTCTCAATATTTCTGTCTTCAAACATCTTCATTCTTCGAACGCGTAAACTGGTTCGAAGTGGTTTTCGGATAGAAATCACCCAAATCCGACCCCGGTTCCTTCGAAATCCAATTATCGATAAAAATTAAATACGAGTTTACGGGATCATTAAGTCTCTTTTCACTTTAATTCTTCTCGGATGATTTTGAATCTCTTTCTTTGACTTAGAGTAATTCTAAGTAATTCATTCTTTTGCTTTGGATAATATTAATCTTCTTTTATGTTGGAAAACTTGGTATATTCTTTTTAGAGCAACCGAGCTTTCCTTTCGATCTGTTCCACCCCTCGCCTAAGAAAAGAAAAAATAGGCCAGGTAAGTTCAGGGCACTGGTTGCTCCATCCCTAACTTAGTTAAACACCTTGTTTTTATCTTCCCAGATCTCACAGTTGGGACAATGTACTAGTCGTTTCCGCATACACAATTATCAACTTTATTTTGGAATTGAATATGAAGATCACAAATTATATTTTAAATGCTAAAATTTCCTTTTGAAAACATTCACAATAGATTCTAAGAAAAATCATTACGTTTAAATTCATATCCAAAAGTTATAGAATTCACAATACAAAAGTGATGCGAAAAGTTCTATATAAGCTTATTTGATTTAAACAACTTTTATTATTTGAAAATTCAAATTTTCCATTTTAGATCTCTTATAAACTATTTAAATAGATTTATTAAATTTATTTCATATTTTTAGTCATTTAAAAATATCATTTATAAAGAAATCCCTTCTTGGATTCCGAACTGCAAAACCACGATGTTTTTAGAAAATTGTTTTGGACATAATTCAAAATCGACTTAACGAAATTTTGATTTTCTTTCTTCATTTAGAATATATGGTTATAATAGTCTGGAATTTTCTCATCTCGAAGAATTCCAAGCTATATTTCACTCTATACGCTCATTTTAACTTTTTGGCTTGAAATCACGAACTACCGTTGCGCAACGCGTCTAGTTTTAACATATTTTTCAATTCTTGAAATAATCTATTCAAACTAAGTTTTATTACTTATAAAACCATTACAAATCATTTTAAATTAATATTTTCACTTTTTAAAGTATTTAAAATGTATTTTCACTATTACCATATTATAATATTAGTTTATTCCTCTTATTGTAATATTAAATTTTAAATCTCATTTCCAATTCAATTTCAAATCTAACTTAAAATTAAACTCCATTAAAACTAAGATTTCAAATCTAATTTCAATTCTAATTTAAATTTCAACCTAAACTCAATTTCAATTTTCAAAATCAATTTCAATTTTCAAAATCAATTTCAATTTAACTTTCCATTTCAAATTCAATTCCACTTCTAATTTCATATTCCTCTTTTATATCTACTTTAATTTCATTTTCACTTGAAAAGAGAATTATTTTTCCAAAGTATATCATATCACCAAAATTGGCCTTATTTAACCAAATGGATCATTTAATCAAAAGCGATAGAAATTTGATGTCCATATTAACAAAACAACCACACAACCAATCATATGACATTAACATATTCAATAGGACATAGTATGATAAGTGTCATAACAATATTGTGGATTATTCAACATTCAAACAATTATTCAAACATCCATATCATAAATTGGTGATTATCTAAATGTAGCAATTCAACTTATCAATCAATATACATTAACAAACGAAGATAATTTCTCACCTTCATATCCACTCCGTCGATCTTTTATGTAAGTTATGCGCCTCTCGAACTAACGTGCTTTTTCCGAACGTCTCAAATTTTTTGTCGTTTTTCTTTCTTCTCACATTTTTTTTCATTTATTATTTTTTCCTTCTTTTTTTATATTTCGAGGAGTGAATGTGTAGCTACAGGGGAGGAACGGCCTTGGGTGCTTGGGTTTGGGTGTGGGTAGGTGCTTTGGCCATGGTTCTTGTGGTGGGTATGTGGGCATGGAGGCGTGTAGGTGTGTGTGGGAGGTGGGTACGGCTTGGGGTGGTGGAGTTTAGCTCGAGTGAGGGTGGAGGAAGCTTGGCCATGGGTTTTAGGAGGTAGGTAGGTGGTGATGGTGGCATGTATAGGTGTTGTGGTGCTTGGTTGAGGTGATGGATGGAATGAAGGTGGAAGAGGAGTTGGATACCATGAAAATGGAAGTGTAGAGGATGAAGGAAGTGAAGAAAATGTGGAGAAGGAGAAAAATGGATTTTTGTGAAAAAAATGAAGTGAATGGTGTAGGCTATTCATACTTGAGCTTTGGATGGCAAATGACTACAATACCCTTATATACTTTTTTGACTTTTAATTTACCATTTTATCCTTAATTTGAAATTTGCTTAATGGAGAGGAGATGGTATTAAATGTGAAATGATCTTTACCTCTTTTTCTTACACTTAAAATATTTAAATATCTATTTGCTCATTTTCCATGTAAGATAAGGCTTATGCATTTATGGTGATGAAAATGAGTGTAATGATGATTTTTATAGTAAAAATGAGATTTAAATAAATATATTTGGTTAGATTTTGTAAAAGAAAACTCCTTTTATCATTTTGTGCTTTACTTTAATTAATTAAACCTTTTGCTTAATTAATCTTTTTCTTAATATAAAGCAATGTTTATAACTTTTTTAATATGTTTACATGATACTATTCATGGTGCAAAAATGTAGTGGCAACTTGTTTTGGTTGAAAACAGTGTTTTTGTTGACATATTTTACAGTCAAAATTTGACCTTTTTGTTAAACTATATAAAGTAAACAAAACTTAAAAGTGAACTTTTTTACATTTTTAAATAAACTAAAACATGTCTATTCATATTTTAAAATTATAATTAAATAACATCAAAATCTCTAATTTTATAGTGTATGTAAAATTGACAAAATGCGACAAATTTTGGTTATTTTTGTAAATGATTATTAATATACTATTAAATATTTTATTATACTTTTATTATCTTTACTAGATGTTTTAAATAAGATTTAACTTTTTAGATAAATATTTAAACCTGTTTATTTAAGCCTTTATTTGTTTTTAACAAAACTTAACTTTTGCTGATTTGTTCTAAAATACAAATTTATACTTTTTAATTAGTAATTATAAGAATAAATAATTTCTCTATTATTATTTACTATATATAACTTATTTATTTAAGTTTCAAACTCTTTTTAAATTTTAAAATAAACAAAATCTCTCATTTTCGAAGCAGCGAAATTACGGGTCGTTACACAAACCCTTATTCTCTCATTATTCTCATGTCATAACACTACTTACAAACAAAATAGTGAAGAGAGGCTTGCTTTTGCTAGAGATCGAAGAAGGGAAAATGCTAGGAAATCGAAGGATAAATCTTAGGCTGATCAAATCAATACTTAAATCTCAATCTCTTTTTCTAATCAAGGTGAATAATAGCTATACTCTCACAATTGCTTGTTTATTTCAATTTTATGCCTAAACCTAAATCAAATGTTATTATTATGCCTGGTTGATTATATGCTTAAATGATGAGTTATTAGATTTATTATGGAATTAATTGATATGTTTTAAGAGTGAAAATCTAGTATATGACACCCAATTGACTTGAAATTTGGATATGATTTTCATAACATTATTTTAGAAGTAGATTTTAATTTCATAATTTTCCAAGCAAATATGAATATTTTATGTATTTCCTAAGTGAGGAAAATGGTTTAATTCGGGTTTTAATTATTATAAATAATTAAAAAAATGTTTTTGGTTTTGAAATTTTTATGTTAAAGAATGTATTAGTTCTGTTTTATTATGATTTTTGAAGATTTTTCTCAAGTGTTTATGATTTTATATGAAATTATTTGTCTAGGAAGGCATAATAATTGTAGTAAAATAATAATATAAATTTAATGTTTTGCAAATTATTTTAGGAATGATAAATTGGATCTATAGCAGTTTTCTGAAAAGGATTTGATAAAGAAGTTTAATATCTAACAGAAATTTGACCAAGGATTGGAGTTGTTGAAAAGAAATTGCTTATTAAAGAAATATAATAATTTTTATGTTAGTCACGAGATTGCCACATCATTATTAATCAATGCCAAAGTCCATCCACGTCGTAGCTATTAATATCGGTTACTTTCGCTGCACTTATCTATGACGGCATTAATGATTCTTCTAGTTTTCATTATCAGCTCCTAAAGATAACACTATCTATATAGACATTAATATTTATAACAGAAATGATGCCGCAAATTTTATATCATCTATAGTAATGCCGTTAGTATTGCTTTCAAGATAAAGTATTACACCCACAATGCCATATATTTTTATATCGACTATAGTAATGCCGCAAGTTTTCACCGTGGTTTCAAACAATGTCGCATGCTTCCTATTTGACGCCATAACTTATGATAGTAATTCCACAATTAGTAGTTCCGGTATTAGTTACTTTAGGTAGGGATGCCGCTAGTATATAAAATGGCAATGACACTACCTATTATCAATTTTGGCATTATTATTATAGCGGCATAGCAGCTCAGCTTTATGAGTTCCATGTCAATTGTTTTATGACATTGATGTCGGAAGTCATCAATGTTGACTTTACTTTTATAATGCACTCGATATTAATGGTTTTATAATATTGATGCCAATGGTTATCAATGCGACATTCTCTTCTTTCTAAGTTTAAAAGCTTTATACTATGCAAGCTTTATAACTTATATTTTATACCATGCGACATAGATGATATCGGCCATATGGCCCTATGTTTTATTAAATCAGAACCATTTATTAACAGCGACATAGAAGGGATGCAATAATCTATGTAGGCAATATTAATGTCACACTTTATTCATACAATTAGTTTTATTGTATGGCTTTATAGCCTAAGGTTGTATAGGTGTGACGACCTTAAATTGATTTCGAAATTAGTGAAAGTTATTTTATAAAAGCATATATCTTGACATAATATTTTGGATAAAATAAACGGCTATAATTTCCTTGTTTTAAGTATGATATCAATGGTTAAATCATTATAAAGAATTAGGTGTTCAAGGAAATAAGATGGTATTTATCCTAGAATTTTACTAGCGGAACTATTGTTCTTATCACCATTAGATAAACTGTGATAGGACAAATTGACTCAAAGATTAGAGAATAGGGAACCAGACAATGGGACTTGTAGAGTAGCACCCTATACTTCAACAGTTAGGCACTAGTTGATATTAGTCCATAATTCCAGTGCATATGGCTTTGTTAACTGTAGAACTAAAAGTTGGTTTACACATCAAAAGGAATCTATAACTTAGATATGTTATTTATTGGCCTACAAAACCATTAGGTTCATAGTGAGCCTAGCAAAACGATGAGATTTACAGACAGACAGGTTAACACTAAGATGATTGTGTTTGGACGGACAGTCCAATTTTATTCTAATGGTAATTTAGGGAAATTTGGTATATCTGGTATGCCTGAGTCAGCCATATAATTTGTAGTAACCGTGGAAAAACTATGAAGTAGAGACCGACTGTCAATTAATTGAGATGGGTTGATCAGGTTTACCTATTTAGCATGCATGCATATGATTATTTATGTTTATTTAATCATTGTGAATGCCAAAGCTTGATTGTGATTAATATATTTATAGAAGATACTAGTAAAGAGAAAACCCGCTCCATTTAGCGGTGTGGTCTCACTAGATATCTATTATCGGGATGACATATTATTATTCACACCATACTTTTTGTCTAGCCCGAAGTTTTTGTTTCCCCATTAACTCTTGGATGCTCATTTGAGTAGTTTGAGAGTAAGGTTTTTATGTTCTAGGTTTGATGAATAAAGCTTTCGAAGACATATAGGAGGCAGAGCTAGCTATATAGGAGCATATTTATGTCCGTTGTGTTGTTATATTTTGATTGAATGTATGTAATGGTAGTAATTATATCTATCTAGTGGTAAACTCTGATAAACCAAGGGGGCATCTTCATATGCAGCTCTTGGAGTATTTGGTAATAATTTTATTTTGCCTAAACCTAAGCAATGTTTTGGGATTATGTAATGAATATGGAAATTATAAATGAAATGTTTTCAAATTTTCGTATTCTAATGTTTTAGAATTATCATATTCCAATGCTTCTGATGTTAACGATACTATCAACTGATCTCATTTTGTCACCTAAGAATAGTACTATTGATGACTGCAGTATTAGTAGTGCTAATTTTCAGATCTCAAATTGAGGAATGTTATAACTGGTATCAAAGCAAAGGTTTATGTAAGACCAAAATAATTTTGAACTTTAAAACAATTTTTGAAAACATAGTGTTTATGAATTCAAGAATGAGATTGGGGTATGCGATAGCACTATAGTGACGTACATGTACTTGCTATATGTAAGTATATGTCTTATCTCTATTCTTTCCCCTCTCTTACACCATTTTTTCATATCTTACTAAGGTTCAAATGCAAATTTAAATAAAATATGGAGACAAGAAACGAAAGAGTGAATCTTGGTGAAGGAAGCACCACAACAATTGAAAATGTCAGGCCCAACATTAAAAGGAATCCGAGTCAACAAAAAGCTGCTAATATGGGTGTAGGAACACTACCGGTAGAATGGGAGCTATGTACCAGTTTTTTATCAACATGATGCAAGCTGTAGTTACAACTGGATAAGTTGGTGCTGATGATGGAGGAACTAATCCTGAATTTCCAATTGTCAACAACTATGTTGTGTTGAATCGGGATAATGCTAGACTCAGAGAAAAGCCATTTATTGGAATGTAGGATCCCATCAAAGTTGATAATTGGCTGTTACATTCTGTAAATATTTTTGCTGACTTAGACCTAAACTATAAGCAGGATATTCGCATCCAGACAATTGCAAGGAGCTACACTATACTGGTGGAATAGTGTAACTATAGGGGTACCAGAGGAGAACTTGACTTGGGCTGAGTTTCAAAGAAGGTTTAAAGAGAGATTCATGTTAGAAATAGCCAAGTAAATTTTCTTAGAAAGTTTGCTGGGTTGGAACAGGGTGATCTGTCAGTGCTTGAATATGCGACCAGATTAGAGGAGCTGTCTAGATATGGGTATGCCACCGTGGATACGGTAACCAAGAGGAATGAAAATTTCATTAGAGGATTGAAATCAGAGCTTGCTAGAGCAACATTATTGCACTTTAGAGACCTTGGTGATGTAGTAGTAGAGATGGCATCGAGGAACGAAGAGATGCTTGTGATGTTTCGTAATAACAAGCCGGTGAAGGCATAGGCTGGTTAAAGTCAGTAAAAAAGTTCTCTTAGAAAAAGGGAGCTCAAAAGGGTGGAGCTGCCAAGAAAGGAAAAGCAAATGTTGAATGCTACAAGCATGACAAGAAAAGGTACTTTGCTAACGAGTGTCATTCCTAGGATGGAAATAAGGTCATTGGAAAGAATAATATCAAGCATTTAAACTATGACCAGATACGACATTATGAAAATTAGTGCCAAGAACCAGCTAAGGTTGAAAAGGAAAACCGTTTACTATAGAACCATCTACCTCGAGACTAACAGTAAAGGAGGAAGGAAAGCTGTGATGAGAGGTATGCTTTTGATTCATAGCATATCTGTTAGAGTATTACTTGACACTGGTGCATCACATTCTTTTATCTCACATTGTTTGGTAGATAAGGTTAGTTTAGAAAGCATCATACCTTGTTACTTCCTCAAGGGTTGCAAATTCAATAGGAGGGTATGTAACTCTTGGGATGAGATGTGACCATTTAGAGCTTGAGTTGGTAAGTCATATATTTGCCTACATTTTGCATGTGTTTTATTTAACGGGCTTTGGAAATATATTGGGTATGGATTGGTTAAGCAAATATGATGTTAGGATATTTTGCTAAGATAGGAAAAAATCACAAAAGCACCCAAATAGTAGCGATCAAATTATATACTCAATCGAGAACTTGAAATTTGATGCTTGTGCTTTATTGGACGCAATGGAGGAGGAAGACGAATTGAATCATGTTTTGTCATTAGAGATTTTGTAGATGTCTTTAAGCCAATGACAGGATTACCACTGAAATGAGCTATTGAGTTTAAAATATATCTTGTACCTAGAGTTGAACCCGTAAGTAGACCGCCTAGTAGAATGACACTTACTGAAATGAAGGATTTAAAGGTGCACTGGTGGACTTAGAAGAAAAGAGATTCATTAGACCAAGTAGTTCGGCTTGGAAAGAGACTGTGGTGTTCGTGAAGAAATTAGTCAGGTCTTTAAGAATATGCATCAATTATTGTAAACAAAATGAGAAGACCATAAAGAATAGATATCCCTTGCCAAGAATAGATGATTTATTTAATCGGTTGAGTGGAGCCAAAATATTTTCCCAGTTGGATTTAGCAATAGGGTTCCATCAACTGAGAGTGGCAGAGGGCAGTATTCCTTTGATGACGTTCCAAATAATATATGGTTCCTACGAGTGGTTAGTAAAGCCATTCGGGTTGACTAATGTGCTTGCTTTCTTTGTAGATTTGATGAACCAAATCTTCCTAGAGTATTTGGTAGGCTTATGTTACAATTTATAGATGATATCCTAATATATTCTAGAAATGAGTGAGATTATGAGACTCACCTTAAAATAGTGCTTGAGATGTTAGGCAACATCAATTAAATGCAAAGAAGAAATAAGTGAAGTTCCTCGGTCATGTAGCCTCAAAAAAGGGTTTATATCTAGCTAAGATTCAGGCTATTAATATTTGTAAGAGACCCCAGACGCCGACCAAGATAAAGGGTTTCGTGGATTAGCTGGCCATTATAGGAGATTCATTAAGGATTCTCTCATATAGCAGCACCGATGACTAAGCTAACAAGGAATGACGTGAAGTATGATTGGGCCGATAAATGTGAGGAGGCATTCTTGAAGTTAAAACATTTATTGACCATCTCATATTAGTTCTTTTGGATGGGAATCAAGATTTGGTGGCGTATACAGATCCATGCGGAATAGGATTAGGAGTTGTGTTGATGAAAAAAGGTAAAGCGGTTTCCTACACTTCTCAACATCTTAGACCACATGAAGTTGGATATTTGACTCACGATTTGATGTTGGCAGCTATAATCTTCACTTTGAATGTATAGAAACACTACCTCTAAGGAGAAAGATTCGAGTTGTTTACGGATCATAAGTCATTTAGGTATTTATCTCTCAGAAAGAGTTGGATACGAGACAATAGAGATGGATGGAGTTTCTGGCAGCTTATGATTTCGATATTGAGTATACATCAAGGAAAGGAAATAAAGTTGCAGATGCACTTAGCAGAAAACATCAGAATGTGGTGTTAGATACATTGGTAGAATGAAATTTTTTAGAGGTGTTGAGTACTTGTAGTGTGCAGTTAAGATCGACTTCTAGTTGTACCACCATATTGTCATGTTAGAAGTTCGATCAATATTAATCAAAAGGATTGCTTCTAAGCAGAGAGATGATCCATTGCTAGCTGAAAGGATTAGAAGAATGGAAGATGGACCTAGATTGATTATTCAAATAATTTTAATCTTGACCAAAATGGATGTTAAGAAAGAAGGGACAATTATGTGTTTCAGATCTTAGTGACCAAAGGAAGGAAATTCTTAGAGAATGTCATCGACTGAAGTTTGTTATTCATCTTGGTGAAATTAAGATGTATCAGGATATGAAAAGAAGTTTCTTATGGGAATGAATGAATATGGATGTAGGCTTATGGGTAAAGCAATGTTTGAATTGCCAGCAAGTGAAAGTCGAGCATCAGAAGCCAAGTGGTTTGCCTCAGCCTTTAAATGTACAAGTTTGGAAATGCGATTCTATATCCATGGATTTTATTGACGGGTTGCCAATGTCGAATAAGGGAAATGATAGTATTTAGGTTATAGTGGATAGACTGACTAAGAGTGCACATTTCATTCCTGGTAAGTCGACAAGGATGTCACCTATTTTGGCCAAGTTATTTATGAAGAATATGATCAAACTATATGGGATTCCTAGTAGTATAGTCATTGACAGAGATTCTTTATTCATTACCGAATTCTAGAAGTGTCTGCAAATGGTTTTGGGCACCAAGCTCATTATAAGTACCACTTACAATCCACAGACGGATGGGCCAACAGAGAGAGTTAACAAAATCTTGGAAGATTTTTTAAGAGCTTGTGTGATAGATTTTGGAGGATTGTGAGAAGATCATCTACACTTAGTCGAATTTTCCTATAACAATAGTTATCAGACAAGTAAAGGGATGTCACCTTCTGAAGCTTTGTATGGAACGCCATGAAAATCTCCAATATATTGTTAGAGACAGGAGAAAAATTAGTTTTTGGTCCAGATATGGTGAGAGAAGCCACAAAAAAGATTGGGTTGATGTAAGTAAGAATGAAGGAAGCTCAGTCAAGGCAGAAAAGTTATGCAGATAAAAGACATAAGAATTTCTCAGTTGGAGATCATGTTTTTCTCAAGGTATCACCAATGAAGGGTGTAATATGATTTAGGAAGTTAGATAAATTGGCACTTAGGTTTGTTGGACCATTTCCTATTACAGAAAGGAACTAGAAACTTGCTTATCGGATAGAGTTAACCAGTAGTTTGGTGGGAATCCACAATGTTTTTCATGTTTCTCATCTTAGGAAGTGTCCATAATCCAGAGACTACTATCTCTCCGACTGCATTGAGAGATTTAGTAGTGGAACCAAACATGACTTTGGTTAGACATCCAGTTTGTATTATGGCAAGGGATGAGAAGAAGTTAAAAAACAAGAAAATCGGTCTAGTGAAGGTCAAGTGGAGTGACGACATGAAAGACTGTACGTGGGGGACAGAGGACAGGATTAAAGACACTTATCCTAATGTTTTTTGATGGTACGTTTTATAACTATGTTATGTTTTCTATATACCTTATCCTAATTTCGAGGACGAAATTCTTTAAGGAAGAGTGTCTGTAACACCCCAAATTTTGATTAACATTATTTAAGATATTTAATTAGATAAATTAAACAAAATAATGTATTTATATAAGGAGAATGAGATTGATAATTAAAATAGTCGTTTCTTGATTAATTGGTTAATAAGATTAATTAAACCATAAAAGAAATAAGAAATAATGTGAAGGGTAAATGGGAATAGATCCTTGTTTGCTAACTCAAACCCTTATTCTCTCATTATCCTTATTTCATAACTCTACATACAAACGAAATAGAGAAGAGCGGCCGGCCATTGCTAGAGATCAAAGAAGAGAAAAGCTAGAAAATCAAAGGATAAAGCTCAAAGGGATCAAATCAACACTTAAATCTCAATCTCTTTATCTAATCAAGGTGAATAGTAGTTATCCATCTCACCATTGCTTGTTTATTTTGGTTTTATGCCTAAATCTGATTCATATGTTGTTGTTATGTCATGTTATGAAAGATTGGTTGAGTATATGCTTGAATGATGAAATATTTGATTTATTACGGAATTATTTAATAGATTTTAAGAGTGAAAATCTAGTTTATGACATCCAGTTGACTTGAAATTTGGATATTATGTTCATAGCATTATTTTAGAAGTGGGCTTTTAGTTTCATAATTTTCCAAGCAAGTATGAATATTTTATGAATTTCCTAAGTGAGGAAAATGATTTATTTTGGGTTTTAATCATAAAAAATAACTAAATAATGTTTTAGTCCTGAAAATTTTATATTTTAAAGAATATGATAATTCTGATTTTTTGTGATTTTTGAGGATTTTTCCCAAGAGTTTATGATTTTATATGAATATATTAGGTTAGAAAGGCTTAATAATTATATTAAAATAATAATATAAATTTAATGGTTTGTAGATTATTTTGGGAATGATAATTTTGATCTATAGTAGTTTTCTAAACAGGATTTGACAAAGAAGTTTAATATCCAATATCAATTTGATAAAGGATTGGAGTTGTTGAAAAGAAATTGTTTTTTAAGGTAATAAAATAGTTTTATGCTAATTATGAGATTGCCACATTGTTATTAATCAATGACGAAGTCTATCCATGCCATAGCTATCAATGCTGCTAACTTATGTTGCACCTATCTATGTCGGCATTATGATTCGGCTAGTTTTCATTATCTACTCCGTAGGACAGTAATGCCGCACTTATTTATATCGACGTTAATATTTATAGCGGCAATGATGCCGCATATTTTCTATTGGCTATAGTAATGCAGCTAGTATTGCTTTCAAGATAAAGGTATTATGGCAATGATGCTACATATTTTTGTATCGGCTATAGTAAGGTCACAAGTTTTCACCATGGTTTTAAACAATGCCGCATGTTTCCCATTTGACGCCATAGCTTAAGGCATCAATGCCGCAAGTATTAGTTTCGACATTAATTACTTTAGGAAGGGGATGCCACCAGTATGCAAAATAGCAATGATGCCACCTATTGTAAATTTTGGCATTATTATTATAGAAACATAGTAGCCCAGCTCTATGAGTTCAATGTCAACTGTTTTACGGCATTGATGTCGGAAGTCGTCAATTTTGACCTTACTGTTTTTAAAGCATCCGATATTAATGGCTTTATAGCATTGATGCTGAAAGCTATCAATGTCGACATTCCTATATTTCCAAGTTTAAAAGCTTTATACCATGCAAGCCTTATAACTTATATTTTATACCATGCGACATAGATGATGTCGTCCTTGTGGCCCTCTGTTTTATTAAACCATAACTGTTTATTAACAGCAACATAAAAGGGATGCGATAATCTATGTAGGCAATATTAATGTTGAACTTTATTAATACGGTTAGTTTTATTTATGACCTTATAGCCTAAGGTTTTAGAGGTGTAACGACCTCAAATTGATTTCGAAGTTAATCAAAGCTATTTATAAAAGCATATATTTTGGCATAATACTTTGGATAAGATAAAGGGATATAGTTTTCTTGTTTTAAGTATGATTTCAAGGGTTAAATCATTAATAAAGAATGATGTGTTCACGGAAATAAAGTGGGTACTTATCCTAGAATTTTACTAGTGAAACTATTGTTCTTATCTCCATTAGAAAAATTGTGATATGATAAATTGACTTAAGGAATAGAGAATAGAGAATCAAATAATAGTGTCGGTGTAGCTCAACACCATATACTTCAACAGTAGCCCCTTTTTAATATTAGTCCATAATTCTACTGTTTAGGGATTTGTTAAGGGTAAAACTAAAAGCATGTTTATGCACCAAAATGAATCTATAATTTAGATAGGTTATTGGCTGGTCTGCAAAAACATTAGGTACATAGTGATCCTAGCAAAAATATGAGACTGAGAAACAGTTAGGTTAACACTAAGATTATTGTGTTTGGATGGACATTCCAGTTTCCTTGTAACGGTAAGTTAGAAAAATTTTGTATATCCGATAGGCCTGATTCAGCCATCTAGGTTTATGGAGTAGAGATAGACTGTAAATTAATTGAGAACGATTGGTCGGGTTTACCTATTTAGCATGCATGGATATGATTGTTTATGTTATTTAACCATTGCGAATGCAGGAGCTTGATTGTGAACATACAAGTGAGGGGAAAACCCATTCCCCTCAGCGGCATGGTCACACAAGATATCGATTATTGAGATGACATATTACTATTCACACTAGATTTTTCGTCTCAACCGAAGTTTTTCTTTTTCCCCTTTAACTTACGGGTGCTCATTTGAGTAGTTCGAGAATAAGGTTTTCAGGTTTTATGTTTGAAGAATAAACCTTCCGAAAATGTGTAGAGCCTATTTATGACCACTATGTGGTATCATTTTATTTGAATATATGTAATAGCAGAAATTGTATTTGTCCAGTAGTAAATTTTGATTAACCAAGAGGAATCTTCATATGTCGCTCTTGGAGTATTTTGTAATAATTATATTTTATCTAAACCTGGACATTGTTCTGGGATTATGTAATGAATATGAAAATTATTAATGAAATGTTTTTCTGAAAATTTCATATTCATGTGCTTCTGACATTAACGATACTATTAACTGATCTTATTTTGTCACTGGAGAATAATACTATTGATGACTGCAGCATCAGCAGCGCTTACTATCAAGCCTTAGAATAAAGGATGTTACCGTTCATTTCATGTACGTGTTCAAGAGAAAAATAAGAAAATTGCATAAGTATGCAATAGTCCATCAGCTATTAGTAAAAAAGGGCAAAATAGGCAATGAGTAGCTATAATTTATTGTTTATATCAAGATGGGCAAGATGGTTATTGAGCAAAATGAACATAAATTCAAACAAGGGCTTAACTAGCCTTGTTTTACAAAAAGGCCCAAAGGTCAAGTCCAAAAATTAGTTATATGCATATCCATATTCAATAGCAGTCAAATTTGCATGATCAAGATAATAGGCTATGCAAGATTATTGGTCCAAGTCCTTGTTGATAAGTGTCAGAAGTCATAAATCAATTCTTGATTTTTGCCCTAATTCAATTTACGGTTACAATACTTTGATTTTAAGAAAGATAGAAAGAAATAAAATCCGCCTCTTTTACCTTTCCATGGGGTTCGTAGTTATAGGGGTATAGTTGGGTGACATGGCTGCCACATAACTCATGATATCCTTGTTTTCATCATCGTTCATTGTGTTGATGGCATGCAACATCCCTTTGTTCATTGCTGATTTTTGGCATCTTCTTGAGAATTGATAGTTTATGCCATCTTGTTGAATGCTGGAGATTTATGGCATCAATAAAATGTTGTTGCGTTTGGTGCTTTATTTCAGAGTAGACATCCGACATCATTGTATATTGTCGATACGTGACAACACCCCCCATCCTGGTTAAATACGATATCATTATTTATATTAATGAAAGGCAGAATCTCACGTAACTTTAGACAACAGATATATCAAATATATTATTGAGAGCCAACGTTGTTTCCTATGTTGATAGCATACGATACCTTAGGCACATGGCTGAATTCCAACATCCCTCTTTACATTATTAATCATTCGATATCCTCTCACATTTCATGATGCTCCGGGCTCCTTCAACTTACTAGTATTCGACATTTGTTGTTATATCGCAAAAGTGCAGCATTTTGCATTATTGACAAATTACGACATCGGTCCTTATATCGATGATATACGATATCTTCTATAAACATTGATGATCTATGAGACCCTTGTTGCATTCATCATACACCTACGTTGCTTATACTGATGATAGTCGACTTCTCCTCTTCTATTGTTTAACCACCTAGAATTCAATTCTCTTGGAAGTTTGCCATCTCTCTGATGCCTTGGATTTCTACCTGCTCTTCCTAAATTTTTGACATTATTATTTGTTTTTTTAACTTCGTTTCTCTACAAACTTAATATCACCTTCTTGAGGCTACATTTTTGCATATAAGCTCTATATCTTAAATTCGATATCTCTTGTGGGCCAATACCCCCATCTTAGATACTTACTAGGTTGTCCACTTGAATGCTTTCCATATATAATCATGCATCTCCCTATCTTCTCACTTACTCTCTTAGAAAAATATGTGGATAACATTTGCCCTCTCCGTGTATAAACGAAGCCTTTTGCACTTTAGTGTAAACCAAGAATTTTCTCGCTTTTCCAATTTTCAGCAAAACTTCCTTTCTAATCCTGTTTTCCTTAAAAACATATAATAAATAATTCTCACTATTAACTTTATTTTAAACTCTAAACAATCACTTTTGGATTTGATGAAATATGAGCCAGTTTATCCTCTTCTTCATACAAAGTAATTTTCGTATATCAATGTAAAGCTAAGTTTAATTGAGAAGACCATAGATTTGCTCAATAGGAAAACCATAAATTCACTTGATCAAAAATCTATCATAATTTTATTTAAATAGAAGACCAGAAATCCATCTGTTGATAATCCTAAGATTTTCTAAATAGAAGACAAAAAATTATCTAGTAATAACTTTTGAATAGAAGATCTAGAATTCATCTAGCAATAATATCTAAATACAAGACCAGAAACCTATCTGGTAATAGTATCTAAATAGAAGACCAAAAATTTATATGGTAATATATCTGAATAAAAGAACAGAAATTTATATGGTAATAAATATGGATCGAAGACCAGAAACTTATCAGGTAATAATATCTGAATAGAAGAACAAAAAATTATCTAGTAATAATATCTAAATAGAAAACCAAAAACTTGTCTAATAATAATATTCTAAATAGAAGACTAGAAATTTAACTGACAATATATTTGAATAGAAGACCAACCATTTATCTGGCAACGATATCCAAACAGAAGACCAGAACCTTATCTGATAATAATATCTGAATAGAAGACCATAAATACATCTGGTAATAATATTTGAATAGAAGACCAGAAATTCATCTGGTAATAATATTTGAATAGAAGACCAGAAACTCATCGCTAGAAATTCATCTGGTAATAATATTTCAATAGAAGATCAGAAACTCGTTTGGTAATAATTTTTGAATAGAAGACCAAAACCTTTTATGGTAACAAATTGTTTTTGACCTTTCTTTTAAGGTTACTTTAACTTTGCAATTGAATGTGTTTGACTGTTCTTCCTCTAAAAGATTGCTTTGACCTATCTTTAGAGTAGGTTTAAACTTGTTGATTGATTTATTTTGCTCATTACCATTTTTTGGGTGGTGATTTAAGATTTAATTCTCTTTTCCCCTTGTGACTCTTTGGACGATGATTTAGGCTTTAATTCTCTTTCCCCCTTACTACTCTTTGGGTAGTGATTTAGGCTTGGGCCCCTTATTACCTTAGGTAATGTTTAGGCCGGTTGGTGCATTTGGTTACCTATCTTAAGCAAAACGAAAATCTTACATGTCCTCCCTTTAGGAGGCACTCCAGTCAGGCCTTATAGGCGAAATTAAAGGCTGGTTCGGTGCTTTACGTAGGACATCTTAGGCAATATCAAAGGCTTGCTCCATCCTCCCTATAGGAGGTGCTCCGGCCAAGCCATGTAGGTAGTACCGAAGGCTTGCAGTGCTTTTGCCAGGCTATCAATGCCAGGACCGAAAGCTTACTCTGACCTCCCTCTAGGAGATGCTTTGACCAAGCTCTTATGGCAGTATCAAAGGCTTCGTTTCGCCCGTTACTACCATTATAGTGATTTATGCTTATCCTTTTAGTTCCTTTCTTTCATTTGACCATTCATTCTATAGATATACTTGTCTCAATTTTCTTTATTCATTCATTGTTCGGAAGTAAGCCTTAAATGTTTGATGTTCCAAGTTCTCACTATTACGTCGCCATTAGGTCAGCATAATCGATAAGTCCCAGGTGGAATTACTTCAAGAATAACAAGAGGAACTTCCCAATTTGGTCCAAGCAGTCTGTCTAATGGATTTTTGGTATTTACCCTGACTTTTCAAAGTATTAAGTCTCCTTTCTGAAATGATCTTCCTTTAACTTTGGAGTTATAATACCTCGATATCCTTTTTTGATATTAGACTATTCGTATGGCTGCTTTATCCCTTAGTTCATTTATCAAATCTAAAGATTCTTTCCTAAATTCTTGATTGGAATGAAATGCATATGAATTTCTCTGATGAAATGGAACCTCAACTTCGATTGGAAGCCTTACTTCAAATCCATATATTTAGGAAAAAGGGGTATGCCCCGTTGTAGTCTTAGTAGAAGCTCTATATGCCCATGTTATTAACGGTAGTTCTTCTATCCAATTTTATTTTGCTTTGCCTGGTCGTTTCATAATAATATTTTTAATGGTTTTATTGGCAGCTTCAATGGCTCCATTAGCCTTTGAATGAGCTATAGATGAAAAGCTTTTGATTATCCATTCTTATCACAAAATTTGGTGAATTCTTTACTTTCAAATTGAGTTCCATTATCGAATATGATATTCCAAACCATGTAACTATGTTTTTAATCGTGAACTTTAACACTTTTCCCGATGTTATGTTTGGTAATGGTTCTACTTCCACCCATTTCATAAAATAATCAATGACTGCTATCACGAACGTAGCTCCACCATTGGATATAGGTAATGACCCAATTAAACCAATTCACCATACATCAAAGGGCCATGAACTTGAAAATGGGGTCAGTTCACTTGGGGCATCTGTAGAATTGTATAAAATTTATGACACTTCTCGCATCTCTTTACATGATTCACTGCATCATTACTCACATAGGGGAAAAAAACTTGCCTCATGACATTTTCTGCTAATTTTATTCCATTAGAATAATCTCCACAGAATCCTTTATATGCTTCTCTTAACAGTCCAAATCCATTTTCTAGACTAACACGCCCTTGGTAAAGGAATGAATATCCTTTCTTATAAAGGATTCCGTTTATCATGGTAAAAGTTTGGGCCTGACGCATTATCTTTCTAGCTTCTCTCTTGTTTCTTAGCAGTTTTCCTTCCTCCAAATACTTAACAATAACTTTCGTCTAGTTGTTTTCGTATTGTCTATTTATTTCTACATGAATGATTCCTTCATGGTTTTCTTTATTGCCATTTCCCGATTCATTTGCTTTATCTTCTTATATTAGGTCTTGAGATTGAATCAACACCATGACATCACTTTTATATTTAGGGGCCTTTTCCTCGATATTGGGATTTTCTTGAAAACCCGCAGGCACAATTTGATTTTTCGGTGCTCCTCGCAAGCTAGCTAGTTTTGCTAAAAAATCGGCTTGAGAATTTTTTCCTCTAGGAACTTAGTGTATTGAAAATTCCTCAAATTGGGTTAAAATCTTTAGTACCTACTTGATATAAAGTATTAGTTTGGCGTATTTCGTTTGATATGTCCGATTTAACTAATTAATCATTAATTGAGAATTGCTGAAAACTTCTATCATTGGAATTTGTAACCGAAGAGCTAGGGTTAGTCATGCTACCAATGATTCATACATAACCATATTATTATTTGTAGGAAAACCTAATTTCGTAGTATAATGCAATCGGCATTAGTTAGGGTAATGATTACGTATCATGCACCTGCCTCTACTCATTTGATGCTCCATCAATAAATAATTGCCATTTATTCTTGGGATAATTTTCCTTTTCTGAGTGTTCTTTGATAAATATTGTGCATTCACTAACAAAGTCAAATAGAGCTTGCCTTTTAATTGCCATTCGAGGTTGGAACTCAATATCATATTAGCTAAGCTCATTTCTCCATTTTACTAGTCTTACTGATATTTCAGGTTTATTAAAAACTTGTTTGAGCAGGAAGTTGGTTAGGACTTTGACTTGATGTGCTTGGAAATAGGCTCTTAGCTTTTGAGCAGTGAGTATTAAATAGTATGCCAAATTTTATATGATCGGATACCTAATCTTGGCATCCTTTAGCCTTTTGCTAATATAGTATATCAAAAGTTGAACTCCGTTCTCTTCCCTTATTAAAATAGAGCTTACTGCATTCTTGGAAACTGCTATATAGAGGTAAAGATTTTCCCCTTCTATCGGGTTATGTAGGATTGGAGACGTTTCCAAAAAATCTTTTAATGTTTAAAGGCCTTTTGGCAATCTTCTCCCTATTTAAAGGTTCTCTTCTTCTTGATCACATCAAAGAACGATGCACTTATCAGGGGATTTAGTGATGAATCTGTTCAAAGTTGTCACTCTTCCATTCAAGCTCATTACATCTTTACTCGTCTTTGGTTCCACCATGTCCCTAACTGCCTTGATTTGGTTAGGGTTGGTCTCAATTCCTTTGGCGCTGACAATGTATCCCATAAACTTCCAAGATTGTAACCAAAGGAGCATTTCTGTGGGTCCAATTTCATCTTGAATTTTCTTAATACTTCAAACATTTCTTCAAGGTCTTTCAATTGATTTGCTTCCTCTTGAGATTTGACTAGCATGTCGTCTACATATATTTTAGTGTTTCGACCAGTTTGTTCTTTAAACATTCTGCTCACCAATCTTCGATACGTAGCTCCTGAATTCTTCAACCTAAAAGGCATAACTTTGTAGTAGTATATTCCCTAATTTGTCATGAAACATGTGTGTTTTATATCTGGCTTGAACACGGGGATTTGATTATACCCTGATTATGCATCCTTATAAGACAATAGTTTATGTCCACTTGTTGCATCAACTAATTGGTCTATTCGAGGCAAGGGATAACAATACTTGGTGCATGAGTTATTTAAATCGGTATAATCGATGTATGTTCTCTATTTTCCATTAGGCTTCTTGACTAACATAGGATTGGCTAACCATTTAGGGTGGAAAACTTCTCAAATGTAACCATTTTCAAGTAGCCATATAATTTCTTTCAACAAGTTAGCTCGAACTTTATCAAACTGCCTTTTCTTTTGTTGATTAGGAGTGATGTTTGGATCTACGTTCAGTGCATGACTCTTGACCGTTGGATCTATCCCGATTATGTCTAAGCAATTCCAAGAAAATACATCCTTGCTACATTGAAGAAACTGAATAAGTTCCTCTCTGAGCTTGATGTCTAACTTCTTTCTAATCTTTACTATTTTTGTTCGATCAAGCGAATCTAAGCTTACTTCTTCTAGATCTTCAGTTGGCTTTATCCCTTCCTGCTCTTTTCCACAATCTAATTCAGTGATAATTTATTTTCCATCTATTTCCTCATCTATTAGGTTTTCCTCTTTCCTTTTCCTACTCCTCTCAAAAAAGTTAGATCTTTTTAACACATTCTTGACTTTCTCAGCTGTTCCATCTTCTAACTTGCCTTGAATGGTTGGCTTAAAGGACTAACATCCAAGGGCTTTTTCATTTCAGTTTTGACCGACTCGTTTCTCTCACTGAATCATAACAAGAACGATTATTTCTTTTGCATTGATCAGTGGTAGCAAAATACAATGCTTGAGAGCTAAATTTCTCTCCTCTTATCGTTCCCCAACCACTCTTGGTTAGAAATTTCACCATCAGATAATTTGATGACATGAAAGCATCAACCTCATCTTGGGCTAGTCTCCCAAAGAAAGCATTGTAGTATGAAGGTTGGTCCATTATTACGAATAAGGCTTCGAAAGTTCTCGAACAGGGTGGAATCCTCATTTGCACTAGAAGCTTAATCAACCCTACTGGGGTGGATCCTTTGTTATTGAACCCAAAGATGGGCTCAAAGCTTGGCTTTAATTTTTCATATGGAATTCCCTTTTGATTGAATTCATGCTTGAATATAACATTAACCGTGCTTCCGGTATCAATAATTTTGTTTACCATGGAAAGTCCGATCTATGCAGTTATCATTAGCGGGTCATTATGTGGATGGCGAATCCCTCTTAACTCTTGTAAAGTTGTCGTCAGACTATGCGTCTAAAGTTGATATTTGTTTTTTTTAAATGGTGGCTCCTCTTGAATAGAAAAGACTCCATCTTTGGCCTCTCTTACGCACCTGCTTCTGGCCTCCTTGTTACTTCTGGCTAAATGTGGACCTCTATGGATAACTTCTATTCGATTAATCGGTGGAATATAATCTTGTTGAGAATAGTTTTCTACAAAATTCATGGAATTGCTTGGAAACTTATGATTTCTTTCCTCTAGATGGTTAGGTTTTTGATTTTCTTTGACAAATTCATTCAAGAGTCCTGATCGAATCACATTTTGAATAATTCTAACTGGAACATGACATTCATCAGTTTGGTATCTGTTTGCTTTATAACAGGCACAATAATCTCCTTCCCTTCTTGGCTTGGTGTTATTCCTTGCCATGTAAGAAGTTGAGAAGTTGCCTCCATCTTTAGCTATAACAAAAATATAGGACACTGGTTTGTTCATGGCCACGTAGTTGGATTTCGGGATCTCACATCTTCATCTTTCTCTCTCATCCCACTTTGGCTTCTTATTGAGGCAATCAAAGCAAAATCTTGTAATTCCTTCTTTTTCTAAGAATTTTTCTTTGCATGATACATCCCATCCATAAGGATAAATTTGTCATTTTGGAAGTGAAAATCTTGAAGCTCTTTGCACCCATGGATATAAATTTCCTTCCAGAAGGGGGTTTGCTCAATCAACCCTGAACGTACTGCCATTAACTTTTCTTAGTCATGTTCTTTGCTTTCAATGCCTTTATGTTGAATATTGTAACAACCCAATTTTTTAAGTGGTAATTATTAAAGCTAATGACGGTAATTTAATCAATTTATTGGAATTTGGAAATTTATTGGTAAATTGAGTCAAGAATTATTTACTAAAAGGATTTAAATTGTAAAAAGGTAAAATTTAAAATTTAAGATAAGTTAGAATGTGAAAGTAATGTTTCATAAAACTTTTGTGGTTGAAATATAGTATTAACTTTGTAGAAGAAAGCTATGGATGTTCAAATGTTAAGAGAAAATGAGAATTTTTTGTTTTAGGTAAAATAATCATGGTAGATATGAAAAGAAACATAGGTTTTAGATCTTAAAAAAGGGGAGAGAGTTTCTTAAGAGAAGAAACGACAATCTCAAGTCAAAAGGTTAGAAATAGTAGGTTTCAAAATAAAAAAAAAGTAAGAAAGAGAGAGTTTCCTTTTGAAAAAGGAAAGTTCAATTCTCTGTGAAATCACCAAAATGTTTTCACAAAAAATGGGCAAACACTCAAATCGTTGTTGTAGAGCTGTAAATATTATTTTTAATACATAGCTATTGGTTGATGAAAATTAGTTGCGGATGTTTAAGGTAGAAAATCAGTAATTTGCAATAAAGAATATGCAAATGATTTAAATGTAAAAGGATATAAAATTTATAGTGGTTCGGCCTGATTGTGCCTACATCCACCGTTCCTATTTTATTATCCCTTTCATTTCGAATTACAAGTACAAGCTTTGAATACAAGTAAACATACTATTAGAACTAAGATTTTCCCTCTCGAAGTTGTCTGTCATTGTTGCCGAAAGCTTCGCTCTTCAGCATCCTCTTTTTTTATGATGCCATGTGCATGGTATTCATAGAATGAAGATATGAGAAGAGGCAGCTGAGTATATAGTATTTGGAATTTGGTTCAACCTTCTTTCCTCTAAGATTTGATTCAACCTTCCTTACATGATTTTCAAGCTATTCCACTTGTGATGACCGCCATACACATCCAGGAAACCCAAGCAAACCCGGGTTAAGCCCCAAGCAAGCCTTCACCCAACTCCAAGCAGCATTACTCCCAGCTGACTCCAAGTACACCCTTAAATTTCTCATGTCCAACTCCAAGCAACCGCCAAACAAAAGTTTTGGTTCGGTCATTGGACCAACTTCAATCAGAGTTCATATTTTCAAGGCCCGACTCCAAGCAAGCGCCGAACCAATGTTTTGGTTCGGTCGTCACCCCGACTCCAAGCAGACTCGAAATTTTCAAGCCCCCTCCAAGCGAGCGCCGAACCAAAGTTTTGGTTTGGTAATCCAACCGACTCCAAGCAGACTTCAGATTTTCAAGGCTAGGCAAGCGCCGAACCAAAGTTTTAGCTCGGTATCCAATCGGCTTCAAGCCGAATCCAAATTTTCAAGGCCCGA
Organism: Allium cepa; assembly: GCA_030765085.1. NCBI lineage: Eukaryota > Viridiplantae > Streptophyta > Magnoliopsida > Asparagales > Amaryllidaceae > Allium > Allium cepa. Next base: position 496,304,192 of record CM060929.1, read on the forward strand.
CTCCAAGCAAGCGCCGAACCAAAGTTTTGGTTCGGTCATCCCGCCGATTCCAAAAAGATTTGAGATTTTCAAGCACCGACTCCAAGTAAGTGCCGGACCAAAGTTTTGGTTCGGTAATCCAACCGACTCCAAGAAGACATCATATTTTCAAGGCCCGACTCCAAGCAAGCGCTGAACCAAAGTTTTGGTTCGGTCATCGGACTGACTCCAAGCAGACTCGAAATTTTCAAACCTTGATTCCAAGCAAGTTCCACATCAAAGATTTGGTTCGGTAATCCAACCTATTCCAAGCAGACTCCAGATTTTCAAGGCCCGAACCCAAGCAAGTGCCGAACCAAAATTTTGGTTTGGTCATCACGCCGACTCCAAGTATTCTCAAGATTTTCAAGCCCCGACTCCAAGCAAGTGCCGAACCAAAGTTTTGATTCGGTAATCTAACCGACTCCAAGCATACTCTAGATTTTCACGGCCCAACTCCAAGCAAGTGTCGAACCAAAGTTGGTTCCGTCATCGCGCTGACTCCAAGCAGTCTCTAGATTTTCAATCCCCGACTCTAAGCAAGCGTCGAACTAAAGTTTGGTTCGGTAGTCCAACCGACTCCCAGTAGACTCTAGATTTTCAAGGACCGACTCAAAGTAATTATCGAACCGAATTTTTAATTTGGTCCTTGTGTCGACTCTAAGTAGACTCCAGATTTTCAAGCCCCGACTCCAAGCAAGCGCTGAACCAAAGTTTTGTTCGGTTATCGGCTCGAGGATCCTGGCTTGTTGTTGGACTGTCAACCACGAATAGCGGTAGAGCGTCTCAGTATCGGCCCCACGAGATGGTAGTGGACAAATACGAAGATGATTATATGTCTCAATCTGTAGCTCGGATTGAGACGCGATTTCGACCTATGTCCATATCTTGATCTCCAGAATACCTTCGAACTAGTTTGAGTTTATTCCATAACAATGACGATTTTGCCCCTAAAACCTCATATTCACCATGTAGTGGGCGAAAATGCCCACAACATTTGCCCCCAAAAGCATACTTTCGTGAATACAAAGTGAACTTTGTTTAATCCAAGGATGTCTTCTTACTCTTGCAATGGTTATATATTTTGGATATCTATATCTCATCTACGCCTCTGATTTTTCGATCAGCCTTCTTTTGCTAGTTTGATGTGGGATTTTGTTCCTTTTGAGAAGGACTTGCTAAATTTTTAAAGTCATCTTCGATTAGTCTTCATTCGAAAAGATGCTGTTTTTCTTGGACTTTTGGTTTCCTACGTTGAGGCTTCATACAGTATGCAGATCAACTGGTGTATACTTTGCATTATCGACTTTGGATCTATGATGTGGTACTCCGGTTAATCTTTTCTCCACTCTTGTGCATGATTTGACAAGATCAATCATTAATGAATTTGATAGAGTAAGAATCTCCGTTGAAGGGACTTTGTATATAGGAGATGATGTAGAGTCATATCGAGTGAATGTTGGTTATGACTTCCCTAGCCTATGTTTTGTATCTTCTGCCTAGACGTTTGTACAAAGATATGTATAATTTATATAAATTTTGGTTGGAATCCTCATACTTGATAGTAATTGGTTTGTGTGGCATATAGTCTAGTAAAGTGATGATAAGTTTTACTAACTTCTTCAATGGCTTGATTTGATAGTCCTCGGTGTACTTGTAGGCTGCGGGTGAATTTTGATGGATAAGTGTTGGATTATTGAGAAGCTTGGTGAAGGAGCAAGGATAGTCGGACCATGAAATTGGGTTAGTGGAGTTTATTGGACTGAAATAATTTGGTTCAAGAGTAGATGATTGTACCAACCCGGAAATTCTGATCCTGAAAATTCCAGATAGTTAGGAAAAGAAGAAAAGAGAAAGAAGAAGAAATAGAAACAAGTCACAGAAACCTCACATTCGCAGCGGAGAAAATAAAATAACGGTTTTACAAATAAGAACTGTGTCGGTACATTTACATTTTTATACATCAGAGTTACAACACTTACACAACATTGGACAGTTTAAAACAACAAGTCCTAGATTCACAACTATATAACATAGCGGAAACACTCCATACGTTCCTGCCATCCAGCTCGCCTCCTGCGCTCCAGAACATCCATACCTGAAAATCTGTAATACTCGGTCTGACCCGAGCATTACATCAAAGTAACACCCGGGTCAGGCTGGAAACTAGCATGAGTAAACCCATCTAACAAGGAATACAAAAGCATACAACTTATATAAACCTGGGTAACTTGTATCAATTTACAACTTCACAAGTCGTTATAGACATCACTTACATCACACATCAATTTCTAAGTACCAAAACTTAGATTAAATGGTCCAATTCACTTAAATTATTCGTTTCAGCCTATTGATTTCACATATCAATTTATAAAGAATCGAAGTGGTTTCGGGTATTAACTAATACCCGACTCCGATCTCTTCGAATCCAATGTCATCTTAACCCCAATTTATTCAAGTGAATACAACCTACCCTTTAAATACTGGATGTCACTTTACACATCATTTCATCATAGATAACCACATTATCTCTGTTCGAGACAAACATATCTATTCACAAACATTTCATATCATAAATATTAACCAATTTAAGGCATTTCCAATAATCCAATGATCCATAAGCAAGATTTAATTAGACTCACTATTTCTAATTAATTTAAATAAATTAAATTAATTACCTCAACCACCTTTAAATCCTGCTCACTAAATCATTAATTAACTACATCCCAATTAATTAATTATTCTTTAATCATCCATCCTAATTATCATTCTTGATTAATTATTCTTTAATTATATTAAGTAATTAACCTTTGATTACCACACAAATTAATTAGCCTTATCCATCCACATTAGTTGACTTTTAATTAATCTCCTTAATTAATTATTTACATTCATTAATGATCCTCTAATCATTTCCAGTAATTAATTATTCCTTTAGTTAATTACATTTATCAAGTAATCTTTAAATAAATCTCAGTCCTTGCGCCGACTCTAAGTAGACTCCAAATAAGTGTCGAACCAAAGTTTTGGTTCGATCATCGTGCTGACTACAAGCAGTCTCTATATTTTCATGCCCCGACTCCAAGCAAGCACCGAACCGAAGTTTTGGTTCAGTAATCCAACTGAATCTCCAAATTTTCAAGGCCCAACTCCAACCAAGCGCTGAACCAATGTTTTGATTCGGTAATCTAACTGACTCCAAGCAGACTCTAAATTTTCAAGGCCCGACTCCAAGTAAGCGTCGAACCATAGTTTTAGTTCGGTCTTCGTGCCGACTCCAAGCAGACTCGAGATTTTCAAGCCCCGACTTCAAGCAAGCATCGAACCAAAGTTTTGGTTCGGTCGTCGGACTGGGAATCCTAACTTGTTGTTGGACTGTCGACCTTGAATGGCGGTAGAGCGTTCGGTATTGGCCCCACGAGACGATGGTGGAAAAATCTTAAGATGGTCATATCTCTCAATCCATAGCTCGAGATTGAGACGTCATTTCGACCTATGTCCATATCTTGATCTCGAGAATACCTTCAAACTAGTTTGAGTCTGTTCCATAACAGTGACAATTCTGCCTCTGACTCCTTATATTCACCATATAGTGGGCGAAAATGCCCACAACAATAAGAAAAATATAAATATGTATACATTTGTTATTTTAGAAATTTAAGGCCTAAATTTTTGTATATAAGACTAATAACCTTGCTCCAGAACTTTCCATTCTCTTTATAAAAACTCATGTATATATCCTCTGGAATGGGAGATTCCTTCGAAAGCAAAAATGCAATATAAATTTTCAGTCTTAAAAAAAATAAAAATTAAAACTCAAATTCAATAAATTACTAAAAATCATAAAATTTAAATATGTGCTTCCTGATATTTGTGTGCATTTGGAGCATGAACCGAGTTCATTGCGGAGCTGAGATCGAGTATACGTTTAAGAGAGAAGAAGAAAATGAAGTTGTACAAGTTTTGCTAAGTGATTTCCACACTTATATATCTATGTACTAATCATTTAAGAATTGTTATATAGATTTCTCGTGTATGTTTTAGAGCCTATAAGCATGCATTTTTGTGCATATTCTTGTTGTGTTTTTGGGTGCATGTGGATGTCTCTGGGTATGTTAGTGTATATATATGTATACATGAGTGTTGTGGATATTTGTATGTGTCTTTATAGTATGCATGCATTCTAGTATATTGTTTTGTGTATATTGGTGTGTGTATATATATACACAAGTGTGTATGATTGTGTTATATAAATGTGTGTTTGCTGTTGCTAAAATAGCGAAGCTTTTCCCTCTAGTCGTTGCATGCGTGTATATATATTATTGTGTGTGAATCTCTGTGTGTTAGGTTTGAGTATATTTCTTTTTATTTGCTGCTTCTTGTTTTCTCCCTTGACTTTGGTTGACTTCAACTTGTTTTTTAATGAGCGAAGGCATATTATATTAGGATATAAACACTTTATGTCAGTGATTGCTTCGATGCTTTACTCATCCTTCCCAAAACTGGACTTTGATCTGAAACTCAACTTTAAATTGCATTCTTGATTCCCACTATTGGTTTGTACGCCCTCTGGTTCATTTCCTTGCTACTGAATTTTCTTATGTTTGTGCATTTGTATGTTCATGTGTATTCATTGTATATCCCTGTTGTATAAGCCCTCTGCTGCTTGTATGCATCTCTAAGTTGTCCTTGGTAGTCTTTTTTATTGAGTGTGTGCACACATTTCTGAGTGGTATTCATGTATCCATTTTGATGCGTGCATTATAATTGAAAGTGCCATAATTCTGTGTGTTTTGTTAGTGAGTTGGCATATCAGTACGTGAGTTGGGTGAGAGTGTTATGTGTGTTGTATGGCATGTAAGTATGTTCTATGAGAGATGTATTGTGTATTTATGCATGCAAGAAGGTGTGTGTTATGGGGATGTGAGGCGCAGTGGAGTATATGTGTGTGAATTTGTGAGGAGGCATGAGCATCTTTTGCCCTTATGATTGTGCGTGTACTTGTATTTATATGTTAAAATTTGTGTAAGTGCATGTATGAGTGTGTAATGTGTTACATGTGTGTAATATGCTCAATGTGTGTGTTGTGATTGTCAGAGAACTTGCTATTTTTAATTTTTGGCCTTATGTATTCATTTTACCGACTAGTCTTGGTTGCCTTCTATTTTCATTTATATGCTTATACATGCAATTGTGTATATTGCTCTATTACCTGCCTTTGAACTGTATATTTGAGTTTTAGAACAATTTGGTGTATAAACTATTATTATTATTTAAATAACACAATAACGAGTTTATATTTTACCTTTGAAAACGTAATTAATTGATGATGAACAAATTATATTAATTTTGTTGTTTTATTGCTATTTAAAATAGTATTTTATCATAGTAAATTTTTTTTTCGAAACAAGAATTATATAAATAAACAACACTAGCTGTCAACAAGCCTGACAGGTAACCAACAGTAAAAGAAACCCAAAACCCGGCGAAGCAAGCCGAAACAGGAAAAAACAAAATAAGACAGGAAAAAACGAATAAATCAGCTGACAGAAGGCGAAAAGACAAAACACGGCGAAGAAGCCGCTAATAAACACAACAAAATCAGAATAAGCGGAAATAGCTGCCAAAGGTTCCTCTCAGAGGAGGAAACAATACAAAAGGATGAGATCCAGCAAAGGCAGCCGAAAAAGAGAACGGCGAAAACAAGAACCAGAATAACGACCACCCAAATCCAAGCATAATAGAAGAAATAACAGACCCCATACCAAACCTATAAAACCAGAGCCTGGCTTAAGGACGTTCATCAACCAACTCCCGCCCTATTGGAAGGCTGAGAACAGAAAATAGATAACAGAGCCACTAGATGGCCAGAACGAGAGCTAATCGATCCCTTAAGAGGTCTACCTCGGAAAGCAAGAAAAACATCATTCCTAACCCGGCGAATAACGGAGACGGGATCCATGAGAGTTTCCTCAAAAATTGCCTTATTCCGCGCACACCATAGGTGCCAGCAGATCAGACAAGGAATTAAGCGAAAAACAACAGAACGAAGAGATTTACCTTTGATTCCGTTCCACCAGGTCAACTGTAAATCCTCCGACGAGTTGTTGCTACCTCTGATACCTAAAAGATTACCGAAATAATTCCAACAGGATCTGGCTGAGAAACCGGTAAAGATCAAATGATCCAAAGATTCCGAATTCCCGTTGCCGCAACACCTGCAACGGGAAACAAAAGGAATACCAATCCGCTGAAGGTTATCATCAACTGGCAATCCCTTATGAAGGGTTCGCCACATGAACAGAGACACTTTAGGAGGGATTCTGGCGTCCTATATGAAGGAGAATATAGGGAGAACGGGGGATGACAGACGAGCCGAACTCCAAGCTTTCAAGATGGAAAACGAACCACCATCCCAACCGGATTGGCCGCCGTGGGAGTCAGAGAAAGGTTTGACCGATTGCATGTGCTTCCAAGTTTCACTAGCGAAGGAAGGAGAACCGGAAAAGCCTGCGGAGGCCAGACTATGGTACTTGGCTCGGAGGAACTTCGCCCAAAGGGAATCGTTAGTCCCAAACCTGTACCACAACTTGCAAGCAAAAGCCGCACAAATATCCTTAGGATTTCGCAATCCAAGCCCGCCCTCGTTCTTGGGGCGACACACCACGTCCCATGAGACCCAGTGATGACGGTGATTGTCAACCTTTGACCCGCAGAAGAATGAAGAAGCCAAAGATTGGAAAGACCTGAAGAAAGAGGCGGTAGGGGAAATCGCTGCGAAGACATGAGTACCCAGCGAGCCTAACACCGACTTGATAAGAACCAATCTTCCTGCCTGAGATAGAATCGAATCATTCCAACGAATGATCTTTCCCCTAACTTTATCCGTCAGAGGATCGAATAGGGCGTTAAGTTTCCAGCCCCTATAGAGAACAATACCCAAGTATGGAAGCGGTAGGGAAGCCGCCCTGAATCCTGTGAACGAATGGACCCAGGAAACCCTGGAAGGATCCATATCCTTCGCGTGAACGAAGCAACTCTTCGTCGAGTTAACGAGCTGGCCCGAGCAACGCTCGTACTGATGGATAAAGCGAATCAGGCGACGAACAGACGGCCGGTTACCGTTGGAGAAAATGACTATGTCATCCGCAAAGGATAAGGAGAAAACGAGCGGGCACCTACTCGGAAGACCAATTGTAAATATACTTACATGATATATTTGGTTTTATAAACTATGTTGAGGATTTGAATTGAGTTTTGCAATGTTATTAGTAAATATTAGTTATCGATTGTAAATATTAAACTGTACCTAAGTTTTGACGATTATTTATGTGATATCCCGGAATTTCGAGGAATTTAAAATGTGATAATCTTCTTAATAAATTATTTAAAATGGATAAAATTTGTTATTCAAATATAAATAACCAAAATAATTAATAATATGATAATTTTAAATATAGATATAAATGGATTTCTAAAGTAGAATTATTATTTTGAATTAAAAAGGTGTTTGTTTATATATATAAGTGAGACTAATTTTAAAAAATTAGATTTTTAAATAAAGTTATTTTTTTCAAATTAAATTAGTGTTTGTTTAAAGTTAATGAAAAATTTGAATTGATATTAAATTTGATTTCAAATTGAATTTTTAATTTGAATTTAGATTTAAATTTGAATTTAAATGAATATTTGTATGTTAATAATATTGTGATTTAAATAAATATATGAATGAGTTTTATTTAAAATAATATTTATTTCCTTAAAAAGAATTTATTACGAAATTGGTTATTAAATTGTAAAATAAATACAAAATGTTTATTTTAACATTTTAAATAGATTAAAAATATTATAGATGATTTTGTTTAAATTTTAATTGGTTTATACTTTATTTTCTTTTAAAGATTTTATTTATATAAAATTTAGAAGCATTTATTAATTTACAAATGTATTTATTTACTAGGAAAATTAATTTAAAAAGCTTTTTAAAATCTTTTATAGATAAATAAAAATGAAGTATTACAAGTGTTAGGATAATAAAGCTTACAAAAACACTTTTAAGATAATTAAAATTAGTAATGACAAGTGTTGATAATTGAGACAAGTGGCAAAATTAATTTTTTATTTTCCTTAATTTCGAATAAATCCTAAATCCACATTATATAAACCCATCTCTTCTTTTTCCCATCTCTTTTTCTTATTTTCATTTCTAAGAACTCAACCATATTCAACTCTTCACAAACCTGAAAACTATTTATTTTTTCCAAACCAGAAATTCTTTTGCATTAAAACCTGAAACTGGATCAAAGCTTGAAAAACACTTCCCCAAACAAATCGGTAAATCACTCCCTCAAACCAAAATTAAATCATGTAAACTGCTACATCTTCAAAGATGTAATCTGGAGCCAATGCAAACTGTAGTTCAAAAACTTCTCTCAAATCTGCAGCCTTCTCAAACCAAAACAAATGCAACCCTGTAATCACCTCCTTAAAACAGATCAAGACTGTAACATTTCTAAACTCTGTAAACTGTTTTGTAAAACTGTTTGCAAAACTGTCAAGTTTCAAAATGCTTACTTCTGCAAAATTCAAAGCAAATTCTATAGACCTTCTTTTCAAATCTGTAAGCAAGCCTGTAGTAAAGATTATAAAGCATGCAACCTGGAATCAATGTGAGCTCAAAAACAAATCAAGGCAGCAATACAGTTTTCAAAGCTTCACAGTAAATAAATCAAGTCTCTGCTTTAAAATCTATGAGTAAACTTTTAAATTAAAAGGTTAAGTAAATTATAACTTGTTGCTTGTGAAAATTCTTATGATAATTGATGCTGGCTTATGGATATTTATTTGATTTTTCTGCATGAAAGTTGAAGTATGTGATAAGATATTGACATGCATGTCTGTTCCTCCCTTTTTTGATACAGAGTTTTAAATTTTAAAATAAAATGTCAGTTCTTTTTATATGATCATTGTTAAACCTTAACTTCAAACAAAATAGTTGAGTTTTAGTTTAAGCTAAGGTTTAAAAATGTGTATAAATGTTTTAAATTTAAATATGTTACTAAAATCTGGAAATACAGTAGTAAATCATAAAACTTGATAAAACCAAATATTGAATTTTATTAATTCAAGTTTATATCTTGAATCATAACTGGAAATCCAAATTTTAAAAACAAACATCAAGATTTTTAGTGATTAAATGGAAGAGCATTCTAGTGTTGACTGGAAAATGCATTTTTGGTGATTCCTGATGATTTACTGATATTGGGTGGTCGAGGCTTGGTCTGGAGATAGGAGAAGGTACGGCGAGGCTTGGAAAAATATCTGATGGTTTGTTTGATCAACGTGGTGTCGGCGGCGAACAAATTTAGTTTCAAACCCTAAGTTGGACGAACTGAGTAGTTTGGACCTCTGCTTTTTCTCTGATGCATCGAGTTCGATGTAACTTTGGGATTTGGTTCGTGGAAGTTTGGCGATGATTTGACTGGAGTTACGGCGACTCTAGTGGTCGGAGGACGGTGATCGAGGCATATTCTGATAAGGATTTGGGATTCCAGTTTCAACTGCCTGGCACGATTTTGATTTGAGAACGTGAGTGTGTTTGGATGACCGAACGTTGATGTTGAGGTGATGGATGGTGTGTCGATGTCACTGGAGGTGATCATCGGCGTCAATGTTGATTGTGCAGGTGCACAGGGGAGATTTGGGTTGTCTGCTGTTGGATTGGTTTTTGCTCGAAGGAGATATCGAGCATTTGGAGAAGAGACTCGGGTTTGAACTCGAGTGTATTTGTGTGTTTAGACCTGTAAGTTTTAAAACTAAAATTTAAATTAAGTTTAAATAGAAATAAAAATGGGCAGAGAAGATGTTTACTCGGGTTAGACCCGAGTGATCTTCGAGTGTGACTCGAAGCGGTAGAGATGATAAGTAGTTTTTAAAAAGGTTTAAATCAAATTGTTTTTAAAACATAAATTTAAATCTAGTTTAAAGCTTCTTGTTTAAAACTTGCCCTTTTCTAATTGCTTTCTTTAACTATTAATTAAGAAGTTTTGAAAACTAGATTGATTTAAATTTTGTGAAATCTAAATTGATTTTAAAACATTAATTTAAAATGAAAAGTTTAAGATTTTAAAAAGGTAAGTTTTAAAATACAAATTGTACTTAGTTTTAAAAACCTCTACTTGATAATATTAAAGTTATTTTAAGCAAGTTAAGTTTTGTTAACTTTAAAATTTTCAAGTTAAATGAATATTTATTATAAAAACTTAATTAATGACGTAATTAAGTAAAGGTAATTATAATATTTTAAAAAATGTTAATTTTAATTATGGTATTTATAAGACAATGTTTTATCTTTAAATGATTATAGTTAAATGTCTTGATATTAATTAAGTTTAATAAAGGGAATTAAGTATAATTAATCAATTTGATTAATTGATTTTAAAAGATTAATGAAGTAATTAATTAAGAATAATTAATTGGTTTACTTAATAATTAATTAATGGTTATTATTAAATTAATTAAGTTTAATTAATTGTAATTAAGAATTATTAATCAAAGATTGTTAATTAATGATCAAAGATTAATTAATTGAGTGATTAAGTAATTAAGGATTAATTAATCAAGTAATTAAGATTGATTAATTTAGTAATTAGAGAATTGTTAATTAAGTAATTAGAGGTTACTTAATTTATAATTAAGAAGTACTTAATGTGTAATTAATTATTAATATTATTTTTAAATTAATAATTTGGTTTTATTAATTAATATTTAAAGGATGATTAATCCAAATTAAATATTAATTAATTTATTAATCAAAAATTTATTAAGGATTAATCAAAGGGTAATTAAGGACTGATCAAAGTTGATTAAAGATTAATCAAAGGTGATTAAGGATTAATCAAAGGTAATTAAGAAATAATCAATGTTAATTAAGGAATGATTAATTGATGATTATGGATTAATTAATTTGTAATTAAGATTATTAATTAATAATTAAGTTTATTAATTAATAATTAAGCGATAATTAATTAGTTAATTAATGATTAATTAATTATAAGATTAATTATGGACTAATTAATTTGTATTAAGAGATATTGATTAATAATTAAGGTTATTAATTAATAGTAAATGGATAATAAATCAGTTAATCAAAGGTTAATTAATTGATTATAAAAGTAATTAAAGGTTAATTACTTTGTATTGAAGGATATTAATTAAATTAATTAAGAATGGTCCAAACTTGTTTATGGATGATTAATAATTAGATGATAAATATCATTGGATGAGTTAATGATATTGGATGATGAATGTCATTGGATGATATTGGATGATTTGAATGTGTTATATCTGAAATGTGAAATATATGCTGCTTTGTGATATATGTGGATGAATTAGATAATAGTGGGTTTTATATCTGTGTGTTATGAATCATCCATTTATGTAAGTGATATTCTAAATATCTACTGTTTAAACCCTTAAGTACAACTTGGACATTAAAATGGCGTTTTGGATTCGGTGAGATCGGGATCGGATTTTATATCCGAAAACCACATTGATCCAAATTAACGTTAGGTCGTAAATCCAAGTGAAGCGAAGTGAAGACTCAAAGTGTAAGAACTATACACCATTATAACTCCGAGGGTGATTCCAGAATGAGTTTAATGAAGATAGTACTTTCAGATTCGAGATGAAGATTCAGAGTGCAAGGGCTATTGTCGTTAACTCTGAGGGTGATTCCAAAATAAGTGTAACGAGATAGTGCCTTCGGTTTCGTTTGAACCCGGAACGGACTTGTATGGATTGAATGCTTTCAGAACATTGTCAGGTGAACGATGAGCATTCTAAGATAGATGTGTCATATAAAGATAATCACAGCCTCAAGCCTCAACAACCGAGAATGGCTAAAACAGGGGAGGTGCAGCAAGGCTAAGTGGGTCATGCCCAAGTAGGACGAGATTTACCCATGTCTAGATGTCCCTTTTATTTCGGCTGTGTGGGCAGTTGGATCTACAGCCAACTGCGGGGTTGTTTTGTTTGGGACTATTCAGTAAAGAATAGTCCCGGCCTTGTGTTGCAGGGGATTGGAAGTAATCCTCGGTACGGTGATCTAGGCCCCGTACTGTGACGGGTGATACTCCAATAGCCCTGCCATTGATGGAAACTCATTCTTCCTACGAGCCCTTATAGTTTTGATTATATTACCCACTTTTGTGGCTAGTAGCTGGAATTTAATCATGTAACAATTTCAGCTATTTCTTATTTACTTGAAAACCCTAGACACTATTATAATATCACTGGATTTCATATCAAATGTTTTGGTTAGCGCAAGGTAAAAACTTTTCCATGTTTATGTGTGGGAAGTCTTGCGTGATACCTTTCCTTTTCAAAGGATTTTCGAAGTTAAGCAATTTTAAATCGTTTACTCACACCAGACCCCTGTCTGACCCAAGTGTTTATTTTTTGTTTTATTAAACTCTTGGGTACTCATATTATGTATGAGTAGTCGAGGGATTCAGGTTATCCTTGATGAATTCTGGAGGAGCTTTGGAGTAGGAGGCTTCAGTGTGTAGATATATAGATAGAGTATCCGTTGTGATGTTATTAAATATGGATGTTCTTGTATTGTACATTAGACAGAAATGTTATAACTGTCTAAATTGAGATGTATAGTTGTGTACTCTGATGTATATGATACTATATATATGTTATATATTATATTTCATTCGTTCCGCTGTGAGATTCTGATGTGTTGTTGTTCTTTCTTCTCTTTCTTTTCTTCTTCTATCCCTTTCTTTCTTAAGTAATGATGCGTCTTTCTGGAGATAGAAAGGCGGGTCGCTACAATTTAATTAATTTTGGAGTACGTATTTATTATTCATCTCATTGCATTTATTTTGTCATATAAAATTATACGTGGTGAATGATTCATTATTAAGTAATGATCTGATTATTTATATTTATTTAAATAGTCTATTTTTTATATTTCTACTTTAATATTTCTTTCTTTCTTGTTTATTGAATAATAATTATATAAGTGATTCATTATTGATACAGATTTGATTTGTGAGTTTTCATTTCTTTGTGATGAGAAATTTGAATAAACAAATTCATGATACCATCTGATATGGGACTTTCGGTAATATATTTTTGGTTATTCATGGGACTTGTCATACAAAAATATCTAGTATGGATTGAATGTTTTTTATGAGCATTGAATAATTATCCAAATAACATGTGGTGGTATAGGACACCGTAATGTTGTTTGTTTAATTATTCATTGTAAGTAAATGTCACCCAAACAGGGATTACACTCATGTGTATATGTGATACTTGGTGAGAAGTATCATATTATTATATGTTGGCTTAAGAGAGCTGCAAGCGTAACATTAGAGATATACGCAGCGATAGGGTATGAGTACTATATGACCTTCCATATTGGGTCTAGCTTTCTTTTATATTTCGAGAGTGAACCATATTGGCTAGTATGCACTCTGGCGGTCTGATCCTAGGGCACACCTTAGATCCATGATACCGAATTATATGTCCCTTTCGGTACGCATCACATTATTGGTAGTAGTAGTAGATGGGTTGTTGCCTATAGCCCCATGTGTCATATAGGCCATCTGTCTATTACCCTTAGGGGAAAAACAGGTCATGATCGAGGCTATGCATAGTCGAGCCATTGGTGTATTGGGTCACAATGTCCATCGAGGTAACTGAAGGTTGTAGGAATAGAAGGTTACTCTACGGTAGGTGAGTAGACCTGGATTCCTAAAGCAAGTTAGTGGTAGGTGGCTGTCAGTCCCCCTATCTGGTTCAGGGTCTGTGAGTGTACTAGATTGGCATATACCTTGAAGACTACATTAATATATAGTTACTTTGGGGTTGGCGAGTAGACCTATATTCCCAGAGCAGGCTTGCGATAGGTGGCTGTCAGCGTCCCTTAAATTCATGGTATATGTGTGTGTAGTGGACTGACATATAAGTCTCTTTCCTATAATGAGTTGACTAGACTAGAGACTGGTTGAGTCTAAAGTGTAGTCAATCTTTATATATTCGTACTCTTTGACGATTTGGTATTTTTGAGATAGCCTTACTTTATTGTTGGTGCTTTGGTTTGAAGATGATTTATATTTATGGGTTGTAAGATATTGGATATGGTTTTGATTGGTTATCTCACATTATTTATTGATTATATGATTTTATGATAGTGGAAATTAGGTTGAAGGGCTTTTATTTACGAGGTAATAAGTTCTAAGGACAGCACTATGAATAATTAGTTTTAAGGACAATTTACAGCATATTGATAAATTCATTTATCTTTTTAAGTTATACAGGAAAATGATAAATCCTTTTATCATTATTTCTGTATAACTGAAAATGATAAATTCTTTTATCTTTTTCCTGTAAAATGTCCTTAAAACTAATTTTTCAGAAGTAGTGTCCTTAAAACTTATTACGCTGCAGAAATAAGCCCATGAAGTGAAAATCCCTTTATGATATTATATTAGGGATTGTTGTGTATTAGCCTGATTTACTTGATGATTTCATTTTTCTATGATATTTTATAATGTAAGATTGAGAGATATTTTGGACATTATATTAATCTTGCCCGACTATACTTGAGGATGTCTCATTATTAACGATTTTTGAATTCTGATAATGATTTTGGAAAATGGATGATTCACCCATTTGACATTGTCTTATGATTTCTAATTTGATGAGTTCTACATGGGTAATGACATCTTTATACTGGGTTTTGAGAAATTCTACTTATATGACATTTTGGATTGTTTGAGATAATATTGTCATATTTATTCCCAGTATATACACAGTTCCATATGTTTATTGACCTTGGATTTAAATGTAGTACGACCATTTATTATTTATATAATACTCGGGTCGGTCCGAGACATTTCAGGTTCAATGGACAATGAAACCAACCTGTGTTTTGGGCATAAAGGAGATTAGTGTTAGGAAATCAAATCTACGGTTTCGATGACAACAACTATACAATGGAAATCGAATATGCATATATATATATATATTTCTATTTTACAGGAACTTGCTAGAGTAACATCACTAGAAAGACAAGAACAAGGCTTAAAGAACATTACATGAGACTACAAGTCGATTGGATTAAAGAAGCAACAAGAAAGACACACAAAGCAAACGTGCACAGTTTTCAGACGTCTGGATGCACTATCCAGACGTATGGAAAACCCTTTGGAGCAACAAAACAGACATGATCAGACGTCTGATAGATGCACTCAGATGTTTGAAGGACTACCGTATACAAAAAATATATGGAGTCAGACGTCTGATACAAATACCAGACGTCAGATTTCGAATTTGGAATTTAAATTCAAATTTCAACTGCCACATTTGAATAGACATCTTCGCTTCTCTTCTTTATAAATCTTCATCATCATCAGAAGCAACTGTAAAGCACTTGTTAATGGATGCAACTACTCAAGGAATCTCTCAACAACTATATATATCATCAAGAATCAAAAAGAACACTTACCTTACTTACTTGCGCTCTTTACTTACATACTCTATTGTATTCTTGATCTCTAGCAATGTATACTTTTATTTCACTCTTTCATATATCCAGTTCTTCTAAATCAATAATCTCTAGATATATATTGAAAGCATTTGTACTTAGTAGTCAATATCCGTGTTATAGAACACATATTTGATAAGAAGAAGTTATTGTAACTAAGCCTGCTCCTCCAGTCGAAGTGAGGGTGTTTGATAGTCGAATTCCGAAGGGGAGCTTCGAGACTGGACGTAGGACGGGAGGTCCAAACCATTATAAAATCCTGGTGTGCTTATTCTATATTTACCTAGATTAATATTGTTTTAGTTGCATCATATATTTTTTCACATATACTTGCATATACACTACACGATCCACCCTATGGACTTACAGTTAGTATCAAAGCAAGGTTTAATCGAAGTATAGTAACACATTTTTGAATACTTTAATATGGCAAGTATTATTCAAGAAGGACAATCCACAGCACGACCCCCACTTTTTAATGGCTCTAACTATGCATATTGGTCAACACGTATGAGAATTTTTATGGAAGCTGATGGACTAGAAATTTGGTCATCCACTCAAAATAAATATGAAGCACCTGACACTGCTATGAATGCATGGACCGATGCACCAAAAACTGCAGCTTCTAATAATGCCAAAGCTATTAATGTTCTATTTTGCTCATTGGATAAAAATAAATTTTCATGTGTCATGTTGTATAACACTACATTTGATATTTGGCGTACCTTACAAGTTACACATGAGGGCACAAACAAAGTTAAACAAACTAAAATTCAATTTTACATTCAATTTTCATCATTTAAAATGAAACAAAACGAATCTATAGTAGACATGTACTCTAGATTCCAAACCATTCAACACGATTTAATGGCACTTGGAGTCAAATTTATAAATTTTGATTTAGTATCTAGAATACTCAATTCTTTAACTCCAGAGTGGGAAGGAAAAGTATTAGCTATCGAAGAAGCTAATGATCTTTCAGCACTCTTAATTGAAGAGTTAACCAATGAAGCTAATTTGCAGGCACGAAAAGAACTAAATTTCGAAAAGAAGAGCATAGCGTTCCCAGCAACAAATGAAGACTCTGACTTAGACGATGAAGAAATTGTATTTATTGCCAAAACTACAACAAATTCAAGAAGTTTAGGAAAATGACTAAATTTCAGAAAGGAGGAAAATCAAGCTCAACAAATCAAACATCAATCAAATGCTATAAATGTGATCAATTTGGACATATGAAGAAAGACTGTCCCAAGCTAAATAATGATAAAAAGAAGAACAAATTTGAAAAATTCAAAAAGAAGAAGGCTTTCAAAGTAACATGGGATGACTCGGATTTTTCATCATCAGATAGTGATAGCGATAGTAAAGAAGAACAAGCTAATGTGTGCTTTATGGCACAAATTGGTGAGGTATGTCCCGAACTTAGTTATGACGAATTATTAAAACTTAGCATGGAATTAGATGATAAATTTAGACAAATTAAAAAATTGAACAAAGAACATATTGCCAAAATAAATAGATTAGAACTTGAAGTAGGAATGTTAAAAGATGAAAAAAAAATATTTTAGAAGAAGAACTAGAATTATCTCAAGAAAGAATTAAAAATAATTTGGTCGAAAATAAGGCTATTACTATTAATGTTGATAAAACTAAATTAGAAAAGGATAACTTGTTAAAAGAAAATGTCAACTTGAAGAGTGATACTGAAATATAGAAAATTGAAAATTTAGAATTAAAAGAAAAATTAGATAAAATTACAAATCAAAATTTCAAAACCATCAAGTAATAGAAATGGAATAGGATTCAAAAAATACTCCTAAACAAAGAGGGAATGGTATTAAGAAATATAGTTGTATTTATAAAAAAGACTAAAAGTTCACCTAAGTCTAATATGAATACCGAGAAGTATAAAAATTTGGATTCCTAAGACAAATAATAATTTGATTAGACAAAAACATATTAATAATTTCTTCGAAAATGTAGTCTATAATAAGAATTATATTAATAAAGGTACCAAATCTTCTTGGGTATGGCTACCTACTTCTCCTAACATCTAGGACCCTAACAAAGTATATGGGTACCAATTAAAACATCTTTTATTTTGCAGGCACCCAAAATAAAAAATAAGGAGAAATGGATACTAGATAGCGGATGCTCCAAGCATATGATCGGAAATTCAAAAATGTTGTCAAATATAACATACATCGATGAAGGAACGGTAACTTTTGGAGATAACTCAAAAGGATACGTCGTGGGCATTGGAGTAGTCATCAACTCTAGGATTTCTAACTCTCATATTATTACAAATGTTTTGTTAGTAGAAAATCTAAAACACAATCTACTGAGTTTTAGTCAATTATGCGATAAAGGTTTTCAAATCAATTTCGAAAAAGATAGATGTAATATTTTCGATAATAACAAACAACTTATATTTGAGGGTTTTAGAAACAAAAATATTTATGTCTTAAACGTGAATATAAATAAAAATTAAAATTTGTGCTTAACCGCCTAACATGACGATCCATGGTTATGGCATAAACGATTTTGTTATATTAACTTTAAATATTTAACAAATAGCAAAATATGAGCTAGTTAGAGTTTTACCTAAAATAAATTACAAAGTAGAAAATTTATATGACGTTGTCAAATTGGAAAACTAAAGAAAAGCTCTTTTAAATCTAAAAATAATATTTCTACAAAACAACCATTAGAATTAGTACATTTAGATTTATTTGGTCCAACGCAAGTACGATCTATAAATCACAACAGTTATGTTTTCGTAATAGTTGATGATTTTTCAAGATATACATGGACTATATTTTGAACAAAAAGCCACGGCGCAACGATTAATTTCTGGAGCAAGTAGCGATAAAATTCTGTAATTCATGGAAGAAGGATGTACATGAACCACTTCCGATTCCTTGCAGTTCCTTGGATCCATCTTCCTCGTATCGAACACCTTTAGATCCTTCACCAAGGCGATTCTCTGGTTCCCCGAGAACCCACGAACGTGGAAATATATGGTCTCCACTCAAGCCATGGAGGGATGACAAGTCAGATGACCGCGAAACTCCATCACCATCTAAATAGATTAAACTATTCTTTGAATTTGTATCTACGTATGTTTGTAATTTTGGTTCACAAAAATAATACTATATTTTTTCCAACAATAGAAGGTCGAGAAATAAGTAGCACACTTTAGATGTAGGCTATTTTTAGAAAGATTGGTTATTTCGGACGTTTGGATATTGACCTCAGACGTCTGACACTCTGATATCCCCCAAATTTTACATCTTTGTGCATATGTCAGACATCTGATATAACTTTCCAGATGTCTGAAAATTGTCTTTGCTTATATAAATAGATACCAGTCTATATAGGACATCTGAATAAAGTCACCACCGCCATATCATAAAAAATCGATCTATTTCAGACGTCTGATATCTAAACCAGACATCTGAAAAATCTCTCTGACTATCAAATTTTTAAAACTCGCCCAAACTTAGACGTCTACCAAATCAAACCAGACGTCTAAATTTATTTACTGTGTTCAAATTAGGTTAAATCAGAGGTCTGAATTACTTTCCTGACGTCTGAAATTCAATCGACACTTTAAAATAACCAGATAACATCTATTTTTTTACCTAATCTCACTTCTATTTTAAATCATTTCTACATCAAGGATGATTTATTTATCAGAAACATCTTTTTACACACTAGCTCGAATTCAATGCCTCCTAGAACTAAAAGCCCTAAGATATCCAAGAGAAAACAAGACCAACTAACTTCCTCAAACCCTCAAGTTTGCTTAGATGATCAAATCGAACAATGGATGAATTGAGAACCACATTCACTAAAGAGATATAAGGATATTCAAAAGAAGAAACTTCACATAGGTCCATTTTATAACTTACCCAAGTTCCCAATGTGTGATTTAGATGAAATGTGTGAGAATGACGGTTTAGAAACTTTGATATCTTTCAATCCCAATAACATCCAAATTGGTCGATTGGCTATATTTCTCTTCTATGCTAATTTGGATAGCATAGTTGTTTGGAACACTGAACATGAAGATAATTGGCTATAGTCTAGCGTTTATGGCAACACTATTAGGCTCACTCCGGGAATCATAGGCAGAACTCTCGGATGTTCTGACATGGGCGAAGATTTATATAATATTCTAGATATGCGTTTCAAACCAAGGGACAATATAACACGTCAAATATGGAAGGATGAAATGCCTAAATTTGCATCAAAATATCTAGGACCTAAGGCGAGACTTCTTACTCGAATGATCATCAACGTTATTATTCCTCGTCTAGGAAGTCATGAGCAGATAATGGAGTTAGAACACAAAGCTCTATATGCTCTATTCAGCGGAACAAGGGTGAATTGGGCCAAATTTATATTTGACGAGCTCAAACATTTTTGGACTCGATCACGGCCATCGATTATCTACCCCACATTCATCATGACACTTCTACGTGCTCACAACATCCCCTCCTACTTATCCACTTTTGAAGAAATTTCTCCAAAATATGCTTCTACGAAGTTTTTCTCACTACACACCTACCAGAAATTCCTCCGGAGTTTATATCTTTCGAATACTGGACGCAAAATCGACAGGCTAGACAAGCTGGGCCTCTACCTCAACCATACCATGAACCATAACTAGAGGAGGAACAACATAGTGAGACAACTCCCCCTCCTCCTGCTCCATTTGATTATACGAGCCAAGATAAGATTTTGGAAACTCGAACAGAGACGAATCCAAATGAAAGTATTTGTGATCTCACTCTTCAAAATCAACATATCTTGTCTCGAAATCAAAAAGTATTGGCTAAGCGTATTGATAGCTTTGAAACATCTTTTGCCACATGCCTAGCCACAGTTGAAACATCACTTTCGACTGTAATATCGGTTCTCAAAGAGGTTCTTCAAAGGGTTCATGGCCCTACACCCCCTTCCGAAGACTGGCCAACCCCATAGCCTTCTCCTCCTTCGAAATATTCCAAACTTTTTGAGGAGAATGAACCTTTAAAATAAGCTCTGATATCTCCTATAAATCAACCTAGCTCTTCCCAAAAAGAAGATAAATGAGATGATAAAGGAAAGGCTTCACCGAAAGACTCATAGATTTTTAGGACTTCATCTTATGTGTAATTGAAAAATCTATGAATGTAATCAATTACAATTATTAATGAAATTCTCTTTTGTTTTATTATCTCTATATATATCTTTAACGATTTGTTCATATTTAACATTTAAAGAGTTAGATATCCTTTTTGATAATGCCAAAGGGGGAGAAATAAAAAAAATATAAATAACAAGCACATATTAAGGGGAGATTTATAAATTATATACAAGTACATTATATAGTTGTCATCATCAAAAATGGGAAGATTGTTAGGAAATCAAATTTACGGTTTCGATGACAACAACTATACAATGGAAATCGAATATGCATATATATTTCTATTTTACAGGTACTTGCTAGAGTAACATCACTAGAAAGACAAGAACAAGGCTTAAAGAACGTTACAAGAGACTACAAAGTCAATTGGATAAAGGAAATAACAAGAAAGATACACAAAGCAGACATGCACAGTTTTCAGACGTCTGGATGCACTAGTCAGACATATGGAAATACCCTTTGGAACAACAAAACAGACAGGATCTGACGTCTGGTAGATGCCTCAAATGTCTAAAAGACTGCTGTATACAAAAAATATACAAAGTCAGACGTCTGATACAAATACCAGACGTTTGATTTCGATCTCGGAATTTAAATTCAAATTTCAACTGCCACATTTGAATAGACATCTTCGCTTCTCTTCGTTAAAACTCTTCATCATCATTAGAAGCAACTATAGAGCACTTGTTAATGGATGCAACTACTCTAGGAATATCTCTACAACAATATATATCATCAAGAATCAAAGAGAACACTTACCTTGCTTACTTGCGCTCTTTACTTACATACTCTGTTCTATTATTGATCTCCAGCAATCTATACTTATATTTCGCTCTTCCATATATTCAATTCTTCTCAATCAATACTCTCTAGATATATATTGGAAGCATTTATACTTAGTAGTCAATATTCGTATTATTGAACGCTACAAGTTATTGTAAGCAAGCCTATTCCTCCGGACGAAGTGAGGGTGTTTGATAGTCGAATTCCGAAGGGGAGCTTCGAGACTGGACGTAGGACGGAAGGTCCGAACCAATATAAAATCCTGATGTGCTTATTCTATATTTACCTAGATTAATATTGTTTTAGTTGCATCATATATTTTGTCACATATACTTGCATATACACTACACGATCCACCCTATAGACTTACAATTAGGACGTAATATTATTTATTGTATATTATCTAAGTATTTCATAATTTCATGTATGTAAATTATGGTGTTGTATATTGGACATACTTTGTATATTCTGTATTATATATTATCACTACGATTGACTCTGCGATGTTTGATATTTATTACGTATTATGTATTATTCTATCCTGAAGGCACACTTGTTTATTGCTTAGTGTAGATACAATGTACATATAGGTGAGTTGTTTATTTGATGTTTATATATGTAACGGTGTTAGCCCAAGGGAATATCAACATGTGTGCCCCATATCACCATATTCTCTACATTACTCGATAGTACTACTTAATAATACTCTTGAGTAGTATGGGCATCGAAGCTGGTTATTGTTGGAGCACGAGTGATGTGGATTCTTCCTTGTGATTAGTGGAAAAGCATTGACTCTTATTTCCACATGTCCTATTTTACGGGTTGGTTGTAGTCAAGAGGTTGGCCATAAAACCAGTGTGTCCGAGGTACCCTCGGTGGCTAAAATGGAGCCCATACCCATAAAAGACATCGTCAAAAAATTTGTATCAAAGTAGGTTTCGAAAAATACTCTATATGTAAAAGACACGAGTCAAGACCTTAGATGAGACTTAGAGTCCCCGTCCTCTTGGGTGTATTGGGAATTTAGTTTATAGTAAGTTAGAATATGAGTGTATATATATTACTTAGTAATTGATGATTATTGGGGTAATCATCTTGGGACATGTTTGTTGTTTTCTATATGCATAAGATATTTGGATTTTGTTAATATGATTATGAATATAAATAGAAAACGATCGAATCTGGATTACTAATATTGAATTGTCAAGTTTGGTTTGTTTTATTTGAGTGCGCGGCGGAATTATTAGTTTCTCCTGAGTACCTTTATTTAGTCCCGTATGTTTATTTGATAATTTTATAATTTGAAATGTAAAAATGAACAACTTCATTGTAGATATGTGTACTGCTAAATAAATTTAGAAATATGATTTGGTTTTAGCATTGAAATTAAATAAGGCATGGGTTTTGTTAATTTGCTTTTGATAAATGGAAATTTTATAGTAATATAGTAATTTAGAGAGTATAAATTATTTTTGAAATGAAACGAATTATTTATAATTTGGTGTGAGATATATAATAAATTTTGAAATGTAAATTTTGAGAATAAATTTTGAACTTCCCTCCATATATCAATTTAAGAGTATCAAATATTTGTGAAATTGATGAATTTTTTTGTAAAGTAGTATTTTGATTTTAATTTTGTGTTATGAGTAAGTTTAATATAATTGGTTTGTTATAGATCCTTCCTTAAGAAATATTGCAAGGACATAATGTTTTTAAGTGGGGAAGTCTGTGACAATCCGAATTTTTAAGTGGTAATTACTAAAGCTAATGATAGTGATTTAATTCATTTATTGGAATTTGGAAATCTGTTTGGTAAATTAAGTCAGAAATTATTTAATACAAGGATTAAAATTATAAAAAATGTAAAAATTAAAATTTAAAATAAGTTAGAATGTGAAATTAATGTTTTATAAAGTGTTGTGGTTGAAATGTAGTTTTAACTTTGTAGAAGAAAGCTTAAAAGTACCATCTGGAACTTAGTTTATAAGAAAAATATAAATATGTATATATTTGTTGCTTTATAAATTCATTGCCCAATTTTTTGTATCCAAGCCCAATAACCTTACTCCAGAACATTCCATTCTCTATATAGAAACTCATTCACCTATCCTCGGGAGGTGGAGGTTCCTTTAAAAGCAAAAATTCAACATAACTTTTCAATCTTAGTAAAAAAATTAAAATTAAAAATCAAATTCAGTAAATTACTAAAAATCATGAAATTTAAATATGTGTTTCCTGATATTGTTGTGCATCTGTGGCATGAACCATTTTCGTTGCGGAGCTGAAATCGAGTATGCGTTCAAGAGAAAATGGGAAAATGAAGGAGCGCGAGTTTTGGTGAGTGATTTCCACACTTATATATCTAGATACTAATCATTCAAGACTTGTTATATGGATTCTAGCGAATGTTTTAGATTCTATATGCATGCATTTTTGTGTGTATTCTTGTTGTGTTTTGGGTGCTTGTTGTTGTCTCTGGGTGTGTGTTAGTGCATATATATGTATATATGAGTGTTGTGGATATTTGTATGTGTTTTTTTAGTGTGCATGTATTCTAATGTATTGTGTCATGAGTGTATTAGTATATACACGGACACGCAAGCGTGTAGGATTGTACGGTACAATGTGTGTTTGCGGCTGCTAAAATAATGGAGCTTTTCTGTCTGGTTGAAAGATTTTGAACATGCAGTGTATTTCTTGAGTAAATTAGATGGAGAGGAAATGAAACAGAATACTTTTATTTATGATCTGTTCAATTGATGATTATACAAATGTGAGAGTTGTACAAGTTTATATACAGCAATTCTTATACAAATGGGCTTTGGCCCATAACTCAGAACTAAACAAAGAGCTATAGTTAGCGGCCTGGATTATAAGCAAATTGATCAACGGTCAAGAATCTGCAGCCTCTTCATATATACAACCAGGTGAAGGGTTTCCTCATTTCATTATCCCCCCGCAAACCCTTCAGCATTTAGGGTTCGACGAATTCCCAAATCATTTCGATTTCGAAATAAATCTCAAATTTAGCTGAAAAAATAATCTCAAGTCCTCAAAGCAAGTCTATTTATCTTTAGATGAGCAATTTCCGACAGCCGATTTTGTCGCAGCATCATTTGAGTGTGGTTTCTTTTCTCGACCATATGTTGTTTAAGACTTGAGGTCGTTCGATTCTGGAACTTGTTGAGATTTATTGAGACTAGCATTAAAAACTTGAGCTTGAGTCTTCTCAGTTGAATGATGTCTGAAGTTTGAGATTCTGTAACTCCGAGTCTTATCAAGTCCTGTTGAGGCAACATTTTCTTTGAGACTATCTCTGGTTGAAGATTCCAGCAAGTCTCTTTTTACATTCGCCTGCCCTTGTGACCTCTATGAGTTGTTTACTTTCTGCTTGTCTCTGAGGTGCATAAAGTTGGTTCTCGACAGTGACTTGGTTAGAATATCAGCTATTTGGTAAGGGGAAGATACGTGATTAATGTTTAATTTTCCTTTAGCTACTTTGCTCGAACAAAGTACAAATCAAGTTCCATATGCTTTGTTCTAGAGTGTAGAATAGGATTTGCAGTGAGATGAACGATGCTTAAATTATCACACCATATTGTTGTTTTGTTGTTTGTCTTGAATTGTAGTTCATCAACTAGTGACTATATCCACATTACTTCTGCTATTGCATTGGCTACACTCCTATATTCTGCTTCCGTACTTGACCTGGACACAGTAGGTTTTTTTTTGAAGACCAAGATATAGGATTATTACCCAAAAATATACAATAGCCAGTTGTAGATCTTCTATCATCAGGATCACTGGCCTAATCAGCATCTGCATATCCTGTAATATTGATGTGTTTGCTTGAATTTAGAGTCAGACCAAAGTCTACAGTCCCTTTGAGATATCTTAATATTCTTTTCACCATTTTCCAGTGTTCGGTAGTTGGTCTTTGCATAAATTGGTTGACTTTATTAACAATGTAGGCAATGTCTAGTCTTGTAATTGTTGCATATTGAAGAGCACCAACACTCCTGTATTATTTCTCATTTGATGTTGCATCACCTTTGAACTTTGATATGTGTAGATTACTGACCATGGGTGTTGATATAGAGTTTGCTTGATTCATCTTGACTCTATTCAGTATCTCATGAATGTAGTTCTTTTGACTTAATTGTATGGATGAATCTGACAATCTCTTAACTTCAATGCCGAGGAAATAATTTAAATTCCCAAGATATTTAACACTGAATTTTTGATTAAGCTGATGTATGAGTCCATTGATTTCCTCTGCATTATTACTTGTAATAATAAAGTTATCCATATATATTAGTACATAAACTATTTTGGTTTTACTGAATTTTGTAAATAGAGAGTTGTCAGATTCTGTTGATTTGTAGCCTAGTCCAATGAAAGTTGTCTTGAGCTCTTCAAATCACACTCTTGGAGCCTGTTTAAGGCCATAGATAGCTTTATACAATTTGCAAACCATATTTTCTTTTTCCTTTTGCACAAAACCATGTGGTTGTTCCATGTAGACCTCCTCCTCTAAAACACCATTCAAGAAGGCATTATTGATATCAATTTGTTTGATGGTCCAATTTCTATGTAAGGCAATTTTAATTACTATTCTTATAGTAGTGGGTTTTACAATAGGTGAAAAAGTTTCATTAAAATCAAAGCCACTCTGTTGTGAAAAACCCTTAGCTACTAATCTTGCTTTATATTTAGAAATTGTACCATCAGCATTCTTCTTTAATCTAAAGGTTCACTTACACTCAACAACATTTTTATTTTTTGGTATAGGGACTAGACTCCAAGTCTTGTTCTTTATAAGTGCATTGTATTCATCTAACATGGCTGATTTCTAGTTTTGATTTTCCATAGCTTGACGACAAGTACTTGGCTCACAGTATCCAAAGTGATATTATAAATTTTGGGTTTAAAAATACCACTTTTCGACCTTGTGATCATATGGTGACCTGCTCTAGTGTTTTATTGCTGAAGAATACTCTCACTTGGTTGAAGTTGTCCATTGTGAGACATTGTTTCCTCTGACATTTGTTGAGAAACAGATTGTTTACTAACTCTTTGCTGAGGTGTCTGAACAGGTGTTTCTACATCAGTTACCTCATGACCTGGTCCATGACTGGACACTGTGTGTTATGAAGTGGGCATTATCTCCAGCCAATTCTCTTGAGGCTTGCATCACTCCTCAGGTAAAGCAGGTATAGATAGTAGTGTTTCCTTTGAGTTGTATACTTTCTTGGATGTTTTGATTTCTGATTCTTTAAAAGGAAACACCCTTTCATTGAAAACAACATGTTTGGAGATAACTATTCTACCAGTACTGTCTAAGCATTTGTATCCCCTCTGATTAGTTGCATAACCAAGAAAAGTACAGGGGAATGATCTAAAATTTAACTTGTGAGAGTTATATGGCCTAAGTTAAGGAAAACACAAACAACCAAAGACTCTTAGATTTAGATAGTCAGGTTTGACATTATACATCATTTCCAAAGGACTTTTAAACTTCAAGACTTTTGTTGGTAGTTTATTAATTAGATAGACAGTTGTAGTAAAAGCATCAGGCCAAAATTTTAAAGGCATAGCTGCCTGAGCTAACAATGTGAGACCAGTGTCAACAATTTGCCTATGTCTTCTTTCAATTATTCCATTTTGTTTAGAAGTGTAGGGGCAAGTTGTTCTATGAACTATGCCTCTCTTTTGAAAGTATGGTTTCAGTGGCATATATTATGTTCCACCATCAGATTGAATTACTTTTACTTGACAGTTGGTTTGTTTTTCTGCCTGAGCAATAAACTGTTACACAGCATTATGAGTTTCACTTTTTGATTTCAAAAAATATATCCGAACATACCTAGAAAATGCATCAATGAATGACATATAATATTTGTACCCATAATCACTGTGAATAGGTGTAGGTCCCCATAAGTCTGTGGCAACTAATTCAAGTAGTTTACTATAGATAGTTTCAGAATTCAGAAAAAGTAATTTATGTGCTTTACCCATTTGACAAAATGTACATATATATGGCATAGAAATATCTTCGAAAGAAATATTATTATTACTCAATATATGTCCTACAATTGTAGCATTTGGATGTCCCAATTTATAATTCCACATATCAAATGTCTTACAATTTTCTTCTTTGAACTTTGAGTTATTACACCAGTTTCTTATAGTTTTTGCATTTCTTGAATTAGCCACTTTGAACTTGTACGGCCCTTTATGTTCACTACACTGCAAGAGAATTTCTTTAGTTAGGATATCCTTAACTAAACAGTATTATGGGTAGAACTCAAAATACACACTGTTATCCTTAGCGAACTGTGACAAACTTAAAAGATTTTTCTTAATTAATGGTACTCTAAGCAAGTTATTTAAATATAACTACCTATTTACCATAGTGTATGATCTTCTAGTGTGTGTGATGGCAATTGACTTACCATTACCAACATGTATAGAGTTCATACCTTTATACTCCTTGTTTTCAAGGTTCAACTTATTTAGGTTGTTTGTGATGTTGTTGGTTGCCCCAGAATCTGGATACCAATCTTCATCGTATGTGTGTTCTAGCTTTGCTGTTTCTATTGGCTGATAATCTTTGCTGTCTGATTGATTGCTTGAATTGTTTTGAGCTTGAGCAACATTTGCACTGAGATTTTGATTTCTTTGATTGTTGGAATTTTGTCCTAGGTCATAATTCAGATTTAATCTGAAATAACACTTAGCAGCAGTATGACCTAGCTTTTCATATATCTGACATCTTGGTCTGTTGTTATTGTTCCATCTACCTCTGCCCCTGGTTCTATTAGAATATGCACCTCTTTGCACTGCTTGATCATTCCTTTTACTGCTTTGATTTTTGCCTTTGTTATTTGCTGCATAGTTGACTGTAAAATCAGAATCTTGAGTTTTCTTGTTATCAATTCTTGCTTCATAAGCATGTAACACAGAGTGAACATCATCTATGGTTTGTAGAATATTTTGAGATGATATTACAACTACCAAAGCTTCATATTCATTATTTAATCCATTTAGAACTGCCATAATTTGTTCTAAATCACTGATTTTATGGCCTGCTGCTTCAGGTAGATCACAAGTGGTTTTGATTTTAGAGAGATATTCTCTCATATTCTGGCTGTCTTTCTTTATATTATGCAGTTGTTTTTCGTAGAACATAACTTTAGCTGCAGACTGCGTGTTGAAAACTTTGTCGATGGTTACCCAAATTTCATTAGCTGTCTTACATCCAATAGCATGTGATAAAAGATTTACATTTATTGAAGGCAATAACCAAGAACATATGATCTATCTTGTCTATGGTATTTGATGAATTCTTTATTGCTGACTGTCTTGTTTTCTTTGTCAGTGATACACATAGGAGGAATCTGAATTATTCCTTGAATATAACTTTCAAATCCATATCCTTGTATTGCTGTTTCGACTTGAAGCTTCCATAAAGATAATTATCTTCATTTAGATGAACAGTAACCAATTGACTTTGAGGACTGACTACAGTCTTGATCAAATTCTCTGCAGAGTTAGCACGTTGAGTATTATTGGCAGTTGATGATGCCTCTGAGTTGCCTTCATCAGCCACGATGACTATGTGCCAATCTGATCAGAAAGAAAGGTTTAAAGAAAGATGCAGTCAAAGCTGGAATTGAGTTCAAGAACTTAAAATAGAATGCAGAACAGGTAAGTTGCAACCAAATAAATTCTGAAATGATGAGTTTTCTGATAGAATTTCTTTCTGGATGGCACTTCTCTATTTCTTGTGTTGTTTTCTTGATTTCTTGATCTGATTTTCTAAGAATTTAATGTAGTCTTTCATGATTCAGTGAGGAATCTTGCTGTAGCCTGTTGAATAACTGGCGAGGCACAGGATTGAACTGAATCAATCCTCTAAGAGATGAAATGAAACAATTTCTGATAAAGGATAAACTCAGATGATGAGATTGTCCTCTGATGAGGTTTTTTTTACTGTTAAGCAATTACTTGCTCTGATACCATGAAAGATTTTGAACATGCAGTATATTCTTGAGTAAACTTGATGGAGAGGAAATGAAACAGAATACTTTTATTTATGATCTGTTCAATTGATGATTATACAAATGTGAGAGTTGTACAAGTTTATATACAGCAATTCTTAAATAAATGGGCTTCGGCCCATAACTCAGAACTAAACAAAGAGCTATTGTTAGCGGCCAGGACTATAAGCAAATTGATTAATGGTCAGCAATCTGTAGCCTCTTCATATATACAACCAGATGAAGGGTTTCCTCATTTCATTACCGGTAGTTGCGTGTGTACAGTTTTGTGTGTGAATCTCTATGTGTTAGGTGTGAATATGTTTCAGTTTGTATGTTTCTTTTTACTTGTTGCCTTTTGTTCTCTCCCTTGACTTTAGTTGGCTTCAACTTGTTTAATTGATGAGCTGAGGCATATTATATTACGACCTAAGCGCTTTGTGTCAATGATTGCCTTGATGCTGTGCTCAACCTTGCTAAAACTGGATTTTAATCTGAAACTCGACTTTGAATTGCATTCTTGATTCCCACTATTGATTTGTGTGCCTTCTGGTTCATTGCTTTAGTGTTGAATTTTTTTGTGTTTGTGCACTTGTATGTTCATGTGTGTTCATTGTGCATCCCTGCTATTATAGCCCCCTACTGCTTGTATGCATCTCTGAGTTACCATTGGTATATTGCCTTTTTGATTGAGTGTATGTGCACATTTTTGAGTGATATTCATGTGTCCATCATGATGTGTTCATTATACTTGAAAGAAACATAGAGTGTTCTAATTTGTTAGTGAGTTGGCATGTGATTATGTGAGTTGGGTGAAAGAGTTTTGTGTGCGTTACATGGCATGTGTGTGTTTTATGAGAGATGTGCTGCGTATTTATTCGTGCGAAAAGGTGTGTATGGGAATGTGAGGTGTGGTGGAGTATATGTATGCGAATATGTGAGGGTGCGTGACCATCTTCTTCTCTTATGATTGTGTGTGTGTGTGTACTTATATTTATATATGTTAAATTTTATGTAAGTGCATGTATGAGTGTGCAATGTGTTAGGTGTGATGTGCTGTGCTCATTGTATGTATGTTGTGATTGTCAGAGCACCTGCTGTTTTTAATTTTTAGCCTTATGTATTCTTTTTATTGACTGTTTCAGTTGCCATCTATTTTCATTTATATGCTTATACATACAATTTCGTACGTTGCTCTATTACCTGCCTTCAAACTGTATATTTGAGTTTTAGAACAACTTAGTGTATAAATATTATTATTTAAATAACACACTAACTGAGTTTATATTCGACCTTCAAAAACGTAATTAATTGATCATAAAAAAATTAAATTAATTTGGTTGTTTTATAATTATTTAAAATAGTATTTTATCATAGTAAATAATGAAATAATACTTACATAATATATTTGGCTTTATAAACTATTTTGAGGATTTAAAATGAGTTTTGCAATGTTATTAGTAAATATTAATCATTTATTGTAAATATTAAACTATACCTAGATAATTATTTAAATAATTTTGGAATATGTCTTTAATTTTCATCTCGTAGCATTTATTTTGTTATATAAAATTATACATGGCGAATGATTCATTATTAAGTAATGATTTGATTACTTATATTTTTATATTTCTATTTTGATATTTCTTGTCTATTGAACAATAATTATATAAGTGATTCACCATTGATATAGATTTGATTTATGATTTTTCATTTCTATGTGATGAGAAATTTGAATAAATGGTGGTATGAGATTTTCCGTAACACTATTTTGCTTATTCATATGACTTATCATATTGAAATAACTACGGATCGAGTGTAGTATTGAACATTGAATAATTATCCAAATAACATGTGGTTGTATGGGACGTAATTATTTTATTTGTTTGATTATTTATTGTAAGTAAATGTCGCTAAAATGGGGATTACATTCATGTGTATATGTGATATTTAGTGAGGAGGATCGTATTGTTATATGTTGGCTTATGAGAGTTGCATATCGGCCAACTATTAGAATATGTGTAGCAATAGGGTATAAGTACTATATGACCCTCCACATTAGGTTCAGCTTTCTTTATTTTTCAAAAGTGAATCAGATTGGCCAGTATCCACCCTAGCTGCCTAATCATGGGGTCGTGCCCTAGATCCATGACACACTAATCATACGTCCCTTTTGATGTGCATCACAACATTGGTGGTAGTAGATGGGTTATTGCCCATAGCCTCTTGTGTCACATAGGCTAGTAGTCTGTTACCATTAAGGGAAAAGAAGGGTCATGATTGGGGCTATACGTAGATGAGCCATTGGTGGATGGGGTCATAATGTCCGTCAAGGTAACTAAAGACTGTAGGAATAGAGGATTACTCTACGGTAAGTGAGTAGACCTGGGTTACCGGAGCAGGCTTGCAGTAGGCAGTTGTCAATCTCCCTATCTAGTTCAGGGTATGTGAGTGTAGTAGATTGTCATATACCTTGAAGACTATAGGAATGGACGGTTACTTTGCGATTGGCGACTAGACTCATGTTCCTAAAGCAAGCTTGCGGTAGGTGGCTTTCGGTCTCCCTTTAGATTCATGGTATGTGTGTGTGAAGTTGATTGGCATATATGTCCCCTTCCTATAATGAGTTGAATAGACTATAAACTGGTTGAGTCTAAAGTGCAGTCAATCCCTCCATATCCATACTCTTTAATGATTTGGTATTTTGGAGAAAATCTTACTTTATTGTTGGTGCTTTGGTTTTTAGGATGATTTAAATTTATGGGTTGTATGATGTTGGATATGATTTGAATGATTTGATGGACTATCTCACATTATCTATTGATTATACGATTTCATAATATTATATTAGGGTATTGCTGTGTATTAGCTTGATTTACCTAATGGTTTAATTTTTCTATGATATTTTATGTGAGATGGAGAGATATTTGGGCATTACATTTTTCTTGCTCGATTATACTTGAGAATATATCATTATTGATGATTATCAAATTTTGATGATGATTTAGGGAATATGGATGATTTACCCATTTGATATTGTCTCATGATTTGTAATTTGATGAGTTTTATATGGATGATTATATCTTTATACTAGGTTTTGTGAAGTTTTACTTATATAACATTTGGGATTATTTGAGATAATATTATTATATTTATACTTTGTATACACAAAGTTCCATATGTTTATTGACCTTGGATTTAGATATAATATGACCCGTTTATTATTTATATAATACTCGGGTCAGTCCGAGATATTTTAGGTTCAAGGGACAGTGAGATCGGCTTGTGTTTTGGGCATACAGGAGACTAGGATGTAGTATTATTGTATATTATCTAAGTATTGTATAATTTCATGTATGTAAATTCTAGTGTTTTATATTAGACATATCTTGTATATTCTGTGTTATATGTTATTACTGCGATTGACTATGCAATCTATGATATTTACTACATATTATGTATTGTTCTATCCTGGAGGCACACATGTTTATTGTTTCGTGTGATCATGTGTACATATAGGTGAGATGTTTATTTGATGTTTAAATATGTGCCGGTGTTAGGCTAAGGGAATATCCATGAATGTGCTCCATATCGCCTTATTCTCTGTATTACTCGAAAGTATAACTTAGTAGGGGTTGGCATAAACCGCACTGGACCGCAAAAGCGGTGCAGAAACCCGCATCATATCTTCTAACCAAAGCTGATACCCCAAACCGAACCGATCCACATCGATATGGTTCGGTTGCGGTTTGGACGATTGAACCAACAATATTAAACTGGACCGAACCGAAAATTTATGTTAGTAATCTTATGATAAAAATATAAGCAACTCCTATCTTATTTTAGATTTTAATGATGTGCATTCTATTTTTAGCGTATGTTGTTATATTAATAATAATCACTGACATAAAGGAAGAAGTTATAGTTTGGTCTAATATTTTTCATCTCGTTTTTTTGTGAATAAATGCTAATTATAATCTTATTCTAGTCATTTTCCTTAATGATTATGCATTGGTTAATGTTGATGTTTGGTTAACCTACCCAAAAAATATTACTTGTAGGTAAATGTCAAATTGAAATATTTATACAATTAAGAACTAATCTTTCACTTTAGTATAACATTATGTGTTTTAACCTTTAAATGTAAAAGTTTCACACGGTTGCCTTTGTAAATTTATGGAAGTAATTCTTTTATTTCATATTCATTACGATTTCAAACCGGACCGGACCAGACCGAAACCGAAATGTATTACTTTCAAACCGGACCTAAACCGAATCGTTTAAAGGATTGGTATAATGGTTTGTATTTTTGATTAATCGTTTGATGCGGTGCGGAAGCGGTTTGGACTCCAAACCGCACCAAACCAACCCACGCCCACCCCTATTACTTAGTAGTGTTCTTAAGTAGTATGGATATAGAGGTGGGGGTGTCACAATTCTTTTCAAGTATTCATCGAGTAGCCCTCTCGGACTCTGCTTAACATTGGCTAGTACACTAGAATTAATAGAATGGCCCTTACACACATAGAAATGTGCTGAGAATACCTAAGAGAATTTCTTCCAAGAATAAATAGTTTTCTCCCTGTAATGTCTATACCACTTAGTAGTTGCTCCTTGAAAGGTGGTTGGAAAGTGCCTATAACATACGGCTCTAGAAACATTGTGAAGATCCATTTGGCCCTCGAAAGCAAGAGGGTGATCATCTGGATCAATGGTCCCATTATACCTTAGCGATGGAATCTTGATGTATGATGAAATTTAGACAGACGTCATTCTTTCTGTGAAGGGAGCATCATGAAAATTGTTGTTGACTTTGGGATCAAGGGTCCTTTTCTCTTTGATATCAAGCATGTCTGTTGTTATTTAATCAGTTATATTTATCAAGTAGGACCCAAAAAGTAGTAAAATTTTGGAAGATAAATTTTGACGAGCGAAGGACAGAGAAAGGTTGTTGCGAAACCAAGGGTCACTATCTATACGCCTTAAAAGCTAAAATTTATAAATGAACTTGTGTGTTGGTTGTTATTTAAAACAATAGAAAGGGTTCTTGAAATTGGAAATTTACCGTGTAATAAGATAAAGTCCATTATGGACATTAAACTATTGACTAAGTCTCGACTGCGTAGGATGTCTCATGATTTTTTTTGAAAAGAAAAAAAATGATATATACTTATGAAAATTTTTGTTCATAAATTCTTTGGTTCAAAAATAAAAACTTTATCGGAGGTTCTAAAAAAAATTCTAAATTTTAAATTTTTTCCACATATCTCGAAATTTAATTTAAAAAGGTTTTTGAATAGAAAAAGAGGAGAATTTATGATTTGTGAAATGTCACATGCTTATCATAGAAAAGATCAACGGTTTAGCAGGTATGAATTTTACTGTGCAGCAGAAGTGATGGTAAGAAAAAATATAGTTAGCAATGAGTGAAAAAATTGTTTTAGCTTTGGAATTTCTTTTTCCATACCTTTTCGATAGGTGAATTAAAAATTGTTTTAAATAATTATTTTTTAAAATTTTTAAAGGTTTAAAAACTCAAATTTGCTTATATGGACCGTATTTGGAAAAGTTGGAAAAAAGATCTGGGGATAAGAGAAGGTTGCAAGGTACAGTGGAAAATGGTGCATAAGAAAGGATGAAAATATTGAATTCTCCGTCTAAACCCTTTTTCAGCATAAGAACTTTGATTTATAAAATTAAACTTTTCAAAAATTTAGATGTTAGCAATTGTGTGCTAGGTGTTGGATGGTCAGGGTTGGATGCAAAATTAGATGAACTATACTTCTACGTATAGAAGTGCGAGAAAATTTGGATGCAAAAATAAAGAATTTGATTTTCGAAATTTGCATACATATAGAACTGCCAGTATATAGGTTGTTTGCACCACATTTTCAAAAATAATTTTAAAAAATGCTTTCACATAGGAGACGCCAATTTAGACTTATTCTGCATATAATATCATATATGTTGTGACACACCATGCATTTGTACACTATTAGTCACAAAAATTGGTTACACACTAATGGATTGGATAACTTAGATTGATTGTGCATTATGTTACATGATTCGGCCCTTGAGGAATTTCGGGGAAAAAATTCTTTTAAGGGGGGAGAATATAACACCCCATAAATTTAACTGAAATAAATTAAAAAGAAATTAACTAATAATTAGTGAAGCCGATAATGAAAATTTTTCAAACGTCGGAATTTGGCTATGAAACTTGCATCGTTGGATTCGAGGAGATTTTTTGATTAATTTTCATATATAAAGTTTTCTGATCGAAGTTCAAACGAAATATTTATTGATGTTTGAATATTTCAAATCGAAATTATTATATGCATAATTAAGGAAATGGATACAATTAACTAACATTAGTTGATGTCAACTAGCGTTAATTGATATTTAATGTTTACTTAACTTGTAAGGATAATTAACGTTAATCAACTCGTTTAAATAGATATATATATATATATAACTAATTTGGGAAACAGAGGAATACATAACAAAATTTGATGACCGGCCGACCCCTATTTAGGACCAGTCGACCGGTGGTGCGATAGTGGCCGACCAGTACTTGTCTAGCAGCTATAATCTAAACCTAGACCAAATGGTCTGTAGTTAAAATAGAATAATCTAACGGTTGGCATTGATTCTAACACCTATAAATACAGGCCTAACCCTTCACTTTTCTTCTCATATTTTCTAAAGGACGGCGAACCTCTACAATTTTCTTTTCTCTACAAATTCATAAATCTCAAAAAAAACTATATAAGTATATACAAGTGGATAATAATTAAGGATAATGGACAAAAAGAATAGGATCAGATCAAATCACCAAGCTAAGGCAAATTATAATTATAAATCCAAATCTGAGTTAAATTCAAATCTCTTCTTGGATCCAAATGTCCAATATATATGTGTATACTTGCGGTACATGTTTCGTTTGGGAAAAAAAGAGTCAAATAAAAAACACAGGATTTAGATCTGGAGATTTGGGAAGCTTAACGGTGAGTGGAAAATTATATTTTTACATAATATTGGATTTATTTCATTATAAACCTGTTTGGTAATAATTAATTTGGAGTTGTACGCTTAATAGTATGCGTAATGAAATTGAAAACCATGCCTACATATTCTTGAACTATTAACTTGAAATTAGATGTTGCATACACTTGAATTTGGAAAGTTAGGGTGGAATTATTAGTCCCTTGATTAACAAGACCAAATAGAAATTCCAGATTCATGCATTAAAATGACATATGTTATTAAATATGAAATGGAGTGTAACAACCCTTATTTTGAGTAACATTATTCAGGACATTTAATTAGTTAAATTAATTGATATAATGTAAATGGTCAAGGGATTGAGATTTGGATAAGTAAGGGTATCCATGCCTAGTTAAGTAATGAATTAAATGGGTTTAAAATGAGATAGGAGTGGGAAATTAGATAAGGGGCAATATAGGAATAAGCTACATTCTTATACCCTAAACCCTTAACCCACCTTCATTTCCACATTCACAATCTAAAGCACCAAATCTAGAGGACGGTCACCATTAAAGAAGAATAAGGGGAAGAAAAGCTAAATCAAGAGGAAAAGCTAATCAAATTCAATTCAAGAATCAAATCTCAACACCTTAACAACAAAGCTAAAGGTGAATAATATGTTACATCTCATATTTTGATGTTTTCGGTTTCTAAGATTAGACTCGAATGATTTTGCAAAGATACTGCCATGTTTTGAATGATAATTAAACATATATGCTTGTTGATGAATTATGCTTATTTATATTGATTTTATGACATGTTTTGGATTGAAAAACCTATCAACTGACATCCACATGCCTTTCAATTTTGGAATATGGTCAGAAATGATAATTTAGAGATGGTTTCAACTTTTATAATTTTCTGAATTAAGGTGTATTTATTATTAATTTTCTAGTGAAGAAAATGATATTTTGGGTTTAAAATTAATTATCGATGTAATATGGTAGTTTTGGGTTAGAAATTTAAATATGTTAGAAAACATACTAAAAGTGATTTATGAGAATTTTTATAAATTTTTCTAAGTGTTTTAATAAATATATGAAATTATTTAAGGCATCGGGCTTAAGTGTTTTATATGTTTATAAAAGGAGAAGGGACTATTTGCAAATGTTTTAAATGTTAATTTCTAAAATTCGACAGCATGTTTCAGAAAAGATTTTGAAAAGTTAAGGCAACCAATTATAAGATGACAAATAAGCAGGTTAATTGAAAAGAATTACCTTTTTAAGTTAAAAATCAGGTTTTATAAGGTTCCAATGCTTTACCGTCTTCAGCAGCCACCTTTCGACTTAGTACCTCCACCTCCAATCTGATCGAAACCAATGCATATGGTATCAAAAACTTGGTACTTAGTGAATTGAACATAGGCAAAAGGTATAAGGTCGAAACAAGGGGTTCCGAAGGGGTCAAGACCTTTTATGGCTTTTAAATGGAAATGCGTCTGCTTTACTTTCGAAAAGAATGGTTTTGAATAAGATAGCTTTCGACTTTGTCAATGGTTTTAAGGAAAGAATGTTGAAAGAATGTTTTTGAAAGTAGTTGTGCCTTTGTTTTAAGTAAATTCTTTCGAAGGGGTCAAAACCCCTAACTGCCGCCTATTTCCTTTTGACCCAGGCTAGTTTCGAATGGGTCCCTTTGTTTTAAAATTAGTGTCGCTTCTCCACTACTTTCGAAGGGATAGGTTTCGACACCATCCACTTCTTTACTTTGGAAATTACTTTTGAATTAGTTGTTTAAGACCCTTTTTCATATTATAGAGGTTAAACCCAAAGGTTTCGGAAGGAATGGTTTCGAAAGATTTTCACATGTTTTACTTGAACCCAAATGCTTTCGAAAGGTTTGATGTTTATAAAGGATTTAAGTGCTTTTGAAAGGTTTATGGTAAATGTTTCGAAGGGGTGGTCCCCTAATAGTTTCAAAAGGTTAACTGGAAGTTTTCCAATGTTTTCGAAAGGCAATGTTTAAGTGTTTTAAATATACGATGTCTAAGGTTTTTAAGCTTTTGAAAGGGATGCTTGCAATGTTTTCGAAAGGTGATTATGAATGGTTTCAAAAGGAATGTTTTAGCCTTTCGGCCTAGGTTTACTTGGTTTTGAAAGGGGTACTTTCAATGGGTTTGAAAGGGGTACTTTCAAAGGTTTATATTTTCATCAACAATGGTTTATGTAAAGTACATATAACATGGCAAGGTGATTTGAGCAAAGCATAGAGTTTATTTTCCTGGTTTAAATACGATTTAAAGGTTTAAATACGATTTAAAGGTTTAAATCAAATAGAGAGAAAAGGTTTTTCAAGGAAAATTTTAAGGGAAGATTATCCTAAGTAAAATGACCTGGAAATTAGAATACCAGAAGGGACTGGTATGGGGTCGTGTCCTATACTTTAGCTAGTAGCCCCTAGCTAATATAAGTCTAAAATTCCAGTGTGTAAGGCTTTATCATGGGTAAAACTAAAATGATGTTACACACAGAAAGGAATCTATAAAGACGAGATAGGTTATTGGTGAGCTCGAAAAACCATTAGGATCAGTTGACCATATGAGAAGATAAGTTAGGGACAGACCATCCAGAAGAGGAGTATCTAACAGAAGTTAGAATACTTATTTACTTTGCCTGGTAGGCCCGAGTCAGCTAAAGGTTAGTAGTTAGCTAAACAATACCATAGTGTTCGGACACATAGTCCATTTGTTACCTGGTTTATACGCTTTCAAGACATTTATATTATTGTTTTAACCAATTTTGGTTGCAGGACTAAGATTTAAGATATGTTTTAAAAGGATATTAGTAAGGGAAAACCCGTTTCGTTAAGCGACGTGGTCTCACTTAATACCAGATAACCGAGATGTATAGTATTGTTCACACCAGACTTTATGTCTGACTCGAAGTTTATGTTTTTCCTCTTAAACTCTCAGGTACTTAAAATTGATTTGAGTAGGCTGAGGGTTGAAGTTTACAGGTTTAGTAGGTTAGCGAATAAAGCTTCGAGAGACGAGCAGGAGGCTGACGGATGGCTATTTAGGAGTTGCTTTATTGTTTCATTCTTCTATGTTGTATTAAGTCAGTTATGACTATATAATATTCTGGTCAACCAAGGGGGCATCTTCATATTTCGTTCTTGGCATATTTATGTAATAATTATATTTGATCTGAACCTGGGAAACATTTTGGGATTATGTAGCTTGGATATGAAAAGTTGTTTTGAAATGTAATCAGAAAAATGTTTTAATATGTGATGATTTTATGTCATATTCAAGCGCTTCTGATATTATGGATACAATTAACATTACCGTATTTGGTCACCGGAAGTTAATACTATGGATGACTGTAGCATCTATAGCGCTTAGCTTCGCGCCTTCAGATTGGGGATGTTTTAACTTGGTACCAGAACATTGTTTTATGAAAAACTTCAAACTAAAATGATTTGAAAACATAATCCTAAGGAATTAGATGTAAGATCAAGGTATGGGATTACGCTATAGTAAGATACTTGTATTTGCTATATATAAGTATATGCTATATCTCTATTCTCCTACCTCCCTTATGTTATTCTTCAGTATTTTACGAGACTCGAATGCAGATATGGATACTTGAAGAGGAAGAGTTAACCTTGGAGGGGAAAGCACCACAATAAATGTAAATACTAGACCACACACGAAGAGGAACCAGGCTCAGGCTCAAGCTGAAAATGTGGGTATTGGAGTCCCACAAGTAGACATAGGAGTAATGTATCATTTTTTTTTTATGAAAATGATGCAAGCGGGAATCGATGCTGAAGTAGTTGGAGGTAATGCTGGAGGAGGAAACCAAGAAGCACCGCTGGTGAATAACTATGCTATTTTGAGTAGAGAATATGCTCGGATAGAAGGAAAGTCGTTCATTGGTACTGAGCATGCAATCGAAGTAGAGAATTGGTCGTTTCATTGCGAAATGATTTTTGTTGATCTTGGGCTCAATGATTAGAGAAGGCTCACTTCGAGATAGCTACAGGGGGTGGCACTGTATTGGTAGAACAGTGTTACTATTGAAGTTAATGAAGAGAATACGACATGGCTGAGTTCAGAAGAAGGTTCGAGGAGAGGTTTATGTCTGAGATTGCTAAGTATGCCTTGCTCAAGAAGTTCTACTGAGATGAAGCAGGGAGACATGACGATGTTGGAATATGCAACGAGGTTTGAGAAGCTGGCGAGGTATGGCTACGCTTCTATTGACACTGTGATTAAGAGGAA
Organism: Allium cepa; assembly: GCA_030765085.1. Lineage (NCBI taxonomy): Eukaryota > Viridiplantae > Streptophyta > Magnoliopsida > Asparagales > Amaryllidaceae > Allium > Allium cepa. The sequence continues at coordinate 496,345,072 of CM060929.1, forward strand.
AGAAAAGTTCATTTGTGGGTTGAAGTCTAAGCTTGTTAAGGCCATGTTACCACATATTAGGGTCTAAGTGATGTTGTTGTTGAGATGTCTTTGAGGAACGAAGAGATGCAAACTTTTCCTGAAAGGAATAAGGCCTAGGAATTCTAGGTGGGGCAGGGTCAAAAGAGAAAGTTTTTCCACAAGAAAGGTGCTCAGAAAGGTAGAGCCGTAAAGAAGGGAAAGGCAGAAGTTGTCGATTACAAGTGTGACAAGAAGGGACACTATGCCTATGAGTGTTGGACAGGCAAAGGAAAGAAAGCTTCTGAGAAGAAAGAGGTGAGGTGTTTCAACTGCGATCGATATGTGCAATATAAGAACTAGTGCAAGGAGCCTGCTAAGGATGAGAAAGGCAAAGTGTATGCATTGGAACCAGCTACCTGGAGACCAACAGCGCAAGAAATAGGAAAAGCAGTATTGGGAGGTACGCTTTTGATTCATGGTATGTCGGTTAGAGTACTGTTTGATACTGGTGCATCACATTCTTTTATATCTCATTGTTTAGTAGATAATCTTAACCTAGGACCCTCAAATCTAGTCACTTCCTTAAGGGTTGCAAATCCAAAAGGAGGGTATGCGACACTTAAGATGAAGTGTGACCACCTAGTGTTTGATTTGTTAGGTCATACCTTTGTTTGCAGTTTGCATATGTTTGACTTTGTAGGGTTCGAAATTATTTTGGGTATGGATTGGTTAAGTAAGTACGATGCTAGGATATTTTGCCATGATAGGAAAATATCACTTAGACAACCTAATTATAGTGATCAGATTGTGTATACCATAGAAAACCCTAGTTGTGAGGTGAATGCTTTGTTGGGTGTTATGGAGGTAGAAGACGAGTTGAATCGAGTTTTAATGGTTAGAGAACTTGCAGATGTCTTTGAACCGGTAATAGGGTTGCCATCGAAATGAACTATTGAGTTTTGGATTGATTTGGTGACTGGAGCAGAACAAGTGAGTAGACCACCAAGCAGGATGAGACCTACTAAGATGAGGGAGTTAAAGGTGCAGTTGGTCGATTTGGAAGGAAAGAATTTTATCAGACCTAGTAGTTCACCTTGGAAGGCAGCCACAGTGTTTGCAAAGAAGTCGGATGGATCGCTAAGGTTATGTATCGATTATCGTAAGTTAAATGAGAAGACGATAAAGAATCGATATCCATTGCCTAGAATTGACGATTTGTTCGATCGGTTGAGTGGAGCCAAGGTATTTTCTCAGTTGGATTTGGCGACAGGATTTTATCAGCATAGCGTGGCAGAGGATAGTATGCATTTGATAGCATTTAGGACCAGATATGGATCGTACGAATGGTTTGTTATGTCGTTCGAACTTACTAATGCACGGACATTCTTTGTGTATTTGATGAACCGAGTTTTTCGAGAGCACTTGGATAGGTTTGTGTTTATTTTAATAGATGATATTTTGATATACTCTAAGGGTGAAAGGGAGCATGAAGTTCATCTTAGAGTGGCGCATGAGACGCTAAGGCAGTATCAGTTGAAGGTGAAGTTTCGAAGTGTCATTTTTGGAAGAAGGAAGTGAAGTTTCTTGGTCATGCAGTTTTAGAGAAAGAGTTGTCTATAGATCCAAATAAGATTGAAGCGGTGAACAATTGGAAGAGACCAGAGATAGTGACAGAGATTCATTAAGGACTTTTCATGGATAATGGCACAGATGACCAAGCTAACTCGAATGGATGTGAAGTTCGTATGGACCGATAAGTGCGAAGAAGCATTCCAAAGCTTCAAACACTTATTGACTAATGTACTTGTGTTAGTTATTCCAAAAGGAAATCAGGATTTGGTAGTTTATACAGATGCCTGTGGAACTGGTTTAGGAGCTATGTTGATGCAAAGAGGTAAAGTGATTGCCTATGTGTAACGCCTCATATTTTTGATAACATTATTTAGGATATTTAATTAGCTAAATTAAATAAAATAATGTGTTGATTATGGGATTGAGATTTGATTTTTATTATGGGGTAGTTGTGCCATTTAACCAATAAATTAAAATAAGAGTTAAAATGAATAAGGAGGAGGAGTAAATTAGCAAAGAGGTCATCTCAATACCCTTAAACCTTGGTCATGTATCTCCATACATATTCATTTTTCATTTATCAAAAATTTTAAACTTGAGCCTGGCCACCATTAACAAGAGAAAGAGGAAAAAGAATAAGAAAAAATAAGGAAGAAGCTAAATCAAATCAAATCCATTCAAATCTTAAGCTCCTTAATCTCTAAAGCTAAGGTGGTTAAAAACTACATCTCATATTTCTTATTATTTTCGGTTTTAAGATGAAATCCGAACCTATTTGCAATGATTTGCCATGTCTTTTAATGTTGGAATGCTTATACATACTTGTTGATGAATTAGGCTTGTTGATATAGATTTTATAATATGTTTTAATGTGAAAACCCTATTAGATGACATCCAAATGTCTTGCGAATTTTTATATAGACAAGAAATAATATTTTAGAGATAGGTTTCAATTTTCAAATTTTATGAATTTATGTGGAATTTATATAAATTTTCTAGTGAAGAAAATGTTATTTTGGTTTAAAATTATCTACGGTTAAATAATTAATGGTTTGGGTCTAAAGTTTATATATGTTAGAAAACAAATTAAAAGTGATTTTCTGGAATTTTTGTGGAATTTTTCTAAGTGCTTTAATGGATATATAAAATTATTTATAGTATGGGATTTAAACGTTTTATATACTTGTAAAAAGAAAAAGGGGTATTTTGTAAATAATTTAAAATTGTTATTTCTAGAAATTGGCAGTATTTTTAAAAAAGAGAAACTTGTAACCAATCACAATTTGACAAACAAGGCAGGTCAGGCATAAAGAAATAGTTCAAAAGGACAAATATACATGCTTTTTACTATTTCAATGCTTTCGGCACCAGGCTTTCACCTCCTTACTATCGCTTCCAACTCCATCGAAACCAATGTAGATAGTGTCAAATAATTGGTAAATAGTGAATTGGATATAGGCGGAAGGCATAGGGTCGAAACCAGAGGTTCCGAAGAGGTTCAAGTGATACCTTGCTTTTAAATGAAACTAGGTTGGCTTTTGACCAAGTCAATTGATTTTACAAAAATAGTTTTGATTGGGTTGCACCTTTGTTTTTAAATAAATGCTTTCGACTAGATCAAAACCCCTGACTGCCGGTTTTTACCTTTCGATGCAGATTGGTTTCGAAAGAGTTTCTTTGCTTTTTGAAACTTGGCGATTTCTCCAATGCTTTCGAAGGGATGGTTTTGACAGCATCACTTCTTTTCCTTAGGGAATGCTTTCGACTTAAATGATTTAATGACCCTTTTTCTCTAAATTGAAGTATAACTAAAATGGTTTTGAAAGAGACGATTTTAATGGTTTCGAAAGATGTTTCCACATGTTTTAAATTGAACCCAAGTGCTTTCGAAGGGTAGAGTTTCGACGCTTTTGAAAGGTTTTAATGGATGGTTTCGAATAGTTGGTTCCCCAAAGGTTTCGAAAGGTTTAAAAGGAAAGGTTTTTTCTATGTTTTCGAAAGGAAATATTTAAAGGTTTTAAAGAATAATGTCTAATGTTTTGAATCTTTCAAAAGGAAGGTTTTTCAGTGATTTCAAAAGGATGGATTTGATTGGTTTCGAAAGGAAGGATTTGTCCTTTTGGCCTAGGTTAAATAAAGGGTATTACTTGGTTTTGAAAGGGGTACTTTCAATAGTTTTAGAAGGGTTGTTTAAAGATTTTAAACAAAGGTTTCGATTAAGTGTTTTCAAGTTAAAAAGAGTTTTAACTTGGTTTGAGAAGATAGGTAATCTCCATTAATTTTCATCAGCGTTATTTTAAGTGAAGTATATATAAAATGGCAAAATAGCTTAGAGTAAAGATAAAAATATATTTTCCTTGTATAAATATGATTTAAAAGGGTAAATCATTTTGAAAACGTTTTTCAAGAAAAAGACGAAGGTTAGTTAACCTAAGAAAATGACTCAGATTAGAAGACCGGATAGGACTTGTGTAAGATTGCGTCCTATACTCATTAGCTATTTAGCCCCTAGCTAATTTAGTCTAGAATTTCAGTGTGTAGGGCTTATTCATAGGTAAGATTAAAATGGTAGTTACACACAGAAAAGAATATTTATGTATAGAGATAGGTTATTGGTTAGCCCGTAAAACCATTAGGACTAGTTGACCCTTGGAGAAAGTAAGTTAAGGATAGACCGTCCAGAAGTATTGTCTAACGGATGTTTAGACCATTTGATATTTTATCTGGTAGGCCTGAGTCAGCCAAAGAGACAGTTAGTCCAGTTTTCGGACAGATTGTCCATTTATTACCTATTTTTAGCACAAACGATATTACTACTATTAATATAAGCGGTTTGATTAACCAGTTTGGTTGCAAGAAAAGATTTACAAAGATATATTTTAAAAAGATGTTAGTGAGGGGAAACTCATTCCGCTAAGTGGCGTGGTCTTACTTAGTATTAGGAAAATAGAGATGTAACAGTATTATTCACATCAGGCTTTATGTCTAGCTCGAAGTTTTTGCTTCCCCTTAAACTCTCGGGTGCTCAAAATTGATTTAATTAGGATGAGGGTTGAGGTTTATAGGTTTTAGTTTTGGCAAATAAAGCTTCTGGAGAGGAGCAGGTGGCTGTCGGATAGCTAATTAGGAGTTGCGGTTTATTCTGTTATTTTCCGTTGTGTGTATTAAGTCAGATATGACTATATTGCTTTGATCAACCTAGGGGGCATCGTCATATGTCGCTCTTGACATATTGTTGTATAATTATATTTGATCTTTACTTCCGAAACGATTATGGGATCATGTAACTTGGATATGAAATATTGTTTTGAAATGTAATCAGTAAAGATGTTGTTTTGAAATCTGTGATTTTGTTCATATTCAAGTGCTTCTGATATTATGGATACCATTAGCATTACCTTATTTTATCACCAGAAGTTAATGCTATGCATGACTACAACATCTGTAGCACTTAGTTTTTGGCCTCCAGATACGGGATGTTACAACTTAGTATCGAAGAATAGGTTTATGAAAAACTTTAAACTAAATATGATTTTGAAAATATAATCCTAAGGAATTAGAGTAAGGTTGGGTATGGGATAACGCTATGGTAATGTACTTGTATTTGCTATACATAAGTATATGCTTTATCTCTAGCCTCTTATCTTCGTTGGGTTGTTTTTTGTATCTCATGAGGTTTGAATGCAGATATGGATGGTAGAAGAGGAAGAGTTAACCCAGGAGGGGAGGGCGCCTATGGGAATGCCAGACCTAATGCGAGGAGGACCCAAGGTCAGGAAAAAGTAGAGAATGTGGATTCTGGAGTCCCGCAAGTGGACATGGGAGTTATGAATCAGTTTTTTGTTAATATGATGCAAGCTAGAATTGCAGTTGGAGTGGTAGGAGGAGATGCTGCAGGAGCAGGAGTTCCGAAAGTTCTAGTAGTTAACTATTATGCTAAGATGAGCGAAGATTACGCTAAGCATGGAGGGAAGCCGTTTCTAGGAACAGAGGATGCTATAGAAGTGGAGAATTTGTTGCTACATTGTGAGAGAATTTTGTTAGACTTAGGGCTCAATGATGAGAAGAAGAGGAGGCTTGCTTTGAGACAGCTTCAGGGAGCCGCTTTGTTTTGGTGGAACAGTGTGACGGCTGGTGTGGATGAGGAAACCTTAACATGGGCAGATTTTAAAGGGAGGTTTCAGGAGAGGTTCATGTTTGCAATGGCACAATTATCTCTAATCAGAAAGTTTGCTGGGTTAGAGCAGGGAGAGATATTTATTTTAGAGTATGCCAGAAGGTTTGAGGAGTTGGCCAGATATGGGTATGCTTTAGTGGATACAATGATGAAGAGGAATGAGAAGTTCATTAGGCGGTTGAAGCCTGAGTTGGCCAGAGCTACATTGCCTCATATTAGAGATCCTTTTGATTTTGAGTGGAGATGGCCATAAGGCATGAGAAGATACTTGATTCTCTAGAGAAGAGTAAGGCTAAGGTGGTCTAGGTGGGGCAGAGTCAGAAGAGAAAGTTCTTTCCTAAGAAGGGTGCTCATAAGGGTGGAGCAGTTAAGAAAGTGAAGTCTAAGATTGTTTGCTTCAAGTGCGACAGGAAGAGGCATTTTGCTAATGAGTGTCGTGTTGGAAAGGCAAAGGAAGTGACCAGGAAGAAGAATGTTAGGTGCTTCAATTGCGACCAGATTTTCCATTATAAGAATCAATGCAAGGTGCCCGCTAAGGATGGAAAGGGCAAGGTGTATGCACTAGAGCCTGCTACTTCAAAACCAATAGCTCAAGAGAAAGGAAAGACAGTTTTGGGTGGTATACTTCAGATTCATGGTATGTCTGTTGGCGTTTTATTTGATACCGGTGCATCGCATTCTTTTATATCCAAATGTTTGATAGATAAGCTTAACCTAGAACCCACATATTTAGTTACCTCCTTGCGGGCTGTGGATCCAATAGAAGGGTATCCAACTCTAGGGTTGAGATGTGACCAGCTAGAGTTTGACTTGTTAGGTCATGCTTTTGTTTGCAGTTTGCATGCGTTTGATTTTGTAGGGTTTGCAATTATTCTTGGGATGGATTGGTTAAGTGAGTACGATGCTAGGATATTTTGCCATGATATGAAGATATCTCTTAGACGCCCTGATTGTAGCAATCGGATAGTTTATACCGTAGATGGCCCTAGCGGTGAGGTGAATGCCTTGTTAGATGTTGTAGAGTTGGAAGATGAGCTGAGTTGATTTTTCATGGTTAGAGAATTCATGGATGTTTTTGAGCCTGTAGTAGATTTGCCGTCGAAACAAGCCATTGAGTTTCGGATAGATCAGGTTCAGGGAGCTGAACTAGTGAGTAGGCCGACAAGCAGGATGACTTCTATAGAGATGAGAGAGTGGAACGTGGATTTGGAAGGCAGGAGCTTTATCAGGCCGAGTAGTTCACCTTGGGGAGAAGCCGTAGTGTTCGCTAATAAGCCGGATGTATCGTTAAGGCTATGTATCAATTATCGTAAGTTGAATGAGAGGACATAAAAATCGATATCCATTGCCAAGAATTGACGATTTGTTCAATCAGTTAAGTTGAGCCAAGGTATTTTCCCAGTTGGATTTGGCATCAACTCAGAGTAGCAGAGGATAGTATACCTTTGATGGTGTTTAGGACCAGATATGGATCGTATGAATGATTAGTTATGTCGTTCGGACTAACTAATGCGCCGACACTCTTTTTGAATTTGATGAACCGAGTTTTTCGTGAGCACTTGGATAGGTTCGTATTGGTTTTCATAGATGATATCTTGATATACTCTAAGGATGAAAGAGAGCTTGAAGTTCATCTTAAATAGTGCTCGAGACGCTGGGGCAGCATCAATTGAAGGCGAAGTTTTCGAAGTGTCATTTCTGGAAGAAGGAAGTGAAGTTTCTCGGTCATTTAATCTCAGATAAAGGGTTTTCACTAGATCTGACTAAGATTAAAGCGGTGAACAGTTGGAAAAGAACCGAGATAGTGACTGAGATAAAGAGTTTCCCTGTATTAGCTGGTTATTATCGGAGATTCATTAAGGATTTTTCGCCGATACCAGCACCAATGACCAAGCTAACAAGAAAGGATGTTAAGTTTGTGTGGACCGATAAGTATGAGAAAGTGTTCCAGAGTTTGAAACACTTATTGACCCATGCACCAGTATTGGTTATTCTAGAAGGGAATCAAAACTTGGTGGTTTATACAGATGCATGTGGAATAGGATTAGGAGTTGTGCTGATGCTGAGAGGTAAAGTGATTGCCTATGCTTCTAGACAGCTTAGACCACATGAGGTCTGATATCCGACGCACGATTTGGAATTTGTGTAGTGATTTTTGCGTTGAATGTGTGGAGACATTACCTTTTGGGAGAGAGGTTTGAGTTACATATAGATCATAATTCGTTGAAGTATATGTTCTCTGAAGGAGCTGAACATGAGACAGCGGAGATGGCTAGAGTTTATTGCTGCTTATGATTTTGTAATTAAGTACATACCGAGAAAAGGCAATACAATTGCGGATGCACTTAGCAGGAAAAATCAGAATGCAATGTTAGCAATGACTTCTCAGTGGAAAGATTTGGAAGCATTGGCAGATTGCAAAGTGCAGTGGAGATCGGAGGCTGGGTCAAGCGGAGAAACCGTAATGTTATCATGTTTGGAAGTTCGACCAGTGATGATCGACAGGATAACTTATAATCAAGAGGAGGATCCAGTGTTAGCTGAACGGATCAAGAAGTTGAGTGATGGAACCTAGAGCGATGACGTAAAGCATTTCAGTCTTGACCGGAATGCGTGGTTGAGAAAGAAAGGAAGATTATGTGTTCCGAGTGTAGGAAACATAAGGAAAGAAGTCTTGGCAGAATGCCATCGTCCAAACTTCATTATTCATCCACGAGGGACTAAGATGTATCAGGATATAAAGAGAAGTTTCTTTTGGGAAGGTATGAAGCGAGATGTGGGCTTATGGGTGAAGTAATGTTTGAACGGCCAATAGGTAAAAGCCGAATATCAGAAGCCGAGTGGGTTACTTCAGCCATTAGATATTACGGTATGGATATGGGATTCTATTTCTATGGATTTTATTGACGGGTTTCCATGGTCGAATAGAGGAAATGAAAGTATATGGGTCATAGTGGATAGATTGACCAAGAGTGTACATTTCATTCCAATTAAGTCAACCAGAACGACACCTGTTTTAGCGAAGTTGTTTATGAAAGTTGTAGTTAGACTGCAAGGAATTCCTAGAAGTATAGTAAGTGATATAGATTCTTTATTCGTTAGCGAGTTCTGAAAGAGTATAGGAAATTTTGGGAACCAAGCTCAAGATGAGCATCGCTTACCATCCGCAGACATATGGGCAAACGGAGAGAGTTAACAGAGTCTTGGAAGACTTGTTAAGAGCTTGTGTACTAGATTTCGGGGGACTGTGGGAAGACTATATGCATTTAGTCGAGTTTTCATATAACAACAGTTATCAAAGTAGAATTGGATGGCATCGTTTGAAGCTTTGTATGGAAGGCCTTGCAAATCTCCCATTTGTTGGTTGGAGACAAGGGATAGGTTGTTTCTTGGTCCAGATTTAGTTAGAGAAGCTGCAGAAAAGATTGAAGTCACTCGGTATAGAATGTAGGAGGCTTAGCCTAGGATAAGATTTATGCAAATAAAAGACAAAAAGTCCAAGAGTTTTCAGTTGGAGATCAGCTTTTCGTCAACGTGTCACCAATGAACGGTGTGATCAAATTTGGAAGATCGGGGAAGTTGGCACCAAGGTTTATTGGACCTTTTCCTATTGTTGAGAGGATCAGGAAAATCGCATACAGAGTCAAGTTACCTAACAGTTTAGAAAGAGTCCATGATGTTTTCCATGTTTCTCATCTCAGAAATTGTGTTAGAGACCTGTGTACTACTATTGCACCGACTATGCTCGATGACTTAGTGGTAAAACCAGACTTGACTATAGTGAGAAAGCCAGTTTGTATTGTTGCGAGAAATGGGAAGAGGCTTAAGACCAAGACAGTTGGATTAGTTAACGTCCAGCGGAGCGACGATGAAAGGAAGTGTACTTTGGATATTAAGAGAAGGATTGGAGATACTTATCCTGACTTGTTTGATGGTATTCTTTACATCTTTTATTAATTTGTTGTGTACCTTATTATAATTTCGAGAATGAAATTCTTTAAGGAGGGCAGTCTGTAACACCCCATATTTTTTGTAACATTAGCTGAATTAAACTAAATAATGTGTTGCTTAGGGGATTGAGATATTATTTCTATTAAGGAGTAGCCGTGCCATTTAATCAATAAATTAGAATAAGAGTTAAAATGAATAAGGATGAGGGGTGAAATAGGAAAAAGGCCATTTCTATACCCTTAAACCATGGCCGAGTATCTCCGTATACATTCATTTTTCATTTACCAAAAAATTTAAACTTGAGGTCGGCCGCCATTAACAAGAGAAAGAGGAAGAAGATTAAGAAAAGCAAAGGAAGAATCTAAATAAAATCAAATCCATTCAAATTTCAAGCTCTTTAACCTTTAAAGCTAAGGTGAATAATAACTACATCTCATATTTCTTATTGTCTTTGGTTTTAAGATGAAATCCGAACCTATTTGCAATGATTTGCCTTGTTTTTGAATGATGGAATGATTATATATACTTGTTGATGAGTTATGCTTGTTTATATAGATTTTGTGATATATTTTAAAGTTAAAACCCTATTTAATGACATCCAAAATGACTTGCAAATTTTTTATAGACCAGAAATGATATTTTCGATATGGTTTTCAACTTTCAGAATCTTCTAAATTTCTGTGGAATTTATATAAATTTTCTAGTGAAGAAAATGTTATTTTGAGTTAAACATTATTTATGGCTAAATAATTAATGGTTTAGGTTTGAAATTAATATATGTTAGAAAACTTACTAAAAATGATTTTTTGGAATTTTTGTAGAATTTTCCTAAGTGTTTTAATGGATATATAAAATTATTTAAGGTATGGGACTTAAATCTTTTATATATTTATAAAAAGGAGAAGGGGTATTTTTTAAATAATTTAAAATTGTTATTTCTTGAAATTGGCAGTATTTTTAGAAAAGAAAAACTTGCAACCAATCACAATTTGACAAACAAGTCAGGTTAGGTACAAAGAAATAGTTTAAGAGGACTATATACATGCTTCTTACTGCTTCGATGCTTTCGGCACCAGCTTTCACCTCCTTACCTTCACCTCCGACTCTATCGAAACCAATACACATGATATCAGGTAATTGATACGTAGTGAATTGGATATAGGCAAAAGGTATAGGGTCGAAACCAGGGGTTTTGAAGAGGTTGAAGCGATACCTTGCTTTTAAATGAAAGTGCGTCTGCTTGGTATTGACTGAATAACTTTCGACTGGGGTGGCTTTCAATCAAGTCAATTGGGTTTTAAAGAAATGGTTTGATTGTATTTCTTCTTTTCTTTTAAATAAATGCTTTCGACTGGGTCGAAACCTTTGACTTTTGCTTTTTACGTTTCAACCCTAATTGGTTTCGAAAAGTTGCTTTACTTTTTAAAACTTGGCCATCCTCCAAAGCATTCGAAAGGATGGTTTTGACACCATCACTTCTTTACTTAGGAAATGCTTCGAAAGAAATGCTTTCGACTTGAATGATTTAATGACACTTTTTCTCTGAATTGAAAATATAACCCAAATGGTTTCAGAAGAGACAGCTTTAATGGTTTCGAAAGGTGTTTCCATATGTTTTAAATTTAAACCAAGTGCTTTCAAGAGGGTAAAGTTCGACGCTTTCGAAATTTTTTAATGAATGGTTTCGAAGTGGTGGTTCCTCAAAGGTTTCAAAAGATTTGAAAGGAAAGGTTCTTCCTATATTTTCGAAATGCAATATTTAAAGGTTTTAAAGTAGGATGTCTAATGTTTTAAAGCTTTCGAAAGGAAGGTTTTCCAATGCTTTCGAAATGAAGAATTTGAATGGTTTCGAAATGAAGGATTTGTCCCTTCGACCTTAGTTAAGTAAAGGTTTTTATTTGGTTTTGAAAGGGGTACTTTCAATAGTTTCGAAAGGGTTGTTTAAAATTTTTAAACAAAGGTTTCGAATATTTAACTGGGCAATATAGCCTAAGTGTTTTAAGTTAAAAAGAGTTTAAACTTTTTTGGGAAGATAGGAAATCTCCATTAATTTTCATTAACATTATTTTAAGTAGTATATATAGCATGGAAAAATAGCTTAGAGTAAATCTAAAGATATATTTTACTTGTATAAATATGATTTAAAAGGTTAAATCATTTTTGAAAGGGTTTTCAAGGAAAAAGATGAAGGGTATTTAATCCTAAGAAAATGATTTAGATTAGAAGACCAGATAGGACTTGTGTAGGGTCACACCCTATACTCATTAGCTATTTGGTCCCTAGCTAATTTAGTCCAGAATTCGAATGTGTAGGGCTTAGTCACGGGTAAGACTAAAATGATAGTTACACACAGAAAGGAATATTTATGTACAAAGATAGGTTATTGGTTAGCCCGCAAAATAATTAGGATTTGTTGACCCTTGGAGAAGTAAGTTAAGGACATACCGTCCAAAAGTTTTGTCTAATAGATGTTCAGACCATTTAATATTTTATCTGGTAGGCCCGAGTCAGCCAAAGGGCCAGTTAGTCCAGTTTGAGGACAGTTAGTTCAGTTTGAGGACAGATAGTCTATTTATTACCTGTTTTTAGCACAAAGGATATTTCTATTAGTAATATAATCAGTTTGATTAACAAGTTTGGTTGCAAGAATTTTTTTACAAAAGATATGTTTTAAAAGGATGTTAGTGAGAGGAAAGTCGTTCCGCTAAGCGGCATCGTCTCACTTAATATCTAGAAAATTGAGATGCAACAGTATTATTCACACCAGGGTTTACGTCTGACTTGAAGTTTTTGTTTCCTCTTAAACTCACAAGCTCTCAAAATTGATTCGAGTAGGCTGAGGGTTGAGGTTTACAGGTTTTAGTTTTGGCGAATAAAGCTTTCGGAGGTGAGCTGGTGTCTATTGGATAGCTAATTAAGAGTTGCAGTTCATTCTACTATTTTCTAATGTGTGTATTAATTCAGATATGACTATATTGCTTTGATCAACCTAGAGGGCATTGTCATATATTGCTCTTGGCGTATTATTGTGCAATTATACCTGATCTTTACTTGGCAAACGATTGCTAGATTATGTAACTTGGATATGAATTTATTGTTTTGAAAAGTAGTCGGTAAAGATGTTTTGAAATCTATGATTTTGTTCATACTAAAGTGCTTCTAATATTATGGATACCATTAGCATTACCATATTTTGTCACCGGAAGTTAGTACTATAGATGACTGCAACATCTGTAGCGCTTATCTTTTGGCCTCCTGATACGGGATGTGATATGCTTCTTGACAGCTTAGACCATATGTGGTTAGATATCCAATGCATGATTTGGAATTAGCTACGGTGATTTTTGCGTTAAAGGTGTGGAGACATTACTTTTTAGGAGAAAGATTTGAGCTATATACGGATCATAAGTCGGTGAAGTATCCGTTCTCTCAAAAGGAGCTAAACATGAGATATCAGAGATGGTTTGATTTTATTGCTGCTTGTGACTTTGGAATTGAGTACATACCAAGCAAAGGTAATAAGGTGTCAGATGCACTTATCAAAAGGCATCAAAATGTAATGTTGGCTATGATAGCTGAGTGGAAGTATTTGGAAGCGTTGACGACTTGCAGAGTGCAGTGGAGATCTGAAGCTGGATCTAGTGTAGAATCTATAGTGTTATCATGTTTAGAAGTTCGACTGATAATGATAAAAAAGATTGCTTCTAAACAAGAGGAGGATTCGGTATTGGTTGAACGGATTAAAAATTTAAGGGATGGAACTGAAAGCGGTGACTTGAAGAATTTTAATTTTGACCAGAATGGGTGGTCAAGAAAGAAAGGGAGGTTATGTGTTCCAAATATGGGAGACATTAGGAAAGAAGTTTTGGAGGAATTCCATCGTTCGAAGTTCACTATTCATCTGGAAGGAACTAAGATGTATCAGGATATGAAGAGGAGTTTCTTCTGGGAAGGTATGAAGAGGGATGTAGGCTTATTGGTGAAGCAATGTTTGAACTATTAGTGGGTAAAAGCCGAATATCAGAAACCAAGTGGATTACTTCGGCCTTTAGATGTCCTAGTTTGGAAGTGTGATTTTATTTCTATGGATTTTATTGATGGGTTTCCAAGGTTAAACAGAGGAAATGAAAGCATATGGGTTACGGTGGATAGGTTGACCAAGAGTGCCCATTTCATTCCAGTTAAGTCAACTAGGACGGCATCTGTTTTGGCTAAGTTATTCATGAAGAATGTTGTTGGACTGCATGGAATTTCTAGTGGCATGGTAAGTGATAGAGATTCCTTATTCACTAGCGAGTTGTGGAAGAGTCTACATGAGATTTTAGGTTCAAAACTCAAGATGAGTACCTCTTACCATCCGCAGACAAATGGGAAAACAGAAAGGCTTAACAAAGTTTTAGAAGATTTATTACGAGTTTGTGTGCTAGATTTCAAGGATCATGGGAAGACCATCTACACTTAGTCGATTTTTCGTATAGCAATAGTCATCAGGCTAGTATAGGATGGCACCTTTTGAAGCTTTGTATGGAATGTCATGCAAATCTTCCATTTGTTTATTAGAAATCGGGGATAGCTTGGTTCTTAGTCCAGATTTGGTCAGAGAAGCTGTAGAAAAATTTAGATCATTCGAGCTAGGATGTAGGAAGCTCAATCTAGCCAGAAAAGTTATGTAGATAGAAGATGAAAAGACTTGGAGTTCTCAATTGGAGATCAAGTTTTCATCAAGGTATCACTGATGAAAGGTGTAATCAGATTTGGAAAATCAAGGTAGTTGGCACAGAGATTCGTAGGACCATCTCCTATTACAGAGAAGATCGGGAAACTCATATATAGAGTAGAATTACCGAGTAGTTTGGCAGGAGTCCACGATGTTTTTCATGTTTCTCATCTAAGGAAGTGTATTCGAGATCCAGAGACTACTATAGCACTGACTGTGTTAGATGACTTAGTAGTGGAGCCAAATTTGACTATAGTTAGAAAACCTATTGGTATAGTCACGAGAGATGAGAAAAAACTAAGGAACAAGACAGTCAGATTAGTCAGAGTCCCGTGGAGGGACGACGAGAGAGACTGTACTTGGGAAAATGAGAGCAAGATTCGAGATATTTTTCTTAACTTATTTCATGATATGTTTTACTTTTTGATTGTTTGGATGTGTACCTTATCATAATTTAGAGGAATAAATTCTTTAAGGAGGGGAGTCTGTAACGACCCTAATTTTGAGTAAAATTATTTAGGACATTTAATTAGTCAAATTAAATGAAATAATGTAATTGGTTAAGGGATTGAGATTTGAATAAGTAAGGGTAGTCGTGCCTAGTTAAGTATTGAATTAACTGGGTTTAAAATGAAATAGGAGAGGGAAATTAGATAAAGGGCAATATAGGAATAAGCAACAATCTTATACCCTAAACCCTTAACCCACCTTCATTTTCACGTTCACAATCTAAAGCACTAAATCTAGAGGCCAGCCACCATTAAAGAAGAGTAAGGAGAAGAAAACCTAAATTGAGAGGAAAAGCTAATCAAAATCAATTCAAGAATCAAATCTCGACGCCTTAACTACAAAGCTAAAGGTGAGTAACAAGTTACATCTGATATTTGATGTTTTCGGTTTCTAAGATTAGATCTGAATGATTTTGCAAAGTATATTTCCATGTTTTGAATGATAATTAGACATATATGCTTGTTAATGAATTATGCTTATTCATATTGATTTTATGACATATTTTGGATTGAAAAACCTATCAAATGACATCCAAATGTCTTGCAATTTTATCATATGGTCAGAAATGAAAATTTAGAGATGGGTTTCAAATTTTATAATTTTCTAAATTAATGTGGATTTATTATTAATTTTCTAGTGAAGCAAATGGTATTTTGGGTTTAAAATTAATTATGGCAATAATATGATAGTTTTGGGTCCGAAATTAAAATATGTTAGAAATCATATTAAGAGTGATTTATGAGAATTTTTACAGAATTTTCCTAAGCGTTTTAATAAATATATAAAATTATTAAGGTAGGGGACTTAACTATTTTATATGTTTATAAAGGGAGAAAAGGCTATTTGCAAATGTTTTAAATTGTTAATTTCTGAAATTCGGCAGCACCTTTCAAAAAAGATTTTGAAAAATTATGGCAACTAATTATAAGATGACAAATAAGCAGGTTATTTGAAAAGAATTACCATTTTAAGTTAAAAATCAGGTTTTATAAGGTTCTAATGCTTTACCATCTTCGGCATCCACCTTTCGACTTAGTACCTCCACCTCCAATCTGATCGAAACCAACGCACATGGTATCAAAGACTTGGTACGTAGTGAATTGGACATAAGTGAAAGGTATAGGGTTGAAACAAGGGGTTCCGAAGGGTTCGAGACCTTTTATGGCTTTTAAATGGAAATGCACCTGCTTTACTTTCGAAAAGAATGGTTTCGAATAAAATAGCTTTCAATTTGGTCGGTGGTTTTACGGATAGAATGCTTTCGAAAGAGGTTGTGCCTTTGTTTCAAGCAAATGCTTTCAAAGGGGTCGAAACCCCTAGCTACCCCATTTTTCCTTTCGACCCAGATTGGTTTCGAAAGGGTCCCTTTGTTATAAAGTTAGAGCCGCTTCTCCACTGCTTTCGAAGGGATAGGTTCCGACACCATCTACTTCTTTACTTAGGAAATTACTTTCGAAAAGTTGCTTTCGACTTAGTTGTTTAAGGTCCTTTTTGATATTATGAAGGTTAAAATCAGAAGTTTCGAAAGTTATGGTTTCGAAAATTTTCAACATGTTTTACTCGAACCAAACGCTTTCGAAATGTTTGATGTTTATACAGGATTTTAGTGCTTTTGAAAGGTTTATGATAGTGTTTTCGAAGGGGTGTTCCCTAATAGTTTCAAAAGTTAATTGGAAGTTTTCCAATGTTTTTGAAATGCAATGTTTAACTATTTTAAAGATAGGATGTCTAAGGTTTTAAAGCTTTTGGAAGGGATGCTTGCAATGTTTTCGATAGGTGATTATGAATGGTTTCGAAAGGAATGTTTTGGCCTTTCGGCCTAGGTTTACTTGGTTTCGAAAAGGATACTTTCAATGGGTTCGAAAGAGGTACTTTTAAATGTTTAAATGTTTTCATCAACAAAGATTTTTGTAAAGTATATATAATATGGCGAGGTGATTTGAGTAAAGCATAGAGTTTATTTATTTTCCCCGTTTCAGTATGATTTAAAGGTTTAAATCAAATTGAGAGAAAAGGTTTTTCAAGGAAAATTTTAGCGGAAGATATCCCTAAGTAAATTGACTCCGATATTAGAATACCAGATGGGATTGGTATGGGGTCACGGCCTAAACTTTAGCTAGTAGCCTCTAGCTAATATAAGTCCAAAATTCCAGTGTGTAGAGCTTTGCCATAGGTAAGACTAAAATGATGTTATACACGGAAATGAATCTATAAAGAAGAGATGTGCTATTGGTGAGCCCACAAAACCATTAGGATCAGTTGACCCTGGGAGAAGATAAGTTAAGGAAAAACTGTCTAAAAGAGGAGTATCTAACAGAAACTAGATTATTTGTTTACTTTTTCTAGCAGGACCGAGTCGGCCAAAGGTTAGTAGTCAGCCAAACAAAACTATATTGTTCGGACCGACGGTCCATTTTTACCTGATTTATATGCTTTCATGATATTGATATTATTATTTTAACCAGTTTTGGTTGCAGGACTAAGATTTGCAAAGGATATGTTTTAAAAGGATATTAGTGAGGAGAAACCCGTCCCGCTATGTGGTGTGGT
Source organism: Allium cepa (assembly GCA_030765085.1). NCBI lineage: Eukaryota > Viridiplantae > Streptophyta > Magnoliopsida > Asparagales > Amaryllidaceae > Allium > Allium cepa. The sequence continues at coordinate 496,362,549 of CM060929.1, forward strand.
CTCACTTAATATCAGATAACCAAGATGTATAGTATTATTTACACCAGGCTTTATGTTAGACTCGAAGTTTATGTTTTCCCCTTAAACTCTCGGGTGCTCAAAATTGATTTGAGTAGGCTGAGGGTTGAGATTCACAGGTTTGGTAGGTTAGCGAATAAAGCTTTCATAGACGAGCAGGAGGTTGATGGATAGCTATTTAGGAGTTGCTTTGTTTTTTTCATTTCATTGTGTTGTATTAAGTCGGTTATGACTATATAGTACTCTGGCCAACCGTGGGGCATCTTTATATGTTGCTCCTGGCATATTTATATAATAATTATATTTGATCTGAACCTGTGAAATGTTTTGGGATTATGTAACTTGAATGTGAAAAGTTGTATAGAAATGTAATCAAAAAAATGTTTTAACCTGTGATGATTTTATTTCATATTCAAGTGCTTCTGATATTATGGATACCATTAACATTACTGTATTTGGTCACCGAAAGTTAATACTATAGATGGTTGCAGCATCTGTAGCGCTTAGCTTCGGGCCTCCAGATTGGGGATGTTACATGGAGGTTATTATAAATTTGATTGGGATTTAAGTAGTATTTAATTCATTGAAATGTGGTATGTTGTAATGTAAATTTCTGTAAATTATTTGGTTTTATAATTGTAAATAAAGATGCATCGTTTGAAGTAACACGGAATATTCCTAAATGAAAGAGATGTATAAAATAGGGATATTCACTGTATTTTGTACTCTCTATTTCAATAAAAACAAAACGATAATTCCTTGTAATTCCAAACATAACATAGATTCCTTTTCGATAACTAATAGAAGTTTACAGTGCTAACATTTCCTGTTAGGGAAGATGTAAGTCCAACATATTAAAGTGCATAATTCCCTAAGTTTAAACTAAAGGATTGTAGGTAGTAATAATAAAAGCAACCTAATTATAAAATGAACTATGCAATAAAGATGAGTTAGAAAAATAAACAATAGGCAATAAAGTACAATAGGCGATAAAGTACAATAGGCGATAAAGTATACATAAAACAATGAAATGAATAAGTAAGAAGATTTTAGCTTATAACAGTCAAAAAGGGGAACGGTAGGATAAATTAATAATATCAAGTAGAATTAAGTAATAAAATATGATATATCTATTAAATTAAAAGTAAGCGATAAAAGATATTTAAATCTTTTAAGTTAAAAGTAAGCAGTAAATTGGCATTATTGAAACACAGAGTCGATTATGCAAAAATAACTAAATATTAACAGGCTTAGTAAATAAGTATGAATATACACATAACCTCAAATATGCATTTATGATGAGTATGAACAATTGAATGTAGCCAATAGCATAGATTAAATAGGAATGAGATAGTTACTAAAATGGGTTGGAATGCGAGGTCAGTAGTGTTACACAACAGAAGTCTACCCACCGCAAGGGGCTACTAATAGTTACGTATACATTATACTACTGTGGGACATATCTAACTGTAGGACCCATAGGATTGTACGTTTGTGTGTAGGTGAGGAAAATACGTAAGTTTGGATGGTTCGCCCCAGTCAAAGTGTCAAAGGACAAGTAGAGTCTGCTTCAAACTCTTAAGGCGTACGTTTTAAGTACTAAATTGGACGGTGAACTAGGCTTGGCACTATGACGGTGTGGTTGGTAGCATATACGAGGTGTAGGAGTTATTTACATAGGTCGAGATTGTCATCATTCCTGAGCGATTAGCGGAATGATAGGGTTACGCCAAAATAGATTATACCTCATACTGGTATAGATCCTGTTTAGGACATTCAACGCCTCAAAATTGTTTGCTAGTTTGTTTGTTGTTAGGAGGTAGATAACCTTTTTGTGGAGGTCTTTCAAAAAATGAATAGAACACAGCTAAACTATTCTAATGTCATTATTAGGCACTACGGGAGTTCCTTGGTTTGCACGACGACAAGGACGTAATATTGCATTGACGATGGATCCTGGCGAGGTGTTGGATTATGGATACTAGCGGGGAAAGTATCTTGATCCAAAGGGGGATTGTGGTACTTACACAAACACAGAGATATATGTATGTATGTATGTATGTATGTATGTATGTATGTATGTATGTATGTATCTATCTATCTATATACATATATGTATTTATTGTCTACCCAGGGTAGATGGGACGTATCATACTCATACATGAAGTCAAGAAGCTAAACAAAAACAATAGACATAACATGTAATGGAAGGCAATCGGCATAAACTAGTGTTATATATAAAGTGTGTAATTTACCAGTCACCAGAACGTTTTCCTAGCCCGTCCCTCATTACAACTCGTAGGATAGCTTTAGAGGGATAGGTACTAGTACAAAGGGCAAATGTTATTATAGTTCATATAAGATTGATTCCTTGTGCATTGGCAATAGAATTTTTTTTAAGAGAAATGTGTGATCCTTCAAATAAGAGAGTGCATATGTGTGTGTGTGTCACTGAAAATAAAGGAGCTGCTCATAGGTCTAGCAGCTAACAAATCATAATACAAAAATCAAAGAAAAAGAACTCAGGTACTTCAAAAATAATCTCTGATAAGGCCACTGCCTATTACACCTCAATATCGAGCTCCGGCAAGGCACCACCCAATAATGTTGGCGATAGAAATTACTTTATATGCTATTCGACTGTATCGTATTTATTTTATGTATTTGAAGCATTGAGAGAATATTGAATCCAAATTAATTTCATTACATTATAGTTAAGGGTATTCATAGGTGTTTACAAAATACTAAAGAATTGTTCATAGAAACAATGAACTCCTTGTGAAAGAGAGTTTAGATTAGAACTTCATAAGTGATATCGAATATAGCATGTCAATTCTAAATTCATGGTCAGCCTAAGTTAAGGAGCTTTAAGTTGCAAATATTCAAAAAAAGTGGTGGTTTCTAATTCAACCAAAACGCTAAGAATATCGCCTTGAATATCACCACAATAAAAGTGGCATAAATAAATATATTCGCAAATTTATAACTAAGCTGTGGGTGATTTCAAATGTTGAGAATCCTATGACATTATTTTGTGAAAACAATGGAGCGATACTTATCATAAAAGAAACTAGGGCTCACAAGATGTCTTTAGACACATACTCTAAAAATTCAATATGAAAAAGATATTTTATCAGTGATGAAGAAATGTTATCTAATAAAGTAGGTAGTAATATAGTATAGCAGATCCGTTCACTAAGGGAATGGCTCGATTAGTTTTGAATCGATTGCAGAAATGAGATTAAAATTCATTACCCTAATTGCAAGTGGATATTGAAAGATGTAGCGGTATGCCCTATGGTCAATTATGTAATTTTGTTACATATATCTTTCTCTCTAATCAATCTTGTTCATAGTAACGGTGTTTGTTTCTTTTATATACTTTTTTATACTATGATATAACAAAATAAATAATTTAACATATATTAATAAGAAAATACTTAAATAGAATGTTATGTGATTATAGTTGCAAATATTTGCAATCGTTAGTAATAATCACAAAATAAAATAATATTTTATTTTAAACATTCCTTGTAAAAATGTTTCAAGAAAGGATATTGATACATTCATTAAGACTAGAGTGCGTAACGCTCACCAAATGTTAGAAAGTGTATTACTCGTGGTCGTTGGGGCACTAGGGATTTACGTACTCGTAGTTATTAGATCACTACGGTATGACTCGTCCAAGCGTTTCCTATTGACTGATAACAACTAAATCAAACAGGAACTCTCAGTGTGACAATGTTACACAGTTCCCTAGATATGAAAATACTATGGAACTTCAATGTGAATAATCCACTTTGATTATAGTTAAATTATGGAATGGCGATACAAAAGACTATGGTTGGATCAGAGTTGAAGAACTGGAAGAGAATTACTATTCAATAGAGAATTCGACTCCTCGTTTTTGTGAGGTTAGCATCATAGTCAATTGTAGTAAACTCAAAGTCAACATCTTTAGCTAGAGTGGAACGATTAATAATAAATATTATATTAAACCAAGGACTTTGTTTTAGGGATTAACCGACTTGAATGTTGAAAATATTGGAATTTTGACCAATACAAACTTCCATATATCCTAAAGTGATATAGTTTTAATGAAGAGAACATTTGTATATTATCGTTACTAAAAGACACCACTTAAGAAAATGAGAAATTTGATTTACCAAAAAGAAATGTAAATGATGAACTCGACCAATCTGTTACACCATTAGCTAAGGTGTCATGTGAATGTTAATATGTTAATTATTCAATATTAATAGTTGTCTGAATTCACACCATAGATCCTCGCAACCACATTTGTGAATTCTTAAAAAAACTGCACAATTTAATTAGTTTATAAATTTTTATAAATTAATTAAATAAACTAATATTATCAAGGACGTCTAACTCAACTGGTTAGAGGAATGACGCTTTAGATAATGGTTCTAAAGGTAATGGATTCAAGCCTTTGAGACATCATAATGAGTGATGCACTTGAATAAAGTATCACTTTTGTTATCAAAAAAATTAAATCAATTAATATTTAAAAAATATTAAGTGTTAATTTATTTGATGTTTTGGGTGTTTTGAGTAATTATTTGGATGTATATATAAAAATTATTACACGTATTGTTATATATATATATATAAACAAGCTTTAAATATAGTTAATTACTTAGCAGCTTTTTGAAAATTAGTCCATGCAAGGGAACATACTTGTTGTCCATACAAAAGAGAGGGAAAGGATTAGCTTAATTGAAAATTAATTAAGAATTAAAAGGAGAACCAAAGTGGTATGTTCGAACCAGGAATCTTCGAGGTTGCACCTCCTATTCCAGCATTGTTGTCCATCTCAACTATTGTTAAACATGATTCATCAGCAACTCCCAAGATCATAGATATAATTAGAACTAAAATATGTGGTATATGCATATGTACTTCAGCTTTCCTATATATACACACGCGCACATAAAAGTACGCTCTCTCAATACGTTCTTAACATATAGGAATCGAGTTACCTAACTCTGATACTAAATATAGCAACCCACCATCCACGTCCTTCTGATTCTACATCCTAATCGAAACTCAAATCACACAGACCATAAACGACGGATCATTAGGATGAGAGAGAAATATAAACAGTATCTTTGACTATACTTTCAAAACTCACATTCAAAGGAATAAAATGTAGTAATACATATAATAGGAATGTCAAAACGGTTATCATAAGTGTTAATACATAAATCCGAGATAATACTTATACCATATGTGGTTCGATATAATACAAATTACTAAAATAGTAGATAGTTAAATAAAAGTAATACATAGTACAACACCATCGGATCTCCATCATTTTCTTCTCACAACTAGCATTCTTTAAAACCCCCGTCAACCTATTATAGACAGATAGAAATGGAAATATGGAAGGGTTCGGACGTATGCCTAGTGCGTGAGAAAATATCTCTAAGTACAAAATACCAACATGGTAATAAAACATCGTTATAGACTTATACTACATTTATCATTTCAGAGTTACTTGTCTCTATCAATTTAGTCTAGCTTTCATAGCATTTCAACATTAACTATTTCCCTGACCATAGCATAAAACTAAAACGTATACAAAATAATCAGGATGATTACAAGATCAATTAACTTCTTCTCATTGATCACTGAGGCAAAGACAAAGGTCAACTACACCTCCCTACTATAGGGATATGATTAAAGTCGATGTGGTAAGAGGATGTTAGCTGATCAATGAAGCGAATATTTGATATGACAGAAGGACAGGTCCTATGCCATAATTTGACCTTATTACAGCCAACCTACTGAAATTAAATTCCGGTACAATCATTGTAGTGAATTAGATAGCCATCCCTATCTCCTTCGATCTACACATCACCTATGATAAGAACTAACCACATATAGTAATAAAAACATCTTCTATAAATCATATCAAATATTCTCTTATCATAAATTTATTGGTATCATCTCATATCAATTATATCACATCTCTTGATCATAAATCTACTTGCACTGATGCACACATTCTAAACCGTCATCATCTTTAGGTATCATTTCCCTACATACTCATATACATCATAAAACATCTTAACATTGTCACTCGATTGAGACAAAGAACCTTAAATCATTTATATAGGCCTCACGAGATTTCAACTTTGGTTCAATACACTCTTTCATACATCTAAACTCTTTAGGCCTCTGATTTTTACATTCAAACGTATGATCGGCTGATGAAATTTTCTATTAGCTTTTCAAGTGTTTGACTACTTGATTCAGTCATCTGAGTCACTATTTTAGGCATTTAAACCCTATTTTAAAATGTCCGAAATAAGCAAAAAATGAATGTGTTTAATGTGGGTTTTCACTGTAAAAAGTCAAATGTTTGAATTACATATTGAAACGCCTGAAATGCGGCTAATCTCGAAAACGAGATAAAAAAAATACCAAAAAGGGATAAAAAAAATTTATATAAATTCTTCACTTGATCATACAAGATGAAGAGATCTTCTAACATATTAACAAATAATCCTAAAACATAGCCTGCAAGGCTAAAAACTATCATTCTAATTAAAGAAATTAAGAAAACGGCCAAGTCATAGACGTTCATACCTTGGTCATTTCCTTTGTATAGATTCGACAAAGCTTGAATGCTTCTGTGCGGTGGAGCGGTATCTAGATTAAAAGACGCGTTGTCGTTGCGGAAGAACTGAGACTTTTTCCTTTTTTTAATCTCTCTCAAATTATGACGCACAATAGGAATAAAGAAGCTTGCATAGAGAAATGAAAATTAAGTTTAAGCTTCCATTAGATTGAACGAAAAGCTTACAAAGTTTCTCAATGCTCGAGTATCTCTCTCTGAGCCATTTACATACATATTTATAGTACTTTACCAGGTACTTCCGGTTTACATAAACTTACACTAAGCGGTTATAATATTCCGCACTTACAGTACTTTAATAAAGCAACGATAAATATAACGCCAGCGCATAATATTCTGGAGAGTGCCTGTTGAGTGGGAATAAAGTGGATTATTCCTATCGGCCATCTTTTTTAGGTATGTACTTAGTTGTCCCATATCCCTTTAGTCTGTTTCTACCATATATTCTAGACTGTCTACTCTCAGGATTCTTCTATTTTCGTCTAGTTCTGGACTGTCTTCTAATTCATTTTCGAAAGATAATCGATCATAAATTATCACATCGTTGTTAGGATCAAATTTCCTTCTGCTTGTGGAAATGGAAATAGGATTTTTAGCTCCATTTCTCCCCATATCTGATAATATGGACTTTCTGACTGTAACACTAGCTCTTTCCAGTTAGGTGGAGGGCTCACTGTGGTAACTGACTGGTGGAATTCCCATGGTTTGTTTGCCTTAAACCAAATAGGATTGCCTTCATAATGTTGGAAATAACATTGTAAACTTCTAGAAGCATGCTGTAGTGTAGCCTAAATGTTTAAAAATAGTCATTCTGCTTTTTTGCTCGTTTAATTGTATGGTTTGAATAAAAGTAGTAGAATGGAGTAGTTGAATTTATACATACTGTTATTCCTGGAAAAAATTTCAGATACTGTGATGCTACTAGGGAAAATCTTCTTCCAAATCTTTCTAGAGTTCTTTCTTCAATGGGATTATGGAGAGTAATTCTTGAAAGCATCGCATGATGGAATAAGTCAATAACTTCATCCATATCGTTTGGTAACGTTTGACTGTCAACTCTAACATGCAACATGTTAGATCTTCTATCTTGAATACTTTGAACTGAAGTCCTTCTTTAATCTTTTTGTAATAATTCTTCAAAAGCTGCTGGAGATTTGCTAAGTGTTATGTCTATCTGTCATACACCATCTTTTCTATTTTTATCTTGATGTATGTGTCTGTTATTTCATATAATTCTTCTAAGATTGTAGCAGGTTTCAATTTTAGATGATTAGAAAGCTGCTAATGGATTAAGTTTCTAGGTCTTTTCGGTTGTTAAGCTAGCATTTCATTTCTTTCTTGTACAAGTTGCGTTATTCTTCGTTCTAGTAGTTCACCGGTCTTCTGGATATATGCTGTTTTTTAGTAATAGTCTTCAAGGAATTGATTTCTTTGGAGAAGTTCGTTTATTTTGGCCTGGCTATTTTGATAGAGGTGTTTCAAATCATTTAGTTGTAAGGCCTGGTAATTGACAAGGTCTATGGATGATAGTGGACTGAAAGAGTTCGTTTGTGAATATGATTGCTTGCAATCTGGATCCAAATAAAAATTTGGACCAAACGCATTTCGGTCTTCACTAAGGGCTTCCTATAGACTGTAAAATCCTTTGAAAATTGGATTTTGGAAATTCTAGATAGCTATTTGAACTTGGCTATAATGTTTAAAGATACCTGTACAGTTTGCTCAAAAAAAAGTAAGAGAAAAAGTTTTTTGAAAGTGGCTTTTGCTGAATTTTTGAAAAGTACTGTGCAAGACTGTTAGCAACTGTTTGTTTGTGGCGTTTTTCCATTTCGATTGTACATAAGTTCCATATATGGTCAAGCAAACATTGATGTGAATGATCTGATGTACGAATAAGGGGTCTAAACCTCCTTGAATCGTTATCATTGTACTGGAGTAAACTGTATTGACCAAAGGTCATTATTTTTCTATCATCGGGTACCGGAGAAGGTGATTTTTCTTCCCTTCTTCAACTGGTTTGTGAACTATGAGTTGAAGGGGGTTTTATTTCCTCCCTTTTGTTTGAATTAGAAGAAACTGTATTTATAGGAAATTGCTCATCCTTTACTGTCTTACTTGCTTCCGCATTCATCATATTTCTTTCCTGCAAACAAAGCTGATTAGTACCAAAGACAGATAATAGTTCTCTTGACAACATGTCTGCGAAATGGTTGTTTTTTATTTTAATATGTTCAAAAATTATTTGTAACCATTGCCTTATATAAGGTTTTGTAAATTTTAACCATCTAGTTCTGTTTGCCATTTAGAGTTTTCATTTGAAATAAATTTTACAATTGCTTCACAATCTGTTCCAACTGTGAATTCTTTATTTAGATGAATTTTATATTTATCTAAGGCGTTAATTAGTGCTTGTATTTCATAGTCTAAAGATGTCCAACTAGTTACTGTATTAAAATTACCGCTTGCATAAGCTGCAATTTTTTATGTTGCCTATCACTGTATTTGGATGGTTTACATTTTAAAACTGCTCCTTATCCTTCTTTACATCCATCACATTCTATGATGATGTAATCTGTTTCTAAGGGTAGTTCAAGTGGCTTAATCTTTTTTATTTCTTCTTTAATTTTCTAAACTAGCTTAATGTCTTCTGTACTGAATCGTGTTTCACCATTTTTTGAAATTTTGCCATACAGTGGTCCTACTAATTTTGCTAAGTTTGGAATAAACTTTCGATCGTAATTAACTAATCCTAAAAATGCCTAAATTTTCTTTTTGCTATCTAATTTATTTGGAAAATCTATTATTGTCCAGGAAATATGAGGTTGAAATTCAATTTTTTCATTTCCTATCTCCAATCCTAAAAAGGAGATTTTTGTTTTGTTTGAATAACTCCATTTTCTTTTTTGAAACCACTAAACTGTTTCTTTCTATTTCTTGAAATACCGTTTTCAGGTGTTGTTCGTGTTCATTAATGTTATTACTAACAACTAGAATATCATCTATGTAAACTAAGCAAAAATCATACCTTTTAAATATACTATTCATGAATCTTTGAAAAATGGCGGGTGCTGTTGTAAGTCCAAAATTTAAAATGTTCCATTCGAAGTGCCCTTCTGAGCACATGAATGTTGTCCATGGTTTAAAGTCTTCTTCTAATTTTAGCTGATTATAACCTGATTTTTATCAAACTTGCTGAATATTCGTTTGTTTTGTATTAAATTTATTAATGTATCTTTATTTGGAATGTTATAGCCATCGTCCTCTATATTGTCATTTAATCGTTTGTAATTATAAACAATTCTGGGTTTTCCTCTTTTTTGTTCTGAATGATTTCTGACTAAAAAGGCCGCTGACCTGTGTTTACTATCTGATCTTCTAATCAGATTTTTTTTAACATTTCCTCGATTTGTACTTTAAATTCTTTGACATCGGCTGGAGAATAGTCGATGTTAGCTGTTTTTATTGTTATGTCTGGATTTATAATCTTAATTTTGCAAATGTAATTTACTTTATTTTTAGGGACATCGTCACCAACTAATCCTATTTTCTCTAGTTTTGAGACAATCTAGTAAGGAATGAATTTTACTTCTTTTCCTTTTTCTAATTCTCTTATTATTTCAAATGGCAAAATTGATATAGCCTTTTTGTGTTCTTTAAGGTGCAAAAAATGTTGCATTTCTGGTTTGAAAAAGTCTAATTCTGCTTGTCCACCATGCTATCGAGCAAACTCTGATTGGTATGTATGGTAATTTGTAGGCAATGTATAGTTATGTTTGCTAAAAGTTATACTAATTTCGGATATTGAAATACTACCTCAATAATTTAGAATAAAATTTAATCCTAGTAAAAATTCTGTACTTTTTATTTCCTTTGGTATAATTGTACATTGTCCTAGTTCATATTTAGAACTATGATTACCTACAAAATCTTTAAATTGAATCGTTGATTCGTCTGGTAATTTGTGGGTTAAAGTCATCAGACTTTGATTAGCTGTTTTCGAAGTAATAATGTAGTTTAAAGGTGTATGATATTGTAAAGGTATTAAAGAATGTGCTATTAAACTTTTAGTACTTCCTGCATCTATTATTGCTATAGTGTCTAGGAAATTATTATTGTTAAACCAAATTTGACAGTTTACTGTAAGAAGAGATGGGTTATATGTATTTATATTTGCTGAAAAAATTTTATTTTCTTGTATATTGTTATTAAGGTTATCTATTTGTTCTTCTTCCCTTTCTTTAGAAGTACTTCCTGGTTCAATTAGGTTATAATCATTTTGTTTTCCTTTTAATAAAGTAACTTCATTTTTTAAATTGCTAGTTCTAATTGTAATAACCTTATTTATGCTTCATGTTTTTCTATTACTTCATGTAATACTGGTTTTTCGTTAGCTATATTGTGTTTCTTTGATGTAAGTTGTAGATTAAAATGCTTTTTGCACATATAAAAAATATTTCTATGAAACATATGTCGCATTGAAAACGTTTTTTAATTTCAGGATATCTGTAACATATATGGCAAGGTATATGATCATTGCCCTTGTTTTGTATCCATTGATGTTCACATCCTTTATCATTATTCATTAGCATGTAACTAATGTTGTTTTGCGATGTTCCTTCTTCATGATTAGAAACAATACTATATATTTATTCGTTGTCATCGAAATCATTTTCGTTTATACTTTCTATTTCATATTCTCCTATTTCATCAACTAAGTTTGATCGTTGTTGATTGTTTTGTCTATTAGGACATCTATTTGCTAGGTTGTTTGGATCTCCGCAAATAAAACAATTACATCGTTTATTAGGTTTGCTTCTTCTGACGTATTTTTCTTTTTTGTGTTTGTCAAAGTGTTTGGATTTTCTAAGATATTTTCTAGGTTTATAATAGCCATAGGCTTGTGGGGTGTATATAGCTGTTCGAAAAAATGCCCATGCTTGTCTTTTTATTTGTTCTTGTAAGGTTGCTTTTTTACAGTGTTTTTCTAATTCTTGGAACACAAACATTATTCGTGGTCCAATTCCTAGTTTAGGTATTGTTCCATATTGTAAATTCCAATCTTCCTGGAGTTTTCGTCCTAAGTCGCCTGGTAATTTAGAAAAATATTTATCACATAAGTCTTCGTCCATTGCCTTTCTCGTTTATGCTAAAGTAACTGCAAAATCTTGACTGAATTCTTTAATATATTTAAAATCTCTTATGCTAAGTTGTTCTAAATTTCTAATTGTTGTATTTTGCATAAGTGTACTGCCTTTGCCTGGATCATTACCAATTAATAATAATCTGATAAAACTTGTAAAATTGTATGGGTTGTTTCCCAATGCTTTTTGTTCTGTAATGACTGCTGGATTATCTGTTTTCCTACTTTGGTATATTCCTAGAGCCAATGGACCTAGGGTAGTTTCTAAAACTGCCCACATATCCATTTTTGGTTTTTTATTAACTTCCCAGTAGCAGACTACATTTTGTTCCCATATTAGGATTTCTTCTGGTCATAATTGTGGTGATTGATTTTCTAATAATAACATATTATGTTGTAAAGTTTTCCATAGGGTTTTCTTATTCCTCTTCCTATATATGGACTTTCTTGTGCATAATCTATTTCTGGTTTTGCCCCATTGTTCTCTTTCTAATGGTCCTTCTTTATATTGGCTACTACATTCGTTATCAAATCTTCTTCGTTTATTGGCTGGAATCATTGCTTGATCCATAAAATGTGTTTCTATAAAAAAGTCGCTAAGAGGAATTTGCTTGTTTAAAATATCTTAAACTAAAGGCATGTTAAAATACTTGGATAATGTCGTAAAGGCTTCTTCATATGTCATATTTAATTCTGTAATACAACTGATAATCATATTATCAGTTTCCTCCCTTATATTTTCTACTATAATTTTCTTATTAATAATTTCATGTAATGTTCTTTTGGTTTCTTTTTCGAAAATTTCTTCTATTTCTGTATTGTTTTCGTCATATTGTTCTTCATCTACTAGATATCCTAAAATATCTATGTCGTTATAATCTTCTAATTCTGTATCTGTTTCATATTGATCATAAATTGGTCCGTCATCCCAATTAATGGTGTTAAAGTGGTCTAAATATTCATTTAAATTGTGTCTTATATCCATTTTCGATTCAGTGTCAGTTTCTTCTTTGTTTTGCTTGGATAGATAATTTCCAAATCTAAGACTTGGTTCTTCAAACTGATTATTATACATAACATGTGTTTGTGGTACTAACATACTTATATCATTTTCTACAAAATCTTTTAGTTGCCACTCAAGACCTACCAAATCTTCTGGATTAATTCTACATGGTTCAACCATTTTAATTCCTTTACTGGCTATGTTTTGTACTATACCGTCAAGATTAATTTTAAACTTCATTCCTGACCTATTACTAGCTTTACCAATTATGCCTATACTAATAGTTAAATTATTTCCTACATAGTTTTCAAATCCGTTTGTTTTAAATCCTAATTTTAAATGTTTTAAATCTTTAATGCTTTTAGGGATATCTGGTACACAATAAATAAGGCTAATTTATCGTTTAGGTCTACTTACATTCTTGATAATAGAGCTTTTTCAATGTTTGATGTCCATGACTTATCTAATACTAGTGTGAGTAACTTGGTTTCTAGTCCTTTTCTGTAAATGTTTTTATTCCTATAACTATTAATCCTAGGTGAAAAAAACCTTTTTCCTGTATTTTTTAGTTTTTGTATAGTTTCTGGTGCTAGAACATCTAATGTTACACTGTTATCAATTACTCTCATCTATTCTTCTCTAATGCTTCAGATTAAGGTTGTGTTTATGTTTGTAATTCCTGTTTGATATAAAACTCGTGGATTTAGTAAATCTAGTTGATTATTATTGTATAAATCAAGATTCTTATCTAAGTCTACCTCTTCATCTAATTGTATTGTCTATTTTTCTTTCTTACTTTTTATTTTAGATAAAATACTTGAAATCTCGTCTTTAGACTTTCCATTAGACGTTGCTTTTGTTAATATTCTGCTAGGTCCAAAGAATGAATGTCTTGGGTTTAACATTATTTTGGAATCCAAAATTTGTATAGTTCTGGAGGTTTATTTATTTTAGTGACTGAATTCCCTAAGCTTAAATTAATTAACTAGTCTGGTAAATTTTCTAATTCTTTATCAAAGTTTAGTTTCAAAGATCCATGAATAGTATATTTAAAAGGTACGATTTTTCTTAGTTTATGTGACGACCCAGGATTTTGGAAATATTATTTTAATAAGTATTTAATCTAATTAAATAAAATACAAGCCTATCATTTTAAAAACAGATAAGACTTTGGACATTTACCAGTTATTTATATATGTGTGTGGATTGTGAAGGAAATTATGACTTGAAAATTAAAAAATCTTTCAAAAATATTTTACAATAAAATCTCTCTTATTCGATTAAATTAAAGGCACTACCTTATTAATATTTGGTATAAGTATATATATGGATGTAATCTAATAATAATAATGCTTAAAATAAAATTAATCTTATCAATGATGAATATAAGTATAAAACATATTAATATAAATAATTGTTTAATAGTTAAGCTTAAAAGAAATAAGTATATAAATAACTTCTATGGTTATATGGAATCATAAGGTAATTCTAGAAATATATAACCTATAGGAATTCATATGTGTATGCATGAAGATAAAACAAAGCCAGACGATTTTGCATGTATGTGAATTATGCAAGGCAAGAGAAAAAAAGAGAACAAAGAAATAAATATCTATATACAAGTTTCAGATGGATATGCTGTAAACAAGAAAAGAAACACATACATTTAATGCTATCATCTCAACTCAAAAAAAAGGTCATTCGAAGTGTGTTAAAATCATTTCAGTTCTGAAACAAAATCTAGTTTGGTCAAAAAAGGAGGCAAGAAAAAGAAGAAATCTGGTCAAATAAAAAAAATTTCCACCAAGAAGCCTACCCTATACAAACCTGTTTTCTATATATATGTATATCTCTTTTGTTCTAGTTCGTTCACAAGGAAACTTAGCAAACCAGAAGAAAAAAAACATCATTCAACAACTTCATAAATAAACAAGCAGATTTAAAGGAAAATCAAGTTAGCAGTTTTGCTTTCAAAACAGAATTTGTTCTCTGTTTTCAGGAAGTAAGTGAGTAAAATTTTCTTTCTAAACACAGTTTTATCTTAATATTTATGAATATGGATTTGGATAATGTTGAGGAAACCATGATAAGATGCTTGCATGTTTGTACTAGTTGGAGTGCATGTCTGTATTTATATATACAGAGTTTGCTCCATGTTTTTCTCAGGATTCAAATCTTGATTTAAAATCAAATTTACCTTATATGGTCTTCTTTAGGCTATGAGATGTAAACGAAATTTGTTTGTTTTAACAGAACATCAAGTTTAAAATTATTTGTAGGATTTATCTGATATTAGTCTAAACAGGAAAATAGAAATACAGAGAATTTCAATTTATATCATTTTGTCGAATTTAATAATTTATGGTTTCTTGACTAAAACCTGAATGGATATCAATATCTAGGATTTTTAGTAGTAAAATTTCGATTTTTAGGTGTGCATTTCGAGTGGAATTTCAAGTTGACTAGGAAATGGGTTTCGAGCGAATTCTGATGATCGGAATAATTATAGGTCTCGAAATTGGGGGAGTAGCTGGGTGGTAGATCGTTGATCATATGAAAAATACTCGTTAATTTTATAATTTGTCTTGAAGAGCTGACGAGATCAATCTAGGGTTTTGACCCTTATTTTAGTCACGATCGAAGTTTGCATCGCTACAGTTCCGTCGCAGCACCGGAATCAATCGCACCCATTGCAATTGAAAGAAGAGGGGTTAGAGAAGCTCTGACCAGAGTATCATCGTCTCTGGTGGCCTGTGGAGTTGGGGGCGAGACGTTTCTTTGAAGATTGTCTTGGTTCCAGTTTGGGTTGTATTGGTCGATTTCGCTTTCACCGTGGTCTTCCATTTCTGGGTGAACGTGGGTGTTCGTGGGATCATCGCCGACGTGTTGATGACCCTGGCTTCGATCGGCAGTGGCTGGAATCGTGGTGCACGTGCACGAGTTCCTGATGTGTCAATGGCCTATGCTGTATTGATAAGTTCGTGAGGTTGAGATGGCTTGGGGTGTGCTCGAGAAATGAGGAAGAGGACTCGAGTGTTGCATCGAGTAATCTCGAGTGGGTTTAGCATGTTATTTTCTGTTTTAAAGAAGTGGGTGATGATGATCAAGTTTTGGGACGCAAGTAAATTGTGTTAACCTGGTTTGGGAACAAAATGTTTATAACAGTTTCAAGCAAAATTGTTTTTTTTCAAATCAAGTTTCCAGAATTAAATTTAAAATAAAATGTTTGAATTAAATTGTTTGACATTGTCTAATTTAATTATGGTCTTATTCATTAAGGAAAATTATTTAATGGGAGTAATTGAATGGGTAATTACTAAATGGAATCTATTAAGGTTGATTTATATAAGTAATCAGGGGATAATTAATGGGATTAATTATTGGTTAATATGTTAATGTGATTAATTAATGGGATTAACAAAGGTAAATTAATCAATGTAATTAATTAAGGTTAACTAATTAGTGTAATTAGTTAAGGATTGATTAATTAAGGGTAATTACTTAATAAAGTAATTATTGGATAATAAATGAAGGAAATTAAGGAAAGGATCAAAAAAAGGGTGATAATTAATTAATTAAGATAATCAATTTAAGTTAATTAGTTAATTAATTAATTAAAGATGGTCACTTTATGTAACTGATTAAGTATAATTACTTAGTGAAGTAATTATCGGATAATTACTGAATGTAATTAAGTAAGGAAAATCACTTATTGAAGTAATTGGAAATTAATTACTTAATGGAAGTAATTAAGCATTAGTTACTTGCTGTAATTAATTAAAGGATTTATATAATTAATTAAGGAGTTAATTAATTAAGGTAAGTAATTACAGGATAGTTAATTACTGTTATGATTAATTAAGGCTGATTGATGGAAATAATCAACAAAGAGCCATTAACTAATGTAATTAATGAAGTAATTAAAGGTTAATTACTGAAATTGTTTGAAGATAATTAATTTGTGTAATTAAGTAAAGGATAATTACTTTACGTAATTGAGAATAATTAATCAAGGATAATTAATTAAGATGGACAATTAAAAGATGATTAGTTAATTTATTTGTAATTAATTAATTGTTTAAGTAAAGATAATCTAAGAAGTTAAAGATCTGTAATTAATTTAATTAGGGATAAATTAAATAATTTTTTGGAAATGATCCATCTTGCTTATGAAGGATTTAATGATGATCAAATGTCTTGAATTGATTGATATCTCTAATATGAAATGTTTTGTGATATGTGAGATCAATATGCTGGAACGAAATGATTTAAGTGAATTGGACTATTTAATCTAAATTTTGCTACTTAGAAAATTGACGTGTGAAATAAGTGATGCCTATAACAAATTGTAAATTTGTAAATGAATACGAGTTACCCCGGGGTTTTATATAGGTTTTATGTTTTGGTATTCCATGTTAGTTGGGTTTACTCACGCTGGTTTCCAGCCTGACCCGGGTGTTACTTTGATGTAATGCTCGGGTAAGACCGAGTATTACAAATTTTCAGGTAAGGACATTCTGGAGCTCAGGAGGCGAGCTGGATGGTAAGAACGTATGGAGTGTTTCCGCCGTATTATATTGTTGTATATCTTAGTCATGATGATTGTGTATATCCAGTGTTTGTGTATATGTGTAACTCCGATGTATTATAAAGATATATTGACAGATACAGAATTCTTTTGCAAACTATTATTATTTATTATTATATTTTATCCGCTGCGAATGTGAGATGTTGATGTTTCTGATCTTCTTCTTCTTCTACCTCTTTTTTTTTCATAACTGTCTGGAATTTTCGGTATCGAAAATTTCGGGTCGTTACATTTGGTATCAGAGCTGAAGGTTAAGCGAGAACCTTGGCTCTTTTGGGATTACTCATTAAGGATAGGGTCAATGGTACCCTAGAGTGAGTTGAGTGTGTACATATATATATGAGAGCGTACTTGTTATTTTCTTATATAAAGATTTTAAATGATTTTATATAAGATTATAATTTGATATATAAAGCAATATTTCCTTCTAATAAATATTAAGATAATTGGTTGTTAAATTATTGGAATTAAATTAAGAAGTTATATAATACAACCAAACTAAAATTGAATTTGGAGATGATCTAAATTGTAAAGTTTTAAATTTAGGTCCAGAAATTTGAGAATTGTTTCAAAGTAATGAAGAAATAATAAATAATATTATTTAATGTATTTGAACGAATGGGTCCTGTTTCAAACAAGAGTTGTTTGAAGATTCAAAGGAATTTGTTTTAAAACCAAAGGTGGTTTAAAATTTAAGAGTAACCTCGTGTGTAAAGGAAATAAATATGAAATAAACCCTAAGGTTGAGTTTTGAAATTTTCCTTGGAATATGATGCGAAACCCAAAGTGAAGTAAGTTTTAAACTTAAGTAGGAAGGTTACTAATCTGAAGTATAAAATTTTAAATGAAAATTCAGATTGGGTAAAGTTGGCTGAATTAAGTAAATTGAATTTAACTTTGGAAAAATTAAATAAGTTAACAAGCAACCTGAATTGGAAATTTCAATATGAAATTGGGATTTAACTTGGAAAGTTAAATGGTTAATTTGAATTGGGAGTTTGTGTGCTCTCAAAATGGGTTTGAGATCTGGAAATTGAAAATGGATGGATGTTTTGGATGATATCATCCTATTATTATTAAAAATCTTTAAATTGTGAATCAGATTTGTTTAAATAAATGAGAAATGAAGTATGGTAATATATCCATTATTGAGATAAAAGGAAAATTACACTTTAATTTGAAATTAAGGATAAGGAATTACTTTGAACTGAAAATTTGAATAATTACATTTGTAAATTAAAATTGAGTGATAAATTAAATTTTTAAGATAAAATTGTTTTGAACTCTTATTTGAACTTTGAAATAAGTTAAGTAAAGATAATTTAAAATGAAATTTTGAGAATTGGACTTAGAATTAAATTATTTAAAGATTTGGATTATTGACTTAAAAATAAGGTTAATTTGATTTAAGGGTTTAAAATCAATATTCGAAAATTTAACTCGATTTTATATAATTCGAGATGGTTTAAAGTTAAGATTTAGATTTTGTTAGTTCAAATTGAATTTAGTTTGAATTAATTAGCATTGAAGATGAATAAGTATAAAATTCAAATGAAAATTTGAATTGGATTGATTTAAAAAAATTGAAGATTTAATGAGTTCGAATTCAAATGGGAATTGGGATTAACTCACATAGAAATTGAAATGGTTTGGAATTGAAGTGGATTCAATAATTGGTCTAAATTAATTTGAATAATTTGGAATTGTAATTAAAGTGAAAATGTTCAAAATCAAATGGAATATGATTTGAATTTGGAAAGAAATTGAGGTTAATTCAACTTGAACTGGGATTAAATCAATTTCAATGGAAATTGAAGTTATTTAAATTGGAATTGAGTCAGTTTAAATGGAAGTGGAAATTTAAATTAAATTGATGGGGAAGTGAACAGTTGTGACACTGGACTATTTTCTATATAAATTGTTGTAATATAAACTTATTTTTTCAAGCTATTTAATATATACAATCTTTCTTTTAAAGTCAAATTATTTTATATTTATTCTACAATTATTTTGGAACTATTTAACAATTTTCAAACTGTTTTATAAACTAATTATTATTTTTCAACTATTTTACGAATTAATTACTATTTTACAACCATTTTGCAATTATCTAAAATCTTTGAAACTATTTAACTATTTTACAATTACTTAACTATTTTATAGCTATGTCACAAACTAATAATTATTTTTCAACTACTTATCTATTTAAAATTTCAATCTATTTTCTAAATATAAACTGGTCGGAGTTCAAACTGTTATTGATTAAATACCCAACTGAGATAAGAATTAAAATGATAATCCAAATGGGGATTAAGGCAATTATAAATAAGTGAATGAAAATTAAAGTGAATGTGAATAGAAAGGAAATTGATTTTGTTAATAATCAACGAAAATAAATACGTAGGATGTACGTATATTATTCTATTCGCGTAGTGATTTGATCCAGATTCGAGCACAGAATTTCGAGATAGTTATATCAATCCGAGTTGGAATTTTTCACTCGATTTTCGACCGCGAACCTGGATATGGATTGTTGATTGGTTCTGGATATTCTCTATCATAGTTATGGTTATGCAAGGAGAATGACGGTTTCTGGTCAAGAAACCAGATCTGTGTCCGCACTAGGAAGTCGGGTGGACGATACTAGTTCGGAAGTGAAATTGTGTGATCGAGTGAGCGATCAGATTGGTATAGCGTATGGAGGATATGTGTACATTGTACGGGTTTAAATGAAATTGATATTGAAAATTTGTGAATAAGAAATGTGAAATGACTTATTTTGAAATGAAGGTATATTTTGTGAATATACAATGGATTAAAGTGAAAATTGGATATTTTTATGATGATAAGTAAGATGGAAACAACTTTAAAAAAGGGTAATCAAATATGAATATTTGATTTTGAATAAAAAAAGTTATATACCTTTGTTATATAAGATAAATCTCCCCTTGTTGAATCTATTGCCAGAAGAAAAGGATTTTGAAGGTGCTTGAAGTATAAAAGAAGTTTTATACAAGTTTGAATGATCCAAAGATTTTCATCAAGGATTTTATATATATATATATATATATATATATATAAAGGATCTTATGAGGATTTTGGAAAAAGGTTTTGGGAACCTTTGGTTTTGGAAAGGCTTTTGATTTTTGGGTAAAATCAATATTGAAATTTGGAAAGCCTAGTTTGAGGATTATCGATTTGGGATAATCGATTTTGAGAAAAGGAGATTTATATGAGATTCAGACTAGGTGCATGATTTGGAAGATACTATATGTTATAGTATAAAGTGTTTTGATAATGGCTCTGGGGAAAAAGGCGCTCCATTGAAATTAACTTCTCAGGAGTGCCACCGGGTGGTGCTGCCTTGAACCCTAAGAGGGGGTTCTAAAGTTGATCCTGTGAGGAGTCCACACAAAACTAGTTCCTAAGGATTATGAGTAGTGTGTAGCGAAAGTCGTGGGGCACTGATGCCTACAGAGGCATTTGAGTTATGCTGTGACGACAGTGTAATTCGATGTCACTGCGATCTACTACAGACCATAGCGAAAGTCGTGTGTGCCGCTGAGAGCCAACAGTCTACGTTTGATTTTATATCGGTAGACTGCGACCTATGATAACATAGCGAAAGTCGTGTGTGCCGCTGAGAGCCAACAGTCCGCGTTTGATTTTACATCGGTAGACTGCGACCTATGTAGGAGTGGAGAAGTTTCATTTTTGACAGTGAAAATCGAGGGCGTTGATGCCTATAGTTACATGGACTTTTGCTGTGATGGCAACGTAACCTTGGAATGTAACTGCGATCTGTTGTGGGTTCCATGGCGTAATCAAGGGGCGCGGAGTGGCTACAGTTACATGGACTTTTGCTGTGATGGCAACGTAACCCAGGATGTAACTGCGACCATGGACGGGAGTGATGATTTTCGGAGCATTCTCACCAAAGATATTTCCTCTATTTTCAAAAACTATTTTCTGTATTTTCAATAAAATTATTTTTCAAAATATTTTCTCTGGATGTTGAAAATGGGTCTGCCAAGCACTCATGGATTTTCAGTCGTACGCCTGATCAACGTATGACCGAATTTCTGTGAGAACAAGGATGGACTTATCGAAACATCGAGTTATAAAAGTATTTTTATAAAAACTATTTTAGTAATATTATACAGATTTTTAAGATAGTTTAAAAATGATCAAAGAAAATTTATCTGATTTTAAGCATTTTAATGATTCTGGCTTCGTTCCTTTTCGAGGACGAAAAGATTCGAAGGGGGGAGGAATGTGACGACCCAGGATTTTGGCAATATTATTTTGATAAGTATTTAATCTAATTAAATAAAATACAAGCCAATCAGTTTAAAAATAGATAAGACTTTGGACATTTACCAGTTATTTATATATGTGTGTGGACTGTGAAGGAAATATTTGAAAATTTAAAATAAAATCTTTCAAAAATATTTTACAATAAAATCTATCTTATTCAATTAAATTAAAGGCTCTACCTTATTAATATTTGGTATAAGTAAATATATGGATGTAATCTAATAATAATAATGCTTAAAAAAAATTGATCTTATCCATGATGAATATAAGTATAAAATATATTAATATAAATAAATGTTTAATAGTTAAGCTTAAAAGAAATAAGTATATAAAATAACTTCTATGGTTATATGGAATTGTAAGGTAATTCTGGAAATATATAACCTACGGGAATTCATAAGTGTATGCATGAAGATAAAACAAAACCAGACAATTTTGTATGTATGTGAATTATGCAAGGCAAGAGAAAAAAAAGAGAACAAAGAAATAAATATCCACATACAAGATTCAGATGGATATGATGTAAACAAGAAAAGAAACACATACATTTAATGCTATCATCTCAGCTCAAAAACAAGGTCATTCGAAGTGTGTTAAAATCATTTCAGTTCTGAAACAAAATCTAGTCTGGTCAAAGAAGGAGGCAAGAAAAAGAAGAAATCTGGTCAAATAAAAAAAAAGAATGTTCCAGCAAGAAGCCTACCCTATACAAACATGTTTTCTATATATATGTATATCTCTTTTTTTCTAGTTCGTTCACAAGGAAACTTAGCAAACCAAAAAAAAATAAACATCATTCAACAACTTCATCAAATAAACAAGCAGATTTAAAGGAAAATCAAATTAGCAGTTTTGCTTTCAAAACAAAATTTGTTCTCTGTTCTCTGTTTTCAGGAAGTAAATGAGTAAAATTTTCTTTCTAAACACAGTTTTTATCTTGATATTTATGAATATGGATTTGGATAATGTTGAGGAAACCATGATAAGATGCTCGCATGTTTGTACTGGTTGGAGTGCATGTCTGTTTTTATATCTACAAAGTTTGCTCCATGTTTTTCTCAGGATTCAAATCTTGATTTAAAATCAAATTTACCTTATATGATCTTCTTTAGGCTATGAGCTGTAAATGAAATTTTTTTTGTTTTAACATAACATCAAGTTTAAAATTATTTGTAGGATTTATCTGATATTAGTCTAGACAGGTAAATAGAAATACAGAGAATTTCAATTTATATCAATTTGCCGAATTTAATAATTTTTGGTTTCATAACTAAAACCTGAATGGATATCAATATCTAGGATTTTTAGTAGTAAAATTTCAATTTTTAGGTGTGTATTTCGAGTGGAATTTCAGGTTGACTAGGAAATGGGTTTCGAGCGAATTCTGATGATCAGAATAATGGTGGGTCTCGAAATTGAGGGAGTAGCTGGGTGGTAGATCGTTGATCATATGAAAAATACTCGTTGATTTAATAATTTGCCCTGAAGAGATGACGAGGTCAATCTAGGGTTTTGACCCTTGTTTTAGTCACGATCGGAGTTTGCATCGCTACAGTTTTGTCGCGACACCGGAATCAATCGCACCCATGGCAGTTGAAAGAAGAGGGGTTGGAGAAGCTCTGACCAGAGTATCATCGTCTCTGGTGGCCTGTGGAGTTGGGGGCGAGGCGTTTCTTTGAAGATTGTCTCGGTTCCAATTTGGGTTGTATTGCTCGATTTCGCTTTCACCGTCGTCTTCGATTTTTGGGTGAACGTGGGTGTTCGTGGGATCATCGCCGACGTGTTGATGACCCTGGCTTCGATTGGTAGTGGCTGGAATCATGGTGCACGTGCATGAGTTCCTGATGTGTCAATGGCCTATGCTGTCTTGATAAGTTCGTGAGGTTGAGATGGCTTGGGGCGTGCTCGAGAAATGAGGAAGAGGACTCGAGTGTTGCATCGAGTAGTCTCGAGTGGGTTTAGCATGTTACTATCTGTTTTAAAGAAGTGGGTAATGATGATCAAGTTTTGGGACGCAAGTAAATTGTGTTAACCTGGTTTGGGAACAAAATGTTTATAATAGTTTGAAGCAAAAAAAAAAAATTCAAATCAAGTTTCCAAAATAAAATTTAAAATAAAATGTTTGAATTAAATTGTTTGACCTTGTCTAATTTAATTAAGGTCTTATTCATTAAGGAAAATTATTTAATGGGAGTAATTGAATGGGTAATTACTAAATGGAATCAATTAAGGTTGATTTATATAAGTAATCAAGGGATAATTAATGGGATTAATTATTGGTTAATATGTTAATGTGATTAATTAATGGGATTAACAAAGGTAAATTAATCAATATAATTAATTAAGGTTAACTAATTAGTGTAATTAGTTAAGGATTGATTAATTAAGGGTAATTACTTAATAAAGTAATTATTGGATAATAAATGAAGGAAATTAAGGAAAGGATCAAAAAAGGTGATAATTAATTAATTAAGATAATCAATTTAAGTTAATTAGTTAATTAATTAATTAAAGATGGTCACTTAATGTAACTGATTTAGTATAATTACTTAGTGAAGTAATTATCGGATAATTACTGAATGTAATTAAGCAAGGAAAATCAATTATTGAAGTAATTGGAAATTAATTACTTAATGGAAGTAATTAAGCATTAATTGCTTGGTGTAATTAATTAAAGGATTTATATAATTAATTAAGGAGTTAATTAATCAAGGTAAGTAATTACAGGATGGTTAATTACTGTTATGATTAATTAAGGCTGATTGATGGAAATAATCAACAAAGAGCCATTAACTAATGTAATTAATGAAGTAATTAAAGGTTAATTACTGAAATTGATTGAGTATAATTAATTTGTGTAATTAAGTAAAGGATAATTACTTTACGTAATTGAGGATAGTTAATCAAGGATAATTAATTAAGATGGATAATTAAAAGATGATTAGTTAATTTATTTGTAATTAATTAATTGTTTAAGTAAAGATAATATAAGAAATTAAAGATCTGTAATTAATTTAATTAGGGATAACTTAAATAATTTTTGGAAGTGATCCATCTTGCTTATGAAGGATTTAATGATGATTAAATGTCTTGAATTGACTGATATCTCTAATACGAAATGTTTTGTGATATGTGAAATCAATATGCTGGAACGAAATGATTTAAGTGAATTGGACTATTTAATCTAAATTTTGGTACTTAGAAAATTGACATGTGAAATAAGTGATGCCTATAACAAATTGTAAATTTGTGAATGAATACGAGTTACCCCGGGGTTTTATATAGGTTTTATGTTTTGGTATTCCTTGTTAGTTGGGTTAACACACGCTGGTTTCCAGCCTGACCCGGGTGTTACTTTGATGTAATGCTCAGGTCAGACCGAGTATTACAAATTTTCAGGTAAGGACGTTTTGGAGCTCAAGAGGCGAGCTGGATGGAAAGAACGTATGGAGTGTTTCCGCTGTGTTATATTGTTGTATTTTGAGTCATGATGATTGTGTATATCCAGTGTCTGTGTATATGTGTAACTCTGATGTATTATAAAAATATATTGACAGATACAGAATTCTTTTGCAAACTGTTATTATTTATTCTTATATTTTATCCACTGCGAATGTGAGATGTTGATGTTTCTGATCTTCTTCTATCTGTTTCTTCTTTTTCATAACTATCTGGAATTTTCGGGATCGAAAATTTCGGGTCGTTTCAGTTTACATAGATGATATTCTAGTTGCCGGCATTAAAGAACAGGAACAATACCTAAAAAGGTATTTCAAGAAATAAAAAGAAACAGTTTTGTGGTTTCAAAAAATAAATGGAGTTATTCAAACAAAAAGTCTCCTTTTAGGATTGGAGATAGGAAATGGAAAAATTGAACTTCAACCTCATATTTCCCAATTAATAGTAGATTTTCCAGATAAATTAGATAGCAAAATGAAAAATCGGGCATTTCTAGGATTAGTTAAATACGCACGAAAGTTTGTTCCAAACTTAGCAAAATTAGCAGTACCACTGTATGGAAATATTTCAAAAAATGGTGAAACACGATTCAATACAGAAGACATTAAGCTAGTTTAGAAAACTAAAGAAGAAACAAAAAAGATTAAGCCACTTGAACCACCCTTAGAAACAGATTACATCATCATAGAATGTGATGGATGTAAAGAAGGATGATGAGCGGTTTTAAAATGTAAACCATCCAAATACAGTGATTGGTCAATAGAAAAAATTGCAGCTTATGCAAGCAATAATTTTAATACAGTAACTAGTTGGACATCTTTAGACTATGAAATACAAGCATTAATTAATGCCTTAGATAAATATAGAATTCATCTACATAAAGAATTCCAATTAGAATAGATTGTGAAGCAATTGTAAAATTTGTTTCAAACGAAAACTCTGAAAAGGCAAATAGAACTAGATGGTTAGATTTACAAAATCTTATACAAGGCAATGGCTACAAAATAAATTTTGAACATATTAAAGGTTAAACAACCATCTCGCAGACATATCGTTAAGAAAACTATTATCAGTCTTTGATACTAATCAGCTTTGTTTGCAGGAAAGAAATATGATGAATGCACAAGCAAGTGAGACGGTAAAGGATGAGCAATCTCCTATAATACAGTTTCTTCTAATTCAAACAAAAGGGAGGAAATAAAACCCCCTCCAACTCATAGTTCACAAACCAGTTTAAGAAGGGAAGAAAAATCACCTTCTCTAGTGCCCGATGATAGAAAAATAATGACCTTTGTTCAATACAGTTTACTCCAGTTTACTCCACAGCAACGTTTGCTTGACCATATATGAAAGTTGCGAACAATCGAAATGGAAAACGCTATAAACAAACAGTTGCTAACAGTCTTACACACTACTTTTCAAAAATTCAGCAAAAGCCACTTTCAAAAAACTTTTCCTATTACGTTGTTTTTCGAGGAAACTATTCAGGTATCTTTAAACATTATAGCCAAGTTCAAATGGTCCAGAATTTCAAAAATCCAATTTTCAAAGGATTTTACAGTCTACAGGAAGCCCTTAGTGAAGTCGGAAATGCATTGGTCCAAATTTTTGTTTGGATCCAGATTGCAAACAATCATATTCACAAACGACTCTTCCAGTCTACTATCATCCACAGAACTTATCAATAACCAAGCCTCGCAACTAAATGATTTGCAACACCTCTATCAAAATAGTCAGGCCTAAATAAACCAACTTCTCCAAAGAAATCAATTCCTTGAAGACTATTACCAAAAAACAACATATATCCAGAAGACCAGTGAACTACTAGAACGAAGAATAACGCAACTTGTATAAGAAAGAAATGAAATGCTAGCTAAACAACTGAAAAGGCCCAAAAACTTAACCCATCAGCAGTTTTCTAATCATCTAAAATTGAAACCTGCTTCAATCTTAGAAGAATTATATGAAATAAAAGGCACAGACATCAAGGTAAAAATAGAAAAATGGTGTACGACAGGTGGACAAAACACTTAGCAAGTCTCCAGCAGCATATGAAGAATTATTACAAAAAGATTAAAGGACTTCATTTCGAAGTGATTCAAGACAGAAGATCTAACATGCTGCGTGTTAGAGTTGACAGTCAAATGTTACCAAATGATATGGATGAAGTTATTGACTCATTCCATCATGGGATGCTTTCAAGAATTACTCTCCATAATCCCATTGAAGAAACAATTCTAGAAAGATCTGGAAGAAGATTTACCCTAGTAGCATCACAGTATCTGAAATTTTTTCCAGGAATAATAGTATGTATAAATTCAACCACTCCATTTTACTATTTTGATTCAAACCATACAATTAAACGAGCAAAATACAGAATGGCTATTTTTAAACATTTAGGCTACACTAGACAACATGCTTCTAGAAGTTTACAATGTTATTTCCAACATTATGAAGGCAATCCTATTTGATTTGAGGCAAACAAACCATGGGAATTCCACCAGTCAGTTACCATAGTGAGCCCTCCACCCAGCTGGAAAGAGCTAGTGTTACAGTCAGAATGTTCACACTATCAGATATGGGGAGAAATGGAGCTAAAAATTCTATTTCCATTTCCACAAGCAGAAGGAATATTTGATCCTAACAACGATGAGATAATTTATGATCGATCATCTTCCGAAAATGAGTTAGAAGACAGTTCAGAACTAGACGAAAATAGAAGAATCCTGAGAGATGACAGTCCAGAATATATGGCAGAAACAGACTAAAGGGATAAGGGACAGCTAAGCACGTACCTATAAAAGATGGCCGACAGGAATAATCCACTTTATTCCCACCCAATAGGCACTGTCCAGAATATTATGCGCTGGCGTTATATTTATCGTTGCTTTATTAAAGTACTATAAGTGTGGAATATTATAACTTCCTAGTGTAAGTTTATGTAAACCGGAAGTACCGGGTAAAGTACTATAAATATGTATGTAAATGGCTCAGAGAGATATACTCGAGCACTTAGAAACTCTGTAAGCTTTTTCGTTCAATCTAATGGCAGCTTGAACTTATTTTTCATTTCTCTGTGCAAGTTTCTTTATTTCTATTGTGCTTCATACTTTGAGAGAGAGATTTAAAGAAAAGATCTTTACTATCTCTTATTACATGTAACCTAAACATACTATAACGTTTTTACCATTGGTTTGTTAATTTATCATATTTTATCTAATTCTGTTTCATATTAATTATATCATATTGTTACAATTATGGTTCTTCTTCTTATATCGTTAATTATCAACATTATAGTATTTATACATACGAAAATATAGCCTTTTCATGTTATTCATCCAATTTATATCGACTTAAAGTTCATATATCACTAATTTCAATTCTATAGAGTCAATTTTCTTACCATTTATATGTATCTTTTCTGATCACCTTATTATTCAATTCTTAACCAATGTCTATATTCTAACATTAATGGTAAATCATCTATTTCTTATTCCAATTCCAATAAGCATATACTAAAATATTATTCATCCTAAATATAGCCATTAACCTAATATAGGCTATATACAATAGATTAAAAGCATATATGGAGTTCTATATAACTAGTAAATAAAACAGCATTCACAGTTTACCCGAAATGTTTACAAATCTAACTAAAATCCTCTCCTCTTTCATTGTTTGGATCTTTCCATAGATACCAAACTCCATAAATCGGCTTAATTTTTGTATCTTTTTGTTACTCTTTCATTATGATCTCTTTACACTTCATTTTTTTTGAAATTGATGAAGGTTTGCCTCACATTTATAAATTTAGCTTTAGATTTTTATTTATTTTGAAGAAGAAATAAATGAACAACTGTACATATTTTTCTTTTTGAGTTCGGAAAGTAAATAGAACTCTGTTTGATACTAATGTGCTTTAGGAACCTCTTAGCCCAAACCCAATCCAACTATCAATTTAATCATGCATTTTAGTCTGTATTTCGATTTAAACATTTTAAAAAAAAATTCCTAATATAATCATATTCTCTTATACCATCAGCTACAAATACCTAAAGGGAAACAACTTTTTGAAGTACGAACTTTAAAAATGTTGCAGTTTATGCACCATCTAAGACTCGTACCTTTGACTTCCATTTTTGAGTTTAGTGTTTCACCAACTGAGTATAAAAGCTTGTAACTTTAACCATTTTGTAATGAAACTTAACCATAAAAATATGCTCTACACAACAGTACAAGTTTCACACTTAATTCACCAATTTATAAAAATCCCAATTTTAACATTTATAGTCAAATTTCCAAATTACCCTTTATTAAATATTATTTAATTATTCAAAATTATAGGGTGTTACATGAAGACTCTTCTTATCTCTGTTTTGGCACTAATGAACCTTAGGACCTAACTTATCCCAATTTAAACCCAGATATTAATCTGGTTATAACTCCTAATCTTTTATCTGATTAAAGTGTTCTTATAATGAAACTTGAGCAGAAAAATTAATCTTCACAATGGTGCAAGTTTCATTGTTTGATTCATTTATATGTAAAATTTACTATTTTACCCCCTTTAAGTAAGATTAACGATTTGCCTATCATTTATTGTAAATTAAATTATTAAAATTTACATGTGTTAGATTATCTCCATTGTACCTGCACATATACATATACCTTGGAAATTCAATTAGATTGACTATACAACTTCATGCCTTCCTGTTTAGGTAATAATGTTGAATCCACCTAAAAGTTGTAACTCTATAGAAACAAGCATGCTACTGTATTTAACAAATATAACACATTTTTATAAGAATGGCCCTCATTAACTGATTATGATCCATTTTCAAATTTTTTTATCACGGTAATTTTTCCTACCCTACACACTGCTCTATTCTCAATCCAAAATTTCTTTTACAATAAAAGTTGTTTCAACTTGATGTTTTATTTGACAATGATGTTGGTACTCTTTTTCTTCATCATATGATCATTATTCTAGAAATTGTTATGAAACATTTGACATTTTTGAAAAACATTGAACAATCAAGATCTTTTCGAGTAGGAAAATCATAGTTATTATATGGCAGTTTATTGAGACGTTTATATATTGTTGTAGATGAACCACACAAATTTATAATCTTTGTAAATACCAGTTGCCGAAATGAACATTAAATAAGATAAAAGGCCCAAATATGTTGTAATATCCCCTATTTAAATGCCCAAACTAAACGCCACAAATGTTGTAGTCATCTATTGTACTTGAATATGAAACAGAACACAGATGTCAAAAACAAATTTTACTTCATTACATCTCAAAAACCAAATGTTTCACATTCCCAAGACATAATCCCAAATTCGTTCCCAAGCACAGATAAAATTTACTTATTACAAATACGCCAAGAGCGGTATACAAAGATACCTCCTTGGATGATCAGAGTCATAGAGTCATAATAGAATTAATACAAAACACAATGGAAATACATCAAAACATAAATAAGAACTACAACTCCTAAATAGCTATCTGTTTGCCTTCTGCAAGCCTCTGATAGCCTTATTCGTCATGCTACTAAAACCTGAAAAGACCTTAACCCTTTAGCCTACTCAAATTAATTTTAAGCACCCGAGAGTTTAAGGGAAAAACATAAACTTTGAGTCAGACATAAAGCTTGGTATGGATAATACTATACATCCCGGAATATATATGTTAAGTGAAACCACGCCGCTTAGCAGAACGGGTTTCCCCTCACTAACATCCTTTTAAAACATATCTTTGCAAAAACTTTTCCTACAATCAAAATTGATTAAACACTGTAAAGTATCACTATGTAAACATACATAAACATCAGGTAATAATGAACTATCTGTTCAAACACTTAAATTTTGTTTGGATAACTTTTAACTTTTAGCTGACTCGGTCTACCAGACAATATAATCAAAATTAATCTAACATTTGTTGGCTATTCTTCTTTTGGATTATCTATCCTTAACTACCTTTTAAATACTTCACTTTGGACGGTCTGTCCCTAACTATCTGTTAAATACTCCTCTTCTAGACGGTCTATCCCTAACTTAATCATCTCACAGGTCCTCCCGGTCCTAATGGTTTTTCGGGCTCACCAATAACCTATATGTATACAACATATATTCCTTTCAGTATGTAATCATAATTTTAGTCTACCTGTGACCAAGCCCTACAGACCGGAATTTGGGAATAAAATTAGCTGAGGCTAATAGGTAATGTACTGGGCGTGATCTCATACTAGTCCCGCATAGTATTCTAATAATTGAGTCATTTTCACTTAAGGATCCCCTTCCATAAATTTCCTTGAAACATTTTCAAAATGATTTATAACCTTTAAATAAAACTTAAAAAAGGAAAAGTATATAATCTTTATGCTTTACTCAAAATCGTATCACCATGTTATATATATACATATATATATATATATATATATATATATGCATTACTCAAATCTTAGTTGATGAAAACATTTAGACACTTGAAAGAACCTCTTTCTAAACTTTTGAAATCATCTCTTTCAAAACTGATATCAAACCTTTCGAAACTATTGAAAAACAAACCTTTCGAAAGCAATAAGATTTTGGACATCCTCCTTTAGAATTACTTTAAAACATTGTCGTAGAAAAACCTTCCATCTCAAACCTTTCGAATCCATTAACCTAAATCTTTCGAAACGGTTGAATTAAACGTTTCGAAGTCCTAGAACTAAAACCTTTCGAAACCATTCTATAAACAACCTTTCGAAACCATTCAATAAACAACCTTTCGACTTCATTGGATACAACCTTTCGACTTCATTGGAAACAACCTTTCGAAACCATTCAATAAACAACCTTTTTGAAGGCATTAAACCTCTTCAAACACAAACCTTTGAAGACTTACTGGGCTCAATTTAAAACAAGTGAAAAAACTTCTTTTAAAATCTTTCGACTTCATTGGAAACAACCTTTCGACTTCATTGGAAACAACCTTTCGACTCCATCGGAAGGTCTACTTCGAAAGATTTGGTCATACTTCAATTAGAAAACAAGGGTAAATCACCTAAGTCGAAAGCTCTCTTTCAAAAGCATGGAGAAGTGGCTAATTTTAAAACAAGTAAACCTTTTAACTTTTTTAGAAGGTTCAAATCAAAACAAATCAAAAGCGGTAGTAACCTTTCAACTGTGTTGAAAGGTTTCAAAACAAAATAGTCATAAAACAGCGGTAACCTTTCCACCATGTTGAAAGGTTAAAAACCTTTATTTTAAACATTTGACCAGGTCGAAAGCAACCAAGTATAAAGCTCTTATTCGAAAGCAAAGCAGGCTATCTTTGGTTTATGAAACAAACACAATTCAACCTCTTTTGCAACCAACCTTTCGATCTAGAACCCTTCAACTCTGTCCAATTCATTACATACCAAGTAACTTTATACCATATGCATTGGTTTGACCTTGTCCAAAGCTATGAATCGCTCGACCTTGTCGAAAGGTCTGGGTTGAAAGATTTAACGCCGTAAAAGGCTGAAACATGCTAAAAGTATGATTTCTTTGTTTTTAACTTAATAAGGATAACTTTTCAACTGACCTGCCTTTGTTTGTCAAATTTTCATTGGTTAACAAATATTTTTCAGAAAAGCGTTGCCACTATTTTAGAATTAAATAATCGTTTTATTTTATAAAATGCCCTTTCTCCTTAATTAAATATATATATATAACATTCAAGTCTCATACCTCAAATAATTTTATATATTCATCAAATCACTTAGGTAAAATCTGGAAAAAGCCCAAGAAAATCTATATTAATATGTTTTCCAACGTATAAAAATTTCAAGCCCAAATAATAATTATTTCAGCCGTAAATAATTATAACCCAATAAATCATTATCTTCACTAGAAAATTAATATAAAATCCACATTAACTCAAAAAATCATGAAAATTGAAACACATCTCTAAAATATTATTTCTGACCTATATTTAAATTTTCAATGTATTCGGATGTCATCTATAGGGCTTTATGTCAAACATATCATAAAAACTAACATGAACATGTATAATTGATCAACAAGCATATATATATATATAACTTTAATCATCAAAACATGGCATATACTTGCAAAAAAACATTTGGGATCTAATCAAAAAACCGAAAACCATATGAAAATGGGATATAGTAATTGTTCACCTTAGCTTTGAGATTATAAGTTGTGAAATTTGATGTTGATTATGTTGATTATCTTCCTGCACTTGAATCCTAGCCTTTTCTTCTCTTCAGAACAATAGTGGTGGCCAGCCTTGGTAAAAATTTTAACAAAGCTAGCCGGCTTTAAAGTGGGCCACGCCACTGTATATAAATATAAAATGGGTATTCTACACATGGACAGAATAGCTAACATGGTTTTATAGTGGCCATAACACTGTACATACAAAACACTAGACATCCTCCTGAGAGGAGGTACCACTGTCATCATCAACTGGACAAGGACCCATAACATGGTTAAATCTTGAGAAATGAGCCGTGATATTAGGACCATAAACCGCAGATTCATAGGAGTAAATATATTATCTATCCCATGTGACATCCTCCAAAACAAGTCTATTGTCATCCCCATCGTCTCCCTCGCTGGAAAGAACAAGGCCATCACCAACAATATGATAAAATAACCGCCTCATCTCTCCATCTCCACCAACAAACATACAATAACAATCAAACTCTTAACTATATCGCATCTCAGATTTCACATAAACCCAATCCTTCCCTCTTGGAGAACCACTCAATCAAAGGAGGCGGAGGGACAACAGTAGAAGATACAACATAAGGAAGCGAGGACTCAACAATAACAGGAGAAGGGGCAACAATGTTAATGTTACGAATATGGGCATTATGGATCTCCATAGGGAAAGTAGCAGAAGAATCCGGGTCAACCAAAATAGGGGCGAGACTTTGGAACCCAATTACCAGCAGGAGGCCGTGGAAGGGGAATCTTTTTTGGGATAGGAAGAGGAGGGTCACCTGATGGATCGGAAGGAGGTAGATGCTTGCAATAAATCGCCACATGACCAAAGGAGTGACATATCTCATAGATTTTAGGTTTCCATCCATATTGAATATCAATTACCGCAACATGGCCATTGGAAGGGCATACTCTGAGCTTAGAAGGAAGAGGGTTGAAAGGGCGATTTCAATTAGAGCTTTAGCATAAACGATCATACCACTAGCCACGGTGTTCAAGGCAAAAAACTTAAGATCTTCAACTAAACTAGCGATCCAAGTCAAACCAAGCAACGATTGAAGAACAAAGGTAATATGAGAGAAGTGGGCCTAAACAGGAATAGATAAAACCTATTCCCTAGCACTACTAATCGAATTGATCCATAACGTAATAATAAGCGGTTTACCTTCAATGAAAGAACAGAAATATCAGATATATAGCGGAAGATAAGTCTGGATACATGCTACAACAATCGATGGTTCACATGAACCAAATATACATATACATATCATCAACATATGTGAGATGAGAGTCAATACACCAAAAGTACACCTCGAGTCTAGACAAGAGAAGAAGTGAAATCCCAAAAGCTGAAGCGTCAACTGAATCAGAAATAGCGATTATCCTGAAATAACCCGGTCTGACCCGAGTATTATTTAAATGAAAATAATAAATGGATCAGTCTAATTTAAACTTCAGAAATAAGTGTATGATAAACATCACTTAAGCAAATAATTATAATCTCGAATGAGATTATACAGCATGAATAATCAGCATAGTTCAAATGAAGAAATTTCAATAAACTCCATCAAAATCAACTTTCAAATTCACAATTGAATTCAAAACAGCAATACGCAAAATTATAATCTCGAAGGAGACTATACACAAAACTATAGTCTCGGATGAGACTATACACAAAATTATAATCTCGGATGAGACTATACAACAAAGTAATCAACATTGTTTAAATGAAAACATCTCATTAAACTCCATCAAAATAAATTTCCAAATTCACAATTGAATTCGAAACAACAGTACACAAAAATCTAGGAATCAGTTAAGATAACTAGAAAATCAGCATTCATAAAATTTAGAAATCAAAATAAGATAACTAGAAAATCAACATAAAAGATGGATCGATCCTAGCAGATGGCGAGTTTTAGCTACGCCGCACGTGCATCTCATATGGCCGAAGCCTACCAAGTACTATAATTTTTGGCGCCCAACAAATGATCTGAAGGCCCAACAAATGACCTGAAGGTCTAGTACTGGCAATTGACTTGAAGGTCCATCATATGACCCGAAGGTCCAGCATAGTGGCTCGAAAGCCCAACAAAATCATCAAATAACAGCAAATATTTCAATTAACGAGTACGGAATTAACCGAATTAGTAAAAGCGTGGTTCCATACTTCTCACTTTTGCTAAATCGTTTAATTCTCTTCATCGTTTCCTTGAAAGTGCAAAATTGTGTATTTTATATAAATAACATTTTACGTTCTCAAATGGAAAAGTTCAGAATTAACCGAATCAGTAAAAGTAAGGGTTCATAGTCCTTAATTTTGCTGAAGCGTTTAAATCGATTCCTCATTCTTTTGAAAGCGTAAACTGTGAAATTTTCGAAAACAATTTTTATTTTAAAACGATTTGAAAACATGTGATTAAAACAGCAACATCTATAGCAATTTCAACAAGGAAATTGCGCTTCACAAAATACCGTAAAAACGGACATCACATCAGCATTGCGGGATAACCGTTTAAAAATTCACTTTAAAATTGACGGTTACTGAAGTCAAAATAACAGTAATTTTTATTCGTAAAAAATGTCATCAAAAAACACGCTTCAAAAATATAAAACCGGCTTAAAAGTTCCGTTATAAAAATAACTGTGCAAAATACGTTTCAAAATGAAACGCCGGTTCAAAATGATTTAAACCATGGACTACACTACTTATCTACGTATTATATTGCACTGCCTGAAACTTGATTTATATGCAATGCAACTTACACAATATACTTGTACACAGTAATCAAGTAGAAAAATAAACTAAATAAAAACAACGTGACCTGATTCATTTGTACGCATGAAAAGTAATATAAATGATGCCTGGCAATAAACTTTGCGCACATGAATGAAGCCAATTATCTAGACAATAATATATGCATGCACCATTCAAAATAACTAAATAACTAGACTTATATTTGCGTGTCATTCACCTTGCGCAATAATGAAGTTGTTAAAAGTGATGGCCATATTTGTACTTTGTACGCAAGTACTTCGCACGCATGTAAATGAACAACGACACAAAATATAAAAACGCATGCGAACTGGACAATACCCATCCATGCAAGAATTTATATAATGAATTGGGCATACTTACGTACAACACTAGCTTCACGCATATGATAAAATGAAGATGACTTGGCCTTGTTACATTTGGTATGCACATACACACTTTTATGGCCTGGGCAATTATTTTCCACGCAACACACACGTGGATGATGGCCTTAGCATTACGTGCTTTACATGTAAAAATGGCCAGGCACGAATTCATTTTTTAAAACTTTTGTGCTTCCTATATTTTCATGCATGCGTCATTTATAGACAAAAATTTTATATGTCCTGGCCTAGACTTTTATATACTTCCACCTGTATGTTACCAAAGCAAAGAAAATAGCCTGGACAACGCTTCATGCGCACAAAAATATGACATGGACATTAAAAAAGTATGCGCTGTTTTCATGCAGAATTGATAACATATAAGGGATAGAAAAAAAAACTAACGACCTGGTTATACGCACATGAAAACAATTTATAGTTTGTGCATAACCCCTTTCTTACCAAGCTTACATGCACGCAATATAATACATGCACGCAAAATCCAAATGATCTGTCCAAATTTTGTTTTCGTGCAGACTCTATTACCCAAAAACGAAGTTGATCTCACACGCAAATGCCAATTATTTGGCCTATATATGTTAGATGCAATACAACTACACAACCCATTTGCAAACATTTCATGCAAAAGTGAAGTAAGGAATAAATTAGAGGTGTGAGTTTTTTTTAACTCACCAAAATTTTGCTTCCAAATCAACTAGCAATTAGGAACCAAATGAACAAGAAATGAACGGCCATTGAAGTGTTTTGCAGAGCTACTGAAAGTGAAAATAGAAGATGCAGGCTCTTGGAAAATGAGTAAAAGCATACTCAACTTTTCCTATTTGTGTATACAAGTCAAATAAAAAAGTGCTAGCAAACATTTCAGTACACCAGCATTAAATGAAAACGTGCATATGAGAAAGAAGGACACACTGCATTAAGAAAAGGATGGTGACAGTAAGAAAAATGATGATAGAAAATAATGGAATGTGTTCATTTGCTTTTAAAATTTGAACATGACAGCACTTGTATATATTAACTTTTGAAATGGATCAATTTCTTTTCACACGTGAAGGCAAAGATAAATAACACAACTTTGATATTTATTTCAAATGACTTTGCAACTGACTTAGAAATGGTTTGCACAATTTTTCTTTTCAAATTTCAATTTAAAATTTCCATTTTTATTTTTATTTTGACGGTAAACAAAAATCACGGTTGTTACAAACTCCCCCTTATAAAAATTGTGTCCCCGCAATTTTCATAGTAGAAGTTGTTTATAACACAAATTATTTATCACAACAAAGATTCAAATAGAAAAGATGGATAAGAATGCTCACCCCCATCCGAAGAGGAGAGAAAACCAGGATAAGAACGCTCAATGAATTCTTTGGTGTCCCAAGTGCAATCTTTGGGATTTGCGGACCATTGAATTTTCACAAGCGGGTCCTCTTCATTCCGAAGGCGTTTAACCTTTGAAGCTAGCACACGAATAGGATTTTGCACCTTAGACAAGTCGGGTGAGATCTCAAGATCTTGCAACACATGAGGATCAATAATTGAATCTGAAACTCGAAGGCATCGACGAAGCTGGGATACATGAAATACGTCATGAATTCCCGAAAACTGAATAGATAGCGATACACGATATGCAACAGGGCCAATGCGTTCCATAATAGGAAATGGTCCAATATATCGAGGAGCCAATTCCCCGGAGCTACTGAAACGCACCACACCCTTCATCGGAGAAACACAATGAATGCGAGATCACCAACAGAAAATTCCAAAGGCTTCCTACGATGATCGGCATAAGATTTCTGCCTATTCTGAGCCTTTTTCATTCTCTGTTTAATAATATCAATCTTCTCAGAAGATTCAAGAATATAATTGGGGCTGAGTACTAACTTTTCCTCGGATTTCATCCAACAAGATGGTGATCGACACGGTCTTCCGTAAAGAGCTTCGAAAGGAGCAATACCGATACTGGATTGAAAACTGTTGTAATAAGCCAATTCAACAAGAGATAAGTGGTCTTCCCAACTATCTCCAAAGTCAAGAAGCAGTCCGATAGGATTTGATAGGAACAAAATGGGCTGATTTGGTCAATCGGTCAACAATCACCCAAACACTAGTATGGCCCGACCTCGAACGAGGTAGACCATCAATGAAGTCCATAGAAATCTCATCCCATTTCCATAATGGAATCTAAATAGGCTGCAAAAGACCACTAAGACGATGGTGTTCTTCTTTTATAAGTTGACAAGTCATGCAACGACTTACATAACTTGCAACATCACGCTTCATACCCTCTCAAAAGTATAAGCATTTCATTTCAGCATACATCTTACTACTACCCGAATGAATAGTATACTTAGAACGATGACAGTCCTCAAGAATGTCATTTCTAAGATTAGGAACATTAGGCACGATCAACCTTCCCTTCTTCCAAAAACAACCATGAATATCAATATCGAAATCCTTTAGATCATCACTTTAGGATTCCGATTTACAACTCTGAATAAGATAAGATAGATTTGGATCTTGTTTCTGGGCATTGGAAACACGATCCAACAAACTAGGACGAGCTTCCATGCTAAATAAAAGCACGGGAGAATTAGAAACTGATAGACGGTCTCTAATATCACAATGAGATAAAGCTTCCAATATATTCCACTCTGCTAGCATCATGGAAACAACAACTTGCGGCTTGCGACTAAGCGAATCAATAACTCGATTACCCTTACCAGGGGTATACTAAATATCGAAATCATATGAAGCAAGAAATTCGAGCTAACGTTGTTGCCTCATATTAAGTTCTTTCTAAGTGAATAGATACTTCAGATTTGTGATCAGTGAAGAGAATAAAACGCTCGTCCAATAAATAATGTCGCCAAATCTTTAGAGCAAAGACTCTGGCGGCTAACTCCAAATCATGGGTAGCATAACGAATTTCGTTAGGCTTTAGTTGTCTAGAAGCATAGGCAACTACTCTATTCATTTGCATAAGAACAGCACCGAGTCTAATATGGCTAGTATTGGTACAAATAATGAAGTCTTGGTTCCCTTCGGGAATCACAAGGATAAGAGTATCGGAAAAGAGTTCTTTCAAATAATCTTCTTTCCTGAAAAGCTAAAACTTTTTACAATTATCTTTATGAAATCATTCTCAAGAAAAATTTACTATTTATAGGTCAATTTATTGTGTCAAATTGTCTCATCAAAGTGTTTAGGAGATCCCTATCGATAACGTTGGTCAAGCGCATCAACCAGAATTTCTTAAAGCACTCAATGGGCAATACAATCACAAAATCATCTTCTATATGATAAACACAATTCAAATTATGCTTGTAAATAAATCTTATGAAAAAGATTTGCAAAAATTTTAAATTGATGTTTTAATCCAAAATCAATAAATACACAAATGGAGTCATCGAGATTTTCGTAGAATACTCGATTCATAAAATGGATGAAATAAGCTGGGCAAACTGAATGACATAATAAGTCATTCATAAGAATCATAACGAGTGCGGAATGCGGTAAGTGGAATGCTATCTTCTGCAACTCGTAACCGATGAAAACCGGTAGCAAGATCGAGTTGGGAGAAAACTTAGCGCCACTTAACTGATCGAACACATCGCCGATCTTAGGTAGGATACCTAATTTTTATAGTGAGCTCGTTAAGCTTGCGATAACCAATGCAAAGCCTAAGAGTACCATATGGCTTCTTAACGAAGACAACGGCGGCGCCCCAAGGAGATGAGCTAGAACGAATAAATCGCTTGGCTTCCAACTTAGATAATTATTGCTTGAGTTCCTCATTTTCCTTAGCAGACATCCTCGTGGGAGGACGACTGACAGGATGAGCATCAGAGATAAGATCAATACGGAACTCTTTCCCTCTTCGACGGCAAAACTCGAAATAGGCTCAAAGACATCAGAAAAATCACAAACAACTGGAATATTAGCTAAGACATCCTCCGATTCGAAGGAATAAATAAGAGCATTCGAAGTATGGTCCATGCTTCGAAATATAATAGATAATTGCTCGATAGCATCGGAATACTTGAGATATAATGTTCTTTCGGGACATAGGATTTGAACTTCATAACGAACGAGCCAATCCATACCCAAAATCATATCAAACCAAGATGATCCCTAACATGCAGATTCGCATGAAAGGAAAAGCCACATAGAATAATCTCAACACCAACACACAACAACCCAAGAGTAGCGGATCCACCAATGGGATTCACAATCCTCAAAAGGTCGTAAAGACTAACAAAATCCAAAGGAATAACATCAACAAGCTTCTTCGACACGAATGAATGTGATGTACCCATATCGAAAAGAACTCTAATAGAACGACCATGGAATAAAATAAAACCTTCCAAAACAGAAGGAGTAAAACCTTTGGGTTGAGAAGAATTACCAGAAGCTTAAGCAACATTAATTAAGCTTTCCAGATTTGAAACCCTTAGGAGCAGTTAAAACAATTCAAGATTGATTAGCAATTTAACAAATGGAATACTACGGAAATATGAGATATATTCCTAGACATATTCCAACATGTTAAAGAGGATAAAAGTTTAAGAACAATGAAGGAATAGCTTAGAAAAGCATGAATAAAACCCTCGACTAGTTGTAACACATGTTCCATTCTGCTTCGGTTCCGTTTATTATAATTTGTTTTGAATCTCAGCACTGATACCAAGCTGTGATGCCCCACCTCTATGCTCACAATAACAAAGGTTATTATAAGGAATAACGTCTGCTATTGCGAAGAATAAGGTTTGTTAGAAGCGACCATCCGTAAGTTATGCCTTAGACGAGTATTGATTACATCGATAGGAGTTGTGTAAATTACTCCCAAAGATATATTTTCAATCCAAATCTAAAACGAAACTATGACGGCAAAAGAAAAATCCAGAACAACTCATAATAACAACAGCACAGATAGTATATTCATATCAGAACAGAAATATCAGATATATAGCAGAAGATAAGTCTGGATACATGCTACAACGATCGATGGTTCACATGAACCAAATGTACATATACATATCATCAACATACATGAGATGAGAGTCAATACACCAAAAGTACACCTCGAGTCTAGACAAAAGATGAAGTGAAATCCCAAAAGCTGAAGCGGCAACTGAATCAGAAATAGCGATTATCCTGAAATAACCCGGTCTGACCCGAATATTATTTAAAAGAAAATAATAAACGACCAGTCTAATTTAAACTTCAGAAATAAGTGTATGATAAACATCACTTAAGCAAATAATTATAATCTCGAATGAGATTATATAGCATAAATAATCAGCATAGTTAAAATGAAGAAATTTCAATAAACTCCATCAAAATCAACCTTCAAATTCACAATTGAATTCAAAATAGCAATACGCAAAATTATAATCTCGAAGGAGACTATACACAAAACTATAGTCTCGGATGAGACTATACACAAAATTATAATCTCGGATGAGACTATACAACA
This sequence comes from Allium cepa, assembly GCA_030765085.1. NCBI lineage: Eukaryota > Viridiplantae > Streptophyta > Magnoliopsida > Asparagales > Amaryllidaceae > Allium > Allium cepa. Next base: position 496,404,599 of record CM060929.1, read on the forward strand.
TAGTAATCAACATTGTTTAAACGAAGAAATCTCATTAAACTCCATCAAAATAAATTTCCAAATTCACAATTGAATTCGAAACAGCAGTACACAAAAATCTAGGAATCAGTTAAGATAACTGGAAAATCAGCATTCACAAAATCTAGAAATCAAAATAAGATAACTAGAAAATCAACATAAAAGATGGATCGATACAAGCAGATGGCGAGTTTTAGCTACGCCGCACGTGCATCTCATACGGCCGAAGCCTACCAGGTACTATAATTTTTGGCGTCCAACAAATGACCCGAAGGTCTAGTACTGGTAATTGACACGAAGGTCCATCATATGACCCAAAGGTCCAGTATAGTGGCTCGAAAGCCGAACAAAATCATCAAACAATAGCAAATATTTCAATTAACGAGTCCGGAATTAACCGAATTAGTAAAAGCATGGTTCCATACTCCGCACTTTTGCTAAATCGTTAAATTCTCTTCATCGTTTCCTTGAAAGTGCAAAATTGTGTATTTTATATAAATAACATTTTACGTTCTCAAATGGACATGTCCAGAATTAACCGAATCGGTAAAAGTAAGGGTTCATAGTCCTTAATTTTGCTGAAGCGTTTAAATTGATTCCTCATTCTTTTGAAAACGTAAACTGTGAAATTTTCAGAAACAAATTTTATTTTAAAACGATTTGAAAACACGTGACTAAAACAGCAACATCTATAGCAATTTCGACAAGGAAATTGCGCTTCACAAAACACCGTAAAAACAGACATCAAATCAGCGTTGTGGATAACCGTTTAAAAAATTCACTTTAAAATTGACGGTTACTGAAGTCAAAATAACAGTAATTTTTATTCGTCAAAAATATCGTCAAAACAACACGCTTCAAGAATATAATACCGGCGTAAAAATTTCTTTATGAAAATAACGGTGCAAAATACGTTTCGAAATGAAACGCCGGTTCAAAATGATTTAAACCCTGGACTGCACTACTTATCTACGTATTATATTGCACTGCCTGAAACTTGATTTCTTTGCAATGCAACTTACACAATATACTTGTACACAGTAATCAAGTAGAAAAATAAACTAAATAAAAACAACGTGACCTGATTCATTTGTACGCACGAAAAGTAATATAAATGATGCCCGGCAATAAACTTTGCACACATGAATGAAGCGAATTATCTGGACAATAATATATGCATGCACCATTCAAAATAACTAAATAATTGGACTTATACTTGTGTGTTATTCACCTTGCGCAATAATGAAGTTGTCAAAAGTGATGGACGTATTTATACTTTGTACGCAAGTACTTCGCACGCATGTAAATGAACAACAACACAAAATATAAAAACGCATGCGAACTGTACAATACCCATGCAAGCAAGAATTTATATAATGAATTGGGCATACTTACGTACAACACTAGCTTCACGCATATGATAAAATGAAGATGACCTGGCCTTGTTACATTTGGTATGCACATACACACTTTTATGGCCTGGGCAATTATTTTCCACGCAACACACACGTGGATGATGGCCTTAGCACTACGTGCTTTACATGTAAAAATGGCCAGGCACGAATTCATTTTTAAAACTTTCGTGCTTCCCATATTTGCATGCATGCATCATTTATAGACAAAATTTTTATATGTCCTGGCCTATATTTTTATATACTTCCACCTGTATGTTACCAAAGGAAAGAAAATAGCCTGGACAAAGCTTTATGCGCACAAAAATATGACCTGGACATTAAAAAAGTATGCGTTGTTTGCATGCAAAATTGATAACATATAAGGGATGAAAAAAAAACTAACGACCTGGTTATACGCACATGAAAACAATTTATAGTTTGTGCATAACCCCTTTCTTACCAAGCTTACATGCATGCAATATAATACATGCACTCAAAATCCAAATGATCTGTCTAAATTTTGTTTTCGTGCAGACTCTATTACCCAAAAACGAAGTTGATCTCACACGCAAATGCCAATTATTTGGCCTACATACGTTAGATGCAATACAACTACACAACCCATTTGCAAACATTTCAGCAAAAGTGAAGGAAGGAATAAATTAGAGGTGTGAGTTTTTTTAACTCACCAAAATTTTTCTTCCAAATCAACTAGCAACTAGGAACCAAATGAACAAGAAATGAACGGCCTTTGAAGTGTTTTGCACAGCTACTGAAAGTGAAAATAGAAGATGCAGGCTCTTGGAAAATGAGTAAAAGCATACTCAATTTTTCCCATTTGTGTATACAAGTCAAATAAAAAAAGTGCTAGCAAATATTTCAGTACACCAGCATTAAATGAAAAGGTGCATATGGGAAAGAAGGACACACTGCATTAAAAAAAAGGATGGTGACAGCAAGAAAAATGATGATAGAAAATAATGCAATGTGTTCGTTTACTTTTAAAATTTGAACATGACAGCACTTGTATATATTGGCTTTTGAAATGGACCAATTTCTTTTCACACGTGAAGGCAAAGATAAATGACACAACCTTGCTATTTATTTCAAATGACTTTGCAACTGACTTAGAAATGGTTTGCACAATTTTTCTTTTCAAATTTCAATTTAAAATTTCCATTTTTATTTTTATTTTGACGGTAAACAAAAATCACGGTTGTTACAGTCAACCTCCATAGATTTAAAAGAATGAGATGTGTAATTTCCTGCGTTGCACGACAATGACTTAAACAACGAAGACCATTTAGGAACCTGAAGGGCTGCAGGCGCTAAGCAAGGAAGGGAAGAATCCAGATCGGTGGGACGATCAGTATTGGGCACATGCACAGCATAATTTGGAATAGCAGGCTTACAGAATTTCTCATTAGCATTAATATAAACAGGAAGGGAGCACAAAGAAAAGGGATCGTGAACATGTCCAGAGCCATAGAGATTTCGACCAACCACATCCACGTTCAAACCATCAACGGATTCCAACTCAACTACCACGACACAGGCATTAGCATTATCACAAATTGATCCAACCTCGGAACCAGTCCAACAGGGAGTTGTAGCAGCCAAGGCAAGGATAGAGGAAAGACAGTGCTTACCGGAGGCGCAGCATCCTACTCCAGCGACTCGTATTCCAACACCAATGTCAGCGAGCAAGGAAATAAGGGGATTCGCCGAAGGTAACAATGCAATCTCACGTGATAGATCAACTGAAGGGGCTGCAGCTATAAGTTCGGAGGCCGATAAAGGATCTCCATGAGAAGACCAACGAACAACCGCGACAAATGGGCAGCCAAAGCATGTCAGAGAGGCCGGTCGATCTGGATCGGAAACTAGGGCTTGGGAAAAACCAATTGTGGAGGTAAGGAATTTTTCTTCTTTAGCATGATTAGTCAAGGCAGGGTGATGGAGAGAAAGGATGGATGAAGAGGGAGGCGGTGGAGAAAGAATGCGGTCAAATAGAATGCCAGGAAGAGGAAGAATTGCCAGAAAAGGAGGAGTCGCCGTTATCATATGAACTTGGTTTTTGATATGCGATCGCCAAAAAAGGAGGAATCGCTAAAAAGATTGATCTACCTGTCATTGAAGGCAAGGAAAATGAAATGAACGTGAGTTTCATTTCCTAAGAGTTTAGGGTATAAGCCTTTCCTATTTCCAATATTGCCATATTCATTCCTAACACATTAGTTCAAATTGTTTTATTTGATTTATAATTAACATGGCACAGCTACCATTAATTTAATCAAGTCTCAACCTATTAATCTCCACATTATTTTATTTAATTTACCTAATAAATTATTCTAGATAATGTTATAAAAGTATGGGGTGTTATAGACTTCCCACCTTAAAGAATTTCGTCTTCGAAATTACGATAAGGTACACAATCAAAACAACCAAAGGTAAAACATGCAATCAAACAACTCTGGATAAGCATCTCTAATCCTGCTCTCAGTCTCCCCAGTATAGTCTCTAGCATCATCACTCCACAGGACCTTTACTAATCTATCTGTCTTGTTCCTCAACTTTTTCTCATCTCTAGCCACAGTCCAAATTGGCTTTCTAACTATAGTCAAGTTCGAATCTACTACTAAATCCTCTAATATTTGTAGGTGCTATATTAGTTTCTGGGTCTCCAATGCATTTTCTAAAATGAGAGATATGGAATACGTCATGGACTCTAGCCAAACTGCTCGGTAACTCTACTCTCTAAGCGAGTTCTCTGATCCTCTCAACAATACGGAAAGGTCCAACGAATCTAAGTGCTAACTTCCTCGACTTTTCCAAATCTAATCACACCCTTCATCGGTGAAACCTTAATATACACATAGTCTCCAACCGAGAATTCCAAATCTTTCCTTCTTCTGTCAGCATAATTTTTCTGCCCAGACTGAGATTCCTTCATTCTAGCTCGGATCAACTCAATCTTCTCTGCAGCTTCTTTCACCAATTCAGACCAAGAACAAGTCTATCCTCAATCTCCAACCAACATACGGGAGTTTGCTTGGTCTTCCATACAAAGCTTCAAATGGTGCCTCCTAATACGTCTGATAACTATTGTTATACGAGAACTCAACTGAATGGAGATGGTCTTCCCATATCCCCCGAAATTCAATACACAAGCTTTTAACAAATCTTCCAAGACTTTGTTAACTCTTTCTGTTTGCTTATCAGTCTGTGGATGTTAAGCGGTACTCATATTGAGCTTGGTTCCTAATGCTTCCTGTAGACTCTTTTAGAACTCACTAGTGAACAATGAATCTCTATCACTGACAATACTACTAGGAATCCTTTGCAGTCTAACCACATTCTCCATGAATAACTTCGCCAAAATAGGTGCCGTCTTAGTTGACTTTACTGGAATGAAATGAGCTCTCTTTGTTAGTCTGTCTACTATGACCCGTACTCTTTCATTCCCTCTACTAGACCTTGTCAACCCATCTATGAAATCCATAGAGATAGAATCCCACTTCCGCAACGGAACTTCCAACGGTTGAAGCAATCCACTTAGCTTTTGGTGTTCAGCCTTTGCCTGTTGGCAATTCAAGCACTGCTTAATACATACACCAATGTCCCATTTCATACCTTCCCACAAGAAACTTCTCTTCATATCCTGATACATCTTCGCTCCTTTTGGATGGATAGTGAACTTTGAACGATGGCATTTATCCAAAACTTCCTTCCTCGTGTCTCCTACATTCGGAACACACAACATTCCTTTCTTTCTCATTTACCCATTTTGGTTAAGACTAAAATCCTTTAAGTCATCGCCCACTGTTCCTTCCCTTAACCTTCTGATCGGTTCAGCCAAAATTGGATCCTCCTCCTGTTTAGAAGCTACCTTCTCAATCATTACCGGTCGAACTTCTAAACAAGACAATACAACACTTCCTGCACTAGAACCTTCCTTGGATCTAAACTGCACTCTACAAGCTCATAAACAATCATAGCCAATACTGCATTCTGATGTTTCATGCTAAGTGCGTCCGCTACCTTATTTCCTTTCCCGGATGTGTATTCAATTCCAAAATCATAAGCAATAATAAACTCCAACAATCTCTGTTGTCTCGTGTTCATCTCCTTCTAAGAGAACAAGTATTTCAATGATGTATGATCTGTATAAAGTTCAAATCGCTCTTCCAAAAGATAATGCCTCCATACCTGCAAAGCAAATATAACGGTAGCTAACTCTAAATCATGCGTAGGACACCTCACTTCATGCAGTCTGAGCTGCCTAGATGTATAAGCAATCACTTTACTCTTTGCATCAACACAGCTCCCAATCCAGTTCCACACGCATCAGTATAAACAACCAAATCTCGATTCCCTTCCGGAACCACTAACACCGATGCATGGGTCATTAAGTGTTTCAAGCTCTGGAATGCTTCCTCACACTTATCAGTCCATACAAACTTTACATCTTTTCGCGTAAGCTTAGTCATCGGTACAGTTATTCACGAAAAATTCTTTATAAACCTTCGATAATATCCAGCTAATCCAAGAAAACTCTTTATCTCGGTCACTGTCTCGGCTCTCTTCCAATTATTTACCGCCTCAAACTTAGTCGGATCTACAGACAACCCTTTCTCTAAGACTACATGACCAAGGAACTTCACTTCCTTCTTCCAAAAATGACACTTCAAAAACTTCGCCTTAAACTAATGTTCCCTCAATGTCTCAAGCACAACTCTAAGATAAACTTCATGCTCCTTCTCATTCCTAGAGTATATCAAAATATTATCTATGATGCCCAACATAAATCTATCCAGGTGCACTCGGAAAATTAGATTCATCAAATCCAAAAAGAATGTCGATGCATCCGAACGGCATAACTAACCATTCATAAAATCCATACCTTATCCTAAATGCCGTCAAAGGAATGCTACCTTCTGCTATTCTAAGATGATGAAATCCAGTCGCTAAATCCAACTGAGAGAATACCTTGGCTCCACTTAACTGATCAAACAAATCGTGAATTCTCGGCAATGGATATCGGTTCTTTATCGTCTTCTCATTCAACTTACGATAATCGATACATAGCCTTAACGATCCATACGGCTCCTTAGCAAATACCGCCGTAGCTCCCATGGCGAACTACTTGGTCGAATAAAATTTTTGCTTTCCATGTCCACTTTCTGCACCTTTAACTCTCTCATCTCCGTAGGTTTCATCCTGCTTGGTGGCCTACTCACTGGTTTTGCTCCAGGCACCAAATTAATCCAAAATTTAACGGCTCGTTTCGGTGGTAATCCAATTACCGGTTCAAACACATCAGCAAACACTCTAACCACAAAGACTCGATGCAACTCATCCTCCAACTCCATGATACCCAGTATAGCATTTACTTCACCACTAGGGTTCTCTATGGTATAAATTATTCGATTAATACAATCCAGGTGACTAAGTGATATTTTCCTATCGTGGCAAAATATCCCAGCATCATATTTACTTAACCAATCCATCCCAAGGATAATACCAAATCCTACAAAATCAAACATATGCAAACAACAATCAAAAGTATGACCTAGCAAATCAAACTCTAAATGGTCACACCTCATCCCAAGTGTTGCATACCCTCCTATCGGATTTGCAACCCTTAAGGAAGTAACTAAGTATGAGGGCTCTAGGTTAAGCTTATCTACTAAACATCGAGAAATAAAAGAGTGTGATGCAACAGTATCAAATAGAACGCTAACATACATACCGTGAATCTGTAGCGAGCCTCTCAAAACAGCCTTCACTTTCTCTTTTCCTTTTCCAGTACGACACTCATTAGCATATTGTCCTTTCTTATCACATTTATAACAAACCACCTCAGTATTTTCCTTCTTTTGTGCTCCTCCCTACTGAGCATTCTTCTTATTGGAAAACTTTCTTTTCTAGCCTAGTCCCACCTGGACCTCCTTTATTTTCTTCCTCAAACAAGCTAACACCTCTTCCTGCCTCAGCGACATTTCTACCACTACATCACTTAGATCCCTTACAAGTGGCAAGGTAGCACTTATCAACTCCGACCTCAAGCCTCTTATAAACTTCTCATTCATCCTGATCACCATATCAACCAAAGCATACCTGTACCGGGCCAACTCTTTAAATTTTCTTGCACATTCTAGAACGGACATCTCTCCTGCTTCAGTTCAGCAAACTTCCTAATTAATGCCGACTGCGCCATCACCGACATAAACCTTTCTTGAAACCTCCTCCTAAACTCCTCTTAAGTTATGGTTTCTTCATCAACACCAGATACGATAGTATTCCACCAGAATAAGGCACCTCCCTAAAGATGTCTCGAAGCTAGACCCCTCTTTTGCTTGTCATTCAATCCTAAATCATCAAAAATTCTCTCGCAGTGCAGTAGCCAATCTTCAACCTCAATCACATCTTCAGTTTCAATGAATGACTTCCCTCCAAGCCTGATATAGTCTCTGCTCAGGTTAGCATATTGGTTGACCATCGGAACCTCTTGAGCTCCTCCTCCAGCAGTATTTCCTCCAACAACTCCAACTGCAATTCCATCTAGAATCATGTTTACAAAGAACTGATACATAGCTTCCATGTCTACTTAGGAAACCCCAACACCAACTATTACAGCTTGAGCCTGATCAGGACCTCTCCTAGCATTTGATCAGGCATTTCCATTAGTGGTGGTGCTATCTCCTCCAAAATTAAATCTGCCTCTTCTTCCTTTCATATCTATATTCAAAGCTCATGAGATACAGATAAATATAGTAAGATAGGAGTCTAGAGATATAGCGCATACTTATATATACAACAAATACAAGTATGTTACTATAACATTATCTCATACCCGATCTTAACTCTAATTACTAAGGATTATATTTTCAAAACCATTTTTAGTTAAAATATTTCATAAACCATGCTCTGGTACTAAGCTGTAACATCCCCTATCTAGAGGCCCAAAACTAAACGCTACAAATGCTGCAGTCATCTATAGTATTAGCTTCTGGCAACTAAATACAGCTATGTTAATGGTATCAATAATATCATAAGCACTTGAATACGGAAAAAAAACATAGATTTCAAAAACAAATTTTACTTCATCACATTTCAAAACCAAATGTTGCACATTCCCAGCATATAATCCCAAATTCGTTCCTAGACACAGATAAAATAAACTTATTACAAATACGCCAAGAGCAGTATATGATGTTACCCCTGGAATGATCAGAGTCATAGAGTCATAATAGACTTACTACAAAATATAGCAAAAATACATTAAAACATAAAACAAAAACTGCAACTCCTAAATAGATATCTGTTTGCCTCCTGTAAGCCTCTGGTAGCCTTATTCGTCAACCTACTAAAATCTGAAAAGACCTTAACCCCTCAGCCTACTCAAATTAATTTTGACGCCCAAGAGTTTAAGGGGAAAACATAAACTTCGAGTCAGACATAAAGCCTGGTATGAATATTACTATACATCCCGAAATATATGTGTTAAATGAGACCACGCCGCTTAGCGGAATGAGTTTCCATCACTAACATCTTTTTAAGACATATCTTTGCAAAACCTTTTCCAACAATTAAAACTGATTAAACACTGTAAAGCATCATTATGTAAACATACATAAACATTAGGTAATAATGAACTATCTATTCAAACACTTAAGTTTTGTTTGGATAACTTTTAACCTTTGGCTGACTCGGGTGTACCAGACAATATAATCAAAATTAATCTAACACCCGATAGGTATTCTTCTTTTGGATTACCTATCCTTAACTATCTATTAAATACTTCACTTTTGGACGTTCTATCTTTAACTATATGTTAAATACTCCTCTTCTAGACGGTATGTCCATAACTTAATCATCTTCCAGGTCTTCCCGATCCTAATGGTTTTTCAGGCACACCAATAACCTATCTATACAACATATATTTCTTTCAGTGTGTAATCATAATTTTAGTCTCTCTGTGACCAAGCCCTACACACTGCAATTTTGGACAACAATTAGCTGGGACTAATAGCTAATGTATAGGACGTGATCCCATACTAGTCCATTATGGTATTCTAATATCTAGGTCATTTTCATTTAAGGATCCCCTCCCATAATTTTCCTTGAAAACATTTTCAAAATGATTTAAAACCTCTAAATCAAACTTAAATAAGGAAAAGTATATAATCTATATGCTTTACACAAAATCATATCACCATGTTATATATATATATATATATATATATATATATATATATATATTACTCATATCTTAGTTGATGAAAACATTTAGACACTTGAAAGAACCTCTTTCTAAAATTTTAAAATCATCTCTTTCAAAACTGATATCAAACCTTTCAAAACTATTGAAAAACAAACCTTTTGAAAGCAATAATACTTTGGACATCCTCCTTTAGAATTACTTTAAAACATTGCCTTAGAAAAACCTTGGTAAACCTTCCATCTCAAACGTTTCGAATTCACTGAACAAAACCTTTCGAAACCATTCAATAAACAACCTATCAAATGCATTAAACCTCTTAAAACATAAACCTTTTGAAGACTTACTGGGTTCAATTTAAAACAAGTGGCAAACCTTCTTTTAAAACCTTTTGTATTCATTGGAAACAACCTTTCGACTCCGTCGGAAGGTCTGCTTCGAAAGCTTTGGTCATACTTCAATTAGAAAACAAGGGTAAATCACCTTAGTCGAAAGCTCTCTTTCGAAAGCATGGAAAAGCGGCTAATTTTAAAACAAGTAAACCTTTCAACTTTGTCGGAAGGTTCAAATCAAAACAAAACAAAAGCGGCAGTAAAATTTCGACTATGTCGAAAGGTTTAAAACCTTTATTTTAAACATTTGACCTGGTCGAAAGCAACCAAGTCAAAAGCTCTTATTCGAAAGCAAAGTAGGCTATCTTTGGTTTATGAAATAAACACACTTCAACCTCTTTGGCAACCAACCTTTCGACTTAGAACCCTTCGATTCTGTCCAATTCATTACGTACCTAGCAACTTGATACCATATGTATTGGTTTAATTGTGTCAAAAGCTATGAACCTTTCGATCTTGTCAAAAGGTCTGGGTTAGAAGGTTTAATGCCGTAAAAGGCTGAGACATGCTAAAAGTATGATTTCTTTGTTTTTAACTTAATAAGGATCACTTTTCAACTAACCTGCCTTTGATTGTCAAATTCTCATCGGTTAACAAATATTTTTCAGAAAAGTGCTGCCACTATTTTTAGAATTAAATAATCATTTTATTTTATAAAATGCCCATTCTCCTTAATTAAATATATAAAACATTTAAGTCCCATATCTTGAATAATTTTATATATTCATCAAATCACTTAGGAAAAATCAGAAAAATCCCCGAAAAATCTATTTTAATATGTTTTCCAACATATAAAAATTTCAAACCCAAATAATAATTATTTCAATCGAAAATAATTTATAGCTCAATAAATCATTATCTTCACTAGAAAATTAATAAAAAAATCCACATTAACTTGAAAAATTATGAAAATTGAAACTCATCTCTAAAATATCATTTCTGGCCTATATTTAAATTTTCAAGGTATTTGAATGTCATCTAATAGGGTTTTCATGTCAAACACATCTAACAGGAACATGTATAATTCATGTATAGGATGTGATCTCATACTAGTCCCATATAGTATTCTAATATTTGGGTCATTTTCACTTAAGGATCCTCTCCCATAATTTTTCTTGAAAACATTTTCAAAATGATTTAAAACCTCTAAATCAAACTTAAATAAGGAAAAGTATATAATCTATATGCTCTACACAAAATCATATCACCATGTGTTATATATATATGTATGTATGTATGTATGCATGTATGTATGTATGCATTTTACTCAAATCTTAGTTGATGAAAACATTTAGACACTTGAAAGAACCACTTTCTAAACTTTTAAAATCATCTCTTTCAAAACCGATATCAACCCTTTCGAAACTACTGAAAACAAACCTTTTGAATGCAATAATACTTTGGACATCCTCCTTTAGAATTACTTTAAAACATTGCCTTAGAAAAACCTTGAAAAACCTTCCATCTCAAACCTTTCGAATTCATTGAACAAAACCTTTCGAAACCATTCAATAAACAACCTTTCGAAGGCATTAATCCTCTTAAAACATAAACCTTTCGAAGACTTACTGGGTTCAATTTAAATCAAGTGGAAAACCTTCTTTTAAAACCTTTTGAATTCATTGGAAACAACCTTTCGACTCCGTCGGAATGTCTGCTTCGAAAGCTTTGGTCATACTTCAAGAAAACAAGGGTAAATCACTTAAGTCGAAAGCCATCTTTCGAAAGCATGAAAAAGCGGCTAATTTTAAAACAAGTAAACCTTCGACTTTGTCGGAAGTTTCAAATCAAAACAAAACAAAAGCGGCAGTAACATTTCGACTTTGTCGAAAGGTTTAAAACCTTTATTTTAAACATTTGACCTGGTCGAAAGCAACCAAGATAAAGGCTCTTATTCGAAAGCAAAGTAGGCTATCTTTGGTTTATGAAATAAACACACTTCAACCTCTTTTGCAACCAACCTTTCGACTTAGAACCTTTCGACTCTGCCAAATTCATTACGTACCTAGTAACTTGATACCATATGCATTGCTATGAACCTTTCGATCTTGTCGGAAGGTCTGGGTCGGAAGGTTTAATGCCGTAAAAGGCTGAAACATGCTAAAAGTATGATTTCTTTGTTTTTAACTTAATAAGGATAACTTTTCAACCAACCTACCTTTGATTGTCAAATTCTCATCGGTCAACAAATATTTTTCAAAAAAGTGCTTCCACTACTTTTAGAATTGAATAATCATTTTATTTTATAAAATTCCCCTTCTCCATTATTAAATATATAAAACTTTTAAGTCTCATATCTTAAATAATTTTATATATTCATCAAATCATTTAGGAAAAATCTAGAAAAATCCCCAGAAAATCTATTTTAATATGTTTTCCAAGATATAAAAATTTCAAACCCAAATAATAATTATTTCAGCCGGAGATAATTTATAACCCAATAAATCATTATCTTCACTAGAAAATTAATATAAAATCCACATTAATTTAGAAAATTATGAAAATTGAAACCCATCTCTAGAATATCATTTTTGACCTATATTTAAATTTTCAAGAGATTTGGATGTCATCTAACAGAGTTTTCATGTCAAACACATCATAAAAACTAACATGAACATGTATAATTCATCAACGAGCATATATATAACTTTAATCATCAAAACATGGCATATACTTGCAAAAAAACATTTTGGTCCTAATCAAAAAACCGAAAACCATATGAAAATGGGATGTAGTAATTATTCACCTTATCTTTGAGATTATAAAGTGTGAGATTTGATGTTGATTATGTCGATTATCTTCCTTCACTTGAATCCTAGCCTTTTCTTCTTTTGAGAACAATAATGGTGGTCGGCCTTGGTAAAATTTTAGTTTGAGTGAAAATGAAATGAACGTGGGTTTCATTTCCTAAGGGTTTAAGATATAAGTCTTTCCTATTTCCCATATTGCCCTTACTCATTCCTAGCACATTAGTTCAAATTGTTTTATTTGGTTTATAATTAACATGGCATGGATATCCTTAATTTAATCAAGTCTCAACCCATTAATCTCCACATTATTTTATTTAATTTACCCAATTAATTGTTCTAAATAATGTTATAAAAATATGGATGTCACATATGCATATGCTTGCTACTTTATCATACTTGCCATATAGGGAAGATACTTATACATCAAGGATGCTCTTATTATAATTTGTATTTGTAGAAACTTTCTGAATCAAACCAAGGTGCAAGAAAGTTCTCCTAATTGCTAGAGGGTGATAAAAATAATTCGTCTCCCGAAGCAACTAAAAACAAATCTTTTATATAATCCCTTACGCGTGTTTCATATCATTTATCTTAAAAATCATAGTGTGTGTATGTATATATATATATATATATCGTAACTTTCAAGAAACTATTTCAAAATATTTGAAGCTGGAATAAATTCAAGAAGTTAATCATTTTAGAAAAATACAAAGCTTTTAAGAAAACTAAATTCCCTTTTCTTAAAAACAATCAAAATTTTCAGTAAATTTAAATTAGTTCGAACAAGTTTAGAACTTGATAACAAAAATCAGATTGCTTTAAACTTAATCAAGAAAATTCAAAGATAAAGGGAAAAAGGTATAATCGGAAAAAATGTAATAGAAATCTTAAAAATGCATCTCTCGATAATTCAAAATTTTACGAATAAAACACCCAGCAAGTCCAAAAATTTAGGAAAATAGTAATCAATGCAAAGTCAATTAAAGGTTGTATTTGTTTACATTTTCCAATATGTTATTGGATAATACAATCGAACTATCTATTCGGTCAAACCATACGTCTTTCTACTGACCTATTTAGTAGTAAATACCTTTTTTCACCAACAATTTTTCGTCAATTGACAGTCAAAAGTATGTCGACGTGTACAATAAAAATATATTTATGGTACTCAAACCAGTCTGAAGTCAAGTTTCACTAGCACTTCCATGGATACACCACTGATCTCGATACCAGGGCTATAGTACTAGCTTATTCTAGTAAACTCGGCCATGTGAAACTTTCTACTCTTCTACTTTAGATCTGCTGATATTTATCAGCCTTCCCCCGATCTTGAGCAATCGCACATACCTGATAGGATTTGTCAAAAACGAACTCGCAACTATAAGGGAAGCGACTTTCTAATCAACTCTTACCTTGAAAATTTGGAAGGTCGACTTTCGAGCCAATAATCAAGTGCCTTTTGGATCAACCTTGAGTTCAATCACATCGCATATAGTAGCTAAAATGTAGTTAGAAACTTGACATGTGTAACCTTCTTAGACATTGTAAATAACCATTCCTCTTATGTAAGCCCAAAATAAAAGGATATAAGGTTTGCATTTGTGGTGGCAGTTTTGAATAGTTCATACTGAAATAGTCTAGAAAAATTCAAGTGGATGTAAGCCGTACATTCAATTTGAACTGATTCATTCTTTGGAAACATATCACATCCTGGATTTGATCAAATATGATGAATTTAGATGGCAATTTTTAAGAATATATCACCTATCTTTGTAAACACGGGATGAGTTTATATTACTTGTCTTTGGAAACAAGGGATAGTAAGTCAAATGGCGAACTAGGGCAGTTAGAATAAGGTTATATCTTTTATTTTTGTGATTAAACATTAAATTAATAAAACTACATTATAATTATATACTGGTATTGAAAAAAATTAAACAATGTTATAAATTATTTATAAATTATCAATTAGAAATTATACATCCCAAGTCATAAATTATAATTAATAAGTATACATAATTAATTATTGTGTATTAAATTTAAATTGTAAGTTATTGAAGATAAATGATTATTAATTACTAAAATTATTTATTACTTAAATGGATAACTATTTAATTTGAATTATTCATGATTTGACATAAACCATCAATTATTATCTATTAATTGTCGAATTTAAAGTACTAGTCATCCATTTTAAACTATTCTAATATTAAAAAATTCATTTTTATGTCAAATAAATTAATTATCAAATAATAGTTATTTGGTATTAATTTTTAATTTAATTATTAGCTATTATTTATATTTCATTAACTTTTATAATTAATTATAGTTTATGATTAAATAATTATTTAATTAATAATATCTAATTAAAATGATTAAATAAACAACATAAACTTCTATCTCATCTCAATCATTTCATTTTAAGTGTAAGAACACAAGGGTCATTAATCCGGTAATCAAAATCTCCGGATGAGAATAAGAATCCTTATATCATATTGACCCATATTACCATTTATATGCAATATAAATGGTTTGTGTGGTCGATATATACTTAATCTACGTATTTGGTGGACGTTTGATAATCAAACAAATGCCTCTAAGAAGTATCATCGATCAAATTTGTACATACCATTTAGGATAAAGTTTTACTATGGTATATTCTTTTTGGTGAAAAATAATTTAAATAATTTTGTATCACTATTTAATAATTGTAAATGAATCTCTACAAGAACAATAATTGTAATTTAAAGTCGATCCCTGTGTTATAGTTTGTAAATTAGGCTCTTGTAGCGTTATTGTTACCCACCGAATTAAATAAACCAATATAGTTTTAATTTTTAAAATGCGATACCTTTTTTATTGAAAACTCAAATTTAAAAATTGTTCTCACTACTGAATCAAAAATCTTGCAATTTCTTGCAGCATCTGTTGTACATAAAAATCAACTTTTGAAAATCATATTTTCCTAAAGGAACTTTTAGTTGTTTCTTACATATTGTTAATTTTACTACAAACCAATTAATTAACTCTAAACTGTCTAAAATAAATTCAGGTAAATTATGCGAGTTATAACTGCACTTTTGGAAGGCAATTAAAAATTTTAATTGCAAATTCATTATGTTTTAACCATCTTATATAAGTCCTAATTAATTACGTGAGGTCGGACTTCTAAAACGTTATATTTAACATTTATATAGTATGATACGACTAATTTTAAAAAATCGAAATTGCAGTTTTTTATGCATTTAACAAATACAGTTTTTAGCTGCATTATAGTGATGCAGCTAAAAGTGGCACTATGTTAGCGTAGGTTTAATTGCATCTTGGTAATGTAATTTCAACCGCATCAACAAGACGCATGTGATTCAATATCATATTGATATGTGTTTAACTATATCATTTTAACGCAGTTAATATTGCATATGAGATTCGTAATTTCAACCGCATGCTAACGTAATTTAAGTGTAGTTTCAACTGCATTTGCCCGGTGTTGTAATTTACTGTAACTTTTATGCAGTTAACTTTTTTGATAATTTAATGTGGTTTAAAATTACATTGTATCGAAAGATGCAATTTTACTAATCATTTTGCGTATTTTCAGAGCTTTGAAACTGCATTTGAAAGATGAAGTAATTAAATGCGAAACCGTTATGATGTTACATTTTTGTGAAGTTTTGAATTAGATTTGTTTTAATGCCATTTACAAGATGCAGTTTTGAGTACCGTAATTTTGTTCTTGCGCCTTTTTTTGTAACATTAAAACTGCAGTTAAGGCGTGTGGTAATTTGCTACACTACTATCATGTAGTTAAAAAAATTTGATATTTTAGTGCAGTTTAAAAAAAAAAAAAATAGAATTGTTGTATTTGGAAAATGTAATTTTAAGTTGGTTAATATTATTGTTAACACATTTTCAAAATCTAAAAACAGCAATTGAGCAAGAATTAACTGAATAATTGGGGAAATGTAATTGAACAAAATTGAAACGGTTGAAATAAGATAAAATTTATTTGTATAATGCTCAATCGAAGTTCAAAACATATATACCTTACCTAAAATATTTAAAAACTCGGTACTCTCATATTGTGTCGTTGGAAAATAATTGTTGTGATGACCGCAACGACATCGACATTCATTTTCGAACGCTCGAAGTGAAGAGGCCACGTAGCAGCTTTGCTACTCTTTTGCTTTTGAAAGTTTTAAAATTATAAGTTAAGTTTTAAAACGTAAATTATAAAATTTTACTTATACCTTTATTATCTTTTTTATATATATAATAAGATTTAAAATAGATTTAATAAAATTAAATTCAACTAATATGTATAAAGCATGCTTAAATATTTATTCGAAATTTATATTAATATTTTAAAATTAGATTTTGTAATAACGTTAATAACTTAAGGTTGGAGATAAATTAAAATTGATTTGTAACTTAGTTTGTTTAAGAATTGTATTTAAACAGAAATTGCTTTGAACTTATTAAATTTGAGATTTTAAAGATATGATTTTTTTTTTATATATAATTTGAGAATTGGATTTTTGATTAAATGTGATTAAATGAATATTTACAAGTTTAATTAAAATTTGAATTGAATATTTAATATTGATTTAAATTTGTAATTTGAGATTTTATTCAAATGTTATAAAAGTGACTAAGTGAATATTTCAAGTTTAAATAAAATTAGTTGAATTATGTGAAATATAAATGAAATTTATCAAAGTGGGTTAATATTAATGTTTGAATATTTAAATTCTGAAACCTATTGAATTTGAAAGTGATTTAAATTTGTACTTCGAACCTGGATAGTTAAATCTTTATGATTTTTAATGTATTTCTAAAATAGAATCTATTATTGCATTATAAAAATGCAGTTTTTAATAATTTTATGTCGTTTTTAAGAATTTTTGAAACCTTAAAACTGCATTTGGAAGATGCAGTGTTTGTTAGTGTAACATCGTGTTTAAGCATTATTTTAGCAAACTTTATATGATAAAAATGATGCTTTATATATGCAGAAGACTCATTTCGATGTCTTGCAGCTTCGAACCAATGACCTTTATAATTTCATCCTAGAATGTCATACCACCAACCACTTAAATTAGTGGTCCTTGACGGTTTTTAACAATTTTAAAGATTTTCAAAACAATTTGAAGCATTTTCAAGATGTGATTCGATCCAATTTATTTGTTAACTTTTACGCAATTTGAAGAGAAAATGTTAATTTATAAAATGTATGATGAAGACGGATTATAAATAAGATATATTATTTTCACAAAAGCGAATTTTAGAAATTTGACTTACACACATGGACAATGCCTACCACTAGGCAAAAAAAGTGATTTAACCATTCTTATGTTTGTACAAAAATTTATTTCGTTTTGAATATTTGAATTAAAATAAGATATAAAGCATTAATGTGATGTAAGAATAATGGTAACTTAACTTTTATATGTATGTATATATATTATGGAGTTTGTCTATTTTAATTTATAAGTGGGACTTTGAGGACTTATACTTGGTTCATTGTGTTCAACAATTTTAAAAATAGATGAATGAAATAGCCCTCTAAATAAAAAGCATTATCATTGTGTAGATCGTAGGTCGACGTAAATATGGAGTCTAGCTCCGATGCAGTGGAGCAGTGTAATTTTCATTCAAGAATACTAGCTGGAAGAAAAATCTTTTGCAATTATAGCAATAGTTGTAGTGTATTTATTTCTTTTCTTTAGTAGTTTAGGTGCCTTTGCCTTTCTTCTGTACTTCAACTTTATTACTTTCGTAATAAAAGTGGACGGCCCACTATAAAACCGGCTTGCCTTGCCAAAAAAAAAAAAAAAAAATGTAGTGTAAAAGTTAAAAATAAAATAATTATAATTTAATTATACAAATAGGTGCCCATAAGTTTACGAAATAAAATAACAAATGTTAATTCTATTTACCAAAACATGAAGCAAAAAACGTGAAGTTCTGTGTATTTTAACCAGGAATGTGCTATGCAACCACGATGGACCAAACTTTCTTCTTTGACTTATGATATACGCATATGGGTTGTCACACTTTGTTGTAACAAAATCACTAATATGACATGCATATCAACCCATATTTATACACAACCTCTTCAAGTTATTTAACGATGTGTGACTTTCAATTTCAAACCATTGTTCCTTCTTATCACATGCGTGACAGGCAAGTTTTCTCCAAAATAAAAGATATTATAAAACTTTGATAGGCGCTGCCACTATTTTTTCAGAAATTAATGAGTCTGTTTGATTTTTTCATTTGTTTCTGTTGTACGTTTCTAACTTAACTCATTACGACGGCGATGAAAAACGACGAAGGGGATAACAAAGGCGGCGAAGAGGATGGACTATTTTCTATTCTTTTATTATTTCTCCAAACGCGAAAATCAAAATAAATTTATTTTCTAGTTTATATGTTAGATTCATTTTTCAATTTGGTTATTTTCTAAAAGTACATGCATCGTGTGTGTTTTTTTGAATCAAAATATAAAACTAAAAATGTCAAACCTATCATTAGTATTTTGATCTGAATTAAATGTACATCAAACAAAAAATCAATCTAACTGATATAGACACATCAAAGCATGTGTATGTATGAATAAATATATGTACGGGAAAAAGTACGTTGCCAACCAAATTAATTGGTTAAACCTCTTGCTCAAACTGAACTCACTTTCAGGTCAAAATTTGATACAGTAGCGGATCATCGACCAAGAAAAACTGTCAGAAAGGAAGCGATGGTTCCAAGTAGACTCTAACTGAATTTCCCAATTTCCATTTTCTTTTTTAAAGCTCTCTGACCATGATATATAAAGGAATCTAATATTCCTGAAACTGTAAATATCCCTGAAAAGATGAAGAGTAGTTATGAAGATTGAATTCAAAATAAACATTTTCATTTAATAAACCAAAAGGATGGAAGAATAGAACTACTGATGCACAATAATGTCACGGTACTGCACAGAAACTGGCATTAAACCAGATAGAAAAACAGGGTTAATCCATGTCTAATATATGCTTTAAAATATACCGTTCAAAGCATGTCCACCATATATTTTTAGCCTAATTTTGCTTTCATATTGTCAAAAAAAGGGTAAAGAAAAACAACATAACTACTAATCTTACATGATAAACCGTCATTTGGCCCTTAACGCCAAAAATATATGACTGAATCGGTGACAGGTGTCCCTCCCTCCTTTGGAGGCAAAAAGAAGAAGCAAATTTGCATTCTTAAAATCTATTCAAACATGTTGTGGGGATCATTGCTAAATAGATGACGAGAGACTGACGAGTATGAAAAAACAGGAGATCTTTTGGCACGTGCATATAAAAAAAAACCTTTACATGATAATATAAAACCGTTAAATTTTAATTTTTTTACGTAGTTTTGATAAGTAAAAGTTCAAAAAGATAAAGAAAAATATTAGAAAATTAGGTTGAGATTAGAATTTGTGATATAACTTATGTATCAAAATTTTCATTTGGAATAGTTGTTATTTTGAGCAGGATTCGTACTCTTGTTAAGTTTCAATTTTTATATAGTTTTGATAAGTAAAATTTCAGAATTATAAAGAAAAACATTGTGAAAATTACATTTAGATTAGAATTTGAACTTCTTATATAATTTGTGTACAAAAAATATATTCGGAAACAAATGCTATTTTTGTTTTGAGGAGAATTCGAATTCCCAATCTCTTATTTGTATATAAAAGCATTTTTAGAACTTCGCATTCGGACAAAAATATTGCAGCTTTATTCCAATTATCAATAAAGATTTACGCTAGTTCTTGCTGAAACTGAAATTTTTTCCCCCTTTACCTTCCTTTTCAGGAAAAAGTATTTTGCAACAGAATTTGTGCAGGTTTTGATCATAACAGAAACATAATTTATTCAGTACGTTGCTGGAATTTCGTTTGCTAACGCATTTCTTTTTAGATGATAATCATATTGATAAATAGAAATATTTCCAACCCTCAGTCATCTTGTATATATTATTTGCAACTTAAAAACTCAACCCTCAATTTCATTATAGTATGGAACTGCAATTGTTATTTGATGTTAATGAAATTTGATTCCGAGAGACATACGACTGACCGTACATTCTCTTTTGTTTGCGCATAGTTCGTCAAATATTTTCACCATTATACGCATTTATGAGACTTGGAGATTGTACTAAAAACGAGTTTATCAACAAAAATATTTTAGCGGAATTAATTTGAAGTGAGATATTGTTTATGAGTACTTCTGCATTGATTCCTACAAATTCAAAGGACCTTTCACTTTTTTTCTGATGAATCTAGTGTCACTCTAGCCTGAGAAAGCGAAAATATCTCTATACAAATATGAAAAATAAACATCTTTCTTCCAACTCCTTGTCGCTTTCATTTTCCTACCCATGCGTGTATTTGGCAAATTTAAACCAAAGGAACCAATAATAAAAATCAGTAAATTTCACAAAGTCGATCCAGAGAATTTTCAACGTTTTGGATTTAAAGGTAGTTCCATCATTTCCATTATCATGGACCCATTGAACAAATCGATGATTTACAGTGGTCTGAAAACTAAAATTTCATTAGGGCTTCGGAACAAAAAAACATTCAAGCCCTATGATTCTAGTCCTCAATTCATTAAATTATAGAAACAAAATTTCTTTTTCTAAAAGAAAAGTGACCTGCATTATAATAAATACGATCATTATTTGCTTGCATTATGCAACATACTGATTTGCATTATGCTGAATTGCATTTAATTCTATAATAAACTAGCTTGCACAATTTTGAAAATTGACTTGATATAAGATGAGATTTGCTTGCATTACATGATAAACTGAGTTGCATTGTATGTTAAAATGGTTTACACTATTGAACTGGTTTGCATTGTGCGTTAAACTAGCTACCATACTTGCATTGTACATGCAAAAAATCTCCACAAATCATACAGTATGTAGCAATTAAATTATTGCTAACAAAACAATTAACAATGCCCGTGCAAAATTATTTCCTCTTGGGTGGCCCCAAGCATTTTAATTGTAAGCAAAACATTCTCATCCATGTAAGAATATGAACCAATACCCATCATCTTTAACTCAACACAAATCTCAAAACTGATTGAAATTTCCCGTTCCTCGTTCGCACTATACCCTAAAATTAAAGCGTTCCAGGAAACAATATCTTCCATTTGGCACATTCCATCAAACAATTTACATGCATCGTCTAATTAACCAAGCCTTCTGTACATGTCTGTTCAGTGACTACAAGTTGATGGGAAGACGGAAAGAAATGAATTGGAGTAGCAGAAATTGGGAAACTAGTTAATGAGCCTTTCGCAACAAAGAATACAACATCGGAGAGGACGAAAGTAATGGTTAGAGCAAGGGAAGAAGTGGCTTTCGGAAGTTTTGTGAGAGGATAAGGGAGCAAAAAGGGCAAGGGTATAAGTTTAAAAACAATGAACATCTGTGAAGAGGAGAAGATTAAAAATGAGGGAATTAATTTAAAAGAAAAAATTTTATATGTTTTCTGCCTCAAGGACATGACGTTAATATTATAACCACAGGGACAAACATTCTCCTAAAATTTATTCATAAGGACGAACATTCTTTCAAAATTATTCATAAGGACAAACATTCTTCCAAAACTGCTACCGAACTTAAAACTGATAGCTAAAAACTGCTACCCGATAACTACAAACTGATACCTAAAAACTGCTATCAATAACTAAAAACTGATATCTAAAACAATTTATCTAAAATACTGAAGGTCTGTCTTTGAGGCTAAAACGATGAGAAATTTTGTCCTTGACAATAAATTCCTGATTAGAAATATGGAGAATGTCCCCAACCTGATGCGGCTTTATATTGTTAATGGTGATAGGTATTTTTATTGGAATTATTTAATAATTAAACAAAGACTCTAAGCCCAATATCAGTTTGATTTTTCAAGTTAAGGTTTTCATATTTAATTCCCATTGTTTGTCTCATGAAATTCCAAAAACCAGAATATGAAATCATGGCACATTAATTTTCAGAAGGAAAGCAGGAGGTTAGCAGTTATTTTTTCCAATTCTCTCGACTCTCCTTTTTTTTCCTGCAGTAAACCACTCATCAAAAATGCTAAGCAGCTGATCAACTCCAGTGTGCACAGTGTATATTGAGGTAATTTATATTGTTCCATTATTAAAGGATAACCAGAAAATGGCTGGAATGCCGAAATTCTGACCATTTCATTCCAGTTTCAGTGATGACAGGGACAAAGTAAATTCAGGACCATAGATTCTAGTTCTAGTCAAGTGCCAAAAAAACAATATAGAAAACTGCAGCAAATAACAGAAGAAAATGCAAGAAACTTGTAAATAATGTGTATAATTAACAAATAAAACAATATGAAATGAAAATTGCACAAAAAGACTGAAACCGTGATGCTTTTGCTAGTTCCAACCCAATTCCATAGCAATATCATGAAAAACAATCAATATCTAATTGAATCACTTTTTTTAAATAAAATACTTTTTTGTTTTTTTTCCTTTTTTGCAAGTAAGTATGCATTGTCTTTTAAAGTATATCTACAGAAAATAAAATTTGTAATCCCCACACCATAATTGTAATCGATATTTTCATAATCTTTTTAAAAGTGACAGGGATTTTAACATTTCAAATTTAAAATAAAAGAAACGAAATCAAGACCAAAATCTTAAACCTTACTGAAAATCAATTATAATTCAATATAATTTAAAGTGGAAAGATGTACTGCATTATTGATCCAATTAACTCCTACATTTATTTTTCCTTTCAAAAAAATTATGTTGGGGGTTTAAAACAACCAAAGATACAGATGTGATTTCCTTTTGCATTTCACTATAGTTTTCATTTGTGTCTTCAATTCATCTATGAGTTATGAAAGAAAATGATGTATATGTCAATAACTATCTACATGATTTAGAATCATACCATCATAAAAACATTGATTCCAGCCTTCTATTATATATACTAGTTTATGACACACATGATGTATAGATACATTAGAACACAAAAAATTAAAAAAATTATGTAACCTTGACGATGGCTAAAAAGACGAACATCGGTGAATCATATACAATCTATTATCCTTGCTAGTAGTAGATATGTTTAGAAATATTGACTTTATTTCATGGAGCCATGGCTGAAATTTTGTGTTCTGGTTGTAACAACAGAGTTATTTCAAGTTATAAAGTCAGTATTACTTCTGATGTTTGATTAACTTTTAATTAGTGCTTTTTTTCCCTGTTTAAACAATATAAATTTCAGTCTAATATCGTCGTACCGAAACTTTATACACATTTACCGAGGATCGACTCAATATAAGATTGTGAAATACACTTGAAGTACTTTTGATTTTCAACCCACTAGAGAGAACGTGAACATTTAACTTGCTCCCACTTGATTAAAATATGTAGCCAGTTCATCTAAAAATTAGAATAAACACTTAAGTGGTAATTAAAGTAGAGTAGGTTTTTTTTTTCCTCAATAAAAAAAGTATACTATACAAATTAAATGTAAATGATAAGTAGGTTTAACTTACCTCCAACTATGGCACAAACATTTGTCAAAAAGTGCAGGAATGATACATATCGCTCAGTGTGAGTAACCTGTATTGAATTTTTACATCAGGAACATGCACATAAGCTTGTGAAATGTCATGACTACGTGTTTTTAGTCGCATACCTTAATAGGAGAAAGGTCATAAAAGAAAAAGACACCTGGAATCGCTTGAATACGACCACCGCTATCAATCCTAAAATACTCAGTCACGGAGAACTGAAAGAAAAGGGAAAGGAAATCTAACAAAACCAGATAGCCAAAAATGAAATCGAAGAAAAAAATAATCAGTATAGATTACTAATACCTGATTTGTTTCTATTGTACGCCCATTTATGTCAGTATAAACAGTAGGAACAACCTAAAGCAAAATCAAGACAACGATCAAAAAAATAATTTCAAGCTTGAAGATAGAGATGAACATACAATAAGAGAAGGATCAACCTTTAAAAAATATTCATACATCCCATATGGCGTTTGCTGCACCCACTGTACTCTAAGTATGTCACATGTTAAAAGAACAAATATTAAGATTAACACTTGTAATTCATGGTCATAGAATTCGGTGGTATATAAGGCTGGGCGAAGTTATATTTGTCAGTTCGGATCTCACTTTCTACTTTTAAAGGATAGAAAGGTAATTTACCCATCAAGAGGATTGACTGCACCAGGAAAATGGTCTCCGTAAGACAACTTGTTGACTCTGTGACTTATCTACAACAGCATGACAAGATAAAACATATTTGTATACTAGATGTTTCATTCGTAATCTGATTTTTCTCAAAATCAACACTCTTACATTAAAACTGTCTTTTTGGAAGGCCAGTATATCATGAACATGCATATTTGAACGCTGAAAACTTTTCCCTGGTGCAAAATGAAAGTTTCCAGCCACTTTATTGACATCTAAGAACCCATATATATTGCATCCTTCGCCATCTTCATCTTTTATTCTCTGAAGAAAACCCTCCCTCTTGCACTGAATGTAATAAATAAAGTTTTAGCACATTACATATCAAATAGGCAGTTGTTGACATATTTTTTTGTAAATTCAACTATGCAGATGTCCAACAGACAGAATTGTCATTACCATTTTATGAAGGATAAACATTCCAACAGAAAGATTAGTTTTTTTTTTTTTCCCATTCTACGAACGACTAACATACACACACAGTGAGTAATCTTTATTGAATCTTTTGTCTTATTTTAGACCCAGTTTCATGGTTTTCATTTCTGAGTTGTCATTTGATCTTTTAGATATTATTAATTTTGACATATCATAAGAACCTGATCAATTAAGTCTGGGTTTGACATCCCCCAACCTTTCTTGGTGTATGCTTCACGGACTTCTTCACAAGAATTGCAACATTCATCATCAGACTACAGACAGCATCAAAATCATTATATAATCAGTAATGCACAAGAGAACAATGCTACAAAATCAATCAGCCAAGGGAGTGAAGTTGATGAAAAATAATATACAAAAAAGGAATATGTTCTTGTATACCCGCAATGATAATGGTGATGTTTACAATTGAATTGTCAACAAAATATGTTCAGGATATTTACTATGACATATACTCTTGATATTTACATCAGTCATCATTTATGGTGTAAAATTATATGTGAATTTCTTGTTGTTCAGTTTCACTATTATGACACTAGCATCTCATGATCTCACCTTGCCACAAGCCTACATCAGAAGATTCTGAACTAAATGGCAAGGAAAATGTCAAGCAAAGATCAAATGGTTAGAAAAAGGTAAGTGTGCTGTGTTTTGCAATAACTAATTGTAACAAACTGAAATTTCTTGACCTAAACAAAAATAATGAAATTGCTCCTTTTTACCAGAAATAAGGTTAGGCCTTGAACTTCTAAAAATTTCAAAATTGGCATAACGGCAGATCAGTCAAGAACAAACTACACAGTATACAATTGCAAAACAAGAAACATACCAAATATTAAGTTAATTCAATATTATAAAGAAGCATAAAGCATTCCAATAGCGTATGTAGATATATAGGGAAACATTTCACTTATACATTCAATGAGGAAAGGAACAGAAGCCAATAAGGATCACATAAAATCATGGTAACAATGAGATGCTCTGTAACATCCCGTAATTGGCGTTAGTTATTTAGTTAGTTAATTAGGCTCCGAAAATGAAATTTGTGCGAACGATGGAATTTGCCCATGAAACTTGCACTATTGCATTCGTCGCGAAATTATGAACAACTTTCATATTTGGAGTTTTACGATCGGAGTTCAAGCAAAGAAGTCTACGGACGAAAAACGAATTTGGAACGAAAATAATAATTAAATAATAGAAGTTACCGTTTTTATATTAACTGACCGGACCCACAGGCCGGCCCGTTATTGGGGACGGTCGACCCCCAGCGGTCGATCGGTGACCCATAGGCAGTCCGGCGACCTGACGGCTACAGTAAACCTAGACCGCAAAGGTTCGGATTTAATATTTTAAATCGTGCGGTGTTTGATTCTAACGCCTGTAAATTCAGATCTAACCCTCTCTTCTCTTCTCATATTTTTATGGAGGCAGTAGCAAAGCTCTACCATTTCTTCTCATCCACTTTATTTTTAAATTATAAAAATAATATTTGTATGTTCATAAAAATCGGATAAAAGTAGAAATCTAATAAAAAAATGAAGGGAATCAACCATATGCATACTTGAGATAACTAGAGTGGAAATCTAATATATAAAAAGAGAAGATAAGAGAAGATGGATGGAAAATTAGAGTCTGCATGTTGCAATTGTTCGAAAGCAAGTATTTTGCTAGACAGCATTAATTGATCATCTCTTACATGACAAAACGGATTTTTATTTGAATAATTAATATCAAATCCTTAGTTTAAAACCCGCAAGAGAATTTTTATAAACTATATTTTGGAAATACCTTAAATTTTGAAAAAGAAGTTTTCAAAGGATTTCTTTTTTCAAAGATTTATTTTGAAAATTTTGTTTTGAAGAAGTTTTGAAATTAAAATTTTCAAAGAAACACATGTCACTGGTTGGTTGTGTTAAGAAATTTTTGGTTTATAAAAGATTAATATTTTAAAATCCTTAAATATTTATATGTATATATAAGTAAAGGCTTGATTTTGATTTTGATTTTGGCAAGGGAATGGTTTTCCAGTTGAGAAATTTGTTTTTGAAAATTCTAAAATATTTATATACATAAGTTTGGCTTTTAAGAGAAATTTTGGTATGAAATGATTTCTATTATTTAGAAATAAGCATAAAGGAGTTTATATTTAGCTTAGTGATTTTTCGATTTATGAAATCGAGGCTTTTAGATTTTTTCTCTCTAAGGTACGGACAAAATAAGAATGACGTTAAATTTTATTGGAGTATGTAGTTTGAAGTGTTGTACCCACCAGCTATTGGAAGAAATATTTATGTGCGAAGTAGGTAGGAAATAGCAGCTGGAATATTTTCGGATTTTTGAAATTGTTGTTGGTCGCAGCAGTTTTGTTGTGACTACCGTGAATTGCTGAAGCATGGTTTGGGACTAGGCAGTAGGATTTGACACTGTCGTGATGAGGATAAGAATTTTTCGGATCGTGTCGAATCGAAAAAGACGGCGTAAAACAATTATTATTTAATCCGGTTCTAATTGGGTCTAGGTTCAATTAACGCCTAAAGTCCGTCTAACAGTTGGCCACGCAGCAGTAAACCTAGAGAGGTCTACCAATTAACGAGTTTTGGCACAACTTGAGCCTGAAACGAGACTATAAAAGTAACATCTGAATTCCCCCAGTTGCCTTCTTTCGTTCCTCCTTGCTCAACAAGCCGAACCAAATATTCATCCTCCTACTCATCCAAGTATCAGCCTCTCTCTTCCGTTCCTCCCCTAGACGTTGTCGTTTTTCCCCAGGAGCAGCAGCCTTACCTCTCCTCGTGTTGATTTTGCACCTTAGATCTCGTCCCACCACCACTCCAGATCTAAATTTTATTTCCTTCCTCCGACCACTTCTTAGCCCAAGACACTTTTCCGCACCGTCGATTTTTCCTTATACCATTATGCTCTCAACCCTCAAGAAACCACTTGGCTAGACCGGACTGAGAGAAGGTTCCGCCGCTTCTAGACTAGGAGAGATATTCATCGCAATAGGATTTGCACCGGTCCTCTGCTTCGAGACTTTTGAACAGAAATGTTACCGGTGTTGCATCTGCCTTTTTTAGGAAGGCAATAGTTTGATTCGTTCGAAGGTGAAAGACATCTTGATTGAGCTAACTAATGATGATCTCGCTGAGATTTTGAAGGTCTCCGCGAAGGACGCAGACTTGGATGATTTTGAAGATTTTGCAGCAACCGGCTCAAAGATTTTACAATGGGTCTTTTTCCAAGATGTCGGTGTTTGAAAGATCGATAGTCTATGTCGACCGTCCGTCTGATTATGTGTCTCATTCGACACAACTTCATCTCCAAGACGAGAAGTGACGACTGGATTTATTATATGGTGCGGAAGACCACATATGCTGGAATTGACGGCATCGCCATCGATGGGACTCACGCCCTTTTGACTCAATTTGTTGATCAGGGATTCGCACTCCACATAGTCACTTTCTGCATTTTCACATATCCACTCTCGTCTTTAGGTAATATGGATGCATCTCCATGAAGAGGTAATGTTCCTTCTGCCATCATTAGATTCTTCCTTAGAAAGATGACAATTCCGAAGTCGTCAGCAAAATCAACAGCGTCAGTGGCACGATATTGGATGTATAGCCATCATGCAACAACCATTCAAGGGTCGCAGCAATGGATAGAGCTCCAGTCGCAGAGCAAGGCATCTCGTAGTCTGTTGGCATTGCTCTAGGATTTATGGTGTTTTCTTTTCCCTTCCACCATTTACTTTCGCAGCAATGGATCGAGCTCCAGTCGCAGAGCAAGGCATCTCGTAGTCTGTTGGCATTGCTCTAGGATTTATGCTGTTTTTTTTCCCTTCCACCATTTACTTTTTTCTTTTAGAATATTTTCAACATTTGTTCTTTTCTTTTATGTTGTTGCGTTGTAAAACTGTTAGTTGTCTCTTATAAAGGCACGCACAAAGTTGTGGCTTAATTTATCAAAATAAATTGAAAAGGAAATATTTTGAAAAAAAAATCCTTGATTTGAAAAGTTCCCCTTTGAAAAAAAAGTTAAGAAAAAGTTGTGTTTTATTTTCTACTCTTAAATTGTTTTTATAGTTTCTGTTCAAAATTTGATTTCAACAGAAAATGTACGTCTATATGTCTCGATATTTTATTTTTTCAAATGACGTACAAATTTGAAAAGTAAGAAAGATTTGTGTGAATACTTTGATTTTGAAGGTCACATGCTAGGCGTACTGAAAACAAATAAAATTAGAATTTACGATTTTAGCGGTGCATTAGCGTCGATGATGCGATAAATACAAGCGATAACAAGAAAAAAGCTGTTTTAGCCTTGAAATTTCTATTTCCATGTTTATCGACGATGCGCGCAATTCTAATTTTAGACTTAATTCTGTTTTAGAGTTTGAAAATAAGTCTCCTTATGTGTTTTGTACGTGGAGAATTTAAAGAGTAAATTAGAGACAGCGGGAAAATTTCTACTGTACTACGGGAATAGGAAGATTATAGAGTGGTAAGAATGATATATTCTCTCCGTCTAAATTCCTTTTTCCGGCATAGGAGTAAAGTTTAGAAAGTGATTTTTCAATAAGTTAGATTACTGGATGGTGGAAAGTAAATGTAAAATTAGTTGATTCATACATCTATTTGTAGGAGTATGGATTTTTGGCAGAAAAGATCTTTCAAAAAACTGCATACATATAGAACTGTTATATATGTAGGTTATTTCCATCAAATTTTTCAAAAGTTTTTTCAAAAGAAATGCATTCATATAGAAGGATCCGATTAAAAATCATTCTAATACATAATTTTTGTGTGGTGATACAATAATACACTATGCATGTTGGTTGTAAAATTTGTTACACTCATTGGTTGTGTAGTTTAGGATAATTAGGAGTCAAAACCTTGATTTAGTCACGAGTGTATTTCGGGAACAAAATTTTTTTCAAGAGGGGAAGAATGTAACACCCCGTAATTTGATGTTAGTTAATTAATTAGTTAGTTAATTAAGCTCGAAAAATGACATTTGTGCAAACGATGAAATTTGACCGCGAAACTTGCACCATTGCGTTTGTGGCGAGCTATTATTTTTGTAGTTTCGTGATCGGAGTGCAAATAAGGAAGTTACGGACGAAAAACAAATTCGAAACGAAAATAATTAAATAATAAAAGTTAACATTTTTATATTAATTGAACGGGCCGACAGGCCAGCCCGTTATTAGGGACGGCCGATGATCACAGGCGGTCAACCGGTGGCGACCTGGCGGCTACAATAAACCAAGGCTGCAACAGCCCGGATTTAATATTTTAAATAGTATGATTCTGGTTGATTCTAATGTATATAAATTCAAGTCTGACCCTCCCTTCTCTTTTCATAATTTTATGGAGGCAATAGCGAAGCTCTGTCGTTTTTTTTTCGTTTTTTTTCTAAAATATAAAAATAAGATATTTGTATTTATATTCATACAAGTTGGAGAAGAGTGGAAATCTAATAAAAAGAAGAGAAAAGAATCAACCTATGCATATTTGAGGTATAATATTATATATATATATATATATTCTCTCTCTATCCCAAATCTCTTCTCAGATCTGTAATTCTAATGTATGTATATACCCTTTATACATATCTCTTGAATTAAAAAGGATTTGAAGATGAATCAAATGTTCTACTTCAGATTTGGGGATTTGAATTGCTTTTAAAAGGTGGGTGGAAAATTTTATACATTGTTATAATATGAAAATTATCCCGTTGGTGTTTATTTGATTTTTATGCCTAATAGGATAATTGTATATGAGTTGTAGGCAACGAATTGAATATGATTTAAATATAATAAATATCGCATACATATTCGTATTTATGAATTGATTTAGAATTGTTTCCAACATGGTATGAAAATCAGTCCCAAAAGTATGAATTTAGAATATTGATTTGGCTAAAATTTATTACAGATCTGAAATAGGTTATATAATAATTTTATGAATTTGAACTATTACCCTAATCTTATTAAAACATAAACTTTTCTATGTTTGAAATTGTTGGAATTTAGATCCGTTTAATATTTTATAAATTAGTTGATTTCTACAACATTTGATCTAACAAGGAATAGATGCAAATAAAAAGAGAAAGATACGTGTAAATTATGAATTCATTGTAGCTTACACTGTCCATCTCAGTAATAAAGGAAATAATTATCCCTTATAATTTCAAACAACTAGTGTGTAACCCGTGCGTTGCACACGGTAATATTATAAAATATAATATTATATCTTTAATGTTAAAATGAGAACTTTGTTATATAATGTATGATAAAATTAGTGAAATAAATGAACTACAAAATAAAACTGGTATTATGGTTTTGTATAATTTATGTTGTATAGCGCACGTGCGCACACACACATATATAATAATAAAATAATTTATTCGGTTTTGTTAATATAGATATAACATACATGTTGAAACTGACGTATGTTAGCAATTTTTTAGATGAACTGAAAAATATTATTTAATGAAATTTGTTTAAATAAATCAAATATAAAATTATGTAATTAGTTTACATACATGGACTTGAAAATAAACGATAGGAAGAATCGAGAGGAATTTTGTAAAAAATTGTATAATTTCGATGTGGATATGTTGAACCTAAAACATAATTTTATAATATAATGTATAATAAATTATTATTTTTTGAAAACCTAGAAGAACCCGGTAGGCCGGTAAACTCCTAAGGAGGATACAGTAAAGCCGTCTGCTGATCCAAGCCCCCACACTCCCGGGTAAATTTATATAGGATAGGGAAGCGCACGGTAGGAATCGAACTTGGGTCTTTTTACCAGAACCCAAGCCTCCTTTACACCGCGCTGCGCCCACGGACATGTATGATAAATTCTTAATATAAAGGAATTAAAAATTATTTACAAATTAATTTGTTATGATGTTTATGTACATAATTTATGTTATGTGATTTATGTATCTTTATACTTGAATAAAAAATAGTCTTACAATTTTCCATAATGTGAGCACGTGTGTGTTAAAATCGACATATATTTTTATGAATCATTAGAAGAATAGATTAACTATTCATTGAAATTATTTAAATTTGAAATTTCGTAAATAGTTTGAATACATGGATTTAAATATAAAATAATATAAAATAATTGAGGTCGGTTTAGGAAATAATTGTAAAAATGTTAAAATATACGTATTTGAAGCTAAAAATAGAATTTTTCAATGTAATACAATATAAAAAATTTAGATATATGAATAATATATTAAATATGGAAATATTGCTTATGCATATTATTTATGTTAGGTGACTTATATATCTTTGTATTTAAATGAAAAACTAATTTTATCATCTTTGGGCCTGATATGAATATGGTATGCATATTGAAACCGTTATATCTTAGCATTTATTAGATGAATTAACAAAAATTTGTTAATTGAATTTATTTGAATAATTTAAATTCAAGATCACATAATTAATTTGAAAATGTCGACTTTAGTATACAATGGTAGGTGATATTATGAAGTGTTTTGTAAGTAATTGGATAAATTCAAAATGTAGGTTTTTGACGTTAAAAAAGGGTTTTACAATGTAATGCATGATATACATATTGACATAAATAAGTAAAACTTTAAACTTGTAATTATTATTTATGAATATAATTTATGATATGTGATCGATGTATTTATATAGTTGAATGAATTTTTTCATCATTTTTGTTAATATGAATATGGTTCATATTGATCAACTTATTTGACAAATCGGTGAAAAATTGCATAATGAAATTATTTAAATAATTTTCAAGTTATGTATTGATTACAATATATGACCTTAAATGTAAAATATTGTAAAGGAATTAAGGGAGGCTGTAAATGATTATAGAAAATTTATAATGTAGGTATTCGGAGTACAAAAAATATAATTTTGTAATGTATTTCATGATAAATTTATTGAGAAAAATGTGAAAAAAGGATTTATTATTTTATTTATGTATTCACTTTAAGTTCTTTAAGTTGTATAACTTAGGTATCTTTACATTAATCATTTTTTTAAATTTTGTTAATATGAATGTGGTGTACATATTGATATTTTCATAAATTAGTAAACGAATTAACGAATATTAGTTAATTGGATTTATCTAATTAGTTTAAATTTAGATCACATAATTAATTAATACATATAGGGTGAAAGGTAAAATATTAGAAGAAAAGTGAGGTAAATCTTGTGAATAATTATGGTAATTTTAAATATAGGTATTTGAAGTTAAAATAGAATTTACAATGAAATGTATGATAAATTTATTGAAATAAATTAACTACAATTTTTTATTATTGGTTTATTTGATTTATATATCTTTATAGTTGAATGAAAGATTAATATTATGGTTTAGTTGATTAAGTGTTATACATATTTAAATTGTCGTTCTTTGGTATTTATAAGAAATATTAAATGAATTTATTTAAATAGCTTAAATTTTGGATTATTTAATTAACCTAAATGTGCGGACTTAAATATAAAATATTAGAAGGTAGTTGATAAATTATATGTAAATAATTATATAAACTTTAGAATACATGTACCAAAATGTAAAATAATAGAAGAGAATTAGTAAAATAAGTGTAAAGTAATAAATTAAAGAATTTGAAAATAAAATATCTAAAGAGAGAATCAAGGAGAAGAGAAAAAATTCCTAGAATCAAAGAGAGAGCCCGAAAATCTTTTGCTTTACTATTATTTAATAGATGTAATCTTTTAAAGTTAAATCTTTTGTTTTGGACTAATTTATAGAGATTATAGCGGATAATCTTTTTAAATATGATTCCAACAATTTAACATGGAAAATATTATTCTAGTGAAGATATATAACTAAAATATATTTGATAAAGTAAATATTCGTACGTAATTTACTACGCTTATAATAATTAAATAAAAAGCTAATAACGACGTTTTCACATAATATTCGCGTTTATGATGATTAACTACTAGGAAAGGAATTTAAAAGGGTGTAACGCCAATAAATGGTAATAAATATGGGAGTTGCAATAATTTAATATGGTAAAAGAATTAATGGACTAATAAAAATGGAATAGATATAAAAGATTACTAATTTAAAATTAGCAATCATGCATAAATGTCTTAGAGAATGTCTGTTATAATTTTATAGACAAATTGACATTTATGAGCATTAAACAGAGATTTATGGATAGATAAATATTTAAGATAAATCTTATTGTCTTAAATAAAAATGGAATTAGTAAGTTAAGTCCAATGTCTACCTAAGATAATATAAATAAAAACTTGGGATGGTTACTTGGACTTAGTAGGTTAGTGATGCGAGGTCAGTAGTCACTCGACAGAAGACTGTCCTTCACTTTGAGACTACCAGCAGTCAAGTGTACTTACTACTGATGTGACATATCACTAAACCTAGGACACGTGACAACATTAGAAATTGGATCTGCTTTCTTAATTAGAAAGTATTAAATGGTCTAAATTTAAAATTAGAAGCGGTGAGGAATATCTTCATAGAGGTTCGCTTCTGATTTGAGGTCTAAAGTGGTTGAAGGTTGGCCTCTCTTCTAAATGGAAGTATTAAGTAACCTAGTAAGATTCCAAATAAATAAATGGAGATGTCTCTAAAAAGGATTTACTTGGATGTTGAGGCCTTAAGTGGCTAAAAGGTCTGTCTCCTTACCGAAAGAAGTAATCTAATGAGATTTCATGTTTATAATAATTAAAAGTGGCAGTGGATAACTCGGGAAGGGTTCGCTTTAGGATTAGGATCTTAAGTGACTGTAGAGTCCTCCTCTTTTCTATAAAAGAAGTATTAAGTAGCCCAATGTGATTTCCAAGCAATGACAGCTAAACAGTACCATTGAGAAGAACGCTTCTGAAAATATGACTTAAATAATGAAGTTTGCTTTAATTAAGGTCTTAAATGATAGGATCCGCCTTAATTAAGGTCTTAAATAACCAGATTCTGGCTATTTTCCACTTGAAAGTATTAGGTGGCTTGGGTACAGTCTCTCACATTGCTAAGGCCGTAATAACAATAGTATCATTTAGGAGCACATCTTGGGGATAGGTCTTAAATGACCACAATCTGCATATTTTCCAATAAAAGGTATCAAGTGGCTTGAGTATTGTTTATTACATGGCTACAATTTTATTGGCAATGGATGCGATGATAGTTAGACATTAAATGTCAGAATCCTTAAATAGTGGTTAGAGATCTTGCAACTAGGACTCATCCACCATTGACGACATGGTTAGGAAACCACCTTGAGAATAGGTCTTAAATGACAGAGTCTACCTATTTCTTTATAAAAGCCCACTTCATATTTAGAAGTATTAAGTGACAAATGGGTTTGAAAGTATTAGATGGTTGATAAGGCTTCATCGGTATTTTGTACCTTGGAAGGTATGTAAGTAATCGCATGTTCAATGCAAGGTTAGATTAGAATTGTTAATCTTAGTGGACATAACAATCAAATGAAAACCAATCGGTATAAGTTTATGTTATGCACAGTCTATATTTTCAGTCATCAGAACGTAGTTCTAACACCCTACTCATACAACACACAAGATAGAATTTAAAGGAACGGGTCATTGGAGTTGGATGTGTTTTGTTGTTGGAGAAGTATTCTTTCTCTCATGCTCGATGCTGATGTGACAATATGATATCCAAGAAATACCATTAATTCCAAGTAGTAGTCATAGTCGGTATTCTAATCTCATCAGTGTTTTCGCTGTGAGTTTAAATTTCTATCAATCTTTGATAATGCTCATGCTTACTTGCATGTGTCAAATCCAACGATGTGTGCTTTGATGGACTATACTTTCGATTTTTGTCGAAATTTTGACCCATTAAGATGCGGGTTGCTACATGTTCAGGGAATAGAATTCTCCCCTTTGTAAGTTGTAACTCAAAAGGAATAATAGTTCACATGGATGGTTAACATTAGTATGTTTTACAATTATTTTCAACAGACAAATTTTACATCATGCCACATGCATATTAATACATCAGAACAAAGTTTATAACATACAAGCAATAGGTAAGGTAGGAAATTCAACTAAATAACTTGGCATACTTATTCAATACGAAAAGTTGATTCAATAGATTACCAAAAACTGCAACGTTAAACTATCTCATTGGTTATAAGGATTCTCCATTCAAAAAGATACATTGGAAGAACTAACCGATTCAGCGCCATAGCAAGAACCACAGTATGTCTCATTATGCTCAAGCCTTCCACCATGTTTCTGCAAGGGATTTTCAATCTGTAGGAGACAAGTTGCTCATTATTTGATATATTATTATAAATAAACTAATAAGTGAAAAGGGTAGTTCATCTCCTAAAAAATATAATGCTGCTCCCAAAGTAGATTAATCATACAAAAAAAGTTGGATTTCATTTAAATTCACACATTTTTTTGCTTATAAAGTAAAATGCATTAAACTCGCAAGATAATCATAATGCTCCACTTTTATACTGATTATACTGATTATGTATCTATTCAGGTATTCATTGTGTTCAGAATCTTAATATAAACAAACATTCAAAATTCGAACGTTGCAATAACATCCAAAAGAAGCTACACAAAAACTAGAGAGAATAGCTAACAACACAATAAGACTAAATGTGAGTAAAGATACATTTGTATCTTTGGTTAGACCTGTGTAGTTAATGCCCGCTATTACCCCGCTACAACCCCGCTATATCTCATAGCGGATTTCTACCACGATGATTTTTCCATATAGCCCCAAAATATAGCCTTTCCGCTTTAATCCCCGCTATTTCCGCTATATCCCATTATTTCCGCTATATTCCATTATTCCCGCTATATCTTTTTTAATAAAATGAATTGAAAAATTGGATTTATACATTATAAAATTATGAAACTAATTTATTTGATTTAATTTTTAATATATTTTCAGAAATCTCTAATATTCTACCAAATTCAATTATGATATAACAATTTTTCGTTTATTTAAAGTATATTCGCACATGTTTTTATTTAAAATTATTTATATATTATTTATAATTCAATTGAATGATAATTTTTCATTTAATTACCATTTATATATTTGTAAAAACATTAAGTGCGAGTTTTATATGCTATTTTAGAGTCATCCGCTATATCCCGCTATATCCTCGCTGTATTCCCGCTATGACTTTTTGCACCTCCACCGTTTTGAATCTACCGAGCGCATTAACTGCACAGGGTTAGACACATGAATTTTTTTCTTCCCCTCGTTGCATATATAGATAGAATATTTAAAGAACCCTAAATGTATGAGAACAATATACCAAGCTGTCAATGTGAATCTATGTAACAATGGTTCGAGGGTCCTAGAAGTACTATGGCTCCTAGGATATACGCTGTGATTGAAACTTCATGTGGCTATATAGTCAAATATAGTTAGCAACTAAAACGAAGCAGGTATATTTGATGTGGATAATCATTTACCTTAGGTCCACCAAGTCCATCTTGTCTGGATGCAATAACGTTGCCGTTTGCATCTATTCGTCTCTTGATTATATCATGCCTCTGCGACAAAGGAATAAAACCAGTTTCATTATACATATAATAATTTGAATGGAAGGTTCATGCCCTATGTTGGCATATTGTGTACTACTCATGTGGTCAGTGCAAAATACATATTATGCAGAAACTCGGATATGGTTCGGTCGTAATACAAACCACATCTAGATGCTCTTCTCCACTAATATCCATGGCATCGAGACTGACCATAGAACAAGCAAGTGCAGGGAAGGTGATGTCAAACTGCAAGTTCGTATGTAATATGCGATAAGAACCAAATTAACAAGAATTCAGCAAACATTCATGACATTTACTGAGATACTTAAATGTACAAAATTTATATAACCAGCAAATGGAATAAAACCAATAATAAAAACCAACTTCGGAGAAATGTATTCATTTGCAAGTTTTCCATTGAAAATGTAAATTTTTAAACAAACCAAAAGATCAAATTGTAATTACATTTATACGAAGCCGCTCTGCTCTTGAAGTATCAACAATGAGCTTTGTTTCTGTAACTGGATATAGATACAATCCTGAAACAATTCAATTTATATCACTACACTTCTAACAGTGCTTAAAAGGTGAAGTGAGTCTTGCATACAAGTAGGGAGTTTTTGTGCAATCATTAAAAAAAAAAAAAAATTTGAGAAAGTCTTGGTACAAAAGTTTCCTTATGCAATACAAGTTACATGGACACTAATAAGTTCAAAGTACAATCACAAGACAGATATTGATGTGTAAACAAGTAAATCGATAAAAGTAATAGATACAGAAGGATTTTGCTATAAACTTCTATCAAGCCTGGAATACATGAAATAATAAGCTAAATAGTAGCCAATCAAGCAGTCTATTTTACTAGATTACACAATCTTACTTAAAAAAGGAAAAGAAAAAAAGAACACGCACACACACACAAATGCTTAGTAGACAGTTACATGACATTCAAGCAAAATTTCCTTAGAAGAAGAAATGTGAAGAATTACTATGAGTGAAAATTGTCATTTTAGCTTCAATTATGTCTAAAAATAACAAAGGCCATTAAAATATCATATATATTAGA
Source organism: Allium cepa (assembly GCA_030765085.1). Classification (NCBI taxonomy): domain Eukaryota; kingdom Viridiplantae; phylum Streptophyta; class Magnoliopsida; order Asparagales; family Amaryllidaceae; genus Allium; species Allium cepa. The sequence continues at coordinate 496,443,705 of CM060929.1, forward strand.
ACTAAATAAATAAAACTGTTGTTCAATCTTGTAATTCTAGCACAGGGTTGGTCATGTCAATTTACAAATGCTAAAAGTGGTTTTAGTAAAACCGTTTGAATTGATACCTTGAGATAATAGAAAGCCAATTATTATAGCCAATATATACATTTGTTAGCAAATCATTGTATCTACGTTATATGATTTCTTGAAGTGTTTAAGAGGAAATAAAACACAAATACACATTAATTTGGAAATTTTGTGCATTTGCCGAAAACAAACATATAAACAATCAATTAAACATAATCATTTACTGAAGTTCCCAAGCACATCCAGATATCATTATAGATAGGATTGAAGCCTGAAAGGCACAGAATAAGAGCTGAGTTTACCATCATACCTAAGCTTAAAATCTTATCTCATAAGAAGTCCCAAATAATGCATAAATATCGTGTTCTAAGTTCTAACATCTAAGAAACTTGTCATGCATAAGCATGTGGCTAACTAACTGATACATCCATTGTTGATCTAGGACTTACAAAAACTAGATTTCAATGGATAGTCCATCAAGAAATAATTGCCTCGCTAAAAATAGAAAGAATTTTTTTTTTTTTTTCCTGTTAATATTTTAGAGAAGAAGACCTCGAGAACCTGATAAGAAAGCAAAAGAACTTGTGAATGAACTCCTAAACCCAGAATATAAGAGTTGTCTACAAAATGAAGCAATTTGATGATGTTATAAAATGGATGCAACCTAAAGTCAGACACTGAAAGATAATTATATATTTCATGTTGAATTCAAAGCTCCGAAGTATTGATAGCAAACAATTGAAAGCACAAAACGTTGAACTTGAAAGAAAAAAACCCATGTATATGAAATTTGTATGATTGAGTGGTTACATGACTTTGACATTGAAACTAATTTATTGGTGAAAGTAATATTATTAGTTGACACGCTATAAAATTTTAAAGGTTTTATCAAGATTTAAGGAAACTCCTGACCGTGTAGTTGGTTATTGAGTTATATTGACTATTCCAAATATGGTAGTTTTAGTGGGGAAAATTTTCCAAATCAGAAAGAAATAAAAGACTTAATTTTGCATCAACATGTCAGGAGATATTTAATGAATCAGGTAAATTTTCATAAATATCTCATGGTTATGGACTTAAACTATGATAATATACTTGAAGAATTTGCTTCGCAGGACTGAAAGAATATGCAATAAATTAGAAATACAAAGTATGCTTACATTTTTTGCTGTTTTGCTATGTGATCCATGAGGTTTACATTGTTCATATGATATTTGGCATTGAGAGAAAAGAAAAGGAAAAAAAAATAAAAAACAGACACACACACACACAGTTTCACTAATGGCAACATCCTGAACTGACTAGTGCTTGTTGCCAATCTTTAGGATAAGACCACCGGATTCCTCAAACTTGTCTACATACAGATTTTGTTTAGTCTCACTATCAGTCAGTGAACGATCAATTTAACCTCATATTTTGTCTGCACAATAATACTCCAGGTAAGACATCAAAAATTGGACAATCACGATGTTCCAATTATCTAAATAATATAGCAAGGGAATTTTTTTGATGCCATTGGTGGTGATAAAATTTGAACACTTTTCCCATATGTTATATTTGAAAAATCCCAAATGATTATAAAATGTTGACTTTTCTTGTTTCTATTTCCTTTTTTTAAGTGATCGTGCAATTTACTCATCTAGTGAAGTGAGCCCATATGGTAATCGTAGTACAATTTCAGAAACAATTTTCTAAACGAAGGATTTGAATAAATGCAGCAAATTCCCAATTAAGCAACAAGATAAAACCAACACAGTTGGGACTTTTTGTCTAACTTAACCCAACTTAAAGTGCTTATGATGTAGGAGCACATGTCCAACATGAACCTATCGATTTTCAATGTTTCAAAACTCATCAGACGTGAATTTGCATCTACGTAATAAATGTTGCAACCAAAACACCTATGAACAAGCCCTAATACAACAAAATATAAAAGAAGCCATGAAGACAAACAAATGAAAATACGTTTTTGGTTAATTCCCATGTCATAATTCAATACATATTAATAAAAAAAAGCCAAATAGAAAGGGAGAAAAACTACTTAGTTCGGACATGAAAAGGAGAAACATTGCAATCGACGAAATAATTGTGATTATGCCACCGGAAAGAGTTTTGCTGTAGAAATCTTCGCTGATTTTAGGATAAGCGTCTAAATTTCTGAATTTAGCAAAAAGGCCGTCCATTTTTTTTTATTTTTTTTATCTTTTTGAAATAATTGAAAAAAAGTTGAAGATGGAAGACTGGAATCAAAATAAAACTGAATCCGACGAGAGAAGCTCATTTTATTGGAATTTCAGTTTCCCCTTTCCATAAACTAAAGGGAGGTGCAAGGTGCTGAGGGTGAGTGTGTTGGTCATTTCCACTGTTCCGAGTTAAGTTTTGTTGGTTTGATTGGGTATTTAATTTAGCTGATTCGTATTTTACTTTTGAAATATTTATTGTCTGTCGAAATAAAACATAAATAAATATATAATTTAAGTATTCTCATTTAATATTCTATGTTTATCATTAGTAATTTTAACACATGCGATAAATTAAATTAATTTTTTTTTTAATATACTCAGGAGAACTTAAAAAATCGGTAATTAATCTTAGAAAAAGCATTATAGCACTATTAATTTTGACAATATAATAAAAGTTCGGTTAATTTGGTTTAGTCGATAGCCAAACTAATTTTTTTACAGAACGACTAAAAACCAATTCAAAGCCAAATCAAACCAAACCAATCCTAATAGACTGATTTGATTGGTTTATTTTACTTAACCAAAGATGACTTATCCATAGATGTACTTGTGAATTTCGGTCCCTATTGTTGGCCTGATTTACTTCTCGACACCTACTGCATATTAGCTAATATTTAAAATGAAAATTGAATGCATCATCTTACATTGATGAAGTCCCTAATCAAAACAAAGACTATTAACAAACCTCATAATTAAACGGTATTATATATAACAATTATGTTTAAAAGTAATGTAGAACCGAAAGATCATCAAACCAACGATCAAATTAAACTTTGCACTCTTAAAACAATGGTGCAATAGACAATTGATAAATACATTGCAATAAAAAAAAAAAGCAATACTAACAGGAGTTAAGAGCATTGGCATAAATATTAATAGCAACACATAGTATTACGAACTGCGTTAAAGATAATTGAGCAGTTTCAGTGCTAAAGCTGCTCCCAATTAAGCCTAGCGTGGAACAGCTTGTTTGAGCCAAGCATGGAAGCTTAAATCAATGCTGTAGAGGTGGATAATGCAAGCGAAGTGGGCATGCAGTAGATGTAATAACTTTCGATGCACTCTAATAGGGCCAAACAGTCAGGATCTAACCAGTGAAATACTCACAGGAGTAACAGGCCGAGCAAGTTGATGGCGATGTGGAATGCATCATAGCAGATTACGGTTGAACAGAGCATTGTCTTCAAAGTTGGCTATCTTCATCGAGTGGTATAGGCAACGTAGTATTAGTGCACAAGCAAAGTTGATTTACATGGAATTTGGACCTAAATGAATGTTGCAAGCTAAGCTAACACTCCCTCGATTGCATGGTGGCTCTCAATTATAGGGCATTTTCAAAACTAGAACTGCAATGATGGTGAAATTGTTTGTAGCTACTATGTCGGGCCGGTTTTGTATTAATGTGAAGGTGCTCTACTATATAGTGTGCTATTTTACTCTTATAATTACTTAGGCTGAATGGACTCATGTCTATCCATATTCTCTAACTTTTCATTTCTTTTTCTACTAAAAATCGATGAAGATAGAGTACAAAAAACTTAGAAGAAGATATTTATTAGAAGATGATAACGTTTTTGAAGAAGACGATGGTACTAAATTTCAGGTAGAGTATATTTCTGGTACTTGCATCTAATTTTTCTTTGAGGTTTTAAATCGTTGTAATTATAACATAAGAGCAACCAGACCTATGTATATCTTTGAATGATATAACCTAGTGTGATTATGAACGACATTAAACCCGGTGTAGTGAAATATATTGCCTAAGTTTTATACTATTTTTGTTGCGTACTATACTACAACTTATTTATTTTTTCTTGTAGACTATATTGTTTGATAAAAAGGAAGATGATGAAATTATTATGGATTATAGCAACAAGTTTACTGCTTATAATCTATGCGTTCGTAACTCATCTAATTTTGTGTTAGATTACTTTATCGGTCTAATTTAGTTCTAGAAAAGGGATCAAATTTCCTTTATTAAAATAGAAATATTTGCATAATATACACTTTTGAGTAAAATGAGTGATTCTTTCAAGGAGAAGGGTGCTAATGTAATTGTAATTTATTTTACACTCAAAGAGGTGTTACCAACAAATGTAGCAGGTAGTAATAACCCCCTTTACAAAAAGAAAAATAGAAAGTCCCCTAGATAGCATAAATTAAAAATTAAAAATATAGTAGGATCAAGGATAGAACTGACTCATACATCGGGCGAACATCCTTTGGGAGAGCCATTCCAACCTAATGGAAGCAATATATGCCATCGGCTCCGCGTCCACATACCGACTCAAACATCGTTCAAATATCCTCTGAGAGAGCCAGTCTAACCTAATAAGAGGAATCTATGCCATAGGCTCCGCATCCATGTCCCACTCATAGTATCTATAGCTTGGACTGTCCAAGCCACAACAATCTACTATATGTAACACCCCACCTCTATACTCATACTATCTGAGAATATTACAAGTAATATTGTTGAGTAATACAGAAAATATGGCTGGATAGGAATGACCAATCATGTTTATTCCCTAAGGCTAATACTGCCACGCTTTTACCTTTATTTGTAGAAATAGAATGGTGTGACTAGTCGTGGCACAAAGAAATATACTTGTTGACTAATATAAATCGAAACAATATATTACATAATACTAAACACAAATCACAAATCACAGCGGAAATTATAATACAGGCCAAATATATTATATATAGTGAGTTTACAAAAGAGAATACTAAACTCACATATATACACACAAGTCTAAAAGCTAGATAAGTACAAAATATACATCATGAGTCACCGTCTCTTATACAAGAGTCGTATAGAACATATATGCAAGGAGTGGAACAAAATGATACTTATAATATAAATATCTATCTCGAAAGCTAGCCTAACATCCAAGATCATTGTATCCCTGTACTTGACAAGTCTCACTCTGACCCGAGTAATTTATAAAATAAAGATGTCAGACTATCTCTAAATATAACTAGTGAGATCACATAATAAACATGCATACTCGGAATATACTAATAATTATATAATGTGCCAGCATCCAATAAAAAGGCATTAATACTAACCACCACGTCACAAAGTCATACCATGTCTATCAATGACAATCGTCTCAAATATGGTGATAAAGGTTCAAACTTAGAAATCACAAGGATAAAAGAGACTGCGTGAAAGCAAGTTAAACTCCAGAAAATATAAGACAGCATGAAAGCGAGTCAAACCAAAAGACTAGCACGAAAGTGAGTCAAAACTACAAAACTAACATAAAAGTAAGTCAAAACCAAAAGACTAGCACAAAAGCGAGTCAAAATTCTAAGACAAGCATGAAAGCGAGTCAAAAACATAAAACAAGTAAGAAAACAAGTCAAAATCAAAAGACTAGCATGAAAGCGAGTCAAAACAAAAGACGAGCACATAACAAATCGAGCAAGATAACCGGTCCTATAGATATCTTGACTATAAGAGAATTCTTAGTGCGAGTTGCTCTCTTCCAAGGGGAGACTGATACGAAAAGCTCTAAGAGTCCAACAAGGAATGAAACCGCTAAACTCCTACAGTCATAATATACTTGATCCTCATAATGCGTATTCTACTTACTATGCACTTGTGAGGTGTCGTGTGACGCCCCACCTTTATACCCACGCTAGCCAAGAACACTACGGTATAGTGCTGTCAACTAGCGCGGAGAATAAGGCTGTTGAGGAGCGACCATCCATGTAATTGCTTATCACACGGTGGCTATAAATAATCTTCGAAAACAAACATAGAAAAAAGCATAACATAAATCAGTCACAGACATCCATAGCACAAAGGCGGAAGAAGATATGAATATATAACTAACACATGAAAGTGTACATCAGAGTAGTGGTAAAAAAGATCCACAATAATACAAAAGAATAGCAACACGTGCTATACAAAAGAATACAACTATGAGTCTATATCTCAAGTGTATACAACAAAAACTGTTAATCTAAATAGTTAGCCAAAAGTCAGAGTAGAAAATCCCGGGAAGAAGTCAAGCAGAAGCACCTGTAACATCTCGGCCTGACCCGAGTATTATTTAAGAAAATAATAAACGGATCAGTCTAGCTATAAATATCAGATGACATGATATAAAATAAAAGATATGGCATAAACATAAAATATCCATACTGACATACTACTATAAGTATGCAAATGATGATCAACAGAAGATCAATCAATATCACAAGAATCTTCTCAAAGATCCAAAGAGGGCATCATACCCTAAACTTGTACTCATAACAAGTCAATGACATAAATTCCAGAAATCAACACAAGAAATCCAGAAATCATAGAAAAAAGGGAAAGAGGCCTATCACATGACGGTCCGAAGACCATGGGGAGCTACCCCATATGGATGAGTCGGAATCCCCGAGATGAGGTCTAGGCTAACCAAAAAGCAAAAAGGTATGTGTGAATGGAATCACACAAATGGTGTCTAGCCTGACCTCGCAACAAAAAGGTATGTGTGAGTGGAATCACACAAATGGTGTCTAGGCTAACCAAAAAGCAAAAAGGTATGTGTGAATGGAATCACACAATGGTGTCTAGCCTAACCAGGAAGCAAACAAAGAGACATCGTACAATTGCTAGCCTAAATCACAAAATGATCGTCATGATCAACGTGAAGTGTCAATTACACTAAGCTAGTAAATATAAAAGTTTAGCTCCATGTCCCATAACCACTTGCTTAACTCAAATATTTACGAACAAACCGTAGATCTTCACTAGAAAATTGTCACAAAAAGGTTCAGTCGAACAAGTCCAAGAGTTAACCGATGAAGCAAACGCAAGCGTTTCATACCACTTGTTTTACTAAGCCGTTTAATTCAATTTCTCATACGAGTGAGATAAAAGTTTGTATATACTAGTAGATTGGAAAATGGTTTAAGAAAAGAGCTTTATTATTGAAAATAGAGTTGAAATCATTTTGTTGAAAGAGTTTTGATATTTACTACTAGTATTGAAACCTTCATATTTTAAAGTGACAAATCATAGGAGTGATTGTAGAAACAATCAATCATAAAAATTCACATACGAAGACGTGAATAAAATCCAAAGAAACTGACAAAGAATCCATCGAAATAGATATTCAAAAATCCATAAAATCGACCGAGAAGCCAAGATAGTTTGTCTCGAAGAATGGTCAACTCAGCATCTCAACAAGGCAAGTTCCGTTGAATGTTTTTCAGATAAGATCCCCTACGGAGGGGGGGGTCCGGGGGGGAGGGGGGTCCGGGGGGGGAGGGGGGTGGTGATGTGCACGTAAATGTGCACATTTTTATCGCCATATTTAATCTATTTAAATTAAATAAATGATCATATTGGGTATCTTAACTTGTTTTAACCAAAATTCACATTAATTCCAAATTGTCACACATTCATCTTCATACAAGGGTGAAATGGTCATTTTTGTGCATTTATTAAATTGAGAAAATTTACTTAGAATTTTCTATGTTTTTTGTAGGAAATTTGGTGACTTTTACAAGTGGTTTCATGAAGATATGCATGCACAAAATCAATACAAAGGAATGAAGATGGAAATAATTCAAAGTAAGATAATGGAGGACCCCACCTACCCACCTACCTTAATGTACAAATTAAAGGCTAATGCACATGCTTATGGATTTAATGGCTTCATGTACATTTAAGTGGGGATTAAAACATGCTAATGATAACTTGGCCTCCACACTTTCTCATGGGCATTTTGGGCATTCCCCAGAAATAGGAATTAGGGTTTTAAACTTGTATATATACCCCTTATGTTTCATGTAGATCTTCCTCTTAGTTAGTTAGTTTTAGTGGAGAAAATAAATCAAATATCTCTTTCTTTCCATGGCTACTTAGTCATTTCTTCTCTTATGTAATTCTTTTTTATGCAATGTTAATTATTGTTTCTTTTTAATTACATGTTCATTTACTTTCATGTTGTAGTGTAGATCTCTTCTCTTTTATGCAAGTAGACTAGTTTTCTTTTCATTTGCTTTCTCTTTTTCTTTCTTGTTTGCTTTCATGTTGCTTTCTACATTTGTTGATTTGATAACAAATATGAGAGCTTAATCCCTACAATTTAGGGGTAATGAAGCTCTAGTATGTAGATGCAACATTTTGATGTTTATGCTCTCTTTTTGTACTTTAATGGAAACACTTGAAGTGGATTAATGATGTTGTTTAGCTTTGAATTTGATAGTCTATGTTGTTCATAACAAATAGGCTATACTTAAACAAACAAAACACAAATTGCCTCTTCATTTACATATGATTATGGCAAGAAAGTGATTGTTGAAATTAAAATTTGATGGCTTATATTTCTAATTAATAGTTAATAGGCCATGCTTAAAATAGATTTTGCTTTCAACTTTGTTGTCATATTTTATGAAATTTAAAAGTGTATTAGTGGTTGTGTTATAGTTTGATGGTTTATATTGAGCTAATTAATAGCACAAATATACCATGCTTATGATAAGCACATCAACTAATTCACTAATGACTAGAAAAGAGAGATCATAACTTCAAATTGTTGATTTATGTGATCTAGAGAATGGAAATTGCCTCTAAATTGTCTTAACACTCTCATATTTTTATCATTTTCTTTTGCTTGTTTTTCTTCTTTTCTAGTTTAACATTCTCTTCAAGATTGGTTTAATTTGATTGAATAGATTTTTTAAAATCATCAATTCCCTGCGGATCGACCCGTATTCGCCGCGTGCTACATTCGTACACCGTGCGCTTGCGGTATAAATTTTATTTCTAAATTCGTTCGACGGTTTTCTAATCCGATAGAATTTCCGTCGACGAACAAGTTTTTGGCGCCGTTGCCGGGGAATTGTTTTGATTTTGATTTTCTATTATTCGGATTAGTTTTCTTTGATTTCTGTGTGTGTTTGCACTTATAAAAAAAAATTGTTGTGTGTGTTTTTTGTGTGATTTTGTTTGTGTGCTTGTTTCTTGCTTTTCTTTCCATTTGCATTGCATTTCTATTATTAAAAAAAAAACATTCACACAATCTCATTTGAAAAAGAAAAAAAAAATCATTCATTTGCATTTCATTTTACTCTTTACATTTCATTTTACAATTTATAACTCAATTTCTTTTACAAACTTGATTGCCTAAAAACTGTGTAGTTCTCCCCCTTCTCTGTTACTGTTACTGCACAATCTTCTCACTGTTATCCACTTCACCACTTCAAACCATATACAAACCACTGCTATCCACTACTTCTCTTCTGCCCACAGCCATCCCCTGCTGCTGCTGCACCGAGTAATATCATCATAGTTTGATACCCCCCCTAACTACCACTGTCAAGCAGCAACCACTCGACTTCTGCCATCACCAGTGCTACAACATCCCCAGCCCATTTCAACTTCCTTGTTCCACTGATCACTACCCACAATCTGACCAAAATCACCGTCATCCACTGTTGCTAACTGCAATCCTATTCCACACTCTCCTGCCACTTCATTTTCGACAACAGCAAATTTCAAACTTCAACAACAACTAAACATACCTCTTCTGCCCATCTCCCCTCTTCCCTAGACATCACTCAACCATCCACCACTGTAGCAAGCGTTTCCCATCCAACTGCCTTTTGCCTTCAACCACCACAAATCTACTTCCATAATAAACCATTCACATCCACATTACAACACAAACAATTCACTGCCGTTTCAATTCAACTCAATTCCCCTTCCACTTCAATTTACTCCACTACATAATCCACCCGCAGCCATTTCAACACTTCCACCTTCTGACTACTGCCTTCACTTTCATCTGTGCATACACACCTCATTGACCACCTTTCAAACTGCTGTTTTGTGCATTTTCATTTACAAACTGTCACATACACTTCATCTTCTACCCAACAAACTGCTGCATACTCCAAAACAAACCCACTGCCATTCATCACACTTACAACAGCAGACTCCCCCGCCACACACTCAACTTCATTCAATCACAACCAATATCACCTCCACTGCCTTGCCTCTTCATACTTGCTTGATACCATCACTCAGACCACCCTCCTCTCAATCACAAAAACCACATCCACCACTACCATAGTACACTTCACATTTCCACTTTCATTGCCTACAAACTGCAACCATCAACTCACCCTCCAATTCGACCAGCATATCCCACCGAGCACTGCAAACTGCAGTACACCACCCATCATCTAGCAAACACCCCTACTGCCTAAAAAAAACTTGCCTCTGTTGCCCTTGCCTATTACCCAATTGCAAGCTACCACTCACGAACTCCCAGCCATCAAAAGCTCCTCCTTTGTTCTCACTATTCTAACACACCTCCGAAACAACCATTTTCCAGACCGGATCATCAACTCTTCTGCTGTCTACTGCTTCATTATCTCAACACTGAAAGCTTTTATACGACTACCATTACTTCAACTCAATAGCTGCTACAACACTCCAGTCAACACCATCACCACTTCACAACTACATCAAGCAAACACTCCACTACAGTACACCATCATTCCCTGCCCATAACTGACCTGTCACGGCCTCCAATCCAATTGACTGAGCCTCCCAGACCATCCACGAACTCCACCTCCATCCCCTCAACCTCTGCAATCGCCTCTCGAACCAATTCACATCACCATCCCCAAATCATCTCATTCGAACTACCCTCAACAACCACGAATTCCACACTGCAACCAGTACCACCATCGCCACCCAAACCTCACCGCAACCAATCCCCAAATTCCATTCCATTCGAAACCCAATTCGCGAAACAATCTCGTAAGCAAGCATCGCGATTTAGTTTTGAGAATTGAACACTCGAGAAATCGAACTTGATTTTGATTTTTGATTTTGATTTTGATTTAGGTTTTGAGAAATTTTCTGTTAGAAGAATTCGTGAATTGCATTGTGAATTTGGTCAGGCTTGATTTTAAATTGTGAAGGGGTTTTAATTGGGCCGGGTTTGCTTTCTTTTTAGGTTGAGTAATATTGTTTAGGCTGAGTAATTCTTTGTTTAAAATAAATAAATAAAAAAGGGAATTTGTTTTGTTTTTGTTCTGTTTTATTTTGTTTTCAACTCGTTTCATTTTAGTTTCTCTTTGTTAAAAAAAACCATTTTTTTTTAAGTAAAACCCTACTTTTAAGTTTCCTTTCAAAAAAAAAACAAAAAAAAGAAATTGTACATATTCTTGTTTTATATTTCAGGTTGCCAAAGCAGAATTTCAGAAGGACGACTGCTGCCAAAAAAATTGCCTGCTTGCTAATAGTTTTTTTTTTATTTGCCTTGCATTGTATATATCTCTTGTTTTTATTAGTTGCATTGTTGATTGCTTGCATTTGAATTTATATATAAAAAAAATCAAAAAAAAACAAAAACAAAAAAACAAACAAATAAAAACAAAAATCATTTGTAGTTGCATTGTTAATACACGTTTAATTTCTGCTTTGCATTTCATCTTAGATTTTGATTAATAATAACGGTTAGAAATCAATAACACTAAATTGTATATTGACAATTTGTTTTTTTTCGACAATTTAATTTCTCGGTGTCTAGGCTACGGCAGAGTAATAACCATTTATAAATATTACGGTGATTCGTAAATATTATAGTGGTTGTTCCTCTGAAGGTACTTAAACCTTCAGCTGCATTGCTACGGTGATTCGTGGTGCACCGATAAATCCTGTCCGTTACCTGGCTGAGAACTATCTTGTTGATTTAAGACAGAGTGTGATTATACAATTTTGGGTTAACTTAGGATAAATCATTTGTAATTAACCTTGCATTCATTTAGTTGCTTTAGTTCATGCATATTTAAAAAAAAATTCAAAAATCCAAAACTAAAAAAATTGTAAATATTCCTTTTATTTTTCTTTGAATGTTTTAAATACTTTTACTTTGAAATTTCAAAAATCCAAAAAAAATAATATATAAAATCTTTTCGAAAGCCAAAAAAAATTGAAAATCCAAAAACAAAACAAAAATCAAATTTTCAGTTTGAAAAATAAATTCTATTTGTAAATATTTTTCTTTTATAAAAAAAAAACCAAAAAAAAAATTCCTGAAAATGTCCGAGTTTTCTTTTTCTTACTCACTTGATTTTAGTTTGGAAAATCAGTATAATCCATACAATTTCACTCAAAATTCTTATGGATATTTTAACGACAACTATTTTGTAAACAATTCAAATTTTGAACAACACAGTTTTCAAAACGATGATCAACCTTCGACTCTTGAAAATAGCATTGAAATGATTTCATCTTTACTCGAACTTTCTACACGATAAAATCAAGAGATAAATGATTTATGTAATTCTGATTTGTGTAATAACTCGAGTCGAGAATTTCAAAATTTGAATTCAATTCAAAATTCAAACGATTACGATTATAACCCATGCCAATTTAATTTCGAGCTCCAAAATGAATTCCAAACTCAACATGAAAATGGGAACAACTTTTCAAACGAATTTGGCAATGGGAATAATCTTAACCATGTTACGAGTGAAAATTTTTTTTCTCAACAAATCCAAATCGAAAACTCTCAATTTAATAACTATAAATTGGATTTTGTTGAACAAATGAATGAAATTTACGATAATCACACGGATTTGTTGTTTGAAACTTATATGAAACAACGTGAACAACAAAATCAAATCTCAACGTGTGATGAGTCAAGTGATAATCCATCTTTTACCCAAATCGACGATTTTCAAATAACAACTTTTGAATTTGATAATGACGATCTTAATCAAGTTGTTGAAAATACGGTAATTGAATTGGATTTCAATTCTTTTGAGGGTACGAAACTCGATTTAAATTTCGATCTTCCTTTTTCTGAAAATTTGAATACAACAACTTTGAATTTTGAACTTGATTTATGTAATAAAGTTGTTGATAATCCAACAAAGGAAGACGAATTTAATGAACACGAATTTTTTGGACTTTTGGATGACGAGTTGTTAAATTCTGAAGGGGAAGATGAAAATCACCATTTTGATTTTGAAATCAATAGTTGTGAAAATGTTTTCAATGATAAGCTTGAATTTCAAATTGGTGAAAATAAACTTGAACTTCAATCAATTGTTTTGTCGACCCTGAAAATCATCGAAAATAAAACAACTCGTACGATTTTTAATAAAACGACATTCGTTTTTCCAAATCGACAATCAACTTCAAATTCTTTTACGATTTGGTTTTTCGTGCTTAAGCCGTGTCTCACGCATTTGACGAGACAAATGAATTGGTCTTTGGAAGACCATTTCATTTACTTTTTGACTATATACTTTCTCATCTCTTGTAAATAATAATCTTTCATGTAAATATTAGATTTTTATTTTATTTTTCTCCTTCCACTTGGGTTGACTATGGGGACACAGTCAAAATTAAGTGTGGGGGGAGACTCATCTTCATTTTTTTTTCATGGTTTATTTTTGCTTTGAAAAAAAAAAATTAAAAAAAATCCCAAAAACAAATTTTCTTTTGATTTATTTTTAAAAGAAACATTATAAGATAAATATATGGCTTTGGTTTATTAAATTGAAATTTTTGAAAATTTATTGGTCTTAACAAAAATAAAAATGAAGTTTGATTACAAATAATAATGGTTTAACTAGTATATAGGAAGATTCATACGTGTTGATTATGAAGTACATCCTAATTGAAAATCTTTGTTTTAAAAAGTGGTTGATTTAAAGTAAAGGATATAACATTTTTTTTGTCTTCTAAGTTAAATGGTGCTAAGGTGATTTTGCAAAACTCCCTCTCAAAAAGATATAAAAATAAAAAATAATAACATCCAAGTATTCACTCTCATTTAAAAGTCCTCACGGTTATGCATGGGTGAATTACTTGGAATCTTTGATTATGTGCTTTCATACTCATTTAAAAGTCCTCACGGTTATGCATGTATGGAACACATGTAAAAAAAAACATAATAAAAACCACCTACGGTCGATAGGTGTATGCACGAAAGTGTGTGCACTCGCTATGCTCTGTACTCCCCTCACATAAGCCCGAAAGGCAGTGCATGGGTGGTATATCTGGCCTCAGTTTACCTGAGCTAGGTGTGTAATTTTTTTTGCAGATAATGAGAGAGCAAGCAATTGAAATCCTAGCACTATTTTTACTTATTTGATTTGATCTGTTATTGAAAAGAAATGAAAATACCACTTTGATAAACTTTGATAATCAACTAAGGATCCATTTTATAATTACACTTTGTTATCAACCGAAACAACAAGTTAAACTATTGTCTATTTGTTATGATAACTTGATTTTTGTTGAAAATTTTGACGAGTAAATGACATAAATTTTCAAGATAATAACCAAAACCTATATTTAACTTATTTGTGTCAATTTAAAAATAAATCCTTCATTTGTAAATATTTTCAAAAATTTGCATTCATCTCTTTGTAAATAAATCTTGCATTTTGTAAATATTTTCATCATGCATTTGGATTTTGTGGGTAGTATCCGCTGAAAACCCTCACGAGACAACACTCGTCCTACTGGGGACACCCAGAGGTTTAACGGCTTGTTGCATACGCTCAATGCAATCGTGTTTCCTACAAAAACGGATTTACCTTAGTTTCCCTTTATTCGAGGACGAATAAAAAGATAAGTGTGGGGGTATTTGATGTGCACGTAAATGTGCACATTTTTATCGCCATATTTAATCTATTTAAATTAAATAAATGATCATATTGGGTATCTTAACTTGTTTTAACCAAAATTCACATTAATTCCAAATTGTCACACATTCATCTTCATACAAGGGTGAAATGGTCATTTTTGTGCATTTATTAAATTGAGAAAATTTACTTAGAATTTTCTATGTTTTTTGTAGGAAATTTGGTGACTTTTACAAGTGGTTTCATGAAGATATGCATGCACAAAATCAATACAAAGGAATGAAGATGGAAATAATTCAAAGTAAGATAATGGAGGACCCCACCTACCCACCTACCTTAATGTACAAATTAAAGGCTAATGCACATGCTTATGGATTTAATGGCTTCATGTACATTTAAGTGGGGATTAAAACATGCTAATGATAACTTGGCCTCCACACTTTCTCATGGGCATTTTGGGCATTCCCCAGAAATAGGAATTAGGGTTTTAAACTTGTATATATACCCCTTATGTTTCATGTAGATCTTCCTCTTAGTTAGTTAGTTTTAGTGGAGAAAATAAATCAAATCTCTCTTTCTTTCCATGGCTACTTAGTCATTTCTTCTCTTATGTAATTCTTTTTTATGCAATGTTAATTATTATTTCTTTTTAATTACATGTTCATTTACTTTCATGTTGTAGTGTAGATCTCTTCTCTTTTATGCAAGTAGACTAGTTTTCTTTTCATTTGCTTTCTCTTTTTCTTTCTTGTTTGCTTTCATGTTGTTTTTTACATTTGTTGATTTGATAACAAATATGAGAGCTTAATCCCTATAATTTAGGGGTAATGAAGCTCTCTAGTATGTAGATGCAACATTTTGATGTTTATGCTCTCTTTTTGTGCTTTAATGGAAACACTTGAAGTGGATTAATGATGTTGTTTAGCTTTGAATTTGATAGTCTATGTTGTTCATAACAAATAGGCTATACTTAAACAAACAAAACACAAATTGCCTCTTCATTTACATATGATTATGGCAAGAAAGTGATCGTTGAAATTAAAATTTGATGGCTTATATTTCTAATTAATAGTTAATAGGCCATGCTTAAAATAGATTTTGCTTTCAACTTTGTTGTCATATTTTATGAAATTTAAAAGTGTATTAGTGGTTGTGTTATAGTTTGATGGTTTATATTGAGCTAATTAATAACACAAATATACCATACTTATGATAAGCACATCAACTAATTCACTAATGACTAGAAAAGAGATATCATAACTTCAAATTGTTGATTTATGTGATCTAGAGAGTGGAAATTGCCTCTAAATTGTCTTAACACTCTCATATTTTTATCATTTTCTTTTGCTTGTTTTTCTTCTTTTCTAGTTTAACATTCTCTTCAAGATTGGTTTAATTTGATTGAATAGATTTTTTAAAATCATCAATTCCCTGCGGATCGACCTGTATTCGCCGCGTGCTACATTCGTACACCGTGCGCTTGCGGTATAAATTTTATTTCTAAATTCGTTCGACGGTTTTCTAATCCGATAGAATTTCCGTCGACGAACAGGTGGCAACCCCCCAAGGTGGGGGTGCGGGGGCAACACCCCTGCTACGGGGTTCGACCTGCCCGGTCAGGTCGCAGGGGTCCAGAGGGCAGCGCCCCGACCAAAACGGTGCGACCTAGTGAAGACTAAAGGGAGGATAGGATCAAGCGGCCTAAGGGGGTACGCGACCTAATGGAGCAAAGGGGCAAAAGTCACGCGACCTAACGGTTTATAGGTCTAACGACCTAACAGGTTAGAGGTCATACGACCTAGTGGGTTAACGGTCTAACGACCTACGGGTTATAGGTCCAACGACCTAACGGGTTATAGGTCCAACGACCTAACGGTATATAGGTCAGGCGACCTAACAGTGTTGCGACCTAAAAATGGAAGGCAAGGCCGAGCGACCTATCGAAGTAAAGAGGCACGTGACCTATCGGTGTTACGACCTAAGGGTCCTACGACCTAAAGGAATAAACAAATAGGCCAAGCGACTTAAAGAACCAAGGCCACACGAGTTAAGGCCTAATGACCTAACCCCGAACGACCTAAGAACGAAGCGAGCGACCTATGGTCATAAACGAGGTCGAGCGACCTAAAACGTCGCGACCTAGCGACCTAAGGAATTCGAAGCCACATGACCTAAAGGGGTAAGTGGTCGAGCGACCTAAAAGAAGCAGCGACCTAAAACGTCGCGACCTAGCGACCTAAGAGAGGGCGAGGTACGCAACCTAGTGGCAGAACAGGACGAGCGACCTAAGGGGATGAGGGCCGAGCGACCTAAAATATAAAGAGTCCAGCGACCTAGAACCGAATGACCTACGACCTAAGGAGCTTGCGACCCACGACCTAAAGCCCAACGACCCACGACCTAATTCCGAAGCGCCGAGCGACCTAACGTTATAGGCCATTTTAGGTCGGAAACGAGCTATTTGAAGGCCGAGACTTTTCCACGAGGACGACCTAGCAAAGGCAGAGCGACCTAAGTGCAGTTTTTCACCAAAAACACTAAAATTTGGAGTTTTTCGCCAAACCAATCCAAACCAAATGCAAATGTACATGCCAACATGATAGGGATTCATTTCCAACAGTCCAAGATAGTTATAAGCAAGAGTGTGAGATAAAAATCTCACCTTTTCACTAAAATGGATGAAGATGAAGCTTGAAGCCAATGGAGAAGCAATCCAAAGCTTGAATCCAATATCGTCTACTTGAATTTGGAGGTGAATGTTGGATTAGCAATTAAATTTGAGCTTGGAGTTTTAATTTTCCATTCTCTTCACCATTAATGCAAGTTTCAAGTTAGTTAGGAATTTATGAAGAGTGAGGAGAAGGGGGTTGGAACTTGGGCTTAATAGGCTAAACTAACCCTAAGTCCAAAGCGAGAAAAGTTAGTGAAATTACACTAACTCCAAACCTATCGATGTTTATACTTAAAAAAGTTGTAAACGACATTTCGAACTCAATGGAAGTGGTCTCAAGTCCTAATTTGACCGTTTGCAAAAAGTAGCTTTTCGGACCAAAATCCGATTAACGATATAATATTTAAATAAAATATTTAAATATAAACTCGATAAATATGGGGGTTATTACATGTCACGCCTATTGACAAATGATGCAAGTGTTATGATGTTGAATATAGTGGGAGGTATAGTCTATTGGCTTTATGGTATAGGGCTAATAACGAAAAAGATACCACGACTTGGGTTGCGACCCCGCAGTCTACCGCTAGGGCGAAGAACTAGCCTACAAGGTCAAGTGAAGGAATGCACTAATGAATATGATACACTATAGAAATAAAATGCTTCCCCAAGATACTATTTAATCAAAAAGTGTTGTATACTTTCCGATTGTAATTACCCGACTGTCCTCTAATGTCTCATAACCACTTGGCGACACTTGAATATTTACTAAGGGATAGTAAATTTCACTTGACTAAAATATTCTATCCATTGAGTCGATGCGATGAAGTGATACAAGTGTTCCATACCACTTATACTACTAAAACGTTTAATTAGAGTTCTCATTTTATGGAAGGAAGAATTTGCATGAAAGTAATAATTTAAAAGTCATTAGAAAAACCCACAGAAGGATAAAGAGCCTGAAGGCCAAACTCAATATATTATTTAAAGAGAAGAATTAGTTAAAAAGCATAGGTATTAACTTTTCAAACATACGGAATGCTTTTCAATACACTTTATATCTTTTTAAACCTTTTTCTTTAAATCCATAAACCTTTTATTACTCAACATGCGTGCGTGTATATATACAAATATACCTGTGTGTTGTGTGTGTGTTAAAATCTAAACATATATATACAATTTACTTCACCTTTTTGAACATTATTATTGTAAAAACTCACTAATAATCTTCTTTTTAAGATATTTGTAAATTTATATTATGGAACCATAATTCAAAATTTCAATTTGAAGTTAATAATAATAATATATAAACTCTAAATGTGATTTTTAAATAATATTTTGTAATATAATTAGTTTTAAGAAAATGTCCTTCCATGAATCTTTATATATGTATGTATTATAATTAATAAATTATAAAACTGAAAATCACATAAGAATATGGTATAATCAAAATCCCTAAAATCACATAAATCAACAAAAATCCGAAGGGAACCCCAAGAAATCAGTCAAGCAATAATTTACCTAGAGTTGTAAGGCTCCAGGATCGATCACCAGTCGACCCGATCGTCAACCGATGTTGGAATTTCCTAGAGCCTTACAGCTCTAGATAAACAACTTCATCGTCGTTTATCCCGATTCTGGCACCTGATGTTGGTTTTACGAACACCAATACAACCTATATAAGGACATGCAATTATCTAAGCAAGCATATACATCAGTAATTGACCAAGAAACATTATAACTTGTAACTTTAGCACTTTCAATCGATATTACTTCAGAGATACATACAATTTATACACAATTAGCTACTGCAATCATCAATACAAATTATGATAGTAGCATGCAATCAAAGTAGAGATAGTGGTGAGGTTTACTCACCTTAAACTCCTTAAATCCTTAGCCAAAAACACATAAAATAACCTGCCTTCTCTTATTTCAGCCAAACCCTAGAACCAATGCATACAGGAGAACGAAAGAGGATTCAAAACACTATGAAACTTGAAATAAACGAGTCAAAGGGTAGGCTAGAGTTTGAAATCATTATCTTGAATTTATTAGAATTTTGCAGAATTTTTCTTGGAATTAAAATATGAAATTTAGCTTTAGGGTTTTACAAGAGATCGAGTTTTTTTCTAATTTTTTTTTCTTCTGAATATTGGAATGTAGAATGAGAACTAGGAAGAGGATTTCTTTCTTATGTTAGCTATTGGGCCTTAAGTTGTAATAAAACCCAATAAGAAAAGAATTGCTTTTTATTTCGTTTTATTCTCTTAGGCCTCTTTTTTTTTTTTTAAAGTCTTGTTAATAAATCATGAAACAAAGCCTTAACATGATACATCTCTTTTAAAATGAAATCCCATTAAAAGGATTATTTACAAAATAACACTCCTTATCTTTATCTTTACCACTAATAAAGAGAATTCATTGAAGAGATTTACTCGGTGTCTTTTTGAAATTTCAAATATACCCTTTTACATCTCATAGAGAAATAGTATTCAAATATAGGTATATAACATGTTATTTTCTAAGTACACCTATTAGTCGCCTGAAAAATTATAGCGCGTATTCATAAGATGAAGTATCCGAGTGTACCATATTGTCCTTAATTTAGGTGGGAGTTCAACGGTCGAAGTTTTTCCTGATTCCGAGTTAGTATGAAGAAGTTATTGCAGTCTGAACAAAAAAATAGCGGCTTCTACACTAGGCGGAGTTCAAATTTAGGGATGTGGTAGCCTATTATTTTCTATGTATAACTGTCAGTCCCCATGGAGAACTACAATGTGCATTCACAAGATGAAGTATTCTAGTGTTCCATATTGTCCATAATTTAGGTGGGAGTTAATCAGTCGAAGTCTCGCTGCATTTCGAATTAGTATGAAGAAGTTATTGAAGTCTGAACAAAATAAATAGCGGCTTCTGCACTAGGCAGAGTTCAAATATGGGGATGTGGTAGCATGTTATTTTCAAAGTAAACTGTCAGTCCCCATGGAGAATTACAGTGCGTTCACAAGATGAAGTATCCGAGTGTACCATATAGTCTGTAATTTAGGTGGGAGTTCATCGGTCGAAGTTTTGCCTGATTCCGAGTTAGTATGAAGAAGTTATTGCGGTCCGAAGAAAAAAAATAGCACCTTCTGCCTAGGCGGAGTTCAAATATGAAGATGCAGCATGTTATTTTCTAAGTATAACTATTAGTCACTATGGAAAACTACAACGAGCATTGAAGTGGGGATATACCTGTTATTTTTTATGTACAACTGTTAGTCACCATGAAGAACTACAATGTGCATTCACAAGATGAAGTATCCAAGTGTACCATATTGTTAGTCATTTAGGTGAGAGTTCATCGGTCGAAGTTTTTCCTGATTTCGAGTTAGTGTGAAGAAGGTATTGCAGTTTGAAAAAAAAATATCGGCTTCTGCACTAGACGGAGTTCATATATGGGATGTGGTACCCTGTTATTTTCTAAGTACAACTGTCGGTACCCATGAAGAACTACAGTGTGCGTTCACAAGATGAAGTATCACAGTGTTCCATATCATTCATAATTTAGGTAGGAGTTAATCGGTCGAAGTCTCGCCGGATTCTGAATTAGTATGAAGAAGTAATTGCAGTCTGAGCAAAAAAGTAACGGCTTCTGCACTAGGTGGAGTTCAAATATGGGGATGTGGTAGCATGTTATTTTTCAAGTAAACTGTCAGTCCCCGTGGAGAACTACAATGTGCGTTCACAAGATGAAGTATCCCAATGTATCATATTGACCATAATTTAGGCGGAAGTTCATCGGTCGAAGTTTTGCCTGATTTCGAGTCGGTATGAAGAAGTTATTTCAGTATGAAGAAAAAATAGCATCTTCTGCCTAGGCGGAGTTCATATATGTGGATACATCCTCTTATTTTCTAAGTACAATTATTAGTCAGCATAGAGAACTATAGTGAGCGTTGAAGTAGGGATATCACCTATTGTTTTCTAAGTACAACTGTTAGTCACCATGGAGAACTACAATGTGCGTTCACAAAATGAAGTATCTGAACGTATCACATTCTCCGTAATTTAGATGGGAGTTCATCGGTCGAAGTATCACCTAATTCCGAGTTAGTATGAAAAAGTTATTGCAGTCTGAACAAAAAAATAGCGGCTTCTACACTAGGCAGAGTTCAAATATGAGGATGTGGTAGCCTATTATTTACTGAGTACAGTTGCCAGTTTCCATGGAGAACGACAGTGTCCGTTCACAAGATGAAGTGTCCGAAGATTTTATAATCTCCGTAATTTAGGTGGAAGTTAATCGGTCGAAGTCTCTCCAGATTTCGAATTAGTATGTAGAAGTTATTGAAGTTTGAACAAAAAATAGCGCTCTACATTAGGAGGAGTTCAAATATCTTTATATTTACTACTAATAAAGAGAATTCATTGAATAGATTTACTCGGTGTCTTTTTGAAATTTCAAATATACCCTTTTACATCTCATAGAGAAATAGTATTCAAATATAGGGGTATAACATGTTATTTTCTAAATACAATTGTTAGTCACCATGGAGAATTACAATGTGTGTTCACAAGATGAAATATCCGAGTGTACCGCATTGTCCGTAATTTAGGTGGGATTTCGTAGGTCGAAGTTTTGCATGATTCCGAGTTAGTATGAAAAAGTTATTGCAGTATGAACCAAAAAAATAGCGGCTTCTGCACTGGACGGAGTTCGAACATGGGGATGTGGTAGGCTGTTATTTTCTAAATACAACTATCAGTCCCCTTATAGAACTATAATGTGCATCCATTAGATGAAGCATCCGAGTGTTCCATATTATCCGTATTTTAGGTGGAAATTAATAGGTCGAAGTCTCGTCGGATTCCGAATTAGTATGAAGAAATTATTGTAGTTTGAACAAAAAAATAACGGCTTCTACACTAGGCGGAGTTCAAATATGGCGATGTGGTACCATGTTATTTTCTAAGTAAACTGTCAGTCCCTATAGAGAACTACAACATGCGTTCACAAGATGGTGTATCCAAGTGTACCGTATCATCTGTAATTTAGGTGTGAGTTCGTCAGTCGAAGTTTTGCGTAATTCTGAGTTAGTATGAAAAAGTAATTGCAGCGTGAAGAAAAAATAGAAACTTCTGCCTAGGCGGAGTTCAAGTATGAGGATATAGCCTGTTATTTTCTAAGTACAACTATTAGCCACCATGGAAAACTACAGTGAGCGTTGAAGTGGGGTATAGCCTGTTATTTTCAAAGTACAACTGTTAGCCACCATAGAGAACTACAGTGTGCATTCACAAGAAGAAGTATTCAAGTGTGCCATATTTTCCATAATTTAAGTGGAAGTTCATCAGTCGAAGTTTTGCCTGATTTCGAGTTAGTATAAAGAAGTTATTGCAGTTTGGATAAAAATAGCGGCTTCTGCACTAGGCAGAGTTCAAATATGGAGATGTGGTAGCCTGTTATTTTTCAAGTACAACAGTCGGTCCCCATGGAGAAATACAGTGTGCGTTCACAAGATGAAGTATTCAAGTGTTTCATATTGTCCGTAATTTAGGTGGGAGTTAATCGGTCGAAGTCTCGCCAGATTCCGAATTAGTATGAAGAAGTTATTGTAGTCTGAACAAAAAAATAGCGGCTTCTGCACTAAGCGGAGTTCAAATATGGAGATGTGGTAGCATGTTATTTTCTAAGTAAACTGTCAATCCTCATGGAGAACTACAATGTGCGTTCAGAAGATGAAGTATCCGAGTGTACCATATTGTTCATAATTTAGGTGAGAGTTTATTGGTCGAACTTTTGCCTGATTCCGAGTTAGTATGAAGAAGTTATTGCAGTCTGAAGAAACTATAACGGCTTCGGCCTAGGCAGAGTTCAAATATGAGGATGCAGCCTGTTATTTTTTAAGTACGACTATTAATAGCCATAGAGAACTACAATGGGTGTTGAAGTGGGGATATAACATGTTATTTTCTAAGTACAACTATTAGTCGCCATGGAGAACTACAGTGTGCGTTCACAAGATGAAGTATCCAAGTGTACCATAATGTTAATTTAAGTGGGAGTTCATCGGTCAAAGTATCGCCTAATTCAGAGTTAGTATGAAGAAGCTATTGTAGTCTGAATAAAAAAATAGCGGCTTCTGCACTAGGCAGAGTTCAAATATGGGGATGTGGTGGCCTGTTATTTTCTAAGTACATCTGTCAGTCCACTTGGAGAACAACAATGTGCATTCACAAGATAACGCATCAGAGTGTTCCATATTGTCTGTAATTTAGGTGGGAGTTAATCAGTCGAAATCAAGCTAGATTCTGAATTAGTATGAAGAAGTTATTTCGGTCTGAACAAAAAATAGCAACTTCTACACTAGGCGAAGTTCAAATATGGGATTGTGGTAGCATGTCATTTTCTAAGTAAGATGTCAATCCCTATGGAGAACTACAGTGTGCGTTCACAAGATGAAGTATCCAAGTGTAGCATATTGTCCGTAATTTAGGTGAGAGTTCATTGGTCACAAAAAAATAGCGGCTTCTGCAC
This sequence comes from Allium cepa, assembly GCA_030765085.1. Classification (NCBI taxonomy): domain Eukaryota; kingdom Viridiplantae; phylum Streptophyta; class Magnoliopsida; order Asparagales; family Amaryllidaceae; genus Allium; species Allium cepa. The sequence goes on from CM060929.1 coordinate 496,467,838, forward strand.
TAAGCGGAGTTCAAATATGGATTTGCGGTAGCATGCCATTTTCTAAGCACAACCGTCAGTCACCATGGAGAACTACAATGAGCGTTGAAGTGGGAATATAGCCTGTTATTTTATTTGTACAACTTTTGGTCACCATAGAGAACTATAGTGTGCGTTCATAAGATGAAATGTCTGAGTGTACCATATTATCTGTAATTTAGGTGGGAGTTCATCGGTCGAAGTTTTGTCCGATTCCGAGTTAGTATGAAGAAGTTATTGCAGCATGAAAAAAACAGCTTTCGTCTAGGCGGAGTTCAATTACGGGGACGTAGCTTACTATTTTCTAAGTACAAATGTTAGTCACCAGGGAGAACTACAGTGTGTGTTCACTGGATGAAGTATCCGAGTGTTCCGCATTGTCCGTAATTTAGGTAGGAGTTCATCGGTTGAAGTTCTGCCCGATTCCTCGATTCAGTATGAATGAAGTTATTGTAGTCTAAGAAAAAATAGTGGCTTTTGCCTAGGCGGAGTTCAAATATGAGGACGTAGCTTGTTATTTTCTGGGTACAACTATTAGTCACCATGGAGAACTACAATTAACGTTGAAGTAGGGATATAGCCTGTTATTTTCTAAGTACAACTATTAGTCACCACGGAGAACTACAGCGTGCGTTCATAAGACGAAGTATCCGTGCATACCATATTGTCCGTAATTTAGGTGGGAGTTCATCGGTTGAAGTATCATCCGATTTCGATTTAGTATGAAGAAGTTATTGCAGTATGAACAAAAAACTAACGGCTTCTGCCTAAGCGAAGTTTAAATACGGGGATGTAGCCTATTATTTTAAGTACAACTATTAGTCAACATGGAGAACTACGGTATACGTTCACTAGATGAAGTATCTGAGTGTACCATATTGTCCGTAATTTAGGTGGGAGTTCATCGGTCGAAGTTTTGCCTGATTTCGAGTTAGTATGATGGATTTATTGCAGTCTGAAGAAAAAAATAGCGGCTTCTGCCTAGGCGGAGTTCAAATATGAGGATGTAGCCTGTTATTTTCTAGGTACAACTATTAGTCACCATAAAAAAGTACAACGATCGTTTGAAGTGGAGATATAGCCTGTTTCCAAGTATAACTGTTAATCACCATGGAGAACTGTAGTATAATTTCATAAGTTGAAGTATCCGAGTGTTCTATATTGTCCGTAATTTAGGTGGGAGTTTATCGGTCATAGTTTCGCTCGATTCCAAGTTAGTATGAAGAAGTTATTGCAGTATGAACAAAAAAATAGAGGCTTCTACCTAGCCGGAATTCAAATACCGGGATGTAGCACATTATTTTCTAAGTATAAATTTTAGTCACTATGGAGAACTATGGTATACGTTCACTAGATGAAGTATCCGTATGTACCATATTGTCCGTAATTTAGGCGGGAGTTCATTGGTCGAGTTTTGCCTGATTTCGAGTTAGCATGATGAAGTTATTGCAGTCTGAAGAAAAAATAGCGGTTTCTGCCTAGGCGGAGTTCAAATATGAGGATGTAGCATGTTAATTTCTATGTACAACTACTAGTCACCATAGAGAAGTACAACGAGCGTTGAAGTGGGGATATAGCATGTTGTTGTCTAAATACAACTGTTAATCACCATGGAGAACTACGGTATACGTTCATAAGCTGAAGTATCTGAGTGTTCTATATTGTTCGTAATTTAGGTGAGAATTCACCGGTCATAGTTTCGTCCGATTTCGAGTTATCATGAAGAAGTTATTACAGTATGAACAAAAATAGCGACTTCTGCCTAGATGGAGTTGAATACGGGGATGTAGCATGTTACTTTCTAAGTATAACTGTTAGTCACCCTGGAGAAGTACGGTACACGTTCACTGGATGAAGAATCTGAGTGTTCCTTATTGTCTATAATTTTGATGGAAGTTCATTGGTCGAAGCCTTGCCAGATTTCGAGTTATTGTGAAGAAGTTATTGTAGCCTGAACAAAAAAATAACAGCTTCTGTCCAGGCGGAGTTCAAATATGAGGATGCTACTATAAAATCTACTTCCACATGTACAACTAAAAATGCATGCACATTGTGATTAAATGCAGACCCATCTGGGCGTACATATGTGCTCGTAATAATTAAAAGAATTTAACAAGAAGAATTCTCTATTTTCCATAAAAAATAGATTTAGTCATAAATTTCCAATTATTTATTTCATTTCTTAACTTCAAATATTATCAAATTTTAGAATTCACATTCCAAAAGAATTTATCATCATTTTATAAAAGAATCAAAATTTTAATTTCTATATATTTTACTACTTGAAAATTTTCAATTTCCATTAAAATCCCAATTTAAATTATTATATATATTTAATTAGATTAAATCTAAAATAGGGTTGTTACACCAGACCTGAAAGAGCTCAACAAACGACGTAAGTCTAGCACATACATAAGCATACATACATACATACACACACACACACACACACACACATATATATTATAAGGGTTTACATACATATGTGGAAGAAGTAACACTAGAAAGATACATACCTTAACCCGGATATCTAGTAGATTAGAAGGATTGGACAAGTTATTCTCATTGAAATTAATTATAACGACGCTTAATGTCATACTTTGTCTCCTACTATTGTAATTTATTTTCATCTTTAAGTTGTGAATGTCACTCTTACCCTTTTAAGAAATTCTTTGAAGAGTATATTTTTGGCCAATTTGTGGATAAGATTGGCAATCCAGTTATAACTAAACACCGCAATAATATAGATAAGGTTATCAAAGGAAGTATTAGTGTCATTAAACATTCTTTAGTTCCTTTTACACCATAAGCCTCAACAAGTGATTATGAAGATAATATCAAATAAGATTCTTTAACATTTAGTGTACTGAAGCCCGAGGACATTCCAATGGTAATTACAATTAAAATCAAAGTTGTTCAAATTAATCTCGAAAATACATATAGTATTTACAAGTATAGAATTAGCCAGGGTACAAACATTGTGTGAGTATGCTAAGTCTTCTAAGGTTGAGTTACATTTATTTACCTATAAACGGATTTTTCTTCTTTAAGAATTCAACTGTGTTAAATTTCTTGTGTAGAATTAGCCACATCTATAGCTTTGCTTTAGAGAGAGCATTGACTTTCTATATTAATTTAAACATCCCTTGCTTAGCATAAGAGAAATTTAAAATTCTGTAAACTGAGGTTGATGAGTATATTTTGTTGTTTCCTAAGACCAACTCTTAGTATGCTTTCGTCATCTAGGTTATATAACTCAAGCTTAACACAAAAAGCATTATAAATTGGGTCAATGTACGACCTTCAATTGCACAATTGAAACTAGAGTTCAATGGAAAATCATCATCGGGATTTTAGAGCTCAAAGATTAATGCTTTTTTGAAGTTACGAATATCAAAAGTTCCTTGAATTCCTCCTTTAAAGGAATAGCTGAGATCCAGTTATCATGACAAAAGATAGTGTTATTACTAGAATGAACTATATTATTAATATCTAAACCGAAAAGATAAAAAAAATTCAAAATGGATTTCTGAAAAAGGTGACATGTTGTCAAAGTTAGGGGAAATTTGATGAAGATTATAGTTTCTATCATAAAATTGAATTAAGATCATTTCTATTCAAATAAGATTTTCATTACTATTATTAATTTCCAAAGCTATTTTCCTAGTAAAGAGACATTAAGGTTACAAGATTTATGATTCCTAGGCCCCTTTCTTCTTTGGATTTGTATACTGTTTCCCAATTAACAAGATAGTTAGTGCTAGTGCATGAGTGGTCATCGTTCTAAAAGAATTTTCTTCTAATTTTGCCTATTTTATCAATCAACCATTTTATAAAATAATAATAAAGCATCCAGTAGATTGGAAGGATCGACATGACAGAGTTAATTTGGATGATCAAGCCAGGTCTAGAAAGAAGTCTACTGTTCCAATTAGATATTTTCCTATTAATCTTATAAATTATCATTTGCCAATCCTCCTTTTTTAATTTGGTTGGTCTAATCATAAATCCTAAATATTCTATTAGGAATTTCATGGTTTTACAGTTGAGGTTATTCGCAACAAGATATTTAATCTTACATATATCATTCAGTACAAATATTAATCTTTTGTCAAAATTAATTTTAAGACCCAAAAGCATTTCGAAGCTATATAAAATAAATTTAAGAGCTACAATGTGTCGAGATAAATGTGATGTGAAAAGCATGGTATAATCTGCGAATTGAAGAATTGAAAGCCCATCGTTAGTAATATCATTTCATACGCTTTCTAGAACCCATTTGCAATCGAAAGCTTAATGATTCTAGTAAAGTCATCCATAACTAAATTGAATAGAACGGGCATAAAGGACCATCTTGTCTAAGAATGCACTTCGATTGGATTTTATTACTTGGGCCATCGTTAACCATTGTACTCGGGTTTTCAGTTTTGAGAAAAGTCATAATCCAGCATACCCATCTGTACTGAAACCCTTGGACAACAGTTTTCTTTGAGGAAAAAACTATTTAGTTGAATCAAAAGCTTTAGCGAAGTCAAGTTTGAAAAGAGCATAAGTGATATTATTCTTACAACAATAACTAATGACTTCTTGAACTACTACGGCCCCTCCACGATATTTATACCTTTAATAAAAGCAGACCGAGTAACATCAATTAGATTGTTCATTTTAGTACCTTGCCTATTCTTTAGGGCCTTTGAAATAATTTTAATAAAATAGTTATTAATGAAATAGGCCTAAAAACTTTGATCTCTATTGCTCCCATTTTCTAACGGAGCAGAGTGACATTAGCAAAGTTAAGCCTTCCTATTTGCAAGTTATCATTGTAAAACTCGTCAAACATTATAATAAAGTCATATTTTAAGATGTGCCAAATTATTTTATAAAATGGTATGGGAGAGGCATCCAGTCCAAGTGATTTATCACTAGGTATATCACTAATGGCACTAAAGATCTCATCTTCCAAAGAAGGACTATCCAGGTCATCTAAAGCAACCCTGGTGTTTGCATGGTATAAATTTGCCCATTTTATGTTAATTCTATGCCCTTTGATAGTTCCAATAATGTCTTTGTAAAAGCTAGTAAATGCATTACCAAGTTCATTTTGATCTGAAATTTCCATATTGTTAATGAGTAAGGAACTTACAGTGTTACTACTCTTTCGATCATTGGTATCTTATGGAAAAATCTGGTATTTACAATATATTTAATACATTATTTACAAAAATGGACCACATCATCTTGGCCTTGCAAAATTCTAGCCCACACACTCTTATTAGTTCAGGAATAGCATACCCATCGCATCCGATTTTGGAAACTTACCATCGCATGACAAAGTAAACCAAGCGATTAATTGGACTAGTTAGTTCATTTACTCCCATTATTTAGTTTTCTTTAACTCCCAAAATGGCAGAAATCCTAGATACTCCACTATGAAATTCGTAATTTCCTTATTTGACTTCAGTGTAGGTTTCATATCTTTCTTCCTTTGTCATAATAATACCTCCAAAGCTTCTTGTAGATGCCTGACCATGGTTTGTTCGATGAATCTAGTTTCAAAATTAGATCTTTCTTCTCGTCTCTTTACTTTACACTTCTCATAATTTTCATACCCTTAAAATTTTCATTTTTGGCTATGTAATTCTACTCTTTGGTTTAAAATGCATGTACTCTTTCCTATCCATTTTCATGCTACTAATAGAGCTTTAAAGCTCGCAATCATCCACTTGAGCACACTGCCAGCTCCATTTATGATTCATAGTTGTGTCATTTATTTTTTATTAATTGGTCTATAAATATTAAATCCTCCTCCATACTTGTTGAAATGGAGATGCCATCCTTAAGCGTTGCCTTGCCGTAGTTGAAACACCTTTGCCCTTTGAGATTTGTGATTGAAGTGCAGGGTACAAACTATACTTCTCAAGATAAGTAAACCTGTACCTATATGGTTGATATATGTGTTCTAGTTCAAACTACATGCACTCATCAATGTTGTTGATTGTAGGTAAACTTAATGGACAGTAAAAAGGGTATAAAATGAAAGAAGGTAAATAGGGCACTTGACGCTAGCAAATTGAAATGAACATCCACAGGATCCTAAATCTGTACCGATCACCGAGCAACCCTGTTTATTCTGGACTGGGTGAGTAAGAACATGATTTAATCCAACTCCTTACAAATATGTTCATCTACTGTATTGATCTGGCTATGTGTTCAGATCTACACAGCCTAATTTTCATCATGTTGTGGATGAGTGCACAAATGTCTTTCTCTATTTTCGGTTGGTAATCACCAAATATTATACTACTTCACTCCCTTCATAATGCCCAAATACTACTTCACTCCCTTCATAATGCCTAAATACAAACAAAGAAGGATATTTTAAAATATCCTTACTTCTGGATTTCTACGTGAACTAGTTTTGAATGTTGGTTAACTCTGAATTAATGTTAAGTAAATCCACTTGATTAGCCGGCCATGCTAGTTTCACTTTACAACATTTTCATACATAAGCACTTAATTTGCAATAATAGAACATGTGATTTATATTTTCTTCTTGATTTCGACATACCACATAGAGGGGGCTAGCACACTAGCGCACCTTTGTAATAATACGTGTTTTATAACAAAATGTTATTAATGGCTTTAAAAGTTAATATGTTAGTTTTGGAATAATCGACTTTGTCATAAATCCAAGTATTTCACATCACGTCTAAAAATTTGCATCTTATTTCATCCCAACCCGCTTTAAAATTGAAGGATCCTTTACTATCCACCAAAAAAACCAATGGTCCATATCTCTATCATTACATGTTATGATCTTCAAATTTTCATTATTTTGCGTCCCCCGAAAACTAGCCTTGTCTGGCTTCCAGACCCAATTTTCCATCATGTCCTTCACTAGTATATTTTTCGCATGTAAACGGGACATGGTGTCCACACCTAGTTTGTTGATTAAATTGCTCCTTCAAAGCCAAGGATCGAACTATAAAGACGTAGTTTTAACTTCTATAATTCTTCTTCTGACACATTTCATAATTTCATATCTAATGCCTAAAATGTGTGTCCACGTTCTCGGGTCATCATGAAGATTGTTAATCTCCCTAAATGATTGAGCCTTAATATATTTTTCATCCATCTACTTTACACATATTCCTTCTTTGTTTAACGCACTCCAAGCTAGGGGTGGGCATTTAACCGACTTAACCGACTAAACCGACTTAACCGACATCAACCGAACCGACTTAACCGATAAATTCGGTTAACCGACGTAATGGTTAACCGACCGACCATAACCGAACATTTTCGGTTCGGTTAACGGTTAATGAAATTTGCTCAATCGGTTAACCATGGTTAACCGACCGACCGTATATTGGACTGAATTACTAATGTAATGAATTACTAAATTATCTATTTGTTGAAATTGGACTGAATTACTAATGTAATGTAGTAATTATGAATATTTAATAATGCTTGTAAGTTGTAACGTATAAACTAAGGACTAAAGTATGAACTAAGAACTGAAGTATGAAGTATGAATTGTAATCTTGTAATGTACGAACTAATGATGCTTGTAATGTATTGCATCAGGTATTAATGCATGCATAGAAGTATTAAGTATTACTAACGTATGAACTGAATTACTGAAGTTTGAAACTACATTTATTAGTGTGTGTATATGTTGTAGTTTTATAACCATTTAACATAAACGGTTAACCGTTCATGTTAATCGGTTAACCGATTAAATAAATCGGTTAAAGTGGTTAATTTTGATCGGTTTGGTCGGTTAACCATTGCCATAATTAACCGAAGACCGGTTAACCGAACCGCCATAATTTTTTGGTTAACCGAAAAAATTAACCGACTGAATCGGTTAACCGACCGTACCCACCCCTACTCCAAGCTAGTTCCATACCCAAACTTAGTGGGATATGTTCAAAATTCCTTAAACGCAAGCCTCCTCGTGTTCTTGTTTTGCAGATAATGGCTTAAGGATTTTACTGAACCTACCCTTCCATAAAAAGTTAGAGGAAAGTTGCACGATCGCGTGAATGGTAGCATTTGTAAGCTTAAAATATTACATCTAGTATGAACTATAACTTGAATAGTGTATATAATTAATTCGAATCTTCCTGCAATACTAAGAATTTTACCCTCCCATCCCTCGAATCTACACTTGATTTCTCTAATAAACCCCAAAATATTTGTTTTCAGGTAAACATTAGACTATGGGATACTCGATTACTTTATCGGTCGATCACCTTCATTAACTTCCAAAATAGAACAAATTTCATGCTAGTTATTAATGCCTGCTCCAAAGAAAACATTTGACTTAATATTGTTCACTTGCAAACCTATCGTTCTTCTTGGCTCATCAAACACTTCTTTAACAGTAATAGCTCCATCCTCATTAGCTTTAACAAATACAAGGACGTCATATGTGTAAATGACATGATTGAGTTTTGACCTTGCTTTCACAATTTCCTTCACTCTCCTTTCTTTGAACATTTCCTCCATCAATATTGTAAAATATTCCATCACCATCGGAATAACAAAGGAAAAGGAGTGTCCCCCTACTGGAGCCTATAATTGCTACCAAAATACCTATGGATCATAACCTAGTAATTTACAGAAAAACATGGAGTATTTATCGGCTCATGTAGCACATTGACCCATTTCTTCTTGAGCCACATCTCCCTCATCATGTGAACAATGAAACCTTAATCTACCATATCATATATTTTTTTATATGTCCACTTAATGCACATGTTACCACTATTAATCCTCCTCATTCTTCTAATAGCTTCATGAGCAGCAAGAATTTCATCACCAATACTCCTTCCTTGAATAAAAACACATTGATTCTCAGATATGAATTGAACTATAAGCGGCTTCCATCTGTTACATAATTAGGTAAGATCTTATACAGTGTTGCAATAAGAAATAAGGCAAAAGTCATGTATGTATGCTTGGTTTTCCAATTGAAGAATCAAGTTGATCATTGTATGATTGCACTCCTTAATAAATCTACTAGGATTAAATACGTCTTTCAAAGCTTCCACTAAATCAACTTTGATATCCTCCCAATGCAACTCATAAAATTCGATGTTAAATCCATTCGGCCTTGGAGTAGAGTTGTCTTTTATGTTAACATGGCTTCTTTAATCTCCGCCAAATCAAACTCATTTTCAAAAAACACATTCGTGCTTTATTATGATATTTTTACAAAGTATGTGTGGCAGCAGAGTAGAGGCCCACTGCTGGTTGTACATAGATTCAAAGAATATGGCTGCTTTCATACCAAACTCTTTTGCATTGACACACTAAACATCATTTATTTTTAATTCCTTCTGCCATCTATTTCTAGCTCTTTTGTTTGACATTTTCGCATAGAAAAAGGCTGTGGCTTCATCACTCAATCGCATTTATCTTTTTATCTAGCATATATTAAGTATTAACTCTCGACTAAGAGTGATCTATAATTTGTGCCTTTCCTCCTGCAAAGCTTTTGCCACATTTATGTCTCGGGCGTCTTCCAAAATTTTCTACAACTCTCCATGATATCTTCTCACAACCTCAACTTCCTTCTTCGGACTACATTTATCTTTGCTCCATTACTTCAGTAGTCCTTTTGTTTTCTTTTGTTCCTCAAAAATCGATACAATGGTCTACCAGAAATTTCCTCGTTCCATTCATTTTGAAACGAAGATGAATACTTCTCAAAGGTACGCCAGAAATTCATATATTTTAAAGTTATGATGGGATTGAACCATTCTAATTCAAGTAATCAAGGATAAAAGATTGGTTACTACTGCTAGTTGGGAGATATGTAAAGTAACTCAACGGGAAACAATGAATCCAACTAGCATTAGCCAACGCTCTATGAATTTTAGTCATAGTGTTTTTATTGGGACCTGACCACCATGAAAATTGAAAACCTTTTATATCAACCTCTATTTAACCAATATTGAGCATCTCACTAAACGAAACTCCACTCCCACCCATTTTTTCGCTAGCATGTTTGATGCAACTGAAATCACCTAAGAGCAGCCATCGCCTGAAAATATTATAAGCATCATCCTCCAACGCATTCCAAAGTCTATTCCTTAAGTAATCAAAATTATATGCATATATGAATGAATAACAAAATTGACCTCCAGCTCTTTTCAATTCCAAAGTAGTACGTTGATCGAACATACTATCACAACTGTACTCCCACCTGCCCTTGTTGATAAAGACTAGGACACGATATTTGAAATAACTAGAAACAATGCTAATAGCTTCCCATCTATTTCCAAACTCTAACTTTATGTTCTCTTTCTCATTTTTCTTTTAACTTATTTTCCAACAAGGCTAAGCAGCTGATTCTAAACCTATGAACATGATTTTTCTCATCTAAAATACTAAAGAGTTTGTGGAGCCCTCTAGCATTCCAACTAAAAAATTTCATTGAGAGGAATTGTTTTGGATTTACTTCTAAGCTCCATGCCCTGTTGCGTGGTTAACTTTCCTTCTTCCAACTTTTGTCTCTCTTAATCTGCCCACTTTGGGTTCCATACCAATAGGTCGATTTTAATTTATTTAATTTTTTGGCTTAGAGGCGGGCCTATTAGGGATGTCTGGAAGTTTTGGAGGGGACGTAGGTTTACTACAATCGTACATACTAATAGGACTCCCTGAAGCGTTCGCTTTAAATTGCTCAACTGTCAGCTCCTCTAGAGCTTGCATAAATTTAAAATTTGCCACCCTAACAAAAGGGAGCATACTCCTACTTGCTGTAGGTCCATCCATTTTAATTGGAGCCCTAATAATGCTAACTAAAGTGCTTAAAGCCTTAGCTCTCCATACTTTAAAACTCAAACCTGGTAACTTAATCTAGACCATCGTGGTTGATAACAAATCTTTGTCACTTTTCAAATTTGTGTCCAACCTCTTCATAATGGTAAGATTATTATCAAAACCATGGCTCTTCTTCAATAATACATTAACAATCCTTCTTCTTGTTAAACCTAACCTAAAAAAAATCATTCTCTCTAAATTGAAGAGAAATTTTTTTCTCTATTTTCCACACTCTTCTCATGTATGCATCTAAATTTTTGTAGTACGGTCTTAGACCCATAATATAAATCAACGCACGTGCCTTTAATCCTTATTCAGCTTCAAACACTGCCTTATTCTTAAGCAAACCTCTTCTACTACCATTATCCTTGGTCTAAGGATGAGCAATTATTGGTTAAACTAAGTAACCAACCAAACCAGTTCATTTTGGTTAGTTTGATTAGGTTTTGAAATTAGATTGGTTTCTGATTGACCAGCCAAAAAAATTAGTTCGATTATCCGTTTAACTAAATTAACCGAACTTTTATTATATTTTCAAAATTACTAACGTTATAATAGAATTTTAAGATTAGTTTAGTAGTATAAATATATTCTATTATTATTTATGTGTTAAAATACTGTTAAAAACATAAGAATACTAAATAAAAATACTTCAATGATATATTTATGTTTTATTTTGAATTATAATGAATATTCCAAACATAAAATAAATCATTTTTAATTCAGTTAATTGGATAGCCAACCAAACTTAATTCGGTTGGTTTGGTTTTCATTTTTATTGGTCTTAGTTCAGTTTGACCATTTTCATCAACAGATCAGTCGAACCAACCAAATGCTTACTATAATATCCCTATCTACAGGCCTAAAACTAAGCGCTACAAATGCTGCAGTCATCTATAGTATCAGCTTCCGGCGACTAAATATGGCAATGTTAATGGTATCTATAATATCAGAAGCACTTGAATATGAAACAAACACAGGTTTCAAAACAACATCGCTTCATTAAATTTCAAAATAGATGTTCCATATTCTTAACACATAATCCCAATACATTCCTAGGCACAGATGAAATATACTTATTAGAAAATACGCCAAGAGCGGTATATGAAGATAACCCTAGACGATCAGAGTCGTGTAGTCATAACTGACTTAATACAAACACAACATAAATACAACAAGACATAAAACTGTAACTTCTAAATAGCTATTTGTTTGCCTCATGTATGCCTCCGGTAGCTTTATTTGTCATCCTACTAAAATTTGAAAAAGACCTTAACCCCTCAGTCTACTCAAATCAATTTTGAGCACCTGAGAGTTTAAGAGGAAGACATAAACTTCGCGTCACACATAAAGCCTAGTGTGAATAATACTATACATCCCGATTTAATATATTAAGTGAGACCACGCCGCTTAGCGGAACAGGTTTTCCCTCGCTAACATCCTTTTAAAACATATCTTTGCAAAACCTTTTCCTGCAATTATAACTGGTTAAATACTATAAAACATCATTATGTAAACATACATAAATATCCGGTAATAAATGAACTATCTGTTCGAACACATAAATTTTGTTTGGCTAACTTTTAACCTTTGGCTGACTCGGGCCTACCAAAAAATAAAAATAAAATCAATTTAACACCTGTTAGATACTCCTCTTCTAGACGATCCGTCCTTATTTATATGTTAAATACTTCTCTACTGGATGATATGTCCCTAACTTAATCATCTCGCAGGTCTTCCTAATCCTATTGGTTTTTTGGGCTCACCAATAACCTATATGTATACAAACAAATATTCCTTTTGGTGTGTAATCATAATTTTAGTCTACCTGTGACCAAACCCTACACACTGGAATTTTGGACTACAATTAGCTGGGGCCAATAGCTAATGTATATGGCGCGACCCCAGACCAGTCTTATCTGTTATTCTAATATCTGAGTCATTTTACTTAGAGATCCCCTTCCATAATTTTCCTTGAACCTTTTCAAAACAATTTAAAACCTTTAAATCAAACTAACACAAGGAAAATATATAATCCTTATGCTTTACTCAAAATCACATTGCCATGTTACACACACACACACACACACACACTCTCTCTCTCTCTCTCTCTCTCTACTCAAACCTTTGTTGATGAAAACATTCAAAATTTGAAAGTACTCCTTTCGATTCCATTGAAAGTACTCCTTCTAAATCTTTTGAAAGCATCTCTTTCGAAACCAAGTAAAACCTTTTATTTATCTAGGCCAAAAGGCCAAAACCTTTCCTTTCGAACCCATACTTCAAACCTTTCGAAACCATTGAAAATCTTTCTTTCGAAAGCATTAAAAACCTTATACATCCTATCTAAAACATTGCCTTAGAAAAACTTGGAAAAACCTTCCATTTCAACCCTTTCAAAACCATTCATAAAATAGAACCTTTCGACCCCTTCGATAGATACCTTTCGACGCCATCGAAAGCTTTGCTTTCCACCCTTCGAAACCATTCAGAAAATAAACCTTTCGAAAGCATTAAACATTTAAAACATAAACTTTCGAAAGCCCTTTGGGTTCAATTTAAAACATGTGGAAAATCCTCTTTTAAAATTTTTCGACCTCTTCAGAAGCTACCTTCCGACCTTGTCAAAAACATTGCTTTCGACCCCTTCGAAAGCTTAAAACATCTCTTTTAAAGCAATATGCTCCAACCTTTTTGATACTTTAAAACATCTCTATTGAAATCTTGGGCTATACTTCAATTAGAATAGAAATGGTAAACTATCTAAGTCGAAAGCTTCCTTTCGAAAGCACGGGAGAAGCAGCTGGTTTTTAAATGACAAGTATACCTTTCGACCTTGTCGAAAGCATCACTTCGAAAGGTTGAAAGGCAGAAGTTATTGGATTTCAACCCTTCCTGTAACATCCCGGAATTTTGACCATATTATTATAATAAGTTTTTAATCTAATTTAAATAAAATACAAGTTTTTCATTTATAAATAAATAAAATTTTGGGCATTATTAGTTATATATGTGTTATAAAGGAAATTTTAATTTCAAATTTAAAATAGACTCTTTTAACAATATTTAAAATAAAATCTGTTTTATTCAATTAAATTAAAGGCTATGTATTAATGACATTTAATATCAGATATATAAATGTAGTCGATAATACTAATATTTACAATAGCACAATTCTATTCATATTAAATATAAGTATAAGATATATTAATGCAAATATAAGTTATAAATCAAATATTTGGAAGATTTAACTTTAAATAAAAATAAGATTAAGAAGTGATTCTAACAACTACTCTTATAATTAAAATAAAATAAGCTTATAAATATTTAACATAAGTATAACATAAAAATATGGATATAAACATAAGTATATAAATATAAGAAAACCATAATATTAATATAAATATAAAATGAACTAGTAAATGAAGTACTTAATAATTTGAGTTTAAAATTGAAGCAGACATATAAATTAAATTGTTAGTTTTATAACCTGAAACCAGATAAGCACAAATATGTATATTGTGTTCAAGCTTGATGATAATAAAAACAAAATTTTTATACAAAATAAAATTGATAGTCTTGTAACATATGGAATCAGACAAGTAAGGATACCTGACAAGTGTAGATTGGTGTTCAAGTTTGAAGATAATAAAACAAAATCTGTAAACAAAACATCTTTGTACAAATACAAAGATCAGCAAATATTAATTAGATGTTAACCTATATGAAGACATGCATTAAATTAGCACCACAAATTGTCATTTCAGATTTATAAAAATCTTTCAGCCGAAATATTTTGCATTAGCTCAGATTTACAGTACTTTAGTATAAAATAAAATATGATCAAAACCAAGTTAAGGCTTGTACCAGAAGACACCCTTGTACAAAGCTGTATATAAGTATATTTATCATTCTATTTAGTTCATTTCATAACTTAACCAAAATTAAGAGAAAAACCTGAAGGAGGAAAAAAAGAGAGAGAGTAAATAAACATCATATTTTCAAGCTCAAACAAATTCAAAGCAAAGGAAGTTACAGGGATTCAAATTTCAAACTGCAGTCTTCTTTCATCAACAAATCCTCCTCTGTTTCAACAGTAATCTTTGGTGAGTAAACTTACTTTTCGAAATTTAAGTTTTAATAATCGATTCATGAAGAAATATTATGTTGATGTATATTGTTCTGGGATGTTTTGTTAATTACTCTAAGCTCTGCATATCGATGTTCTTCAAATTTCAAGTTGCTAAGACAAAAGAAACAGAGAATAAATCATATTTTTTATATAAAAACATTTTCTTTACTTAAAAATTTAACTAAATAAATTTGTTTAAGCTAAAGATTAAGGCTTGAAAATTGTTTAAAGGTAGCTGTGAAATATAAACACTGAATTCAAATTTTACAGTAAAATTGAATAAATGGTTAGATTTCGAATAACTTAAACTGTAAGTATGAATTTATATCTTGAAATAACATTCAAAAGTATGATTTTTAAAACAAAAATTATGATTTTTAGATAATCATACCCAGAACAGTTCAATAATGAACAAAAAATGCTTTTATATGAATATCTGATGATTCAATCAATTATTGATGTTGAAATTTATCGTGGAGCTAGAGTGTTGATTCGGGAACACAAGAAAAATGTTAAAAAAATTTCAAATGCAAGATTTTTGGGGGCGATTCGAAAGTAGGGTTTGGGTTCAAATGTTTTTGGGGTCTGCACGTTTGATGATTGCGTCGCCAAAGATTAACCGAGCTTCACGAGAATTTAGGGGAAGGTTGATGATGTTGTCGTCGGGGTATGGCCGGAGCTGCGTAGCTGCTAGTGGTCGAGGAATTGAGGTCACGGTGATTTTTCGTGATCGAGTCTGAGTCGCGGTTCATACGAACATGTTTTTTTCGATTTCTTATTTGTTGCATCGATCTGCGCTGTGTTTTCTGGTGAGAAGTTGTTATAGGGTTTGTAGGAGGCGTCGTTGGTCGCCGGAGTGGTGGCGAACCACCGTGCACGTGCACGGTGGCGCGTGAGTATGCCTGCAGATTCGGTTGTGGGCCGTCTCGAGTAATACTCGAGGAAATCGTGTTGTTGCTTCGGGTTCTTAGGTGTGTGTACGCGTGTTGAGTGAATACAGCAGTTTTATGATTTGACTTAAAAAAATATAACAATAAAATAGAGAAGAAAGAAAGAGCTGAAGAAAACAAAGAAGGGAGAGGAGAGAGGGAACTCGGGAAGGAACAGGGGGAAAGACGCGAGTTTTACTCGAGTTAGTATAGTAGTTTTCTCGGGCCTTATTCTCTCTGTGTTTTTCCTAATCACTTTAAGTTATTTTGTTAAATAAAAACTAGTATTAAGGTAGTTGATGATGTTAACATGTTTTAGTTAAAAATTTGATTTTAAAATTTATAAAAAAAGGGATTTTGCAAATATAAGATAATAAATTAACTTAAAGTATAAGATGATTAATTTTATAATTGTAATTAACTAAGTAGTTTAAGATTAAATAAAATTGTAATTAAAGATATATAATAATAACCCTGTGTAAATCAATTTGTAATTAAGAATTTAATTAACCATTTAAAGTTAATTAATTAACAAATAGTAGTAGTTAACTAATTAAATATTTGGTTATGGATTAAACGATTAAGGTAATTAGTAATTTATGGTTAATTAAGTAATTAGTAATATTAAATGGGTAATTGAGATTTATAAATCAATAATTAAGGTTACTGATTAATAATTAAGAATTAATTAATTAATTAAATGAATAATTAATAAGTAATTAATAAGTAAGTTAATTAATTAGTAATTAATCAAGCAAGAATAAAATGGTTTATTCTTAAGCAAGTAATTAAGTTTAAATTAATCAAACAATTTTGATATGAATCGATGATTCTGTTTGATTGACTCTGATATGTAATTATATCCTGTGATGTTCTGTGATATTCTGGATATATCTGTGGCGACCGTGTATGATTTATCTGTGATAAATACTATGTGAATTCAATTGTTGAATTAAACTGTTTAAAACTATTTATACAACTTGGCCTTTATAATGGCGTTTGGATTTTGATGAGACCGGGATCGGGTGTCAATTTGATATTCCGAAAACCACATCGATCCAAATTAAACGTTAGGTCATGACATCTCAAGTGAAGATCGAGATGGTGTTTTCAGAATGCAAGGGTTATCGTCGTTAACTTTGAGGGTGATTCCAAAATGAGTGTAACGAGATAATGCCTTCGGTTTCATTCGTACCCGGAACGAACTTGTATGGATTAAATGATTTCAATACATCGTCAGTTGGACAATGAGCATTATAAGAGATATGTTCTATAAAGGTAATCGCAGCCTCAAGCCTTATCAACCGAGAATGGCTAAAACAGGGGATGTGCAGCAAGGTTAGGTGGGTCATGCCCAAGCAGGACGAGATATACCCCTGTCTAGATGTCCCTTTTTATTCGGCTGTGTGGGCGGTTGGTCTGCAGCCAACTGCGGGGTTATCTTGTTCGGGACTGTTCAGTAAGGAATGGTTTCGACCTTGTGTTGCAGGGGAGTTAGGGTGGTTCCTTGGTATGGTGATCTAGGCCACGTACTGTGATGGGCGGTACCCCAGTAGCCCTTCCATTGTATGAGATCCAATTTCCAATAAGAGCCGTACGTTTTGATTGTGCCCAACTATGTTGGAATGTGAGATGTAAGCATTTCAGCTATTTCTGTATTTTACTTAAAAACCCTAGACACTATTATAATATCACTGAATTTCCTATAAAATGTTTTGGTTAGCGTAAGGTAAAAACTTACCCGTATTTATGTGTGGGAAGTCTTACGTGATACCTTTATTTCAAATGATTTTCAAAGTTAAACAATTTTAACCGTTTACTTATACCAGACCCATGTCCGACCCAGAGTTTATATTTTGTTTTTCATAAACTCTTGGGTACTCGAATTTTTATGAGTAGCCAAGTGATAGGTTTCAGAGTATAGAGTTTTCTGGAGGAGTTGGAGCAGAAGACCAGACGTATGTATCTATCTATATAGTTCCGCTGTGTAGTTAGTGTATGATGTATTTTGGGATGCATGTATTGACAGATATGTATATGACAGTTCTGTTGTATGATATTGTATAACTATGATGTATGTTTAACTATGTAATAGTTATGTGATGTGTTATATTTTGTTCTATTCCGTTGTGAGATTCTGATGTTGCTATTCTTTTCTATTTCTACCCCTTTCTTTCTTAATGATGATACGTCTCTCTGGGTTAGAAAGGCGGGTCGTCACAGCTGGTATCAGAGCGCTAGATTGAGCGAGTACCTAGGCTCTTGAGTAAATCTATCTTGAGAGTGCGTATTTGTATTTTCATATAATTATATACCTATTTAAATTTGTTGAGTTACCTGTCCAGGTGGCCAACATGAATTCTGGAAGAAGAGGCAGAGGTAGGGCCAGTACCTCAACTGATAATGGACGAAGTCAAAATGCTAATGAGGCTGTAAATCCAGTACTGCCTCAAGTTAGTTTTGCAGCTTTATGTAAAGACTTCAACAACCTTGGAGGCCAACCATTTAAAGGTTCAGAATCGATAATTGAAGTTCAAGCTTGGCTACGCTCTTGTGAGCGCATCTTTAAGAATATGAGGTTGTCGGATGAACGGAATGGGGAAATGGCATTGTGGCAATTGCAGGGAGGCGCAGCAGCATGGTGGGATGCAACTGTAGCAAATATTCCTGAGGAAGACATTTCATGGGAAAGATTTAAGGAGTTATTTGAGGAGAAGTTTATGCCGACAGCAGGGAAAACTCAATTGTACCAGGATTTTCTGAATTTGAAGCAGGGAAGCATGTCTGTTTCTGAGTATGAGATCAAATTCAACGAACTTTCGTGCTATGGACCAGGACTCATTGATACTCCCCTTAAAAAGAACGAAAAGTTTGTGCAAGGATTGAGGCCAGAATTTCATGATAAGATGATGGTGCTCTTGAAAGGATCTTTTGTCAATTTAATTGATATGGCTTTAAGATATGAGAATTTAATGAGCAAGAAATCAGAGGCAACAAAATCAGCTTCGAGAGGAGGAAGTTTCGCTAACCCAAATAAGAGAAAGTTTAATCCACTTTGGAAAAGGCAAGCCAAGGGAAAGAAACTAGGAGGAAGCAATAACAGACCCCACAAGTGTTATAATTGTCAGCAAGTTGGACATTTGGCAAATCAGTGTCCTCAAGAAAGATCTCAGCAACGTCAGAGTGGTCCAGGATCAGCAATGGTTTAGAGATCGTTGTGTTTTAATTGTCACCAGCCCGGTCACATGATCAAGAATTGTCCACTTTTGCAGAGGGCGCCTCAGAATAAAGTCTTTGCACGGGAAGCCGGTCCATCTTCTTCTTCTCAAGGCAAAGGGGTATTGGAAGGTACCTTACTCTTAGATGGAAAATATATTAAAGTTTTGTTTGATTCGGGTGCATCTTTGAGTTTTATTTCTCTGGAATCAGTAGAAAAGTTCTTTCTCAACCCTAGTACCGTGGATCGTCCCATTTTTGTATCTAATCCTATAGTTGGTGCAACCAAATTAGATACGATCTGTAAGGACTTGAAGATTTCTTATTTGTCCCATAGTTTTTCTTGTGACCCGTATGTGTTAAATTTTAAGGGATTTGATCTTATTTTGGGAATGGATTGGCTCGATAAGTATAAAGCAGTCCTGAATTGTGATGAGAGGACAGTTTTGCTGGAGACTGATTTGGGTAGGATTGCCAAAGTGTCGTGCGATAATTCTGGATTTCACTTGGGTAGTCTTTTGCAAGGAGATGAGACTTCTCAAGAGAAAGTTGAAGAAATCGATGTGGTTCAAGATTTTTCTGATGTTTTTGAAGAAGTTAAGTGTCTGCCTCCACATCGAGAGATTGAGTTTCGTATTGATTTGATTGCAGGAGTTGTGCCGGTGATTCAGCCCAGTAGGAGAATGGCTCCTAGAGAGAGAGAGAAGAGTTAATTAAGCAGACACAGGATCTTTTGGAGAAGGGATTGATTAGGCCCAGTTTTTCTTGTTGGGGCTCTGCTGCGGTGTTTGTCACCAAATCGGATGGATCGCTAAGGTTCTGTGTTGATTATAGAGAATTGAACAAAGTGACCATTCGAAATAAATATCTTTTTACTCGTATCGATGATCTCTTTGACCAGTTGCATGGTGCTTCTATCTTTTCTCAACTGGACTTAGCTTTACGTTTCCATCAATTGAGGGTAGCTGAAGACTGTATTCCCTTGACTGCATTCAGGGGACCGAATTGTTTCTATGAGTGGTTGGTTATGCCTTTCGGGTTAACCAATGCGCATGCCTATATTGTTGACCCGATGAACCGAGTCTTTAGAGATATGTTGAAGAAATTCGTTCTAGTGTTCATCGATGACATCTTGGTCTACTCCAAATCTGAAGAAGAGTACAGGGATCATTTGAGAATTGTATTGGAGACTCTGAGGAAGCATGTGTTGAAGAAAAAGTTCTCGAAGTTCCATTTCTAGAAATCGAAAGTTAAATTTTTAGGGCACATTGTTTCTGGTGAAGGTATCTCTGTAGATCCAGCGAAAGTTGAAACTATTCTGGAATGGAAGCAGCCGGAGACACCGACCGAAGTTCGCAATTTTCTGGGTTTGGCTGGTTACTACAGAAAATTTATCAAGGATTATTCCAAGATTTCTTCACACCTGACCAAGCTGACTAGGAAAGGAGCTAAATTCAAGTGGACACCCCGGTGCAAAGAAGCTTTCCAGGAATTAAAGACAAGGCTAACCAGTGCACCAGTGCTTGCTATTCCAGATGGGAAGAGAAAATTTGAAGTTTATATTGATGCTTGTCTAGTTGGTCTGGGAGCAGTTCTGATGCAGAATGGAAGGGTAATTGCGTATGCTAGTCGGTAGTTGAAGCCTCATGAGAAGAACTATGCTACGCACGATCTTGAACTGCTAGCTATTGTTTTTGCTTTGAAGATCTGGAGACATTATCTTTTGGGAGAGAAGTTTGAGTTATTCACGGATCATAAGCCGTTGAAATATATTTTCTCTCAAAAAGATCTTAATTTGAGACAGCAGAGATGGGTCGAATTTCTGGCATCCTATGATTTTGATATTTTGTATACTCCGGGGAAAGCGAATGTTGTTGCTGATACTCTTATTAGAAATGCACTTTTGTCTCTTTTGGAAGTCGTTCCATCTTTCCAGGATAGGATCATTAGTAAGCAAATGGAGGATAAATCTTTTGAGGAAATAATTCTTGGAACTAAGAATGGTCGATATTCGGATTTCAAGGTAGATGACCAAGGTGCTTTGAGGATTAATGGTCGTTTGTGTGTGCCTAATATTGATGGACTGAGGCAAGAAGTCTTAGCTGAGTGTCATCGCTCCAAATTGAATATTCACCCGGGAATTTCAAAGATGTATAAAGATATGAGGAGAGTCTTCTGATGGCCGAATATGAAGAAGGATGTAGCTGCTTTCGTAAATAGTTGTGCCATCTGCCAACAAGTTAAAGGAGACCAGCAGAAGTCAGCCGGACTATTGCAGCCTTTGGAAATTCCAGATTGGAAGTGGGAGATGATTTCGATGGACTTCATCGACGGTTTGCCTAGAACCTAGAAAGGAAATGAAGGAATATGGGTTATTGTTGATCGTTTAACGAAGAGTGCCCATTTCATACTAGTTAAGGCAACTCGTACCGCAACTTCTTTGGCAGAGATTTTCTTAAAGGAGATAGTCAGATTGCATGGTGTTCCCATCAGCATAGTAAGTGACCGTGATCCTATTTTCACTAGCAAATTCTGGAAAGCTCTGCAATCATCTATGGGAACAAGTTTGAGATTAAGTACAGCCTATCATCCTCAAACGGACGGACAGACGGAGAGGATTAATCGTATTCTGGAAGATATGTCGTGAGCTTGTGTATTGAATTTTGGAGGATCGTGCGAAGACCATCTTCATTTAGTGGAATTTTCTTATAATAACAGTTACCAGGCAAGTATTAGGATGGCCCCGTATGAAGCTCTGTATGGAAGACCGTGTAGATCTCCATCCTGTTGGATTGAATCGAAAGATCGTCTTGTTCTCAGACCTGATCTAATTCGAGAAGCTTCTGCGAAGGTTGAGCTTATCAAGAAAAGGATGAAAGCTTCTCAGGATCGTCAAAAGAAATACGCAGATAAGAGACGAAGACCATTGGAATTTGAGATCAGAGATTTAGTTTTTGTTAAAGTTTCCCCAATCAAAGGTGCTATAAGATTCGGAAAGACGGGAAAACTTGCTCCGAGATTTTTTGGACCCTTCCGAGTGCTAGAAAAAATTGGAGTTGTAGCTTACAGAATTGAATTGCCAGAAAGGATGTCTGGAATTCATAATGTATTTCATGTGGCTCATTTAATGAAATTTGTTCATGACCCATCACTGGTTGTAGAACTAGTAGTTCAGGAAGATTTAGAAGTAGATCCCAACCTAACTGTGGTTAGAAATCCTGTTCGGATTGTAGATCAAGACGAGAAGCAACTGAGGAACAAAGTGGAGAAACTCGTCAAGGTGCTGTGGAGCGAGGATCCCAGAGATTGTACCTGGGAAACTCTCGATAGTTTTAGGAAAGCTTATCCAGATTTGTGTCCGGATAACTAGTGATGTTGTTAGAATTGACTGTTTGATTGTTTGTTATTGTATGGATGATATGTATGTTTGGAGTGTTAATATAAAAGCTTTTGAATTAACTGTTGGTTAAATTTCGGGGACGAAATTCTTTTAAGGGGGGAGGAATGTAACATCTCGAAATTTTGACCATATTATTATAATAAGTTTTAATCTAATTTAAATAAAATACAAGTTTTTCATTTATAAATAAATAAGATTTTCGGCATTATTAGTTATATATGTGTTATAAAGGAAATTTTAATTTCAAAATTTAAAATAGACTCTTTTAACAATATTTAAAATAAAATCTGTTTTATTCAATTAAATTAAAGGCTATGTATTAATGACATTTAATATCAGATATATAAATGAGTCGATAATACTAATATTTACAATAGCACAATTCTATTCATATTAAATATAAGTATAAGATATATTAATGCAAATATAAGTTATAAATCAAATATTTGGAAGATTTAACTTTAAATAAAAATAAGATTAAGAAGTGATTCTAACAACAACTCTTATAATTAAAATAAAATAAGCTTATAAATATTTAACATAAGTATAACATAAAAATATGGATATAAACATAAGTATATAAATATAAGAAAACCATAATATAAATATAAATATAAAATGAACTAGTAAATGAGGTACTTAATAATTTGAGTTTAAAATTGAAGCAGACATATAAATTAAATTGTTAGTTTTGTAACCTGAAACCAGACAAGCACAAATATGTATATTGTGTTCAAGCTTGATGATAATAAAAACAAAATTTTTATACAAAATAAAATTGATAGTCTTCTAACATATGGAATCAGACAAGTAAGGATACCTGACAAGTGTAAATTAGTGTTCAAGTTTGAAGATAATAAAACAAAATCTGTAAACAAAACATCTTTGTACAAATACAAAGATTAGCAAATATTAATTAGATGTTAACCTATATGAAGACATGCACTAATTTAGCACCACGAATTGTCATTTTAGATTTATAAAAATCTTTCAGCCGAAATATTTTGCATTAGCTCAGATTTACAGTACTTTAGTATAAAATAAAATAAGATCAAAACCAAGTTAAGGCTTGTACCAGAAGACACCCTTGTACAAAGCTATATATAAGTATATTTATCATTCTATTTAGTTCATTTCATAACTTAACCAAAATTAAGAGAAAAACCTGAAGGAGGAAAGAAAAAAAGAGAGAGTAAATAAACATCATATTTTCAAGCTCAAACAAATTCAAAACAAAGGAAGTTACAGGGATTCAAATTTCAAACTGCAGTCTTCTTTCATCGTCAAATCCTCCTCTGTTTCAACAGTAATCTTTGGTGAGAAAACTTACTTTTCGAAATTTAAGTTTTAATAATTGATTCATGAAGAAATATTATGTTGATGTATATTGTTCTGGGATGTTTTGTTAATTACTCTAAGCTCTGCATATCGATGTTCTTCAAATTTCATGTTGCTGAGACAAAATACACAGAGAATAAATCATATTTTTTTTATACAAAAACATTTTCTTTACTTAGAAATTTAACTAAATAAATTTGTTTAAGCTAAAGATTAAGGCTTGAAAATTGTTTAAAGGTAGATGTGAAATATAAACACTGTGATTTCAAATTTTACATTAAAAGTGAATAAATGGTTAGATTTCGAATAACTTAAACTGTAAGTATGAATTTATATCTTGAAATAACATTCAAAAGTATGATTTTTAAAACAAAAATTATGATTTTTAGATAACCATACCCAGAGCAGTTCATTAATGAACGAAAAATGCTTTTATATGAATATCTGATGATTCAATCAATTATTGATGTTGAAATTTATCGTGGAGCTAGAGTGTTGATTCGGGAACACAAGAAAAATGTTAAAAAAATTTCAAATGCAAGATTTTTTGGGGGCGATTCGAAAGTAGGGTTTGGGTTCAAATGTTTTTAGGGTCTGCACATTTGATGACTGCGTCGCCAAAGATTAACCGAGCTTCACGAGAATTTAGGGGAAGGTTGATGATGTTGTCATCGGGGTATGGCCGGAGCCGCGTAGCCGCTAGTGGTCGAGGAATTGAGGTCACGGCGATTTTTCGTGATCGAGTCTGAGTCGCTGTTCATACGAACATGTTTTTTTCGATTTCGTATTTGTTGCATCGATCTGGGCTGTGTTTTCAGGTGAGAAGTTGTTATGGGGTTTGTACGAGGCATCGTTGGTCGCCGGAGTGGTGGCGAACCACCGTGCACGTGCACGGTGGCGCGTGAGTATGCCTGCAGATTCGGTTGTGGGCCTTCTCGAGTAATACTCGAGGAAATCGTGTTGTTGCTTCGGGTTCTTAGGTGTGTGTGCGCGTGTTGAGTGAATACAGCAGTTTTATGATTTAACTTTAAAAAAAATAACAATAAAACAGAAAAGAAAGAAAGAGCTGAAGAAAAGAAAGAAGGGAGAGGAGAGAGGGAACTCGGGAAGGAAGAGGGGGAAAGACGCGAGTTTACTCGAGTTAGTACAGTAGTTTTCTCGGGCCTTATTCTTTCCATGTTTTGCCTAATCACTTTAAGTTATTTTGTTAAATAAAAACTAGTATTAAGGTAGTTGATGGTGTTAACATGTTTTAGTTAAAAATTTTATTTTAAAATTTATAATAAAAGGGATTTTGCAAATATAAGATAATAAATTAACTTAAAGTATAAGTTGCTAATTTTATAATTGTAATTAAATAAGTAGTTTAAGATTAAATAAAATTGTAATTAAAGATATATAATAATAATCCTGTGTAAATCAATTTGTAATTAAGAATTTAATTACCCAATTAAAGTTAATTAATTAACAAATAATAGCAGTTAACTAGTTAAATAATTAATTAAGGATTAAACGATTAAGGTAATTAGTAATTTATGGTTAATTAAGTAATTAGTAATAATTAAATGGGTAATTGAGATTTATAAATCAATAATTAAGGTTATTGATTAATAATTAAGGATTAATTAATTAATTAAATGAATAATTAATAAGTAATTAATAAATAAGTTAATTAATTAGTAATTAACTAAGCAAGAATAAAATGATTTATTCTTAACCAAGTAATTAAGTTTAAATTAATCAAACAATTTTGATATGAATCGATGATTCTGTTTGATTGACTCTGATATGTAATTATATCTTGTGATGTTCTGTGATATTCTGGATATATCTGTGATGACCGTGTATGATTTATCTGTGATAAATGCTATGTGAATTCAATTGTTGAATTAAACTGTTTAAAACTATTTAAACAACTTGGCCTTTAAAATGGCGTTTGTATTTCGATGAGACCGGGATTGGGTGTCAATTTGATATTCCAAAAACCACATCGATCCAAATTAAACATTAGGTCGTGACATCTCAAGTGAAGATCGAGATGGTGTTTTCAAAATGCAAGGGTTATCGTCGTTAACTTTGAGGGTGATTCCAAAATGAGTGTAACGAGATAATGCCTTCGGTTTCGTTCGAAACAGGAACGAACTTGTATGGATTGAATGCTTTCAACACATCGTCAGGTGGACGATGAGCATTTTAAGAGATATGTTCTATAAAGGTAATCGCAATCTCAAGCCTCATCAACCGGGAATGGCTAAAACAGGGGATGTGCAGCAAGGTTAGGTGGGTCATGCCCAAGCAGGACGAGATATACCCCTGTCTAGATGTCCCTTTTTATTCGTCTGTGTGGGCGATTGATCTGCAGCCAACTGCGGGGTTATCTTGTTCGGGACTGTTCAGTAAGGAATGGTTTCGGTCTTGTGTTGCAGGGGAGTTAGGGTAGCTCCTCGGTACGGTGATCTAGGCCACGTACTATGACGGGCGGTACCCCAGTAGCCCTGCCATTGTATGGGATTCAATTTCCAATAAGAGCCGTACATTTTGATAGTGCCCAACTACGTTGGAATGTGAGATGTAAGCATTTCAGCTATTTCTGTATTTTACCTGAAAACCCTAAACACTATAATATCACTGAATTTCCTATAAAATGTTTTGGTTAGCATAAGGTAAAAACTTACCCGTATTTATGTGTGGGAAGTCTTACGTGATACCTTTATTTCAAATGATTTTCAAAGTTAAACAATTTTAACCGTTTACTCATACCAGATCCATGTCTGACCCGAAGTTTATATTTTGTTTTTCATAAACTCTTGGGTACTCGAATTTTTATGAGTAGCCAAGTGACAGGTTTCAGAGTATAGAGTTTTCTGGAGGAGTTGGAGCAGAAGACCAGATGTATGTATCTATCTATATAGTTCCGCTGTGTAGTTAGTGTATGATGTATTTTGGGATGTATGTATTGACAGATATGTATATGATAGTTCTGTTGTATGATATTGTATAACTCTGATGTATGTTTAACTATGTAATAGCTATGTGATGTATTATATTTTGTTCTATTCCGCTGTGAGATTCTGATGTTGTTATTCTTTCTTTCTATTATTTTCTATTTCTACCCCTTTCTTTCTTAATGATGATACGTCTTTATGGGTTAGAAAGGCGGGTCGTCACACTTCTAAAGCTTGTTTACCTTTTGACCTTGTCGAAAGCTTTAAACCTTTGTTTTAAATATTTGACCTGGGCAAAAACAACCAAGTCGAAAGCTCCTTTTCGAAAGCAAAGTAGGCGTTACTTCTGGCTTATTAAACAAACATACTCCAACCTCTTCAGGAACTAAGGTTTCGACCAAGTACCCTTCAACCTTCTCCAATACATTACGTGCCAAGTAACTTGATATTATATGCATTGGCTTCGAAAGCATTGAAGTCGGAAGGTCTGGGTCGGAGCTTTGATGCCAAAAATGGCTGAAACATGCTAAAAACATGATTTTCTTGTTTTTTTTACTTAAAAGAGATAACTTTTCAACCAACCTGCCTTTATTTCTCAAATTCTTATTGGCTAGTAAATTCTTTTCAGAAAAGTGCTGCCAATAATTTTAGAAATAAACAATGATTTTATTTTATAAAATGCCCCTTCTCCTTAATAAAATATATAAAACATTTAAGTCTCATACCTTAAATAATTTTATATATTCATCAAAACTATTAGGAAAAATCTAGAAAAATTTTAGAAAATCTATTTTAATATTTTTTCCAACATATAAAAAATTCAGGCCCAAATAATTATTATTTTAACTGTAATTAATTTATAACCCAATAACTTATTTTCTTCACTAGAAAATTAATATAAAATCCACATTAATTCAGAAAATAATGAAAATTGGAACCCATCTTTAAAATATCATTTCTGGTCTACATTTAAATTTTGAAGGCATTTGGATGTCATCTAATAGGGTTTTCATATCAATCATATCTTAAAAACTAATATGAACATTTATAATTCATCAACAAGCATGTATATAAATTTAATTGTCCAAAACATGGCATAAACTTTCAAAAACATTTGGGTTTAATCTTAAAACCAAAAACCAAAAGAAAATGGAATGTAGTAATCATTCATCTTAGTTTTGAGATTAAAAAGTGTGAGATTTGATGTTGAATAAATTGATTAACTCTTTCCTTTGAATCCTAGCTCTATCTTCTTCTTGAGAATGGAAATGGTGGCCGAATTTGATGTATTTTTAGTTTGATAAAATGAAAGTGAACGTGTATTTCATTTCCTAAGGATTTCGAGTGTAAGTCTTTCCTATTTTCCATTTTACCCTTACCTATTTCCTAACTCATTAATTCAGTTATTTCATTTTGATTTTCATTTAACATGGCACAGCTACCCTTAGTTAGATCAAATCTTAACTTATCAATCTTCACATTATTTTATTTAATTTAACTAATTAAATATCCTAAATAATGTTATAAAAATATGAGGTGTTACACTTACCCTATCTTGGTCAGTGTAATAAATTGAAGCTTATTCCCACCTAAAAAACTACCCCTGCCTCCTTTCACTGCCTCGTTATAAGGCACCTTCTTTACATCCGAAGATATAGGAAATCTTTGTTAGTTGACATTTCCATTGGATCCACCACTGAACTTCGCTCCGACTTGTCCAGATCTAAATCAAAGATGACTACCCACATCAGATCCTACCTTAGAAATACCTGCATTAAACTCTAAACCTCCAAATCTAACATCTTCCTCATGCGATGGATTAATTTTACTTTTCTTTTTGTTAATAAGTGTTGTCCATCACTCATCCTCCTCCATAGCCTTAGTTTTCCCCGAGCTTCCACAAAATTTGAACCTTTTAAAGCCGCGTTCTCCATGTTAACTTTCCCCGATAAGCCACCATCCCAAGTTGATACTTCCTCAATTATGGTGATTAAAGAGATTTAAGAATTGTGAAAAAAATCAAACTAATTGAGCAAAGAAGGAGATGGAGAAGGAATTGAAGTTCAGTCAACTTAGGGAAACCCTAAACCTAGCCACCATGGGTGTTTTATGGCAAAAGTTTAATTAATATTATTAATTATCGAATTAATTTTGTTTTTTGAATGGTATATAGATATTTTCAAAAGAAACAAAATAACAAAGTGGATCGATTGCATAGCTAGAAGAGTTGGATTCGTTTCTTTATCTACTACATCTAACTTTGCACCCTCTCATTTCATCTTTCTCCACTATTGCCCCACTTCTGACCATGTCTCCCCTCATGCCTAAGAAGAAGAAGAGATTACATAGATTTTTAGATTCCCTAGATCCAGCCAAGATCTAATTCTTCCTGCATCCGTACTAGTAGATGCTTCAACGTCCAATCACATTCAACTATCTTGTGAGTTCCTAAGGCACCTGACCCAACGATGTGTTTCCATGCTTCTTACTTCTCTCTCTAAATCATAGTTATTGTCCTCAACTCCACTATGCCCACCCGCTTGCTCTCATCTATCAGAGATTCCTGTCGTAGTTGACTTACATATGCGCCTTCCTATGTCCGACATAACTCTACCTTCTCTTAACGACGCATTTGTACCACCCTCTGCCTCATCTCTGGTTAATACTTTGCGCATGATGTTTGATTTGGAAACTTTTATTCCACCACCGAGTGCTCTTTTGGGTGGCAACATCAGATGTGATGGGAATGTGGGAGAAGAGTGTTGGTATGGCTGATGTAATTTTACCAATGGTTATTAATACGTAGAAGGTATCTCACGCTCTCTAGATGTTTGACAAAATGTTCAAAGTGATTTTACTGCTACTTGCAACACAACTCCAATTTTGCAACTCCTTGTGCACGAAGCCATAACACATCATTTCGAAGACGTAAAGGAACTTGTATCCATAATACCCCCAACAACAAAACCATGGTCCTCACTATTTACTTCCTTGCCTTGAAGTATGGGAGATTACACTCCTCAGTTATTCGATATACTAGAGATTGATGGAGTTATGGTGCCTCTGGCTGACGTTGTGCAAGCAAGTGTAGATTTTTTATCTGATTACTTGGTATGTTTCTTCTTAGATTCAAATCCTCCTTATAATATTGTTAGAGACCATTGCCATTGTGCTGGGAAGCTTAATGGTGGTCTTAAAGTCCATTTCAGCAATGACCTGATGTTTTATTTCAAATTCTCCAATGGTGAAGAAAGACAATGCATTCTTGAAGGGGAGCCCTCTTTCATTGATGGCAAGCCTTTTAATATTACTCCATGAACCCCATCGGTAGACAATGCATGATAATAGGTTTAACTATTCCAGTTTGGGCACATTTCTCTCATATCCCATTTGTACAACAACCCATAATTAAGCTAACTTGGTTGGCTAGCCTTGTTTGAAAACTTAAGTGTTTTGATGCAAACACTTGGCAAGGAGGAGACTAGTGTTTGTGAAGGCTTTGCTTGAAATTTATCCAAATAAGCCATTGTCCATAAAATTCAAAGCGTAGGCTGCTAGGGTCATGTTGCAATTGTTGATCTCCATTATAGCTGGCCTCCTGACATATGTATGACTTACCACTCTTTTGGCCGCACTACGGAACCATGCAAGTATGCATCTCACTTTTTTCTACTATTACTGCTGATGCACCACTTCCTATTCCTGACAAAATCCCACTTCCTCGTCCTCCTATACGGAAGTGGATCCCTAAGGCAAAGTCGCTCACTCCTCCTCCTATGGCAGTTTCTATAGTCGATACATCTCCTCTTTGCATTACTAATGAGGTCAAGCCTTTTTTGATTCCTATTCTCCCAGTTCTAGTTGATGCATCCTTGAATGAAATTACTGTAGGCCTTCTGCCTATAAATGCTATAAACTAGAATCCTTATAAGCTAGTATTAGTTCATGAACACTCTGAAATGCAATTAGAACCAAAGAGTATAAGTTTATTAAGTATGTAAGTGGCAATGATGGTAAAGTAAAGCTTCTATTCTACCATTTATAAGGATTAGCCTAACTTTGTTAGACTTTGGTGATCCTAGTGAAAGGAATAGGTATGTTCTATCCAACAACACGTTGGACAAGAAATTTTTACATAGCGGTGAGTCTATGGATTATGTTTTGGGTCTAGCATCTTTATTTTCTAGGTATGTGCATATTATTGAGCCTGTTTCATCCTTTGAAGGTAGCGATTCCTCCTCGTTCGAGGGGGTATTCTATATTTTGTATTATATCAATCGAGACATTATAGTCTCACTCATGTTTTGCTTGTATCATTGTAGTTTCTGAGGCACCTTTACCTTACACATTTTTCATACATGCACACACACACAAAAAAGTGGTACAACCACCATAAAACTGGTTTCCCTTGGCAAAAAAATATAAAGAAAATTGTAAAAAAATAAATATTTTCAAGATTGAGCAAAGTTATGTTATTGGGAAAACATTGATGTGTTTAGCTCAAATTTACAAGATTTGAATTCAATGTACGAACAATATTCCAAGTTAATAAATTATGTTTATGAAGCTTGGCCTGATATATAGAAGCTCATTTTGTCTGGGAATGGATTGAAAATTTCATGCATTTTGGAAACTATACTTTAAACAGGTAATATACCTATTTTCATATAGTTTAATTGTTAAATATGTATATCATTGCAAGCTATTTTTTAATATATAGAGTCGATGCTACTCACTCTAAATTGTAAAACATTTGAGCATAAGCCAAGGCAACTTCAAAAGATGTTTGGAGAGTTACACACCTTATTAGAGTTTTCATTTACGAGACTTTAAAGCTTAGTTTGAAACAAGTTTATTAATAGAAGCTCATGTCTACCACAAAAAAAGGGTTTATAATTTTGTATGTCGTTGTTTTTCTTATAGGGCTAGAGGTTATTCATTCTGAGATTGTTAGTGTAACATCATACGTGTACAAAAATGAGAATTTATGTGGATGTGTTGTTCATAAAACACATGGACTTTTATGTGTATATGAACTAGAAAAACTTCACTCGAATGCTGAAATACCTATAAATTTGATTCAAGCAAATTAGACGAGATTGCATATTATTGAAAAAGCAGGGTCAAAAGAATTAGATATAAGAAAAGGTAGAAGAATTATTATTCAAAGTAATGAAATTGGAACTATGTCATCGAATGCAAGCTCAAAAAAAACGAGACAAGTTGTTTTCCCATAAACATCTTGCATCGGCAATTAGTAAAGTAAAACCTTATATTAGATCTCAAAATCGAAAGGTTAATTTGGAAAAAAGACTTCCAATGCATTTGAGTTAGTTGAAAGTTTTTCAACCTAATGTAGCATAGTGAAAAAAACCAAGATTAGCACTCCTATTACAGTGAAAAAAAGAGAAGCAGTTGTTTAAAGACGAATAAATGTACTTTATTGGCGAATATATTCATTATATTAAATAAATTTTGTTACTATCTTTAATAAAAAAAATTATATGTAGAAGTTGCAGCAAAGTTGTCAAAATTATATGATAATGATTTACCTTGAGATTAAAGAACTTTGGTTAAAGTAGTTGAAGATTTTGAAATGCATGATAATTATAGCTGCAGATGTGTAGCTGATTTATTAGGAATGAGGGAGAATGATTGGTTACAAGTTCATAGAGAATTATTTCAAAAACCCCATGAACACCAATATATTTATAATCAGGCAAGTGAATGAATACCTAAAAAACCTAAAATCTATCTACATTCGTATCCGAAAATATGAAAATATATGATATTCGAAAAGCAGACACAAATATTTGAGATTCGAAAAACTATTCAGATGTGAACGTAGATATGATGGTATTCATTTTTGAAAATATCCATCCGACATGAACTTAATTTTTTATTTCATAAAGCTACATGGTTAAAATGATAAAATGGGAGATCAGCGTAAAAAATGTAATTTTACTAAATATCTTACTTTTTATAGGAAAGCATTCAATATTTAATTAATATTATTTGTTTCTTGAGATTCAATTCGAGCAGGTTTTTAGGAAATTCATTCAGTATTGGCTGGTTAGTATTAAATGATTTTGATCATTCAATTTTTTAGCATGCTAACTTCGAAAATAGAAATTATTATTTATGTCCAATTTATAAAAAACATTTTAATTTGATTTAAATAAAGGTAGAATTTTTTTATAGCATTATGATTCTTTAATGATGTGTTGTTACAAGAATTTAATTTTAACCAAAAAATGCAATTTAAAATTAAGAACATCAGTTTTAAACAAAAATGCAATTATAACATGAAAAATCAAAATTGTAATTTTTAAATAAAGTTAATACAAATTTAAATTAATATTTTTAAATAAACATTATAAAATTTCACAAACAAATACTCTACTCTACCAACTTCTTATTTTTTGAATATGGATGTTTTCAGAAATATAGAAATATCTGCATTTTAATTTTAGGATACTGATTTTTTCAAATATTCAAAAATACCAATGGACATGGATATTCACTTTCAAATATTCGTGGATAGTAGATATAGATTCATATGCATATTTTTATTTTCAAATACAAATGTGGATACAACATTATCTTTTTCAGTCTGCATCCATTGACAACCCTATTTATAACCAAGTATTTTGTGAAGAGGTAGAAGCATTGAGTATCTTAATATGCTTAAACATTAGGGTGAATGGATAACTATGCCCGAGAATGGATACGTTATAGCAACTAGATAAAATGTTATTGCTTTTAGTATTAGTAAACCAATAAACTTTACATACCTCTGTTATGAGGTGAAATACCATCATTGTTGCGACAAGCAGAAATTAGAATTCCACGTGTAAACAATAGTTTGTTTGTGCAGGTAAAAATACATTGTTTAATTATTATTATAAAATTTTAAAATTTAATGGTATTTTAACTATGGTATAAAAAAATAGCAGAACTAAATCATATAGTGCCTCCAATCTATTCATATGGTTTGATGCTCATTGTAAGGAAGTATAATAATAGGAAGTTATATTACTGAATAGAAGACTAGCATGGGAAGAAATGAAAAATAACGATTTCTTAACAAAATGGGATTTGTTAAGAAATGAATATGTAATGCAATATAATTATGTAACATTCAATTGAACATGTATTTCATTATGATATCTGCTTTGATTTTTGTTATATGAGGAAACGTTATTTGTAGCACATTATTTAATTTAATTTTTAGCAATTTATTTTGATTTATCTATGAAATATGTTGTAGAGAAAATTATTTATGGAATATATAGACATGTAGCAGCATTTGAACGTAACTATTGATTAAAGCGTTAACTTGGGAAAGACATCGCCAAAACGATCCTTCATACATAATTATATCCACGAGAGGTTTAAAGGTGGTGTACGATGACAACCATATCAGTAGCTAATGTGGTTATCATAATATCATCGATGTATACAGGGTTCCTTCAAACATAGAGACTTTTTTACTTCAACACCAGGCAAAAGAGGAGAATGGACGAGGGATAGATCAAAACCATGCAAACACTTGGAGTTGTCCATAAGTAGCATTATGCTTGGGTTTAATGTGGAAGGTATAAAAAGATGCTTAACCCTATTTTAGTCTTCATAAAAATCTCATTCGGTGTTGACACTATCACCGTAATTTTCTTTTGTACATTATTTATTTTACTCGAAAAAAAAGAAATCAAAAAAAATGTTTCTGCAAAGTTCAGAAAACATAAAATCAAATAAAAAGAATCCAGTAAAAAATTTCTTATAGTGACAGTGTGAAGTTCAAATATTACAAAAGGCTCAATACTAACAACATAACATAGATATTTTTTATAACAAAATAATAATTTTCATACTACAACAAAATGTTCCACAAATAAATAGTAGAACATGAACTTCCACATACAAAATGCTTACATACCAACACACCAAAAAATAGCACACATCAACTTAAACCACATGTTCAGACTACACATCTTTATTAATAAAACAAGCACAAATCTTTCTTGCTTTAGTTAGGGCTTTGCAGATTCTATTAAGTTAAGTCAAAAACAAACTCTCCATGGCGATGAAGCTAGGTTGAGTCCTTCACTAAGCATACTGTTAAGTTCTTCATAACTCTATAATTTGAATTGAAAATAGGTTGGCAAGTGGTTATACAAATGAAAATTTATTGATTGTCTGCGTGTATAAATGATTATAGGAAGGTTGAATGCTACGTTGAATTGTTTGTTCAATACTTGGATGGACTCTTAACACGATCAAGAAAAATACCAATCAAAATAATCATTTATCACCATTTTATTTGATTCAAATAGAGAAATAGAATGGTATCTCTCACTAATAACATGATTTGGCCATTCATTCCATGTACTTTCTACAAAAGTCATAAAGGACTTTATATTTTGAAGTAGTAGCACTTTGAGTCTTTTTGCTTGTAAATTGAATAATACGCCATGGAATTTTGTAACCCTACCAAATTTTCACAAAATACGGGTGGGGTGATATGGTTCTGCAACATTTAGGCATAACAAACAACTTGAATACCAAGTGTGACGACCGCTCTACACCTCCAATACTTAATATACTCGAATGGTGTGCTATAATGGTATCATGGGATGATGCAAAGTGATAGTGAAGGGACAAAGTAACTAAAACTCCAAAGAAGAAGTTATTGAATATCTCATAATGCATAGGATAATATACTCTCTTTCCAAGGTGAAATGCCATGGGGAGAGATCGTCCGTGATCTATGGATCTTCTATCGAGAAACCATAACTAAGCTCCATGGCTAGTCTGTGCTCTTTGGACTTTTCAAATTTGAAAACTGGAACATCTGAGTAGCTGAAGGAAGGAAAATCAAAAGATAAAATGTTAGCAGCTGCGAGTGAAAGTGGAATAAGGCTGGAGACCAATCCATTCTTTGGAAACGGTTTCATTCAATGTGGATTAGATGATGGAAAAGCTAGTAAGCAGCAAGCGTAGGCTGTATTGCTGTAGCGAGCCCAGATGACTTAGACTCAACAACTTGTGGTGCAAGTGTAGGCAATAATAATCACATAGGTATAAAACAAGCAAAAATAGTAGCGTAATTAAAATAAACCACATAATCAAAGCATAGTACGTTTATCACATTTATACAAAACATGAAATAGAGTTTATATGTAAATAGTACTAACATAGTACTGATAAAGTTCCGTAGTGCTACCTAGTGGAAAACAGTGGATAGGCTCCCAAAATAGATATATGAAAAATTTCGCTTCCTGCTTGTCCTTTATATAGCTCTAAGCACTATCTCATACCTGTTATCTAGTCTACTCATTTAAGAGTACCTGAGATAATAGAAGAAAAGAACAAAGCCTTAAGTCAGACAATAATCTAGACTGAGAGATCATCTAAAGATATAATAAAACCCAATATAATAAAGAGAAACACAAGGTATGGAGGATCATACCAGACTTGTCCTGCATCTAATACATAACATAACATATTACACTGTCATCACATAGGTGTATTACACTATGTACAATATGGATGTCGGGGTATCTAACACTGTAATACCTACGTCACATGAAATCCACCCAAATTACACAACAATCACAATAGACACATCAATCATGACATACATAACAATCAAAGCAATCACAACAACCATCATTAATGTCTCGTTACCACCAAGATGTCTTTGGATATATGATAACCCGTAAGACTACAACTAAGGCCTCACAGTTGAATCCAGTACTCAATCACTTACCATCACTAAAGTGCTTCCCTCACTATGGTAGGCAAGACCATCACTAAGGTCTAGGGTGCATAAGTGAGCATCCTCATATATCATTACCCCACGAAACATATATTACATTCAAAGTTAACTACGATCTCTTCAACACATGACACAACAGTAGAACATTCTACGTTCCACTCCATCACTTCACATTGTCGAACGTGCCTCCTCGAACCATTACTAAGTCCCATAAACACTTGTCACTTGAATTACTTGACCCAAACACACTTGAAGTACTTGACCCAAACACTTCTCGCTTGAAGTACATGACCCAAACAATTCACATCATCGATATGTCGAAGTTTTGAAGATCTCTAAACAACTCAAAGTCATGGAAACTCATGACGTTAGTGCTAGAGTCACCACTCTAGTTCCCCATATCGATCCCGAAGTAGGTATTAATTTTTCTTTTCTAACATCTCATTTCCTTCATCGTCAAATTGATCACCGTCAGTTATATACATCGAATTAGGTGTCTAGAACAACAAGCAATCGATCACTGCACATGCCTAGAAAACATGCACAAAAATCCATCATCAAAAGTGATCGATGCCAATCACTCCTAGAGTGATCAAACTCAATCACTTTGGCTAAGAAATTAGCCAAGTTTGGCCAAATAATAATGTAACCAAATTCGACTGGCCATCCTTCAAGCCCAAAGCACCTCCCATGTTCATGGCTTCCTAGCCTAAAGCCTCCATCCAAATGCCTCAAGTCAACTTCACACATTCACACACACCAAAATGTGATCGGTGGTCCAAAACCATTCATCGTAACTAGTTGGCCCAAAGTTTTTGAACTCTTGGATCGAAGCACTACATTCCATAGCTCAAAGTAACCATCTTACCTTATAAGTCAAGCACCAATGCACATGCTTGTGCATTTTCCATCGCCATCAACCGTTCTTCACCCAACGATCACCACGGTTCGGTGTCGAATGGTGGAACTTGGCCAAAATTGGATAATTTCCCTCCAACGAACCTTTTCACTCCTTTTCCATCTTCTTAAACTTTGATTTGCATGCTAACACTCATATTTTAAATCGTTCATCATTTTAAATTTCGACGCAATGGTTACTTAACGCACTTGAATGAATAATATGTACATCAAACCTGCCCGTTACAAGCATAGCACAACATATAAACATGATACCAATCAATATAATTAGGAACCAAGAATTTGTATCATCTAAAATTAAACATAAGGAAAAATAACGATCGGTATGACAAATAGCCGAAAACACATTAAAATATACCATTAACCTTTTAAAATCATTTAAAATCTATATTAGGTTTATATCCATCATAAAACATATTTTAACATTTGACATTTTAAAAACACATTTTGAAACTATATTAACCAATATAATATAATAAGCGACATAAACCACTCACATAGTCTGAAATAGCAAAAAATCGAGGCAGATCAAAGATGAATAGTAAATGTCCTAGATTCTAAAGTCCCAAATAAGTAGTTAGCTAATCCTTTTACTTATCTCTCTTTAATTAATTGATTTAACTCTAAGTAGTAAGGATTTAAAATACTTTCGGCTAAGGAGATAATTAATAGAGGCTTAGAATAGTTTTTTGGAAGTGGGAAAATGAGTAAGGGCTATCCCATCCAGTGTAATTAGATCAAATCCCAAAATGAGTTAGTGGCTAAGTATGGGCTTAAATTAACCGTCCACTAATTTGTCCAAAAACTATCATACTTCAAATAGTCATATCTCCTAAACTGCACGGCCAAAATTTATTACGACCACCGTACGAAAAGAGAAACCATCATACCTTTCATTTGGAAGTGGTTTCAAACCTTAATTCAGTTGATATGAGAAGTTATAGCTCTTATAAGTTTTCAAAGTCAAAACCGTCCAATAAAATTTCTTAGGGTGTAAAATATCACTACTCAACATTACTCAAAGTTATAGCCTCATTCGACCCAATTTGGATTTTAAAGTTATATTTTATGATCATTTGAAATGTAAAATATAGGTCGTTACACTCACCTCCTAATCCCATCAAACAAGGTAAGATCAAACAATATAGTTACCATGCATGCCTAAGACTATAAGCAAGAATAGCATCCATCAAACACGCACGCATAAGAAAGTAAATATTACGTATACCTACCCTAGCTTGACCCCCTCTTTATCTTGTTATGGATGTTAGAAAAGTTTATTGTACCGAAGGTAGCCTAAGTGCTGGGGGATTAGCTAGGCGGTCATATTTCCATTTTGAATCAGTATTCTCTAAGATGAGTTAATATGAGTTTTCTACTTTATACGACAGTATGCTTGGTACAATTAAAGAAGATAATTATACCGATCCATATCCATAGTGTAGAAGGGGTATAGCCCATCTTAAAGAGATTATAACAAGAACCGGAGACCTTATAGAGATAAAAACCTTCTTTAAGGAGACACTATCAATAAAATCTGAGACCTAATTGCTCCGATTTTATTGACCACTCCGATTTGGTAGATGCTTTCTTCTCCACTTTGAAGTAATTGCTTGCCATTGAGCTTGAGTATAGCTTCATCTGTTTCCTTTTCTTCTAATGCCCTATTCAAACAAAGTCAATGCTAGGTACCAAAGTAATCTATATGATATCAAAAGTGAGAGTAAATGCGATAAATAGAAAGTCTTATAGAGTAAAGAGCTTTGGATAGGCGATCCTCATGGTCTCATAGGTCTCCCAAGTGCTATCGCTCTAGCTTTCACCCATTACCTTCACAACTTCATAGTCTTCCTACTAAGTTGCTTCATATCAAGTCCAACTATACGAACGTGCCGATGAGGTCTGAAAGCTTTGAGTTCAATCTCGATATTGTCCAATTGATCTGATGTAATTCATGTGCCTACAAATGAAAAATGCGAAACATATTATGCATAAATGCCATCTTCTAAGGCAAGTCAACTATAAGCTAGATCCCAATCCTCTAAAGTATCAGAAAAGGACCTATAAATCTCGATGCTAAATTTTCCATTTTATTAAATCTAACTACATTCCTTAATGGAGAGATCTTGACAAGCACACAATCGTCGATAGAGAACTCCAAGTCTCAGCTCCTTTTTTAATGTAGTTCTTATTGTCTATCTTAAGCCGCTTTCATTTTCGTCGAGTGGCCTCAATCTTCTCATCGTCTCTCGAGCCATTTTTGGCCTTAGCATCAGTTTTTTGTCTGCTTCCCATCAACATGAAGGAGCATTGCATGGTCAATCATATAATGCCTTGAATGGTGACATACCAATTATAGACTGATAATTATTGTTATATGCGAACTCCACCAAATGCAAATGATCATCCACTACAAGAAAAACAGTCTTTTATAGCGGTATATAGCCGCTATTAAACAATACTATAGTGGTTTGATAAACGTTGTATATCGACATGTTATAAAAAAGAACTGCATATTTATAACACAAAAAAATCGCTATAAAAGAGCATGAATTCATAGCGTAAGTTAACCGCTTTGTTGCTTAAAGACGGTAGCTCGTTATTACCGCTATAAAACATCCATTTACAACATATATATGCCATAAAAATGTGTAGATATAATAATGCCTATTTGCTGCTATCCTTTAACAGTAACCTCGTACATCACAGTATCTTTTTATAACACTTATGTTATATAGTTATAAAGCTTTTTATGAGCTATGCTCTAGTTTACTATATATTTGATGCACCCTATGATATTTTACATTTTAATAATAGCAATCAAAATGAATCTTTAAATAGATAATAATTTGAACAATATATGAATGCAAAAATATAATAATCAGCAAACGTAATACATATTCATGATAACAAAATAAAATATGAACTATATGCATCACTAAGAACTTGAACTGCTACAAGTACCAAATGCATAGTTCATAGTTAACGTCTACAAGTACCAAATGCATTATTAAGAAATTGAACTGCTCAAAGCCTTTCTTCATGCATGTCTTCGTTCATTGGTTGTACTTCCTGAAAATTCAGAACAATTTAAAAATAATTATATAAAACTATGAAAATAATTGTATTAAAAGAAAGTGGTGAATTGATCACAAAGCAACAGAATGTGAAAAGTGCGGTCTACATGAACCTAGTATGAAGCAAATATGAGAAATGACCATGGTAAATGTGGTGAATAAAGAATCTTGGTACACATATGATCACAAACCATAACCCTACAGTTTGCTACCTCAGTTTGCTACCTGTACATCACATCGTTTACATCTCTTCCTTGCCTTTTGCCTCACTGCAAATCCCACCTCTCATTTTCGAAAAAAACAAAATACTCCACTGTATTATTATATAAATTTAGTTATTTTTATAGACTTAATTAATTTTTATTTTATTTTATTATTAGTATTATAAACTTAGTCAATTTTTATAAACATTGGTTAAATTATTATTGCTATTATCAACTTAGTTAATTTTTATAAGCTCATTTATATTTCATATAACATAATATACGAAGTTAATTTTTATAATCTTAGTTAATTTATTATTATTATTATTTTTATACATATCTAACCTAGTACACACTAGGACGCGCATCTAGTCACACAAGAGCAACCGATGCTCAAGCACTTGCACATCCACATACCCACAACACCGCACACACCACACAGGAACAACACACACACTAATGCACACATCTATCCACTGAAACACACATAGTAGTAGCTACACTACACAACCCAACTAACTAAACATACATCCCAAACTAACATGTGCATGCGCATAACGGCAATCATATGCCTGAACGCATATCACCACAACATAAATGTACACCCACATACACACACATGCAAAAGAAAAGGGAAAGCGCACACACTCTCATTAAAAATCACTAAATAGCATCTTCTTCAAATACACGTACACACACACTCTTATATTATTTAAGAAGATCAACTTAAACTAATATGTTATCTCCTATTTATATCCCGGTAATGGAGATGTCATTTGGAGGTACCACTCAACATACACATGCAAGTGCATCAATGCACAACTCACCCACACAACGAAAATACACGCTTGCTACTAGGCCTTGCATGCAATCTTTATTACCTAATATAATTTTAAAGCATCCCAAAAACTACCAAAAATATGCATTGAATCAGAAGCCTATACAAGCTTAATAATTGGATTATAGACAGTGATATGATTTTACTCACCAATGATATCGGTCTCATTATATATATATATATATATATATATATGTGTGTGTGTGTGTGTGTGTGTTTACATATATTTATATCTTATGTAAAATATATAATTGGATATTAGATAGAAATATGATTAGCTATATTACTTTGCATACTTCCTTGATAAATATATAAAAGCAAATCCACTTACTGTTCCCACTATGCACATTTGTACACCTATTTACTTACCTAATACTCTTGATTTATGACTAAACATTTGCTTGCGCTTAATGATATAAAATATGGAAATAGAAGCACAGTGTTTCTTGAATAGGCCAGCGATTTCTATTATATTATTAAATAAGTGTTTTCTTCTTTTATAGTTTTTAGTTATTCAGTTCCAATTTTAAATTACTGTACGGTGAAAATATTTTCCTTTGTTCAACATAACGTAGTCTAACTATTTTAGGGAAAATGCTAATAAAAGTACATATATTTCTATGCAAGTATTTAAGTATATATTTAGTATGATAAGAGTAAATTTCTATCATGGAAAATGCTAATAGAAATGCCATTGCATTTACCTAGCTAAAGCAATTCCCCAAGTAGACAAGGCATATATGGTGTTTTCCAGCTTCCTACAAGTGTTTCAACTTGTCATTTTCCTTATATCCACCCAAAGAACTTGCAATACCTATGTGATCAATATAACTTATAACATTAGTTGCATTTTATTGATATAATTAGAGGAAAGTGTCGCTTCATGTTTGCACCTGTGAAGATTTGTTATCTAAATTCTGGAGAATTCATGATCCCACTTCTCTTAATTCTCAGGTAACATAATTCATGTTTTGAGTTATCAAAAATGTGCATTGCCTCCTAATATACATATATTAATAATTTAATGCATATACATATATTTCAATTCCGATCGATTTTCCATAAGAATATCTTGAATAGTTTAAGAACATATTCGCAAAATTTGTTTCTTTTAAAGACATAGATTTAATGATACTACAACTGGCTAACATGGCTTAAAAAGCCAAAAGGCTAAATTGTATAACCAAACCCTCCATATAAAGTTAAGTTAGTTTTGCATTAATCAATGGCTAAACTGAGAATAAAAACAATACCTGATGTAACAAGGTATGTACACATGGTCCTGAAGCATGATCATATGCAATAGTTTTGAGCAAATCTTCAAGTCGAGATTGAGCCAGATCATGTTGTTTCATTAATTCCTTCATCTCATTCTCTATCTATTAGTAATACTAAATAGCATAAATTTAATAATACTGTAAAATAATCCAACAAAAACAAGAACCATGGAAAAAACTAACATATTGTTTTTTTGGAAAAGGCACTTTATATACTGATAAAAGACATATACTTTAACGATATGCCTCGTTAAAACCTTGCAAATCCCTAACCTAGATGGGTACCTTGCAAGCAAAAAGAGTACATATCATTTCCATGTATTGATAATACAAACAGTTAGAACTATATCAAGTTGTTGAATAGATGGAGGAGTATACAAACTTAATAAACACATTCAAAAAAATCTGTAAAACAACTTGAAATAGCAAAAAAGAAAAAGAAAAACCTGATACAATTCTCGGGCCAACAAAAGAAAAGCCCACTAGCCAAAACGAAATAAAAGGGACACGCGGTTGAAGAAGAAGAAACCAATGTAGCTCGAGGCTTAAACATTCGATGTCTCCAAAAAGTCACCAAACTCAAGGAAGAGAAAGCAAAATTGAATACTTTCTCAAATTAAGTCTGAAATTTCCATAGAGAGCATACATGTGAACAAGGCAACATAAGCAGAGATCTACTAGCAGCAGAAGCAGAATCCAAACAATAGTCTGAAAAAGTCGAAGGTGGTTCAGGGAGGACGCTGGTGATCTTTCGAGTTGATAGCAGAGTTAGAATTTGTGAAGATAAGCACATCATTCGAGTTTATCAGATGTTTACTCATTTTGTTCTGCATAAGTGATGAAACTTCTTGATTTATCAGGTGTAGTCGCAGATGAGCAGGTGTTTCGATGCCTCTGAAGATACGGCCATTTCTTTCACATTAGATATTCCATATCAGGGAAATGAATAATATATCGATTTCTTGATAGTTTGCTGATAAATTCTTTTGATTTTAGCAATCGATTCTGAAATTTGAGTTATGTCATGAGTGGTGCCTAAATTGATTTGAATTTTTGCATGGTATTGTCCAGTAAGTAGTTCGAATAGGGACGACTAAGAAAGAGGCGATCTCTGCCCTCTGATTAGAGCACAACACACACTTTTGGCCAATATTAGGATTCCATCTACTCAATCTGTCTTTTGTATTCAACTTATTAAGTCTGGCCATGAGCGTACAAGTTGACATTTTAGGAGTACATCCTTTAACCCAAATAATTTTAGTCCAATTATGTTCAGTGAATTTGCGTCTGAATTGATTCCAAGCTGATTTCATGGTGAATTGACCGCTGTTATTAATAAACCAACTCTAATGATCCTTAACTTCATGTATGCTAATGTTAATTTTGTGAATGAGTTGATGAAATTGGGTAGGAGCATAATATGCATGTTGTATCCATTGATTATTATAGATCAAAATAGAAATTTATTTATTGCATCCACCTGAAATAGTTATAGCATTCCAACCAACTTGTCAATTAGAGAGGATCCATTGAGCCACGGATCAAACCATAGATTAGTGTCTTCTCCATTGACAATATTTCTATTTATGAGATTTTACACCATTTTCTAGCATTAAGCAATAATTTCCATGTATAGGCAGCACCATTGTTCATTGTAGCTATCCAGATGTTAGCTTTATTGCAGTATTTGTTAAGTAACCATTTAGCCCAAATTGAATTACCTTGAATGTATTTCCACAATAAATTTGTCGCCACAGCTTTAGAGATGTCTTCTGATCTTCTTATT
Source organism: Allium cepa (assembly GCA_030765085.1). Lineage (NCBI taxonomy): Eukaryota > Viridiplantae > Streptophyta > Magnoliopsida > Asparagales > Amaryllidaceae > Allium > Allium cepa. The sequence goes on from CM060929.1 coordinate 496,512,532, forward strand.
CCAAGACCCCCTTCACTTTTAGTCATACAAACATCTTCCCAGGAAATTTTATGTGACTTAGATTTCCACAGAAAGTTAGCACATAAAGATTTAATTTTCTGACGTATTGTTCCTGGAAATTGAGCGAGTTAAAGCAAAATTGTAGCATAGGGTATATGACAGCTTTGATTAACTCTGTCCTTCCACTGATATTCGACATCTTGCTTTGCCAATGATTAATTTTTTTATTAATTTTGTCTATTAGCCATCTAAAGTCTCTTGCTCTTAATTTATTATTAGATAGAGGAATACCCAAGTAAATAATAGGTAAACTGCCAATGCTGATATTGAGTAAGTCTAAAATTTGCTATTTGTATGAAGCACCTTTACTAAAGAATGACATGGACTTGTTATTATTCAGTTCTAGATCTATTATGATCATCATTGTTGATGGTTACTTTGGCTAGAATTAAAATATCATCCACATATGTCAAGTGTGTAATAATAGGTTCCATTTAGTATATGGGGTTGATATTACCTTTAAAGAATTCCATGTCAAGATGAATAGTATAGAATTCCATGGCGATGGCAAATAAATATGGCGAGAGAGGATCTCCTTGACGTAGACCACTAGAGCTATTAATGAAACCATAGGGAGAGCCATCTATTAAAATTGAAAATGAGGGAGTAGATATAAATTCATATATGAGGTCTACGAATAGCACTAGAAAACCCATTGACATCAGCATATGATGGATGAATTCTCTATTGATTTTATCGTACGCTTTATGTAGATCAATCTTTAGACATAAAATGCTTGATTTTTTCCTATTGAAGCCTCTAACCATTTCATATGTTAATAGAATTCTTCTCGGAATTGAAAGCATTTTGGTTGTGAAAGATAAGATCATTCATGAATTGCTTCATTCTATTACGTAGAAGACTAGGTAGAATTTTATATGATACATTGCAAAGAGAGATAGGCCTTAAATCATTCATATTAACTGCATCGGGTTTTTTTGGGATGAGATAAATAAAAGTATGGTTGATTTCTCTTATTATTTTCCCAGATTGAAGAATACCATTCATAGCTTCCAAAACATCTTGCTTGATCGAATCCCAATGCATTTTATAAAATTTCGAACTTAAACCATCTTGTCCAGGGGAGCTATTATCATTAATTTGAAAAATAGCACTTTTGACTTCCTTAAGTTGAAAAGGTTTGCAAAGATTATTTTTAGCGCTTTTCGAAATGATTTTCTTACAAATTATGTCTGGAAATTATTTGTAGCTCAAGATTATGAAAAAAGATCTAAAAAGTAGTTTATAGCTATACTTGCTATTTTTCTTATGCTGATGACCAAGTGCCATTATCATTAAGAATGAATTTACTTCCTCATTGAGGCTTTAGAGTATTAATTTTGGAAATTTTTTTTGAGTAGCTCTGTCCCCTTCAGTAAGCCAGTTGATTTTCATTTTCTGTACCTTCGCAATGGAAATACTCCTCAATTTTGCATAAAATTGTTCAAATTTATCGCTATATTGCTCTATAAAGCTACTGTTCAGAGGGTCTTTAATTAACTGACTATAAATATCATTAGCCTCCTCTTTAAGATTATCAAGTTCAGTACGTCTGTTAATTTTTTTCCCTGCCCAAGTTTTGAGAGCTGCTTTAGCAGCCTTAAGTTTGCAGAGCAATTTATGCAGGGGGTTACCTGAGAATTCTAGTTTCACCACCTGTTGAAGAGTGGACTGGTATCCTATCTGGAAGTGCCATGAGTTGTTATACTTAAAAGGTATGCGGCTTCCTTTTTTATCTTGAGTTTAAAGCTTAATCAAGATAGTAGTATGATCACTTAGGGAGTGGTTGCCAAAATTGATTGAACTTATCAAATCATAAATTACTAACAAAAACCCTATCAATTTTGCTATGAATAGAAAATTGAAGGCCACCTCTCCAAGTAAAGTAGTTTGCAGAAAATTCGGGTTTGGTTAGTTTAAATTGGGTAATACAGTCCATAAAATCTTGATCGTCCATGGCATTATAAATGCCACTGTTCATTCTATCTTTAGGTGACAATATAGTGTTAAAATCCCCCGCCAAAATCCAAGGGAGATTAATACTCATAGATTGATTAATAATATAATTCCAAAATCTCTCATCCTATCTTCTTCATTGAAAACATACACCGTAGTGCACAACACACTAAGACCACTAGAATTATGCAAGCTACAGGAGATGTACCGATTCTTCATGTAAAGAATATAATGGATCATTGCATAGAGTCCCATAAAACAAAGATAGGACACTTCTGCTCATTAAGGGCACTGTGAGAAAATTTCTATTTAGAATCAGTTTCTACCATAAATCTCTCGATATTATCTAAAGACTTTTTATTTTCAACTATGTCAATAATAGAGAACCTACCACTTTGAATTAATCTAAGCACTTCCAATTGTTTGGTAGGAGCATTTATCCCCATAGTGCTCCATATTAGGAACTTCATATATTAATTCATTTCAAGGTTACTGCAACTGTAAAGGGGGGCAGCAATCCCCAATAGCTTTGCTTTTTTTTTTTTGAATTTTTGTTCTTACCCTTCAGTTGATTAACAAGTGAGTTCCATGTAAGATTGTCTACGACATCGGGGTTGACAGTGGCTTTAATCTCAAAAGGAGCTTCCTCAATCCTTATTTTTCGCATTGACTTCAATCTGGGAGCATTCAGAGTAATAGAAGATTGCACGGTTATAATATGGTATGGATCCATTTATGGGGGGTCTTCGCACATATCAGTCGAGTTAATAAGAGATTCCTGATTGTCTATATTTGAGCACTGTAAATTTTCAACTATGTTACTTGGCATATCTATCTGAACTATATTTGTAATTGTAGTTGAACAATCAGTGTTTGACTGGACTTTCTTTGATTCATGATTATGAATATGGTTGGTGATATTGTTGCTTTTATCATGTAATGTGTTATCATGTCTGTTTTCCTTATCTGGGGTGATCGGACTCGAGTTTAAATCTGCGATAGAATTGTTTGCTCGAATACTTTAGTCTATGTCTGTAAGAGTAATTTCCATGGTATTATCTATATTCATATCCGAGTTACCCTCTAACTGGGGCGAGTTGTTCATTTTAGGTAATCAAACCTTATTAAATTGGCAATGACTTTCCGCATGACCATAACTAGAGCAATTTGAAAATATACTTGGTGTTCATTCATATATAACCTTTTGACAAATCATTTTATTCTCTTCAGATAGAATACGAATCTTGCTAGGGAATTTGAAAAATAAGAACTCTAGCATAAGCAATTTTAATGATACCTTCGGTAAATTTATCTACCTCGATCGAGGATCCAAGCACCAAAGCGATGCAACTAATCCCTTCTTCTATCTAGTAATCTAGTGGCAGATTGGGAAACCGAACCCAGATTGGGATTGAATTAAGTAGTTGCTTGTTCAGATGCATTCCGAGTGTCCATCTCTTCATCATCATTAATTTTTTGTTATAGTAGTATGGGCCACCCTCCAGAATTCTATCACAATCTTTTTTGTTATTAAATTTAATAACATAAAAACCATTTTCTTTTGACAATATAGAGAATTCATCTTCTGGTTTCCAAACTGTATTAGCGTGATCCTTAAAATAAGGATAATAAGATTTAGGACCAACAACATAGATAACAATAGCATTGTCCCATTGTTTTTTGAACTACATCAGTTGACATTTTTGCGCATTTCATCAAATTGAAATCCCAAGGTTGATAATATTTCAGTGGGATAGACACCGAGATGTTTTTACCTTTAACGACTTCGTTCCACACCCTACTAGAGGTTGTTGAAAAATTCCATTTGGTATTAGTAGATCTAGATTCATTTTGATTTCCCCTATTAGAATTATTATAGTTCTGGGCACGAGGATTGAGGGGACTATGATTTGCAGTATTAGGGCATCTCCAATCGATTACGGGCTGAATATTCAGCGGGCTGAATATTCAGCCCGTAATTGGGCTAAAATGCCCAATGGCCAGGCGCCCATTTTATGGGCGCCTGAGGCCAGGCGCCCATAAAAGGGCACCGCCCCCTCTCCTCCCCTCATTCCTCCTCACTTTTCGTTTTGAAATTTTTTTGAAAATTAGAAAATTTATTCAAAATGCCGCCGCGTCCAACCAAAATCGCCCGAAGAACGGTTCATAGACATCCAGAGGAGCAAGCAGGACCATTACACGTTCCGCCACCGCCTGGAGTTTCACCAGACGATCTACGTGTTCTACATGAGCTGCCAGATGGTTATCGGCATAGAGCCGAAACCGCATTGACGACCATACAGGTATTAATGAACCCTTACTATAATTTGTTATTTTAATTTGTACATTACATACTCATATTGATCAACCCTTACGCTATAAAAAATTGTTGTTTCATTAACTATGTATAGGACCATTACATTCACTGTCGGGGTAGTTGGGCTAAGTGCATTACCCAGTTTTATGACTATCTTCCTGCTCCTATTATTGAGAGGCTACAGGCTAGCCCTTTTGGTCTATTTTTGTCGATTAGGCCTGTTCAGTCCTTTGATCGACCTCTCATCCAGGCATTAGCTGAGAGGTGGTGGCCCACCACGCATACGTTTCATTTTTCAGATTTTGAGCTTGGTATCACCCCAGTTGATTTCTACATGTTCACTGGGATTGAGATTGGACGACAGGGTCTTCGACCTTTTCCATTCGATGATTTATACGAGTCGCCGAATTTGTATACTGTTTTTTTACCACTGATAGATGTTACCCACGTCTCTAGTGGTTCTGTTAAGTTGACGTACCTGCAGCATTACATCACCAGTTATATAGCTAGAGCCGATATGATGGATGCAGTTACTAGAGCATTTTTGTTGTACCTGTTTGGTTCGACCTTTTTTTCGAACCAAAAAGGTACGGTTAGACTTGGCTATTTAGCTTCCCTTGCCCGATTAGACCATCTACATACCATCGACTGGGGCACGGCGATATTAGGTACCCTATATACTGCTCTAGATTCATTTGCGCTTGGCGATGTCAGGCAGATGTATGCTTTTTGGTATATTTTGCCGTTATGGTACTACGAGTACACGGCAAACATGCATCCCCGCATCCAGGACACGGCTAGTCAGGCTGCTGAGCATTACTTCCCTAGGATGAGACGATGGGAGACCATGCAGTACGTACATCATGTCCCCTTAGGTGTACGACATGACTTGATGGAGGCTAGGTCACAGCTGGATATGCGTAGTCGTGGTAACATCATTCGGACTCCTTGGGCCTCACATTGGACTCATCTAGCAGATGCTGGTCTTCTGGTGGACGACCATCCCTTGATGGTTGCGTATTCAGTATCTAGACGTAGGGTTGCTTTGCATACACCTGCATTTATGCCTATGTGGTATTTGGGAGAGAGATGTGCTTATCAGATTACGGGTGATCGTCGTATACCATACGATCCTTTATCCTGCGAGGACATGTTTGGTAGACATAGGGTGATCGGTGATCAGTACTTACATGCTCTACGACAGGCTGGATGGGTGGATAGTAGTACTTTTTTCATCGATGGGGATTACGATGCTTATTGGGCTAGAGTAGCACCCCGTAGATTCATCGTACCAGATTATGTTCGTGGGGTCAACTCTGATCATATAGGACCTCATCTGGCAGCCGGTAGAGTTCAGGTACCGCAGGTTTCATTTGACCCGATTCCGTCACAGTTCTCCCAGGCTCCCATGCAGTTGGAGCCTGATACCACTTTTAGAGCGTATGACTTGACAGGTACTTTGATTGAGCAGCCTTTAGTCTTTCCAGATCACCCCGACTATCCTGGTGTGCCTTCAGTCGGTTTATATCCTCCGTATGAGGTACGTTTGTTGTTTACTGTCATTTTTCCTTTATTTTATGCTTGTTTTTTTATGGCTTTTGTCATCTTTATGTAGTATGCTGCTAGATTGGATCAGGCCAGAGTAGGGTTTGGTGTGTTTCGCGATATGACTCTTGCACATACACACGCCATGCATGATATGTACATGCAGCATACACAGATGCTAGAGGCTCAGATTGATCAGCTATCAGCTAGACTTGCTGTATATGAGCCTTTCGGATCACAAGGCGGAGGTGATGCTGGTCCCAGTGGGTATGGTGCTGGTGGTGTAGATGAGGACGATGGGGATGATGAGGACGAGGGGGATGATGGTGATGGGGATGACGAGGATGACGATGTAGACGATGATGATGATGATGGAGATGATGATGATGACGGTGACGGAGATGAGGATGATGACAGTGACGGAGATGATGATGACGGTGATGATGTTGACGATGACGACGCTGCCTCCCTTTAGTTGTATACTTTTTAGTTTATGTGTACGAGTATATGTACTTAGGTCATTGTTTCAGTATATTGTGTATTATTTATATGCTGTCACTTTCTTGGATTTTGGGTTATACATGTTGGTGTATATTATTATTTGTAGGTATATTGAGTACTGTGACTTATACATGTTGGTGTATATTATTAGTTGTAGGTATCCGTTTAAATACAAACTATATATGTTGGTGTACAATGTGAATACTTTATGTTCGTTTAACTAGTTAATGATTCAAACATAGAACACTTATAAGAAACGACACAGTAATAATAGACTGCACATATGAAGAAACTGCAACTCATGATACATTAACGAACGTTACATAACCAACTATCAATACTGTCATCTTAAGACCATCCAAATCTTTCTAGCCAGTTTTGACGTATGAAGTATGCATCATGGGCAATGAAGGGCGTGCCATATTTTAAATTGTATCGACCGTCATAAGTCGAACGTGTTGTCTCAAACACATTTTCCGATATTACCTCGTTAATAATCTTTGTGTAGCGCGTGCATGCCCTAGTAAAGTTTTTGTGCGCAGTCCTGACCTCTTGAGCCGTACGTCTGACTTGAGAGCCCACATCGTTGTTGTACAGGTCAGCCAGAGTGTCCCAAAAATTAATTGCCATTGACTCCTGATTATCACACTTCTCATCGGTTTCAATGTAGTATTGCATAATCAACTTCAATTCATGAGACGTAAATGTCATGTTCGACATTGTAATTTGAATAATGTTAGGTTTGTAAATGATTTAAACGTATAAGGGTTTGTGAATTTATATAATGGATTATGAGGAGAGAATCTTGACACACCCTCTATCCACTCATCGTAGCAGAGAATCTTGACTGGCAAACGAACGTGGCTACAGTACGTGATTAGACCGCACACTGACACACCCTCTATCCACTCATCGTAGCAGAGAATCTTGACCGGCAAACGAACGTGGCTACAGTACGTGATTAGACTGCACACTGACACACCCTCTATCCACTAATCATAGCAGAGAATCAAGACCGGCAAACGAACGTGGCTACAGTACGTGATTAGACCGCACACTGACACACCCTCTATCCACTCATCATAGCAGAGAATCTTGACCGGCAAACGAACGTGGCTACAGTACGTGATTATAACCATATAGATGTCATACTTGTCCACCACAATTTACTCTAACAAAACATTCAAATATCAGACAACTATCCTCAAATATCAAACAATGTCTGGAAATTTACTTAAAGCTGTATTGCTTTGCGACAGTGATTCTGAAGAAGAAGCTTATGCGTTAGCGCATCAACAGGAGGAGGAGGAATTGATGGAGATATATCGTGAAGCATACGGAGCAACTTCTGGAAAACATGGTGGTTCCGTAGTGGGTAGGAAATATATCAACCGTAACCAGCAAGCATTTCACAAAACACTGCTGCAAGATTACTTTGCCCGTGATCCAACTTACGGTCCAGAGACATTTAGACGACGATTCAGAATGAGTCGACCATTATTCATAAGAATTCTCGAAAGTATTCAGCAGAATAATAATTATTTTGTTTTTAAGCAGGACGCTGCAAAAAAACATGGTTTGAGTGGGCATCAAAAGATGACTGCAGCTTTGAGAATGTTAGCATACGGTACACCCGCCGATGCCCTAGACGATGCATATCGTATTGCAGAGAGTACGGCATTGGAAAACCTAGATCACTTCTGCCAATCAGTTGTGGACATTTATGGGACGGAATATCTTCGATCTCCAAACAAGGCAGATGTAACTCGCTTGCGTGAAATGCATGAAAGCAAGGGCTGGCCTGGAATGCTTGGAAGTCTAGATTGTATGCATTGGGAGTGGAAGAACTGTCCAAAAGCTTTTCACGGAGCATATAACGGCAAGGAAAAAAAACCAACAATCATCTTAGAAGCAGTTGCCTCTCATGATTTGTGGATCTGGCATGCTTTCTTTGGAATGCCAGGTTCTCTTAATGACTTAAACGTTGTCGAACGATCTCATTTGTTCAACGATTTGGCGCAAGGTAAGTCAACTCCCGTATCATTTACTCTTGGTCAGAACACATATGACCATGGATACTATTTAGGAGATGGAATTTATCCCAAATGGAGTACGATTGTGAAGACATTTGCAAACCCAATGACGGCAAAACAGAAACAATTTGCTGCGATGCAGGAAGGACAAAGGAAGGACGTAGAAAGGGCGTTTGGGGTCCTTCAAGCAAGATTTGCAATGGTAAGCAATCCATGTAGATTATGGAAGAGATCAAAAATGGCTACAATTATGTTTTGTTGTATAATTCTCCATAACATGATCATTGAAGATGAACGCGGTATGGATTATCCTGATTTCGAGTATGAGGGGGCAAGACAACCACCCGAATTGTTTCGCACAACCACGTTACGAAATGAAGAACAGTACGCAATTCATAACGATCATCATGAGGTATATCGTAATGCAGCTATTCATAATAGACTCCAAAGGGATTTAATGGAGCATATTTGGAATTCTCATGGAAATCAGTAGTTGAAGATGGTGGATCTTCGTTTAATTACATATGTTTGCCTTTTTTATTTCTATAACGAAGCGTGTAATGCTTCAATTATTATGTTTGTATTGTCATTTATGTTTGATGAAGTAAATCTATTACGGGCATATACACAATGCTTCGAAAAAATGATAAACCATTAAATATTGTTAAACCGAAAATAACACTTGATTACCTAAATGAACTGAAGGTACATGGAAATGCAAACTGCAATAACTAGAAATATCAAATTAATACGTCAACTACATATGTTTTGTTCCAGATCTACTCTCAACAATGCGCTGTTTGTACTCCATCCAATATTGCAATGTAATTGGATCCATTCCGGTGACATCCTTTTCCATTACTATGGTCTCTTGGCGTTGCCGCTCTAGCTCAAAACGACCCTTCTCAATCTCAGTCAATTCTTTTAACACGGCAAGCTTTTCTGCGCTTCCTTTTTGACGTTCTGCATTTTCTCTCGCATGTTTTTCATGCATTAGGGCTAAACGAGAATCGATTTGAGATTGAACAGCAATTTTCTTCTTAGCTGCTCGTTGACCCATCGGTCTAGCGTCCTCATCAAATGCGGGAACTACTTCTTCGTCTTCGATATCTTGGCATTCATTTGAGGCCATATGAGAAGAATTGCCTGGGCTAGAATTGTAAGTAGATCTACTTGCTTTTTTCTTCCCCTTTGACTTCGTCTGCACATCTCTTAAGCCTTTTGCGGTGTTTGAGTTCCATTTTTGTTGACTAACAAGCAAGTCATAGCAGTTTGCAAACTGATAGTAGTGGGGTTTCTTTGTACCATTTTCTCTTGGAAATAATTTCAAGAACTGATCGTTCGCCATTCTCTTCTACAAAAACAGAAAAACAAAATCAAATATTAACAAAGTGACTAGAAATGAGTGTAAATTAAAAATGTGATTTTACCAATTCAGCTTCGCCACCCATTCCACTTGGATTTGCTGTTCTTATTTTGTGGATCTGCGACTCGTAGAATTGTGTTTGTCGATTAATCTTCCCAAAACGACCCGTGATTGCAGACATTGATCTCGTCTTTTCAACATGTTTTTTATTGTACGCACTCATGACTTTTGCCCAAAACGCCTCTCCACTTTGGTCGTTCCCCTTTACCGAGTCGTTAGAAAAATGACAATAAATATAACACAAATCCTTATCTTCATCGCCAGACCATGGAGCAGAAGAATGGAACGATAGAGGGGGGGCGGTTTGGGGAATTCCATTTTGAAAGGGTTGAGAATCTAAATCCCAGCTATCCATATTCATCGCTTCGGTATATGATTGAAACGGATGAGACATACTTTCAATATTAAGGAATTGAGAATAAAATTGTAATAGAAGAAGAGATGTGTGTATTACAATCTGGATAACATTGTGATATATGTAGTGAAATCATAAATATGACCGTTTATAGCCGTTGTAATTTGAAATATGTCCGTTTATAGCCGTTGTAATTTGAAATATGACCGTTTATAGCCGTTAGCGGAGAAATATGGGGGGGGGGGGGGGGGGGGGGGATTTTTTGGGGGGGGGCTTGGGCGCCCATTTTATGGGCGCCCAAGCCCTGGCGCCCATTTTATGGGCGCTAGAGCTCTGACGCCCATAAAATGGGCGCCAGGGCTTGGGCGCCCATAAAATGGGCGCCCAAGCCCCGTTCAGGATCCTGAACACGATCCTGAACGTTAAGCTTAATATTAAGCTTGAATCGAACGATTGGAAAATTTTTTTCGCCAAATTCAGCAAATAACGTAACGATTGGAGATGCCCTTAGGGCTTTCCATATCTTTTTAAGCGTTTGAGGCCTTTGGTTGTTTGTTCAGAGATCAGTTTAACAGGGATATGTCTTCCACTTTCTAGATTGAACGATCGTGAAACCGTCATCATTAATGGCGTTCGATTCTGGAGTAGGGATTAGCGGAAAACCAGGCGGAGGTTCAGGCGGACGAGATGGTGAGTCTGGGGGTTGAGGGACTGGAATGATGGTGGCATAGATGGAGTAAATGATGGCGAGATGTGCGGATATCCGAGGAAGAGAGCAGGTTTAGGCGAGCAGGAGATCTGACTTTTGAGATTTAGATTCAGAGAAAAAGGGACGGCTAGGGTTCCACCATGAACCAGCAGAAACGAAGCTTCAATATATGCGGTAACTAACTAATATATTTTTAAAATAGCAAACTATCATAAAAACGATGCTCATATAGGTGCATTCCCTTTATAACTTTCTCTGACATCTATCTCATTTTGTTTCTTGCTTGCCAAATTCTCATAACGGTTTGTTTCCTATTTTGAAATAAAAAAAGTGCTGAAGCAATATCGTCAAAATTGTAAAAAAAAAAAATTAAGATTTTTTCCTCTAGGTATGGTTTTTCCATTTCACGTCCTGTTGGAGTCAGAAGCCTATCCATGTAATACTAATAAGACGAGCGTCCATTGTAGATTTAACATCACAAGAGATCAATAATGCCGACTTTCTATAAATATGTCAGTGTAGACTTTCTGCTAAGCTGAGTGTCCATTGCATTATTGATCTCTAATGCTGTTAAATCTACATAAAAATCTTTTGAAACTCCTCCATAAGTTAGTTATAAATGCCCCTAATAATAAGGATGTTGCATTCAAAGAATTGAATTAAGGAAAAAAAGACATATGTACAATTGCAGTGTTTCTCATTATAGCTAATCAAGGCACATCATTTTAGTGTGTGTCTATAAGCTAGCGAGACATTAAAAAACTTGGAATCTTTTATAAATGGAGCAACCAATGTACGAAAAAAATCATACCTTTTCAGTTATGAGCATTAAGAAATCTTTGCAGATGCAAATTTGACTAGTTTAAGTGTCAATCTTATTTTTGTTCGTCCAAAATCAAAGTAGACCATGTATTGCTAGACTGTTCAATTTTGCATGATCCTGGCCACTAAGAAAAATCAAAATTAGTAATCAATTAAGCTAAAGTATTGTAAGTACATGCATTCATACTATCACCAAAGAGGTATGCAATCAAAATAGAAATATTTCACAATAGAAATATTCAATTAATTCCAGCCTAGTTGATTCCAACTGGGATATATTATTTCTAATTTTGTAAAGTGGTTTAAGTTGTACTAAGAAATTCATAAATTAAAACATGTACTGAAGGAAATACCATTACAACAAAATTACTTCTAAATGGAAGTATCTAAAGCATGCTCAAAAAGTAACATCGTTACCAGATGTATTTAAAGAATTAAATGGCAATTACTTTCTAAAAATTAAATGCATAAAAATTCAACATTAGTTGGAATAGATTTTACGATAAGAGAACGGTAAGAATGGCAATAGCCTATTAGAAATGGGTAGGATAAAATAGGATAGATTTTCGAATTATTAACATGCTTTACTTGATAGCATGTGTTGGTATTTTTACACATAGATGGTTTATGTGTACTAACCTGCTACAGAGTTCAACATCAAATGTGAAAATAGTTTCCATCATCCATAGAGCTACATTCAACATTATAATATTAGCATAGGTTTATTTAAAGTGAATGAATTATATTTTAAAGTAAAATGAATTACAAAATTCACATAGGTTTGCATTCAAATCACTAATCAACTGCATATTTAAAGTAAAATGAATTATATTTTACCGAAGGTGGTAGCGAAACTAATTAAGGTAGTTGCTAGCCCGGAGTGGTGTGATGATCACTGCGAAATCAACAACTGTTGCCCCCTGTCCCATGTAAAATAAAAGTAAAGTTTAGCACAATAGTCACCAGTGTTTAAAAATAGATCAGAACAGTTATATAACCACTCATTCATTCACACATACATGCATGTATGCAAACATTTTAACATTGAAAAAATATGTGGTTTATGTGTATTCTTTTGTTGATATGTATGCAAACTTATTAATATTAAGATAAACTTATATGCATACATATGGTGAACTATATAGTTGGCTATTTCCTTACTTCCTTCATGTTTGTGTCTCAGCATGTCCATGTTTGCATATTCTTTCCATGCATGTTTAACTATATATAGCCTGCCTTACTTCGTCCATGTCTCAACATATCCATGCTTGCCTCCAGGTCTTAATTTGGCCATTTACAGTAGCTTATTGATTCCATGCTTCATCTCTTTAACACTACCTACATGCTCAGCTCTTTCAACTGCATTTTCAACTTCAATCTCTCATCTCATTGCCTACCTCATTGCTACTTCAAGCTACCTATGCAATAGTTAAACAACCAAACAAAATTTATTGGAAGCTCATTTCATTATATTTATGTACTTTTTTAGTTCCTTTTTGTTTCCATTCATGCATTTTTATCGATCATCTCTTTGATGATCTCGTATCTTGATTCGTTTTTCTACATAAAAGCATTAGTACTACCAAATTTATCAAGTGATCAAAATCCACTAATGATCTGCCTAATTCAAGCATATACATAAAAAGGGATGCCCATTTAGACACGATAACTCATCAATTCAAGAGAAGGATTTTACAACTTCATTCAAAAAGGACTATTATCATATACATAAGGTGGTTATAGCCTTTTATTTTTGCAGCAACTATCACAGCGTTAAATCAATACCTGAAGCAATGGATTAGAACAAGGTTAAGGAAGACATTTATCAGAAAAAGATAGAGTATAAGTCTTTCATGCAAGAAATGAAATAGAACAAGGTTAAATCATTTTGCCTATTTATACAATATATATTTCTCAACTGATAAGATCTAGCTCTCTCAAGTGCCTCTTCTTGATGAAATCTTATTGTTCATCCTGAGACAATAATAATATTCAGTACTTGATAAAATTTAAGGCCATTATAGAAGTTGAAAATAAAAGAGAATGTGCATACAATGGGTCTGAGTAGATCTACAAGCATCTCACAATCTTGCATTAAGCAGGCATCTATGCTGTCTACAGAAAGCTCCGCCTCAACCAAAATATGAAGTAGCTCATTCAAGTGCTCATATCCTGGTTTCCCTCTTATCACATCGTCCCTCAAATTAATGAAAACAAAAGTTCAGAGTTAGTACTATGATAATGAATAGAAGGATAAGTTGTAACTCAGATATATGCCTTGTTTCATCATATAAAGAAGTTAAGTTTGAACTTATAATTTTAGCATGGAAGCTACTAAATGGATCAAAGGGCTAATTATGTATTATTTTTGGTATTTAAAAAGGAATTTATAAACCGTCAGGAAATAATAATTGATGATAGTTTTATTATCCATATTTTTACACATGGGGAAAATTTCTCTAATTGTCTCTCTGACATGAATCTGCACGCTAACAACGGGGATTCCTAGAAGCATGATGAAATCTAGTGGTGTGACATGTTATCCCTGACTATCTAAATGAAAAATGAAATATATGTTTGATCTTACACTAAGAGCCACTATGCCATCAAATAATTGATTTCAACATTTTATGCCAACTGCAATGTAATGCGTAGTAATATTTACTTCAAATAATAAATTTATTATAAGCTAAAATGGAAATAACATGCCTAAGAAATGCCTAAAGTGGATGTCATATAAGAACCTCTAAATAAAATTGTAGCCAATGTTTACACTTTAATTTTTCAATGTGGTATAAAAGATTGGGAATACTATGACACTAAAATGTATGCTACTACCATTAGTATTTTCATTAGATTACGTGAACGAATGAACCAAATAATCTAAAAAGGACGATCAAAACTGAAATCTTCTTGCAAAGGACTAATAAAATGCGCAAATCAAAAACATGCCATGTAACAAGGGAGCTGCACAACAATGTGAAACTTAAATGGTAAGGGCTGAAAAACACAAACATGCAGTAAAGAGCCACATAAACCTGCAAATTGAAAACTTGTAGTGGAAAAATTGCATTATAGAGAAAATTGAATTCTTGCAGTATAATAGTGAATTGAGTCATAACTGAAATCCCTTAGAGAATTGCTTTACAACAAGGCAACTTGCGTAAAAAGCTAAGCTGAAACAAACAATGTAAAAGGCGCACAATGCGAAAGAATCAATCATAAATAATGAAGTATGCACGAGTAGGTATAACACGGTATTTATCAAGACAATGTAGTTTGTAGGGTCTATAAAATATATAAGGTGAACTCAAGTAACAACACTAGTGCTACTTAACAATATAGTATGTTGGGTCCAGGGAAATATAAAAGTCGAAGTCATGACACATTTATATTTTGACAAACAGGATTAAAAAAGAAAAAAATTATAATAACAGATTTAATATGAGCTATAAATAATGAAAATATTTAACTGAAGCAAATGATAACAATAATTATCTTTTTTTAAAACTATAAAAGAATAAGGTTATCATAAATTCAAACTTTATTTTTTCATTTGGAAAGTTTTTTTTTATAAAATTAACATAAAAAGGAAAGGATAAAAGATAAACTAAATACAAAAGACAAATGGTATGACTCATTTATTTTGAAAGCATAAATAATTTAATTGAATGAAATGATAAAATACGGTTATGTTTTATTAAATTATAAAAGAATAAATTGTAATTTTAATATTTTTGTTTATATAGAATCAATTTTTTATGAAATCGAATAAACTATAAAAGATAAAAATATAAATATAAAAGAAGTAACAAAGAAAAAACCAAATGTTTGCAAGTCTTAAATCATGCCAAAACTTTGTTGTTTTCTTCACCATATTTAAGTCAAGTTATAAAGCAAAGATACGGATAGCCAAAATTTACAACAGAGGATAAGCAGTCGAAAATTTTGTTAAATACCCCATTAATCATTACATTTAGGTTAACGAATTATCTTAGATCATTCACTATTTGATTGGCATTAAAGGTTTGTGAAGTCTAGCATCAAAAATAATTTAAGTAACACTTATATTAAAATAGTTTAAGAAATATTCAAGGGACACACTTAATGTTAACTGAAGAATTAAAAGCATGACTACTTTGAGTATAAAGTCTTCTACTATTACAAGAATGACTTTTCTATGTCATATCCTACTCATGAAAAATAGATAATAAATATATTAAATAAAACAAATGAATTATTTTCTAGTAAAACATTATCTTGAAACAGTAAATGAACAGTTAATAAACATAACCAAACGATAAAATCTTACCCTAACGATAAAAAATTTCTAAAATCATAACCGAACGATAAAATTAAAATAAAATATTTAATAAACGTAACCTATAAATTTCTAACCTAGAAATCCGAGCAGATGACTTAGGGTACGCGTCGACTTCAAAATTGCTGAAGTGTAATAATCAAAGATTGAAGATGGCCAGTTGGATCGGAGATCGGAGATGGCGAGCGATGAGCGATTGAGAGGGAAACATAAGTAGAAATCTGAGCAGATGATTTAGGGTTTAGGACGTGTATACCTCAGAACGACTAAAGCTCAATAAGCAAAGCGAGCTGGATCGAAGATGGAGAGGGATGAGCGATTAGGAGGGAGAAGGACGAAATACGTGTTATCTTGATTTTGGGAAGAAGACGAACTGAATAAGCATTTAGAGAGGGAGATGAAAATTTTAGGAGGGATATTTTCTTTTAGGCCAAAGCGTTATGTGTTAAGTATGTATAGAAGAGAAGAAATAAAGTGAAAAAAAGTAAATAGCCAAGCATAAACAATTACACTATAGAATAATGTGTTATCGAATGGCATTAAGAATAACATACTTTCTTGTAGTGATCCCATGAGCTGCCATAATAAAGAATGCAAGCCTGGAAGAGATCTTCTAAAATACGGTTCACCCTCTCAGTCTGCTCATCAATTTGAGGTTAGTGAGCTGTACTCAAATGCAGCTCCAACCCTGATACCTCCTATAAGCTCTTCCAAAATCCACTCGTGAATAATGGATCTATTACTTACAATGCTCTTCGCACACCTTGGAATTCCACTACCCACTTCACATATAACTCAGCCAGCCTTGCTACCATTTTAGTGGACTTTATGGGCATAAATCTACACTCTTCGTTAACCTATCCACAACGACCCAAATACTACCAAGCCATCCTCTCGTTTAGTAAAATCCATCGATATCTATTCCCACTTCCATTGGTAATCTCTAATGGTTGCAGCAAACCATTAGGCTTCTTTTGCTCAGCTTTCACAAATTGGCAATTTAAACACTACAAAATAAATGCCCCAATGTCCTTCTTTATCCCTTCCTAATAAAATATTTTATTAACATCTCTGTACATTTTATTGTCTCCAGGATGTATAGTCAATCTTAATTGATAACACTCTTATAGCACATCACCGCTTAACCTATCAATGTCAAGTGCAAAGAATCTCCCGTCTTTTTAGAGCTAAGCATCTTGGTTGGATTCGTACTACCTCATCTCTTTAGACTCTACTTACTCCTCAATCTTAGCAAAGATCTTAGCTGGTTTAACATCTAGTCTCTGACTAGCTCCGGCCTGCTCTATCAAAGTAGGTCTAATGGTTAAGCTCCCTAACATCTCTAGCTCTAGCTTGCATCTCGATCAAAAATCGTAACTAGTAATATGCTTAAGCTGCTTCCACTCTAGGAACATCACTACTAAGCCGACACATCTCCTACTTAAAGCAACAACTACATTTTCATTGTCGGTGTATAAGAAATGTCAAATTCATAAGAGGTCATGAAATTTAATCGTCGCTACTGGCGAATGTTAAAATCCTTCTATGAGAAGAGGTACTTCAACAATTTATGTTAGTGAACAACTCGAACTTATCTCCTAATAAATAGTTCATCCAGATCTTCAATGCAAACACGATCCCTGCCAACTCTAAATCATGAATTAGGTATTTCCTCTGATGTGGCTTTAGTTGTCTACTTGCTTTGACGATAACCTTACCCTTTTGCATCAATACCGCACCCAACCCAGCACCACAAGCATCCGTGTATACTGTCATCTACTAATTCCCACTCGAAATGGTTAATATTAGTGCACTTGTCAACCTCTTCTTTAGACTAACAAACGCGGGCTGATACCTCACATCCCAAGCAAAGGTCTAATTCTTCTTCGTCAAAATGGTCAATGATGCTGCTATTTTAGAGAAGTCCTTGATAAATCACTTATGATATCTCGCCTTCCAAGAAAATACCTCATGTTCATAGTGTTCTTAGGTCTCTCGTAATCCTAAAATACTGCAACCATCACAACCTCCATAGCAATGCCTTGCTTATGAACAACATGACCTAAGAACCTCACTTTCCTCCTCCAAAGGTGAAATTTAAAAAACTTAGTATTTATTTAGTGTTTTCTCAACACCTCTAGTACAACTCTCTTGTGCTCCTTATGTTTTTCCTCCATTTTCAAATAAACAAGGATTTCATCCATGAACATAAACACAAACTTATTCGATTGATCCCTATAAACATGATTCATGAGATCCACAAATTATGATTGTGCATTGGTCAGCCCAAATGACAAAACCAACCACTTAAAGAATTCTGATGGCATACGAAATGCAGTAATCGACACACTCCTTCCTCATTAACAGTTAATGGAACTCCATCGTTGGATCCAACTGAGAAAACACCTCTGCACTATGGCGCCGATCAAACTAGTAATCAATACATGGGAGTGTATATGTTTTCTTCCTTATTGCTTTATTTAGCTTGCGGTAATTAATGTAAGTCTTTGGGAGCCACCGGCCTTCATAGTGAACATGATAGGTGCTCTTCACTCAGAAACCTCCTTTGAATGAACCCATTTCTCAATAGGCCATTTAGTTGCACTTTGGCTCATGCCGCTCACTGGGTGACATAAGCCTTAATGGCGTAACTATTGTCCTCGCATCCTTCACTAGGTGGATGTGAAATTCAATCTCCCACTGTAGAGGTAATCTAGTCACCTACTCGAATATGTCTGAATATTCACTCACTGTGGGCGTTGATAACAATTCCTCGTATAGGACCTCGAGAGAACATAAGAAGCTAACCACCATAACATCCTTAAACATGCATCTCAACTCCATCTTATGCTCATCACCTATCCCAATTGTCACCAACAATCTTTAATGGTCCACTATGACTCCGTATTTCCTCAGTTGGTCCATCCCCAATATGATACCGAACCTAACAAGCTCAAAGATAAAGCAATCACAAGAAAACACACATCCATGACTCAACAACATTATATCGTGACAAACCATATACAAACTTGTCAAACGACCCACAAATTTCACCACTACCAAAGTTCCGTCCACTAAGTCAGGTTTCAATCCTAGTTTGTCTACTAGGTCACTAGATATAAAGGAATGTGATGCACTAGTATCATATAAAAAATAAGGAAACAACACATACAAAGCAAACCTTGGAAAACGATTTCTTTCATTTTCTCTTTCCTTGATGGGGCACTCAACGAAGTTGAAATGACATTAATGCATAAGTAGACACAACCTACCTGTTCTTCATGTTAGTACCTATGGATTTAGGTTTGATGACAACAACTTTAAGAAATCATATAAAATATAAATAATAATGCCTTATCAAGATTTATATAGTATATAGTGTGGGATATTAAACAGGTGTTGATATAAGAAGACTATACTATATCAAATAAAGATTGAAGAGTTAAAGATGTTGATATAGAGACTCAAGAATGAAGACTCATAAGTATTCAAGAGTTCAAGATTCCAATATTCCAGATAAATTATAGAGTCTAGAATATTTGTCAAAATTCTAATAGCACTTGATCTCTCTCTCATCTCTCTCTGTATTTCGAAAAGAATGTAAAAACAACCACACTTTTCGAAGATGAAAAATTACCAAATCATTTGCAAATTAAAGAAAGCTTTATATGGTCTAAAACAGACTCCCAGAGCTTGGTATGATAAACTTAAATCCTATGTATTATAATCAAATTTTGAGATAGGTAAAGTAGATACTCTCCTTATTAAAAGATATAAAATTGATATTCAATTAATACAAATATATGTAAATGATATTATTTTTGGATCAACTAACGAAAATCTAAATAAAGAATTTTTAAAATTAATGACTGTGAGTCATATAAGAGAACTAAATTATCTTCTAGGATTACAAATTAATCAACTAAGTAATGTAATTTTTATTATTCAAGAAAAATATGCTAAATACTTAGTTAAAAAATATAGTATGGAAGATACCAGCGGTAAATCTACTCCTATAGCAACTAATGAAAATAAAATAAAATCAAAAGACATAGATAAAAACTATGCAGAGGAATGATTGGACCACTACTCTATATAACTTCTGGTCGACCTAATATAATGCACATTGTTTGTCTCTGTGCAAGATATTAATCTCAACCTAAAGAACTCATTTGAAATCCATAAAATGAATTTTAAGATATGTCAATAACGCATTAGGCTATGGACTCTTTTATCCAAAAGATGACTCATTTGAATTAATTTCATATAGCGATGCTAATTATGCCGGTTGTAAATTAGACCGAAAAAGTACAAGTGGAACTTGTCACTTTTTGGAACACTCTCCGGTTTCCTAGTTTAATTAAAAGAAAAATACCGTCTTTCTATCTACGACAGAAGCAGAATATATTGCCACAGCATTAGCCTGTTCATGGTTATCTATATGCAACAAACTCTAAGAGATTTTGATTTAAACTTTAGTAAATCACCAATATACTACGATAATACGAGTGCGATTAATCTATCTAAAAATCCAACTCATTATGCTAGAACTAAATATATTGATATAAGACATCATTTTCTAAGATAATATAAATAAAGAAATTATATCACTTGAGTTTATAAATACTAAAAATCAAGTAGCTGATATTTTGCCAGAACCATTGAATCAAACATCATTTACTAAGTTAAGAAGAGAATTAGGTATTTGTTCTCTATTGAAAATTTAAAAATTATAACATAAATTTACATAATTAATAAGAAAAATAAAATAAATAAAATTTTCCAATGCATGTCGACATACACGACCGTTATATGTCGACAAAATTCATTTTTTAGTTTTCCCTCTAAAATTTAATTTGATGTTATATAAACACCAAATTCAACTTTCTTCTTCATTTTCTACCTTTTTAATGTTCTTAACTTCTAAAATAAATAAATCATGACACCCTCTTTAAATCCAAACCATAATCCAACATTTTCCTACCATTCACCTATCCCCGGACCCTTCCAAAACACTTCTATGGAAAAAGTTATCAAATTAGAGGAAGATATGAAGTTCTGGAGACATTGACTGAAATACAAGTCGTACAACTTCATATGTCGAAGGAACAAGAGAAACAAAGTAGGATTTTGTGTAATCTTCAGAAATATCTATCGGATAACCCTATGAATCGAACAATTACTGAAAATGATTCCGCGAATTTAGCCATTCATAATCCTCTTTAAAGCAGCAAAGAAGAAGAGGAAAAAGAAGAGGAATGGTATATGGAGGAGGATGAAGTGGTTCAATGCATTGGGGAAGTTTGTCAACACCGAGATGGAAATCTCATCAAACAAAAGGGAAACCTTTTTCCTTTTCATCCTTATTGTCCCATTCACAAGTCTCCTACCATTAAGAATTCTCATTAGAATAGGACCACTTCTTCGTTTAATTTAAGAACAGTGTGGATTTTAACTTTAATTTGACTTTATTGTGTAACAACCCTGAATTTTGAACAATTTAATTTGTAAATATTTAATTAATTTTAAATATTTAAATGATGATTGACTTGAATTTCAAATTTTCAGGATAAATTGGCGATTTAATTTTAAAATTTTATCAATACAAAATACAAGTATAAAAATCTAATTGTAAAACACTTTAATATAAATTTATGTTTGATAGTTGAACTGCAAAACGTTTATATGTTTATTAAAGAAAATAATTATGCAAAACAAATTGAATTTAAATTGAAAAGAAAAAAAAATATATAAAAAAATAAACATAAAATAAAAAGAGTATACTGCCTTACTCTTATCAGCCGAAAACGTGCCTTGATCCACGCCTTTGTTTCAGCCATAACCCACGACCAAAATCACGTCTCCCCCCTTTTATATTCGAAACCCATTCTTCTTCAAATCATCAAAGAAAAAAAAAACATACGAAACAAAATAATGGCGGCCTCTCTCTGAAACTCGTTCGTTCCTCTTTGCAAACAAATTAGGGCTTTTCAAAATCAAAGTGCCACGATTTGGATTATCTCGATCGAACGAAGCCTCGTCAGTCGATGGTCTTCTTGTAGCTTGCATCGTCTGCCTCGATTCGTAAACAAGGTGAGTGATTTTGTATCACTCACATCTAATTTAAAGTCTAATGTTTACTAGCTTGTTCTAATTCGTGAATTTCGTTGCTTGATTTCTGGGCTATCATCGCTTTGAATTTTTTTTGATGATGTTGTTTGTATTGGGCTTCGGCCATTCGATTTTGTGTTGATGCTTGAGATGATTTTACTGCGATGATTTTTTTTTAATTTTGCTAATCTTGTATAACCTGATACTTGATATACGCGGGTTTGAGCTGTTCGATTCTTGACAATCTTGTCTCTGACTCGTTCAGCCTATTTTTTTTGATCATGGTTTTGATTTGGTTCGATTTCTTGAATATTTAGCTTCGGCCATGCTTGGTCATCACGTCACTGTTGAAATTCGTGGCCACCACGGTTTGAATTGCATTTGACTTTGGTCATATAATTTTCGTGTATGTGTTTTGTGTATTAGTTGCTAGTAATCTGAGATCTGAAATTTCTGTATTATGCATATACATATAGAGATTTCCTTTGCGTATAAAGATTTGAAAGAATAAATGCATGTTTCTGTGAAAACCCTCTCTGTCTTTTGTTTCAGAGTATAAAGCCTGTTCAAACTAATTACTTGATCATTTTAGACTTTGATCTCAAAAACAAAACTTGTGTGTTTAAGAAGGAACTATGATTTTAAAAATAGATTCAAGAAGAAAAGGATATACAGGTTCAAGAGAAGAAAATTTAGAAGTAGATAGAACTGCAGATTTTTAAACAAGTAAAAGCTCTCTGTTTCAAAAATCTGTTCATGTGATTAAACTTACTTTTTTTTTTGAAGAGTTTTAAATTTATTTAAAACAGTTTTAAACTTCCTCTACCAATGGACTTGAATATGGTTCAGTTTGCATATACTGTTAGGTGTCCAGTATTTTTCTGCCAAAAATGTATACAGGGTATCTACCTGATCCAAAACAAAAATTCATTTTTCCGATTTAACATTGCGAAGCTTTGGTTTTGAAAACAATCAAGATGTTTTTATCTCAAACAACATTTTAAAAGAAAACCTGGATTTCAAACTAACTTTATGTTTCAGTTTTGAAAGAAATAAGTTTTTAAAAGGATTCCTTTTATATTGAGAAAAGTTAATAAATTTGTTTAAATCAAAAATGGTAAGTTAAATAAATCAATTCATATGGCTTCACTTTGGTATTGTTGTATTTTAGTTGCTTGTTTTCTTGAGTTTATACTATGATCTGCCATGCTTCTATTTATTGTACCTAGTACTTGTCTTTGAGCCTGTACACTTTTACTGCACCTTTGTGTATTTATCCATGCATGAATTAGATTTGATAGTGAACTTTACTCTTTGGTCAGAGCTGTTGCAGTCTCCAACTTATACCCAGTCAATATGATGCATTGCATTGATGCATTTGTGTTCTGACCTTATTTAATTTCATTGTGTAGTTTACTTGAGTCACTGATTCTTGAAATAAGCGCTATAACTGACATGTTGCACTATTTAGACGTCTTGACCTCATACTGCCTTGACCTATTGCACTACACATGTGAATAAGCACTTTGCATTTTTGAAATGTTTTACTTCCTAGCTGTATGCTTGGGTAATTGTTTTTGCAAACATTTAAATGTTTATCTTTGATTTGGTTGAGCTCGTCACTGTGTTGCACTTGCTTGACCTAGTTTGGTAGTTGCACTTTGCATTTATGTGCTTACTGTCCCATGTACTTGTGATCAGTTTTATGGCAGTTCCTTTTCGTTGCATTTTTGGATTTTTCTGACTTGAGCTCGAATATTTGCCGTGCCCTTGCGTTCATGTGGGGGCTGCATTTCCGTTGCAGTTTTGCCCTTGAATGTTTGTGGTGGCTGCAGTGCTTTTTGTTGAGATTTTTCCCTTGGTTGCATTGCAGTGATGCACTGATTTCATTTGCAGTTAGATTTGTTGTGCCATGTACTGGCTCCCTTGTATTCAAGTGGAGGCTGCAGTCTTGTTTGCAGTCTGCCCTTGATTTGCTGCAGTCGTGTTGAGTCGTGATAGTTGTGACTTGACCGTTGCATTTTGTAATTGCTGATGACATGTATCTATATACCTGTTGCCAGTTGCCTTCATACTGTTGGGTACTAATGCTTTGTGTCCTATAATATTGGTGTTGTGGTGCCATATTTTGGTGCCCTCACCTCATTTTGCTGTTCCCATGTAATTTGTACCCCTGCCTTTGCGCATTGGGTCATTCGAGCCTTCGTGCTTTGTGTACTTGTGGTGACTGCATTATTGTTGCAGTTCGCCCATGTATTCATTAGTGACTGCAGTTTCATTGTTTTTATATGCAGTTTTGTCTTGTTGATTTGCGTCGCATTGATGCAATTGGATTTGTTTTCTTCTAAAATTCACTTGAGTTGAATCTAGCTCAAACGCTCGGGTTTGACCTCGTGCTCGCGTTGCAATTTTTTCTGAATTTCATCTGGGTTGAACCCGACTTTTTCTTGGGTTTGACCATATGTTCGTCTATGAGTTTTCATAGAGCTTTTGTGTATTTCCTCACTGCATTGGCGAGGCAGTGCACGCGTGCGTGCACTGCAGCCAATCGATATTGATGATTTAAATGATATTTCAATTGTTTTAAAATTGGTTTGTTTTAAATTGATTCGATTTAAATTGATGATTTTGTTGTTAATTGCCGTTTTGGCAATTCTGTTGTTTTCTAAATTTTCTTCATTAGTAATCCTTCTATCTATCTGTGTTGAAAATTTAAATCTGCTGATTTATTGTTGTAACACTGTTAAATGTTATATTTATTGTTATCCGATTTCTTGTTAAAGGATCGGATAGGTGAATTTATCTTTGACTGTCGTCTAATTGCTATTTAATTATTATTGCCTCTACGCACTAATAACTGAGTTTGAATTAGACCGACCCGTGTATTATTTTCTTTTGAATGTAATACTCGGGTCAGACCCAGTATTTTACAGCTTGAATATTTTCAGGCCGCGAAGTTAGAGAGAGTTGGGGAAATTGCTTCACTTTAGCCTTTTCGAAGAATTTTTGTACTTAAAAGATTATATTCCGCTGTATGAATGAAATGCATTGTACAAACTCTGATATATGTATACAAATTCATTTATGTCAAATATTATGATTATTCTGTGATTCTGTGGCTGATTCTGTTTAAACTCTATAAACTGAATAACAATCCGTCATTTTGAACGTCTCTAGTTGGTTTAATTACCGACTGGGGGCGATCAGAGCGGCGGGTCGTTACAAAAGTGGTATCAGAGCTTTGGTTTACACAAAGCTCAGTTTATGATGTTTAATATGAATAGTTACTAGGATCACTTTAAAGAAAACATTTTGAAATCTAATGAAGTATGAAATTGTTTTCTTTGAAAAATAAAAGGTATTTTGAAAATTCAATTTTTTTTCCGAAAATTCCCCTCTCTAATTTTAGGTTTGCGATAGTTTCTCATTCAAAAATCCATTATCGAATTATTGAGATTTATGAAAAATAAAATATAAGTTAAGTGAATTAATGAATTGGTTTAAATCAAATATTTTGAATATCTCCAAAATAATAAATTGTGAAATAAAATGACATGTCAATTTAGTATAACCAAGAGGATAATTAAACTATAACTTGGGAATTTGATTCTGAATTCTTTTGAAAAAAGAATGATTTAGTAAATAAATGGATTATAAGTACTTAACTTATAAATCGACTTTTGGTATATAATGGAGTTATATAAATTGAATTGAATTATTAAAGGAGATTTATAAATCGAAGTTTTATAAATAGAAATGGAATTTGTAAAGATTGTTTATAAATTCGAAACCAATTGAATCTGATAAATGAAACATAGAAGTTATTAAAGGAGATATATCCGTGATTTTGGACAGCGAATTATCCTTTAAGTTAAATATTGTGATAGTAAATGTTGGTTGGGAATTTTATCCACGATTTTGGACAGTGGATAATCTTTTAAACAAAAAGTGTAGAAACACTGAATTGATTTAAATAAGTATATTCATGATTTTGGACAGTGAATATATTATTAACTAAAACAAATATGTTTTAGGGAAGTGATATTATGAAATGAGGTTAATGTGGAAATATAAATTTAATGGAACTAAGTCGATGAATGACTTACTAAAGAACTAATTGATTATATTTGGGAATAGAAAACGAATGCAAAGTTTAAATAGAATTTAAATTTTAAATTTGAAGTTGTCAACATGATAATCCATTATAGGTTTAATAAATTCAGTGATGAATTTGAATTTAAACATGCGGAAAATTAAATTAAGTGAAAAACTTAATATTGAAAAGTTTGAAATTGGTTTAAAACTAATATTATGAAAAGTATGAGGAATTCAAACTATGAATTAAGTTGAAGTTGAAATTGAAAAAGTTAATGGTTTTAAAGATGTTTTAAAATGCATTAAGTATCGAATACATAGATTTCAACATTCATTGTTGAAATAGGCGTTTTCGAGAAATAAGGAAATGGTGGACTATAACACTATTGTTATAGTAAATGGTTTCCGAAAGGAAATGTTGTTTATAGTATTGGGATTTATATATCTATCTTAAAATTCGAATCCCTATACTAGTGATTTTGAGTTGTTGTAACAATGTTTTACGCAACATTCGTTTTCACTCAAATAAATGTGTTTAAAAGAATGCTTTCCTTAAAGAATGGAATATATACTTAATTTCGATTCAAGTATATTGAATATTTTCCAAGAGTTGAAAATGAATGGATTTGTGAATTACTTATTATTAAATAAGTATGGAAATGTTTTCCAAATATGAAATGGAAGGTTTGAAATTTTATCTTTTAAAGATAAATTGAAAAATGAATATTTGAAATTTGTTTCAAATGGTTAAGTTGGAAAATTATATATATCTTGTGAAGATATTTTTGGGAAATTTGAACAATTAGTTCAACTTGAACTTTTTCAAAAAAAGATTGAATCTTGAGTTAAATTGAGTTTAACTTCGACATCAAAAACAATATAAGTTGAGCTTTGAATTTTGGATAGTCGATTTGGATTGTATGTCTAGCATTGTGAATTGATGACATAGCAATTGATCTCTATTAAATATATATCTGTTGGTGGCGGAGAATTTATTCTTTTAGCTTAACACCCTTCTCTGAGACGTACGAGCTTAGAGGTTATATATCGATAGACACCAATTATGTGTTGAGAATTGACGATGTAACGTGAAATCCAAATCGAATGTGAAGTCGATAATAATTGGATTGTGAATGTGAATTAGGTTTGAGATAACCTTAAATTTTCAAATCGATTTAGAGGAAAATTTTAAATGAAATGGAAAATTTTGGAATCCTCTATTTGTTATGAATGTGAATTGAGTTTTCGTAACTTATGTATGTGAATATAATAAATCGAAAACTATCAGTTTGGAAAGTCATTATTATGAAAATCCTATGCAAGTTTACATAGGTATGATATGTACAAAATGTGAAATGAAGTACTATATGTATATGACATATGTTTTCTAAAACTGAGGATATGGAAATGTACCTTCCATTTATAATTTGTGAAGGTGATTGGAACTCGGCGTGAGTGTCCATTGGAAATCGTAGCTACGTAGAATTTCCATTAGTGGAATGTCCATTGGGACTGGAATCCCCCACGATGGATCATCATGTTGGGATTATGTGAATTGATGCTGGCGTAATTTGTGGGGCGTGATGCCTACAGTTACAAGCGATTCCACTGGGATAGTGGCACAACCGCCGTGTAAACTGCGATCTAGAGGCTGAAGCGTAATTTGAGGGGCGAGATGCCTACGGCCACGAGCGATTCTACTGGGATAGTAGCGTAACCGCCGTGTGAACCGCGATCTATGGCAACAACCATGGCGAAATTCAAGAGAGATGTGAAATCTACAGTTACAAGCGATTCTACTGGGATAGTAGCGTAACCGCCGGGTAAACTGTGATCCATGGGGGAACGTGCTTTCCATATCCATTTTTAAAAGAATTTTTAAAAAGTATTTTCACCGGGAGTTGAAGCAAATATATTTAGTACTTGGAGATTTTTAGTCCTGCGCCTGGCCAGCGTATGCCTAATGTCTGTGAGAACGACGATGGACTTGTTAAACTTCGAGTTAGCAAGTATTTTCAAACTTTGAATAGCAAATCAATAGTCTGAAATTAGAATTACATAATTCCAACCTAATTAATTAAGGAAGAATATTTTTAAAATATCTTGAAAGCACACAGCTTTGGAAAAGATGTAATATGCAAATATCTAGCATGAAGAATTTCAAGTTTAAAAATCTGAGTTTTGTAAGTCGAAAATTTTGGTAAAAGACTTTTGCGTCTTGATTTTAGAAATAATGAACAAAGCTAGTGAAATAAAATAAATGGAATGAATCCTATATTTATTTGTGAGTTTGGAACTTGGCAAAATTGTGTAGGGTATAAATATCGGTGAGATTTTAGCAATCGTTTTCCTAACTTATAATTTCGGGACGAAATTCTTTTAAGGAGGGAAGATTGTAACAACCCTGAATATTGAACAATTTAATTTGTAAATATTTAATTAATTTTAAATATTTAAATGATGATTGACTTGAATTTCAAATTTTCAGGATAAATTGGCGATTTAATTTTAAAATTTTATCAATACAAAATACAAGTATAAAAATCTAATTGTAAAACACGTTAATATAAATTTATGTTTGATAGTTGAACTGCAAAACGTTTATATGTTTATTAAAGAAAATAATTATGCAAAACAAATTGAATTTAAATTGAAAAGAAAAAAAAATATATAAAAAACATAAAATAAAAAGAGTATACCGCCTTACTCTTATCAGCCGAAAACGTGCCTTGATCCACGCCTTTGTTTCAGCCATAACCCACGACCAAAATCACGTCTCCCCCCTTTTATATTCGAAACCCATTCTTCTTCAAATCATCAAAGAAAAAAAAACATACGAAACAAAATAATGGCGGCCTCTCTCTGAAACTCGTTCGTTCCTCTTTGCAAACAAATTAGGGCTTTTCAAAATCAGAGTGCCACGATTTGGATTATCTCGATCGAACGAAGCCTCGTCAGTCGATGGTCTTCTTGTAGCTTGCATCGTCTGCCTTGATTCGTAAACAAGGTGAGTGATTTTATATCACTCACATCTAATTTATAGTCTAATGTTTACTAGCTTGTTCTAATTCGTGAATTTCGTTGCTTGATTTCTGGGCTATCATCGCTTTGAATTTTTTTTGATGATGTTGTTTGTATTGGGCTTCGGCCATTCGATTTTGTGTTGATGCTTGAGATGATTTTACTGCGATGATTTTTTTTTAATTTTGCTAATCTTGTATAACCTGATACTTGATATACGCGGGTTTGAGCTGTTCGATTCTTGACAATCTTGTCTCTGACTCGTTCAGCCTATTTTTTTTTGATCATGGTTTTGATTTGGTTCGATTTCTTGAATATTTAGCTTCGGCCATGCTTGGTCATCACGTCACTGTTGAAATTCGTGGCCACCACGGTTTGAATTGCATTTGACTTTGGTCATATAATTTTCGTGTATGTGTTTTGTGTATTAGTTGCTAGTAATCTGAGATGTGAAATTTCTGTATTATGCATATACATATAAAGATTTCCTTTGCGTATAAAGATTTGAAAGTATAAATGCATGTTTCTGTGAAAACCCTCTCTGTCTTTTGTTTCAGAGTATAAAGCCTATTCAAACTAATTACTTGATCATTTTAGACTTTGATCTCAAAAACAAAACTTGTGTGTTAAGAAGGAACTATGATTTTAAAAATAGATTCAAGAAGAAAAGGATATACAGGTTCAAGAGAAGAAAATTTAGAAGCAGATAGAACTGCAGATTTTTAAACAAGTAAAAGCTCTCTATTTCAAAAATCTGTTCATGTGATTAAACTTACTTTTTTTTTGAAGAGTTTTAAATTTATTTAAAACAGTTTTAAACTTCCTCTACCAATGGACTTGAATATGGTTCAGTTTGCATATACTGTTAGGTGTCCAGTATTTTTCTGCCAAAAACGTTTACAGGGTATCTACCTGATCCAAAACAAAAATTCATTTTTCCAATTTAACATTACGAAGCTTTGGTTTTGAAAACAATAAAGATGTTTTTATCTCAAACAACATTTTAAACGAAAACCTGGATTTCAAACTAACTTTATGTTTCAGTTTTGAAAGAAATAAGTTTTTAAAAGTATTCCTTTTATATTGAGAAAAGTTAATAAATTTGTTTAACTCAAAAATGGTAAGTTAAATAAATCAATTCATATGGCTTCACTTTGGTATTGTTGTATTTTAGTTGCTTGTTTTCTTGAGTTTATACTATGATCTGCCATGCTTCTGTTTATTGTACCTAGTACTTGTCTTTGAGCCTGTACACTTTTACTGCACCTTTGTGTATTTATCCATGCATGAATTAGATTTGATAGTGAACTTTACTCTTTGGTCAGAGCTGTTGCAGTCTCCAACTTATACCCAGTCAATATGATGCATTGCATTGATGCATTTGTGTTCTGACCTTATTTAATTTCATTGTGTAGTTTACTTGAGTCACTGATTCTTGAAATAAGCGCTATAACTGACATGTTGCACTATTTAGACGTCTTGACCTCATACTGCCTTGACCTATTGCACTACACATGTGAATAAGCACTTTGCATTTTTGAAATGTTTTACTTCCTAGCTGTATGCTTGGGTAATTGTTTTTGCAAACATTTAAATGTTTATCTTTGATTTGGTTGAGCTCGTCACTGTGTTGCACTTGCTTGACCTAGTTTGGTAGTTGCACTTTGCATTTATGTGCTTACTGTCCCATGTACTTGTGATCAGTTTTATGGCAGTTCCTTTTCGTTGCATTTTTGGATTTTTCTGACTTGAGCTCGAATATTTGCCGTGCCCTTGCGTTCATGTGGTGGCTGCATTTCCGTTGCAGTTTTACCCTTGAATGTTTGTGGTGGCTGCAGTGCTTTTTGTTGAGATTTTTCCCTTGGTTGCATTGCAGTGATGCACTGATTTCATTTGCAGTTAGATTTGTTGTGCCTTGTACTGGCTCCCTTGTATTCAAGTGGAGGCTGCTAATCTTGTTTGCGGTCTGCCCTTGATTTGCTGCAGTCGTGTTGAGTCATGATAGTTGTGACTTGACCGTTGCATTTTGTAATTGCTGATGACATGTATCTATATACCTGTTGCCAGTTGCCTTCATACTGTTGGGTACTAATGCTTTGTGTCCTATAATATTGGTGTTGTGGTGCCATATTTTGGTGCCCTCACCTCATTTTGCTGTTCCCATGTAATTTGTACCCCTGCCTTTGCGCATTGGGTCATTCGAGCCTTCGTGCTTTGTGTACTTGTGGTGACTGCATTATTGTTGCAGTTCGCCCTTGTATTCATTAGTGACTGCAGTTTCATTGTTTTTATATGCAGTTTTGTCTTGTTGATTTGCGTCGCATTGATGCAATTGGATTTGTTTTCTTCTAAAATTCACTTGAGTTGAATCTAGCTCAAACGCTCGGGTTTGACCTCGTGCTCGCGTTGTGATTTTATTTGAATTTCATCTGGGTTGAACCCGACTTTTTCTTGGGTTTGACCATATGTTCGTCTAATAGTTTTCATAGAGCTTTTGTGTATTTCCTCACTGCATTGGCGAGGCAGTGCACGCGTGCGTGCACTGCAGCCAATCGATATTGATGATTTAAATGATATTTCAATTGTTTTAAAATTGGTTTGTTTTAAATTGAGTCGATTTAAATTGATGATTTTGTTGTTAATTGCCGTTTTGGCAATTCTGTTGTTTTCTAAATTTTCTTCATTAGTAATCCTTCTATCTATCTGTGTTGAAAATTTAAATCTGCTGATTTATTGTTGTAACACTGTTAAGTGTTATATTTACCGTTATTCGATTTCTTGTTAAAGGATCGGATAGGTGAATTTTTCTTTGACTGTTGTCTAATTGCTATTTAATTATTATTGCCTCTACGCACTAATAACTGAGTTTGAATTAGACTGACCCGTGTATTATTTTCTTTTGAATGTAATACTCGGGTCAGACCCAGTATTTTACAGCTTGAAGATTTTCAGGCCGCGATGTTAGAGACAGTTGGGGAAATTGCTTCACTTTAGCCTTTTCGAAGAATTTTTGTACTTAAAAGATTATATTCCGCTGTATGAATGAAATGCATTGTACAAACTCTGATATATGTATACAAATTCGTTTATGTCAAATATTATGATTATTCTGTGATTCTGTGGCTGATTCTGTTTAAACTCTATAAACTGAATAACAATCCGTCATTTTGAACGTCTCTAGTTGGTTTAATTACCGACTGGGGGCGATCAGAGCGGCGGGTCGTTACATATTGTGTGTATGGATTGGTTTGTAAATATTATAATTGAATTAATATATAGTATGGTTTGGTTATTATTAATGATTTGTGCTTCACTTATTATTTCTTATATATTATTGTTATCATTTTGCATTTCATGATCATATCACTTATCGTTTCTACATATATTTATATCATTATAAGTTTATAGTGTTTATTTAAAAGGGAGTTAGAATTAGGATTAAGAGTTAGGGTTAGAATTATAGTTGTAGTTAGTTATTTTTGATTGATGCTAAATGGGGAGAAATATATAAATAATGGGCTTACATTAAAGGGAGTTTTATACGACATAGATTAAGGGTGAGTTATATTATATTTTATACACAAAGTTGTCATCATTAAAAAGGGGAGATTGTTAGTGCCTAAGGATTTGGTTTCGATGACAACTTTAAGAAATCATATAAAATATAAATACTAATGTTTTATCAAGATATATATAGCATATAGTGCATGATATTAAATAGGTGTTGATATAAGAAGACTGTACAACATCAAGTAAAGATTGAAGAGATAAAAGAGTTAATATAGAGACCTAAGAATTAAGACTCATGAGTATTCAAGAGTTCAAGATTCCAAGATATTCCAGATAACTTATAGTGTCTAGAATGTTTGTTAAAGTTCTGATAGTACTTGATCTCTCTCTCTCTCTCTCTCTCTCTCTCTATATTTTAAGTTTTAAAATAGTTTTAAAATGTTTTGGTTTTTAAATATTCTTTTCAACATAGCTTTTAATAGTTTTTGAAATTCTTGTACTTATTATTTTAGTTTCTAATATTTTACTAAGTTATTGTTTTTATTAGATTTTGATTTATATTAGTTTACTTTTCAAAATTCTTATCATATAGTTTTTCTTAAGTTTTATTACGATTATAATGTATATATATTATATTTAAACATACTTACAAAGTATTAAATTATTTCACAAAACAATACATTCTCAAAATAATGTTTTAAAATGTTATTCAAAATTACAAAGAGTATGTCAACGTACTCTATCCCTATATGTCGACATACCAGTCGTGCATTTCGAAAATCAAATTTCAAAAGAAGTGTATATTCGTTGTATCTCTTCACGAATGGACATGACTATTATTCCTATATAAATAACTATCTTTCCAATGAATTTTTCAATCATTTTTCATTATTCTTCTCTCCTCCTTCTTATCTTTCATTTTCTAAACAAAAATAATACTTTATCGAATTTCAACCAAAATCAAATTCAATCACCATTAGTTTGATTCCCTATCGTTTGCTCTCTAATTTCTGTCATCACTCTCACTTCATCAAGATCTAAGTGCTATTCGAGGATTATAGGATCATTTGTGATCAAGATTGTAGTTTTGAGTTCGTAAATCGCTATCAAATTAAAGAGATATACTTGTGGGTGTGAATGTAGCCTGTGAAATTAATTGGGTGTGCTTAGTATCCCATAAATCTTGTGGGTGTGATTGTAGCCCATGAAATCAATTGGGTGTGCTTAGTAGTCCTGGTGGGTGTGCTTATAGCCCAAAAATCAAGCGGCTCTACCCAAAGGCCGAGATTCTGAAGGGTGTGTTTCGTATCCTTGAAATCGAGATTGTATTTTTTCTTGCTAGTTGAAAAAAATCCGTGCAAGAAATTGTATGTGATTGGATGTAGAGTAACTCCGAACCAATGTAAAATCCAAGCGTGTTCTTTCCTTTTACTCTTACCACATCTACTGTTTATCTATGGTTTGATTCTATGATTTTTTCTGTGACTGTTAATCTCATTATTCTAAGTACAATTTCAAAAGATTTCAAAAAGATTCATACAAATTAGAAAACACTATTCACCCTTCCTCTAGTATTAATTTTGCCTTAAGATCCCTATTCCGCAATATTACACTTCAATGGCTTGGGATAGTCCTTCTTCAAAAGTCCAACCTTATCATAATTGAAGCATTTTCTTTCGCCACCCTTTTGATTCTTGCAGCTCTTAATAAGGTGGCCTCTCTCTTTGCAATTAAAGCAGATAGACTCCCACTTTCTCTTCTTTTCATTGTTTATGTTCCATTTCCTTTTCATACCCCTACTCACTTGTGATTTAGGATCCTATTTGGCAATTATATATCCTTAGAATTTGGATTTAGACTCTCATGTCATAGGGATTTCTTAACAAGCTTCTCGAACGGTTCATCAATATGGCCCACTAGCTTTTCCCTTAGATGGTCATCTAGCCCATAATAAGCTTCTTATTCTTTTTCAATGTAGCATCGATGAAAGACAAACCGTACTTCAATAACATATCAAATTCACCCATATACTCTGAAACTGTCATCTCTCCATGCTTTATATCTACAAACCTCCTAAACAACATTGACCTCTGAGCTGCTAGTATGAACTTTTTCTTAAATCAAGCTTTAAACTGCTCCAAGGTAAACCAATCTCTAGGAATAGCAATCTTCACAGCATTCTACCATCCAATAGCCCGTCCTTGAAGTTGCCTAGAGGCCAATTTTCTTTGATTGTATCTTCCAACTCAAAGTCCTAAAAAATGCATTCGTAGGTGTCCAACCAATCTTGTAGCTCTCTAGCTGGTTCTGTTTTAAAGAACGATCTACCTCCAAGGCTAGAATAGTCTTTGTTCGATTTTTTCCACCAGACCACCACCACCAAGAGCAATAGGATCACCCTCTTAGGCATTTTGCATCATATTCCTCATCATACCATTGAACATAATCTGCATATTGGGGTTAGCCGATGCCCTTGAGCCCGCTCTATCCTCTAGTCTAGACCGAAAGTTCCGTGTAGCATTTCTTGTTTTTCATCTCATTCTCACATTCTATAATAAAAAAGATTAGTCTCTCAATAAGGAAAGTTCATAAATGGTACTTGTTATTACCACGTATATTGATTTTTGATGACAATAACCATATAAATATAGATACTAATGTCTTCCTTAGTTGTATAGAATATTTTGAAAAATATTACGTAGAGTTGCACAAGTACAAGATAATCGAGTCTAAAGACTGATCAATAAAGAGATTAGAGATCAAGATTTAGATACAATTAAGGTAATTGGGGACTCATGATTTTAAAAACAAAAGACACAAAGAGTTCAAGACTATAGATAATCGTTAATAGACATTAGATAAATTTGTTAAAGTGCTTGAGTAACAACATTCTTTTCTTTGAATACTCTCTCGTCAGAACAATTATTTTCAAGATATATTTCTAAAAATATTTTATAGAAGTACATTAACAAAGTATATAAAAAATATATTTAAATGATTTTACAAAATACCAGAATTTATAACACTTTAAATGTGTTATTGTTTTTGTCAAAATACAAGGGTATGTGGCATACCTACTTATGTTTATTAACATACGTACCTTTGAAGAGTTGTTTTTCAAATTTTGAATAGTTGGATTCTTGGCTCTGTCTCTTAGCAAATAGACACGTTCCTTCAAAAAGCGTATGAAAAGGACTGGAAAGAGAATTTATAACCACTTTCTTTATATTCTTTTCACTTCAAATTATTATTATATATTTCATAAAATCCACTTTTTATACTGTTCTAGTTAACTCAAATTCAATCTCTACTTCACTACATTCATTTTCTATAATCTACTCACTGATTTGCAAGTATTCTCTCTTTAGTTCAAAGATCAAAGTGCTATTAAAGGGCTATAAAATATTCTGCATTCAAAGTACAAATATTTGTATTTGGAATCAACAACTCTCTACTACTATTTATGTAGGTGTGCTTGTTCCTTGTTCAAATCAAATCGGTGTGCTTGCTGCCCGTTCAAATCAAGCGGGGTGTGCTTGTTGCCTGTTTAAATCATGTGGGTGACCTAGTTGTCTGGTTAAATCAAGAGAGTCTACCCTGAGCTCGAAAAGTCAGGAGGGTATACCGTGTTACCTTGAAATTAAGATTTTATTATAGTTACTTGCTGCGTAATTAAAGTAGGCATTTGAAAGGAAATCTATATAGATATTGTATAAGACCGATCATAGGATTGATCAATCCAAACTAATATAAAATGCCTGGTGACGCCTCTCTTACTTTACTTTATTTTTACTATATTTATTTGTATTTGTGACTGCGTGTTAATATATATATATATATATTAGCATTAATTATTTGTGTTTTGAATTAAATTTATAAATTATTTGGAATAGTTTGATATAACTTATAAAACACAATTCATCTCCCCTCTAGTGTTAAACCAGTCTTAAGATCCATTCACAATAGTACAATTTTTATTACATTGTTTCCCACATTTGATATCAGAGCATTAGGTTTTTAATAATTCGTTATTTGATTTTTGAAAATTATAAATGGCTAGTAATACTAGGAGTATATTATTTGGTAAAGTCCATATGTTACCCTCAAATAGATTAAGAACTAACAATATTGAAAAGTCACTTGATAATTTGAAAGTGTATAAAGTAAAATTGCACGAACATGGAAGATAACAAACAAGCACCTGGTAACCATACATCACAAATCAAGAAGGACAAATTAATAATAGACAGTGGATGCTCAAGAGACATGACTGAAAATTTGGAGATCGTAAAAGACATTGTCTATAGAGATGGATGAACAATTAACTTTGGAGATAACTCAAAAGGACATATATGGACATCGGCAACGTCGGTAACTCTAAAACAACTATTATTTCTAATTGTTTGCTAGTTAGGAATTTAAAACATAATCTTTTTAGTATTAGGCAAGTAAGGGTTTCAGAATTAAGTTTGAAAAAGGCATTTGCCAAATCGAGGATAACGAGTTTAGAATTATTTTTGAAAGAGTTAGGAAATGTAACATCTACATTTTGAGTATGAAAGTGTTAATGATAATCTCTATCTTTCGGCCGAATATAATGACCCTTGGATTTGGTACAAATAATTTGGTCATTTAAATATTAAATATTTATCCATAGAAGTAAGATATGAACTTATTAGAGGCCTTACAAAAATAAATTTTAGTGTTAATAACCTATATGATGCTTGTCAACTTGGAAATTTCACAAAACTTCATTTAAATCAAAAGACATGATTTCAACTATACAATCCTTAAAACTTCTTCACTTAGGCCTGTTTGTACCATCACAAGTACAATTAATAAATCATAATAGGTATGTTTTTGTTACAGTAGATGACTTTTCAAGATTCACTCTGACAATATTTCTTAAACATAAGAGTGATGCATTTGAAATGTTTAAAATTTTTACTAAAAAAATTCAAAACCAAAAGTCAGTTAAAATTAAAACGATAAGAAGTGATCATGAAGGACAATTCAAGAACAAATTTTTTTTGAAAACTTTTGCAATAAGAAAGAAAGTATACATAACTTCTCTTTTCTTAGAACTCCTCAATAAAATGGAGCTATCAAATATAAAAATATGACTATACAAGAGTGTGTTAGGACTATATTAAATGATAGTGATTTACCTACAAAAAGTTTGGCTGAAGTAGCTATTTTGAATAGAATTTTAGTAAGACCATAACCAAAAAACACCTTATGAATTATTTTTAAATAAAAAGCTAAAAAGTATCTTATTTTAAAGTTTTTTCTAGTAAATGTTTTATAATAAATACAAAAGATAATCTAGACATATTTGATGCTAAATCGGATAAAGATATATTTATTGATTATTCAAATAGAAGTAAGGCATATAGAGTATTTAGTACTAGAACTAACACCATTGAAGAAACTTTACATGTTTCACTTGATAAAAATTTTAAGTAACTAATATTAGTAATGATAAGGAAGAAAATCTTAATCCTAGTGAGAATAACGAGACTATAAATAATAAAACTATTAACAAGGAAATAATAATACTGATATTTCAAATTCAAATAAAGAACAAATTTTTTAGAAGACTGTCTTAAGGAAAATATACTAGGAAATATGGATTCAGTTGTCAAACTATAAATCAACTAAATAAGATGAGTAATGTAGCATTTATTTCAACTAACGAACCCACAAATCCAAAAGAAACATCATTAGATGATTCATGGATTCTTTCCATGCAAGAAGAAGTGAATTGGTTCACTCAAAATGATGTTTGGGAATTAGTTCCATGACCGAAAAATCAATCTGTAATTGGAAATAAGCGGGTCTATAGAAATAAATTTAACGAACAAGGAGAACTTATACCAAATAAAGCATGTTTAATTGCACAGGGATACATCCAAGAAGAAAGAATTGACTTTGATGAAACCTTTGCCCCTGTAGCCAGAGTATAAACCATAAGAATCTGCTCGCTTTTGCAAACCATAATAATTTTAAATTATTTCAAATGAGTGTCAAAAGTGCATTTTAATATGATTTTATTAAATAAGATGTATATGTTGAACAATCCCTAGTTTTTGCAGATAAAAAACTCTCTAATCATGTTTATAAATAAAAAACGCATCATATGGTTTAAAACAAGCAAATAAAGCTTGGTGCGAAATACCCAAATCATACTTAGTATAATCTAATTTCAAAATAGGTAAAGTAGATACAAAGTTATTTATGAAAAAGTTAACAATAATATTCAACTTATACAAATATAGGTGGGCGCCATAATTTTGGAGTCAACAAATGAACAACTAAATTAAGAATTTGCTAATATACTAAATAAAGAATTTGAAATGAGTCATATGGGAGAATTAACATTCTTTCTAGGTTTACAAAATAAACATTCGTAGGTCAAGAAAAATACGCTAAAGAATTAGTAAAGAAATTTGGAACGTGTGACACACACAGTAAACCAACACCCACCCATAGTGACTAGTGAGAAATTTAACAAAGATAATTCAAAAGACGTTGATTAAAAACTATATAAAGGTATGATAGAATCTTTACTCTATATCACAGTTACTAGACCCGATATCATGCATAGTGTATGTCTATGTGCAAGATATCAGTCACAACCAAAGAAGAGACATCTTAAATTTGTAAAACACATCTTAAGATATGTTAACAACAGATTAGACTGAGCTCTTCTATCCAAAAGAAGATTAATTTGACTTAATATCATATAGTAATGCTGATTAGGCTAAACGAAAATATGACCGAAAAAGTACAAGTGAAACCTGTCACTTTTTGGGACACACATTTGTATCTCGGTTTAGTAAAAAAAGTACTCTATCCACAATAGAGGCATAATATATACAGTAGTATTGGCATGTTTATAGATTATCTATATGCAACAAAGTTTAAGGGATTTTGGTTTAAATTTAAAGCAATCATCAATATATTGTGATAATACAAGTGTAATAAATCTCTTTAAAAATTCAACACATCACGCTAGAACAAAGCATATGGATGTAAGACATCATTTCTTCAAAGATAATGTAAATAAATAAATAAATTATCACACTAGAAATTTATAATTGTAGAAAATCAAATGGCTGATATTTTAACTAAACCATTAGCACAAGCTACTTTCATTAAATTAAGAAGTGAACTCGAAATACTTTCATTTAGAGAAATAGTTAACCCAAAAATTGGATCATCATCCAAATATCGAATGAAAGCACAAGTTCAGATGAAAGTAAAAGAAAATGTAGAAAATAGACAAGAACACAAAGAAATTTTTATAGCGGTCTGGCGTAATCCCTGACCTACGTCCACTTCAATCTTTTTTGTTAGTTGATCTTTCTCTTGACTACAACTTGTTAGATTCGATCTGGCCACAATCTAGTGGACCCCAGATTTACAATGGAGTTAAGAATGTTATTTAAGGAGAATAGAATTAAAGAAAGTGTAATAGAGGCTCCAAGTCTAAGAGTGTTAAAGGACGTCCAACAGAAAGAAGCCCCTTTTCTGGTAGTAGGTACGTTGGTATATAGAGGAATTGGGTAGCATATAGTCAAAGGCCAATAGCAATGAATTCGAGTAGATAGCGTGAAGCAATGCCAGAAGACCCAAGCAGACCAAAGTCAAATCCTAAACTTGGGTTCGAGTTTAGGTGCTTGGCTCAATCATGGTGAAATTTTCCATGTCCTTGTTTTCCCTTTTCTAAGTGCTTCTGCCAAATTTCAAGTCATTCTAATTCCATTTCAATCTTCTACGTCAAATTGAAGATGCTTTAGTGATAACTTGGTACCGGCTCAAATCCTTAACTCGAGGTTAACCAAAGGCCTTAACTCAGGGTTGACCTAAGATCTTAACTCGAGATTGAGTTAAGGATTTAGCCAATTTTCTAACCAAATTTCTTGAGCTCAATTCTCCAGTCCTTTTAAGTGTGCCTCCAAGTTTCTAGGTCATTTCGCATTGTTTGAATCTTTTGAGTCCAATTGAAATCTGCTTTGGCTCAAAAGCGGGTTAATAAAAGTCTAGAAATAATAAATTTTATTATTAAATTAGAAAGAAAATGAAAAACAAACTATTCTATATATGTCGACATACTTGGGTAGCTTATGTCAACATAGCTGGGTGTTTTCTGAAAA
Source organism: Allium cepa (assembly GCA_030765085.1). Taxonomy (NCBI): domain Eukaryota; kingdom Viridiplantae; phylum Streptophyta; class Magnoliopsida; order Asparagales; family Amaryllidaceae; genus Allium; species Allium cepa. The sequence goes on from CM060929.1 coordinate 496,553,473, forward strand.
ACTATTTTCTTCTCCTTCTTTCAAAAATCAAAATCCAATTATTTAACCACCATATTTCGACTCTAGATCCATTTTCTTATCTTCTTCCTTTTGAAAATTCAAAATTAGTTTATAAAAAATGATTCTATCCAACTCCAAATGACTAAGAGTATATTCAAGCCCATTTCACGACTTCACATTTTCAAAACTAGGCAATATTGAAAAACAATTGAACCACGTTCTCACAATGCATACTGAATTGAAGTAATGCAAATTCGGTTTAAAAATGAACAAGACAAGCAAGGAAGGACGTCGAGGAATTTGCAACAACATCTATTTGATAATCAAGCAAATCAAATAGTTATTAGAAGAGGAGATACTCAATTCATTCTTGTAATTCATAGCCTTATGAATCAAGATGATAAAGTGGAAGATGAAGCAAAAGAAGGTGATGTTGATACCGAGGATGAAGATGATGATAGAGTACGTTATGTAAGAGAAATCAACTATGATATTTACGACGATTTAGTGGAACAAAAAGGGAATTTTTGTCTTCACTGTCCAAATTACTCCGATCACCAATAACTAAAAAAACGTTAATTTGTGAATGTAATAAGTATTTTGGGTATATATATACATGTATTAGTTTGGTTTGAAATTGTAAGGTTGCTTTAATTTTATTGCATGGTTTAGTTTGTATTATTTAAATTTGTATATTTGCCTTGGTTTGGAAAGATAGTTTGGTTTGTTCTAGATAAGTTGTTTGATATGGATGATGTGTATTGAATGTATAGTTTAAATAAATGTGACTATAAACTATGTGTGTGTGTGTGTGTGTATATAAAGTTATTTCTCAGAAATGTTATGTCACAATTTGTATTGATTTTGATTACATATACAACATTATCATATTTCATAGTGTTTGATATGTCACATTTAAGTGGATTTTTATTTTTCTTCACCCATTTTTGTTGATGAAGAAGGAGGAGAAAAATATAAAATATAAAATCTAATATATGCATATACTAAGGGGAGTCAACCAATTTAGAAGGAGTTAGATTATTTTATAATAAATATATTTACATGATTGTCATCATCAAAATGGTAAAGATGGTTAATACCACAGATATTGATTTTTGATGATAATAAATATATAAATATAGGTACCAATGTTTTTCCAAGTTGTATAGAATATTTTGCAAGATAGTACACAGGTTTATTTAAGTAGGATAGTCAATTCTGAAGACTGATCAGTAAAAATTTTTGTAAGCAAGATTCAGAGATGATCAAGATAATTGAAGACTAGTGATTTTATAGACAAAAGACATGAAGAGTTTAAGATTACATATTATAATTAGTAGACATTGGATAAATTTTTCAAAGTCCTTGAATAACAACTTCCATTGCTTTGAATACTCACTCATCAGAATAATTATTTTCAAAATATTTTTGCATAGATATTTTATCAAATTTTATGCATTAAAAAGTATTTTAAAGCTATTTTTAAATGATTTTATAAAATAACAGAATTTCATAACACTTTGAATGTAACGGCCCTGACTCGACCTTCGAAAATCGACACCGAATACAACACTCATATTCAAATGCCGCAGATTCAAACATCGAATCTGGTTCGCCGGAGCTTATAACACCATTAAGTACAACACAGCGGAAGAAAAGAATATCAATATATAACATTGATACCATGACAGATACAATATATGATACAATATGATACAATAGAATGGTACAATAGATATCAATACCATAAGAGATACAAGATACACCGGAAAGAAAATAGATAACACAAGCAGCGGAAAGAATATCTTCAATAGAATGCATCCCCAAATCCAGTGCTCCAATCCAAAGCTAGCTCAAACCAACATCACGTTTCACCTAGATAAGCAAGTCCTGTCCTGATCCAAAGACTGGACTAACTCCAGATAATCTACTAAACCAAACTATCTGAAAAACCCAACTCTAGACTGCCCGTATGGAAAATTGTGGGCACCTAGAGTTTAGGAAAGGAACAATAAACTCCGAGTCAGTCATGGGACTGGTGTGAGCAACAAAAAATTTTGGTATTTTAGAACAAACAACAAAAGAATTTAAAATAAATTCGCAATGCTTTTTAGAAAAATGAAACTACCACAAGGCCTCCCGCCACACACACAATGCAAACGAAGAATTGGAGGAGATTTCTCCTTATGATAGTCAAACATGCTTGATATGAGAAAATTTCATCGATACTATTATTATAAGTGCACGGTGTGGAAAACCTTTCGAAAATATAATATTAATCTTAACCAGCATAGGTACCATTACATTATGCCCGCTATAGCTACCATTTTAAATGGCAGGTTCTACAACTAAAACCGTACAAGGCTCGTAATGTTTTGTTTGGATTTTCCAACAAATGGTCGGGCTAAGGAACTTCCCACTGTCCATGGGTACGCCTCTGGCGGGACGTCCCGAGAACCTAACCGGATCTCTGCCAACACAAGGTCGGGTTACCTCTGTAACTAGGTAACTACTTCTCGAGCATGCCACCCCCCGGTCCGTTGGGACCTTTATCCGAGGCGCCTCTAAACCTCAAAGCAACAACCGCACAGAAAATGAGATTGAAGCCCACCACATAGTTAAATATCTAGGCTCCATACCATGATACCACCCTTTACCAGAAGGGAATGACACACCCTAAAGGGCGCGACCATCATAACCTTGCCGCATCTTTCCTGTTTCGACCATTTCTGGGTTGTGAGGTCCTGATGCAGTCTCGTTCACAAAGCTACGCTTTACACTAAAGCCATGCTTTGATCATGAAGATCAACAAATGATCATCAACACACAACAACACTTAGCATGTCACACTATCAAATTGGAAATATATCATTGATAACCTTCAACTACATAACCTCTGAGCTCGTATGTCTCAGAGAAGGGTGTTAAGCTAAGAGAATAAATTCTCCGCCACCAACATATATGTATTTGAAAGAAATCTGCTTTATATCTCAAAGTGTAGTGTCAGACACACAACCATACAAGTCTGTCTCGGGTTCGAATAGAACCGAAGGCACTTCGTCCAATAAAGGAAGAAGCCCTTGCAAATCCGGGCATTCACAATCCCGATCGGACTTCCCATCACTTAGGGACAACTCTATACCGGAGCAACTCAGTGCAGAGTCAATCGATAGGTTATCCTATCGTTTTCACAAATACCCGATCTTCACCACCGGTCTTCAAATGCTATCCATAACGACGTATCACTATTCGGAATGGGTTATATGACACAAGGTCCTCTCCCAGCTAAACCGAAAAATAAGCGCATTATTTAAAAACATATGGATATGGAATTTCAGTTAAGTCACAACTTCAAAGAAACCCAAAACCTTTCTTCAAATGGTTTAAACAAATTACCATTTCAAATCTTTTAAACAAAAAGATTTATTTCACAAAGTTCACACGGTTTCACAAAGATCCTTTTATGGATTTCAAAACAATTTCCATTTCAATTGGATTAACTCGTTAAATCTTTAAATCAAAGATAGCTTTAACCGTTTCCATAACTTGGAAAACCATTTTCATTTTAGACTTGAAATCCTTTTAACACAATTTGGAAGTTCACTTCTTATGTGAAATCTTCGATTATTTGAAAACAAACATTCATTTCGGAAGAATCCAATTATATTTTCACAAGTTAAAGCCTTTAAATTTAAATTACAATTCCCGATTTAATACGTTTAAAATGGTTTAACCCATATATTACTAGTGTAACATCTTTAATCCCTAGTTTCAAATTATAGAATTCAGTTTCAAATTTTGAATTCAAATTTATATCAAATTATTTACACTTCAAAAATTTATCAAGTTATTCAGAGATAAATTTTATCTTTGAAATTCCCTTTTTTTTTAAAATTTCTCACTTTGATCCAAATCTATTTCCAAACTATTTGAATTTAAAATTCAAATTCAAAAATTATTTCAAAAATCTGCAACCTAACCAATTTCCACATGCAATCCATATTTAGGTGTGTACGGTGTAGTCCAGGGGTTTTACACAATAGTGCAATATCATTCAATCAACACAGATCAAAACACAGAAATATAGTTGATAAGCGGTATAAACTATAACGCTTATCATTCATTCACAGATCACAGATAAATAAAAAATGTATCATAAATAAATGAATAAAATATGCACAGCTCAATCCATAGAACAAAACATCACAGATCAGATAGGACAATCAATTCAAGGCATCTCATACAATACAATCATTCATAAGTAAGATCAAGCATTCAATAATTGTTTATAAGCAGGATTAATTTATTATTTAATCCTAATTAATTTAATTTATTTTCAATTAAATTAATTGCTTGTGAATTAATTATCCAATCCTAATTTATTAATTACCAATCATTTGATATAAATTAATTAATCAATCACCTTAATTAATTAAATTATTCTTAATTAATCATATTAATTAAGTCAACCTTTAAACCAATTACATAATTAGTTAACCCCTTAATTAATTATTTTAAGAAATTAAACCTTTAATTACTTACCCTAAGGTAATTATGCTTACTCAATTTCATACATGATTATCATTAATTAATTAATTTAATTAATTGTTAAAATTAACTACATTAATTAATTATCTAAATAATCTTAGTTAATGACCCTCATTAACTAATAACAATTCTTTAATTACTTTGCTAAAGTAATTTATTTACATGAATCATCATTATTATAAATTAATCGATTTCTAATCACAAATTATCCACTCTAATCTAGGGTTCTTAATTTGAATTTAATTATTTCTTAATTTATTAGCTTAACCCTTAATTAATAAATTTAAGCTTATAATCACTAATTTAATTAATAAAAACATTAATTAACCATTCTAGTTAACTTAATAATGAATATATCATCATTAACTCAAGACAATCTCATTCTTATTAATGATTTTATTTATCAATATGTTTGAAAACATTGATTTTCGAATTTACTTTTAAAATCTCATTTAACTTCAAGTTCAAGTATCTTTATTTATCTTAAATAAAATTAAAAAAACATTTAAATTCGCATGTTAAAGTGATATCTTTGTTATAAAAGAAATTTAAAAGAGTTAAATTTAAATTCACATTTTTAAACATACCTTTACATTTAAACTTATTCTAAACATTTAAAGTTATAAAACTTTATTTGATTTCAAAACTCTGGAATTCAAATTCAGAATTCAGTCCAGGTTTCAAATCTTTATTTAAATTCTTTCTTACAGTTCAATTCCTATTTTGCAATTCAAAATTATATTTGAATACACTTAAATACTTAACCACTTTGTTTTAAAAAAAAAACAATTTAAATTTAAACTCATTCATTCTCAAACTAAGTTTCCAAACTGAACTCGAATCTATATTTAACTTTGATTTTAAAACTCAGTTTAAACCTTGCTTATAAATTTAAAATTTAATTCTAAAATTTCAAACAGAACAGGTGTTGGAAACCTGTACAAAACATCTTCCTGAGCTCTGACTATATTTGCTTCGAGTCCAAAACTCGAAGCCTTCGAATCAAACACCAGTCTGCTCGAGAATTTCTCGAGGCTCTCCCCTGCTCTAACTAACACAGATGACCAGAACCAAGAAGTACACTGTGCACGTGCACGGTGGCTATCACCTCCGACCATCTTCGATGGTCCTCCCACATCGAAAAATGTCTTCACACCCAACTTTGATCGTCAGATCGCTCACCCTCGACTCGAAATTGGATTCGAGTTCAAAGCTAAAACCTGGAACATCAATGGTTTCGCCATTAAACCTGGAACCATCGTCGTTCTCGACACCTCGACCATCAAAACTCCTGAAATTCCGGCCATCACTTCGTCAACTCTCCCCCATCACCGCCTAAAACCACGAAAAACTCGATCGCACGTAAATGTTGAATGACACAAAATACACAGCCTCGACGAAAATTAGGTTTAAAAACTTTAAACGTTCGCCGCCGCCACCACCGTGGTCTGACCGCCATCCCACTATTTTTCCCAGCACCCTCGTAGGCTCCTCCACCTCACGCGAAAGCTCGCCGTCCAGAACCCCTCCGATCGCCTGAACTTAGTCGAAACCCAATTTGTGATCAACTCAAAACTGCTCCTCATGTACTTAATGAAAAATCAAAATTCTTGTTTTACAAATCATATTTTTCAATGGCGATTCCAAATATATACTCAATTCAATAATCTATTACATTTGATTTTATGTATAAACAAATTCATCTGTACTATGATGTTTCAGAGCTATCTTAAACTTATTTTGCTGGAAATAAATTGTTAATTCTAATTTATAATCAAACAAACATGTCAAGTTTAAATCTTTCAGCCTGACAAAGATCATGTTGCGGGGACAGGATTTGAACCCGTGACCTCAAAGACTTGATATTTGGGTTTTTGATCAAGCTTGATGCTCTGAAACAAAAAGGCAGAGATGGTTTCAACATAATAGACATTCACACCAACTAATATTCATACACAAGGGAGATTTATGTATATATATAGGTATAATAAAGAAATTTCAGATCTCAGATTTAACAAGCAACAATTAATTCAGTCAAATTTAAATTTTTTTACTCACAGTGATTTCCAGAAGAAATGAAACAGAGTTTCTTCCTCTTTGACACAGACTTGTGAAACTTGCAAGCTGAAGCCTCTCTTGATCTCTGATTTGATTTGATTTGGGTTGTTTAAGTTTGAAACTTTTGGTTTAAGTTAAGAAGTTACTAATTTCTTTAGGTTTACTTAGCTTGATGGACGAAACTAAATTGAAGATGATATTGATATATAGGAAACAAGTTACAGGTTAATTATATTGTTTTGTACAAAAGGGTCAGAGATTGTTTTATATTTAGAGGCTGATGAATCAAATTTGTGTGCTAAGCATTTATTATATTTGTCTTGCTTTTAGATATTTTAGTTTACATACTTGAAGTATGTTACTATCTTCCTATGCAAGCTTATGCCTATCTTCATTTACTTATTTGTACATAGATATTTTATCTTTTTATTTTGTATTTTCTTGCCTTGCATTTCTAACTCTACAGGCTGCATACATATATATATTTTACTTGCCTTCATAACTACTTCACATTCATATATATATATATATATATATATATATATATATAACTTCTAAAGGAATCGTTTTTAAAACTCAATTATACTTTGATAAAATAACACACATATTTTATATTATAAAATATAGAATTTAACTTTAAACATCGTTTGAAAATTATTTACATACATATTTATTTTCAAATATCCAGGTTATTTCTCAATTAATTCTGAATCTTATATTAATTATCAATTAATTTCATAATTTTTTTATTCAAAAATTAAATTAATCATCAATTTAAACTCAATAAAAATCCGAGAACGTTACAGATTCACCCTCTTAAAGAAATTTCGTCCCCGAAATTTGCAGGCATGAAAACAACAAAGATAGATACACAAAGATAGAGAAACAATTTTCCAGGTCAAACTGGATATCTATTCTGTATTTGGCTTACCAAATCAGAATATCAACAATATGAGAACAAACTCATTCAATACTACACAGGATACTTGGGTCATCAAATCTACGAAGCATACATGGCACTGGTTAGTTCGAAGGAATAACTAACCATTCGTAGAATATATTCGGACCCAAAAATAGACAGATATATGTATACAATTTCAAAACTTTTAGTTTAGAACTGAAGTATACCTATTAACCATAGCAATCAAAGAAACCAATTCATCCAAACAAAAATTCTGGCCTATTTGGAGTTTATGTCCCATGCAAATATATCAAATCTTTTTCCTGGATCTACCAGGAACCATCGAAGAATTGAAAAGAGATGCTGAACAAAAGAGATTAATAGATGGATTCAATCTTCTACAATTTCTCAAACACAAGATACAGATTCCAAACTCAGTCGGAATACTCCAAAGTATATACCAACTTGTCCCTCTTCGGACTTCGATATACATAAGAAATTATAATAGGATTTCAAATTTGGTTTTAAACGAAATCGTTTTATCGATTCAATTCAAATTTAGCTTCATATTCTACTAATCAATTTAATTCAATTTAAAAAAGTTTCCAATTTATTTCAAATTTTCAATTTCAAATTTCAAATTCCAAATTCAATAAAGTTTAAATCGAAAAGCTGATAAGAAACCGATGAAGATACAAAATAAGAATTTTCTACAATGATTCGTAGGGCCACCATCACACCGAAACTTCTTCTGGAGCTGCTATAAAGTAATCAAAAGAATTTGAAAGACGAATCAAAGGAAATTGATAAGAGAAAGATTGTTTCCACTATTGCAGGGTATTGACCATTTATAGTGGTATTCCCCTGTCCCCTATCTCGTTCTCTTCTTGCACTCATACTCACTGTCAATGAATAGTAAGAGAATTAACTGAGGCACACGAACGGATATCTTAGGGATATACTCATTCTAGGGTATACTTCACCCTATCTCTAATGAGTTACTTAATGTGTTATACTCCTGAGCTAAAGTTTTAACCCTCAGCTCTGATACCAAATGTGATAGTCTAGGCTTTTCAACCATCGACAACGGCCAATCTCGACTGGTAGGCTTTTCAACCATCCCAGCCTCGTCGTGGCTCACATAGTACCCTGCCCTTGCTTTTACGGCCAGCCTTTCGGTTGTCACAGCTTACGCCTAACCAACCCCTTAAAGAGGACGTGTGGGGGTAAGAGTCTCCTGCTTGCCACCTAACAAAAAGTGAGAACCCCCTATCACGTGTCACCTAGAAAAGCAAGTCCCATCCTGATCCAAAGACTGGACTAACCCCAGATAATCTACTAAACCTGACTATCTGAAAAACCCAACTCTAGACTGCCCTTGTGGAAAATTATGGGCACCCAGAGTTTAGGAAAGGAACAATAAACTCCGAGTCAGTCATGGGACTGGTGTGAGCAACAAAAACATTTGGTCTTTTAGAACAAACAACAAAAGAATTTAAAATAAATTCGCAATGCTTTTTAGAAAAATGAAACTACCATAAGGCCTCCCGCCACACACACAATGTAAACGCAGAATTGGAGGAGATTTCTCCTTATGATAGTCAAACATGCTTGATACGAGAAAATTTCATTGATATTATTATTATAAGTGCACGATGTGGAAAACCTTTCGAAGATATAATATTAAACTTAGCCAGCATAGATACCATTATATTATGCCCGCTATAACTACCATTTTGAATGGCAGGTTCTACAACTAAAACCGTACAAGGCTCGTATTGTTTTGTTTGGATTTTCCAACAAATGGTCGGGCTAAGGAACTTCCCACTGTCCATGGGTACGTCTCTGGCGGGACGTCCCGAGAACCTAACCGGATCTCTGCCAACACAAGACCGGGTTACCTCTGTAACTAGCTAACTACTTCTCGAGCATGCCACCCTCTGGTCCTTTGGGACCTTTATCCGAGGCGCCTCTAAACCACAAAGCAACAACCACACAGAAAATGAGATTGAAGCCCACCACATAGGTAAATATCTAGGCTCCATACCATTATACCACCCTTTACCAGAAGGGAATGACACACCCTAAAGGGCGCGACCCTCATAACCTTGCCGAATCTTTCCTGTTTTGACCATTTCCAGGTTGTGAGGTCCTGATGCTGTCTCGTCCACAAAGCTATGCTTTACACTAAAGCCACGCTTTGATCACAAATGATCACCAACACACGGCAACACTTAGCATGTCACACTGCCAAATTGGAAATATATCACTGATAATCTTCAACTACATAACCTCTGAGCTCGTACGTCTCAGAGAAGGGTGTTATGCTAAGAGAATAAATTCTCCGCCACCAACATATATGTATTTGAAAGAAATCTGCTTTATATCTCAAAGTGTAGTGTCAGACACACAACCGTACAAGTCTGTCCCGGGTTTGAACAGAACCAAAGGCACTTCGTCCAATAAAGGAAGAAGCCCTTGCAAATCTGGGTATTCACAATCCCGATCGGACTTCCCATCACTTAAGGAGAACTCTATACCGGAGCAACTCAGTGCAGAGTCAATCGATAGGTTATCCTGTTGTTCTCACAAATACCTGGTCTTCATTGTTGAATATGCGCTTATATGTTTTTGTTTGATGATAATAAACATATATATTCATTTAAATGTATTTGGTAATGTACTATTTTGTTTTTCATAGATTAAATAAATATTTGTTGAATAAAATAAATTACACAGAATTTGAATTTGAATTCAAACAGAACAAGTTACACAGATTTTGAATTCAAACGGAAATTTTATTCAAACAAATATTTATTACAATCTTGAATAGTACAAATTCATGCTCTCACTATACATATACATTTTTGATTACATCACGATTACATCACAAATATTTTTACATTGATAACCTCACTACATATCACTCACACTCGTATTTTGTCTTCAACTGCATTCCAGTTTGAATCCAGCATCTGAGCAATCTGCAAAAATATTCACTAACGCAGTAAAATTGAAAAAGAAATATTTTTGCAATATAAAATAAAATACGATTTTTGAAAATATGATTTGCCTCAGTTATTTGGGTTGTTCGTCATAATTCACACTTGTTTTCATCACAAAGTCGTGCATATAGATATTACAGGGACATGTAACCATAAGTGGCTGCAATACACACATGTACATTCATACACGTGTGCACTGCCTCGCCAACTCGTGTGCGCAGCCAAAAATAGCAAGTGTGCAAGCACAACTTTTCAACAAACAAGGCAATGCACTATGCAATGTACAACAAGTCCAACAGCCCAAATGAACAACAAAGGGTCAAAACTCAATGCACATGAAACCAAAGGCCGAGCAATTGATATATGGTGATGTAGTCAACAGCTACAAACTGCAACGTCAAGTTCAGACCAAACAGTCGAAGACATGAATGCAACAAAGTTCACAAGTGCAGACACAAGGGCAGTAATACAAAGTAAAGTGGCAACAAACATGAAAGGAATCGAGTCAGTAAGGCAATGCACAAAGTAAGTAACAGTAAGCAACAGAGATCAGAGACCAAGCAAAGCATAGTAACTGCATAGCAACAGCAACATGATCAAGTAGCAGTCTTTGAACATGAATGCAGTGTACATGAATGCATCAATAAACCAAACTGCAAGACCTCAAGTGACATGGTGAAGCAGTATAAAACCAAAGTTACAAGCATACAAAATCATCAATGCAATGCAACACAAATGGGTTCACATATACCAAGCCACGACCAACAGAAACAAAGCATGTACACAAGTACACAACTACAGGTCTCAATATTAAAGAAACAACTCAGCATTGAATTGAATACAAGTTCGACTAAAAGTGCAGACGACAGCTACTCAATGATACAGTAGCAAGCTACAATGGATGCAGCAATACCAAGTGAAACAAATGTAGAACTGACAAATGTATCAACTCAACTACAGCCAGTACAGAAGTTCTGAATCAAAAATGAAGACCACAAGTGAAGTAAACAACAATGTCGAGCTCACTGCAACTCAAGGAGATAGTCGACCAACAGTATCAAGCTCATGTATGCAACAGTGCGATAGATCAAGTGACACAGTGAATCGAAAAAAATGCAGACTAACAGCTACATCAAAAGAAAACAACAACTCACATGTTTGAAACCACTCGAGTGCAACAGTGGAGCCATAAGAAATAAAGAAATGCAGATCAATGATATCAACTCCAGTGACGTAAACAGTGAACAACGGTGCAATGTTCAAAAGGAGACTAGTGAAGATGGCCAGAGATGAAGACAGGGACAAACACAAGATGGCCGAAGCAGTGTCAAGTCAGAATTTTCGAAAATAGGATGCTAAAGTTCAACAGTACAGAGAATTCGAATTCATGACAGTATCAAATTCGTATCTTTGAAATAGTCAGCAAAATTAAAAAGGGAAAGTCTCTGCTTTTTTATACAAGAAGAATCGAACGTGTAAAAGTTAAAGCCGTGTGTATCAAGGTGTCACAAAAAATCAGGAAAGACGTGCGCAACAGGCATTAGGAAATTAGGAAAGTGATGAAGTCGTGAATTCATATAAATTCAACCCGAAGGTATCATCATCAAGTGTGCTTCAATTCACAATCGAACTATCAATCGCAATCCCAATTTACATCATCGGCTATTGAGTTAAAATCGAGTCCAATCGAAGCAAGCAATCAAACCTAAAAGCAAAAGATACAAATAACATACCAAGGCGAATTCAATTATCTCGAAGAAACCGAAGCCGAACCCTAATTTCACAAATCAAGAGAAGCAGCCGAGCGCGACTCCAAGCAAGTGATCGACAAGGCAACCAACCAGCAATCAAGAGCGGCGGCTTAAATTGAAGAGCCCTAATTGCCACAAGGGAACGAAGCCCTAATTCATCGAACAAAGAAACAAGAGCAAGGCCGACATTTTTACAAGCAAAAGTGGACCGGGTCAAAGAATAAGGGAAGATAGTGGATCGGTTGAAAGATAAAGGGGCCGGCCTTCTTTATTATTAAAGGGGAATTAATCACTTATTTAGGGTTTAATTTTTGGAGGGTTTTTTCGTATTTTGAGCAAAAATTACGCATTCAAGTCCGTATTTTAATTTTTGCTCCTGTTTTATTTTTGAAGTTGTTTTTCTTTTCGAGTCGAAGAATTTGTAAATCACCACCTAGGGATTAGGTAGTGTCAGATTGTCTATTTAGAATTAGTTCAGTGAGCAGGGTGTGCGAGTTTGCAAAGCTCTATAGGCGGGAGCAGTGTTTGCGAGTGAGCGAAACTCTGTAGGCGGGAGCAGGGTGTGCGAGTCTAGTAGAGTGTTTGTGAGCGGGAGCAAAAGGGTCTGCGAGTCTAGTAGAGTGTTTGTAAGCGTGATACTGTTTAATTCTAATAGAAATCTGGGAATGCAGCAGCAAGCAGGGGTTGCCGAAGCTGGGTAAATTTTGTGTGTGATTTACTTTTCAGCATATTTATTTCTGCTATTATATTTCTGTGTTTTAATTCGAGAAAATTTGCTATAACCCTATTCACCCCCCCTCTAGGGTTAATCTAGATCCTACATTCACCACCGGTCTTCAAATGCTATCCCTAACGACGTATCACTATTCGAAATGGGTTATATGACATAAGGTCCTCTCCCGGCTAAACTGAATAATGAGCGCATTATTTAAAAACATATGGATATGAGATTTCAGTTAAGTCACAACTTCAAAGAAACCCAAAACCTTTCTTCAAATGGTTTAAAAAAATTTCAAATCTTTTAAACAAAAAGATTTATTTCACAAAGTTCACACAGTTTCACAAAGATCCTTTTATGGATTTCAAAACAATTTCCATTTTAATTGGATTAACTCATTAAATCTTTAAATCAAAGATAGCTTTCAAACCGTTTCCATAACTTTGAAAACCATTTTCATTTTAGACTTGAAATCCTTTTAACACAATTTAGAAGTTCACTTCTTATGTGAAAACTTCGATTATTTGAAAACAAACATTTTCATTTCGAAAGAATCCAATTATATTTGCACGAGTTAAAGCCTTTGAATTCGAATTCCAATTCCCAATTTAATACATTTAAAATGGTTTAACCCATATATAACTAGTATAACATCTTTAATCCCTAGTTTCAAATTATAGAATTCAATTTCAAATTTTGAATTCAAATTTAAATCAAATTATTTGCACTTCAAAACTTTATCAAGTTATTCAGAGATAAATTTTATCTTTGAAATTCCCTTTTTTTAAACTTCTCACTTTGATCCCAATCTATTTCCAAACTATTTGAATTTAAAATTCAAATTCAAAACTTATTTCAAAAATCTGCGACTTAACCAATTTCCACGTGCAATCCACATTTGTGTCTGTACGGTGTAGTCCAGGGGTTTTACACAATAGTGCAATATCGTTCAATCAACACAGATCAAAACACAGAAATATAGTTGATAAGCGGTATAAACTATAACGCTTATCATTCATTCACAGATCATAGATTAATAACAAATGTAACATAAATAAATGAATAAAATACACACAGCTCAATCCACAGAACAAAACATCATAGATTAGATAGGACAATCAATTCAAGGCATCTCATACAATACAATCATTCATAAGTAAGATCGAACATTCAATAATCGTTTATAAGCAGGATTAATTTATTGTTTAATCCAAATTAATTTAATTTATTTCCAATTAAATTAATTACTTGTGAATTAATTATCCAATCCTGATTTATTAATTACCAATCATTTGATATAAGTTAATTCATCAATCACCTTAATTAATTAAATTATTTAATTAATCATGTTAATTAAGTTAACCTTAAACCAATTACATAATTAATTAACCCCTTAATTAATTATTTTAAGAAATTAAACCTTTAATTGCTTACCCTAAGGTAATTATACTTACTCAATTTCATAAATGATTATCATTAATTAATTAATTTAATTAATTGTTAAAATTAATCACATTAATTAATTATCTAAATAATCTTAGTTAATGACCTTCATTAACTAATAACAATTCTTTAATTACTTTGCTAAAGTAATTTATTCACATGAATCATCATTAATTATAAATTAATCGATTTCTAATCACAAATTATCCACTCTAATCTAGGGTTCTTAATTTGAATTTAATTATTTCTTAATTTATTAGCTTAAACCTTAATTAATAAATTTAATCTTATTATTACTAATTTAATTAATACAAACAATAATTAACCATTCTAGTTAACTTAATAATGAATAGATCATCATTAGCTCAAGACAAATCTCATTCTTATTAATGATTTTATTTATCAATATGTTTGAAAACATTGATTTTCGAATTTACTTTTAAAATCTCATTTAACTTCAAGTTCAAAATGAATCTTTATTTATCTTAAATAAAATAAAAAACTAATTTTAAAAAAAAACTTTTAAATTCACATGTTAAAGTGATATCTTTGTTATAAAAGAAATTTAAAAGAGTTAAATATAAATTCACATTTTTAAACATACCTTTACATTTAAACTTATTCTAAACATTTGAAGTTATAAAACTTTATTTGATTTCAAAACTCTGGAATTCAAATTCAGAATTCAGTCCAGGTTTCAAATCTTAATTTAAATTCTTTCTTACAGTTCAATTCCTATTGCAACTCAAAATTACATTTGAATAGACTTAAATACTTAACCACTCTTTTTTCAAAAAAAAACCATTTAAATTTAAAAACATTCATTCTCAAACTAAGTTTCCAAACAGAACTCGAATTTATATTTAACTGTAATTTTCAAACTCAATTTAAACCTTGCTTATAAATTTAAAATTTAATTCTAAAATTTCAAACAGAACAGGTGTTGGAAAATTGTACAAAACATCTTCCTGAGCCCTGACTATATTTGCTTCGAGTCCAAAACTGGTAGCCTTCGAGTCAAACACTAATCTGCTCGAGAATTTCTCGAGGCTCTCCCCTGCTCTAACTAACACAGATGACCAGAACCATGAAGTACATCGTGCACATGCATGGTGGCTTCCGATCGCCTCCGACCATCTTCGATGGTCCTCCCACATTGAAAAACGTCTTCACACCCAACTCCGATCGTCAGATCGCTCACCCTCGACTCGAAATTGGATTCGAGTTCAACGCTAAAACCTGTAACATCACTGGCTTTGCCATTAAACCTGGAAACCATCGTCGTTCTCGACACCTCGACCATCAAAACTCCTAAAATTCCGGCTATTACTTCATCAACTCTCCCCTATCACCGCCTAAAACCACGAAGCACTCGATCGCACGTAAATGATGAACGAAACGAAATACACAGCCTCGATGAAAATTAGGTTTAAAAACATTAAACGTTCACCATCGCCGCCACCGTGGTCTGACCACCATCCCACTATTTTTCCCAGCACCCTCGTAGGCTCCTCCACCTCCACGCGAAAGCTCGCCCTCCGGAACCCCTCTGATCGCCTGAACTAGGTCGAAACCCAATTTGTGATCAACTCAAAACTGCTCCTCACGTATTTGATGAAAAATCAAAATTCTTGTTTTAAAAATCATATTTTTCAATGGCGATTCCAAATATATACTCGATTCAATAATATATTACATTTGATTTTATCATGTATAAACAAATTCATCTGTATTATGATGTTTCAGAGCTATCTTAAACTTATTTTGCTGGAAATAAATTGTTAATTCTAATTTATAATCAAACAAACATGTCAAGTTTAAATCTTTCAGCCTAACAAAGATCATAAGACTTGATATTTGGGTTTTTGATCAAGCTTAATGCTCTGAAACAAAAAGACAGAGATGGTTTCAACATAACAGACATTCACACCTACTAATATTCATACACAGGGGAGATTTATGCATATAAATAAATTTCAGATCTCAGATTTAACAAGCAACAATAAAATATATTCAGTCAAATTTAAAATTGTTTACTCACAGTGATTTTCAGAAGAAATGAAACAGAGTTTCTTCCTTTTTGACACAGACTTGTGAAACTTGCAAGCTGAAGCCTCTCTTGATCTGTGATTTGATTTGATTTGGGTGGTTTAAGTTTGAAACTTTTGGTTTAAGTTTAAGAAGTTACTAATTTCTTCAGGTTTACTTAGCTTGATGGACGAAACTAAATTGAAGATGATATTGATATATAGGAAACAAGTTACAGGTTAATTATATTGTTTTGTACAAAAGGGTCAGAGATTGTTTTATATTTGGAGGCTGATGAATCAAATTTGTGTGCTAAGCATTTATTATATTTGTCTTGCTTTTAGATATTTTAATTTACATACTTGAAGTATGTTACTATCTTCCTATGCAAGCTTATGCCTATCTTCATTTACTTATTTGTACATAGATATTTTATCTTTTTATTTTGTATTTTCTTGCCTTGCATTTCTAACTCTACAGGCTGCATGCATATATATTTTACTTGCCTTCATAACTACTTCACATTCATATATATATATATATATATATATATATATATATATAACTTCTAAAGGAATCATTTTTAAAACTTATTATACTTTTATAAAATAACACACATATTTTATATAATAAAATATAGAATTTAACTTTAAACATCGTTTGAAAATTATTTTATATACATATTTATTTCAAATATCCAGGTTAATTCTCAATAATTAAGAATCTTATATTAATTATCAATTAATTTCACAATTTTTTTATTCAATAATTAAATTAATTATCAATTTAAACTCAATAAAATCTGGGATCGTTACATTGAATGTGTTATTGTTCTTCTCAAAATACAAGTGTATGTCAACATACCCTACCTATTATGTCGACATATGTACCTTTGAAGAGTTATTTTTTAAAATTTAATTAGTTATGATTTCTGGCTCCATATCTTTGTGAATAGACATGTTCCTTCAAACAATATATATAAAGTGGACTAGAAAATGTATTTTTATAACTACTTTCTCTATATTCTTCTTACTCCAAATTCTCATTATATATTTCACGAAATCCACTATCTGTACTCTTCAAATTCACTCAAATCTACTCACTGATTTACATGTATTCTCTCTTTGATTCAAAGATCAAATTCTTATCAAAAAGCTATAAGGTATTCTGTGTCCAACGTACAACTATTTGTATTTGGAATCAACAAATTTCTACTACTATTTGTGTGAGTGTGTTTGTTGCCTGTTAAATCGAGTGGCTATGCTTATTGCTCATTCCAATCAAGTGGGTGTGCTTGTTGCTTATTTAAATCAAATGGGCGATCCTGTTGCCCGGTTAAGTCAAGAGAATCTACTTTGAGCTCTAAAAATTAGGAGGGTGTATCTTGTTGCCTTGAAATCAAGATTGTATTCTGGTTTGTTTGCCACTGACTAAATTAGCATTTGAAAGTTATTCTGTATAGATATTGTATGGGACTAGAGTAAGATTGGTTAATCCGAACCAATATAAAAATCCTTGTGTCATCTCCCTTGCTTTTACTTTATTTTTACTATATTTATTTATATATGTGATTGCCTATTAATATATATATATATATATATATATATATATGTCGATTATCTATGTTTTTCTTATTAAATCTATAAACTAATTAGACAAGTTTGATATAAGTAATAAAATAATATTCACCCCCTTTAGTGTTAAATTAGCCTTACTATCCATTCACACTACTAATCTATACAACACCGTTTCCCATTGTACTCATGTATGCAATATGACTTATATTGCATATACTACTATATTGTTTTAAAAAAAATGTATAACGAGTAGCCCTGTCATGTATCACCAAATCCATTCTCAGATGATAATGCATCTCTATCTCTAATGGATCCCATATCAACTTAGGTTGTACCCCAAACTAAGCTCTGATACAAAATGTGATAACTGCCCCACAACTTTGGTACCTAATATACCCATACATTGACTGATACAGAGCAACAGTCGAGGGATAAAGTAACCAGAACTCCAAAGATGCAACAACCCATCCATCTAGAACCCCGTAACTACACAACGAGTCCCAAAACGACGAGTCATTGGAAGATAATATATATATGATATACACAAAGAGGGCACAAGATAAAAACTAAATTAACTAATAACTTTTAAATTCTTAAATTGAATGTTCACACAATATAACATATTACATAAATATATTTTATAATTACATAATCTAATACTGTAGTGACCCGTATTATTAACAATAGGTATTTAAATTATTGAATCGTCGATTAATTGAAGGTCCCAAAAGTATGATTTTTCATATATGATCGAATTAGGACTCAAGATCACTTCCATGGAGTTTGGATCGATATTGCAGATTAAAATGAGTATAAGCATCGCTATATTTGGAGATTGGGTGATCCGATGGCCAAAACGATCTCGAAATGCATTAAATTATCATCTCGTAGTGCTGTCTCGGATAATGATGCAATTTATACCAGTGGGACTGAAAAAATAAGGCGACGTATGCTTATAAGTTTCGTTGCAATCGGACGTGTGGTGTGATCATATGAGCTCAAAATGTAGAATGTTTTATTTAAGAAATCAAATAAATAATAATACTATATTAATAATCACTAAACCCTCTCCCACTCTAACCCATTACCCTTCCATTGCCTGGAACACAAAAGAATGACCACCACTTCCCTAAATCATTCAAAAAATTAAATCGAATGACTTACTCAACAATAAATCACGACACCAGGCCCATTTAGTTCATATGGAAGAGAGCTTGGTGCCTATGGGGTCGAGATGGAATGTTGCAGCGATTGGCGACATCGACCACCTTTTGCCGTTGATTAGGGTTAGACTTTGGAGGAGCTACAGATGATTTTGAACTAAATGAAGACCGCCATTGTTTTTCTCTTGCCAACGTCCACCTTTCCACCAAGTTTTGCCAAACTGTATGCACAAAGTGATATGAGTCAATTTCCTATAGCAAGCCAAGGCACTAGATTATGATTCCATAGTGTCTACCGAGCTTCATTTCATTGAGTCCATGGTGAAGAGTTCACGGAGTGTGATGCATTGGTGAAGACGGTGCAGCTTTACATCATATGTAGTTCGAGAAATCGAGAAGAGAAGGAGTTAAATGAAATGGGTTTTCTCGTGCACTTGTGCACGTACATGAATTGCAATTTGGGGAAGAAATATTTTTAAAGGGATTATGGTAATTAATTGTTAACAATTAGTTAGAGTTAATTAATTAACCTATTATATTTAGATCCTTATAACATCTATATCTTTTGCATACGGGATCTATTTTGGGAGCGGTTTCTTGCATTGCGCTCATAATGGAGAGTTATATGACTTGACGTTAGATAGGTCAACCTTTTGTTGAGGTGGGTGATATAACGTCTCACCATACTACGATTGTTAGTATAGCATTAAAACGACATTTTGAAATGATTTCCAACTTTAAAACATGACTTTTAATATATTTAAACCTACATCTTAATCTATAAAAGAATTTAAAAGTTTTTTAAAAACGGTTTCAAATTATATCACATTTTCCCCATTAATAGACCATTTTGACGATATTGCAAAATTTAGGCTATTTTGGTATTAATCCCATGTTGGTTGCTTTAGATGTATTATATGCGTTGTATGTGTGTTATTATAGATGTATGTAGACCATTATAGATGTTTGTATGCTTTTGGTTGTATGCATGCTTGTTTGCTTTGTTTGGTCGAAAACGCCTTCCATAGGCGATATAGTATTAAAAAATATCCTATAGGATAGGATTTCATGCATAGAGTTTCATGCATGCCGATTAATCTGAAGGCGAAAGATGGACTTCGGGACGTGCTTTGGATTTCTGGATAGATGCAATAAATTTTCATTTGGTTTGTACCTAGCCATTTTAGGCTAAGTACACAACCAAAGTGGCCCTTACAGACTATTCTGGAGTGGTCAATATCTACCACTAATGATGATGGCCGATTTGGCCAATTTTGATGTGGACAATGAAGACGCTTCAAAGAGAATGATGTGATGGTTCATTCATTCAATCATTTGACATTTAATTAATGTTATGGCTCTTCGACGAGTGGTTTTGATGGTGAAGCGAAGATGTGACGCTTCGATGCGATGACTTCATGATTCAACGATGATGATTTCATGATCGGAAGTGATCGCTTCGACGATGGATAGCTACACTTAGGATGTACAGTAGTTGGACCGAAGGAACAATTGGAGGAAGGTTATGGGATGCATGGTGACATTTTGTAACTAACGATGGTTGTCTAAGATAGTTCCCAACCATGAAGACTTCATACGGGAGTTGTAAGAACTATTCCAAGATGAGCTCTACTATGGAAAAATGCATGCAAAGGTATCAATGATATTCGTAGGCTTCGATGTGTGCTCGTGAAGCAAGGGAATGTGTGATGGAATCCGTTGGGCTGTGGAGTATGCCCTAGATACTTCACTTAAGCGTATGAGGAAGCTCTGACCACACGATGTTTCGATCCGTTTACCGTGGACTATTTATGAGGATGCAGTCTAGTTCCTAGTCTACTGAGTGGCATGGATTTAATTATCGAGAAACTAGGATGTTGAGTAGTCCTTAACTCTATGGGGGTGGTCATACGAGTATCATATGTCCAATGCACTGAGTGAGTGAATGTGAGGATGGATGATGGATGCTATGTTTGTTAGATTGTTATCACCTTACGGATATCACACGGTGTAGATATTATCAATGTAGATATCTAAACATCCATTAGTACTTAGATGTGTACTATACATACAATGTCTATGATTGAATAGCATATATCATTTGTTACGTGCTAACTCTTTGGATGTAGGGATAGGTCAAGTATGAAATCATACCCTCTATTCCATATGCTATATCGACTTTTATACTATTTTGAGATTTTTTTATGTAATGCCCTTGAATTTTAATGAAAATTATTTGGGATATTTAATTAAATAAATTAAATAGAATATTGTGAAATATTAGGAAGATGAGATTAATAAATCCAATGGTCGTGTCTTAATAAATGAACTAAAATAAGACTTAACTAAATTTAGAAGGAGGAATTTTCCTAAGGGATAAACTTAGCCATGGGGCTACATTTCTTAGTATATATATATCTCTTCCTCTACCTTAATAAACTTTTACTTGCTCATTGATAACTCCTTATCTATATTTCGGCCAGCCATTGAAAGCTCCAAGAAGAGCAATAAATTGAAGATAAAGATAAGGAATTAAAGATAGGAAATTATCTCATTCTCCAATCAACTAATCAAGGTGAATAATCATGTTTATCATCTCATTTTCTATGTTTGGATCGGTTATAGGTTATACTAGATTCATATTTGTGATTTTGGTTAGGATATAACCATTTAAACCTTTGTTTGGATAAGACATATATGTTTTTACATGTTAATGAGCTAATTAACATAGTTTATTTCGGTTTTGGTTAAATTTCGAATTATATTGCTCTTCATATGCTTTTAAATTTCAATATGTTAAAATATATAATTTAAAGGATTTTTGATGATTTTTGGGGATTTTTCCTTAATGGTTTACTAAGGTAATTAAATTATTTATACCCAAGGGCTAAATTGAAAAATTGCTTCCAAATTGGTTAAATTCGAAGGGAAATTGCTTTCAAAAATTATTTGGGGGAAAAGAATAGTGTTTTGAGAAAAAGGTTGGCTATTTGGTACTTTTTACTATTCAAAAGTACAGGAGGAAGCCTCTTGACCAATCAGATTTAGACAAGCTAGAGAAACTATCACTTCCGTAGGTCCAGAACCTACTTCCGACTACATAGCCCGCTTTCACCTTTTTGACTAAGTCGAAAGATACCTTTTGCCTAAGTCCGATGGTAAGAATTTACCTTTCGCCTAAGTCGAAAAGTAGAAATGGTGTCAGAAGGAAGACAGGCGTAGGGATGGAGGCTGCTACCTTGGCTTTCGAATGGAAATACAAATGCTTTCGAATTAATAGGTTTCGAAGAGGGATCCTTAAACTCCATCATTTTTATAAAAAAAAATTATACTCAAGAAGGAGTTTCAAAGGGGATCTTTGAAAGTTTACACCTCCAAGAGAATTGTTTTAAATGTTTTCCAAAAACATGTTTTAGAACCTTCCGACTAAGTCGAAAGATAGCAGAGGAAAGGGAAAGGGTTACTTCCGAACCTTCCCATTGTTTTAAAATTTAAGTTTTTAACGCCTTTGAAAGCCATGCTTTCGAAGGAGATGTTTGCTTTCAAAGTGATGAAATCAAAGGGGTGCTTACGACTCAAAACTTCGAAAGGAACAAAGTCAAACGAGAGATTCCAACTTCGTTCCGCTTGATGTTTGATATGCCTTCGAATGAGATATTCGATGGAAGGGTAAAGCCGCCATCTTATACCTTTCGACTAAGTCGAAAGGTGAGCCTTCACCCTTCCGACTAAGTCGAAGGTTAGGGATGTTTTAAAAAGGTTTTGATTTCGAAAGGTTTTGGTTTCAAAACTTTTGAATTTCAATGATTTCGAAAGGTTTTGAGTTTCATTTCTTTCGAAATATTTATAAATGGTTTTATAAGGGGGATACCCCAGGCTTTCGACAAAGTCGATAGGTGGAACCTTTCGGCTAGGTCAAAAAGGAACCTTTCGACAAGGTCAAAAGGTAGACCTTCCGACAAGGTTGAATGATATGATTTTGTGATGCTTTCAAAAGGAAGGCTTCTGAAGGGGCTAACTTTGGATGTTCATTTGCTTCGAAATGGGGCTTCATTCGAAGAGATTTAAAGGGCTATTTTAGCCATTTTTCCTTAAGTAAAATTTTGCTAATTTGAAGGGGTTACTTCGAAGGGTTTTAGCATAAAATACTTATCTTTGTTTGAAAATGTAAGGGGGAATCCTTATATAAATCGGATGTTATTAAATCTTAGGGACACCGAGGCGGGTTTAATGTTTTCGATATATAGTTTGGGGCTATAAACATAAATATGCTTTCAAAAATATACATTGTGGCTATCAATACGTTTTTATTAAATTTGACCTAATTGGGGATACCAATAGGAATAGGTTAAATAGATAGTATACCTAGGGAAAATAAATAATCATGGGGATCATGAATTTTTATACATAATCATGGGGATCATGGTATTTTAATTGGCCAAGTGTTGGATTCTTATTTAACCTAGAAGATGCATGGAATATGCGATGGATAACCCACATTAAATTTCTAAAGTAAAGAATGTTTTTCCAAAGATGGTTAGCCTTAGGATTTGGCACCCAAGGGTTCATAGTCATCCTAGGAAAACTACGGAGTGTGTGGTGGATAACCCACTCCAACTTTTATAAAATAATGTAAGATGGATAATCTGCATTTATTTTAAATCGGTTTGGAATTGATAGTCCTATTAAATTATGACGGATAGTCATTTTAAAGATTTTAGAGGGCAACTTTAACAAATTTATTTTAGATGGGAAATCTAATATATTGCTTTTAGATGGGATATCTAATAAATAGGTGGATGAAATATCCAATGAACATGATATATGGATTTATTTCATATTATGTTAAGACTAATCATTTTGGGTACATGAGCATAGTAAATGATTTGCATGTTTTGTTTTGGATACAAGTGAGGGGAAACCCATTCTGCTAAGCGGTGTGGTCTCAATAGCTATCTATTTAAGATAAGAGATGATAGGGGATAATTCATACCAGAATTATTGTTAGACTCGAAGTTTGTATTTCACCACAAACTCCCCCGGGTACTCAAAATTAATTTGAGTAGTATGAGAGTGGGAGACTTTTAGGTTTTTGGACGAATAAGCTTCCGGAGACGTGCAGGAGGCAGTGTTAGCTATATAGGGGTTATTATGTGTTTTTCTCTATGATGTACTAAGAATTATAAACTTCATATTTATTAGTTCTCTGATCATCATAAGGGGACATCTTCATATGTCGCTCTTATCGTATTTTGTACATGTATATGTGATCTGAACATGGTTAACTTCTGGGATTATGTAGTTAAATTTTAAATTGAAATTCATAAGAAATGAGAAATTCTGTTTTGTTGAAGTTTAATTTTTTTTTCATATTCTTGTGTTTCCGTGTTGCCAATAGTTTCAAGATTCCAATTTCGATCACTCAAAAATAACACCCATGGATGACTGCAGCATTCATAACAGTTAGTTTTAAGCCTTCGAAAGCGAGATGTTACTGTTTATTGTTCACACCAGACTGTTATCCGACTCGATGTTTTATGCTTTAATTCTTATTACCTTAGGTTCTTTTAAATGAGTTGACTAGACAGTAGGTGTAAATGGCATATAGAGTTCTATAAAAGGACTAGCAAGAAGGGACACTTTAATATACTTATATTTTGGCTTATTATTGCATATTCCATTGTGTGACACTATGTAGACTTCACAGAGTTGACTTACTATTATTAGAGATAGTTAATAGTTTAATTTATCTGTCAGTTGTATAAACTCTATTACTGTTTTGCATAACTATATAAGCCTGTGTGCTCTGATTATGTGGTTCATGTAGTTATTATTGCCTTGCTTGTTTTATCTGTGATGACTACTATATTTTATTTGATGCAATGTGAGATATATGACTTATGTGATTATTTGATGTTTTCTTCTTTCTCTTCTCTTCTATTATCTTCTCTTCTTTTTTATTCATCTTCTTTACTTCTATTTCTTTCCTTTGACAATTGTCCTATATCGTCCAAATACTACAGCAACCTACTATTCGTTATATGAGCATCGGAGGTTGCATTTGGTCTTAGAGCTTAGATTACATGATTAACCTGAGTTGATACCATGATCCAGCAGAGATATGGTAGGAGTTGTATCCTTAAACAAGATCCAGTGCGTGTGTGTAAGAGAGAGTGTATATTTGTTATATATTTTGGTTTTTCAAAACTATATAGTACATACATATATTGTGTTGCACATACAGTGCCGTTGATGTAGGTTTTATTTATAAGAGACCGATCACTGTTATTATGTATAAAGAGTGATCTGTCATACGAGAAATGTTATTATTGACTCCATCTCTGGAGTAGAGAACTAAGTAGGATCGGGGACCACTAACCCTAATTTAGAGAATATGTTCACTAAGATGGTGTGAAACATTATCTAGAATGCCCAGTTTGCTCCAAATGACTATGGCGCTCAAGTGCAAATGCCAAGAGTTGACTTTGCCGAGCTGTATAAAGACTACATGAGTCTAGGAGGCAGACCGTTCCTTGGAGCGGAGTCAGCTATTGAGATGCAAGACAAGATGGATATTTGCGAAAGAATCTTCGATGACTTGGAGATAGAGGATGCAATAAGGTAGTAGTTGAACTCTAGATGACTCTGGGGATGAAAAGTGAACTAGTGGAGTGCCCTTATAACTTTAACTCCCTTGCAATTTACTTAGGATTAGTTCATAGTTTGCTTCAAAGAAAATTTATCTCGACTTTTCAAAAGTTGGTGTTATTTAGGAAGTTTTCCGACTTAAAATAAGACGAAGTGTTTGTTATGGAGTATTTGGTTGAATTTGATATGCTATTGAAGTACGGTATATCTTTCATTGATGCTCCATTTAGAAAGAATGATAAGTTTTTCAATAGGTTGGGCGATCATCTTGGAAGTGATTGATTGGTCATATTGACGAGGGCTTTGAGAAGTTGACCGAGAAGGATTTACGACTTGAGAGCTTGCAACTAGTGTAGAAGGATTGTCCCGAACTAGCTAAGCAGGGAAAAATAGTGAAGACATATACATTAATGTCATTTTGATTTCGTTGAGTGCTCCATCGATAAAAAAGAAGGGAAAGGGCATTACTATCTAGAGTATGCTTTTCATTATGGTGTTCCATAAGAATTTTATGCGACGTCAATGTTTCAAATTCTTTCATATATATTGAATTTGATAGATTGAGATTGAGACCCGAGATACTTAACTAACCTTTAATTATGACGAACCTGGTTGGGGCTCAGCATGCATATACATGGTTTGTTCGAGACTTTGCCTTATCGAGTCATGGATGTTTGTTTGTTACTAATTTGGTTTGGGCTTAATTGTGTTTGATATTATAGTATGGGAACGGATTAGCTGTAGGGGTACATAATAGTGGTGGATTATGAGAAATCATTGGTGCCGATAGTGATAGATAATAAGGGGACAATAGTGCTAGGTTGCCCACTGGACGATGACATGATGGTCATTTTTCTATATTCACTCGATGCCCCACCTGGAGAGTTTCCATTAATGCCTATTGCTAGGGAGTATCAGGACGTATTTGATGAGGTAACCAGATTACCACAGTATAGGGATTGAGTTTGTATTGATCTGGTTGGAGGTGCTAGACCAGTAGTTATGCCTTTAAGGCATATGATGCTTAAAGAGCAGAAGTTAAAGGTGTGAGCGGATGACCTATTAAGGCGGAGGTTTGTCAGTAGAATAATATTTGAGTGGGATGCACCAATAGTGTTCACCACTAACGCGGATGGCTCTTTGATGTTGTATGTTGATTACCATAAGCTGAATGCGATTACTAACGAATATCCACTCCTACTTATTGATGGCTTGTTTGATTGCTCTATGGCGCAAAGGTGTTCTCTCAGTTGGAATTTGTGATGGGTTTTCATCCACTGAGAGTAGCTAGAAAGAGTGTGCAGAATGCAGTGTTTCATAGCCACCTAGATTTTTGAGTGACTAGTTATGTCATTTGGGCTAACCGATGCGTCGACATGCTTTGTTAATCTTGTGAACCGTGTTTCGAAGGATCACTTGAGTAATTCCATGCTTGTGGTCATCAATGAAACTTTCTTCTACTCATGGACGAAAGAGTGGCACATGAAATGACTGATGATTGTATTGGAGGCACTGAGAAATACACTGATTGGTAGTGCAAACTTCGAAGTATCACTTCTAGAGATAGGAAGTGAGATGCTTGGGTTATGTTGTTTTGGAGCAGGACATTTCTATGGCTTCTACAAGTTATGACAGTCCAATTTGAGCTGACCCAAGAGTACTACAGATAACAAATTTCTTTAGATTGGCAAGATGTTATATGCACTTTAACTTCTCAAAGGTTGCGACACTGTTAACCGATTTGACGAGAAGAATCATACATTTTATTGGGGATGCGAGGTATGGACACATGTTTGTGAGTTTGACAGAGAGGTTAGCAAGGGCACCGTGTAAGTTCGGGTGGGAATGAAGACTCAATAGTACTCACGGATGCTTATGATACTTGACTAGGTGCGGTATTAATGCAAAAAGGTAAGGTTGTCACGTATGCTAGTCGACAACTGAAATTGCACGAGAGGAAGTATCTGACTCATGATTTAGAGTTGGTGGTGATAGTATTCGCTTTGGGGATTTAGAGGCTTTATCTATTAGGTGAGGTGTTCAACTTATTCGCTAATCCAACATCATTGAAGTTTCTCTTCTCTAATAAGAACCTTGACCTTTGCTAGTAGCGATGGTTAGAGTACTTGACCTTCTATGACTTTGATATTTCTGATACTCCCATAAGGGAGATGCATTCACTGATGCTTTAAGCGAAAGACATGCCAGTTTGAAAGCAATATTCCTAGAGTGAACAATGCTTGAGTTTGTTGCCGGTTATGACTTCAGACCTCGATGTGAGCTACGGCCAAAGATGATGGCTAGTTTGACTATTAGACCTACTTTGAATTAGCGGATCGATACTAGTCAGAGGCATGAAGCTAGAATAGCAAAGACCATGGCTAAATTAAAGGAATGAGAAGCATCTGTAGATGTGATGCAGTGTGGACATGACCGAGACGGCTAGCTCTATAAGGATGAGATGTTATTTGCTTCCGATGTCGATGAATTGAGGGACGAGGTGCTATGAGAGTGCTCTCATTCAATATTGACTATAAATCCCGATGATAATAAAATGCACCATGATATTAGGAATTTTTTTTATTATACCACCTTTTAACCAGTAGTATGTCATATAAGTTGGCTAATTGGCTTCCGTGATCATCGACGCAGGAAGCTTGGAGAGACAGTTATCAGGCTCAAAAATCGATGATATTTGAAACTATAGCCAATAGTTGGGCGGATTTGGACCGAGTACTAATCAAAGTGCAATTAATATGAAGTCAAAAGGAAGGCCTTGTGAGGCCACATTTCAAATTTCAAGTCAATCAGGGTTCGTACGCTCGAGTCATGGACAAATGAAGAATTTATATGGATCGGATTAGAACAATCCATAAAACAGCATAAATCGACAAAGATCGATCAATACCTCAAAATCTACAAAGCCAATGCACTTGAAACTTTCAAAGCTTTAGTATATTAAAGAGTGGAGCCCATAAAAATGATCACTTAACGAAACTCCCAAACCTTGGAAAAGAGGCCGATCGCTATTGGAACAATCGTACTATTTAGCATAACGATCCATAATTTTACGAAAAATTCGATATCTCACAAAAAGTACATCATTATTATGCGAAATTTGGAGAGCAAGTAGCTAACATCATGGGGAACCCGCATGACCAATCGCAGCTCAAAAGGATGAAATCTTATAAAAGAGGCCGATCGTTATTAGAACGATCGTATAAATCAGCATAACGATCCATAGTTTTACAAAAACTGCGATATCTCACAAGCGATATTTTAGAATTGCACGAAATTTAGGGATCAAGTATCTTACATCATGTAGAAACCCCATGATTGATCATAGCTCAAAAGGATGAAGTCTTGAAAGAGGCCGATCGTTATTAGAATGATTGTACAAATTAGCATAACGATCCATAATTTTATATAAAATCCGATATCTCACAACAGTACATCTGAATTGCACAAAATTTGGAGAGTAAGTAGCTAATATCATGGGGAACCTGCATGATTGATTGCATCTTAAAAGGATGAAGCAAGGAATGATCTCCTATGATCTAGTTTTTAGTCAAAACAACGAAGATCGATCGATATCTCCAAACGGTTAGTCGAAGTGACGTGAAACTTTGGAAGCAAGGACTAGAGGCATGTGGGACCTTATAAAAGCGATTGCAACCCTATTGGAGTTAGCGTGGAATGATCAGCCTAATTTTTTTTTGTCCGAACAATCCCAAATTTTGTAGGTCGGGTTGTATGAGACTGGAGGTTCTTCTGTCAAAATTTCAGTCCGATCCATGCACGTCTTCACCTCTAGATACAGTGGACTTGGCTCATTGCAAGGGACTTTTGAACTGGCTCTCCTTCACCATTTCTTTTTTCTTCCTCCATTAATTTTCTAAGGCAAAAACAATTGTATGTAACTTACAGTATAAATAAAAGATTATTGGAGTGGACGTAGGCTGGAATTTATCGAACCACTATAAAACTCGTGTGCTCCTTTACTTTTTCTACTATTTATTCTATTATCTATGTGCTTATATCTCTATTTGGATATTGTTTTTGGAAATTTTTGCTTTCACATACAACTAGGTGTTTGTGATCATTTTGGTGTAAACATTTTGGTGCTTTCACTGAGAAGGACTTGCACCCGTAGATTTGGAAGCTAGCATCTCGGTTTTGGAAGCTAGGATCGTGAATTTGGAAGCTTGGATACTTGGATCTAGGAAGTAATGCCTAGGAAATTAACAAGGAGACCATTAACAGGTAGGAACCATCATGGAGGGAGTCAAAAGGCTTCTTATGGGGTTGGAGCAAATCAGACATCTGTCTACATCACCAAAGATGAAATGGAGAACAATGATGGATGCTATGCGGTAGAAGATGCTAAAGAGATAAAAAGAAGATGATGTAGGATCTACTTCGACGGATTGAATAAGTGGAAGCGCAAAACCAAGGAAATGAAGTAGCAGGAAACGCTGGAAATATGGATCATGGAGTTGGAGCAGCAGGAGCCGAAGAACACCAGAAGTAGGACTTGGTGTGGAAACTAGCCGGCTTGATATTGATTGTAAAAACTAGAGGCAAGCCCCGTTTGAGAAAGATGGATCAGCATGCATCTGTTGACCTAGATTGGCACTACTTCCCATGGAATCGGGGGCACAGATTTGGATGGCTTTATATGGAAATGGATAGCGATGATGGAATAGGAGCAGCCATCATCCGCCATAAATCAAAGTGAGCTCGGCTTAAGGACACAAGTCATCATCTCTTGATTCGGATGGCATGGAGTAAAAGAAACTCCACATTAAAATGGCTAAGTGACTTACACATGTACAGGATCAAGGTGGCCCCTAGGCATACTCTGAGATGGTGATAAGCTACCATAACAAATGATTCTAGAACTTACTTGAATGTGAAAAACGTGTATTTCGCCTTGAATAACACTCTATCTCGAACAATCACATTTTGCCCGGAATGGCACTCGATCTCGAACGATCACGTTTTGCCTCGAAGACACTCAATCTCGAACGACCACGTTTTGCCTCGAATAAGCACTCGATCTCGAACGATCTCATTTCTCCTCGAATGGGCACTCGATCTCGTACGATCACATAAGGCCTCGAATAGGTACTCGATCTCGAATGATCACATTTTACCTCGAATAGGCACTCAATATCGAATGATCACATTATGCCTCGAACAGGCACTCGATCTCGAATGATCACATTTCACCACATTATGCCTTGGACAGGCATTCGATCTCAAACAATCACATTCTTCCTTGAACAAGCACTCGATCTCGAACGATCACATTTTGCCTCGAACAGACACTTGATCTCGAACGATCACATTACTCCTCGAACAGGCACTCGATCTTGAATGATCACATTTCACCTCAAATAGGCATTCGATCTCGAATGATCGCAGTTTGCCTCAAATAAATACTCGATCCCATGCAATCATCATCAGCCTAAGATGGTTATGAATTTGATTAACGGTCTCTAATGGCCATTACTAACAATCAGGAAAGGTTACAGATTTGTTCACAGGTCGTCAACGGGTTTCGAACATTGGAGTTAAGTAATTCAAAACATGCCTTCCTACCGCAAGGCATTTTTTAGGGGGCAAATGTTATACCACCTTTTGATCAGGTAGTATATCATAAAAGTTGGCTAAATGACTTCTCTGATCATCAAGGCAGGAAGCATGGAGAGATATTTATCAGGCTCGAAAATCGATGATATTTGGAACTATGGAAAATAGTTGGGAGGATTGGAAATGTGTCCCAATTGAGATGTAATTAGAATGAAGTGACAAGGAAGGCCTCATGTGGCAACATTTCAAATTTCAAGTCAATCAGAGTTCGTACGCTCGAGTTATGGACAAATGAAGAATTTATATGGATCGATCTATAAAACAATCCATAAAACAGCGTAAATCGACGAAGATCGATCAATATCTCAAAATCTACAAAGCCAATGCACTTGAAACTTTCATAGCATTAATATATTGAAGAATGGAGCCAAAAAAAATGATTGCATGACAAAATTTCCAAATCTTGGAAAAGAGGCTGATCGTTATTGGAACGATCGTACAAATCAGCTTAACGATCCATAGTTTTACGGAAAATGCAATATCTCACAAACAGTAAGTCGAAGTTGCACGAAATTTGGACAGAAAGTAGCTAACATCATAGGAAACCCACGTAATTAATCATATCTCAAAAGGATTAAATCTTGGAATAAAGGTCGATCATTATTGGAATGATCGTACAAATAAGCATAACGATGCATAGTTTTACGAAAAATGCGATATCTCGCAAACGGTACGACAGAATTGCATGCAATTTGGAGATAAATTAGCTTACATAATAGAGCATCTTGATGATTGATCGTAGCTCAAAAGAATGAAATCTTGGAAAAAAGGCCGATCGTTATTGGGACGATTGTACAAATCAGCATAACAATTCATAGTTTTACGGAAAATATGATATCTCACAAACGGTATGTCAGAATTACATGAAATTATAGAGAGAAAATAGCTAACATCATGGGAAACCCACGTGATCTATCAAAGATCAAAAGAATGAAGTATGGAATGATCTCCTATGATCCAATTTCTAGTCAAAATAGTGAAGATCGATCGATATCTCACAAATGATAAGTCAGAATGGCGCGAAACTTTTGGAAGCGAGGACTACAGTCATGGGGGACCCCATAAAAAAAATTGCGACCCCATTGGAGTTAGCATGGAACAATTGGCCTAAAATATTTTTTGGTGTTCGATCGATTCCAAATTTTGTGGGTCAAGTCGTATGGGCCTGGAGGTTCTTTTGTCGAAATTTCAACCTGACTCATGCACGTCTTCACCTATAAATACAACGGACTTGGCTCATTGCAAGGGACGTTCCGATTGGCTCTCCTTGATCACTTCTTATCTCTTTCTCTGTTAATGTTCTATGGCAAAAAATAGTAATTGTAATCTTATAGTATAAATAAAAGATTATTGGAGTGGATGTAGACCAAAGTTTGTCGAACCATTATAGAACTCGTGTGTTTCTTTACTTTTTATGTTATTTATTTTATGATCTATGTACTTAATTCTCTATTTGAATATTGTTTTTGGAAATTGGTGCTTTCACATACAACTGGGTGCTTGTGACCATTTTTGACGCAAGCAACATTTTATTGGGAGGGGATGAAGAAGGACGTCGAGTATTCATTTAGAGATGAATGAATTATCAGCTAGTAGTGCTAAACAGAAGAGGCCAAGTGGTTTGCTACAACCTCTTTAGATTCTAGAGTGGAAATAGGAATATGGACTTCATCTATGAAATGCCAAGGATTATAAGAGAATATGATATCATTTGAGTAATAGTGATAAATTGATGAAGAATGCTAGATTTATATTTGTTACATCAGGTTGAACGATGTCCAAATTAGTCAAGTTATATGTGAAGTGGATCATCTGATTGCATGATGTGTCAAAGAGCATTGTATGTGGATGAAACACGTTGTCCACTAGTAGGTTTAGGAGAACTTATAAGAAACGTTGGGATATTTGGCACCGACTAAAGATTAACAGAAAATACCATAGCTATAGTTAGCATCAAAACACTCTAGATGATATCGAAACCGAACCAAAAACTTCAAGACCTTGTAGGCCTATTCGTATCTGTAAATGTGATATGAAATAGGTTAGGAGGAAAGCTATGGAGTAGTAAAGGTTCAGTTGAGTGAAAGCAAAGGCGATTGTATATGAGAGACAGATAAGAGCATAAGAACCACTTGTCTGGAGCTCTTTACTTGGTGAGATTATATTTTTTGTCAGCTTTCATATTACATATCATATTTGATATCTTATACTAGATATTTAGTATCCTACATGCTAAGATAGATATGGATGTAACTTTTTAATGTGTGATCTTATATGTGCTTATTAATGTTTGATTATTGACATTTGGTATGATAACTTATACTTATATGGTTGTTTGACGTGCGGGATAGCTATGATTCAGCGTAGCATATTTATTTGAGGCGGTTGCTATATATATTATTAGTATATTTAAATACATGATGATACTACTATTGTGTTCAATCCTCTTTGTTGACTACATATTCAGGTACATGGAAATAAGTGTTAGTTAATTAAATGCTTACTTGCCTTTATTCGCATCTAAATGGTATAATCTTACGATAAAAGAGGTATGTATAATCTATAGTGTAGGTTTAGGTATATATGCTTGGTTTTCCTAGAAAACGAGATGCCTCAAATATGAGATGTGTGTGTGTGTGTGTTGTATTGGGATTTTCCTAGACCTAGCTGTGCAAAGAAGGTGCTACTGAATTTTTTTCGAAATGTTAGGGGCTTTAATTGCCTTTGAGTTGTGAGACATTCTCCTTACTTCAGGAATTTCTAGGACAGAATCCTTCAAGGATGGGAGAACGTGACGACCTATATTTTTACTGATAGGGTATTTGAATAATCGATTTATATATTGAGTCATTAATTAATTGAAGGTTCCAAATAGGATTTTTGCATATGATCGAATTAGGACTCAAGGCCACTTCCGTTGAGTTCGGATCGACGTTGCAAATTAAAATGAATATAACCAGCACTATATTTAGAGATCGGACGATCCGATGGCCATCTCATAATGCATGAAATTATCATCCTGAAATGCTGTCTTGGATAGCGACAAAATTTATTCCAGTGAGTATGAAAAAATGAGGTAATGTATGCCAACGAGTGTCATTGCAATCGAACGCATCGTGTGATCTATGAGCTTGAAACGTATGATGGTTTATTATAGAAATAAAATAAATAATAATACTATATTAATAATCACTAAACCTTCTCCTACTCTAACCCATTAATGTTC
Organism: Allium cepa; assembly: GCA_030765085.1. Taxonomy (NCBI): domain Eukaryota; kingdom Viridiplantae; phylum Streptophyta; class Magnoliopsida; order Asparagales; family Amaryllidaceae; genus Allium; species Allium cepa. The sequence goes on from CM060929.1 coordinate 496,588,194, forward strand.
CATTACCAGCGACATAAAAGAATGCCCGCCACTTGCCTAAGTCACTCAAAAAATTAAATCGAACGATTTAATCAATGATGTATCATGAAACCAGATCTATTTTGTTCGTATGGAAGAGAGATTCATGTCTATAGGGTGGAATGCGATGGTAAGTGGCGCCATCGATCTCCTTTTTCCATGACTAGGGTTAGGCTTTGGAGGAGCTACAGGTGGTTTTGGGTGAAACGAAGACCACCATTGTTTTTATCTTACCGACGTCCACCTTTCTACCAAGTTTTGTCAAACTTGAGGTACCATATGGAATGCGTCCTTTCTTTGTAGCAAGGCAAGGCACCGGGTCGTGATTCCTTAGGGTCGGTCGAGATTCATTTCATTGAGTCAGGGGCAAAGAGTTGTTGTAGTGTGACACATTGGCAAAGATGTTGCGGCATTTCATCATGTGTACGTAGAGAAATCGAGGAGAGAAGGTATTGAACAAAGTGGGTATACTTGTGCACTTGTGCGTGTATAGGAATTACAATTTGGGGAAGAAAGATTATTAAAGGGGATTAAGGTAATTAAGTTTTAGTAATTAATTAGAGTTAATTAATTAATGTTTTATATTTAGATCCTTATAACATCCATACCTTTTATGTAGGTCCTTTTAGATGCGGTTTCTTGCGTTGTGCTCGTGATGGAGAGCTCTACGAATTGATGTTGGATTGGTCAACTTTTTTTATAGGTAAGTGATATTATCTCTACCCATAGTATGACTGTTTGTATAGTATTAAAATAACATTTTGAAACGATATCTAACTTTAGAACATGATTTTTAATATATTTAAACCCCATCCTTATTTTATAAAAAAAGTTAAAAGTGTTTTAAAATGGTCTTACGAATGTCACATGACACAAATATTATCAATGTAGATATCTTGACACCTATTAGTACTTTGACATGTACTACACCCACGACGACTATGATAAATTAGCATATATCTATTATATGCTAACTCTTTATATGTAGGGACATGTCAGTTATGATTCTCCACTCTCTGTTCCATATGCTATATTGATTTTTATAGTATTTTGAGATTGTTTGCCGCCCACACCAGACTGTTATCTAACTCAAGTTTTTATGCTTTATTTCTTATTACCTTAGGTACTCTTAAATGAATAGAATAAATAGCAAGTGTAAATGGTACATGGAGTTCTGTAGAAGGACTAGTAGGAGGCGATTCATGTACTTATATTTATGCATATTATTGCATATTTCGTTATGTGACATGATGGAGCCTTGAAAGTATTGAATTACTATTATTAGAGACAGTTATCAGTTGTATTAACTCTATTACTGCTTTATATAACTATATGAGCCTGTGTAGCTGATTATATGGTTTATTTAGTTATTTCTATCTCGTCTGTTTTATGTCTACGATGAGTATTATATTAATCGATACACTATAAGATATAGACGGGTTATGTGATTATTTGGTGTTTTGTTCTTTCTCTTCTCTTCTATTATCTTCTCTTCTTTTCAATTCCTCTTGTTTACTTCTACCTTTTCCTTTGACAGTCGTCCTACATCAATCGGATACTCCAGCAGCGCACTCTTCAGTTATACGAGCATCAGAGGTGCAAGGCGGTCGGTACATTTGGTATCAGAGCTTAGATTACAAGATTGACCTAAGTTAATACCATGATCTAGTAGAGATAGGGTAGAAGTTGTCACCTTAGACTGGATCTATAGTATATATGTATGAGAGAGTGCCTACTTGTTATATATTTTGGTTTTCATAACAATATTGTAGAATATATAGTATATATCTTGTGTTGCATGCATGAGTACTCGTGATGCAGTTTTTCTTTATGGGAGACTGACCATTCTTATTATGTATTAAGAGTGATCTGGCATACACGAAATGCAGTTATTGACTCCATCTTTGGAGTCAAAGACTGGGTAGAATTAGGGACAGTTAACCCTAGTTTACAGAATATGTTCTCAAGATGGTGCACAACATTATCCGGAATACCCAAGTTGCTCTAAATGGTTATGGTGGTCCACTGCAAACGCCTAGAGTCAACTTTGCTGAGCTGTATAAAGACTATGTGATTGTAGAAGGCAGACCTTTCCTTGGAACGGAGTAGTCTATTGAGATGCAAGATATGATGGATATTTGTGAAAGGATCTTCGATGACTTGGAGTTAGATGATGCAACGAGGTAGAAGTTGACCTTTAGACGACTCTAGGGACGAACAATGAACTGGTGGAATGCCCTTATAGCTTCGACTACCTAGGATTAATTTACTTGGGATTAGTTCATGGTGAAAATTTATCTCAACTCTTCAAAAGTTGGTGTTGTTTAGGAAGTTTTTCGACTTGAAGTAAGGCAAAGCATTTACGTTAGAGTATGTTGTCGAATTCGATATGTTATCGAAGCATGGTCTATCTTTCATTGATGCACGACTTAAAAGGAATGAAAATTGTGTCACTGAGTTTAGCGATCATCTTGGGGAGTGATCGATTAGCATATTGACAAGAGCTTTAAGAAGTTGATCGAAAAGCTTTACCACTTGAGAGCCTATACTCAGTGTAGAAGGATTGTCCTGAACCAACTAAGAAGGTACAAACAGTGAAATCAAATGCATTGATTGTTGTTCCAATTTTATCAAGTGCCCCATCAATGAAAGAAAAGGGAAAGGGCATTACTGTCTAGAGTATGCTTTTTATTTGTGGTGCTCTATTCAAATTTTATTTAACGTCGAGGTTTCAAATTCCTTTTTGTCTTGTGATTTGATAGATAGATTAGGATTGAGACCCAAGATAGTTAACCGACCTTTAATTATAACGAACCTTATTGGGGCTCGGCCAGCCTATACATGGTTTGTCGAGACTTTGCCTTATCGTATCATGGATGTTTGTTTGTTATTGATTTGTTTTGGGTTTAATTGGGTTCAGTATTATAGTCTGGGAATGGACTAGTTGAAGGGGTATGGAATAGTGGTGGATTATGAGAGGTCGCTCGATAGGGATAGATGATAGGGGAACGATAGTGCCGGGCTACCTATCGAATGATGACATGAAGGTCAGTTTTCTATATTCATGCGATGCCTCACCTGACAAGTTGCCATTAGTGCTTATTGCTTGGGAATATCTGGACGTATTTGATGAGGTGTTCGGATTACCTCCATATAGGGATTGAGTTATGTATCGATCTTGTTAGAGATGCTAGACCAATAGTTATGCCTTTAAGGTATATGATCCCCATAGAGCAGGAGAAGTTAAAGGTGCGAGCCGATGACCTGTTGAGGCGAGGGTTTATTACTGGAAGCATATTTTAGTGGGATGCACCTATGGTGTTTGCCACTAAGGCCGATAGCTCTTTGATATTATATGTTAATTATCATGAGCTGAATGATATGACGAACACGTATCCACTCCTACTTATTGATTGCTTGTTCGATCAGCTCTATGACACGAAGATGTTCTCTTAGTTGGACTGTGTGATTAGGTTCCATCCATTGTGAGTAGCTAGAGAGAGTATGCTGATTACAACGTTTTGTATGTCACCTATATTTTTGAGTGGTTAGTTATACAGTTCGGACTAACCGACGTCAGTATGCTTTATTGATCTTATAAACCACGATTTGAAGAATCACTTGACTAAGTCCATGCCTATGCTTAATAATGATACTTTCTTCTACTCAAAGATGAAGAGGTGCATGAAACAATTGATGATTGTATTGGAGGTCTTGAGAAGCACACCAATTAGTGATGAAGCCTTTAAAGTATCTATTCTGGACAAGGGAAGTGAGATGCTTGGGTCATGTTGTGTAACACCCTAGATTTTTTTGATAACATAATTTTGGATATATAGCTAGATAAACTAAATAAAATAATGTATTGATAAGGGGATTGAGATTTAATTTAATTAAGATAGCCATGCCTTTTTACTAATAAAGTAAAATAAAGTTTAAAATGAATTAGAGGAGGGGTATTATGGAAAAGAGGCCATTCCTATATTGTCTTCCTTAGGTTGTGTATTTCAAAACAGACGTTTATTCTCACTTTCAAAAAGTTGGCAGGCCACCATTAACGAAGGAAGAAGAAGGGGAAACAAAAGAGAAGCTTAAGAAAAGCAAATTCAAATTAAACTCATTCAAATCTCAAGCTCCTTAATATCTAAAGTAAAGGTGAATAATATTTACATCTTTAAACTTTTATGATTTTAGTTTTAAGGTTAATTCCCAATGATTTTGCAAAGGTTTGCCATGTTTTTAAATGATAAAGTGATTATATATACACGTTGATGATTTATGTATGTTCATATAGATTTTATGACATGTTTTAAGATGAATAGCCTTGTAAATTTTTATGATGATATAAAAGGTCATTTTAGAGATGGGTTTCAATTTTTAGAATTTTCTAAATTTTTATGGAGTTGTTATGAATTTTCTACGGAAGAAAATGGTATTTTGGATTATAAAATTATTTACAGGTAAAATAATTATTGTTTGGATTCGAAATATTTATATACTGAAGAGAACATATTAATTTACTTTTTGGAATTTTTCCAGAATTTTTCAAGGTGTTTTGATGGTTATCTAAAACTATTTAAGGTATAGGGCTTAAATTTTTAATATAATTATAAAAGAGAAAGGGTTTTTTTTCAAATTCATTTAAGTTTCCAAATAAGGAAAGTTGGCAGCGTTGTTGAGTATAAAATTCGAGAAACCAATAAGATTTAGACAAACAAGGCAGGTGGAGTACAAAAGAACTACTTTAAACAGTTTTTCACTGTTTCAACTCTTTCGGCAAGAGCTTCTGCCTTCATCCGTAACCTTCCGACAAGGTTGAAAGGTATCAAATCTTTTGACTAGGTCAAATAACCAATGCACATGGTGTTAGGCAACTGGTACATAGTGAATTGGATGAAGTTGGAAGGTTAGTGACGAAAGGTTAGAGCTTTCGAAAGAAATGAAGTTTTCTTTTGGTTTTAAAGAAAATACACCTGCTAGCTTTCGACAAAGAGCTTTTGACGTTGTCAAATGGTTTAAAAGAAAAAGTTTTGATTGGTTTGCTTTCTTGTTTTAGATGAAACCTTCTGACAAAGTCGAAAGCCGCTTCCAAACCTTTCGACACAAATGGAGTCAAAGGTTATCTTTTGTTTTCTAAAACTTGTCGCCTCTCTCCATTGATTTCGAAAGGTTGGTTCCAACACCAACACTTCATGTTTTTTAATAGTTTCAAAAGGTTTTAGGTTTTGAAGCAGTTGCTTTCAGCTCTAATGTTTTTCTGGTCCTTTCGGATAATCCAAATGTTTTAAGTCAAAACATTTTAAAGGTTTCAAAGTAGTTAAATTCGATTGGTTTCGAAAGGTTTTCCACCGGTTTTAAATTGAACCCAGTGTCTTCGAAAGGTTATGAGTTACATTGCTTTCGAAAGGTTTATTATATAAGGGAGGTACCCCTGGCTTTCGACAAAGTCGAAAGGTGAAACCTTTCTCCTAGGTCGAAAAGAAACCTTTCGACAAAATCGAAAGGTAGGACCTTTCGGCAAAGTTGTAATATGTCTTAAAGCTTGTAAAAGAAAGGCTTTATAAATGGTTTTGAAGGAGATACCTTCAAGGATTTTGAAAGGTTTATTAAAGGATACAAAGGGGTTACCTTCAATACTTTCGAAGGGTTTCATAGATGTTTTTGAAGGAGTTACCTTCAATGTTTTCGAAAGGTTGTTTAAAGGTTTTAAAAAAGGTTTCAAATGAAAGGACTAGGATGATAGCCTAAGTTTTTAAGTCATAAAGGACTTCAACTTATTTTAAAAGGATAGATGATCCTTATCGAACATCATCAACATTATTTTGGGTAAACTATGTATAACATGGCAAAAGTACTTAGACTAAAGCTAAAGATGTATTTTCCTTATGCGTGTCTATGTATATGATTTGATACACTAAATCATCTTGAAAAGGTTTTCAAGGAAAATTTTGAAGAGCGGTTAGCTCATATATTTAAGGCAAGTTAGCCCAGATATTTTAAACGGCAGTTAACCCAAAAGAAAATTACAGTAGGCATCTTCATATGTCGCTCTTGGAATATTGGTGTAAATTATATTTGATCAATGCTTGGGATTACATTTGGGATTTTTGTAACTTGGATAAGGTTTGTTGAAATGTAACTATTCAAAACTGTTTCTTTTGAAAATCTATGATTTTTCTCATATTCAAGTGCTTCTGATATTATGAGTACCATTGACATTGCCGTATTTCGTCATAAGAAGTTAATATTGTGGATGACTGCAACCTCTATAGCGCTTAGCTTTTGGCCTCCAGATACGGGATGTTACACCCTATTTCGGAGCAGGACATTGCTATGGATCCTATAAGTTATGACAGTCCAAATTTGAGCAGATCCAAGAGTGCTACAAATGAGAAGTTTCGCTGGATTGGTGAGATGTTATATACGCTTTACAAAATTCTTCTCAAAGGTAACGACACCGTTAAATGATTTGACGAGAAGAATCGGACTTTTTATTTGGGATGTGAGATGTAGACACGCATTTGTAAGTCTAACAAAGAGGTTGGAAAGTGTGCAGGGTTACTCATTCTGAGTGGAAACCAGGAGTCAATAGTACTCACACATGCTTATGGTACTTAATTATATGTGATAATGGTGCAGAAAGGTAAGGCTGTCACCATGCTAGTCGACAACTAAAACCACATAAAAGGAAGTATTCGACTCATGATTTAGAGTTGGCGTTGATAGTATCCACTTTGGGATTTATAGGTTCTATCTATTAGGAGAGTGTTCGAGTTATTCATTGATCCTACATCATTAAAGTATCTCTTCTCCAAGAAGGACCTTGACCTTCGCCAGGAGCAATGGTTATAGTTCTTAACCTCTTACGACTTTGAAATTTCTAATACATCCATAAAGGAAATGCATTTGCTAATGCTTTGATGGAAGATATATTAGTTTGGGAGTAATATTCACAGAGTGGACATTGCTTGAGTGTATTGCTGGTTATGACTTAAAACTCGATGTGAGCTTTGGCCAAAGATGATGCCTAGTTTGATTATTAGACTTACTTTGATTTAGAGGATTGGTACTATTTAGAGATGTAAATTAGAGGAATAAGCAATGTATGTAGAGGTGATGCAATGCGAACTCGATTGAGATGGTGACTCCATAAGTATGAGATTTTGTTTGTTCCCGATGGGTTGAGAGATCAGGTGCTACAAGTGTAAGAAGGACGCCAAACATTCAATTTGAGATGAATGAATCTTCAGCTTGTAAGTGCGGAATAAAAGAGACAAGTGGTTTGCTATAATCGCTTAAGATTCTCGAGTGAAAATGGGAAAAGATTTTAATGGACTTCATCTATGGAATGCCGAGGACTTGAAGAGAATATGAGAACATTTAAGTCACAGTCGATAGATTGACAAACAATTCTAGATTTATATTCGTTAAGTCCAACAGAATGACATCTAAGTTTGTCGAGTTATATGTGAAGTGGATTATTCGATTCCACGGTAATTCAAAGAGCATTGTAGGTGGATAAAACCTATCATCCACTAGTGGGTTTTAGAGAACTTACAAAAGGCGTTAGGAAATTTGGCACCGATTCGATTAGATGGTATTAAGCCTGAATCATAAACTTCAAGACCTCATAGTACTACTCATATCGATAGATGTGATACAAAATAGGTTAGGAGGAAGTGGTGGAGTAGTAAAGGTTCGGTTGAGTTAAAGCAAAGGCGATTGCATATGAGAGACTGATGAGAGCATGAGGACCTCTTTTTTGGAGCTCTTTACTTGGTGAGATTTCATTTTTCATCAACTTTCATATTAGATCAAGATACTATATAGTTTAGTATCTTGCATGCTAGGATAGGCATGGATATTACTTTTTGATGTACGGTCTTATATGTGTTTTTGTTGATGTTTGATTGTTGGTACTTGATATGATAGCTTATGCTTATATGGATGTTAGGCATGCAGGATAGCTATGATTTGGTCTAGCATATTTATTTGAGGCAATTGCTATATATATGATTTAGTATGTTCAAATACATGATGGTACTGAGTATGCCCTGGATATCTGTTAAGTATGTCCTGGATACTTCACTTGGGTGTACGTGGAAGCCCTGGATCACACGATGTTTCAATCCGTTTACCTTGGACTATTTATGGGGATGTAATCTAGTTCCTGGCCTACTGAGTGGTTGTAACACCCCGCATTTTCGTTATTGATTAAATAATCAAATAACGATGAATAATGAAAATAAGTGTTTTTAGAATTGTCAGAACATGGCCTCAAAACTTATACCATTTTGTCCGTGACAATTTTCTGATTAATTTCCATATATAACTTGTCGAAATCCGAGTTAGTATGAAGAAGTTACGAAAAGAACAAGAATTCAGAATTAAAATAAAAAGAAAAAAATATATAATAAAACCGCATGGGTCGACCCACAAAACATACAGGTCGACCCTAAGGTCAGCCCATGGAGAACACAGGTTGACCTATAGGTTGACCCACGTTTGCTCTTGGACGTTAAATCGTCCAGGGACGAACCGAAGATCTCTAATTCATTTTTTGCACGATTTGGAGCATCGTTTTTTGGATCCAATGAATCATGGCGAGCCTGTGACATGGTGGGTTCAGATCCAGTCTGCTAAGTCCAATGGTCAGAGAACCCTATGCTACACTATAAATAGGACTCTAGGCATTGCTATTTTCTCACAACCAGATTTTCTTCCAATTGGGTTCATTGCCTGAGGCTGAATCCTAAACAGAAAATATTGCTGGGGTGAAGATCTTCTTAATAAAAATATTAAACACCTTAGAAGGGAATCTTGGAAGGCCATAGAGCAAGCTAAGGCTATGGAGCAAAGCCAAGGATGACAGTTGAGTGGATTTTAATTATATATTTTTACGCTTATGATATATTATCGTTAGATTTCCATTAAATAGTTTAATTCAACATTTATTTAAGTAATTAATTCTATTAATTAGGTATGTTGAGAATGTAAATTTATATGAGAACTTATATTTAATAGTTATTGTATGGAAAAGAAAGAATGAAATCCAACTAAAAATGAATAATATTAGGCTTAACCACTATAGAGAAAGGCTTAAGCCTAAAATTAGGAAATTTACAATAAATTATGCTAAAACGGGAGAAATAAATTGAAAAGGGAAAAATCTAATAATTGATTCGAAAGTTAGCGATATATTAGTTGGTTGGTTTAGAAAAGAGAATACATTTTCACAGTTTAATATTGCAAAAATAACGATAAACGTAATTGCAAGAATAAAATAAATAAAAATAAAATAATGTAAAATAGAGACATTTCTGTATTTTGCATTACCCAATAGTTAAAGAAACAATAAAAGAAACATCTTGCAATTTCGAGTTATTGTTTATAGCATTATGTGGTATAAAAATATAGAAATGAATTTTTAGCACAGTTTTTGTAAGCAACCAAATAGGATAAAACTACTTCCTAGAATAAAAGAGAAAAATGTGAAGAGTTAAAGAAATTAAATAATAAATCAAGTTAATTATTTGACAAGACTAGAAACAATAAACAGAAATGTGCCTAGATCTGCATTTACTGTGCAGATAGTGGAATAAAAGCAAAGCAGTTATGATGATAAGTAAATTTGTGACAGTCGAACGTAGTCCCAAGCCATGGTGTCATATAATATAAGAGAACTAAAGAGAATTCAATATCATAATAAATGAAGATAGACTAGAATGGAAAAAGACACTTGTAATTATATTTATAATGTGTAGATTATAAAAGAATATAGAAGTAGCAAGTTGCAAGTATAATTGTAATATAGGTTATAATTAAAGATAACAGAAATGGCTTATTTTAAAACTTACACTAAGTTGATAAGAAAACATAGAAGAAAGGCACATACCAACAACATTTCCTTTCAGTCAGGAACCGATGGTCTCACAATAGGTGAGCCTGGAACATGCTTATGCTGATTAGGGAAAACAAGTAGCCAACGGAATTAGAAAAGTAAACTAAACGCATAATAAAAGATTAGACATAGGGTCTAATAAAATGGTGAGATGCGATTGGAGCAGCCTAAAGGATGAAGAGCCTAACGAAGCAGTTCATCATAGATTTTTAGCACAGAAATAGCACGTCCAACTTAGTTAGTTTGGGCTAGAAGGAAGTACGAGAATTCAATAGGACATGAGGGCACTCTAGGATAGCCCTTTGGGGTAGGCCTAACAAAGCTGCACCCCCGGAGGCAGGTCTGTAGGTGTTCCATCAAGAGGGTATGCCTTGACTGCTTTTGCATTGCAGGCCTAACAAAGCGGACCTTTGTAGGTAATCAAAAGGTTGGTGAATGGAGTAGGATATTCGAATGACACCGTACTCTGACTTGCGAGCCGGTTTTAATGGCCAGGACCCAAAAGGATAGTTGTATGCGAAGATCAAGTCATAATAAACCAAGAGCGAGTTCGGGAAAGACTAGAGTTAAACTAACAAGCTAATGATTCTTTCACTATCGAGACATTGGATGAGAGGCATAGCCAATTGGATGTTTAGATTGTTTGCAGCAGGGAACAACCATTTAGCTCTTTAGAGGTCTTTCGATTAGTTGAGGGGTGGCTGCGTGGGGCCATAGCCACGATGAGAAAAGAGACAGACCAAGTAGAATATTTGTATTGTAGGACCAACGAAGCTGTCCTTTACAGATGTAGAAAATCCCCGACTGAGTTTCGTACAAGATAGACCTTGTTGGTGGGATTCAGAGAGTAGACAGAACAATTACGTATAGTCCTCAATGTATGCACTAGGTGGTACATTGTGGATGTATTAGCACTAGTATAGGCTAGTGTGGATGCATGCCTCACAAAGCTGTCCTTTACAGATGTAGTTACAGAACGCTCTAATAGCAAGATGATGGAGTCCTTTTCGAGGAGGATACAGAAGGTACTATGGGTAGTACCTAGGACTGATGCGGTCTTTGGGCATGTAGCTATATATATATATATATATATATATATATATATATATATTAGTTATTAGGTTTTAATCCACTAGGGAGAAGATGGGTACGATTCACGCATAGAGGCGAGAGTATTATAAACCCAATAAACCTAATATAACAGAAAAAAGTAATTAAATGACATATGTAGAATTAAGCTTAGAAGTGTACAAATTTATCCATTCACCAGAACTTTAGTTCTAACCCCCTTCTCATAACATCCTATACGTTAGGTAGATGGCAGAGACTTTCCAGATTTGAGATACTTGTTAGAAGATGTTATATCTTGGTGAGTATTTACTTACTATTATATTTTAGTCAGTTCCGCTATGAGATATTTATTTGAGCTCTGATATATTTGTCTTTGCTTATTTTCAGGATACTAAATACCCAATTCGGGATTCAATGGGCTTGGATTTTAGCATTTTCTGCGAAAAATCTAGACCCACTGGAATTTGGGTTGTTGCATTTGGTATCAGAGCTTTGATTAGTAGATCCTAAGTAAATTAGGAAATATAAGTGAACGTAAAATACAAATATATTATGTACTAAAATCCAAATAGTCCCCAATTATAGATTTTAACATATGGAAAGTTTTTAGAAGTATATTTGTGCATAGTTTTCTAGTTGGGTTTGGGATGACCCAAAGATGTTGAGCCCTATGTTATTGCCGATTTATAATGTACAATAAACTATGTTCTGAGAGAAGACTGATATCCATATGTTAAAGGAAGCTGGAAAGTTCCCTATGGATAGTAGGGAGAGTATTTTTGTTTTGGAAGAAATAAGAGATTCTAGTAAGAAAATGAGATTTTCAAGGTTTAGGAAGGGTATTCGTAGGGTAGTAAGAAGAAAATCCACTTTATATCTAGCCCAATAAAATGAAACTTTTGGAATTGTGAAGTTGAAAAATATAATTGTTAATATGTTTGAGGAAGTAAATATTGGGTTTTTGAAAAAGTGGTATGAAATTTAATTAGTTTTTATATGATGTAAATTTAATAAAACTGAAATTATTTTTGAAGAATTATAGAGCATGTATAGATCGCTAGTTTCTTTGTAGGTAAACGAAGATTTTAAATATGAAAACCTAGAGTGTGTTAAGTATAAAAAATGTAGGCTGCAACATTTATTGTTGTATTAGATGTTTTTGTGAAAAATAAAGGAAGCATAGACTATGACACTATTATTATAGTAGGTGACTTTCAATGGAAATGTTTTTACATAGCACATGAGATTTATTAACATTTATTTTAATTGAATCCATATGCTAGTATTTTTGGGTTGTAGTAACGGTGTTTTATGCGACATCTGTTTTGACCCAAATCAAAAATGTGTTTTGAAGATAATTTCTAAGTATAGAAATAAAGTGGTTGTAAGTACACTTATTATTTAAATAAGTATATGGAAATCTCTTCTAGTTTTTAATATATTAAAACAGTTTTGAAAATGAGTTTTTTTTAAAATGTAAGTTAAATATTTTGAAATTAATAAATTTAATAGGAAATGTCTTATTGTAAGTGAATATAGATTAAGCATACTTTAATCTATTGGAATGAAATGAATAACTATATAATTTTCTATGAAACCAAAACAAAAATAAAATGTTTTGTACAAGTTATAAGGAATACGTGAAAGAGATGTACAAGGTACGGAAAACACCATATTTTGTATAGCCTATTTTGAAAAACATAAAATAAGTTCCTTGTAACTTGACATAAACATGAAATCCTCTTTTAAAGGATTCATAGAAGGTTTTAGTGTTAACGGTCTCTCTTAAGAGAATGTAGTTCCAATACATTAAAGTATACCATTAGGTGTAATAAGAAGTGTAATATTTAGAGATAGTGTTAGTTAGAAGGGATATTATAGAGAGCCTTAGTAGGAACCTAAGAAATGGTAATTTCATACTTTTCCAATGATTATGTGCTTTGGTTGTTTGCCTTTATAGAAATTCCCCATTTGTAGTCAGTTAGAAACTCCTCCAAGGATAGGTAATTGGAAGAGTAGGAAAGTTAAGAGATTTTTGATAAAATAACCGTTCTTATCTACTCCAGTTTTAGTAAATTTGAAAACCTATGAAAAGAAGATGTTTTGAAAACATGTAAGGACATTTTTGGAAGTCAAGAAAAAGTAAAAATATTTAATAACAAGCAAGGCACGTTTTAAAGAAAAATCGTTTGGTGAAAAAGTAAATAAGTTTTTGGTAGAGAAAAACTTAGTAAATAGTTAAATTTAAAAATCCAATTTTTTTTTATGGAAAGCTATAAAGGTCTTTAAACGGAAAAGAGGAATAAATTTTCAACTTATAATTTGTAAGTTTTCCACTCTAGGTTTGAGGAGTAATTTAAAGAGCTGTAAAGATGTAAGTCTGGAAGGATAAAATGTTAAGTAACAAAATGCCTTTGAATTTAACAGAAACTTCAACGTAACACTTTTAAAGGCAAGAATTTTGGGATTTGATGTTTCAAAAATTTGGATGCTTTAATTTTCAAATGAAATGATAAATACCAAACCAAACTTTTAAATATGGAGTAGGTAGGAATCATTTCCTAGGTGTGACGGTAAAAGAGTAAGGCTATGTAGGAGATAGTAGTGATTACTTTTAGTAGTAATAATAAAAGTTCCCATAAAGTATACAAGACACTAGTGAAAACCTAGGAATTTTGCATCATGTGTGTAGGCTATAGAAGAATAATGAAGTGATATTAGTAAGATAATAAGACACACGTGGTTGGGATAGGTAAACCTTAGTTGGGGAAAAATGCAAGGTAAAGGTAAAGAGAAAATTTCCCCAAGCTTTATTGAAATCCTTATTCGTTGCAGTAAATGAGACTTGGTTATTCCATTTTGAGTATGGAATGGAAGAGACGAATAAATCTTATTCATTTAAGTAATACGGCATAAGTTAGTAATAGGCGGCAGGAGGAGCATATGAGTTACTTGGATTCCTAGAGTAGGATCTTTCTATGTTAGAGTGGACATGCTCCTACGCCTCCTAGCCCTAGATGATAGCTGTGTTTAACTTCTATATTAAAAGAAAAAGTAAAAGCTGATAAAAGTAACTAAAAGAAAAACAGTAAAATCCAAAGAAAGCAACAGAAACGTCAATAGAAATAAATGAGAATCGCAACAGAAAAATACATTTCCCCCATAAATTAAGCTTGGGAAAAAGTTTGAAAAGGGAAGTTTTTATTATGTAAACCGTGCTTGGGAAAGAAAATAGAGATTTTTACAGAATAGCGGCATAAGTTCCAAGTACGGGAAAAGAGGTGCACAAAAGTAAAACGATAAATGTAAGGTTTTTCGTTTTTTACCTTCTTTTGACATAAGAAATCGAGTTCGAAAAATTAGATTTATGTGAAATTCGAATATTAAAAGTTGTGTGGTAGGATATAGATGTAAAATTCATTGAACTATACCCCTATTCAGTAGGAGTGTGGGAAAAATTGGATAAAAACCATTTTTAGTTTTCAAAAGATTGCATTCATGTAGAAATTGCAAGTATATCTAGGGTGTGTGCATCATGTTTTAAATAAATTTTTAAAGAAGAAAAGCATTCATATAGGAGGTACCGCTTAGAAATTCATGTACATGCATATATTATATGTTGAATGACATTTTGCACAAGAACACGAATGGTCGCAAAATTAGATGTATACAAAATGGATGTGATTGATGCGATGAATTACATAGTTTTGCCCTTGTCGAATTTCGGGGATAAAATTTCCTAAAGGGTAGGAGAATGTAACACTCCGCATTTTTAAATAATCAAATAAAGATGAATAGTGAAGATAAGTAATCCCTGGATTGTTAGAATATGGCATCGAAAACTTATACCATTGTGTCCGTGGCGATTTTCTAATCAAATTCCATATATAACTTGTCGAAATCCAAGTTAATATGTAAAAGTTACGAAAAGAACAAGAATTCAGAATTAAAATAAAAAGAAAACAAACATATAATAGAACCCCATGGGTCGACGAATAGGTCAACCCACAAAGCATGTAGTCGACCCTAAGGTCGACCCATAGAGAACACAAGTCGACCTAAAGGTCGACCAACATTTGCCCTTCGAAGAGAGTATGTCTTGACTGCTTTTGCATTGCGGGCCTAACGAAGCGGACCTTTGTACGCAGTCAAAAGGTTAATGAATGGAGTAGGATATTCATATGACACCGTACTCTGACTTGCGAGTAGGTGTTAGGGGGCCGGACCCAAAAGGATAGTCGCATGCAGAGATCAAACCATCATAAACCAAGAGCGAGTTCGGGAAAGACTAGAGTTAAATTAACAGGCCAACGATTATTTCACTATCGAGACATTGGATGAGGGACGCAACCAATTGAATGTTTAGATTGTTAGCTGTAGGGCACAACAATTTAGTTCTTTGGAGGTCTTTTGATTAATTGAGGGATGGCTGCATGGGGCCATAACCACGATGAGAAAAGAGATAGACCAAGTATAACATCATATTGTAGGCCTAACTGAGCTGTCCTTTACAAATATAGAAAATCCCCAACCGAGTTCCATACAAGGTAGATCTTGTTGGTGGGATTCAGATAGTAGACAGAACGATTACGTATAGTCCTTAAGGTACACACTAGATGGTACATTGTGGATGTCCAAGCACTAGTATAGGCTAGTGCGGACACAGTTTTATGCTTTCATAGTAGATGACGGAACATCTGTATTATAGGACTCACAAAGCAGTCCTTTACAAATGTAGTTATAGAACACTCTAGGAACAAGACGATGGAGTCCTTTTTGAGGAGAATACGGAAGGTACTATTGGTAATACCTAGGACCGATGCACTCTTTGGGCATGTAGCTACATATATATTAGTTATTAGGTTATAATCTACCAGGGAGTAGATGGGTACGATTCACACATAAAGGCGAGAGTATTATAAACCCAATAAACCTTATATAACAGAAAATGGAAATAAATCGGTATATGTAGAATTAATCTTAGAAGTGTATACTTTGTCCATTCACCAAAACTTTAGTTCTAACTCCCTCCTCATAACATCCTATAGGTTAGGTAGATGGTAGAGACTTTCCAGCTTTGAGACACTTGTTAGAAAGTGTTATTATCTTGGTGAGTATTTATTATATTTTCGTCAGTTCCACTGTGAGATATTTATTTGAGCTCTGATATATTTGTCTTTGCCTATTCACTGGATACCAAATACCTAACTCAAGATTCATTGGGCTTAGACTATAGCATTTTTTGCGAAAAATCCGAATCTACTGGAATTTGGGTTGTTACAGTGGCATAGGTTCGAGTACCAAGAAATAGAGACATTGAGCAGTCCTTGACTCTATGGGGGTGGTCATACGAGTATCATATATTCAACACACTGAGTGAATGTGAGGATGGATGCTATGTTTGTTTGATTGTTATCACCTTACAGATGTCGCACGGTGCACATATTATCGATGTTGTTATCTAGACACCCACTAATACTTTGATTTGTAGTGCACTCATGATGACTATGATAGAGTCTCATATATTTTATTTTGTGTGCTAACTCTTTAGATGTAGCGATAGGTCGGGTATGATTCTCCATACCTTCTATTCCGATGTTATATTTACTTTTATGGTATTTCGAGATTGTTTATCACTCACACGAGACTGTGGTCTGACTTTTGATTTTATGTTTTGCTTCTTATTGCATCGAGTACTCTTAAATGAGTAGACTAGATAACAGATGTAAACTGTACATGAAGTTACGTAATGGACTTTTATAGTATTTTGAATTTAAAATAATTTAATTTGATTAAAATATCGAAGATTAGAAATTTGTGATAAAGATCAGAATTTTTTATAAGGGACTTTAATAAGTTATTCTAATGACTCATTTTAAACACTAGATTTTTGAGCTCTTCAAGTCATTTGTCTCTAAACTCATGAGTCTTTATCATCATCTCTAAATTTTTATTCTTAATCTTTATACTGATCAGTCTTCAAGTTTATTCATTCTGCACCTGTGTAATATTGTACAATATATACTATACAACTTGACAAAACACTAGTATTTATATTTATATGGTTGTTGTCATCAAAATTATTATATGAGATATTAACAACAATGTCTCGCCATATCAATCAAATCAACAAAATACTAACATAGTTACAACTCTAATAACTTTAAGATTAGTTCAAAACAAACGTTGATGATCTCTAATGTCTACTACCTTTCTTCTTAATATCTAGGCAATCATCACATATCCAAATTGAATGAAATTATATGACTCATCTGAACATCCCAACTTTTATACTTCATTATACCAAACCTTTCCTTTTAGTAAATTAGCTTCTATTGAACCGTCCCACGCAATATTATGCGATTCTACATAAATAATCATATGCACATAACAATGAATATGTAGTTCCTAACACATAGTTATCATGCACGCTTAACCCCTAACGCATAGTTAACTTAACAACAAATTTTGATAGTATGAGTACTCAGCCCAAAACACATAATTCTCTAGACAACATATTTCAATATTATGAGTATCTAGCCTAGAACACACAGCTCCAACTTTAAGTCATTTATCAGTATAAAATTTCTTAGTTATCCATCAAAAACCTATCTTTATGACGATATCAAACAAAGATACATCCTAAATATCATTCGCTTTCATTCTTCACGACATCAAAATTTTAAAAATTCCATTTGCTTTTAAAATACATCATCACTTTTCAAAATATTGTTTTTCTCAAATATCTCATTTACTTTAAAGCCATGATATATAATCTTTTCGTCGAACAATTATTTGTCTCTATATTTAAATTTCAATACCAATTAATTGTCTTAATTTCAATAACTTAATATTATTACTTTCTAACACATTAAAATTTTAAATAAACTATAGTTGTTTTCCAAATTCTCGTATTTTTTTTCAAAATATCATTTCGAATAATTTATAGTCATTTTATCATATATATATAAGTATATGTTAATTTATTCTGTAAACAGAAAATTTCCAACGCCTTTAAATAACACAACTTATATGTATGAAAATTTACTTTAAAAATTCCCTTTAGCTATACACCACATTTATATAAATTTAGAAAACCATTTCCAGGGTCTTTAATCAGATTTACTGTAGATGTTTTCAAAAATTAATTTCGCAAAACCTTTATTTCTTATTAAAAATGAATATAAATTCAACTTACATTGGATTAAAACTTTAGTTCTCCTTTTCAAAATAATTCCAAATATCCATTATGTTATATAAATGCCATACCAATTCAAAAATTTCTTATAAATGAAATTTATAATTTCAACTTTCCAAAAGTACTTTCCCTTTTAAACATTTTCTATAATTTTCCTCTCTTAAAAATATTTCTACTTCCAAAATGCAGCCCTCTGTTATCCTCAGTAACCAACTATCCAACACACCTATCAAATCAAATCCAAACAATCACATATACTCTCATAAGTAGTTAAACACATTTCCAGTGTCAATTGGGGTTCACTGCCAACATAATAGTAAGAATCGTTCCTTATATACCGAATGTGGTTACTGTGAGGTTTACACTGATAATTTGTAATTTATAACTATCGATGGAACCAAACGTGGACATTCACACCACAATATCTTTAAATTCGACTCTATTACCTTTCTACTTTTGATCTTACACCACTAAAAATATCCTTGTTTCAGTTTCCATTCTTACCAATTTATTCATCCTTTGTTATTCGTAGTTGGGATTCATTAGCAACTCCCTAGTAGACATATAGCTCAACTTGAACAACTACAAACATATTCGAATCATATATATATATATATAAATATATACAAATACGCTCTCTCAATACATTCCCTAATCCTATATCCTATGCTCAGATGCCAAATGTAACAACTCACCCGTTTAGAATCCCATAACTACACACTGAAGTCTGAAATGACGAGTCGTTCGAAGATAATACATGTGATATACATAGAGAGAGCATAAGATAAAAACTAAACAACTTATAAATTTTAGAGTCACACACTAAATTGTCACACAATATATCATATTACACAAATATATTTCATAATTACATAATCTGATACCATAACATAAGGCAATTCATCTAAATCAAATCCACACACTGTCACGTCTTGTCTTTTGTTACCGATTATTTATACAACACTTATGTATAATATTTATAATATATAAAAATCTCGTATCTAGGTCCTTCACATCTTTAAACTTCTTTAACCTGAACAATATAGATAGAAAAATTTAAGAGTGGGCCAGACATACATCTGCGTGAGTGAAGCAAATCTAATACGTGTACTACTATGACAGTGATATAACACAATTTAAGTCTATGTATAATATCTTTAGGACCCGCCTGTACTATGCTACAAAATGATATTATACTATCTAGATAACCCTAAATGTAATCTGGTCTCGCCTCTTATAGTAAAGGATTACACATCTACAGCTATTCGGTCTCATCATGTCCGGTAAAGGATAATCATGCATTGGACTCATGCTTGGTCCCTCCACGTGCGCTACAGGTCGACCATTGTCCACATCAACACATCTAGACCATCCTCGATGTTCTACAAGAGAATGCCACATCAATACCATGAATAAAGGACCCATTGCATGCGTTACAGGATTTAGGTATTCGTACCACAAACTATACATTATACTTCAAAGAAACTGCAGAGTTCAAAGCCTTACACACCGCATTTATATTTAATCATTTCTATTATGGTCCTATATACTAGCCCATTTTCCCAAGAGCTATACATTCCGACTTCAAGCCTCGCCATGTCGAGCTACTCACCATATATTCCTCAAGTATCCAGTAACCATTTCAAATTACAGACACTGCATCATTCCTACCACCTATTTATACATCCAAACAACATCCAACCAAACTATAAAGTGTCTGGATAACCCTCAGAGATCATCGTGCAAAATATCTTAGTAACTCAAATTAATTTGGGCTTCGAAAAACCGAATTTTCAATTTCGAGTGTTCACTGATCGACCGGTGGGCATCCACCGATGCACTGGTGAATATTTTAGAAAAGCGCTTTTATTCTATGTTTTGTATTTTAGTTTATAGATTTTATTTTATTCACCTTTTTTATTATTCTTAAGGTTATACTTCATGTATACACACTATTCTTCTAGTTCCTAAGGCCCTAACACACACACACATATTAATGTTGGTTTATATCAAGTTAACATAGGAAGTTTAGTGCCAAATTTGCTTTTATGAATAAAAACCATATTCTTTTACTGTACTTCTTTTTTTAACCCTACTTTAAATATACATGTCAAATTCATATCTTAAACTTGCCTTAAACCATTTTATATCAATATCAAAGTATTATATCGAGATCATAGAAACCACACTCACATATTCGAAGCAAAGAACCTAATCTCCTCCCCTGTTCGAAATTTTTAGAAATTCAAATCTTCGTAATCGCCTCTAATTCCTACTCCAAATAAAATAGGGCCTTGCAATAATAAAACGCACTTCATCTCATCAAATTTCATTAAGGATTGATGGTTTGGTATTTTGCTAAGGGGAGGAGGAAGATGAAGCTGCAGGGTGTTCAAAAAATAAGGAGTTTGAAAAGAGAAACTGAATGTAAGTACCCTTTTAAACAGGATTTAGGAAATAAAATATGATTTAACAACTAAATTTAAAACTCAAACTATGGGCCTAGCCTAACATAGCCCCGAACCCAGCCCACTTAAATAGAACTTTGATAGCCTTCAATTTGGATAAGTGAATATTCCATCTTGACTAAAAAAATAAGACCTACGCAATGGTACAACTCATGTCAGCTAATTCAATCATTTATGAAAATTACTATTTTGACCTATTAAAATTTACCAAATTACCCTTTAATTAAATTCAAAATTTATTTATTATGATCTATAATCATTATTTATGTTATATACAAAATTTTGGGGTATTACAACGAAGAACCTGTTGAATATCTCATAATGCATAGAATAACAAATAATAATCACATGGAAGTAAAACCGGTGAGATTAAAATGAAATACAGAATTATAGTGTGGTAGGTTCATTGTAGTTATGCAAATAGGAAATAGAGTTTATACATCAAATAATAAACTCAAATGTAAATGGTCTCTAAACAGTAATAACATTGCATTAATAAAGCTTCAAAGCGAATGTATGGCGCGTAAGCTCCAAAATTAGATACATGAAAAGCGTAGCCTCCTGCTCGTCCTCTGTTGGGCTCTAAGCGATATCTCATACCTAGTGTCTAGTCTATTCATTTAAGAGTACCAAAATTAGTAAGATGCAAAGTATAAAACCTCAAGTTAGGAAATAGTCTGGTATGAGAAAGCTGTAATCTCAACATATTATAAAAACTGATAGAGTAAAATGAACACATGGTGTAGAGAATCATACCTAACATATCGTTGCATCCACCAAGTTAGCACATAAAATAATATATGTTATGCTATCATCTTATGGGTATACAACACTAAGTACAATATGGGTGTCTGGGTATCTAAAATAGTAATACATACGTTAACATGACATCCACCTAACTATACAACAATCACAACAAACACAATAATCATGGCACATATAACAACCACAATGACTATGCTTAAGGTTTAACATTAGCACTAAGATGCCTTCATATATTTGATAACTTGTACAACCACTACTAAGGTCTAATAATCAGATTCGATCCTCGATCACGTACCATCACTAAGGTATTGCCCTTAATATGGCAGGCTAGACCATCACTAAGGTCTATGGTACATAGGTGAGCATCTTCACATACCCTTGCCACACGAAATACACATCACATCTAGAGTTACCGATGATCCCTTCAGCACAGGACTTGATGTTAGAACACACTACGTTCCACTCCATTTCTTCACAATGTCCTACATGCCTCCTCGAGCCATTACTATGTCCTACAAACACTTCTCACTTGAAGTACACAACCCAAACAATTCACATCATTAGTACATTTACATTTGGAAAGTCTATGGACACACCTCAAAGTCACGGAATCTTATAACGTCAGTCTTGAAGTTATCACTCTACTTCCCTACGTCGATACCAAAGTATATTTAGAGTTTTTTCATCCGAATCTTATGTTGTTTCCTTCATCATCAAATCGATCATCTTCAGCCATATGCATCAACTTAGGCATCCAGAACATCAAGTGAATGAACATAGCACGTGCCTCAAACAACATGTGGAAAAATACATCATTAAAAGTGATTGGTGTTGACACTTCTAAATGATCAAAACCGATCACTTTGTCTAAGCACTTAGCCAAATTTGGCTGTGCGTCAAAGTAGCCAAATTCGATCATCCTACGTTTAAGCCCGAAGCGCCTCCCACGTTCGTAGCTTCCCAGCCTGAATCCTCCATCCAAATGCCTCAAGCCTAGGCCTGTCAACAGATACTTTTAGATGCGAATAATGATATATCTGCATTTACATCTGAAATCATTTTTGGATACTGGATAGCTACAACTGCAGATATGAGCAGATATCGGATAATTATCCCATTCTCCAACGATCAATAAATCAAGAAACATAAATAGAAATTTTTGGTTTAATATAATTTTTTCTAAACACATTAATTATTAAGGTATACAATTCAACAAATATGATGATAATAAATATTTATGATCAGTTAATATGCATTAAATGCATATAATATAAACTGTGAACTTAATAAAACAATAAACATATGCATTTTATTACACTAAAATACACATAAAATAGACTTTAATCTTGACAAAAGTCTGATGCGTAATTTTCAAATGGCGATGACTTTGTATTTACATTCGTATTCACTTTTAAGTTGTTGGATGTCTATTTGCTTCTCGAATACAGATGCGGATGGATTTTGAATTTTTAGGTATCCATTGACAACCTTACTCGAGTCAACTTCACATACACACACACACACACACACCAAAACGCAATCGGTTGTCTAAACATTTCATCGTAGCTGGTTGGCCCAAAGTTCTTAAAGTCTTGGATCAAAGCACTTCACTCCATTGCTCGAAGTAATTATCAACCCTCACGAGCCAAGCACCTATGTGCACACTTGTTTATTTTCCACCACCACCAATCATTCATCACCGAATGATCACCGCCGTTTAGTGCCAAACAGTGAACTTGGTCGAAGTTGGCCAAATTTCCTCCAATGAACTTCTGCACTACTTGTCCATGTTCCCTTAGCTTCGATTTATATGCAGCAGTTGGATCTGAAATCATTCTTTGTTTTACAATTTCTAACGCAACGATCACTCAATACACCCAAACGAATCATACATACATCAAAACAGCCCTTTACAAGCATAACACAACATAAAAACATCGTACCAATAGATATAATCAAAAATCAAGCATTCATATAATTCAAAACTAACTATATGGAAAAATAATAATCAGTATGATCAAATAGCCAAAACAGATTATATCAACATCTAATCATTTAAATTCGTTTTAAAATCAATGTTACATTTAGATTGATCGTAAAACACATTTTAACATTTGAAATCATTTTACAAACACGTTTTAAAACTATATTAAACAATATAATATAGTAGAGGATATAAACCACTCACCTAGAACCCAAATAGCATAAAAAGTAAGGTAGATATTAGATGAGTGTGTTATCTCGGGAATTTCAAGCAGATAAATGTGATAATCTCCTTTATAATTATTTAAAATGATTTAAAATTGATTATTTTCAAAACAATAATAATAATGTGTTATATATATACATATATAAATGGATTTTTTAATAGAATTGAATTTTTGATGGTTTAAATATATATTTGAGTGGATTTAAAAATTGGATTTTTAAGTTTGGATTTGAATCTGGATTTGAAATTCAAAGGATAGATATTTGTAAATATTTTGAATTCAAAAATATATGTATAATATTTTTATTAGTATATAATTTGTTTTATATTATCTTCTTTAAAGGATATTTTATTTATAAATGTATTTATTATTTAGGAAGATAAATACAAAAGCTTTATATTAACATTTAGAAATAACATAAAATTGCATAATTACAAGTGTTAATAGATCAAACCATATTAGCAACAAGTAAAATATGTTTAAAAAGCCAAATTAACTAATGTAAAATTATTTAACTTGGAAATAAACAAGTGTAACATTTGTAATATAAAATTTGAACAAGTGTCAAGTTTTTCCATTTTTCTTTTTAGATGATAAAATCAGATTATATGTATACTTTTCTCCTCTCTCTCATTTTCTTTATCACATATATTCAATTACAAAGCCTGTAAAAGAAATTTGAGAAAAGAAAATCAAGAAAAACAATAACCTTTCAATTATTTCAAACCTGATGCTCAAATTAAAATTCATTCAAATCAGATCAACAAGAAAATCTCCAGTTTCAAGTTTTTAAGGAATCAAAGCAAATTCCAGTTTCATAAAGCTCTTCTGTTCTTCAATTATAGGTGAGTAAACAGAACAATCATTTGTTAATCCATTGCATATGATGAATATGTTATATAATGATGTGAAAATTGTTTGCAAAAGTGAATTTTGGCTTGCATGTTATAAATATGTAGATTTATAAGTATACGTGTCTGTAAATCTGCTCATGTCTCTGTTATATAAACCACAGATGTTATTGACTCAGTTAAACAGTGAATTTTTATGTTCATTCCTGTTTCAAAAACACATATCTTTAATTCTAGTTTGAATCTGATGATGTGGTGAACTAGGGAAATGATTATTAGTACGTACTTTGGGTTAAAAATAATTTTATGAATGGTTTATGTTATGTAGCGGTCTCAGATTTGTTTTACAGTAGATAGCCACATTTTTGTGAAAATCCAATATAACTAAAAAATGAATTCAAGCATACAATTTGTTTTCCTTTCTAAAAATAGGATTTTTAGAAGTTAAATTGTAATTTTTAACAGATTATAATGAAAGAAAATTTAGAATGGAAGATTTCTATTCAAAAATCAATTTTCGTCGATCTGGTCAACGAGAGATGGCACAGTTTCGACTGGAGAGGCAGGGGGTCCTAAGGAAGAAATTGACCATGGCCGTTTGGTTGATTTGGGTTTGATTTTGGGAATTGAGTGAGTTTTTGGGGTTTTGAGTCGTTGAGGGAGGGCCGGTGTTTGCGACAGGATTTGGAGACGAAGTGGCGACTGAGTTCGTCGGTTTTGGGCTGAAAGGAGGAGCATGGTGTGGACTTTCGATTGGGGTAAGTGGCATGCGTAGCAGTGAATGATTGATGGTGCAGAAGTTCGATCTGTGGTGGTATTGTGGTTTCGTGTTTTGGAAATTTGTGTACTGGGGTTCGATTTTCGATTGGTGGTGAATTTTGCTTCGGTGAGTGGCAAATCGGGGGTTGGCAATGATGTGGAGATAGGAGGAAGGATCGCGGAGGTGAGATGGTCAAAGATTTGGGCGTACATGCACACGTGTATCACCGTGCACGATGGAGCCATGCAAGTACGTTGGTTCGTCGACACGATAGATGGTGCGAACGTTTGGGCTCGGTGTTGGTCTTTCGCGAGTGTATTGATTGTCTGTGTCGTTATTCTTGCCATTTGTTTTCATGGTTATTCTGGGAGGTGAACTGGGATCAGAATTTGGGAAGAAGGATTGATGACATCGGGTGTGGTTTTTGTTGGGCTTTGGCCCGTGCGTTGTGATTGGAAGGAATATTCGGGCCTGTTAGTTTTGGGTTGTAGTTTGGGCTAAGGTCCTTTGTATATTTAAGCAAGGTTTGTTTATGAAGGGACTTGATCTTAAAATTAAACAAAAACCTATAATCAATTTACTTTCCAAAAGATATGACAAACATGATATTTTTAAATAAATATTTTAAAACCAATTTACTTTAAAGCAAATGTTATTTAAAAATACTATATATTCAAATAAATTTGGAAAATAAACTTGATTTGCTCTAAATTTCTCACCTTCTAATCTTCTTTAAGCTTTGATCTATAAACTAAGCTTGTTAGTAATAACAAGATAACTTTATTAAGTGGATCAATTTAAGCGGTTGATAAATGTTCAAACCAAATATGTGGAGACGACCCGACTTTCTCACCACAGAAAATCGTATCATCTTGAAGAAAGAAAGGGATAGAAAAGAGAAAAGAAAGAAGAGAAAGAAGAAACAACATCAGAATCTAAACAGCGGAACGAATAAATTATATTAATAACATAAATATTACATAGTTTACAACCATTATCAGAGTTACACAGATTACACATCACATACTAGATAGTTATAAACATCTGTCTAGTTATACAACTCAATACAATACAAGGAACTACTCAGAGAAACCAACACAGCGGAACTCTATATATCTACGCGCTGAAGCCTCCTGCTCCAATGCTCCTCCACAATTTGTCAAAGCTAACCTGAATCCCTTGGCTGCTCGTAAAAATTTGAGTACCCAAGAGTTTATGAAAAACAAAATAAACTCCGGGTAAGACATGGGTATGGCGTGAGTAACAGGTTAAGGTTGCTTAACTTTCAAAAACCTTTTGAAAAGAAAGGTACCACGTAAGACTTCCCACACATAAACATGGAAAAGTTTTTACCTTACGCTAACCAAAGCATTTGATAGGAAATCCAGTGATATTTTAATAGTGTCTAGGGTTTTCAAATAAAATACAGAAATAGCTGGAATGCTTACATCTCACGTTCCAATATAGTTGGGCACAACTAATACGTACGGCATTTATTGGATTTTGGATTCCATACAATGGCAGGGCTACCGGGGTACCGCCCGTCACAGTACGTGGCCTAGATCAATGTACCGAGGATCACTCCCAATCCCCTGCAACACAAGGCCGGAACCATTCCTTACTGAACAGTTCCGAACAAGACAACCCCGCAGTTGTAGATGGCAACCGCCTACACAGCCGAATAAAAAGGGACCTCTAGACAGGGAAAAATCTTGTCCTACCTGGGCATGACCAAGTTAACCTTGCTGCACCTCCCCTGTTTTAGCAATTCCCGGTTGATGAGGCTTGTGGCTACTATTAGCTTTACAGAACACATCACTTAGAACGCTCATCGTCCACCTGACGATTTTTCTGAAAGCATTCAATCCATACAAGTTTGTTCCGGGTTCGAACGAAACCGAAGGCATTATCTCGTTACACTCATTTTGGAATCACCCTCAGAGTTAACGACAATAACCCTTACACTCATTAATTAATAATCTAATTAATGATCTTAATTACAAATTGATTAACCCTTAATCAATTAATTGTCCCAAATCAATTAATTAAATAAATTAACTAGTTATTCCTTAATTACCTCATTAATTAATTAATTTCAAAACATTAATCTTAATTTAATTTTAAGATAAAACATTCCTTAATTATGTTTAAATTGTCATTAATGAATTTATTTGAAAACAAATTACTTTTGAACTTACTTTATAATTTCATTGCAAATACAAGATTTAAAATGAATATAATTTAAGTTAACAAAGTTTAAACAATTTAAAACTTTTTTAAATTACAAGGCAGACAAGTGCTTGTCTTGTAAAAGAAATTCATAAGAGTTTAAACTAAATTCATTTTTAAATTTAAATTTACACTTTAACATACAAATTTGTTCAAACCTTTCAAATCTTAGAATTCCTTTTATTTCAAAAACTGAAATACATTTTTAAATCTTTGATTTCCAGATTTAAACCTTCCTTTAAAACATGCTCTTGTTTTAAAAAAAACTTCAGATTTAAAATTTGAAACTACGTACCACTATAAAGTAGTTTAACAATTTCAAGTTTAAACTTTTTTTTAAAAACTAAGATTAAATCTTGAGCTTGAACTCTGGATTTAAACTTGAATTTAAACTTAATTTTAAACACTAGCTTTTATTTAAAAACTGCAGTTTTAAAATTTTAAACAGATATTACAGGTTTTCTGTTAAAACATGATTCAAATAATCATCCCGAGGATACCCGAAATCTGCTTCGACTCCAATGCCCATCTTCCCCGAGTATATCACTCTACTGCTTCGAGTAACTCACAAAATCTACTCGAGCAAAAACCATCATCACCAAACTTCATCAGAAAAACAGGGCCGTGCACATGCACGTTGCCGACGATCATCTCTGATCATTAGAGCTGATCGTCCCACATCTAAAATCATTCCATCACCTTAACGCGATAATCAGATCGAATCCAAATCCTTGAAACCAAATTCGAGTACCAATTCCCAAACCTGGAAAACAACAATCAGGTTCTCCTTCAAAACCTGTCAACACCACAATCTCGTTGCTCCGACCACTTGAAGGTCAGCCACTCCGGCTTCGACTTCAACTACGGCTAAGCTATCAATCCCCAAAATATCATAACACTTAATCAACTATAAAAACCATAATGATCGATTCTTCAAACCCATTAAAAACTAGGGTTTGAAAAGAAAAACCACTACCGCAACTTCCACATTGGGTTCCATCACCAACAATGATTTTTCCTAGCTTCTTCTAACCCTCCTCCCTTACCTGGAAGAACCCCGAACCCTCAAGATTCAAAGATCATCAGAAAATGCTAAAAGTTCATTTTTAGTTCAATACCAATCTGCACCTTCAACTAATTTCTAAAAATCCTAATTCTAATGTTAAAAATCATGATTTGGTTGCTGTTTTAGATTTATAATACTGAATTGGTAATTATACAGTTTGAATTTTTGATTAATATCAACATGCATTGATGTTTCTAATACATCCAGAGACCATCAAGTTTAATTTTACTTGATAAAATTTTTAAACCATAATTTAAGTTAAACAAACAACGTTCGTTTTAAAAAAAACAGACCCTAACAACAACTAAATTAAATGGTCAGGGATTTAAATAAAAAATTTGAAACTGGAAACGAGCAGAGCACACATCTCATATACACAGCATACATACACATAAAATTATTCTCATCAGGTTTTTAATTATAAACACAAGCAATTCTCATTCATTTCAGTATACTAGCGTGCAACAGATTTTTCAACCTTGATTTTTTTTTTTTTTAAAAAAGAGTTACTCACCTGATTACAGAAGAACAGAGCACTCTATATTTTTGAAAGCTTGATCTTTTAAAAATTGAGTTGCATGTTGTTGAAACTGGAATGCTTATGCTTCCTGACCAAAACTACATGCATGCAGGCTTGAGTTCTTGTTTGACTTCAAGTTTTTAAAAAAAATGCAGACATGATCTTGCAAGAATTATTTCAGGTTGAAATGAAATGCAGGTTTGATTTCCAGAGGAAGAAATGCAGTTGCATGTAGGCTTTGATCTACAGGTAAATGATTTGAAGATGTGCAGATGCTTTTTGTTATGAGGAGTTGAATTTTCATGAGAACAGGTTTTAGAATTTACAGGGATGTGATTTTTGGTTTAAAGAGTTGTTTTCAAGGAAATGATGAAATGATTTTAGGGATTTTGATTTTGATATGAAGATGTTTACTGATTTTTGATTTGCAGGAAAGTGATGTCTGCTTGGTCTTGAACCTGAAAATGGTTTCCATGTTTTCAGTTTTGTGTATAGTTCAAGCTTTTGAATTTCTTAACTTCAATTTTGTAAAAGAAAAAGGAATTGAACAGAAGAGGCCTTTTTATAAGATAAAGGTATGATTTAATAAAAATAATAGGAAATATAATTTTAAAAATGACACTTGTATAAATTTCAACATTTGTCAATTTAGGATGTTTAACACTTAACACATGTTATATGATGCTTAAAAAAATCAACACATGTCCTATTTAAAAGTAATTTGTGTTAAATTTAAATGTTAATATAATAGTTATGCCTAATTAATTTGTTAATTAGTATTTAATATGTATATAAATTTATAAAAGAAATAAAAACAAATTATACTTATAAATAAAGCTTATGCATATAAAAATCAAAACAATTAAAATTCTATACTTTGGATTTTAAAACTTTTATATTCAAATTCAAATCAAATTCAAAAATCTAATATTTAAAAATCAAGTTATATATACAAATTAAATTTGAAATAACTAATGCTATTTTTATTAAGAATCTAATTGTAAAAACAATACATTATTAATATTATTTTTAGAAATGACTCATTATTAAATTAAAATAATTATAAAAGAAATTATTTATTTATTAATAAATTAAAATAATTATAAAAGAAATTATTTATTTATTAATAAATTACCTATTTTATTAAGCTATAAAACTTTTTGTTAATTCATTTTAAATTTAAAACTCAAGCCAAAATTATTTTAAACATTTAAATATTTTTCTTAACAATTTAAAATCATATACTTATTTATTACATAACTTTGAAAACTTAATATTAAATTAAATCAAAATCTCCAAATTATTAATATATATATTAGAATTTGAAAACAAGATTCATTTACTAATTTAAAACAAGATTATTTATTTAATAATTTTGAAAAGCTTATTATAAATAAAAATAAATTCTCAAATTACTAAAAATACTAGAATTAGAAAATATGCTTTATTTATTAAATTTAAAACAAAGCTAATCCATTTACAATATAACCCATATATTTATATTATAAATAAAAACCAATTTATTATTTTTAAAAGACAAAATAACCAATTAAATATTTATTGAAGAAGATTATTAAATCAATTTGAATTATTATTAAAAAAATTATCAATATCAATTTAATTTTTAATACAGATTATTAAATTGATATTGTCAAAAATTCTGGGATATTATAATCCCTCCTCCTTAAAAGAATTTCGTCCCCGAAATTTAAAACAAAGGTAATCTTGTAATCTCATTAAAGATTTTAATTTTTAAAACACAAGCATATATCAAACATATGCTAACAACCATAGCAATCAATTTATCCAATCAAAAAAAATCTCACTATCCAGATAAAATTCTGGATAAAATTTCCTCGAGTTTCCCCAAGTGTAAATACCGGGATACTCGCCCTACAGAATCCAAACAATCAAAACTACTAAGCTACAGAGCTCCTATTCATCTAGATCTATAACACTAAACATGATATCAGACTACAGACGAGTCTGATTCAACAACCAAAACTCTCGAACTGCTGGTTCCAAAATCATAGATTGATCAAACATGTATTCCCTTAGAGATACGTGAAACTCATCGAATTCCAGTTATCCAAACTAGCAATTCATTCCTGTAGATCAGTCACTTAACCTCCAAGGTCACAGAAAAGATCCGAAATACTTCAGAGCTAGCTTCCCAGCCTTACCCAATCTTATAGCTCCTTTCGATCGGAGAAAACTTATCCAAAATTAAATCTCCGACTCCGGAATCCAAATTCCTCCGTCTCTTATCCTCAAAACTCTTCGGACGATCCTGGGCTGCCTACAACCTTATTGATCAGCTCATCCCTTGCTGATGCCTTTAGCAACAATAAACCAATCAACTCATCAAAATGATCTCCTCAAGATCAATCCAAAATCAAACCCTACTCCTCAAACATCAGAAGACAACAACTTCTCCTATCCGGAAAAGAAAAGAAGAACACTCCCAAACTGCTTCCACTGCACAACTCTGGTCCGAAGTAGATAAAATGCTGATGAGGAACACAAGCACAAACTGGACAACACATCCCAAATATATGGTTCATCAGATCCATAAGGAAAATTCATAAGTTCCTTCAAAATCCTGAGCTGCTACACCAACTCAATCTCTTGGAACCATTCTTCTATTAAGCTGAACCACCGGTAGCACTCATGGAATTCTAGCCGATAAGAAAACTCAATCTCCAGATGCGGACCAACCTCTGACTCTTCTGAAGACATCCAGAAAAACTCTGATAACTCAAGACAACACTCAAACAATCGCAAGTCACTTTTGCGATCAATCCAAACCAAATACAAAGAAAACTGTTCTCCCTTTATCAAACAGAACAGCTTACACTTAACTAGCCAATCCATCGAAGAAACGGGTCCACTCTGCTGGTTCTGAACTCTATTTTAGAAAACTGCTAAGCCAGAAGACTTCTGTCGGCATAGAACACTTCGAGCTGCTCTGCATCTACAGATGCCAAAGAATTTCTAATCCAAAGCTCTTCGACAAACTCAGACCTCAAACTAAACAGAAACACCAGCTGAAACACAGCCACAACATCGAAACAGACTCACTTCCTTAAACTTGTTCCAAAGAAAACATCTTCGGGAATATCCATAGTCATTGCAACTCATCATGCAGCTACTACTTCCTGAGGTATCAAAATACCATCACTTGCTTCTGCCTAGCCAATAGATCCAAACTCTACTCATCCAACTTCTAAAATAGACTCCGAACCTTAATAGGTTTCCTTCAGAGATCGATGAAATCCTTCAACACTACGAAGCTCACTCGAGACGGTATTGGGTCTACAGTCTCGACGAATACACCTCCAACCTCAAACATTCAAACCCCAACCAATGATAGTCGTGTTACACACACCACTATCCCATCGACCTTTATAACTTATATTGGAAAACCTGAACAGGCAACCCAACAGATAGGTGTATATATATATATATATATTTGAAATTCCAAATACGCTCTCTCAAGATAGACACCACTCCAGAGCCTAGTTATTCACTCAACCTAACGTTCTGATACCAAGTGAGATGACCCGACTTTCTCTCCACAGAAAATCGTATCATCTTGAAGAAAGAAACGGATATAAAAGAGAAAAGAAAGAAGAGAAAGAAGAAACAACATCATAATCTAAACAGCGGAACGAATAAATTATATTAATCACATAAATATTACATAGTTTACAACCATTATCAGAGTTACACAGATTACACATCACATACTAGACAGTTATAAGCATCTGTCTAGTTATACAACTCAATACAATACAAGGAACTACTCAGAGAAACCAACACAACGGAACTCTATATATCTACACGCTGAAGCCTCCTGCTCCAATCCTCCTTCACAATTTTGTCAAAGCTAACCTGAATCCCTTGGCTACTCGTAAAAATTTGAGTGCCCAATAGTTTATGAAAAACAAAATAAACTCCGGGTCAGACATGGGTCGGGTATGAGTAACATGTTAAGGTTGCTTAATTTTCAAAAACCTTTTGGAAAGAAAGGTATCACGTAAGACTTCCCACACATAAACATGGAAAAGTTTTTACCTTACGCTAACCAAAGCATTTGATAGGAAATCCAGTGATATTATAATAGTTTCTAGGGTTTTCAAGTACAATAGAGAAATAGCTGGAATGCTTACATCTCACATTCCAACATAGTTGGGCACAACTAATACGTACGACACTTATTGGATTTTGGATTCCATACAATGGCAGGGCTACCGGGGTACCGTCCGTCACAGTACGTAGCCGAGATCAACGTACCGAGGATCACTCCCAATCCCATACAACACAAGGCCGGAACCATTCCTTACTAACAGTTCCGAACAAGACAAACCCGCAGTTCTAGCTGGCAACAGCGCACACAGCCAAATAAAAAGGGACCTCTGGACATGGATAATCTTGTCCTACTTGGGCATGACCCACTTAACCTTGCTGAACCTCCCCTTTTTTAGCCATTCCCGGTTGATGAGGCTTGAGGCTACGATTACCTTTATAGAACACATCACTTAGAATGCTCATCGTCCACCCGCCGATGTTCGGAAAGCATTCAATCCATACAAGTTCGTTCCGGGTTCGAACGAAACCGAAGGCATTATCTCGTTACACTCATTTTGGAATCACCCTCAGAGTTAACGACAATAACCCTTGCACTCTGAATCTTCATCTTCACTTGAGATTCACGACCTACCGTTAATTTGTATCGATGTGGTATTCGGATATCCAAATATGGAAACCCGATCCCGGTCTCATCGAAATCCAAAACGCCGTCTTTTAGGTCCAAGTTGTTTTAAAGTTTAAAACAATTCAATTATCTATATACACACAGATAGATAATTCACAAATCACAATTGATAACCAACATTATCATAATAAACAGGTAATCCACATTATCATTATAAACAGATAATCCATACTATTATCAAAATAGATAATCCATATCATAATGCAACCAAAGCATTCATATCACACAACATCACTTATCTCATTTCTGAGATCACAACCATTCAAGGCAATCAATATCATCCATTCATACATAAGCAAAGATTTACTTCATCATACTATAATTAGATTAAAATGAATTAAATTAACTACCTCCATCTCTAATTAATTTAAAATGAATTAAATTAATTACATCATCTTTAATTAATTTAAAATAAATTAAATTAATTACTTCATCAATATAAATCTTGCTTACTTAACCATTTAATTGATTACAATAAATTAATTAATCATTCAAATTAATCACCTTAATTAATCACCCTTGATTAATTATCCTTTAATTACATTCATGTAAATATCCTTAATTAATTTCATAAATTAATTATTCTTAACAAAAAACAGTAATTAACCTTTAATTACTTCAATTAATTAATTAACTATAATTAATTACATTAATCCTTAATTAATTACATTAATTAATTACTTTCAATCACTTATCATCGATTAATTAATCATAATTAATCAACTTTAATTACATTATTAGTTATATAAATTAATGATCCCTAATTACATTTTAATTAGTTATCCTCTTAAATTAATTACCCTAAGTAATTAACCCATAATTATTAATCCCTCTTGATTAACCATATTCAGTAATTAACTAACTTAATTACTTTATTAACTAAATTAATTATTCCTTAATTAATTTCTTAATTAACCCCTTGATTAATTACAAAGTAATTACACTCCAAATTACTTCCATTCTTAAATCATTTTCAATTAATTACATCCTGTAATTACTAATTAATTACTTCACTAAGTAATTTCTAATCCATTAATTACAATAAGTAATTATCATCAAAACATCCAGTGTTTAAAATTAATTAAACTTAAT
Source organism: Allium cepa (assembly GCA_030765085.1). Lineage (NCBI taxonomy): Eukaryota > Viridiplantae > Streptophyta > Magnoliopsida > Asparagales > Amaryllidaceae > Allium > Allium cepa. The sequence goes on from CM060929.1 coordinate 496,623,120, forward strand.
TAATTAATTTAAACTAATCCCAATAAACTCAATTAATTACATTAAGTAATTAATTCCTTAATTACTACCACTAAGTGATTACACTTGAATAATTCACAACAGATTATCTTTAATTAATTATTAAAAATTACCCACATTAATTAATTATTAAATAATCCTAGTTAATGACCTTCATTAACCATTCTTTAATTACTTCCATTAAGTAATTAATTTATCATTGTAAATTACAAATTAATTTATCTTTAATTATTCATTAATTAATCTCTAATTACTTTAATTAATCAAGAGTTAATTGTAACTAAATTAATTCTTAATTATTTAATTAATTAACCTTGATTATAACTTAATTGCTTAATTAATAAATATTTAATCATTAGTTAATAATCTAATTAATGATCTTAATTACAAATTGATTAACACTTAATCAATTAATTGTCCCAAATTAATTAATTAAATAAATTAACTAGTTATTCCTTAATTACCTCATTAATTAAATTAATTTCAAAACATTAATCTTAATTTAATTTTAAGATCAAACATTCCTTAATTATGTTTAAATTGTCATTAACAAATTTATTTGAAAACAAATTACTTTTGAACTTACTTTATAATTTCGTTGCAAATACAAGATTTAAAACGAATATAATTTAACTTAACAAAGTTTAAAAAATTTAAAACTTTTTTAAATTACAAGGCAAACAAGTGCTTGTCTTATAAAAGAAAGTCTTAAGAGTTTACACTAAATTCATTTTTAAATTTAATAATTTAAATTTACACTTTAACATACAAATTTGTTCAAACCTTTCAAATCTTAAAATTCCTTTTATTTCAAAAACTGAAATACATTTTTAAATCTTTGATTTCCAGATTTAAACCTTCCTTTAAAACTTTCTCATGTTTTAAAAAAAACTTCAGATTTAAAATTTGAAACTACTAACCATTATAAAGTAGTTTAACAATTTCAAGTTTAAACTTTATTTTTTATTTTTTAAAACTAAGATTAAATCTTAAGCTTGAACTCTAGATTTAAAATCGAATTTAAACTTAGTTTTAAACACTAGCTTTTATTTAAAAACTGCAGTTTTGAAATTTTAAACAGATATTACAGGTTTTCTGTTAAAACCTGATTCAAATAATCAACCCGAGAACACCCCAAATCTGCTTCGAGTCTAATGCCCATCTTCCCCGAGTATATCACCCTACTGCTTTGAGCAACTCACAAAATCTACTCGAGCAAAAACCATCATCACCAAACTTCATCAGAAAAACAGGGCCGTGCACATGCACGTTGCCGACCATCATCTCCGATCATCAGAGATGATCGTCCCACATCCAAAATCATTCCATCACCTCAACACGATCATCAGATCGAATCCAAATCCTTGAAATCAAATTCGAGTACCAATACCCAAACCTGGAAAACAACAATCAGGTTCTCCTTCAAAACCTGTCAACACCACAATCTCGCCGCTCCGACCACCTGAAGGTCATCCACTCCGGCCTCGACTTCAACTACGACCAAGCTATCAATCCCTAAAATATCATAACACTCGATCAACTATACAAACCGTAATGATCGATTCTTCAAACCCATTAAAAACTAGGGTTTAAAAAGAAAAACCACTACCGCAACTTCCACATTGATTTCCATCACCAATAATGATTTTTCCTAGCTTCTCCTAACCCTCCTCCATCACCTGGAAGAACCCCAAAACCTCAAGATTCAAAGATCATCAGAAAATGCTAAAAGTTCATTTTTAGTTCAATACCAATCTACACCTTCAACTAATTTCTAAAAATCCTAATTCTAATATTAAAAATCATGATTTGGTTGCTGTTTTAGATTTATAATACAAAATCGGTAATTATACAGTTTGAATTTTTGATTAATATCAACATGCATTGATGTTTTCAATACATCCAGAGACCACAAGTTTAATTTGACTTGATAAAAATTTTGAACTATAATTTAAGTTAAACAAATAACATTTGTTTTAAAAAAACAGACCCTAACAACAACTAAATTAAATGGTCAGGGATACAAATAAAAAATTTGAAACTGGAAACAAGCAGAGCACACATCTCATATACACAGCATACATACACATAAAATATTCTCATCAGGTTTTTAATTATAAGTACAAGCAGTTCTCATTCATTTCAGTATACTAGCATGCAACAGATTTTTCAACTTTAATTTTTAAAAAAAAAAGAGTTACTCACCTGATTACAGAAGAACAGAGCACTCTATATTTTGGAAAGCTTGATCTTTTAAAAATTGAGTTGCATGCTGTTGAAACTGGAATGCTTATGCTTCCTTACCAAAACTACATGCATGCAGGCTTGAGTTCTTGTTTGACTTCAGGTTTTTAAAAAAAATGCAGACATAATCTTGCAAGAATTGATTTCAGGTTGAAATGAAATGCAGGTTTGATTTCCAGAGAAAGAAATGCAGTTGCATGCAGGCTTTGATCTACAAGTAAATGATTTGAAGATGTGCAGATGCTTTTTGTTACGAGGAGTTGAATTTTCATGAGAACAGGTTTTAGAATTTACAGGGAAGTGATTTTTGGTTTAAAGAGTTGTTTTCAGGGAAATGATGAAATGATTTCAGGGATTTTGATTTTGATATGAAGATATTTACTGATTTTTGATTTGCATGAAAGTGATGTCTGCTTGATCTTGAATCTGAAAATGGTTTCCATGTTTTTAGATTTGTGTATAGTTCAAGCTTTTGAATTTCTTAACTTTGATTTTGAAAAAGAAAAAGAAATTGAAGAGAAGAGGCTTTTTTATAAGATAAAAGCACGATTTAATAAAAATAAAAGAAAATATAATTTTAAAAATGACACTTGTATAAATTTCAACATTTGTCAATTTAGGATGTTTAACGCTTAACACATGTTATATGATGCTTAAAGAAATCAACACATGTCCTATTTAAAAGTAATTTGTATTAAATTTAAATGTTAATATAATAGTTATGCCTAATTAATTTGTTAATTAGTATTTAATATGTATATAAATTTATAAAAGAAATAAAAACAAATTATGTTTATAAATAAAGCTTTTGCATATAAAAATCAAAACAATTAAAAATCTATACTTTGGATTTTAAAACTTTTATATTCAAATTCAAATCAAATTCAAAAATCTAATATTTAAAAATCAAGTTATATGTACAAATTAAATTTGAAATAACAAATGCTATTTTTTAAGAATCTAATTGTAAAAACAATACATTATTAATATTATTTTTAGAAATGACTCATTATTAAATTAAAATAATTATAAAAGAAATTATTTCTTTATTAATAAATTACCTATTTTACTAAGCTATAAAACTTTTAGTTAATTCATTTTAAATTTAAAACTCAAGCCCAAATTATTTTAAACATTTAAACATTTTTCTAAACAATTTAAAATCATATACTTATTTATTACATAACTTTGAAAACTTAATATTAAATTAAATCAAAATATCCAAATTATTAATATATATTAGAATTTGAAAACAAGATTCATTTGCTAAGTTTAAACCAAGATTATTTATTTAATAACTTTGAAAAGCTTATATATTAAATAAAAACAAATTCTTAAATCACTAAAAATATTAGAATTAGAAAATATGCTTTATTTATTAAATTTAAAACAAAGCTAATCCATTTACAATATAACCCATATATTTATATTATAAATAGAAACCAATTTATTATTTTTAAAAGACAAAATAACCAATTAAATATTTATTGAAGAAGATTATTAAATCAATTTGAATTATTATTAATAAAATTATCAATATCAATTTAATTTTTAATACAGATTATTAAATTGATATTGTCAAAAATTCTGGATATTACAATCCTTCCCCCTTAAAAGAATTTCGTCCCCGAAATTTAAAACAAAGGTAATTTAATAATCTCATTAAAGATTTTAATTTTTAAAATACAAGCATATATCAAACATATGCTAACAACCATAGCAACTAATTTATCCAAGCAAACAAATCTCACTATCCAGATAAAATTGTGGATAAAATTTCCTCGAGTTTCCCCAAGTGTAAATACCGGGATACTCGCCCTACAGAATCCAAACAATCAAAACTACTAAGCTACAGAGCTCCTATTCATCTAGATCTATAACACTAAACATGATATCAGACTACAGACGAGTCTGACTCAACAACCAAAAATCCCGAACTGCTGGTTCCAAAATCAAAGATAGATCAAACACGTATTCCCTCAGAGATATGTGAAACTCATCGAATTCAAGTTATCCAAACTAGCAATTCAATCCTGTAGATCAATCACTTAACCTCCAAGATCACAGAAAAGATCCAAAATACTTCAGAGCTAGCTTCCCAGCCTTACCCAATCTTATAGCTCCTTTTCGATCGGAGAAAACTTATCCAAAATTAAATCTACGACTCCGAAATCCAAATTCCTCCATCTCTTATCCTCAAAACTCTTTGGACGATCCTGGGCTGCCTACAACCTTACTGATCAGCTCATCCCTTGCTGATGCCTTTAGCAACCACAAACCAATCAGCTCAACAAAATGATCTCCTCAAGATCAATCCAAAATCAAACCTACTGCTCAAACATCAGAAGACAACAACTTCTCCTATCCGGAAAAGAAAACAGAACACTCCCAAACTGCTTCCGCTGCATAACTCTGATCCCAAGTAGATAAAATGCTGATGAGGAACACGAGCACAAACTGGACAACACATCCCAGAAATATTGTCCATCAGATCCATAAGGAAAATTCATAAGTTCCTCCAAAATCCTAAGCTGCTACACCAACTCAATCTCTTGGAACCATTCTTCTATTAAGCTGAACCACTGGTAGCACTCATGGAATTCTAACCGATAAGAAAACTCAATCTCCAGATGTGAACAGAACTCTGACTCTCCTGAAGACATCCAGAAAAACTCTGATAACTCAAGAGAACACTCAAACAATCGCAAGTCACTTTTGCGATCAATCCAAACCAAATACAAAGAAATCTGTTCTCCCTTTATCAAACAGAACTTACACTTAACTAGCCAATTCATCGAAGAAACGGGTCCACTCTGCTGGTTCTGAACTCTACTTCAGAAAACTGCTAAGCTAGAAGACTTCTGCCGGCATAGAACACTTCGAGCTGCACTGCTGCCACAGATGCCAAAGAATTTCTAATCCAAAGCTCTTCGAGAAACTCAGACCTCAAACTAAACAGAAACACCAGCTGAAACACAACCACAACATCGAAACAGACTCACTTCCTTAAATTTGTTCCAAAGAAAACATCTTCGGGAACATCCATAGTCACTGCATCTCATTACACAACTACTACTTCCTGAGGTATCAAAATACCATCACTGGCTTCTGCCTAGCCAACAGATTCAAACTCTACTCATCCAATTTCTAAAATAGACTCCGAACCTTAACAGGTTTTCTTCAGAGATCGATGAAATCCTTCCTCAACTACAAAGCTCACTCGAGACGGTATTGGGTCTACAGTCTCGACAAATACACCTCCAACCTCAAACATTCAAACCCCAACCAATGATAGTCGTGTTACACACACCACTATCCCATCGAACTTTATAATTTATATTGGAAAACCTGAACAGGAAACCCAACAGATATGTAAAAATAAATAAATAAATAAATATATATATATATATAAATATATTTAAAATTACAAATACACACTCTCAAGATTGACACCACTCCAGAGCCTAGGTATTCACTCAACCTAACGCTCTGATACCAAGTGAGACGACCCGACTTTCTCACCATAGAAAATCGTATCATCTTGAAGAAAGAAAGGGATAGAAAAGAGAAAAGAAAAAAGAGAAAAAAGAAACAACATCAGAATCTAAACAGCGGAACGAATAAATTATATTAATAACATAAATATTACATAGTTTACAACCATTATCAGTGTTACACAGATTACATATCACATACTAGACAGTTATAACCATCTGTCTAGTTATACAACTCAATACAATACAAGGAACTACTCAGAGAAACCAACACATCGGAACTCTATATATCTACATGCTGAAGCCTCCTGCTTCAATGCTCCTCCACAATTTGTCAAAGCTAACCTAAATCCCTTGGCTATTCGTAAAAATTTAAGTACCCAAGAGTTTATGAAAAACAAAATAAACTCCGGGTCAGACATGGTTCTGGTGTAAGTAACAGGTCAAGGTTGCTTAACTTCCAAAAACCTTTTGAAAAGAAAGGTATCACGTAAGACTTCCTACACATAAACATGAAAAAGTTTTTACCTTACGCTAACCAAAGCATTTGATAGGAAATCCAGTGATATTATAATAGTGTCTAGGGTTTTCAAGTAAAATACAGAACTAGCTGGAATGCTTACATCTCACGTTCCAACATAGTTGGGCACAACTAATACGTACGGCACTTATTGGATTTTGGATTCCACACAATGGCAGGGCTACCGGGGTACCGTCCGTCACAGTACGTGGCCAAGATCAACGTACCGAGGATCACTCCCAATCGCCTGCAACACAAGGCCGGAACCATTCCTTACAGAAAAGTTCCAAACAAGACAACCCCACAGTTGTAGCTAGAAACCGCCCACACAACCGAATAAAAAGGGACCTCTAAACAGGGGAAAATCTCGTCCTACTTGGGCATGACCCACTTAACCTTGCTGCACCTCCCCTATTTTAGCCATTCCCGGTTGATGAGGCTTGCGCCTACGATTACCTTTATAGAACACAACACTTAGAATGCTCATCATCCACCTGACGATGTTCTAAAAGCATTCAATCCATACAAGTTCGTTCTGGGTTCGAACGAAACCGAAGGCATTATCTCGTTACACTCATTTTGGAATCACCCTCAGAGTTAACGACAATAACCCTTGCACTATGAATCTTCATCTTCACTTGAGATTCATGACCTACCGTTAATTTGGATCGATGTGGTTTTCGGATATCCAAATGTGGAAACCCGATCTCGGTCTCATCGAAATCCAAAACGCCATCTTTTAGGTCCAAGTTGTTTTAAAGTTTAAAACAATTCAATTAACTATATACACACAGATAGATAATTCACAAATCACAATTGATAATCAATATTATCATAATAAACAGGTAATCCACATTATCATTATAAATAGATAATCCATACTATCATCAAAATAGATAATCCATATCACAATGCAACCAAAGCATTCATATCACACAACATCACTTATCTCATTTCTGAGATCACAACCATTCAAGGCAATCAATATCTCCATTTATACATAAGCAAAGATTTACTTCATCATACTATAATTAATTTAAAATGAATTAAATTAACTACCTCCATCTCTAATTAATTTAAAATGAATTAAATTAATTACATCATCTTTAATTAATTTAAATTAAATTAATTATTTCATCAATTTAAATCTTGCTTACTTAACCATTTAATTGATTACAATCAATTAATCTATCATTCAAATTAATCACCTTAATTAATCACCCTTGATTAATTATCCTTTAATTACATTCATGTAAATATCCTTAATTAATTTCACAAATTAATTATTCTTAACCAAAAGCAGTAATTTAATTAATTAATTAAATATAATTAATTACATTAATACTTAATTAATTACATTAATTAATTACTTTTAATCACTTATCATCGATTAATAAATCATAATTAATCAAATTTAATTACATTATTAATTATATAAATTAATGATCCCTAATTACATTTTAATTAAGTATCCTCTTAAATTAATTACCTTAAGTAATTAACCCATAATTATTACTCCCTCTTGATTAACCATATTCAGTAATTAACTAACTTAATTACTTTATTAACTAAATTAATTATTCCTCAATTAATTTCTTAATTAACCCCTTGATTAATTACAAAGTAATTATACTCCAAATTACTTCCATTCTTAAATCATCTTCAATTAATTACATCCTGTAATTACCAATTAATTACTTCACTAAGTAATTTCTAATCCATTAATTACATTAAGTAATTATCATCAAAACATCCAATGTTTAAAATTAATTAAACTTAACTATTAATTTAAACTAATCCCAATAAACTCAATTAATAACATTAAGTAATTAATTCCTTAATTACTTCCATTAAGTGATTACACTTAAATAATTCACAACTGATTATCTTTAATTAATTAATCTAATTAATTATTAAAAATTACCCACATTAATTAATTACTAAATAATCCTAGTTAATGACCTTCATGAACCATTCTTTAATTACTTCCATTAAGTAATTAATTTATCACTGTAAATTACAAATTAATTTATCTTTAATTATTCATTAATTAATCTTTAATTACTTTAATTAATTAAGAGTTAATCGTAACTAAATTAATTCTTAATTATTTAATTAATTAACCTTGATTATAACTTAATTGCTTAATTAATAAATCTTTAATCATTAGTTAATAATCTAATTAATGATCTTAATTACAAATTGATTAACCCTTAATCAATTAATTTATCCCAAATTAAATAATTAAATAAATTAACTAGTTATTCCTTAATTACCTCATTAATTAAATTAATTTCAAAACATTAATCTTAATTTAATTTTAAGATAAAACATTCCTTAATTATGTTTAAATTGTCATTAACAAATTTATTTGAAAACAAATTACTTTTGAACTTACTTTATAATTTCATTGGAAATACAAGATTTAAAATTAATATAATTTAACTTAACAAAGTTTAAACAATTTAAAACTTTTTTAAATTACAAGGTAAACAAGTGCTTGTCTTATAAAAGAAATTCATAAGAGTTTAAACTAAATTCATTTTTAAATTTAATAATTTAAATTTGCACTTTAACATACAAATTTTTTCAAACCTTTCAAATCTTAAAATTCCTTTTATTTCAAAAACTGAAATACATTTTTAAATCTTTAATTTCTAGATTCAAACCTTACTTTAAAACTTGCTCATGTTTTAAAAAGAACTTCAGATTTAAAATTTGAAACTACTTACCATTATAAAGTAGTTTAACAATTTCAAGTTTAAACTTTTTTTTAAAACTAAGATTAAATCTTAAGCTTGAACTCTAGATTTAATCTTGAATTTAAAATAAATTTTAAACACTAGCTTTTATTTAAAAACTGCAGTTTTAAAATTTTAAACAGAAATTACAAGTTTTCTGTTAAAACCTGTTTCAAATAATCAACCCGAGACACCCAAAATCTGCTTCGAGTCCAATGCCCATCTTCCCCGAGTATATCACCCTACAGCTTCGAGCAACTCACAAAATGTTCCCGAGCAAAAACCATCAGCACCAAAATTCATCAGAAAAACAGGGCCGTGCACATGCACGTTGCCGACCATCATCTTCGATCATCAGAGATGATCGTCCCACATCCAAAATCATTCCATCACCTCAACGCGATCATCAGATCGAATCCAAATCCTTGAAATCAAATTCGAGTACCAATTCCCAAACCTGGAAAACAACAATCAGGTTCTCCTTCAAAACCTGTCAACACCACAATCTCTCCGCTCCGACTACCTGAAGGTCAGCCACTCCGCCCTCGACTTCAACTACGGCCAAGCTATCAATCCTTAAACTATCATACCACTTGATCAACTATACAAACCGTAATGATCGATTCTTCAAACCCATTAAAAACTAGGGTTTAAAAAGAAAAACCACCACTGCAACTTCCACATTGATTTCCATCACCAATAACGATTTTTGCTAACTTCTCCTAACCCTCCTCTATCACTTGGAAGAACCCCGAACCCTCAAGATTCAAAGATCATCAGAAAATGCTAAAAGTTCATTTTTAGTTCAATACCAATCTGCACCTTCAACTAATTTCCAAAAATCCTAATTCTAATGTTAAAAATCATGATTTGGTTGCTGTTTTAGATTTATAATACTGAATTGATAATTATACAGTTTGAATTTTTGATTAATATCAACATGCATTGATGTTTTTAATACATCCAGAGACCATCAAGTTTAATTTGACTTGATAAAATTTTTAAACTATAATTTAAGTTAAACAAACAACATTTGTTTTGAAAAAAAACAGACTCTAACAACAACTAAATTAAATGGTTAGATATTTAAATAAAAAATTTGAAACTGGAAACAAGCAGAGCACACATCTCATATACACAGCATACATACACATAAAAATATTCTCATTAGGTTTTTAATTATAAATACAAGCAGTTCTCATTCATTTCAGTATACTAGCATGCAATAGATTTTTCAACCCTTAAATTTTTTTTTTAAAAAAAGAGTTACTCACCTGATTACAGAAGAACGTAGCACTTTATATTTTGGAATGCTTGATCTTTTAAAAATTGAGTTGCATGCTGTTGAAACTGGAATGCTTATGCTTCCTGACCAAAACTACATGCATGCAGGCTTGAGTTGTTGTTTGACTTCAGGTTTTTTAAAAAAAATGCAGACATGATCTTGGAAGAATTGATTTCAGGTTGAAATGAAATGCAGGTTTGATTTCCAGAGGAAGAAATGCAGTTGCATGAAGGCTTTGATCTATAGGTAAATGATTTGAAGATATGCAGATGCTTTTTGTTATGAGGAGTTGAATTTTCATGAGAACAGGTTTTAGAATTGACAGGGAAGTGATTTTTCGTTTAAAGAGTTGTTTTCAGGGAAATGATTTCAGGGATTTTGATTTTGATATGAAGATGTTTACTGATTTTTGATTTGCAGGAAAGTGATGTCTGTTTGATCTTGAATCTGAAAATGGTTCCCATGTTTTCAGATTTGTGTACAGTTCAAGCTTTTGAATTTCTTAACTTTGATTTTGAAAACGAAAAAGAAATTGAAGAGAAGAGGCCTTTTTATAAGATAAAGGTATGATTTAATAAAAATAAAAGAAAATATAATTTTAAAAATGACACTTGTATAAATTTCAACATTTGTCAATTTAGGATGTTTAACACTTAACACATGTTATATGATGCTTAAAGAAATCAACACATGTCCTATTTAAAAGTAATTTGTATTAAATTTAAATGTTAATATAATAGTTATGCCTAATTAATTTGTTAATTAGTATTTATTATGTATAAAATTTATAAAAGAAATAAAAACAAATTATGCTTATAAATAAAGCTTATGCATATAAAAATCAAAATAATTGAAAACGTATACTTTGGATTTTAAAACTTTTATATTCAAATTCAAATCAAATTCAAAAATCTAATATTTAAAAATCAAGTTATATATACAAATTAAATTTGAAATAACAAATGCTATTTTTATTAAGAATCTAATTGTAAAAACAATACATTATTAATATTATTTTTAGAAATGACTCATTATTAAATTAAAATAATTATAAAAGAAATTATTTCTTTATTAATAAATTACCTATTTTATTAAGCTATAAAACTTTTTGTTAATTCATTTTAAATTTAAAACTCAAGCCAAAATTATTTTAAACATTTAAACATTTTTCTTAACAATTTAAAATCATATACTTATTTATTACATAACTTTGAAAACTTAATATTAAATTAAATCAAAATCTCCAAATTATTAATATATTATTAGAATTTGAAAACAAGATTCATTTACTAAGTTTAAACCAAGGTTATTTATTTAATAACTTTGAAAAGCTTATATATTAAATAAAAACAAATTCTCAAATTACTAAAAATATTAGAATTAGAAAGTATGCTTTATTTATTAAATTTAAAACAAAGCTAATCCATTTACAATATAACCCATATATTTATTTTATAAATAGAAACCAATTTATTATTTTTAAAAGAAAAAATAACCAATTAAATATTTATTGAAGAAGATTATTAAATAAATTTGAATTATTATTAACAAAATTATCAATATCAATTTAACTTTTAATACAGATTATTAAATTAATATTGTCAAAAATTCTGGGATATTAGATATGTGATTTGGTATTTAATAAAGGAAATTATTTTATTTTATCTAATTAAGGTTATGATAAATTAATGAGGTAATGGAAGAGTGATTAAATTATCTAGGTAATTAATGATTAAGCATTAACTAATTTGTAATTAAGGGTTATAAGTTAATTAATTAGAAATTAATTAATTTGACATTATGGGTTGTTAATTATACAATTAAATATTTTTTTTATTAATGATTGGAAATTAATTAATTGAGTAATTAATTGTAATCATGTATTAATTAATTAAGTTATTAGAGATTTATCAATGGTTAATTAAGGATTAATTAACTAGTAAATAAAAATTAATTAATTGTATTTAAGTTTTATTAATTGATAATTAAGTTTATTAATTAATTAATAAGGGATAATTAATTTCTGAATGAGATTAATTAAGGTTAATTAATAAATGTGATTAATTTATAATTAAAGATTAATTAATGAGAATGGTTAAGAATAATTTAAACTATGTGATTAATTAAAGGTTAATTACTTAATGTAATTAAAGAATGATTAATTAGGGGTGATTAATAAAGATGAATAATTAAGGGATTATTAATTAATTGAATATAATTAATTAATGTTAAACAAGCAAGATTTATAAAGTAATTAATCTAATTCATGGGTAGTTAATTAAATTAATTAGAAATGGTATGATTAATTTATGTTGCTTATAGATGATTGCATGATATTTGAATATCTTGGATTATTTGTTATCCCCGGTGTGTGATTCGTGATGCTATGTGATATGATATGTTTGGTTTAAACTGCGATGATGTAGTTATCCATTGATGATGAATTACTGTGACACCCTGTACTTAAAGTTGAATTGTATTTCACTTGGATAACTTGGGTTAAATGACAATGGATTCGAAGAGACCGGAGTCAGGTATTAGTAAATTCCCGAAACCACTTCGATTCTTTATAGTTTGATATGTGAAATCAATAGGCTGGTATGGAATGATTTAAGTGAATTGGACTATTTAATTTAAGTATTGGTACTTAGAAATTGATGTGTGAGGTAAGAGATGTCTAAAAAAAATTGTGAGCATGTAAATTGATACGAGTTACCCGGGTTTTATATAACTTGTATGCTTTTATGTTCCTTGTTAGATGGGTTTACTCACGCTGGTTTCCAGCCTGACCCGGGTGTTACTTTAATGTAATGCTCGGGTCAGACTGAGTATTACAGATTTTCAGGTAAGGATGTTTTGGAGTTCAGGAGTCGAGCTAGATGGCGAGAACATATGGAGTGTTTCCGCTGTATTATATGGTCGTATATCTGAGACATGATGACTATGTATATCCAGTGTCTGTATATATGTGTAACTCTGATGTATTATAAAGGTATTTTGACAGATATAGAATTCTTTTGTAAACTGTTATTATTTATTATTATATTTTATCCGCTGCGAATGTGATATGTTGGTGTTTCTGTTCTTCTTATTCTCCTATCTCTTTCTTCTTTTCCATAACTATCTGGGATTTTCGGGATCGAAGATCTCGGGTCGTTACAGTTGGTATCAGGGCGAGGTTAAGCGAGAACCTTGGCTCTGGTGGGTGTACTCATTAAGGATAGGGTAAGTAGTACCCTAAAATGAGTTGAGTGTGTGTGTGTGTGTGTGTATGTGTATAAAAGTGAGCGTACTTGTTATTTCTAATATAAAGATTTTAAATGATTTTATATAAGAATATATTTTGGTATATAAGGTAACAGGATGTTAAATTATTGAAATTAAATAAGAATTTAAGCGGTAAATACACACACACACACACACATATATATCCAAGTAGGAATTGAATAGAATGTACCATTCATATAAGGAACATTAGAATTAAATTTGGTTTCAAATCAAATAAAGTGGTTATTGTACCCAATATTGGGATATTTGTTTCCTAATAATGATATTAAAAAAAAAGTGTTAAGGAAGTAAACTTTTAGATAAGCATGACTTGTAAATTGAAGTAAGGTTTTAAATTGTGAAATTAGAATCCTAAGATTTAAAAACGTTTGAAATTTGGTTTCAAATTGTTAAAGGGGATGATAAATAATGTTATTCAGAATAGTTCTGGAAGTAATCTTATGTTGAAATAAGATGTTGTTTGAAACTTTGTTTGAAAATTAAAAACCAAAGATGTTAAAACATAAGGTATAACTTGGTAAGCAAATTGATATAAGAGTAAAAGTTGAATTCTTCTAATTAAGTTTAATTTATAGGTTAGGAAGCCCCTATAGAATTCAGTCTTTGAGAGAAATGACTAAGAGTGAAGAATGGAAGGTTAGGCGCAGAGAGCAAAGAGTAGCTGCACGTAGGGATCGAGAAGAAAATATTCAAGAGTATGAGAAACAGGTTAAGGAAGGGGCTGAACCAGGACCTTATGATAATGTCACCTGTTACAAATGTTTCAATAAGGGTCATTACGCAGCCAAGTGCAGAAAAACAAGGGAGGAATTGAAGGGTACATTCCATCGGTTTCGCTCTGAGATATTGTGCTTTAAGTGTCGTAAGAAAGGACATTTTCTAAATCATTGCCCCGAAGTAAGGAAGGCGAAGCGTAAACTAGTTGGACCGGTCAATGAGTCGACTATTTGCTATCATTATAAGAAGCTAGGAAACATTGCTAGGAATTGTTCCGAGAGGCAGAAGAGGAGTAAGGCTGTGGAATGTACTGTTGGAGGCGTGAAGGTTATCCAAATTGATGACAGGGTAGAAACATTTTGTTGCAAATGTTATAAGTAGGGACACCCTATCGAGAAGTGTATGTTCGGGCTTTGCCCTTTGGAAGGAAGTCCATAGGAAGGATTCTTGTAGGAGTATTAGGGCTCTGTTCTTTCCAAACCTGTAGGTGATAGGAATGCATCTAGATTTATGAATTTTGTAAGACTCTTATTTTAGATAAATGTATGTAATGTATGAACTACTAGTATGTAGTCAAATAATGTATGGGATATTTTGTGGTAGTACAATCTAATATAAATTTTCTTTATCTATTGAGTGGACTTAGAATTAAATTGTTTAAAGATTTGGATTATTGATTTAAAAATAAAGGTTAATTTGAGGTAAGGGTTAAATCGACATTTGGAAATTTAACTCGAATTTATATAATTCGAGAATGGTTTAAAGTTGAGATTTAGATTTCATTGGTTCAAATTGAATTTAGTTTGAATTAATTAGAATTGAAGATGGATAAGTATGGAATTCAAATGGAAGTTTTGAATTGGATTAATTGGAAATAAAAATGGAAAATGATTTCAAATTCAAATGGAATTGGGATTAATTCTTATAGAAATTGAAAAGATTTGAAATTAAAGTGGATTCAATTGAAAGGTAGTCTAAAATTAATTTGAAATAATTTGGAATCGTAGTAAAAGTGAATATGTTTAAAATCAAATGGAATTTGATTTGAATTTGGAAAGAAATTGAGGTTAATTCAACTTGAATTGGGGTTGAATCAATTTCAATGGAAATTGAAGTTATTTAAATTGGAATTGAGTCAATTTAAATGGAAGTGGAAATTTAAATTGAATTGATGGGATTGGAGGTTGGGAATTGAACAGTTTGACTCTGGAATATTTTCAAAATAAATTGTTTGAGTACAAATCTATTTTTCCAAGCTATTTATTATATATACAACCTTTCTTTTTAAAGCCAAACTTTCTTATACTTGTTTTACAATTATTTTTGGAACTATTTAACTATTTTACAACTATTTTATAAACTAATTACTATCTTTCAACTACCTTCTAACTAATTACTATTTTACAATTATTTTGCAATTATCTAAAATCTCTGAGACTATTCAACTATTTTACAATTAGTTAATTATTTTACAGCTATTTTGCAAACTAATAATTATTTTTCAACTACTTAACTATTTTTAAAATTTTCAAGCTATTTTCTAAATATAAACTGGTCAGAGTTCAAACTGTTATTGATTAAATACCCAACTGAGAAAAGGATTAAAGTGATAATCCATATGGGATTGAAACAATTGTGAATAAGGGTATAGAAATCATAAGTGAATAAAAATTAAAGTGAATGTGAATAGAAAGAGAATTGATTTGGCTAATAATCAATGAAGATAATATGTAGGATGCACATATATTATCCTATTCGCATGGTGATTTGATCCAGATTCGAGCATAGAATTTCGAGATAGTATATCGATCCGAGTTGGGATTATTCACTCGATTTTTGACGGTGAACCAGGATATGGATTATTGATTGGTTTTGGATGTTCTCTATCATAGTTATAGTTATGTAAAGAGAATGACGGTTTCTGATCAAGAAACTAGATCTGGGTCCACACTAGGAAGTCGGGTGGACGATACTAGTTCGGAAGTGAAATTGTGTGATCGAGTGAGCGATCAGATTGGTATAGCGTACGGATGATATGCGTACATCGTACGGGTTTGAATGAAATAGACACTGGGAATTTGTGAATAAGAAATGTGAAATGGTTTTTTTTTAAAATGAAAAGTATATTTGTGAAATATATGATAAAATAAAGTGGAAATTGGATATTTCTATGGTAATAACTTACTTTTTGGAAGTGAGTAATTTGGTAAGTGACTTTATAAAGTAATCA
Source organism: Allium cepa (assembly GCA_030765085.1). NCBI lineage: Eukaryota > Viridiplantae > Streptophyta > Magnoliopsida > Asparagales > Amaryllidaceae > Allium > Allium cepa. Next base: position 496,639,657 of record CM060929.1, read on the forward strand.
AATTTGAATATTTGATTTTGAATAAACAAAGTTATATATCTTTGTTATATAAGGTAAATCTCCCCTTGTTGAATCTATTACCGGAAGAAAAGGATTTTGAAAGTGTTTGAAGTATAAAAGAGTTTTATACAAGTTTGAAATGATCCAAAGTTTTTAAAAAATTATATATATATATATTTGAATATATATATATATATATAAAGGATCTTATGAGGATTTTGGGAAAAAGGTTTTGGGAACCTTTGGATTTGAAAAGGCTTTTGATTTTTGGGCAAAATCAATATTGGAATTTGGAAAGCCTAGTTTGAGAATTATCGATTTTGGGATAATCGATTTTGAGAAAAGAGATTTATATGAGATTCATACTAGGTGCATGATTTGGAAGATACTATATGTGTATAGTATAAAGTGTTTTGAAAATGGCTCTAGGGAAAAAGGCACTCCCTTGAAATGAACTTCTCAGGAGTACCACAGGGTGGTACTGCCTTGAACCCTAAGGGGGGGTTCTAAAGTTGATCCTGTGAGGAGTCCGGACAAAACTAGTTCCTGAGGATTATGAGTAGTGTGTAGCGAAAGTCGAGTGGCGCCGATGCCTACAGAGGCATTTGGGTTATGCTGTGACGACAATGTAACTCGATTTCAAGCGAAAGTCGTGTGTGCCTCTGAGAGCCAACAGTCTACATTTGATTTTATATCAGTAGACTGCGACCTATGGTAACATAGCGAAAGTCGTGTTTGCTGCTGAGAGCCAACAGTATACGTTTGATTTTATATCGGTAGACTACGACCTATGTACGAGTGGAGAAGTTTCATTTTGACAGCGAAAATCGAGGGCGTTGATGCCTACAGTTACATGGACTTTTGCTGCGATGGATACGTAACCCTGGAATGTAACTGCGATCTGTTGTGGGTTCCATGGCGTAATCGAGGGGCGCGGAGTGCCTATAGTTACATGGACTTTTGCTGCGATGGCAACGTAACCCAGGATGTAAATGCGACCATGAATGGGATGATGATTTTCAGAGCATTCTCACCAAAATTATTTCCTCTATTTTCAAAAACTGTTTTCTATATTTTCAATAAAATTATTTTTCTAGGTATTTTCACTGGGAGTTGAAACGAGTCTACCAAGCACTTATAGATTTTCAGTCGCATGCCTGATCAATGTATAACCGAAATTCTGTGAGAACAAGAATAGACTTTTCGAAACATTGAGTTATAAAAGTATTTTTACAAAAACTATTTTAGAAATATTATATAGATTTTTAAAGTAGTTTAAAAATGATCAAAGAAAATTTATCTAATTTTAAGCATTTTAATAAATTTGGCTTCATTCCTTTTTGAGGACGAAAAGATTCAAAGGGGGGAGGAATGTGATATCCCGCGAATTTCAAGCAAATAAATGTGATAATATTCTTTATAATTATTTAAAATGATTTAAAATTGATTATTTTCAAAACAATAATAATAATGTGTTATATATATATATAAATGGATTTTTAATAGAATTGAATTTGTGATTGTTTAAATATATATTTGAGTGGATTTAAAAATTGGATTTTTAAGTTTGGATTTGGATTTGAATTTGAAATTCAAAGGATAGATATTTGTAAATATTTTGAATTCAAAAATATATGTATAATATTTTTATTAGTATACAATTTGTTTTATATTATCTTACTTAAAGGATATTTTATTTATAAATGTATTTATTATTTAGGAAGATAAATACAAAAGCTTTATATTAACATTTAAAAATAACATGAATTGCATAATTACAAGTGTTAATAGATCAAACCATATTAGTAACAAGTAAAAGATGTTTAAAAAGCCAAATTAACAAATGTAAAATTATTTAACTTGGAAATAAACAAGTGTAATATTCGTAATATAAAATTTGAACAAGTGTCAAGTTTATCCATTTTTCTTTTTAGATGATAAAATCACATTATATGTATACTTTTCTCCTCTCTCTCATTTTCTTTATCACATATTTTCAATTACAAAGCCTGTAAAAGAAAATTAAGAAAAGAAAATCCAAGAAAAACAATAACCTTTCAATTATTTCAAACCTGATGCTCAAATTAAAATTCATTCAAATCAGATCAACAAGAAAATCTCCAGTTTCAAGTTTTTAAGGAATCAAAGCAAATTCCAGTTTCATAAAGCTCCTCTGTTCTTCAATTATAGGTGAGTAAACAGAACTATCATTTGTTAATCTATTGCATATGATGAATATGTTATATAATGATGTGAAAATTGTTTGCATAAGTGAATTTTGTCTTGCATGTTATAAATATGTAGATTTGTAACTATGCATGCCTGTAAATCTGCTCATATCTCTGTTATATAAACCACAGATGTTATTGACTCAGTTAAACAGTGAATTTTTATGTTCATTTCTGTTTCAAAAACACATATCTTTAATTCTAGTTTGAATCTGATGATGTGGTGAACTAGGGAAATGATTATTTTAGTATGTAGTTTGGGTTAAAAATAATTTTATGAATGGTTTATGTTATGTAGCGGTCTCAGATTTGTTTTACAGTAGATAGCCACATTTTTGTGAAAATCCAATATAATTAAAAAATGAATTCAAGCATGCAATTTGTTTTCCTTTACAAAAATAGGATTTTTAGAAGTTAAATTGTAATTTTCAACATATTATAATGAAATAAAATTTAGAATGGAAGATTTCTGTTCAAAAATCAATTTTCGTCGATCTGATCAACGAGAGATGGCGTAGTTTCGACTAGAGAGGCAGGTGTCCCTAAGAAAGAAATCTACCATGGCCGTTTGGCTGATTTGGGTTTGATTTTGGGTATTGAGTGAGATTTAGGGTTTTAAGTAGTTGAGGGAGGGCCGATGTTTGCGAAAGGATTTGGAGACGAAGTGGCGACCGAGTTCGTCGGTTTTGGGCTGAAAGGAGGAGCATGGTGTGGACTTTCGACTGGGGTAAGTGGCATGCGTAGCAGTGAATGATCGACGGTGCAGAAGTTCGATCTGTAGTGGTATTATGGTTTCGTGTTTTGGAAATTTGTGTACCGGGGTTCGATTTTCGATTGGTGGTGAATTTTGCTTCGGTGAGTGGCAAATTGGGGGTTGGAAATGATGTGGAGATGGGAGGAAGGGTCGCGGAGGCGGGATAGTTGAAGATTTGGGCGTACACGTGCACGTGTATCATCGTGCACGATGGAGCCAGGCAAGTACGGTGGTTTGTCGACACGATGGATAGTGCGAACGTTTGGGCTCGGTGCTAATCTTGGTTGATTCGCAAGTGTATTGATTGTTTGTGTTGTTATTCTTGGCACTCGTTTTCTTGGTTATCTGGGAGGTGAACTGGGATCGGAATTTGAGAAGAAGGATTGATGACATCGGGTGTGGTTTTTGTTGGGCTTTGGCCCGTGCGTTGTGATTGGAAGGAATATTCGGGCCTGTTAATTTTGGGTTGTAGTTTGGGCTAAGGTTCTTTGTATATTTAATAAAGGTTTGTTTATGAAGGGAGTTAATCATAAAATTAAACAAAAACCTATAGTCAATTTACTTTCCAAAAGATATGACAACATGATATTTTTAAATAAATATTTTAAAACCAATTTACTTTAAATCAAATGTTGTTTAAAAATACTATATTCAAAGAAATTTGGAAAATAAACTTGATTTGCTCTAAATTTCTCACCTTCTAATCTTCTTTAAGCTTTGATCTATAAACTAAGCTTGTTAGTAATAACAAGAAAACTTTATTAAGTGGATCAAGTTTAAGCTGTTGATAAATGTTCAAACCAAATATGTGATTTGGTATTTAATAAAGGAAATGATTTTATTTTAATCTAATTAAGGTTTCGATAAATTAATGATGTAATGGAAGAGTGATTAAATTATCTAGGTAATTAATGATTAAGGATTAACTGATTTGTAATTAAGGGTTATAAGTTAATTAATTAGAAATTAATTAATTTGACATTAAGGGTTGTTAATTAGATAATTAAAGATTTTTTTATTAATGATTGGAAATTAATTAATTGAGTAATTAAGTTGTAATCAAGTATTAATTAATTAAATTATTAGAGACTTATCAATTGTTAATTAAGGATTAATTAACTAGTAAATAAAAATTAATTAATTGTATTTAAGTTTTATTAATTGATAATTAAGTTTATTAATTAATTTATAAGGGATAATTAATTTATGAATGAGATTAATTAAGGTTAATTAATAAATGTGATTAATTTAAAATTACTTGTTAAATGTAATTAATTAAAGATTAATTAATGAGAATGGTTAAGAATAATTTAATCTATGTGATTAATTAAAGGTTAAAGTAATTAAAGAATGATTAATTAAGGATGATTAATCAAGATGAGTAATTAAGGGATTATTAATTAATTGAATACAATTAATTAATGTTAAATAAGCAAGATTTATAAAGTAATTAATTTAATTCATGGGTAGTTAATGAAATTAATTAGAAATGGTATGATTAATTTATCTTTCTTATAGATGATTGCATGATATTTGAATATCTTGGATTATTTATTATCCTTGGTGTGTGATTCGTGATGCTATGTGATATGATATGATTGGTTTAAACTGTGATGATGTAGTTATCTATTGATGATGAATTACTGTGACACCCTGTATTTAAAGTTGAATTGTATTTCACTTGAATAATTTGGGTTAAGATGAATTGGATTCGAAGAGACCGGAGTCGGGTATTAGTAAATACCCGAAACCACTTCGATTTTTATAGATTGATATGTGAGATCAATAGGCTGGTATGGAATGATTTAAGTGAATTGGACCATTTAATTTATGTATTGTACTTAGAAATTGATGTGTGAGGTAAGAGATGTCTAAAAAAAATTGTGAGCTTGTAAATTGATATGAGTTACCCGGGTTTTATAAGTTATATGCTTTTGTGTTCCTTGTTAGATGGGTTTACTAATGCTGGTTTCCAGCCTGACCCGGGTGTTACTTTGATGTAATGCTCGGGCCAGACCGATTATTACAGATTTTCAGGTAAGGACATTTTGGAGTTCATGAGGCGAGCTAGATGGCGAGAACATATGGAGTGTTTCCGCTGTATTATATGGTTGTATATCTGAGACATGATGACTTTGTACATCCAGTGTCTGTATATATGTGTAACTCTGATGTATTATAAAGGTATTTTGACAGATATAGAATTCTTTTGTAAACTGTTATTATTTGTTATTATATTTTATCCGTTGCGAATATGAGATGTTGGTGTTTCTGTTCTTCTTATTCTCCTATCTCTTTCTTCTTTTCCATAACTATCTGGGATTTTCGGGATCGAAAATCTTGGGTCTTTACAATGAGTAGTAAATGACCTGAGAACCAAAGCCCTAAATCAGTAATTAACTAATCCCTTTGCAAATCACTCTTTAATTAGTTGATTTAACTCCAAATAGAAAGGATTTAAGATGCTTTTTGCCAAGGCGATTATTGGTGGAGGTTTATAATAGTTTTCAAGAAGCGAGAAAATGATCAAGGTTGTCCCACCATGTGTTGTTAGCTCAAGTATCGAAATAGGTTAGTGGGCTCAATTTTAGCTTTAGTTAATTACCCGCTAATTTGTCCAAAACTATCTAACATCAATTGGTCATATCTCAGAATCCGTAAGATAAAAAATCTATTATGACACTCCACATAAAGAGAAACTATCAAAACTTTCATTTAGAAGTGATTTTGGAACCTAATTTGGCATCTATCAAATGTTATAAACCTTATAATTTTTTAGGGTAAAAACGTCCCAAAAAATGTCTAAGAGTGTAAAACGTCACTACTCTACATTATCCAAAGTTATAGCCTCATAGACCCAGTTTGGATTTTAAAATAATATTTTATGATCATCTAATATGTAAATACATGTCTTACACCATGCAATTTGTGGAAATATATGAAATTTTCTTGCATGCATGTAAGGAATAAAAATAACCTAAAATAATACATAAATATAATGATGCTATTATAATTTCGAAATGAAAAACAAGCACAATATGATGATTCAAACTTAATATAATACTTCATATTCTTGAGTATTATAAAGATAAACTGTTAATTGCTTTAATGATGCACCACTATCATTTACGAAATCCCAACTATCTACTCTTGGTGAACTCTCATTGTTAATTTTAATTGGTGGAAGCAAATAAAAAATGCTCATGTATCCATGTTTCCAACAATTTCAATAAACCTCCAACTTGTTTCTCTTTTATTTTAGTCGCAAGACTAAGTTTTCTATATAGTCAACATAGAGTTGATGATCCCTAAGAATAGTTACTAACTTCATCCAAAATAACAATTTGACTTAAATACTACAAGAATACATGCGATTTACTTGTATCTACAAATAATGTATCGCACAATAAATATAAAAGATATGCATAAGCAGCTTGTTTGATTTTTCTTCTTCTTCTTCATCATCTCATACACCATAAAAAATTTCAAGTTTAACTTAATTCATGTCCAACACTTTGTAGTATTTTTTGCTTTGCTAGTACTTGTCCTTAAGTTATTGACCACTATATTACTTATATCGTTTATGGAATAACCAAATTTTCGTATGGGTAATCCTTCGACTTAAACATGTAGTAGAGAAACAACATCATCTAATGTTTTGTTCATTTCACCAAAGAGTAGTCAAATGTATTTTATTTGCAGAGCAAACTCACGACAAAAGCATATATAAGTAATTTATTAACCAAGCTATAACATGTCTCCACTAGAGGATATAATCTCGATGGTTCTAAATATCCTTAACAAATTGTTGCGTTAGTTGGAATTTTCCAATTCTGAATATTCATTCCATGGTTTACGCATATAATGGTATCACATGCCTAGAAAACTATAACGACCCACAAATTCATGCCCTTTGAATCGATAATAAACCACACATGTCCGACCCAAAAAGCACAGACCGACGAAAAGTCAGGAGAAAGAAAAGAACAAAGAAGAAGAGAAGAGAAGAAATGACAAAACAGAACGATACAGAATCTCACATCGCAGCGGAAAACATATAATAGCATATTAATGATCTTTACAAAATAGAAAATGTATATACATACATCAATCAAAGTTCAACAATCAATCACAAGTTATTAGCCTGGACAGTTATGATAACATTTCCTCACAATTGCCAATAATATACAATAATTAAGCACAACAGATGATCAAAAAAGATACGTGTATACGAGAATGAAGATCTCCAGCTAACCTGTCGAAGCTCCAAAAGCACTAAAACTGAACCTGTAAATATACTCGGTCTAACCCGAGCATTGAAAGGGAAGAACACCTGGATCAGTCAGGTAAAACAGAGCGGGAAACACACTCAACTGAATTTATTAAATTACCGAAATTTTCCTTTATCAAAAAAAAGTATCTCGTAAGATACACCCACATATAAACACGAATATGTTTTTACCTTGTGATAACAAAAACATTTCATATCAAATCATGTTACATTATACTAGTGTCTAGTATACAAATAATATTAATCATGGCCGAAATTGTTACGTTGATTAAATTCCAGCATATAGCCCAAAATGGGTAATACAATCAAAATGGCAGGTATGCGGTGGAGTTTGAATTTCCATACAAATGACCAAGTGAATGAACTACCTTCTGATGGGTACACCTCTAGATGGATGTCCCGAGAAACAGAACATCAGCCCTCTCCAACACAAGACTGGCCCACTTCTATAACTAAATGGTATCAAATAAGTTATCCTTCGGTAGTTACCGATTTTAACGAGGGCCCTCTATCATACAAACCACAATAATCAGATACACGACATCATAGCGTGTAAAGATATATCTAGAAGAGGATGATCAAACCCAACTTGGGAGCGACCCACTTAGCCTTGCCGCATCTAACGCTGTATTGGTTATTTTCGGTTGATGAGGCTTGAGGTAACGATTTACCTTTCACAAATCACAATCACACTGCCACATGGCCATTTCTGTTGACTACTAATTTCCTTCCAAAAAATACAACTCTTAAGCTCATACGTCTCAAGGATGGTGTTAAGCTAAGAGAAGTTGCCTTCTCCACCATCACTGACGTACTTTTGTAAAAACCAATGTACGTAATCTTAAGAAATGCAATATCAGACAAACATCCATACATGTTGTCCAGGAATAGGACAAACTAAAGGTACTTTCCTACCACTTCCTATCGGGAAATCCGTAGGATTAGTAGCGAATAGTCCTTGCATCGAATATTTCATAATAAAGATACCACTGCTACTATATGTATATTGAGATTCTAACCCTAAACAATCAATAAGCAGTCCCCCACCATGAAAATCCAGAATATCAATATCATCACAAGCAATGTGCACAATCATCGCATATACATTGGTCCGAAGTGGTTTTCGGATAAACCTATCCCAGTCTCTTTGCACCAACAATGCAAAAGCGTTTCTCAACCTCATACAAAAACTAAACCTCATAGACTTATCACGTCTCTAACTTTCAACTTGCTATCCTTCGGGCCAAGAAGGAAGCTCGATAGATTGGAGTAATACCCCACACCACACGAATCAACATCCTCAACACAATTGATAATCAAGCCTACACAGAAGGCAACATGCTAAGTGTACGACTAAATAGTTCCCACATCAAGTCGAGGAACTAAAATGAAAAATTTGATAGTCGGTTATTTAACTATCAAAGCAAACAAACAAATATTTAGCACCATAAATAATCACTAGGCCCATTTAATTAATCTTTTATTAATTAAATTACTTGCCAAATATTCAATTCAAAGTATCTTTAAAAACTATATTCTCAAACCATTTCAGCTTTCTACATTGGAAAACATTTACATATACTTATTTAATAATAAGTAATTCACAAATCAATTTATTTTCAACACTTAGAAAATATGACATACACTTAAGTCAGGATTAAGTATATATTTATTCTTTAAGGAAAACATTCACTTAAACACATTTATTTGGGTCAAAACGAATGTTGCGTAAATCATCGTTACGACAACCGAAAATCATTAGAATAGGAATTCGAAAATTAGATAGATATATAAACCCCATGTACTATACAAAACATTTCTTTTCGAAAATCATTTACTATAACAATTATGTTATAGTCCAACATTTCCTTATTTCTCGAAAACATCTATTTCAACAATGAATGTTGAAATCTATGGTTTCGATACTAAACACACTTAAAACATCTTTAAACCATTTTAATCCATTTAAAATATCACTTCCCAAAAATATCCATTTTATTTAATATATTGTTCGCTGTCCAAAATCATGAATATAGTCCATTTACGAAATCTAATATTTCTACACATTTACTAAAGGACAATCCACTGTCCAATATCGTGGATACCAAATTCTTTACTTCTACATCTTTATTAAAGGATTATCCACTATCCAAAATCGTGGATGAAATTCTTTAAATAAAAATCCATATTTAGTTTATCAATTTAAATTGATTTCACATTTATAAAACAATGTTTACAAATTCACATTTATATTTTAATTAAAATTTCCTCATATAAAATCCTTTTATTAACGAATTCCATTTATAACCCATTCATATGCCAAAATCCTATTTATAAGTTAGTTACTTATAGATCTCTTTATTTCCAAAATCCATTCATTTTGTAACTTCACAATTCGTAAATCTTATTCACTTATAAAATCCATTAATAACTTCATTTTAATACTTATAAAACTCCTTTACAATCCCCTTACTTTGATTTATAAATATTCAATTTTATAAATCTTATACATAAAAGCATTTATAATAATTCAAAAATCTGAATTTGAATATTTTACAAAATAATTATCTCCATATTTCAAAAATCACATTCTTATTTTATTTCACAAAATTATAATTTTTATAAGATAAAAAATATCACATTTATTTATTTAAAATAAATTCATTCCTTAACAATTTAAAATTCAACAAAGCTTATATTTTCAAAATCACTTTGAAAATCTTTTTTAAATCGAAATCATCACTTTAACACTTTTTTATTACCAAAAATAGGCCCAATGCTGCAACAGCATTAAATACATCAATCACGACATCCAAAACATCATATATCACATGACAATAGGATATATAAACATATTTGTAATAAACCAATATTGGTGAGGAATCCTGTAGGATCCCTCCAACCTATCACCTGCAACAAATATACATATTAGAATATGTGTATAGTGTCCGCTTCGAGGCAGATGCGCGTACAAAGGGTCAAACGCTCATACTCGTGAATGTATAGGGTCTCATCTGCTCCAATAGGCAGGATTATATCCAAATATCAATCAATATATATATATAATATCATATATCATCCTAAAAATCATCAATCATCATGAATAAAACTTATTCTCACTTATATAAAAATATCAGTGAGTCAGATAGAGTGAGTTGTACTCACTTTGGATTCCACTCCGTCAAACTTTAAGGCAAAGAACTTGTGATCTAACGCATACTTCGTACCATACTTTAAAAACCAAATCAAAATAAGCCCGAATTCCTCCTTCCTAATGTTTGGCCAAGGCTTGAAATGGAGATTGGCCGAAAGTACAGAGAAGAAGTGGTAGAGCTTTGAACTTGAATTCTCAAAATTAGACCTGGAAAATAGGTCATTTTCTCCCTTGTTTTTGACTCTGTTACTCTCAAAATTTAAAAATCTTGTTAAATGAAAAGTTGTTGAAAATTCTTTTCTATTGAGTTTGGAAAAAAGAATCATTTGATTCAAAGTTGTTTTGAGGGAGATATGATAGAATGAAGAAGAGGTATTGTCGGATTGACAAAAATGAATCCCAAAAATACACTTAAGAGAATTGAGTTTCAGGTATAGGAAACCTCAAAATTGGAAATAGTGATCAACTTACAAGTTGTAGCCACTAGAATTTCATATTGTTTTAAAAAAAAAAATTTCTTAAGATCTGTTTTGATCAAGTTATGATCAAAACAAAATGGCCTATTCTCTGGCTTAAAAACTGGGCCAGAGAATAAGCTGGAAAGATGTGGATTTTTGACATAATTGTGCTAAGAATTGGACAAAATAGTCAACATGAAAGTTGTAGCGACTGGAAAAATACATGATTTTTTTTAATATTTTGGTTTGGTTTTGATGAGGTTATGGCCGAGAGAAGAAGAGGTAAAATATGGAGAAATGAGGAGTTTGATTTGAAGAGAATAAACGTTAATTTCTTTTGAATATTTTTAAAATTTGACATTATTTATTTATAATTTTTTCTCTGGCTTGGATGCCATTAAAAAGGAGAGGAAGAAGATGAATAAGCTTGAGAAAAGAAGAATAAGAAATGTGAATGAAAGTGAAGAAGGAGGTGAGTATTTATAGAAAAACAAAGAAGTGGTAAATTTACCAAAATAACCTCTTACCAAATTACCAAACTAACCTCACTGCAATTGAATCTCCACTTTTTCAACATTTAACATCATCTTTCACATCGTTACTTTACGTATTAGTCACTTAAAGATCAAGCAAAGAAAAATAATTATTTTGTTGGATTTTGATATGATTTGGATTTGATGTTTACTTTTGACTTTTCTTAAACTTACTTTCTTTTCTTAATGACGTTCTAGAAGTTTTCTAATTATATTTGGTAAAAGCAAACATTTTTAGTTAATATAATATGTAATATATATGTTAAAATATTAACAAAGGTACGATAACATTGCGGCAACTTATTTTGAATAAAACGTTGATTTTCGACAAAACGTATTCCAGTCACGTTTTGATGTTTTTGTCATACTATTTATTCATGTAAATCAAACTTTAAATTTTTTTTTTATTATCTTTAGATAATTAAAACAAGCATATTTTACTTATAAAGTATTATAAAACAATATCTAAATCTTCTTATAAAATTATGACATCGATTTATCGATATGCGACGAAATTTGTCAATTTTATAAAACAAGTTTTATATGTTTGTCGAACCGTTATAAATTAAATTACCATTATTATCAAATGAGTTTGATATAGATTATATACATATATTTAAAATGAATTATTTATCCTTCAAACAAATTTCTTGAGTACTTATCCTACTTTATCGGAATCCGACTTTTGTCAATTTTACAATGGGAAACCAAAATCTTTAATCAATATCAAAAATAAGTTTACCATTCTTATTTATCATATAAAACATGATTGTTTAAGTTTGAAAATTATACATTTGAATATATAAAATAATTAAATATCTCATTTTCAAGGTGTTAAAATTACGGATCGTTACATTCTCCCATACTTAAAAGAATTTCGTCCTCGAAGTTACCAAATAAGAAAAAGTCACAGAAACCATTTACTTTTCAAAACTACTCGTTCAAACTGGATTGCCCAAATCACCTAAATGTTTAACTTTCCCAAAATAATTTAGTTAAACTTCTTATAATAACTTCTCTAAGTTTTCAAATCCATTCACTAATTTGATTGTTAATTCATTTTACAACTAAAGTTGAATTTCATTATACAACTTTCATATTCATCACGTCACTTTATTAACTTCTTATTATCCAACTCTACTTTGCATATTCATTTTATTTTTCAAAATCAACTTGATTCAACATTCCTTAAGTTAAATTTCATTTCACTCTCACTTGCATTTACTTTCACTATATAACTTAAGTTAACTACTTATTTAATTCAAATTCTATTTTATTTAACTTTACTTAAGTCAAATTTCATATCACTTATTCAAATTTAGATTTTTATTTGCTTAACAAAATTGTTTAACCATTTTAACAATTGGTTTTACTTACATTTTCTCATTTTCTAAGTTATACAATTTAATCATCTAAACTTCCAAATTCATATTATATAATCACTTACCCCTTATATTTAATTTCATTCCAATAACTTATCAAATCTGGTTTAAATTCTATTCAATTTATTTGCCTTTCCTTTAGTTAAATTTCAAATCAAATATTTCATTATGCTAACTCAAATTTATTTCAACGTTACCGAAGTTAATTTTTTATCTCATACTATAAGTTGAAAACTCGTTCTACTTATATTAATCAATCTCAACTTGGTTTTTAAATCAAATTTGTTGAGCAAAACAAAACTTCAGTTTCAATTTACTATTGGTAGCAATTCAATCATACAGAAACTCGAAAATGATACTGATGATGCTGCAGTCATCACCCTTATTATTTCCCAGCAACAATAGTAAATTCAGAGCTTTATATTCCTTTAAAAAAATTCTTTTATTTATAAATCACATTTATAAATCTTTCACTTATATAATTTCACTATTCACTTTACTTATATAAGATCATTTCAAACTTATTTATCTTATTTAGATTTATAACCATATAACCTCTTTACTTTGAGAAATAACTTCTAAAATCAACATGATTCAAATTTTCAACTTCTTAGTTTAAATCCATTTTTTTAATTTATAACTCATATTTATAAACATATTCAAATAGTTTCATATCTTATACATAAGATCACAATTGTCAATCATATTAATTATAATTCCATATTTTATAATTCCCTTGCTTATATAATTTATTCTTTTACAATTATTGCTTTTATTTAGATTATTCAACCAACTTTTATTAACTTATATATAAATATTTACATTTCCAACAACTAAACAATTCATTTATATACACTTTCTTAATTTCTGAAAAATTGTTTCTTAATATATAATATAATCGAGGTAAAATTATTTCATTTACCCAATTTAAAATGATACTATGGCGACTTGCCTCGTTTAAATGTTTAGAAATCCTATCGATAACATGGCATCCCACATACCGACGAGAATTTGCAACCAACTCAACGGATAAGTAAACACAATATAAAACATTTTATAATCACTAACGAATATGCGCACATATATATAATACACTCAAACTCAATCCAGGGTGCTACTGTCCCTATCTATACTAGGTACACATCAAAGCCTAGGAATATGCAAAATCTATGCTATGATACCACGTGAGACGACCTGCAAATTCGTACCCTTTGAATCGACAATAAACCACACATGTCCGACTCAAAAAGCACAGACCGACGGAAAGTCAAGAGAAAGAAAAGAAGAGAGAAGAAGAGAAGAGAAGAAAGAGAGAAGAAAAGACAAAAAAGAACGATACAGAATCTCACATAGCAGCGGAAAACATATAATATCATATCAATGATCTTTACAAAACAGAAACTATATATGCATACATCAATTAGAGTTCAACAATCAATCACAAGTTATTAGCCTGGACAGTTAGATAACATGTCCTTGCAATTGCCGATAATATACAACAACTAAGCACATAAGATGATCAAAACAAATACATGTATATGAGAATGATAATCTCCACCTCTCCTGCTGAAGCTCTAAAAGCACCAAAACTGAACCTGTAAATATACTCAGTCCGACCCGGGCATTGAAAGGGAAGAACACCTAGATTAGTCTGGTAAACCAATATGAGAAACACACTCAACTGAATTTATTAAATTACCAAACTTTTCCTTTATCAAAACAAAAGTATCTCGTAAGACATGCCCACACCTTACGATAACTAAACTATTTCATATCAAATCGAGTTATATTATACTGGTGTCTAGTGTAGAAATAATATTAATCATAGCCGAAATTGTTATATTGATTAAATTCTAGCATATAGCCCAAGGTGGGTAATACAATACAAATGGTAGGTACGTAGTGGAGTTTGAATTTCCATATAAATGACCAGGTGAAGGGACTACCTTCCGATGGGTATACCTTTAGATGGATATAATGGGCCGCGCCAGTGGCGACCGGTAGGCTTTTCAACCATCCCAACCCGACCTTAGCATACAACTCGAATTTTCTTTTACGGTCAGCCTCTCAACTCGCAACCAACCCTCACTAGGACATGTAGGGGTAAGAGTCTCCTGCTCACCACCAAACACGAAGCGAGAACCCCTTATCATACTGTAGTGTAGCAAACCCGATCCCTATCAATAATGTTAATTACTCGTATTGTCCAAAATCCATAAACTACTCAGCAAACCAATCAACACAAAACAAATTTTATATTCACTAACAAATACGCGCTCATATCTATTAATACACTCAAACTCATTCTAAAGACTACAGACTCTATTTTAAATGAGTAATTCACCCACCAAAGCCTACTGTTATCGCCAACCTAAGCTCTGATACCACTGTAACAGATCGCACATCCGTACTCCTTTGAACCGACAATAATCTCCAACAGTTCAACTCAAAGTGGGCGGAAATACGAACCATTAGGGTTAAAAAAGAATTAGGTGGAAGAAGAAATAGAAAACAACATCAGAATCTCAAAAACGCAGTGGAACAATATATAAAAGATAAATGACCGATCTTTATACAAAAAGAACTATATCTGTTTTATACATTACATCATAAGAGTACAACACAATCAACAGCAAAATACTAGACAGTTATTTTAACTTGTCCTCATGAAACTAAATACACATCTTACAACACAGCGGAATATACATCAAGTATGTGTGCTACGTCTCGCCATCTAGCTCGTCTCCTGAGCTCCATAACCATCCATTCAGAATCTGTATCTATAATACTCGGTCTGACCCGAGCATTATAGTAAAATAACACCGAGCCAGTCTGGAAAACCAACGTGAGAAAACACACTCAATTGGATTATTAAAGTTTTTAAAATCATTTGAAAGCAAAGGTATCTCGTAAGACCACGCCATAAATAAACATGTTGGGTTTTTACCTTACGATAACCAAAACACTTTTTATCAAATCTATCTGATATTATAATAGTGTCTATTGAAAGTAAAATAGAATCTAGCTCAAATGCTTACATCTCACGTTCCAGCAATAATTGGGCATAGTTAAAACTGTATAGGCGCTTATTGGAGATTGGATTCCATACAATAGCAGGGCTACTGGAGTATCGCCCATCACAGTACCTGGTCCAGATCAGCGTATCGAGGATCCCCCTTGATCCCCTACAACACAAGACTGGAGCTACCCCTTACTGGATAGTCCGAATAAGATCACCCCGCGGTTAGGATCAGCAACCGCCCACACAGCCGAATAAAATGGGACATGTAGACTGGGATGACCTTGCCCTAATTTTTTGCTAGCCGCTTAGCCTTGCTGCACCTCTCCTGATTTAGCCATTCCCGGTTGATGAGGCTCGAGGCTGTGCATTACCTTTTTAGCACACATTCACTTAGAATGCTCATCGTCCCCCTGACAATGTTCTGATAGCATTCATCCATACAAGTCCGTTCTCAGTCCTAATGGAACCGAAGGCACTACTCCTACTACATCCATTTTGTAATCACCCTTAGGATTAGTAGCGATTCACCCTTGCATTTCATCGCTCCATCTTTGACTCCAAGCTCTTGTCTTCGTCACAAAATCGTTCAAACCGGATTGAAGTGGTTTTCGGGAAGTTAATCCCAATCCCGGTCTCTTCGAAAAGGTCAGTGCATTGGCCAATATTGATAGTCGGTTATTTAACTATCATATAACATCCACAAACAATCTTCAGGCCTTAATAATTTTCAAAATTATTTATTTCAAAATATTTTTGCAAGATATTTTATACACTTTAATCCTCTGAAAATAGTTTTCAAATCACTTTTTCTTTCGTGGAATAAATTCCCACCCAATTGTTTTATTTCCAGTGAAAATACCAAGTCTTTATACTTTATATTTTAAATAACTTAAATTACATTATCCAGAACATATACTTTAGAACACTTGAAATAAACACTACTTAAACAATTTATTTAAAATACTAGTTATGAAATTTTATAATAATTTCTCATGTAAAAATTAAGCCAAAACTAATTTTAAAATAAAAGTTATTCTATAAGGTATAAAATTAAATAATTATCTTTAAATAGTAATACTAGATAAAACTTTTAAAATAATTTACTTATAATTAACTTAATAAATATTTACTTTTAAAAAAAATTAAAAAAATTAAATAATAATTTCTTTCTAAAACATTCTTTTAAAACTACTTTAAAACCTCTAACTTGCACTTGGAAATCTTCCTTTGAAAAAATATACCTAGCTTTTCAAGGAAATACACTTTCCATCCCAATACAACCGTCTAATCATTTATAAATCATTCTTGATTTATTTCCAGTTTAATTTAAGTCCAAAACCCGTAAATTTTCTTTTCCACACCTTTAGAAATAAACTACTATTTATTTTTTAAACTGATCACCCTTTCCTTATAAATTCCCATCGTGAATTCATACTTGCAAAAATTCACTAATATCTTATTTCACTTTATAAATCCAATTTATAAATTCCATAGTCTCATCCTTCTTTTAAATCATAGTTCAAGCACTAAATCATTTCTAAATCGATTTCCAAAATTTAATCCATTTTAATATAAATTCCTTCATTTATCCAAATTTTATTTCAAAACTCATTTATCCCATATACACACCTTTATTTACGATTTAAATTCTTTTTAAATTAGAAATACCAATTTCATACTTTATTTCAAAATTCTTCTTTTATTTTTCCCAAACTCATTCAAATCTTAAAATTTAAAAATATATTTCTTCGTACTAAAAATCAATATTGCATACGTCCTTATTTTAAATAAAAATATTTTTTTTCCGTTTATTCAAAATCCCTATTTGCCCATCCTTGAATTATATAGGATTTAAAATCAAACTTTTATCCTTTTCCCAAATTCATTCCTTAATTTATTTGATTTCACTATAATTGTTTTACTTAAAAATTTCCCTTTTTATTTCCTTTAAAAATCCAAACTTAATATATATTTCATTTTTCTCAAATACCAATTTATATTCAACTAAGCCATAACATTCAAAAATTTTAATTCCTAATATAATCAATATAATCTATCACAGATTATCACTTAAATCACATTAATGAATATAAAATAAATTCAACATCTTGAGGAATCCAGTTGGATCCCTCTAACCTGTTCCCTACATCCACAGATGTCAGCACAACAATTTAAAATACCAATCCCGCTTCAAGGCGGATATCACGGTATAAAAGGTCATCCGCTATTATGAGGGCGCATAGGGTCTCATCCGCTATACAATGCAGAAGATCAATCACTCTAATATATATATATATATATATATATATATATATATATATATCACATCTAGTCAATCCAATCATTCAACCAATAATTTAAATTTAACTATATAAATTTAATGGTAATCCAAATGAGTTAGATTAACTCACCTTTGACTTTGTTTGCAATCCATTTCCATCTCACCTTGATTTCTCGGTTTTTGACCTTGTATAAACATCATAGGGTTTATTAACATTTTAAACAATCGGGCCATTAATTACCATCTAATCAACTAACAATTTGTTTTAACTAATATTTTTCCTTTTAAAAATCTTTTAATAACTATGATAAATTAAACAAGTCAAATAAATAAATTAATCACTAAATCCATTGTTTGAAATGACTAGTAAATAAAAATATGTATATGTATATTTATTTTTCTTTTGAAGCGACATATATATATACTTATAAAAAACTATATAGCTTCCAAAATCTAATTCTATATATACAATTTTCAGCCATTTTAAAATTCTTACTTTTTCCTTCTAAGGCCTTATCAGTAATAGAGTTTCCTGTTTATATATACCTATCTATTACTTTTAATTTAAAACAGAAATTTTATAACTTAAATCAATATGGTGTTATATATTTTCTGACCTATATATATACATATATATACAGAGTTCAAAATAAAAGTCTAATACCTTATTGCATATATACAATACTGTAAAATCAATCTTTATTATATATATTCAAATTGAAAAAAAAATTATATCTCGATTAATCTCTGTCGAGTTCGAAAATCGAAAAGAACCCTAGCCTCGACTGCCTAGTTGACCGCGACCATCGCGAGCAGCTTGCAACCCCGACCACGAATCCATGAAGACGACGCCAGAACCTTAAAATCGAACGTACCTCGCCATCAAGACCTGACGTCACGCGAGCGCCGCACAGTTGAACCATCAACGAGCAACTCGAAACTTACCCTCCAACCTCGGCCATTCGTCTTCCTCAGCCACATCTCCTATGCACCTAGCGTTCGAATTCGAGATGGATATTCGGGTCCACCATTTTCTCGAACTGGGGGAAAGGAAGAAATGTCGTGATTTTGAATCTGGGGGAATTAGGGCTTGCGGGTTCAATTTATTTTGGTTCAAACAGGGAGGAAGGCCATTTTATTTCTTTTCTGTCTTGATTTTTTTAGTTCATTCTGCTTCAAGTTTTATAAAGCATAAATAGGGGAACAAGAAAATACACGTGACTAAAAAGGCAGGATACGTGTTGGATGGAATTGAAAAAGTACCGATGGGAATGCAGATTGAATGTTGACATATAATATATTAAATTTTAATTCAAATTCAAATTTTCTCGATTAACGTAGCTTAAAATCATGAACACCTATTGAGGCAAGCCGCCAAGCGTTTATAATGTTATACCCCTATTCTAAACGCACTAGAAAAGATTTCGAGTCCTAACTCGATCGTATAGATAAGATAGCTTTTTGGACTCAGTAATTATATTAAATTTTCGACATAGATTTTAGTGCTTTAACAAACCATACGGTCACACGTCAACTCCAAGCACTATGAAATTTAAAATCCTATAATAATACAATATTACAGATCCACTGGAACTAGTTTTGTCGAATTCCAAGACCGTGCCTCGAAAGGCTAACTATAAATATCAATTTAAACGATATATTTCAAAACCGAACAAATCATCTTTAAATTCAATTTTAGAAGTCCTATTACCTTTAGTATTATCAATATAAATTTTATAAGCCTTCAAATTATTTTTAACAAGCCTAAAACTCCAGAATTCATATTTTACCCAATTCCCAATTATTAAATTCAATAATTTAATTATCTAATAAATGGAGATATTTGAAATTCAGGTTAAAAGTTAACCTTTAAATATTTGAAATTAATTAAATATTCCAATTTCAAACGTCCAAAATTCTAGGTCGTCAGGCACAGAACATCTGCCCTCTACCAACACAAGACCGGCCCACCTCTATAACTAGATGGTACCGAATATGTCATCCTTTGGTCGTTACCGACCTTTACCGAAGGCCCTCTAGCATAAAAACCACAATAATCAGATAAACGACGTCATATCATGTAAAGATATATCTAGAAGAGGATGATCATACCCTACTTGGGAGCGACCTACTTAGCCTTGCCGCATTTAACCCTGTTTTGGTCATTTTCGGTTGATGATGCTTGAGGTAACGATTTACATTTCACAAATCACAATCACAATCACATCACTTTGAATGCCAAACGACCATTTCCGTTAAGTACTAATTGCCTTCCACAAAAATACAACCCTTAAGCTCATACGTCTCAAGGAAGGTGTTAAGCTAAGAGAAGTTGCCTTCTCCGCCACCATTGATTTATGTTTGTAAAAACCAATGTATGTAATCTTTAAAAATGCAATGTTGGACAAATATCCATACAAATTTTTCAGGAACATGACAAACCGAAGGTACTTTCCTACCACTTCCTGTAGGGAAATCCTTAGGATTAGTAGCGAATAGTCCTTACATTGGATATTTCATAATCAAGAGACCACTACTACTATATGTATATTATGATTTTAACCCCATAAAATCAACAAGCAGTCCCCCACTATGATAATTCAGAATATCAATATCATCAAAAGCAACCTGCACAATCGTTGCATATACATTGGTCCGAAGTGGCTTTTGGATAAACCGATCCCGATCTCTTCGCACTAATAACGCAAAAGCGTTTCTCAACCTCACATAGAAACTAAGTCTAATAGACTTATCACATCTCCAACTTTCAACTTGCTATCCTTTGGGCCAAGAAGGAAGCTCGATAGATTGGGGTAATACTCCACACTACACGAATCAACATCCTCAACACAAACGTTAATCAAGCCTACACAGAAGGCAATATACTAAGTGTACGACTAAGTAGTTCCCACAACAAGTCGTGGAACTAAAATGGAAAAATTTGATAATCGGTTATTTAACTATCAAAGCAAACAAACGAACATTTAGCACCATAAACAATCACTAGGCCCATTTTATTAATCTTTTAGTAATAAATTACTTGTCAAATGTTCACTTCAAATTATCTTTAAAAGTTATATTCTCAAACCATTTCAGCTTTCTATATTGGAAAACATTTCCATATACTTATTTAATAATAAGTAATTCACAAATCAATTTATTTTCAACACTTAGAAAATATTACATGTACTTAAATTAGGATTAAGTATATTTATTCCTTAAGGAAAGCATTCACTTGAACACATTTATTTGGGTCCAAAGGAATGTTGCGTAAAACATCGTTACGACAACCCAAAATTATTAGGATAGGGATTCGAAAATTAAATAGATATATAAACCCCATATACTATGCAAAACATTTCCTTTAGAAAATCATTTACTATAACAATAGTGTTATAGTCCATCATTTCCTTATTTCTCGAAGACGTCTATTTCAACAATGAATGTCGAAATCTATGGTTTTGATACTCAACACACTTTAAAACATCTTCAAACCATTTTACTCCATTTAAAATATCACTTCCCAAAAATATCCATTTTTATTTAATATATTATTCACTGCCCAAAATCGTGAATATAGTCTATTTACCAAATCCAATATTTCTACACATTTATTAAAGGATAATCCACTGTCCAAAATCTTGGATATAATTCCAACCAAATTCTTTACTTCTACATATTTATTAAAGGATTATCCACTATCCAAAATCATGGATGAAATTCCTTAAATAAAAATTCATATATAGTTTATCAATTTATTTTGATTTCACATTTATAAAACAATGTTTATAAATTCACATTTATATTTTAATAAAAACTTCCACTTATAAAATACTTTTATTAACCAATTCCATTTATATCTCATTTACATGCCAAAGTCAAATTTATAAATTAATTACCTATAAAACTCTTTATTTCCAAAGTCCATTCATTTTATAACTTCATAATTCGTAAATCTTATTCACTTACAAGATCCATTTATAACTTCTTTTTAATACTTACAAAACTCCTTTACAATCCTTAAAAATTCAATTTTATAAACCTTATATAAAAAAACCATTTATAATAATTAGAAAAACACAATATAAAATATTTTAAAAAATAGTTATCTCCATATTTCAAAAGTCACATTCTGATTTTATTTCACAAAAATCATAATTTTTATGACAAATTATCATATTTATTTATTTAAAATAAATTCATTCCTTAACAATTCAAATTTCAACAAAATGTATATTTTCAAAATCACTTTGAAAATCCTTTTTAAATCGAAATCATCACTGTAACATTTTTTTTATTACCAAAATTAGGCCCAATGCTACAACAATACTAAATATATCAATCAAGGCATCCAAAACATCATATATCACATGATAACAGCATATATAACAATATCTGTAAGTAAACCAATACTGGTGAGGAATCCAGTTAGATCCCTCTAAACCGTCACCTGCAACAAATATACATATAAGAATATGTGTACAATGTCCGCTTCGAGGCACAAGCGTGTATAAAGGGTCATCCACTCATACACGGGAACATATAGGGTCTCATCTGCTTCAATAGGCAGAAATATAACCAAATATCAATCAATATATATAATATATCATATATCGTCCAAACAACCATCAGTCATCATAAATAAAATTTAATCTCACTTATATAAAAATATCAATGAGTCAGAAAGAGTGAGTTGTACTCACTTTCGATTCCACTCCGTCAAACTTTAAGGCAAGGAACTTGAGATCTAATGCATACTTCCTACCATGCTTTGGAAACCAAATGAAAATAAGCCTGAATTCCTCCTTCCTAATGCTTGGCCGAGGCTTGAAATGGAGATTGGCCAAAAATATAGAGAAGATGTGGTAGAGCTTTGAACTTGAATTCTCAAAATTAGACCCAGAAAATAGGTCATCTTCTCTATTGTTTTCGACTTTAATACTCTAAAAATATGAAAAATTTGTTAACTGAAAAGTTGTTGAAAATTCTTTTCTATTGAGTTTGGACAAAAGAATCATTTGATTCCAAGTCGTTTTAAGGGAGATATGATAGAATAAAGATGAGGTAATGTCGGATTGACAAAAATAAAGCCCAAAAATACACTTCAAAGAATTAAGTTTCAGGTATATCAAACCTCAAAATTGTAAATAATGATTAACATACAAGTTGTAAAAACTAGAATTTCATATAGTTTAAAAAAATTTCTTAATTTGGATCTGCTTTGATCAAGTTATGATAAAAACAAAATGGCTTATTCTCTGGCTTAAAGACCGGGCCAAAGAATGCACAGGAAAGATGTGGATTTTTGACATATTTATGCTAAGAATTGGATAAAGTAGTCAAATGAAAGTTGTAGCTATTGAAAAAATACATGGTTTGAAAAAAAGAATTTTACATTTTTAGTTCAGGTTTGAAGAAGTTCTGGCTAAGAGAAGAAGAGGTAAAATATGAAGAAAAGAGGAGTTTGATTTAAAGAGAATAAACATTGATTTCTTTTGAATATTTTATAATATTTGGCATTATTTCTTTATAATTTTTTCTATGGCACGGAAGCCATTAAAGAGAAGAGGAAGAAAATAAAGAAGCTTGAGAAAAGAAGAAGAAATATGAATGAAAGTGAAGAAGGAGGTGGGTTATAGAAAAAAAGAAGCGGTTAATTTATCAAAATAACCTCTTACCAAATTACCAAACTAACCTTACTTCAACCTAAAGCAATGTCCACTTTTTCAACATTTAACATCATTTTTCACATCCTTACTTTATGTCTTAGTCACTTATGGATTAAGTAAAGAAAAGTAATTATTTTATTGGATTTTGATGTGATTTGGATTTGATGTTTACCTTTTACTTTTCTTAAACTAACTTATTTTTCTTAATGATGTTCTCGAAGTTTTCTAATTATATTTAGTAAAAAAACATGTTTAGTTTTTATAATATGTAATAAATATGTTAAACATATTAATAAAGGTGCGATAACGTTGCAGCAACTTATTTTGAATAAAACGTTGATTTTCGACAAAACGTTTTCCGGTCACGTTTTGACGTTTTTGTTAAACTATAAATTCATGTAACTCAAACTTCAAAATAGATTTATTATTATTTTTGAATTATTAAAACAAGCATATTTGACTTATAAAATAATATAAAAGAATATCCAAATCTTCTTATAAAAATACGACATCGATTTATCGATATGCGATGAAATTTGTCAATTTTATAAAACAAGTTTTATATGTTTATCTAACCATTATGAATTAAATTACCATTATTATCAAATGAGTTTGATATCGATTATATATATACATTTAAAAGAAATAATTTATCCTTTAAACAAATTTCTTGAATTATCCTACTTTATCGGAATCCGACTTTTGTCAATTTTACAATGGGAAACCAAAATCTTCATTCAATATCAAAAATAAGTTTACCATTCTTATTTATCATATAAAACATGATTGTTTAAGTTTGAAAATTCTATATTTGAATGTTTAAAATAATTAAATATCTCATTTTCAAGGTGTTAAAATTAGGGATCGTTATATTCTTCCCTATTTAAAAGATTTCGTCCTCGAAATTACCAAGTAAGAAAAGTCACATAATCCATTAGCTTTTCAAAACAACTCTTTCAAATTAGATTACCCAAATCACTTAAATATTTAACTTTCCCAAAATCATTTAGTTAAACTTCTTATAACAACTTCTCTAAGTTTTCAAATCCATTCATTAATTCGATTGCTAATTCTTTTTACAACTAATGTTGAATTTCATTATATAACTTTCATATTCATCACTTCACTTTATTAACTTCTTATTATTCAACTCTACTTTGCATATTCATTTTATTTATCAAAATCAACTTGATTCAACATTGCTTAAGTTAAATTTTATTTCAAGTTCGCTTGCATTTACTTCCACTATACAACTTAAGTTCACAACTAATTTAATTCAAACTCTATTTTATTTAACTTTGCTTAAGTCAAATTTCATATCACTTATTCAAATTCAGATTTTTTTTTTGCATAAAAAAATTGTTTAACCATTATAACAATTGGTTTTACTTACATTTTCCCATTTTCTAAGTTGTACAACTTAACCATCTAAACTTCCAAATTCATATTATATAATCACTTACACCTTACGTTTAATTTTCATTCCAGTAACTTATCAAATCTGGTTCAAATTCGATTCAATTTATTTAACTTTCCTTAGTTAAGTTTCAAATCATATATTTTATTATGCTAACTCAAACTTATTTCAACTTTGCCAAAGCTAATTTTTTTATCTCATACTATAAGTTCAAAACTCGTTCAACTTATATTTATCAATTTCAACTTGGATTTTAAATCAAATTTGTTTATCAAAACAAATACAATTTCAACTTACTAGTGGTAGCAATTTAATCACACAGAAACTCAAAAATGATACCGATGATGCTGCAGTCATCACCCTTATTGTTTCCCAGCAACAGTAGTGAATTCAGTGCTTTATATTCCTTTAATTTTTTTTTTAATTTATAATCACATTTGTAAATCTTTCACTTATATAATTTCATTATTCACTTTATATATACAATCATTTCAAATTTATTTATCTTATTTAGATTTATAACCATATAACCTCTTTACTTTGAAAAATAACTTCTAAAATCAATAAAATTCAAAATTTCAACTTCTTAGTTTAAATCCATTTTTTTATTTGTAACTCATATTTTTAAATATTCATATAGTTTCATTACTTAGACATAAGATCCCAACTGTAAATCATATTAGTTATAATTCCATATTTTATAATTCCCTTGCTTATATTATTTATTCTTTTACAATTGTTGCTTTTATTTAGATTATTCGACCAACTTTTATTAACTTATATATATCTACATTTCCAACAACCAAAAAATTCATTTATATACACTTTCATAATTTCTGAAGAATTGTTTCTTTATATATATAATATAATCGAGGTAAAATTACTTCATTTTCCCAATTAAAAATGATACTATGTCGACTTGACTCGTTTAAGTGTTTAGAATTCCCTATCGATAACATGGCATCCCATATACCGACGAGAATTTGCAACCAACTCAACGGATAAGTAAACACAATTTAAAACATATTATAATAATGAAAGAATACGCGCTCATATATATAATACACTCAAACTCAATCTAGGGTGCTACTATCCCTATCTGTACAGAGTACACATCAAAGCCTAGGGATATACAAAATCTAAGCTCTGATACCACGTGTGACGACTCACAAATTCGTACCCTTTGAATTGATAATAAACCACACATGTCCGACCCAAAAACCACAGACCGATCGAAATTCAGGAGAAAGAAAAGAAGAGAGAAGAAGAGAAGAGAAGAAAGAGAGAAGAAAAGACAAAATAGAATGATACAGAATCTTACATCGCAGCGGAAAACATATTATATCATATCAATGATCTTTACAAAATAGAAATTTTATATACATACATCAAGTAGAGTTCAACAATCAACCACAAGTTATTAGCCTAGACAGTTATGATAATATGTCCTCACAATTGCCGATAATATACAACAACCAAGCACGACGGATAATCAAAACAAATAAGTGTATACGAGAATGATGATCCCCAGTTCTCCTGCTGAAGCTCCAAAAGCACTAAAACTGAACCTGTAAATATACTTGGTCTTACACGAGCATTGAAAAGGAAGAATGCCCGGATCAGTCTGGTAAACCAGCGTGAGAAACACACTCAACTGAATTTATTAAATTGCCAAACTTTTCCTTTATCAAAACAAAAGTATCTCGTAAGACATGCCCACACATAAACATGGACAGTTTTTACCTTATGATAACTAAAACATTTCATATCAAATCATGTTATATTATACTAGTGTCTAGTATACAAATAATACTAATCATAGATGGAATTGTTACATTGATTAAATTCCATCATATAGCCCAAAATGGGTAATACAATCAAAATGGCAGGTACGTAATGTAGTTTGGGTTTCCATACAAATGACCAGGTGAAGGGACTACCTTTCGATTGGTACACCACTAGATGGATGTCCCGTGGCACAAAACATCTGCCCTCTACCAACACAAGACCGACCTACCTCTATAACTAGATGGTATCGAATATGTCATCCTCCGGTCGTTACCAAACTTTACCGAGGGCCCTCTAGCATACAAACCACAATAATCAGATAAATGACGTCATAGCGTGTAAAGATATATCTAGGAGAGGATGATCATACCCTACTTGGGAGCGACCCACTTAGCCTTGCCGCATCTAACCCTGTTTTGGTCATTTCCAGTTGATGAGGCTTGAGGTAACGATTTACCTTTCACAAATCACAATCACATCACTTTGAATGCCACACGGCCATTTTCGTTGACTACTAATTGCATTCCACAAAAATACACCCCTTAAGCTCATACGTCTCAAGGAGGATGTTAAGCTAAGAGAAGTTTCCTTCTCCGCCACCACTGATGCACGTTTTTAAAAACCAATGTAGGTAATCTTTAGAAATGAAATGTCAGAAAAACATCCATAAAAGTTGTCCAAGAACAGGACAGACGAATGTACTTTCCTACCACTTTCTATCGGTAAATCCCTAAGATTAGTAGCGAATAGTCCTTGCATTGGATATTTCATAATGAAGAGACCACTGCTACTATATGTATATTGGGTTTATAACCCCAAACGATCAACAAGCAACCCCCTACTATGAAAATCCAGAATATCAATATCATCATAAGCAAACTACAAAATCGTTGCATATACTATGGCCCGAAGTGGTTTTCGGATAAACCGATATCGGCCTCTTCGCACCAACAACGCAAAAGCGTTTCTCAACCTCACATAGAAATTAAGTCTCATAGACTTATCATGTCTCCAACTTTCAACTTGCTATCCTTCAAGCCAAGAAGGAAGCCCGATCGACTGGAGTAATACTTCGCACTACACGAATCAACATTCTCAACACAAACGATAATCAAGCCTACACAGAAGGCAATGCACTAAGTGTACGACTAAATAGTTCGCACATCAAGTCGAGAAATTAAAATGGCAAAATTTGATAATCGGTTATTTAACTGTCAAAGCAAACAAACAAATATTTAGCATCATAAACAATCACTAGGCCCATTTAATTAACCTTTTATTAATTAACTTACTTGCCAAATATTCACTACAAATTATCTTTAAAAAGGTATATTCTCAAACCATTTCAGCTTTCTATATTGAAAAACATTTCCATATACTTATTTAATAATAAGTAATTTAGAAATCAATTTATTTTCCACACTTAGAAAATATTACATATATTTAAATCAGGATTAAGTATATATTTATTCTTTAAGGAAAACATTCACTTAAACACATTTATTTGGGTCAAAACGAATGTTGCGTAAAACATCTTACGACAACCCAAAATCATTAGAATAAGGATTCGAAAATTAAATTGATATATAAACCCCATATACTATACAAAACATTTCCTCTTGAAAATCATTTACTATAATAATAGTGTTATATTCCATCAATTCTTTATTTCTCGAAAAAGTCTATTTCAACAATTACAGTTGAAATCTATGGTTCCGAAACTTAACACACTTTAAATTCCTAAAATAAAAATCCATATCTAGTTTATCAATTTAAATTGATTTCACATTTATAAAACAATGTTATAAATTTACATTTATATCCCATTTACATGCCAAAATCCAATTTATAAGTTAATTACTTATAAATCTCTTCATTTCCAAAATCCATTCATTTTATAACTTCACAATTCGTAAATGTTATTCACTTATAAAATCCATTTATAACTTCATTTTGATACTTATAAAACTCCTTTACAATCCCCTTACTTTGATTCATAAAAATCCAATTTTATAAATCTTATATATAAAACCATTTACAATAATTCAAAAATATCTATTTAAAATATTTTACCAAATAGTTATCTCCGTATTTCAAAAACCACATTCTAATTTTATTTCACAAGAATCATAATTTTTATAACATAAAAATTATCACATTTATTTATTTAAAATAAATTCATTCCTTAACGATTCAAAATTCAATAAAATGTATGTTTTCAAAATCACTTTGAAAATCCTTTTTAAATATAAATCATCACTTTAACATTTTTTTATTACCAAAAATAGACCCAATGATGCAACAGCACTAAACGCATCAATCACGGCATCCAAAACAACATATATCACATGATAACAACATATATAATAATATTTGTAAATAAATTAATACCAGTAACGAATCTTGTTGGATCCCTCTAACCTGCCATCTGCAACAAATATACATATTAGAATATGTGTACAATGTCCGTTTCGAGGCAGACTCACGTACAAAGGGTTGTCCCCTCATACACAGGATCTATAGGGTTTCGTCTGCTCCAATAGGCAGGAATATATCCAAATATCAATATATATATATATATAATATCATATATCATCCAAACAATCATCAATCATCATAAATAAAATTTATTCTCACTTATATAAAAATATCAATGAGTCAGAAAGAGTGAGTTGTACTCACTTTCGATTCCACTCCATCAAACTTTAAGGCAAGGAACTTGAGATTTAATGCATACTTCCTATCATGCTTTGGAAACCAAATGAAAATAGGCTCGAACTCCTCCTTCCTAATGCTTATCCAAGGATTGAAATGGAGATTGACCGAAAGTATAGAGAAGCAGTGGTAGTGCTTTGAACTTGAATTCTCAAAATTAGACCAGGAAAATAGGTCATCTTCTCTCTTGTTTTTAGCTCTATTACTCTCAAAATTTGAAAAACTTGTTAACTGAAAAGTTATTGCAAGTTATTTTCTCTTAAATTAAAAAAAGGAATCATTTTGATTCCAAATTGCTTTGAGGGAGATATGATAGAATGAAGAAGAGGTATTGTCGGATTGATAAAAATGTAGCCCAAAAATACACTTCAAAGAATTGAGTTTCAGCTATAGCAAATCTTAAAGTTGGAAATAGTGATCAACATACAAGTTATAGCTATTGGAATTTCATATGGTTTAAGAAAAGAATTTCTTAATTTGGATCTGTTTTGATCATGTTATGATCAAAACAAAATGGCTTACTCTCTGGCTTAAAAACTGAGCCAGAGAATGCACTGGAAAGATGTGGATTTTTGACATATTTACGCTAAGAACTGGGCAAAGTTGTCAACATGAAAGTTGTAGTCACTGAAATGAATATAGTCACGCTAAGAACGGTTTAAACACTATGTTTCCTTAATTAATATTTTTTAATATAAACCAATATGTAAGCTTTAATTGAAATGAATTTCATTTGTAATCGAAGAATAATTTAACAAAGTAATAATACATTGAGTTACTCAAATATAATTAAAATACATCGACACAACTTGCATCAATATCGAAATCAAGCATGTTTAGATACATATATGGAGATGTAGATACGGTACATTGAAATACAACAAACTTACATGCGAGAACCTCCTTCCCCTTTAGAACTCATTCCAATAGGGCTTTTTCTTTAAAATTTAAAAAAAATCCATGAGCTTTAATATATGTTATATTTTTTTGACCGTAGCCAACCTGCAAGTCCCTGTACAGTTGTCTGCTTCTTAGCATGTCACTACTGCTACAATACCCGTGTATTTGGGGGCATGTACCATTAAATCCTATCAGTGTGCTTTTTTTT
Source organism: Allium cepa (assembly GCA_030765085.1). Classification (NCBI taxonomy): domain Eukaryota; kingdom Viridiplantae; phylum Streptophyta; class Magnoliopsida; order Asparagales; family Amaryllidaceae; genus Allium; species Allium cepa. Next base: position 496,670,457 of record CM060929.1, read on the forward strand.
CTTTCTTGAAATGTCCATTTGCTTTGACATTTTAGATCACTATTGTATTAGTCATTAACTCTTCTATAGAAGAATTTGTCATTAGAACTTCTGGTTGGAACTTTAAAAGCAGATAGTAATCATTTTCAAGCACTTTATAATTATGTGGACTCCATATCTTCCTAGTTTATTGTAATGACCTACAAATTGATACATTTATTCTGAAATAATTATCAACAGTCTTTGAATTTAGGTTGATGACTAAAGGAAATTTTGAGCAGGTTGTCTTTTTATAAATTTGGATCATTCCAATGCATTCAGGAGGGTGAAGAGATGGAGTTTGATATATAGAATGATATAGGTTGGAGAGAAAGAAGTTGGAACTTCGAATATGTTGTAAATTATTTTGTCAAATTGTGGGAGCTCGGAATCAACTACAATTTTCCTACAAATATAGAGCAAATGCAAGAGAAATCCTAGTCTCCACTCAATTAATTTTCCACTGTCTCTTCTTATTGTAACGGCCCTGATTTTTTTCCAGCCCAATTTAAACTTTTAATTCATCGTTTTATTATATAAAATTTTGAAATTTATAAACGATCTCAATTAACGTCCAAACTTTATTTATGACATGTGTCTAGTTAGATATGGACATAGAAAAAGTTTCATCATAAAATATTACAGTAAACTTCGTTCGCGTTTTACTATATATCAGTCCATATAAAGTTGCGTAAAATTTATCTTTCAAATCCAAATATTTTTACACAGTTACGTTGTAAAAATTATTCTGATCAAGATTGTGTAATTCGTTTCGTCAAAAACTGTCATCGCCTGCTCCGTTTAAATTGTTTTGCAAAATATACAATTTAAGCGGCGTAAATGCGAATTTTATAAAACCATCGTATCGCAATAATCTGTGTACTTTTGGAAGCGCCTCATCGCACTGGTCGAAACGGTATATTTATTCGCGTGAATTGGAGTCCGGCACAATCCGTCGCGTTAATTTAACTGTCCCGGACGGACCGGGTACACAATTGCAACCAATATTCTTTAACTCGTTTACAAAAGAAAGTTTGAAAATAAAGTCAGCTGATGCATATATGGGGTAGTTGGAAGCTGAGGGGTTTAACTTTGGAAACGCACGTGCCTTTTGGTACCATCTCGCTCACTGTACCTATTCTCATTTTTAGCTTAAAGTTGAAAAACTTTTCATTTCAAGTTCACTGTTCTATTCTCACATTTTAGGCTTCAGGTAAAACAACTCTTCTTCCCCCTTCTTATTTTCAGATTCTGCTTCATATTTTCATTCCTCTGTAATAAAAAAACAAAGCACGGTCGAAAACCAAAAGCAAGCCCGACTCACTCTTTCCCCTCCATTCACCACTGCAACTCCACTTCACATTCTTCCCACTCCCCTACCATTCGGCCGATCTCCACCTCATGCGCACATAACACCAGCTCCTATTTTTCTTCTCATTCCCCTTTCTGTATATAAAGGAAAATATAATAAAGGATGGCCGAAACACCCTTTCACCAAAACTCACACACCCCAGTCCGTTCTATCGATTCAACACCCAGACCGAGACCACCATTCCGAAGCTTCCGCCTCGCCATTCATCACCAAGCTCTAGCCATGAAAAAACCTCCAGTCACCGGAACTCTGTCCAAAACCTAAATGCGCCACAGCCTCCCTCCATGCGCGCCACCACCCTCCATGGCCGCGTGTGTGCTGTACGTGTGTGTTGTGTGCTGTATGTGTGCGTTCTGTGTTGACTAATGTTAAAAAAAAAGACACAGTAATTTGCGTGCGTGTATATGGCTAGCATGTATGCATGTTGTGTGGAGGTTGTGCGTGTCCGTGCGTGTTAGTGCATGTTGAGGGTTAGTGACGGGCGGTGCATGTAAATGTTGAGGTGATGCAATGCATGTACTGTGAGTGTTGAATGCGTATATAACATACAAGGGAAGCGGGCGAATGCGTAAGTATAGGTATGCAGTAGAAGGGAAGGGAGGAAGGTTGGAAACTGTGCGTGATGAAAAAAAAATACAAATGAAAGGATGCGTGAAAGGTAGGGAAGGTTAGAGGTAGATTGTTTAGCTGAAGTAGAAGGGTGTGCGTGTGTTCCTGCATGTTTATTTCATGCGTGCGTGGGGGGGGGGGGGGGTTTAAAACAGTTGCATTTTTAGTCTCGACCATGTTTCCTAAAAAAAAAAAGGTTTACTATGCAAACAGTCGAGATGTGCAGGCTTGTACAACTCATTTTGTTGTCACGTCTATATATAAGTAAAGTATGTGATAGAGTTGTAACCAATTTCCGTTTCCCTGTTGTTGATGCAGCAACCGATTGAGTTCTTTCGCAGCAGTATCAATCTCTCAGCCTTTGTTCTTTCCTTCGTTACCGGTAAGCGCAGTTATATAATTTATAAATTTTATACAAAAGTTTATTGTATTAATATCGTTTTCTTTGTCGATATTACAGTGTTCGTTGCTCGTGTTGCACCAACGTTATTCATGCTTTTCTTGCTTCGCCGTCAATTTCTTTATCCACGAAAGGTGAAATAAATTTTCACGACATATATTCTTATGCTAGTTTGGTTGATAACTGATTACTATGTGATAATTAAATTGAATGTTGATTGCTATTGTTAAGTGATAAAATATGCAAGTTGAAAGTGATACAGGATATTTAACAAAATTAAGTGAATTGTTTATGTTGAATGTTGATTAACTTGACCCCTTATATGTTGAATATGGACTAGTTAAATATGACCTTTTTAATTGTTAAGATTAATTGACACGCATAATTTGAAATTTCACTTTGAACCATTGAACGTATATCGCATTAATTGTTGTAGTGTAAATTTGAAATTGAATTGAACGACAAGTGAAAAACCAAAATGTAATAATCTTTAATCTACATGAAATGATAGTGTAGATTCTAGAAATAATTATATTAATTTACATAAATAACAAATGTAAATTAATACGATTATTTCGGGATTATTTAAATAAATTGTTGAATTTTATATATGGACGCTATTGCTTGTTTATTTACTTCGACACCATCCCAGCTATCACACTGCAAGTTCCCTTTGTATGTTTTGATTGTGAATTGAAATGGAATCGGGTTGAAATGATAAATACCCAAATAACTTTGACTTAGGATAGAAAATTAAATTAAAACCGATTGGTCAATGTATTGATTTAAAATAAAATAAAGTTTTATTTGATTAATAACAAAGTTTGAATAAATTTTGGAATTCAAACTCGAATGAATGTAAATGTGAATGCTTAAATTTGAAACAAATATGAACGTCGTAATTGACAAAAGAATATTGTTTAAATTTAATTATGCAATAATTAAATTTAGAATTAATTTATAATTAAATTTGAAATTATTAATAATTAAGTTGAAATTAGTAATAATTAATTTGGAATTATTAATAATCAAGTCTTGAAATTTATTAATAATTAGGTTTGGAATGAAGTTGAAATTATAAAAATTAAGTTTTGAATTTTTGACAATTAAGTTTAGAGTTATTAATGAATGAGCTTGAAATGTAATAACTAAGATTTGAAATTTGTGATAAATTGATGAGATGGAATTATTTAATAATTAAATTGAATTGAATATTCATACTAAATGAATTGATTTTGAATAAGTGAAACTAAGTTCTTTAATTGAGTTTTGAAATTGTAACTAAGTAAATAATAAATGAAATGAATTTCTTAGACAAGAAATAAAATGCGTTTATCGAAACAAATGAAAGACTTGAAATTTAAAGAATTGGATTCGAAAAATTTAATTTAAATTAAATTTGTAAGCTAAATATAATATGTTGGACTTAAGAAAGTAATGTAATGTATTGAAAATTTAATAGAAATTGTTTAATGATAAATTAATTAAATGAATATCGAATGAAATTGATAAATGAGTTTAACTCAATTTGAACATTTAATTAAGTTAAATGATTATGGAATGAACTTATATACAAAATTAAATGAATATTTGAATTGTTTTAAACTGAACTTTGAAATTGAATTATAGAAATTTTGAAATGAAATTGTGAATTTATGAAATGTAAATTTTGGAACTTGATTTAGAATGACTAACGAAATGTTGATTTACGAATTACAATTGAAATTGAAATTGAATTAGTTTTGAAATATATTAAACGACCAATCGGTAAATTAATTACGAAGGTTATTAAAGGAAACGGAATCGGTTAGGGACATACTCACTGTCTAAACCAAAAACCACTTTAATAACTATACACGGAGTGTGATCCAGAATGAAGTGGTTGGAATGACGTACGCGATGACTGAAGAAAGTGAACGATAATGGATAGCCTTGACACGTGTGTCAAATTGGAAATGACTAAAACAGGAGCCGTACCGGGCCAAATGGGGTTAGCTACCTCGAGCGAACACACTTCTTCGTAAACTACTCATTTACTTTGTGATTGATTGGTCCGCACCCTTGAATTTGGAGTGTTGTTTCGCGGTGTTGCGATCGTTGCGGCGATGCGTTCTCACCAGCTCGGATCAGGCAAACGGTAGTTTCACTACCTTGGGTATTGCCTCATGTGCCTTGTCATACTTCTATTCCCATATACGCGACCACTACGAATTTGTTTTGTATTATACCTATGGAGTACTCCCTGATATCCCACTAGTTTACGGTGGAGTTTACAGTGCTGTATAGTCTATAATGCTATATGAAATGTGTTAAGGGCGACAATGGCAACGCCTTAACATTATTTTGATATTTTACTTTACTGTTAGACATTATCTATGTATCGTACACTATTATGCATAAATAGTTTAATGGATCCTTAAAGATGTTGTTCCATTCATCTTTGAGTTATTGTTATTTTGAATTTGGATCATATTAACTGTATAAGAATATATGTCCTGATTCGAGTGTTTGTTTGTGCATATGCTTAGATCAGACTGAGGATTGCTGTTGCTGTTTCTACTTGGAGCTGAAGACCGAAGACTCATTATCTTATCTTATCAGTATTGTTCTTTCTATTTGGACTATTGGACATCTATGTTGTTCTATTTTATTTTATCTGAGACGTTGTTGTATTTAAGGGTAGCTTCATGAACTACACTTATGTCTATGTTGTATTTCCGCTGCACTATTCTGTGATGTTATATTTCTATGATTCTGTGATGATTCTCATTTACATATATGTATATATACACACACACACACTCCATTAATGATTCGTGTTTTGTATTATTTAAGTTGACAAGTTGGAATATCGTCGATCTAAATGGTACAAATATACCGGCTGTTACACTTCTCGTCTGGGAGTCTAATCTCTCTTATCTAATGAAGGTTGGACCCTTTAATCTTTGCTGTGCATAATTTACAATATCAACCCTTATAAATTATATGTCAAATCAAAGATCTCGACCAAAGGAAGAGACGAGAAGTAGCCGATTGCCGTAACTATACACAAAATAACCAAAAAGGGCCTAGGAAAGCCATGGATATCGATTTGGGAGTTGGCGATGGTGGTAACCACGGGTGGCAATGCTAGTAGGGATCGATATGTCAAAGGGTGGCAGTCTTGGATTTATGGGTGCAATAGCCTGTTTCAATTTGTGGTAATGTTAATTGATAGCTAAATGTAGTGCTGATTTGTGTCGAGGTGGTGAGATTAGGAGAGGTAAAATGTGGGAATTTTTTTCGAAATGGGCTAATTTTTGAAGCTATCTCACGTTCAGAGCTAGTTTACCAAACATGGCTGGTTTATGCCCAATCAGCAGCCACATTAGCATTGGTCTAACTTCCAACTTTTTAGCGTAACTATGAGTTGCACCTTAACATAGACTCAACTCATAATGACGCTTGAAAAAATTGCATGATAATTGATAAGGTGTAATTATCGGTTGCGCTTATCCATTTTCTTTGCAAATTGATACATCACAACTATGATCGATGCTTACAAGAATATAACATAGGCGCAACCCATAGTTGCGCCATATGTTATAAACTTTTAAGCACAACTCATAGTTGCGTTTGTATGACCTGCTATATATAAAAACAACAACAGCCACACTTTTCATCACGCTTTCACTTTATCATTCATTCCTCCTTCTTACTTTTCCAATCCCAAATCCGAAACCCCAACTCACCAAATTCTAATTATACATGTAATCCACTTAAAATCATCATATTTCTACACCTTAATCGATTAGAACAAAGCTACGACAATCTTTGCTAGGTAGTTGACTAAATCCTATTTTGAATCTAGTATCATTTTGAATTCTCTTATGTTTTTGTGTTGATTTTTAGTTCCATACGTTTTATATTAAGCTAGCTAAATCGATATGGATAATAGGAGATCGAAGATAATGTATGGTGACATATTGTGGACAATGGAAAGCTGAATATGAATTTGTTCCCGAAACTCAGTTTGAAATAGTTCTTCAAAATATTTATGCTATTGCTGAATCTGGTTTGGAGAATCAGGTTTGCTTAGATAAACCAAATCAAAGACTAGGGAAGCAAATTAACCACGAAGGTCGAGTGAGACAACCGTCACATCAAATTTGTCATTGTGAAGTTACTTGTGAGGTATTTGTATGTAAGACTTAGAAAAATGCAAGGCATCAGTTTTATAGATGTGCACAGTACCGAGATCATATGACCCGAATGATGTCGAGTGTTGTAGATAATTCAAATGGATAGATCCTCCGTTCACTCCTAAGGGTGTTGAATATGTCCTAGAGATGCAAATCAAAGTGAGGTGAATGGAAAAGGAAAATAGTAAGCTACGACATTAGATAAACTATTTATAGTCCTTAGTTCATTTCGAAGACCGATGTAATGGAGTTATGTATTCAGTAGTTTTAATGGTTGATGTATTATTTGGTTGATGTATTACTTGGTTATTGTAATGGTTATGTAATATTTGATGTATTGCTTGGTTGTTGTACTACTTGGTTATTGAAATGGTTATGTAATATTTGATGTATTACTTGGTTGTTGTTAGACTTTGCATACAATGGATATTGCATACAAAAGTTGCATCCAAAATAAATCAAATCATAGAACATAGCAACTCGCATTAATGTATGACAAAACATAACTTTTAATACCAAAGTTGTATATAGAATAGAAATATAAGTTCTACAATACACCAATGACAGAGGTAGTAAAAGTAAACAAATTAGATATTGTTTCATGCACGTTCTTCCTTATGACCCAAGTTACCACATTGTCCATATCTGTCCTGTCTTCTATCCCCAATTTCATTCATGACCCCCCTAATTATTGTGGACCTTGGTCTTCTTGTATTCCTATGTGTAGGTGGCGGTTGTATAGTAGGGTCTTCGTATACATCCGAATATCTACTGTAAGGGACTAGATGAAAAACAAAGGAATAACCATGTTTATAACTCTCCGCTATAAACCATGGCAAAAAAAGATCATGGTAAGCTCTGTTAGCTCCTCCTTTGCATCGTGCATATGCAGCCAAAACATGAGAAAATGAAAAATGGGCAATAATAGGAATATTGAATGAATAGTTGCAGTTGTCATTGACATTTACTGTGTAGTTACACACATTTGTGTCTATTACTTGCCACTCTATCAAGTTGGACCTGTTAATGCGCATACTTCATGCTTCTACTAGATATTTTTCCATTATTTCTTTTTCATACATTGGCGTGAGTGAAGATGTGTACTCCAGTCCATTGGTACGTCTTCTGTAGAAGTAACTATTAAGGCGATGAAAGGTACGTGATACTTACGCCTTCGCTAGTAATTGGATCTTTTAAAAATCCATTGAAACTCTCCGAAGTATTGGTAGTCATCATACAAAACCTTTCGCTATTTCCTTGTAAAGAGCCCATTGTCCATCCTTCTGTCCAAGACTACCATCAATCCATCTATCAGGAGTTGGACTAACAATTTTTAGTTTCTCTCTAAGTTCACTGTACGTTACCTCGTCTCTTGCTTTAGCATAAGCATGGATTAAGTTTTGCAAAGTTTTGCTACCAAAACCTTCCTTTTTGAAGTTTGCTTTCAAATGGCGAAGGCAAAAATGATGATGATGAGATCTTCTCCATTTCTCTTGCAAGGCGGTTGGAATTATTTTCATTCTATAAGAAATGAATGTAATGCATCTGGCATTTAAAGATGAAATTAGTGTCCCATGCATGAAAAAAACTATCCCAAGTCCCTGCCAATTTGGTTCATACAATAGCAAATGCCAAAGGAAATAGAGAGTTGTTTGCATCAGCTCCTATAGCCACAAGCAACATACCTTGATTTTTACCATAAAGACACGTTCCATCAATAGAAAGAACATGACGATAATGCTTGAAACATATTATCTAGGTTTTAACCCATCATGATCCAACAAAAAATGGAACGACTTGATGGAGTCAGAATGGCTCAGAACTCAACCAAAATGGGCTAAAGCAACGATTGAGTTTGACTAAACTAAGAGACCAGCGTCCGTCCAGTCTAGTCAACAGCTAAATACAATTAGCTAGTAAATCATCATCAAAACAAAGCGATGTACGACAAGATTGCATGAACAACGTCGAAACAAAGGAACAAAAGCATGCCAGACATCAGAGTCCAAAAAAAGTCTAAGTGCATGGATCGCTAGCGAACCATGCACTATGGATCACAAGCGATCTATACTTCATCACTTGGTCGCTATTGCACATGGGAAGCAAAGAAAGCCAAAATATGCTATGTATATGGATCGCCAGCAATCCACAGTTGATCAAGGAATCACAGCGACCTAAACTAGATGAAGAAGAAGGTGGGGCTAAGAAGTTAGCTCGCACTCGAGCTACTGCTATGGATTGCTAATGATGCATAGACCACGGATCGCTATTGATCCATGCTTTTAGCTCGAGTCGCGAGCTAAGCTCTACTAGATCATCCCGTGTCCATCTGCAAGAAAATGACGAATGTGTCTGGCCCAGAAACTCTCTATTCTATATAAATCCCATCCTACCTGCAACACGAATGGGATCTGCTCTAGACTATATTGCTGAAGCTCTGCTGGAAACTTTCTTCACTCTTCATCTCCCTCACAACAATCTCCTAAGGGATTTACTTTGATTCTCCAGTGGATTCCCACTTTAGGGATTCAGTCTAGCTATGGACAATCAAAAGCCTTATAATCAAACACTACTTGTAATAAAAACTATAAAGTGGACGTAGGCTTCGTTAATAGCCGAACCACTGTAAAAATATTCTTGTCTTCTTCATTTTACTACTCTTTTCTATACCTATTATCTGTGTTATTGCTATATGAGAACAAGGTTGGCGCTTTCATACTCAAACCAGGGTGTTGATCCATTTTTTAGGTTAAAATTTTCATGCTTTCATTGAGAGCTCCAACTCAAGATTCATATCTAGCTATTTACTTTGGATCCCATAGGTCTAGATATTAAATCCCCAATCTTTGCCTGAAAGATCTACCGCTTGGAATCAATGGCTCCTAGAAGAAGAAGAATGCCTGTGGAAGGTCCATAGGGGCAATGATCGCTCGAGAAGATGTTAATCCTCAACATACTGAAGTAAATGGTGCTAACTTTGGAAATCAGGCACCGACATCCTCCAGTCAACACGAAGTCATTACAAGGGATGAGTTGAATAAGATGGTTGACGAAATCAACCAATGTATGAAAAGTAGCCAGAAGGGTCTATGGGGAAGCTTAATGCTCTTCTAACCCAATAGTCAAATCCTGCTCCAAGAACTATGCCTGAACCCACGGCTGCTATAGAATACGAAAACTCTTTCGTTTTTGGTCTAAACAGAAGAAACAGAAAACAACCAAAAAACGGGTGACAATAGGAACCATAGGACACAATGGGGAAGGAAATGCGAATACTCCGCTCGCCGCAAGGAAACCAATCCTAAACTTGAATCAAGGGGCAAAGACCCCGCAGAAAGATATATTATGAACCTCTCCGACTCAAAAGATGGAGAACAAGACAACCAGTTGGAAGGGAATGTCAATGCTTCTGTTAGTGCTAGGAACATCCAAATTGCCTCGATCAGGCCAACAACAAGCCAACGGGATCCCGTAGGAATGGCTCTTCCAAAGATAGGAGAGCCTAGGCTTTAGTCCACTTGCCAAGACCGTTTGCAAAGGCAAACACTTGGTGCAGTGGTTGACAATCGCCTCCAGGATTATCGGACATTAGAGGCATACATAGCAGACATGGAAAACGATTGATGGATGAGAGTAAAAACTGAAGAGATGATGAATAAGGATCCTCTCTAAGTCGGACTCCCTTTACCGATGAAATCTTGCATGAGAAATATCTAAATAAATTCACAATGCCAACTATCCATCCTATAATGGGATGAAAGGCCCAAAACCCTATTTATACAACTATAACTGGTATTTGGATGAAGCCAACGCTTCAAAGGCTGTTCACTGCAGATGTTTCCCCATCTTTCTAGAAGGAGTTGCATCTATGTGGTTTACCGGGCTCCTACTAAGATCCATCTCTACCTTTAACCAGTTAGCAATAAGATTCCTTAACCAATTCTGGCACCACACAACCCAATGATGTCATGTCCTTATCCGGATTGTCCAGGGATGCAATGAAATGCTAAAATATTTCATGCACTGGTTCAATAATGCAGTGATGGAAGTAAGTAACCCCAACAAGGATATAGTTTTTATGGCGCTAGTCTGTGCCATTCAAGTAATGACCCATAAAATTTTGATAATTAAATCTATTAATTTAATAAGAATTTGCAATTTAATATTGAAGAAAATAAAAGATTTTGTGAATTGGAAATGGAAATAACATCTTGAATGAAATTCCAATGAATATTGAGATGATAAAAAAAACTAATCATTAACAATTGAAATGAAATTTCAATGACGAAATAACGAAGATAGTTATAACTGGTTACGAGATCAAATATAAGAAACAAATGTAAATGTATAATTGTTGTATGAAATAGAGAGTCAATGATAATTAAATAAAATCAATATTTTATAATAATTGGAACATTTGTTTGTAAATAATGTATTCAAAAATGTAATTAAAGGTTATGGTAAAGATTTATAGGTTACCTATTTAACCAGTCTATATAATTTATTGGAAATTGAATATATTTAAATGGTAAGCAAATGAAATTAAATACTATATCAATTGAAACTAGGATGAAATGGGAAATGTTAATGCAATAAAAATAAACAATGATAATTTTACCCATTAAATGATAAATTGATTCAATAACAGGATTTAGAAATCAAATGTATGGATTTAATCGGGAATTTAAATTATAATTACTGAATTAATTGAAATTTGGAATTGACTGCTGTAATTTATGAAATGACCAATAATAAGTTAATAAAAGAATTTTTTTAAAGGATTTTAAATTTTTAAGCAATCCAAAGTGATAGAAATTGGAAATAATGATAATTGGACGGAAAGGTGATTTAATTTAATATTAATTTATTTAATTAACTAGAAAATAGCCATTTTGGCCACTGACTCGAATTTCGACAAAATATGTTCCATCGAATCCGTAATGGTGAATTATTGTAGGATTTCAAGTTTCGTTGCGATCGGACTTATCTTTTGATCGTACGAGCTCGAAATGCTAGAAATCAATTTAATTGAAATCAATTTGAAATAAATTGATTTTAGCATAACTTCTTCGTACGATGGAATTTGGACCTGAAATCTGTTCCACTGATTTAAAATATTTTAAAACATCTATTTTGATATATGGGTTGGCCCATTTTCGTTTCGGAGGCAGAATGGGCTTTTGGGCCGATATCGTTCAATCAAATCTAATCCGTTCTTTCTATTTTCAACCTTACATATATATATCTGGTTATAAACCCTAGCAGCCTGCTATTCCTCATTTCTGTATGTATTAAACTTCTGTTGCTCCTCTTTCTCAATGGTAGACAAACCTTAAATTATCCAATTCAATTTCAATTCAAAAATCAACTTCAAAAATTCAAACTCCTCAATACATATAAAATTTTATATTGATCTGAAGCTCTCGATGAGCGCATCCCAGATCTGTAATTTGTTTTCCAATTTGAACCTCTGTTTGTCCACAAATTGGAGAATGAATTCCGGCCATTCATTGGCGTTCGATGATCGTTGTCCGATCGACAAATCAATGGCACTGCTGCATGGAGAGACGAACACGTAGTGCATCGGTGCAGTTAGCTGGAGGTTTTATCGGCTGGATCATTTCAGAAAAATTGGGTTAGGGTTTGGAAATATATGCAGCGGCTGGGGGTTTTCGTCGTCGATCGGCGAGTTCATTGGGTGGCGCGGTGCTTCGCGAGGGGGGAGGGGGCGACGCCGTGGTAGGGGCGACGACATCTAGGGTCGGCGGCGCGTCGTTTTCGTGGTCAAAGGTCAGGTCAACGGCACTGTGGATGGATCGATGCAAACGATATTTGGAAGAGGCATTCAGGTGACGTGTTGTTTATTTTAATCTATTTTATTTATTTAAATTTAAAATTGTGTAACTTCTAACTCGAATAACTTTCGCATACGAGGCCCGATTCACGCACGGTTTTCTCCATTAGGATCGTATCTGAATTTCAAACATTTTGAAGCTGGTTTGGACGGATTCGGAGACTATTCAATTTTTGGGTTTAAATTGGATTTAAATTCAATTTAAATTCAAAAGGTGAGTGTTTTAACCCACTCACAACTTCTAAAATTTCTTATGTGTATTAAATAAAATTTTGAAGTGGTTAGAAATTTATTTATAATTGTTTGGCATATTTTTAATCATCATCTCGTTTAAATTGAATCTATTGAATTAAATAGTTATTTAATTTATAATTACATATAAACTGCCAGTTAAATTGTTATTTAACTTATTATTGCATATAAACTGATAGTTAAATTGTTATTTAATTTATTATTGAATATAAACTGCCAGTAAATACCTGATATTATTATCTATTCTATATTGATGTTATTGTTTGAATTGGATGATGATCGTGATAAATGTTTAATGATTGATATTGGATGAATGGATGTTGTATTTTATATTGTTATAAATTGCAAGTTGTATGGATTTTTATTTCATTCAGGATTGCGGTTTGAAATGATATATAACCGTATTTATATTTTAAATTACAGAAATGATAAATATTCGTATCACTTGACCATAGGACAGAAAATTATATACAAACATCACGTTCTATATATAAAAATATTTTGAAATGATTTCTATGGTTTTGCAAAAGTAATATATGGGTTATATAAATATTGATTTTAGATATTACGTAAATGCTATTTTATATATATATAGTCAAATTCTTGACTTGAGCCATGTATAAATTTTCTGAGATAAATAAATTAATGATAAAGTTTGATTTTATTTAAAATATAATATGGTAAGTATTTATTTAAATTATATTTTAATATAGAATTTATAATGACTTAAATAAAACTAAGGTTGGAAGATAAATTTGAAATTGATTTGAATTAATTTATTTAAGAATTATACTCGAATAAATTTGATTTGAAATCTAAATAAAATTGAGATTTTAAAGGGTATGATTTTTATAACTTGATTTTTGTTTTGAGTGATTTAAATGAATGTCAAGTTGATTTAAATGAATATATCAAGTTAAATAAATTGAAAGAAGATCCAGTTATGTGAAGTTAAAAGTTTTATTTAAACAATATTGGGTTTATTAAGTAAACATTTCAAATCTAAATAATAGTAATTGAATTTGATATATAGGGAATTATCAAAGAATTAGTTTTGAAATGGTGGAATATTTAAAGCTTTGAAATATAGGGAAATTGAAATCGTTTATTTGGGGGTTCAAATCTGTATTTGGAATTAATTTGTGAAATGGAAGAAACTATTTTATTATAAAAATATTTAATGAACCATTTAACTCGGGTAGTTATGTTTCACAGTAATGAGTTTCAAAGTATTATGATTTGAAAGTGTTATGCTTTAAGTGTTTTGATTTCGAAGTGTTATAACTCTGAAAGTGCTATGATTTTTGGAAAAATGATATACTTGAAATAAAAATGATATCATATTGATTTAGTTTTTGAAACGGAAATGATATCGTATTTATATGGTTTTCAAATGGATATTATATTCTGGTTTTAAAGTATAAACTATTTTGGAAATTACCATGGCGTTATGATAACGTTTGGTTGTTAATGTGACTGGGATCGGAAGTTGTCATACTCTCTGTCAACTCCGAAAACCACTTTAACAACCGTGTACGCGGTGGAGATTCTAGAATGAAGTAGTATGGTGGCGATGTTTTATTAAAGTATATACGTGGACCCGACTCCCGTGAATTGGCATAAAGTGGCTAAACCAGGAGCAATTCTCGGGCCAAGGAGGTAGCCCCTCTTATCGGGCACACTCCTTCGATATTATATTTTGACTTTCGATTGATTTGGTGGCCACTTTTGATTTTTGATTTTGGGGGTGTGGCTCGAGGTGGGCGGTATTAGCTGCTATGCATTACCACCAACTATGATGCGTAATTGGTATATCTACCATGGCATTGCCTTGTGTGCCATGTCACCTAAACTAACGCGCTTTATGCGATTTTGGTTTTGTACCATACCTATGGAGTGCCCTCTAGCGATGCCCAATACAGGGGAGATTAGGTACTGTATAGACTATGGGAATATAAACGTGTGTTGATGTGGAAAATGTAAAGCCTTAACGCTATTTTTAATTTATATTATAGTTTATTGTAGACACCATTATAATAGCGTATATTACTACACAGTAGATAGTTTAACGGATCCTTAGGAGATGTGAATCCCGAGCATCTCTTAGGTTATTGCACTCACGTTAGACATTGGATAGGAGATGTCAAACCCCGTAAACATCTCTGACACCGTTTACACTCATATTTATTTACCGTTGATTTAACTCATATAAGATCTTTTAGTTCTGACTCGAGTGTTTTTTTCTTTTCGATTCACTCGGGTCAGTCTGAGCATTTCAGGATTCGAAGACTTTATTTCTGGAGGACAAAGACGAAGGTTGTATTACTATTATCTATTATATTATTCAGTACATCATGTACTCCGCTGCATTTTATTATTCTCTGGTATGTGCAACTTTGATATGTATTGTATAAATATAATCAAAAGTTTTGTAAACAGCTTCGTGAGCTGTTTATTTGATTAATATATTTTATCGTTCCACTGCAAGATTCTATTTTGTTTTCTTCTTTCTCTGTTTTTTTCTTATTTACCCTATAATAGTCCGCCTTTCTATATGGTTAGAGACGACACGTGTGTCTGCTTAAGCATACAAAAAGGCGGGATGTTACAATTCACCCGGAGACTGAATTCGAAAAATGGATTAAAATGAAGCAGCCTACCACAAGGAAAGACTTAAATTGTAAAGCAAGTCAGTACTTAAGGTTGGAGGAAATGCGGAAGCTGGAAAGGAAGTCTACTACCATGCAGCCGATGAACATCGGACAGAGTGATGTAGCAATGAATCAAAACATGCACGCTTCTGGAACTGCTGAAGGAGTCACAGGGAAAGATGGAAATCAAAAGAGGAAAAATCAAAACTCCATTAAAAGGAATGATAATGGCAACAATAAAAGGCTTAAAGGGTTTAGGCCCAAAGACTATACCCCTCTAAAGGACACTTCGGAAAATATTTACCTTGCAACATAAGGGACCGAGGAATATAAATAACCGCCCCAGGAAGGAAGCAACCGAGCAAAAAAATGCTCAGGAAAGTTCTACCGCTTCTATAAGACTCATGGTCATATCACAAACTAATACTGCCATCTAAAGAATCTCATTGAAGAATTGATCCGGGAAAACAAACTACGGCAGTATGTGAGAAAATCAAAGAACCTTTTCAATCTACGGCTCCTCAGCCTCCTCAGGAACGAAGGAATCAAGCTGGACCTAGTGAAGAAGGGTCCAAATGAACTGACTAAAGACTTGTTATTGGAACAGTATTTGGGGGACCATACCCCACACAATGAAGCTGGAGGGAGATGGAGCCGTATGAAATTTCATTCAAGCATGCTCCAAAGGAATCATGTCTCGTAGTAGAAGGTGAAACTCCAGCCAAGCTTAAGTATTGAGTGACGATATAGTGTTTCGGAATCGGGACACCAAAGGGATCAAACCCCGACTCTCGGTCCAATGGTTGTAACAGTGGGAATTGGCCCCACTTTTGTTCGACGAGTGTTGGTCAATAGTGGCAGCTCTATTAATATACTTTTCAAATGTACTTTTGATCAAATGAAGATCGACATGAAAAGCATGTCTACATGCCAAACAAAGATCCAAGGGTATACTGGCGAACCCAAGCATCCTGTGGTAACAATCGACCTACCAGTGGAGCTTGGAGAGGGTGATCGAAGAGTAACCCTTATTCAGACTTTTGTAACTGTGGATGAAATGTCCGCATATAGAATCTTCTTGGGATGGCCCGCTCAAGTAGATTTTAAAATAGCTCTGGCCCAATGGCGTCTAACCATGAGGTTCCCTACTGCAAATGAAATTGGAGTGGTGAAAGGAGATCAATTTGCCGCCAGAAAATGTTACATTACGGAGTTACATGAATCCAGAAGAAGAGAAAAGGGGAAGGATGTGGGGCGAACTCTCCACATTCATGAACTTCAAAATAGCAACTACAGAGCCACCCCTGGGTTGGGGATCATAGCCGATTCAACAAGGCTTTAAACCCTAGAAAGAAGAGCTCGAGGGAGTAATGAGCAGCACCGGTAGAATTGATGGCGTCTGCCCCGGTCGATATGGATGACCCAACTAAAGTAGTGAAAATCGGATCACACCTTGAAAACAAGATGCGTTTGGAGCTTACTTAATTTCTTCATTCCAACTTGGATGTGTTTGCATGGACGCATTCTAATATGTGTGGGGTGTCTCCAGAAATCGCATGTCATGCACTCAACATTGACCCCAAGTTCACACAGTAAAGAAAAAGAGGCGTAGTCTGGGTCCTGAACGGTCCAAGGCACTAAGAGAAGAGGTGGCAAGTTAATGGCTAACGGTTTCATATGTGGTGAAACTTATCCAGAGTGGGTATCTAACCCGGTCTTAGTCAAAAGGTCTAATAGGAAGTGGCAAACCTATATTGACTACTTGGACTTAAAATAAATTTTTTCCGAAAGATAGCTTCCCTTTCCCCAGAATATACCAGTTTGTGGACGGAACAGTGGGACACGAGCTACTATCATTCATGGACGCATATTCTAGGTACAACCATATCGTGATGCATGAGCTTAACCAAGAAAACAACAGCTTCATCACTAACGTGGGCCAATACTACTACGGGGTAATACCATTTGGTTTGAAAAATGTAAAGGCAACTTATCAAATGTTGGTAAATACCATGTTCAAGTGTCAAATCAGGAAAACGATGGAGGTTAAGTGGATGACATGTTGGTCAAATCATGAGCAGCTGTTAACCGCCTGGATAACCTCGTTGAAATGTTCGAAATACTCTGAAAGTACGGAATAAAACTCAATCCACTCAAATGTCACTTCGGGGCATCCTCGGAAAATTCTTAGGATTCATCATAAGTGCTAGGGGCATCGAAGCAAATCCAGAACAAATAACAGCACTACGAGAAGTCCAAGCTTCGAAGAATAAGAAGGAACGGCAAAGCCCGAATGGAAAATCCACAGCACTAAGTCTATTTATCTCAAAAGATAGTCGGCAAGTGTATACCATTCTTCGATGCGCTGAAGAAAGGAAAGAAGAACTTTGAATGAAGCGAAGCTTGTCAAATAACATTTGAAGAATTATATGGCACATGCAGGCTCCACTAATCCTATTGAAGCCCGTTGGTCGAGAAGACCGGTTCATTTACTTAGCGACCTCACCCTATGCATTGAGCGCCGCTCTTGTGTGTAAAGAAGGAAAAAACCAGCGACCCGTGTATTACATTAGCAAGCGGTCCACTAGAGCCGAGAAAAACTACCCGATATTGGAAAAACTAGCTTATTGCCTCTTGATTACATCTAGGAAGTTATGACCATACTTTTAGGCTCATACAATTAAAGTGTTGACTGACCAACCCATGAAGCAAGTTTTATATCATCCTGAAACTTCCAGGTGACTTCTCAAGTGGAATATAGAACTGAGTCAATATGATATCACATACCACCCAAGGAAGGCCATCAATGGGCATGCGTTAGAAGATTTTATCACTAAATTTACTATAAAGGATGACGAGGAAGAAACACAGCTGGAAGTAAACACACAATGGAGACTCTTTGTCAATGGTGTATCTGACAACCTTTGTTTGGGAGTAGGAGTAGTGCTTATAAACCCGAAGGACGAGCAATTAGCTACGCTCTGTGCTTGGAATTCCCTGCTACAAATAACGAAGCGGAATACGAAGCACTGATTGCAGGACTAAAAGTTGTGAAAGAGCTCAAGATAAAATCTGTTCACATAAACAACGACTCCCAGCTGGTCGTTTGTCAAGTAAAAGGGGAATACCAGGCTCGAGGGTAGAATCTTCCCCGTACCTAGCTAAAGTGCAAGGACTGCTAAACAGCATCGAACACTACACCATAACCCACAATCCACGGGAGCAAAACATCAAGGCAGATCATTTGGCTAAACTAGCAAGCTCTAGAGAAGCTCAATCATTGGGGCTAGTCCTAGTTTAACTCTAACCAACCCAAGCGTAGACCAAATGGATGTCGATTGGATCCTTGAGATCACCATCGAGCTAGATACATGGATGAGATCGATAAGGGAATATTTACTTCCAAGGGTTTTTCGAAAGACCGAAATCAACGGAAAAAGCTTCTCCGAAAGGCACTGCTATTCATAATACAAGACGGCTCAATCCCTCTTCTTAGGTGTGTGTCCGATGACGAATCCCGATGAATCCTAAAGGAAGTGCACAAAGGCGAATGCGGAGACCACACTAGGAGCAAACCCTTGCAAAGAAAGTCCTATGGTATAGGTACTTCTGGCCAACAATAAACTGCGACAGTATAGACTACTTCAGAAAATGTGATGATCGCCAAAGATTCAGCAAAATTAAATGAACTCCATCAATAGAGCTAACGTAGGTGGTCAGTCCATGGCCATTTGCAATATGGGGAATCGACCTGATCGGCGTCCTACCAGTAGCAAAAGAAGAGGCCAAATATGCTATAGTTGCTGTTGATTATTTCATGAAATGGGCTGAAGCGGATCCGCTGGCCACCATAACCATAATGAAATTCATTAATTTTATTACTAAGATCATTATTTGCAAGTTTGGTGTGCCGTAGAAAATCATCACTGACAATGGAACTCAATTCAAAAGTACCGAGTTTAACGACTTCTGCCAACGCTTCTGAATTGAGAAGAGCTTCTCTACAATAGCTCATCTGCAAGCGAACGGGCAAGTGGAAGCGATAAACAAGATCATCAAGTCTACCATTAAAAGGTGACTAGTTAAAGCAAAAGGACATTGGGTTGATGAACTACCAATTGCATTATGGGCTTACGGAACTACCCAAAAAGCGGCAACTGGCCACACTCCATTCGCTCTGGCATATAGCATAGATGCAATGATTCTTGTTGAGTTAGAAGTCCCCTCGCACCGAAGGAAAATTTTTAATCAAAAATAAAACGAGCAGCTCCTACTTGGATCATTTGATATGATTGACAAAAGAAGGGAAGAAGCCGAGTTGAGAACGGCTGCCCACCAAAAAAGGGTCGCACGATACTTCAACTTCAAAGTTCACAACCAAAACATCAAAGTGGGAGACCTTGTGCTCACGCAAATCTACATCATTCCAGGGGCCTTCAGACCGAACTAGGAAGGACTATATGTCATCAATCAAAAGCTAAGGGATGGAACTTTCAAGCTAACAACCTTTGTCGGAATCCAAATTCCCAGGGCATGGAATAGGGAATCACTCCGTCATTACTTCATTTGAAAACTACCTTATGTACTTTCTATTTTTCAACAAATAAGCCATCCCGGGATGTCGGGGGCATTGTAAATAGGCAAAAGCCTGCCCTGCTTTCCTTAATAAAATTTGATTCGCTTTTTGAACCAGTAAAACTGTGTTCATAATAACTACCTGCGGAGTCAAAAGGAAGCAAATCGACTCAAACCGTTGGATCGATGGAACCTATTCTTTTTCCTTCTAAAAATCGGTGTTGCCCCGACAATATTAGGAGGGCTAAAATAAACACTCCTCATATTTCCCAAGATAGGCAATACCAAGGAGTACAAAAGCCATGCATTCCTTAAGTCGCGCACTAACTCTTAAAAAATTACACTGCTCACATTGCTCGAAGACAGGGAATACCGAGGAGTATGAAAAGCCACACATTACATAAGTTGTGCACTAATCCTTAAAAAATTACATTCCTCACGTTGCTCGAAGTTAGGCAACACCGAGGAGTACGAAAAGCCATGCACTATTTTTTAAAACTCACACTCCTCACGTTGCCCGAAGATAGGAAACACCGAGGAGTACCAAAAGCCACGCACCACATACGCCGTGTACCAACATTTCGACATAAAATTCCTCACATTTCCCGAAGATAGGCAACATCGAGGGTACTAAAACCGTTCAAGATCGATGGGTTGTATCAGTTCCAAAAGCCACGCATTTCATAAGCCACACATTAACTCTCAAAACCATGAAATCACACTCCTAAACGTAAAATCCTCACGCTGTCCAAAGATTGGTAACATTGAGGAGCACCGCCATGAAATCATGCTCCTAAAACGTAAACCCCTCACATTGCCAAAGATAGGCAAAACAAAGGAGCACTAGAACCATTCCAGATCGAAGGGACATATCGACCCAAAAATCCATGCATCCCGTAATCCGTGTGCACTTTCAAGTCTCGGAATTTCCTCGGCATACCAGTGAACTTGTTCATACATAAGTAACAAGATTCAACCCACTCTCATTGTTGGTAGCAGTGGATGCGACTTCAACAAAATCGGAGTCCTACAAACCAACGATTTTTTTTAATTGTTGACACTTGATGACTAATATAACATTCATCGTTGACAACGTGTAACTGCCTACAATGAAGTCATACAATGTACAAAAACTTGGACTACATGATAAAGTTACAAAACTTCTAAAAGAAGAAAAATCAAGTTGCGACTAAGTCAAATTTCAAGTTTTGATATGCAAACTATTTAAACCATAAGTTAACGGCCATTTGTCAATTGTTTGTGGTAAACAGCCCTATGAACTGGGGAAGGGGCATACACCAGCACTTAAACAAAAATACTAAAAAGCAATAATTTCACAAGTTTTGTTACTCCAAACAAAAAATTTGGCAGTAATCATAGGACTAGATAATTGTGCAGTTAAAGCGCTCGGCAGATTCGAAGCGGTGGAGGTGCAAAACGTCATAGCAGGGATACAGTGAGGATATAGCGGGATATAGCGGATGGCTCTAAAATAGTATGTAAAACTCGTACTTAATGTTTTTACAAATATATAAATGGTAATTAAATAAAAAACTATCATTCAATTGAATTATAATTAATACATAAATAATTTTAAACAAAAAACATATGCGAATATACCCTTAAATAAACGTAAAACTGTTATAAATAAAATCAAATAAATTAGTTTCATAATTTTTATAATGTATAAGTGCAATTTTTTAATTCATTTTATTAAAGAAGATATAGCGGAAATAGCAAAATATAGCGGGAATAACGGGATTTAGCGGAAATAGTGGGGATTGAAGCGGAAATAATATATTTTGGGGCTATATGGAAAAATCATAGCGGTAGAAATCCGCTATGAGATATAGCGGGGTTATAGCGGGGGTAATAGCAGGGCATTAACTACACAGCTAGATAAAGTAGAGTGAAAGTATATAGAGTAAACGTAAGTGCACAAAACACATATAAGCAAATAATTGCAAACAAAACAAGTATAGGTTCACAGAACGCATATGTACAAATAAAAAAGGGTAAAGTCAAAATATCAATGTATTACTTATAATTTTCTTTTATATTGGGTCAAAATTAGAGGGCCATACCCACACAACACTGGCCAACCAAAGGAAAATACAGACTCTACAACAAAACACTAAGTGCAGACTCTACACTTGAACAAAATGACTTAGAAAGACCAAAATCAGATCGGTGGCCGTCCAGGCTCATTAGCGTTTCTTTCCACTACTCCTATTTTCGCCTTTTGTTTGAAGTTTTTGCTTTGCCTAGGGAGTAATGTTGCTGTCGGTGATGTCAACGGTCTCCTCAGTGCTAATTTCCTCCTTCTTCTTTGCAATTTTTTCAGAGGATTCTCCCTTTGATTTACGTTTCCTTGACTTGTGGGAGCTCTTGGAGGCCTTGATTGCTTCAAAATTCTCCTTTATTGTGCCAACTAGCTGCTCTTGAGTCTTGCATGGCCGCTCAGTCTGAACTTTATACTTTCTAGCTTCGGCCACCATTACGCCACCTTCTAAAGATACCAAAGGGTCATCGAAGCCATAAAGTGAGGCGATCTTCTCATACTCCAGCCTTGGCTACGAGCCAGATGTGGACATGGAGACCAGAGTAGGAATGGAAACTAGCACAGAAGCAGTGGAAATAGCAGCAGCTCCAGGCGTCGAGGAAGCTGGCAGATCAACAGATAAGGTAGAAAGACCCATAAGATCAAAAATGAAAGCATTAAATTCTTTCTGCTCTTGCCGCGTAAGTTGAAAGCTATTGAACTCGGGGGAAACAAGAGGATTACCTACATCGGAAGAATGACCTAGAATGTCAACTTCGCAATCGCTGCGTTCACTATCCTTCGATGGCTCTACAATACGACGGGAAACCTCAAGCTTGGAACTTGTCAATGGATCACGGGGTTGCCACGATGGCTCGCCGGCACCAGAAATGAAGGACTCTGTAAGTGCTTCAATGGCCACGGTCAAAGCAACATTGGTAGCTTCTTTCTCCATCTCAACCTGCAAAATCTCTTGGCCCTTCAGCAATGCCTTCTTTGATTCTTCATTAAGGTAGGTGTTTTCTAACTCACGCTTGGTATAAATGTTGCCGCTGTCATGAAAGCGGGTCAAAATTACTTCCCAGACCATAGCAAGAGTGCGTAGAAATTTAGGGCCTAAGTAGCCGGGCTCCCCTTATGTAGTAAAGATTTGACATAAAAATTCAAGATGGTCTCGTCCATCTTTTCCATCATCCTTTCAAAAGCATTTTGAAGCTCCAGATAATCCACCGTAACGGCAGCCTTTTCAACCTTGACGCAAGACTTATCGACGCTAAGCTGCCCGATTTGTTCTCGTAACCGAGCGATTCTCAACCTGGTCAAAGATGGTCTTATTGTGCCCCCTCCAATGATAAGGTCGTGATCGGAGATAGTTTTCTTCTAGGCTTTAATTGTCACACTACGAGCAGCCACTTCCTCCTTTAACTTAGCCTCTTCGGCATGAGCCTTCTTTATTTCGTCCCTATAGACGATCCCAATTCTCTCATGGGCCTCTTTCACTTCTTTCAGCAAGTTGGTGTTCCTTTTGCTTTCTCGCAGCACCGCTTCTTTCTTCTCATTCAGCTATTTAATCCTGGCATCACGTCCTGTAAACGCTCTTTCAAAATCATCCTTCTCTGACTCAAAATAGAGGATTTCCTGGTAGTTGTTGCAATTGGTATCTACGAGCTGCTTACACAATTTTCCCACCCTTCGGTCCATTATAAACCTTTTTGGATAGCCTAAAGATGTGGCATGTGAGAATCTCTACGGATCGGACAGAGACTACGATCAAACTTGACCCCCTTTAGAAACCACCTAAGGAGCACCGCCTAAAGCTTGGAAAGACCCGACGGAAGAATTTAGCCTGGTCTCCGGTGGGGACGTGAAGCATCGGGGGTAAGAAAAATAGGAGATGGCGGGATGTAAGTTGAAGGCGGAACAGGGACAGAAGTAACGGGATATCCAGACCTGTAGAAGAGCGTGTCGGTGCAAAAGCTTGTTGTTCTGAAGAATGCGAACGGTGATCGAATTTTGACCTCTTCGATGGCTTCTCCCTCTCAATAAGTCCTCCTCTTCTCATATCCACCTTTGTATGACCGGCACCGCTCTCCCTTACCTTGGCGATGATTTTCGGCCTCTAGATCTTCCTTCTTCTATACTCTTCATCTATTTCTCAAGGTTGGTGACGGTCGGAAGAACGCTTGGACCAGCGCTAGGATTCAGTGAATTCCTCGAAGTCATCATAAAAGCTGCATCCTCTCATCATACCTTACACAAAGCATAAATAAAAGGATTTAGAAATAGAAAATAGACATATAAAGTGGGTGTACAAGTGGGCGTGACCCTAGTGAAGCGTGTGATGTGTTTGGGAGGAGAGCCTAAAACAACGTCACAAACCAAATTGAGTAGGTGTTGCAAAAGGAATCAGACTAACTTTGGATGCAACGTGGTTCAAACGAGTGGGCACCTCATAAATTTTAAATCTTCCCCCATAAGCGTGTCGAAATCAACGTAAGCATCCGTCAAACCTCTAAACTCCTCACCAGCATCTTTGCTCGGAGTGTCCTGACGTCCCCCGATTCCTGGGGCATTGTCTTTATCACTTGTGTCGGAGGGGGTGAGCTCGGAATAATGGGGCTCATCTCCAGAGTCTCATCGCACGAATTAGAATCCCCATCATCGGATTCTGCATAGAAATCATCGCTAGAGGTGGACTCATCGCTACTACTCTCGATTCCCCCTCCTCTTTTTTCTAAGCCCACCGCAGCTTTGCCTTCCCTCTGTTTGAACTTTTCTTCTCCTTCTTCCGAAATCAAAGGTATTTTGACCGGGCGCTTAACTCTAGTCACAACTACATCTCTTCTATCATAAGCCTATTCGCTGATTCTCTGGACAAGCCCTATCTCTCTTGAGAAGTGCCTTATTCGAAGCCATGAGAAAAGGAATTGGATCGCGTGCGAACCCTAGATCGAGAAGGAGAGCAGGCTTTAATTGGAATGGCGTACCTCCCCGGATGCAATGACCCATGTCGGAGTAAGTTTTCGTCAGTCAGCAAGACTTTAAGGGACCTTTCCTTAGCATCAATAGCCTTCAAGGTCCCAAAAACTTCATCGAGAGATAGTCCTTATTCAACCTCGGGATAACTACAATAAATGTTCGACCAGTTAGAGGCCCGGCAGTGAACGCCAAAACTCAATAAATAAGAAAAAGAACTTAGCTCCCGTCATCCACAAACGATTAAACCCTTTGAGGCACCCGACGAAGAAATATTGTGTCTTAAACTGGGAAAGGTTACTCTACAGTCGTAACACAATTTTATATTCCTTTGAGCTTCGATTACGACCAAAGACAGTCACTCATCCATTCTCTTAAATAAAGGAAAGTACCATAACTCGTCGAAGCTCAGAGCACGATTGAATGTGCGCATGAAAAGGACATGCAAACAAGTTAGGATGGCATAGGCATTGGGATGAATATGGAATGTGGCAATGCCTAGATTTGAGAGAATCTCGTGCAAAGAGTCATTAAAAGAGGGCATAACTCCATTCAGACACAAATACTTATGGCAAGTGGTATATCCCGGAGGAGGAATGTAGGCAAACTTGTTCTTTTCTGAAAGTCGTACATCTTCCTTCGGTGTGCCGTGTTGCACGCAGATATTGTGCAGAACCTGAGTGGAAACCATGGAAGAAGCTCTTTCTGGTGGGTTGAGTAGAACCCAAAAATTAGGAGGATTTCGATCAAAGACCGGACCTACTGAGACCAACTGGCCTTATTCAGCCTATGAGATGGAAGGAGAAATGGCGACAGATGATGATCTGGCTTCCGAAAGTGACGGGCTTCCTTCGCTTGACTTATGGCGGGAAGATGAATGTTTCATTCTAAAACAATAGAACTCGCGCCCAAAATGGTTAGGTGATTCTATTCTAAACTAATAATTTCCCCTACAACGCTTGAATTCCGAAGAGACATTGGGTCGTGCCGACACAACGGATTTCAAGTATGTATGGAGGCAAGTGCAGTGTGTTGTTTATAGGGGGTGAGCTCGGAGTTCGAAACACTAAAAATGCTTTATCCCGTGTAGATAGTTCGCTCGTAGTAGAAAAGGAAAAGGACTTCCCATATCATTTCCATTTGTTTTTACTTCCTTTACACTTGCCTATTATCTATCAATGATCGATAACGGATCCGTTGTTCGAATTGACACAGAAGATTCTTTTCATTACAGGGACACCGAGCATGCAAAAAGCAAGTCAAGACCAAATTCTTCAAATAGCCAGGACCAATTCATGATGTGTCATGCAATATCTACTGTAGAACTTGGCACAAGTCAGTTTTGGCTTAATGAACGAAGATAGCAACATGTGTAAGCACCGGGACAAGGCCCGAATGTCATTCTAAGAGAAACTCAAGACTTGATTTACTATCTTCCTCCATTAAGCCACAATCAACTCAAACTCTTCACGACCAACATTACAAAAGCAACCTCACCATTGAATCGTTAAATGAACATCATAATCAGCAAAACCCACTTCAAAATAAACTCCAAAGACAAAACTGGTCAAAGGCTTAAGATCGAAGAATCAGGAAAAGATCGGCGGCAACATAAGGAGATTGCGAACTAAGTCTATGGTGGTCTGTATGCAGTTGGCGGACTAAGGCGACGTCAAACTAGTTGATGGCGAACTAGGGTACTGACAACGTAGAAGGAATCACTGCCTTAGGCAAGATCGATCTCTTGGAATTGATGGATCGGGCCGATGGAACGAAGGCAAGAATCGCTGCAAGTGTTCAGCACGAAGGAAAGCCCAGGTCGTAGAGAAAGTGAAGAATTAGGTCGGCTCAACTGCATAAATAGGAAACAAAATAGATGAAAAATATCTTAAGTACTCGAGTCGCCAATGATCCATCTGCTATGGATCACTAGAGATCCATCGACTATGAATCGCCAACGATCCATCGATTATGGATCGCTAGCGATCCATCGCTATGGATTGTCAACGATCCATAGAAGTGACCATCTCTAACTTCAAATTTGCACCGCGACATCCACCTACTATTTCAAGGTGTACCAAGAAGCTGTGAAGAGAAATTTAATCCGTAATGACAAGTAGTAGCGGTCGAGACCAAAACTAAGTGATCATCAAGGTGACCAAGCTCACGTCCACAAAGCCCTAACACGATTAATTGAATTTAACAAGCAGAGACTAAGGGCGATAACTTCTAGAGCACAACTTGTTTCCAACGAAGACATACTCTGGGAAAAATGTTATTCGGGCTTTTAACCCATCGGGATCTAAGAAAAAAAAGAATGACTGGATGGATCAGAATGGCTCAGAGCTCAATCAAAAGGGGCCAAAGCAACGATCGAGTTTAACAAAACCAAGAGACCAGTGTTCGTCCAGTCCAGCCAGCATCTAAATTCAATTAACTAGGAAATCATCATCAAAACAAAAACGATGTAAGGCGAGACTGCACGAACAACGTCGAAACAAAGCAACAAAAGCATGCCAGACATAAGAGTCGAGAAAAAGTCTAAGTGCATGGATTAATAGCGATCCATACTTCATTACTTGGTCGTTAAGGCACATGGGAAGTGAAGAAAGCCAAATTATGCTAAGTGTATGGATCTCTAGCGATCCATACACCAAGGATCACCAGCGATCCATAGTTGATCAAGGAATCACAGTGACCTAAGTAGACAAAGAAGAAGGTGGGGCAAAGAAGCTAGCTCGCACTCGAGGTTCTGCTATGGATCGCTAGCGATCCATGTTTTTGGCTCGGGTCACGAGCTAAGCTCTACTAGATCATCCTATGTCCATCTGCAAGAAAATGACAAATAGGCCTGGCCTAGAAATTTTCCAATATCTATAAATACCATCCTACCTGCAACACAAACGGAATCTGCTTCGGACTAGTTGCTGAAGCTCTGTTGGAAACTTTCTTCACTCTTTATCACCCTCACAATAATCTCCCAAGGGATTCACTTTGATTCTCCAGTGGATTCCAACTTTGGGATTCAATCTAGTTAAGGATAATCAAAAGACTTGTAATCAAATAGTACTTTTAATAAAAACTATAAAGTGGACATAGGCTTCGCTAATAGCCGAACCACTATAAAAATCTTCTTGTCTTCTTTATTTTTACTGCTCTTTTCTATACCTATTATCCGTATTATTGCTCTATGAGAACAAGGTTAGTGCTGTTACACTTAAACTATGGTGTTGATCCATTTTTTGGGTTAACAAAACCTTCTATGCTCTGTGCAAATGTCCAAAAATCCCCCAAAATCGAACGTCGTCTGTATAAGCATTATGCATGATAAACAGTGCCAAGATTACTTTTCTGTATTGCATAAAGAAACTATGACAAGTTATTGTAGGATGATTCCCAGTCATGTAAATATTTTCGACACGGCTTTGCTTAGTCCTTTCCAAGCTCTCATGTGGCTTATTCAAATTTGATATGTATTTTCCATAAGCTCTTAGATAGATTTTGCAATGTAATTTGCGTTCGATCGAATATGTGGAAGGACTTTGGTGCATATGAACTTCACTATTACTTGTCTATGATTGATTTGATGATTGGATTTGAGCATGTGTGATCACTACCGTAATTTTTTATCACCCACCATCCAACATGATCTCTTTTAGAAATAATAACATGCAACTGCCATGGACAATTATCATTAATATCACATATAGATGTGGACTCTCTAGCATGAGACTTAATATTTTTAAATGAAACCTAACATTTTATCGACTATTCACTTATATCTTCAATTAAAGATTCCTTTGATTTGAAAATCATACCGACTCGAGGGCCTTTCTTCACACATTCCAGTACAAACATTTCATCGGTAAATTAAATTTCTTACATAATAGATCTTTTCACGATTGTGTCATTGCATTGGTTGTCCTCAAACATTTTTTCCATCTTGATATACTCATCATTGTCATTAACATCCTCTGGAATATCATCTAATAGAGCATCATTATTAACATTCATAACATCTATCCATGTGTCATCTTCGTCAAGTGAAGTAGCAATTTCCATGCAATCCAAATGCGATACATCATTATCAACATTTCCACCCTCCATAACTTTAGTTTCAACATGTTCATCTTCATTTTCTTATACATATTCGTTTGAATTCTGAATTGGAATGGACTGCGGAGGATACAACATGAAACCATATCCGGGTGACTATGGTGGATATAGGCTGAGATTATATTTGGGTGTCTGTGTATACAACCTATAAACAAACAAATAATTATTAATCCCAAAAATATGTAGAATAAGAATGAAACATACATGCATCACATGAAATCATACCTAGATGTTTGTGTGTAAACATTTGATGGGCGGTATGAATATTATAGGTAGAACATTCGACTTGCAGTGTTACTCGATTCGGCCGGCTTGCATAATCTACGATAAAAGTGTGCGGTTCAATTGTTTGTACCACCCCCTTCTTTATGTACAACTCGATTACTTTCATCCCTACACAAAACATAGAATCGACGTCGTCGTCATCGTTCACCTCAGTAGCAATCTAACCATCATTTGTAACCTATTTACTTACTAACGAGATGTCCAATTCAGTTGAATTAATATTTATAGATTTGTAACTTGCCATTTTCAACTCAAGATAATTACAACCATTCCTCACTTTAATTCTTTATGCTTTGCGACTATTCTATTCGATGATTAAATCACCATCATAGTGATAAATAATCAGTATGGTTGTCATAGATCAAGAAAATTTCAAGAAACAAAATTTCCATCATTGATCTAACAAAATAAGTAGACAGGGTTTTAAATCTTTATCTTAAATCTAGAGGAAAGTGAAACCTTGTATTGATATTGACCGATCCCTTAATATGTGGGGTCATGCCGAATGTTTATAATAGTTTGGATCGGTCGCCTTATCTTTCTTTCTATCCAAGTTAGTGGATTGTTGAGATTGGCACTTTGCTCTCCTCTTATTTCTTCATTCGACGGTGTGTTCTAGTTGGGCATCAAGGTGCGTAGGGGTAGTGAAGCTAAGAAGATATCGGCCAATTAATATACCGGCCTTCGTGATTTCGACACTTCAGCTAAAGCCTCGAATGGGCCTTCGTGAATCTCTATACCGATCTCACTTGGGAAATGAATCCCAAACTCTTTTGCTTGATTTGTCCCCATAGTTGCTGGTGTCCCGCTTTCCAACTAGAGCAATACTAATCTGGGGCTCTCGGGCTTCTTATTATCTCTGTCTCTCTCTGTCTCTCTCTCTCTCATTCTCCACTAGATCCGTGTAGTTCTCACTTCACTAGCTTCACACGTTCAGATTCAATCCAGCTACAGGTTTCCCTATGGCTACCTTGTTACGACTTCACCCCAGTCGAAGACTCGCTAGGATTTCTATTCTAAACTAATATACTAGGAGCTGCGATATTGAGAATGTGAGTCTTGCGACAAAGCAGATGAACTACGTAATTAAACTAAAGGAACCAAAAATGGAAAGGGCTGTATCACATCGATATATTAATTCGTTTTATGCCCCAAATGAGATGGGGAATCAGTCACTGCTACGCACCTTCATCTTTCTGAATGAATTGAGGTTCGACCCGGCTTTGTCAATTTAAATGAATTTGAGTGGGTTTGTTATATTTTTTGTTGAGTTGTAGTAAAAGCAATGGAGTTTAAGTTTCTAAAATAAGTTGTAAAAAAAGAGTTATGTTGGAGTAGAGAGGGGTATAGGGTATTATAAGCTACTGTTAGGCCAACATCAAGCCCATGTACATGCACAACTTATAGTTACACATGTTGCTTTTATACGATAGTGCAACTCAAAGTTGCGCTACTGTCTAAGAATAGAGCACAACTCAAAGTTGCGCTACTATCTAAGAACAAAGCGCAACTTAAACTTGGGCTATGAGTTACAGGCACAACTCATAGTTGTGCCCGTATCCTGCTGCTATTTAAAAACCAGCAGCTCATACAGGTCTATATTAGCACATCGACATGATTGAAAACCAACTTATTTCAAGCTAATCGAATTCCACTTAAGCACATCATATGCATCTCTTATAAACCAAATATATATGAAAACAACGATAACAAGAAGTTTCAAAACTGCTAATTAATTAAACAACATACGTACCTTGTTCTTACATCAATAAAGTTCAACTTCAAATGCCAATACAAGTTATAAATAAAAACCCAAAATAATAACCTAAAATGAAATCTACTGTTTAAGGTTCCTATCACACTACAAAATCTCAAAAGTACACCTACCATACTACTTAATCTCTTAAGTTTCTAATTTCACATGGTGTTCTTCTTTATGTTTGGGTCGGAAGCGGTTAAGATGGTCCAGCTTCAATTACACCATGCGTCTCTCCCACGTCTTCTTTGGTATGTTCAAGGAAAATGCCTTAGGTGGATGAGGCACAAAAGGTCATGGTCATTCGAGCGTGTGTCTAGCAAGAATCGATTTGATAATTTCTTTGATGTTGAAACACTTACCTTCAATTCGATCTTCATCTCCAAGGTCTACAAGAGCATCATCAACTTCATTTAAAATAAGGTACGACTCTTGAACCTGAAACAAAAGAAGTATCGGCATAAGTACGTAAAGCTACTTGAATGAGTTTAGATATGAAAACTTATTTAATCATACCAAGTCATGTTCCTTGGGTCCTCGTGGAGAATATCTAGGCAATATAGTAGATGATTCTTTAAAAAAAATCATCGCTTTATAAACCAGTACTAATTGTAGTATTGCTTGAAGGTGACTCTTGTTATGCATTCAACTTGTACATGATCCAACCTGCGATCCCATCTGGCTACAAACATATTATACAAATCTCTATTCGAACCATTAAGGAACACTTGCTTGGCTGCATTCAGTATATGTTGATTTAGGCCAAATTGCCTCATTACTTTATCCAGGTAGTGCATGGCCACACTTTGCAAGCAAGCGATTTGGGTTCTTGAACACCAAGTTTGTTCTCCATCCAAGCAAACTGGCGGTAAGTCGTCTCAGTTGTGTATGGCGTCTGATCAACATTATATTGCTCCATAACATTAAGCTCATTGCATTAGAGTATGAGATGACTAGTTGGATTATCTCTCCAACGTCAATCTCCCGTCCATCCACAATCAATGAACAAAATAATATTTGAATATTGTACTAAAACATAGAGTTTTCAATAGATATTAGTAGCGGTTTTTACTTATCCCCATAAGATAATCTAGCAGTGACAATGGGAAAAACATTTGGATGAGCAATGGAAATACACATCCATAACCAAACCTTAGAAACATGCATCCATGACCAAATGTGCACATTATCAGTGTTAAATAAGGTCTTTAAAATATTAGTACAATTACAAGTGAAAAATGTTATACCTATATAAGGGTTTGGCAACCGGCTAATGTGTTCGGCTTCCTTAATGCCAAATTATCCAACTTCTTATACACACATAAAATCGTGCTACTCAACAAATAGTCAAAAGTAATGGAAAAGTCCTGTAGCAGATATAACCATTTGACACTTATTCGACCCTTGGAAATGATTTGAATAAAAACGGGATGTTATAAGAAGCAATATGATACCCCGTGTGAACTGTTCTAGCTTCTTGACTGATGAATCAGGAGTAATGTCCCAACTAATTATAAGGTCGTTTATCTGTAATGATCCGTATTTTTAACATCGATATATTTGAATAATTGATTTAAATATTGAATCGTTAATTAATCGATGGTCCCAAAAATATGATTTTTAACATACGGTTGAATCAGGACTCGAGATCAGTTTCGTTGAGTTCGTATCGATGTTGCGAATTAAAATGAATATAAGATCGCTATACTTGAAGATCAGATGATTCAATGGCTGAAACGGTCTCGAAAAGCACGAAATTAGTATCTCGAAGTGCAGTCTTGGATAGCAATGACATTTATACCATCAGGACCGAAATAATGTGGTGATGCACGTAGACGAGTTTCATGGCGATCGGATGCGTCTTTGATCGTATGAGCTCAAAATGCTCGACTGTTTATTTGAGAAATAAAATAAAAGAAATATAATAATATTACCATCAAAACTATCTTTTCTCTTGTCCAAATCAAGATCACTATTCCATTACTTAGTCGAGAATGACCAAAATCGATGATCGCCTCCTTCAAGTTCATTCAAAAATTAATTTCAATCAATTCGCTCAACGTAAAATTCCCAATCAGTTTCACTAAATCCATATCGATGAGATTTTAATGATGACCACGATGGAATTTTGATTCATTGTGTTCAGCGATGACGTCCACCTCCTTATGGCTGAAACTAGGGTTTAGACTCGTAGGCGGATTGGTTTTTGGCGTTGGATTTCTCTTCGTGAGAGACATCTTCCCACCAAAGCTTGTCAACTCTAGTTGCTCCTAGCAAAACGCATCATTTTCCTATAGGGAGGGCTGCTATCAGGTCATTTGTGGCATATGGAATCGGTTGTGATGGCGTTGGGTCTGGGAGAAGGAGAAGCGTAGTGGAGTCAGTTGGACGATGCGTCGTTTCATCGGGAAACGAAGGAGAAATCGTGGTTTGAAGTTTGTGGCTATGGGTTGATATGCACGTAGAATGTGCAAGTTTGGGGAAGATAGTTTAATCTCTAATGAAGGTAAATAGCTTAGTTAATTAATTAGTTAAGTAATTTAAATATTCAAATCAATCCATTATCTTATAAACGAGATCTCTTTTGCATACGAGGTACATTTAGGATGTTGCTTCTTGTGTTGCGCTCATGATAGAGAGCTCTATGACTTCATGAAGGTTTGGTCAGATTTGGATGAGGTGAGTGATATTGTCTCTCACTATACTATGACTGTTCATATAGTATTAAAATGACATTTTGAAATGTTTTCTAAAATGTGATTTCTAAAATGCTTAGCATATATATTATTTTACAAAAAGAATTGAAAGTGTTCAAAAATAGTTTTGAATTAAATATCGCATTTTTCCCATTTACGGAATATTTTGACGATATTGATGGATTTCGGCTATTTTGATATAAATCACACTTTATCCTATATTGGCTGCTTGGATGGATTGCATTGTGCTGTTATAGACATATATAAGCTATTATAGATGTTAGAATGTTTGTTGGTTGCATGTATGTTAGTTTGGTTGTTTTGGTTGAAAACGCCGTTCGAAGGCGATATAGTATTGGAAATGTCCCACAATATATGATTTTGTGCATAGAATATCGTGCACACCGATGGATATGAAAATGGAAGATGGATTTAGAGATGTGCTTCAAATTTTGGGACAGATGCTGGACCTTTCCCTTTGTCTTGTATTTAACAATTTTTGGTTAAGTACACAACCAATGTAGTCGTGTTTAACTACTCTAGAGTGGTCGATATCTACCACTATTGATGATGGCTAATTTGTCCATTTTTGATGTGGATGATGGAATGGCTTTGAGATGCATGATGCAATGGTTCGTTCGACATTCAATTTCAGTGATTAGGCTCTTCGACGAGCGGTTTTAGTGGTGAAGCGAAGATGTGATGCTTCGACACGATGACTCAATGGTGCAACGATGATGGTTCTAGATGGAAAGTGGGCTTTGATGATGGATAGCCGTACTTCAAGATGCATAGTAGTTGACTATGAGTAGTAATGAGGAGACTATCGGAGGGAGGCTATGGGACGCATGATGACACTTTATGACTTATGATGGTTGTCTAAAGTAGTTCCTAGCCACACCGACTTCTGATGGGAGTTGTAAGGACAGTTATGCGATGAGCTCTAGTATGGATGATGGGTGCAAAGGGATCAATGGTACTTGAGTGTTGAGATGGATTGACGTGGTAACGTATCTAGTCTCAAGCATTGAGATGGATTGACATGGTGACATGTCTAGTCTTCAAGATGGATTGAGGCATTGACGCATCTAGTCTCGTGATATTGGGGTGGATTGGTGAGGTGATGTGCCTAGTCCCCGAGCTTGTGAGTTATCATATATCCAATGCATTGAGTGAGTGAATGTGAGGATGGATGATGGATGCCATGTTTGTTTGACTGTATCTATCACCTTAGGGATGTCACACAGTGTAGATATTACCGATGTTGATATCTAGGCACCCTTAGTACTTTGATATATAGTACACCTATAGAAACTATCATAGAGTAGCATATATTTGATGTTATGTGCTGACTTTGTGGATGCAAGGACATGTCAGATATGATTCTCCATACCCTCTGTTTCATATACTATACCAACTTTTATAGTATACCAACTTTTATTGTGTTCTGTGATTCTTTATCGCTCGCACCAGACTGTTGTCTCACTTGAGGTTTTATGCTTGCTTCTTATTATCTCGGGTGCTCTTAAATGAGCGGACTTGATTGTAGGTGTAAATAGCACTTGGAGCTCTACAGATGGACTGGCAGATGGTGACACTTTCTCATATTTATTTTTTGATTATTATTGTGTATTCCGCTGTGTGACACTATAGAGCATTGACAGTGTTGACTTACTATTATTAGAGACAATTTACCAGTTGAGTTTATTTATTAGTTGAATAAAAACTATTATTGTTTTGTATAACTGTATAAACCTGTGTACTATGGTTTTTTTGTTTTATATAGTTATTACCGTCCTGCCTGTTTTATATTTAAGATGTTTACTATTATATTTTACCTGATGCATTATGAGATATACGATAGGTTATGCGATTGTGTGATTTTTTGTTTCCTTCTTTTTTCTTCTATTCTCTTCTCTCCCTTTCTAATCCTCGTCTTTATTTCTATTTCTTTCCCTTAACAATCGTCCTACGTCGTCCGGATGCTCCAGTAGCGCATTGTTCGATCATATGAGCATCGATGGTGTAGGGTGGTCATTACATTATCCATTTGACCTTCAACTCCCTTCTATTAACAAATTTGGTGGGTGGGATCTCACCAAGCAAATGATAACAAACACCATCGATGTCCACATTACCAAAGTAATTCAGAATGACACTTCTACAAGAAGGCTGAGCAAAATAGAAACATCTTGCAAAGTAATTGTCATTTCTTCAATGGAGAAATGAAAGGTTCTAGTCTTGGTCCTTCATCTATAGAATAATGTCATGAGTACAGACCTATCAAACCGATATATTTTATCTGTTTGAAATGCCAAAAGCCCATTTGATGAAGTAATTGTTGAACTCGATATTCATCAACCATCTCCATAAGGTCTTCGAAACTCTGGGAATAATTAGACAGTCGACGTGTTTTACATTCTACAAAACAGAGAATTATAACGTATAGTTGTTCAAAATGCTAAAATTCTTTAATTATTTACTATATATAGGAAATAAAAAAATTACGTGTATTAAATCTTCAAAATTTTTGCAGTGATTATCTCACAAATATAAAATGTTACCATTGACGGGTTCGCTCCCCAATTTTGAAAATTCATGTAAGAAAAAGGCAAATGAATAACATCGTTTACAAGCTATGATTGATTCAGTAGTAAGAATTGGATTATGACCACCTTGAACAAGATATTTGACAATGTTTAGAAAATAATATAAAAATTAGAAATTAACAAAATAACCTACGGTTTAGGCAATGCTAAAATCATATTATGTTGATGATGATTGTATTTCCATTGTTATAGATTTGTTCTACTCGAAGATTGATGAAGAAATTTATTAATTTTGAGTGAAATTGAAGGAAAAAAACAAGATTTGGGTTTCGGGGGAGATGACTTGAGCTGGAATAATGGAGAGCAAAGGGGGTTTTAAGAAGTGAAGTAGGAAGGGGGGTTGTTGCTGCCTTTATGTGGCAGCAATAAATCCGTGCAGGCGCAACTATGAGTTGCACTTGCACAACTAATAGTTGCGCCATTTCAATTTTCATATAAGTTTTTTAAGTGCAACTATGACTTATGCCTATATTAATTTACCTTAGGCGTGCTAGAATGTTGATAGTTGGACCAACGCAAATGTGGCTGCTGACTGGGCGCAAACTAGCACTATTTGTTAAAAAGTTTGCAAATTAGTTCTAACCATGAAATAGTTTTGAAAATTAGCCCGCTTCGAAAATTTTCCTAAAGTATATTAAGGCTAGTGTACTTTTTAAATTTGCAAATTATCCTTTAAATCTTCTAATGTCCATATTTTTGGCATATGAACTATAAGTCATTAGTGAATTTCAGCATCGAGATGGTGACAAGATTATGAAAATTTTGGTGTACAGTTTCTTGATTTCTATGATTATTTTTTAATGCACCTTAGTGTAGCTTAAATCTTTAAAGAACCGCGTGAGGTTGATCCCGAAAGGGTACGTAGACAGTCTAGGTCTAGGGGAGATTGCCAACTTTTTGGCTCGGTGCGTAGATGTGAGGACGTAGTCCCTTTGTTTACCCGTTCTTCTTTGTATCAGTATATATGTATATCTACATATATATGTGTTATTTATTTGCCAAGATATAAAGAGGAATAGGTTTATTTATTTCTCTTACCTATAAGATGCTCACTAAATATACTCTTAGTATGTAAGTGATTATCTTTTATCGTTGGTTTATGCACTTAGTGTGTTAATTGAATAAATCAACGTATATGTAAAATAAGGAGCCATTATATGTCATATTGGTTATTTTATTATGTACAAAAAATTGTTCTATTGGGAGGTTACCAAAATCTATTCAAATGTTTGGTTCAAACTTATTCACTAGATGATCAACTCTATTTAATGTTTAGATATGACATATAAACATTTATGATTAACTTTTTATGTCAACTTTAGGCAATGGGGTAATGGTGCGTCGTATTCATTTTCTTTTCAGTGTTATTGTTTAAAAGTTTTCAATTAGAATAAATGATCCGAGGATAAAAAATTAAATGATTATTAGGTCCTTATTATATAGAGAGGTTTATAACAAAGAGATTATGAAATGTTGCCATGTAAAGGACTTTTCATTTCAATGATACTAATATATTCTATCATTGTCGGTAACGATTAATTACTTCCCTATGCATAATGTGTAACGTGAGTGACTAAAAAAGATTGCATATCAGACTAGTATATACATAATTTATTGATAGTATTTATCCTTCTAACTACAATATTTTTCATTGATAGTGTTTGTCCAGCCCATTACTTAGTAAACAATCACCAAGAAATCAAGATACAAAGAGAGACATATACCGTATTTTACAAATACTTAGAAATAATGGTCAATTACATAATATATAAATACACACTTTTAGTGTGTTTTCTAGTTGCACTAATTCATGTCAAATGGATTACAATAGCACTTGATCTCTAAATGAAATATAAAGCATTTAAGTAATAAAATGAGCTAAAAATAGAAAAAGCAAAGTTTGGGAATAGTAAAGACATTATGAGTTTTATAGCGGTTCAAAGGAAACTTTTGTGTCCGCTATACTCGCACTTCTAGTGTCCTACATTTTTCTTATGTTTTTACATATCGAAGGAGCGTAAAAATATTATTTTTGTAACTAAACGTATTCCAAATAGGCTAAAACTTTGGAAAAAACCGAGTTTCTATATTATTGACCCTTTGGAAAATTATGGATGAATTTACATGTGAAAAGCTTATAATGGTTATAACTTTTGATAAAGTCGAATCAGGTTTGAAACCACTACCAAATGAAAGATATGATGGTTTCTCATTTGGTAAAGTGGTCATAATAGACTTTTGGATTTTCGTTTTGGAGATATGGCCATTTAAAGTTTAGAAATTTTTTGGACATTTTAGTGGGTAATTAACGAGGTTTAGGTTAAGCCTAAAGGCCCATTATAGTATTTCTACTAATACTGTCTGCCATAACCTTCCTTAAATCATTTGTAATCTTCCCAAAATAAATCTAAACCACCATTAAACTTCTCCCTAGACAAAAATTACTTCTATTATATTCCAAATCCGGCTAAATCCATTTATTAATGGTAGAATAGTAAAGCGATTAGCAATAAGCTCATTTCGCAAGCAAATCGTTGATTTTTAGGTGTTTGGTAATTGATTTGCATCTCTCAACCTCTCATATTTGCTTTTAAAGATTTTGATATGTTTTGGATCCATTTTTGAAGTCAAAAATGTATTTTGCCATTGTTTTGAAGTTAAAGCGATTCAAAATGATTTAAACATATTGCATGTTGTGTAATTACTCGTATAAATGTTAGGCGCTATTAGAGATGTGTTTCGAGATGAATTTTCATGTATTGATGTATTGTTATATGATATGATGATGTTTGAATAATAGTTGATGTGTGAATGAATGTCATATTATACTTTGAATGGTTGTAAACACTCATCATAGAAAATCAAAAGTGGTAAACATCAGATCGAGTTTCCCTGGATCGACTATAGAGTGTTTGGTAGCATGTCAATGCACTGGGGTTACGTATAGATCGAAGTGGTAGGAGCAGCGATCAAATTTATGTGAAGTGTGGAAATGCAAAAACGGGAGTAGGAATTTGACTGGCTTGGGGTATTTAATGGCGGACTTCAAGCTGGGAGTGGAGTTTCACGACATTGGCTTCAGTCTGGTAGTATATTGTGTGTGGCCAGTGGAAGAAGGACTAGACATAAAATTATATGCATTCTAAGGCTTCGGGCAAGGCATGGGGAGACACGTAAGTGGCTTTAGTCTGGGCATGGGTATCGAACAAGATGTGTTAAAGAGCTATGGCTGAACAAGGCTTGGGGTTTGGCGATTAGTGTTTTGATTTGATGTCCTAGCTATTACGGGATGGTCCTTGAACTGAACTGAGCAAATGGAGTGGGATAATTGGACCGAGAAAATGGAGCAGGAGGTTTTAAGTTACTTCAGGCTTGGCCTAGGGGAGATGCTTGGACTTCTTCAAGCTAACAAAGGGATGACTTTAGGGTAGCTTGAGGTTAACTTAGACAATCGTAGGATGAATTTAGGGCTTTGAGGAGATAACTCCACGAATTTTGATGGGTGTTTAGAGCTATTTCGAAGATGATGACAGAAGGATAAGAGTTGTGATATAGGTCTATAAGGATAAGTTCAATGATGTGACTTGTGGGTAGAACAAGTAAGATGTTCTAATATGAAGATGAATGAAATGGGCTGATGATGAGTTCAACTATAGAGATGCTTGCAAAGGGATCATTGATACTCGTAGGTTTCGATGTGTGCTTGCAAAGTGGAATTATATGGGGACGCCCATCTGGATTTGTTGATAGGATATCCCGGATTTATTGATATGGATCTATGTACGCTGGACCTTTATGATATGTGGTTCTATTTTCTATCCTTACGAAGTGGCATGAGTTGAGCATTGAGGAACCGATTTTACATTGGCCTATAGCAGAGGATATAGCCATATGAGTTATAATATATCCAACGCACTCGAGTGATGTGAGGATTATTTGATGGATGCTTTGACTGCTGTGTTTGTTTTATCACTCTAGGGATATCACACGGTGTAGATATTATTGACCTGGATACCTAGACACCCAACAGTGTACTTTAGCTTATAGTACACCATTATATGACAGTAGATCAGCATATACTGTTATGTGCTATCTTTTTGGATGCAGTGACAGGTCAGATATGATTCTCTATACCCTATATCCTTTTTATTGTATATAGTTTTTATAGTATTTTGAGATTATTTATCGCTAACACTATACTATTTTCTAACTCAAGGTTTTGGTTTTTCCTTCGTATTATCTTAGGTACTCTTAAATGAGTAGATCATGGATAACATGTCTAGAATAGCGCCTGAAGATTTACGGATAATGAGCAGAAGGCTATGCTTTCATATACCTATCTTTAAAGCTTACCATCGCTTTTATTCCACTGTGCAGTATTGGATCTATGTAAGTACCTAGTTTTATTAGAGACATGTATTATAGTTTACTTTATTGCATTGGGATGTATAAATTCTATTATTTTAGTTTTGCATGATCTTGTGAACCTGTTGCACCCTGATGTTCTTATTTATGGTTTATTTTATCATATAACTGTTTGTCCTATTTTATATCCATGATGAGTATTATATTTTATCCTTATGCTGTGAGATATATAACACGCTCTGTGGTTGGATTTTTATTACCTCACCCCTTTAAAATCATCCTACATCGGTCGGGTACCATTGCAGTGCACTCTACAGTTTATATTAGGTACTTGGAGGTGTAAGGCGGTCATCACAACAAGTATCAGAGCTTAAGTTGAGAGATAACCTAAGTTGATACTAGGATCCATTAGAGATAAGGAGAAGCTATTGCCTTAGAATGGATCCATCGATATACCAGTGAACATATTATTATATATTTTTTTCAAAAATGTAAATTTGTGTTAAATTTGGTATGCACAATATATACTATTTTGTATTGCATATTATAGCACCATTGATGCAGCTTTTATTTATGAGAAAATAATCATTCTTATTACAGATTAAGAATGAGCTAACATATAAGAAATGCTGCTAGGAACTCCACCTTTGGAGTAGAAGAAGGGACATATTTGGGGGCAGTTAAACTCGATATGCAGACCATGTTCATAGAGATGTTAGAGAATATGCCGCAAAGTAATCATCCTATTGTTGCCAAGGTTATAAAAACCATTAGGTAGACGTTAGACAGCAAGCACAGACTAGGGATTAATAATTTACGTGAGGTTTAAGCGAAACTACGTGTTTTTGATAAACTTAAGGATTTTGAAATTTTTTTAGTATTACATCAATATTAATTGATCCAAAATGAAACCTTAGGGGTCATCGGTTTAGATGGGCAGGGTAACAGCCAACGAGGAAAAAGCATCTAAAACTAGCATGTAATTGCTTAAACAAGGCATCAATCCTCGACTAGCACCTAAAATGTGCTTGGATAAGTATTAATATGCTTAGATAATGTGGTATGCCGTGTCTAGGTAGGCCTAGGCAGATAGCTAGGTGACAAGCCTCAATTAATGCCTATGGAAGACCTAGGTGTGGACCTAAAAGGATTTTTACAACAGTGGTTGTTGTTGTTGGGGTGCTACTGTGCAAGCGCCCAATGTCGACTTGCCAAACTGGATAAAGACTACTCTAGCCTTGGTGGAAAAGCATTCCAAGGGACAATGATAGTTATGGAAGTGCATGATTGGTTGTACACTTAAAAAGAATTTTTATTGATGTGAAGTTGGATGATGCTATAAGGAGGAGGTTGGCCTCGAGACAACTCTAGGGAAGGCGATGAACTGGTGGAGTGCCCTTAGAGCAGTGACTCTAAGGATCACTTTAGTTAGGACTAGTTCAAGATGAGGTTGGGGAGATATTCATACTGATGACTCAGAATTTAGTGTTGCACAGGAAATTTTCTCGCTCGAAATAGGAAGACTTGTCTATTTAGAGTACGTTGCCGTGTTCAATGCTTTGTAAAAACATGGCAAGTTTTTTCTAGACAATCCATTAAAAAAATGGGAGGTTTTATTATTGGGTTGAACGATCATCATGGGGGGTGACTGATTGGTCACATTGACAAGTGTTTCGAGAAGTTGATCAAAAAGGCTTTACAACATGAGAGCCTACCTAATGCAAAAGGTTATTGTTTCTCAAGATGAGCCGAAGCCATAAATATGCAGGGAGGTGTGACAACCATCCTATACCTTCAACAAATAATACATCCGGAGAGTGCGCTACTATGGTGCTTGGCCGATGTAGGACGATTAGCAAGGGTGAGAAGTAGAGGAAATATGCAACGCCTCACCTTTATACCCATACCACTAAAGAGTACTATAGATTGATACTATCTGATAATACAGAGGATGAGGCGATATTGGGCTTACATACAAGAATATTCCCTTGGGCTAACACTGGCATGTATTTCAAAATCATAGACTGCTCACTTATACATACACAATGTCAGCACAAAGCAGTATGATAGAACAATACACGCTATATAATAATAGGTAACGGAGAACACAAAGTCATTAATGCAGTGATAGTATATAATAGAAATATACATAGAGCTGAGTGGGATATAAAAAAAGTCAAACCCCTACCATCATAAAAATATACAATGTACAAATCCAATACATACATCACAACATCATCGAGATACTTAAAGAAACACAACACATAATGATATATAATAATATCATATCCTCCATTTATGCCCAACATCCACAAACTAGTCATCTTCCCCTGAACCTACAATGTCTCGCATTGACACGAGTATTAAATAAAGAACACACGAAACAAACTATGTCTAAAATATATGTGTCAATGCATGGTAATAACATAATATCACAATGGTATCGTAAAATGGTATAAGGAAACCTTAATTTAGCAACACATCAAAAAACCATGTATAAGCAACATCACCCATATAAAAAGTCAAGTAAAACTACATACTAAGTGTATAATGTCAAATGGGTTGAAACATTCCATGCAATTAAATATCATTTAGTATAAGATAACTAACTATATAGGACATGCCTTCAGCAATCCTAAGATTATCTCTCAAATAGTCATAAAGTAGACATACCCGGGGTTCGTCATACTCAGTATATATATAAATACACACACACTCCACATACACTAACCATGCAAATGAAACATATATGTGATACATATATGGCGTACCCACGATAGCGAAGGTCATCTCTAAGATAACCATATAAAGATAGGTACAAGGTCCAACTCCATCCTCTCAGGATCTCTAACTATCCACGATAGTGGTAAAATCAATATGTATAGCGTTACGCGGCTTTAAGAACACACAATCCAATAAATAATCGAAGA
The DNA here is from genome assembly GCA_030765085.1 of Allium cepa. Taxonomy (NCBI): domain Eukaryota; kingdom Viridiplantae; phylum Streptophyta; class Magnoliopsida; order Asparagales; family Amaryllidaceae; genus Allium; species Allium cepa. Next base: position 496,714,143 of record CM060929.1, read on the forward strand.
GATCTATAATCACATAATGATCATCTAGACTTTCAACCCCATAGTAATTAACTTGGCTCTCAGCCAATGGAGTAGTCATATGGTCTCTTAGACATCTACTAATCTACTCAACTCTCCTTATTGTAGATAATCCTCTAGACTCTCATTCTGATGTTCTCTCAGTATCATAAATAACTTTAATACATCGGCCTTAATAAATGATCTAGTTGGCTCTTAGCCATATCTATAATGATCTTATATAAGTGAATAAGAAGTGTCCATATGAACAGTAACCAGATGGGAGATCGATACTCTCAGCCTACTCTAGGAGCCTTCCTTACACACTCTTAGCGCTACTCCTATAGTTATTAGTTACCTTGATGGCCATCATGACTAATATTCATTAAGTACAAGACTACTCTATGCAATGGTCACGATCCTGTAATGGGAGCTGACTGCTGGCCTAAGTGACATGGGACATTGGCTCTTAGCCATATACATATTAAAAGGTATGTCATGGATTTGGGGTGCGACCCCGCAATCAAGCCACTAGGATGGATAGTAGCCAACCTGGTTTACTCCACATCATATAACAGGAATATGCTCACAATAAATAGATACACTCATGGCTCTCAGTGTAACGACCCAATTTTTCGATGCCCGAAAATTAACATCAATACGTCCACTGTAACAAATACCAAACAATCGAATGCCGAAAAAACGGACCATTAGGGTTAAAGAAGAAGAAGGCAGAAGAAGAAGAAACAAAACAACAACAGATTTTTACCATCGCAGCGGAATAAAATATAATAGATAATAACCGATCTTTACACAAAAGAAACTATAACTGTTTATACATTACATCATCAGAGTACATCGAAATCAAAACAATTACTAGACAACTATATTAACTTGTCCTCGCAAAAGCTGACTATGCAGCCGTACTGCATAGCGAAAAATACTTCAAATACGTATGATACATCTCGCCATCCAGCTCATCTCCAAAGCTCCAGCAGTTCATCCAGAATTTGTACTCTATAATGCCCAGTCTGACACAAGCATTATTGTTTAATAATCCAAAGTCAGTCTAGAAAATCAGCGTGAGAAAACACACTCAATTAGATTATTAAAGTTTTCAAAATCCTTTGAAATCAAAGGCATCTCTTAAGACCATGCCACAAATAAACATGCCGGGTTTTTAACTTACGATAACCAAAACATTTTTTATAAAATCCTCTGATATTATAGTAGTGTCTATATACAAATACTTATTCAAATAGTCGAAATTGTTACATTATTAAATTCCAGATAATAGGTATACAAACAAAACCGTAAAGGCACTAGGGAGAATGGATTTCCATCAATGGCAGGGTTACTGGGGTATCACCCGTCATAGTATGTGGTCTAGATCACCGTACCGAGGATCCAGCCTGATCCCCTCCATCATAAGACCGGAGCTACCCCTTACTAGATAGTCCGAATAAGTTCGTACCGCGGTTGGGATAAGCAACTGCCCACACAGCCGAAATAAAGGGACATCTAGATAGGGGTGACCTTAACCAAATTGGTTGCTAGCCACTTAGCCTTGTGTGCACCTCCCTTGTTTTAGCCATTCCCAGTTGATGAGGCTCGAAGCTATGCACTACCTTTTTAGCACACAATCATTTAGAATGCTCATCGTCCTCCTGGCGATGTTCTGAAAGCATTCGTCCATACAAGTCTGTTTCAAATTCGAATGGAATCGAAGGCACTACTTCTACTACATCCATTTTGGAATCACCCTCTGGATTAGTAGCGATTAGCCCTTGCACTTCACTGCTCCATCTTCGACTCCCAGCTCTTCTCTTCCTCACGAAAACGTTCAAACCGGATCAAAATGGTTTTCGGAAAATAAATTCCGATCACAGTCTCTTCGAAACGATCAGCTCATTAGCCAATATTGATAGTAAGTTATTTATCTATCAAATAACATTCACAAACAACCATCAGATTTAAATAATTTTCCAAATTATTCATAATTCAAAATATCTTCATAAAATATCTTCTACACTTTAGTCTTTCGAAATCAGTTTCAAATCTCTTTCACTCGCGGAATAAATTTCCAAAATATTGTTTATTTCCATCGAAAATTACCAAGTCTAAATACTTTAGATTTAGAATAATTTAAATCACTTTAGTCTGAAAAGATATACTTTAAAATATTTAAATCAAAACCATTTAAACACTTTATTTAAAAAAATATACTTTAAAAATATCTAAATAAAACTACTTTATAAAATATAAAACTAATTTTTAAAATAAAAGTTAAGCCAAACTAAATTTTAAAGTAAGAGTTATGAAATTCTATTTAAGTTTCAAATAAAACTTTAACCAAACTATTTTAAAATAAAACTACTTTATAAAAATTAAATATTAATAATTATCTTTTTAAAACATAATACCATTAGCCTTTAAAAATAATTACAACTATAATTTTTTTAATAAACATTTACCTTTAAAATTTAAATAACTTAAATAATTATTTCTTAAAAACATTCATTTAAACAACTTTAAAACTTTTAACTTATACTTAAAAATCTGCTTTGAAAATGCACTTGGCTTTTCAGGCAAATACCCTTTTCTTTCAGACTTTCAAAATAAACCACTATTTATTTTTAAAACAAATTACTCATTCCTTTATAAATTCCCTTCATGAATTTATACTTTCAAATATCCAATAATATTTTTTTCACTTTATAAACCCAGTTTATAAATTCCATAGCCTCATCTTCTTTTAAAACACAATTTCAGACTCTAAGTCAATTTCCAAATCGACTTTTAGATTTTACTCCATTTTAAAATAAATTCCTTTACATACACAATTGTATTTCAAAACCCATTAATTTCAGATTTAACCTCTTTATTAAGATTTAAAATCTTATTTGAATTGAAACTACCAATTTCATATTTATTTCAAAATTCTTCTTTTATTTTTCCTAAGCCATTTAAATCCTAAATTGAAAAATAAATCTTTTATTCCTTTAAATAATATCAGTTAATTTTGAAAATTCATTTATTCCCATTTATTCAAAAATCTCCTTTCCCATACTTGGAATTTATTTATTAGAATTTAAAAATCAACGTTTATCATTTCCCAACTCATTTATCCAAATCTCTATACTTACTTACTTAGCAATTTTCCTTTTAATTTCTCTTCAAGAATCCAATCCATATATTTTTGATAACTCAGTATACCCAAAAATATGTTCATTCAACCCATAGCATCCAATATTTCCAATTACCAATATAATTTACCACAAATTGTTAAACAATCTAAATATTTTGAGGAATCTAGTTGGATCCCTCCAACCTATTTCTCTACATCCACAGATGTTAGCACAATATAAAATATTCCACTTCGAGGTGGAATATCACAGTATATGGGGTCATATCATCTCATCCGCTATTATGCGGCGCATAGGGTCTCATCCGCTATAAATTGCAGGAATCAATCACTCCAATATACACACACACACACACACACACACACACACACACACATATACTACCATATATATTATCACATCTAGACTGATAATAATAATCTATTCAAGCAATCAATCCAATAATTTAAATTTAACTATTTAAATTAACCAATAATCCAAATGAGTGAGGTTTACTCACCTTTGATTTTAAATTCGCAATCCGATCCACACCAGCTTGATTCTCCATGATTTTTGACCTTGTATAAATATTTGTACAATTCATTAATATTCGAAATAATCGAAAAAATTATTTTCCTTTTAATAGATTTAATTTATTAACACTTTTAATTTGAATTAATCTAATGATCCATTTCCATTTAGATAAATTTAACTAGCCAATTATTCTATTAAACTAATTTTTCCTATAAATAAATAAAACTTTAAGTTATAAAAATAATTAATTAAGTTAATCTCCCTAATGCATTATATTAAAATAAACAAGTAAATTTAAAATGTATAGATGTATATTTATTTTTCCCTTTGAAACTATATATATATATGTATATATATACACACACACTTATAAAATAACCTATATGGATGTAAAATCTAATCTTTATATTTAAACCTTCAACATTAAAAATTATTTTAAACATCTTAAACATATATTTTCAGTTTACTATTAAAAATAGGCATGTGAATATATTTATATATTTTTTACTATGAATAACAAAACAAAATACAGAATTAATTTGAATTTAATTACCTAATACGTAAAAAACTGCTGCCACAGCAGCTCGCTGCCAACCCCGCTGAAACCCAAAACCCATGCCCTTCTTCGTAACTGCCTTCCCCTAGAGCCGAAGTCGAAGACGTTGACGAAGCCTCCTTTCACCACTGCAGCTCGAGCACCTATTCCCATCGCAACTTCCTTCGCCGAGCACCCTTGCTCGATGCCAAGCACGCAAATAAGCACCTTCCTCAAAGCGCCACCAGATAGCACAGAAAACATCGCGAGCCTCTCCAATAGACATGGAATGTCAATCTAGGCTTCGTGACCCTAGCTTGACCTATAAGATTGAGATGATTCGAACTCGACTTCAACTCGTACTGTAGATGATGAGATCGGCCTCGGAAGAAATTCATATTCGAGAATGAATTGAGAGGAAGTGAGGAGGATTCGATTGAAGAAGTAAGGAAATCATTATTTTATTATCCCCTCAATTCGATTTCAAAATATTTTGGCCATGGATTTATTTTTGCATTGAAGAGTTGCTTTTTTCTTTTTTCATCCAGAGAAGCTTGGCTGCTTATTTAATTTTATATTTTAAAATGCTCGACTAAAAAAAGAAAAACAAGGAAGACGCATGGCAAGAAAGAGATGTCAAGTGTTGAAGGGAAGCAATGTGTATAACTTATCTTGTGCAAACCATTATTATAATAAATACATACATACATACATATGTATATATCATTTTTAAATTCAAATTCAAATTTAAATCGTTACAATTACGCAACTCACAATCTTGGCCTCCTATCGAGGTGTGCCGCTAGACATTTATAATTTTACACCCCTATTCCGAACACAATGGAAAAGGTTTCGAGTCCTAATTCAATCGTATGGAGAAGATAGCTTTCTGGACCAAACTATTATATTAAATTTTCGATATGAATTCCAGTGCATTTATCTATCGTATGATCGCATGACAACTCCAAACGCTACGAAATTTGAAATCCGATAATAGTACAATATTACGGATCCAATGGAACTGGTTTCGCCGAAATCCAAGACAGTGTCTCAAAAGGCTATTTTTAAATATCAATTTAATACATTTTCAAACTGAGCAAAACAGTTTTAATTTCAAATTTTAAAAGTTCTATTATCTCTAGTGTTACAACCTGTGTATTTGGACCATTTAAATTGACAATAATCTACACATGTCAACTCAAATAGTACAAAACATGAATCATTAATGGAGTATATGTATATAAATGAGAATCATCCCAGAATCACAGATAGATACAATATAACAGAATAACGCAGCCGAATTACAACAATGTCATAATAGTAGTTCATAAAGCTACTAAATAAATACAACAATGTCTCAAGCAAATGGTGAAATAGAAATACATAGATGTCCGATACAAGTATCATAATAGAATAGAGCAATACTGATAAAGATAAATGATAATCTTTAAAATCTTCAACTCCCAAGCAGCACGACAACATGAATCCTCAGACTGACCGAGCATAAGCACAAACAAACACTAGAGTCAAGACATATATTCTTATACAAGATAATATGGCACAAATTTCGAAATAATAATAACTCAAAGATGAATGGAATGAACATCTTTCAGGATCCGTTAAACTATCTATATATAGTAGTTTACGCTAAGTAGATAATGTCTAACAGTAATATAAAGTATTAAAGTAGCGTTAAGGCATTACCATTGTTCTCCTTAACACATTTGTATAGCATTATAGTCTATACAGCACCATGACTCCACCGTAAACTAGTGGGCTATCAGGGAGCACTCTATAGGTATAATACAAAACAAATTATAGTGGTCGCGGATAAGGATACAAATATGACAATGCACATGAGGCAATACCCAAAGTAGTGAAACTACCATTTGCCTGATCCAGACTGGTGAGAACGCATCGCCGCAATGATCGCAACACCGTGATACAACACTCCAAACCAATAAAAAACAAGTAATGAGTAGTTTACGAAGAAGTGTGTTCGCTAGAGGTAGCTAACCGCATTGGTCCAGCACGACTCCTGTTTTAAGTCCTTTCCAATTCGACACAAGTGTCAAGGTCACCCATTATCATTCTCTTTCTTCAATCGTCAATGTACATCATTCCAACCACTTTATTCAAGATTATACTCCACGTATAATAGTTATTAAAGTGGTATTCGGTTTAGACAGAGAGTATGTCCCTAACCGATCCCGGACTCTTTAATAACTGCGTAATTATTACACCGATTGGTCATTTAATAACTTTCAAAGCCAAAATCAATTTCACTTAGAATTCGAAAGTCAACATTCTATTTGACTTTCTATATCAATTTCCATAATTTAAGTTTCAAAAGTTTCTAATTTCCAATTTCTACTTAGTTTCACAATTCAATTTCAATTCAATTTTTAAAACAATCCAAATATTGATTTAAATTCATATATAGATTCCATTCAATAATCATTTAATTTAAGTTATTTTAACACTCAAATCAAATTCGATTTAATTTCTAATTGATTAAATCATTCACTTAAGTTGACCTAAATTTTAATCCAAACTCATAAGTTTAATTTAATTAAATTCACCAAATTAAATTCTTAAATCAAAGTTATATTCGATTCATTTAATAAATCAAATTTTGTTTCTTAATAAAGAAATTCAATTTCACTTATTTACTCATTTAATTAAATAGTCACAAATTAAATTTCTTATGTGAGCAAGTTTCAAATTTGTTTCGTTATTAAATAAGTTTACAAAACTTAATTCAACAATGTATTAAATTTAAACAACATAACTTTCATCAAACATTTGTTTCAATTTATCAAATATTTAACCTTTGAATTTCACTAGAATTTGAAATTCCAAGTTTAATTAAATTACTTCATTTCCTTTTAATTCAAGTCTTTATTTTTTTCAAACCAAACCAAATCGTTTGACCAATCGGGTTCCTTATTTAATTCTCTATCCTAGGTCAAGTGATTTATCTGGGTATTTATCATTTCAACCCGATTCCATTTCAATTTCAAAATCAGAGACATAGTAAAGGGAACATGCAGTGCGATAACCGGGATAGTGTCAAAGTAAATAAACAAGCAAAACAACCATCAACAACAACACAATAACTAATTTAAAGAATCCCGAAATAATCGTATAAATTTTACATTATTATTTCATGTAAAATAATACAATTATTTCTAGAATCTATACCATTGTTTCATGTAGATTAAAGATTGTTCCATATAGATCACGCTATCATTTCATGCGATTCTACACTTGTTATCTACTTAATTCAAGTCCATAGTTCATAAAACTTCACATGATATGAATTGGTTTATATTGTTTCAAAGTGCCGCTAACTATATTTTCTGCTTGTCGACTAAATTAGGCATTTCAAAGGTTATACTATGCAGATTTTAATTTGATCAAATTCAAGTATATACATGTCAAATTTGAAAATGTTCACTACCATACGTCTAGTTCAAGTGTACATTATTTATCACTTCATGTGTTAACAATTTAATATTCAATATTAACATCAAACAATCATCAATGTCATCTACCAAACTTGATTATCATTGTATAATAATATAAGTCGTGAAATTTATTCACCTTCAGTGGTTGGAGAGAATTGATCGACGAGGCATGAAGAGACACAAATAAACTTGACTCGAATGCGACACAAACACGAACAATCAAACATGCTGCAACCATTGACAGAAAATAATATCGCATCAACTTTCAATATAACATTCATATATATTATATATAAATATAAATATAAATATATATAATCATATATACACACACACACTTACCAATCAACAAAGAAAGAGAAAAGAAGCTAAGAGAGAGTGCTGCTGCAAGGTGGAAAGCTTCAGATAGTTGCTGTACAAAACCAGAGAAGAACAAAACTGTTACTACCCTTTACAACATACTACAAACATATATACACCACTGCATATATATGCAACAGCAGAAATATGGGTTTTTGTGAAAGCAACAGTAAAACATTTTTTTTAAAAACAAAGTAGAAAACTGTTTCCAAAATCAGTAAATATAATCAAAAATGTACACTCATTTTAGGCATTCACTGGCAATGGACAGACATAGGCTCGGGTTTGGCACTGGGTTGTCTCGGGTTTGGTGGCGATTGGCAGCTGGAGGGGTAAGGTCGGTAGGCGATGGCCAGTCGGTGATGATGTGGAGGTGCTATCAACGGGAAGGTAATGGATGCTCACGAGTCTAATGGAGGTGTGAGGCCTTTTTTCTTTCTTTTTTTGTTTTTGGGTGTCACTGGTGGAGGTCGACGGTCCTAAGAGGAGGTGGCAGTGGGTCAAGTGGGAGGGTGACGGAGGTGTGCGGCGGTGCGAGGGTAGAAATGGCATAGGTGAGGGAAGGCTCGATCGGGTCTGTTGAGCACGGTGGGTTTGGGATTCACAAGCAGTGACGTCGGGGTTAGGCGATGCGCGCGGTGGGTGCGGGTGGCACAGGTGATGCGGTGAGGGCTGGGTATAGGTGGTGTAGGTTGGGTGAATAAGCTGATTCCTTTATAGTTTTTTTGAAAAAAATGACAGAGAGAAGAGAAATATAAAAAAGGAGAGAAAGGAAAGATTGTCAGATATGTTTACCTGTCGCAAGCAAAATGTCATAAACGAAACTAGCGCAAAAAACAACAAAGATTTATAGAGAGGGGTATACCAATGGACAAGGACCAATAGACAGGGAATATTAATTTTTTTTATGAGTTACGAGATATGTTGCATATTTTCCATGCTATCAACCATCTGCTAACCACACTAATCAATTCACTTCAGCCAAAGATTTTTTTCAAAATTTTGAATGCAAATGGCCGTTAATTTCGAGCTGAATATTCATTCGACCGGTCCGTTGGAACGATTAAATTAGTGCGACGATTTACGCCAAACTCCAATTTGTATAAATGAATATACCTTCTGATTGGCGCGACGATGCGCTTACAACGGTACACAGATATTGACGATACGACAGTTCTATGAAAACTCAAAATTTTATGCCAGTTAAATTTTTCGTTCGACAGAACAATTTAAATGAAGCGGACGACGACGAAATTAGACGAAACGGAATGTGACGTCTCAATCGGATATTTTCTATAACATTACTGTGTAAAAATATCTAGATTCGGAAGATGAAAATTACACACTTTAATGAACTGATATGCAATAAGATATGAACGAATTTTACCATGATATTTTACGACGAAACTTTCCCCATATCCATAACTAACTAGACACATTTTATATTCGATGTTTGGATGTTAACTGAGAACGTATATAAATTTCAAATTTTATACTAAAATGATTGATTCAAAAATTTAAATTGGGTCAGAAATTCAGGGTCGTTATAATCTCCCCCACTCAAAACTTTTTATCCTCGAAAAGGAACGAGGCTGAAGAAGTAGGAAAGAAACAAGCAGAAAATCAAGATAGATTTGAGAAAAATTGATTACACTTGGAATCAACAGTTCGGGATTTGAATCCCGAATACTATCCTCAGTTTCCCATGTGCAATCTCGACCGTCCGAACTCCAATGAACTTTAACAAGATTTACCATCTTCCTTCTAAGTTGTTTCGTATCTCGGTCGACTATCAAAGCGGCTTCCTCTCAATGATCAAGTCAGGCTCGATGACTATCTCTTCCAACTAAGAAGTGGAAATGGTCATAGATGGATCGCGCACTACTTTGCAGAGATGTGAGAAATGGAACACATTGTGCACACCAGAAAACTTCTCCGGTAATGTGATTTATAACCCAGGGTTCCGATCCTTTCCTTAATCTAAAACAGGCCAACAAATCTGGAAGCCATCTTTCCTTTCCTTCCAAATGGAATAACATTCTTCAAAGGCGACACTTTGAGAAATACTTCATCCTCCACACTGAATTCGAGTTCTCTCCTCCTTCTGTCAGCGTAAAACTTCTATCTATCTTCTGCCGTCTTTATCTTTCCCTGATTTCTTCAACCTTCTCGGAAGCTTCCATAATCATTTCTGGGCCAAGCATTGATCGGTCCCCTGGCTTAATCCAACAAGCTGGCGATTTGCACGGCCGTCCCATATAAAGCTTCGAACGGCGCCATATCAATACTCGCCTGATTTATTAAAGATAATTAAATTCCGATTCAAATACACTATTCAAATTGGAATTCGATTTTACCTGATAACTATTATTATAGGCGAATTCAACCAAATGTAGATGGTCTTCCCAAGATCCAACAAAGTCTATAATACAAGATCGGAGAAGATCTTCCAAAATCTGATTCACCCTCTCAGTTTGACCATCTGTCCGAGGATGCTAGGCTGTGCTCATATTCAGTTTGGTGCCCAAGATATCGTGAAATGCCTTCTAGAATTTACTAGTGAAAATAGGATCTTTATAGCCTACGATACTAGATGGAACACCATGAAGTCTAACAACTTCCCTCATATATATCTTGGCCAAACTTGAAGCAGTACGAGTGGTCCTAACTGGAATAAAATCAGCGGATTTTTTCAGCCTATCGACAATCACCCAAACGCTCTCATTACCTCCTATGGACCTTGGTAGTCCATCAATAAAGTCCACGGAAATCTGCACCCACTTACTACTTGGAATCTCTAGAGGTTGAAGTAATCTTGCCGTTTTTCTGTGATCGGCCTTAACTTGTTGATAGGTTGTGCATCTACTAACATAGGTAGAGATTTCGCATTTTATCCCACTCCACCAATATAACCTTTTCATATTTTGAAACATTTTCATGATTCCTGTATGAAATGAAAGCGAGGATTGATGGTTTCCTCTCAGAACTTCGTGTCTTAAACCATCAACATTTGGAAAATAAATTCGGTTATCGATCCTCAAAACTCCATTACTATCTACTTGTGCACCCATTTTACTGTCAACATTTCCGACTCTACCAAGAACTATTTCCTTGTTACGATAGAGCAAAGTGTCCTCATATTGCTTAGCTATGATGCGATCCATAAGAGATGGGGAGACAACGAGCTGAAATAACATTCCTTCTACAAGATTACAACATATCATTGCTTTGTTTCTGCTCAAAGCGTTGGCTACGGCGTTTGCTTTCCCTGGGGTGTAGTTAATGTCGAAATCATATGTAGCTAAGAATTCGAGCCATCGAACTTGTCTATGATTTAAATTCTTCTATGAGAAAATATATCTCAATGACTTATGGTATGTAAATAATTCGAATTTGGCCCCCAAAAGACAATGCCTCCATAACTTCAGAGCAAATACAAACGCAAGAAGCTCTAGATCAGAAGTTGCATAATTTGCTTCATGGATCTTTAACCGACGACCAATATAGGCAATGACCTTTCCATTCTACATTAAAACTGCACCTAATCCATCACGACAAGTATCAGTATAGACGGTCAAACCTTCGCTTTCATCAATAACTGTAAGAACTAGGGCAGAGGTCAACTTTCGCTTCATCTCATTGAAGGCTGATTCACACTTTTCATTCCAATTAAACTCGACATCCTTTCTGGTCAGTGCGACGAGCGGTGCGGCAATACGAGCAAAATTTTAACGACCCGGGATTTTGGACATCCCGTGTTGTAAATATTATTTATAATATTCAATGATATTGTATTTTAATATACAATATTTCCATTAATCAAAGATTAATCATTATACAAAATTTTTCTAAATCAATATAACTTGGGTTTTCAAAATTATATTAAATTATTAATTTGATTTAAATAAAACTTCTTAATTGTATACTTGTTTTAAGATAAAATATGTATATATTATTTTGGATTTAATATATGAATTTTGTTTTAAAGATAAAAATATATATTTATTCTAAGGTTGAATATATAATAGAAAATCTAAAATTTATTGAAAATTAAATATTCTTACATATAGGATGATAAATTTATATGTAATGAAAGTAGATGGAAATTCTTAGTGAAGTAAAAGTTTTATACTTTGATTTGGTATATACAAACAATATTGTCTATATTGAGTAAAATAATTTTAAGTTTCTTAAAATATATATACATTGACTAAGGAAAATTTTGTATATATGTTATGATAAGTTAAAAGGAAAATTTACAATATTTAATTGGAAAAGTGTTGTAAATGAAATAAATAGGAGAAACTATTTACACATAAATATTAATGAAACTTAGTTTGTTTAAAGTAACAATATATATATATATATATATATATATATATATATATAAAAGTGTATTAATCAAAAAGGGTGTTATTTTAATTAATTAATTCCTCACCTTTATTTTAAAACATATGAGAATACATACCTTAAGTCTTATTTAATCAAGTTCTTATTTTTGTTTAAAATGTAAAAGTGACAATTACATTTCTACTTGATCAACATTAAGTATGGGCTATTGAAGTCTTAAATATATTTGCATGTGTATTAATATTGTATGGTTTATTTAAACAATACAATAAATAATGGACCTCCAAATCTTTACTGTTAGATGCAAATGCAGGTTAACAAAAGAAGCAAGTAACAGAACTAAATTAATCTAATTTAAAACTATGGGTAGCTGGTCTCTAAAAATAACTATGGATATCTAACTTCATAGTTATATTTACTTTGAACATTATATAGTTTATATAATGTATATAGTAATAGAAAGATTGTAAAATATTTACTGGAAGTAAACAAAGAAACAGGTTAACCAAAACATGAATCAAACAAGTAACAAAAACAGTTTTGTATTTAGTAAAACAATGGGTAAATAGAAGTAAACTTTTATCAGCAAACATGTCTTACATTTGGCATAAGTAATCTGAATAAAATCTAACATAATTATTCCTGTTTCTTTTCAATTTTCTCAGCACAATAAATATCCTTCAGCCTCCAAGAAAAATCATTTTCTGTCCAACATTGATGTTACAAAGTTTATAACTATATAGGTTCTAAATCAGTAGCTAAAGAAAATATCTCTGTTAACATTTTAAGCATCAGTAAATAAAAAGAAAAATAAAAAGAAGAAATAGCAGCACTCTGGTACTTTGCAAGTAAGACGACAGAGGCATCCTCTGTTAGATTCAAGCTCAGGGGATTCAAAAAACAAGATTTCAACTTTTCGAATCAAGGAATTCAACATCAAGTTTTAAAAAGTATCTGGAACCAAGATGTTCAAGGTGAGAAACAGTTAGTTTTAAATTGAAAATAATATGCATGCTCTATTGACAGTGTTCATCATGTAACAACCCGCATATTTTACGATTGAATATTTAAATATTTTATTTAAATACTTTATCGTTAGTCGGATTTTAGTCTGAAAAGTTACTTTTTGCATACGGTCGAATTAGGACTCGGAACCACTTCCATTGAGTCCAAAACACCATTTGCGATCTTTTTGAGTATAAACTTTGATGTGTTTGGAGTTAGTGGAATTTTGCCTCTTTTTCACTTTAGACTTTGGGTTTGGTTTAGCCCATTAGCCTAAGCTATTAATTCTAACTCAACCCCCTTCCCTTCATAACTCCACTTTCATTTCCTAACACTGAAACTTCATCAAAAATGGAGGAAGGAATGGAAAATTAAAACTCCAAGTTCAAGTTTACTTGCAAATCCAACATCTAACTCCAAATTCAAAGAGAAGCCATTGATTCTTCCTTGCTTTCAAGCTTCTTCTTCATTGATCTTGTGTAAAGGTGAGATTTTTATCTCACATCTTTGTCTATAACTATCTTTGTTTGTTAGGTATGAATTTCTAACAGTTATTCATGTGCATTTGCTATTGATTTGGATTGAATTGGTGAAAATCCCAGCTTTTAGTGTTTTGTATTCAACTCTTTAAAAAAATCCAATCTTTGATGTTTAAGCACGTTTTTGGTGATGCACCGAGGAGCCAATACGACCGGGTAGCCTATGTGCATAATCCTCTAGCGTCCGTGCTCGATCGGTTGCAAATTGGGAGAGTTTTTGCACTTCAAACTGATAGGTCGCTCGGCCTGCACAAGAATCATTGTCGGCCTGCAGTTAGGTTGGCCTGCACATTAGGTCGCTCCCCTATAGGTCGCGCCGTGCTAGGTCGTTGCTCGGTCTTGTATTCATTAGGTCGTTAGGTCGCTCGGCCATCTTCACAACTTAGGTCGCTCGGCCTTCCTATACGCCTTAGGTCGTTAGGTCGCAACCCCCTTAGGTCGCACGGCCTTGTTTACTCCTTAGGTTGTTAGGTCGCTCGGCTTGTGAGTCGTTAGGTCGCTCGGCCTACTCTCCTTCTACCCCTTAGGTCGTTTCGTGTTAGGCCGCCCACCTCCTTAAGCCGCGAGCTCTTAGGTCGCTCGGCTACATATTAAGTCACTCGTCTAGGTTGCGCCACTTGGGTCGAAACCCCTTAGGTCGCTCGGCCACGTTATGTCGTTAGCTCATTAGGTCGTTCTCCCCCTAGGTTGCACCATGTTAGGTCGCGCCATGCTTTAGGTCGCGCAATGCTTTAGGTCGCGCCATGTTAGTTGCTCCGTTAGGCCGTATGCTATTTCTTGACCCGCTGATTTTTTGTGTTGACTTATGTTAAGTCGTAAGTTGTGGCTATTAAGTAGAAAAGGTATTTCCACTTTGATGAATTTGGAATCGAAATCTTTGGATTTCATTCACATCTTCGTATGTGAATTTTTGTGATTGATCGTTTCTACGATCATTTTTGTGATTTGTCTTTTTAAAAATATACAAACCTTTACCTCACTCGTATGAGAAATCTAATTAAACGGCATAGTAAAACAAATGGTATGAAACGCTTGCGTTTACTTCGTCGGTTAATTCTTGGACTTGTTCGATTGAAACTCTTGTGACAATTTTCTAGTGGAAATCTACAATTTGTTCGTAAATATTTAAGTCAAGCTAGTGGTTATGGGGCATAAAGCTAAGCTTATATATTTACTAGCTTACTGTAATTGATACTTCTTGATGATCGTTGATGATCATTTTTGTGATTTAGACTAGCAAATGTGCGATGTCTCTTTGTCTACGAGGGAGACTAAACCCCGTTTCTGTGGAGCTTCGGCTCAATTGGGTGGGGTAGCGACCCATGGTCTTTGGGCCGTTTTGTGGAGCTTCGTCTCAAAATTAATGGTTAGCAACCATGGAATAGCATTCCATTTTATGATACACGTGTTGGTGAGTTTTCATGCTCCCGTTTTGTGATAGGCCTCCCCCCTTTTTTGTGATTTCTGGATTTCCATTAATGATTTCTAGAATTTGTGTTTCACCAATTTTCATGATATTCATTGATATGTGTTATCAATTTTTGTGCGTTGGTGAATTTGTGTGTCATTAACTTTTGTGACTGGCATTGATATTATTGTCAATATTCATGGTTTTGGTGAACGAAAACATAGAGTATGACATTCCTTTTGATCTTTGAGAAGATTCTTGTGATATTGATTAATCTCTTGTTGATTTTCAATTACTTATTTATCACAGCTTGGCATTGTGATTATTATAAGTTTAGTCATATCTCTTATTCTATATCATTTCATCTGATATTTATAGCTAGACTGATCCATTTATTATTTTCTTATTAAATAATAATCGAGTCAGACCGAGATGTTATAGGTGCTTCTGCTTGACTTCACATCTGAGATTATCACCCTGACTTTTGGCTAACTACTTAGATTAGTAGTTTTTGTTGTATACATTTGAGATATAGACTCATTGATGTATCCATATTCTTTTGTCTAGCACTTGTAGCTATTCTTTTGTGATACTATGGGTCTTGTTTGACCACTACTCTGATGTACACTTTCATGTGTTATATTCATATTTTTTCCGCCTTTGTGATATGGATATCTGTGACTGATTTATGTTATGTTTATTTCTATATTTGTTTTTGAAGAATATATTTAGCCACTTTATAGTAGCTTTGAGTTTGTATCGATGTGTCGGATTTCCTCCTCTTGTACTATCCGACATATCGGTGCTCGCACAAAGCAATTACACGGATGGTCGCTCCTCAACAGCCTTATTCTCCGTGCTAGTTGACGGCATTACACCGTAATGTCCTTGTCTAGCGTGGGTATAAAGGTGGGGTGTCACACATCATGTCCATTTTCACTTCAATAATCTACATCTCTTGATCTAGTTTGAATTTGAAAATTTTGTGAACAAGGGATATGCTTATTTACTAGAATAGTTTAAGTTAAAATTAGTTAATGAATTGTTTATGTTGTGTAGTTAAGAAATGTTGAGATTTACAGTGAAAATCCATTCTTGTGAAAAATTTAATACTTTTAAACTAAGATTTCAAAAATGCGGTTGTGTTGCATGTATAAAATTATGAATTTTAGTAGGAATATTGGAATTTATAGTGATCTGTAGCTTGAGAATTTGAAGTGTGATCAGTTTTCACAAAAAAATCTTTTCCCGACGACTTCGTCATCGAGAAACGATGCGGCGGCGCTGGAAGATGCACTCGGGTGGGGTAACAAGCTTGACCATGGCCATTTGTCGGATTTAGGTTCGGTTTTGGTTTGGTGAGCGGTTTAGGGTTTAAGAATGGCTTTGGAAGGGTGGGCGAACGCAATGTTTTTGGAACACGAAGGTGCGATCGGAGTTCGTGAATTTTGGTATGGAGATAGTTGCTGGAGTAGGCTTTCGATCGGGGTTAGTGACGTGAGGAGTATTAGACGGACGTGGGTGAAGTAGGCCGTTTTTGGTGGTGACATTGATTTCTAGTTTTGGGAATTCGGCGTGAATGAGGGTCATATTCCGATCGATAGGGTTTTTGAAGTTGATGTTGCGGCATTTGGGATCTGGGGGTAGATCAGGATTGGTTGCGGTGCCAAAGCAAAGAGGTGGCCACTAGCGATGACGTGCATGTGCATGTGTGCACGAGCTACTCGGCATGGCAGTTTTGGATTAGGTAAGGAGAAAGGAATTGATGCAGGGCGTGTTGCGTTAGTGTTTTGTTCTTGTTCGAGAGGGATTGGTTTGCGTATTGGCCGGAGATTGTTTCTTCTCCGATGGGTGATGTTGTTTGTTGTTTGATTATGTTCCCGACTTGGAGATGGTCATTCGTCTGTAGGTAGGCTGTTTTGAAGAGGAGAACGAAGGAGTTTGGGGTGTTGGGCTTCGGCCCAACTGATTTGCATTATTGATTTTTTTAGGTATCGGGCTTGAGTTTATATCGGGCTTGGGTTTTAATATAGGTTTAAAATGTTTGGTCATAGGTTTATTTGGGGTTTCCGCCCAATAGCTCGTTTGAAAGTAAATGAATGTAGGTTTAAATTTTTATCAGATACTAGTT
The DNA here is from genome assembly GCA_030765085.1 of Allium cepa. Classification (NCBI taxonomy): domain Eukaryota; kingdom Viridiplantae; phylum Streptophyta; class Magnoliopsida; order Asparagales; family Amaryllidaceae; genus Allium; species Allium cepa. The sequence goes on from CM060929.1 coordinate 496,731,597, forward strand.
AAAAGGGTAAATGCTTGTGTAAGTCTTTTAAAATGAATTTGACTATCCACGTTATAACAAGTATGTGATTTTGTAACGACCCGGAATTTTGGGCAATAACAATTTAATAATATGTATTAATAATTTAACTGGTTTGATAATTTTCTTTATAATTTAAATTTAAATTTGGCTAATTTAATCTTTTTATGGTTAATAAATATTTAATCTGATAATTGTGATTAATATCTTTTTAATAATTTAAAATGGATAAGATTTATTTTTCAAAGCTAATGAAATTTTATTCTATTTATAATATATGCATTTGATATATATTGTGAATAGAAGAGCTTTTGTTTTAAATTAAAGATTGAATTTTCAATTGTAACATATATGTATGTATATGTTATAGTTTGATATTGTTTTGAAATTGAATTTTAATCCATTAATAATTTATATATGAATGAATATTGTAACTTAAAGCTTTGTTTAGAAATTATATTTTCAAAAGTTAATTCAAAGATTAATTCATTTGTTTTCAAATTGTGAGATAATTGTTTATTTTTAAAATATGATAGTTTATAAAGGAAATTTATCAATGTTTTATTTTTGTTTTCTTTAAAAATGTTCAAATTAAAATAGTTATAAATGCATATGTATGAATGTTTTAGATTTTAAATACATATATAAGAATTATTTGCATTTTTATTAGTATTAGAATACTTTCTTTAACAAGGTAAGCTATTTATAAAATAAAGGTTTACAAAGATTTCACACTTATATTTATTAAAATTAAAAAGCTTATTTTCATAAAAACATTTCACTCATGTGTATAAACATTTTATAAATACATATAAATACATAAGTAAGCATTTATTAACAAAGTAACTTAATTATGTAAGTTTATAATTAACATTTAGATTAAATAAAGATCTAATTAAAAATACATAAAACATGTGTAAACATGTTATCATCTCAAAAACACTTGTAAAGTAAGTAAGTTAATAGGATGACAAATGTAAATTTTAGGGACAAGTGTCTTTATTTTAAAAATTTATACTTTCTTTAATCATTAATAAAACATAAACATTTTCATTTCTTGGTTCATTTTTCTTAACCCAAAATTTATGGCAACCGGAATTTTATCAAACCTGAAATAAAACCTGCAAACCCAAAGTTCCAAAATCTGAAAATAAAATCCAAAAGTAAGATAAAAGTAAATCTGCATATTCAAGTGGAACTGCAAAACCTATCTGCAACTCCAAAAGCTACAACCTACAAATCTGCAACCTGCAAACTTAAATTCTTCTGCAACTTAAATAAAGAATCATGAGCAACAGCAAAGAAACCAGTAAACAACAAATTGTAAGCATGCAGAGTGATCAACAGCAAAACCTGGAAGTTTAATACAAATCTGCTCTGCATATTTCAATGAGGTGAGTGAACTTCTTTTAAAAACAGTTTGAATTGTTTTTAACTACCTAGCATGTGATGTTATAACTTGTATTAAAGTCTGATGCTTTGAATTTATATGGATTGTGTTGTGTGAGCTTGTTATTCTGTTCTTTGTTTTTCAATGGAGTGTTCTGCTTAAAAAATAATATATATATATATATATATATATATATATAGTATTCATATTCCAAATCTAATCCATATTAGGCTTAAGTAATTGAATGGGAACTGTTAGTAATTGTTTGAGGGAGGTTATAAAATAGTTTAAAGGTTTTTATATTTAGTACTTTTTATATAAAAGTATTAAACACAGTGAAGAGCTAAAATAGTTAAAAATCAACTTATGCAATTTTGGATTTGGCTTACATGATTGTAATCATGACAGTAAATAATGAATTTAGGTGTTAACATCAAAATTTTAGTTGATAATTTGATTAGGAATTTGGCTTTGTTTGAAAAAAAAGGTTTTTTTGGAAATTATCGATTATCCATACATTGAATTGGTATGGAATTTGGATCGAGGCTTGCTTGTTGATTGTTGATTTAGGGAAAAATACCAAAGAATTTTTATAATGGCTGTGATGTTTGAATTTGAGTCAAGTAGGGTTTTTACCTGTTTTCGGCTGTGCTTGGTTGTCGTGATCTTTGCGACATGAAGATGGGACCGGAGGCGTTCGCTTTTCAGGGGAAGGTAGCTCGTGACGTAGAGCTTCGACGAAGAGGGTCGGCGAGGTATAACGTCGTCACGGTGGTTGGTGGTGGAAGGTTTTATGAAGTGGTCTGCTGCAGTTTTCAAGCTATCGGTCGAATTTTGATTCTCGAGTTCGTTGATGAATCTGGGAATGTTTTCAAGCTCACACGCGATCGTGTGGTGGTTGTAGATGGTCGCGGTGACCGTCGCTGGCCGAGGATTCTGGTGCACGTGCACCATGATGGGTCTGTGCAATAGAATGTGGAGCTGGAATTTATGTTGGGAAAACGAGTTGAGGAACTCGAAGGAGCTATCGTGTTGGCTTCAGGGGCGACGCGAAGATGAAGGCTTTTGGTTTGCTTCGAGGAAGGCTCGGTGGGTTGAGTGATTTACTCGAGCAATTAGGTGTAGTGTTTGTCGTTGTACTGTAATAAAATAAGTGCAGTTTTAACTTGGAGTAATTAAAGAACAAAGCTTTAAACCATAAACAAGTCTTTTAAAGTAAAACGAATTTTCAAGTTTAAACTTGTTTGTTTTGTAATTAAGTTATTCAAACTTTAAAATGTAAATTGAATTTACTTTAAAATTTTAAACGATTGAGATGATTTCTTTGAAAGTAATTTTACTTAATTAAAGTTTGAATTTTAGTTTAAAAAGGGTGTTTGAATTTAATCATTAAGTCTAAAGTTTTAAAGTAAATTTTAAAAAGTAATGTTTTAAAAACAAGATTACAAATTATATTGGAAAGGTAAGTTTAGATTTGATAATTTAAAGTGTTTCAAATTTGAAAATGATTCATAAATGCTTTATCTACAAGTAAGGCTATTAATAGGATTTTGAAAATCAAGTTTAATAATTTGTCTTTATTCAAATAATTTATTTATAAAGATAAGTAAGGTTAAATTATTTGAATATGACTCAAGAATAATTAATTAAGTATAATTGTTAATAAGTAAGAGATTAAATAAGATTTATGATTTTCTTAATTAAAGATTTTCTTTAATTATAAGAAGATTAGTTAATTAATTAATTGTTTAATTAATTTTAAATAATTAGTTAATTATTTATTAATTTTAATAATCACTTAATTATGGATTAATTAAGTGTAATTACTTAATAAAGTAATTAATGGTTAATTATGGATGTAATTAATGATAATTACTCATGCAGTAATTAGTTGAAGTGATTATTGATTAATCACTTAATGATATCAATTAAAGAATTGATTAATATAATTATTGAAATTAATTAATTATGAAGTGATTAATTAATTAAAGAATTAAGAATTATTTAATAATGGAATTAATTATTTGTTAAGTTATTAATTAAGAGATTAATTAAGATTTCTTAATAATTAGATATAATTACTTATGTAAGTAATTAAGAATTAATTACTTAAATTATTTTAGTTAATTAATTAATGTGATTAATTAATGAATGAGAATAATTTAAGATTAATCACCAAGTGTAATTAATTAATTAAGTAATTAAATAAGGATTAATTGTTAATTTAAATTGGTTAATAATTACTTAATGAAGTAATTAAAGATTAATTAATTGGATTAAGAATTAATTACTTAAATTATTTTAGTTAATTAATTAATGTGATTAATTAATGAATGAGATTAATTTAAGATTAATCACCAAGTGTAATTAATTAAAATGTAATTAATTAATTAATTAAGTAATTAAATAAGGATTAATTGTTAATTTAAATTGGTTAATAATTACTTAATGAAGTAATTAAAGATTAATTAATTGGATTAATTAATTAGTATAATTAAATTAGAAAATTAATTAATTAAGAAGTTAATTAATTAAGATAAGTAACTACAAATTGTTAATTACTGATTATGATTAATGAGTTGATTAATTATAAGTTAATTAGTTAATTAAAGTATTATTAATTAATAAGGATCGTTAATTAAGGTGATTAATTGATATTAATCAAGGTTGATTGATATAAGTGTTTAATTTAAATGTGATTAAGTAACTGTAATTAATTAAGAATTAATGTAATTAATTATAGTTAATTAATTAATGAATGATCATTAATTATTGTAATTAATGATAGCAATTAAAGGTTAATTACTATATATGGTTAAGGATAATTACTTGAATGTAATTAAATATAATTAATCAAGAAAGATTAATTAAGGAAAATCATTAGAGATGATTAATTTATTTGGAATAATAATTAATGAAGAAGGATTATGGAAATTCAATTGATTGAGAGATAATCAGTTCCGTTTTGGATGTTTGATTTATATGGGTTGATTGATTAATATTGGTTAATTGATATTGGATGATTGATTTTGGTTGATATTGGTTGATATAGGATATCTTTGTTATGTGATATGCTGCTTGTGAAGATGAATATTGATATGAATTATCTCTTGTGATAATATGATTCATATATCTGTTTATATATCATCCTGAAAATAAGTTAAATTGTTTAACAACCTTAAGTACAACTTGGACATTAAAATGACGTTTGGTTTCGGTGAGACCGGGATCGGGTTTCCATATTTAGAATCCGAAAACCACACCGATTCCAATTAAACGTTAGGTCGTGTATCCAAGTGGAGCAAGTGAAGACTCGAGGTGTAAGGGCTATACGTCAGTATAACTCTGTGGGTGATTCCGTAATGAGTTGACGGAATAGTACTTATAGATTCGAGATGGCGAATCAGAGTGCAAGGGCTATGGTCGTTGACTCTGAGGGTGATTCCAATAATGAATGCAACGAGATAGTGCCTTCGGTTTCGTTCGAACCCGGAACGAACTTGTATGGATTGAATGCTTTCAGCACATCGTCAGGTGGACGATGAGCATTCTAAGATAAAGGTGTTCTATAAAGGTAATCGTAACGTCAAGCCTCATAAACCGGGAATGGCTAAAACAGGGGAGGTGCAGCAAGGCTTCGTGGGTAGCCCCCACTTGAGAGCGAGATTTACCCCTGTCTAGAAGTCCCTTTTTATTCGGCTGTGTGGGCAGTTGGGTCGCGGCCAACTGCGGGGTTGTCTTGTTCGGGACTGTTCAGTAAGGAATGGTTCCGGCCTTGTGTTGCAGGGGAGTGGGCGTACTCCTCGGTACTGTGATCTAGGCCACGTACTGTGACGGACGGTACCCCAATAGCCCTGCCATTGATGGAATCCAAAATCCAATAAGTTCCTGTACGGTTTTGATTGTGCCCAACTATGTTGGAACGTGAGATGTAAGCATTCCAGCTATTACTGTATTTTATTTTGAAAACCCTAGACACTATTATAATATCACTGGATTTCCTATCAAATGGTTTGGTTAGTGTAAGGTAAAAACTTTTCCATGTTTATGTGTGGGAAGTCTTATGTGATACCTTTTCTTTTCAAAGGTTTTTCTAAAGTTAAGCAACTTTAACCCGTTTACTCACACCAGACCCCTGTCTGACCCGAGTGTTTATTTTCTGTTTTATTAAACTCTTGGGTACTCATATTATGTATGAGTAATCAAGTGATTCAGGTTTGCTTGACGAATTCTGGAGGAGATATGGAGCAGGAAGCTTCGACGTGTAGATATATATTGATTCCGCTGTGTTTGTTGTGTCTGTTTCTTGTGTACTTGAATTGTATAATTAGACAGATGTTTATAGCTATCTAATCTATTGTGTAGTCTGATGTAATAAGATACTATTTAATATTTTATGTGGAATATTATATTTTATTCGTTCCGCTGTGAGTTCTCTGATGTTGTTTGTGTTCTTCTTTCTCTTTCTTTTCTTTTTCTATCCCTTTCTTTCTTTAAGATGATGCGATTTTCCGGGAGTAGAAAGTCGGGTCGTCAAAGATTTGAAGTAAACCATTAAAACCGATTTCTATAAATACATAAAAGGCTTCAAATTCAATTGTTTTTCAAAATTTTACTTAAAGTTTATTTGAATGATTTGAGTAAAGTAAAATGTTTAAGAAGGTCACTACAATTAAGCTTTTAAATTAATCAAGTGCTTAAGAGATTTTTAATTTATAATAATTAATGAGGCGATTAAGGGTTGATTAATTAAGGAATAATTAATCAATATAAATGATCATCAAATAATTAATTATAATTAATTAATGGTTAGTGTAATTATTTTTAGTCGATTAATTAATAAAATAATTAAAGGTTAATTACTGTAAATGGTTAAGGATAATTAATTTGTGTAATTAATTAAAGGCTAATTACTTAATGTAATTAGAAAATAATTAATCAGGGATGTTTAATTTAAAGTAAAGTATAATCGAAATAATAAAAGGGAATAAATGTTTATTCATTGGAGTGAATTCGAGTCCTTAAGTGATAATATTTTTAATAATTATTTAATTTCACATAAAAGTGTTACGAAAAGAATGGTTCGTATCGATGTATTTTACGCCGTTATATGATCCATTGTGAAATTAAATATGTGAAATTTTATAAGTTTTATATAGGATCTAATTACCAATTGGAAAAGACTGCCACTGAATAAGTTTACGACCAAACTGTTGAAATGTTTCAAACTGAATAGCTGTGCTATTTAGATTGTTTACACTAGATGACATTCGAACAGTTGAAACTGACACCATTCCGCTGTATAATTAATCTAATTGCTGTGTATGGTGTAAGCCATTGATCTGATTGTGTCTGAATAATTGTTCTAGTAATGATAATCTCTAATCTGTTGTTCTTCCATATATCTGTTATGTGCCTGTTAATTATATTGAGAATATATTGTGAATCGATCTATGGAAGTTGATTGATTTGAATATCCGTGATTATGAATTGTGAACTGATAAGCACCGTTGGGACTGATAAGCCTTGTTCTGTTTGGATGATTTGTGAAATTAGTTTTACTTTAAAAATAAATATTATTTTTAGAAATGTTTTAAAGATTGATCAATATTTTGGAATATTGAAAGTAATTATTTATTTCTACCTTCGAAAATCTTTTTTAATTTATAATTTTTATATGTAAATAAAATTTAAATTGTTTCAAGTATTAACTCATTTGGTAATGATACTTTAAAGGATAATTTTTATTAATATTAAGCATATTTTCTTCAAATTAAAATCTTTTTAATAAAAGTTGTTTAAATAATAATTTATAATAATTTTTATGAAGAATAATTTATTTATTAAACTTGAAATAATATTTGAAAATTTATAAGTATGATTTGAAAGGAAATAGTTTTATATATATTTCAAATGAAATAAGCTTTCTTAAATAAATGGTAATCCGCTTGGATTTTTAAAGATGAACAAGGTTTAACGGTTGCAATGGGAAATAACTTTGTTGTATTGATTGATCGCTTTGATAGTTAAATAACCGACTATCAAAATTGGACAAAACCTGACTTTGGAAATATCTAGAGGAGACTCGAGAATTATATTGTACGGTTACCGATCGAGGTGCTATACCGTACGTATATACTTGTTTGTTCTCTACGAAGAATTATAAGGAGACCCGTCCACTAACGGTTAGGAGGTGGACACCGATCTTGTATTTCGTCGGAGTATTTCCTAAAGAACCGGGGTTGAGTTGACCGGAAAATAGCGAACGTTATTTCGAAGAGACCGAGATCGGATTTGAAACCCAAAAACCACTTCGATCCAACGATATGTTTTTCGTGATGAAGACAAGAGCTTGGAGTCAAAGATGGAGCAGTGAAGTGCAAGGGCTACTCGCTACTAATCCTAAGGGTGATTCCAAAATGGATGTAGTAGGAATAGTGCCTTCGGTTCCGTTCGAACCCGGAATGGACTTGTATGGATGAATGCTTTCAGAACATCGTAGGAGGACGATGAGCATTCTAAGTGATATGTTCTAAAAGGGTAACGCTTAGCCTCAAGCCTCATCAACCGAGAATGACTGAAAATCAGGGGTTATGCAGCAAGGCTTGGTGAGCAGCACCCATTTCCAGGTAAGGTCATCCCTGTCTAGATGTCCCTTTTTATTTCGGTGTAGTGGTACGGTTGCTGGTCCCAGCCATGGAGTGATCTTACTCGGGGCTATCTAGTAAGGGATAGTCCAGGTCTTGTGTTGCAGGGGAGTTTGGGTGGCTCCTCGGTACTGTGATCTAGGCCACGTACCGTGGCAGGTGGTACCCTAGTGCCTAGTCATTAGTTGGAAATCCATTCTCCCTACGTGCCTTGTACGAGTTTTGTTTGTATTACCCACTCTGTGGCTAGTAGCTGGAATTTAATAATGTAACAATTTCGGCTATTTTAATAAGTATTTGTATATAGACCCTATTATAATATCAGAGGATTTGATAAGAAATGTTTTAACTATCGTAAGGTAAAAACCCGACATGTTTATTTGTGGCGTGGTCTTACGAGATGCTTTTGTTTTCAAAAGGAATTTTCAAACTTTAATAATCAAGTTGAATGTGTTTCTCACGCTGGTATACCAGACTGACCCGGGATTTGGTGTTTTCCTATATGCTCGGGTCAGACCGAGCATATTTCCAGGTTAGCTGGAAGAATGGAAGCTTTAGGATAAGGAGCTGGATCAGGAGGCATATTCTCGTAGATGTTTATATTCTGTCTGTTTTGGTCGTGTGGTTATTGTTGTAAGGACGGGATCGATATAACTGTCCGAGTTTGTGTGGTTGTAAACTCTGATATAAAGTTTGTATATGTTATCAAAGTAACAGTTTTGGTTTTGTGTAAAGATTTGTTCTCTTTTCTTCTATCTTCTTTCTATTTCTACCTTCTTTCTTTCTCTCATTATCTGTCTTTCCGTGCAAGTTGGTTGACGAGTATGTTTATAGTCGGTTTAAATTGGTACGGAAAAATAGGTTGTGACATTGTGGTATCAGAGCCTAGGTTGAGTAAATACCTAGGTTCGAGTGGGTTGCTCATTAGAAATAGAGTCTATAACAACCTGTTGAGTCTAAGTGTGTATATATTTATACGAGAGTGCGCATTTGTTAGTTATATAAAAATGGTTTTATATCGTGTTAATTGATCGGTTAAGTGGCATATGGATTCTGGTCAATACAAGTAGCTAACGTTATTGATAGGGGTCTCTAAACACTTGAACCAATGCCAACGGACACAATATTGTTTTAAAAGGGGTAAATGAAATAATTTTACCCAAAATATATTTTCTATATAGAAAAAGTATGATTTTTTTAATAAATATGGTATTTAAAATGGTTGGTTGAGATGATAATAATTTATCATCTGGATTCTGAGTGGTCTTAGCTGATAATCTTAAGTATATGCATTGGTTGCCCTTTTGACTACAGTATACCCTTAAGAAATTGAACCCTTCAGAATTTGAATCTTTGGAAAAAAATGTATTCTTACTAAGTTTTATTTACTAGAGGAATTTTGGGAAAAAACTCTTAAACTGATATTTGGAAAACTTTTAAACTAGTAAATTTTTGAAATTTTTGTTCCACTCTTTAATGACAAATTAATTAACCAAGTAATTAGAGATTAATTAAGTTGTAGTAAACACTTAATTAATTCGGTAATTAGAGATAAATTAATTGGTAATTAAAAATTAATTTATTTGAAATTAAAAATGGTTAAGTAAAGCATAATTACTTAGAAAAGCAATCAGAAGAATTGTTAATAGTTAATATGCAGGTCACTAAATAGGATTATATAATGATTAGTTAATGTGATTAATTTTAATTATTAATTAGATTAATTAATTGGGAATGTTTGAAATTTTAAAACCTTATAACAATTTATTTGTTATACATATATGGATTTATAAGTTGAAGAAATAAGTTGTTTGTAAAAACTTATTATATATATGTGTGTGTATTTTCTCTACCTATAATTACATTTCAAATATATATATTTGAATTATTTTGGAAAGATGGTTTTATAAAATCTTGGATAATGAGAACTCAAATTGGTAGGATGAATTTAAAGTGTAAACTTTGATGAATTTCTTAACTTGTAGAATTCTAAACCTTAGGATCTCATCTTTGGGACTTGGTTTTGATTATAGAGAACCCATATCATTCATCGTGGTGGAGCTTTAGCCCGAGCTAGAAGAGAGGGTGACTTGGATCAAGTCAGAAGGATCAGGGCGGAACTTAATGAGCCCTCCTTGTATGAAGAAGAGCCGAAGGCACCAGAAGAGCCCGTTGAGCAGCTCCAGCCTCAGCCCCAGCCTCAGTCTCAGCCTCAACCTCATCAAGAAGATCTAGTCGAGGACTTCGACGACGAAGAATAATTTGAGGTCGAAGAAGAAGAGGAGTTCGACGACGAGGAGGAATTCGAGGTGGAAGAAGATCCCGAATCTGAGAACGATGATGCTATCAATTGGAATATAGGTGAAGTTGTTGAGGGACCAGATGCTGGTGAAGGTTTCAATCCTAGAGTACCTAATCTAGAGGTTGTTTTGGTTCCTGATAATGATGGAGAGGTCAGGGAGCTGTCAGGGCCTGAGAGGGAGGACTCTGATAGTGGGAGTTCGTAATAGGAGTTGGGTGGTTGTCTCTTCGATGTATATATAGTTTTTGTTTGTGTTTTGACCCATGGACATCATGGATGTTAAGTGTTTGGTAAGGTAGTTACATATCTGTGTATATAAGTATGGTTGTGTGCAACAACCCGCATATTTATCGATTTTATATATAAATATTTTATTTAAATATTTTATCGTTCGTCGGATTTTAGTCCGAAAAGCTACTTTTTGCATACGGTCGAATTAGGACTCGAGACCACCTCCATTGAGTTCAAAATGCCGTTTGCGATCTTTTTGAGTATAAGCTTCGATATGTTTGGAGAAAGTTGAATTTTGCTACTTTTTTTGCTTAGGGTTTTGGTTTGGGCTGAGCCAATTAACCACTTATGTATTCAGTCCCAATCCCCCTCTCCTCTTCATTACTTCATTCCAACTCCTCAAACTCAAGCTCCAACTGAAAATGGTGGAGAGGAAAAAGAATTAAAACTCCAAGCCCTAGCTTCCTTAGCAAATCCATCTCCTTGCTCCAAACTCAAGAAGAACCCCTTGGTAAGCATCTCCTTCTTCTTCTCCAACTCTTTCTCCATTCAATTTCAGAAATTTCCTAAACCTAACTTAGGAAATGTTCTTCTTTTTAGCTTAGATTCAAGCTTCTAGTGTTGAGATTGAAGAGTGCTTGTCCTTGCCATTGCTTTCAAGCTTCATCTTCCTAAATTTAGTTCAAAGGTGAGATTTTTATCTCACATCTATGACTATAATTATCTTTGGTTGTTGGGTATGAATTCCTAACACTTCTTCATGTGCATTTGCTCTTGATTTGGATTGGTTTTGTGAATATTCCAATTTTTGGGTTTTTAAGTCAAATTTGTGTAAAATCCTTTTATGGTTGTTTGATCATGCTTTTGGTGATGCATCGAGGAGCATATAGGGCCGGGTTGCCGTTTGGCATAAACCCTTAGAGCCAATGTTCGTCCGATTGCATTTTGGAAGAGTTTGCTCTTCATTTGTATAAGGCTGAAAAACTGCCCAGGCATGATTCAGTCGACTGAAAACTCTGTTCAGTCGACTGAACCTAAAACCCGAGAGTTTCCAGGCATGATTCAGTCGACTGAAAATCTCTGCACAGTCGACTGAAACTGGAAACAGAAAGTTTCCTGAACCTAGAAAATTTCCATGTACAGGGTTAGTCGACTGAAAAACTCTGTTCAGTCGACTGAACCTGCTGTTTGAGTCCAATTTGCCTTTTTGGATTGAATTTCCAATTTAAATCGATTCATGATGATCCTATTTATTGTCATCATTTATTATCATCTTTGATGACTTATTTTCTTTGGGAATTTTAGATATATCCACTTCGATGGATCCTTTATCGATTTCATTGGATTTTATTCACATCTTCGAATGTGATCTTTGTGATTGATTGTTTCTACAATCCCCCTTGTGCTTTGTCACTTTAAAAATATAAAGGTTTTCTATACTAGTAGTAAATATCAAAACTCTTTCCTCAAACGATTTCAATACTATTTTAATACCAAATTCGTTTATAAAACCATTTTTCAATCTATTAGTATATACAAACCTTTACCTCACTCGTATGAGAAATCTAATTAAACGACTTAGTAAAACGAGTGGTATGAAACGCTTGCGTTTACTTCGTCGGTTAATTCTTGGACTTGTTCGATTGAATCTCTTGTGACAATTTTCTAGTGGAGATCTACAATTTGTTCGTAAATATTTAAGTTAAGCTAGTGGTTATGGGACATGAAGCTAAGCTCATATATTTACTAGCTTAGTGTAATCGACACTTCTCTTTGATCATGACGATCATTTTAGGTTTTAGACTAGCATCATGCTATGTCTTTGTGATTTGGTTCATCGGACGTCCCGCTGTACGACGTCGTTGTTCCCTTTGATTGTGATTTGGTTCATCGGATGTCCCGCTGTACGACGTCGTTGATCCTTTCCTTGTGATTTCTGGATTTCTTGTGTGGTCTTCTGGAATTTGTGCGTCTTTGACTTTTGTGATTGACATTGATATATATGTCATATATTGTGGCTTGGTGAATGAAATTAGGAGTATGACATTCCTTTTTATCTTGAGTAGATTAGTGTGATATTGATTAATCTCTTGTTGATTTTCAATTACTTATTTATCACAGCTTGGCATTGTGATTATTATATGTTTATGTCATATCTCTTATTATATATCACTTCATCTGATATTTATAGCTAGACTGATCCGTTTATTATTTTCTTCTTAAATAATACTCGGGTCAGACTGAGATTTTACAGGTGCTTCTGCTTGACTCCTTATTGGACTATCATCCCGACTTTTGGCAGACTACTTAGATTAGTAGTTTATTTTGTTGTATACACTTGAGATTTAGACTCATAGATGTATTCTTTTGTATAGCACGTATTGCTATTCTTTTGTATTATTGTGGATCTTTTTAGACCACTACTCTGATGTACACTTTCATGTGTAATATTCATATCTATTTCCGCCTTTGTGATATGAATTGTCTGTGACTGATTTATGTTATGTTTATTTCTATATTTGTTTCCGAAGATATTATAGCCACTGTGTAGTAGCTTTGAGTTTGTGTCGGTATGTCGGATTTCCTCTTGAGATGAAAAGTTATATTTTTATCTGGCATATTGGAACTCGCACAAAGCAATTATACAGATGGTCGCTCCTCAACAGCCTTATTCTCTGTGCTAGTTGACAGCATTCACAGTAGTGTTCTTGGCTAGCGTGGGTATAGAGGTGGGGCGTCACAGCTTGGTATCAGAGCCAAACTTCGGAACAATGTAGAATAATTTAGCAAGGATCATGTCCTAAGTCTTTCTTAGGAGTTGTGCTTTAGGATTTTATTCGGGCCTTCGTACCGTTCTATCCTACTTTCTTTTATGATTCCTTGTTTTATCTATCAAGATTGCTTGATATTCATTTTGAGAATAACATTTTCCTCTTCTTTCTTTCTTTCTTTCTTAAAGAAGAGAAATGGCTAGACCAGGCCGTCCCAGCGCCGGTCAATCTAGTGCTACTACCCAGGATGGAGTATTTATGTCTGCTCAACAACTTTTGGATCTCGTAAAGAATCAAGAGTTTATCTATGCTTTGAGTAAGAACCCCGAAATGGTTCTACCTTTGAAACTTGAAGTTTCTTTCAATCAGCTTGTGGATGTTACTCTTCTTCATGGAGAGATTGGTAAAGGAAGTATTTGTGATATTGGGACTTCCAAGAAGAGGCATATTAAGTTCAAGAGCCTTAATCCCAATAAGAGAGTGAAGCAAACTACTTTTGTAGCAAAGACTCCAATCCCTGATCGTGGAGGATGCTACAATTGTAATTCTATGGAACATTATGCGAATATGTGTCCAAAACCCCATTCTTGTCGCTATTGCAAGAAACCGGGTCATCTTTTATCTGCATGTCCCAAACTTTTGAGTAAGGACATGAGAAAACTAAATATTGTGCAAGCCCCTAGCAACTCTTCTCTTGGTCAAGGTATTTTTCATTCAATCCTTGATGACATTTGCTTTGTGATTATCTTGTTCATGTTCTTTTTTGATATAATTTCCATCTCACTATTTTATATCAAAAGGAATTGTTAATTCTTTTTCTTTGAATATTTTGGGCTTGTTGACTTCATTGAGAATTGTGTATCCGGATGGTAGATCCGCAACGCTCAATTTGCTTTTGTTTAGATGTCGAGATTATTTTATGTGACTTTTCTTTCCGAGCCGATATTTTTGCTTTGGCTTCGGAATTGACCTTTCTGCAAGGATTGGCTTAATCATTGTGAAGCCATATCCTATTTTTCCGAGTGGATTATTCATCTTCGACATTTTCAATCTGTTAAGCAGATTTCTATTTTTCTTTGTGATTCCGATTTCAAATTTTTGGTGGAATCATTTTATTCCTTAAGCCCACTTATAAGGAAAGTGTTATTTCTCTCATTCATGTAGTTTGAGAAATTTTCCGGTATTTTTGAGTTTGCCTTAGGATTATCACCTAAGAAATCTTTTGTGTGGTGTTAAGGTCTTTTCAGTTTGACTTTACCACCGGTTTTCGTTTGCTACGAATTGCTGAAATTAGCATTCCACTAACCGCATTCCGCACTCGTTATGATTCTTATGAATGACTTATTTTGTCATTCAATTTGTCCTACTTATTTCATCCATTTTATAAATCGAATATTCTATGAATATTTCGATGAGACCATTCTTGTATTTATTGATTTTGGATGAAAATAGTAATTTAAAATTTTGCAAATCTTTTTCATAAGATTAATTATAAGTGCAATTTGATTTTCTTCTTGAAATGAGCAAAGAATATTCTTAAAACTTTGTAAGAAATTTATTTATCCTATAAAATATGATTTTGTGATTGTATTGCCCGTTGAGTGCTTTAAGAATTTTGGTCGATGCGCTTGATCAACGTTATCGATAGGAATTTCCTAAACGCTTCGATGTGACAATCAGACACGATATATTGACTTGTAAAAATGTAAAATTTTTGTAGAAAGATTATTACATAAAAGTAAAAATGTAATTTTGGAAGTTTCAACTTTTCGGGAAAGAGAATTATTTTAAAAGAAGTTCTTTCTTTTCAATACTCTTATTCCTTCTTGTGATTCCTGAAGGGGAACCAAGACTTTGCTATTTGTACCTATTGGTTTGGAATGCCATTCTCTTGCAAAGGAGAACGTTCTATCACTTGTGCTTCTAAATCATTATAGCTTATCGAGACTAGATATGCCACTCATGATCTAGTGTTCGAGGCTATTGTTTCTGCTTTTGGAATTTGACATCATCATCTTTGGGGAAGAAATTTGTTCTCCATCTCGATCATAAATCTTTGGAATATTTATGTTCTCTTAAGGAACTGCTCGTAGACTCGAGTTCCTGACATCTTATGATCTTGATATTCCTTTTTATTCCCGAAAGGGAAATCGTGTTGCCAATGCGCTTTGTCGTAGGCAACAAGTAGTTGATTCTTTGATGTTGTCTGAATGGAATTATTTTTCTATCAAGTTCATCGGACGTTTTGGTATACTTCGTTTTATTGAGCTTTATCTCATTCCTTTTAAGGACTAGCGTCCGATGTCCTTTTATTGTGTTCGGTTCATTGGACGTACCGTTTTTGTACTGCGTCAGTGTTCCGAATTATTTGGGATTTGATTCATCGGATGTACCGTTTGTACTACATCGATGTCTTTGCTATATGATTCATCGGATGTACCGTTTGTACTACATCGATATCTTTTCTTTTGATTCATCGGATGTACCGTTTGTACTACATCGATGTCTTTGCTTTTGATTCATCGGATATACCGTTGTACTACATCGATGTCTTTTCTTTTGATTCATCGGATGTACCGTTTGTACTACATCGATGTCTTTACTTTTGATTCATCGGATGTACCGTTGTACTACATCGATGTCTTTGCGTTTGATTCATCGGATGTACCGTTTGTACTACATCGATGTCTTTTCTTTTGATTCATCGGATGTACCGTTGTACTACATCGATGTCTTTTCTTTTGATTCATCGGATGTACCGTTGTACAACATCGATGTCTTTGCTTTTGATTCATCGGATGTACCGTTTGTACTACATCGATGTCTTTTCTTTTGATTCATCGGATGTACCGTTGTACTACATCGATGTCTTTGCTTTTGATTCATCGGATGTACCGTTGTACTACATCGATGACTTTTCTTTTGATTCATCGGATGTACCGTTGTACTACATCGATGTCTTTTCTTTTGATTCATCGGATGTACCGTTGTACTACATCGATGTCTTTGCTTTTGATTCATCGGATGTACCGTTGTACTACATCGATGTCTTTTCTTTTGATTCATCGGATGTACCGTTTGTACTACATCGATGTCTTTGCTATTTGATTCATCGGATGTACCATTGTACTACATCGATGTCTTTGCTTTTGATTCATCGGATGTACCGTTTGTACTACATCGATGTCTTTTCTTTTGATTCATCGGATGTACCGTTGTACTACATCGATGTCTTTGCTTTTGATTCATCGGATGTACCGTTGTACTACATCGATGACTTTTCTTTTGATTCATCGGATGTACCGTTTGTACTACATCGATGTCTTTTCTTTTGATTCATCGGATGTACCGTTGTACTACATCGATGTCTTTGCGTTTGATTCATCGGATGTACCGTTTGTACTACATCGATGTCTTTTCTTTTGATTCATCAGATGTACCGTTTGTACTACATCGATGTCTTTTCTTTTGATTCATCGGATGTACCGTTGTACTACATCGATGTCTTTGCGTTTGATTCATCGGATGTACCGTTTGTACTACATCGATGTCTTTTCTTTTGATTCATCGGATGTACCGTTGTACTACATCGATGTCTTTTCTTTTGATTCATCGGATGTACCGTTTGTACTACATCGATGACTTTGCGTTTGATTCATCGGATGTACCGTTTGTACTACATCGATGTCTTTTCTTTTGATTCATCGGATGTACCGTTGTACTACATCGATGTCTTTGCGTTTGATTCGTCGGATGTACCATTGTACTACATCGATGTCTTTTCTTTTGATTCATCGGATGTACCGTTGTACTACATCGATGTCTTTTCTTTTGATTCATCGGATGTACCGTTGTACTACATCGATGTCTTTGCTTTTTGATTCATCGGATGTACCGTTGTACTACATCGATGTCTTTGCTTTTGATTCATCGGATGTACCGTTTGTACTACATCGATGTCTTTGCTTTTGATTCATCGGATGTACCGTTTGTACTACATCGATGTCTTTGCTTTTGATTCATCGGATGTACCGTTGTACTACATTGATGTCTTTGCTTTTGATTCATCGGATGTACCGTTGTACTACATCGATGTCTTTGCTTTTTGATTCATCGGATGTACCGTTGTACTACATCGATGTCTTTGCTTTTGATTCATCGGATGTACTGCTTTTGATTCATCGGATGTACCGTTTGTACTACATCGATGTCTTTGCTTTTGATTCATCGGATGTACCGTTGTACTACATCGATGTCTTTGCTTTTTGATTCATCGGATGTACCATTGTACTACATCGATGTCTTTGTTTTTGATTCATCGGATGTACCGTTGTACTACATCGATGTCTTTGCTATTTGATTCATCGGATGTACCGTTTGTACTACATCGATGTCTTTGCTTTGGTTCATTGGGCGTACCATTTTTGTACTACGCTAATGTCCCAAATTATTTGAGTTTCTAGTTTCTCGGGCGTACCGTTTTTGTACTACGCCGTTGCATCGGCTCAATTTTCTGCTATTCTTGACGTTCCCCACGTCTTTTATCTACGGGAATGCCTTAGGGATTCCGGTTTT
Source organism: Allium cepa (assembly GCA_030765085.1). NCBI lineage: Eukaryota > Viridiplantae > Streptophyta > Magnoliopsida > Asparagales > Amaryllidaceae > Allium > Allium cepa. The sequence continues at coordinate 496,749,531 of CM060929.1, forward strand.
CATTCTTGAGCCCGGTGTTATTGTGGAAATTGATGTTTCACCAGGTTTCTTGCTAACTCTTTCGTGCACTTTATGGTGAACTTCCTATTTCAAATTTCCTTTTGTGTTAATATGCTTCTATGGTTGTTACTTCATATATTTCCTTTTTACTTATTGCGAGGACGCAATTTCTTTAAGGAGGGGAGTCTGTAACAACCCGCATATTTATCGATTTTATATATAAATATTTTATTTAAATATTTTATCGTTCGTCGGATTTTAGTCCGAAAAGCTACTTTTTGCATACGGTCGAATTAGGACTCGAGACCACCTCCATTGAGTTCAAAATGCCGTTTGCGATCTTTTTGAGTATAAGCTTCGATATGTTTGGAGAAAGTTGAATTTTGCTACTTTTTTTGCTTAGGGTTGTGGTTTGGGCTGAGCCAATTAACCACTTATGTATTCAGTCCCAATCCCCCTCTCCTCTTCATTACTTCATTCCAACTCCTCAAACTCAAGCTCCAACTGAAAATGGTGGAGAGGAAAAAGAATTAAAACTCCAAGCCCTAGCTTCCTTAGCAAATCCATCTCCTTGCTCCAAACTCAAGAAGAACCCCTTGGTAAGCATCTCCTTCTTCTTCTCCAACTCTTTCTCCATTCAATTTCAGAAATTTCCTAAACCTAACTTAGGAAATGTTCTTCTTTTTAGCTTAGATTCAAGCTTCTAGTGTTGAGATTGAAGAGTGCTTGTCCTTGCCATTGCTTTCAAGCTTCATCTTCATAAATTTAATTCAAAGGTGAGATTTTTATCTCACATCTATGACTATAATTATCTTTGGTTGTTGGGTATGAATTCCTAACACTTCTTCATGTGCATTTGCTCTTGATTTGGATTGGTTTTGTGAATATTCCAATTTTTGGGTTTTTAAGTCAAATTTGTGTAAAATCCTTTTATGGATGTTTGATCATGCTTTTGGTGATGCATCGAGGAGCATATAGGGCCGGGTTGCCGTTTGGCATAAACCCTTAGAGCCAATGTTCGTCCGATTGCATTTTGGAAGAGTTTGCTCTTCATTTGTATAAGGCTGAAAAACAGCCCAGGCATGATTCAGTCGACTGAAAACTCTGTTCAGTCGATTGAACCTGAAACCCGAGAGTTTCCAGGCATGATTCAGTCGACTGAAAATCTCTGCACAGTCGACTGAAACTGGAAACAGAAAGTTTCCTGAACCTAGAAAATTTCCATGTACAGGGTCAGTCGACTGAAAAACTCTGTTCAGTCGACTGAACCTGCTGTTTGAGTTCAATTTGCCTTTTTGGATTGAATTTCCAATTTAAATCGATTCGTGATGATCCTATTTATTGTCATCATTTATTATCATCTTTGATGACTTATTTTCTTTGGGAATTTTAGATATATCCACTTCGATGGATCCTTTATCGATTTCATTGGATTTTATTCACATCTTCAAATGTGATCTTTGTGATTGATTGTTTTTACAATCCCCCTTGTGCTTTGTCACTTTAAAAATATAAAGGTTTTCTATACTAGTAGTAAATATCAAAACTCTTTCCTCAAACGATTTCAATACTATTTTAATACCAAATTCGTTTATAAAACCGTTTTCCAATCTATTAGTATATACAAACCTTTACCTCACTCGTATGAGAAATCTAATTAAACGACTTAGTAAAACGAGTGGTATGAAACGCTTGCGTTTACTTCGTCGGTTAATTCTTGGACTTGTTCGATTGAATCTCTTGTGACAATTTTCTAGTGGAGATCTACAATTTGTTCGTAAATATTTAAGTTAAGCTAGTGGTTATGGGACATGAAGCTAAGCTCATATATTTACTAGCTTAGTGTAATCGACACTTCTCTTTGATCATGACGATCATTTTAGGTTTTAGACTAGCATCATGCTATGTCTTTGTGATTTGGTTCATCGGACGTCCCGCTGTACGACGTCGTTGTTCCCTTTGATTGTGATTTGGTTCATCGGATGTCCCGCTGTACGACGTCGTTGATCCTTTCCTTGTGATTTCTGGATTTCTTGTATGGTCTTCTGGAATTTGTGCGTCTTTGACTTTTGTGATTGACATTGATATATATGTCATATATTATGGCTTGGTGAATGAAATTAGGAGTATGACATTCCTTTTTATCTTGAGTAGATTAGTGTGATATTGATTAATCTCTTGTTGATTTTCAATTACTTATTTATCACAGTGTGGCATTGTGATTATTATATGTTTATGTCATATCTCTTATTATATATCACTTCATCTGATATTTATAGCTAGACTGATCCGTTTATTATTTTCTTCTTAAATAATACTCGGGTCAGACTGAGATTTTACAGGTGCTTCTGCTTGACTCCTTATCGGACTATCATCCCGACTTTTGGCAGACTACTTAGATTAGTAGTTTATTTTGTTGTATACATTTGAGATTTAGACTCATAGATGTATTCTTTTGTATAGCACGTGTTGCTATTCTTTTGTATTATTGTGGATCTTTTTAGACCACTACTCTGATGTACACTTTCATGTGTAGTATTCATATCTATTTCCGCCTTTGTGATATGAATTGTCTGTGACTGATTTATGTTATGTTTATTTCTATATTTGTTTCCGAAGATATTATAGCCACTGTGTAGTAGCTTTGAGTTTGTGTCGGTATGTCGGATTTCCTCTTGAGATGAAAAGTTATATTTTTATCTGGCATATCGGAACTCGCACAAAGCAATTATACAGATGGTCGCTCCTCAACAGCCTTATTCTCCGTGCTAGTTGACAGCATTCACAGTAGTGTTCTTGGCTAGCGTGGGTATAGAGGTGGGGCGTCACATTGTGGATGGTGATGACATTTGTAGGAATATTTTGGATAGTTCTTAATGTAATGTATATTTGATATACGATGTGAATCTATTTGTTTACCAGTGTAGTTTGAGTTGTTATTAATCTATTTTATTATGAGTGGATAATTTTTACTAGCTTAACTATGGAATTTCGGGGACGAAATTCTTTTTAAGGGGGAAGGAATGTAACGACCTGGGATTTTGGACATCCCGAGTTGTGAATATTATTTATAATATTCAATGATATTGTATTTTAATATACAATATTTCCATTAATCAATGATTAATCATTATATAAATTTTTTCTAAATCAATATAACTTGGGTTTTCAAAACTATATTAAATTATTAATTTGATTTAAATAAAATTTCTTAATTGTATATTTGTTTTAAGATAAAATATGTATATATTATTTTGGGTTTAATATATGAATTTTGTTTTAAAGATAACATATATATTTATTCTAAGGTTAAATATATAATAGAAAATCTAAAATTTATTGAAAATTAAATATTCTTACATATAGGATGATAAATTTAAATGTAATGAAAGTAGATGGAAATTCTTAATGAAGTAAAAGTGTTATACTTTGATTTGGTATATACAAACAATATTGTCTATGTTGAGTAAAATAATTTTAAGTTTCTTAAAATATATATACATTGAATAAGGAAAATTATATATATGTTATGATAAGTTAAAAGGAAAATTTATAATATTTAATTGGAAAAGTGATGTAAATTAAATAAATAGTAGAAACTATTTACACATAAATATTAATGAAACTTAGTTTATTTAAAGTAACAATATATTTATTAAAGTGTATTAATCAAAAAGGGTGTTACTTTAATTGATTAATTCCTCACCTTTATTTTAAAACGTATGAGAATACATACCTTAAGTCTTATTTAATTAAGTTCTTATGTTTGTTTAAAATGTGAAAGTGACAATTACATTTCTACTTGATCAACATTAAGTATGGGCTATTGAAGTCTTAAATATATTTGCATGTGTATTAATATTGTATGGTTTATTCAAACAATACAATAAATAATGGACCTCCAAATCTTTACTGCTAGACGCAAATGCAGGTTAACAAAAGAAGCAAGTAGCAGAACTAAATTAATCTAATTTAAAACTATGGGTAGCTGGTCTGTAAAAATAACTATGGATATCTAACTTCATCGTTATATTTACTTTGAATATTATATAGTTTATATAATGTATACAGTAATAGAAAGATTGCAAAATATTTACTGGAAGTAAACAAAGAAACAGGTTAACCAAAACATGAATCAAACAAGTAACAGAAACAGTTTTGTATTTAGTAAAACAATGGGTAAATAGAGATAAACTTTTATCAGCAAACATGTCTTACACTTGGCATAAGTAATCTGAATAAAATCTAACATAATTATTCCTGTTTCTTTTCAATTTTCTAAACACAATAAATATCCTTCAGCCTCCAAGAAAAATTATTTTCTGTCCAACATTGATGTTGCAAAGTTTATAACTATATAGGTTCTAAATCAGTAGCTAAAGAGAATATCTCTGTTAACATTTTAAGCATCAATAAATAAAAAGAAGAAATAGCAGCACTCTGTTACTCTGCAAGTAAGAGGACAGAGGCATCCTCTGTTAGATTCAAGCTCAGGGGATTCAAAAAACAAAATTTCAACTTTTCGAATCAAGGACTTCAACATCAAGTTTTAAAAAGTATCTGGAACCAAGATGTTCAAGGTGAGAAACAGTTAGTTTCAAATTGAAAATAATATGCATGCTCTGTTGACAGTGTTCGTCATGTCCATTTTCACTTCAATAATCAACATCTCTTGATCTAGTTTGAATTTGAAAATTTTGTGAACTAGGAATATGCTTATTAACTAGAATAGTTTAAGTTAGAATTGGTTAATGAATTGTTTATGTTGTGTAATTAAGAAATGTTGAGATTTATAGTGAAAATCCATTTTTGTGAAAAATTTAATATTTTTAAACTAGGATTTCAAACATGCAGTCGTGTTGCATGTATAAAATTACGAATTTTAGTAGGAATATTGGAATTTATAGTGATCTGTAGCTTGAGAATTTGAAGTGTGATCAGTTTTCACAAAAAAATCTTTTTCGGACGACTTCATCTTCGAGAAGTTATGCGGCGGCGCTGGAAGATGCACTCGGGTGGGGTAACAAGCTTGACCCTGGCCATTTGTCGGATTTAGGTTCGGTTTTGGTTTGGCGAGGGGTTTAGGGTTTAAGGATGGCTTTGGAAGGGTGGGCGAATGCAATGTTTTCGGAAGACGAAGGTGCGATTGGAGTTCGTGAATTTTGGCATGGATATAGTTGTTGGAGTTGGGTTTCTATCAGGGTTAGTGATGTAAGGAGTAGTAGACGGATGTGGGTGAAGTAGGCCATTTTTGGTGGTGACGTTGATTTCTGGTTTTGGGAATTTGGCGTGACTGAGGGTCATATTTCGATCGATGGGGTTTTTGAAGTTGATGTTACGGCATTTGGGATCTGGGGATAGATCAGGACTTGGTTGCGATGCCAAAGCCGAGAGGTGGCCACTAGCGATGGCGTGCATGTGCACCGTGTGCACGAGCTACTCGACATGGCAATTTTGGGTTAGGTAAGGAGAAAGGAATTGATGCAGGGCGTGTTGCGTTAGTATTTTGTTCTTGTTCGAGAGGGATTGGTTTGCGTATTGGCCGGAGATTGTTTCTTCCCCGATTGGTGGTGTTGTTTGCTGTTTGATTACTTTCCTAATTTGGAGATGGTCATTCGTGTGTAGGTAGGCTGTTTTGAAGAGGAGAAGGAAGGAGTTTGGGGTGCTGGGCTTCGACCCAACTGTTTTGCATTATTGATTTTTTTTTAGGTATCGGGCTTGAGTTTATACCGGGCTTGGGTTTTAATATAGGTTTAAAATGTTTGGTCTTAGGTTTATTTTGGGTTTCCGCCCAGTAGTTCATTTGAAAGTAAATGAATGCAGGTCTAAATTTTTATCAGATACTAGATAAAAGGGTAAATGCTTGTGTAAGTCTTTTAAATTGAATTTGACTATCCACGTTATAACAAGTATGTGATTTGAAGTAAACCATTAAAACCGATTTCATAAATACAAGTTTATTATTTAAGAAAAAAAGAGAACTTGTTATATAAAAGGTTTTAAATTCAATTATTTTTCCAAAATTTTACTTAAAGTTTACATGAATGATTTGAGTAAAGTAAAGATGTTTAAGAAGGTCATTATAATTAGCTTTTGAATTAATCAATTGCTTAAGAGATTTTTAATTTATAATAATTAATGAGGCGATTAAGGGTTGATTAATTAAGGAATAATTAATCAATATAAATGATCATCAAATAATTAATTATAATTAATTAAGGGTTAATGTAATTATTTTTGGTTGATTAATTAATAAAGTAATTAAAGGTTAATTACTGTAAATGGTTAAGGATAATTAATTTGTGTAATTAATTAAAGGCTAATTACTTAATGTAATTAGAAAATAATTAATCAGGGATGTTTAATTTAAAGTAAAGTATAATAAAAATAATAAAAGGGAATACATGTTTATTAATTGGAGTGAATTCGAGTCCTTAAGTGGTAATATTATTAATAATTATTTAATTTCACATAAAAGTGCTATGAAAAGAATGGTTCGTATCGACGAATTTTACGCCGTCGTATGATCCATTGTGAAATTAAATATGTGAAATTTTATAAGTTTTATATAGGATCTAATTGCCAATTGGAAATGATTGCCAATGAATAAGTTTACGACAAAACTGTTGAAATGTTTCCAACTGAATAGCTGTGCTATTTAGATTGTTTAAACTAGATGACCTTCGGACAGCGGAAACTTACACCATTCCGCTGTATAATCAATCTAATTGCTTTGTAGAGGGTAAGCCATTGATCTGATTGTGTCTGAATAATTGTTCTAGTAATGATAATCTCTAATCTGTTGTTCTTGCATATATCTGTTATGTGCCTATTAATTATATTAAGAATATGTTGTGAATTGATCTATGGAAGTTGATTGATTTGAATATCTGTGATTGTGAATTGTGAAATGTGAATTGATAAGTACCGTTGAGACTGATAAGCCTTGTTCTTTTTGGATTGATTTGTGAAATTAGTTTTGTTTTAAAAATAAATATTATTTTTAGAAATGTTTTAAAGATTGATCAATATTTTGGAATATTGAAAGTAGTTATTTATTTCTACCTTTGAAAATCTTTTTTAAGTTATATTTTTTATAAATAAATAAAATTTTAAATTGTTTCAAATATTTTAAAGAATCAATTAATTTGAATTTCAAAATAAAATTGCAAATTCAAATTAATCCTTTGAATTCCAAATTATTTTATTTAATTTAAAATGATAATACTATTTTCTTATTTTAATTCCTTTTATATTTATGAAAAATAGTATATTTATTAATAGGGCTTAAAATAACAATTTAACCAATTTTATATGATTTATAAAGAAATTATTAATCACTTTTATATTTAAAAGAATTTAAATCATATGCTATTTTATATTTAGACTTATATAAAATATACTCAAATCATATTACTCAAATAATATTTAAAAAGAAATAAAATCAACTTTTATTTAAACAAAAATTAAGCTAAGATATAATTTTAAACAATATAACATTTATTATTAATATTACAAACCATATAATTACTAGTTTAAATAAATTTTTAAAAGCTTAACATTAATTTAAAACATAATTTCCTAATTACTCAATATTTTATTAGAATTTAAAAACAAAACTTCATTTATTTATTAAATTCCAAAACAAAGATAAACTATAATATATACAAATATATATACATTATAATTTAAACATTTATTTTAGCATTTTAAAAAGACAAATCACAAATTAAATATTTATTTAATCTGATCATTAAACCAAACATATTTTATTAATCAATATTGTCAATATCAATTTTATTTTATATAAAGATTATTAAATTGATATTGTCTAAAATTCCAGGATATCACATTTATTTAGTTACTGTGGTTTGTCTGCCACATACCTGTACTGTATTTTTCCTGTATTTTTAGTAGTGTAGGTGCTCTTACCTTCCTCATGTACTTCAACTTTATTACTTTCGTAATAAAAGTGGACGGCCCACTATAAAACCGGCTTGCTTTGCAAAAAAAAATTGTAAGCATTGAATTAAATTAATGAATTTAAATTATAATAAATGGTCAATGAATAAAAATCAATGTTCTGTAAGTAATTATAATAATTGTTAGTAGATAATCGAGTATGAATGTGAGAAAATGTGGCAATATTGCAAAACTTTAATCATTTACCCGTTCATTTAATGCATTGAATTAGGTCTAAACCAAATTGCAACATTTGGTTTGTTAACAATAGCTTATAAGTGAAAATAAATGTTAATCGTAACAAGTATTGTAAGTTAACCATTTATTTAGTATATTAAATTATAACTGGTAATCAACTGCAATAAATATAAATAAATTATTACGTTAACGTTAATTAAAGTAATATTTGAAAATAATGTCAATCCCATTTATAGTATGACAACTAGTTGAATTAAAGAATGGAAATCAAGATTTATTAACTTATTGGATTTGAATTTAATAATTGGATTAATTGCAATTAAGTGAAATTTAATATTTAATTATTGCGTTAATTGAGATTTAGATGAAATTTGAGAATAATAATGTAATAAGCCATGAACCAATGTTATTTTCATCCGTTGGATAATAACGAATTGGATAATAGAATGAAAAGTAAATTAATTGGAATTGTTGTAAATTAAATTTCTAATTTTGAGAACATTATTTATAATTTGTGAATTTAATGAAATTGTGTTTAACATTGGAATTTATAATTTAATCTTCTTTAAATTGACATTTAAATTTGTTCAAAAGCATTTTAAACGATTGAGAAATCAATAATGATAAGAATTGTCAATTTTAGAATTTAAATTGGAAATTTGATTTAATTAATCAATTATTAATTTATTTAAATAGTGTAAAAATAGCCATTTTGGCCACTGACTTGGATTTCGACGAAAGCAGTTTCATCGGATCTGTAACGGTGAATTATTGTAGGATTTCAAGTTTCATAGCGAACGGACCTGTCATTTGATCGTACGAACGCGAAACGCCTTGAAATCGATTTAATTGAAATCAATTGAAATCAATTTGCAAAATATTGATTTTAGCATAACTTCTTCATACGTTGGAATTTGGACTTAAAACCTTTTCCATTGCATTTAAAATATTTTCAAACATCTATTACAATATATGGTTTGATCCAATTTCATTCCGAAGTCAGAACGGGTTTTTCGGGCCACTTTATCATTGAACACATATATCAAATCGTATCCATCTATTCTTTTTCCGACTCTGTCTATAAATACCCCATTATAAACCCTAGCCGACCTCTATTTCTCATTTGTCTGCACGTACAATTTTTTTCACCTCCTCATTTTAATGGCAGACAAATACCTAATATCAATTGCAATTCAAAAATCAAATTGAAAATTCAATCTCCTCAAACCATAGCAAACTATATATGGATGGAAAGCTCTCGACGAGCGCAATTCACTGGTGCTATTCATTTTTCGATTCGAGGCATCATTTGTCCTGAAATTCAAGTTAAACTTCGACCGTTCATAGGCCATATGCTCGATCAACGGTGGATCTTTGTTGTTTGGTCGATCAGGGGTTACTGGCACGAAGAGGAGGCTCAGACGAGTTCATCTATATGGTTTTTTCATGTTGATGGTGCAAGAACTCACGGCAATTTATCGAATTGGGTGACGTGGTGGCTCACGGTCGGAGCATCCTAGAGGCGTCTAGGGGGCGTCGCACGGCCAGTAGGTGGGCAGCCGGTGATGAATTTTGTGGCAGCGTGCTTGGATCGTGTCGTGGGTAAGAGGATTGGCGACAATATTTCGGTGAATTGTGGCTGCTGTAGGGCGTAACGAGTTGAGGGTTTCTGCTTGGATATTGAATGCGTGAGAAGAGGATGTGACATGGGCTTTGCGTAAGGGTGCTGATGTGGCCATTTTTGGGTGGGTTTGTTTTTTGTTTTTTTTTGTTTTTTTAATTTCGAATTCAATTGTTCTAATCGTTGTATCTTTCACATACTATATCCGATTGACGCGCGGTTTTCTCTGCTAGGTTCATATTAGAATTTCGGACATTTTGGCGCTGGTCTGGTCGGATTCTGAAACTATTCAATTTTTAGGTAAATTGGATTTAATTCAATTTAATTTCAAAAGGTGAGTGTTTTAACCCACTCACAACTTCTAAAATTTCTTATGTTTGTTAAATTTATTTAGGATGTGATTAGAAATTTATTTATGACTATTTTGCATATTTTTAATTATCATCTCAGTTAAATTGAATTTTATTGAATTAATTGTTATTTAATTTATTTATTGCATATAAACTTCTAGTTAAATTTTCATTTAATTTATCTTTGAATATAAACTGCTAGTTGATACCTGTTGTTTATTATCCGTTATATATTGATGATATTGACTGAATTGGATGATGATTGTGATTAATGGTTGATGATTGATTTTGGATGAATGGATGTTGCATTTTATATCGTTATAAACTGCAAATTTTTATGCACTTTATTTTATTCGGGATTGCGGTTTGAAATGATATATAACCGTATTTTTATTTTTAAATCGCGGATTGAAATGGTAAATATCAGTATCACTTGACCATAGGATAGAAAATTATATACAAATACCGTGATCTATCTATATATAGATAGATATATATATATATATATAAATATTTTGGAAATGATTTCTATGGTTTTGGATAGTATTATACGGTTTAATAAATATTGATTCTTTTTTATATTATATTAAAATATTTTATATATATTTAAATTTATATATTTAAGCTATGTATAAATTTGTTGATTTATAATGAGTTAAATAATGGAGTTTGATTTTATTAAGATAAAATATGGTTAAGTATTTAAATCATACTTTAATATAAAGGTTATAATGATTTAAATAAATTAAGATTTGGAAGGTAGATTGGAAATTTAATTGAAATTGAGCCTATTTAACAATTAAACTCCATAATTTGATGTAAAATTTATTAACTTGAAATTTTAAAAAGGTATGATATTTATAACTGGATTTTTATTTCTAGGTGAATTGAACGATCATTTCAAGTGTAATGAATTGAAGGCAATGTCTAGTTATTTAAAATTTGAGTCTTATTTAAATGATAAGGTGTTTATTATGTAAAATATTTCAAACTAAATAATAGAAAATTTAATTTTTTGAATTGAAATTATCAAATTTATTTTTGAAATTTCGAAATATTTAAAGGCTTGAAATATACCGAAATTTGAAATGTTTATAGAAATTGAAAGGTTTCGAAGTTATGAAATTCAAAGCATTATGTTTTAAAGGGGTTAAATTTCAAATGTTTGGTTTTGAAGTATATAATTTGGAAGTGCTATGATTTTGGAAAAGGGATATATTTGAAATAAAATGTATTATATTGATTTGAAATAAAAAGGATATCATATTGATTTGGTTTTAAAATGGAAATGATATCGTATTTATAAGGTGTTGAAATGGATATTATATTATAGTTTTAAAATTATAAACTATTTTGAAAAGACCGCAGTGTTATAATAAAGTTTGGTTGTTAAAGAGACCAGGATAGGAAGTTGTCATACTCTCTGCCAACTCCGAAAACCACTTTAACAACCGTGTACGCGGTGCAGATTCCAGAATGAAGTGGGATGGTGAGGTGTTTCCTTTGGATAAATACGTGGACCTGACTCCCGTGAGTTAGCATAAGGTGGCTAAAACGGGAGCAATTGACGGGCTAATGAGGTAGCACCTTTGATCGGACACATCCCTTCGATATTATACTTTGACTTTTTATTTGATTCGGTGGCCACTTTTGATTTTTTTATTTGGGGGTGTGGCTCAAGGTGGGCGGTAGCTGCGGCAATGCGTTACCACCGGCCCGGAAGCGTAATTGGTATATCTACCCTGGCAATGCCTAGTTGTGCCGTGTCACCTACACTAGCGCGCCTTATACGATTTTGTTTTGTACTATACTTATGGCGTGCCCTCTAACGACGCCCAGTACGGGGGAGATTACGGTACTGTATAGACTATGAGAATATAAAAGTGTATTAAGGTGGAAAATGTAAAGCCTTAACGCTATTTTCAGTACATTATACTTTACTTTAGACACTATTATAATAGCGTATATTACTATATAGTAGATAGTTTAACGGATCCTTATGAGATGTGAATCCCGAGATCTCTTGAGTTACTGTACTCACGTTAGACACTGGATAGAAATCCCGTAAACATCTCTGATGCCGTTCCACTCATATTATTTATTGTTGATTTAGCTTACATAAGATCTTTTAGTTCTGACTCGAGTGTTTTGTCTTTTCAATTCGCTCGGGTCAGCTTGAGCATTTCAGAATTTGGAAGACCGTATTCTAGAGGACGAAGACGAAGATTTATTATTATCTATTATATTATTCCACTACACCATTTTATTCTGCTGCGTTGTTATCTATTATTCTCTTGTATGTGTAACTCTGATATGTATTGTACAAGTATAATCGAAATTTTTGTAAAACAGCTTCATGAACTATATATTTGATTATTACATTTTATCGTTCCGCTGCAAGATTCTATTGTGTTTTATTTCTTCCTTCTTTTTCTTATTTACCCCATAACAATCCGCCCTTCTGTATGGTTTAAGCATGACGTGATTGGTTTATTATTGGTTTAAACCGTGCGAAAAGGCGGGACGTTACAAGCCTGCTCCAAGAGCCTTCTTCATATACTCTTAGCGCTACTCCTACAGTCATCATTTACTTCATGGCCATCATGACTCAATATCCATCAAATGCAAGACTATTCTTTACAACGACCATGACTCTCCAACCGCCCCAATGGTATCTGACTACTGGCTTAAGTGACATAGGGCAATGGCTCTCAACTATGTACGTATAAAAAGGCTTGTCACGAATTTAGGTACGATCCCATAATCAAGCCGCTAGGATAGATAATAGCCAATTTGGTTTACTCTATGCTATATAATTGCAATATGCTCATAGTAAATAGACACACTTTTGGCTCTTAGCCTGCTCACCCTCTGTTCACATCACCATAAATATAATATACCATAGGCTTAACCCTTTCGTGTAACATCTACTTACAAAGAGTATCAAAAAAGTATCACCCTAAGCGTCACATACCTCCTGGTATTACTTGAATATTTACTCAATGATCGAAAATTACACTCTTATATATTATTTTATATAATTAGTCCAAAGAACAATCGGAGAAATATTTTTGAACACCCCATCCCAAATGATACTATAACACTGCAGATTTAGTTACAATTTCTAGATAGAAAATTAAACATGCAGATCACATATTCAATCGCAGAAAGTAAATGAACGCACGAATTTTATTATGGTTCAAAAAATTCTGGCCCATGTCCACTTAAATAATCCTTTTATTATACTGTAGAATACAAATATAGTTTGTTTTAGCCTTAGAAAATTATTGGAGGAAAGAGAAACGATGAATAAGAGCTAAAAGAAGACCCTTGCAATGAGACAATGATTCTGTATTTATAAGAGAAGATATGCAAATACCCAATTGAAAATACACATTCATAAGACCGTAGCCAAGACAGACCGGTCGAGAAAGTTTGGGGCCCATCTGAGCTTTCCCAAGAGATTGGTGTCGATTGGTAGTGCTAGCCATGTGGCAAGCTGCGATCGATTGTAGTGGTCCCCCTCCTCTTCCTCTTCGTATTTCCATAATTATTCGCTTGATTTCCTTATCCGTTGAGTTTTTGAAAAATCGTCAATGACTGAACAAACAATCCGAGTGATCCATAGCCACAGTGAACTGATTCGATCTTTTCCTAACCATATTGATTCGATCTGATCCCTTGCCTAGGGGAAGTGCAAATGCATAGCCAACCATTTCTTGGACACTGTTTGCTTGAATTCACTTGATTATTATATATAGCCTTGCATATATCTATTGTCCGAACGTAATAACCACCTTTCCGGGCTTCTTGCCTTGACGACTATGTATCTATTTAGCCAACTCCATGGTATCACAGCCTTGCCAAAAGGCGGGATAACATCCATTTATTCTAATTCCTTGTGAAACGGAAATATATACACATAAGCACACAATTCATATAGAAAAGTGATCTATTTATAGGAAATTTTATTAATTTATTCCAAAGGTTTCCTTATAAAACAATAATAATAAATTTCTCTTTTTTATTTCAAATCCATTGTGACGCCCCACCCTGAGATCCAAACTAACAAAGGATATTACAAAATAATACCTTCTGCTACTATAGAGAATAGGTCTGGTTAGGAACGACCATCCATGAGTTTTACTTTAAGCAAGTAATTATACATCGATTAATATGTTATACATTTCTTTTCTCAAGTGGAATTGACATATATAATTAAAGCTTAAGACGAAACTATGGTGGCTATAATAAAAATCCAGAACAACATATGATAAATACAAATCATAGATCATAGATTATACACAACGAAATACAAATAGATACAAGGCTGAACCGATACAAATAGACACATGATGTAGACTACATAATACAAAAGTGCTACATCCCAAAACTATGAATATTTACATAAAAGGAGTCTAGCTCGACATAAGTTGCATCATAAATATGAGTATATAACATAGTGATACAAAGCAAACATCTAGCTAAATGATAGAAAGTCCACTCTAAAAGGCATCAAGCTGAAGAACCCGAAACATCTCAGTCTGACATGAGTATAATAAAATAATAAACGGGCCAGTCTAGACTAAAATAAATGAGTCAGCAAGATAAATGATAGAAAAAAAGAACTAGATCTCAAATATAGTCACCAAGTCATGTATCGACAAACATCAAGCATGCTTTAATAACTTCAAGAATGAAATCACCAAATATCAAAACCAATGGTATTTTCTAAAAGAAAAATCCCCTAAATTATTTTGTGATAGCATCAAAAATCATAAATAGAAATCCAAAAATCGGATAAAAGGAAAAAGCCGTCGAACTCTACGATTGGTGAATAAATCCACCGACATGCATGTAACTCCAGGATACGCATATGTGTATATAAAAATTCCAACATGGGTATAATTCCCATAGTAACTTCAAGATAGACGAAGGCCTATAAAACTTCAAGATAAGTGCGGGACCTATGAACTTCAAGATGGAAACAAGTCCTATAAATTACATAATAGGTACAAGTGTAAAACTCCAAGATAGGTACAAGACCTATAGAGCTTCAAGGGCGAGTCAAAAACTCGTCATATAAGTGTTTTGTACTTTCATATAGCAAACGAATAGTTAAGGACCATGTGTCCCATACCACACGGGTTTACTTAAACGTTTACTATATGATAATAAACTCCATTTGTGTGCAGCAATGATTCAGTCGAACAAGTCCGGGAATTAACCGGTAAAACAAATGTGCACATTCCATACCACTTATTTTATTTAACTGTTGAAATCAATTCCTTATTCGATGACATTGTCCAATTTTATAAAAGATTTCATTTTAAAATCATTCTTGTAAAATATTGGTTTATAAGTTAGAATATATATAAGTACACTTCTTAAACCATTGCTCTAGATCATCTTTAAAAACCATTGTTAATGAGAATAATATATATATATATATATATACACATATATTTCTATAATTCTTTATATAGAAATTAGATTTATACTTAAAAGATTTCAATAAAATGGTTTGATTTAGAATCAGCCTTTTATAAATCCAAGTTGAAATGTGCATCAAATAGTTGTGTATAACACTCAAGACCCATAGAGAAATTCTATGATATAGAAACACCAAAATGAATTCATCAATTCGTAAATTATAATCTGGAAATGGCAATAAAATTGATATGAGATGCAACATCAAAATCAAACAAACGACATCAGGAAATCAAATGGAAAACAAGTAGCGAAAGGGGCAATCGGGGAACACAAGAACACAGCCCATGAGTCAATTCCTGGCTGTGACCAGTGCATAGGTTGTGTAGACCGGTCCACCAGCCGCGTCGCCTGTGATGATTCCTAAGCGTCTCTGGTGGTTCCTCGATGATCTGATTCCCCCTATTTCTCCTTCGTTGGTTCCCTAGAGGTCTAGGGTACTAAATTAGCAATAATGCAAGCATATAAACATGTATAGTTGGACGCAAATCGTGATTATATAATGTAGTTTTCAACAAGGGAGAATCAATGCAAAGTGACAAGAGATTCAACACCTTACTGAGATCATGTTCACTTTAGATTCAAGCAATTTCTTATATCAACAACACAAACCATTTTAGACTAGAAATTGTGAGGTAAACTCACCTAAATAAATCTGAAATGGATGATTATAGCTTGTTATATCCTATGCCTTTCTATTTTAATTTCAACCTAGGCTAGCTCCAAAGATTGCAGAGGAATGGTTAAAATTAGAAACTAAAACTGGAATTAATCAACAAATAAATGTAACAACTAGTCGAAAAGATTGCCTTTTCTCAATTTGTACTAATCAAAAGCTGAAATGACCCTGACTCGACCTTCGAAAATCGGCACCGAATACGACACTCGTATTCAAATGCCGTAGATCCAAACGTCGAATCTGCTTCGCCGCAGCTTATAACACATTAAGTATAACAACACAGCGGAAGAAAAAGAATATATCAATATACAACATTGATACAGTATCTGATACAACAGTGATACAATAGAAGATACAATAGATATTAACATACATCAGAGATATGATACAAGACAATAGCAGCGGAATAATATCTCCAATATGGTCTTCAAGAGAGAACTCCAGTATCGGTAATCTCCATCTCCAAGGCACCAATCCAGAAGTAGCTCGAACTCCCAATCAAGATGAAGTGAAGCAACTCGATCCAAATGCGATTACCAAATCCTAAGGCTGAAAGCTATCGAATCTACACCTACTATTCGATTACCTGAAAAACCCAACTCTACACTGTCCGTGTGGGAAAATTGTGAGCATCCAGAGTTTAAGAAGGGAACAATAAACTCCAGGTCAGTCGTGGGACTGGTATGAGCAAACAAAATAGTTTATCTTTTAAAATAAACAACAAAAGAATTTAAAATAAATCTGCAATGCTTTTTGGAAAATGAAACTACCATAAGGCCTCCCGGCACACACACACACACAATGCAATCGCACTCTTGGGGGAGATTTCCCCTTATGATAGTCAAATATGCTTAATACGAGAAAAATTCTTTGATATTACTACTACTGCATAGTGTTAAAACATTTGAAAATATAATATTAATCTTAGCCAGCATAGGTACCATGATACTATGCCTACTATAGCTGCCATGTTAAATGGCAGGTTCTACAACTAAAACCGTACAAGGCACGTATTGGATGATTGGATTTCCAACAAATGGTCAGACTAAGAAACTTCCTATACCACATGGGTACGCCTCTGGAGGGACGTCCCGAGAACCTACTCGGCTCTCTGCCAACACAAGGCCGGGTTACCTCTGTAAATAGG
Source organism: Allium cepa (assembly GCA_030765085.1). Lineage (NCBI taxonomy): Eukaryota > Viridiplantae > Streptophyta > Magnoliopsida > Asparagales > Amaryllidaceae > Allium > Allium cepa. The sequence continues at coordinate 496,766,978 of CM060929.1, forward strand.
TAACTACTACTCAAGCGTGTCATCCACCGGTCCTTTGGGACCTTTATCCAAGGCGCCTCTCAACCACAAAGCAATCACAAAGTAATAGATTTGCAGTGTCCACATGAGTTAAGTATCTGGGCTCCATACTATGATACCACCCTTTTCCAGAAGGGAATGACACACCCTAAAGAGAGCGACGCTCATAACCGTGCCGCATATTTCCTGTTTCGACCATTTTCGGGGTGTGAGGTCCTAAAGCAGTCTCGTCCACAAAGCTACGCTTTATACAAAAGCCATGCTTTGATCAACAAATGATACACAGCAGCACTCAGCATGCCACACTACCAAATTGGGAATATATCACTGGTAACTATCAACTGCATAACCTCTGAGCTCGTACGTCACAGAGAAGGGTGTTAAGCTAAGAGAACAAATTCTCCGCCACCAAGCAGAAATGTATTTGATAGAGATCAGTTTTATATCTCAGAATGTAATGTCAGACATACAACCATATAAGTCTGTTCCGTTTTCGAACAGAACCAAAGGCACTTCGTCCAATAAAGGAAGAAGCCCTTGCAATCCGGACATCCACAATTCTGATCGGACTTCCCATCACATATGGAGAACTCTACACCGGAGCAACTCAGTGCAGAGTCAATCGATGGGTTATCCTATCATTCTTGCAAATACCCGGTCTTCAACACCGGTCTTCAGATGCAATCCATAACGTCGTATCACTATTCGGAATGGGCTATATGGCACAAGGTCCTCTCCCGGCTAAACCGAATAGTGAGCGCAATATTTAAAACATACGAATATTGGGATTTCAGTTAAGTCACAACTTTTAAAAAAAACCCAAAACCTTTCTTCAAATGGTTTAAACAAATTACCATTTCAAATCTTTAAACAAAAAGATCCATTTCACAAAGTTTACCCAATTTCACAAAGATTAATTCATAGATTTCAAAACAATTTCCATTACAATTGGATTAACTCATTGCATCTTTAAATCAAAGATTTAACTTATAGCTTTCAAACCGTTTCCAAAGAGTTATTCATAACTTCGAAGACCATTTTCATTTTAGACTTGAAATCCTTTTAACACAAATTGGAACTTCATTTCTTATGTGAAAGCTTTTATTATTTGAAAACAAATAGTTTTCATTTGGGAAAAATCCGATTTCATTTATACAAGTTAAAATCTTTGGGTTAAATTCAAAGTCCCAAAACAACACTTTAAAAATGGTTTATACCCATATAAACTTGTATAACCTTTTTAGATCATAAATAGAATTCAATTTCAAATTTTGGATTCAAATTTAAATCAAATTTCAAGCTAAGTCAAGTCAAAAATAACTTTTATCTTTGAAATTCCTTAATCCAAATCCATTTCCAAAACCATTTGGATTCAAAAATTCAATTTGTAAAACTATTTCAAAAATCTGTGACTTAACCAATTTCTACGTGCAATCCATATTTGTGTGTGTATAAGTGTGGTCCAGGGGTTTTACACACAATAGTGCAACAACATCATCAATCATTACAATTCAAACACAGAAATATATCTGATAAGCGGTATAAACTATAACGCTTATCATTCATTCACAGATCACAGATATATATCACAGATAATAAATTACATTAAACACAACTCAAATCAAAATAGAGCATCACAATCAGGGATATCAAACAATTCAATCATCCAATAGAATCCAAACATTCATAAGTAAGATCAGTTTATTGTCTGATTAATTCAAATCAGATTAATTACTTATGAATTACTAATCCTGGTTAATTAACATTAATTAATTACAAATTATTTTGATTAATTATTATTTAATCATTTATTAATTAACCATTAATAATAAATTAATTAACCTTTAATTATCATTCATCAACTTTTAATTTTTAAATAATTAACTTTTACTTATCTAATTTACCATTTAATTAATTATCTTTAATTAATCAATTAACCCTAAATTAATTAATTACCATTGAATTAATTATCCTTAATAACTTAATTAATAAATTAATTAACCCTTAATTAATTACCATTAAATTAATTATCCTTAATTAATTGCAATAAATAATTATTTCTAATTACTTAATTAACTTTAACCGTCAATTAATTACTTTTAACTAAGTAATTATCTTTAAGTAATTATTCATCTTTAATTCCTTGTCATTAATCAATCTTGATTAATTATTCCGTAACTTTGAAAATAAATTATCATCATTTTATCAACTTAAACCTTTAAATAAATTAACCTCTTTAAAGCTTGTAAAAATCATAAACCCCAGGAAACCTTAATAAATTTAGATCTTTAAGTTAATTAAGTTTAAAAACATCTCTTCTAAATTAGTTTCTTAGTTACATTATTAAATTTGTTTAAAATAAACCTTATAAAAAAGGTTACATATATAATTTTTAAAAACACTTTAAATTTAAAAATATCAAAATGATTTATTTTCCAAACCTTTTACTAATCCCAAATTTAAACAAAACATTTATTATTTAAAATTATTGAGTTAAACATGTTTTAAATTTAGACTTGTTTTAAAGTTGCAGCTATTTAATACCAACCTGATACATACCCATTGTAATCCCAAACCAAAAACAAGTTTACCCGAGCCAAGTGTACATAATCCCGAGCTCAACTTCAGGTCACTAGCTTTCCTTCTCTACTTCGAGACAATCATCATGTGCTTCGAGTTGTTTGGCCATTTTCTTCGCGTTTGAACTTGAGACTTTCTCGTTTTCCCAAATTATAACAACTCCAGCAACCAAATGTGCACCATGCACGGTTCATCTAATCAATGGCGATCGTTGCTGCCATCATACCCATGTCGACGATGATCGATTCGTCCCCATCCATCACCTAGTTCAAATAATTTGAACGAATTTCAAAAAAACTACTACCCACGAAACACTGGAAACTACCCATCAGCGAGTAACGCACGCCAGGCCTCCCTCGACGGTCTGCAACCATGCCACTGCATTTAGGAGTTCATCGGAACCCCTTCCTCATGTTCCCTCAGGTGCATGGTCTAGAACGCTGCGATGATGATGAAAACACCTTGCGATTTCAACTAACAAAACGCAGGGTTATACCCTAAATCAATTCAAATCTTCCCCTATGATGAATTAAAAAATTATCTAGCATTTTTCTCAAACTCCACGATTCCCCAATGAGGCTCATCCCTGATCGCGCAGACCCACGCTTCGCCGATGACCCGAGTTTCACCAAAATTTATTTTCTGTTCATCTCATGCATTCACTCTACTCACTCACTTAAAAGTCTAAATATCTGTATTAAAAATCATGATTTACCAACACGAATTCAAAGATACAATCTAAACTTGAAAATTCAAAAATCGAGATTTCGACTTGAGTTAAATTATCACTGTCATATTCCATTTTATAATACCCCATAAATATTTACACCTGGAATTTATTTTTAAAATTTAAATTATGACATTATAAACAACTTTCATTAAGACATGATAATCAAATTTCTGTTATACAAAGAGGTGTGAGATTTTTCTTGGATTTGGTTTCTTTTAAAAACTGTAACTTTGAAACAGAGGGGTGTCTGTACAAATAATAACCTATATACACATATACAGGCAAGTTTACATCCATGCAAGCACATTCCACAATCAACATTCAATACTAATCACATGCAAAACTAAAGTATAATTGGTTTTAAAAGTTTGCCCACAGTTGATGTTTTTGAAACTGTATAATGTAACAGAGGTGTATATATACATATACACAAGCATGCATCAATTATCCTATCACATAAATTCATTCATGGAAACTTTGATGATTTTATCACAAGCAACGACATATAACTGGGTTGAAAATTTGCTCACCTGCTTGAGCAGAAAACAAGAACTTGATATTTGAAAATTGGAAGTTTGAACAGAGAAGCATTTTATTTTTGAGAACTGGAAACTGTTGTTGTCTTTGATCTGGAAACTTTGTTTTAATTTGAATGTAACGATCCGCAAATCCGTACCCCATGATTCATACTATTCTACCTAAATCAACTCAAGTTGTACAGAAATACGAACCATTTGGGTTAAAGAAGAAGAGGTAGAAGAAGAAAATAGAAATCAACAATAGAATCTAACCATCGCAGCGGAATAAAATATAGTAAGTTATAGATGGTCTTTACTCAAAACCAAATATATCTGTTTATATATATTACATCATCAGAGTACATCAATCAAAGTTCAACGTCAATAACATACAAATGGATACACAGCAACTCAACACAGCGGAATATATATAAAAGCAAGTACGAGAGTACGTATCGTCATCCAGCTCGTCTCCTGAACTCCACAGCATCTCCTGTATCCTATAATACTCGGTCTGACCCGAGCATTACAGTTTAATAACACCCGAGTCAGTCTGGAATACCAGCGTGAGAAAATCACACTCAATTTATTATTAAAGTTACAAAAATCCTTTGAAAACAAAAGCATCTCGTAAGACCACGCCACAAATACACATGTCGGGTTTTTACCTTACGATAGCTAAAACAGTTTTTATAGAAATCCTCTGATATTATAATAGGGTCTATATACAAATACTTATAAAATAACCGAAATTGTTACATTATTAAATTCCATCTACTAGCCACAGAGTGGGTAATACAAACAAAACTCGTACAAGGCTCGTAGGGAGAATGGATTTCCAACTAATGACTAGGCACCGGGGTACCACCTGTCACAGTACGTGGCTTAGATCACAGTACTGAGGAGTACGCCCGCTCCCCTGCAACACAAGACCGGAACTACCCGTTACTGGATAATCCCGAGTGAGATCTCCCCGCGGTTGGAATCAGCAACCGCACACTAAGCCGAAATAAAAAGGGACATCTAGACAGGGATGACCTAACCCTGCTTGGGTGCTACCCACCTAGCCTTGCTACATAACCCCTGATTTTCATTCATTCCCATTTGATGAGGCTTGAGGCTAAGCGTTACCTTTTTAGAACATATCCCTTGGAATGCCCATCGTCCACCTGACGATGTTTCGCAGCATTCATCCATACAAGTCCGTCCCAGGTTCGAACGGAACCGAAGGCACTATCCCTACTACATCCATTTTGGAAATATCCTCAGGATTAGTAGCGACTAGCCCTTGCACTTCACTGCTCCATCTTCGAATCCAAACTCTTTTTCCACGAAAACGTACAAACCGGATCGAAGTGGTTTTCGAGAAGTAAATCTCGATCCCGGTCTCTTCGAAATGATCAACGCATTTGGCCAATATTGATAGTCGGTTATTTAACTATCAATTAATATTCACAAACAACCATCAAATAATAAATAATTTCCCAGATTATTTATTAACTTTAAAAATATCTTCACAAGATATATTTCTATTCTGAAAACCCTTTGAAAACAGTTTCAAAACATCTTTCTTTCCCAGAATAAGCTCTCCTAAATATTTTCTATCTCCACTGAAATCACCAAGCACAAACTAGCTTTTTAAAATAATTTAAAACGCTTTACTTTAAAATATATTTTAAAACATTTAAGTTAAAACTACTTCAATAGTTTGTTAAAAACACATACTATATGAATATTTAAAATAAAGTTACTTAAGAAAATATAAAACTAGATTCTCACTTTTCTTAAAAAACAAGATACTAAGTCACTCTTAAATAATTACTATCATAATAGAGTTTAAGAAAATACTTACTTTAGAATTTAAATATTAGAAATAATAAATTTTCCAAAACATGCTCTTTAAAATAACTTTAAAACTTTTAGCTTCTATTTGAAAATTCACTTTGAAAAGGTACTTGGTTATCCAGGGAGAATTTCCAACTTCAATCACTTAAATCAATTTTCCAAATTGATTTCCAATTTATCCCAATTAAATAAATTTCTTTACTTATCAGTTCATTTCCAAATTCATTAGTTATGGACTTTATTATTATTATTTTTCCCAATTTCTTCTTTACTCTTTTCAATAGTTTAAATCTTAAATTTTAAATAAATGTTTTGTTCTTTTAAAATTATAATACTGAAGTTTAAAATGCGTTAATCTTCTGATTATTCAAAATTTCCCTTTCTATACTTAAGATTTATTTATTAGAATTTCAAAGTCACTTTATTTTCTTTCCAATTCATTCTTAAATTTATTCAAATTTCTATAATTATTTACTTAAAATTTACTTCTTTATTTCTTTCCAAAATCCAATTTATATGTTTTTGGTAATTCATCATACCCAGTTATGTCCAATCGAACCATAGCATTCAATATTCCAATAAAGTCCATCATAGAATATCAAATAATCACAACAGAGGGTATTAAATAATTTTAAATAAATGTTGAGGGGTCTAGTTGGATCCCTCCAACCTGTTTTCCCTGCATCGACAAACGTTAGCACAACATAAATATCTTCACTATAAAATGAAGGAAATCAATCATTCCAGGGTGTAGTATATACTACTATATAACACATCAATCAATTTAACCATTCAAACAATTATTTAAATTTAATCATTTAAATTTAAACTCAAAATTTAAATTTAACTGAGTGAGATTAACTCACCTTTGATATTTAAATTTGCAATCCGATCCACACCGGCTTGTTACTTTCCAAATTTTGACCTTGTATAAACAATTATACGATTTATTAATATCTGAATTAATCGAACAATTCATTTCCAATCTAATAATTTAATTAACCTAAGATTTTATTTCAACTAGTCAATCCCCAAAAATACAATTTCCATTCAATAAATTTAATTAACTGATTTTAAATGATAGTTAAACCAACCTAGCTTATATTTTTTTCCAAAGTCCCATACATATATATAATTTCTATTTACTGCATACATATTAAAATATGTGTATCCCTGAACAAATAAAACAGTAATTATCTTTACTATTAAATTCTTAAAAACAAATTCTTTTTTTTTTAAATCTTACTGTGTATATATATTTATATAAATTTAAACAATCAACATTTATATCACTGTTAAAATTTGTTCTATATATATAATTGTTAAATCAGAATTTAAATTAGAAAAAGGATTTGAATACTCACTGCTCCAGCCGCAAATGGTCGCCGTCCCTATGTCTCCTCGACCGGTCGCGAATCCCCCCCGCTGTCGCCGAGCCTGACCAGATCGCAAACTCGACAACATCCCCGCAGCACACTCCAACACCTACGAGCCACCTAGGTGTGCCTCGAGCCCTGCCATACATCGATGTCGATGCCGCCGTCACCTGCCGCTCCACGTCGAGCCAAGTCCTCCCCTTTCCGACACGACCAAATCGAGCTTCTCTTTCCCCCTCCACGGCCTCGAGCTCATGAGTCCAAGCTTCACGTGGACGTTGCTTCCTTCCTCTTTGCTCGCGCGCGCCACTTCATTGAGATCGATCGTTAGAACTTGGGAATGGAAGGAAGGAGATGCGATCTGAGGAGGAAGAATAGACCTGATTTCGATTATAGGAGAAGAAGGGATTCGATTTCTTCTCCGATGTTTCCGAAAAGCTCGGCCATTTCTTAAGCAACAATTTTGTTTTTCTTCTGAAAGGCTTTGATAACATAGGTTTATAAAACGGGAATGAAGGGGGAACATGACGAGACGTTAGCGTGATTTAACGAAGAGGGGGAGACAACTAGGGCGACGGAAATAAATGCTAGGGCGGCTCATAGCTGATGAAAAGAAGCGATAGATGTGAAATAATTGCGGCTGTAGTATGTTTGTTAAGTAATATTTTTATTTTGATTCCAAACGTCCCGACAATAGCAACCAAAAAACTTGAACTCCTATTGAGGCATGCTGCTAGGCGTCCTAAATGTTATATCCCTATTCCGAACGCAATGGAAAAGGTTTCGAGTCCTAATTTGATCACATGGGGAAGATAGCTTTTTGAATCGAATTAAAATATTAAATTTTCGATATAAATCTCAGCGCATTTATATATCGTCCGTTCACACAACAACTCCGATCACACGAAATTTGAAATCCGATAATATAACCCTATTACGGACCCAATGGAACTGGTTTCGTCAAATTCCGAGACTGTGCCTCGGAAGGCTATTTTTGAATGCAATTTAAACTATACAATTTTAAAACTGAACAAACCACTGTTAATTTCAATTTTTCAACTTCTATTATCTTCAGAGTTATCAATATAAATTTTACAAGCCTTCGAATTATTTTAACAGGCTTAAATTCCAGATTCAACATTCTATCCAACCTCAAATTATTTAATTCAATAATTTAATTATCAAATAAATCGTGACGTTTTGGAACTCAAGTCAAAAATTAACTTCTAAATATTTCAAATCAATTAAATATTCCAATTTTAACTGCTTAAAAATTCCGGGTCGTCACATTCCTCCCCCCTTAAAAGAATTTCGTCCCCGAAATTACTAATTAGGAAGAATGGTCCAATACCCGTTTACTTTTCCCAAAACCAATCAGTTCAACATCTAATCAACTTTCTTTTATAAAGACCCATTACCTTTCTTTCTAGCTTCCCCAACTTTCCCATAGTTTCAAATAATATTACTTACTCAATCATTCAAATTTAAATTTTAAATCAAATTTGAAATTATCAGAATTTTCTCAAAAATTTTCTAACTCTCTAAATTTCTGAAAAATTTCGCCAGCGTCTCCTTTGCGCGGCTAGCTCGGTACAACTACAAAAATGGCTCTACGGCCCCCAAATCTCAAAAAGAAACAAAGGCCAAGTGGTTAGATCCAAAAACCCAATCAAATTCCATACAGAAATTTAAACATATACCTTTTTGTCGAGCAATTCTAATTGATTATCTGAAATCAAAACCAATTTTCCTTTCCCTTTTTCATACCTGCATATCCTTTTTAGCAATAATATCCAATCACAACATTCAAAAACCCTTATTTGACTTCTTTTATACATTTTCAATATTTGTTTTACTTAAAACCCGTACGATGCACATATATCATCCGTACGCAACACCAAATCCGATCGCTTACTCGATCACACAATTTCACTTCCGAAATAGTATCGTCCCCCCCGACTTCCTAGTGCGGACTCAGATCTGGTTTCCTGATTAGAAACCGTCATTCTCCTTGCATAGTCATAACTATGATAGAGAATTTCCAGAATCAATCAAAATCCATATCCAGGATTCGCCGTCGAAAATCGAGTGAAAAATCCTAACTCGGATCGATAAAATTATCTCGAAATTCTATGTTCGAATCTGGATCAAATAGTTATGCGAATAAAATAATATACGTACATTTTACGTATTTGCCCCAATTAATTATGAACTATATCAATTTCCTTTTTATTCATATTTATTTTGATTGTTATTCACTTATTCTCACTTTCCCTTGTCATAACTTCCGGTTTTAATCTTCATTCAATTATTCACTTAGCATATTTCCAATGCCAACTTACTTAAAAATTTCACCTTCATTTCTTAAGTTCAATATAAATATTTTATATACCTCTTGAATTTGTTTTCACTTCACTATTGGAGTTTATATCCATTGTATTCAATTTGTCTTTACAATTCCATAAAAATTTCAATTTGCTTCACTTTATTAATTAATTTCAAATATAAATACTTCTTTCCAATTTTACTTGAATTCAATTCATTTCCAAACTTTGAATATTGAATTTTGATTCACCCTATCTCAATCCATATTTAATTAACCATTTCCTTTATTAGTTTTACTTATTAATTTATTTAAAATCTCAAATAAAAGTTTATTTGCAAACTTTTCCCTTCTTTTAGTTTCTTTGAACAATTCTTCAGTTCGTCTTACTTTACTTATACAATTTGAATTAGATTTCAACATTTAGTTTTAATTCTATTTGCTTAACAAATTTAAATTATTTGTTGTTAGTGAAAATTTTCAAAAGATACAAAAAAATTCTAACTCCCAAAATTTTCGAAATTTTTTGACAGAGTCTCCTTTGTACGGAGGAGCTTTTGCAATTTGACAAGAGATATAAATATATATACATCGACCCACACGGTCGGAAAACAGAAAAACAGTTCATATTTCCTATTTGTATTGCGTAGGCATACCTTATTTAGCATTTTAAGCAAATGACTTGTTTATTTTAGTTGTTAGCGCGGGCAAAACCCGTCAACGACTTCCAAAAACCTGTACTTACTCAATTTAAACATGTAAGTTACAAATATTCAAAGCCTATTAACATTCCACTTAATTCCAATAGCTAAGCACATATGTACATAAGCAATATCCACTAAACACTTACCATAAGCAAATTTATTAGGCTGCAACACAAATTTAAATGCTTTCAATCCATATTCAAACTATCCTATTTAATTCAAATGATTGCACAACTCTCAACTTAACTCAATTTCATTCTTATTAGTCCAAACAAACTCATTTTAAATGAATTAATCCCAAAAGCAATCCAACTCCCATTTTCCCGAAGTCAAATCCTCATTAATATAACTTACGTTAATTGTTGAATATGCGCTTTGCGCTTATATGATTTTTGTTTGATGATAATAAACATATATATATATATTCGTTTAAATGTATTTGTTAATGTACTATTTTATTTTTTATAGATTAAATAAATATTTGCTGAATAAAATTAAATACACAGAATTTGAATTCAAACAGAAATTTTATTCAAACAAATATTTATTACAATTTTGAATAGTACAAATTCAAGCTCTCACTATACATATACAATTTTGATTGTTTACAATACATCACAAATTCAATTTACATAAATTCCTCACTACATATCACTCACACTCGTAGTTTATCTTCAATTTCATTCCGGTTATAATCCAGCATCTGTGAAATCTGCAAAAATATTCACTAACACAGTAAAATTGAAAAAGAAATATTTTTGCAATATAAAATGAAATATGATTTTTGAAAATATTATTTGCCTCAGTTATTTGGGTTGTTCGTCATCATTTACATTTGAATTCATCATACAAGAACAATGTGACATGCACAGTGTATCACTGTACATGCCACAAGGCCGTGCACATCGATATACACTTGATAATGCTACAGGGACAGGTGAGCACAGGTCAAACCCAAATGAAAAGACGGGTTCAACTCACGTGCAATATATTTAAAATCACGACACGAGTACAAGGTCAAACCCGAGTTTTTGAAATTGGATTCAACTCAAGTGAAATTTCAAAAATCAACATGAAATGATCAAGAACCAAACAGCAATAAATGCAAGTGCAGACCAAAGTGCAACAGAAAATCAGTGCAACCCGAAGTCAAGACAACATGAAGCATGCAAGCTATTGCACAAGATATAGAGCCACAACAACTCCAACAGTGACATACACATCAACCAAAGTCAAGGACGCAAATGAAGACTACAGGTCTCAATATCAATGAAGTGCAAACTGTCTCGAAGAATAAAGCCAAGACTAAAAGTACAAGGCACAGTGCACTACTGACCATGAAGCAAAACCAAGTTCAGAATAATTCAAGAAATATAACATGCAGTTTTGCAGTGATACAAGGCAAGACTTAGTACACAACAAGGCAAACTACACAAAAGCTCAAGTAATCAAGAAATGATCAAGCACCATCAAGAAACCACTGCAATAATGCAAATTGACTAGAAGAAATGCCACCAAGCAAAAAAAATGTCAAAGACTAGACAATAGTGAAGAACACAAGGCATAACAACTGCATAGCGACTGTAACAGTGACAAACATTATATATAGGACTGCAACAACCAAATGAAAATGCAAAGACCAAACTACACAAACTTCAATGACCAGTTCATGCATGCATCAGTGACCAAACATCAAGTTCAAATAACAAACAAATGCAATAGTGAATCAAACTGAAATATCGAACCAAGTCCATGAAGCACAATGAACTTCATACCAATACACATGAGTGTAGCAAGCAAGGATCAATGAATTGGATGAACAAGACTCAAACAATCAATACACTGCAAGTGCAACAGGTTATGACAGTAACATATGATCAGTGGTACACATGCAAGCTCAAGCACAAGATATGGAAACTGCACCAATGCAAATCAAAACAGAGAGTACAACTCACATGTATACCATGACATCAAGTATCAGTGAAACAGAGATATGCTACAAGATGGTCAGCCACCATAATGATGAAAATGTCGAGCTCAATGCAACACAGTAGCAACCACAAGATGCAGACCAACAAGAAGTACAAGTGCAGTTTGAATGGCCGGGCAAGTGCACAACTAAACCAACAAACATCAGCAAGTACAATATCATAAAACAAATGTCTATGCCGAGAAAACAATGCAACAACCAGATGAAGTTGAAGCCAACTAAGTAATTCACAGTGAAAGTCGAAAGATTAGAAATGCAGACCAAGTCAAAGCCGTAATTCACAGTAAAGTCGAAGTTGACAAAAGATTAAAAGTGCAAGGATGACCAAGCAAAAAATTCAAGTGTGTGTAAATTGAAAAGGTCAAAATTGAAATCCAAGTAAAAGAAGAAAGTTTCTGCCGTAGGACTCAAGAAAAATCGAATGCTTCAAAATCAAATTCGTGTGAATCAAGTAAGTCGCAAATATCAAGCAACCGAGAATTAGGAAAGTGACAAATCAGACGAACGTATTAAAGGAAATCGAAATCCATATATAAACCCACAGTCATCATTGGCAATGATCATCGAGTCAAGCAAGCAATTAAACCAGCAACGAAAAAGATTACATACCACAATCTATCGAACTCGATCAGAGGAGCAGCTGCGAATAAGAGCAAGCAACAAAAACTAGAGAATTGATCATCAGAGAAGCCGCGAGCAAGCGCAACACAAATCAGAGAATCGAAGTTAAAGAAAGCCCTAATTTTTGCAAGGGAACAAAGCCCTAATTCAGATCAAACAGAGCCGCCATTTTCTTCACAAGCCAAAAAGAGGAACGGGTTAAAGAAATTGAAATGGGCTGGCCTTGTTTTAATATAACAAGGGCTTTAGTTTAATTTATTTAGGGTTTATTTTAAAGGGTTTTTTTTGTTTATTAGTTTTATTTTTTATTTGTTCTTTTCGAATCAAGTCTTGGTAAATCACCACCTAGGTTGTAGGTAGTGTCAGATTGTCTAGTTAGAATTAGTTCAGTGAGCAGGGTGTGCGAGTTTGCAAAACTCTATAGGCGGTAGCATGGTGTGCGAGTCTGTTAGAGTGTTTGTAAGCGGGAGACTGTTTAATTCTAATAGAAATCTGGGAATGCAGCAATAGGCAGGGGTTGCCGAAGCTGGGTAAATTTTGTGTGTGATTTACTTTTCAGCATATTTATTTCTCTGCAGTTTGTTTTTGTGTTTAACTCGAGAAAATTTGCTATAACCCTATTCACCCCCCCCCCTCTAGGGTTAATCTAGATCCTACATTAATTAACTCAATTACTAATTTCATTTCATTTACCAAACAAGTTTTATTCAAAATCATTTCATAAAACTCGACACAACCATTTCACAATTTTACTTAAATCAAGCTTTTATTCAATATTACTTAAGTTATTTTATTTTTCGTCAAGTTATTTCAACTTTAAAACTCAATTTATATATATATATATATATATATATATATATATATATATATATATATATATATTATAAGCACTTTCTAATTTAAATCCTTAATTTGATTTCAGTTTCCAACCAATTTCATCTACTAACTAATTTAAATTAGTTTATTCAGTCAACCATTTTGAATTTCATACTTCCAATTATATTCAATTCACCGACAATCCAAGCTGAATTCATTTACACTTCATTGCTTACATTCAATTTATTTTCATCCAAACAAGCTCATATTTATTACAATTGGTTCAAAAACCAATTTTATTGGCTTCTGTTAACCCATATAATTTATAAAATCTCGTTTACGTTAAACGAGAATTACTTTTATGCAAATTCAGTGATATTTGCTTAAAAGAATATCCATTACTGTTTATAACTATTTTAAATTAATACCAATTCAATCTATACTTAATTTAATTTCATTTTAATTGATCCTGTTCAATTTATTTGGCATTCTATATTCTCATTCATATTGTTTGAATCCATTTATTTATCTTGGAACATTTCATATTGGCTACATCGAATTCTTATTCCATAGTTTATTTGCAAACTAAACATTTGCCACATTAAATTGGCATTCGACTTTCATTTAACCAATTCAAGTTCCATCTCCATATTTCATTACCAATTAATTATTAATTTGTTTATTCAAGGTTTATTCCCAATATTTTATTTTTATCTCAAACCACTTTAACTATTTTACTGGAGGTCAATTTATTTTATAATCTAAGTTTGAATTTTTCATTCACTTCCCAAAATTCAAATCAATTTTATTTTGGCTTATTTATTTCACTTCTAAATTTTATAAGTCACAAACTTATTTAGTACTTTCATCAATGGACAACCAATCCCATTCATGTTTTACTTTTAACTCGGAATTATACATTTTATTTAGCCAATATATTTTTATTATTCTATAAACATTTAAAATAAAATTCCAGAGTTCAAACAATTTCCCAAAATCTCAAAATCACTTTTGAAATCAACTACATCCAAAATCCTTTGGCAAATTCAATTATCCCTTTGAATTTCAAAACCAAACCCAGTTCGCAAACAATTCCAATTTAAAATATTCAGGTAGCAATTCCTCTCTTGGAAACTCGAAAATGAACACTGATGATGTCGCGATCATCATCGGAATTATTTTCCAACGATCGAAAGAGTTTAGTGCTTTTATCTCTTTAACAACATTTCAAATATTTTTAATTTCCAAATCTCACAAGATTTCAAATACAACACAAAAATATTTCCAAAATATTGCTATTATTCCTCCAACCCTTTAAAACCGTTTCAAACCGAAAGGAATTTAAATTTTTCCCAAAAAATCCAAATTGCAATTCCTTTAAACCTATATTCAAACATTCTCTGGAATTTTATCTCATTTCAATTTCAAATGTTTCTCTGGAATTCTATTCCGAAATTATAATCACCTTTACAGTTTACATTTACAAATCTCATTTGTATATGAAGTTCATTTCAATTTATAAATTACATTTATAATCTATATTTCAAATTCCATTTTGTTATATAAATTTATTCATCAACTTTGGTTATAAGTTTTCAATTTCTTATTCAATTCCTACACAACAGTGTTAATAATTTAATAGTATCATTCCTTAACAATCAAGCATCCAAATACTATAATGCTTTACAAAAATTATATCTTTTTATATACAAAAAATAATTTGGGTAAAATTATTTCATTTACCCTACTTTAAAACAATACTGTGTCTAATTGTTATATTCAAGTGTTTAGAGATCCCTATCAATAACATTAATTACTCGTATTGACCAGAATCCATAAACTACTCAATAAAACAATCAACACAATATAAAATCATTTTATATTCACTAACAAATACGCGCTCATATCTATTAATATGCTCAAACTCATCCTAGAGTACTATTGACTCTATTTCAATGAGTAATTCCTACCAGAGCCAAGGTTATCGCTAACCTAAGCTCTGATACCAGCTGTAACGACCCGCAAATCCGTACCCCTTGAGTCACACTATTCTACCTAAATCAACTCAAGTTGTACATAAATACGAACCATTTGGGTTAAAGAAGAAGGGGTAGAAGAAGAAAATAGAAATCAACAATAGAATCTAACAATAGCAGCGAAATAAAATATAATAAGTAATAGATAGTCTTTGCTCAAAATCAAATATATCTGTTTATATATATTACATCATCAGAGTACATCAATCAACGTTCAATGTCAATAACATACAACTGGATACGCAACAACTCAACACAGCGGAATATATATAAAAGCAAGTACGAAAGTACGTATCGTCATCCAGCTCGTCTCCTGAGCTCCACAGCATCTCCTGTATCCTATAATACTCGGTCTGACCCGAGCATTACAGTTAAATAACACCCGAGTCAGTCTGGAATACCAGCGTGAGAAAATCACACTCAATTGATTATTAAAGTTTCAAAAATCCTTTGAACACAAAAGCATCTCGTAAGACCACGCCACAAATAAACATGTCGGGTTTTTACCTTACGATAGCTAAAACAATTTTTATAGAAATCCTCTGATATTATAATAGGGTCTATCTACAAATACTTATAAAATAGCCAAAATTGTTACATTATTAAATTCCAGCTACTAGCCACAGAGTGGGTAATACAAACAAGACTCGTACAAGGCTCGTAGGGAGAATGGATTTCCAACTAATGACTAGGCACCGGGGTACCACCTGTCACAGTACGTGGCTTAGATCACAGTACCGAGGAGTACGCCCGCTCCCCTGCAACACAAGACCGGAACTACCCGTTACTGGATAATCCCGAGTGAGATCTCCCCGCGGTTGGAATCAGCAACCGCACACTAAGCCGAAATAAAAAGGGACATCTAGACAGGGATGACCTAACCCTGCTTGGGTGCTACCCACCTAGCCTTGCTACATAACCCCTGATTTTCATTCATTCCCATTTGATGAGGCTTGAGGCTAAGCGTTACCTTTTTAGAACATATCCCTTGGAATGCCCATCGTCCACCTGACGATGTTTCGCAGCATTCATCCATACAAGTCCGTCCCAGGTTCGAACGGAACCGAAGGCACTATCCCTACTACATCCATTTTGGAAATATCCTCAGGATTAGTAGCGACTAGCCCTTGCACTTCACTGCTCCATCTTCGAATCCAAACTCGTTTTCCACGAAAACGTACAAACCGGATCGAAGTGGTTTTCGAGAAGTAAATCTCGATCCCGGTCTCTTCGAAACGATCAACGTATTTGGCCAATATTGATAGTCGGTTATTTAACTGTCAATTAATATTCACAAACAACCATAAAATAATAAACAATTTCCCATATTATTTATTAACCTCAAAAATATCTTCACAAGATATATTTCTATTCTCAAAACCCTTTGAAAACAGTTTCAAAACATCTTTCTTTCCTAGAATAAGCTCTCCCAATATTTTCTATCTCCACTGAAATCACCAAGCACAAACTAGCTTTTTGAAATAATTTAAAACGCTTTACTTTGAAATATATTTTAAAACATTTAAGTTAAAACTATTTCACTACTTTGTAAAAGACACATACTATATGAATATTTAAAAATAAAGTTACTTAAGAAAATATAAAACTAGATTTTCACTTTTAAAAAAAAGCAAGATGCTAAGTCACTCTTTAAATAATTACTATCATAATAGATTTTAAGAAAATACTTACTTTAGAATTTAAATATTAGAAATAATAAATTTTCCAAAATATGCTTTTTAAAATAACTTTAAAACTTTTAGCTTCTATTTGAAAATTCACTTTGAAAACGTACTTGGTTATCCAGGGAGAATTTCCAACTTCAATCACTTAAATCAATTTTCCAAATTGATTTCCAATTTATCCCAATTAAATAAATTTCTTTACTTATCAGTTCATTTCCAAATTCATTAGTTATGGACTTTATTATTATTATTTTTCCCAATTTCTTCTTTACTCTTTTCAATAATTTAAATCTTAAATTTTAAATAAATGTTTTGTTCTTTTAAAATTATAATACTAAAGTTTAAAATTCATTAATCTTCTGATTATTCAAAATTTCCCTTTCTATACTTAAGATTTATTTATTAGAATTTCAAAGTCACTTTATTTTCTTTCCAATTCATTTTTAAATTTATTCAAATTTCTATAATTATTTACTTACAAATTCACTTCTTTATTTCTTTCCAAAATCCAATTTATATGTTTTTGGTAATTCATCATACCCAGTTATGTCCAATCGAACCATAGCATTCAGTATTCCAATAAAGTCCATCATAGAATATCAAATAATCACAACAGAGGGTATTAAATAATTTTAAATAAATGTTGAGGGGTCCAGTTGGATCCCTCCAACCTGTTTTCCCTGCATCCACAGACGTTAGCACAACATAAATATCTTCACTATAAAATGAGGGAAATCAATCATTCCAGGGTGTAGTATATACTACTATCTAACACATCAATCAATTAAACCATTCAAACAATTATTTAAATTTAATCATTTAAATTTAAATTTAAAATTTAAATTTAACTGAGTGAGATTAACTCACCTTTGATTTTTAAATTTGCAATCCGATCCACACCGGTTTGTTACTTTCCAAATTTTGACCTTGTATAAACAATTATATGATTTATTAATATCTGAATTAATCGAACAATTCATTTCCAATCTAATAATTTCATTAACCCAAGATTTTATTTCAACTAGTCTATCCCCAAAAATACAATTTCCATTCAATAAATTTAGTTAACTGATTTTAAATGATAGTTAAACCAACCTAGCTTATATATTTTTTTTTTCCAAAGTCCCATACATATATATAATTTCTATTTACTGCATACATATTACAATATGTGTATCCTTGAACAAATAAAACAGTAATTATCTTTACTATTAAATTCTTAAAAACAAATTCTCTTTTTTTTAAAATCTTACTATATATATATTTATATAAATTTAAACAATCAGTATCTATATCACTGTTAAAATTTCTTCTGTATATATAATTATTAAATCAGAATTTAAATTAGAAAAAGGATTTGAATACTCACTGCACCAGCCGCAAATGGTCGCCGTCCCTATGTCACCTCGACCGGTCGCGAATCCCCCCCCCCCCCCCCCCCCCCCCGCCGCCGAGCCTGACCAGATCGCAAACTCGATAACATCCCCGCAGCACACTCCAACACCTGCGAGCCACCAAGGTGTGCCTCGAGCCCTGCTATACATCGATGTCGACGCCGCCGTTACCTGCCGCTCCACATCGAGCCAAGTCCTCCCCTTTCCAACGCGACCAAATCGAGCTTCTCTTTCCCCCTCCACGGCCTCGAGCTCATGAGTCCAAGCTTCGCGTGGACGTCACTTCCTTCCTCTTTGCTTGCGCGTGCCACTTCGTTGAGATCGATCGTTAGAACTGGGGAATGGAAGGAAGGAGATGCGATCTGAGGAGGAAGAATAGACCTGATTTCGATTAATAGGAGAAGAGAGGAATCGATTTCTTCTCAGATGTTTCCGAAAAGCTCAGCCATTTCTTAAGCAACAAATTTTGTTTTTCTTCTGAAAGGCTTTGATAACATAGGTTTATAAAACAGGAATGAAGGGGGAACATGATGAGACGTTAGCGTGATTTAACGAAGAGGGGGAGACAACTAGGGCGACGGAAACAGATGCTAGGGTTGCTCATAGCTGATGAAAAGAAGCGATAGATGTGAAATAATTGCGGCTGTAGTATGCCTGTTAAGTAATATTTTTATTTTGATTCCAAACGTCCCGATAATAGCAAACAAAAAACTAGAACTCTATTGAGGCGTGCCGCTAGGCGTCCCTAATGTTATATCCCTATTCCAAACGTAATGGAAAGGGTTTCGAGTCGTAATTTGATCATATGGGGAAGATAGCTTTTTGAATCGAATTAAAATATTAAATTTTCGATATAAATCTCAGCGCTTTTATATATCGTTCGTTCACACAACAACTCCGATCCATACGAAATTTGAAATCTGATAATATAACCCTACTACGGACCTAATGGAACTTGTTTCGTCAAATTCCGAGACCGTGCCTCGGAAGGCTATTTTTAAATTCAATTTAAACTATAAAATTTTAAAACTGAACAAACCACTGTTAATTTCAATTTTACAACTTTTATTATCTTTAGAGTTATCAATATAAATTTTACAAGCCTTCAAATTATTTTAACAGGCTTAAATTCCAGATTCAACATTCTATCCAACTTCAAATTATTTAATTCAATAATTTAATTATCAAATAAATCGTGATGTTTTGGAATTCAAGTCAAAAATTAACTTTTAAACATTTCAAATCAATTAAATATTCCAATTTTAACTGTTTAAAAATTCCGGGTCGTCACATTGAACTTGAATAAATTCTCCGCCACCAAGCAGAAATGTATTTGATAGAGATTAGTTTTATAGCTCAAAGTGTAATGTCAGACATACAACCATACAAGTCTGTTCCGGGTTCGAACAGAACCGAAGGCACTTCGTCCAATAAAGGAAGAAGCCCTTGCAATCCGGGCATCCACAATTCTGATCGGACTCCCCATCACATATGGAGAACTCTATTCCGGAGCAACTCAGTGCAGAGTCAATCGACGGGTTATCCTTTCGTTCTTGCAAATACCCGATCTTCAACACCGGTCTTTAAATGCAATCCATAATGTCGTATCGCTATTCGGAATGGGTTATATGACACAAGGTCCTCTCCCAGCTAAACCGAATAGTGAGCATAATATTTAAAACATATGGATATTGGGATTTCAGTTAAGTCATAAATTTAAAAAAAAAAACCCAAAACCTTTCTTCAAATGTTTTAAACAAATTACCATTTCTAATCTTTAAACAAAAAGATCCATTTCAGAAAGTTCACCCAGTTTCACAAAGATTCATTCATAGATTTCAAAATAATTTCCATTTCAATTGGATTAACTCATTAAATCTTCAAATCAAAGATTTAACTTATAGCTTTCAAACAGTTTCCAAAGATTTATTCATAACTTGGAAGACCATTTTCATTTTAGACTTGAAATCCTTTTAACACAAATTGGAAGTTCCTTTCTTATGTGAAAGCTTTCATTATTTGAAAACAAATAGTTTTCATTTTGGAAAAATCCGACTTCATTTATACAAGTTAAAATCTTTGGGTTAAATTCAAAGTCCCAAAACAACACTTTAAAAATGGTTTAAACCCATATAAACTTGTATAACCTTTTTAAATCATAAATAGAATTCAATTTCAAATTTTTGGATTCAAATTTAAATCAAATTTCAAACTAAGTCAAGTTATTCAAAAATAAATTTTATCTTTGAAATTCCTTAATCCAAATTCATTTCCAAAACCATTTGGATTCAGAAATTCAATTTTTAAAACTATTTCAAAAATCAGTGACTTAACCAATTTCTACGTGCAATCCATATTTGTGCGTGTAAAAGTGTGGTCCAGGGGTTTACACACAATAGTGTAACAGCATCATCAATCATTACAATTCAAACACAGAAATATATTTGATAAGCGGTATAAACTATAAGCTTATCTTTCATTTACAGATCACAGATATATATCACAGATAATAAATTACATTAAACACAACTCATATCAAAACAGAGCATCATAATCAAGGATATCAAACAATTCAATCATCCAATAGAATTCAAACATTCATAAGTAAGATCAGTTAATTGTCTGATTAATTCAAATCAAATTAATTACTTATGAATTACTAATCCTGGTTAATTAACATTAATTAATTACAAATTATTTTGATTAATTATTCTTTAATCATTTATTAATTAACCATTAATAATAAATTAATTAACCTTTAATTATCATTCATAAACTTTTAACTATTAAATAATTAACTTTTAATTATTTAATTTACCATTTAATTAATTATCTTTAATTAATTAATTAACCCTTAATTAATTAATTACCATTAAATTAATTATCCTTAATAACTTAATTAATAAATTAATTAACCCTTAATTAATTACCATTAAATTAATCATCCTTAATTAATTGTAATAAGTAATTATTCATAATTACTTAATTAACTTTAACCGTCAATTAATTACTTTAACTAAGTAATTATCTTTAATTAATTATTAATCTTTAATTCCTTATCATTAATCAGTCTTAATTAATTATTCCATAACTTTGAAAATAAATTATCATCATTTTATCAACTTAAACCTTTAAATAAATTAACCTCTTTAAAGCTTGTAGAAATCATAAATCTCAGGCAACCTTAATAAATTTAGATCTTTAAGTTAATTAACTTTAAAAACATCTCTTCTAAATTAGTTTCCTAGTTACATTATTAAATTTGTTTAAAATAAATCTTATAAATAAGGTTATATATATAATTTTCAAAAACACTTTAAATTTAAAAATTTAAAAATGATTCATTTTCCAAACCTTTTACTAATCCCAAATTTAAACAACATATTTATTATTTAAAATTATTGAGTTAAACATGTTTTAAATTTGGACTTGTTTAATACCAACCTGATACATCCCCATTGTAATCCCAAACCAGAAACAAGTTTACCCGAGCCAAATGTACATAGTCCCAAGCTCAACTTCAGGTCACTAGCTTTCCTTCTCTACTTCGTGACAATCATCATGTGCTTCGAGTTGTTTCGCCATTTTCTTCCCGTTTGAACCCGAGATTTTCTCGTTTTCCCAAACTATAAAAACTCGAGCAACCAAATGTGCACCATGCACATGCACGGTTCGTCTAAGCAACGGCGATCGTTGCCGCCATCATACCCATGTAGACGATGATCGACTCGTCCCCATCCATCACCCAATTCGACGAATTCAAACGAATTTCAAAAAAACTGCTACCCACGAAACACCGAAAACTACCCATCAGCGAATAACGCCACGCCAGGCATCCCCCAACGGTCTACAACCTCGCCACTACGTTTAGGAGTTCATTAGAACCCCATCCGCACGTCCTCACGTGCGATGGTCTAGAACGCTGCGACGATGAAGAAAACGCCTCACGATTTCAACCAACAAAACGCAGGGTTAAATCAATTCAAATCTTCGCCTATGATGAATTAAAAAATTATCTAGCATTTTTCTCAAACTCTATGATCCCCCAACGAGCCTCATCCCTGATCGCGCCAACCCACGCTTCGCCGTTGACCCGAGTTTCCTAAAAATGTATTTTCTGTTCATCTCGTGCATTCACTCTACTCACTCACTTAAAAATCTAAATATCTGTATTAAAAATCATGATTTACCAACACGAATTCAAAGATACAATCTAAACTTGAAAATTCGAAAATCAAGATTTCAACTTGAGTTAAATTATCATTGTCATATTCCATTTTATTATACCCCATAAATATTTACACCTGAAATTTATTTTTAAAATTTAAATTATGACATTATAAACAACTTTCATTAAGACATGATAATCAAATTTCTGTTATACAAAGAGGTGTGAGATTTTTCTTGGATTTGGTTTCTTTTAAAAACTGTAACTTTGAAACAGAGGGGTGTTACCTGGAAAATCGACCAGGCAACTAGACGTTCGGTCATTCAGAGTTGTACTCGGCATCAGGGGTTGTTCGGCCGTACAGAGTTATACTCGGCGTAGGAGGACGCTCGGCATAAAGGAGCACTCGGCCTCTGGGAACGTTCGACATACAAGTGACGCCCGACACCTATAGACGTTCGGCATACAAAAGCGTTCGACATCCCATAGTACTCGGCATCCAACTATTGTTCGGCACTAGCACACTGCTCGGCAATTTGTGGAACGTTCGGCCTCCAGGAGATCATTCGGCATTAGGAGGGCTCGGCACACCTGTCGTTCGGCATTACTATCAGTTGGCGTTCCTATCGGTCGGCATGTTCTACTCGGCACACAAAGCATGCCCTATTTGGACCAAGCTGTCTAGCCATCTGGCCCACCAGGGAAGTCCAGTCCACATTCGTCTATATATAGAGGGGCAGGGGCACAGAAAAAAGGGAGGAGATTTTGGGAGAACACTGAGGAGACTCTGCCATTTTCTAACCTCATTCAAGACCTCTACTTTTATTTCACAATTGTATTTGAATACTTAAAAGCGGATTGTATCTGTAATAGAGATTAAAGTGAAGAAATAAAAGGATCAACTTCAAAGTGGACGTAGGCTACAACGCCGAACCACTATAAATTCTGTGTTCTCGTCTCCCGCATTTTAATTTATATTATCGATCTTCTTCATTAATCTCTCTACACAAACTCTCTAAGGGTGTTAGTGACCAATTTTGGTGCTAACATTTTGGTGCTTTCATTGAGAGCCGAATTCTCAGGTTGTGAGGATCTACTTTGTAGCTACTGGATTGCATAAATCCCCCGAAGAAGATCCGTAATTATTCATAAGGCATTTATTGATTCTACTCAGAGTTACCACCCACGACTCTACCATGGGAAGACCACGAACAAGATCGACCTCCCAAAATGTAGATGCCCGTGAAACCGCTAGTGTTCAACAACTTGGACCTAACGATCAATAAGCTATTCGAGGCACGGGGCCCTCCAGCCAAAACCAAGCGGAAGCTGTTTCACGAGCAGAATTGAATGACTTGATAAAGGAGCTTATGGAAAGCAGAAGGCAACTCGCTGAGCAAATGCAAGTTAATGCTGACCTCATGACCCGACTTGCCCAACAGCAGCATCAGAATGCCGGAGGTAGCCCTGTCCTCTACTCCGAAGATGATAGCTCAACTTCAGCTGATGAACCTCCCAAGCGTAGACGCCGCAAGGATGAAGATGACCAAGCGGGTGTCACTGACCGCTCTACTAGAAATCAAGCCCGTGGAGCGGAACCCAACCTTCCTCCTACCATACAAACCCCGGATTTGACAGCTATGGTCAGGCAGTAGATGAGAGAGAATCAAGGTTTGACTAATGAAGATTGGGGAATGTCTAATAGTCATACTCCCTTCGCAGATACCATTCTACAGGCTGAATACCCAAGGAAGTTTAACATGCCCACCATGCCCGCCTATGAAGGAAAAACTGACCCTAGACAACATGTAATGAGGTATGGATGGATGATGGATTCAGCAAGGGCCAACGATGCAACTAATTGCAGGTGCTTTCCAATAACTCTGTCCGGAATTGCCACCATGTGGTTCACTCGGCTTCCTCCACGGTCGATCTCAAACTTCGAAGAATTAGCAAGGAAATTCATATAACAATTCAGGATACACGCCACTCGACCCAAGGATGTGATGTCCTTATCAAGCGTGACCCAAGCTCCTGGAGAGTCACTGAAAGCATACTTGCAGAGATTTCATGTTGCCGCTACTGAAGTGAGCAATCCAAACGACCACGCAATTTTGATGGCGGTAATGCGCGGAGTGAATCCAGATTCTGAGTTTGGGGATTGGTTGGCAGGAAAGCCACAAGCTACGTTGGAACGTTTCTACTCGAAAGCCCACCAGTTCATAAGGAGGGAAGAAGCTCGGTGGATAAGGAAAGACAAGGCACCAGGGTCCGTTCAGGAGTCTGTAAAGGGCAATACCGCCATGAAAGCAACCGGCGATAACCCTGGAAAAACTCAGGCCAGCGTCCAAAATAAGCCCGGGAAGCCTAAGGGAGCTGGAAGTGGAAACCCTGGAAAGAAGAAGGAAACGGGGAAATGGAAATCAAGGATCCCAACCTACAACAAATACACTCCATTGAATGCGTCTCTTGAAAACATCTACTTATCGACCTGCAACACTTTTCAATACAGAAAACCACGCCCTAAGGAATCAACAGAGGAGCAAAAGCGGACTGGAAAGTATTGCCGCTTTCACGAGACTTATGGGCACAACACAGACGAATGCAGGCATCTCCATGACGCTATTGAAAAATTGATCAGGAAGAAGAAGCTGCAGGAATTCGTCAAAGATACACCAGAAGGAAGACAAGAGACTTCAGACCCCGGACATGGCCCAGCTCTACACCAACCAGAGCACCCTACTCGAACTGTGGGAAGATTGATTATTAACACAATTGCTGGTGGACCTCATCCTGCGGATGAAAATTGGCAGGAAATGGAGCGATATGCTAATTCCTTGAGACATACAGAGCATGAGTGATGTTCAAATGTGGAGGATGGAACTCCCGCAAAGCAGCAGCGCAGGATGCACGACGATATTGTATTTAGGAATAGAGACGCGGATAAAGTGGAAGCTCCCACCATCGATCCATTGGTCATATCCGCAACCATCGGACCGGCATTCGTAAGGAGAATCCTAATTGATTGCGGTAGTTCCGTTAACATCATCTTCAAGAAAGCGTATGACCAAATGAAGCTGGAAACTAAGGATTTGAAGCCATCTAAAGCCCGAATCCATGGCTTTAACGGCGCAGCCACAGACGCAGTAGGATATGTGGAGTTACCAGTTGAACTGGGACAAGGTGAACGCAGGAGAGTGCGAATCCTACCATTCATAGTGCTGGATGTTGATTCACCATACAACGTGTTTTTGGGGCGACCGGCCCTCGCAGATTTCAGGGCGGCCTTGGCCCCGTGGTGTCTCACACTGAAATTTCCGACGGACAAAGGAGTTGGCGTAGTGCACGGCGACCAAGCAACCGGACGTGCATGTTACGTGGCCGAGCTAAGAGAGGCCCAGCGTAGAGAAAAGGGGAAGACTGCGGACAACATCGTCCGCATCCCGAGTTCTGATGATTGACAATTAGCGCCCGAGCCCTGGCTCGGGCGACATTCTCGGATCGTTGGAGACATAGATCCAAGAGACGACAAAGGGGAACCCAGGGAACAAGACGCAGCACCGGCCGAACTAACAACCGATATTCCGGTTAGCCACAGCGACCCAACACGAGTTCTTAAAATTGGGTCGCAGCTTGATCCCCTAATGGCGGAGAATTTATCTGATTTCCTCCGAACGAATCTTGATGTCTTCGCCTGGACGCACTCTGATATGCGTGGGATTTCCCCTGCAATTGCGAGCCATATGTTGAATATAGACCCGAAACACATACCTGTGAAGCAAAAAAGGAGAGGCATGGACCCGGAGAGGTCTACGGCTCTCAAAGAGGAGGTGGATAAACTCAAAGCCAATGGGTTTGTCCGTGACGCCCTCTACCCGGAATGGGCGTCCAACCCTATGTTGGTAAAGAAAGCAAACGGGAAATGGAGAACCTGCGTTGACTATTCTGATTTAAACAAAGCATGCCCGAAGGATAGCTTCTCGCTACCACGAATTGATCAACTGGTCGATTCAACTGCAGGGCATGAGTTATTGTCATTTATGGATGCATACTCTGGATACAACCAAATTCTGATGCACATCCCAGACCATGAACACACCAGCTTTGTCACGAATGTCGGGCTATACTGCTATGTAGTGATGCCCTTCGGACTGAAGAACGCCGGAGCAACTTACCAGCGTCTGGTAAATCGGATGTTCAAAGATCAGATTGGTAGAACAATGGAAGTCTATGTGGATGACATGCTCGTGAAGTCACGACGGTCAAACGACCACATCCGAGACTTGGCGGAAATGTTCGGTGTACTAAGGCACTATGGGATGAAGATCAATCCTTCAAAGTGTTCATTCGGTGTGGCATCAGGGAAGTTCTTGGGATTCATTGTAAATGCACGAGGAATTGAAGCTAACCCAGAAAAGATCCAGGCCATCCGAGATATACAGGCACCTAGAACCGTAAAACAGGTACAGAGCCTGAATGGAAAAGTAGCTGCGCTCAGTCGATTCATATCCAGAGCCACAGATAAGTGTGTTCCTTTCTTCGATGTCATAAAGAAAGGAAAGAGAAACTTCGAATGGACAACTGACTACGAGGAAGCATTCAGAGCCCTGGTAAGACACTTGGAAAGTCCTCCGGTGTTGTCAAAACCAGTAGACCACGAGACATTGTACGTATATTTGGCTGTGTCCCGGCACGCTATCAGTACAGCCCTGGTTCGCGAAGAAGACAAGGTCCAACGGCCGGTGTACTATGTTAGTAAACGACTGACGGGGGCAGAAAAGAATTATCCAAAGATCGAGAAACTTGCCTATTGCCTAGTGATTGCATCACGCAAGCTTCGTCCCTACTTTCAGGCGCACTCAATCAGTGTTTACACTGACCAACCCTTGCGACAGGTACTCCAACGACCAGAAACCTCCGGTAGGATGCTAAAGTGGAACATCGAGCTAAGCCAGTTTGATATCACCTACCTGCCGCGAAGGACCATCCAAGGGCAAGCATTAGCTGACTTCGTTGCTGAGTTCACCATTCCGGATGAACCGGGTGAAAATCACAAAGAAATCCCTCCTGTTCGATGGAAGATGTTCACTGACGGGGCATCTAACGACCGTTGGTCGGGAGCTGGGATAGTTCTGATAACTCCCGAAAACCGATCGATTTGCTACGCTTTGAAGCTCGAATTTGCAGTGACAAATAACGAAGCCGAATACGAAGCGTTGATTGCCGGCTTAAGACTTGCCAATGAACTAAGGGTGAAGTCCATCGAAATCTTCTACGACTCACAGCTGGTGGTATATCAGGTACGGGGAGACTACCAAGCGAAAGGACAGAGGCTGGCTCCTTACCTTGCTCGGGTCCGGGAACTACTGGTAAACCTGGAATATTATGACATCTCGCATGTCCCGCACGAACAGAACAAGGAGGCCGACTCGTTAGCTAAATTCACGAGTACTGGCGATGCACAGCAGATGGGATTGTTCCCTGTCGAGACTCTGCTTGCTCCAAGTATTGACATGATGGAGATAGATATCGTATTGGAGACCGAACTCGAAAGGGGATCATGGCTGACCCCGATCAAACAATACTTGCTATACGGGGACTTACCTGAGAAAAGAAGCGAAAGACGCCAAGTCATTCGTAAGGCCTCGCGTTATGTGATACAAGATGGAATAATGTATCGAAGGGGATTCTCAACCCCCTTGCTTCGATGTGTAGCACACGACGAAATAAAGCGAATCTTGGGGGAAGTTCATGAAGGAGAATGCGGCGGCCATACTGGGGGGCAAACATTAGCAAAGAAAATCCTCCGCTATGGATACTACTGGCCGACTATAAATCGGGATGCAGCAGACTATGCAAGAAGATGTGATAAATGCCAGATATATGCAAAGATTCCAAGAGCTCCGCCAACGGAACTCACACAAATGGTTAGTCCCTGGCCATTTGCGATGTGGGGAATTGACCTAATTGGATCTCTGCCCATAGCCAAAGGAGGCGCGAAATATGCAATAGTGGCAGTCGATTATTTCACCAAGTGGGCGGAAGCAGAGCCAATGGCCACGATCACCACCAAGAAAGTCATTAATTTCGTTGTACGAAATATCATATTTCGTTTTGGCCTCCCGCGGACCATCATAACGGACAACGGAACTCAATTCGAAAGCAAGGAATTCAAAGAGTTCTGTCAGAGGTATGGCATTGAGAAAAGGTTCGCAGCGGTTGCTCACCCGAAGGCGAATGGGGAGGTAGAAGCCGTCAATAAAATCATCAAGTCCATATTAAAGAAGCGTTTGGAAAAGGCTAGAGGCAAGTGGGTGGAAGAACTCCCAACAGCGCTTTGGGCCTATAGAACAACCCACAAGACCGCGACTGGCCACACACCATTCGCACTGGCATACGGCACGGAAGCCGTCATACCCGTAGAGCTTAAAGTTCCATCACACCGGGTAACCTATTACGATACTGCGTCAAACCGGGATCTCCTATTGGAATCATTAGACTTCATCGATGAGAAACGCGAAGAAGCTGATTTGAGAGCAGCCTCGTACAGACACCGAGTCGCTAAATATTATAATGGAAAAGTCCAACCAAGAACCTTTAGTGTGAGAGATCTCGTTTTGAAACGAGTCTTTCCAACCTCTTCGCACATGAATCCCGCATGGGAAGGTCCATACGTCATCGAACGGAGGCTTGGAGAAGGAACTTTCAAGCTAACGACCGTCGATGGTGCGACACTCCCTCGAGCATGGAACAGCGAGCATTTGCGGCGTTATTACACTTAGTCTATTTCCTTTATGTGATAGTTGCATTTATTTCCAATGTAATTGGATAATCTAGATTGTTTTCATCAATAAAGGCTTGAAGCCATCTTTTCCATGAATGACCAATGTCTCTTCGTACAATATTCCTATGACGCGCAATTAAAGATTATGGTATCCTGGCTGGCGTACAAACGCTTATAATAAACGATTAAAAATCTCCAAGTCCCCGAAGTGCGGACTGGAGTACTCTAAGTCCCCGGAGTGCAGACTCGAGTATAAACAATTAAAAATCTCCAAGTCCCCGGAGTGCGGACTGGAGTAATCTAAGTCCCCGGAGCGCGGACTCGAGTATAAACGATTAAAAATCTCCAAGTCCCCGGAGTGCGGACTGGAGTACTCTAAGTCCCCGGAGCACGGACTCGAGTATAAACGATTAAAAATCTCCAAGTCCCCGGAGTGCGGACTGGAGTACTCTAAGTCCCCGGAGCACGGACTCGAGTATAAATGATTAAAAATCTCCAAGTCCCCGGAGTGCGGACTGGAGTACTCTAAGTCCCCGGAGCGCGGACTCGAGTATAAACGATTAAAAATCTCCAAGTCCCTGGAGTGCGGACTGGAGTACTCTAAGTCCCCGGAGCGCGGACTCGAGTATAAACGATTGAAAATCTCCAAGTCCCCAGAGTGCGGACTGGAGTACTCTAAGTCCCCGGAGCACGGACTCGAGTATAAACGATTAAAAATCTCCAAGTCCCCGGAGTGCGGACTGGAGTACTCTAAGTCCCCGGAGCGCGGACTCGAGTATAAACGATTAAAAATCTCCAAGTCCCCGGAGTGCGGACTGGAGTACTCTAAGTCCCTAGAGTGCGGACTCGAGTATAAACGATTCGAAATCTCCAAGTCCCCGGGGCACGGGCTGGAGTACTCGAAGTCCGGTGTATAGACTTAATTACAAGTAGTTCAGACCTCCGAGTTCCTTGAATAGGAACTACGACACAAATAACTTGGATACGTCAAGTCCCCAACATACGGGCTATGAAATATTCCAAGTGCTTGAAGCACCGAGTGGGGATTGATCAAATCCAGTGAAGCTCCCAAGCCATGTAAAGGCAAACCGAGAAGTCCAAGTTACCCACAATAATTCAGATTTCGATCACAACCATAAAAGAAACTGAATAATAAAAGTCTTTTGAGAAGACACAAGTGAAGATCAAATTTTGTTCAAAAAAAAAAAGCTTCCCGTTACAAAAACGCTCCGAAGTCCAGAGCCAACAGCCTATTTGCACAGTCTAGAAAAATTAGTACATGACTTAAGCTAGTTCTCGTTGAACGGGGACGATGGTCACTTCTTTTGTTTCTTCGACTTCTTCCCGGACGGTTCCTTCCTAGAGCGCTTACTCTTGGAATCCTTCCCTGACGGAGGGGTGACGACCGAAGACGTAGGGGGAACATCCAAGGGCTGGGACTTGCCAGGAAGAATGACCTTCAATGGTTTGTTCAGAGGATCACCCAGGTCCACTTCACGCGGCTCGACCTTGACTGAGATCGTATCTCTTTTCTCTTTCTCGAGCCGTTCCTTCATACTCAAGTCGGATGTGTGCTCAAAGGCGCCTGTGATGTCTACTTCGAAACTCTCCGAGGAAGAGTCAGATTTGCCTTCATCCAGCGCCCCGATTACTTGAGCATCTGGACCAAGATCTCCGCCGACTTGAGTGGCCTCACTCGCCTTTGTCTCCACCTCCTTGGCGGCATCGCTCCTTGGAGAAGGCTCGGGGTCAGAACGGCCTGCACAAAGTCACAAGAGAACAAGTGTTAGGGCGCGGCAGCTTCCAGAGAAACACAGGAACCCTATAAAACAAAGAGATCGCTTACCAGGCGCCGGTGGAATCTCGATTGTCAGAGGGGTCTCACCTTCCGGGATGGGAGATAGGACATGAACGCCAAGCCCGGGGGCATCCGGGTCGTAGCCAAGATGCCGCTCGAAGGGATCAAGCGTCGGCCGGCTAGCCGGCTGGGTAGGCACATGAACTGGGGGCATAGCACCGGATGGAACTGAAATCACTTCCTTTCCTTTCCTCGAAGGAAAATCTTTGCTGTAAAGGGCCTTGGCCGCTGATAGGTCTGAGGGTTCTTTTCCCTTCAAGAACTCCTTAATTAAAGCTTCCTCATGGACTTCTTCGGCACCGCTCTCGACCTTCTTGATCTGAATCAAAGTCTCCCATGCCTCGATCAGAGACTCGAGGTAACCGTCGCCCAGAAAAGTTAAATCCCTATGCATGAGGACTCGGGCATTGAACTCGGCGATCAGCGGGTCTAATTCAGTCTTAATTTCCTCCCTACCTTCTTCCCTAGCTGCCTCAAGGCGAGAGTCGATATCGGCAGTCGCTATCTTTTTACCCTCCTCACGGGCTTCATGTTTTAGGGCCTCAACTTTGGAGAGATCGTCCATTAGTTTCTCCTCTAGGAGTCGGGTGGTGACAATCTCATCGCAATAATGTTGTGCCTCAACCTGGGCAGCCACTTTCTCTTTCTTCTCCACGAGAAGTTGCTCCACGAGTTCCTTGACCCGATAACTAAGTGTGTCCCGCTCCTTCTGAACGGAGTCTTTCTCCAAAGCTAATGCCCCACACCGTTGAACCGCTTCATCGAGCTCTTTCTTATGAGTTAATTCGAGGCGGGAAACAGCCTCGGCGGTGTCCTTAGCGCTCTGACGAGTAGCTTCAAGCTCGGACTTATAGGCAGCAATTTCTTCATCCTGTGCCTTAATGATATCCCTGTCGTGAATAGCTTCAAGCTTTAGGCGGTTAATTTCATGCTGGCGCTCCATAGAGACTTCAGAAAGTTTCTCAGCCAGGTGAACGAACGCGTCATGTTGCACGTAGATGTCGTTGGTACAGGCAATAGCATTTTGTTTAACATCTCCGGGAATAAGATGGATCGCCAGGAGGAACTTTAACCCATCAAAACAAATCTTCGAAAACTTAGCCTTAAGTTCGTTCAATCTCTCCGGCACCGTCGGGTCTGTTATAGGAGCGGGCGGAGGCGGCTTTGAGAGTTCGCCCTTCCTATGAGAATCTCGGGGGTGCCGGGTAGAAGAAGAGTCAGAGTGTTGGTCCCGGGGAGCATCAAAATGCGACCTCTCGTGGCCACATTTGTCTTTGCTTCGCTCCTGATGAGAAGAGGTCTCCTGGCGTTGTTCGGGCTGATAATAAGTTTTCTTCCGGGATAACGAGTCCCGGGCATGATAATCTCGGTCGCTGTCGCTGTCTCTGTCTCGGCGCTTCCCGAGGCCCGAGTCCCAACCAGATCGGCGTAAAGTCGATGAGCCGCGAAGGCGGTCGTATCCATGAGAGCGCCCCATGTCACCTGCAATCGAACAATAGCGAATTAGCGAAAGAGAAGAATGGTGAAAGAAAGGTAGATGCAAAGTGAAACGCATGTGTCTGTGTATGTCCTAGAGCTACCCCCCGACGGACCAGTGGCTTTGCTAACGGGTGTCTTTTCCCCTTGGATCGGGGCCAGGACACCCGCATCGCCCCTGACGGGCGAGCGAAACTTAAACAGCTCCGGATCGTTGAAATCATAGTTGAGAAAGTCTTCGGGAATGGAGAGATTCGATAAGCCCTTCAGAGAACTTTCAACGCGCTGTGGAGAAGCCTCTTTCTCTGGCTGAATAGGCGTAACTTTGGAAGTCCCACCAACTTTCTCCTTCCTCGACTTGCACGCCAGCTCCTTTTTCCCCTTCGAAGGGGAAGATAACGTTTCAATATCATGAACTTCGGCTGCAGAGCCCAAATACTCACCTTGCTTTTCGGGTGACTCGCCTGGAATTTCCCCTTCTTCCGGAGCTTCAAGAGAAGGGCGAACGGATGATTCAGGCAGTTTTTTCCCTCTGACGTGTACGGGCTTGGGAAGCGAGGCGCCCTTTGGAAGAGTAACCCGGCGGCCAGGGGCTAACAAGCCAAACTTTGATAATGACTCATTGGAAATGAGGGATCAGATATCTCGCTCTTCAGCGGGAAGAGCTCTAATGGCGTCAACAGCATCAGAGTACCCTCGGCCCTCGGGGCGGGGGATGGAACCTAAAAAGATAGAACGGCAAGTTAGGAGAAGCTCGGCCTCAACCGGGAGCGGATATCAACTCAGAAAAAAGACTTACTTCCTTCAATCCATCGCCTCGCAAAGCCCTGGGGGCAGCGCACGTAAAACCACTCCTGCTTGTACAAGGCGAATTTGCTACTCCACGCGCTAGTGAAAAGTTGGCACTTCCGATGTGGCTCAAGGAACATGTAAGGGGGGTTGTCTCCCCGTTTCTTAGTCATGTATATGTACCTTATATCGCCAGGGGTTGGAGGCCTAGAGAGGACGGCCATGAAGAGCATATACGTGCCATAAATGAAAGCGTGACCATTTGGATGAAGCTGAGACGGGGCAACGTCCAGGTACTGCAGCACGTCGCGAAGGAATAGATTGAAAGGTGACACGCTACCAACCCAGCACATGAACTTGCTACACGCCGTATATCCCACTGGGGGCAGATGTGGGCGGTCATGCCCCGACGGAACGCGCACGTCAGCAAACGGAATGCCATGAATAGAACATATCCGCTTAAGAGCGGCCTCAGTGACTCTCGAAGCCTGTGAGTCAACTGGGTCATCCAGTAAGATCGAAGATTCCAAAGTATCGGGAGCCCAGTCATGAGCGGGGGAAACTGACGGGTCAGTTGTGTCGGGGGCCGTTCGCTTAGAAGACGGCCCAGGTTTGTCGGAAAGTGTAGCAGAACTAGATCTTTTGGAAATCTTGAATAAATAGCAGACCCGGCCAAGCACCTGTGTGAACTATAATCGAAAAATGATTGACGTTAGAATTAACAACGTAGATAACCCCCCCCCCCCCGTGTGGTGTGTGAACTAGTGCAATCAATCGTACATAAGCATTTAATATGATGTCAAGCCTAAAAATGTCGCTTCCGAAAACCGTCATCGCTGACCGTCTCCGAAAGCCTTCTGCATAACGACCGCAGTAAGATACTGCCGAGTAAAGGTCAGCTACGAAATTGGGCGAGGGGAGTATGTTCGGCATTTTTATATGTCCGGCATGTATGTGTGCTCGGCACCTAATTACGCTCGGCATGCTAACTATATTCGACACATAAGTATGTTCGGCACTTAGTTTGTTCGGCATTTGTGTTTGTTCGGTTAATTGGTTTATACTCGGCTTCTAATTATGTTCGGCATGAAGATAGGTCCGGCATTTATACGTGTTCGGCATGTAAGTATGTTCGGCATTCAACTATGTCCGGCATGCCAGTTTGTTCGGTTAATTGGTGACTCGGCAAGACTACTATTCGGCCTACAACCATCGTTCGGCCGAACCTCAGTTCGCACTGAGATAGTGTCGTTCGGCCAAGACACGATTCGGCCGAAACAACGCCCGACCTACCCACTGACTTGCACATCTTCCTTCTAACCCATCGTTCGGCCGTCGTTATGCCGGGTCGAACTAAGATCATGCCGAGTTCTAACACTCGGCGTAGCCTCCATACCTTCCTCTCCTCCGCCTAACTCCCTCTCGAACCCTACAAGGCATTCCTACTTGACTCTCTCTCCCTACCTCACGTCGCTCAACTTTGGAAACACTCCAAGTAAAAATTCGAATTCCCGTCTACATTGAACCCATGTGAATCAGTGGGAACTCACCAGGAAAAGGAGTTAGGTAAAGGGATTGTACCTAGTTCGTGGATCGAGCTTTAGAAAGGTTTGAGAAGTCCTTAGATTTTGATTGCAAGGGTGGCTTGAAAATTCAGGATTGCAGGAGTAAAAGTAAAGAAAGGAAGAAGAAGGAGGTGGTTTTTATAAAGAGGAAGGAGAAGTCGAAGAGACTTTGACCGGCTCTACCGGACGAAACGGTTTCACTCGGCACTCGTATCGTTCGGCATCCTTAACACCCGGTGACGATGCCCTGATCCAGTAGTTCAAAGCACACCCTGCTCGAACACACTGCGTACTTTGGGGGCAAAATGTTACCTGGAAAATCGACCAGGCAACTAGACGTTCGGTCATCCAGAGTTGTACTCGGCATCAGGGGTTGTTCGGCCGTACAGAGTTATACTCGGCGTAGGAGGACGCTCGGCATAAAGGAGCACTCGGCCTCTGGGAACGTTCGGCATACAAGTGACGCCCGGCACCTATAGACGTTCGGCATACAAAAGCGTTCGGCATCCCATAGTACTCGGCAACCAACTATTGTTCGGCACTAGCACACTGCTCGGCAATTTGTGGAACGTTCGGCCTCCAGGAGATCATTCAGCATTAGGAGGGCTCGGCACACCTATCGTTAGGCATTACTATCAGTTGGCGTTCCTACCGATCGGCATGTTCTACTCGGCACACAAAGCATGCCCTATTTGGACCAAGCTGTCTAGCCATCTGGCCCACCAGGGAAGTCCGGTACACATTCGTCTATATATAGAGGGGCAGGGGCACAGAAGAAGGGGGAGATTTTGGGAGAACACTGAGGAGACTCTGCCATTTTCTAACCTCATTCAAGACCTCTACTTTTATTTCACAATTGTATTTGAATACTTAAAAGAGGATTGTATCTGTAATAGAGATTAAAGTGAAGAAATAAAAGGATCAACTTCAAAGTGGACGTAGGCTACAACGCCGAACCACTATAAATTCTGTGTTCTCGTCTCCCGCATTTTAATTTATATTATCGATCTTCTTCATTAATCTCTCTACACAAACTCTCTAAGGGTGTTAGTGACCAATTTTGGTGCTAACAAGCGGTGTCTGTACAAATAGTAACCTATATACACATATACAGGCAAGTTTACATCCATGCAAGCACATTCCACAATCAACATTCAATACTAGTAACATGCAAAACTAAAGTATAATTGGTTTTAAAAGTTTGCTCACAGTTAATGTTTTTGAAACTGTATAATGTAACAGAGGTGTATATATACATATACACAAGCATGCATCAATTATCCTATCACATAAATTCATTCATGGAAACTTTGATGATTTTATCACAAGCAACGACATATAACTGGGTTGAAAATTTGCTCACCTGGTTGATGAAGCAGAAAACAAGAACTTGATATTTGAAAATTGGAAGTTTGAACAGAGAAGCATTTTATTTTTGAGAACTGGAAACTGTTGTTGTCTTTGATCTGGAAACTTTGTTTTAATTCAAACTAGAATTCCTCCTGAACTGATTAATATAATTGTTTAAATCTTTACTTTATTACTGATTAACAACTTCAAATTCAAATTTTAAAAGGAAATTTACTTGCCTTAAATAATTCCAGAGAATTACTACAATGTTTCCTGGCCAAAAACTGCAGCTGTGTTTTTTTATAAATCTGCAGTTGAATTTGTTTGTGTTAAAGACCTAATTTTGAAACTACAAATTTACTAAACTATAAAGTTTTAAAATTTACCCGAGAGATGGAATGTAAAAACTACAGCTTGTTGTTCAAGAAGGTTTTTAGATTTTAATTTTTACTCTTGAATTGAAGAAAAAGGTAGGCAGTTTTTTTTCTGATTCTTTTTTTCTTTCTTTGGGTGTTGGAGTTTGAAATGCTCAATCTTTTGTTACTATACTTTCAGAGATTTGCTGAGACTAAATAATTTGAAAATGGAAGCTGAAAAGTTTTCTATGATTTTTTAATTTTATTATTTTATTCAAGCAATGATTTTGAATGCCATTTGTAAAAATTAATCATGAGATCTCAATGCATATTGATTTCTTTACTCCTTCTCCTTTGTGTGTGTTTATCATTTGTAATTTTACAAGATAAAAGAATTTTTAATAAATTTTTATATCATATTCACTTTATAAATGAATACCCCCCTTATTCCTTTGTGTGTGTGTGTGTGTGTGTATACAATGTTAAAAGAATTGCTTTAACCAATATTTACATTATATACATTACTCCTTAATGATTTCAAAATCCAATTATTTTTCTAAAACATTTATTTTAAATTCAAATTCCAATTCCACTTGAATTATAACCATTTATGTCCATATGTATATATTCATACATATACTTGTACAATCAAAATTTAATTTCAATATATACACTCAAATCTACTCATATATGCATTATATATATATAATTTAAATTCAAATGATTTTTTTAAACATTTATTATTTCAAAATCTTAAACTCAAAAGAAACTGGAAATTTATTCATATATAATTTATCACTCATTTTATTTGTTTTGAAACTTTTCAATTTATTTTCAAATTAAATTCCAAATGTTTAAATATGTTACTAATTTAAATTGATAAATTTTGGGATGTTACTTTTTATTTATAAGATATTAAATATAGAATTTCAAAGCCACAATTAAATTTTAACATCAATGTCTAGATAAACAAATATCCTATTTAATCTTGGAAAAATTAATTTAATTTACAATTTAAATTCACAAATTTATATCCATTACCAAATTTAATTTGCCTCAAAAATCAGGATCGTTACAAAAGCCCTATGATTTCTAGCTTTGATTTCGAGATTAGGGTTTTGAGACTGAAGAGAATTTTGGTTTTTTGGTTTACGGGAGTGAAATGAGAATGAGAACTTGTACATACAGGTTCCTTATTTCTTATTTCTCTTATTTGCGCTAGATGGGTTAAGTATGGATCTAACTGCAAAGTATTGCTAATTTTCTAAAAGAAAAGTGTCACTAATTTATTTGATTTTATTATTTCATAAATACTAATGTGTACTTAAAAACGTTCTATTTAATCAACATTGATTTCTTTAATTTTCCTAAAACAAATAACCATGTTAAAATTCTTATCTATATTAATATTGAAACATCTTATAAAATTTAAATATAACTTTTGAATCTAAAGTTTATTCTCAATAGTTTTAATCAAATAACTTGTTATTGAAAAATCTCATTTTTACAATAAATCTCAATGTCGACCTTTTATTTAAATACACCCTTATGTGGTAATTCTAGAAATTAATGATATTAGTCATAAATCTCCTATTAAAATAAATAAGTAAATAAATCCTTGGAAAAATTCATATTTTAAATTATAAAATTATTAACATATATTTTATTCACTCATTTCTCCAAGATTGTTCTTATATTAAGAATTAAATTATGTGAAAGGACAATTTATTAAATTCCCAATTTATTTTATTCCAAATCCATATTAAATTTGAAAATACAATGATTATAAATTCCTTAAATGTATTTTATTAATTACAATTAATTAAATCATAATTAAAATTTTCAGTTTCAGTTAATCTCGACCAGGGTTGTTATAGACTTCCCTTGAATAAAAATCGAGGGAAATAAAAATTGTGTCCCAAAAATTTTCCTTAAGGGAAGATTGATAACAATTCAAAAGATGCATGTATTACAAGAGAATAAAATCATATACACGAATAATATAAAGCAAGAGTCTCATCGTTAATGAGCATGAGAAAATGACTCAATATATGTTCGTTCGATAAAATCTCTAGTCTCCTAAGAACAATCCTTTGGATTTTCAAACTATTGGAATTTAACGAGCGGAGCATCCTTATTCCAAAGGCATTTAACCTCCAATGCAATAATATGGATAGGTCTCTGATTATAACTAAGATCTGGTTGGACCTCAAGCTCCTCAAGAATTCTTGGCGCAAGAATAGAATCCGGATCTCGAGGACATTTCAAAACCTGTGAAACATGGAAGACATCATGAATACTAGAGAATTGGACTAAAAGAGATACCCGATAAGCAAAGAGCCTATACGCTCAGTGATCGGGTATGGTACAATATATCTTGGAGCCAACTCCTCGAAACGACTGAAATGTATCACACCCTTAAGTGGAGATATATAAAAGATGACCTGATCCCTTACATATAATTCCGATCTTTCCTCCTATTATTTGTATAGGATTTCTACCTTCTCTGTGTCTCTTTCATTCTTTGTCGTATGAGATCTCCGATGCTTCTTAAATAGGGTTGGAACCTAAGAGAATTTCTCCGTGGACTTGAGCCAACATGAAGGTGATCGTCATAGCCTTTCATGAAGAGCCTCGTAAGGAGCCATGCCAATACTAGATTGCAAATTGTTGTTACAAGCAAACTCGATAAGATAGATATAATCTTCCCAATTCCCATCAGCCCATTGAAGTCTTCCAAGGTCTTATTAACTCACCCCATCTGCCCATCCATCTATAGAGGATAAGCAGTGCTAAAATTAAGCTTCGAACCTAATGCTTTCTAGAGACTCTTCCAGAATCTACTTGTAAACAATGGAACTCGGTCACAAACGATGGCATTGGGATGCCGTGAAGTCTCACGATCTCCTTAACAAAGATCATGACTAACTAAGATGCGATCTGATTGGACTTGATAGGAATAAAGTGGGCTGATTTAGTCAAACTATCAACAATCGTCTACAGCCTATCATGGCCGGCCCTCGAACGAGGAAGTCCATCAATGAAATCAATAGAATCCTGGTCCCACTTCTACACCATGTCTTCCAACGGTTGTAAAAGACCATTGGAATGCCGATGGTCGGCTTTAGCAAGTGGACAAGTCAAGCAACCCTTCACATACTCCGCTACATCTCTCTTCATGCCTTCCCAGTAGTAAAGACGCTTCATATCAGCATACATCTTACTACTTCCGAGATGAATAATGTACTTGGAGCAATGACACTCTTTAAGAATATCTCTTAACACCACCGACATCCGACACCAAAAGCCTACCTCACCTACGAATACAACAATGGGCATCAACTAAAAAAACCCTTAACTCATCACTTCAGGAAACATCACTACGCCGTAGAAAAAGATAAGATATATCTGGATCACGCTTCTACGCTTCCCCAATCCGATCTAAAAGATAGGACAAGCTTCCATGTTAAACAATAATATAGAAGAACTAGAATATAGAATGCACCCTTTAATCTCACAAGAAGATTGAACCTCAAGTCTTTCCACTTAGCTAAAATCAAAGAAATAACTACCTGCTGCTTGCAATTATGAGCATCTGCTATTCGATTCCCCTTTCTTGGAGTATACTGAATATTGATATCGTAGGAAGCGAGGAATTCGAGACATCTCTGTTGTTGCATATTAAGCTCTTTCCAAGTGAATAAGTACTTTAACGACTTATGGTCGGCATAAAGCACAAAGCTCTCTCCCAATAAATAATGACGCCAAATCTTCAAAGCAAAGACAATAGCTGCAAGTTCCAAATCCTGCATGGCATATCTCACCTCATTCGGTTTCAATTGCCTCAAAGCAAAAGAAACAACATGGTACTACTACATAAGGACAGCTCCCAAACTAAATCTACTAGCATCTGTATTGATCGCAAGTTCTTGGTTCCCTTTTGGCAGCAGAAGAACATGAGCATTGGAAAGGTGTTCCTTCAACTTCTGGAAAGCAGCTTCACACTTATACGACCAAACATATTTAACTCCTTTCCTAGTCAAAGAAGAAAGAGGAAATACAGTCTTAGAAAAGTCCTTTATGAATCGACGTATTAGCTTGCTAATCCAAGAAATCGGAGAATCTTCGATACATTCTTAGACATTTTCCAATTTAGAATTGCTTCAATCTTCGACGGATCAAAGAAATATCATCTTTTAAAAATACATGCCCCAAGAACTTCACTTGCCTCTGTTGGAAATGGCACTTAGAATTTTTCTATCAACTAATTTCTTCTAGTTGTCTCTATAACAAGCCTATAATGCTTCTCATGCTCTTCCTTAGATTTAGAATAAACAAGAATAGGATCAATGAAAATGAGAACAAATTGATCTAGAAATTCTCAAAAAACTCGATTCGTGAGATCAACGAAATAAGATGGAGTGGTCGTTAACCCGCAGGGCATAATGAGCCACTCATAAGATCCATAACAGGTACGAATGATGTCTGAGGAATGATATTCTCTGCCACTCGAAGCTGATGAAACCCGATTGCTAAGTTTAACTGGGAAAAGAGCGTAGCACTGCATAGTTGATCAAATAAATCATCGATCCTCTGTAGGGGATACTTGTTCTTAATGGAAAGCTCAATAAGCTTGTGATAGTCTACGTAAATCCTAAGAGTACCACCGGCCTTCTTCACAAACACAACATAAGCTCCCTAAGTAGAAGAACTAGATTGGATAAACTATTTCTCTTCCAACTCCGAGAACTGCTTCCTTAACTTCTCATTCTCTTCAGCAGACATCCTATAAAGAGGATGACAAACTAACTGATCTCTAGGGATGATATTCAAAACTCAATCTCCCACTTGGGTAGCAACCCCAAAACGGGTTTAAACATATCAGGATAATCACAAACGGCGGGGATTCAGGAGATATCATCCTCTTCATTAGACTTAAGAGAAAATGAGGATGTTACTGAAATAGAATCATGAACATAAAGAATAATAAAAATTTGCTCAACAAATTATAGGTGTTGAAGGTGGATAGTTCTTTCAAGACATAGGATGTGGGCTTTATAATGATTTAGCCAATCCATCCCCAATATCATTCCAAAGCTAAGATAGTGCATGGCATGAAGATCGGCACAAAAAGAATGGCCACATAAAATGATCTCAACGTCTCTGCGAAGTATACCGAGGTTTGCGGACCCCCGGATACGGTTCACAATACTTTTCGAAGTCATTAAGCATACAACATCTAAAGATATAACATCTACAAGTTTGTTTGATATGAATGAGTGAGATGCATCCGGTGGCATCGCCTGGGTTAATTTTCTAGCGGCTCTGATGGCTCCCCGATGATCCGATTCTGCTTATTGCTTCTTCATTGTTTCCCTAGAAGTCTGGGGTACTAAATTACAATCGTGCAAATATATAAACATGTGAAATTAGATGAAAATCAGGATTATATAAGGTAGGTTTTTAGAAAATAGAGAATCAATTCAAAGAAACAAGAGATTAACAACCTATTGAGATCATATTCACTATAGATTCAAGCAATTTCATATATCAGCAACACATATCCATTTTAGACTAGAAATTATGAGATAAACTCAACTAAATAAATCTAAAATGGAAGATTATAATTTGGATTCTCCTATGCCTTTCTATTTCAACTTCAACCTAAGCTAGATTCAAAGATTGGAGAGGAATAATGAAAATCAAAAACTGAAATTAATCAACAAATAGATGTACCAATTAGTGGAAAAGATTTCTTTTTCTCAATTAGTACTAGAATTAATCAAAAGTCCTATGTTTTATAGCTTTGATTTTGGGATTAGGGTTTTAAGACTTAAGAGAATTTTGGTTTTCTGTTTTACGGGAGTGAAACGAGTATGAGAATTTCTACGTAAAGGTTTCTCAATTCTTATTTCTCTTATTTGGGCTAAATGGGTTAAGTTATGGATTCAATAGCAAAGTCATGCTAATTCTCTATAAGAAAAGTGTTACTAATTTATTTGGTTTTATCACTTCATAAATACCAATGTGCACTAAACAATGTTCTGTTTAATCAATATTGATTTCCTTAATTTTCCCAAAACAAATAATCATGTTAAAATTGTAATCTCTATTGATATTAAAACATCTTATAAAATTTAAATGCAACTTTGAATCTAAAGGTTATTCTCAATAGTTTTAATAAAATAACTTATTATTGAAAAATCTCATTTTTAATAATAAATCTCATTATTCACTTTTTATTTAAATATACCATTCTAGAAATGAAAGATATAAATCTCCTATTAAAATAAATAAGAAAATAAAACCTTGGAAAAATTCATATTTTAAATTATAAAATTATTTTCATATATTTTATTTACTCATTTTCTCCAAGATTTTTTTTATATTATTAATTAAAAGAATTAAATTGCATAAAAGAACAATTCATTAAATTCCCAATTTGTATTATTCCAGATCCATATTAAATTTGGAAATACAATAATTATAAATTCCCCAAATTTATCTATTAATTAGTTATAATTAATTAAATCATAATTTAAATTTTTAATTTCAGGTAATCTTGACTAGGGCTATTACATCCATAATACATATTTTCCTAAAACTATTGATTATATTCAAAATTCATAAAATTTACTTTAAAATCCTACAAGATATTAATTAGAAGTCATTTGATATTTTTCTTGAAATTTCATGTATAATATGCTAAAAACGGAGCTTAAACGAAGAAGTTACGAGCATTTGAATTTTTTTGATATAAATTAATTTAGTTTGAATTCAAATTCAAATGATACTTAAATTTTGGGTCTGAATTTCAAAATTTAACTGTAAGTTTACTTGGAGGTTAAGTAAACGTTAAGTTAAACAATTAACTTTAAAAGTTAATTAGGGAATAAAATGAACGAGCAATCGAAACAAATCAGTGCACCCCAAATGAGTGAAGAGGTCGACACCTCTGACCTAAGCGGTGGACCACTAGCGGTCAACTAATCAAGGGGAGTGGTCGACCCCTATTTAGGTGGTAGTGAGGGGTTTTCCACATTTAAACATTCCAGATTTATCCTTTTTCACCCAACTTCATTCTACGGTTCCGGTGCATTCTTATACATAGAATCATATCCTCTCCACCTTTTATTTATAAATATTTAGGAATTCCTTGAACCTCTGCCATTTTCTCCCTTTAGTTAGATTCATAAATTCAATTAGGAATTCAATTAAGAATTCTAATCCTTTTCCAATTATTCTTTTAATCTATTCACTTCTCCTTTAACCTTTTTGAATCTAACAAAATTATGTATATACCCATCCTTTGCTATTTATATATAAGAAGGAGATCTGGAAAAGAGTTTCTTTGGCATTGCAAATCCATATAAGAAAAGCTAAGGATGATCTAT
Source organism: Allium cepa (assembly GCA_030765085.1). Taxonomy (NCBI): domain Eukaryota; kingdom Viridiplantae; phylum Streptophyta; class Magnoliopsida; order Asparagales; family Amaryllidaceae; genus Allium; species Allium cepa. The sequence continues at coordinate 496,811,354 of CM060929.1, forward strand.
GAGTGGAAACCTTAGTATTTTTATTTCAGTAGTTGGTTAGTATATATCTATGGATTTGAATATGCTAAAGGGATTTTAAGATTATTAAAACAAAATAGATATAATCCCTCAAAATTTCTTTTTATTTCGAAATATCAAATCTAGATGGGGATTCTTAATTATTTAAGTTAATTTGATTGAATTTATATTGTTTCTATAACTTTTGGTAATTTCATAGTCTATTCCACTTCTCCTCCTTCATTGATTCAAATTATGAGTTTTCAATAATGAAATAAGGGCGTAGAGCACGAATCCTATTCGTATTTTACACCACTTATTCCACATGAAATTTCTTCGTTTATATCTATATAAAAGAGGAGTTGAATAGAATATGAAGTTAGAATTGCAATTCCTATTATTTAGGAAATTCCATTGAATTGATGTCATAAAGTGGGTGTCTATTACTATTTAGAAGTTATTTATTGCAGTTTTGGATAGGAATATTTAATCCTTGTTACAAATATTAAAACCCCTTGTTAGAGATATTGAAATCTTGGAAATTTATAGGGAATGGACTTGTATTAGTATTATGGTTAAAGGAATTGACATTTAACGCTAGGTTAAGGCGTATGAACTGCATACTTAGAAGTTATTAGGAACGAATATATTATATTTCTATTAGTGTAATAAATGTATAATTATAGCATATAATTGTGTAGTTAATTAGGTAATAATTATCATTGATTCCCCCTTAGGTAGGTAATTAATATTTAGAGGCGTAATAAGGAAGATTCCTTGTAACCTTAATTATGAAATAGCGATATGAGTATTATATATAAGGAGATTATTTGAATGATGGTTAAGTCATAGGGATGGAAGGTCAGTCAAAAGACACACAAAAGTCCGCCCAGCTAAACCGGCTACCAACAGTGTGACTTTAGGGCTGATGTGAGACATCTCCTATGATAAATATTTGTGATGATGTGAGGTTAGTCCCAAATTCAATAGGGTAAATCTACCCAGCTGTAGCTACTAGTTCCTATGAATAGTCGGACTGATGTGAGACATCATTATGAGTATGAGTCATAATACGAAGGCTGCTTCAGGGTCTTGAGGTATTAAGTGATTGTTTGAGGGCCCATCTCAATCTCCAAATGAAGTGTTAAATGACCAAGGGGTTAATTATTAGGCATGATAGGTGGTATCTCGATAGGGGTCCACTTTGGGATATGATATTAAGTAATTGATTGAAGGGTCCACCTTTTCGTAAAGAAGTATTAAGTGGCTCAAGAGATTCCATGTAATTTCAGCTAAGTAGTTACCATTCAGGGGTTTGCCTTGAGAATGAATATTAAACGATTAGGTCTTCCTCAACTGAGATCCTAACTGGCTAGAGTCTACCTGTTTTCCAATAAAAGGTATTAAATGGTTTGGATACTATTTCCCGCATTGTTAGATATTTCTGATGTAGGATTTGGATTATGAGATTTAGAAGCCTGCCTTGGTAATGGGAGGTACTAAGTAGTTGATTGTCGGCCGCCTCTTTTCCTTATAAGAAGTATCAAATGGTTTTATGTATGTAAGACATACTCTTATTTTAAAGTATACTGCCAAGTACTGAAATGGTATGACTAAATGTTTTTATTCGCCAAACATTTATTATTCTGACTCCCTCTTTATTACAACACAGGTTAAGGATAGAGTGATGATGGTGACGATGCTGAAGGTGGTGTGCCTTAAGCTAGTGATAATTATTATTATCTTTTATGATGTTTTACGTTGTACCCATTTATTTTGGATAAATGTTAACGGATTTTACTTGACAGTTGATGATGTTTTGTATTATGACATTTCAAACGGTTTTGGAATAAATGGATATAATTTGCTATTATATTTTATTCCATCCACTATAAGTTTTGAAAGAGTAGTACTGCCCTATACTGTTACTTCTTTTCCAACCAACAGTCAGCCTTAGAATGGTCAAAGTTTCAATGAGCCATTTTTGGATCGAAATTTAGGTCTATTCCAAAGTGGGTTACTACATTTGAAATCAGAGCTTATGTTATCCAATCAATGGGGAAACTATACGTATGAGTGGCGTACTTGTTCTTTTTGAGAAGTTTTTTCAAAAATTCTTACTTCATTTATATATACCCCTATTTCCTTGAATATATGCATACACACTAGGAAACCAATTTTCTTTTAGCATATAATATTAACTTAGGAAATCATCAGTAAAGATTTAATCTATAGATTGTTGATATGGCTGGTAATCAATCCTCTTCCAGAACTGGGATCCCTGCCCACGAAAGACCTCCCATTCATGAAATGCCCGAATGGTTTAAACAATATCTTAGGACTGTCGAGCAATTTCCTACTCCTCCAGCTGCACCGGTGGCACCTGCTACCCCATATGTTGATGCAATACACCATCCTTATAACTTTCCTTAATTGTGTAAGGACTTTCTTAATATGGGATAGAAGACATACATTGGAACAGAGGGATATGTGGAAGCTAAAGCATGGGTTAATGACTATAAGAAATAATTTAGCGAGCTTGGTTAGGAAGATTAGTTAAAAAGGAGGATGGTCACTTGGCACCTCAAAGGAGAAGCTTTAGATTAATGGAACTTGGTGACTGAGGAAAATGCTAGACGGATTTTCTCATAGGAGGAATTCAAAAATATATTTGAGATGAGGTTTATGTCTAAGGTAGAAGCAAGTTTACAATTGGAGAAATTCATTCAGCTTAAGCAAGAAGAATCCACTCTAAAGGAGTACATAACTAAGTTCATAGAGTTGGTTAAATTCAGGATGAGCTTGATAGATACACCTATGAAAAAGGCCATGAATTTCATGAAAGGTCTAAATCCCCTGCGGTGGGAAATGTTGTTGACCTAAGTACCCATTGGTGCCACGTATGTGTTGTTTGTGGAGATGGCAGTAGTATGCATAACCAACACAGACAACAAGTAGGTAGAAAAGGAGAAGCCTGCACTTACCCAAAAGCAAGAAGGGTCCAAAAAGGGAAACTTTTGGGCTAAAAAATGTCAAAGGGGATGTTTAAGAAGGATGGTAGGGTGTGAAAGTAATGCTAGAAGAAAGGTCACGAGGCTAAAGATTGTAGGGTGAATCTGATGAACGAAGCCTTTAAAGGAAAGTGTTTTAATTGCCATGAGGAAAGGCACCTCAAGAATCAATACCCTATGTTGGCAAAGAAAGGATCAAGAAAATAAGCTTATGCTATTGAAGTCGTCCCTATTGTAAGTAGACTACCGAGAGGCCAAGGGAAGACAACACTAGAAGGTATTACTCTTATTTTAGAGGTTATAATTCATACCCTATTTGATTCAGGGGCATCGCATATCTTTATAGCTAGGAATATAGTAAACTTCTTAAACCTTCAAACCCATATTATCACCAGCTCAATAGTTGTCTCTAATCCTATTGGGGATCCACACGTCTCTCTTTTATTTGCAAAGACCTAGTATTGAACGTATGTAACGTTGATTTCATATGTAATGTGTACGTTCTAATTTTGAGGGTATGGACTTATCTTGGGTATAGATTGGTTAGCATAAGATGGAGCAACCCTTAGTTGTGATAGGAGGGTTGTATGATTAAGAATTTTCAGAGGCCATGATTTAGAAATTCTTTACACACCATAAAATTTAATTGAGTTAAGCCATCTATACTAAGTAAGTCTATCAATTGGATACATATCATCCCTTTCATAGTTTTTAAATTTCATGACATCTTTAAGGAATTCTCGGGTCCCCTACCACAAAGGAAGATTGAGTTCCGAATAGATTTAGAGAAAGATGCAAGACCAGTCCCCATGCCTTTAAGTCACATGGATCTCAAAGAATGAAGATAATTGGATAAACAAATCTCTAAGCTGTTAAAGAAAGGATTCATTCGTCAAAATACTTCAAAGTGGGGAGCCCTTGTTGTTTTTTCCACTAAGGCAGTTGATTCATTAAGACTTTACATCGACTATAGGGAAACAAACAAGTTGATAAGGAAGAATAGACAACTTTTACCTAGGTTAGACAACTTGTCGATCAGCTTGGAGGAACTAAAGTCTTTTCTCAACTAGACTTAGCAACGAGATTCCATCAGTTGAGGATTATAGAAGAAAGCAAGTCTAAGACTACATTTTGCACACCAGATGGACTATATAAGTGCAACGTGATGGATTTTTTATTTACGAATGCCCCCACATACTTTTTGGATTTAATGAGTAGTGTATTTAGGGGCTAACTCGATAAATTCATGTTGTGTTCATAGATGTATTTTGGTTTTCTCTAAGGGAAAATAAGGGAATGAGGACCACCTAAGAGAGGTATTAAGGACCTTAACAAGGCACTAGGTTAAGGCCAAATTCACTAAATGCCACTTTTGAAGAAAAGAAGTTAAATTCCTTAGGCATATTGTTTCTGAGCAAGGACTGGTGGTAGACCCTGCTAAGGTGGAAGCTGTTTAAGGATGGAAGACTCTTAGAAATGCATTGGTTTTTAGAAGTTTTCTTGGGTTGGCAGGCTACTATAGGAAGTTCATTAAGAACTTTATAAGAATAGCTTCTCCCTTACCCATTTGACTAAGAAGAACCTAGTCTTTTCTTGGGATAATAGATGCACTAAGGCATTTCGGAAGCTTAATGAGTTATTGACTATTGCATCTATGCTCACTATTCCCGATGGAACCAAACCATTCACGGATTTCACAAATGCTTATGGCATAGGGTTAAGATCAGTTTTAACGCAAGAAGGAAAAGTAGTTTCTTATGCTAGTAGGAAATTGAAGGATCACAAGAGAAGATATACTATTCACAACTTGGAGTTGGCAGCTGTCATCTTTTCTTTAACGATGTGGAGGCTTTTTATCTTTTAGGCGAAAGGTTTGAGTTATTCACTAACCATAAATCACTTAAATACCTATTTTTCCAAAAATATTTTAATCTTAGGTATCAAAGGTGGATGGTAATAGCTTCGTTGTAACGATCCGTAATTTCGCTATTTCGAAAGTGCAGGATTTCGTTGTTTTAAAATTAAAAGGAATTTAAAACTTAAATAAATATGTTATATTTAATAAATAATTATCTATTCTTATAGTTAATAATTTAAAAAAAGTATAAATTTGATTCTTAGAACAAATCAACAAAAGTTAAGTTTTGTTAAAAAAAAATAAAGGCTTATAAATGGATTTAAATATTTATTTAAAAAGATAAAACTTATTTAAAACATCTAATATAGGTAATAAAATATATAAAAATATTTAAAAGTATGTTAATAATCATTTTATAAAAATAACCAAATTTTGTCGTATTTTGTCAGTTTTATATACATTGTAAAATTAGAGATTTTGATATTAATTAAGTATAATTTTAAAATATAAAGAGACATGTTTTAATTTATTCAAATAAGTAAAAATTTCATTTTAAATTTTGGTTTACTTCAATATATAGCTTAATAAAAAGGTCAAATTTTGACTGTAAAATTTGTCGACAAAAACACATTTTCAACCAACACAAGTTGTTGCAACGTTGAATGATCATATGTACATTATAAATTATATAATACAACTTTACAAACTATACAACACTTTCATTTACATTTTATAAAATCAAAATGTCACTTTTTATAAGTTAATAAAAGAAAAATGATAAAAATAATGTTAATACATGATTTGACAAAAGAGTGTAAAAGTAAACAAAGAAAACAACATCATTACACACACTTCTTTTCTCTTATACAAGATGAGACTTATACACATAGAATTTAAACAAAATAAATATGAAAAGAAAGCGGCGAATTCAAAGATGTTGGAAATAACACGTTAGCTTGAGAGATGCGTATCTCACGTTAAGTTTGATGGAGTGGATATGAAGGTGAGAAATTGTCATCGCTCACATTTATACCTTTATGACATATGAATGTTTGTACCAAATTGATTGTTATTATGGATGTTTGATAGTTGGTTAGATAATTGAATTGTGATAATGTATCCTCTTATGGTATTAACAATGAATGTTGGATTTGAAATCATATGCTATGTGATTGGTTGAACGGATGTTATGCTAGTGATTAATATGGACATTGGTTACGTTCATTTTGATTTATCACTTTGTTAAGAACGATTAAATTTTAGTGATACGAGATATTTTGAAAAAATAATTCTCTTTTCAATTAGAAGATAAATTAAAGTAAAAATAAAAGAGAATTTGAAATTTAAAGTGAAACGGATTTGAAAGGAATAGTTAAATTGAAATTGAGATGAATAGTAAAATTGAAATCGATTTTGAAAATTGAATTTGAGATTAAGGTTGAATTTAAGTTTAAATTGAAATTAGATTTAGAATCTAAGTTTTAAATAAGTTTAATTTTAAGTTGAAATTGAAATTTAATTGAAATTGGAATTTAAAACTTAATATTAAAAAATAATGGGAATATAATAATATTATAATATGGTAATAGTGAAAATACATTTTGAATACTTTAAAAAGTGAAAATATTGATTAAAATGATTTGTAATGATTTTATAAGTAATAGAATTCAATTTGAATAAATTATTTCAAATATTAAAAATAAGTTAAACCTATGTGTGTCGCACAACAGTAGTTCGCGATTACACGCCGAAAAGTTTAAATGAATGTATAGAGTGGAATATAGCTCGTAATTCTTCAAGATAAGAAAATTCCGGACTATAATATCCATATCTTCTAAACGAAGAAAGAAAATCAAATTTTTGTTGAGTAGATTTTGAATTAAGTACAAATCAATTTTCTAGAAAAATCACGCTAATGTAGTTAAATGACCATAACAGGAAATCTGTTTAAGTGAATGTTTTTAATACTGAAAAAATATGAACTAAATTTGATAAATCTATTTAAATGGTATAAAAGAGATTTTGATTGGAAAATATGAATTATTGAATGTTTAAAAGTTTTTTAAATCAAATAAGCTTATATAGCACTTTCCGCAGCACTTTTATGCTGCGAATTGTATAGCTTTTTGAAAGTTAATTTAAATATAACGAATTTTCCATAATCAATTATGAACGTTTTTAAAAGGAAAATTTAGCATTTGAAAGATAATTTGAAATATTAATAATCAATTCCAAAATAAAGTTGATAATTAGTATGCGGAAACGACTAGTATGTTTGTCCCGCTTATGAGATCTGGGTAGATAAAACAATGTGTTTAACTAAGGTTAAGGATGGAGCAACCAGTGCCCTGAACTTACCTGGCCTATGTTTCCTTTTCTTAGGCGAGGGGTGGAACAGATCGAAAGGAAAGCCCGGATGTTCTAAGAAAAAAAGATTCTGTCAAGTTTTCGAAAATAAAATAAGATCTGTATTATCCAAAATTTAAGCAATTTCCAAAATGAATGATTTATATGATCCTGTTTACTAAAAAATGTTTGCTAAGATTTATTTTAGGGTTAAGTTTTCGAAAATAAAATAAGATCCGTATTATCCAAAATTTAAGCAATTTCCAAAATGAATGATTTATATGATCCTGTTTACTAAAAAATGTTTGCTAAGATTTATTTTAGGGTTTATCGTAAACGATGTCTTAAATAACAGTGTTTTTGACCCGTCTAAAAGTTAAGGAATTTGAATCGAGAGTTAAGTAAGGAAATTTAAGATATTTTCCAAAGCAAAAGAACGAATTACTTAGAATGATTGTAAGTCAAAAGAAAGAGATTTTGAAATCATCCGAAAAGAATTAAAGTTAAAAAAGACTTAATAAATCCTGTATACTCATATTCACTTTTTATCAATAATTGGATTTCGAAGGAACCGGGGTCGAATTTGGGTGATTCCTATCCGAAAACCACTTCAAACCAGTGTATACGTTCGAACGTGAAGACATGTTGAAGATGATGATTATTTAAGATCATGGATCTTCATAGCATTAGGAATGCTTGTTGATTTGCTTAGGGTCCCACCCATTATAGAGTTATATATAGCAATGGTCTCCTTGTTGTGGAGATTTTTTGGATTGCAAGGACTACTTGCTACTAGTGGTAGTAGGAGAGTGCTTTCGTTTGTCCTGTTCCTAGACAACTTGTATGGATGTTTGTCTGACATTGCATTTTCAAAGATTACGTACATTGGTTTTTACAAACGTACATTAGTGGTGGCGGAGATGGCAACTTCACTTAGCTTAACATCATTCTTGAGACGTACGAGCTCAAGGATTGTATTTTTATGGAAGGGAATTAGCAGTTAATGGAAATGGCAATGTGGCATTCAGAGATATGATATGTGCTATGTGAAAAGGTAGTCATTGCCTCAAGCCTCATCAAATCGAAAATGACGAAAACAGGATTAGATGCGGCAAGACTAAATGGGTCATTCCCAAGTAGGGTATGGTCATCCCCTTCTAGATATATTTCTTCTCGCTATGATGTTATGGATGTAAATTAATGTGGTTTGTATGCTTGGGCGTCCGGTTTAAAGGTCAGTGACGACATGGGGATGACATATTCGGTACTTTCTAGTTACAGAGGTAGGCTGGTCTTGTGTTGGCGGAGTATCCTTTATGATAGTCCTCGAGACATCCATCTAGAGGTGTACCCATTCGGAAGGTAAATCCTTCACCTGGTAGTTTGTATGAAAATCCATCCTCCAATAAGAACATATGGTTTTTTGGTATTGGCGTAATGAATATCATCAAAATGCTATATGGGTAACCATTTCGAATAAGATTAATAAGTTTATTTACAAATGTATTCAAAGAATGCCATTAGAAATAATATCAAATATTTTGATATAAAATTGTTTTAGTTATCATAAGGTAAAAGTCCATCGGTGTTTATGTGTGGACGTGGTCTTATAAGATACTCTTTCTTTTCAAAGATTTTACACAAAGGCTGATATATGACACTGTCATTTACTAATAAGTCTTCCTCATGCTGGTTTATCAAGCCTGATTCGAGTATTTTCAAAACTTGGGTCAGATCCAAGTAGTTTCAGGTTTAATCGAAGACGGTTGGAGTTTCTAACGGAGAGCTGGAGATATTCGTCTATGTATAGACATATTCTATTATCCGCTGCACTTAGTTTGTTTTAGTTGATGTTTGTCAGCAATTGTAAGGACCGATGTTTATAACTGTCCAAGCTGAATTTAGGAGACTCTGATATATGTATTTAAAAGTTTTCTACTGTACAGATATTTGTTCAATATTATATGTTATTCCATTCATGTGAGAATCTGTTCTTTCTATTTTTCTTGATCATCCATACTTCCACGCAACTTGGGTCGGACATGAGTGTTTTATTTGTTGGCTCAAAGGGTATGGAATTGTGGGTTGTCACATTTGGTATCAGAGCTTTTGGTTGAGCTAATACCGAAGCCTGGTAAGGGTAAGTCTCATCAGAGATAGGATTAGCAATAACCTAGGATGGTAACTCATTAGAGATAGGGTTAGTAACACCCTAGAATGAGTTATGAGAGTATTATGTGTGTGTATGAGCGCGTATTTGTTAATTTTATAAAAATGGTTTTGTTTTAAAGAAATTGGTAAGTGAAATAATTTTACCTTGGGTTTATATTTTGAATATACAAAAGGGGATATTATTAATTTTGGGTAAAAATTAAGGATTGATTGTAATTTAGCTTAGTAAACTAAAATATGAATATCTTGTGATTAGAATCGCACAATTTGACTATAAGATATTTTATATAGAATCAATTTTTTGAGAACTAGAATTTAGAACTTTCACCGTATAACCCTAGACATTCCGCCTTAAGAAATAATAATGATTTGATGAGTATAAAATGGGTTAATTTAAAAGGACTAAGAACAAGTACCTTGTGAATTAAGTTTCACAATTTGACTGTAAGGTATTTGATGATAACATATGAAAAAATAATATTCTTTTCGGGAATGATCAAACCCACTAAACTTCGCTTTACTTTGTTGGGTATTCGAGTTCCTACATCAAAGAAAGTTTTTAGGATCGAAAAAGATTACGAAAGTTAAGGATTGGTTAAGTAAGTGTGATGAGCTCCAGCATAGCATGGTGAGCTTCATCCGTGGATCATTTAGGGAGACGATAAGCAATGCCCTAAAACTCGAAGATGATATTCCACGACCATCTACTGAATTACCGGCCAAGAAGAAAATGCATAAGAAGAACAAAGTTTATTGTTTCAAATGTAGACAAAGATGTCATCTTACAAAAGAGTGTAGATCAGGAGTAAACATCAAGACCTTTAAGAAAATTATTCCAAAGAGTTGTTATTACTGCCATATTATAGGACATATTGCTAGAGACTGTCCAATGCTCAAGATAGCAGAACAACCTAGACCTTTTGTTACCCTTACTAGTCCACCTACCGCTGTAGAAAAAGGAAAAGGGATAGTGGAAGCATAAGTTAGTTAAGCATGTATTAGTAAACGCCATCTAAGTATTTTAACAATATGACTTTTGTAAAGCTTTTTAAGTGTACTCTGTAGAAGTCACTTACTATGAACGTATTTTAGGAATCAATATATATATATATATATATATATAGACTATCATTTTGCTGCTTTGTCAATACCAAATTTTGTTAGAACTTATTAGAAAAGCTAAAAAGATTTAATCCCGTTTAAAAAAAAGAATGAAAAGAAAAACGATAATAATTAAGTAAGAAGCACTTAATAAAATGAGATGAAATAAGTAAAGTTGAGATAAGATCTTTGATAAGAAAGGATAACTGATTTTAAGTTCTTTTATAAATTGCAACCAAGTCTGAAAGACTAGCAATTAAGCAGAGATTTAGGGATGCCTTGTCTAAATACGAAAACTTAGAAGTATTGGACACACTGATTTCGAGTGATGAGGAGGATATTCAAGTATGGGGGCCCTTAGGGATAGTACCAGGATCATTTGACCATCCGATAGATATCTCAGAGGATGAGGAGTTGATAGTTATTTCACATAAGGAGGATGTGTTGTCAGTATGCGCATATATTGATGCAGGAGCAGTGGCCGACGATGAGGAAGATGATTGGATGTTGGATCCTTTGAGTGAGGACGAGAAGTGTTCGTCGACGGAAATTCTATTGGTTTAGAAAACCGTCGAACGAATTTTGAAATAAAAATAACCGCAAGCGCACGGTGTACGAATGTAGCATGTGGCGAATACGGGTCGATCCGCAGGGAATTGATGATTTTAAAATTCTACTCAATCAAATTAACCAAAGTCGAAAGAGTGATTAACTAAAAAAAAATGACAAAAGAAAATAGATAAAAAAATGAGAGTGTTAAGACAATTTAGAGGCAATTTCCACTCTATAGATCACATAAATCAACAAAATAAAGTTATGATCTCTCTTTTCTTGTCATTAGTGAATTAGTTGATGTGCTTATCATAAGTATGGTATATTTGTGTTATTAATTAGTTCAATATAAACCATCAAACTATAACACAACCACTAATACACTTTTAAATCTCATAAAATATGACAACAAAGTTGAAAGCAAAATTTATTTTAAGCATGGCCTATTAACCATTAATTAGAAATATAAGCCATCAAATTTCAATTTCAACAATCACTTCTTTACCATAATCATATGTAGATGAAGAGGCAATTTGTGTTTTTTTTGTTTAAGCATAGCCTATTTGTTATAAACAACATAGACTATCAAATTCAAAGCTAAACAACATCATTAAACCACTTCATTCATTCTCATTAAGCATAAAAAGAGAGCACAAACATCAAATTAAGTTGAAGCTACATGATTAGAGAGCTTCATTACCCCTAAATTGAAGGGGTTTAGCCTCTCATATTTGTTATCATATGAACAAATGTAGCTTGCAACATGAGAGATAAAGAAAAGGAAAAGAGAGCAAAGTGAAATGGAAAACTATTCTAATTGCATAAAGGAAAATCTACACTACTTTCATAAAAGGAAATAAACATGTAATTAAAAAGAAACAATAATTAACATTGCATAAAAGAAAAGAATTACATAAGAGAAAAAATGGCTAAGTAGCCATGGAAAGAAAGAGAGATTTGATTTATTTTCTAAACTAAAACTAACTTACTAACTAAGAGAAGAGATGGCTACATGAAACATAAGGGGTATATATACAAGTTTTAAAACCCTAATTCACTTTTTGGGGAATGCCCAAAATGCCCCTTGGGAAGTGTGGAGGCCAAGTAATCATTAACATGTCTTAATCCCCCATTAAGTGTACATGAAGCTATTAAGTCCAAAAGCATGTGCATTAGCCTTTAATTTGTACATTAAGGTAGGTGGGTAGGTGGGGTCCTCCATGATCTTCACTTTGAATTATTTCCATCTTCATTCCTTTATATCCATTTTGTGCATGCATGTTTCTTCATGAACCCACTAATACAAGAAGCTAAATTCCTACAAAATATTATTGAAATTTCCAATTAAATTCTTTCAAATTAATATACGCACACAAATGGCCATTTTGCCCTTATATGAAGATGAATATGTGAAAATTTGGAATTAATATGAATTTTGGTTAAAACAAGTTAAAATACCCCATATGATCATTTGTTTAATTTAAATGGAATAAATATGGTGGTAAAAATATGCACATTTACGTGCACATCAAATACCCCAACACTTATCTTTTTATTCGTCCTCGAATAAACTAAAACTAAGATAAATCCGTTTTCGTAGGAAGCACGATTGCATTGAGCGTATGCAACAAGCTGTTAAACCTCTGGGGTCCCCAGTAGGACGAGTGTTGTCTCGTGAGAGTTTTCAGCGGATACTACCCACAAAATCCAAATGCAGGATGAAAATATTTACAAAATGCAAGATATATTTACAAAGAGATGAATGCAAATTTTTGAAAATATTTACAAATGAAGGATTTATTTTTAAATTGACACGAATAAGTTAAATATAGGTTTTGGTTATTATCTTGAAAATTTATGTCATTTACTCGTCAAAATTTAGAACAAAAATCAAGTTATCATATCAAATAGGCTATAGTTTAACCCGTTGTTTTGGTTAATAATAAAGTGTAACTATGAATCGGATCCTTAGTTGATTATCAAAGTTTATCAAAGTGGTATTTTCATTTCTTTTCAATAACAAATCAAATCAACTAAGTAAAAATAGTGCTAGGATTTCAATTTCTTGCTCTCTCATTGTTTGCAAGAAAAATCACTCACCTAGCTAAGATAAACTGAGGCCAGATATACCACCCATGCACTGCCTTTCGGGCTTATGTGAGGGGAGTACAGAGCATGGCGAGTGCACACACTTTCATGCATACACTATCGACCATAGGTGGTTTTTATTAAGTCTTTTTTTTACATGTGTTCCATACATCATAACCATGAGGACTTTTAAATGAGTATGAAATCACATAATCAAAAATTCCAAGTAATCACCCATGCATAACCGTGAGGACTTTTAAATGAGAGTGAATACTTGGATGTTATTATTTTTTATTTTTATATTTTTTGAAAGGGAGTTTTGCAAAATCATCTTAGCACCATTTAACTAAGAAGACAAAAAAATGTTATATCCTTTACTTTAAATCAACCACTTTTTAAAACAAAGATTTTCAATTAGGATGTACTTCATAATTAACACATATGAATCTTTCTAGATACTAGTTAAACCATTATTATTTGTAATCAAACTTCATTTTTATTTTTGTTAAGACCAATAAATTTTCAAAAAATTCAATTTAATAAACCAAAGCCATATATTTATCTTATAGTGTTTCTTTTAAAAATAAATCAAAAGAAAATTTGTTTTTGGGATTTTTTTTAATTTTTTTTAATTTTAAAGCAAAATTAAACCATGAAAAAAAAATGAAGATGAGTCCCCCCCACACTTGATTTTGACTGTGTCCCCACAGTCAACCCAAATGGAAGGAGAAAAATAAAATAAAAATCCTATATTTACATGAAAGATTACTATTTACAAGAGATGAGAAAGTATATAGTCAAAAAGTAAATGAAACGGTCTTCCAAAGACCAATTCATTTGTCTCGTCAAATGTGTGAGACACGGCTTAAGCACGAAAAACCAAATCGTAAAAGAATTTGAAGTTGATTGTCGATTTGGAAAAACGAATGTCGTTTTATTAAAAATCGTACGAGTTGTTTTATTTTCGCTGATTTTCAGGGTCGACAAAACAATTGATTGAAGTTCAAGTTTATTTTCACCAATTTGAAATTCAAGCTTATCATTGAAAACATTTTCACAATTATTGATTTCAAAATCAAAATGGTGATTTTCATCTTCCCCTTCGGAATTTAACAACTCGTCATCCAAAAGTCCAAAAAATTCATGTTCATCAAACTCGTCTTACTTTATTGGATTATCAACAACTTTATTACATGTCTCAAGTTCAAAATTCAAAGTTGGTGTATTCAAATTTTCAGAAAAAGGAAGATCGAAATTTAAATCGAGTTTCTCACCCTCAAAAGAATTGAAATCCAACACAATTACCGTCTTTTCAACAACTTTGTTAAGATCATCATTTTCAGTTTCAAAAGTTGTTGTTTGAAAATCATCGATTTGGGTAAAAGATGGATTATCGTTTGACTCGTCACATATTGAAACTTGATTTTGTTTCTCACGAAAATTTTCCAATGTTTTAATCAACAAATTCGTGTGATCATCGTAAATTTCATTCATTTTCTCAACAAAGTCAAATTTGTAATTATTAACTTGAAAATTTTCGATTTGGACTTGTTGAGAACAAGAGTTGTCAATTTCGATAAATGGTAGATTATTATTTGATTCTTCGTGGGTTGAGATTTGATTCTGATTTTCACGATAAGTTTTGTATTTTTCAAGTAATTAATCCCCGTTATCTTTTTCCATTTCGTCAACAAAATCAAATTCATGATTATTAATTTGAAAATTTTCACTTTGAATTTGTCGATAACCAAAGTTTTCAATCGTATCGCAATTGAAACTATTCCCATCGCCAAATTCGTTTGAAAAGTTGTTTCCATTTTCATGTTGAGTTTGAAATTCATTTTGGAGTTTGAAATTAAATTGGCATGGGTTATAATCGTTCGAATTTTGAATTGAATTCAAATTTTGAAATCCTTGACTCGAGTTATTACACAAATAAGAATTACATAAATCATTTATCTCTTGATTTTTTCGTGTAGAAAGTTCGAGTAAAGATGAAATCATTTCAATGCTATTTTCAAGAGTCGAAGGTTGGTCATCATTTTGAAAATTTTGTTGTTCGAAATTTGAATTATTTACACTAAATTTGTTGTTAAAATATCCATACGAATTTGGAGTAAACTCATATGGATTATATTGATTTTCACCGTTAAATTCAAGTGAGTAAGAAAAAGGAAACTCGGACATTTTCAAGATTTCTTTTTTCTTTTCGGTTTTTTTTATAAAGAAAATATTTACAAGTAGAATTTATTTTTCAAAATGGAAAATTGATTTTTTTTTTTCATTTTTCAATTTTTGTGTTTTTTTTTTGAAAAGATTTTTTTTAAATTTTTGTTTTTCTAAATTATTTTTGATTTTTGAAATTTCAAAGAAAAAGGATTTAAAAATTTTCAATGGAAAAGGAATATTTACAATTTTTTTAGTTTTGGATTTTTTGAAATTTTTTTTTGTTTTTTGTTTTAAACATGCATGAACTAATTCCACTAAATGAATGCAAGGTTAATTTCAAATTATTTATCCTAAGTTAACCCAAAATTGTATACTCACACATTGTCTTAGATAAACAAGATAGTTCTCAGCCAGGTAACGGACAGGATTTATCGGTGCACCACGAATCACTGTAGCAATGCAGCCGAAGGTTTAAGTACCTTCAGAGGAACAACCACTATAATATTTACGAATCACCGTAATATTTATAAATGGTTATTAGTCTGCCGTAGCCTAGACACCAAGAAATTAAATTGTTCAAAGAAGACAAATTGTCAATATACAATTAAGTGTTATTGATGTCTAACCGTCATTATTAATCAAAATCTAAGATGAAATGCAGAACAGAAACTAAACGTGTATTAACAATGCAACTACGAATGATTTTTTTTTTTTTTTAAATGCAAATGCAAGCAACCAACAATTCAATTCAAATAAAACTAGAAATGAAAGCAGAATTTTTTAGCAAGCAGAGTAATTTATTTTGGCTAGTTAAGGAAGCAATTTTCAGTAAGCTATTCTTCCTTTATTTCCTGCTTTGACAACCTGAAAATTAAAAACTAAGATATATACAATAATTTTTTTTTTTTGGTTTTTTTTTTATTTTTTTTGAAAGAAAACTTAAAAGTAGGGTTTTACTTAAAAAAAAAAATTTTTTTTTGATATAAGGATGAAATTCAAAACAAAACAACTTAAAACAAAACTAATCTAAAAAAAATTTAAGAGAAAGAAAAGAATGGAATTTTTTTTCTTTTATTTGGAAGAGCTTACGAACAAAGAAATAAGTTAACCAAATATTTTAAAAAAAAAATAAAAACAAAAAAATAACACAAGAAAACTGCACACGTGCCCTGCCCAATTTGTTAATGCCCAAAGCAGTATAACCACACAGAATCAAACCAACTTTCTCATTTAAATGAAATCCTAAAACACAGAACAAATCGCACTTGTTCAAAAATTAAATCGTAATCTTCGAAAACCCAACAAACGAATTTCGCGTACTTCGGTTGTTGCTTCGTGTTCGTGAAAAATTGGTTGGAGGAGATCGATTTGGAGCGAGGTGGTTGGCGATTGAAGTGGAGCTGCAGCTGTTCGAATTTTGTTGCGATTTCGTGTTGTGATTGAGTTTATGCTATGGACGTTCGATCTGATGTTGCGATTTGGGGATTGTAGATTGGAGGTTCGCGATTGCAGTTCGAATGTTGGTTGTTCTTGGAGATGTTGTAGAGTTTGATCTTGATTTGCGTGATGGCAGGAAGGATTGGAGTTGGAGTGAGGTCGAAGTGCTAGCGGTTTGTATACTCAGTCGGGTCGAAGTTTGTGGCAGGGTTATTGCAACCGGGTGGAGAAGGTAGCGAACGGGCAGTTGTGGTTAGTGGTTCAAGAGGAGGAACTACTGATTTCTGGAGAGGTAAGTGGTTCGCGGCGACTTGGTTGAAGTGAGCGAAGTCGCGATTGGGTTTACTGCTGTTTACAGTGAGTTGCTGGTGGTAGCTCGGTTTTGGGTATGGTGATGTCGTGGTGAAGATGGTGAATCGATGGCCGCTATTCTGTTGGCCAGTTGAAGTAGTGCTTCAGGTTGTTTTTTTCTTTTTCTTTTTCTGGGTTGTGGGTTTGGTTTGATGGTGGTAAGGGGAAGAGTATAATGATGTTTCAGTGGTTTGCTTTATGGATGGAACTGCAGTTGTATTGCTAGAGGCAGTTGAGGTATGTGATGTCGGGGTTGTGATGACAGTAGGGATGGGTGATGATGGAAGTGTTTTGTGGGTTTGGAGTGTAGAACGGCAGGTTATTGAAGGATCGCTGATGAAGTTTCTGGTTGTAGGTTAAAGTTGTGGAATCGTTCGACGGTTTGAATATGAGAAGGAGGATGGAAATGTATGAATCAAGAAAACTTTGGCAATGGATTTTGTGATGTATATAATGAATGTTTGGGCAGTGCACAGTTGAGGTCGGAGGGATGCAGAGTGTGGAATCAGTGTAGGAGGAGGAAGAATTATGAAGTTTTGACAGTGGTCAGCAGATGTTGGCGAAGTTGGTATGTGAGATGGTGGTGCCGATGGTAGAGTTGTAGTTGAAGTGAATTTTGATGGTAGCAGGTAGAAGTGTGGATGTGGAAATGTAGGAAAAGAATGTAGAAGTGTAGAAATGACAGTGGACAAAGCAAAGCAAGGCAGTGAAGTAAGTCTTGAGTGGTGTAGTTGAACTGTGGGCTGAGGGGTTGGTTTCTGGTAGTGATCAGAGGAGATCGAGCCATTGATAGAGTAACCCATGGCAATGGAGATGGAAGATTCGGGGATTTACAATGCATGGTTATATGAGGATAATGATTCGGAGAGTGATAAGCAGATCATTTGGGAGATGGGTATGCCGATCCAGGAGATAGGATCTTCCGTTCCAGAGATAGCTAAGGATCTTGGTTTGGAGGATATTGAGATGGAGGAGCATGAGCCGTGGATTTTGGAAGGCCGGCAGTGGCAGCCGTTAGGTTGGAACATAGCTCGAGAGATTATAGATGATAAGGAGCCAGAAGAGATCGACCTGGAGGCACCATCAGAGGGTTCATCTAATGAGTAGTGTTTCGCACTTAGGGATATTTTGGGTTTGTATTACGCATTTGTCATTATCTTAAGAACGTAGTACGTGCTAAGATATTTTTTTTCCTTTAGTATGATATTTTGGTTGACTAATGTAGAGAGTTGACTTATGACTATGTATTCACCTCAATTGTGAAGTACGCACTCAGGTTGGGACTAGGATCAATGATTGTATTTCATGATCAGTATTTAGTAGTATTATTTTCTTTGACATATATTGTTGACCTTTATAGTTCTGTATCTTTGATTTCATCCCGAGGACGAAATGCTTTTAAGTATGGGAGAATGTAACGACCCGTAATTTCGCTACTTCGGAAATGAAAGATTTCGTTCGTTTTAAAATTAAAAGGAATTTAAAACTTAAATAAATATGTTATATATAATAAACAATTTTCTATTCTTATAGATAATAATTTAAAAAGGTATAAAATTGAATTTTAGAACAAATCAACAAAAGTTAAGTTTTATTAAAAATAAATAAAGGCTTAAATAAATGGATTTAAATATTTATTTAAAAAGATAAGTCTTATTTAAAACATCTCATAAAGATAATAAAAGTATATTAAAAGATTTAAAAGTATGTTAATAATCATTTTACAAAATAACCAAATTTTGTCGCATTTTGTCAGTTCTACATACACTATAAAATTAGAGGTTTTGATATTAATTAAGTACGATTTTGAAATATAAAGAGACATGTTTTAATTTATTCAAAGAAGTAAAAAGTTCATTTTAAAGTTTGGTTTACTTCAATATATAGCATAACAAAAACGTTAAATTTTGACTGTAAAATTTGTCGATAGGAACACGTTTTCAATCAAAACAAGTTAACGCAGTGTTGAATGATCATATGCACTTTATAACTTGTATAATACCACTTTACAGACTATACAACACTCTCATTTACATCTTATAAAATCAAAATGTAACCTTTTGTAAGTTAATAAAAGAAAAATGATAAAAATAATGTTAATACATGATTTGACAAAAGAGTGCAAAAGCAAACTAAGAAATCAACATCATTACACACACTTCTTTTCTCTTATGCAAGATGGTACTTATACACATAGAATTTAAACAAAATAAAGTATGAAAATAAAATGGCGAATACAAAGGCGTTGAAAATAGCACGTTAGCTCGAGAGATGCATATCTCATGTTAAAGTTTGACGGAGTGGATATGAAGGTGAGAAATTCTCATTGCTTTTGGAATTATATTTTGGTTATGTTAAAACAATTACATTTATACCTTTATGACATATGAATGTTTATACCAAATTGATTGTTAATATGGATGTTTGGTAGTTGGTTAGATAATTGAATTGTGATAATATATCCAATTATGGTATTAACAGTGAATGTTGGATTTGAAATCATATGTTATATGATTGGTTGAATGGATGTTATGCTAGTAATGAATATGGACATTGGTTAGACATTGATTATGTTCATTTTGATTTATCCCTTTGTTAAGAAAGACTAAATTTTAGTGATATGATATATTTTAGAAAAATAAGTCTCTTTTCAATTAAAAGTGAAATTAAAGTAAAAATAAAAGAGAATTTGAAATTTGAAGTGAAACGGGTTTGAAAAGGATAGTTAAATTGAAATTGAGATGAATAGTGAAATTGAAATCGATTTGGAAAATCGAAGTTGAGATTAAGGATAAATTGAAGTTTAAATTGAAATTATATTTAAAATATAAGTTTTAAATAAGTTTAATTTGAGGTTAGAATTGAAATTGAATTGATATTGGAATTTAAATTTAATATTAAAATAATGGGAACATAATAATATTATAATATAGTAATAGTGAAAATAAAATTTGAATACTTTAAAAAGTGAAAATATTGATTTAAAATGGTTTGTAATGATTTTATAAGTAATAGAATTAAATTTGAATAACTATTTCAAATATTGAAAAATAAGTTAAAACTAGGTGCGTCGCGCAACGGTAGTCCGTGACTTCGCATGGAAAAGTTCAAATGGATGCGTAGAGTGGAATATAGCTCACAGTTCTTCGAGGTAAGAAAATTCCGGACTATTATATCTATATCCTCTAAAAGAAGAAAGAAAAACAAAGTTTCATTGAGTGGATTTCGAATTACGTCCAAATCGATATTCTAGAAAAATCGTGTTGGTACAGTTAAGTGACCATAACAGGAAATCTGTTTAAATGAATGTTTTTTATATTGGAAAAATATGAAATAATTTTGATAAATCTATTTAAATGGTATAAAAAAGATTTGGATTGGAAAATATGAATTATTGAATGTTTAAAAGTTGTTTAAATCAAATAAACTTATATAGCACTCTCCATAGAACTTTTATGCTGCGAATTGAATAACTTTTTGAAAATGAGTTTAAATGTAACGATTTTTCCCAGAATCAATTGTGAACGTTTCTAAAAGGAAAATTTAGCGTTTGCAAGATAATTTCAAATCTTTATAATCAATTCCAAAATAAAGTCGATAATTGAGTATGCGGAAACGACTAGTACATTTGTCCCGATGTGAGATCTGGGAAGATAAAACAAGGTGTTTAACTAAGGTTAAAGACGAAGCAACCAGTGCCCTGAGCTTACCTGTCCTGTGTTTTCTTTTCATAGGCGAGGGGTGAAACAGATCGAAAGGAAAGCCCAAATGCTCTAAGATAAAAAGATTCTGTTAAGTTTTCCAAAATAAAAGAAGATTGGTATTATCCAAAAATTTAAGCAATCTCCAAAATGTATGATTTCTATGATCCTGTTTGCTCAAAAATGTTTGCTAAGATTTATTTTAGGGTTTATCATAAACTATGTCTTAAAAACATTATTTTTGACCTGTCTAAAATTTAAGGAATTTGGATCGAGAGTTAAGTAAGGAAATTTGAGATATTTTCCAAAGCAAAAGAATGAATTACTTAGAATTATTCTAAGTCAATAGAAAGAGATTTCAAAATCATCCGAAAATAATTAAAGTGAAAAGAGACTTAATAAATCCTATATACTCATATTCACTTTTTTACCGATAATTGAATTTCGAAGGAACCGGAGTCGGATTTGGGTGATTCCTATCCAAAAACCACTTCGAACCAATGTATACGTTCAAATGTGAAGACATGTTGAAGATGATGATTATTGAAGACCGTGGATCTTCATAGTGTGAGGACTGCTTGTGGATTTGCTTGGGGTCGCACCTATTATAGAGTTACATATAGTGGTGGTCACCTTGTTGTGGAGATTTTCAGATCGCAATGACTTCTTGCTACTAGTGGTAGTAGGAGAGTGGCTTCGGTTTGTCCTATTCCTGGACAACTTGTATGAACGTTTATCTGACATTGCATTTCTAAAGATTATGTACATTGGTTTTTACAAACGTACATCATTGGTGGTGGAGAACACAATTTCTCTTAGCTTAATACCCTCCTTGAGACGTACGAGCTCAAGGGTTGTATTTTTATGGAAGACAATTAATAGTTAATAGAAATGGAAATGTGGCGTTCAAAGATATGATATGTGCTATGTGAAAAGGATATCATTTCCTCAAGCCTCGTCAAACTGGAAATGACCGAAATAGGATTAGATGCGGCATGGCTAAGTGGGTCATTCCCAAGTAGGGTATGGTCATCCATTCTAGATATATTTCTTCCCGCTATAATGTTCGAGATGTAAATTAATATGGTTTGTATTCTCGGACACTCGATTTAAAGGTCGGCAACGACCGGGGGATGACATATTCGGTACTATCTAGTTACAGAGGTAGGCCGATCTTGTGTTGGTAGAGGATCCTTTGTGATGGTCCACTGGACATCCATCTAGAGGTGTACCCATTCGAAAGGTAGATCCTTCACCTGGTCATTTGTATGGAAATCCATCCTTCAATAAGAACCTTCAGTTTTGTTCGTAATGGCGTAATGAATAGCCTCGAAATGCTATATGGGTAACCATTTCAGATAAGATTAATAATTTTATTTGCAAATATACTCAATGAATGTCATTAGAAATAATATCGAATGTTTTGATATAAAAGTGTTTTAGTTATCATAAGGTAAAAACCCATCCGTGTTTATGTGTGGACGCGGTCTTATGAGATACTCTTTCTTTTCAAAGGATTTTATTCAAAGGCCGATATATGACACTGTCATTCATTATCGAGTTTTCCTCACGCTGGTTTATCAAGCTTGATCTGGGTATTTTCAATACTCGGGTCAGATCTGAGTAGTTTCAGGCTTAGTCGAAGACGGTTGGAGTTTCTAGATGAGAGCCAGAGATATTCATCAACATATGGACATATTCTATTATCCGTTAAACTTAGTTTGTTTTAGTTGATGTTTGTTAGCAATTCTAAGGATAGATGTTTATAACTGTCCAAGCTGAATTTAGGTTAGACTCTGATATATGTATTTAAAAGTTTTCTGCTGTAAAGATATTTTTTCAATATTATATGTTATTCCATTCTTGTGAGATTCTGTTCTGTCTATTTTTCTTGATCATCCATACTTCAGCACAACCTGGGTTGGACATGACTGTTTTATTTGTCGGCTCAAAGGCTACAAGTCACATTCATTCAATTACATCCTTGGAAAAGGCAACGTGGTCGTTGACGCTCTTAGTTGCTGACATGCTACCTTAGGTGCTATATACGAATCAAGGCAGTTGGAGTTCCTCTTAAATTTTTACTTCTAACCGCCAAAAATATTTCTCCAAGGGTTTTAGCAGTTAGGAGATTAGGCCAACCTTGATAGACCACATAAGGCTTGAACAAGTGAAGGAAGAGAAGGATGCCTTTATGTCCTGATGGTTAATAATTTGTTGAGTGAGGCACTTATGGAATGTCACCACTCGAAGATGACCATTAACATCGGAGGAGATAAGATGTACAAGTATATGAAGACGATTTTCTTTTGGCCTTGAATAAAGAAGAGTGTAGCTAGGGTTGCTAAGTGCTTGACATATTAAGAGTAAAAGCCGAGCAAGGGAAGCCTGAAGGATTACTATTACCATTGAAAATGCAACTTGGAAGTGGGAACATATTTCGATGGATTTTGTGGACGGATTGCCTAGAATTTAGAGGGGTAATGAAGCTATTTGGGTTGTCGTGGATAGACTCACTAAATGTAGCTATTTTATTTTGGTTAGGAACTAAAATTGCCACTTTTCTAGTGCAATACAACAAGGAGGTAGTTCGGTTGCATGGAATTCGAGTGTGCATTGTTAGTGATAAGGAACTCTTGTTCACTAGTGAGTTTTGGACAAGCCTACAAGTAGCTTTGGGAACTTCTTTGAATCTTAGCACTGCATATCACCCACAGACCGATGGTCAAACAGAAAGGGTGAATAGGATTTTGAAAGACTTGTTGAGGGCTTGTGTCATGGATTTCACCTTTTGGTAATAAGAAATCTAGAATATTCTCCAATAATAAGAAGGCCAGAAAACTATTTGGTAATAAGAAATCTAGAATTCCTTCTAATAATAAGAAGCCTAGAAATCCACCCGGTAAGTGACGAAAGAAAACTAAAAATCCATATCTGGCGATAATAACAAAAGATCAAAAATCCATATTTGGCAGTAATAATAGAAGACTAAAAATACATATCTGACAATAATAACAGAAGATAAAAAATTCATATTTGGCAATAATAACAGATAGCCAGAAATTCCTTTCTAGTCGCACTAGAGGGCCAAAAAATCAATTTAATACTAATACGAAAACTCGAATTACACAAGTAAACCAGAAGTTTAATAGGAAATTCAAAAATCATCAATAAAACTAGTAAGAAAACCATAAGCCCAAACAATAATAAGAAAATCAGCAATTCTATCAAAAGTCTCAATCAAAAGCTTATTGGAATTTCATCTGATAATAAGAGTGGTCTAGAAATTCATATGGAAACAAGAAATCCAACAAGAAACCCAAAAAACCAATCATAATTAACAAGAAAATAAGAAATCCATTTGTTAGAATAATCGGTAATTTAATCATAAATTCATTAAAGTTCTATTTTGTAATAAAAAAAACTCATAAATCCATTCGGAGGAAAAAGAGATTCAGAATACCATTTAGCTAACAATTCAAGTTGTCATAAAGCAAAAGTCTCTTGGTTCTCTCCGAAGCTGATTTGTAGCCTTATTAATTCTTTGAAGGTTTCTGTTATTTAAAGAATTGTTTATTATTTGGAGATATGTAGTTACTAAGGTATTTATTGTTTTTTGTAATTATATTTAGAGCCAAGTAGTTCCATTCAACCATTCAGCAAGTAATTCCATTCAACCGTTCAACAAGTAGTTCCGTTCAACTGTCCGACTATTAAACCATTCAGCCATTCAACAGGTAGTTCTATTTGGTTGTTTGGCTACTCAAAATGTAGTTCTGTTCAACTGTTTGGTTGTTTAGTAGGCCCCATTTTTCTATTAATATTTATTATATAAACCTTCTTTTGAAGGTTTTCTTACTCCCAGGTCCATATTAGGCCTATTAAAGGTCTGCTTTATTCTATGCCTTGAAGGAAGCTATTCTTATTTTCTAGTAAGGATTTGTTCTTCGATTAACTCTCTTTGCCAATCCATTAGGTTTCGGGCTCCTAAATATCTTTGGCCTTTGTCTCTTTTTGGGCTTTGGACATTATAATCCTTTTCTCTTTGCATTTCCTATCTAAGCCACTGTTTGGGCTTCGGACGTCTTCGTCCATTCTTGTTTGCACCCCCTACATGGGCTTTGCCTTTGCTTTGAGCTATGGACATCTCCGTCCATTTACTTACTTGTATTCCCTTTTTTGTGAGTCACTATTTGGGATTTGGTCAGGTTGAGGATTACTAATTGGTGCTTTGTCCCTTTCCCTATGGGGTGCTCAAAAAAGCATTGGAGGTTTTAACCTTCCGCCCAGGAATACTTTGAATTGGACCTTGGTGGCCTTAGTCCCTCCCTCTAGGAGGTGCTCCGAATTAGACATCGGAGTCTTTAGTCCCTCCCTCTAGGAGGTGCTTTCGGAGAAGGCTAAAAGAAGTTTCTTGAAAAACTTAGTTTGTGAAAATAAATTTTCCCAAACAGAGTATGCGCGAAAAACCTTTTTGGTTCATAGAACTTTTGGGATAGGATTTCCTTGATAAGCTGAGAAACCATTAAAAATTGGTTTTCCTTTTTGGAAAGGATTTGGGACATTTTAAGCCTTTGATAAAGAAGTCTTTTCTTAGCATTTCCATTAGGAAAGGTTTTTAAATCATTCTCGTTATAGAAATTAGATCTTAAATAAGAGATTGAGCGGTCATGATCCATGAACAAATAGTCCTTTAATTGAGATTAGGCTGTTCTAATTAGAGTTTCTGTTGACGAATCTTGATAGTTTTGAAAACTTCCCTTTAGAAAATATGCATAGGTTTTTCCTTGTCAATAACTTCGGGAAGCTTCAAAAATGCTTTTTTTAGGATATGCTTGGCTAAAATGTTTAGTGTGCACTTACTAATGCTAAGTAATATTTTTATAGATTATATGAATCTCTTTCAAAATAGATGAACATTTGGTTTTCCTTAACCCGTAGGGTAATTAGAAATAATCCTTCTTTATTTTTGAAATCAATCCCTCTTGAAGACATGTTTAAAAAATTCCTCTTAACAATAAAATGACTTCTTGAAAATAATGTTTGTGTGTTTACTTGCACCTTCATACGGGACATATAACTGTACCTCTTCAGGTTTTGCTTAGCAAAAAGGAATGTCTTATTCGTAAATCTAAAAATCCATGATTCTTAAAATGATAGACTTTTACAGACATAAGCACGCTTTTCTCTATGAATCCCTTCTTTTGGGAAGGCTTTGATCACTTACCTTTCACTAGAAGCTGGCTTATGGTGGAAGGTTGTTTGATTCAAGCTTTGAGACAGAAAGCCAATTTATTCTGGACACTTGTTCCGTCTTTTCTTCAGAGAAGACCACAGATTGGTCAGTTTTGATAGGGAAATTCAGATCCTTCCATATGCAGTGGATTGGTCTTGTTTTAATTTGTAAAAACACTCAATTGCATGTTAGTACATGATTAATTTTAAGTACAATCAAACTGTAAATTTTTATGAGTAAAAATAATCCATGATGGGCAACTACCACAAGACTTCGTAGTTTGATCGGGGTTTGAATTTGAAGTTGCCAAGCTGCTTTTCCTTGAAGAAAGAGTTGGGTTTTGGGAACTTGGACTATTTTCTTCAGAAAAAAGAACCTTTAAGCTTCCTTAATGAACTCCTTTAGAGATCCTTACTTGACTATATTTTGAATTTTTCTTGATAGGATGTGGCATTCATCAATCTTATGTCCATTTACTTTGTGATAATTGCAATAATATTCTCCTCTATTTGGCTTTGGACGGTTCCATATTTTGTAGGAAACAGAGATATTTTCATTATTTTATGTTACGGCAAAAATGTGGGAGAGGCGTTTGCTCAAATTTATATAGTTGGAAAGCTCCTTTTGAATTCCTCTTTTACTTTTATTCCCTTTTGGCCTCTTATTGAGCTGTTCGAAATTGAACTTTTCCTCTTTTAGGTTTTATGGGGACTTCTTCATGGCATGGTACATCTCGTCCATTTGAGTAATGTTTCTGGCTCAAAAATAGAAGTGCCACAAATCCTTACATCCATTGATATGGAGCTCATTCAAAAAAGGAGTTTGCTCAATTAGTCCTAATCGAACTGCTATTAGCGTTTCCCTATCGGTTGCATTTTTTCTTTTACTGTTCAGGTATTCATCATGCAATTCACTTAGTTTTTGCTTGATGGTAGCTAACATGCTAAAGTCTATAGTTGAATCTTTGAATATATGAAACTACGCCACAAATTCATAAAATAATTATTCCTAAGAACATATGGTCCCTTTCCGATAGTGCCTAATTTGATGGTTGCTTCACAAAACGTTATGGGGAAAACTTACAACGAACTACCCCAAAAGCATTATAAAAATGTAACGACCCAGAATTTTAGGCAATATCAGTTTAATAATCTGTGTAAATAATTAAATTGATTTGATAATTTTTCTTTATAATTTCAATTTAAATTGGTTAATTTATTCTTTTTAAAGATTAATAAATTTTTAATCTAGCAATAATTGGTAAGAATTGATTTTTCCAAAGCTAATGAAATTTTATTTTGTTTATAATATATATATTTGATATATATATTATGAATAAAAGATCTTTTGTTTTAAATAAAGATAAATTTTCAATTGTAATATATATATATATATATATGTATGTATATGTTATAATTTGATATTGTTTTGAAATTTAATTGAAATCTATTGATAATTTATACATGTATGAATATTTTAATTTAAAGCTTTGTTTTAAAAAAATTAATATTTTTTTCAAAGGTTAATTTAGATTCATCAAATTGTTTTCAATTATAAGATAATTGTTTGTTTTTAAAATATAAGATTGTTATTTATTTTAAATATGATAGTAAAAAGGGGATTTGAATAAAGTTATGTTTTGCTTTCTTTTTAAAAATGTTTAAATTTAAAATAGTTATAAATGTATCTATAAAAGTTTTAGATTTTAAATACATGTATAAGAAAATATATTTGTATTATCATTAGTTTTAGAATAATTTCTTTTAAAAGTAAATTTATATATACATATGTAAATTATATTTATTAAAAGAAATGAATATGTAAGTAAATTTATATTTACATTTAAATTAAATAAAAATCTATTGAAAAAAGAAAAATGCTTAAATACAAATGTAAACATGTTAATCCTCTTAATAACACATGTAAAACTATTAAGCTAATTAAAATACTTATGTACATGTGTAATCATATTAGCATATTTTAAAAAAACACATGTAAGAAGATTAACCTAATTGAGTGACAAGTGTTCTCATTTAAAGTTTATTTTTTTTAAACTTTTATTTAATCATAACATAATATATTTAAACACATAAGAGAAAATTGTTTTTCCTCTTTCATTTTTCCAAAACCTTCTTTCTTCATCTTAAATTCTTTATCTCCATTTATTAACTCAAATATTAATGGCTTCTAGAAAATTTCTTTAACCTGAAAACTAAAAATCAATCTGCAAAATAAGGTTCAGTTTCAACTTGAAACTTCAAGTTCAACATCATGTATGAGAATCGGGTTGGAAATAAAAACTGCAATCAAAATGACTGCAAATCAAGTTGAGATCAACTCAGCAAGCAGATCAAAGCTTTTTCAGATTTTATTCAAAGGCCTGGAAATAAGAAAAATCTGCTCTGCAATTAAAAACAAGTGAGTAATCATTTTAAAAACAGGTTTGGTTTAATTTATGGTTAAATAATAGTGCATGCAAATGAATTCTTGCTTTGATAATGAATATTTGATTATGTGAATGCATGATTAGAATAAGTATTTAGTGCCTGTAAATGAGAATTTTAAACTCTGTTGTTTTAAGAAGAATTTGATTTTCATCTTTAAATCCAAAATCCTTCAAAACTATAACTTTTTTGAACTTGTTGTATAAATGAAAAGTGTATGTTATTGTTGGATAGTAATTTTAAAATTGGTTTCATAATTTTTAAAGTAACAGATAAGTATAAATAAGAGATTTATAGTGAAACTAAGATATTTGTAAAAAAATTAATTATCTTAAATTCTGAATTTAATTACATGCATGTAATCTTGGTAGAAAATCATGAATTTTGATATGTAATTTGCGATTTTTAGTTGAGTATTCATTGAGAATTTTGGGTTTGTGTGTTTTTGGGAGTTGGTGATTGCCGATTATCCATGCTATATTTTGGTTTGAAACTTGGATTGAAGCTTGTGTATGGGATGTAGATTATAGGAAAAATGCAAAAGAATTTTTCAAATGTTTGATTTGTTTGAATTCGAACAAATTAGGGTTTATTTTGTGTTGTGCTCGGCTTGACTATCGAGACTAATTTCAACCTGAAGAATGAATCGAGTTTGATCGCGTGTTGAGGGAAGGTGGCACGGTGATGCTGCGGTGCTTGGGAGAGGTTACCGGAGCTTCTGGTGGTGGTGCGTTCATCTGAGGTGTTGGCTTTGAGTTCGGTTGTTCTGCAGTTTTTGAGTGATGGAGTCGAATTTTGATTTGGCGAAGTTCATGGGGTTTCGGTTGGTCGTGTGGCACGACGTGGTCGTCATCAACTTGGTAATGGCCGGAGGCAAGCTTGCCATCGTTGGAATTGTCGTGCGACGTGCACGAGTAAATTGGGTGTGCACTGAAAATTTTGTTTGGGGACGACGTGTTGGAACCGAAGGAGCACTCGCGTTCTCATGGGGTTTGACTCGAAGTGCGTGGTGCTGGAGTTTAACTCGAGGCTGGCTAGTGTGGGTTGAGCGTTTTACCCGAGTTTTGATGATTTGCTTTGTATAATATAATGCAGATTACTTGTTGTTTAAAATAAATATAAAAATCAAGTTTAAGTTAGAAAACAAGTTTATTAAAGAAAGCGAAATATAAAGTTAAACTTGTTGATTTGAAATGAAGTGAATCAAACATTTAAAAGTGAAAGTTTAATTTATATTTCAAATTTAAAAATGTTTTAAGATGTTTGTTTTTGAACATAATTATCTTAATTAAGTTTTAAAATTCAAATTGAAAAGAGTGTTTTAAATTTAATTATTAAATCAAAGTTTTAAGTTAGATTTTGAAGTAATGTTTTTAATAACAAAGTTTTCAAATTATTTTAAAATAGATATGTTTAAATTGGATAATTGAAGTATTTTAATTTGATTTCTAAATTCCTTATTTTCAAATAAGGTTGTTATTATGATTTTGAAATCTAAATTGAATAATTTGTTTAAGTTGTTAAAATTTGATTAACTCAAACAATTTATTTATGAGAATAAATAAGGTTAAATTATTTGGATAATTAACTTAAGAATACTTATTTAATATGATTTGTTAATAAGTAAGTTTTAATTAATATTAATGATTTTCTTAATTAATTAAAGATTTAAAAATATAAGAAGTTAATTAATTAATTATTTAATTTATTTTAAATAATTAGTTAATTGTTTATTTAATCACTTAATTATGGATTAATTAAGTGTGATTACTTAATGGAGTAATCAATGGTTAATTTTTGAATGTAATTAGGATGGAAATTTCTTTCGGAAGTAATTAGAGAAATTACTCATGGGAGTAATTTAATGGAAGTGATTATTTGATAATCACTTGATGATATTAATTAAGGATTAATTAATATAATTGTTTTAAAGTTAATTAATTATGGAGTAATTAAATAATTAAAGAATTTAGAATTATTTAATAATTAGATTAATTACTTCTTAAGTAATTAATTAAGGAAGCAATCAAGATTGATTAATAGAAGTAATTAGAAATAATTACTTATGTAAGTAGTTAAGAGTTAATTACTTAATTATTTTAGTTAATTAATTAGTATGATTAATTAATGAATGAATGAGTTTAACTTAAGATTAATTACTAAGTGTAATTAATTAATTAAAATTGTAACTAATTAATAAAGTAATTAATTAATTAAGGATTTGTTTATTAATTTAATTGAATAATAATTGCCTAATGAAGTAATTAAAGATTAATTAATTAAGCGGTTAATTAATTAAGTTAAGTAATTACAAATTGTTAATTACTAGTTATGATTAATGAGTTGATTAATTACAAGTTAATTATTTAATTAAAGGAAATTATTAATTAATAAGGATCATTAATTAATGTAATTAATGATATTAATCAAGGTTGATTAATAAAAGTAATTAATTAAGGTTTAATGTAATTAACTATGATTGATTAATAAATGAAGTAAATGAAGGATCATTAATTATTGTAATTAATGATAGTAATTAAAGGTTGATTACTGAATATGGTTAAGGATAATTACTTGAATGTAATTAAAATATAATTAATCAAGGAGATTAATTAAGGAAGATCATTAGAGATGATTAATTTATTTATTTAGAATAAATAAATGAAGAAGGATTTAGGTA
Organism: Allium cepa; assembly: GCA_030765085.1. Lineage (NCBI taxonomy): Eukaryota > Viridiplantae > Streptophyta > Magnoliopsida > Asparagales > Amaryllidaceae > Allium > Allium cepa. The sequence continues at coordinate 496,842,497 of CM060929.1, forward strand.
ATCCTATTGATTAAGAGTTAATCAATTCTGCTTTGGATGATTTATTAATATTGTTTGATTGATTGATATTGGATGATCAATATTGAGTGATTTATATTGGGACGTGATTGATGTTGGGTGATGGATATTGGTTGATACTGGATGATTTGGATATATATGATATGTGATATGCTGTATTATGAGATGAATGTTTGTTATGAATTATCTATTGTGATTCATCTATCTGTTTATATATCATCCTGAATATGAGTTAATTGTTAAAAACCCTAAAGTACAACTTGGACATTAAAATGGCGTTTGGTTTCGGTGAGACCGGGATCGGGTTTCCATATTTGGGATCCGAAAACCACATCGATTCCAATTAAACGTTAGGTCGTGAATCCAAGTGGAGCTTTGTGAAGACTCGAGGTGTAAGAACTATACGCCAGTATAACTCTATGGGTGATTCCGTAATGAGTTTGACGGAATAGTACTTATAGGTTCGAGATGGTGATTTAGATGCAAGGGCTATGGTCGTTGACTCTGAGGGTGATTCCAAAATGAGTGCAACGAGATAGTGCCTTCGGTTTGGTTCGAACCCGGAACGAACTTGTATGGATTGAATGCTTTATGAACATCGTCAGGTGGACGATGAGCATTCTAAGAAAGAAGTGTTCTATAAAGGTAATCGCAGCCTCAATCCTCATCAACCGGGAATGGCTAAAACAGAGGAGGTGCAGCAAGGCTTCGTGGGTAGCTCCCACTGGAGAGCAAGATTTTCCCCGTCTAGAAGTCCCTTTTTATTCGGCTGTGTGGGCAGTGGGGTCGCGGCCAACTGCGGGGTTGTCTTGTTCGGGACTATCCAGTAAGGGACGGTTCCGGCCTTGTGTTGCAGGGGAGCGGGCGTACTCCTCGGTACGTTGATCTAGGCCACGTACTGTGATGGACGGTACCCCAGTAGCCCTGCCATTGATGGAAACCCATTCCTACGAGACCCTACAGTTTTGATATTATTACCCACTTTTGTTGCTAGTAGTTGGAATTTAATCATGCAACAATTTCGGCTATTTCTTATTTACTTGAAAACCCTAGACACTATTATAATACCACTGGATTTCCTATCAAATGTTTTGGTTAGCGTAAGGTAAAAACTTTTCCATGTTTATGTGTGGGAAGTCTTACGTGATACCTTTTCTTTTCAAAGGTTTTTCTAAAGTTAAGCAATTTTAACCCGTTTACTCACACCAGACCCCTGTCTGACCTGAGTGTTTATTTTCTGTTTTATTAAACTCTTGGGTACTCATATTATGTATGAGTAGTCGAGTGTTTCAGGTTTGCTTGACAAATTCTGGAGGAGATATGGAGCAGGAGGCTTCCACGTGTAGTTATATTATGGTTCCACTGTGTTGTTTGGTATCTGTTTCTGTTGTACTTGAATTGTATAGTTAGACAAATGTTTATAACTGTCTAATATGTGTTGAAATAAGTTGTGTACTCTGATGTAATATGATACTATGTAATATTTTATGTGATATATTATATTTCATTCGTTCCGCTGTGAGTTCTCTGTTGTTGTTGTGTTTCTTCTTTCTCTTTCTTTTCTTCTTTTATCCCTTTCTTTCTTCAAGATGATGTGATTTCCTGGAGATAGGAAGTCGGGTCGTCTCAAAAAATCCATTTCGCTTTCGAAAGCTACAAGGTGATCATCTGGATCAGTAGTTTCATCATACTTTAGTGGAGGAATCTCAATGTGAGATGGAATTCTAACCGCCACTATTTCTTCTGAAAAAGGAGTCTTTCGAAGGTTACTGTTTTTCTCTAGGTCAACGATTCTCTCCTTCTTTAGCGCACCCTTTTTTTATTTGTTTAAGAATGTCCTTTTCATTGGGTTCGTTGTTGTGGTAATCTCTATTCTCTTCTTGGATCGAATTATGCGATTTCTCAAGGGACCATTTGGCTTGACTCTCTCGGTTTTCATTTTGTTCTTCATCTTGAATATACTTGGAGATTGCGCTTCATCTTCACCTTCCATAAGCTTCATCAATCTTGATGATTCTTGAGATGTTTCCCCTTCAAGATGCTCTTTCATTACCATTACCTGTTGTATTAAATCCTAGATTTTGGTCTCGTTACTTGCAAGTCCTGTTAAAGTTGAGGATTGACCAATTTCATACTCTCTAAGTCGAAGTTCGCGATGTTATTATTTTCCCTGGCTCTCACATTTTTTTCTAAAACAAAAGAATTTTTATGCAATTAATTTATGGAGAAAGCTATAAAGGATCGGAGGTTCTAGCCCTCCTTCTAGCACCAAAATGCTAACAAACAAATTCATCAACACCCATAAGCATGTAATAGATGGGTTAATCAAAGGTTAGGCTCTTCAAAGCTAGTCGAGGTTGTTCTCTTTAAGGTTAATTGAAGTCATAGGCTATGCATTATTCCAAGTAAGTAATCATTATTTGTGTTGAAGACTTTGTCACTTCAAAGATAATGAACGGTACGATTCCGCAATGATGGCTTTACTCGGCATGATGCCATCGTCCTTCAATTGATATAAAGATCGAAGTGCTACATTAAATAACAGCGAAGAGCAGTCTGCTTTGAATCCTTTTGGGGTTATCACAAAGCCGTGTTAATATCTTTGTGGATATTGATTGTGTTCAAGATCTCGCTTCGTATGGATATGCAATGTCCTCCAAACGCTGGTAAAGCATGCTGACGAAGTGTCATGTTGAACGTAGCAAAGAGCAGTGAAATATCTTCGTAGAGCTGCAAATTGTAGTACTTTGTAATGATTGGCGAAGAGCTTGTGATTGGCAAGTAGTGGTTCTTAGTATTAATAAGACACACTAAGGTTACTTTGACACTCATTGTTGACTTAGAGTTGTTTGCACTTGATCTCTTCATGCCACTAGTCATGAAAGGCATAGTCATCCCTATGTCTCTTTACGTATATCTTCAAAGTTTGTAAGAGGTGGTGTTGATGTATTGTCGATCTCATATCTTAGGCTATAACGATGATGTACAAAGAGATTGAAGAGCAACCTTTGGTACGGTCTCTATAACTTTAGCATGGTTGTAGGTCTCTTCGACGTTCATTAATGGCTCGTGATGTTGGTTTTCTTTGGTGTCTCTTCGATTACACTTGGAACTATCTTTTTTACTTATTAAAGTGATGCGACATTGATGACTTGCGGAATGACGACCAACGGAGTGAATAAGGAGTGGCCCAGAAGAGATGCGGGTCCGATTAGCATTGAAGTGATGATACGAAGTTGTACTATAATACTGTTGAATTGGCCTATCTTCATGTCTTTGGCATTATTGGTCTCTGTCAAAGAGCCTCTTATTGCAATAAGGTTCAATCTCATCTCTTTAGAGCCTTGAATCCAACGCCATATCTTCCTGTGAAATTATGTGGATAAAGAACGAAGTGATGACGTTGACAATACTGAAGGTGGAGTGGCTTAAACTTGTGGCAGTTATTATTATCTTTTATGATTTTTTATGCAATACTTATGTATTTTGGATAAATGATGTAACGGATTTTACTTGACAGTTGATGATGTTTTGCATACTGGCATTTCAAATGGTTTTGAAATAAATGGGTACAATTTGCTATTATATGTTAATCCGCTGTAAATTCTGAAAGAATAGTTATTGCTTTGTACTATTACTTCTTTTTCCTACCGACAACCAGCCTTAGAATAGATCTAAGTTTTGATGGGCCTTTTTTGGGTCGAAATTTAGGCCTGTTCCGAGGTGGGTTGTTACAACATCGAGCCTACACTCACTATCCCATTTAGATTTCCTAATGCAATCAAGGAAATGCCTACTTGATTACTTAATACCCACATAAGGATTAAAGTAGACCCAACTTGGCTTTTTAAGACTTCAAATCGAGGCGAACCCTAATTCGGTATATTCTCTTCAACTATACGCGAACATATATTCCCATGGGTCCAGTGGTTAGAGATGTCCCACATCAGTACAATGTACAATCAACCGTTGGTAGCCCTTTGCAAAGGGAATACTTCTCTTATGTAACACTACTGATCTCACATTCCAACCCATATTAATAACAGTCATTTATAATTAACTCAAATATTAGCTAGATTTAATAATTTGCACCCGTCATTTCTTAAGGCTGTATGATTTTTAGCTGTTATTACACCTCCTAAGTTCGATATTAATATTCCTTTACTTTTACATAAATCTATCTCTTATTTCATTAATGTTAGTAGATGTCAATTATTGCTTCTTTCTAATTTAATAGATTAATATCTATTAATATTCCATTTCTATTATTACAATTAGATATAGTTTACCACTTCTTTTCTATTTATACAATTGAGTATACTTACTGCTTCTTTTCAATTCATGCCTATTTTAATGAAATTAATACAAGTTCCCCAAATCTTATTTTCATTTTCTTACTTATGCTAGTACTTATGGTTTGTATTTTAGCATTTCAATGATAATCGAATTATTACTAGAGTATTTATAATACTCTAATTTTCACCTTTAGTGATTTCTACATTTTAATGCGTTGAAACTACATCTTCCAAAAATGAAATGTTAATACCATAATTTCCAATTAATTACCTAAAAGAGGATTTATGTCGTGTTTGAAATTATAAGGAATTATCTTTTGTGTTTTTTCTTTTATTAAAATAGATAGTGCAAAATACGGTGAACTTCTTTATGTTGCACATCTCTTTCTTTTAGGTATATTCATTACGGTTTCAAACAACATAATTTTATACACCTATTATAAAGTTGGATAATGTATAGAAATTACATTGAAACATTCTTTGTTCCAATGAATTAAAATATAACTTAAATCCCAATCAACTTAGAGATTTCTTTTTAATTCAAGTTATACAACTTATAACTTCAACTAACCAAATCTAGAATTAATATACAATCTTATAAATAACTTATTTTCATAACTTTTAGGAACTACTTTCACCCTTGCATTCCAAATTTACGTACACACACACTAAACTAAAGTTAACAATTCACAGAATATGTAGCTAGGAATATTAGGTTTTTTATATATATTTAAGCCTATAGTCCTTAAATTTACAATTAGACATAAAATGAACAGATTCGCAACGATACAAATCTAATATTATATAAAAATATATAATTTCTCGCTCGCCTCTCTGAGCCTCCAATTCTCCAAATGTAAATCCATTTTTCTGATTTGACTCCTTTTCCTTCTACCAAAATATGTATTAACACATATGCATATTTATTAGGATTACACATCTGAGATGAGATTTGAATTAATTCAAACATAGTTATTAGATTTATAATTTATCTCTTCTTCGCAGAATTAAATCACCCTTATCCTTCCTCTCTTTTATTTTCTGCATTATCCACGTATATATATAATATACAGCTTTATAATTTCTATATTTCTTAGAGTTTATGGAGAAAAGTAAACGGCAGAGCTTCGCTCCTTGATTCATAAAATTTGAAATGAAAAGTGAAGAGTTAGACCTGTACTTATAGGCATGCGAAAAATTTCATCAATCATATTTTAGTTTGTTAATTCTATGCTACTCGGCCTAGTTTATTATTTATTATAAGCCACCGCCTACCACCGGTCGACCGCTCCACTTTCATTGGTCGACTACTAGCGGTTGACTAGTTGAGCTTGTGGTATTGACTGATCATGGTGTTTATATTAATTAATCTATGTTGTTTTGTTTAATTCCTTTTACGTTTGAATTTATTTATTATTTCCATCCCCGTTCATTTTATTCATTTCCTTCTACTTTTCCTTAATTAGATTTAATTTGATTGATTGCTATTAGTTAACATTTATACTTAACTATTGCTTAAATGCTAAGCTGATAATATTTGTTGCCTCTTTTATTTTTAAACGTTAATATTCCTTACCTTTACCCAAACAAATTCTTATTTATTTCCTTTTTTAGGCCGATTTAATTAGATTTACAAAATCATTTATTTTAACATTAACATTTGCATTCAATGTTTATTTTAACACTAAGTTATTAAAATTAATTTCCTTTATTGGTTCCGTATTAATTCCAATCTAAAAACTTCAAACGTTGATAAATTTTTGGTTTGAACTCTAATCGTAAACTTTATATATGAAAGTTCATCAAAAGATTGCCACAAACGCAATGGTGCAAGTTTCATAGTCAAATTCTGATGTTTACAAAAGTTATATTTTTGGGCACTGATAATTATTATTCTCTTCTTAATTAACTTCTATTTATTTTTGCGGGGTGCTACATATATTAGCCAATAGAAAACTCTCGAGCGAATCATTCCATGTTCATCTAATAACTATCAATACATTACCCTTTGGTACCCCAAGCAAAATTATACAGTGTCGAAGATTTGGAGAGTATTATGTATACTGGTCTCAAAGGATAAATTGATATGCTATCTTGAAACGTCTTGATTAGGAATATTAAAAACAATAAGTTGTCTGATAAATTTCTCATGATTATAACATATTGTGATTGCTATCACATAACATGTTATTTAAGGATTTTTAAATTGTTATACTTTAAATTAATTATTGAATTTATTATGTCATAATATAACAAGTATATAACAGAAAGAAAACACATTTTATTTTGAACAAGATTTATTATCAAGCTAGATATTTACATAACTACCCCTAGGGCACACCCCTAGCTCTATCATCTAGGAGCCAACCTTCTTAAAGTGCATAGTACCTAGCATTGGTGAAATATTCATGAACCCATACTCACCTACCAAAATTTCTTGTCCCTTACTTCTCTTATCGGCATAACTCTTCTACCAAGATAATGCAACCTTCTTTTTATCATGAATCAATCCTGCCTTATTTTGAAGTGCCATAATATGGAAAATTAAAATAAATTAGTGATAACGAATTATGGAAAGATAAATAAAGTAATTTAATTGCATAAATAACCTAAGGAATATTTATTTAATTAAGTGTAGGACGCTTTAAAAGTTAATTAAATAGGCCAAGGGTAATTAGAGAAACTAAAGCCGGCCTAATTAATGAGAATAAATAACTTTGACTTTTGAATGAAAATGAATATTGTACAAGGGAAATAGATTAATAAGAATATATGAAAAGGAATTAAAGCCATCAGTATAAATATCCTCTCCGTACTTTCCATGTCCTTTACTTTCATTTTATTTCAATAAAAGTAAAATTCCACTTTCAATATCAAGGTTGGCCAGATTTTTGTTAAATATGCAAGTATATGATTTTTGTTTGATGGTAACAAACATATATTTAAGATTTTGAATTTATTAAATGTATTTGATTATTGATAGATTCTATTTGCTCCCTCTATTTGAATGCTCCCTCTCTACACAAATCAAAGGCAAAGATTTCAACTCTAAATACACATGATTTAAACAAAGGCTTTCAAAACTATTCTAATCTAAGGTGAGTAAACAAATTTCTAAAAACATTCCAACCTCATTAGGGTTTGGACTTGCTGTTGATGGGATGTTTAAAATTATGTTAAAGATGATTTAATGATTTGAAATTATTTTATATGTATTCGAGAGTTTAAATGATAGAATTTGTTCATGCTTTAGAGGTAGAACAGATTTAACCATCTCTAAATAAATCAAAATTTTAATACGGTGTTTCTAATGACAAAATAAAGACGTATTTTTAATTTCATGAATTTTGGATAAAGGAAATATTGGTCATGAACTTTCTAAGTAGATAATTATAAATTTCTAATGTAAATTAGTAATTAAAAATATCAAAACCAAATAATTTATTCCAATTTTTTAATTAAAGGTAGAAGAAGATGTTTCGAACTTTCTATAAATTTTTGGGAACTGTCCCATTAAATTTCAAATTAACATGTATTAATCGGTTAATGAGAATATACGTTCATTAACAATGTAATTGAGAACATAATTAAATAATGGAGCTTAAATTTTAGCTATAGTGAGAAAATGCTGCTACAAAACTTAAGCAACTAGTGAATAAATGACATTCGTACATGTTAGGTGAAAAGATACTACTTTATTAAGGTATAGTATCATTTTATAATTAATTATGGATTTGTCATCTTAGCATGCGATAGCCTATTTAGACATGCAATAACCCTAATTCTTGCCACTCGATAGCATTTGAAGCTTAACACTTGATAACATTTAAGTCCTGTCCTTTAATACCAATAAGTCTTTCCATTCAGTTGCTTTAAAGCATTAACCCTTGATAGTGTAATAGTTAAGCATTCGATGGTCTAAAACCTGTACATTTGACACGTTTATGTTAGGTGCTCAATAGCTTAAAACATATGAAACTCGATAGCTTTAAAGTTAGACATGCAATAACTTACATAAGATAGGGTATGCGATGGGGTTGACCATAATATATTTGTGATTTGATAGCTTTGATGCACGATAGGTTGGCATGAGATAGCTTTGGTCTATGATAACTTTTGGTTGGATAGCTTAGTCATGCAATAACTTAGCACTGTGATATCTAAGTAGAGTTGACACATGACAGCTATTAACTAGGCTAGCAATGACTAGTAAAGATGAACTCTTTAAATAAATTAAGAGAAATTTTTGTGATAATTTGGAAGCCAGTTTCCACAACGTTCGTTTGAATTTCATAAGGATGAAATTATAAGAGAAAATTTATAAGTTAAAATTGTGTTCACTTATTTGAACTTTGAAATGGAGTAAGCATAGAGGAGCTGAGGAATAATAATTACATCATTTAAATTTAAAGATAAATTTTTTTATCTAAGGAATGTGTAGGGTGCACAACAAATAAATAAAGGAAACAGATTGAACCCAAGATCGTAAAAATACGCTGACTCATAAAGTTGTTGAATGGTAGGGTACTAAGATTATTAAAGTGGTAGGGTGCCGTGATAAGTTCAATTCCAAAATATCTAAACCCTAATGTAACTTTATGACATGATGCCAAAATATCAGATGAATGTTACAAATGAATTAGCAATGTAAAACGAACGAGTTTCGAGACTAAGATGGGTTATTGACGCTTATTAAGGATGCTTTCTAGAATGTATTCAAGGTGCTTGCATTTAATCTTTTTAGAGGGTCAGGGTGGCTCCTATCGTGGAATGAATGGTCATTTCATCATGTGACATTGTTTGATAAAAAATGAATTAGTGATAGGAAGGTCTAGGGAGATAATTGCTAAATAGCTAAAGATAACTTTTAGATCAACTCCAAAATAAGAGTTTTGGGTATTATTGTGAATATGAATGATGATTGTATGGCATGGTTCATGGTAGAATGATAAGTATAGGGTATATTTATGATTTAAAACTGATGTTATATTTATGCTTATGCTACATGATTGTTTACATGATATGATGTAGTAGATGTGATGTGTAAGTAAGGGGAAGATCCATTTCGCGCTTTAGCGGCACGGTTTCATTATTTGTTGTTTAGGATAAAGTTTTACTTATACCAAGCTTTATGTCTGACTCGTGTTTCAATTATTTTCCATAAACTCATGGACACTCATTTATGTAGGCCAAATTTGTGGGCTTAGACAGGTTACTTTTAGAAGAAGGTTAAGGAAGTTGAAGACAAAGCAGAAGGCTTATAACTAATAAAAGTTATTTTGTATCGTACTATTGTAAAATAGGGCATATACATGTTAAGTGTTTGTGTTGGCAACTTCATATGTTGGGCATGACATTATTATTTATACTTATTTAGATTTTACCCTTGCATGTGCATGTTTTGGGATTTTGAAAAATATGATGACTTAGGTAAAACAATTTAATGTAATGAAATTATTTAGTTTCTCTGTTTACTTAATGTTGTGAAAAAATACCAATCTCACTTTGTCGCTTGAAATTAGTTCTGGTAATGACTGCAGCATCATCGACAATCATTTTTGGATCCTGAAAAGGAGGATGTTACAAGCATCTCTCACCAAGTCGGATCTAGGGCTAGCCTATCTCCCGTGTCCAACTAACAAGTAGGCAATTTACAAATTCTACTATAAAGCACTTAAACTGTAACGACCCGCTATTTTGGACCATTCAAATCGACAATAATACCATACATGTTCGACTTGAATAATTTAAAATACCGAATTGTTAATTAAAATTTAGCAAAACTCAGCATATACAGTAAATAAATCAACCACAGAATCATAGACACAGAGTAATATAAAATAATGCAACAGAATAGATAAATAGTAGTTCATGAAGCTACTATATAAATATCAGAGTTAGAAATAAAAATACAACAGAATATCTCAAATACAGTGAAGTCTCCAGTACGAACAGATGACCTCTCGGAACGAATCAACTGAAAGAGCTGAAAGCTGAATCAATAGTTGGATCCTCAAACGAAGCTCCAAACTCCAAAGGCGAGTCTCAAATGCTGTATCGCTTAGTCTGACCCGAGCGTAAAACAAAAACACAAAACACTCGAGTCAGGATTAACATTCTTATATCAACAAATCCAACTCAAGTGAAATATCAACTGAAATACAAATAACTTAAGGATGTTTGGGATAACCATCCTCTAAGGGTCCATGGAACTATCTACAAGGTAGAAATTTACACTATAACACCGTGGTCATTCAATTTTATTTATACTTCAAAATCAAAACATCATTTCCCTTTCAAATATATCTTTTTTCCAAGATAGTATATATATTAAATAATTTATAAAGTAATATATTTGAAATTTCCTCAACTACGCAAATTGATTCTAATCAACTCAAGTTCCAAATTCCCATTTATTCAAAGCTCAATTCATTAATTCAATTCAGCTCCCAATAACCATTTAAACTTTCGTTATATTCAAAGCTTTAATATTCAATATTTTAAAGTTAAATCTAACAGTTTCATATAGATCTTGATTTAGCTTCATCATTATTATTTAGTCAGGAAATATCCACTTAACAAGTTCAATATCATTTAAATAGCCTTAGATTTCATTTTACAGAATATTACCTTAAATTTATTTAAACTTAAAATATCCATTTAATCCCTTTTACCAAAACCAAGTTATAAAATCATATCTTAAATCCCGAATTCAATAGTTTCAGATCGATTTGATTGAAAATAATTCTTAATTAAATACCATTTCCAATTAATTCAACTTTATCTTCTCAACTCTAACTTATTCAAAATTTTACCAAATCTAATTTGAAATATAAATTTAAACGAATCCTTAAACATACTATATGTATTAAATCAATCTCAATTAGATTAAATATTATTATTAGGTCTATACATAAAATTTTCATTTTTATACATATAATATTCTAAGAATCAGTCTTTATTAAAACTATATTTTCCCAAACCATAGAAATTGTTTTTAAAACATTTATATATATATATATATATATATGGACCAATGATGTCTGTATATAATTTCCTACGCTATGGTCAAGGGATACAGATAATTATCATTTCAATCCAAAATTTAAATTTACGGGTAGATATCACTTCGATCCGCAATCCCAAATTCAATTTAATTGAAAATCGCTTGGGTTTATCATTTCGACCCATAATGAAATTCTCCAATCCAAAAGTCCGTTCGGGTATGCATCATTTCAACCCATAGTGAATTCTAAATTACAGGTAACTTGCAGAGTGATAACAGATAATACAATAAAATAACAGGCATATATCATCAATAAAAATATAATATAAACAACAGGATATGGTGTCATGTCCCACAGGTGAATAGTTACAGAAAATAGCATATATATAACAATTTAAATGACTACAGCATCATATTTCAATTGTCATTTCAATTGAAATCAAATTTAATAAAATACAAGAACGTTAATCGTGAGTGATTGCTCACCTTTCGAGGTTAGAGAAGAACGATAATGAGGTCAGTTATGGATCCCAATACGAACTTTGAAGCAAATAAAAATTGGCATGAATTTGATGACAAAGCTGATAGAAAGAAATCGATGGAAAAAAAAATCAATCGGTTTGATATAAACAGAGTATATATTATATGTGTTATTTAAATTTCCTTAAAATCTCAATAAATTTAATTTAAGACGGATATTCAAATAAAATATTCACATTGTTTGAGACTGATATGAAATTTAAAATACATATTAAAACAAAACATCATCATATTATTGAAAAAATCAGTACTTAAATTTAAACACATAAACGTTTTTCTTCTTAAATCAATATTACATTTAAACGCACACACAAAATAAAATAAAGGCATAATATATATAAAAATCATCACTTATTTAAAACATTCATTTTAAAATAACATATTTATATATAGTTTACTCAAAATTCAAAGCATATACTAAGAAAATCAATCTACATATATAGACCATACATTATGAAAGTACTACAGAAAAGAGAAAAAAACAAAACATACTTTATATATATACACTAGAATCGAGATGAAAATTATACATTTAAATTTTTAGTTCTACAACATAAATCACTAATGCTTTTACAATACTCAGCTGCCATACTAATATATGTTATATTCGAATAGGAATAAAAATCTAATTATATTTTCAAAATATGTATATTACTAATATTTTATAATAACAAATAAGATATAAGACTAACGTATATATACGTCTCTAAAAAGCTTGGCTTAAAATTCACATAAGCATTAAACATAAAAAATATGTAGATATAGTTTTATGCTAAAATATCAATTAAATGGAGACTGTTATAATGTGAAAATTTGTGAACGCGAGTTGAAATATAAAGATGGATTTGTCAAATATATTGGAAGCAAAGGACAGGGAAGGGAGAAGCAAAGCATGGAAAAAAAGAAGAAAATGGAGGCCATACCTTCAGAGCTCACGCATGCAAGAAGAAATGAAGAAAATGTTGAGATGCAATTGAAAACTATTTGTGTACGAGGCTTATATTTATACACGATTGCATTGATTGAGGTGAGAGAATATAGGCAAGAAATAAATTTAAATCAATTATACACGATTGCGTTGATTGAGGTGAGAGAATATAGGCAAGAACGATTTGAGCGAATATTTACAGTGGTATTGATTGCATGAATTTAGCAAAAGGAAACTACAAGAAATCTTTGGCAAACATTTTGTACACGTTTAAAATTTATTAGGAAGTAAATGGGTTGATTAAAACGCAAGAAATATTTATAAAATGGGAAGGTGGTGAAAATTATTTGCGTACAAGGTTAAGTATTTAAATGAAACTAGTATTGATTGCTTGGAGAAATGGCAGGAAATAATTCCTGTCAGGAGGAATTTGCGCTTGATATTTGATTTAGGAGATAATTGCATTGGATAGATTGAATAAAGAAACGTACTAATCAATGGTATAGAAACATTAAGGAAATAAAAGAATTTCGTTTGAATGGTAAGGAAAATCAAAGATTTTGTTCCTATTAATTGCAAAGGAGTAAATGGAAAAGAAGAGACACTTATACACGTGAATTTCAAACAATCTTGAAATGGATTTTGAACTTCTAAAGAGAAATAAATCTGCTTGAAACTGCTATGCGAAATGTTATTCCTATTACAAAAATGAGGAAAAAAGGAAGCATATAAATTTACACGTAACTTATCAAAACTAGATTTAAAAGAAATTGAACGTCTAGGGAAATGATTTCTTTCCTACTTGGAATGCAAGGCTACAGATAAATTTATTATTTAACGTCAAAATAAATATTATTCCAAATTGAAACCATATTAACTTTTAAATCATTAAATTAACATATAAAATAATAACAACTATCTACTACTTTATAGTAAATAAAAAAAATTGTAAATTCACAGAATACAACCTGTTACTTTTATTTCAAAATATCTTTCTTATAATAATTATTATATTTGAAAAACATTTTGAAATAATTTTCTCTTTTAAAACTTATAAATAAAATATCATTATGTTAACTACCAAATTAAATGTTCATTTTAATACATTCTCTTTCTTAATGGAAAGATTTCAACAAATACAAATATTAATTTCGTATTAAAATCAAATAAAAATCTAATTCAACTACTTCTTTTTATTAACAATAAATCAAACATTATTTAATAATTTCACATAACTCAACATATCCATTAGTTACCAATTTTAGTTCATTTGTTAGAAGTTAACTTATTTGAATTACAACAATACAATTAAACTATTGTTTCCTCTTTAATTTTATTCAATAGATCAATATTTACAATTAACAATTATTATTAAATTCTTAACATTTGTTGTTTTTAATTCAAATTGTAAACCTCATATAAACTATTATTATTCCCATCATTTTTGTTTCTACCAAATTTTATTCAATATTTTTAAAAAAATTAGAATTTTAAATTGGTCTAAAATTTCGGATCGTTACCCATTACCCTTTTTTTTCCAGATCTGAACTGCGTTGCAAAAATGAAGATGGGAAGAGATTTTGAAACGGTCAGGAAATCAAAGATTTTTATTCCTATTAAATACGGACATACAAATGAAAGTGGAAAGTTTTACACGTGAATTGGGGCAGGGTTTTAATTCTTTTTTTTTAAATGCACGTGCTGATTTGATTTTTAAAAGCTAAGATATGAAATCAAAGAGTGCGTACAATAGATGCAATAATTAAAACGAACGTACGCCCAAATTAATTAACAAGTAACGTAATCTAAATTTATACGTTTTCTTATTTATTCACTACTTATATTTAGTTATACGTAATCCAAAATTAAATTTTTATTTCAAAATATTATTATTTTAAATTTCTCAAAAATTCAATTAAATAAGTTATTAAAAACCGTTTAAAAATTTATGGGTTGTTACATAAACAGTGTCATTCTGGTACTCAACCAGTGACTATTAACTCTAAGAAATGCAAATGATCTTCCCAAGATCCTTCAATCTAAAATGCATGCCCTCAGCAAAATCTCTAATACTTGGTTTCCCTTTTCTGTTTGACCATCCGTCTTTGGATGATATGCCATAATCAAGTTCAAATTCATACCCGGTGCACTCTACAAACTCACTGGTAAATAACGAGTCTCTATCACTCACTATATCGCTCAGAATCCTATGGAGTCTCCCAACATTCTTCACATATAGCTTTGCTAGGCTACTGCCATCCTTATTGACTTTTACGAGATAAATGTGCGCTCTTAGTCAGTTTATTGACTATTACTCAAATACTATCGTTTCTTGTTCTCGACCTTGGCTGCTCATCTATAATATACATAGATATTAAATCCTACTTCCAAGTATGTACTTCCAAAAGTTGAAGTAAACAATTTCCTTTTGATGCCCAGCTTTCACTTGCTGACGTTTGAAACACTTCTTTAAACATTCTCCTGCTTCTCTTTCATGCTCTTCCAAAAGTAGACACACATTATGTCACATAACTTATTTGTCCCTTGGGGGTGAATCGTAAACTTAGACTGATAACTCTCTTCAATGACCTTTCTTTGAATATTCCTTAAATTCTAAACACATGGTATTCCTTTCTTCCCAAGCCTTCCATCCAAGTCTATCTCAAATACTTTCAGTCCATCTCTAAATGCCTAGTTCTTTTAGCTAACAATGGGTCCTCTCTTTACTTTGTAGCAATTTTATCTAAAGTACTAGATGTAGTTCCAAGCTTTCCAAAATCCCTGGTTCTTGATTTGATCCTACATTCATCCTATAATGGTCCACAAGATGAAGACATCACCAATGTCTTCCATTTCTCAAGCATGGCTAATACTCCATTATATTGCTTTCTATTTAAAGCATCGACAACCTTGTTCCTCTTTCTAATTACACATTATACCAAACTCATATGCTGCAATGAACTCCAACATCTCTATTGACTCATATTCATTTTTCTTGATAGAATAAGTACTTAAGAGACTTATGGTGTGTATATGCTCAAATCGTTATCTTAGAAGATAATGATTCCAAATCTTCAATGCAAAGATGGGAACTTACCTCCACTCTATAGCTCAATAGGAGCTAATATCTTTCTTTTAACATGACCTAGACATATTTACTTGGTCCCATGATGAAAAGATGGAGATAGACCCTTCTGTTATCTTAAATGCAACAATTATTCAATTAATCATAACTGAATGGCCAAAAGCACTCGGTTATACAACAAGCCTGATGCTACAAACCGCCTGAAGAAAATACTTTAAGACCTTTCTATGGCCATTACCTAAAGAAAGGGCTTCATTCATCCACAACCAAGCATAAAAGCCAAGGGCACCTAATTCAACATTAAAAAAGAAGATCGGGGGGCTAAGATAGCTTACGTCCACATCAATGGCTCAGACAGGCTTACGTTTACATAGAGCACATGAACTGCAATATCCGAAGCAATATGTCAAAATTCTACATTAGCGGTCTGCATCAATTTGCAAGAAGCAAGATGATGACACGTGTTTAAATTTATCCATACAGGCAGGCCAAGTCAGCAACCTAAGCGAAGCGCTCTATGCTAATAGAAAAGCTGTAAATTGTTTATAATTACAAGAACTACAACTACAGCGAAAGGGATTCGAATTCATAAAGCCTGAATGCATGCTGTTGAGATCATTTCTAATTTTTGTAATTGTCTTATACTTAAGCTTAAGAAGTCATTAATAGGGGATAGAGCTAATAAGATACTGTACAATTATGTATAGCTCTCCAACTATGAAACAAAGATTTAACAACAATGGACGTAGGGATCTCTTCCTGAACTACTATAATTTCTCTATGTCCTTTACTATTTGAAACTTATTTTTTTTTTACTACTTTCAACTTAAGCAGATTGTCTTTAGCAGAATTTTTTTTCATACTACTACTTCCAAAATAACTTTCGGACTTTGGGGTGTTAGCTTATCGCAAAAAATCACGATAACAACCTCTACACTAGGATCTAGTGCCTCTACATAAGTCTAAACATGCCTCCAAGACCACAGGATCCACGACATCTAAACCTACCCGAAAAAGACGGAGTAAAGAGCATGCTCCCATGGCTTTGCCACTACTACCACCTCCATCCCAGTCACAAACCCTAGCCTTATTGAAATGCAAAAGGCTTTTACTCACTTTTGCTTTACTAGGGTCAAGTTTGGCTATGCTCTGAAAAATGTAATGCAAAAGGTGGCCATTCATACTGAAGCGGTCGTATATGATATCTTTGAGCGATAATATATTTGGAAAAGGCTTGTCCATGCCATGTCTGATACAAATAGAGCCAACTAGCTCATTATCAAACAACATGAGATTGAGAAGAACGACTACCAAAGAATCTTAGAATTCTATTCTAAGGAGGCAGATCAATCGAAAAAGGTAATAATGGATGTCGAGAGAAAGTACCAAGATAAATAGAAAGCCTTCGAGGCTAAATTCCAAAATGTTGGATGAGCAACTTCAAAATGCTAACAATAAGAGTGGCAAGCTATCCAAAGAAAAGGTGATGTTACAGACCATCGTCGACACCTAAGCCCTCATAATTACAAACCATAAGGCCAAGATTGAAAAAGAAATGAAGGAGAAGGATGATGCTATCACTCTGGTTAAAGAGCATATGATACAGGTCCTCGATGTCAATAAGGAAAAGAAAGTTCTGGAGACCCGAGCCATCTAGGCTGACAAAAGAGAAGAAGAGCTTCATGAATAAAATCAAAGACACCTTGGTTAGCTTTTATGTTAATGTAATCAAGTCTGGAAATCTTAAGCGACTCGACGAAAAATACCCCAAAGTATTGGCTCTGACTTTGAATGAAATTCTTAGTTAAGAGAGGGAACATGCTGGTGAAGTTAATGAAGATGAGATTATGGTTAACCTTATCGATGAAGAAGACTTGCAGCCCCTTGATAAGGATCTGCATATGCTGGCTATCGAGGCCTCAACTTATACCCAAGTGCCATTTAGGGTTCTCTCCTAATCCGCTCCTAAAGATTTGGAAGAAATCACCATTCCTTCTTAATAAGGATCTAAAAAGGGAATGTCACTTTGACGATGACCAAGATCACCACAACTCTTACACTTTGATTATCTGTTCCTATCTCTACCATTACTTCCACCACATCTGTCATTGCTAAAATATACACCACAGAGGACCCAACTTTTGTCCCACTAGTAATTCTTCATTCCTTGCCTCCACTTTCAAAAGCCCTTAAAAAGAGGGAAATCAACAATCTATTCCATCCGAATCTTCACCTTCGGAAGGTATGTCCTTAGTCTCTCTAGTTCTCGAGAAGCTTCAATTCTCTCCCATGGACATCTCTATATTTATACAATTCTGTTTGTCATTTTATAAGTCAATTGCCACCGTTGCTATCTCTACCAATAGTCATTCTTGCTTCAGGCTTGAGCGCTTCCATAATGACATCAACTGTCATCACAACGATGTTTACTCATCCGTCTCTACCCACTAGCTACCACCTTAGTACCAAATCCAAGAAGATAGGTGCACTGGAGGGTTTAGAGGATGACGAGGTTTCCACTGACAATGACATGGTTATCATTGGTGAGAAAGACTTGAAATAACTCCAATGGTGGAGAAGCTGGCGATTGACCTCTCTAAAATAATACCGCAAGTGCTCATCATTCCAAGCTCGTGGAATTGGGACCCCCTCTATAATCGATAACTTAAATGTTCCATCTCTAAGCATCTGTGCAATCATTGGACTTTCCTAATTCAGATCAAGTGCCGCTGCACCCGAAAAGACTCATTTCAAAACAAGGTCACCAATCTCAAAGGTACAATTTATGACTTTGGCACTAAACTGAGTGAAAAATAAAGAATAAGTGTGCTTTCTCTGATATGTGCTGGCAATCCTTACCACAAATTGCAAAGGATCTCAACCGTCTGTTTCATCTGAAGGCTGATACTCTTTTTCTTTTCTTTCCTGGATCATGGGCTTTATATATTTAGCCCAAATATGTAACATATATATTTTGCACTTGTATTCATTTTGTAATCTCTCAGTTTTCATAATATCAATAAAAAGATCTTTCTTCAATACCGTGCATTTCTAACTTGGTATCAGAGCCAATTCGAGTGCTAACTGCTCAAGTTGATCATTGATTACTGTCCATCAGTAAAATATCATCATTTGGACACCTCTCATCAAAGATTCATCATCTTCTCCTTTGAGAGTTGCTGCCATCATCAAAATCAGTGCCATGCCAGTTTACAACTCTGGCTGCATCTGATTTTTTCTTAAGGCTTAGTGGTACAGAGAATTCAATTCGTTGAAAACCGATCAAGAAAATCAAGAAAAAGGAATTTCAGTTGAATACAAGTATCAAGATTCAACTGAATTGTATTTTCTCTTATTCTCAATTCAAGATTTTCAAAGAAAGGATTCTGATACCTATTTCAGAGAAATCTGATTACTCATCATGAATCAAGATAGTGATACAAGTCCACAAGTGTCCAGCACAAGAGCATCCCTTGGCCAGAATCAACAAAATCCTATCAATGATCTGATGAATGCCACCATCAAACCCCAGAGTCAATTGCTCTCAATTCAACTTGATGAATCCAATTTTCTTCTCTGGAAACTGCAAGTGGAAACATCAATTAGAGGATATGGATTAGAAGATTATATTCTTGGTACCAAAGTTATACCACCAAAGTTTATCAAAGATAATGAGGACAAATTAACCCCAAATCAAGAATACATGGCACACCAAAGGCAAGATAGTCTTGTCTGTGCATGGATGATGTCATCCATAAGTGCTTCTATCTTGCCACAACTCATAGGCTGTAAAACTGCACAAGAAGTATGGACAACCATTGAAAGAAATTTCACATCTCAGTCATCTGCAAGAATCATGCACCATAAAAGACAGTTACAGACTATCAGAAAAAATGATATGAGTATGAATGAATATCTACTCAAAATCAAAGGTTTATGTGACCAATTAGCTTCAGCAGGACATAAAGTTCCTGATTCTGATCAAGTATTGTATATAATTAGTGGGTTGGACACTGAATATGAATCAGTTGTAGCAATTATCTCTACTATGGAACCAACACCATCACTACAGTTTGTATACTCTACTCTCCTGTCACATGAAGGAAGAATTGAGCATGGGAAAACAGCAAATTCAGATATATCAGTCAATTATATATATAACAAAGGTAAACAAGGCCAAGGAAGAGGTCAGTTCAATAACTATCAGAGAGGAGGTACTTCCAGTAGAGGCAGAAGAGGTGGTAGAAGTAATAACAACAACAAAATAAGATGTCAAATTTGTGAGAGATATGGACATGGGGCAAATAAATGCTACTTCAGATTCAACAAGGACTACACACCTACTCAGCAAAATAATAATGCCAATATCAATACTATTAATATGCCCAAGGATATCAACAACAGTGACCAACCAGAGATTTTAAACACTGAAAATGCTACAACAGATGACATATGGTATCCAGATTCTGGAGCAACGAGCCATGTAACCAACAATCTCAGCAATTTAAATTTGGGTAACAAAGAGTACAAAGGTATGCAAAATCTTTCTGTTGGTAATGGCAAAAATGCTCACATTACACATACTGGAAATGCAAGTTTAAATGGACCCAAGAAATTATTTCTGAAAAATTTACTAAGGGTTCCTTCAATCAAAAAAAATTTAATAAGTGTTTCCCAATTTGCAAAAGATAACAATGTCTTCTTCGAATTTTATCCTGATCATTGCATTATTAAAGATATACTGACTCAAGAAATCATTTTGCAGGGTAAAGAAATCAATGGATTATACAAATTTGATTTCTGTAACTCGAAAGTTTCTGAAAATGTAAAGAACCCCTGTGTGATGAATTTTATGAATGACAATGCATTCAATTTATGGCATTGCAAACTGGGTCATCCCAGTACAAAAATTGTAAAACATGTTTTGACTAGTAATAATATTTCCTTTAGTAATATTTCTGATTCATATATGTGCACTTCTTGCCAATTGGGAAAAAGTCACAAACTTGCATTTCCAGACTCACACACTTGCTATACAAAACCACTTGAACTAGTTGCTAGTGATTTATGGGGACCAGCATCTATTAGTTCTGATTATGGGTACAAATACTATATTTCTTTTATAGATGCATACTCAAGATTTGTATGGATTTATATGCTGAAAACCAAATCAGAGGCTAGCAATATAGTTATTCAGTTCATAAATAAGGTTGAAAATATGACTGGAAATCATGTTTGTTACTTTCAAACTGATGGTGGAAAAGAATTTTTACCACTGAAAACCTTTTTTGAAAGAAAAGAATTAATCACAGGACAACATGTCCATACACTTCAGAGCAAAATGGAATTATTGAAAGAAAACATAGGCATATTGTTGAAACTGGTTTGACCTTGCTAGCACAAGCTTCTATGCCCTTAAAGTTTTGGCCAGAAGCATTTAATACTGCTGTTCACTTAATAAACTTGCTTCCAGCCAAAAATCTCAATCTTAAATGTCCACAAGAAGTGCTAACTAAGGTCAAACCAGATTATAAACATCTAAAAATCTTTGGCTGCCAATGCTTTCCATGTTTAAGGCCATATAATACTCATAAATTAGATTTTAGATCTAAGCCATGCACATTCTTAGGATACAGTAATAAACAGAAAGGTTATAAATGTATTGATAGCAAAGGAAATATATATATTTCCAGACATGTAAGATTTAATGAACAGGTATATCCTTATAGCAATACTGCTATCAGAACCACTGAAAAAGTGAGAAATGCAAGAGTTGTCGTACCTGATTTACCTGATGGTGCTGAAGTTATACTCTCAAGTCAGCCCATGGATAAAGGCTCAAGCACCAACCCTAAACTCACAATGCCCACAGGGGAGCCAGGTCAAGAGCAAGATGACTGGGGAGATGGTAGCAATAATCAACAGGAGAACAGCTGTCAAAATGATAATCCAGATGTCAGCAATGACGCAGTGGCTTGCAACAGCCCTGATAATAATTCAAATACTACTGTTAGAAATAACATCAATATACATCCAATGCTAACTAGAGCAAAGTGTGGCATACACAAACCAAAAATTATTAACATTACTACAAATCAAGTAGAACCATCCTCTTACATAGAAGCTGTTCAAAATAATAAATGGAAAGCTGCTATGGAAGAGGAGTATAATGCTCTAGTTAACAAAGGAACTTGGACTCTTGTTAAAAAACCAGAAAACAAAAACATTGTTGGATGTAGATGGACATTCAAATTAAAAAGAAATGCTGATGGTTCAATTTCTAAATATAAAGCAAGGTTAGTCGCAAAAGGATATTCACAACAGTATGGGTTTGATCTCTCTGAAACATTCTCTCCTGTTGTGAAACCATCATCTATTAGAATCATTCTAACCATTGCTTTAAACAGAAATTGAAGCATCAAGCAATTAGATGTCAACAATGCTTTTTTGAATGGTGTATTACAGGAAGAAGTATTTATGGAGCAACCAGAAGGATTCACTCACAATTCAGAAATGGTGTGCAAACTCGACAAGGCCATCTATGGCTTAAAGCAAGCACCAAGGGTCTGGTTTGACAAACTCAAGTCAACACTTGTAAAGTTTGGCTACAAACCTCTAAAATCAGACAACTCCATTTTTACTAAGATTAATAATTTAACTACCATCTACATTTTAATCTATGTTGATGATATTATTATTACAGGAAGTAATGTAACAGAAATAAAGAAAGTCACTGAACTGCTCAATTCAGAGTTTTCAGTTAAGGATCTAGGTGATCTGAATTATTTTTTGGGAATTGAAGTTCAGAGACATGGAACTTCTGAAATGCATCTCAGTCAAAAAAAAAATATTGCAGACATACTGTCAAGAGCAAAAATGGACAGAGCCAATTCTCTACCAACCCCTATGATTACAAACCATCAACTATCAAAGTATAAAGGAGAGGCAATTCAAAATGCAAAGCAATACAGAAGTATAGTAGGTGCACTTCAATATGTCACTATCACAAGACCAGATATATCATTTAGTGTCAACAAAGTTAGTCAATACATGCAAAATCCCCTTGACAATCATTAGAGAGCTGTCAAAAGAATTCTCAGATATCTCAAAGGGACAATAAATCATGGTCTCATACTAAAAACAAGTCAGACTCTCAACATCAATGCATTTGCAGATGCAGATTGGGGAACGGACACAGACGATCGCAAATCTACATCTGGCTACTGTATTTACTTAGGAAAAAACCCAATTTCATGGAGCGCAAAAAAACAGAATACTGTATCACGTTCTAGCACTGAAGCAGAATTCAGATGTGTTGCTAGTGCAGCAGCAGAAGTTATGTGGGTGGAATCATTTTTAAGCGAGCTTAATATTACCACTAACAAAAAGGCAACGATTTGGTGTGATAATGTAAGCACAATTTTACTATCATCCAACCCAGTTCTTCATTCCAAAACAAAACATATAGAACTGGATCTCTATTTCATAAGAGAACAGGTTATAAAGGAAAAGCTAAGAGTTGGATACATACCATCCGTTCATCAAAAAGCAGATATACTTACTAAACCACTGTCAAGGCTCAATTTTACAAGACTGAGAGACGAACTCAACGTCGACACTGCAAATCCATGCCAGAGATCTCAGAGGACCATTTACATACCAGAATAGAGCTAGCGCAATCTTTTCTTTTCTCCTGTTGAGAATTGCTGAATCTCGCCTTCAATTCATGCAGCCGCCATGTTTTATTTTTCGTCACAAACCCTAACCTAAATCGGGTTTGAAGGGGGGAGTGAAAAATAAAGAATAAGTGTGCTTTCTCTGATATGTGCTGGCAATCCTTACCACAAATTGCAAAGGATCTCAACCGTCTGTTTCATCTGAAGGCTGATACTCTTTTTCTTTTCTTTCCTGGATCATGGGCTTTATATATTTAGCCCAAATATGTAACATATATATTTTGCACTTGTATTCATTTTGTAATCTCTCAGTTTTCATAATATCAATAAAAAGATCTTTCTTCAATACCGTGCATTTCTAACTAACTGCTTTGCTACTCATATCCGAGGAGCACCTACCATAAGATCAACATCTTGGCATTTTTCTTCAATCTATTAAAAAAACTCAAGAAAGAGATCCTTGTTCATCTTGGGAACATAATGCAGTCTTGTTTGAGAAGGGACTTTAACTTCGATCGATATTATGGCCTCGTAGCCTAAAACAAACAGAGTTTGGCTGGTCGTAGACCTATAGGATGTTTGATAAGCCCATAATGCTAGTGGTAACTCATCCACCCAGTTGCCCTTGGCTCTTTTTTGTCTTTTCTTAATGGTGGGCTCAATGTTCATCGCCTTGACCTTTCCATTCACTTGTGAGTGCGCTGCCGTTGAGAAGCTCTTTTCAATTTAGTAATGATCATAGAACTCTTTGAAAGTGGCACTCTCGAATCGAGTTTCAATATTAGTGATTATCTTCTATGGGACTTCGAACCTATATAAATTTTTCTTCACTTCAAAGTTGATCAACTTCTTTGAAGTAATCGTTATCAATGGTTCCATTTTATGATTTTTGTGAAATTGTCCACAGTCCTATCACATATTTTTCTCTACCTCTCAGTATCGGTAGCACTCCAATAATATCAATTACCATACCGAAGACATCCATAGGCTGACCATTTACGTAAGCTCATGGATATAGCTCTAGATGTCTTCACAAATCGTTGGCATTTATCACGTCTCCTTGAATAATTAGCCGCGTCTTAGTTAATTGTTGGCCAGAAGTATCCATAGTGAAGAACCTTCTTCGCTAACATCCCTCCAGTATGATCATCACAACTTCCTTCATTTACATCCAAAGGAATCTTCGTAGCTTTGTCTTTGGTGACACACCTCAGCAGGGTATTAAAAATCATCTCCTATGTAATACTCTTTCTTGCATAATGAACCAAGGCAGTTTGTGAAGGAGCTTCCGTTGTTCATTCTTTTCTTTCGGAGGAGTCCCTTACAGCAAATATTATTTAATTTGAGTCATCCACGACTCCTTCTCTTCATCGATCGCCATGACTCAATCAATATAATCATATGTGCTTGGAGTCGACAGGTCCTCTACTAGCATGATTCCCAAATATAGCATATCCCCATAGCTGGCCAATTTAGCTAATGAATCAATTTTCATATTCTCTTCCCTAGAGAAATGTGTTAACGGGTAGTGCTCTATATCATGTAGTAATTCCATGCATTTGTTAAGTAAGGGAAACTTTTTCTCCTTTAGCCTAAATTTCATTCTTCATCTGGAAGACCATCAATTGAGAGTCGCCAAACGCAACAACCCATAGTTTTACAAAATTAAATAATTAAATTAAAAAGGGTAAAATCATAATGTTTCATAAAGGGCAAAATAGTAAACGTTTACATGTTGGACTAGGCTTCAGGACCTGTCCAATTGTGTCCCGAATACTATTTACAATCAAAAAACATATATAACTTGCCAAATTTAGCTAAATGGGATAGGAATTTGAAGAAGTCAACCCAATGGCATTTTCATAATATAGTGATCATGAGATTTTAGGTAAAATATATGTTATTTCTGATTTATAAATAGAACTACAAACCTGTTTCTAATCTTATTTTAATCTAAAAACCTTACCACTAATCTCTCTCTAATGCTAAGTGAATTCGATATAGAAATCTCATTTTTTAACCGTTTTATTTCGTTTTCCGCTTCACACTTCTCTACCAAACTAAGGTAATTCATAACTTCTTTGTTTCTCAACAAATTCCGATGGAACCGATGGCTAATTGAAGGATCCAAAGAATACTACGATCTTATATCATTTGAAGGTGGAATTTGTAAGACCGAAGGTATATGTAACACCTTGAAAATTTTAATAATAAATTAAAACATTAATAAGGGTAAAAATATAATCATATAAAGGACAAAATAGTGAATTTTATAAATGAAGGAATTTGGGGAACCTGACTTTTCCACTGGGTCAAGTAGATTTTTCTTGCCCAAGTTCATATATAAGCTATTAGAAACGGATACCATATGAAGAAGTTGTAGGATGTTTGCTATAGCACGCATTTTCTGTTTTGCACCTATTTTGAAATTACGTTTAATAAGTAGTGCAAGAACAAAAAAACTTAATCGTTAAGAAATAAGTAGAACACGCAAGAATTACTCCAAGAAAAAGAAAGAAAAGAGAGAGTGTATAATGGTGAATGTGCATTTAAAAAAAAAACGGAAAAGTACTTACGTGCACAAAAATGGAGACGCTTCAAAGGAAAAACATTAATTATGACTGTACTTAATAGGTTGAGTATATTAAAAAGATGAAAAAGAGAAAGAATATATCAACATGTTTAAAAATGGTACAATTTTATCAATAAACATTAATAAAAAAGGAAGGCATTAGCGTAAAGAAAGTGGACATTAATTATCCTTTTATGGGATGTATTGCTGCAATTAATATATGTTGCGTGTGTTAAGAAGAGAGTGTAACAAAATACTTTAAAAAGAAAAAGTATATATCTGCTTTAATATATGTTAAAAAAAATAACAACAACCTATGCACAAAAGTAAAGGGTTATTTTGAAAAGAAAGTAACGAAATATGTATAAAAAGGAAGGCATTTAATAAAAGTTACATATTTTGAAAAGAAAATAGTTTGTCTAAAATTGTATGTGTGAAAGATAAATATATATGAAAGTAAAAGATTATCTTAGGAGAAGTGTATAGATAAAGACGCTAATTAATAATGAGATTTATTTCTAAACATAGGTAGCATAGTTTAAAAAAGGAGATTCAACTATATGTTTAGGAAGAATATGAATGCATGCATTGTTATAGAAACAAATATAACAAAATAAGAAAATGAATCTTTATTTAAAAAGAAAGAAAGAATACGATATTCCTTCATTAAATAAAAGGAAGAAAATATTCAATAAAAATAAAAGGTAAAATATGAATGAATAGTATCGTCTACCTTGATTAAATGGGTATTAATGACATTAAAGAGGGAAAAGTTATAACTTGGATATGGAAAGATAAATACTAGTTAAGTATTGAAAAAGAAAAGTAAATTACTTAACCACTGTCAAGATGCATAATACATACATACATATATACATATATATATATGTATGTATTTATGCTTAAATGGTTGATGATATATATATATATATATATATATATATGTGTGTGTGTGTGTGTGTGTGTGTATAAACCAATGAATTTATTAGAATTAGAATGACATAAAAGAGTATAATGAAAAGATTTTATTTAGTATATTAAAAGAAAATAAATATAAACTAATTGATCTTGATGGTAAAAAGAACGTACACAGAAGATTTAAATGTACAAAATTTAATGGTTAAGAAAGTCTTAACTAAATAACTATCTGGATTCGATATATTAATCCAAAAGCATAGATTTAACCAAATATTTTTTGTAACGACCCAGGATTTTTATTAATTAAAATTTAAATATTTAATTAATTTTAAATATTAATAAGTGAAATTTATAAGTCAAATAAATTTTAATTCGAATAATTGGATTTAATTGAATAATTAAATCGGTAATTTAATATGTTAAATTATGGAAATAATTGAAAATTACGTTAAATATGATTGAAAATGATTTGTAAAATTTTATTTTATCATGTTGGAGTTAGAATGATATTTTAGAACTTTTAAAATCGAATTAAAAGTTTATTTGTGAAAATTGAATATTTTAATATTTAAATCGACTAGTGAAAATAATCAATTTTTGAACAGTCTCAGAATTGGACGAAACCAGTTCCATTGGGTCCGTAATAGTTAGTTATTATTGGATTTAAATTTTCGTGTCAATCGGAGTTATCGTTTGAGCGTGGCAGCTCGAAACGCATCGAATTGTTTTTAATATTAATTTGGCGAGTTAAAATAGTCATTTTTCAAAAAGTCTCGGATTTCGACGAAACCAGTTTCATCGGATCCGTAATGTGATATTATTGTAAGGTTTCAAATTTCGTGTCAATTGGATTTACCGTTTGTCCGGTACAAATTAAACGTTTGGAGTTAGTGAGAATTTTGAGTAAAATTAAACGTCCGTTTAATTTTGTTCGAAATAAATCGCTAAAACGAAAATAAAATCAAGGTGAGAACTTCTCACTCAATCGAATCAGTTTCGATTTTATTTTAAATAGTTAGATTTAAAATATTTGAATGTATGTTTGAATGATGATTGTTATCTATTGATTGTTAAAATAGACATTATACGCCGTTAGTAAGCGGATGTTATTTATTAAAAACATATACCGCGAATATTTCATAAACAGTGAAATTGGTATTATATATAATAGCAATATATATATATTGGCATATGTATATATTGGAGTTATTGATTTCCCGCATTTTTTAGCGGATGAGACCCTATTGCGCCGTCTATTAAGCGGATAATATTTTAAATCCCATATACCGCGATAATTCCGTACTGGAGCGGAATTGGTATTGTGCTAATGTTTGTGGGTGCAGGAAAAAAGGTTGGAGGGATCCAATTGGATTCCTCAACAGTATTTATTTGATTTCAGATATTTTGATATTTGATGGATTATCATATCGATATATGATATCGTTGTTGTCGTGATTGGCTATTTGGTATGTAGCATCATTGGACCAAACTGTGGAATTTTAAAATGATTTTTAAAGTGATTTTCGAAAATATACTATATGTTTGGAATTGATTCGTTTTAAATAAATAAACGTTATAATTTTTAAAGTTATAAAAATTATGATTTTGAGAAATACGATTAAAGGTTGATTTTTGAAAATATGGGATTAATGATTTTATAAAAGAGTTAATCGGGATTTTTGAATTTATTATAAAAAGTTTAAATATAGGATTTATAAAATTTAATTATTATATAAATCAAAATGGTGAAATTATAAAAGAGATTAAAGATGTTTTAAAAGAATAATAGTATAAATTGATTTTATAAAGGATTTATAAATTGATATTTATAAATTAAAATATTTGAGTTATAAAACGAGTTTTTATAAGTGTTAGAATGAATTATGAATGGATTTCATAAATGAATGAAATTCATAGAATTATAAACGGTGAAGTTATAAATGGAATTTTATAAGCAGTAGGTTTATAAAATTTATAAAGTTATTAAAAGAATGGTTTTGGATAAATAATTGAATCTTATAAGTTATAAGATTTATAATTATGAAGTTTAAAGGAATGATTTTGTAAAATAATCGTATTATAAACATTTGACTTATAATATGAATTTTTAGTATATCATTGAGATATAAATTGAACAGGTTAATAAAGGAATTTATAAACGTTGTTTTATAAATTCGCAAACGACTTATTTTAAGAAGTAAATTGTTGTAACCTATTAATGGAGTTATATTCACGTTTTTGAATGTGAATAATCTTTTGAAATAAAATGAATAGAAATGATGAAATTTGTTAACAAAGTATATTCACGTTTTTGAATAGTGAATAATATGTTAAAGAAAATGTTTAGAATGTGATATTTTAAATAGAATTAAAACGATCTAACGATGTTTTAAAATGTGCTGAGATTCGAAACCATAGATTTCAATATTTATTGTTGAAATAGACGCTTTCGAGAAATAAAAGGGAATGGTGGACTATAACACTGTTGTTATAGTAAATGATTCCGAAAGAAAATGTTTTGTATAGTATTGGGATTTATATATCTATTTTTAATTTCGAATCCCTATACTAGTGATTTTTGGGACGTCGTAACGATGTTTTACGCAACATTCGTTTTGGCCCAAATAAATATGTTTAAGAGAATGATTTCCTTAAAGAATGAAATATATACTTAATTTCGATTTAAGTATATTGAATATTTTCCAAGTGTTGAAAATAAATGGATTTGTGAATTACTTATTAAATAAGTATGGAAATGTTTTTCGATATAAAGTGAACATTTTGAGAATTTATCTTTTTGAAGATAAATTGAAATGAATAATTGAAATCGTATATGCACGGATATTTTGAAATATAAATTCACTAAGGAATTTATAAAAGAAAGTGGAATTTGTATGAAAATAAATATTGATTTATTTTTGAAGTATTGAAAATAATATATCTTGTAAGGATATTTTAGAAAATAAATAATTTGGAAAATTATTTGGAAACTGGTGATGTGTGCATCTCCATTGATAGTACAATAACCGACTATCAATATTTCCCTTTGAATGGGTAATTGATGTGATTTGTTTGAATTTGAATGCCACACTTATTTTTGAATAAGCGCTCACTATTCGGGTTAACCGGGAAAGGACCATGGGATCGTATAACCCATTCTGAATATGTGATACGTCGTTGTGAATTGCATTTGAAGATCGGTGTTGAAGACCGGATCTTTTTGAAAGCGAAAGGACAACTCGTCGATTGTCTTTGCACCGAGTAGCTACGGTATAGAGACTCCCTATGTGATGGGAAGTCCGGACGTGATTAGAGATTATCCGGATTGCAAGGACTTCTTTGTAAGTGCCTTCGGTTTTGTTCGAGCCCGGAACAGACTTGTATGGATTGTATGTCTGACATTACAAATTGAGATATAAAGCCGATTTCATTCAAATATATTTCTGTTGGTGGCGGAGAATTTATTCTTTTAGCTTAACACCCTTCTCTGAGACGTACGAGCTCAGAGGTTATGTAGTTGAAGGTTATCAGCGATATATTCCCAATTTGGTAATGTGACATGCTGAGTGTTGCTGTAAATGATCATTATGTTGATTATTTGTGATAGGATCATTTATTTGATCGTCTATCTTGGTGATCATTTCTATGATCATTTGTTGACCCAAAGCATGGCTTTTGTATAAAGTATGTTTTTGTGGACGTGACTTCGTCGAGCCTCACACCCCGTGAATGGTCAAAACAGGAAAGATGCGGCAAGGTTATGAGGGGTAGCGCCCTTTAGGATGTGTGCATTTCCTTCTGGAAAAGGGTGGTATCATGGTATGGAGCCCAGATACTTACTCATGCTGAAAACACTTTATGATTGGGTGAATTGATTGCGAGCGCTCGGTTGAAAGGTCCCAAAGGACCGGGGGATGGCATATTCGGTCAGTTGTTACTCAGTTAGGGGTAACCCGGCCTTGTGTTGGTAGAGATCTGGTTTGGTTCTCGGGGATGTCCATCCAGAGGCATTCTCATGTGGCAATGGGAAGTTCCTTGGCCTGATCATTCGTTGGAAATCCAAAGAAACAATACGAGACTTGTACGGTTTTAGTTGTATAATCTGCTATGGAATGTGGCGGTAACCTGCTATTGAACATAGTTAGCTATAGTAGGCATACGATAATGGTTGTATGTTGGCTAAGATTTATATTCTACTTTCGAAATAAATTTTTCCTACACTATGCACTAGTAATAATATAAAATGTTCTTTTTAATGCGTATCAAGCATCTTTGACTATCATAAGGAGAAATCTCCTCCGATTCTGCGTTTGCATTGTGTGTGTGTGCGGGAGGCCTTATGGTAGTCTCATTTTTAAAAGCATTGCGAATTGACTTTAAAAATATTCCTATATTTTGATTTTTAAAGATAAATAAACTGTTTTGTGTTCTCACACCAGTCTTGCTTATGCTAGGTGATATGTGATGGGGGGTTCTCGCTTCGCGGTTTGGTGGCGAGCGGGAGACTCTTACCCCCACACGTCCTCTTTACGGGGTTGGTTAGGCGAAGCCGTGACATTCGAAAGGGTGGCCGTAAAAGCAAGTTTGGGATATCAGTGTAAGCCACGGTGGGGCTGGGATGGTTGAAAAGCCTACCGGTTGTGACCGCTGACGGTACGGTCCTGACAATGTGGTATCAGAGCATATGGTTAAGCGACAACCATGGTTCTGTTGGGTGTTACTCATTAGAGATAGAGTCAGCAGTACTCTAGAATGAGTTTGAGTGTAATAATAGATATGAGCGCGTATTTGTTAGTGAATATAAAATTTGTTTTTGAATCGGGTAAATAAGATAATTCTGCCCAAAACTATTTTGTATAGAAAAGAAATGATTTTCTATGAATTATTATAGTATATAGTTGCATGGTTGTTAAGAAGTGATAATATTAAATTATTATCATTAGTATATGGAATTAAATAAAATGGATCGAATTCAAGTAAACTAACTTGATAAATTATTAATTCATGGACTAATGAATTGGAATTTGAATTGGTTAAATTAAAGTTTAGTCGGGAGCTAAATTTGAAGATAAATTTGAATTTGTATATAAATTCAAGTAAGTAAAAGAAATAAATTGAAATTTCCTTTGTTAGTAATTAAGTAAATTCGAGATGAATTGAATATGGAAATTGAAAATTGAAATGAATTAGTGAATGAAACTAATTTAAAATAGTAATATGAATTACTGAATGAAAGTTAATCAATAGAATTCAAAATTTAAATTGAGAATTGAATTTGAATGAAATTTAAATTGTGAAATGGAATTGAAATGCAGAATTGAATCAAAATGGATATGTAACTTCAACAGTGAAGTAAAAACGTATAAGAAGTATATGTTGGAAATTTTGTAATGGAATTGGCAAAATAGTTTGAATGTTGGATTTGGATGCTACTACTAGCAGGTTATACAGGTGTATAAAGGAATTGAGATTTTGATTTCGAAGATAAAAATTTAATTGCTCGACAAAAAGGTACGTATTTCAATTTCAGTATGAGATTTGATGACTTTCTTCTCTAGCCACTTGGCTTTTCTCTTTTCTTTTTGATTCTGAGGGGCCATGGTGCCATTTTGTAGTCGTACCGATCGAGCCGCGCAAAGGAAACGCTGACGAAATTTTTCGAAAATTTAAGGCGTTAGAAAAAATTTGAGAAAATTGGAAAATTGTGAAAACTATAACTTTGATTTGGAATTGAAAGTTAAACATTAGTAGTTTTTTTTGAAAATATAACTAAGTATGATTTGAAAACTTAGTAAAGTATTATAAGAAGTTTAACTATGAATTTTGGAAAAATTAATAGATTCTATAACTTTTCTTACTTGATAATTTCGAGGACGAAATTCTTTTAAGGGGGAAGATTGTAACGACCCAGGATTTTTATTAATTAAAATTT
Source organism: Allium cepa (assembly GCA_030765085.1). Lineage (NCBI taxonomy): Eukaryota > Viridiplantae > Streptophyta > Magnoliopsida > Asparagales > Amaryllidaceae > Allium > Allium cepa. Next base: position 496,875,467 of record CM060929.1, read on the forward strand.
GAATATTTAATTAATTTTAAATATTAATAAGTGAAATTTGTAAGTCAAATAAATTTTAATTCGAATAATTGGATTTAATTGAATAATTAAATCGGTAATTTAATATGTTAAATTATGAAAATAATTGAAAATTATGTTAAATATGATTGAAAATGATTTGTAAAATTTTATTTTATCATGTTGGAGTTAGAATGATATTTTAGAACTTTTAAAATTGAATTAAAAGTTTATTTGTGAAAATTGAATATTTTAATATTTAAATCGACTAGTGAAAATAGTCAATTTTTGAACAGTCTCAGAATTGGACGAAACCAGTTCCATTGGGTCCGTAATAGTTAGTTATTATTGGATTTAAATTTTCGTGTCAATCGGAGTTATCGTTTGAGCGTGGCAGCTCGAAACGCATCGAATTGTTTTTAATATTAATTTGGCGAGTTAAAATAGTCATTTTTCAAAAAGTCTCGGATTTCGACGAAACCAGTTTCATCGGATCCGTAATGTGATATTATTGTAAGGTTTCAAATTTCGTGTCAATTGGATTTACCGTTTGTCCGGTACAAATTAAAACGCCTAGAAAATCGTTTAAATCGGTTTAATTTAAATTGAACGTTTATAGCCATAACTCGCACAGATGTCCGAATTAGCTTTCGAAACCTGTTCCATTGTGTCCGGAACGCGGGGTAAACCCTAGAAACGCTGGTTACGGCGCGTAAATCGGAGTTCGGAATCTCCGGATTGAATAGTGTTTGATAAAATTCTATAAATAGACCACCATCACAAATAAAATAAAAAAAAATCTAAACCCTAATAACTGCACAGCCGCCACCCTCTTCTTCCAATGGCCGAAATTTACAGTTCTATCTCCTCAAATTCCATCAACCAATTCAAGAATCCTTCAACATGAAACTTGTAGATCATGTTGCGAACTAGCTATTCAACGGTTGAGATGTGAAATGGAGCTATATATGGTGAGTTACATAGCCGCGTTCGTCTGCGTCTTGGCACGGTTTTCGGAGCTCATGAGGTGACCGAGCTCTAAGATCTTGGGGCCGAAGTTTGCTCGTGTCGTGCTCTTCGAGATGCAAGTTCCTGATCGTCTTCAAAACATTCGTGGTGGTTGCAAATTTAAACCCTAAATGGGTATGGTTGGGTTCGGTTCTAGCATGTATTACCTGGAGATGATACGAAGAGATGGAAGAAGCTAATGCACGGCTCTGATGGCTTGGGGTTGGAATCAACGGTGGATGATGAGCTGTAGGTTTAAATATAAAAATTTATGTTGTAATTAGTTTATATAAATCGTGTAAAACTTTGAAAATTCATAACTTTTTCATACGAGGTCGAAAATGCGCGAAACAAGAAGCGTTGGAATCGTATGGACGAGCACTACGCTATGGAATTGGATTGGAGTCGTTTGGAGTTAGTGAGAATTTTGAGTAAAATTAAACGTCCGTTTAATTTTGTTCGAAATAAATCGCTAAAACGAAAATAAAATCAAGGTGAGAACTTCTCACTCAATCGAATCAGTTTCGATTTTATTTTAAATAGTTAGATTTAAAATATTTGAATGTATGTTTGAATGATGATTGTTATCTATTGATTGTTAAAATAGACATTATACGCCGTTAGTAAGCGGATGTTATTTATTAAAAACATATACCGCGAATATTTCATAAACAGTGAAATTGGTATTATATATAATAGCAATATATATATATTGGCATATGTATATATTGGAGTTATTGATTTCCCGCATTTTTTAGCGGATGAGACCCTATTGCGCCGTCTATTAAGCGGATAATATTTTAAATCCCATATACCGCGATAATTCCGTACTGGAGCGGAATTGGTATTGTGCTAATGTTTGTGGGTGCAGGAAAAAAGGTTGGAGGGATCCAATTGGATTCCTCAACAGTATTTATTTGATTTCAGATATTTTGATATTTGATGGATTATCATATCGATATATGATATCGTTGTTGTCGTGATTGGCTATTTGGTATGTAGCATCATTGGACCAAACTGTGGAATTTTAAAATGATTTTTAAAGTGATTTTCGAAAATATACTATATGTTTGGAATTGATTCGTTTTAAATAAATAAACGTTATAATTTTTAAAGTTATAAAAATTATGATTTTGAGAAATACGATTAAAGGTTGATTTTTGAAAATATGGGATTAATGATTTTATAAAAGAGTTAATCGGGATTTTTGAATTTATTATAAAAAGTTTAAATATAGGATTTATAAAATTTAATTATTATATAAATCAAAATGGTGAAATTATAAAAGAGATTAAAGATGTTTTAAAAGAATAATAGTATAAATTGATTTTATAAAGGATTTATAAATTGATATTTATAAATTAAAATATTTGAGTTATAAAACGAGTTTTTATAAGTGTTAGAATGAATTATGAATGGATTTCATAAATGAATGAAATTCATAGAATTATAAACGGTGAAGTTATAAATGGAATTTTATAAGCAGTAGGTTTATAAAATTTATAAAGTTATTAAAAGAATGGTTTTGGATAAATAATTGAATCTTATAAGTTATAAGATTTATAATTATGAAGTTTAAAGGAATGATTTTGTAAAATAATCGTATTATAAACATTTGACTTATAATATGAATTTTTAGTATATCATTGAGATATAAATTGAACAGGTTAATAAAGGAATTTATAAACGTTGTTTTATAAATTCACAAACGACTTATTTTAAGAAGTAAATTGTTGTAACCTATTAATGGAGTTATATTCACGTTTTTGACTGTGAATAATCCTTTGGAATAAAATGAATAGAAATGATGAAATTTGTTAACAAAGTATATTCACGTTTTTGAATAGTGAATAATATGTTAAAGAAAATGTTTAGAATGTGATATTTTAAATAGAATTAAAACGATCTAACGATGTTTTAAAATGTGTTGAGATTCGAAACCATAGATTTCAACATTTATTGTTGAAATAGACGTTTTCGAGAAATAAAAGGGAATGGTGGACTATAACACTGTTGTTATAGTAAATGATTCCGAAAGAAAATGTTTTGTATAGTATTGGGATTTATATATCTATTTTTAATTTCGAATCCCTATACTAGTGATTTTTGGGACGTCGTAACGATGTTTTACGCAACATTCGTTTTGGCCCAAATAAATATGTTTAAGAGAATGATTTCCTTAAAGAATGAAATATATACTTAATTTCGATTTAAGTATATTGAATATTTTCCAAGTGTTGAAAATAAATGGATTTGTGAATTACTTATTAAATAAGTATGGAAATGTTTTCCGATATAAAGTGAACATTTTGAGAATTTATCTTTTTGAAGATAAATTGAAATGAATAATTGAAATCGTATATGCACGGATATTTTGAAATATAAATTCACTAAGGAATTTATAAAAGAAAGTGGAATTTGTATGAAAATAAATATTGATTTATTTTTGAAGTATTGAAAATAATATATCTTGTAAGGATATTTTGGAAAATAAATAATTTGGAAAATTATTTGGAAACTGGTGATGTGTGCATCTCCATTGATAGTACAATAACCGACTATCAATATTTCCCTTTGAATGGGTAATTGATGTGATTTGTTTGAATTTGAATGCCACACTTATTTTTGAATAAGCGCTCACTATTCGGGTTAACCGGGAAAGGACCATGGGGTCGTATAACCCATTCTGAATATGTGATACGTCGTTGTGAATTGCATTTAAAGATCGGTGTTGAAGACCGGATCTTTTTGAAAGCGAAAGGACAACTCGTCGATTGTCTTTGCACCGAGTAGCTACGTTATAGAGACTCCCTATGTGATGGGAAGTCCGAACGTGATTAGAGATTATCCGGATTGCAAGGACTTCTTTGTAAGTGCCTTCGGTTTTGTTCGAGCCCGGAACAGACTTGTATGGATTGTATGTCTGACATTACAAATTGAGATATAAAGCCGATTTCATTCAAATATATTTCTGTTGGTGGCGGAGAATTTATTCTTTTAGCTTAACACCCTTCTCTGAGACGTACGAGCTCAGAGGCTATGTAGTTGAAGGTTATCAGCGATATATTCCCAATTTGGTAATGTGACATGCTGAGTGTTGATGTAAATGATCGTTGTGTTGATTATTTGTGATAGGATCATTTATTTGATCGTCTATCTTGGTGATCATTTCTATGATCATTTGTTGACCCAAAGCATGTCTTTTGTATAAAGTATGTTTTTATGGACGTGACTTCGTCGAGCCTCACACCCCGTGAATGGTCAAAACAGGAAAGATGCGGCAAGGTTATGAGGGGTAGCGCCCTTTAGGATGTGTGCATTTCCTTTTGGAAAAGGGTGGTATCATGGTATGGAGCCCAGATACTTACTCATGTTGAAAACACTTTATGATTGTGTGAATTGATTGCGAGCGCTCGGTTGAAAGGTCCCAAAGGACCGGGGGATGGCATATTCGGTCAGTTGTTACTCAGTTAGGGGTAACCCGGCCTTGTGTTGGTAGAGATCCGGTTTGGTTCTCGGGGATGTCCATCCAGAGGCATTCTCATGTGGCAATGGGAAGTTCCTTGGCCTGATCATTCGTTGGAAATCCAAAGAAACAATACGAGACTTGTACGGTTTTAGTTGTATAACCTGCTATGGAATGTGGCGGTAACCTGCTATTGAACATAGTTAGCTATAGTAGGCATACGATAATGGTCGTATGTTGGCTAAGATTTATATTCTACTTTCGAAATAAATTTTTCCTACACTATGCACTAGTAATAATATAAAATGTTCTTTTTAATGCGTATCAAGCATCTTTGACTATCATAAGGAGAAATCTCCTCCGATTCTGCGTTTGCATTGTGTGCGTTTGCGGGAGGCCTTATGGTAGTCTCATTTTTAAAAGCATTGCGAATTGACTTTAAAAATATTCCTATATTTTGATTTTTAAAGATAAATAAACTGTTTTGAGTTCTCACACCAGTCACATGACTGACTCGGAGTTTATTGTTTTCATTCCTAAACTCTGGGTGCCCACCAATTTCCACACGGGCAGTTAAGAGTTAGGTTTATCAGGATATTCTGGATATCAGGAGTTGCTGGAGGCAAGCTGGATGGCATGGCGTAATTACTAGTATATAGTATTTCTTTTCCGCTGTTTGATGTTGTTTGTTGTTGTTGTTGTACACTCTGATGATGTAATGAAATGTAATGTGATGTAATGTAATAACTGATATAGTTCTTTGTTTAAAGATTATTCATTTATTTATTATATGTTGTTCCGCTGCGATTGTGAGATTCTGATATTGTTCTGCTGTTTTCTGTTCCGTTCTATTTTCCGTTCTATTTTCTTTTCTCTCTATTTTCTATCTTCTTATCTCTTCTTCTGTCTTTTTCTTTTTCTTAAAACCCTAAGTGTTCGGTTTTCCGTCGTTCGATTGCTCGGCAGTCGATAAAGTGAGTATCGATGTTGAATTTTCGAAAGACGAAGAATCGGGTTCTTACATTTTTACTTGAGGATGAAGAAATTAATTAGTGTGTAGGATGAAAACAAAGACTCTTCTAGGGTTAAACAGCGGTTAGAATTAATGTAAATCCATTATAAACGTACATCTAACCTGAACCCTAATTCATCACAACTATTAGTCAATGTATCAAAACTCTACCAAACTTCTTCTTTCTAATTATAAACTTTCTTCAATATAGATTAAAATAAAAGAAGAGATATAAGTCTAAATTAAAAGAAGAGATTTGGTAAAATTAACAAAGAGGAAATCCCCACATGTAGACAAAGATGATTCCAAGCGGAGTAAGTGTACGGAGAGGCAGTTTCCAAGCAAGCAAAGAGGAAGAGCTTAGGCTTTGAGGTGAGTGGGCACAATAATAAGTTTATTTCTTTAGTAAATTTTAAACTATTCTAACTAGTTTATGCTGTTGGAAATCCTAATTCAATATGATAAACCCTAATAAAATTTGTTAGAAACCCTAAATGGAATTCTTAAACCAAGAATATAGTTCATGATAAGTGACACTGGTTGTATACCTATTTTATATTTAAACCCCAAATCAAATTGCTAATTTAATTATAATCTAGCCACCTAGTAATTAGGGTAAATTAAAATTTGCTAATGACTAGAAATTAAACCAAACAATCGACAGCCAAGAAAGGTAAAAATTCTAACTTTACTACACGGCCGATCGACCTTCGAACTCTAGCGATCGAAAGGTAGCAGCCAACATTAGGGTAACAATGATTGACCGTTTGAAGTGAAAAATGCACAGATTGAACCTTGGCCTAAGGCCCAAGTTAAATAATAAAAATCATATAATTTACAAATAAATTGTATAAATGATAGATTACTATTTTGAGCCTATTTTAGGTTATGCAAATGCGTTTGAGAGGATAGGGAAATTGGTTCCCTATCAGAGTGGTTAGGCAATGTAATTCACAATGTTTGATACTGGTATGGGAGAATATATTTCGCAATGTTTGATTTTGGCATAAGCAATGTATATCACATTCACGAAGTTGATTAGGATGATTTACTTCGCATAGACTCGGGGGTGTTCCATATGGGTAGGCGCAACACTGTCGAAGATGCTTTTTGAGAGATTTCAGCACTAACAGTAGATCCAAGTACACATTTCGGAACAACATAGTATAGGTGGACGTCGGTGTAGTACAATAAGTGGCTATAGGAAATTAGTAAATTTGGGCCCAGTACTAATAGGAATTCTTATGAGATGGACCCCGGTGCAATACAATATTTGACATTTTGCCATTACAATCGAGAGATGGACATAGGTGCACAAGATGAGTCATTATACGACTTTGCATTTCTGGTGTTCTCTCTCTTTGAGCGTGGTGTTGATGCAGTTATGATGGGAGAGTAGTTCCCATTTTGGCCGATCATTAGTGTGAGATTCGATCAGTAGGTTCAACTCATTGTGTTAGATAAAATCCATAGGTATTGGACATTAGGAATGCACCGACACTTGTTACACAACCTATATCACTTATAATAGTTTTAAAGTTAGTTACGTGATCATCGTATTAATCTTGCACTCATTCACCATAGATTTTTTCTGACCTACGCCCTTCTTTTCATTTCCCCCACCATAGGATGATAGGTTAGCAGTTGTTTGAGCATAGTATGTGAAGGAAGGAGCCTCCCATTAGAGTTTCCCATAACATTTATTTTTCTTCATGTAGTTTCCTATTGCATAAAATGTTGTAAAACTTATATAGTATTTTGGAAAAACAATGTATATGTAAATCAAGTATTTTGGAGATTGTTTTTCTGAAATGTCTGTTATAGTTTAATTCCTTTCGCTGTGTGATATGAAAGTGTGGAATGTCTTAGAATACTACCTTTATTGTTTGCAACCAAATTGGTCACAATCAGCCAAGAATAGATTCGTGTAGAGAAGCAAATGAAGAAATTAAAATTGAAACCAAGGAGTAGAATTAACTAGCAGACTAACAAAAGCAATAATCAATAGCACAAAAATTTATAGTGGTTCGGCGCTGTATGCCCACGTCCACTTTGAAGATTATCTGTACTGATCCACTAATAATCTGATTACAGCAGCAAGAAATAGGAAAAACTTGATTGCAATAAAGACTAAAGTAACCAGCAGCTTTAAAGACCCCTAAAGTGAACCATGGCCTATATTTATAAGGAGAGATGATGAGACATTTCGTTAAGGTTTCGATAGAAGGCTCTCTAGGTCCATAGGGGCCCGCTATAATGATCGGCATATCTAACTCGACCATCAGGAATGATCAGCCTAAATCTAGCCAATCCTTTTTCTAGTCTCCAATTTTAGTGCGATCATTTTTGGAGGGTCCCACATGTATCGTGATATTGCTTTTGAAACATGGAATCATTTTAACTTGTAACTTAGGAGATATGGATCGATCTTGGTTGAAATTGGATTATGCACTGGAACATACCGATCTTTTTTAAGACTCGGCCAAAACGATCAACCAATAACAATCGACTAAATCCTAAATGCAACTTAGGACTCATGATTGTTTTTGTAAGCCTCAATCTTCATTTTGTAGATTTCCTGGAGGTTCCAAAAGGATTGGCCTTATGGATCTTGAGATATTGAGTGTTCTCCGATGATTTGAACTATCTTATGAATCGTTCGTGATTGATCCTTACAAATCATTGCTTTGTTTGTAACTCGAGCATATGAATTCCGATCGACTACAAATTTAAAATATAAATTCATGGGGCCATGCTAGTTACTACATGCTGACTGCACCTCAATTGGATTCCGGTCCAAGTCTGCTCGAACATCATCCATACTATTGTATGTAATCGATTCCTAAGGCTATTGACCATTCGTTTCTAGCCAAGTCGATGATATGACAGCCTTACCAAAAGGCGGTATAATATTTTCCCCTCGAAGTACTTCTTGTATCATACATGACATGCTTTGAATCGTCGTAAACCATAACCATCTAAAAGAAAACCATTTGGTTCATTAAGTAGTAGCTATCCTTCCGTTGGGTAGTTTTTTTTTCGAAGGTTGTATCCTCCTTATTCATCATGACAATTGCTCGATTTCCAATGGCATAAACATGGGATCACGACTTTTTAACAATCATCTTGTTTTTACCCTAGCAATTTCCAAGCTTCAACAACTTAGCTTTAGTTTTCCTCTAGTCGCCTCCAGATGACTATTCAGTTTTTAATATTAATTTTAGAAAAATAAATTTTTAAACGTATATCGTACCTATATGTGTAAGCACCTGACTCCCGATCACAATTACATATTCAGAGTCATTGTCAAATTAATGGAGATAGCGTTCTATAAATAGTTTCTGCCAGTCGTCATTTTTTCAAGCATGCTCTCTTCCCCCCTTTTTTTCTTTTTTTTAATCCATATGTTTTTATATATCCATAATATTCCATTGTTTAGAAAACAAATATCAAACTACTCATGATCATGAAAACGATCGGCATAAGCTAGGTTATGGAACGATTGGCATAAGGCTTGGAAGTGGAACGATCAGCATAAGGATTGGGAATGGAACGATCGACATAAGGCTTGGAAGTGGATAGATCGGCATAAGGCTTGGATAGGGACAATCGGCCAAATCTTCAGGCGTAGGATGATCGGCTAAATTTTTTAGACCAAAAACAATCGGCTAAATCCCTTTCCTTTACAATGCTTTACACCTAGACATTTTCCTTCACTCTCTTCCCATCTTTCCATTCTGAACCGAAAAAAGTCGAGCCTCTCTGCCTTCTTCCTACTGATCCTCGCAACAATCACCATAAAGTCATCATCCTTCGAATCGATTTCAAATCCTCTTTCTTTAGATTCAAACTTAGGTAGCATGAATTCTATACTTGCTTCATAATTTTAAGAACGGAGTGGCTAGGGATGAGTGAATACCTACTTTTCTTTATTCTTACAATTGTATGCAATGGAGATGAAATGGCTAGGGATGAATGTATTACCACTTTAGTCGATCGCTCTCTGATGTAGATGGTGCTTTGGACATGAAGATGTTGTACGATCGATCATCCATGATCATTCTTGGTCGATTGGTGAAGCTACTGGAAGTTGGAGCTTGAAGATCACCTACGAATGATCGACTATAACTTAGAGTTGGAGGCTCATTCGAACAATCAATGGGTCGTTGTGAACGATCGGCTAATGTTGTCTTAGGGAAACGATCGGCCTAAATTCACATACTTGAACGATCGACATAGTTTACAAATGAACCTTTGTTTTTATAAAATGGAATATAGATGGGTAAACTTGAACTAAACAATGAGCTTTGGCCTTTCGTACTTGGATAAACATTAAAACTTGTATAAGACTTGCATATGATCTGAACTTCATATTTGATAGCAAATTGCTTTATAAACATGATACGAACCAATGCCTTTAACTATCATCTTGAAAATCATCAGTGTAACAACTAAACTTTTCCTCCCTGACAATCAATCGTGAAACTCGAGCTACATCATTTCCCGATGAGATACAAAAATAGTTGAGACGGTCAGGAATGATGGTCTCTCTGGTTAAATTTCTATGTCTCGTTTCCTTTTCAGTCTTCAATTTTGCATAACTTATTACTATATTGAATAGAATCTTATCACACCACACAAGCACTCACCATGCACTAGGAGGTACAGATTACTTTATCTAATCATGAGTTTTACAAAGTCTAATAGCAATGGGACCTAGATGTTTCGGGCATCTTGCAACTATGCCGGTTGGATCATCTTCCCAAAGGAATAACTCTGACATAGAATTAAGTTCAACAGCTGAGTCCGATAGTCCATCATGCAGTCATCATTCGAAACAACCGGAAAGTCCAGGTCCTCAATTTGGTCTCTCTTAAGTTGTCCTCGTCTTTCCACCAAAGCTATCAATCCTACTCTCGATACTCTAGAAGACGTGGTCATTCTTGAGAATCCTTCTGATTCGGAAGGTTCAAAAATTAAAGAAAATGCTCTCTTAAAGAATTTGCATAAGGCATGGAATTCCCCTTGACGACTTGTTGGTTCCATCACGAGATGATAAGATTCACAGAACCCCTGAAGGGTATACAGCGTGCAGTAAGTTTATGTGCTAGGTGGAATGCATTCACGTTTAAACTTGTACATTCGGGAGATTCTATATTATTTAAGGATAGCTTCAGCACAAGTCCACCCAAATGGCTATGCTCTCCCTAATTGTACTTATATGGTATTTATGGAGTTCCTTCACCGTCCTGCCACCATCGAAGATATTCGATTTATTTTTACTTTCAAGTAGCGGATATGGAGTCTCTCATTTACCCTTCATGAATCAGCAAAGAGGTGTAGATTCTGATCGGCACGTGGAACAAGCTAAGTGCCTTTAAAAGCGGATCATTTTTTGTTCGTTGGCCGGCCGTCTGTGCTGGACAGTGGCTAGAAAGACGTAAGTGTTACCCAACATTTTCATGATAGCACAGAAAAATGATATCCAGGTTGCCTTCCTGACTATGCTACTCCTTTGCAGGTGTTTTTACCCGACATAGCGGCGACATTTATGAAGAGGCGGTCTCAATTCCAAAGATGCTCCACCCGAGGATAGGAATATTGAATATTTGCTTAGGGATGAATGCTTCCTCACTTTTTGTTTAATAGAGGAGGACCTCAGTGTAAGGCTAACAAAAATTGCCAAATGGCAGGGATAAGACCACGAGTTGTAATCGGTCAAAGGGAAAATCGAGCCAATCCCATAGTGCCCCCAGTTATGAGTGCTCAAGAATTTGTTGATATTGACGTCGGAGGGCATAAAGGCGATATACTTGGCCATAATGGTGATAAATCCAGTCCTGGAGTTGATACCAGATCTTCGCAAGCCTCACAACCCTTTGTTGCTAATAGGAGAAAGAAGAAAACATTCATGTATAAACTTCCAAGAAGTCACCTCTCCAACCAATCCAAGTCATCAGTGGCTCCTAAAGTTGTTCAATATGAATCTTCCTCCCAACTGTCAGAACGTTTGAGTTTACCACTTGACTCTTTGTCTGGTCTACCAATTCCATGAGATCTCGACGCATTCCATTTTACTGATGTGAGCATCAAAGGGTCAGAATCACCTTTCAGAATTGGCACTGAGATTTCTACTTCTAGAGGGGAAGTTACATAAATGAGCAAGGCTTCTGCACCTTGTCTATTGGGGGGTTACAGTAGGACACTTGCACATACTTGCACCCCTCAACACTGATTGTACTTGACTTGTGCTTTTTAATGCTTAGAGCTGACCGACTTCTACTTTTCCTTACAGAAATGATGGTGAGGAATATGAACATGTTTGATTCTCTCAGGGACATACATCACCAATCATCGGGTTCATGCTCTGGCTCTTTACCTCGGCAGTCGAGATTATTACTATTCCAACTATCGCCCCAACTGTGAATGGGGTCATCAAGATAGATATGATAAGGACAAGCCACCTTAGGATAAACATAGACCGAGATTAAGATCTCCTTCTCCCAAGGGTCCCGAAGACATGCTCATTGCAATGATTTGCCTATTGATCCCTCTCGTGCCCCTTCTACTATTCCAATGCCTCCTTAGCCTTTCGTTCCATCTCATTCTCAACGGCCGAGCGATCATCGTCGCCATGGTGAATATATTGTGGTTCACAAGCTCGACAAAAAGGCATCAAAGTTGAAGCTGCTAATGAAGATTCTATGATCGATCCAACTGCTTGCATGGCGCATCTTCATGACGAATTTCCAAATTTATGCTTTGAAGGTTTTATTTTCCTCCTAATTTGAAGAGGGTTTCAGATTATGTCCAGAAGAGGACCTTGATTGCATCACAGACATCCACATGCAACATCGGGAATGGATGAAGGCAGCAGAAAAGTTGTCAAAAGTTTTCTTAGAGCGCACGATAGAGATTAAAAAACTAAAACGCCAAGAAGCTCAAGATATATGAATCATTGACACTTTGACAAATGAGCTAGAACCTCTAGAACCTCCTTAGATGAATCTGAAGGAAAAGTTAGCAATGCTATCAAATCTATGGAAGAGATAAAATCCAACCATCTCGATATGATCTAAGTTTTGCATCATCGGAATCCATAGATAGTGCTTAAGCGGGATACGGCTCGAATAATGAATCGACAGCCTTAAAGGAAATAGCTGACCTCAAGACCAAGCATGAGTATGCAAATAAAGAAAAAGATGATGCTTAGAAGATTGCTCAAGATGCCTGCGATGAGCTGGTAAACGTCAGACTCGAGAGAGGCACGGCTATCGAGAGGGCCAAAAATGTAGATGCACTCATTCAATGTGAAATGGAAGCTACTAAGGACAAAGTCAGGGAGGAGATAATGAATGATCTTGACTCGTTTCTCATTCTTTACAATGCTAATGTTCTCAAGCATAGGAATTTGACGTGGCTCGGTGAAGACTATCTCCACCAGCTTTGTCGTGCTTGGGAATTTCTCGTTGCGGAAGAGAGAAAAATTAACATAGAGGATATCGATCTATCTAAACTTGAAAGCGAGATACTCTTAGGCGAAGAACCTAAAACATTGCATGATATCCAGCTCTTACAACAGAAAGAGTCTATTATTGTTTCTTTCCATGAAGTGGGTGAAGGATCTAGGTCGGCGCACCCGATACTATAGTTGAATTGCCCTCGATTCCCCAAGTCATCTCTAGCCCCGTAACAAGCTCTTCAACCATACTCGGGTATGATCTAGACAAGCCACAACTTTCCCCAATTCCCGAGCGTAGTTTTGAGGATACTCCGTCCTAACCTGGAAGTCATACCGAGGAAGGTACTTCGTTGACTTTTCCCGTCTTTCGTAAAGTTAGGGCGTTATCAGTAGATATTTCTAATCAATTCGGCTATTTTTTCTCAACTTTCAACCTATCAGGTGTTGCTCCCCTTCCTTTCCAAGAGCCTTAATCAGAGTGACCAGTGGCCGCTATAGAATCTGTTAAAGTCGCAACTTCGGCCGCTACTCAAGATGCTCAGGAAGAAGCCTTCATTATTGATAATCAGATCATGGAGGAAATATTCAAGGAGAAAGAGACCCACACCATGAACTTCCTTTTGTCGAAGATATCATGATCATAAGTTCTTCCAACCCCACTAGGGAGCTCAGCATGAAAGAGCGTATTGAAATAGAAGAGGTTAAAAATGAGCCTACAGATTTGGGTTTCGGTGAACCGTTTCCCGTCCCACCCTGGATGATCCCTCATGGGAGGAAAATACCCTAGGATGACATTCCCTTTGCCTCTGGTGCTGAGAGCACCTCCATCTCTCCTACTTCCAAAGATGATACGACCTTGATTCAAACAAATGAGGATACTTCTTTGAAGAAAAACCGAGGTGACAAAGCATCAAAGAGAGGTCGAGCAGTAGTTCGGAAGGAGCCACTCGAAAGAAGTAAAAGGAAGATAGAAAATCCAAGAAATAATCTTAGGATTGGAATGACATGTAAATAGCTTAGATGATCACTTCTCCTTTTCATTGGTTGTATTCGTTTGGGCATGGCCTTCCACTTTTGTCTTACATTTTGCATAGACTTGTATAATGAACAACCAGTTTAATGTAAATAAGAATTCTTTTATTCTTGTGTATGATTCTTGTATTTACTTGTTCAAATGTCCGAACTATAACATTTCTCATTTTATGCACTTGTTATTCATTGCTCGTTGTATCGGACATCGATTTAATTCATCCATCCCAAGGCCTCACCGTGGTCATGGCCTCGAGTCATATCAAACACTGGGCTCGACCTTAGTGTTACGTTGTTGAATTTCAATGGTTTTTCGAGTAACTAAACTTCTTCCCCTGGTTTTGGTTTAGCAGGGGAAAATATAGGACGGTCGATCTCCATCCTTAGCGAGTTTATACTCCTTCCATCGGTTTCAGGCCAGAGTTTGTTGAATAGTGAACGGTGGTACCCCACTCAGTTATTCATTCATGTTCGTATCCACACTTTGGTGATATGATTTGGTTAACGGGTGGTCGGATCACATCCAATTTAAGTTTATACTCTAGCCCACACTCTAGGGACTTTGAGTTATTTCACGGGTGGTCAGTTCACACACGATTTATGTTAATAATCCAATCTGCATTCTAGGGACTCAGGGTTGTTTCACGAGCAATCGGTCTCCACCCGATTTATGTTTATACTTCAGTCCGCACTCTGGGAACTTAGAGTTATTTCGTGAATGGTTGGTCTCCACCCGATTTATGTTTATACTTCAGTCCACACTCTAGGGACATAGAGTTGTTTCACGGGCGGTCGGTGTCCATCCGATTTATGTTTATACTCCAGTCCACACTCTGGGGACTTAGAGTTGTTTCATGGGGCTTCGGTCTCCACCCGATTAATGTTTATACTCCATTCCGCACTTTAGGACTTAGAGTTGTTTCGCGGGCAGTCGGTTTTCACCCGATTTATGTTTATACTCTAATTCGCACTCTAGAGACTTAGAGTTATTTCCCAAGCAGTCGGTCTCCACCCGATTTATGTTTATACTGCAGTCGCACTTTGAGGACTTAGAGTTGTATCGCGGGCGGTTTGCTCTCTACCCGATTTATGTTTATGCTCCATTCCGCAATTTAGGGACTTAGAGCTCTTTCGTGTATGATCGGTCTTTACTTGATTTACGTTTATACTCTAGTCTATACTCTAGGGACTTAGATTTATTCTGCAGGCCGTCGATCCCCACCCAATTTAAGTTTATACTCCAATCCGCACTCTGAGGACTTAGAGTTGTTTCGTGGGTGGTTGGTCTCCACCCGATTTATATTCCAGTCCGTACTCTGGGAAATTAGATTTGTTTCGAAGAACAGTCAGATGACACACCACATAGTTGATTGATTTGCCCCCAGGG
Organism: Allium cepa; assembly: GCA_030765085.1. Taxonomy (NCBI): domain Eukaryota; kingdom Viridiplantae; phylum Streptophyta; class Magnoliopsida; order Asparagales; family Amaryllidaceae; genus Allium; species Allium cepa. The sequence continues at coordinate 496,890,828 of CM060929.1, forward strand.
TCTGGGTTTGGTTCAGTGAGTGACTGATCCTATCACGATCGCGTTGATATTATTTTAGTTTCATAATTGGGTAGGAGTTGTTTGATCATCAGATTGTCGGCCACATTTGTTCCTTATTATGTATCCCATCATTTGGATTGTGAATGAGAATTTTCGAATAAACAAGTAGATTGAGCTTGTCTTATTTAATCTCATTGGGAGTTAACATGATTGATTGATTTCAAACTCTAGGAGCCTTTTCATACATATTAACTTCAATCGGTTTCGCTATGTAATTAACATACAATAAGTTAGCGAACACACATATAAAGGAAGGTTGAAATTTTATTCGTTTAATGGAAAGGAGAAACATAAACTGCCTTATTTCATATTCAGAAAATCAAATGCTAAAGCAAATTCTAAAAATAAATGCAACTAAAATGTAAATGAAATAAATCAAGTGAAATAGCATCGAAGATGTTCGCTATTCTATGCCCTCAGAAGTGCAATGCCATCGACAGTCGCTAGCTTGAAAGTTCCCTCTCCAAGCCTCTGATCAATGGTATATGGTCCTTCCTAGATTAGATTCATGTACGATAGGGTAGGGAAAATCCATTTCAGAATGGGATCACCAATTTTGAAGGTTCTGGGTCGAACTTTAGCGTTGTATTACCGGGCAACCCGGTGTCGATGTGCAGCTACCCTCAAATTGGCTTCATTGCGCTTCTCATCTATAAAGTCAAGAGATTCCAAGAGTAGATCTTTATTCATTTTAGAATCGTAGTAAGTCACTCGATGAGAATGGACCTCGAGTTTAACAGGTTTAACGGCTTCAAAACTGTAGGCAATGGCGAATGGAGTATGGTCAATCGTGGACTTGTGGGTGGTCCGTAAGCCCATGATGCTGTAAGGATTTCATCCACCCACCTGCATCTAGCCTTCTCCAAATGCTTCTTAAGAATAGACTTTATGATTTTATTTTTAGCTTCAACCTATCCATTTGCTTGAGGGTGAGCGACCGCTGCAAATCTTTTTTCAATATGATATATTTGACAAAAGTATTTGAATTCAACACTATCAAATTGAGTCCCATTATCTGTCACAATCATTTGTAGCAGACTGAAGGGGCATATGATGTTTCAAACAACAAAGTTAATTACTTTCTTGGTTGTGATTATAGATAAAGGTTCCACTTCGGCCTATTTGGTGAAGTAATAAACTGTGAAGATAACATACTTTGTGCTACCTTTAGAGATCGGTAAAGAACCGATAATATCTATACCCCATACAGCAAACGGCCATGGGCTAACCATTTGCGTGATTTCTATTGGCAAAGCTCTTGGGATTTTTGCATGCATTTGGCATTTATCACATCATCTAACATAATTAGCAACATCTCGGTTCATGGTTGGTCAATAATACCCGTAATGGAGTTCTTTGCCAGAATTTGCCTCTAGGTAATCGCAGCATTCTCCTTCATTAACTCATTTTATAACGCACTTTATTTCATCATGAGCGATACACTAGAGTAAAGGAATCGAGAAACCATTCCTGTACATAATTCCTTCTTACATAATATATCGTGAAGCTTTGCGAAGGACTTGTCGCTTTTCTTTTCTTTATTCGGGTAAGGCTCCATGTAGTAAATTGTCTTTAATTAGAGTCATCCACAATTCCCTTTCAAATTCCACTGTTTGATCGATTCCATCATGTGTATACTTGAGGTATTTAATACTTCGATCGAAACAAACTCATTTGCTATGCATCACTAGTACTAGCAAACTTTGCCAACGAATCAGCCTCTCTATTTTGACCGCGTGGAATATTTGAAATGTCATAGTACTCAAATTCTGTTAACAACTCCTGAACTCAAGTAAGGTATGAGGCAAGCCGCTATCCCTTAGCCGGATAGTCTCCTTTAACTAGATACACCACCAACTACTAATCGCAAAAGATTTCAAGAGATCAAACTCCAAGTTCTCTACCAAGTTTAAGTCCAGTAATCAAAGCTTCATACTCAGATTCATTGTTTGTAGCTGGGGAATCAAGCTTCAAAGCATCACAAATTGACTGGTTTTTAGGGTTACAATCACAATCCCAGCTCCGAAACAATGATCATTAGATGCTCCATTGGTATACAATTTCCATCGTACAGTAGGGATTTCACTACCTTTTGGAAGATCATCTTGCATAGTAAACTCTGCTATAAAATCTGCCAATTCCTGACCCTGGATAGCACTTCGAGGGTGATAAGTAATATTAAATTAGCCGAGCTCAATATTCCACTTGAGTAACCTCTAAGACGTCTCAGGTCGCTGTAGGACCAGTCGTACAGCTGGTCGGTATAAACATTGATCGGATTTGCCTAGATTTACAAACGAAGCTCATGATGCAATTAGTAAACAATACCACAATTTTTCTATTTTTGTATAATTCCTTTCTGATACTATCAATCGTTTACTGATGTAATATATCGACCTTTGGATCCGATTCTCCTCATGAATCAAGGTGGCACTTATAGCATGTGTTGATACAGCCAAATAAATGTACAACTCATCTTGATCCATTGGCTTTGACAAGATAGGATGTCTCTCCAAATGATTCACCAAAGCTTGAAATGCGTCTTTACAACATTATGTCCATTCAATGATTCTTTTTCCTTTCCTAATCAAATCGAAGAAAGGAATGCACTTATCGGTAGCTTTGGAGATAAATCGACTTAAGGCAGCAACCTTCCTACTCGGGCTCTACACTTGTTCATTGGTTCTCGGTGCTTCGATATCACGGATAACCTGAATCTTCTTGGGGTTAGCTTCTATTCAATGTGCATTGCTGTAAAGATTAAGAATTTTCTTGATGCGACACCAAAAGAAAATTTCAAAAGATTGATCTTCATCTTATAATGTAGAGGATGTTAAACATTTTCGCCAAGTATGTAATGTAGCCGCTTGATCGTCATGACTTCATGAGCATATCATCTACGAACACTTCCAATGTTTTTCTAACTTGGCCTTTAAGCATCATGTTAACTACGCGCTGGTAGGTTGCTCCGACATTCTTGAATCCAAAGGCATTACCATATAACAGTACAATCCTACATCGGTAATGAAACAGGTGTTCTCCTGATTGAGGATATGCATCGGGATTTGGTTATATCCCAAGTACACATCCACGAAAGACAGCAATTTGTGTCTTGTAGTTGAATCCACCAGCTAGTAAATCCTCGAAAGGGGAAAACTATCTTTAGGACATGCCTTTTTCAAATCTGAATAGTCAATGCACGTTCTTCATTTCCCATTTGCCTTCTTCATATGCATAGGATTTGATACCCATTCAGGGTAGAGGGCATCATGGATAAACCCGTTGACTTTTAGTTTATCCACCTCCTCCTTGAGAGCGATATATCTCTCCAGATCCATGCCGCATCTTTTTTCTTCACCAGAACATACTTCGGGTTGATATTTAATACATGGCTCGCAATGGCATGCGAGATTCCACACACGTTAGAGTGAGTCCAAGCGAATACATTTAGATTTTCTCAGAGTAAACTAGTAATTTCCTTCATCATCAAAGGCTTGAGATTTGACCTAATCTATAGGACACGTGATAGGTCATCTTGGCTGACCGTAATATTAATCGTCAGCTCAGCCGATGAGGCCTGGGTCTCTTTGGGCTCCTCTTCATCATCCCTCGGATATATATCTCTATAGTACCGACTGTGGCAACCGACCCAAGGCTCAAGCACCAATTGTCAATCTCGGCAGCTTGGATTCGGGCAGCTATGTCCATACCCTTTCCCTTCTCCTTGTCTTGAGCTTCCCTCAACTCAGATACATAATAGGTACGCCCAGTCATCTGATCGCCATGACCAACTCCTAGACCACTGTCTATCAGAAATTTCAAAGTCAAACACCATGGGCCAAGACTTGCCAGGAAATCTTCCAGGGCCTGTCGGTCTAGAAAAACATTGTATGAAGAGTTAAGATCCAAACCAATAAAACGACAAGATTCGCACTCTCCTTCGCTCACCTTCTCCCTATTCAATGGGCAATTCCACATAACCAATAGCTTCGGTTTCAATGCCATTAAACCATGTATATGAGCTTTAGAAGGTTTTAAATCTTTGGCTTCCATTCTCATCTAATCATATGCCTTTTTGAAAATTATATTCATCAAACTTCCTCAATCAATCAAAATCCTTCTCATCAATGCACAACCAATCATAGTTCAAATGACCATCTGGTCGATTCTTAGAGCCTCTACTTTGTCCGCATCCTTATTCCTAAACACAATATCATCTGCCATTGTACGTTACTGTTTTGCTAGAGTCCCATATTCCATATTCGAATAGCATATCTACATGCCTAATTGCGCTAGCATAGCGCTCCATTTCTTGCCAAATCCTATCGATCGGATTCGGTCCTCCGACTATCGTTTTTATCACCAATCTTCCAATGGTCCACGCAGGCTCCTTAGTCCTACGCGAAGCATGTCCTCAATTGGGGTTAGAAGTTCCCTGCCCGCCATCCTATGGGGCTTTAACAAACTGTTGTAACTTATTTTCCCAAATCAATTTTTCTATGACATCCTAGAGATGCCTGCATTCATTTGTATTGTGCCCACAACACTTATAAAAGCGACAATATTTCCCCGTCTGCTTCTGTCTCTCTGACAATTCTTTTAGGGGCGGCTTCTTGTACTACATGGTATTGCAAGTAGACAGATAGATATTTTCCAGGGAAGCATTCAACAACGTGTAATTATCATACATTGGAATCCTATACTTCAACCTTCTTAAATCCCTTTTTTGCTCTCGGTTCCTATCTCTGCCTTTCTTTTGTTGATTTGGCTTATTCTAAACTTTCACTGGGAAGTTTCCAGAACATCATCAGACTGTTTTATTGCAATGTTACTCTGTACTCCTTCTCCACTCGATCCCACGACATTAATTTTTTTGGAGGACCTAGCTTCCTTCTTTCTCAAAAACTGAGCTGCCTTTGAATAAAAGCGCTACAACGTGGCAGGCGGTTAACCAGCCGGCCAGTCACCAAACTCTGACTTTGGATCAATTCCTTTTGACATAGCCATGAGTATTGCATGATCATTCAGATTACTGACCTTCGTGGTAGCTATATGAAATCTCTCCAAATAATCTTTCAATGACTCTCTTGGAGCTTGGACCACACTGGAAAGGGGCATCACATCTTTGGGATGAGTCGCATGTATTCGTAATTTCTCCATAAACTTGGTTGCTAACTCATCGAATCTGGAATTGATTGTGGGGGTAGTCTCGTGAACCACATCGTTGCTATTTCGAAAAGAGTTATAGGAAAACATCTGCACTTGGTCGCATCATTGGCTTGTGTAGAATCCATCAACCACTCGTATCTCATAATATGGTACCTAGGGTTGGTTTTTCCCTCATAGGCAGGCATTGATGGCATGTTGAATCTCCTCGGGTATGCTATGTGTAGAACATTATCCGTGAAACGGGTATGGCTTCTTGAGATTCCCCAGTCATTGTTAGTCAAGCCTTGGTTCTCTCTCACCAACTATCTGACCATTGTCGATAAGTTCGGTGTTTAGATGGGTAGCGCCAAGCAGTGGCCATACTCAACCTCACATGTATGGTCTGCTCGATGTTTATGGGCCGTTTCACACCTTCTCGGGCCACCATCTTTGCGACGTGCATTTTATATGTTGATTTCACTATCATCTTAGGGAAGAACCTAATTAGCATTCACTCGGACTCCATCATCCAAATTAACCGTGGTAGCTTTAGCTTGAATCCCAACATGCATAGATAAACTTCCTTCTCTAGTGGAGGGACCAGCACTAAGCGATAGTCTACCTGTTGACGTCCTGAAGTTTCTGCATGGTATCCTTCAGTTCTGCGACATCTATGTCTGTGGTATCCATCCAATAAGCTAAAGCTTTCCAACGTCGAGTAAGGAATGGGATCCCTCATAGCTTTGCCCCAGCGCTGCTAATCTGATTTGGTTCATCATGTCTATGTGGTATAAATCTGCTGATTTAGCTATCGATGGCTTTCCATCATCTCTCTCATTAATTATGGAATTCAGATCTGGTAATAGAATTGGTGGGATTCTAAACTTCAACCGGATCAACATTCACATGTGCTGGTTGATTGCCTGGGTCTCCATGTTGAATGCTAGCGGTCTCATTCCATCCACGTTCTGAGTAGCGGATCGAGTATGTCTCACCATCATCAATCTCCTTATTTAGATTTCAAAAAATATGAGTAGTATAAGAACCTTTATGAAGATAACAATGGATCTTCTCGGGGGATTTATCCAATCCGGTAGCAACAAAGCGGATCCATGCAGGCTAAGAATCAGGGATCATAATGAAAGCACCAAAAATTTACAACCCAATTCGTCACAAACACCCAAGAATAGATTTGTGTAGAGAAGTAAATAAGGAAATCAAAATTGAAACCGAGTAGAATTAACTAATAGTCTAACAAAAGCAATAATCAAGAGCATAAAAATGTATAGTGGTTTGACTTGTGTGCCTACGTCCACGTTGAAGATTATCTTTATTAATCCACTAATAATCTGATTACAACAGCAAGAAATAGGAAAAACTTGATTGCAATAAAGAATAAAGTAACCAGAAGCGTAAATGCCCCCTAAAGTGAAAAATGGGGCCTGTATTTATAGGGAAAGATGATGAGATATTTTGCTAAGATTTCAGAAGAAGCCTCTCTAGGTCCATACAGGCCCACCATAATGGTCGGCATATCTAACTCGACCATCAGGAACAATCGATCTAAGTTTAGCCGATCCTTTTTCTTGTCCCCAATTTTGGTGCGATCATTTTTGGAGGGTCCCACGTGTCTCTTGATATTGCTTTTGAAATATGGAATCATTCTGACTGGTTACTTATTAGATATGGATTGATCTTGGTTGTAATTGGATTATGCACTAGAACATACCGATCGTTTTTGGACTTGACCAAAATGATCGGCCAATGACGATCGACTAAGTCCAAAATGCAATTTTAGGACCCGTGATCATTTTGTAAGACTCAATCTTCATTTTGTTGATGTCCTAAAAGTTTCAAATGGACAGGCCTTATGGATCTTGAGATACTGAGCATTCTCCGATGACTTGAACTATCTTATGGATCGTTCTTGATCAATCCATGCAAATCCTTGCTTCATTTGTAACTCGAGCATATGAACTCCGATCGACTCCAAATTTGAAATATAACTTCACAGGGCCATGCTAGTTACTCCATGCTGACTGCACCTCCATTGGTTTTTGATCCAAATCTGCCCGACCATCGTCTATACTACTGCACATAATCGATTCCTAAGGCTGTTGACCATTTGTTCTTAGCTAAGTCAATGATATCAGGCCTTGCCAAAAGGTGGGATAACACTTATAATTATGTTTTGTAATGTTTTAAAATCCCAACGGTTCATATGTCTCGGTATGACGTGTCCAAAAATCACATTTGGCTTTGGATCATTGTGTTGGGAGTTGCAGGTTGTTTCACTTGGTATCGGAGCTTAGATTTAGGATTCCATAGAGATTGGGCACGTATTGAGAGAACGTACTTGATAGGGTTTTGAAAAAAGGTGATTTTTCAAAAGGTTTTCCAAAATGTTTCCAAAAAAAAGTTTTCAAAATGGGTATTTTGAAAACAGGAAAATAGATACGAGGAAGAAGTTTCAAAAAAATTTAGTCTCAGTGACAACAAGTTTGTTTTTTAGTCAAAGGGAAACTTTTTAGTCTAAACAGAAAATGATAGTTACAACTATCATTCTGTGATTTCCACTAAAAAATGTCCTTCAGCCTAAAAAGCAAACTTCTTATCCATGAGGCTAAATTTTACTTCAACTTTTTCCTTGAGCCTAAAAGCCCCTTCTGAAAATATACATATACGTATAACAGATAAAAGTTTATAAAAAAAATTCGAAAGTTTTATCTATATATATTGTAATTCTCTTTGTTCGTGTCTATGCTATCTTTGGGAAAGTTGAAAATAATTCTTAATCACATATAGCAAGAATGAGTACAAGTTTTAGAGGAATAACTCTAGAAAAGCTAATAGAGATTTCCTATACCAATTAGCAGTAGTAAGTAAATTATGGATTTAAGGGTTAGTAAAGAAGATTATTAACGTGAGACCCAGATAATAGGAATATGGTATTGATAGCATAGGGGGAGATGAAGGAGGACTTTACAAACTTAAATCCAGTTTCCCCAGTTAAAAGTAGACCCCTATTTTCATATTGGTAATATTGCACGGTCGCACGTCCACTTAAAAGGTACAATTAGAGTATTTCCATATTAAGGCCAAACACTGTATTCAAAAATAAAATTAAGTAACCAACTTTGAAAGGAAGACATAACTTTATATACTTAAAGCATTGTTAGGCATATATGGATTGGTGTAATTAGGTTGCTATTATCCACTCCAATTTAGTTGATAAAACCATGAAAATGTTTTCTAAAAATGTGAACCACTAAACATCTAAAAAGTAAAATAAGTTAGTTAATGATTTTTTATTAAATTAATCAGACAAACTATATAAACTTTGTTTAAAAAGTAAGATTAAAAGAATTTGACAAAAAAGAAAATTTCATTAACTGTAACAAAGCTTTTGTTTTGTCTTTTAGACACATTGTTACGCTTACCTTCAATATGCATCGTACTTTTAAACGAAACTTTTGAAAAAAGAGAGTTGGTTTTTGATTTTATACAAAATAGTCTGACATACTATATGGAATTTGTTTATGAAGCGAAAGTAGAAGATTTGGTGAAAAGTTACTCTTCAATAACTATTTTAGAAATTTTGTTCTGTTTTTTAGGCATATTGTTGCACTTACCTTCAATGCGTATTTGGCTTTGAGCAATAGAACTTTTGAAAAAATAAATTAGAGAAGTTTGCAAGGCCCAAGTTTTGAACTCCTTTCGTAAATAAGTAACGATTATGTATTTGAAAATGTTTTATAAATATTTCTGCTATACTCTAAAATAATGATAAAGATAAGTTAAAAATTCTATGTTTACTTTGAAAAATATATATAATATAAAATATGCTTTTTGTGAAAATTTCTTATTTGTAAAATAAGATTTTAGAAAGATGTGTTTTTACGTACATTTTTGATAAGTTAAGTTTAATCATTTTTAATAATTTAAGAAAATGTCATGGTCCTAGTATCGACTATGGGATAAATAAAATAAAATGATGACATGTTATATTGAAAAAAATCAGTTGCACACAATAAAGATGTAGAGGCGACTTTCTGGAAAATGAGATTTGGAAGATTTTCATAATACTTGAAAAGGAAATGGTAGGATTCCTTTCAGTTGTCCTTTAGGCAGAAACCATTGGATGGTGGGAATGGTTGCAAACATGTCAGTAGGATATGTTATGGATGATGGATGCTAGTTGATGTATTTGGATGTATTGTTCTCTTTTGCATGTGTAGGATAGTGTTTCCTCTAGGTAGTACACACACATTCACATTATTTTATATTGGTTGTTTAGCTTACTAGATATTATACATATGGACGTTTGGTGGTTGTTTATCTTAATTGAGCATTATACACATAGAAGTTGTACATGGATGAAATGGTTGCGGATACATGTAGACTTGCAAGTATGTTTATTTAGGATATTGCATATATTTGGATGCATGACGTGAGAACTTGCATTATAGGAGGTTTAGATCAGGAGATTGTCTACCTTTTGCATTAGTATAGGTTCACGTGCATTTCACGTTGCATATATATAAGCATGCGTATTGCATTAGAAAATTACAAAGGATAAAGATTGTCTGTGGATGATGGATGAGTAGATGGTCGTAACTATTGATTGTTGTGTGTAAGTTACATTTTTCCATCCTTAGAGATTTTGAGAATGAAATCTTTTTAAGGGAGGTAGCATGTAACGCCTCAGAAATCTTAATGAGAAATTAAAATACTAATAAGGGTAAAAATGAATTTCATGTAAAAGACAAAATATTAAATTTTATAAATGAAAATTTTTGGGGAATATGACCTTTCCATTAGGTTAAGTAGATTTTCTATCCCAAATTCATATATAAGTTGGTAGAAACAAACAATGTACAAAGACGATACAGAATGTGACTGTAGCGCGCATTTTGTGTTTTGCGCATATTTTGAAGTTAGGTTTAAGAATTAATGTAAGAATAAAGAAAACTGAATCGTTAAGAAACAAGTAGAACATCGATAAATTGCTTTAAGAAAAGAAAAGAAAAAAGAGATGGTATAACGATGAGTGTGCATTTAAAAGAAAAGAACGAAAAAGTATTTACACGCACAAATGTGGAAACACTTTAAAGGGAAACCATTAATTACTGTTGTGCTTAACATGATGAATATACTAAAAAGATGAAAAAGAGAAAGAATTTATCGACATATTTAAAAGGATATAGTTTTTTCAATAAACACTAATAAATAAAAGGAAGGTATTTAGCATAAATAATGAGGGCATTTGTTACCCTATTATGGAATGTATTGCTGCAATTAATGCACGTTGCATGCGTTAAGAATAGATTGTGAAAAAATACTTTGAAAAGAAAAAGTGTACATCTACTTTCATATATGTTGGAAAAATAAAAATAACAATGTATGCATAAAAGCAAAAGGCTATTTTGAAAAGAAAGATAGCATAAATAAATATGCATAAAAGGGAAGGAATTTAATAAAAGTTACATATTTTGAAGAAGAAGAAATGATACATCTAAAATTGTATATTTGAAAGACAAACGTATATGAAATTAATAGATTATCTTAAGACAATTATATAGATAATGATACTAATTGATAATGGAATTTGTCGTAAACATAGGTTGATACAATGATATGTTTATAAAGAATAAGAACACATGCATTATTATAGAATAAAGATAACAAAATAGGGAAACAAAATCTTTATTTAAAAAGATAGAAAGAATAGGATATTCCTTTGTTTTGTAAGGATAAGGCATTTTATTAATACTCATATTTACATGTTTGAATAGAAATCCAGGGTTCACTACAAAGGTTAATAATATGTGTATATATAGAATATCAGTTAACGATATTAATTGAGATTGTAATTTTTAATTGGCTGACTTAAATTATAATTGGTAGAATTAATTAAGACAATATGATTGTTACATTAATAAGGGAAAAGAAAAATAATATATATATATATATATGCATGTACAGGTACGAGAACAAGAATGAAGGGATAAATTTTTAGAAATAAATCTCCGCTTAAATTCCATCAATAAATAGAAGGCAAGCAAATATTCAATAATAATAAAAGTGTAAAATATGAATGAATAGTATTGACTAACTTCATTAAATATTAACAATAAAAAGAATGTACAAAGAAGGTTCAAATATATAAAAATTAATGGTTAAGAAAGTCTTACTAAATAACTATCCGGATTTAGTATATTAGTCCAACAGCTTAGATTTAACCAAATATTTTTACTTGAGGATGAAATAATCAAATAACATATAGGATGAAAACACTGATTCTTCTAGGGATAATCAGCGGTTAGAGTTAATAGAAATTCCCCATAAATATACATCTAATCTAAACCATAGTTCGTCATAACTATTAATCAATATATAAAACTCTACCAAAACTTCTTCTCTCCACTTATAAACATTTTTTAAATATAAATTAAATAAAATAAGAGAGATTTGGTCAAATCAACAAAGAGGGAATTCTCACGCATAGATAAAGATGATTCCAAGCAAAGTAAGTGCACAAAGAGGTAATTTCCAAGCAATCAAATAGCAAGAGCTTAGGCTTTGAGGTGAGTGGAAACAATTTTAATAAGTTGAATTATGTAGTTACTTTTAAACGATTTTAGCTGGTTTTGGATGTTAGAAATCCTATTTCAATATGCTAAACCCCAATTAGATCTATTAGAAACCCTAAATTGAATCCTTAAACCTTATAATATGGTTTTTAGTAAAATGACATTGATTGTACACCCATTTTAAACTCCAAATCAAATTGTTGATTTAATTATAATTCGCTCACCTGGTAAATAGGGTAAATTAAAAGTTGCTAATGACTAAAATCAAATGAAAAACAACTGGCAATTGAAAAATGTAAAAACCCTAATTTTACTATGCGACTGGTCGACCCTGGATCCCTAGCAGTTGACCTTAGGGTAACGACGGTCGACCGTTCGAAACGTAAAATATGCAAATTGGACCTCGGCCTATGACCCAAGTTAAATAATAAAAATCATATAATTTACTAATAAATTACATAAATGATGAATTGCTTGTTTGAGCCTATTTTAGGCTATGTAAACGCGTTGAGAGGATAGGGAAGTTGGTTCCCTATTAGAGTGGTTAGGCCGATGTAATTCGCAATGTTTGATACTGGTATTGGAATATATATTTCATAGTGGTTGATTTGGCATGGGCAATATATATCACATACAAGGAGTTGATTAGTATGATTTATTTTGCATAGGCTCATGAGTGTTCCGTATGGGTGGGCGCAACACTATCGGAGATGCTTTTCGAGAGAGTATGATACTAACGGGAGATCTAGGTATGCACTTTTTCTAGCACAACGAGGTACGGATGAATGTCGGTATAGTACAATAAATGGCTATAGGTATTTAGTAAATTAACCCCAATACAGATGGGATTTCCTATGAGCGGGACCTCGGTGCAGTATAATAAGATGCATTTTGCCACTACGATCGAGAGATGAACACGAGTGCATACAATGAGTCATTATGAGAGTTTGCATTTTCGATTCTCTCCCTCTTGGTGTAGTATTGATGCAATTATTATAGCAGAGTAGTTCCCGTTTTGGCCTATCATTAGTGTAAGGTTCGTTTAGTAGGTTCAGCAAATTGTTTTAGATAAAATCCTTAGGTGTTAGACCTTAGGAATGCACGGACACTTGTTACACACCATATATCACTTAGAGTTTTTTTAAAGTGAGTTGCATGATCGTCTTATTAAACTTGCACTTATTCACTAGACTTTTGTCAGACCTACTCCCTTCTTTTCATTTTCCACCACCACAAGATGACAGGCTGAATTTTCCATATCATTTATTATTTTTCATGTTGTTTCCTATTGTATAAAATATTGTCCAACTTATATTGTATTTTGAAAAAATAGTGCATATGTAAATCAAGTATTTTAGGGTTTGTTTTTACGAATGTTTATTTATATTATAATTCCTTCCATTGTGAGATCTAAAAGTGTAGAATTTCCTAGAACTCCACCTTTATAATTATGCTATGTAATGTTTTAAATCCCAATCGCTCGTATTTCTCGGCATGACATGTCCGAAAGTCACATTAGACTTTGGATCGGTGTGTTCAACGGACCCAAATAGCGAAAAACAGTGATCAAATCTCGCACACCATTTTTATTCTTCCCTATCAAACTTTAAAATGACGAATCTCTCTCATTGTTTGATACATTTTGACGATCAAACCATCAAAATGATCGTGGAGACGAGTATGATTTGAGAAAGGAATATTAGTGGATTTTTTGGGTTTTAGGCATAAAAGTCATAAGACAACTGAGACTATGTTGAGTTCTTCTTCATTCAAAACTTTCTGTGAGTGGGACTCTTCTTATTTGGGTATATATTAATAAGACGTAGTAATTCATCCCTTATGGTCTTGAATCAAATTGTAAATGATGAAATTGAAAAAGAAATTCTATTTTATACATACATGATTAGGATGTAGTATGCCATGGCTATACAATTAAAAAATGATTTTTTTATTGTACTTCAACAATGTTTGACCTTTCTCTAATTAAAAAGTTTAAAACACAAAAGTGCCCTAACTTAGACATGTTATCTATCAAAATTGTATTTTTCGATGACACGATTTTTTTCAATGATAAAAAGTAATATTATTCAATTAAATATTTAATGAAGTTATGGAAATGCTCCTCAATTTTAAATGCTTATATCATTTGCATATGACCTATGTTTGGCTCGCGATTTGTGGCATTAGGATTGTGGTGAGATGAGGAATGTTTTAGCATATTATTGCTATATTTTAAGATAATTTAGAAAATTTCTTATTTTAGGTGGTTTTTATATAGGATGGTTCTACTAGAGCATTTCATTACATATATAGTGAAATTAGTGATCGGTTATACTAGTGGCATTCAGTGATGATATGTTGGTGTTTAATTTAGTAGCTTCATAAATAATGGGGCGACGACGAATCTTGGGTTTGATCCAAATAGTGTTGCAAACTTTTAAGCGAATGATTAGCATGGACTTGATCTCAATAGTCATTCACATTTTTGGCATATGAACTGTGACTTTGGGCTCGGTTGGGTGCATTCGTTTGTAGCAATGGCGAGTTAGGACTTTAGGCTCAATCATACTGCAGCCATTTTCAGCATGTAAGCTGAGACTTTTTGGAACGGTCTGCACATCCATTTGTGGCAATAGCAAGTTGAGACTTTTTGCTAAATCGTATCATAGTCATTTTCGGCATGCAACCTAAGACATTGGCTCAATTGTTTGGATACATTTATATAACGGCCCGTAATTTTATCACTTTGAATTAGAATATTTATTTAATTTTAGTTATTCAAATATAGGTTTATTGACATAAATAATCATGTTTTACATGATCAATAATAATACTGATCTTGTTTCAAAAATATGTTTTCCAAAAATAAGGATTTTGGATTTTCGTCGGAAAAATATCGATAATGTGACCGAAAATAGTTTTATCGATAAACAGCTATTTACCATTAGAAGTCGCACACGATCTTTTTTACATACACTTATTTCTCCATTTAAGAAAGAATATGTAATAAAAATTATTTATTTTATTATTAAAAATAAAATGTATTTATGACATCATCAATGATGTCATCATTTTTAAATAATTGATTTTTGAATTTAAATTTAGTTTGATGATTTAATAATTGTTTTAAAATCAAATGAGGCCCTTTTAATTATTAAATGATAATAGTAATACCATTTTTAAAATTTTATTTACATATATACATACATCATACACACACACAGATATATATATATATGTATATATATATTAACTAAGAACAAAAAATGTGACCGAAAATAGGATTCCAGATTCATAATGGTTTGACAGGAGAAAGTTGTGCCACGTTATGTGTTATATACATATGCACATATACACATATATACATCAATGTACACATACATACACATTAGAATTATATTTACATCTCAAAATTACTAATGGTAAATTATATGAAATGTCATGACATTTATTAAAGGAAATCTAAGCTATTGATGACATATCTCCACCACAGTCCACATTCTCATCCAAGTGCATGGCTTAAGAGGTAAGGGAAGTGATGGAAATGATGTAAGTGGGTGGGAGAGCATGGCCAAACCATTGGGGGAGTGGTGGTGTTGAGGTGGAAAGTGGTGATGTGATGTATTATGTTGTTGTTTAAGATATTTTATAAAAAAATTCCTATAAATACAAGGCATACCTTCTCACTTTATTCACACTTCCATTCCGATTTCTAATCTTTTTCTTCCTCTTTATTAATGGTTGCCATGTCCTCATAAATTATTCCATATTCATAGCGAAGCTCTACTGAAAATACACTTCCAAATATAGAAAGATATCGCCTTAATTTTAAACAAAAACAAGTGATCTTTTCCTCTTCTCTTCTTGCTTGGTCGAACTCATTTAGGCACTTCCACCCTCCCAAATTCAAAGCCGAGCACAACCAAGGATCTCAAGGCAAATATCATAAGCTTTGATGTGGGAACGACGGAGCTAAAATTGACTTTGTAACACTAAAAGCTAGATTGGAAAAGCATATATGTGAGAATTACTCCACAAGTTTATTTTATTAAAGTAGAAGATGATATGATATATTTTGCCATGCTTGTTTCGCATGCTTGATCATCATATTTTGGATGCGATGATATGTTTGCTTGATTGTAGAAATAATTCATGGAAAATACACATCAAATTTACACGAAGAAATCACTTTCTTTATATAAATTATAAAGGTGTATATAGCCTTGTTAACCTCACTAAACATAAGAAATATTATCATAAAAGGTTTGTTCATAATGGTTTTATAAATATTTACAAGTATTTTGGTAAAGAAAGTTTGGAAAATGAGTCAAAATTGAGCGCGTGGCTTAATGGCAGTTCGCAATTTTGCGCCGTGAAAATTAAATCAACGTGTAGAATGGAATGCTAGGAATTATTTGAAATAGGAATTTCAGGACTCTTATAACTATAATTTTCAAATGAAGAAGAAAAATAAATATTTCATTTAGTAAAAATTTAGATATGTTCAACTCAAATTTTCAAAATAATCCCTTTTCGGTTGTTCGAAAACAAAAATTTCAAATCCTTTTTAAATGGATATTTTAATTTTAAAAATATGGAATAGATTCTAAAAATATGTTAAAAAATTAAAAGAATTTTAAATGGAAAAATTGGAGATATAAAAAATTTAAAATAAGACTTGTGCTATGAAGCTCTTAAAGCACTACTCACTGGCAATTTAGTAAAGGAATTTGGAAATTTTAGAAATAAGACTTAAACTTGGGTTTTTCTTCATGAATCCTTTATAAATGTTTTTTAAATAATAAATCAAGTATTTAAAAGGATTTAGAGTCAATCACATAACTTAACCGCTTTATGGGTGATAGAGAGGTTGTCTTTAGGCTGGAGTATAGAAAACCAATTGCTTGTTCCCCCTACCTATCTGGACTGGCTTGATGGAGGGGATAGTTAATTTAGTTTACTCGGGTTGTAAAAGGAAAAGGGATTTGGAATTTTCCACAAAGTTAAATAGGATTTCCAATAATATTTTAATGGTAAAGAGAACGTTCTAGTTAAACTCTATAGAAAATTCCGAGGAGGGAACCCATATTATCGGTGTGAATTTAAAAGGCGATTTCATCATTATTCGACGAATAGTACGGGTTGAATATGGAAAGTAGTATTGAGCATAATTAATTTAAAATCTATAAAAACTTTTTACTCAATACTAATTGGTTTGGGTATATAGTGAACGATAACATTATTTTAAACCCATTAAAGATATGTTTTGGAAATAAGTAATTTCCATTAGGAAGATGGAAATAATTTGGTATTTACAAAATTAAAAATAGGTTTAATAAATTTGTATATACTAAGAAAAAATGGTTTAAAATATGTCTCTAAAGATATTTTATCAGATACAAAGATATTAGTTGATTGGATGACGATCACCAATCACCCATATACTTAACATCTTTTCCATCAACAATTGGTTTTGAGAGGCCGAGATCGAATTTGGGTGATTTCTATCCGAAACCCACTTCGAACCAATATACATGTTTGAAAGTAAAGACATGTTGAAGACAATGATTTTGAAATCTGCAATGCAAGGACTTCTCGCTACTAGTCCTAGGGGTGATTCCTAAACATGTTGTAATTGGAGTACTTGCGGTTTGACATTTCCTTGGCAACTTTTATGGATGAATGTCTAATATAGCATTTCTTAGACTACAAACATTGGTTTTTACAAATGTACATCTATTTGGTGGTGTAGAAGGTAGCCCCTCTTATACTTAACACCCTTACTTGAGACGTATGAACTTGGGGGTTGTGCTTTTGTGGAAACCAATTCGTGTGTCGTCGGAAATGGCAATGTGGCATTCGAAGTGGGATTTTTTATTTTGAGAAAGGTAAAACGTTACCTCAAGCCTCACACATTGGTAATCGAAAAAGCAGGGTAGATGCGGTAGGGCTAAGTGGGTCGCGCCTATTAAGACATGATCATCACCTTTCTAGATTACCCTCTATATATTGGGTTTGTTGTGTATGCTTTGTTATCCAATGGTTAGGTCAGGAACAACGGGGGTGATGAGATATATGGTACAATCTATGGTGGAGGTAGGTCGATTCTGTGTTGGTAGAGGGGAGCAGGTCTGTGCCTCGGTACATTCCTCTACAGATGTACTGTTAGAAGGTGGCCCCTTACCTTGTCATTGTTTGAAAGCTATTCTATAATACGTGGCTTTACGGTTTTGATTATAAAACCTTGTATGCTGGAATTTAATTAATGTAACAATTTCAACTATAATTAATATGTTATTCGAAAAGGGTTTTCAAAGAATGTGATTCACCATAATATTCTTGATTTTACATAGTAAATGTTTTGGTTATCATAAGGTAAAAACCATCTGTTTTTATGTGTTGTGCGGTCTTATAAGATACCCTTCGATTTCAAAATTATCTGTTCTTTAGAGTTTTCTCACACTTGTCCCATGACATATCCAGAATTTATTTTCTTTTCCCTTAAACTCTGGGTGCTCTATTTTCTCGAGCATCCAAGTAGTCGGATTTAGCTTGGAGCACTTTAAAGGAGCTTGGAACATGGAGTAGAAGATTCCTCTATAAATAGTTATCCATTGTTATTTCCACTGTATTATGTATAATTTTATACCAATACCCATGTAGGGAAGGCAGTTATAACTATCCCTAGCTAGGTAGTACTTGTCATAACTCTAATACATCATTTTGAAAGTGATTGTATGTACTATCTATATATAAAATTTTTAAGTTGTTCAATGTGATGTGAGAATTTGTTTCTATCTACTATATTCATTTTCTTTTACCCATGATCATCCGCCTCTCCGACACTTAAATTTATGGCACGTGAATACCATGGATGTAATAGTGTCGATTTTCATGGGTCGAAGAGGTAGGTCGTCACATTTGGTATCGGATCTTAGGTTGAGCTAACACCTAAGCCTTGATGGGGTCGACTCCTTAGAGATAGGGTTAGTAATGCCCTAGAATGAGTTTAGTTAATGAGAGTGTGTATTTGTAAATTTTATATGGGTAACAACGTTTGAGTATTTTATACCCACTCCCTAAGATTATCTTGTTATGGAATCTAAAATTGTTTTCTTACTAAATGTAGGGACATAGGGGGAAATAATAGCACAACGGCCACCAACGGTCGAACTCCGAATGCCGCAGTAATTGAAGAAGTAGTAGTTTCTGTGCAACCTCAG
This sequence comes from Allium cepa, assembly GCA_030765085.1. Taxonomy (NCBI): domain Eukaryota; kingdom Viridiplantae; phylum Streptophyta; class Magnoliopsida; order Asparagales; family Amaryllidaceae; genus Allium; species Allium cepa. Next base: position 496,909,852 of record CM060929.1, read on the forward strand.
GTTAACTTTGCCCCACTATGCAAAGCTTATACCAGCTTGGGAGGAAAGCCATTTATGGGCTTAAAAATCTATTATCGAAGTTCAAGCTTGGCTTCGATCATGTGAGAAAATCTTTAAAGGATTAAACATCGATGATGATCGAAAAAGGTTCTTAGCCTCCTAGTAATTGAAGGACGGGGATCTAGCTTGGTGGGAGTTCATTACTCTTAATGAATCTGAAGATAATTTCTCTTGGGCAAGGTTTAAGAAGTTTTTAAAGAAAAATACATGCCCACTGCTGGAAAGTCCCGCCTCTATAGAAGTTTCATGGATCTAAAGCAAGGAGAATATCCGTGGAAGAGTATTTGAGCAAGTTTAATGAGTTATCTCTCTTTAGGCTTGGATTAATAGATACTCCCCTAAAGAAAATGAGATGTCTATTAATGGGATGAAGGAGTAGTATCTGGATATGATGATTGCTCATATGAAAGTAACCATTGTGGATCGGGTGGATATGGGTTTTCGGTATGGAGCTTTGGGCAAAAAGAATCGGGTAGCAGTTCAAGGAAACAACAATAATAAAAAGAAGAAACCCTGGCAAGGCAAGACCAGTGAAGTATCTCAGGAGAACCAGTTTAAGAATGTGGAGTGTTTTAACTGTGGAAAGAAGGGCCATCTTTCAAGGTTCTTTAGGAGTCCCAAAGTTCAAAAACAACAATAGGGTCCCATCTCTCTTATAGTTCCAAAAAATCTCTACCGCAACTGCCATCAGCCTGGACACTGGAAAAATGCTTGTCCACTTATAAAGAAAGGAGAGCAGGTTAAGTTTATGCTATCAAGGATGAGTCTTCAACCTCTAAGGATGTAAACGGCAAGGGAGTTTTGGAAGGTAATATCTATGTTAATGAGAATTTTTTAAATTATTAGTTGGTAATGGGGCTTTCCATAGTTTTATTTCTAAAGGATTGGTTGATAGATTAAAACTGATCATAAAAATCATAGATACCCTTGTCCGCGTGTCTAATCCCATGAGCGGTACAACTAATCTTTATATGTTTTGTGAAGACGTCTGAGTTACCCACTTTTCATATAATTTTTCATGCGAACTATTTATTCTTGACTTTATTAGGTTTGAAGTTTTGCTCGGTATAGATTGGTTATCTAAGTATAAAGCTATTCTTGATTGTGTTAAGAGGACGATGACATTATGGACCAACTTCGAGAGGTTTATAAAAGTATTGTGTAAAGAACCTAGTCCGATGAGGGATAAATTCATGTATGCACTAGATTCATCCAAAAAGGGATTAAAGACAATACAATTATTAAGGAGTTTCAGGATTTTTTTAAAGAAGTGAAAAGTTTGCCCTCACATCAGGACATTGAGTTCCGTATTACTTGATTTCTAGTGCAAGGCCTGTTATACACCCCATTCAAAGGATGGCTTTGAAAGAGAAGATGAGTTGAGGAACCAAACTGATGAGTTGTTAATGAAATGGTTAATTAGATCAAGTCGCTCAAGTTGGGGCGCGACAGTAGTTTTCATTGCAAAGTCTGATGGCTCCCTAAGGTTTTGTGTAGATTATCGAAATGATCAAAAACAAGTATCCTTCACCATGTATAGATTACTTGTTTGAACAACTCATGTTGCTCAAATATTTTCACAAATGGATCTGGCTACAGGATTCCATCAACTAAGGACAGCAGAAGATTGCATTCCATTAATCAACGGGCTCGATTGTTTCTACAAATGGTTGGTTATGCCTTTTGGGCTGACTAATGCGCCCGCTTATTTTTTGAATCTCATGAATAGAGTGGTTAGAGATGCGATCAACAAATTCGTGTTGGTTTTTAGTGATGATATTCTTATTTATTCAAAAACCGAGGAGGAAAATGAAAGACATTTAGAGATTGTATTGAGATATTAGGAAGACATGTGCTTGAAGCCAAATTCTCCAAATGCCATTTTTAGGAGAAAGAGGTAAGGTTCCTTGGATATGTAGTTTCAGGGGATGGAGTTTCGGCAGTCCAAGGAAGAGTTCGACTATACAAGACTAGAAGCAACCACGAACTCCAATGTATGTCAGCAGCTTCTTAGGATCAACAGGATATTATCTAATGTTTATTCGGGAATTCTCCAAAATTTCCTCCCATCTAATTAAGCTAACCAAGAAGAATGTTAAATTTGACTAGGCACCAAAATGTAAGGAAGCATTTAATGAGCTGAAGAAAATATTAACCAATGCTTTAGTCCTAGCTATTGCTGATGGAAGCAGCAGTTTGATCGTATATACATATGCTTGTGCAGAAGGAGTGGGTGTGGTATTAATGCAGCATGGGAAAGTTATTTCTTATGCAAGTAGGCAAGTAAAGCCTCAAAAGCGTAATTATGCAACGCACGATGTAGAGATATTAGCTGTTGTGTTTGAATTAAAGTTGTGGAGGCATTATTTACTATGTGAAAAGTTTGATCTCTTCGTGGATCACAAACCTTTAAACTATCTTTTCACTTAGAAGGATTTAAATATGAGGCGGCAACGTTGGTTAGAATTCCTAGCTTTACATGATCTTGACATTTTATATACCCGGAAAAGCCAACGTAGTAGTAGATGCGCTAAGAAAAAGGTATATCGTTATAGCTTATCTAGTAGCGACTCCAACTCTTTTGGAAAGAATTGCCAACAAGCATAGAAAAAATAGGAATCTAAAGAAGATAAATAAGGATATAAGCAAAGGGCGGGATTCAAGCTTGAAAATAGATAATCATGGAGTATTACAGTTAAATGGAAGAATTGTGTTCCCAATTTTGACAACTTAAGATAGGAATGTTAACTAAATGCCATCAGTCTGAGCTAAATATTCACCTTGGAGTTCGTAAGATGTATAACGTAAAGCAGACATTTTGGTGGAAGGGTATGAAGAGGGACATTTCCATTCATGTTAGCAGATGTGCCAATTGCCAGCAGGTCAAAAGTGACCAACAAAAGGCTGCGGGACTACATCAACCTCTCGAAATTCCAACTTGGAAGTGGGACCTGATATCAATGGATTTCATTGATGGCTTACCTCGAACAAGGAAAGGAAATGATGGCGTTTGGGTTATCATAGATCGATTGACCAAAAGCGCTGACTTTATTCCAATAAAGCCAACAAGAACCGCCTCAAGCCTTGCAGATATATATATACACACATATATATATATATATGAAGGAGATTATTCATTTGCATGGAATTCCGAGCAGCATAGTAAGTGATTGGAATCCAATTTTTACCAGTCAGTTCTGGGAAGCATTACAAATAGCTTTGGAAATGAAGCTAAGTTTAAGCACTGCATATCATCCCCAAACTGATGGCAACAGAAAGAGTGAACAGAGTATTAGAGGATCTTCCAAGAGCTTGCATTTTAGACTTTAAATGTTCGTGGGAGGATCATCTTCATCTTGTGGAATTCTTTTATAACAATAGCCACCAGGCAAGTATTGGCATGGCCCCATATGAAGCCTTATGTTGTCGTCCATGTAGATCACCAGCACGTTGGATCGAAACTGAAGATTGTTTAATACTTGGTCCTGATATGATTCGAGAAGCCTCAAAGAAAGTAGATATGATCAGGAAGAAGCTAAAGGAAGCTTAAAGAAAATAAAAGAGTTACACCGATCAGAAACGTAGGAATTTAGAATTCTTAGCTGTAGATTTTGTATTTTTGAAAATCTCTCCAATGAGGGGAATGGTAAGATTTGGAAGAGCTGAAAAGTAGCACCTCGATATATTGGACATTTTCTCATTCTTGAGCGGATTAGCCCACTAGCCTATTAAGTGAAATTACCAGAAAGGTTATCAGGTGTGCATAATGTCTTTCGTATGCCCCATTTACAAAGTACGTGCATGACTTGGAACTAATTATAGAGGCAATTGCCCAAGAAGATCTAGAAGTTGGGCCAAACTTAGCAGTTATCTGACAACCAATTCGAATCATGGATCACGATGAGAAGCGATGAAGGAAAAAGGTTGTGATATTAGTTAATGTCCAATGGAGTGGTGATGCTGAAGACTGGGCTTGGGAAACTGAGGAAAGAATGAGAAAGGTATATCCTGAGTTTAAGATGGATGGATAGTCTATATATATACTTTATCAACATAGATTACTCATCATCTGTGGTTTAGTCACTTATCATATCTTTGCACATATTTCATCATATCTAATATATTCCTTTTTGAGTTATCTTCTTTCTTATCTTAAATTTCGAGGATGATTTTTTTTAAGGGGAAAGAATGTAACGAAGCGTAATTTTATCACTTTGAATTGGAATATTTAATTAATTTTAAATATGCAAATATAGGTTTATTAAACTAGATAATCATGTTTATGTGATCTATAATAACAGTGGTCTCATTTCTAAAATTTGTTTTCCAAAAAAAAGGATTTTAGATATTCGTCGAAAAATATCGATAATATGACCGAAAATCATTTTATTGATAAACAGCTTTTTACCGTCAAAAGTCATACATGATTTTTTTCACATAAACTTATTTCTCCATTTAAGCAATAATACGTAATAAAAATTATTTATTTTATTTTTGAAAATAGAATGTCTTCATGACATCATCAATGATTTCAACAATTTTAAATAAAAGATTTTTGAATTTAAATTGAGTTTAAATGATTAATAATTATTTTAAAACCAAATGAGGCCCTTTTATTTATTAAATAATAATAGAAATGTCTTTTTTTAAATTTTATTTATATACATATATATTAACTAAAAAGTAAAAATGTGATAAGTTTCCATATTTTGATAAGAGGAAGTTGTACCATGTTATGTGTTATATACATATGCGTATATACATATATATACATCCATGTACTCATACATACACATTAGAATTACATTTACATCTTAAAATTACTAATGGTTAATTAAACAAAATATCATGATATCTATTAAAGGAAATCTAAGCTAATGATGACATATCTCCATCTTATTTTGCATTCTCATCCAAGTGCATTTCTTAAGAGATAGGGGAAGTGATAGAAATGATGTAAGGGGGTAGGAGAGCACGTACGAACCATGGGGAAGTGGTGGTGTTGAGGTGGAAAGTGGTGATGTGATGTGTTATGATGTTGTTTTAGATATTTTACAACAACTTTCCTATAAATACAAGGCATGCCTTCTCTTTTTTTCACACTTCCATTTCATTTTCTAATCTTCTTCTTCCTTTTCATTAATGGCTTCCACATCCCCATAAATTTTTCCAAAGTCGTAGCGAAGCTTTGTTGAAAATACACTTTCAAATATAAAAAGATATCACCTTAGTTTGAAATTAAAGCAAGTGATCTTCTCCTCTTCTTGCTTGTCCGAGCTCATCTAGGCACCTCCATCCTTCCAAGTTCAAAGCCGAGCACAACCAATGGTCCCAAGGCAGATTTCATAAGCTTCGATGCGGAACTAGGGGACTATAGTCGATTTCGTAACACTAAAAGTTATATTGGGAAAGTATATATGTGAGAATTTCTCCGCTAGTTTATTTTATTAAACTACATGATGATATGATATTTTTTGCCATGCTCATTTCATAAGCTTGATCATCATATTTTAGATGCGATGATATGTTTGCTTGGTTGTAGAAAAAATTCGCGGAATATACAAGTCGAATTTACACGAAGAAATCACTTTCTTTATATAAATTATAAAGGTGTATATAGCCATTTTAACCTCTCTAAACATAACAAATATTATCATAAAAGGTTTGAAAATGATTCATAATGGTTTTATAAACATTACAGGTGTTCTGGTAAAGTTTTAAAAGTTTGGAAAATGTGTCATAATTGTGTGTGTCGCGTATCGGGAGTTTGCGATTTCATACCGCAAAAGTTAAATCAATGTGTAGAATGAGATATGGCTCGAAGTTATTTTAAATAAGAATTTTCTAGACTTCTATAACTATAGTTTTCAAATGAAGAGGAAAAATCAATATTTCATGTAGTAAAGATTTAGTTATGTCCGGCTCAAATTTTCAAAATAATCCCTTTTTGGTAGTTCGAAAACCAAAGATTCGAATTATTTTTAAATGGATATTTAGTCTTTAAATATATGGAATAAATTAAAAAAATATATTAAAATATATTTAAAGAGTTTTAAATGGAAAAATTGGACACATAAAAGGTTTAAAATGACGTTTGTGCTATGTAGCCCTTAAAAGCACTATTCACAGGAAATTTAGCAAAGGAATTCAGAAATTTCAAAAATAATATTTAAACTTGGGTTTTTCTTCCCGAATCCTTTATAAATGTTTTTCAAATAAGAAATTATGAATTTTAAAAGGGTTTGGAGTCAATCAAATAACTTGATCGCCTTATGGATTACGGAGAGGTAGTCTCGAAGCTGGAGTTTAGGAAACCAGTTGCCTACTCCCCCAAACAATCTGGACTAGCGCGACAAAGGGGATAGTTATTTGATTTACTCAGGTTATAAAAGAAAAGGAATTTGGAATTTTCCATAAATTTAAACAATATTTAATATATTTTGATGGTAAAGAGAACGTTCTAATGAAACTCTGTATTAAATTCCGAGGAGGCAACCCATACTATTCATGTGAATTTAAAAGGTGATTTCTTTATTATTCGACGAATATTACGGGTTGAATATGGAAATTAGTATTGAGAATAATTAATTTAATTATATGGATCCTTTTTACTTAGTACTAATTGGTTTGGGTATACAGTGAACAATAACATTATTTTAAACCCATTAAAAGATATGTTTTGGAAATCAGTAATCTCCTTTAGGAGGATGGAAATAATTTTCCTAAGTAATTTAAAGGAAATGATTTGATATTTCCAAAATTAAATAGAGGTTTAATAAATCTATATATACCAAGAAGAAATGATTTAAAATGTATCTCTAAAGATATTTTATCGGATACAAAGATATTGATTGAATGAATGATGATCAACAATCACCCACATACTTAACATCTTCTCTATCGATAATTGGTTCGGAGAGGCCGAGATTGAATTTGGGTGATTTCTATCCGAAAACCACTTCGAACCAATATACATGTTCGAAAGTAAAGACATGTTGAAAACAATTATTTTGAAATCTTCAATCCAAGAACTGCTTACTACTGACCCTATGGGTGATTCCCAAATAGAATGTAGTAGAAGTACCTTCAGTTTGTCCTGTTCCTAGACAACTTGTATGGACAAATGTTTAACATTGCATTTTTAAGATCATGTATATTTGTTTTTACAAACGTACATCTATTTGGTGATGTAAGAGATAATCCCTCTTATACTTAACACCCTTCCCTGAGGCGTATGATCTTGAGGGTTGTACTTTTATGGCAACCAATTAGTGTGTCGTCGGAAATGGCAATGTGGCATTCAAAGTGGGATTTGCTATTTTGAGAAAGGTAAAACGTTACCTCAAGCCTCATATATCGGCAAAGGAAAAAACAAGATAGATGCGGCATGGCTAAATGGGTCGCACCCATTAGGAAATGATCACCACCTTTCTAGATTACCCTCTATATTTCGGGTTTGTTGTGTATGCTTTGTAACCAACGGATAGGTCAAGAATGACTGGGGTGATGGGATATTTGGTACTATGGTATAGGTAGGCCGATTCTATGTTGGCAGAGGGCGGCGGGGTTGTGCCTCGGTACATTCTCTAGAGATGTACTATCGAAAGGTAATTCTTTACCTTATCATTGATGGAAATCCATTCTCCAATACGTGTCTTTATGGTTTTGATTGTAGAACCTAATATGGTGGAATTTAATTAATGTAACAATTTTGGCTATGATGAATATGTTGTTTGAAAAGGGTTTTCAAAAAACGTCATTAAAAATAATATCCCTGATTTTACATAGCAATGTTTTGGTTATCATAAGGTAAAAACTCGTTCGTGTTTATGTGCAGTGCAGTCTCATAAGATACCCTTTGGTTCAAAAGTCTCTGTTCTTTTGTGTTTCTCCACACCAGTCCCATGACTGACTCGGATTTTATTTTCTCTTCTCTTAAACTCTGGGTATTTTATTTTCCCAAGACGCCAAGTAGTCAAATTTAGCTTGGAGCACTTTGGAGGAGTTTGGAACATGGAGCGAAAGATTCCTTTGTAGAGAGTTAACCAATTCTATTTTCACCGTATTATGTATAAGTTTGTACCAGCACCTATGTTGGGATAGACAGTTATAACTATCACTGGCTGGATTAGTACTTTCCATAACTCTGATATATCATTTTGAATGTGATTGTATGTACTATCTATATGTTAAATTTTCAAATTTGTTCAATGCGATGTGAGAATCTATGTTTCTATCTTCTATCTTTATCTTCTTTTACCCTTGATCATACACCTATACAGCACTTGAATTTATGGCACATGAATACCATGGATGTATTAGTATCGATTTTCGAGGGTCAAACAGGTAGGCATCACAGTTTAGGTGATGGTGATTTAGGACTTTGAGATCAATCGTGTCGTAGTTTTTTTCAACATATGAGTTAAGACTTTAGGCTTGGTCGTGTGCATACTTTTAGGCGATGGTGAGTTAGGACTTTGGGCCCAACCGTTTCGTATTTGTTTCAGCATACAAGTTGAGACCTTAAGCTCAATAGTAAGCATATGACTAGACCTAGTATAGATTTTGGTGGGATCTTACATATGATGTTATTATTGAATCATATCATGTTTAACTGACTTGTTGGGTGCAAGTTACATAGTTTAAGATAGGGTTTTCGAGCATAATTTTTTTTACTACCTTATAGGTATTATAAACCTATGTGATGTGTTTCACTCACTAGATGTATGTATGACCCCATCTATCAGTTTCTACTTTTACGTTATTCTCTTATAGGTCGGTAGAGAGGATTATTGGAGGCTTGGAGGTGCGATGGTACGACAGAGATGTGCATTTGTTTACCAATTAGTTATCTACTATTTTATTTCAGTTATACCTGGACATTAGGCTGTCTTCGTTACCGATATCTAACTATTTGATAGTTCATTATTATTTATTTATTTAGGATTTTGCTATTAATTATTATATTTTATTTCTTCCACTATGAATTTAGAATCTGTATAATATTGTAGATAGCTCTGTAATACATTTTTATATTTTACTTCAAAATGATCCGTCGACTATGAGATCTATGTCATCCGCGTCATTTTATGTGTAAATTAGAGCGCCGAAGATGGCAGGTTATTTCACTTGGTATCAGACCTTAGGTTAGGCGATTCGAATTAAATTAGGGTGCATGAGAAAGCATATATGTAATTTTCTATTATTTATATTATATTTTTATTTTTATGCCATATCCTATATATTTTAACTCATACAGATAGTTTTTGGCTTATCCTTTATAGAAGTAAATGATTATGAGCTAAATAACTGTTAAGATTAGAAATTATTTTAGGATGAAAATTAAATCCATCACATTAGTTATACTTTACTCCATAAAGAACTACTATAGGGTTTCTATGCCAACTAGCAATAGAGTAAAATTATGGGACTAAGGATGAATAAAAAAAGAGTTGTATCCTTGTTTCCATAGAAATAAGTGTGATGTTGATAAAACGTAATGGAGGCACTTGAAGCCTTGTTAGATTGCATGTCCTCGTTGGGCTTGTGTAAGTTATGATCTACTCCATAGCCTATATATTCATGAGTATTCATTCGAGTAGGTTAAGTTTATGGGTTAAGTCAAGTTGCTTTTGGGGATAGCCGAATAAAGCAAGCTGAAGACGAAGTAGGAGGCTTGGATGTTATATTTACATTTATTTTCACCTTATATAGTATTAATGTCTGTATCATTTTACGGAGGACACTAATAGTTATATTATGTACTAGATTTTTGACCTTGCATGTGCATGACTTTGGGACGTGAAAATAATTGTTAACACAAACCTATGAAGATGCGTTTCATTTTGTATTTCTTCTCTGTTTACTTAGGACTGTATATCATAACTAATCTCATCTTTGTCGCCAAAAGATAATTCCAAGGTGACCATAGCTCACCAGGGTTCTACCTTAGGGTTTTAGAATGAGAGATGTTACAGCTGGTATAGGAGATTAGGCTAGGGAACACTTAAGTAGGACAGAGCTTGGAATAAACAAAAAACACCTTAGGAAGGTTATGGTTAGTATGTGACGTATTTGTATTTTCTATATAGATATTAAATAAGTTAGTAGGGATCTTCTATTGCTAAATGAATTTATTTCTTCTATTTCTAATAAAGCCTTTCATAATAGAAAATGGATTTGATAAGTGGATATATCACCGTAGGAGGAGAAAATACAAGAAGGGAGAATGAAGGTACTGGGAACGTCGAAGATAATGGTAGAGGAGTGCTTTCGACCGTAGTAAATAAGGAAGTCCCACAATTAGCGAGAACAGACATTGATGTTTTGTTCTAATAGTTTATGGCGCAGATGATGACGGCCATGGCGGATGCGGCTAGGCTAAGACTGGCAGCTCGAGTGGACTTTTCCAAGTTAAGTCGGGACTACAAGAATCTTGGGGGTAATATGTTTACCAAGAGAGAGCCGACATAAGAAGTACTGAATTGGCTGAAGTTGTGAGCGCATTTTCAAGGATTTAAGGCTGAATGATGAGCAGAAGCAATGGCTGGCTTCGAGACAGCAATATGAAGATGCTTTAGATTGATGGAAGATAGTAATAGTATGGACTCCAAGGAAGGATATCACTTGGAAGCAGTTTAGGAAGAGATTTGAGGCCTAGTTTATTATTGAGCCTCAAAGGAGTGTATTGCTAAGGGAGCTTATCGATCTCCAACAAGGGGATCTTTCTTTGGAGGAATATTTCAGAAGTTCAATACCTTGGCAAAGTATGGCTAAGAATTGGTTAACAACCCATTAAAAATCAAAAGTTCATTTGGTGGCACCATCTGGGTTTGTTGTTGCTATGGTAAGGTGGTATGATAGCATGTACCAAGCCCAAAGGAGGGTGGAGGTAAATTCGAAGGGTGAGTAGAAAAAGTGATTCAACCCTTACCAGAATGTGAGGAAGAGACAACCACCAAAGGTAATGGCCTAGAAAGGGGGAAATCAAAAGGATCTTTTGGATATTGCTTGCCACAATTGTGGACGAGTGGGGCATTATGCATCAAAGTGTTCATAACAAGCAGCATCAATAAAGTACAAGTGTTTCAACTATGATTAACTAGGCTTTATGAAGAAAGATGCTTCAGACTGAAGCAGATGAGGTCGGTTGCCTTTGAAGGCCCAAGAATAGGACCTTTGGTCGAAGTGAAAGTTAAAAATGTTGTGTTGGAACGCATGATTTATATTTCTTGTTTTTTTAGGTAAAGTTCCTTTTGATATTGGAGTTATACATTTTTTAATTACTAAGGATGTAGTTAATAGAGTATATTGGATGTTACCTACTTAGTTACTTCCTTTCATGTGGTTAATCTGATAGGTAGGTACACCACTCTCGGGTTGAGTTGCACTAGGCCAAATTTTATCCTGTACGACCATTTTATTTTGTGTGACCCATTCCTGTTTGACTTCTATGGGTACAGAGTAATTTTGGATATGGATTGGTTAGTATGGAATGTGGCTAGAATTTGTTGTGCTGAGAGAATGTTGCCTTGCATAATCCAAAAGAAAGAGATAATATGACGACCGTCCTACACCACCAGCACCCAATATAACGATATAGTGTGCTGCTAACATACCCAGTCGATGTAGGATGATTTTAAAGGTTAAAAAAGAAATAAAAAATCACAGAATCTGTTATATATCTCATAGTGCATCTAATAGAATATTGTAATTATCGCAGATATAAAATAGAAGAGACAGTAATAACTTAGTGAACCAAATATCAAAGCACACATCCGCAGTGTTATATAATATAGTAACAGAGTTTATACAAATGGAAATAAACTCAAATAAATCGTCTCATTAAAAAGAAAACATTACATATGCACTAAAGTGTTGCAAGTGGAATAAGCAATAATATATCCATATAATATGAGAATGCTCCATCCTGCTCGACCTCTGCATTGCCACCTCATATCACCTAGACGTGTTAACTAGTCTACCATTTAAGAGTATCTTAGATAATAAGAAACAAAGCATAAAATATCAAGTCGGAGAACAATCTGGTGTGAGCAATAAATGAATCTCAATGTACTATAAAAATCAATAAAGTAACGAATAAAGGTATATGAACCATACCTGACATGTCCCTGCAACAAAAGGGTTGGCACATAAGAACATAATTTGCTACTCTACGAACATCATAAAGGTGTATTGGAACCTAATTAAAATAATGGATGTCCAGGTATTCTAATCCATAATATCTATCACAAGTTATCCCTAGGCTGATAGACTGTGATAGAAAACAACCAAATCAAACATAGCATCCATCAAACAATTCTTAATACCACAATGTGTGTTGGATATATGATAACTCGTATGGTCATTCCTTTGCCAAAGATTAATGGAGAATCTTGGTTTTCAGTGTACTTGTCTTTAGCTTGAAAATGATACTAAACCTATTGCACTAGTCCAGGGTACATGGATCCATTCAATCGATCCGGGGTTGCCAAAAAAAGTACCCATGAGCATCTCAAAATAACCTTGCTTTCAAGTACATCCAAAAACACTCCAACTATCAATGGTTCCTTAACATGTGCATCTGATCCCATTCCTTGCTCCATCTAGTTTCCATTTCCTTCAAGGAACCATCCAACTTTCCTTCTTTCCACGATAGAACCATTAAAAATTCTATCTGTGGGTTACCCTTCCTAGAACCCGCTGCTTATGGATAACCATTCTCATGACTCATTTCAACATCCAGCTGCCATTGGAACTTAACTCCATTCACCATTGAGTAAACATCATCGAAGTCCCGAAGCCATCATCGTGCTATTACATCAACATCAAACCCCAAGCGAACAAGTAAACACCTCCAACGCGACCAATAAAGCCAACGCTTCCCCTCTTGGAAGTTTCATTACTCACAGCCCTAAATATTCATGTCGGTACCTGTGACGACCACCATACACCATTGGCACCCTATATAACAACCTATAGAGTGCGCTGCAACGGTGCCGGTCGATGTAAGCAAATCAATCACAGAACCTGTCAGATATCTCACCGTGCATCAAAATAAACTATAATAGTAAATATCTCTTATATAAAACAGGCGAGACAATAATAAGCGACTGAAGCACAGAAATCAGATTACTCGGATTCATATAGTTATGCAACATAAGTAAAAGTTTATATTACTGATAATAAACTCAAATTAGATAATTTTCTCTAAATATATAATCGCACTAATTAATAAGCTTTATAGTACTGCACGGCGAAATGATAAGAAATAACAGCTAAATATAGTAATACGAGAGTATAGCCTCTTGCTTTTCGCCTGTCCAGCTCGCATGCTCACCTGACCTGATATCCCTAATCTACTTATTTGACAATACTTAGAGTAATAGGAACCAAAGCATAAAATCCCGAGTCAGGAAACAGTCTGGTATTATTGGAATCAGGCCAGCCCGTAGTGTAAGAGATAAGTGAATTTAATTTATTTTTTTTACCATTTTTGATCTATATTGGGCCTATGAAGTCTAAATATATTTAGAACTTCTTCAAATTTTCTTTTCAATAAAATAATTATTTTATTTAGAATTATAAATAAAGTTTTATTTTTTTTATTATGTTTTGAACATGTGTATCATATATGCATATGTGTAAATGTGCATGTGCAACATTATAATGTGTACATGGTTTGACATGCGCACGTTTAGATGTTGGGATTTACACCGCTACAGAGATGTTATCCCTATTGTATTTAGTTATACTATCTAAACACATGTATAACTGCATCAAAGTGGTATGAATAAAATGAAAATATAGGTGTGCATACTAAAAGTCATTATATCAAATAGTTTATACAATTTATGTATATATAAAATGCACATATAAATGTAAATATGAACGATGTTTATATAATATCGATGAGGCGATTATTTAAATTTTAGAGTGTAAAAGTTTGAGAAATGAAAAGCTTAGTCATATTAAATTAAAAAATTAATGTAATGATTAATACTATTTATAACTTACATAGCCTCTGTATTGTAAACTTATATACTAATAAAATTAATGAAGAGTTTTGTAAAATATATTCATTTATTAAATAAGGGCCCATAGTCTAAAAATAAATTTTGGAATGGATGTAGGTTTTGAAATGAAATGTTAAGTTATAGTAAGGGAGAGAATTAATGTGTTGATTAATAGGGTCATTAATTTCATTTAATAGACATTTCAAAATTCAACAAAGAATGAATGTATTCAAAGTGTGGTGATTGTTTAATAAAAGAGTATATTTTTATAATGATAAACATATTTTACAACAGCAAAAGATGCTCTCGGCCATCAAATAAAAGTTTAGTTTGATTTCTATTAATTAACTAATTGAACTAGTATGATTGTAAGAGAAATATATTGTTGTTTTAGAAATCTTGTACAATGTGCATATTTGTTATTTCTAGAAATACATATTTATAAATTTAATCTACTTAATCAATTTTAATTATTTAACAAAGGAGTTTATGTACAAATTATGCACATACACGTGCGCGTACACACACTATTAGAGAGTCTTTTAGGCTTTAATTTTTTTTATAGTTTTTATATTAAAACATAAGTTTATAAAATGTAAATCATTTAACTGTAAATTTGTACAATTAAAGTCAATTAAACAATATTAGAATCAAAATTGGAAAAGGAATGAATGTATTTCATTTTAGTGCTAAAAGAATCATAACTATTACAAACATACTAAATGATAATAATAATTTTATGCACTTGAACATACAACCATCCATTATGTGATGAATAAATCGATATACAAGATTCATCATAATCAAGCTATCTAAAATAACAACAAAATTATTTATCAGTGGATAAGAGATAAACCTTTTGCCGTACCTTGAATTCGCACCTTAAAGCTATTAATTTTCTTCTTGAATCGAATCATCAGTTTTGGAGTTGCTGGCTCTCAAATTGATAAAGCTTGCCCTTCATCACACATTGATTTATGACTTCTCCTTAGATTTCAAATAATTTAGCATCCCACTTTGCAAGAGAATGATGAATCACCTTTGTTTAAATTAATTTGATGTTGATATGAATTTGTTGTAATGTTCTTTTCGTTGGAAGAAGTTTGAGTTAGAATGAATAATAGAGATGAGGAAGAAAAAGAGGGGAAGTAAAAGTTATGCTCTATTCCAAAATAAAAAAAGTAGAATTTTTTTAATAGAATAAAAGAAAATTTTCTCATTCTCATATCAAAACTTTCTTTTTTTTACTCTCCTTGCAAATTTCCCAAATAAAAGGAAAAAACTTTTGTGTAATTATTTTATTATCGATATCGCATATAGATATATGCAAATATAACTTTTATATATGTATTTAAATAATTACCAACAACATTCAAAACATCAAATAAATCAACAATGATTAAAATCTCTTAAATATTAATTAAGTCAATCAATTTATAACATTTTACAAATTAATTTATATCGTATGATGTTCAAAGAAATCACAAATGCGATTGTGCAACTCAAATGTATGAATTTAGTCAGCGATTGACGTTGAAAAATTCAAATATCAATGTTCAAACGTCACCTTAGCTAGTAATGTGATAGTTTAGCTGGACTCATCACTTATGGGCCTTTTCCGTAAAATTAAATTTCACAAACACTTAAGCGATACCTTTTAGTGATAATTATTTACACCAATTCTCTACGTCAAAACTATATCACTTTGGATTTATGGAATTTGATAATGGTCAAAGTTCCAGTATCGTCCATATTCTACTTTATAGTCCAAATACAAAGTCTTTGATTCAATAATAATTATTATTAACCGAAATGCTCTGGCCAGAGACTTTGACTTTGAGCTGACGTTAGTTGACCGTTATACTAATATCCTATAACCGAGGAGACAAATCCTCCCTTGAATAATGTTTCACTTCCAATGCTCCCAATCGATCCAACTATAGTCGTTCAATGGACGTCATACAATAATTTAACTATAATCAAAACGGAGCTTCCATATTGAATCTCAACAGTAATCTCAAGATGAGCAAACTGTGTAAATTAGTCACGTCGATATTTCTATTTGACCTTAGTTATATTAACAATCAAAAAACTATCGAGTGGGTCATTCCATAGTTATCCAATAACTATCAGTACGTAACCCTGGGGTGCCCCCCAATAGTTATGAGGAATATACCATCAAATATTTGAAGAGCGTTAAGTAATCTAGTCTCGAGAGATATATCGATATCCAGTTTTAATACATCTTGACTAGGAATATTTAAAATGCTATATTTATTTTTTATTATGTTAAATTACTGACGTTTACAACACTTTGTAACTACTATCACAAAACATTCAATTTATGGATTTTCTATTAAATATACTTTTAATTAAATTAATTAATTAATATAACACATTATATTAAGTATATAATAAAAAGAAACACTTTTTAGTTTGAACAAGATTGGTCAGCGAGTTTTATATATGTAATGAGTTATATAATTACCCCTAGGGCATACGCCTAACTCTATCAATTTTCATCAATTATGAAATCTTATTCTAACTTCTTTAATCGGTTTTCTCAAAACCAATCGGTTCAGTCCCTCGATGAACGGGTTTTCTATTATGTTTTAATCATCTACTTCTCAATTAACTCTCTCTGATGCTGATAACTTACTTTTATCACGTGGAACAATTCAGAATGTTTCTCAACTTTCAATGGTCTCTAAGCTATGTTAGAACTATATCCTGACATTACTATCATATGATATTGTTACGAGATTCTCAACATTTTGAATCACCCTCTGCTCAATTATCATTGATTTAGATTGATAAGGTAAATTTTTATAGATAACATTCATGTATGTGGCAAGATTTGTGACGCATTTATCCTTAGTACCCTTAAATGTAATGGCCTTGCACTGTATTCTCATAATTTGAAATTCAAGATATGATCAAACTTCCAACATGGACTAGTTACATTGAACTATAATAGACTAATTCGTGAACCAACATGACCAAAAATTTATATCAAGAACTATTACTGGCCTGTGTTACCAACGTTAGTCACTAGTTATTATTGATTTTCTATAGATCATAAAACTTTCTCTAAATAAATAAGTTATGAACATACCAAAAATTTAAATATTGGACTCCAAATATATAGCCTGGGGCCAACCATGAATAAACCTAGGGCAAGCCTTTCGTTTAATTTCATTAAAATAACTAATTAGCACTTCAAAAGTATTTCAAAACTTACCGTTAAGTTGACTACTTTTTACCATGACACTATTGTTATTTCTCTATTCTCTGGTTTTTTTTCGAACTGTACACAAGCACAACTATGAATTACACTTGAAATTTTTGACTGTTTTTATATAGGTGCAACTGGTAGATGTGCCTATATGATGCATATATGGTATACAACTCTTTGTTGCAGCAAACTAAAGTGGAAAGAAACAAAGAGGAACGTACACTTCAAATTTTTGAAACTTCTATCAGATTTTGAATTCAAAATTCAAACTAAATCAAGATCTCATCAATATAATTCTCCTTAACAAATGAATAATCATAATGATAATTTTATAATTAACTCAAGCTATACATAATTCATGTAGCCATAGAAGATAAACATGGGAGATCATATTTCATGAGAGATTGAGCAGATTCTACAAAATAACACACCAATGGAAAAGAAAACATACTACAAAACTGATGTTATGAAAAAAATGACATCAATGCTACATTTCTTTTTATATTTGGAAGTAATAATTATTTAAAAAATACAATGATTGATATACAAGTAAAATCAAGTGACTTATTGCAGACCGTCGTAAAAAACTTTTAATTAAAGAATAAATACATGTAAAAATTGTCCGCTGACCCAAATAATCATTTATAGTGAAAATTGAGCTTTACTATAATTTTTAAATGATAAGTTTGGAAATGCTTAGACAAGAATTAATTCAATGATATATTTTTAATGAGAGTAAAATATTTCAAACATGTAATCAAAATTGAGCATACCAGCAAGAAAAACTACAGTTTATATGATATACCAATTAAAGTTGATATAACCAGATTGAAATAAAGCAAGTTAAAAAACCTTAGTATGAGTATCGTATCTGAGTTTAGATAATATGCATAAAGAATGTAAATGGGTAATATGTATAAAAGCCCAATATACCAAATATACCAATATATACAGTTGGAAGTCTATGTACCGAAGTAATTATTGAATACAACAGTTAATTCATTTTACAAACAGTATTATCTCAGTATTCTCTACATGGTATCAGAGTAACTTCACCAGCCTAGTGGTTAAAGTAGATGTGTCATGCCATACCCTTATCAGAAACCAATCATCATCAGAAGGTGGCTGCACTGGTGTTCTTCTCAGCTCATCAATCATCATCAAAGAAGTATCCTAACCAACTTCTTGAATCCAAGTTTACAGTTCTGTTTCAAGAACTGTAAACCTGTTCTTGTTCATTTTTAAATTACAATCATTTACCTCGTTGTGCCTCGCCAAGAAAACATCATCAGAAAATCACCTGATATTCTTTGGCTGCACAGTATCATCCGACTTTAGATCCACATTGCTTATCATATGATCATCATCTGATATCTATATCCACCATGGCCGAAGGCAACGATAATGAGGCAGCAAACTCTCCAATTCAAGAACTACCACAACTTAGCAATTAGCAAATCAAGATCTGTTCAAGACAATAATAAAACCACAAAGTCGGGTAATCATGATTTAGTTAGATGAGTCCAATTATTTACTTTGGAAATTTCAAATAGAAACAGCTATCAGAGGGTATGTATTAACGAATATGTTCTTGGAACACATGTTACACCACCAAAGTATGGTATTGATAATGAAGGCACACTGACTGTGAACAAGATTACATAAACCATCAAAGACAAGATAGTCTCATTAGTTCTTGGCTATTATCATCTATTAGCTCGAGTATCTTACCAAAACTTATAGGGTGCAAATCGTCACATGAAATTTGACACTCAATAGAACAAGCATTCAAGACACAGTCTGCATCAAGGTTGTTGCACTATAAAAGTCAACTACAAAAATAAAAGAAGGAAGGCAAAAATATGAGAGAATACTTAACAAAATCAAAACTTTATGCGATCAACTGGCTGCAAAAGGACATAAAGTCTCTAAGTCTGAGCAATTGCTATCGATTTTAAATTGTTCAGATGACAAATATGAGGCTGTCATGGATATAATCTCATCAAAAGAGAGGACACCCTCTATTGAGTATGTTCACTTAATTCTTCTTTATCATGAAGGAAGAACTGAGCAAAAGAAACCATTCTTTAATGATTTCTCTGCCAATTTTGCATCAAAGAATCAAGAAAAAGGATACAATAACAAAAATCGAAGGGGTATATCATTCAATAGATCTAGAGGCAGAGGTGGCAGGTGGTACAACAACAGTAACAAGTTAAGATGTCAAATTTGTGAAAGATATGCTTGTAGTGCAAACAAATGCTACTGTAGATTTGACACTAACTTTACTCTAAACCAGCAAGGGATCAACAATCAAAGGAACTATCAAAGTACAAATATGATTAATATGCAGTAAGAGGCAAAGATTCAGAAAGAAAACACAAAAAAAATTAAAGACATTCAAGATGAAAGTTGGTTCCCAGATTCAGAGGCAACCAATCATGTAACCAACAATCTTGGAAATCTAAATCTTGGCAATCAAGAATACAGAGGTAAGCAAGGTATACACATGAGAAATGGTAAGGCCATAAACCTTACTCATATTGGTAATGCATATATTAAAGGTGCAAGAAAACTCTATTTAAATAATTTACTTCGAGTGCTTTTAATCAGAAAAAATTTGCTTAGTTTTCACAATTTGTTAAAGATAATAATGTATACTTTGAGTTTTACTCTAATTACGGCCTTGTCTAAGATCTTCTGACTAATGAAATTCTTTTATAGGGTAAGGAGTGTAGAGGGATTTACAAGTTTAATGTTGACAACACAAGAAATCAAGTGTATAGAGATAAGTAGTGTAACAATTCATAAATAGCTCAAGCAAATATGTGTAAGACTTTTGACAAGTGGCATTACAAACTAGGACATACCAATGCTAAAGTTGTAAAAAAAGTTCTAAATAGTAATAGTATTTCTATGGAAAATATTTATTTACCATATGTCTGCACATTTTATCAAATGGGCAAAAGTCATAAACTAGCTTTTCTGACTCTACAACTATATATAGCAAACCTGATTATGGTTTTAAATATTACGTTTCATTTATAGATGCTTACTCTAGATATGTATGGATCTATTTCTTGAAATCAAAATCTGAAGCACATAATGCGGTAATTCAATTTGTTACTTTTGTTGAAAAACAAACTAACTGTAAGGTAAAAGCCTTGCAAACTGATGGAGGAATAGAATTCCATCCGTTGAAAGATTATCTTTAAAGAAAAGGAATTGTTCATAGAACAACATGTCCTTATACTTCTGAGAAAAATGGTTTGATAGAAAGGAAACACAAACACATTGTTAAAAGTGGTTTAACACTACTGGCTTAGGCTTCACTACTATAACGACCTGCTATTTTGAACCATTCAAATCGATAATAATCCACACATGTCAAACTTGAATTGGTCAAAACAACAAATTATTAATTTATATTTGGAAAAACTTAGCATATGTAGTAAATAAATCAATCACAGAAATAAAGTATTACAACAATAAGCAGCGGAAATAGATAAATAGTAGTTCATGAAGCTACTATAGAACATCAGAGTCTAAAACAAAAAGCAACAGAAATCCATTACAAAGAAGTCCAAATACAAAAGCAATGACAAGTCTGAACATAAATAACTGGAAGTTGAATAGATATAAGACAGATCTTCAAGCAAAGCTCCAAAGGTAAGTCTCAAATGCTGTGACACTCAATCTGACTCGAGCATAAAGCAAAACACAAAACACTCGAGTTAGGATTAACATTCTTATACCAGTAAATCAACTCAAGTGAAATGTCAAGTGAAACACAAAATAACTTAGAGGATGTCTACGATTCCAATCATCTAAGGATCCATTAAAATATATACATACATAGTATAATACGCCACATATATAATGTCTGTAGTAAAGTAAAATATTAAAATAGCGTTAAGCTGTTACTCATATCCCCCTTAACATATTTTATATAAATGTCGTATTCTATACAGTACTATAAATCCACCAAACCGGTAGGATATTCTCCGTAGGTACGACATAAACCAAACTCGTAGAAGGCACGATAAGGCATGTGACAAGGCACGCGAGGCAATGCTAGGGTAGGATTTACCATTTGCACTTTCTGGGCTGGTGGTAACACATAGCAGTTACCACCGTCCACCTCGAGACACACTTCCAAATCAAAGGTGCACCTAATCAAATCATAATAATAGAATGGTATCAAAGAAGCATGCTTGATCGGAAGCATGATCTCACTTGACACGGTATAGCTCCTATTTTAGCCACATCAAGCTGACTCGCGGGAGTCAGGGCTGCGTTAATACCTCATACAGAATCGTTCGTCAAACTATCCTACTTTGTTCTGGGATCTCCACTACGTGCACTGTTGTTAAAGTGGTTTTAAATATTGGCAAGGAGCAGGACAATATCCGATCCTGGACTCTTTAACAACCAAATGCTTATTTCACACCGTGGTCATTTATAAAATAACTTTTATAATCATTTCAAACAGTACATACTTCATATCAAAATATCATATTCATTTCAAAATCATATCACTTTCGAAACCATATAAACTCCAAAATCATAACCACAAATTAGATTAAACCATCATATAAAATTATTCGTATTTAAAACCATTAAATCTAAATCATAACAGTTCCAAACTAAACAGTTTAAATATTGAAAATAGTTTATATATATTGAAATAGTTATAAAATAAAAATAGTTTACAAATTTAATAATAGGCTATAGATTAAAAACGTTTATATATTAAAATAGTTTATATATTAAAGATAGTTATATATTAAAATAGAGTTTATATCGAAAATAGTTTCAAATTGGAAATTTTCTTCCAATTGAACAAATCAATTCAAATCAATCTTAGCTCCAAAATTCAATTTGAATCAATCTCAGTTCAACAATTCAATTACAAAGGTTATAGGTTCAATTCAAATTCTCATTAAAACCATTTTAAATTTATATCGATTTCAAATCCAGGTTTGGAATACAAATTCAAACCACCTTCAATTCAATAATTTCAAAGTTTAAATATTAAAATATTTACAATGACTCAATTTGATAAATTTCATTTACATTTCAAAATTCAACTTTAATTATCTAAATTTGAAAATATCCACTTAATCGTTTTTAGTAACCATTTAAATAAAATCCTAGATTACAAATTTAAATCAAAAATTAAATATTCAACTTCAATTATATTTAATTTGAATTATTCTCTTACTCACTTTTTTAATACTTAAAATCTCAAATTACATATTTAAATAAAAATTAAATATCTAATTACAATTTTACTTAAATATGAAATATTCATATAATCACCTTTATCCAAATCAAGTTATTAAGTTATGAAATCATATCCTTGAAAATCTCAAAATCAATAAGCTTCAAATCAATACTTATTAAATTCAATTCTTAAATAAATAAATTTACAAGTCAACTCAATTTATCTTTCCATTTAAAAACATTAAAAAATCCATTTTTAAATACTAATATAAATTGTAAATAAATATCTAAAACATATTTTACATATATATTAGTTAAATTAAATTCTTATTAAACTTTATTATATTAAGTATCATTAAATTAAAACTTATTATTATAAATTCTATTTTAAATCTTATTTTATATATTTTAAAATAATAACAGTATAAGTAAAATTTATAATTTACATTTTAGAACTTAAACTTATAATTTAAAAATTTCCAAAACATATAATTTAAAATCTAAATTCCATACATATAAGAAATAAAATATTATATTATCTTTAAAAATCAATTTTATTTAAACCCATATATTTCCTTCTAAAACTTTGGAAATCATTTTTCAAAAATAGACCAACGACGTCCATATATAATTTTCTATCCTATGTTCAAGTGATATGGATATTTATCATTTCAATCGCAATAACGTAATATTTACGGGTATATATCATTTCAAACCACAATCCCAAATTTTCATAATCAATATAGTCGCTTGGGTTTATCATTTCAACCCATAACGATTTTCCCTAATCTATAATATCGTTTGGGTATGTATCATTTCAACCCATAAGGAATAGGGAATTCGTAGCGAGAATATAAAATAATAGCATAAAATAACATAGCATATCAATGGAAAATATGATCAAAATTATCAAATTAAATATGATGTACACATACTAACATGTTATTGGTGTCAATAATGTCAATTATAATAGGTGAACAAATATGATCAATATCATATCGTATTTAAACGATTTAATTACCAACGAATTAAAATTTTAACAACATATTTCAATCGTCATTTCAAGTGAATTCAATTTACTAAATATAATAATGTTAATCTGAGTGATCGCTCACCTTTCGAGGCTAGAGAACTAGACAATACAACAAGCTATGAATCAGAATCTCGAGCTCGATAATCGACCAATCCAAACAACAATTTCCAAAGCAAAGGAAGGTGACCGAACTTGGATTTTGATGAAGATACAATATATATTATATCCTTTTTTTAAAATAAATTTCAATTTAGAACACATATTTAAAATAAAAATCTCTATATACATACAATTTTTTTTCAATATTTAATTGTAATGCGTATAAAAAATCCTTATATATTATATTTCAAAAAAATTATTTTTTAAAATACGTATATTTAAAATCAAAGTGTGTATATTTATATATTATATTTAAAAATCGATACTTAACCAATATTATATTCTTAAACACATATATTTAAAAATCAAAGTATATATACAATATATATATATATATATGTATATATATATATATATATATATATATATATATATATTTCAACAATAGCAAGGAAGGCTACGGCTAAGGGCCGGCTTATAGCAGATGGCTGGACGTTGCCTGGAGCGGAGCACCTGTAGAAGGTAGTCAGATACAGGGGAGGTGATGGGTGGAGGAAAGTGTGGTCAGGTCGGAGAGGGTAGTGGAATTGCAGGGACGCTTGCGTGGCAGGTGAGCCATGTTCAAAGTGCTTGGCTATGGGAAGTTCGGCACCATGGGGTTTTGTATTCGGCTGTGGTCGACTTTGGCAGGGTATGGGTTTGGTTCAGGCAATCAGGTTATGGGCATGCGTGTCGCAATGTGGCACAATGTGGATGAAGGAAGAGGGGGTCTGAATTGGCATGTTGCGGTAAATGGATGGGAGGAGGAGAGCACGTGTCAGGCTTCAGTCACGTGGACATAATGGGTTTTAGAGACAAATATGAACAGGTTTTTGGAATATCATTTTATAAGCTTTCATATATAATTTATATAAGATTTCATATAAGAAGAAGACATGAGTTTCAAAATTTATCTTTCACATATAAATTATATGTTTTCTCCTTTCAGAGCAAAACAAAAGAAGGTAGAGAAAGAATGCAACCAAAAGGACAAACCAGAAATATATTGAACAGGTGGGAAAGCAAGAATCAAATTATTAAATTCATAGAATATCAAAACATGATGGCTATTTGATTTACGTGGTAGATAATGAATGGACAATGAAACCAAAAAGGCTCAAAATCGGTATCGATACGACTAACCATTTTGCAGATTTCGCCATGCAGCGGATACCGAAACACACAGATGAATGTACTGCAAAGATCAGCACGACGAGACGAACAGAATGGTACACAGATATGAGTGAAACGATCTACCTATCACAACTCGAATTTTGTTACCAAAACTACTGCTAAAATGTCGAAAATAAGATAAATGGGGCTAGAGCAGTCCAAATTTAGCGAAACAAAATATAACGTCTTATTCAGAAAATTGTTTATGTTTTAATTATATAAAAAAATTTAGGTTTCAAAATTATTTTATTTCCATCAATTAACTTATATTTAAATTTTATATTTGAAATTTCATAACCAAATAAACTTTCATATTTTCCGATGAAAGAAAGCTATAAATTTTCCTTTTACCGCATTGGAAGATTTTTTTTTTTATTCAGTCTAAAATAGGTTTGAAAGTGAATAAACATTTTTGTCTTATAAGTTTCTAAAATTTGAGCTGAAAGTAAATTTTGCATAACTTTCAAACCGTGAATCCGATTTTGATGATTTTTATGTCGCTGGTAAGCTAAGACATACCAAGATATGATCAACTCTATGTAATCAACATAAAAGAACAATTCATTTATTGGAAAAAGATTCACTACTTTCCAAAATTTAACATCAAATCAATTAACTAAAAAAACCATTTTGAAAGAGATAACAAATCTCTTCCATTATCAAGAAATGATTGTGAATTATCCATAAAATAAAACATATACACAGATACATCACTAGTACAGTACAAAATGATACATCATAAGTGGTACGAAGATCACACTATATACATCGAGTTAAAAAAATATATACATGTTTATCTACTGTTTTATGATGTGGTGTACATTTAGTTTTTGTATTTTGTTCTGATCGATCCATTAGCCACCTGTAGTTTTGTATTAGCCATTTATTGAATATGTCAATCCACTTGAGATAGAAAAAAAATTAGAGCATTAAGTGACGTATTTAATAGATTTTTAAGACAAAGCCATAGACGGTAGCTCCTAACCAGCCTATTCTCCGCATTAGCAGACAGTATTACCCAGTAATACTCTTTGTTAATGTGGGTCTCAGGGGGAGGTGGGGGGGCGTCACTGCTTGGTAATCTCACACTTGATACATTTAATTAGACATATTCCAAATATCAAATTTTCATTTCTATTTAATTCAAGAAAAAATTTAGTTAATTACGTTATTAAAATCGTTAAAATTTATGGGTCGTTACACTCTCCCCCACTCAAAATTTTTCATCCCCGAAAAGGAACGAGATAGGAGAATAGAAGCAACAGAAAGAAAAGATAGATTCAAGATACATAGCACTGATACAACAATTAATTTAAAACCACACAAATTCATTTTTTCTTTCAAAATAATTTTTATTTTATTTAACTCATTTATTTAAACCATTTGACTTAACTTAAGTTTATTTATTTACCTAAATAGCATTCTTTTTATTATTCAATTTATTTCACTTAACATATCTTGTAACATAGATTAAGTGTATAAACATTTGTTATAACCACTCAATTTTTATGAAAAAATTCCCTTGTCAAAATTTCATTTTTGCACATCTTATTACTTACATTTATTTTTTATAGTATTCAATTACATTTCAAACTTTTCTATGAAAGTTTTACGAATGTAAAATTTGGTTTGAACAATTTATTACTTATGTTTTCTCTTGTATAACCTTCAATTACATATTTACATTAACAGTTTAAAATTTTGAATAATTCAGGTAAGGTATGTATGTTTAAGAATGCAATGGAGTATCATATAAATTAATTTTATCATATTTCAACTGTTTCAAACTGTTTTAATTCCATTTCTCATTTTAGACACTTCAATTATTCAAAATTTTTGCTTCATCTCAATAAATGAAAACAATTATTTATCATAAAACTTAAGAGTTAAATTTTGGTTTCACTTCAACCTATTTTGAAATAAATATTTACAAATATATGTTTTATACATCAAATTATACTCAAGAAATTCAAATCAAATCAACTTTCCGTAATAAAAGTGTAGCAAAGTTAGTAGTGGTCTCTCCACTTTGAGACTCGAAAATGAATGTCGATGATGCAGCAGTCATCACTGAAAATATTTTTCAATGATAATAAGAGGAGAGTACTAACTTACTTCTTTAAAAATTCTTTGGAAATAATTTCCATTCGAAAATACTTTCAAAATAATATTTTTTATCAAACTTTGAAACCCAATTTTGAGAAGCACTGGAAATTTAATTCTCAAATCCTAAATGTAGATTCATTTCATTTGCAAATGAGATTTATGAAGAATGTTTAAAATCCATCTTCTTATAATTTATTACAATAGGTAATGGTTTAGGAATGTTGACGAAACAACAAATGATAATCTAGTATTATCATTTATAACAACCAATTCATTTAACTATCTAATTTCGGAAAATTATACCTTTATATATAAAATACAATCATACATAAAATTACTTCATTTACCAATTTCAGAACAATCTGTGTCAGTTTGCTCTGTTTAAGTGTTTTGGAATTCCAATCGATAGCGTTGGCCAGGCGAATCTATCAAAATCCAAAATTTAAACTAAACAACTCAAAAAACATAATATAAAACATTTACTTCAATTACAAATATGTTCTCTCATAGGACGATTTAAGAATGTATTTTAGAACGAGGATAGAGATACAAATTTAGAGGGACTCTAATCAAAGAGAGTTCTAAAACGAAGATAGGCTCGTAAGGAAGATAAGATAATTAAATTACAATGAGGAAAGATGGATAGACTTATACTAATCACGACGACCTTAATTGGGTTAACCGAGACTTAGAAAAGACGAGAATATCCTCAACGAAAACCAGGACAACTTGTTTAGAACATCGTGGAAAACGCGATCCATGAGATCGACGAGGAGGCAAGAGCATTGGTTAATCCAAAGTGGCATGACTAACAATTAATTAGAAACCATTCGTCCGGGAGGAAGGACATCAGTTCGAGCTCCAAGAATAAGATTGATGCGGAATTCAATTTTCCACTAGGGAGGTAGAGAAGTGACTTTACCAAAACATAAGGATAATCCCTGCCTATCAGGTGGAGTCAAGATCACTAGGCTGAGAATCAAGCGGAAAGATAAAACTGTGTGCATAATCCTAAAGCAATTAACATTTAATCAGAAGAGAATTACCCTAGTCTCCTACTAGTGAAATAGTTCGGGATTTGCAAGAAATAACAGTATCAAAACCGAGGATATATAAATCTCCATTAAATCGATGCCTGTTGTAAAGGAGTTTCGTCCCTTTACAAATCATACTAAGGTTGGTGGGACCGCCGATGGGATTAGTCTCATATAAGGATGAAGTTTCCAACTGAGGTTGCGAGATATGTTTAGATTTATTATAGAGATCAATGAAAATAGAGCTATGGGATACTCTGGCATCAAGAAGAACACGAACAGGAAAGATAAGAATGGAATTTAGAGAAAAGGAAAAGTTCCAAAATTCAAAGGACCAAATTTAAGAGGATCCTAACAAAGCATTTCAAGTTCGAACGAAGATGATTCTGTTATTAATTTTACTCATTTTAGGGTATTACTACCATATCTCTAATTAGTTTTACTCCATATGCTAAGTGTTGCCTAAACCAAAGTTCTAATACCAATTGTAATGACCCGCTATTTTGCACCATTCGAATCGACAATAATCCACACATGTCAGATTTGAATTGCTCAAAACAACAGATTGTTAATTTATATTTGACAAAACTTAACATATATAGTAAATAAATCAATCACAGAATCACAAACACAGAGTATTACAACAATAAGCGACGAAAAAAGATAAATAGTAGTTCATGAAGCTGCTATAAAACATCAGAGTCTGAAGGAAGATACAACAGAAATCCATTACATAGAAGTCTTAATAAAAAAGCAATGACAATTTTGAACATAAATTACGGAAATAACTAGAAGCTAAATAGATATAAGACAGATCTTCAAGCAAAGCTCCAAGCTTCAAAGGTGAGTCTAAAATGTTGTGACACTCAATCTATCCCGAGCATGAAACAGAACATAAAACACACGAGTCAGGATTAACATTCTTATACCAGTAAAATCAACTCAAGTGAAATGTCGAGTGAAATACAATATAACTTAAAGGATGTTTGAGATTCCCATCCTCTAAGGATTCATTAAACTATCTACATACATAGTACAATACGCTGCGTATATAATGTCTATAGTAAAATAAACTATTAAAATAACACTAAGGCCTTACCTATATCCCCCTTAACACATTTTACATAATGGTCATAGTCTATATAGTACTGTAAACTCAACCAAACCGTCGGGTATGAAGGAGCACTCCATAAGTATGACACAAATTACCAAACTCGTAGAATGCGTGATAAGGCATGTGACAAGGCACGTGAGGCAATACCAGGGTAGGATTCTACTGTTTGCACTCTCGGACTGGGGGTAACGCATAGCAGCTACTACTGCCCACCTCGAGACACACTACCAAATCAAAGGTGCATCCAATCAAATCACAAAGTAATAGAATGGTATCGAAGAAGCATGCTCGATCGGAGGTGCGACCTCACATGGCTCTGTACAGCTCCTGTTTTAGCCACATCAAGCTGACTCGCGGGAGTCAGGGCTGCATTAATACCTCATACAGAATCGTTTGCCAAACCATCCTACTTCTCTTTGGAATCTCCACCACATGCACAGTTGTTAAAGTGGTTTTTGTTATTGGCAGAGAGTGGGACAATATCCGATCCTGGTCTTTTTGACAACCAAGTGCTTATTTCACAACGTAGTCATTTATAAAATCACTTTTATAATCATTTCAAACAGTTCATGCTTCATATCAAAATATCGTATTCATTTCAAATCATATCACATTTGAAACCATATACACTTCAAAATCATAACCACAAATTAGATTAAACCATCATATCAAAGTATTCGTATTTAAATCCATTAAATCTAAATCATCACAGTTCTAACTTAAACAGTTAAATATTGAAAATAGTTTATATATATTGAAATAGTTATAAATTAAAAATAGTTTACATATTTAAAAATAGGTTATATATTAAAATAGTTTATGTATTAAAATAGTTTTCATATTAAAAATAGTTTATATATTAAAATAGAGTTTATATCGAAAATAGTTTCAAATTGGAAATTTTCTTCCAATTTCACATATCAATTCAAATCATATTTAGCCCTAAAATTCAATTTAAATCAATCTCAATTCAACAATTTCAATTAAAAAGGTTATATGTCCATTTCAAATTCCCATTAAAACCATTTTAAATTTATATCTATTTCAAATCAAGGTTTGAAATACAAATTTAAACCAATTCAACAGATTTCAAAGTTTAAATATTCAAACCTTTACAATAACTCAATTTGAAAATTTTCATTTAAATTTCAAAATTCAACTTTAATTAATTAAATGTGAAAATATCCACTTAATCATTTTTAATAACCATTTAAATAAAATCCTAAATTACAAATTTAAATTAAAAATACATAACCAACTTCAATTTAATTTGGAATTATTCTCTTAATTACTTTTTTTAATACTTAAAATCTCAAATTACAAATTTAAATAAAATTTAAATATCTAATTACAATTTTATTTAAATATGAAATATTTATATAATCACCTTTATCCAAATCAAGTTAATAAATTATGAAATCGTTTTCTTAAAAATCTCAAAACCAATAAGTTTTAAATCAATACTTATTAAATTCAATTCATAAATCAATAAATTTACAAGTCAACTCATTATATCTTTCCAACCTTAATTTTTATTAAAGTCATTACATAATTTATTTTTTAATATTAATGTTAATTGTAAATAAATATTTAAAACATATTATATATACATATTAGTTAATTAAGTTATTGTTAAAATTTATTATATTCATTATCATTAAATTAAATCTTATTATTATAAAATCTATTTTAAATCTTATTTTACATATTTTAAAATAATAAACTTACAAGCAAAATTTTATAATTTACATTTTAAAACTTAAATTGTAATTTAAAAATTTCCAAAACTTATAATTTAAAATATAAATTATACACATATTAAAAATAAAATCTTTATATTATATTTAAAAATCAATTTTATTTAACCGTATATATTTCCTTTTCAAACTTTGGAAATCATTTTTCAAAAATAGACCAAAGGTATCTGTATATAATTTTCTGTCCTATAGTCAAGTGATACAGATATTTATCATTTCAATCTGCAATAACTTAATATTTATGGGTATATATCATTTCAACCCATAATCATAAAATATAAAAATCAATAAAATCGCTTTGGTTCATCATTTCAACTCATAATGATTTTCCCTAATCTATAATATTGTTTGGGTATGTATCATTTCAACCCATAGGGAACAAGGAATTTGCAGTGAGAAAATAAAAATAATAGCATAAAATAACATAGTATATCAATGGCAAATGTGATCAAAATTTTCGAATTAAATATGATGTACACATACTAACCAAATGAATTAAATTATTAACAACATATTTCAATCGTCATTTCATGTGAATTAAATTTACTAAATATAAGAATATTAATCATGAGTGGTTGCTCACCTTTCAAGGCTAAAGAAATAGACAACACAACAAGCTACGAATCGAAATCTTGAGCTCGACAATCGAACAATCCAAACGACAATTTCCAAAGCAAGGCAAGGTTTCCGAACTTGGATTTTGATGAAGATACAATGTATATCGTATCCTTTTTCTAAAAATCAAATTTTAAATTTAAAACACATATTTAAAATAAAAATCTCCCAATATATATATATATTAAATTTCAATATTTAATTCTAACACCTATAAAAAAATCTTTATATATTATATTTCGAAAACATTATTTCTTAAAACACGTATATTTATAATCAAAGTATATATATATTATAATTAAAAATCAATACTTAACCAATATTGTATTCTTAAACACATATATTCAAAAATCAAAGTATATAAACGCTAGATATATTTTTCTTTCAACAAAAACAAAAAAGGATGCAGCTGAGGAGAGGCTTGCAACGGATGGCTGGACGTTGCCTGGAGCGGAGCACGTGTGGAACGTGGTCAGCTACATGGGAGTTGATGGGCGGAGGAAAGTGTGGTGAGGCTAGAGAAGGCAGTGGAATGGCGGGGATGATTGCATGGCAGTGGTCTGTGTTGACTGTGCTTGGCTATGGGAAGTTCGGCACTATGGGGTTTTGTATTTGGCTATGGTCAAGTTTGCCAGGGGATGGGTTTGGTTCAGGCAATCAGGTGATGGGCGTGTGGGTCATAGTGTGGCACAAGGTGGATGAAGGAAAAGGGGATCTGAATTGGGCTACTGCGACAAATGGAGGGGAGGAGGAGAGCACATGTCAGGTTTCAGTGGTGAGAACTGCTTGTGGCGATGATTAGGTCTGACGTGGCGGAGTTTTTATGGTGGCAGGTCTGGTTTTTGGCTGTGCGTGTGGGTGGATCTAGCGGAATGCATGTGGGCTCGTGGGATGGTATTGGAGGCGGAAATGGTATTGTGAGGTCGGGTTGAGATAGTGGTGAGAGGCGGATGCTTGGAAGCAGGAAAGGAGGGGATGGAGAAGGCGGTCGGCGAGAGTGGAATGAAAGGTGGCGATCGAATGGTGTGGAGAAAGGACAAGCAAAGGTGGAAGTGTGGTTGGCTACGATCACTTGGAGATGATGGGTTTCAGAGAGAAATATGAACAGGTTTCTGGAATATCATTTTATAGGCTTTCATATATAATTTATATAGGCTTTCATATAAGAAGAAGACAGGAGTTTAAAATTTTAGCTTTCATATATAAATTATACATTTTCTCCTTTCAGAGCAAAATAAAAGAAGGTAGAGAAAGAATGAAACCAAAAGGACGAATCAAAAATATATAGAACATGTGGGAAAGTAAGAATCAAATTATTAAATTCAAAGAATATCAAAAGATGATGGCTATTTGATTTACATGGTGGATAATGAATGGACAAGGAAACCAAAAAGGCTCAAAATGGATACTGGTACGGCTAACCGTTTTGCATATTTCGTCATGCACCGGACGTTGAAACACTCTAATGAATATACTGCGGAGATCAGCATGAAGAGACAAATAGAATGGTACATAGGTATGAGTGATAAAACCTACCTATCACAATTCGAATTTTGCTGCCAAAACTGGTGCTAAAACGCCAAAAATAAGATAAATGGTGTTAGAGCAGTCCAATTTTGGCGCAACGAAGTATAACATCTCACTCCGAAAATCATTTACATTTTTATTATATAAAAATACCCAGGTTTCAAAATTATTTTATTCCCATCAATTTACTGATATTTAAATTTTATATTTGAAATTTCACAACCGAATAAACTTTCATATTTTCTGATAAAAATCTGACACTTGATACGTTTAAATAGATGTATTTCAAATATCAAATTTTCATTTAAAATTTTATTATTTAATCTGAAGAATTTTTTTAGTTAATTATGTTATTAAAATCGTTAAAATTTACGGGTCGTTACAACCACCACAAAATTTTGGCCCGATGCATTTTCTACCAGTGTGTGCTTAATAAATAGATTGCCATCAAAATTTCTAATTTTAAAAGTCCTATAGGATTTCTATTTGGTTTAAAACAAGATTATCATGGTCTAAAAGTTTTTGGGCGTTTGTTTTTTTCCTTGTCTACGATCATACAATGCTTATAAGTTAGATTTCAGATCATCATCATGTACTTTCTTACGATATGCAACAAATAAGAAAGGTTACAAGTGTATAGATAGCAATGGGAAAATATTTATATCTAGTCATGTGGTATTTACTGACCAAATATTTCCATTCAACAACATAAATATAAAAATATCATAAAAAGTGCACAATGCAAGGTTTTCTATACACCATTACCTAACCTGATAGTGCCAAAGATCACTAAGACTGGTCAAAGACCACAACAAGGCGTATCAAATTCAGTAGCTAGTGATTATCAAAGAAATAGCTCTGAAAGCGTACATCAAATCATTCAACATGACATCAGCCTGTCTAAATCTAGCTAATCAATTGATGATCTGGAATCACCAATTAATCAGCAGGAAGCCTCAACAAGCAACACTACGCAAACTACTACTCAACAAGTCATTCCTGAGATTACTGGTCATCAAATGATCACAAGAGCAAAAAGGGGAATATTCAAACCAAAAATATACGATACAATTTCTGACAGTGAAGAACCAAATACTTATTATCAAGCAATTCAAAATGAGAAATAGAAAGCTGCTATGAAAGAAGAATACGAAGCACCATTAAAGAACAAGACTTGGGAACTTGTTCGATAACCAAATGAAAAAAAATCATAGGATGTAAATGGACTTACAAACTAAAGAAAAAGACCAATGGTTCAATTTCTAAATGCAAGGCAAGATTGTTGGCAAAGGGTATTCACAACAGAATGGCTTTGGTTTGAGTGAAACATTTTCACTTGTTATGAAACCAACATCAATTAGAATAATTCTCACAATTGCCTTGCATAGAAATTGGATCAGAACACAACCTGATGTAAATAATGCTTTTCTGAATGGTGTTTTACAAAAAGAGGTTTATATGGAGTAACCACTTGGATTCAGGAAAAACAGTTCAAAGCAACTCGTGTGTAGGTTGAACAAAGTAATTTATTGGTTGAAGCAAGCAACAGGGGTCTGGTTTGACAAGCTAAAGTCAACCTTGGTTAAAATGGGCTATACATTAATTAAATCTGATAACTCAATATTTACTAAATATAATGATAATGAAGCTACATATATACTAATATATGTTGATGACTTTCTAATTATAGGAAGTAGTGAGATGGAAATCTACAACAGCATAAAATGGTTGAATGAAGAATTTTCTATTAAAGATCTAGGCAATCTGAAGTACTTTCTGGGAATTGAAGTGAATAGAGTATCAACTACAACAATGCAATTGAGTCGAAGAAAATATATTACAGAGATTCTTATGAAGGCCAAGATGGAAAATTCAAATTCACTACCTACACCGATGATCAATAACCTACATTTATCCAAAGAAAGGAGAACCAATTTTAAATAATCAAAAGTATAGTGGGAGCTTATAGTATGCAACCATCACAATGCTAGAAATTTCGTTTAGTGTAAATAAAGAAATTTAGTTCATGCAAAATTCACTAGATTAACATTGGAAATCCATGAAAAGAATATTGAGATACTTAAGTAGTACACTGAATCATGGTCTAATTATACAATCAAGCCAAAAACACTCGATATCACAGCATATGTAGATGCAGACTGGGAAACATATTTGGATGATAGAAAATCTACAACAGGTTACTGTATTTATTTAGATCAGAATCCAATTTTATGGTGCTCAAAAAACAATCTCTAATCTCTAGATCAAGCACTGAAGCAGAGTACGGAAGTGTAGCTAGCGGTACAGCAGAGATCATATGGATCATATCACTGTTAAGCGAACAAAAGATCAAACCACATGATAAAGCTACAATCTGGTGTGATAACATGAGCAAAATTGCACTCACTGCCAATCCAGTCTTACATTCAAGGAAAAAATATATGGAATTAGACATATACTTTGCAGAGAGGAAGTAATGATAGGAAATATTAGTGTAAATCACAAACCAGCAACTTACCGAGGGATGACCTACTCACAAAGCCTTCGTCGAAGAAGAATTTTCTTCAATTGAAGCTAGATCTGAGTGTTGTCGAAGCAAGCAGTAACTTACCAGACATGAATAAATCTCAAGTTCAATCATCAAATTACCATCCAAAGGAAGCTGCTATAACTACAAAACTGGATTTAAAATTTGATTTTGTAGTTACGCCTCTTGATTCAATACCCGCGTGCGCTTCTGATGTCTTAAATTGAGATAATCTTCTCGTTTTTTGGTTAAGTTCTGAAGAATTGAAGTCTAAAGCAAGATTCTTTTCAAAGTTTCTAAAGAGATTCGAAGAATTGTTGCAGCGGCGACATTAGAGAGGATGAAGCAAACCCTAACCTAGTAGGGTTTGAGAGAGGGTATGAGAATGTATCGTATATAGAAAATATGTATAAAGAAATGTAAATAAGTGATGGGTATAAAAGCCCAATATAACAAATATACCAATATATATAGCTAGCAGTCTATGTACCGATGTGATTCTTGAATACAATAGTTAATTCATTTTACAAACAATATTATCTCAGTATTCTTTACACCTAGACTAAGTCACTACAATGAAATAAACGTATAATGTAAGTTGTAGGTTATATGCTTGGTACACCAGGATAATTCATGTGGTTTTTGATATCATTATTGACAGTTATCCTATTTCATATAATTATTTTTAACACGTAGAAAGTTAGGAGAAACAACAAACTCCAATACATTTTCTTAACTGTATTCCTGTATACTTCAATAAAAAAAACTAAACAATAGATTGTAACACAAATTATAAGGAGAGTATATTACTAATAAGCTATTATATGCTTATAGTCCTAACAACATTTTACCCTAACAGACGAATATATATTATATCACAGAAATCGGTACATAATTTTGAGAAATTGAACATAAAGAATAGTAGACGACTAAAACTGAAATGTATTTAAGTGAAGACTACAAAATGACAATTTTAAAAGGTCAATTTGTTTACATTATATCATGTATGTATAAATGCAAAATTTATGGTAGTAAGATGCTCAAAATATAGCTATTAATTAGAAGTTTCATTAGAAAATCAAGCAACTAATTTCATCAGTTATATTTCAACTAAGCAAAAATAAAATAAAAAATCGATCAAATTGAGAAGAAATTTTTTGCTTAAATGTTTTTCTAATACCGCAATTTAGTTAGTGTATGCAAAAATTTAAAACATGCATTAACAAAAATTCCAGCACATATGATAGAAATTTTAGTTTATTAAATTCTATATTTAAAACACAAAATATGTAAGTAAGACTGTCATACAACATATGTACTATTTATTTTGGTGAAACAACAGTGTTCAGGAAATGATGTATACTTAATGTAAAACCATCTTACAGTTGCCCTACCTTGTTTAACAAAGGGTGGAGTACTGAACTTATGTTTTAAAATTATCCAATGTCATTTTGAGTTATTTTCCTAGTCCAATCCTCTTTGAAAGCATAATAAGTTCCACAATACCAATTTTTCAACAGACAAATCATGCTAATAGCGTATATAACGTCATTTTAAGAGGAAAAAAACTGATTAATGAAACATGATATGAACTGTTGTAAGAAATGTAAAATAGATATTTATCTCATTAAAATTTAGTGATACTACTCTAGATGCATGAAAAAAAATCAATTAACATCACTCTATCACTTTTAATTATTGTGTTTGATGTATATAAATATGGAAATAGTAGATGTAGAAAATGATTTTAACAATTAATTTACTACTGACATGAAAAGAAAGAAAGCAGGCCGTACAGATTATTCATTGTCATTGTTTTAAAATTGTTGAAAAAAAATTTCAATTGTTAAAAAATAAAACAAGATTAAATTCGAATTTGTTAGGTGTTTGAGAAATTGCATAGGCAGATGAGTGGTAGATGTGAAATCGAAAATTTTCTGTTTAATTAAACGATTATCCGAAAAAGGGGCTGATTTAAGTAAAAAAAAGCGTTCAAGTGGGTGATAATTCTACAGTAAATCAATGAAATTTTAAATTCAGTCAAACTTGAAATTTATTTCAATTAAATTAAGAAATACATCTTATATTAACATTTGCATTAGATAAGGTCTCCAACTTTTTTATTGTCTTCAAAAGTAGATTGATTGACCGCAGGGAACTCAATGTCATCAACATTTGCAATCAACTATTTTGGTGTATGCAAAAGCACAAGCCATCCATTATTTTATAATTCTTTTGAGTAGAACACTTGACTTGCTTCTGATGCGAGAATAACTGGCTCATTGTTCACTATATTGGTCTTTAATTTCCCTAAGTTAGCCGTGATCAAATTTGAAACAGGATTTGTCTTACAATCATTGACCTTATCTTTGACCATTACCCAATCACAATAAAAAAAATGTTTTTTTGAAGTCATTGTAATCCAACTTAATTATTTGCTAAATAACTCTGTAATACATTGTTTCTGCTTCCTTAAAAAATTTATCATTTCCAATCGCTCTAAATATTGTAATTTCTCTTTTACATACACCACTGTCTTGTGTTACCATCCGTGTTTTGTAACTTTTCGAAGTAAATGTAAACCTATGCACTTAGTACTTTACATAACTCCCGCTCACCGACTACCAAAGAGTTGAATCAACATCGTTGGTCTTCACCAACTAAAAAATACAAAAAGTGAAAAGCATGGTTATGAAGGTGTATGATCCACTTACAAACACGTGAAATACTTAAGATGATGTAATACAACACCACGTAATCATAAAGTAAAACTTTGATAAGCTTCCATGAATGTAACGCTAGGTTAAGATACTACTTTTCACATAGTTGTTATACCTCCTGTGACAAACACCTTTCCAAATGTATATATGAGTTGATTTACAATAATGGGAATTCAAGAAAAATTCATGAACTTACTTCTTCCATTCATCCAATCCATCATACTTATTAAGAACCCATTTATGAACTTGTGCAAATTGCATTTGGGTTAAGGTTATATCTTTATGATTATCTAGAGGCATCTCACCTGCAAATTCATCATCTTCGTCTAAAAAGGCTTCATGGGTATGTTTATGAGTGCCATCACCTCCGTTTGGCATATACTCCAGCCAATAAAGACTGGCTTCTTGCATAATATATTCTTCTGTAATACATCCTTCAATATATATTTTATTGTGCATATATCCTTTGCATATTTTCATTAAACTATGAAGGTAATCAATTGTAATTAACCAGTAGCTATTTAAATCGAACAATGATGAGCAAAATTGAATTTAGTAATTTACCATTCAAAAGGATACATCCACCTATATCTAACAGGGCTGTAAATCAATGCTTTTACAACTGATGAGCAAATCGAACGATTGTGAGCAAAATTGAATTTATTAATTTACCGTTCAAAAGGATACATCCACCTATATCTAATAAGGCTGCAAATCAATGCTTCATCGGCTAAATGAACCATAAGGTAGATACTGATATCAGAAAATGTAGGTGAAAATGTTTTTAAAACACACAAGTTGCTTTTACCAAGTCAGCCTTTGTTTTTAAAAGATGTTCCCCATTGATCACCTTTGAGCACAAAACGTTAAAGAACAGACTTATACGATGTACAACATTATGTAGATCCTTATGTTGTGGATAAGAATGTTGAAGCAATATTGGAAGTAATTGTTGCATTATGACGTGATAATTACGCGACTTTATATTTGTTAGTTTAGGATGATTGATGCTCATGTTGTTATGAAAGTTTGAAGAGAATCTGCTAGCCACTGTTAGGCTTTTCAAAACGGTGCAAACCTATATCTTTTCTCCTTTTCTCAAAGTGAAAGTTGCCTCTGATATGGTTATTTTATTTGTTTCATGTTCTTCCATCACTCGCAATTTTAGTTTTATTCCTATGGTTTTCATATCCTTGTGTGCATTGATTCCATCTTTTGACATGCCTTTATGACCTATAATTGTGTTGATGAGATGCTCTGTAACATTCTTCTCAATATGCATAACATCAACATTATGTCGGACTAAATTTTCCTTTCCAATATGGAAAATCAAGGAGGATGGACCTCCTATACCATGTAGGAACATTTTCAAGCTCTTCTTTATCGGTTTTCTTTTTTGGTTTTCGACGGATTTTTGGTTTTTTTTGACCAACTTTCATCTTGATATTTGCTACCTTCTCTTCAACTTTATAACTAGTTAATAACTATGGAGGATGATGATGTTCTTGTTCATTATTGAAATTTTCCTTATCGTCTTGAAACTTATGTTCGGAATGAAGAAATCTTTGAAGTCCGTGTAATACATCTTCTTACCTTCAAGAAGATAATAAGAATTAGTCTCTTACCCATATATAGGACATGCAAAATAGCCAAGAGTTGTGCATCCTGGTAAAGTCTTAAGTGCAGGGTGGTTATGAATTGCCTACAATACCCTAGCTCTCATTGTGAACTCAGATTTATTAAACGAGTCAAATGCAATGACTCCTTTCCATAACTGCTTTAACTCATCTATCTATCCATGGTTGTAAACAAACATCAATATCTTTCCCTAGTTGTTTTGGCCCAGAAATTAACAATGTCAACATTGAGAACTCCCTTTTCATACACAATGATGGATGAAGATTGTAAGGTACTATAATTACTGATCGACCACTCTAACGGTTAGCTAGAGAAGCATGTGGATTGAAACCATCTATTGAAACTCCAAGCATGACATTTCATGGCTTAATAGTAAATTTTGGTCAAAAGAATCTACAGCTCGTAATTGATAAGTGTCACATGTATGGCATTACATTTGGACTAGACTTGGCATGACTATGTCAGGCCATTGCATGTACTATACATGGTATACTATACGGTTTCCTCAATCTAGAAATTAGAGGAAAATGTCTCAATGTCTTTTGAGGTACTTTGGTTGCTCTTTTCTCTTCATTGAATGTAGTCTTATATCTTGGTTCATTGCAAATTGTACAAGAAATTCAACCAGCATCATTTTTTCAGTATAAAATGTAATGCATGCGTCACAAGTTTTGTAATCTATCTCAACTTGTTTAATCATCTTCTTCATGTCGGGGTACTTTGTCAGCAATGTGTTACCTTTAGGCAGTAACTCCTTTACATATTCGAGGACCGCCATCACACTATTATTTGAAAATCCATACTGGGTTTTTAAACTATTCGGTTTCACAGTAGAATACAATTTTGTTATCCCTTTTGGACATGAAGGATACAATGGCTCTTTCGCACTACTAAATATTAACATATACTTCATACTTTAATTAGCATGCTAGTTGACATCAACATCAGTCGGTTCCCTAATATTATCGGGCAATGGACTTGTAGGTTGAAAATGATGAAATCTACCGGCATCATTGAACAAATCTTCCATCATGAGATGTTCAGATTCATTAGTAGATATGGCATAACCTACTAGTTGTTTTTACTTCTTCGTCAACTCTTTCCTATAAAAATGTCATACGGTATATGTTTGTACATTCTTCATCTAAGAAGATGATAATGAATGTCATTTAATTTAATCTTCGTTTTCATATTTTTACACTATGTACAAGGATAAGAATAGATTTCCTTATTACAACCATTTTCTACTACGAATTTAGTAAACTTTTGCACTTCTTCCACATGTTGTGTAATTTTTCGATCGGATTCTTTCATCCACTATTTGTCCATGCTAAAAAAATATTGCTCTACTATATCATATACACCAATAAGTGACTAAAAACAAAAGTAGTTGCTAAGAATTAAAAGCATCCTGCACAAGTACGTTTGTATATCAATAATTGTTCTTGCGGTTTGTTATGAGAATTTCATTCTTAAAAAAACTATTAATAGTTGATATTTATATGTTTGTTCCAACATTAATATTTTTCTGCAGAAATTTATACAAAGTTTTGGGAATAAATTTTGAAGTACTTTAAAATTTCATGTGGCATTATCTTAATCTTATCAAATTTCTTAAATATTTTTTTTTCAAAAACTATTTTCTCATAAAGAAATACTAATATGTTTTTCTCTTTTCTTTTACATATTATCGCTATCTAATGCTTATTGCATGATTGAACACTACAAGTACTTACTTATTCAAAAGAAGTATTATACAAATAGCTTGTAGTACACTTGATACTTAATAATGAATGACACAAAAATCCTTGAGGAGATCCTTCATCTTTCGAAAATGACATAGGTGATTATGAATAATGGATAACATGAGGCATTTAAGTCTTAATAGATAAAATGAGAATCCAAATAGTGTTTAGCTTTTAGGTTATTTTAAGCGAGCTTATTTTTCTCTATAAGTTAATGCTAATATATCCATTTTATTATTTCCAAATTGAACTGTAAAATTATTCCTAGCTCGAGTAGATGCACTTTACAATCAACTGAAGAATGAATCCAAATCTGAATATCTAACACACGTATAAAGCAAAATTGCAAAACTAGTAATGGGTTATATGACACTGCTTATAAAAGAAAATTATCATAACCCTATTTTACTGGAATAAAGCTAACAAATGTAGTTGAATTAAAGCATGTTACAAATAGAGAAGTCAAGAATACAATAATAAAAAATTTCCGTAACCGTGCCTGGAAAAATGTATTTGTGATTAAAAGGAATTGGTTCATTGACACCAAAATCCTCTAAATTTAAATCAAACTCTTTACGCTTAATATGTTAAAAAATGCAAATTTCACCAATTCACACACTAAAAAGTAAATACACAAAAGATAACAATATAAAAAATTACTATAATCTATATGTAATAATGTAAACACAATGCTTTAGATTGTATTAGCAAAAACAAAAACAGGTTCAGATTTGCCAAAATATGTATCGTACAATATTAATTAATATGAATATTATAAAATTAAAAACAACTACAATTACTAATTAAAGATTGCATTC
Organism: Allium cepa; assembly: GCA_030765085.1. Classification (NCBI taxonomy): domain Eukaryota; kingdom Viridiplantae; phylum Streptophyta; class Magnoliopsida; order Asparagales; family Amaryllidaceae; genus Allium; species Allium cepa. The sequence goes on from CM060929.1 coordinate 496,952,333, forward strand.
TTTAACTATATCATGAAATCGTTTCAAATTGATACCTATCACTTCGATCTTGAAAAGGGAACAACAACGTTCTTTAGAGGGGCAAACAGCGATCCTAAGAAGGGCGATCATGTGATTTCCATGAGTGATAGAGAGGGAAAAACTAAGGTAGAGCAAGAGATAGAACGGGGTGGAATTAGGGTCTGCAAAACTAGGGCGAAGCAAGGGAGAGCGTATTCTTTTGATTTCAAGGGTGTATTACTATAATTTCAAAGATGTGCCTCGTTAACAAAAAATGGCACTTTGAAGCAGTCTTGGGCCATTCTAAGGCGAGAATTCATATATATACACTCAGTCCAGTCTAAGGCAAGAACTTCTACCCTATCTCTACTTGACCACGGTATACTTTAGGTTAAACAATACAACCTAAGCTTTGATACCAAATATGATGACCATCCTACACCACCGACGTCCAATACAATAAAATGTAAAGTGCGCTACAACGATGTCCGATCGATGTAGAACTATCATCAAGGTTGTATGGTAAAGTAAATCAATCACATAACTTGTGGTATATTTCACAGCGCATGAATAAAATATAATAGTAAACATCTTAGATATAAAACATGCAAGACAGTAATAACTAAATGAATCATAGAAATTAGAGTACACAGATCCATACAACTATACAACATAAGTGATAGAGCTTATACAACTAATAATAAACTCAAAATAGATAACCGTCTTTAAATATATAATAGAACTAGTAAGCTCCATTGTGATGTACAATAGAATGATAAGCAATAATAACTAAATGTAGTAATACAAGAGTATAGCCTCCTGCTCGTTACATGTCCAGCCCCACGTGCTCATTAGACATGATATCACTAATCTACTCATTTAAGAGTACCGACAATAATAGAAAGTAAAGCATAAAATTTTGAGTCAGGTAACGGTCTGGTGTGAGTGGTAAAAAGTCTAAAATACTATAAAGTCAATATACTAGGACAAATGGCATGGAAAATCATACCTAACATGCCCTTGCATTCACAAAGTGAGCGCATAACATAGAATATATGTTATTCTACATCATAATCATCATGAGTGTACTATAAGTGTAACGACCCAATTTTCTATGTCGAATAAATAAATGAAGTAAAAAAATGTTTGATTCGATATTTGATAACTAATCTTTGGGAAATAAATTTTTAGTTCATCAAATTCTATTTAATAAAAAAAATTAATCAATAAATTATTTTCGAATAATTAATTAAATTGAATAAAATATTTTAAATTGAATATGAAATATCTTTGAAGTGTAAATTAATTTGAACTAGATTGAAATATATTTATAAATTAATATCAAGAATTTAAATTTGAATTTGAAAGGAAAGTAAATTAAGAACAAGATTAAATTAGAATAGAAATTGAATTGAAATAAGGCCCAAACCATTTAAACTTATTCTTTTCTAACCTATTATAAAATATTCCTCCTTTGCCTCATCCTTCGAACTCAAATCGAACCCCTCTGTCAAAATTTCTACCTTAAATTCTAAAATTAAAATGTACACAACCAACTAAAAAAATTATGAGTGCTACGAGGCATGCGTCATCAAGCATCAACCAAGGGGGGGTTATGATGGAGGGTGGCAGGCGGCCGAATCAAAGGTGCGACGGGAAGGAGAAGGGCATCGTCAAGGTTGATAGAAGCAGCTTGCACATGCATGAAGGAGCTTGGTGATGTAAGTAAGAAATGTTTTCTAGTGAAATCGAGATGCTGGCTACGTGCATGAGTCGACCTTGAAATTTTATGGTTGCAAGGCAAGATGGAAACGGTGATTGTGAAGCCAAGAGCAACGAGACATTGATGTTTGGGTTAAAGATACTCATTTTTCCTCACTTAGTTTTCGATGAGTTATGTTTTTAACTCACAACTATCGTTTGTCGTCAATTAGGTGCTTGTTCTACTATTTATATTATTTGATTAGAAACGAAAGCTTGTTTGATGTGGATAAATTGGATAAAATTGGTGGTTATTGGATGTTATCGAATGAAAGTAAGTTGTGTATTTTGGATGTGTTATATTTTGTGTGTGTAATGGCTAAATTTGATGATGGTATTCGCTGAATACTATAATCAAAATTGATCAAAAATGTGGTAAATGAATTAAAAGATGAAGATTTGAAATAAATAAATTATTTTGGAAATAAAAAGTGAATTTTGGGCTGATTTTAGAAAAATATAAATGCGGAATAATTTTAAGGATAGGGTGAACAGAAATTACTTGGAAAATGATGAATTTTGAGATTTTATTAAATAAGTGAATTTTTAAATGTTATATTTTTATTTATCGATTATTATAGAAACATTAAAGGTTTTGAAAGGTATGGTATTAAAAATTCATATTTTAAAGTGATGAGTAAATTTTATTTGGATTTAAAAAATTGGAGGTTTAGAAAATAACATTTTGAGGATAAATATATTGAATGAAGTTTATTTATTATACGAAAATTATTACTTAGTGGATTTATAATTAAAATTTTATTAAGTAAATTTTGGAAGTGATTATAATATTTTATATTTTATTAAATAAAAAGGGGAAATCAAATTTAAAACCATTTGATAATATGTTTACAGAAGTACTTGAAGTCAATTATTATGGGAAGGTATTTTAAGGATTTTGTTTTACAATAAATTACAAGTCGATATTTTTGCATCAAATCTTTAAAATGTCCTATATACATTATAATTTTAGTTTGATGGTTTACTTTATTTACAAGGGATTTGAAATGTAAATGTGCGGATTTTAAAGACATGGGTTTTGGAATTTTATAATATGGCTTTAGAAAATTATTTAATTGAAATTCTTATCAGAATGAATGGAATTAATTAAATTTGTTATAAAAAGGAAATTATAAGTTATGAACCTTCTTTGGAATTATAATTTTAAAATTATTAAAGAAGAGTTTTGTAACATTCCTGAATTTTGAACGAGTTTAATTTGACAATTTATTTAATTTTGAAATTAAATTGTGAATTTAATTATGAAGTGATTGAAATTATCTTTTGAGAATAAACATGACTTGTAATAAAATTAAAACAAACATTAACAAGATAAAATTTCATTTGATAATACATTTTCTTTTAAAATTTATATGAACTAAGTTGTAAAATTAATTGAACTTAAAGACCAAAACAAAATTTATAAAATAAATTCAAGACAAGGTTAAAAACATAAATATACAAAATTTTAACAAATGTAAGCTATAAGACAAAGATTAACAAGTGTAAATGAATGTTACAAGTGGCAAACTTGATTTTATCTTCATAAAAAAAAAGAGAAAAAAACAAACAATAACAAATCTGAAATGAAAGAAAACAAATAGAAACCAGGCTATTGTTCTTCACTACTCAAACCTTGTTTTCCAATTCATTCTCAAACTGAAAAATATATCAAAATCTGAGAATGAACAAACTACAAACCAGATTTCCAAATTCATACTCAAAGTATTTCAAAGATTATCAAGTTGCTGTTTCAAAATCTGAAGAAAAAAATTAAAATCTGGAAACTCTGTGCAAGGAAATACAAATTCTAGTAAACATTTTAAAACCATTTACCTGAAATCATTTTCAAAATGAAAAGGAAGTCAGCATTTCCATTTCAATCTGGAAAAGGCTCTGCATGCAAACCTGGTTTTATCTTCATTTAGAAAAAAAAAAGAAACAAAACCAGATCTGGAAACAGAAATAAGATCAAAGCAAGAAGCAAGTTAAAGTTTCTCAGCAACAAGAAGTAATCAAACAACAAGTTCAAAATTCAACGTGAGCATTTAAATCTGAAGCAAGTTGAAGATCTGGGAAACAAAACAAAAAGAAAATCTGGAGCATGCCACCTGAGAAAAAAGGCAAAATTTAAAACTGGAAAAAAACAAATGAAGAAGGAAATTAAAAGCAAACAACTTGAACTTGTCAGAGAATAATGCAAAGTGAATTCAAAATCTTCAACCTGGGAAAACTAAAGATTTGAAATTTGGAGTCATGCAAAGGAAAATCAGAAGCCACAACTTGATATTTTAAAACCAGGGAAACAAGACAGTGCAGATTCTATCTAAAAAAAAAAAAAAGAGATAAGTAAATTTTCTTAAACTTTGAATTTCATATCAGTGTTAAAGTATAAATTTAAAACAATTCAAACAAAAAAATCAAAAAAAATGCAGATTCGACTTGAAAGCCAATTTGAAATCTATTCTAAAGTCTGGAGCATGCAAGCATGCATCTGCATTTCAACCTGCGAATCTAATCAAGCCGGGAAAACAAATTCAGTGCAAAGAAAAAAAGGAAGAGAGGGTTCAGGCATTTGGAACTGTCAACACTCCTATGTCTCCGTTCTTCTCTGAGCAACAAAACTGTGAGCAAACACTTTCACCTCTGCTTTTATGGTTTGATGCTTGTGATGAATGAGGTTATGGGATGTTGCTTAGGTATTGAGTACACTTGCATGCTTTAAATTAGAAGATGAAAATATATTATAAATCTGCTGTGTACATATTTATGAATGCATGTTGGTTATACTCTGCTGTGACTATGAATTCATTTTTTTTTCCTATTTAAAGGAATTCACAAAACCTGTTTAGAATCTGGTTAGTATAGGTTTTAAAGTAATTATAATTTGTTTGTTTACTTTAGGTTAGTAACAAAATATTCTTTTTGGTAAAATGTTTATTCTGCCTGGGGTTGTCTAAACTTAAGTAAGAATGTGTTTTTCTTAAGTCAAGATTTAAGTTTTTAGGTGAGTTAAATACAGGGTGTATCTCTGTAAACACATGCAATCTTATCATATGTTGTTCTAGATCAAAATCAAACACATTAAATCCAGATTCATAAACTTAATTCATTGACATAAATTTAAATTATAAATCAAATATTAATATTTTTAAGTGTTTGTTTCATTTACTGTCTGGACTGAAACAATAATATGAATTTGGGGCAAATGTATATAATCTGTAGCTTAAGGGAACTCAAATTTATTTTGAGTTATCAAGAATGGGTCATAGATCTTGGAAAAAATAAAAATAAAAAAATCAGAGAAGTGATTAAACTGATTTGATTGAGTGTAGTTTTAAGTTTCTTCAGTTAAACCTAGTTTAGTATTGGGTTGAGCTTTGAGTCAGTTTGAAGTGGTGGGTTTACCGAGAGCTTTGGCGTTTTGGATATGGGTAGAGGGTGTGTAGAAGTGTTCGTGGTCGAAGAGAGTGGATGTCAGGTGGTCGGAGATGAGAGTTGAGGCCGCTGACAGGTTTTGTCATAAAACCTGTTTGAAAGTTTACAGGTTTTGAAAATTTGGTGAACTTTTGAATGCTTGATTTTTGATCGATCTGGGTTGGAGTTGGAGTAGTGGTGGGCTGCTGGAGTTGATTGGATCATCTGAGATGATCGGCAGAGGTGGCGGCGATGGAATCACTGGTGAACTGGTTGGTATGGGAAGTTTCAGGGGATACTTTGAGTTGCTCGAAGAAGTTGTTAAATGACTCGAAGCAAATGGTTTTTAAACTCGAAGTGGGAGAGCATAAAACCCGAAGTAAAAGTTATGTTTCTCGGGTAACCTGTAGTTTACAGATTACACAGCAAAACTGTGTTTTGTTTTAAAAATTTGGGTTTTAAAACTTTTTAAAATCTGGGTTTGTCAAATTTAAAAAAATCTGTAGTTATAGGTTTTAAATAAGGTTTAGGTTTAAAACTTAATTTTAAAACATAATTCAAGTTTGAATTACTTTGAATTTAAATTCCAGGTTTGAATTTGAAACCTGTTATCTGTTTCCTGCAAATCAAGGTTTAAGCTCTTTTAAATCTGCAGTTGTGGTTTTGAGTAAAATTTAAGTTCAAATTTAAATGTAAGTTTAAAATTCTCATTTGATTTTAAATTCCAGTTTTTTTTTTTTTTATTTTTTTATTTTTTATAAAACAGAAACTTAAGTTTTAAATTTAACTTAATTAACTATTTTATTTTGTGTAAAATAGTTGGAACTTTAATAATGAAGTTTTAAAAGGTGATTAAGATTTAAGAATTAAATTTAAACTGGAATCTGAGTATAAATGAAGTTCAGTTTCAAATTTAAAAGAAAATTTAAATTTGAAAGTTTTAAAAACATAAATGATTTAAAACTTCTAAAATTTTGAAATAAATTTAATTTCAAATTCTTATGATTTCATTTTTAAGTCAAACTTTTGTTTTGACTTGTAATTTTAAATAAGTTTTAAATTATTTAAAACTTTGATAAGTTTAAAATTTATTTTATTTTAAATTTGAATTTTAAATTGAAATTCAAAGGTAATTTCAAAAGCACTTTGTTTTGAATCAAATTGTTTTAAACATAATTAAGTTATGTTTTACTTTGGAAATTTGATTAAGAATTATGTTTTGGAATTTATTAATAAGGGTAATTAAGATTTGTTAATTAATTTAATTAATTAATTGAATTTGGGATTAATAATTGATTAATGATTAAATCATTTTGGAATTAAGATCATTAATTAAATTTTAATTAATGATAAATGAATATTAATTATGTAATTAAGTTTTAAATTAAGGGTAATTAACTTTATAATTAACTTTAATAAATAAATGATTAAAGATAATTTAATTGGTAATTAATTTAAGTTAATTACCTTATAAAATAATTAAATAATGGTTAATGAAGGTCATTAACCAGGATTATTTAACAATTAATTAATTTGGTTAATTTTATTTATTAATTAGATTAATTAATTTAATAATAATCAATTATAAATGGATTGAGTAATTACTTGATAAAGAAATTAAGAAATTAATTACTTAATATAATTAATTTAATTGAATGAGATTGTTTAATAAAGTTTAATTAATTTTAAACATTTGGGTTTTATAAATAACTACTTTATGTAATTAATGATTTGGAAATTTCATAGTTAAGTAATTGTTTAATATTTACAGATGTAATTAAGTGGAGATGTTTAAGTGAGAGATAATTTGGATTAATTATTTAGTAATTAATCAAATAATTAATTTAAGAGATTAAATTAAGGATAATTAATTTGGGTCAATATAGTAATTGAGTTGTTAATTACTTTGAGTAATTAATCTAAGAAATAATTTAGATCATTAATTATTTAATTAGTGATGTAATTAAGGATGATTAATTAGGATTAATTAATCAATAATAGGTAATAAATTAATGTAATTAATTTAGAAGTAATTAAAGAAGCAATTAAGGGTAGTTCATTACTAATGGAAGTGATTGTGTGAGGAATAGATTTAAAACCACATAGATTTATTCATCTTAATTGTAGATGTTTGATTGCCAATTGAATGCTTCATGATGGATTGATATGTTTTGTGATGCTATTTAATGCTTTGTGCTGTACTATTTTATTTGAGACGTATATATTGTTATATGTATATGCAACCCCTTGACCCATAGAACGACATTTGAATTTCGATGCGACAGGGAGTCGGATTCCAATTGGTTACCCGAAACCCACATCGAATCATATGAGTGAATCTTTGTGATTGATAAATTCATCTTATCTATGAATCTATGAATAAAGATAAGCATTATGGGTTATATCGCTTATCGATATGATTGAATCGGTGATGATGATGTTGTGCACTATTGTGTTGAACCCCTGGACCACACTTATACACACACAAATATGGATTGCACGTGGAAATGGGTTAAGTCACAGATTTTTGAAATATATTTAAAATTGTATTTTTGAATCCAAAATAGTTTTGGAATTAGAATTGAAGCTTTTGAAAATAAAAGTTATTTTGAATAACTCGATTGAGTTTTGAAATTTAAATAATTTGATTTGAATGCAATATTTGAATTGAATTCTATGATTTTGAAAACTATGTTTAAAAAGTTATTCAACTTATAAATGGGTTTATATGGGTTTTTTTAAAACCATTTTTAAAGGTGATGTTTTGAAATTTTAGTTTAACCCAAGACTTAAACTGGTATATATTTGGATTCTTTCTGAAAACGGAAACTGTTTGTGAGCTTTCACAAAAGAAATGAATTTCCAATTGGTGTTAAAAGGACTTCAAGTCTAAAATGAAATGGTTTCCAAATTTTAGATAAATCTTTGGAAATGGGTTTGAAAGCTATAAATCTTTAACTTTAAAGATTTAATTGGGTTAATCCAATTGAAATGGGAATTGTTTTGAAATCTATGAATAGATCTTTGTGAAACTGGGTGAAACTTTGTGAAATAAATCTTTTTGTTTAAAGATTTAAAAAATGGTAATTTGTTTAACCATTTAAAAGAAAAGTTTTGGATTTTATAAGTTGTGACTTAACTAAAATCCCATATCCATATGTTTTAAAATATGGCGCTTACTATTCGGTTTAGCCGGGAGAGGACCTTGTGTCATATAGCCCATTCCGAATAGTGATACGACGTTATGGATAGCATTTGAAGACCGGTGGTGAAGACCGGGTATTTGTGAGAACGATAGGATAACCTGTCGATTGAATCTGCACTGAGTTGCTCCGGTATAGAGTTCTCCCTAAGTGATGGGAAGTCCGATCGGGATTGTGGATACCCGGATTTGCAAGGGCTTCTTCGGAAGTGCCTTCGGTTCTGTTCAAACCCGGAACAGACTTGTATGGTTGTATGTCCGACATTACACTTTGAGATGTTATATGATCTCTATCAAATACATTTCTGCTTGGTGGCGGAGAATTTATTCTCTTAGCTTAACACCCTTCTCTGAGACGTACGAGCTCAGAGGTTATGTAGTTGATATTTATCAGTGATATTCCTAATTTGGTAATGTGGCATGCTGAGTGCTGCTGTGTGATGATCATTGGTTGATCATTTGTGATATGATCATTTGTTTGATCATTTATCTTTGTGATCATTGCTTTGATCATCTGTTGACCCAAAGCATGGCTTTGTGCCAAAGCGTAGCTTTGTGGACGAGACTGCATCAGGACCTCACTCCCCGGAAATGGTCGAAACAGGAAAGATGCGGCAAGGTTATGAGGGTCGCTCCCTTTAGGGTATGTCATTCCCTTCTGGCAAAGGGTGGTATCATGGTATGGAGCCCAGATACTTACTCATGTGGTTGCTCCAATCTCATTTACTGTGTGGTTGTTGCTTTGAGGCGCCTCGGATAAAGGTCCCAAAGGACCGGGGGATGGCATATTCGTGTAGTAGTTACCTAGTTACAGAGGTAACCCGGCCTTGTGTTGGCACAGATCTAACCGTAACGTTAGTTCTCGGGACGTCCCACCAGAGGCGATCCCATTGACAGTAGGAAGTTCCTTAGCCTGACCATTTGTTGGGAATCCATTCATCCAATACGTGCCTTGTACGGTTTTAGTTGTATTACCTGCCATTCACTTATGGTGGTCACCACTGTTTGGATGGTAGCTATAGTAGGCATAGTTCGGAATGTCTATGCTGGCTAGGATTTATATTGTACTTTCGAAATGGTTTTCTGCACTATGCACTAGTAATAATATCAAAGAAAACTTTCTCGTATTAAGCATATTTGACTGTCATAAGGAGAAATCTCCTCCAATTCTGCGTTTGCATTGTGTGTGTGGCGGGAGGCCTTATGGTAGTTTCATTTTCCAAAAAGCATTACGGATTTATTTTAAATTCCTTGTTGCTTGTTTTTAAAGACCAAATGTTTTTGTTTGCTCATACCAGTCCCACGACTGACCTGGAGTTTATTGTTCCTTTCCTAAACTCTGGGTGCCCACTATTTCCCACACGGGCAGTCTAGAGTTGGGGTTTTCAGATAATCAATAGTAGGTGTAGATTCGATTTGGCAATCACAATTGGATCGAGTTGCTTCTCTTCATCTTGATTGGAGTTCGAGCTATTTCTGGATTGGTGCTTTGGAGATGGAGATTACTGATACTGGAGTTCTTTCTTGAAGACTATATTGAAGATATTGTTCCGCTGCTAGTGTTATTATTATATTTCCGCTGCTATTCTTTGTATCTCTGATAATGTTGATATCTATTGTACCATTCTGTTGTATCATTCATGTTGTATCAGTTATTGTATCAAATGTTGTATATCGATATATTCTTTTTCTTCCGCTGTGTTGTTTTACTTAATGGTGTTATAAGCTCCGGCGACTCGAATTTGAACGGTCGAATCTGCGGCATTCGAGTACAATGTAAAGTATGGATGTCGATTTTCGAACGCGAAAAATTCGAATCGTTACAAGTTTCAAGTGCACAAATTTATATTTTAAGGTGTATAAGAGATTTGAAACTTAATTAAGGGTTAATATATAGATTTCCTTGCAATTGAATAAGAGGTTTGCAAACCTTTATTTTTAGAACTGTAAAAGGATTATGAGGAAAGAATGAGAATTTTATAATCAAATTTTCTTTAATTTGAATATTGATATTTGAAATTGCAATCAATATTTTAAGAAAGTATATTTTATAACTATATTCAGGTCAATTGAATAAAAGAAAATTTATTTTTCTATATACTAAGGAATTGGAATGAACAGAGTGATAGTACCGTCTGGAATGAGACTTTTGGTAATATTTCTCTGGTTATTCTTTGGACTTGTTATATAGAATAATATTGTGTGAAATTCTAGAATGTGAGGGATTTGAGCAAACGGATTATTAACACTGTCTAGTATAGAACATTTGGTAATACTATTCTAGTTACCGTGTTGAATCATGGTATAGAATATTAGGATGTGAATTTTAGTATGGTAAGAATTTTTAGAAAAGAGATTAATAGCACTGTCTGGTATGGTACATTCGCTAATATTATTCAGATTACTCTTTTGACTTATGGTATATGATACCATTATGGGTAAGGAGTGTAGTTTATGAGCATTGAGTAAACGAGCAAGTAACAGCAAGTGGTATGGGATGCCTGCATCGATATTTGTTTAATTACTTTCTATGAGTGAGGGACACTCTTATTTTATAGGTTAATATTTAGAGGAAGGATCGGTTGTGTGCCAACTTGTGTGGTTTATCCAAAGAGACTAGAGTCCATCCTAATTGGCTATTCACGAGGCGCACCCTGGATCTGTGGCATCAACTTATTATATTTACATGTTGTGTGCTGATATTTAGATTGTGTGATGATATGCCCTGATGCCACCCTAGCCAGACATTTTGCTACCATTGGATAGTAGGTTTATTACCATAATGTATATAGATGGATGTAGTGCCACAATGATTGGAAGTAACTAAGGTAGTGGGTGTGTTGTAAGTGTTGTGTGTTGTACCCTGGAGCATGCTTTGTGTTGAGAGGCCCCCATTTGGATTATGTGAGATTATATGATTATACTATATTATTTAGATACCCCCTTCTAGACATCGATTTAGAGGTGAGGACCACTTAACCAAAATGGTCATATTGTGTGCTGTGTAATTCCTAACTAGAATATGTGATTATACACACACACACACCCCATACCATAGTTATAACACCTCACTTGATTGTATGCTTGTTGACAGTTGATTCCTTTTTGTGTAAGGGGTGTGTTGGTTGATGATTTTGATTCGCCCACTATGTTATGGTAATATTGATGGGTGTTATAGTTAGATGTTTAGATATATGGATGTCTTATTTATCAATGTGATGTGATGTTTATTTCGAAGGGTGATGATTTGTGCATGGTATATGATGTATGTGTTATACTTGAGATGTTCACACATATTTATTAAGTATATTTATACCATCATGCCAGTATTATTATACACTGACATCTACATTCTAGACATAGTCTGACATGCTATTTATTTAATACCTGGGTCAGCTCTAGATATTTAAGGTTCAGGGACGAGTGGACTAGTTTGTGGACATTGGACGTAGAAGGAGGATGGAGTGTTTGTATATCATTTTGTATATTGTAGTTACATGTCCTCATGTGTTGATGAGATGTAGATATATTGGATATTATATGTACATATTTGGTGATTGTTGGCATTTGACTATTTTGATAGACTCACTTGGACTCGTACATATTTTATAGGGTACTTTGGCATAGGTCCTTGTTAGGTTTCAAAATTCACAAAAACCCCAATGGAAGAAAGTATGTAAGTTAGGTCCTTATTTTTCAAAAATCATCAAAAAACATATAAAAAACAAAAAAAACTTCCAAAATTTAAAACTTATTTCAATTAATATTTATCTTCGTATTCGTGTCAAAAAAAATCAAAAAACAAGGATGAAAAGGGAAAAAATGACACATGGTATGTTTCAGGAATACTTGCAGACATGTATGCTATTTTAGAGAATAATTGTAGATATGTCTGCACTTATTCTAGATAGCATGCCTTTGCAACTAAAAATTGCAGATATGTCTGCAATTTTAAGGAATAAGTGCAGATATTTACGTAAATATCCTGATTTTTAAATCAAGGTGTTGTTATTCAGTGAATAATTGCATACGTGTCTGCAAATATATGGAATAATTGCAGACATGTCTATAATTATATAAATTTTTATTCAACACGGTTATTCAGTGAATAATTAAGTACATGTATGCAATTATATGGAATAATTGCATACATATCTGCATTTATTCAAATATTTGTCGAATGAAATTATTCAGTAAATAATTGTAGACATATCTGTAATTATATGGACCAATTGCAAATATCTCTGCAATAATTATAGATATGTCTGCAATTTCTTTTTTTCCTTCAGAAACCTAGTTATAATATTTACAGTTTTTTGAAATTTTTTAAGTACTGGCGTAAAAATACACAAAAAATACATACTGCTACAATAAAATAATTATAGGGACCCGCTTTACAACTTTTTTTAGGGAGGATGCCATTTGAATTAACTTTGGTTTTGGGGATGCATGACTGATATTCACTATTTTATATTATATATTTGCGTTGATGACTTTGTGATTTCTATGATTTATTTTTTATTGTGTATTGTTGTATCCTGGAGATGCACATGTTTATTTCTTTATGCTGATACTGTGTATGTATAGGTGAGTTGTTTGTTTGATTTGAAATACATGCCAGTGTTAGCCTAAGGTAATATTCACGTCTATAAGCCCAAAATCATCTCATTTTTTGTATTATCACACAGTATTACACCATAATATTCTCTGGTAGTATGAGTATAGAGGTGGGGTGTTATTGTTGGTATCAGAGTAGATTTAGAACAATACAGAGTATAAGAGACATGGGTCTTGGCCTTAGATGAGACTTGGAGTCCTTATTTTCATGGGTATGTGGTAGATTATTGTTTAATAATTGATGGTGGAAGTATATAATGATTACTTGGGTAATCATCTAGGGACGTATTTGTATTTTTCTTATATAATATATATATTTCTTCTACCTTTTTCCAAATGAAATCTCTGTATGAGATGCAGAGAAATTAATGGAAGATAGTGAAGGTAGAAGTAGTTAGTTCGACTAGTAGTGCCGACATTGATAAAGAAGAATAAACCTCCATGTGGCTGGAATGCGAATGAAGTTGCTCTGTTTAGGAAGCTGTAAGACCTTAATCTGAATTTTGAATTATATATTCCACAAGTTAAGTAGAAGGATCAAATAGAGATCAGAGTCGCAAAGGATGTTGATATATAGCTTTCTAATGAAGGCATTTGTTTGTTTGTTTGGTGTGTGTTTGCTTATATTAATTTTTATTTTCTTTTGCCTGGTCTAAAATGTGGGACGTTGGTAGAAATTATCACTCAAAAACTTATAAAACCACTTGAATCTGGACGGAGCCAAATATTAATGGAATTCAATAGTTTCTTCATTTAAGGAATAAACTACAAGCGGGTATGTATATTTGTACTATAAGAAATAAGAAATAATAATAATGAATACACAAAACTAAAATATGAAATGAAAAATTAGATCAAATTAATGAAATGCTTGTTTGATATTATAGATGAATGATGTGTAATAAATTGTATTATAGTTGATGATTACTGGATTGAATGCATATATAAATTTTCAAATAACTAATTTTATTCAAACAAGCAAATGATTTAATAAAATATGAAGATTATTCAATAAAATGATTGAAAATAGTTCATTAGTTTGTTTTAGTCTTAGTTTGTCCGTAGTGCGATTTAAGAATTCTAGTTGATACGCCTAATCAACATTATCGATAGGGATTCCAAAATACTTGTATAAGGCAGTCCAGAACACTATTTTGAAAATGGCATAAAAATTATTTAACATAAAATTTGCATTTTTCATAAAGAATGTATATTATTCTAAAAAAATGAAAAATATTGTTTTTCTAAAAATAATTATGTAGAACAACGTATGCAGCGATTGGATGTTAGTGTGAAGTTGAGATCACTTGTGACGCAGTGTTGATATAAAATCGTAGGTAGTCAACATTGCAGCCATTAGAAAAATGAATCACTAAAATCTGTGGCATGACATCGTTGTATATTTAATTGTAAATTGATTTATGGACTACATTATGTAAACATACATATCTATATATATTTTTGCTAGGTTTGAACCAAAATATCTTTTTTTGATATAAATATTTGTGTGTGTGTGTGTGTGTGTGTATATATAAGAATTCGTGTTGTGTTCTATGGTTTATATAGGAAGTGATTTGATAAAGATCTTCCTTGGGTTTTCCTATATTTTTTTTGAATTTTGATTTGAATATTTCTATTCACGAATTTGCTTTTAACCATGGCTGTTGATTTCTAATCGATCATTGGTTTATGGCTTTGAGATTATCAACTTATTTGTTCCTGATATTTGATTACTTTGGCTTAATAATGTTAACATATTCAACTTTGAAGTTTTTTGCATTTATTTTCCTTTATGTCTTCTCCATGCTTTCAAAATCTAACTTGATTACATGTATGTGTGTGTGTACATGCATGACTTGGTTCTTTATTGAGCTGGTGTGTGCGCTTCCTTAGCCTAATTATGATGTTGTTTACTCTTTAGTTCTGAGCTATTGAACATTGAACTTGTTTTGTGGCATGATACACTCTTGTACTTCGACTAGTTATGCATTACCGTTGCACTTGTGCACACTTTCTAGTCTAAATACTTCATTATGTTGTGCATATTTCCTTATGTGTATGTGTGCCTGCCTTATTTGAGTGTGTTGCTGCATTGTGTTGTTGTCCTCATGTGTGTGCATTGTGTGTATTCACTTGTTGGAACATTTTCATGTTGTGTGTATCCACTTACTGGTCCTGATGTATTTTACTTTGAGCTTTGCCTTTGTTTTGTAATTGTGTATGCAGCTTTTCTAACCCATTGCTCATTGGCTGAAATCTTTTACTTCCCTGCCTTTCTATCTTTGGTGTATGTGCGAGCATGACCTTGCTGTTTGTATGTGCATGTATTGCTAATGTGTATGCTTTTGTTGTTTGTGCATTTTGAACTCCACTTAAATCTCTTTGCATTTTCTTTAGCACGGTGGTAGCATGAACCATGTCGCATCTTGTTTGTGCTTTCCTTTTTCTTGCCTTGTGCTTGCCAATGTTCTTATATTGTGCTATTGATTTTTCAGCCCTTTGCACTTGCACTGTGTTTGAATATCTCTTATATACTAGCTTGTTTGAGTGCATGTCCCTACTTCGTTTGTGCCTAAAGTTGCCGAAATGAGGATGACTCCATTATGTTGGCAGTCCTTTATGTGCATAGATTTTGTTTGGTTTGATGCTTGATATTGGGTACAATGTTGATATTATTTGTGCATATTTTCCGGCTTAATGATAATGTTGTGTTCATTTAGGTATAACTTTCAAACGGTTTGCCCGAATTCGACGTTTTTGCACTTTTTAGAAAGCTGAGAACCTAATCAACAACTTTAGCTTAAGCAATTCACAAAATTTTAACGTTTTATAGGCTAAAAATCCAAATACTGAATTGGGCCGGTAGGTATATCGAAAAACCTACTATGCTTGTTTTTAGAAAACCTCCTATAACTTAAGTTGTAATCCATATTTTTGTA
This sequence comes from Allium cepa, assembly GCA_030765085.1. Lineage (NCBI taxonomy): Eukaryota > Viridiplantae > Streptophyta > Magnoliopsida > Asparagales > Amaryllidaceae > Allium > Allium cepa. Next base: position 496,968,269 of record CM060929.1, read on the forward strand.
ATCCTAAAGTTTTTTTGAAAATCTAGTACGTTATACAATAATTCATTCTTTGAAACATTAATTAATTTAGTCATTTTGGTTTTTAAAATTTTGTTAGAAAGTAGTATAAGTATAAAAGTGATGTTATATCTACATTTAATGAATGAATATATCATATATCTCTTCATTTGTGACTGATAATAAATTTGAGATTTGGTTTAGTATCAATGAAGCATGCTTGGATTAATTGAATACATTGGTTAACTTTTGCTTAGATAAAAGTAAAATAGCCGCTTAAAATGCTATATAGAGCTACAGTTTTTACGCTATATTGATATATGTTATGATATTATATTGTTTCTTATTGCCTTAAAATGACCCGTGTTGGGATGTATATATTTACTGTGATATATTGTGTTTTGATTTTTTGGAACACTCTCCGTACAAAAGAGACTCTGCTGAAATTTTCCAAAAAATCTGATACTTAGAATATTTTCACGAAAATATATTATATGCGAAAAATAGAAAGTTGTTAATTGAGTCCATCTCAAATCGTTGCATGTGATAAGATAAGTTAGAGTGTGAGAGCCATATAAAGGATTGAGTAGTTTAAGCATGATATAACTTTGTGAATACGAAGAAAGTTTAGGGTTTGAGTTGTATATGGCGTCTCCTTATAAGAAATTGAGAGGGCAAAATTTTCTTAAGGAGAAGTCTGTAGGACCGTGCTTTCTACATAGTATAAACAAATAAAGTTAATTAAAATAAAATTGTTTAAATTCAAAACTTGATAATTAATCTTTTAAAATTAATTTTTCAGTTAAGAAAATTCCATTTAATAAAATATTTTGATTTAATAAACAGAACTAAATTAATAAATTCTTTATTTTATAATCTATTGAATTGAATAATATGTTTTAAATTGACTATGAAGTATATTTAAAATGTAAATTAATTTGAACTGGATAGAAATAGATTTATAAAAAAATACTAAGAATTTAAATTTGAATTTGAGTGGAAAATAAAGTAAGAACTAGATTGAATTATAATATAAATCAAACTGAAATAAGGCCTATACCAATTAAACTTATTCTTTTCTATCCTATTATAGAATACTCGTCCTTTGCGTCACCCTTTAAATTCAACTCGAACCCTCTTTCAAAATTTTTGTCCTAAATTCTAAAATTAAAACGCACATAACCAATTAGAAAAATCACGAGTGCTAAGGGCATGTAACCTAAAACATCGACCAAGGGGGTTCACGACGAGGCGGCGGGCGGCCAAATCAAAGGCACAACGAGAAGGAGAAGGGCACCACTAAGATACGATCGGACCAGCTTGCGCACATGTAAAGGAGCTTAGTAATGCAAGTAAGAGACATTTTCTAATGAAGTCGAGATGCTGGCTGCGCACGTGAGTCGACCTAGAACTTTTATCATTGCAAGATGAGGGTAGCAATGGTTATGATGGTAGGCGTAGAAAAACATTAACATTTGGGCTAAGTATACTCACTTTTCCTTGCATCGTTTTCGATGGGTTGCATTTTCAACTCATGATGTCGACTATCATCTGTTAGATGCTCGTTCTACTATTTTTATTGTTTGATTGGTAATGAATGCTTAATTGATATGTATTGTTTGTGTGACAACCCGCCTTTCATTCCATAGAAAGACGCACCATCAATAAGAAAGAAAAGGATAGAAAAGAGAAAAGATAGGAAAGAAAGAACTAAATAATATCAGAATCTCATAGAGGAACGGATAAAATAGATTACATCACATAAGTATTTATGTAATAGTCACCATACATCGGACTTACAGCTTATACATCACATATTAGATAGTCATGAAGACTTGTCTATCATTACAAGCCAAAATACAACACAGAGATACCAACTCAACGGAAACACAATATCTATATACACTGAAGCTTCCTGCTCCATAGAATCCTAACTAGCTTCACCACTATGATCCTGAGCTCCTTCTCAATATGATCCACAATCTGAACAGGATATTTTGACCACAGTCAAATATGGCTCAACTTCCAAATCTTCCTGAACTTCTGGTTCTACAACCAGTGATGGATCATGCACATACTCCTCAGATGAGATACGTGAAACACATTGTGAATCTCAGCCATCTGAACTGGCAATTAAATCCTGTAGGCCAAAGTACCAATCCTTTTGAGAATATGAAAAAGTCCAATATACCTTAGAGCTAACTTGCCAGTCTTACCAAATCTGATTGCTCCTTTGATTGGAGAAACCTTAACAAAAATGAAGTCTCTAACTTCGAATTCTAAATTCCTTTATCTCTTCTCCGCATAACATATCAGACGATCCTGGGCTGCCTTCATCCTCTCCTTGATCAGCTCGACCTTCACAGACGCCTCTCAAAACAAATCTGGACCAGGAATAAGACAATCCTGGATTCTACCCAACAAAATGGTCCTTCCAAGACCCACCGAAATGCAGAACACAAGCTCTATTCTACAAACATCAACAGACTTCGAACAGACTTCTCCAATCAAGAGTAGAACAGGTGCACTTGTCAACCTTTACTTTAGATCATGAAAAGCTTCTTCACACTTAGGGGTCCATTTAAACTTCGCCCCCTTCCTAGTCAGCTTGGTCAATTGAGAACAAATCTTAGGGTAGTCCCGTATGAACTTTCTGTAGAAACCCTCTAATCTAAAAAAATGCGAGTTTCCGTAGGAGTCTGCGGTTGCTTTCACTCTAAAACAACTGCTGCCTTGCTTCCGCTGCGCAACTTCCTGTAGAAACTCGGAAGACATGGTTCATCAGATCCATAAAAGAGAAAAAACAGAAGTTCCATGAAATCCTGAGCTGCTTCACCAAATCCTCTCTCTAGGAGCCATCCTTCTACTTAGCTGAACCACTGATATTGCTCCAGGAACCAAGTCTATACAGAACTCAATCTTCCAATGCGGGGGCAAACCTTTGACTTCTTCGAAGATATCCAAAAAATCTCTGACAACTTCGATAGCTCCTCCTCTTGAGATGCCTCGACTATTGACAGTTGAAACACAAAGGCTTCTGAACCATCTAAGAAATGAATCCATTCTGTTGCTTTTGAACTCCACCTCTAGGACACTGCTTAGCCAGGAGACCTTCTTGCTGGCACACAAAATACTTCCGAGCTACATTGCTGCCACAGATACCAAGGACTTCTAATCCATAAGCTCTTCGTACCTCAAAGCCATGACAACCAACGAGCCTTAAGATGGGCAGACATCTTCTCAAGAAACTCGAGCCTTAAACCAGGCACAAACATCTCGCTCTTCTTCAGGGGGTGTGTCAATAAGACTAGGTCCATAGCAAGACAACTTGTTGAACTCAATCTCATATTCCGATACCGACAAACTCCCTTGCTTGAGATTCGGGAATTCCTATGCAGTCGAGTCTTCCCAGCGGTGGGTATAAACTGCTCGAAGAGAGAACATCTTCGAGAACATCCATGGTTACTGCATCCCACCATGCAGCTGCTCCTTCCTCAAGTTGCCAAGGTGCCATCACTCTCTTCTGCTCAATAGACGGATCCAAACTCTATAAAATCTGCTCGCACGAGCACTACCAAGCTCACACTTCAATGATGGACTCCTTATGTAGCAACCCAAATTTTTTATTAAATGTTTTAATTCATTTTATTTAAAACTTTGTGTTTAGTTATCCAAAATTTGAATTTTGAAATTTTTCCAATAAATTTTGGATTTTTGTTTGTAATTTCCTTTCCATATATAATAATATAAATAATTTCTGCATATATATTTTTCATATATGTTCGTCTCTATTTTATCTTTCTATATTTTCCTTTTTAACCTTCATTTTATTATTTGAATTGTTATGTGCTATATTCCTTATTTATTGCTTGGAAAAATTTCCAATGTATATACGTTATATTGTCTTAAAGGCATATCTTTTTAAAATTTTATTTATTTTGTTTATTGAATGTTTCTTTGTATATAACATTTAATTAGTGGCAAGGAAACAAATCAAATTGACGTATATTACTTTGCTTTAATTTGGCATACGTTACGTTTGCTTTATTTCTTACCTCTTTATTTGCTTATCTATTTATTTCCTACCATAGTTGTTCATAACTTATGTTATTTTCTATTTGTGTGTATACACTTTAATTTATTTATTTGGATGTTCATTTGTATACTTTGTATGTAATAGTTGGGAAATGAATCAATTAGTTGTACGTTATGTTGTTTTATTTTGGCATAAGTTTCTTTGGCTTTATTTCTTGCCTTTTTATGTTGCTATCTATTTAATTTCCTACCATAGCCATTCACTATTTTAGCCGTTCCTCACATGCTATAGCCGTGTATTACTTCTCCTAATCACGCATAAAAATCTTCTCAATATATCTCTTCCTCTGATTGAAAGATCTTTGCATACCTTTTTTTATTAAATAGGAATTAAATCCTCTTTATTATTTTCTTACCATTTACTCTTTTGGTCGTTCATACCTCAAATCTTAGCCGCCTCTTCTAATACTAATTCACATACAAAAACATTTTTCCCACATCTCATTTTATTTCCTACGAGAAAAAAATGTAGATCTGAATATCCATGGCTTCTTCTTCCTCTTCTTTCTCTTTTTTTTCTTTTTCTTTCTTTGTTTCCTTCATGAATAGGCTCGGCGTCTACCTCCTATTGTCAACCCCATCACCACTTGCATAGGGTAGAGCAAGGTTATGTCATCTTATCTCAATTATTTTCATTGTTTAATTCATCTAACCTTTTGTGTTAAATATACTTATGTATGTTGTATTTGTTCGTGTACATAAGTTGAAATCTAGGCTCTCCTATCACTCAAGTTGAATCGTGCTTTGTCGTGCCTTTTATGCTTTCCGAAGTTTGATCTTTGTGTTTGAATTGTTGCCTTCAGCTTTAAAAAGGTGAATTTTGTCACTCTAGACATATGTACTTATATTTTTGTGAAATAATGACAAGTGAATCTGTAGACATTGATATGTTACTCATATATGCTTGTGTTGTGTTTACATGATGATAAATGCCGTTTATATATTTTTAACATCATCTGTTATGATATTATATGTATACTGTTATTTTATTTCTCTTAATCACCACTGCAAGTTCCCTATCACTATGGTTGAAATGATCCACACCCGAACGGACTTTAGAATAAGGAAAAATCATTACGGGCTGAAATGATAGGCTTGAATGACTTTTATTATAATTGATTTACTTGGGATTGCGGGTTTGAAATGATAGAACCTGGATTTTCTTTTTAAATTACGGACTGAAATGATACACATCTGTATCACTTGAAAAATATTATACAGGCCCATGGTTATATTTTTAAATAATATTTTCCTAAAGATTCATTAAGTGTTTTGAATATGTTCTGAAATTTTTTAAGTATTTTTAAATTATGAATATATGAAATTTTAACTTAATTTGATTTAATGCTTTAAATTGTAAAGGTGTATTTGGTTTTCCTATAAGTTAAAATTTTATAAGTATATTATTGGTTTAAGAAATTTAACGATTTTATTTATGATAAATATCTTAATACTTAAATTTGATTTAATATGGAATCTTAAATTTAATCTAGTAACTTTAATAAAGGTTATTTCATGAAATGGATTTGGTTTACATTATAATGATGTATTTTGGATACAATGAAATACAGTTTAATTGGACTTTTGTAATAAATATTTAACTTGGAATCATAGTTATTTGAAGTATAAATGAATAAATGTGTAAAGAAAATTGATTATTATGGTAACTACGATAAAATATTTTATTTGTGAAATGGATACGTTTTGGAAAATGAATTGTGACGCCCACCTCTATACCCACGCTAGCCAAGAACACTACGATGTAGTGCTGTCAACTAGCACGGAGAATAAGGCAGTTGAGGAGCGACCATCCATGTAACTTCTTTGTGCGAGCACCGTTATGTCAGATAGTATATCATGCATTTCATTTAAGGAGGAAGTCCGACATACCGATACAAACTCAAAGCTATCACACGGTGGCTATAAATAATCTTCAAAAACAAACATAGAAATAAGCATAACACAATCAGTCACAGACATCCATATCACAAAGGCGGAAGAAGATATGGATATATAACTAACACATGAAAGTGTACATCAGGGTAGTGGTCAAAAAGATCCACAATAATACAAAAGAATAGCAACACGTGCTATATAAAAGAATATAACTATGAGTCTATATCTCAAGTGTATACAACAAAAACTGCTAATCTAAATAGTTAGCCAAAAGTCAGAGTAGCAAACCCCGAGGAGAAGTCAAGCTGAAGCACCTGTAACATCTCGGTCTGACCCGAGTATTATTTAAGAAAATAATAAACGGATCAGTCTAGCTATAAATATCAGATGACATGGTATAAAATAAAAGATATGGCATAAACATAAAATATCCATACTGACATACTACTATAAGTATGCAAATGATGATCAACAGAAGATCAATCAATAAGAGATAAATCGATATCACAAGAATCTTCTCAAAGATCCAAAGAGGGCATCATACCCTACACTTGTACTCATAACAAGTCAATAACATAAATTTCAGAAATCAACACAAGAAATCCAGAAATCATAGAAAAAGGGAAGGAGGCCTATCACATGACGGTCCGAAGAACATAGGGAGCTACCCCATATGTGTGAGTCGAAATCACACAGATGAGGTTTAGACTAACCAAAAATAAAAAAAGTATGTGTGAGTGAAATCACACAAGTGGTGTCTAGTCTAACCTCGCAAACAAAAACGTATGTGTGAGTGAAATCACACAAGTGGTGTCTAAACTAACCAAGAAGGTAAAAAGGTATGTGTGAATGAAATCACACAAGTGGTGTCTAGTCTAACCTAGCAAACAAGAGACATCGCACAATTGCTAGTCTAAATCATAAGAATGATCGTCATGATCAACGAGAAGTGTCAATTACACTAAGCTAGTAAATATAAAAGTTTAGCTTCATGTCCCATAACCACTTGCTTAACTCAAATATTTACGAACAAACTGTAGATCTTCACTAGAAAATTGTCACAAAAAGGTTCAATCGAACAAGTCCAAGAGTTAACCGACGAAGCAAACACAAGCGTTTCATACCACTTGTTTTACTAAGCCGTTTAATTCAATTTCTCATACGAGTGAGGTAAAGGTTTGTATATACCAGTAGATTGGAAAATGGTTTTAAGAAAAGAGCTTTGTTATTGAAAATAGAGTTGAAATCATTTTGTTGAAAGAGTTTTGATATTTACAACTAGTATTGAAACCTTCATATTTTAAAGTGACAAATCATAAAAGTGATTGTAGAAACAATCAATCATAAAAATTCACATATGAAGACGTGAATAAAATGCAAAGAAACCGATAAAGAATCCATCGAAATAGATATTCAAAAATCCATAAAATCGACCAAGAAGCCCAAGATAGTTTGTCTCGAAGAATGGTCAACTCAGCATCTCAACAAAGCAAGTTCTATTGAATGTTTTTCAGGTAAGATCCCCTACGGAGGGGGGGTGGCAACCCCCAAGTTGGGGGTGCGGGGGCAACGCCCCTGCTACGGGGTTCGACCTACCCGGTCAGGTCGCGGGGGTCCGGGGGCAGCGCCCCGTCCAAAACGGTACGACCTAGTGAAGACCTAAGGGAGAATAGGGCAAGCGACCTACGAGTATAAGGGGTCGAGCGACCTAGGGGTGTTCGCGACCTAACGACCTAAAACAAGGTCGAGCGAATTAAGGTGATGCGCGACCTAATGTGTCACGCGACTTAACGAAGGCAAGGCCGAGTGACTTAGGGTGATGCGCGACCTAACGGAGGCGAGCGACTTAAGGGGTACGCGGCCTAAGGGAAACTCGCGACCTAACATTGCCGAGCTAAGGTAAGGCGCGACTCAACCAGGTGAGCGACCTAAGGAAGACGAACGACTTAAGGGACTCGCGGGTTAGAAGAGGCGAGCGACCTAAGGTCATACGACCTAACGGGGAAACGACCTAATGTCATACGACCGAACGACCTAAGGTCATACGACCTAATGACTCAAGGGTCTGACGACCTAAAAGTATAAAGGTCATGCGACCTATCGGTTTAAGAGGCGAGCGACCTAAGTGTTACGACCTAAGAGTCGAACGAGTTAGCGTGGAAGCGACCTAAAAGCCATAGGACCTAACGACCTAAGGTCATACGACCTACCGGCCTAAAGAGTTACGACCTAAAGTCGAACGACTTAGCGACCTAAAACCCAACGACCTAATTCCGAGGCGAACGACCTAACACGCACTAACGGGTTTTAAGGCCAGAAACGAGCTATTTGAAGGCCGAGACTTTTCCACGCGAATGACCTAAAATTGGCAGAACGACCTAAGTGCAGAATTTTACCAAAAACACTAAAAATTGGAGTTTTTCTCCAATCCAATCCAAACCAAATGCAAATGTACATGCTAAAGTGATGGGGAATCATTCCCAACAGTCCAATATAGTTATAGACTAGAATTGTGAGATAAAAATCTCACCTTTGCACCAAAATCCATTGAAAATGAAGAACAAAGCAAGCAAGAATCAATCCCTCTTCAATCCCAATGCAAGAAGCTTGAATCCAATGTCTTCTTGTTGAATTAGGAGTTGAATGATGGATTTGAAGTTGGATTTGAGCTTGGAGTTTTAATTTCCCATTCCCACTACCAATTTTGAACAAGCTTAAGTTGGTAGGAATTTATGAAGAGTGAAGAGAAGGAGGGGGTTGGGCTTGAGTTATAATGGCTAAGCTAACCCAAAGTCCAAAGCGGGAAAAGTTAGTGAAATTCCACTAAATCCAAACCTATCAATGTTTATACTTAAAAAGTTGTAAACGACATTTCGAACTCAATGGAAGTGGTCTCGAGTCCTAATTTAACCGTTTGCAAAAAAGTAGCTTTTCGGACCAAAATCCGATTAACGATAAAATATTTAAATAAAATATTTAAATATAAAATCGACAAATATGCGGGTTGTTACATGAATACTTATGATTTATATGGTAAACATGTAATTTTAATTAATGTGAAACTGATTAAGACAATAAATGCTCTTTATTGTGATAATAAAATGTAAGTTAAAAATGTACATTTGAGATGTAATTGTAATTAATGTGATATTGATTAAGACAATAAATGCTCTTTATTGTGGTAATAAAATGTAAGTTAAAAATGTACATTTGACATGAAATTGTAATAAATGGGATATTGATAAAGACAATAAATGCTCTTTATTATGATAATAAAATGTAAGTTAAAATATACATTTGACATGTAATTTTAGTTAATATGATATTGATTAAGACAATAAATGTTCTTTCTTGTGAAAATAAAACGTAAGTTAAAAATGTACATTTGACATGCAATTTAAATTAATGTGATATTGATTAAGACAATAAATGCTCTTTATTGTGAAAAAAAAATATGTTAAAAATGTACATTTGACATGAAATTGTAACTAATGTGATATTGATAAAGACAATAAATGCTCTTTATTGTGATAATAAAATGTAAGTTAAAAATGTACATTTGACATGAAATTTTAATTAATGTGATATTGATTAAGACAATAAATGCTCTTTATTGTGATAATAAAATATAAGTTAAAAATGTACATTTGACATGTAATTTTAGTTAATGTGATATTGATTAAGACAATAAATGCTCTTTATTGTGAAAATAAAATGTAAGTTAAAAATGAACATTTGACATGTAATTTTAGTTAATGCAATATTGATTAAACCAATACACGTTCTTTACTATAATAATGAAATGCAAGTTAATAATATACTTAACTTAACATAAGGAATTTCAACTTTAAATAGGAAATTATAATAATTAAGTTTATTTAACTTAAAAGCATGGTTTATTTAATATCAAATGAATTAATTAGTGTAATAAAATAGAAATGATAAAATAACTATGGTAAGAATTGTAAGTATATAAACATTTGGATTATATAAAATGGTAAAGTGGAAAGTATATACTATTTTGAAATAAATGATATGGTTTTGAAGTGGATATGATAATTTGGTTTTGAAAGTATATACTATTTTAAAATAAATGATATGGTTTGAAATGGATATGATATTTTGGTTTTGGAAGTATATACTACTTTGAAATAAATATCCATGGGTTATAATAAAGTTTGGTTGGCAAAGAGATCGAGATCGGATATGGGCATACTCTCTGTCGATACCGAAAACCACTTTAACAACCGTGTACATGGTTGAGATTCTAGAATGAAGTAGGATGGTGGCGACGTTCTATTGAGGTATGTACGTGGACCCGACTCCCGTGAGTTGGCATAAGGTGGCTAAAACAGGAGCGATTCTAGGGCTAAAGAGGTAGCACCTCTTATCGGACGCACTTCTTCGTTTTCTATTCTATTACTTTGTGATTGTTTGGTGCGCTTCTTTGATTTTGGGAGTGTGGTTCAAGGTGGACGGTACTAGCTGCTACGCGTTACCACCAGTCCGTATGCGTAATTGGTATGTCTACCCTGGCATTGCCTAGTTGTGTTGTGTCACCTACCCTAGCATGCCTTGTACGATTTTGATTTGTGTCATACCTATGGAGTATCTTCTGGTAGCCTCCCAATTAGGAGGTATTACTGTACTGTATAGACTATTGGCACTTTTATGTGTTAAGGGCTATATGGGTAACGCCTTAACGCTATTTAAAAGTAAGTTTATTTTACTATAGACATTATTATAATAGCGAAATATTACTACATAGTAAATAGTTTAATGGGTCCTTAGAGAATGGATAGTTCCAAGCATCATTTAAGTTACTTGTACCTTATATTACAGTTCACTTGATTTGGTTTACATTGTATAAGTATGTATATCCTAATTCGAGTGTTTTGTGTTTTGCTTTACGCTCGGGTCAGACTGAGTGATACAGCATTTGTGACTCACCTTCAAAGTTGGAGCTTTGCTTGACGATCCAGCTATCTATTTCATTTCAGTTATCCAGTTGATTCCAGTTATCCAGTTGATTCTAGGGATATATTCAGCTTTGTGCTTGTTTATCATATTGAAACTTCTGTTGTATCTTGTTTAACTCTGATGTATATAGTAGCTTCATGAACTACTATTTCTTTACTTCCACTACATTATATTACCCTGTGTCTGTGATCTATGATTTATTTATTTACCGTATATTCTGAGTTTTGCCAAATTTATTTTACAATTCGGTATTTTGAAGAATTCAAGCCCGACATGTGCGGATGCGAATGGTTGAAAATATCGGATCGTTACACCTTACCTTTTAAAAGGCTTTCCTCCGAGATTGGTGAAATCCTTACTTAATGTCGCATAGCTCACTCAAGGCGGTTTTAGGTTTACAGCCTTGGCAGATACTCTTCTACCTTCAACACTCAGACCTCTTCCATTTGTGGTAGTCTTGCTACACGCTTCACTGCCCCTTCCAAAGAACTCATGTTGGCAAACCCGAACAGGTAACCCAACAAATTAGGTATGAATATAGATATATATAAAAATGCAAATAAGCTTTCTCAAGAAAGATAGCGCTCCAAAGCCTTAGTATTCTCTCAACCTAGAGCTATGATACAACCTATGACGACCCACCTTTCATTCCGTAGAAAAATGCATCATCAATAAGAAAGAAAGAAAGGGATAGAAAGAGAAAAGATAGGAAAGAAAGAACTAAACAATATCAAAATCTCATGGCGGAACGAATAAAATATATTACATCACATAAGTATTTACATAATAGTCACCATATATCAGAGTTACACAGCTTATACATCAAATATTAGACAGTCGTGAAGACGTGTCAATCATACAATTCAAAGTCCAAACAAGAACATCAACACAACGGAAACACAATATCTATATACGCTGAAGCCTCCTGCTCCAAGTCTCCTCCGAAATTCGTCAAAGCTTACCTAAATGCCTTGGCTACTCGTAAAAATTTGAGTACCCAAGAGTTTAAGAAAACGGAAAATAAACTCTGCGTCAGACATGGATTTGGTGTGAGTAAACGGGTTAAAGTTGTTTAACTTTGAAAATCATTTAAAATCAAAGGTATCTTGTAAGACCACACCACAAATAAACTTGTTGGGTTTTTACCTTACAATGACCAAAACATTTGATAGGAAATCCGATGATATTATAACAGTGTCTAGGGTTTTTAAGTAAAATAGAAAATAGCTGGAATGCTTACATCTCACGTTCCAACATAGTTGGGAACAATCAAAACGTACGACACTTATTGAGATTAGATTCCATACAATGGCAGGGCTACTGGGGTACCGCCCATCACAGTGCCTGGTCTAGATCAGAGTACCGAGGATCCACCCTGATCCCCTGCAACACAAAACCGGAACGCCCTCTTACTGGATAATCTCGAATAAGACAACCCCGCAGTGGCGCGACCAACCACCCACACAGCCGAATAAAAGGGACCTCTAGACAGGGGAAATCTTATCCTACTTGGGTGCTATCCACTTAGCCTTGCTACACCTCCCCTATTTTATCCATTCTCGGTTGATGAGGCTTGAGGCAATGATTACCTTTTTAGAACACATATCTTGGAATGCTCATCGTCCTCCAATGACGACGGTCTGAAAGCATTCATCCATACAAGTCCGTTCCGGTTTCGAACGAAACTAAAGGCACTATCTCGCTACACTCATTTTGGAATCACCCTCAGAGTTAATGACAATAGCCCTTGCACTCTGAATCTTCATCTCGAAACTGAAAGCACTATCTCCGTTACACTCGTTTTGGAATCACTCTCAGAGTTAACGACAAATAGCCCTTACACTTTGAGTCTTCATCTTGAACTTCACTTGAGATTTCAGGACTTATCATTTAAATTGGATCGATGTGTTTTTTGGATATCCAATTTAGAAATCCGATCCTGGTCTCATAGAAATCCAAAATACTGTTTTAAAGTCCAAGTTGTTTAAGTTAAAAACAATTTAATTTATATTTAGAGTAACATATGCACACAAATAGAATAATTCGCATTATCACAGATAGATGATCCATTTTATCACAATTCAACCAAAGTATCTCATATCACAGAGCAGCACAAATCACATATCAGAGATATCAAATAATCCAAGGCATTCAATATCATCCAATCATCCATAAGCAAGATTAATTAGTCAGACCATTTCTAGTTTATTTAAATACATTAAATTAATTACTTCAATCACTTTTAAATCTTGCTTACTTGACATTAATTAATTACAAACCAATTAATTAATCATCCTTTAATTAACATCTTAATTAATCATCCTTAATTAATTATTCTTTAATTACATTAAGTAATTAGCCTTTAATTAATTACACAAATTAATTATCCTTTAACCATTCACATTAATTAACCTTTAATTACTCTCATTAATTAATCAACTATAACTAATTACATTGATCCTTATTTATTTACATTAATTAATTATTCTATAATCACTTACATTGATAAAAAAAATTTAATTAACCACATTCATTAATTATCCTTAAAATTACTAACATTAACTAACCCTTTAATTAATTACTTTAATTAATTAATCCTTTCATTAGTTTACCTTAAGTAATTAATCCTTAATTACTTCCATTAAGTAAATATCCTTTAATTACTTTCATTAAGTAATTTCCCTTTTATTAATTACATTCAGTAATTATCCATTAATTACTTACACTAAGTAATTATACTTTATTAATTAAATTAAGTAATTATACTTAATCAATTTCTTTAAGTGGTTATCCTAAATTAATTAAACTAATTATTAATCTTAAATTAATTACATTAGTTAATTATCCCTTAATCACTAGTTAATGATCCTTACATTAATTACATTCATTAACTATCCTTAATTTACCTTCATTAAGTAATTATCCTTTAAATAATTATATTTATTAATTATTCTTAAATTAATCACATTAAATAATTAATTATCCTTTAATTAATTTTATTAAGTAATCTTAAGTAATTTCCTTTAATTACTTTCATTAATTATCTTTAATTACATTAAGTAACTATACTTTAATTAATTACATTAAGTAATTAACCTTAATTAATCTAAATAATTATCTTATATTAATTACATTAATTAATTATCTCTAATTAATTAAGTAATTATACTTTAATCACTTTTATGAATACGGCCTTAATTAATTAAGATAAACCCTTTACCTTAATTAAACACTTACCTAACATTTATTTGATTAAATTAGATGCTTGAAAACAATTTATACAAAACATTTGAGAACTCTTTGATTTATTAAGGTTAAATACTCTTACTTTAATCATGTCTTAATTCAAACATTATCTTATTACATTTGAAAACACTTATGAATTTAATTACATAATTAATCTAATATATAATTACTTTTAACAAAACAAATCTTAAAACTTTTAACTTCAAAATTAAACCTTGAAACTTAAAAAAAAAACTAGTTTAAATAAATTATTTCGGAACTTTGGTTTATGTTCTTTGAAAACATATTCATTTTAACATACTTTTAAAATTTGGCTAAACATTTTTTTGAAAGCTAATCATTTTAATAACAATGAAGCTTTAAACTTGTTTAAATATTTTGTTTTAAAAAAAATCTGTTCATGTTTTACTTAATTTTAAAATCTTGTTATTTAACAAAAACAAACCCGAGCTTATATTCTAAATTCCCGAGCTTGAACTCGAGTCACTTGCTCTCGTCCCACTGCTTCGAGACAAACACGCAACTTCTTCGAGAACGACCCGAGAAAACATCATCTTCCCCAATACCTCAAACAAACCCAGACACGAATGTGCTTGCATGCACATGCATGGTTGAACGATGCTCCTCCGACCAACTTCCCAGTCCTCGGAAAGTCGTCGATAACTCCGCCCCCTCCTTGACCTCCTAGATCAACGAATTCAATAGCAAATCAAAATCGAGCCCATCGATCAAAATATGGAACCCAACTTGATCGAAAAAACCACCATTCATCGACGATTCCATCCCCAAGAATGCATGCCGACCACACCGGAGCTTCGTCTCGACTCGATACTTCGATTCCACCCCTCGCGATTGAGTTCGATTCAACCTCGATGCTATAGGAACCTCGACAGCCTCATCGTCCCAATCAGGTTATTGAACCCTAGTTTGACTTCGCCGAGCCACTCCAATCATCAGAAAAATTCCATACAATTTTTTCTGTGATCATCATCCTTTGCTTTACCTCCAGTATCAAACACGACCCTCAATATGTTGTCATTCGTTGGAAATCGACGATGAACCCAAACTCGGTCAACTTAGAATATCTCAACTTATAAAAACTGAAAAATCTTGATTTCTTTATCTAAATTCACTATTTTCTAATACTAATCTGGTTCTATAATCAAATTCTAAAATTAAGATGATTGATGTAACGACCTGTAGATTTTATGGATTTAATTTGGTTAAATTAATAAGTTGTAATTAAATTTAGAAGAAAAATAAATTAAAAACCTACTTATAGTAATTCGAAGTTAATTCAAATGATTTTAAGTGGTGAAAAGAATTTTACCTATATATGAGTTGAATATGAGGAATTTGAGGAAAATATTAAACTACTATAATGTAATAAACATTGTTAACAGTAAATGGAATATGATAATAAGAACAATTGCAAGTTTGTATTTATGGGCGAAATAATATTGATAGGTAATAATTGTTGTAGAGAATAAATTACAAATGTTATAAATTGTATAATGGTGACAGATATTGTTCGTTACCAATGCATTTAATTTATAGCGATTAAATGTAATTAATCATTGCCTTTTTGTAAGTTAAGAAGTAACTAAAAATTTTGAAGGAAAAATCAATAGAAAGGTTAACTATATGCATAAGATGGAAAGTTGAATAGAATTCTAATAAATGATAATAATGGAAAACGTATACATTCAATGTAGGTAATTTGAAATTACAATGTTGTTGAAATGATTAAACGTTTCTTGTGAAAATTAATAAATAACGAAAGGAGTAAGCGTATTTATTTAGAGTATTAATTACTATTGGTTAGAGATTTAAGTAACAACGTTTAATGCAATGTTAGTAATGCCAATTTAAGTCAATAATAAGGAATTGGGAATCATATCTATGAAATGATAATGAGAATACAAGGTGATAAATGCCAATTAAGGGTAATAATTAATTAACTTAATGAAATCCCAATTTTATATAAAATAATTCAAAAGTCAGGTTTGGCTACAATTTGAACATAAGTAAATTGAATTTGTAGTATGAAGATATATGCAAAAATTGATTTTTGTAATAAAAGATTTTGTATGTGACAAAAAGGTAACGGTAATGTTTATGGTAGGTTGCCTATTCATTTATTTAGATTTTTAGTTGGAATTGGATATAAGTTTGTAATAAATGTAAATAAGAAAAGTTTTGATTCAAAAAAAAACAAAACATTTACATCAATAAAATGAATGTTTCATCTATGAATGTAGGTTTAATTTAATTTAAATAAAAATATAGAAAGATTGATTTTTAAAGAAAGAAATATATGTTTATTTGAATTGTGTTTAGCTTACAAACTAATTACAAGAATAGGAAAATAATCTATTTATTACTCTTGTGTATAAACAATTTTTCTATTTTTTATTTATTTTTATTTTTATGCATTTTAGTTGTCTGTTTTAAAAATTAATTTTGTGTGATTGCAATTAATGTAGTTCAAATATTTCAATTAAAAGAAAAGAAAACGGTGATTGCAATTAATAGATTTAATAATAAAAAAACGCGCGGTTTATGGTAAACAAAAAGGGTGTTTTAATGGTAATTAGACATCATTTTGGGAAAAACAAATCAAATGTTTTCATTTTTAAGGTAATTATAAAAAATTATTATGCATAGACAAAAACCCAAATGCGTAGAAATTCGAATATTACTTGAGTTAATGAAGTTAATTTTGGTGTGTTTAGGGTTAACAAAATTCATTAAGTAAACAATTGTTTTGAAATTTGAATCCTAAAAGTATGTTTACAATATAGAGTTAGTCCATTCATTCCCTTTCTAATAAATAATTACCTCTTTTTAATACCTTCTACTTTTAAAAAGGTTGTCCATATTTACTATATTTCAAAACCAAGTTTGTTCATATTTACTTTATTTCTTTCCATTCATTTTCCAACTTCATTTTCTGAAACGTCATTTCATTTATTTCTAATTAATAGCGGTCTCTCTTTTCAAATCTCTTTGATCCTAAACCTAACTCTAACCTTATAAATAAGATATGACGCAAATGAAACCACAGCCTCCATTATAATCTTCTTCTTTTTTTCCTTCAAATCTCCTTATTATCTCTGATTTTAATTTTTCCTTCCTCTTCAAATATACTTCTTTTTCAAAATTTTCTTCTATTTCAAACCTTCTTCTTTCTTTTCAAATCTAGATTTTCTCTTCCATTTTCAGTTCTTATTTTAATCATTTTCTTTTTCAATTCTTCTTTTTCAAATCTTTTTTTTTTCAAACCTTTTAAAAATGCATGCATTCATATAATAAGGAGGAAAATTAAAGTAAATCGAAATAAAAGAAAAATTACGGAACAAAGTTAGCAATCAAGAAGAAGCATACGCGTTTTTCACGAGGGAAGAGTGGATGTGGCACGATATTTTATTTTTTGTTTAATTTATTTTTTTTAATTTTGATTTCATTTAGTTCTAATAATCATAACTCGTACATACGGACTCCGTTTCACGCAATTTTTTTTATTAGGATCGAAATTAAATTCCAGATCTTTTGACACTGGTTTGGACAGATTTGGAGATAGTCGAATTTTTGGGTTTAAATCGGATTTGAATTCGATTTAAATTCAAAAGGTGAGTGTTTTAACCCACTCACAACTTCTAAAAGTTTTTATGTTTGTTAAATTTATTTTAGATATGAGTAGAAATTTATTTATAACTGTTTGGCATGTTTTGTTCATCATATTTGCTAAATAGCGTTATTTAATTTAACTGTTAATTTATTTTATTTATTGCATATTAATTGATAGTTATAATTTATTTATTTGCATAGGAACTGCTAGTAAACAGTTATAAAATTTATTACTAAATATAAATTGTTAGTTTAATAGTTGATTAAATTTATTTTTGAATATAACCGCCAGTTATTACCTGATATATATTATCAGATATATATTGATATTGAATTATTATTGGATGATGATTGTGATTTGGATGATGGATGATGTTGATGAATGGATGTTTTATTTTATATCATTAAACTGCAAGTTATCATGCATTTTTCGTTTCATTCGGGATTGTGGTTTGAAATGATATACAACCGCAAAATTTTATTTTTAAATTGCGGATTGAAATGATAAATATCCGTATCACTTGACCATAGGTTAGAAAATTTTATACAGGCACCGTGGTCTATATATAAATTATTTTAAAGTGATTTCTATGGTTTGGATGGGATACGGTTTATAAAAATTTGATTTTGATATTTTATAAAATATTATTCTTCGATAAATATACATATGAAGTTAAAAATTTGAAAATTAAGTTGTGTATAAACCTGTTGAATAAAAATGAAAAACTGAGAAAATGGAATTTGGAAATTTATCTTATATGTTTAAGTTTGGAAATTTTAAGGTATGATATTTATAACTGGATTTTCCAAGATGAATTAAAAATGAAAATTCTAGTATAAAGTAAATTTGAGAAAATATTTAATTGCTAGAAATTGGAGTTTTATTTATGGAATTTATATGAATATTCAAGACTAAATAATAGAATATTAATTGTTGAAAGAAGAAAATCCAACTTTAGTTTTGAAATATTAATACTCCAAATAGATATATATATATATATATATAGAAATTGAAGGGGTTTTTGGAATTTGAAGTGATATTTAAATTATGGTTTAAACTTTAAATAAAGGAATATATTTGAAAAGCCATGGAAATTATTTTTCTTTACAAAGTAACTTTAAAGTTAAACCATTTATTTTACATTCGTTGAATATCCAAACCATTCAAGTTTTAGAAGTTATGGTTTTAAAATTTTGAATTTTGAAATATTATGCTTTGAAAGTATATTTCAAATATTTGGTTTCCAGATATTTAAATTTTAAACCAGCATGATTTTGGAAAAGAATTATATTTGAGATAAAATGATATCATATTGTGTTGGGTTTTAAATTGATATCGTATTCATAGTTTTGAAATGGAAATTTTATTCTGGTTTTAAAGTATAAACTCTTTTTAAATGACCGCGGTGTTATAATAACGATGGGTTGGCAAAGAGACCGGGATCGGATATGGACATACTCTCTGTCGATACCGAAAACCACTTTGACTAACCGTGTACGCGGTGAAGATTCCAGAATGAAGTAGGTGGTGGCGACGTTTCCTGTAAGGTAAATACGTGGACCCGACTCCCGTGAGTTGGCATAAGGTGGCTAAAACAGGAGTGATTCTCGGGCCAATGAGGTCATATCTCTGATCGGACGCTCCTCTTCGATATTATACTTTGACTTTGGATTGATTCAGTGGCCACTTCTATTTTCTGATTTTGGGGGAGTTTGTTCGAGGTGGGCGGTAACTGCGGCTACGCGTTTCCACCAGCCCGGATAGCAATTGGTATATCTACCCTGGCATTGCCTAGTTGTGCCGTGTCACCTACCATACCGAGCCTTTACTACGAGTTTTGTTTTGTACCATACTTATGGAGTGCCCTCTGACGACGTCCAGTACAGGGGAGATTATGGTACTGTATAGACTATGGGAATATATTCTGTGTTAAGGGCTATATGGGTAACCCCTTAACGCTATTAAAAAGTAAGTTTATTTTACAATTAGACACTATTATAATAGCGCAATATACTACATAGTAAATAGTTTAACGGATCCTTAAGAGATGTAAATCCCGAGCATCTCTTGAGTTACTGCACTCATATTTACTCCTGTTGATTTAACTCACATAAGATCTTTTAGTTCTGACTCGAGTGTTTTGTCTTTTCAATTCGCTCGGGTCAGTCCGAGCGTTTCAGGATTTGAGGATTTAGCTCTGGAGGACGAAGACGAAGATTTGTATTACTAGTATCTACTATATTATTCCACTACATCATTTAATTCCGCTGCATTGTTATTGGTATGTGTAACTCTGATATGTAGTATATAAATGTTTTGTAAACAGATTTATAAACTATACATTTTATTATTATATTTTATCCTTCCGCTGCGAGATTCTGTTTTCTTTTATTTATTTCTCGTTTTTTTCTTATTTACCCCATAACAATCCGCCCTTTCGTATGGTTGAACTGGCACGTGTGTCAGTTTAAATCGTGCGAAAAGGCGGGATGTTACAATTGATTTTTAACTTATTTTTAAATCATCACTGTTATTCGTTCTTTTGAAATAATTGCTAAATTATAAATTCTTGAAACCATTTTTAAAATTGATATTACACTGTTATAGTCATTTTTCATTCAATGGTCAAAGCTTAAATTTGATTGTATGAGGAAATATGAATTTTTTGTGAAATTGGAGCTGAAATAAGAACAGAGAAGTATATATATACATATTTACAGACATCTCAAAGACATACCATTATAAATATATGCATTCACATCTATACATTTATGCATACATTATATACTATATTACTACAACATTTATCGCATGTATCAGACATAAGAACAGATTTAAAACTATTTTTAAAAGAAAGTTTACTCACCGGGACAAATAGAGAACATACTTCCTTTTTATGCTCTGGAACTTTATTTTTGATTGAGATCTGAACTTGATTTTTTATTTGAAATGATCTGAAGCTGATCATTAAATTTGCTTGCTTACTTGATTTACTTATGTTGAGTTGAATCATAGAATTTGCTACTTGCTTGAACTCAGGTTGAATTTGAAACTGTTATTGTCCATTTGATCTTTTCTTTTTTCTTTTTTTAGTTTTGGTTTAGTTTTGAACGATGAAGAAGAAAGAATTGAGGAAATTATGCATTTGAACTAAAATAAATTTCTCTAAACACTTTATTGATATAATTTAGTTTTAAAAGAAAATTGTGTTGCCACTTGTTATTTTGAATCATACTAAGCTTACAAATGTCATATTATCCGACGAATGTTAAATACATGTATTATTCTGTTTAAATCCTTATTTCACTACGTACTTATGTTTTATATTTATGTAATATGAATTCACGTTTATATTTATTTATATATTGCTTATGTTTTTATACTTGTTAATGTTTTATATATTTTTATATGTTTGTGGATTATGTTTAAACTTTATATATATTTACAAATCATATTTAGATCAAGCAAATTTAAAAAGAAAGTAAAACAAACCTTTTATTAATCTTATTGAAATTTTAAACTTAAGCTAAAATATTTTTAAATAAATAAATACTTTGTTGTTAAGAAATATAAAGTTTAACTTCAAATAGCCTTTGAAAAGTGTTATATTGAATTTAAAACATAACTTCCAAATCACAATATATATATATATATATATATATTATAATTTGAAAACGTATCTTTTTATTAAATTCAAATTAAAGCTTTCTATCCACAATGTATATACATATATATACATTATAATTAGGAAACATTTTTATTAGCTTTGAAAATGATAAATTTTTCCAAATTTAAATAATTATTAAAAGATATTATTAAACCAATATTGCACATTTTAAATAATTATAAATGAAGATTATCAAATTGCTACTGCCGAAATTCCGGGTTATCGCAGATTGGTTAAAATTGATTGTTATTAGATGTTATTGATTGAAAGTGTCTTGTGTACTTTGGATGCGCTATGTTGTGTGTGTATTGATTGAATTTGGTGATGTCATTAGTTGAACACAACACTTGAAATTCATCGAAAATGAGGTAATAAATTAAAAGGCGAAAATTTGAAATAAATAAGTTGCTTTGGAAACAAATAATGAATTGTAGAATGATTTTATAAAAATATAAGTGTGGAATAATTTTAAGTATTGGGTGAATATAAATTACATGGGAAATGATGAATTTTGGGATTTTATTAAATAAGAGAATTTTTAAATATTATATTATTATTTATTGATGATTATAGGAATATTTTAGGTTTTGAAAGGAATGGTATTTAAAATTCATATTTTAAAGTAAGGAGTAAGTTTAATTTGGATTTAACAAATTGGAAGTTTGGATAATAATATTTTGAGGATTAATAAATTTAGTACAATTTATTTATTGTATGAAAAATATTATTTAAAGGATTTATTAGAATATTGTTAAGTAAATTTTATAAGTAATTATAATATTTGATATTTTATTAAACAAAAAGGGAAAGTCAAATTTAAAATCATATGAGAACATGTTTATAGAAGTGTTTGAAGTCAATTATTATGGAATGGTAATTTTTGGGATTTTGTTTAACAAATAAATTATTACAAATCAATGTTTTTGTGTCGAATCTTTAAAATATTTTATATACAATAGAATTTCAGTTTGATGAATAATTTTGTTCAAAACGGATTTGAAATGTAAATGTAGATTTTAAAGACATAGGTTTTAGAATTTTATAATATGGCTTTGTAAAATTATTTAATCCGAAAATCCTTATCGGAAAGAATGGAATTAATTAAATTTTCTATAAAAAGTAAATTATAAATTATAAAGCTTCTTTAGAATTATTATTTCAAAATTATTAAAGAAGAGTTTCAAGTGTATGAATTTATATTTTAAGGAGTTTAAGAGATTTGAAACTAAATTAAGGTTTACTATATATGCTTCCTTGCAAATCTTTATTTTCAAAACTATAAAAGGATTTCGAGGAAAGAATGACAATTTATAATTTAATTTAATTTTAATCTAATAGTGATATTTGAAATTGTAATGAAAATTTTAGGAAAAGCATATTTTAAAATCCTTTTGGAATCAATTGAATGAAAGATGATTTATATTTCTACGAAACAAGGAATCGGAATAAACAGAGTTATAGTACAATCTAGAATGGAAATTCTGGTAATATTTCTTCGGTTATTCTTTAGGCTTGTTAAATAGAATAATATTGTGTGAAATTCTAGATTTAAGGGATTTGAGTGAACGGATTAATAACACCATCTAGTATGGGACATTCGGTAATACTATTCCAATTACTGTATTTACTCATGGTGTAGAATATTAGGCTATGAAGTTTAATGTGGTGAGAATTTTGAGTAAATGGATTAATAACACCGTTTTGTATGGAACATTCGGTAATATTATTCTGATTACTCTTTTGGCTTATGGTATATGATATTATTACGGGTAAGGAGTATAGCTTATAAGTGCTGAGTTAATAGCAAGTAACACAAGGTGGTATGGGATGCCTACATTGATATTTGTTCGATTATTACTTTCTATGAGTGAGGACACTCTTATTTTATGGTTAATGTTTAGAGAAAGGATCGGTTGTGTGCCAACATATGTTATGTGCTGTTTATCTAGAGAGACTAAAGTCCATCCTAGTTGGCTAATCGTAGGGTCATTCCGTGGGTCCATGACATCAACTTATTATATTCATGTGTTGTGTGCCGATATTTAGATTATGTGATGATATGGCCCGATGCCACACTAGCCAAACAGTCCATTGCCATTGGACAGTGGGCTCATGACCATGGTGTATATAGATGAACGTAGTGTCATGATGACCGGAAGTAACTACGGCGATGGGTGTGTTGTGTGCTATAAGTGTCGTGTGCTGTCCCTTGGAGCATGCTTTGTCATGTGAGGCTCCTATCTGGAACATGTGGTATTATATGATTATACTATATTATTTAGATATTCAGAGGCAAGGACCTCTTATCCTACTGGAGCATGTTGTGTGATATGAAGCTCCCAACTGGAATAGGCGGTTTGACACACACACACACACACAGACGATACAATACCTATAGCACCTCACTTGATTGTGTGCTTGTTGGTAGTTGATTCCATCTTGTGTTAGGGATGTGTTGTTTGATGATTGGACGTTTAGTTGATTCGCTCACTATGTTATGGCTATATTGATGGGTATTATGGTTGAATGTTTGGATATATGGATGTCTTATTTAACTTTGTGATGTGTTGTTTATGTCGAAAAGTGGTGATTTGTGCATAGTATGGTGTATGTGATATACCTGAGATGTTTACACATATTTATTAGGTATATTTATAGCACCATGCTAGTATTATTATACTTCAAAATCTACAGATATGCTCCATTGTCCAATTGCATATCTACCAGTCGCTAAATCCTGTGCCGTCTTATTTCACATCAGACCACAGATATGCTCCGTCGTCTGATATGCACTAACACTGTAACACCCCTAATTTTAAATAACATTATTCAAGAGATTTCATTAGATAAATTAAATAGAATAATATAAATGTTAAGTGATAAGGGGATTGAGATTTGAATAAATATTTAGTGACCGTGCTTAATCAATTAATTAAATGGGTTTAAGAATGGTTTATAGCATAATTAATATACACAAGGGTATATTGGGTATTTGCCATACATAACCTTTACCCTTGTATGTATAAATTTAGTACGCAGGCCATTCATATTCACTTTCATTTTTCACAAAAATGCATAAATAAAAAAGGGAATTTGGCCATTATTAGGTAGGAAAAAAGAAGAGAAATTCATATAAAAAGCTAAGAAATTAAAAAGGGGAATCAATCTCAGTTCGCTTTCCTTATCATAATTAAGGTGAATAATAATTCCATCCCTATTTTATGAATATATGTTTCGGATTTAAGATTAAATTCATATATATGATGTTTGGATGATGATATGCTTGAATTAAAGTTTTTTTGTAGGCAAAACAAAGATATTATTTTGCGCGAGCAAGCTGGTTTTATAGCGGCCGTACCACTTACTGATTAAATAGTGATCAGCCCACAACATACAAAGCAGGAGTAAGGCAGAATTGCCCTAGCAACTAAAAAGAATAAAAAATACATTTAAAACAGGAGTTTGGCAATAGTACCAAAGCTACTGAGGAAACAAGCTAGCCTTCTTCAGATGAAGAAGACCCACTGCCAGATCCACAGATTCCGGCCCACTGACATGGAGGAAATCCAAGAACTGTGCGGCTAGAGAAGCATCAAAATCAAGTGACTCTGGCCCATAAAAAAATTTCCTATCCCAAGAAGGTATACCAAGCAAAACGAAGTTCCTAGATTCGTAGTCTCCAGTTGAGTAGAGAGAGAGATCTCCATCAATAATGTGGTAGATAAGTCGATGATCACCCATGCCAATATATTTATAAAAAACTTGATAGGACGGACTGTACCTCATATAAGAAGCTATATGATGCCAAGATTGAGGGAGGGGGATCCCAGACAACCGTCCCGACTACAGATGGAACAATAGTCGCTACAACATCAGCATCAATAGGGGCAGAAGTATGTAATAAAAGAGCAGGAATATTTGGGCAGAAGGAACAACTAAAGGCGAAGAATCTGAAATAATAGCTTTCTGAACCCACTAGCCGGGGGGGCGAGGAAGGGGGACCTTCACCGGGATAGGATCCCTACTAGCTAATGAGCATGTCTCCAAGCAGTGACCAAAAGAGTGGTAGGTGGTGCAGATGTCAGGCTTCTAATTATATTTAACATTTACAAATATGTCATGGCCATCAATGCAAGCCTTGATCTGATGAGGAAGCAGTTTGTCAGGAGTAATTTCAATCAAGGCTTTAGCAAACGAGAAACAGTCTCTATCCACCGTATTAGAATCAAAGCATTTAAGGATACCAATACGCGATGCAAGTCATTTGATATCAATTAATGTCTGTAGAACTGAATACGCGAAAAGATAACCTATACTGGAGCAGACAACACTTGCTCTCTGGCACTCTCCACCGATGGAGACCAAGTGGTGACAATGAAAGGCTTACCATCAATAATGATAGGATCAGATTCTAACACTTGCCTTCTTTCTTCCACTATAGAGAATTTAAAGTAAAACATGCCTTCCAAGAAAAAAACACGCAGCCCACCTCTTAATTTCCATCTACTACAGCAATGATTGCGAACTACGTTATAGTCCGCAACCGTGTCAAGAAAGAAACCCACTAAAAATTCTTTCCATCTAGATATCCCTTCGTGAATGACTTCTACCGAAGGGGAATCTCCATCAGGATGAGAGAAAGATTTTGGAGTGTAATTGACAACAGACCGGGGGAGGGAAGAGAAGAGCGACAACCATTACTTGACGTTTCGACTCTTCGGGGCAATTGAACAAACAGGTTCCATGCATGTTGTGTTAGGAATGAGATTGACTGACGTTGGATTTGCAGGAGGAACGACATCATCTTCCGCACTGGTAGTTACACACACTTGCCTTGAATCATTCGTAACAGCAACAGGATTCAAAAAAATTCAGCAGAAGGCTGAGATGCTTCACCGTGCACTGACTGATCATGCAGGATACCAAAACCACAAGTATTGACCAAAGAAGTAGGAGGCAGGACTTACAGTTGGATTGCTGGCCAGCGACAGTCGGAACGAGAATGCATTGATTGCCACTAGCAAGCACTGATTCGCGATCACCAGCTAGAAGAGGAGTTGAATAAGTTTTCCCTAACCGCTGCTAGATCAAGGGGATTTCAAGAAACATGGTTTATCCTTACGGTTCTTAGCCATAGAGTAAGAGAGACGAGGAGGAGGGAAGAAAAGACGAGAGGCTGGAGATAGTCAAAGAGCGGCGAAGACGACGAGGCCTAAAAAGTTAAAAATCGCGAAACCCAGATCCAGATAACCAGGAGCGGCCATTGATTACATAAACTTAGTTGTTATTATTATGATTGAATTAAAGTTTGTTTAATTAAAACAAGATTGTATAAATTAAGATTTATATGGTTTTAGTGCAAAAATGATAGAAATTGATGTTTAAATGCCATGGATAAATTATATATTATGAAAAAAATGATTTTGGAGTTGGGTTTTGATTTTGTGAATTTTCCAATCTATGGAAAGATTATGAATTTTTGAATGAAAATATGGTCAATTTGGTTAAGCAATTTATTTCAGAAATTATATAAATAATTTGGGTCTAAAATTTTGATATGTTAGATAACATGATGAAAGTGAATTTTAGTAATTTTTGGGGATTTTTCTTGAATGATTTACTATATGAATTAAATTATTTGGAGAGGAGGATCTAAAAGATTTAATTATACTTTTAATGGAAGGGCTTATCTACAAAAATAAATCTTGATATTTATCCAAAAATTAAGAGGCGGTAATTTTTATAAAGCATGTAAAAAGTTGAGGCAACCAACCGCGTATTCGCATATATTTAGGTTAGTTAGATATAACTTGTTTTAAGTGGCTTTAATCAGCCTTTACCCAGAGAAACAGGTTTTACCTCTATTAGAGGTACCTTTCGACTCTTACCTTTCGCCTTCGATCAAGTCGAAACCTTACTAAGCCGAAACCAATACACAATGTATCACCTAGATGGTATGTAATGGATTGAAGGAAAGGCGGAAGGCAAAGTGTCGAAAGTGTTGCTTCTAATGGGGTCGATACCTTGTTTGTTTTAAAAAGTTAAGCGCCTGCCTTTGTTTCACTAAAGCTTTCGGCATAGTCGAAACAATGTTTATAAAAGGAGTTTTATAATAGTTTTCGAAAAGGATGCCATTTTCTGTTTTAAATATAAGGGCTTTCGAATGAGTCCCTTTAGTTGTAAATAAATGCTTTCGAAAGAAGGGGTTCCGACCAAGTTGAAGCCCTGCTCCCTTTTTTCCTTTCGAGTGTATTGAAGTTATCAATGCTTTCAAAGGGTAGTGTTTGTTTTAAAGATGTATTAAGCCACTTCCTAAATGATTTTGAAAGGGTCCAAGGGTTTCGAAGGCAATGGCTTTGAAAGGGGGGTTTCGATGCTCCTTCAGTATTTTGTTTAAATGATTTGAAGCTTTCGAAGGGGATGGTGCCGACGCCATCAAGTTTCCCCAATGCTTTTATATAATAAAGAATGGTTTTGAAAGAGATACTTTCTTTTGAATTCACTTTAACCCAAATGATATTTTTAAGTATAAAACTAATGGTTTTAAAAGGTGTACTTTAATGGTTTCAAAGCTATGCTTCTAAAGTTAATTGCTAATATTTTAAAACATTCGAAAGGTTTCAAAAAAAAGGTTTTAAAGGTTCGAAAGGAAAGAGCCTGATGTTTTCAAAAGAGATTTATATGCTTTCGAAGGAGGTCATCTAGTGAGGTTGAAAGCAAGGTTCGAAGGTTTCGAAAGGCTTTGTTTTTCAAAACAAATAACCTAATCTCATTTTAAAAGAAAACCATGGCATAAATAAACAAAGTATTTTGAAATAGAGTTTTTGAAGAAGTTTTATTTGATTAAAAGGTTAAAGGGAATAACCAAGTTATTGTGTTTGCTTCTTCATATATGTATATATTCACATTGTAATGGACCCATAACTGCAATTAGGGGAAGGACAAAATAACGGTTAGGTTGACCTAGTAGTAAATATAAATTAAGTTAACTCTTGAACGAGTAGAATTGCATCGAGGAGGTCAGGAAGGGCAGAATATAGGATGCTAAAATATTAAAGAAAGATATTGGCAGGGGCCAACAGGTTCACAGTAAGCCCGTGAAAACTGTGTATAAGGAAAGATAGTGGTAGGGGCCAATATGTTCACAGTAAGCCCATGAAAATTATATATAAATGAAGATGTTAGAAAAGACAGGTTCATAGTTAGCCCACGAAAACTATAATTTGAAATTGGAAGGGGCTTGTGACGCCCCACCTCTATACCCATGTTAGCCAAGGACACTACGGAGTAATGCCGTCAACTAACACGAAGAATAAGGCTGTTGAGGAGCGACCATCCGTTCAATTGCTTTGTGCGAGCACCGATATGTCAGATAGTATAACATGCATTTTATCTCAAGAGGAAATCCGACACATCGATACAAACTCAAAGCTACTACACAGTGGCTATATAACCTTCGGAAACAAATACAGAAATATGCATAACACAAATCAGTCACAGATATCCATATCACAAAGACGGAAACAGATATGAATTTAACCCATAGAAGTGTACATTAGAGTAAGTAAAATAAGATCCACAACATCACAAAGGAATAGATACAAGTGCTAGACAAAAGAATAATAATACATCAAGGAGTCTCTATCTCGAATGTATAAAACAAAAACTACTAATCTAAAGTAGTTAGCCAAAAGTCGGATGATGATTCCTGATAAGAAGTCGAGTAGAAGCACCTGTAATATCTCGGTCTGACCCAAGTATTATTTAATAAGAAAATAATAAACGGATCAGTCTAGCTATAAATATCAGATAAAAATAAGATAGAACAAGAGATACGATAAAACCATATGATAACAATAATGCCACACTGTGAAAAGTATGCATTTGAAAATCAACCAGAGATTATTCAATATCACAAGAATCTTCTCATAAATCAAAAAGAAAACCATATTCTTTATTTTTATTCACCAAGTCACAAATATTGGCAAATATCCCAATGCCAATCATAAAAGTTGTTGAAACACAAATTCACCAATGCACAAATGTTGATAAACTCATCAATGTAAATCACTAAAATTGGTGAGACACAAAATCTAGAAATCATCAATTTGAAATCCAGAAATCACAAGAGGGGGAGAAGTCTATCAAAAACGGAAGCATGAAAACTCTCCAACATTCGTATCACAAAATGGGTCGTTATCCCATAAAAATGAGCCGGAGCTCCTCCAAACAGGGTATGGTCCCCATTGAAGACTATGAGCCGAAGCTCCTCCTTATGAGCTTAAGCTCCTCCCGATGAGCCGCCTCCCGATGAGCCGAAGCTCCTCCCGATGAGCCGAAGCTCCACAAATTGGTCCAAAGACCGTGGGTCGCTAGCCCATAAAATAAATGAGACAAAGCTTAATAAAACAAGGTATAGTTCACCACGTGGACAAAGAGACATCGCACATCGCTAGTTTAAACCATAAAAATGATCATC
Organism: Allium cepa; assembly: GCA_030765085.1. Lineage (NCBI taxonomy): Eukaryota > Viridiplantae > Streptophyta > Magnoliopsida > Asparagales > Amaryllidaceae > Allium > Allium cepa. The sequence goes on from CM060929.1 coordinate 496,998,260, forward strand.
ATCGACCATCAAGAAGCGTCAATTACACTAAGCTAGTAAATAAATGAGTTTAGCTTCATGTCCCATAACCACTAGCTTAACTTAAATATTTACAAACAAATTGTAGATTCCCACTTGAAAATTGTCATAAGAGTTTCAATCAAACAAGTCTAAGAACTAACCAATAAAGTAAACGCAAGCGTTTCATACCACTTGTTTTGCTAAGTCGTTTAATTGGATTTCTTGAACGAATGAGGTAAAGGTTTGTGTATACTCATAGATTGGAAAACGGTTTTATAAACAAGCTTTGTATTAAAAATAGTGTTGAAAGCATATTTGTGAAAGAGTTTGAATATTACTACTAGTATAGAAAACCTTTGTATTTTAAAGTGACAAACCATAGAAATGATTGTAAACACAATCAAATCACCAAAATTCACGTTCGAAAATGTGAATTAAATCCAAAGAAATCGATATCAAATCCATCAAAATGGATATTCCCCAAAAATCCCGAAATAGAAGTCATCAAAGTCGTATAAATGGTAACAACAACTCGGATAATCATGAATCGATAAAAATTGGAATTTCAAGCAAAATAGGCAAATTGGGATGAAGCAGCAGGTTATTCGACTGGACACTGAGTTCAGTTGACTGGCCCAATGCCTGGAAAACTCTCGGGTTCCACGTCAGTCGACTGGACTTAGAGTGCCAGTCGACTGGAACATGTTTTCAAGTATTTCCAATCTAGTCCCCAAAGGGGCAAGAATCCAAACGGAGCCGATCGATCGAGCAATTGCAACTAGGGATTTATGCCACGCGACAACCCAGTCCTATAAGCTCTTCGACTCACCCCAAAGACATGTTCAAGCATCAAAGCTAGGATTTTTAAAGATTTAACTTCAAAACACCAAAAATTGAAATGTTCACAAAACCAATTCAATCCAAAGCAAATGGACAAGACATAGATGTTAGGAATTCATACCTAACAACAAAGATAGATATAGACATAGATGTGAGATAAAAATCTCACCTTTTACACAAAAACAAGGAAGAAGAAGCTTTTAAAACAAGGTAAGATCAACCACTCTTCAATCTCAACTGAAGAAGTTTTAATCTAGGCTCATAAGAAAATATTTCCTAAGTTAGGGTTTAGGAATTTCTGAAAATGGAAGAGGGATTGAGATGGAGAAGATGGAGAGGATGCTTACCTATGCTTCTCTTTGAATTTGGGGCTAGAACTTGAATTTGCAAAAGGAAATTAGGGCTTCGGAATTTCTATTACCTTTTCTCTTTCCCTATTTTTGCTTAAGCTTGAAGTGTTAGGAAATGAGAATGATTGAAGAGGAGTGGGGGTGGAGCTACGGTCTTATGTTAGGCTATCGGGCTGAAATCCAAACCTAAAGCCCTAAATGAAAATGTCAAAATCTAGCTAGCTCCAAACATATCAATGTTTATACTCAAAAAGGTCGCACATGACATTTTGGACTCAATGGAAGTGGTCTCGAGTCCCAATTCGACTGTTTGCAAAAAGTAGCCTTTTGGACTTAAATCCGTTTAACGATGCTATATTTAAATAAAATATTTAAATATACAATCATAAAATATGCGGGTTGTTGCAGACTCCCCTCCTTAAAGAAATTGCGTCCTCGCAATTTTTAAGAAGAAAACAAAGAGTAACAACCATAAAAGCATATCAACACAAAAGAAAATTTGAAGTAAGAAGTTCGCCATAAAGAGCACTAGAGACTAAGTCCGGATGTGTTCGCTCATAAGTCAAATTAGGTGAAACTTCAATTTCTTCAATAACGGGCTCTAGAATAGAATTGGAATCCCTAAGGCAATTCCGTAGTTTAGAGACGTGGAAAAATGTCATGAATAGCAGAAAACCGAGCCGGTGAAACGACGTAATTCAATAACGATATGCCCAAATAATTGGAAACATCGACATAGTATAATAATAGTACGTCCGATGTACCCAAAACTCAAATAATTTGGACAACGACGTAGTATAATAACGGTACGCCCGTTGAACCTATTAAAAAGATCATTCCATTCGAACATCATCAAAGAAACAACCGCTTGTTGTTTACGACTAAGGACATTGGCATCACAATTTCCCTTTCCAAAGTATAAAGAATATCAAGATCAAAAGATGCAAGGAACTCGAGCCAACGTTGTTGACGCAAATTAAGTTCCTTTTGAGAAAATAAATACTTCAAAGATTTATGATCCGTATAGGGAAAAGTTTTCTCTTCCAAAAAAAATAATGACGCCAATTCTAAAAGAAAAAACAATAGCCGCGAGCACTAGAACATAAGTGGCATACCTAGTCTCGATAGATTTTAATTGTATAGAAGCATAAATGATAGAACGTTCTCTTTCACAAGAGAACGACACCCAAACCAATACGACTAGTATCGGTACAAATAGTGAAGTCTTGGTTCCGATCGAGAATCACAAGAATAGGAGTATCGAAAAGAAGTTCTTTTAAAGGATCCTCTTTCCCGAAAAGATAAAACTTTCAAAATTACAATTAACTTTATGTAATCATCTTTCTAGAAGAAGAAAAACTTTTATTTATTCCAAGTCAATTTACTGTGTCTGATTGTCTCATCAAAGCGTTTAGAAGATTCCTATCGATAACGTTGATCAAGCGCATCGACCAGAATTCTTAAAGCACTCTATGGGCAAAACAACACAAAATCATCTTCTTTATGATAAAAATATTTCTTAAAAACTTTATGAATATTCTTTGCTCGTTTTAAGAACAAAAATCTAATTATACTTATAAATAAATCTTATGAAAAAGATTTGCAAAATTTTAAGTTGTTGTTTTCATCCAAAATCAATGAACACAAGGATGGTCTCATCGAAATATTCACCGAATACTCGATTAATAAGATGGATGAAATTAGCTGGACAACTCGAATGACATCACGTGTCATTTACGAAAATCATAGCGAGTGCGGATTGCGGTAAGGGGAACGCTATCGTCCGCAACTCATAGCAAATGAAAATTGGTGGCAAGGTCGAACGGAAAAGACATTAGCACCACACAAAAGATTTTCTTAGGTGATAATCCTAAGACAAGCTCAAAAATTCACGAACTATTGGAATGAGGAGAATAACTTCCTCCTCAACAAGTGGGTCTAGAGAATAAAATGGTGCCACTAAATTGGAATCGAAATTATTTAGAAAAAAATAGAAATCTGCTTAACAGATTGAAAATGTCGAAGATGGATAGTCCACTTGGGACATAAAATATGGCTTCATAATAATTAAGCCAATCCTTTCACAAAAATCAACTCTGAAACCTAAGTAACGCACAACATGCAAATCGTCCCGGAAAGAATAATCATATAAAATAATCTCGACACCTTTTCAACACAAACTGAGCGTTGTGGGTCCACCATCCGGATTCACAATTCTCAGTTAAGTCATCAAACCCAAAATATTTAAAGAAAAAGAATCAACAAATTCTTTGGACATAAAAGAATGAGATGCACCTGTATCAAAAAGAACTCAAATAGGATGATCACAAAACAAATGACATCAAGGATTGAATGAGAAATACCTTGACCAAGAGAAGTGCCACTAGGAGCTCGCACTATATTCAGCTCTCCCTCTCTCTTGCTTTTAGGTTTGGGACACGAAGATATATAATGATCCACACTTTTGCAATAGCGGCAAGAAATAGGCCTTGGACACCTATTTATATAGTGGTCCTTAGAGCCACAATTGTAGCATTCTCCACGATAAGGGATTGGAGTCTTTGCTACAGATGTGATAACCCGGATTTTTGAACATCTGATAGTTGAATAATTATCTGGTTTATAGATTGAACATATAAGAATTTTGATAATAAAATATATCTGGATATATAAATGAATTTAAAAATATAACAAAAGTTGAATTTTAAATATATGAAAATAATAAAGATGGAATATATATATACAAGCATATTTTAAATAGAATTTTTTTTTATGTGTTTGCTTAAAAGTGTATATTTATATTTATGAGTTGATTTTTAATTTTTAATTAGAATTTGAATTCTGGATATAAATTGAAATTTAAAAGATAAATACTTTAAATTATTTTGGATTTAAAATATATGAATAAGGCTTTTATTAGAAAAGGATTTATTTTATATTATTTTCCTTAAAGGAAACTTTATTTATATAAATTAAGAAAGTGATTGTTAATTAATAAAATAAATACAAAAGCTTTATAAACATTTAAAATAAATATATCATGCATAATTACAAATGTAAGTTTAATAAATAAAATTTAAACAAAGAGAAGCTTGATTATTAAACACACTTAAGATGTTATTAATATAAAACTAAAATTTAACTATAATAAAATATATATAATTTTTTTATAAAACACATTAATACATTATAATTACAAGTGAAAATTTACATGCTAGTACAAGTGTAAGCAACTTATAGAATGCTAATTACAAGTGTCTTTCATTTTCTTTTCTTTTAAAAAAATAAATAAAAGTTGTATAAAACATATCTCTATTTCTCTCTTTCATCTTTTCTCTTATCTTACAATTTCAAAAGGGAATAAAACCTGAGATAGTTAACTAAAGAGAATTCATTAACAACAATCAATTTTCTCTAAATACAAACCGAAGCAAATCTTTTCAACTCACAACCTGGAAATCTCAATCTTGGAAGCAATGGAAAACATAATGATTCAAACTCAAAACTGAAGTAATCAAAGGCAAGATCAAGATCAAAGAATAAAACTCAGACCTGAAGCAATCAAATTTTCAAAGCAAACAAATTCAGGATTAAAAACATCAAGTAATCAAACAAACCCCAGTTTTTGATAGAGACAGTCCAAACCAACATTTCTTTCCTCTGTTTTCTGTTCAAGTCATATTGAGGTGAGTAAACTTTAATTCTTTAAGTTAAAATCATCTGTAAAATGGGTGCACCCTCAATTGATGATGAAAATAACTTAATTTGATGTGCATGAATGGGATGATGATTGTTAGGTTTATAGATAGCAACTCTGAATTGCATGCCTGAAAGCACATATGTGTATCTCTGCTTATCATGACTGACTAAATATGTTCAAAGAAATTTGGATGTTTCCCTGATTTCTTTTAGCATATTATGATTAAAGAAATTTAGATGAAATGGTTTAATTTAAATTAAAAATATTTAAGAAGTAAAGTTCCAGGTTCATTCAAAAACAGGCTTCTCTGTTTATACCTGTGAATAAATTTAAACTTAAACAGTTTTAAATTGATGTACGTGGGAATGTTGAATGTAAATTTTGTGATGCATGTTTAATATATGTATGCATGCATGTTTAAAATATGAATACATGTATATATGAAATGAATATACTGGTATGCTTGTTGTGGTCATCTCTGTTATGTTTCACAGTTAAAAATTTAGATAAGAAATTCCAAACCTCCTCATCTAATCTTTGTTAGGCTTAGAAATTCAAACAAATTTTGTTTTTTAATCATAATAAAGGTTTTAAAATTTTATTTATATGAAGTAAGTTTGTAAATTATCTGGAAAACAAAAAAGAACAGTGAAAGCTTGATCTTATCAAAATTCCAACATGATTAAATTGCAGATTCAAGTTTATAATCGGATGTACATATAAAAACTAGGATTTTTAAAATGAAAATCAAGACTTTTAGTTGAATTTCGAATGAGATATTCGAAGTTAATTGAAAATGTTGTTTCGAGCTTTTCCCAATGATCGCATAAGCTGGAAGGTTAGGGATTGAGGCTAGGAAAAGGTGATATGTTGGAGATGTCGGAAAAAATGTTCATCTAATTTTCTGATCATCGTTGATGGTCGAAGGGAGCGATTTAGGGTTTAAGGGGATGGGTTGTTTAGGATTGTAAATCGGTCAACTGTAACGTCGACAATGGATCGGAGTATATCACATCATTGGGAAATGACTTAGGGAGGATGGGCGGTGTTCTGATCAAAATTCTGTAGCCTCTGATGGGCGGAGACATTAGAGCGAGGTGGATTTTGTAGACCAATGCGCGTTACAGTTTGGGTATGGCTCTCATTTTTCGAGTTCGACGAAGATTCATCAAGATGAGTGATCTGGAGATATAAGTGGATGATCGTCGACATGTCGAAGAAGGTAGGGTTGACCGGAGCTCAACAGAGTTCAGGTGCACGTGCATGTATCCAGGATAGTATCTGATGAATAGGATGATTGGGAAGATGAGGTTAACTCGGGAACAAACTCGAAGCAAGCAAGGGTCAACTTCGAAGAGACGGGGGTAGCAGGTTGCTCGATAGGGAACTGGGTTTTGGTGATGATAAGATACAGATTTAAAATTTAAAAGTGTTTATAATATATACAACCTTTGCTTAAAAGTTTGTTTTAAAATGAAACTTGATTTTGCAACTGTTTCAATTGTAGAAGAAGTGTTGCCTGGTTTTAAAGAAATAAAAGCAAAAGTTTTGTAAAGAATCAAGTTTTGAAATTTTAAAACAATGTAAGTCAAGTTTTTAAGTTATAAAAATAATTGTTTTCAAAGATGTAATTTATTAAAAGGGAATTACTTAGTGAAGCAATTGATGGATAAATTACTGGATATAATTTAATATAAGAGAAATTAATTAGTGGAAAGTAATTAAAAATTAATTATATAGGAGTAGTAATTAAGGATTAATTACTTGATGAAATTAATTAAGGATAATATAATTAATTAATTAAGGAATTAATTAATTAAGGTAAGTAATTACAGGATGGTTAATTACTGTTTATGATCGATTAAGGCTGATTAATGGAAATATCTAATTAAGGATCATTAATTAATGTAATTAATTAATATAATTAATAAAAGTAATTAAAGATTAATTACTGTAAATGGTTAAGGATAATTAATTTGTGTAATTAATTAAAGGATAATTACTTTATGTAATTAAAGATAATTAATCAAGATTGATTAATTAAGATGGATAACTAAAAGTTGAATAATTAATTAATTATGGTTAATTAACGATTAAGTAAAGGAAATCTAAGTGATTAAAACATTAGTGATTAATTTAATTATAGATAAATTAAATTAATTTTTGGAAATGATCCATCTTGATTATGAATGATTAAAAGATGATTTAATGCCTTGAGTTGATTCATATCTCTGATATGAAATGTTTTGTGATATGATATGTCGGGTGGACAATGTAATGTGGTTATCTATCGATGATGGATTGCTGTATAAGAAGTGACATCCTGCATTTGAAGTTGAATTATATTTTACTTAAATAACTTAGGTTAAGATGACTTTGGATTCGAAGAGACAGGAGTCTGGTAGTAAATACCCGAAACCACTTCGATTCTGTATAGATTTGATATGTGAAATCAATAGACCGGAATGGAATGATTTAGGTGAACTGGACCATTTATTTTAAGTTTGGCACTTAGAAATTGATGTGTGAAATAAATGATATCTATGACAACTTGTGAAGTTGTAAATTGTTTCAAATTACCCCGGGTTATATAAGTTGTATGTTTTTGTATTCCATGTTAGATTGGTTTGCTCACGCTGGTTTCCATCCTGACACGGGTGTTACTTTGATGTAATGCTCGGGTCAGACCGAGTATTATAGATTTTCAGGTAAGGACATTCTGGAGCTCAGGAGAGGAGCTGGATGACAGAAACGTATGGAGTGTTTCCGTTGTATTATTGTTGTATATATCCGAGACATGTTGATTATATATGTCCAGTGTTTGTATATATGTAGTAACTCTGATGTATTAAAGTGAAATTTGACAAGCACAGTTTTCCTTTGTATAACTAATATTATTTTTTATTATATTTTATTCGCTGCGAATGTGAAATGTTGGTGTTTCTGTTTCTTCTTTTCTTCTTTCTCTTTTCTTCTTTTCCTAACTATCTGAAAATTTTGGGATCGAAATTTCCGGGTCGTTACAACAGAAGTCACTTGCTTCATTCTCTTGTTTGGATTAGGACTTTCAAACTTAATAAAGGGATGCCTCTTCTTATTGACTCCCACCATCTCAACATTGTTTTCTTTATCGGCCTCTTCAAGTCGAAGAGCGATATCAATAAGCCGATCGAAAGAAACTTTTAGTTTCAAAAGCAAAGCCTTCTTGAGGTTCTTATTCAACCCATAGATGAACCTCTGATTTTTCTTCAATGGGGTATTAATATACTTGACCCTATATTTAGAGAGAGACTCAAAAGATGCGACGCAATCCGTCACAGAAGATTCACTTTGAACAAGGTCAATAAAACGTCAGGCCAAAGTTACTCTTTCAGCCTCCGGCACAAACTTTAATTCTAATCGTTCCCGGAATTGCTCCCAAGTAAGATCCGCTTCGATAATCTCCGAGCTCATACCAACCTAACGCTCTTTCTTGGAGCATGCCACTTGGACTCGATGTAAACCAAAAAGATTCATGCGAGAAAAGATGCGATCGCACGATTTAAGCCAAGCTTGGATTTCTATAACATTTTCGGATCCCATGAATGGCCTTCCACCTAAATCGGTGTAGTCTCTGCACAAGCGTGCAAATCCCAATCTAGGATGAGTAGGCTCTGGAATGGGTCCGACAACTTAAGCATTCTTTACAAGATCTAAAAGCTACTGGGCAGATATGAATACTCCATCTCGAGGAGTAGCACTGGATTGACAGGTGCTGGGTCGGTTTGATCTAATCATTTCTCTTCTTTAAGAAAGAAAGAAAGAAAGAAAGAAGAAAAACGTTATTCTCAGAATGAATATCGAACAAACTTGATTGATAACATAAGGCATCATAAAAGAAATTAGGAAAGAACGGGTCCAAAGACTCGGATAAATTCTAAAGCACGACTCCAAGAAAGACTTAGGACAATGATCCTTGCTAGATTATTCTACATTGTTCCGAAGTTTGGCTTTGATACCAAGCTGTGGCACCCCACCTCTATACCCATGCTAGCCAAGGACACTACGGAGTAATGCCGTCAACGAGCACGAAGAATAAGGCTGTTGAGGAGCAACCGTCCATGCAATTGCTTTGTGCGAGCACCGATATGTTAGATAATATAACATGTATTTAATTTCAAGAGGAAATCTGACACATTGATACAAACTCAAAGCTACTACATAGTGGCTATATAACCTTCGAAAACAAATATAGAAATAAGCATAACACAAATCAGTCATAGATATCCATATCACAAAGGCGGAAACAGATATGAATTTAACACATAGAAGTGTACATCAGAGTAGTGGTCAAATAAGATCCACAACATCACAAAGGAATAGATACAAGTGCTAGACAAAAGAATAAGTATACAACAAGGAGTCTTTATCTCGAATGAATAAAACAAAAACTACTAATCTAAAGTCGTTAACCAAAAGTTAGATGATGATTCCTGATAAGAAGTCAAGTAGAAGCACCCTGATATCTCGGTCTAATCCGAGTATTATTTAATAAGAAAATAATAAACGGATCAGTCTAGCTATACATATCAGATAAAAATGAGATAGAATAAGAGACACGATAAGAACGTATGATAACAATAATGTCATACTGTGAAAAGTATGCATTTGAAAATCAACCAGAGATTATTCAATACCACGAGAATCTTCTTATAAATCAAAATGAAAACCATATTCATTATTTTTATTCACCAAATCAAAAATATTGGCAAACATCTCAATGCCAATCGTAAAAGTTGTTGAAACACAAATTCACCAATGCACAGATATTGATAAACTCATCAATGTAAATCACTAAAATTGATGAGACACAAATTCTAGAAATCATCAATTAGAAATCCAGAAATCACAAGAGGGGTAGAAGTCTATCAAAAACGGGAGCATGGAAACTCTCCAACACTCGTATCACAAAATGGGTCGCTATCCCATAAAAATGAGACGGAGCCCCTCCAAACAGGGATAGTCCCCCATTGCGGACTATGAGCCGAAGCTCCTCTTGATATGCCGAAGCTCCTCCCGATGAGACGAAGCTCCACAAAATGGTCCGAAGACCATGGGTTGCTAGCCAATAAAATAAATAAGACGAAGCTCAATAAAACGAGGTATACTCCCACATGTGGACAAAGAGACATCGCACATCGCTAGTCTAAACCATAAAAATTGATCATCATCGATCATCAAGAAGTGTCAATTACATTAAGCTAGTAAATAAATGATTTAGCTTCATGTCCCATAACCACAGCTTAACTTAAATATTTACGAACAAATTGTAGATTCCCACTCGAAAATTGTCACAAGAGTTTCAATCGAACAAGTCTAAGAATTAACCAACAAATTAAACGAAAGCATTTCATACCACTTGTTTTACTGAGTCATTTAATTGGATTTCTCGAACGAATGAGGTAAAGGTTTGTGTATACTCATAGATTGGAAAACGGTTTTACAAATAAGCTTGTATTAAAAATAGAGTTGAAAGCATATTTGTGAAAGAGTTTGAATATTTACTACTAGTATAGAAAACCTTTGTATTTTAAAGTGGCAAACCATAGAAATGATTGTAGACACAATCAAATCACCAAAATTCACATTCGAAGACGTGAATTAAATCCAAAGAAATCGATACCAAATCCATCAAAATGGATATTCCCCAAAAATCCTGAAATAGAAGTCATCGAAGTCGTATAATTGATAATAACAACTCGGTTAATCATGAATCAATAAAAATTGGAATTTCAAGCAAAATAGGCAAATTGGGATGAAGCAGCAGGTCAGTCGACTGGACACTGAGTTCAGTCGACTGGCCTAATGCCTGGAAAACTCTCGGGTTCCAGGTCAGTCGACTGGACTCAGAGTGCCAGTCGACTAGAACCTGTTTTCCAGTATTTCCAGCCTAGTCCCCAAAGGGGAAAGAATCCAAACGGAGCTGATCAATCGAGCAACTGCAACTAGGGATTTATGCCACGCGACAACCCAGTCCTATAGGCTCTTCGACTCACCCCAAAGACATGTTCACGCATCAAAGCTAGGCTTTTTAAAGATTTAACTTCAAAACACCAAAAATTGAAATGTTCACAAAACCAATTTAATCCAAAGCAAATGGACAAGAAATAGATGTTAGGAATTCATACCTAATAACAAAGATAGATATAGACATAGATGTGAGACAATCACTTTTTACACAAAAACAAGGAAGAAGAAGCTTTTAAAACAAGGTAAGATCAACCACTCTTCAATCTCAACTCAAGAAGCTTCAATCTAGGCTCATAAGAAAATATTTCGTAAGTTAGGGTTTAGGAATTTCTAAAAATGGAAGAGGGATTGAGATGGAGAAGATGGAGAGGATGCTTACCTATGCTTTTCTTTGAATTTGGAGCTAGAACTTGAATTTACAAAAGGAAATTAGGGCTTCGGAATTTCTATTACCTTTTCTCTTTCCCCATTTTTGCTTAAGCTTGAAGTGTTAGGAAATAGAATGAATGAAGAGGAGTGGGGGTGGAGCTACGGTATTATGTTAGGCTATTGGGCTGAAATCCAAACCCAAAGCCCTAAACGAAAATGTCAAAATTCTAGCTAGCTCCAAACATATCGATGTTTATACTCAAAAAGGTCGCACACGACATTTTGGACTCTATGGAAGTGGTCTCGAGTCTCAATTCGACTGTTTGCAAAAAGTAGCATTTCGGACTTAAATCCGACTAACGATGCTATATTTAAATAAAATATTTAAACATACAATTATAAAATATGCGGGTTGTTACAGGGCCAGTAGGTTTATAATGAACCCATGAAAACTATTTCCAGATTAAGATACTGACAGTGTCAGTAGGTTCCTAGTCTGCCTGTAAAAACTAAGATAAGAAATTAAGATATTAATAGATAGTCAATAGGTTCCTTGCCATCCCATGAAAACTAGGATAAAATAAAAGATATTGGAGTTACCAATAGGTTCATAGTGATCCAATGAAAACTATATAATTGGACAGGGAGTCCTTTAACATTTAACCGGATATTAGTTTGCCCATGAAAACTATTAGGTTAATAGTAATCCTAGAAATTATAAAAGTGTCAAATAATCAAAATGAATGGGGATGGGTAATCCAAAATTGATTCACTTGTTTTACATATCATCATATCATATTATTTTGAGATGTTTTAACCATTACGGTTGTAGGAGCACGGTATATGATTTTATAAAATATTTTTAGGATATTAGTGAAGGGAAACTCGTTCCGCTAAACGCCGTGGTCTCACTAGATATCTAAATGATTTGTGGTGGTAGATTATTATTTATACCAGGCTTTATGTCTGACTCGAAGTTTATGTTTTCCCCTTAAACTCTCGAGTACTCAATTGATTTTGAGTAGTATGAGGGTTAAGGTTTTCAGGTACCTCATTAGACGAACAAAGCTTTCGGAGATGTGCAGGAGACATGATAGATACATAGAGTTCTCTTTTACTTGATTCTGCTATGTTGTTTGTAATGACAAAGTTGTTAAATTGCATTTATATACTCCGATCATCCAAGGGTGCTTCTTCATATGTCCCTCCTGTCGTATGTTGTAATAAATGTATCTTCTCTAAACGTGGTTAACGATGGTGGGATTATGTAATGAATTTAAAAATGTTTTGAAATAAAATTTACCTTGTTTGATGTTTTGAAATTTTCCATATTCATGTATTTTTGTGTATCAATGTATCTAACACCGTCGCATTTGGCCATCGAGGATTAATAACTGTGGATGACTGCATCATCCATAGCCGTTAGTTTTGGGCCTCCAAGTAGGGGGATGTTACAAACACAACCAAAAAAACAATATGTTGTCTAATGTGGTAGTATCATTTCTAGAATTTCCAATTATACAACATATATATTGACAGATATGCTACCTATTACACTTATATTATATTTGCAAAATGAAATAAATGAATCGCAATTTTATTTAAACAAATATTTCATTTCAAATCAAATTCAAATGCAATGCAACTTTCACTATCACTCTCATATATAAAACTTTTCTCTACACTCCCATATATAACTTTTTTTTAATCGCTCTCACTCTCACTCATTCGAGTTGATGTGTTGATTTTGTTTGCTCCAGCTTTTATCCAGCCATCTCCTATACTTGTCAAGTAAACAACATAGTAAAATGGAAAAGGAAACAAACCAAAATTGCAAAAACAATATTGGATTGAATGTTAATATTGTGTAACACCCAGTATTTTTTCAACCATTCGCATCCGCACATGTCGGACTTGAATTGCTCAAAATACCGCGTTGTAAATAAAATTAGGTAAAATCTCAGAATATACAGTAAATAAAAATCACAGATCACAAACACAGAGTGATAATAGTGCAGCGGAAGTAAAAGAAATAGTAGTTCATGAAGCTACTATATAAATATATCAGAGTTACATAAGATACAACAGAAGAAATAAAGTACAACAGAAGTCTAAATATGATTACCGAATACAAGCTGAATACAACACTGGAATCAACGGGATAACTGGAAGTGAAATAGATAAACAAGACAAGCAGATAATCTCCAGCGATTCCAATCTCCAGGGAGTGCGAATCGAAATCTGTGAATAACTCAAGCTGACCCAGCGTAAATAAAAAATACAAACACTCGAGTCAGGACATAAATACTTATACAATGTAAACCAACTCAAGTAAAATGTAGTAAAGGTACAAGTAACTTAAAGGATGCTTGGGATCACCCATCCTCTAAGGATCCTCAAACTATTTACTATGTAGTAATATTGCGCTATTATAATAATGTCTATAGTAAAATAAAATTACTTTAAAATAGCATCACGGGGTTATCCATATAGCCCCAGACACGTAATAGTCCCAGTAGTCCATCCAATATCTGCATATCTCCTGATCGGGAGACGACGAGAACATACGCATGGGCTATGAGAGAAAACCAAACTCGTAGTAAAGGCTCGATAGGGTAAGTGACACGGCACACAAGGCAATGCCATGGTAGATATACCAATTACGGCACTCGGGCAGGTGGTAATATAGCAGCCACATACGCCCACCACGGAACACATTCCCAAAAATCGAAGGGGCGCCCAAACAATCACAAGTAATAGAATGGTATCGAAGAAATGCGTCCGCTACGAGGTGCGACCTCATTGGCCCAAGACCGCTCCTGTTTTAGCCACCTTGTGCCAACTCAAGGGAGTTGGGTCCACGTAACATACCACAAGAACGTCGCCATCATCCTACTTCATTCTGGAATCTCCACCGCGTACACGGTTGTCAAAGTGGTTTTCGGTATCGACATAGAGTATGCCCATATCCGATCCTAGTCTGTTTGCCAACCAATCGTCATTTTAACCCAAGGTCATAACTTCAAAATAATATTTTATGCTTCAAAATAAAATATCACTTCAATCCAAATCTTTATCAAAATAAAGATTAAATCATTTCCAAACCATTTCAATATGTCAACATACCATATCTTTCAAATTCAATTATTTATCAAAATAAATATCAAGTCATTTCTAACCATTTCAATATATTAAATTATCATATCCTTTCAAAGCTTCCTTTCAAAACATTTTAATACATTAAAATATCATATCTTTCAGAAACTTCATTTCCAAATCATTTCAATATCAAAATATCATATCTTTCAGAACTTCATTTTCAAATCATTTTAATATCAAAATATCATATTTTCCAAAACTTCATTTTTTCAAATCATTTTAATATCAAAATATCATATCTTCCAAAACTTCATTTTTCAAATCATTTATCAAAATATCATATCTTTCAGAACTTCATTTTCAAATCATTTTAATATCAAAATTTTATATCTTTCAGAACTTCATTTTCAAATCATTTTAATATCAAAATATCATATCTTTCAGAACTTCATTTTCAAATCATTTTATAAGTTCAAATCCAAATATTCAACTTTAAATACCTTCTAAATTCAAGATAAGATTCATTTATTATCCTTTCAAATCACCTTTAAGTAGTTTATATTCCAATTAAATTAACTCATTCAAATCGTTTAAAAGTGGAGTTATTATACCTTCAAATTAAGTATTGAATTTCCAAAAATAATAAACTTCAATTTAAACCATTTAAACATTATAAAATCATATTTTAACATTCAAAAATGTTTATTAACATACCTTTAACACATGATTTTTATAAAATAAATTTCTTATAAATAAATCAAATTTTCAATAAATTTACTTAACAAATTCAAGTGTACAATTTCCTTTCCTTCACATATGCAATTTATTAACACTTACATTTTTAAATTTCCATTTCACGAATTAGACTAAATTCCCAATTGATTACGTTTAACTAAAACCTTTAATTAAACCAAATTTCACATCTCCAAGTCAAGTTGTATTTTAAAATTACACATTTAAGCATTCATTTATTTAACCATTTAAATTCATAGAAAAATCAATAATACTTTAATAAATCCCTTAAATTCAAATTATCATATTTACCATTTTCCAAATATAATTAAATTTCCATTTTATTTATATAACTTAAATATCATTTTTAACCAAACTCTAAATTTCTAAACTTAAGTTATATTTCCAAAATTCAACTTAACCATTTATTTATTTAACATTTTTCACTTATAAAAAAATCAGAAATCCTTTATTTAAAACACTTTAAAATCTATTTAAATCAAATTATCATAAATTTACATTTTAAACCACTTAAAAATTTATTTATATAATTTAAATGTCATTTTAAAAGCCAAAGTCCAACTTTTCAATTTTAAGTTATATTTCAAAAATTCACTTTTACCGTTCACTTAAATTACATTTTTAACTTCCAAAAAAATCAAAAAAAAATTATTTAAAAATTAAAAATCCAATTTAAATCAAATTTTCATAATTATTCACTTTTAAAAATATTGAAAATATTCCAAAATACTTTATAAAATAACCATGGGCCTGTATATAGTTTTATAACCTCGGTCAAGTGATAGGGATATATATCATTTCAATCCGCAATTTAAAAAGAAAAGTCCGGTTTCTATCATTTCAAACCTGCAGTCCCAAGTTAAAATAAAATAAATAAAAGCTGTTTAGGCCTATCACTTCAACCTATAATGATTTTTCCCTATTCTAAAGTCCGTTCGGATATGTATCATTTCAACCCATAGTGAACCAAATCTACAGGGAACTTGAAGTGTGATAAACAGATATAAATGAACAGCTAACAACATATAACACTAACAGATGAGATGACATGTAAATTAACAGGTTTAACATCATATATAAATAATCATAGGCAGTTATAACATAATATATCATTCTACGCATTCAATTTTTATCGCTTCACATTTGCATAAGTATGAATGTCAGGTGAGATTTACTCACCTCTTTGTGCTGGAGATATGATTTCAAACGACACAAACGGATATCAGAAAGCACGATGACACAATGATGGATTCAAGTGGATAAGAACCAAGCTTATTGATCTTGTGCACAACCCATGAACATGAAAAATAAAATTATAAATCAATACAAAATTCAATTTGAAACAACTTTGAAATAAGAAGCAATAATGGAATGAATGTTTTTTCCTTGCTTTCTACAATTGCTTGCTCAGCCTAAGAGATGTTTTGGCTCAGATTTGGACATGCTTTGGCTCAGATTTGGACATGCTTTGGCTCAGGTTTTGGTTCAAAGAGGCACGGCTACAAGGCATTGAAGTGGTGGGGAGATACTACACCTGAATACAAAGGGTCTAGGCTTGATAGAGGAGTTTGGGTTCATCATATTAGTTCGGCCATGAGGTTTTCGGCTCGGCCTTGACATGTTCAAGTTTGGTCAATATAGGAGGTGGTGTGTATGGGTGGTAGAAAGGTGGTAGTGGCGGCCAGAGGTGTTGGCCAAGGTGATGGGGGAAGGTATGTTGCAACTAGTGGTGGCTATACATTGTTTTAAGAGTTTTGTTGCATTTTTGGTGGAGTTTCTCTTCATGGAGTGGTGCGGCCTGGCCATGGTCAAAGGAGCATGTAATGGTGGTGACAAGGAAGCTATGTAGGAGGTGGTGGCCATGGCTATGGAGTGGAGGCTGAGCAAATTAGGCAAGAAAGCAAGGCAAAAATATATGAAAATAAGAAGAAAAGGAAGAAAAACATATTGCCATTACCAATATTTTTCCAAGCCGTGAAAAATGAAGTTGAGATGAGGTTTTCACGTGAAAGAGGAATGAGAAACTCACGGCTATTATAAGAAAAATGTACGGCCAAAAAGAATAATGAGGAGGTTATGGAAAAATGAAGAGTTTCGGAAACGAAAAGACTTAAGTTTCTTAAACCCTTCATATATCATTTTCTTTAATTCAATTTAAAAAAAAAATCAGTAATATACTTTTAAAAACTGAATAAAAGCAATATGAAATGAAAATAAATAACTAAAATTTAAAAAAATGGAAAAAGAGTATAAGAAACTGCTAAAAATTCCAAAACAGTGTCCAGAAATTACAAATAAATCACAATTGACTTTGGAAAATCATCAACCTCATTTTAAAAAAAAATTAAAAAAATTTGAAATAAAAATTATTTTTAAAAAATTTCAAAGTCAAATAAATAATTTAATTTAGAGAAAATAGAAAAAGAACTAAAGAAATTGTTTAAAAATTGGAAACAGGAGTTAAAATTTACAAATAAAATATCACCAACCTTATAAAATTTCTATATCACTTTAAAACAAATAAGAATTCAAATAAATAAAATAAACGAGGACCAAAATAAAGTGGTAATGAGAAGAAAATAAGTTCTTAAGGAAAATATAAAAATAAACAAAGAATTTCTTTAATAAATTGAAACTAGAAATTAAAAATTATAGACAGAATACAACTGACATTGGAAAATGTCAATTACACTTTTAAAAATGTTTGAAAACCAAAATATATACATAACATGTTATTTTAACCATATAAACATAAATTAGAACATTACATGACCAAATAAAATGTTATTTATATAATTTAAAATAAACAATTTTGTTAAATACAGCAGATTACACACAACAGTTAAAAAGGCATAACTTTCATATTATAAATCAGATATCAAAGAAACGAAAAGCATTATTCTTAAAAATTTATTTACTTTCATAATAAAAGATAAAATTCAAAATTTCAGACTTTTGAAATTTTAAATTTAAAAGTCAAAGTTGACCATATTGACCAAAATTCACTTTTTGGAAAATATTCTATTTAATCATGTTGGAATTCTAATTCACATCAAAATCAAAGTTTATATTTTAAAATAACAAAATTATTTTATTTAATAAATAAATATAAAGTTTTTAAATCAAAAATTCAATTAAAATAATTAAAATATACATTAAAATAATCAGAAAATACAGAGTCGTTACACTCTCCCCCACTCAAACCTTTTCGTCCCCGAAAAGGAATGAGGTATGGGTAAGCACAGAAAAGATAGAAATGAAATAAGATTAAGACATGGTGACAAGAAGATTGATATTATACCTGATAACTGTTGTTATAGGTAAGTTTAACATGGTGGGGATGATCTTTCCAAGATCCTCCAGAATCAAGAATACAAGCACGAAAAAGGTGGACTCAAAATGAGTACCAAAGATTATCAAAGATTATAGAAAGATTTCTAAACGGAAAGATTATAGAAAGATGCCTATACCAGTATGTAGCAAGATAAGGGCAATAAGGACAACCAAAAGATAGTTTGAAAAACAAAATAAGGAAATAAATTTGAAACCATGAAAATTTCAACTTAAATAGAAAATAAAGTTTTACATAAGTTAAATAAATCTTAACTATCTCAAATTTCATTATCATATCATCCAATTACCTTAAATTAACAATTTTAAAATCATGGGTTTGAAAAATAATCATTTATCATACTCGTAATGTACTTAATAAATTTAATTCTTCTTTATTCCTAATAAAAATTAAATTTATTCCTCTCAATATATTTATCACTTATGTTAAATATACTTAAACTTATTATAACTGCTTTATTTTATTTTTAGTTCTTTTAACATTATTTTATTGTAAGTTATTCAATTACCTTTTATTGTATTTACCTCTGTTAATTGTTTTATAACTAAAATTTAAGTGTATAACATTTATTATAACCACTCAAATTTTTATTTATAAAATCTTTTTTTATTGTATATTATCCAATTACATTGTTAACTTCTAAAAATTTAGGTAAGTTGTGTTGGAATATAATGGTGTATTATACAAATAAAACTTTCCAATTAAATCATTTCAGGCTTGAATATTCATCCAAAATTTTGATTTTCCTTTTATAATTGAAATTAAAATAAAATTTAAGAATTAAATTTTCGATTTCTTTGAAACATTTAGGCATAAATAAATGTATGTACATAATTTACCAAATCAAATTTAAATCATACATTTATATATTTTATAAATCAAATCATATTTTAGAAATTCAAATCAATTTGATTTTCCAAAACAAAGCTGTAGCAAGACTACAGAGCGGCCTCTTCACTTTGAAACTCGAAAAATGAATGTCGATGATTTCTGCAGTCATCACCGAAATTATTTCCCAACGACAAAGAGAAGAGCACTGATTTTTAAACGTTAAAATTCTTTGGAAACATATTCTTATTTGAAAATACTTTAAATAATATACTTTAAAACTTAAACACGAGGTTTGAAACCATTGGAAATTAAATTCTCAAATTTCTTGTTTTAAATTCATTTCAGTTCCCAAATCAATTTATAAACAACTATTTATAAATTCATTTATAGAACAATAAATGATAAATCAAGTATTATCATTTCAAATAATCAATTTAAATCAATTTATTAAGTTCCATAAATTTACTTATATATCAAAATTTATTTCATTAACCAAATTTAAAAAAATATTATGTCAGTTTGTTCCGTCAAAGTGTTTTAGAAATCCTATCGATAGTGTTGATCAGATGAATCGATCAGAAACCCAAATCAACATCGCCAACTCAAACAACACAATATATAAAACAAAATATAGATTTACAAGTACAATTCAAAATGTTTGGAAGAATAGATTGGGAAAAAAGACAAGATGATTAAATAACGGAGTAAGAGATGGGTAAGCTTAAGTAAATCGCGGGAAACCTTAGCCGGTTCAACCGTGACTTAAAGAACAAGATCAATGTGGAGTTTTCTGCGGTAAATCTACATTCGATCTCAAGAGATAGAGTTTGGAATAACAAAAGATATTAGCATCTAAAATTAAGGGTAGATATAAATCTCTGGTGAATCGATGCTAATTGTAAAGGAGTTTCCCCCTTTTACAATTTAATTTGAAATTGGCGAGATCGCCGACTCATTATAAAGATCTTTCGAAGTGGAGTTATGAGATACTCCAAAACCAAAAGAAGATGAATAGCAAAGGACAGGAATAGATTTTGGAACCGTAGGGAACGTTCCAAAATTCACAGGAAATTCGAATCAAAGAGGAAAGATTCACACTCGAACGAAAGTGATTCTGTAAATAATTTTACCATATATTTTAAGTTTTGCCTTAAAGCCAAAGCTCTGATACCAAATGTAACACCCGGTATTTTTTCAACCATTCGCATCCGCACATATCAGAGTTGAATTGCTCAAAATACCGCGTTGTAAATAAATTTAGCAAAATCACAAAATATACAGTAAATAAAAATCACAGAACACAGACACAGGGTAATAATAGTGCAGCGAAAGTAAAAGAAATAGTAGTTCATGAAGCTACCATATAAATATATCAGAGTTACATAAGATACAACAGAAGAAGTAAAGTACAACATAAGTCTAAATATGATAACCGAATAAAAGCTGAATACAACACTGGAATCAACGGGATGATTGGAAGTGAAATAGATAAACAAGACAAGAAGATAATCTCCAGGGATTCCAATCTCCAGAGAGTGGGAATCCAAATCTGTGAATAACTCAGGCTGACCCGAGCGTAAATAAAAATTACAAACACTCAAATCAGGATATAAATACTTATACAATGTAAACCAACTCAAGTGAACTGTAGTAAAGGTACAAGTAACTTAAAGGATGTTTGGGACCGCCCATCCTCTAAGGATCCGTCAAACTATTTACTATGTAGTAATATTGCGCTATTATAATAACGTCTATAGTAAAATAAACTTACTTTAAAATAGCATCATGGGATTACCCATATAGACCCAGACACGTAATAGTCCCAGTAGTCCATCCAATATATGCATATCTCCTTATCGGGAGACTACGAGAAGATACGCATGGGCTACGGGAGAAAACCAAACTCGTAGTAAATGCTTGATAGGGTAGGTGGCACGGTACACAAGGCAATGCCAGGGTAGATATACCAATTATGACACTCGGGCTGGTGGTAACACAGCAGCCACATACGACCACTGCGGAACACATTCCTAAAAATCGAAAAGGCGCCCAAACAATCACAAGTACTAGAATGGTATCGAAGAAATGCGTCCTCTATGAGGTGCGACCTCACTGGCCCGAGACCGCTCCTGTTTTAGCCATCTTATGCCAACTCATGGGAGTTGGGTCCACGTAACATACCACAAGAACGTCGCCAACATCCTACTTCATTCTGGAATCTCCACCGCGTACATGGTTGTCAAAGTGGTTTTCGGTATCGGCAGAGATTATGCCCATATCCGATCCCGGTCTCTTTGCCAACCAATCATTATTATAACCCGTGGTTATAACTTTAAAATAATATTTTATACTTCAAAATAGAATATCACTTCAATCCAAATCATTATCAAAATAAAAATTATATCATTTCCAAACCATTTCAATATATCAACATACCATATCTCTCAAATTCAATT
This sequence comes from Allium cepa, assembly GCA_030765085.1. Classification (NCBI taxonomy): domain Eukaryota; kingdom Viridiplantae; phylum Streptophyta; class Magnoliopsida; order Asparagales; family Amaryllidaceae; genus Allium; species Allium cepa. The sequence goes on from CM060929.1 coordinate 497,020,019, forward strand.
ATTTATCAAAATAAATATCAAGTCATTTCTAACCATTTCAATATATTAAATTATCATATCCTTTCGAAACTTCTTTTCAAAACATTTTAATACATTAAAATATCATATCCTTTAGAAACTTCACTTCCAAATCAATTTAATATCAAAATATCATATCTTTCAGAACTTCGTTTTCAAATCATTTTAATATCAAAATATCATATCTTTCAGAACTTCATTTTCAAATCATTTTAATATAAAAATATAATATCTTCCAGAACTTCATTTTTTTCAAATCATTTTAATATTAGAATATCATATCTTCCAAAACTTCATTTTTCAAATCATTTTAATATCAAAATATCATATCTTTCAGAACTTCATTTTCAAATCATTTTAATATCAAAATATCTTATCTTTCAAAACTTCATTTTTAAATCACTTTATAAGTTCATATCCAAATATTCAACTTTAAATACCTTCTAAATTCAAGATAAGATTCATTTATTATCCTTTCAAATCACCTTTAAATAGTTTATATTCCAATTAAACTAACTCATTCAAACCATTTAAAAGTGGAGTTATTATACTTTCAAATTAAGTATGCAATTTCCAAAAATAATAAACTTAAATTTAAACCACTTAAACATTATAAAATCATATTTTAACATTCAAAAATGTTTATTAACATACCCTTAACACATGATTTTTATAAAATAAATTCCTTATAAATAAATCAAATTTTCAATAAATTTACTCAACAAATTCAAGTGTACAATTTCCTTTCCTTCACATATGCAATTTATTAACACTTACATTTTTAAATTTCCATTTCACGAATTAGACTAAATTCCTAATTTATTTCTGTAATGACCCATAAATTTTAATAAATGAACTGGTTAATTTAATTGGATCTTTGTAATTAAATTGAGGAAGAAAAAAAATATAATTTATAATGAAGCAAACGTTAAAAAGGAAATGTAGCAATGGTAAATTAAATAGGACTTTGAGAAATAAATTTTTGTAACTTATTAATGAAATAATAAATAAATTAAAACGTAACAATGCCAATTAAGGATAATAATTTATATAATAACGAAAAGTGTAAGTTTAAATAGAATAGAAACGTAAACTTATTATAAGGTAGTAATTGGTGTAATAAAGTTAATGCAAATGTTGTGAATAGATGTAAGTATTGGATGAATATATGAATTAATGTCTGATTTAGGGTAATAGAATGAATTCATATGATGTAAGCAATTATAATTAAAAATGAAATGTTATAATCAAAGGTAGTTGAATGAATTCAATATTATGAAAGATATTTTAGTAATTGGTTGGAAATATAAACTTAAGTGGAATAGACAACGAACAAAGGATAATAATGGATTTATGGAAATAAATTGGTAACCATAAATAAAGATGGAAATTTGGGTATATAAGGTAATGAATCGTTAACTATGTTATTAGATTTTAGAAATTGGTTGAGTATAAAGGTGGAAGGCAAATTTAAAACGATTTATCGAAATAAATTTTTAATAAGTTGGACCTATTGAAGTAAATGGAATTTATTATTCAATCATTTGAAATTAAGATAAAATAGGGATATTAATGCAACATGATATAAACCTTAATTAATGCATTTAATTGATAGAAATACATTTAGGAATATAATATTTATTCAAATTAGTGTTATTATAACCTGGTGGATAAGTAACAAACTTATAAATGAAATTAAAAGAAAATAGGTGACAATGAATATAGATTGTTCATTCATTTGATGTGCTAAATAAATTTTGGTATTCAATCGCAGTAAATATAAATTTAACGTTTTGTAAATGGAAATTTAGGTAATAAAGTTTATGCAGGTCAATAAATAAAATTGAAACTGTTGTAAGGTCAAATTGATTGCGTTTAATAAGTTGGGGGAAAATTTTCATTAAAGATAATTTATTTATTATGTTAATGTAAATTAAGATAACTAAAGGTACGCAAATGATGATTAATACAATATTTGGAAGTTGTAATTTAGAGGATATTAAGAATTAGGAATTGAGTTTTGAATTATTTGCAATAAAAATAAAGAAAATGTTACGTTAGTGCTAACTGAGGGAATCATTAATTAATTGAATGAAATTCAAATCAGTGGAAATAATGCAGTTGTATACTTAGCGACAAATTGAATATGTGAATACAAAATGTAAACATTGAATTAAATTAAGAAATATTGTAAGTAATGTTAAGGTTATTCATATTGGACAATTTGTTGAGTTATAAGGATCGAGAATAAAGCTTTATTAATTTATTTGAATTAAAAATTTAATAAAAGGATTAGTTGCAATTAAATGAATTAAATATTTAAAATGGGAATTTAGATGAAATATGAGAAAATTTATGTAATAGTTTTGAATCCAATGCTTAATCCATCTATAATATGACTGTTAGTTGATTTAAAGTATAGAAAGCGAGATTTATTAATTTAATTAATGTATAAAATTCAATAATTGAAGTTATTGCAAACTAAATGAAATTAAGCGCTTAAATATTACGTTATTGAAATCAAGATGAAATTTGAGGATAATAATGTAATAAACCATGATCCAAGGTTAATTTCACCCGTTTAACAACAATGAATGGAGTAGTTGTTAATTTATATAATTATATGGAAGTATTTGGGAATTTTCTTATAAATCCTGAATTCAATAAAATCAATGTTAGTACGAAAATTTATAAATTAATCAACTTCAAATTTGACATCTGAACCTGTTTAAAATTTTGTGAATGATTAAGAAATCAAAAAGGATGAAATTTGTCAATTTAAGAATTTAAATTTTGAAATTTGATTTAATTAGCTAATTTATAAATTGATTTAATGTAAAAATAGCCATTTTGGCCACTGACTCGGATTTCGATGAAACCAGTTTCATCGGATCCGTAACGGTGAATTATTATAGGGTTTCATGTTTTGTAGCGATCGGACTTGTCGTTTGATCATATGGACTCGAAACGCCTTGAAATTAAAGAAATTGAAATCAATTTGAAATCAATTTGAAAATATTGTTTTTAGCATAACTTCTTCATACGATGCAATTTGAACCTGAAACCTTTTCCATTGCATTTAAAATATTTTAAAATATCTATTTTGATATATGGGTTGACCCAATTTCGTTCCGGAGTCGAAACGGGCTTTTTTGGCCATATTGTCGCTAGCGCGTATATCCAACCTTATCATCCATTATAACTTCTGACCTACCTATATAAACCCGGTTATAAACCCTAATTCCCCTCATTTTCATTTGTCTGTACGTATATCTCAACTCTCTCCTCCTCAACGGTAGACAATAAAATTCCAGATCCAATTCCATTTCAAAATCAAAGTCAAAAATCCAAAGTCCTCAGAAAAATTCAAAAAAAATATAAGTTGAGGCTCTCGACTAGCGTAATTCATTGGTGGTGTTCGTTTTTTGATTTAGTTTATCGTCTGATCAGTAAAAATTGAAGAAGTTTCGGCCGTTCATCGCTCGACGATGAACTTCGTCGGATCGGAAAATCTCTTCTGGGTTTTGCAGAGGGGACTGAGGGGAGTCGATCTATATGGTTAGTTTGGCGATTCAACGGTCGAATTGGAGTCAAAAATTCGAGTAAGGTTTAAAATTTCGACGGTGGCTGGGGTGTTGATCTCGTTCGGTGACGCGTGGGGGGGGGGGGGGGGGCTGCAGGTCGTAGGGGTGAAGTCGCGAGGCCTCTGGAGATGGTCGACGTGCGTGCGTAGTCATGCGATAGATCGCAGCTTCGTGGTATTCATCGTGTTAGGGTTGCTGGGTGCGGTATTGGGAGAGGCAAAATGACGTGGTTTTGGAACTTGCGAGGAGATAAGGGATGATGTGGCGATGGTTGTAAAAGGTGAGTTTGTTTTGTTTTTATTTAATTTCGTTTCGAATCTTCTAATACTAATAACTTTTACGTATGACATCCGTTTCACATGCGATTTTTTTTGTTAGGATCATAATAAAATTCCGGACACTTTAGCACTAGTTTGGATGAATTCTGAGACTGTCCAATTTTTGGGTTTAAATTGAATTTAAATTCAATTTAAATTCAAAAGGTGAGTGTTTTAACCCACTCACAACTTCTAAAATTTCTTGTGTTTGTTGAATTGATATATGATGTGATTTAAAATTTATTTATGGTTTTTTGGCATATTTTTAATCATCATCTCAGTTAATTTCATTTATTTAAATTAAATTGCTATTTAATTTATTCATTGCATTTAAACTGCCAGTTAAACTTGTTAATTAATTATTCATTGCATATAAACTGCTCAGTTAAACAGTTATTTAATTTATTATTGAATTAAACTACTATTTAATACTTGTTGTTTATTTTCCGTTATATATTGATGCTATTGATTTAATTGGATGATGATTGTGATAAATGGTTAATCTTGAAATTGGATGAATGAATGTTGTATTTTATATTGTTATAAACTACAAGTTATTATGCATTTTCATTTCATTCGGGATTCCAGTTTGAAATGATATACAACAGCATTTTATTTTTAAATTTCGGATTGAAATGATAAATATCCGTATCACTTGACCATAGGATAGAAAATTATATACAGGCACCGCGGTATTTATATATATATATATATATAATTATTTTGAAATGATTTTTCTATGGTTTTGGAAAGAAATATACGGTTTAATAAATATCAATTTTTGATGTTATATAAATATTATTTTATATATATATATATATAGTTATATTATTGAATTTAAGCTATGTATAAAATTGAATAACAAAAATGAGTTAACAATGGAGTTTGATTGTTTATATTCTATGGTTTAGTACCTATTAAGATATTGTATATATAGAGTTTTTAATTGACTTAAATGAAATTAAGTTGGAAGATAAATATGAAGTTGGTTTAAATTGAATAATTTAAGAATTGTACTGGAATAAATTGATTTGAATTTAAATAAAAGTGGAGATTTTAAAGGATATGATTCTTATAACTTGATTTGGTTTAAAGTAATTTAAATGAATATAAAGTGAAGATAAATGAATTTATCAAGTTAAATAAATTGAAAGAATGTACAGTTATTTGAAGTTAAAAGTTTTACTTGAACTATATTGGGTTTATTAAGTATACATTTCAAATCTATATAATATTAATTAAATTTGATATATGAAATTATCAAAGAATAAATTTTTAAATGGTGGAATATTTAAAGCTTTGAGTTATATGGAAATATAAAATGGTTTAATTGGAGTTTTAAATCGAAATTTGGAAATTTATTTGTGAAATTAAAAAGCTATTTTATTATATAAAGAATTTTAGTATTTAAACCATTTAATTATTCAGAGTTATATTTCAAAGCTATGGGTTTCAAGATATATAGATTTGAAAGTGCTACGATTTTTAGAAGAGGATATATTTGAAATAAAATGATATCATATTAATTTGGGTTTTAAAATAGAAATGATTATCGTATTTATATGGTTTTAAAATGAATATGTTATTCTGGTTTTAAAAGTATAAACTATTTTGAAAAGAACGTGGCGTTATAATAACATTTTGTTGTTGAAGAGACCGGGATCAGAAGTTGTCACACTCTCTGCCAACTCCGAAAACCACTTTAACAACCGTGTACGCGGTGGAGATTCTAGAATGAAGTAGGATGGTGGCGGCCTTTCCTTTGAGGTAAATACGTGGACCCAACTTCCGTGAGTTAGCATAAGGTGGCTAAAACAGGAGCGATTGACGGGTTAATTGAGGTAGCACCTTTGATCGGACACATCCCTTCGATATTATACTTTGACTTTTGGATTGATTCGGTGGCCACTTTTGATTTTTTATTTATTTGAGGGTGTGGCTCGAGGTAGGTGGTAGCTATGGCTACGCGTTACCACCGACCCGGAAGCGTAATTGGTATATCTACCCTGGCATTGCCTAGTTGTGCCGTGTCACCTACCCTATCGCGCCTTGTACGAGTTTCTATTTGTGTCGTACCTATGGAGTATCCTCTGGTAGCCTCCCGATCAGGAGGTATTACAGTACTGTATAGACTATTGGCATTATTTGTGTTAAAGGCTATATGGGTAACCCCTTAACGCTATTTAAAAGTAAGTTTATTTTACAATTAGACACTATTATAATAGCGACATATACTACATACTAAATAGTTTAACGGATCCTTAAGAGATGTAAATCCCGAGCATCTCTTGAGTTACTGCATGCATATTTATTTCTGTTGATTTAACTTACATAAGATCTTTTAGTTCTGACTCACGTGTTTTGTCTTTTCAATTCGCTCGGGTCAGTCCGAGCGTTTTAGGATTTGAAGATTTTATTCCGGAGGATGGAGACGAAGATTTGTAGTACTATTATCTACTATATTTTTCCACTACACCATTTTATTTCGCTGCAGTGTTATTATCCTTTGGTGTGTGAACTCTGATATTTATTGTATAAAGAAAAATCAAATGTTTTGTAAAATAGTTTTATGAACTGTACATTGATTATTATATTTTATCGTTCCGCTGCAAGATTCTGATTTGTTTTTTTCTTTCTCTGTTTTTCTTATTTACCCCATAACAATCCGCCCTTCCGTATGGTTTGAATTGGCACCTGTGTCGATTTAATGCGTGCGAAAAGGCAGGATGTTACATCTGGCATCAGAGCTTTGGTTTAGCGATAAACCTTAGATTTGTGGGGTCTGACTCTTTACTAATGGTGTAGTAATACCCTATGGGAGTCGCTGAGTGTATATATATGAGAGGGCGTATTTGTTAGTGTTATAAAAAGGTTTTAATGTTGTGTTAATCTGTTTCGTTTTGTATTTACAAGTTCTGGTTGGTGCATGGGATGCTGTGACATCAATAAGGATTTCTAAACATTTAATAGGACAGACCGACATAATATTTGTTTTATTATAGGCGAATGAAATAATTTTGCCTATTATATTTTTTATATATAAAATAAATTTTTAAATGATAAATATATATTTGTTTGCAATATATTGGTTGTTAGGTAATAAATTTATAATTAATAGTCGAAATAAGATTGAAAATAAGATAAATGAAATTGGAAACTTAAAGCTTTAGTTCCAGGATTTTTGAAAATTTCTTTCGAATAATTTTGGAATATAATAGTATTGTTTATAAGTGTTTTCTGATATGAATATTTCAATATAAATTGAAAGGATTGTTTTAAAAAGGTATTTCGAAAAGAAAAATTTCTGTACTACCCTCTCTGTTGCTGGAAAATAATTTCGGTGATGAGTGCACGCATCATCAACATTCATTTTCGAGTTTCGAAGTGGGAAGGCCACTGTAGTAGTTTTACTGCAGAGTTGTTTTGACAAACAAATATAAATTTTAAATTGTTTTAAATATAATTGGATATAAATTGTAAGTATATATTTATTTATTACTTTAAAAATGATTTGAAATTAAACCCAGTATTTAATTCTTGAGTTTCTGATAATTAATAGTTTTAATTAATGTAGTGAAACGGAATTTAACTATTAATTGAAACCCTAAATGAAATAAGAGATTTAGTGCTAGGATATTAATGGTATTAAATGACATTTGAAATTGTAACCTATGAAATAAAGGATATAATTATTGAACATTTAATTTAATTAAAGAAAATGAGAAAATTTGTATACTTTCAATTACACTCTTAAAGGCATATCTATAACTTACCAAAGATCTTAAAGTGGAATGTTAATAAGAAAATGTAATGGGAAATTGTATAAGAAAGTTTATAAATGTAATTTAGCAATAAATGAAAGTAAATAAATGAAATGAAGTAGTATAAATGAATGATAATGAACTTAAGTAAACAGTTGAAGCTATTTATAAATAAAATAAGTAGGAAAATGAATACTGTAATAAGTAAAATTAAGTAATAAATAAATGAATGTAATGCAACTAAAAGAAATTTGCATTATATATATGGATAAATGAAAACTGTAAGAAATAAAATGTAAAATAAAAGGATAAACCATTATATGAATGAAAAAGAAATCAAACAACAAAAGTATGAACGGAATTAATAAGAATAAACTTAATCTATTGTTTGAAATTGTTGTTTGTTTGGTTTTTGGTTGTTTGGGTAAGGATACTTCAAAATTGGTTGGATGAATAAATAATCTATTTAGTTTATCTAAGACTGTTGAGTAAATGGTGCACCAATTAGTTTATTTTCATTATGTACAATTTAAAAGTTTTGAACCTGAACGGCTATTTGGTTGTTTGATATGAATGAATGTTTGACTTGTGTTGATTTTTATGTGATGGTTGTATGCTTGTTGCAAGTGATGGTTGTTGTATTGATTTGTTTGTTTGGGAATAAAACAACTTAAATATTTCATTTTATATAATGGTTAACTTTATTGGATTATATATGTGAAATACAGGTTATGGAAGCAATTGCTACTGCTTTTGGTTTCATAGTTTAAGCGTAATTGCCCGACAAACAAGTACGTTTTCGGATTACGATTTATAGCGTTATTATATTGTTTTTCCGTGTTGGAATATATATTATTTTGGAAAATATATGTTATATATTGTTATTTTTGATATTATATTTTCTCCCGAGCCTCTCCGTACGAAGGAGACTGCCGAAATTTTCCGTAAATTTTTGGACTTAGAAAATATTTTGAAAATGTTTTCCAAACTTTATTAATTTGAATATACAATGATTTAATGGTTATAAATTTGATATATTTTATTTAAATTGATTAATTTTGCAATTTATTGTTCATAAAATTGAATATTTTAAAATAAGATATATTGATTTCTTAATCTTTCTTCTCCCTTCTTTTTCCTTTTCGGGGACGAAAAGTTTTGAGTGTGGGAGAGTGTAATGACCTGTAAATTTAATAAATGAATTGGTTAATTTAATTGGATCTTTGTAACTAAATTGAGGAAGAAAAAAATTATATTTATGAAGCAAACGTTAAAAAGGAAATGTAGCAATGGTAAATTAAATAGGACTTTGAGAAATAAATTTTTGTAACTTATTAATGAAATAATAAATAAATTAAAACGTAACAATGCCAATTAAGGATAATAATTTATAAAATAACGAAAAGTGTAAGTGTAAATAGAATAGAAACGTAAACTTATTATAAGGTAGTAATTGGTGCAATAACGTTAATGCAAATTATGTGAATAGATGTAAGTATTGGATGAATATATGAATTAATGTCTGATTTAGGGTAATAGAATGAATTCATATGATGTAAGCAATTATAATTAATAATGAAATGTTATAATCAGAGGTAGTTGAATGAATTCAATATTATGAAAGATATTTTAGTAATTGGTTGGAAATATAAACTTAAGTGGAATAGACAACGAACAAAAGATAATAATGGATTTATGGAAATAAATTGGTCAACATAAATAAAGATGGAAATTTGGGTATATAAGGTAATGAATCATTAACTATGTTATTAGATTTTAGAAATTGGTTGAGTATAAAGGTGGAAGGCAAATTAAAACGATTTATCGAAATAAATTTTTAATAAGTTGGACCTATTGAAGTAAATGGAATTTATTATTCAATCATTTGAAATTAAGATAAAATAGGGATATTAATGCAACATGATATAAACCTTAATTAATGCATTTAATTGATAGAAGTACATTTAGGAATATAATATTTATTCAATTAGTGTTATTATAACCTGGTGGGTAAGTAACAAACTTATAAATGAAATTAAAAGAAAATAGGTGACAATGAATATAGATTGTTCATTCATTTGATGTGCTAAATAAATTTTGGTATTCAATCGCAGTAAATATAAATTTAATGTTTTGTAAATGGAAATTTAGGTAATAAAGTTTATGCAGGTCAATAAATAAATTGAAACTGTTGTAAGGTCAAATTGATTGCGTTTAATAAGTTGGGGGAAAATTTTCATTAAAGATAATTTATTTTTTATGTTAATGTAAATTAAGATAACTAAAGGTACGTAAATGATGATTAATACAATGTTTAGAAGTTGTAATTTAGAGGATATTAAGAATTAGGAATTGAATTTTGAAATATTTGCAATAAAAATAAAGAAAATGTTACGTTAATGCTAACTGAGGGAATCATTAATTAATTGAATGAAACTCAAATCAGTGGAAATAATGTAGTTGTATACTTAGCGACAAACTGAATATATGAAAACAAAATGTAAACATTGAATTAAATTAAAGAATATTGTAAGTAATGTTAAGGTTATTCATATTGGACAATTTTTCGAGTTATAAGGATCGAGAATAAAGCTTTATTAATTTATTTGAATTTAAAAATTTAATAAATGGATTAATTGCAATTAAATGAATTAAATATTTAAAATGGGAATTTAGATGAAATATGAGAAAATTTATGTAATAGTTTTGAATCCAATGCTTAATCCATCTATAATATGACTATTGGTTGATTTAAAGTATAGAAAGCGAGATTTATTAATTTAATTGATGTATAAAATTCAATAATTGAAGTTATTGCAAATTAAATTAAATTAAGCGCTTAAATATTACGTTATTGAAATCAAGATGAAATTTGAGGATAATAATGTACTAAACCATGATCCAAGGTTTATTTCATCCGTTTAACAATAATGAATGGAGTAATTGTTAATTTATATAATTATATGGAAGTATTTGGGAATTTTCTTATAAATCCTGAATTCAATAAAATTAAGGTTAGTACGGAAATTTATAAATTAATCAACTTTAAATTTGACATCTGAACTTGTTTAAATTTTTGTGAATGATTAAGAAATAAAAAAGGTTGAAACTTGTCAATTTAAGAATTTAAATTTTGAAATTTGATTTAATTAGCTAATTTATAAATTGATTTAATTAATATAAAAATAGCCATTTTGGCCACTGACTCGGATTTCGACGAAACCAGTTTCATCGGATCCGTAACAGTGAATTATTGTAGGGTTTCAAGTTTCGTAGCGATCGGACTTGTCGTTTGATCGTACGGACTCGAAACGCCTTGAAATTAAAGAAATTGAAATCAATTTGAAATCAATTTGAAAATATTGTTTTTAGTATAACTTCTTCATACGACGTAATTTGAACCTGAAACCTTTTCCATTGCGTTTAAAATATTTTAAAATATCTATTTTGACATACGGGTTGACCCAATTTCGTTCCGGAGTCGAAATGAGCTTTTTGGGCCACATTATCGCTGGCGCGTAAATCCAACCTTATCCATCCATTCTAATTTCTGACCGACCTATATAAACACGGTTATAAACCCTAATTCCCCTCATTTTCATTTGTCTGTACATATATCTTAACTCGCTCCTCCTCAATGGCAGACAACAAAATTCCAGATCCAATTTCATTTCAAAATCAAAGTCAAAAATCCAAAGTCCTCAGAAAAATTCAAAAAAATATATGTTGAAGCTCTCGACTAGCATAATTCACTAGTGGTGACCGTTTTTCGATTTAGTTTATCGTTTGATCAGTAAAAATCGAAGAAGTTTCGGCCGTTCATCGCTCGACGACGAACTTCGTTGGATCGAAAAATCCCTTCTGGGTTTTGCAGAGGGGACTGAGGGGAGTCGATCTATGTGGTTAGTTTGGCGATTCAACGGTCGGACTGGAGTCAAAAATTCGAGTAGGTTTTTAAATATCGGCGGCGGCTGGGGTGTTGAACTCGTTCGGTGACGCGTGGGGGGCTGCAGGTCGTTGGGGTGAGGTCGCAAGCCTCTGGAGATGGTCGACGTGCGTGCGTAGTCACGCGATAGATCGCGGCTTCATAGTGTTCATCGCGTTAGGGTTGCTAGGTGCGGTATTGGGAGAGACAAGATGACGTGGTTCTAGAACGCGTGAGGAGATAAGGGATGACGTGGCGATGGTTGTAAAAGGTGAGTTTGTTTTGTTTTTATTTAATTTTGTTTCGAATCTTCTAATACGAATAACTTTTACGTATGACATCCGTTTCACACGCGTTTTTTTGTTTTTAGGATCGTAATAAATTTTCAGACACTTTGGCGCTGGTTTAGACGAATTCTGAGACTGTCCATTTTTTGGATTTAAATTCAATTTAAATTCAAAAGGTGAGTGTTTTAACCCACTCACAACTTCTAAAATTTATTATGTTTGTTGAATTGATATATGATGTGATTTAAAATTTATTTATGGTTGCTTGGCATACTTTTAATCATCATCTCAGTTAATTTCATTTATTTAAATTAAATTGCTATTTAATTTATTCATTGCATTTAAACTGCCAGTTAAACTTGTTAATTAATTATTCATTACATATAAACTGCCAGTTAAACAGTTATTTAATTTATTATTGAATTAAACTGCTATTTAATATCTGTTGTTTATTTTCCGTTATATATTGATGTTATTGATTTAGTTGGATGATGATTGTCATAAATGGTTGATGGTTGATATTGGATGAATGAATATTTTATTTTATATTGTTATAAACTGCAAGTTGTTATGCATTTTCATTTCATTCGGGATTGCGGTTTGAAATGATATACAACAGCATTGTATTTTTAAATTGCAGATTGAAATGACAAATATTTGTATCACTTGGCCATAGGATAGAAAATTATGTACAGACACCGTGGTGTGTGTATATATATATATATAATTATTTTGAAATGATTTTTCTATGGTTTTGGAAAGAAATATACGGTTTAATAAATATCAATTTTTGATGTTATATAAATATTATTTTATATATATAGTTAAATTCTTGAATTTAAGCTATGTATAAAATTGATTAATAAAAATGAGTTAACAATGGAGTTTGATTGTTTATATTCTATGGTTTATTACCTATTAAGATATTGTATATATAGATTTTTTAATTGACCTAAAAGAAATTTAAGTTGGAAGATAAATATGAAGTTGGTTTAAATTGAATAATTTAAGAATTGTACTGGAATAAATTGATTTGGAATTTAAATAAAAATGGAGATTTTAAAGGATATGATTCTTATAACTTGATTTGGTTTAAAGTAATTTAAATGAATATAAAGTGGAGATAAATGAATTTATCAAGTTAAATAAATTGAAAGAATATATAGTTGTTTGAAGTTAAAAGTTTTAGTTGAACTACATTGGGTTTATTAAGTAAACATTTCAAATCTATATAACGGTAATTAAATTTGATATATGAAATTATCATAGAATAAATTTCTAAATGGTGGAATATTTAAAGCTTTGAGTTATATGGAAATATAAAATGGTTTAATTGGAGTTTTAAATCAGAATTTGGAAATTTATTTGTGAAATCAAAAGCTACTTTATTATATAAAGAAATTTATTATTTAAACCATTCAAATATTCGGAGTTATATTTCAAAGCTATGGGTTTCAAGATATATAGATTTGAAAGTACTACTATTTTTGGAAAAGGATATATTTGAAATAAAATGATATCATATTGATTTGGGTTTTAAAATAGAAATGATATCGTATTTATATGGTTTTAAAATGAATATTTTATCCTAGTTTTAAAAGTATAAACTATTTTGAAAAGACCGCGGTGTTATAATAACGTTTGGTTGTTGGAGAGACCGGGAACGGAAGTTGTCACACTCTCTTCCAACTCCGAAAACCACTTTAACAACAGTGTACGCGGTGGAGATTCCAGAATGAAGTAGGATGGTGGCGGCGTTTCCTTTGAGGTAAATACGTGGACCCAACTCTCGTGAGTTGGCATAAGGTGGCTAAAACAGGAGCGATTGATGGGTTAATTGAGGTAGCACCTTTGATCGGACACATCCCTTCGATATTATACTTTGACTTTTGGATTGATTCGGTGGCCACTTTTGATTTTTTTATTTGGGGGTATGGCTCGAGGTGGGCGGTAGCTGCGGCTACGCGTTACCACCGACCCGGAAGCGTAATTGGTATATCTACCCTGGCATTGCCTAGTTGTGCTGTGTCACCTACCCTATCGCGCCTTGTACGAGTTTCTATTTGTGTCCTACCTATGGAGTATCCTCTGGTAGCCTCCCGATCAGGAGGTATTACGGTACTGTATAGACTATTGGCATTATTTGTGTTAAGGGCTATATGGGTAACCCCTTAACGCTATTTAAAAGTAAGTTTATTTTACAATTAGATACTATTATAATAGCGAAATATACTACATAGTAAATAGTTTAACGGATCCTTAAGAGATGTAAATCCCGAGCATCTCTTGAGTTACTGCACTCATATTTATTTCTGTTGATTTAACTTACATAATATTTTTTAGTTCTGACTCGAGTGTTTTGTCTTTTCAATTTGCTCGGGTCAGTCCGAGCGTTTCAGGATTTGAAGATTTTATTCCGGAGGATGAAGACAAAGATTTATAGTACTATTATCTACTATATTGTTCCACTACATCATTTTATTTCACTGCAGTGTTATTATCCTTTGGTATGTGAACAGTACGTTGATTATTATATTTTATCGTTCCGCTACAAGATTCTGATTTGTTTTTTTCTTTCCCTGTTTTTCTTATTTACCCCATAACAATCCGCCCTTCCATATGGTTTGAATTGGCACATGTGTCGATTTAAGGCGTGCGAAAAGGCAGGATGTTACAATTTCATTTAACTAAAACCTTTAACTAAACCAAATTTCACATTTCCAAGTCAAGTTGTATTTTAAAATTACACATTTAAGCATTCATTTATTTAACCATTTAAATTCATAGAAAAATCAATAATATTTTAATAAATCACTTAAATTCAAATTTAAATCAAATTATCATATCTACCATTTTCCAAATATAATTAAATTTCCATTTATTTATATAACTTAAATATCATTTTTAACCAAACTCCAAATTTCTAAACTTAAGTTATATTTCCAAATTTCAACTTCGCCGTTTATTTATTTAACATTTTCCACTTATACAAAAATCATAAATCCTTTATTTAAAACACTTTAAAATCTATTTAAATCAAACTATCATAAATTTACATTTTAAACCACTTTAAAAAAAAATATAATTTAAATGTCATTTTAAAAGCCAAAGTCCAAATTTCTGAATTTAAGTTATATTTCAAAAATTCACTTTTACCATTCACTCAAATTACATTCTTAACTTCTAGAAAAAATCCATTTTTTTATTTAAACATTAAAAATCCAATCTAAATCAAATTTTCATAATTATTCACTTTTAAAAATATTTAAAATATTCAAAAATACTTTATAAAATAACCACGGGCCTGTATATAGTTTTCAAACATAGGTCAAGTGATAGGGATATATATCATTTCAATCTGCAATTTAAAAAGAAAAATCCGGGTTCTATCATTTCAAACCCGCAGTCCCAAGTTAAAATAAAATAAATAAAAACTGTTCAGGCCTATCATTTCAGCCCATAATGATTTTTCCCTATTCTAAAGTCCGTTCGGGTATGTATCATTTCAACCCATAGTGAACCAAATCTAAGAGAACTTGCAGTGTGATAAACAAATATAAATGAACAGTTAACAACATATAACAGTAACAGATGAGATGACATGTAAATTAAAAGCTTTAACATCATATATAAATAATCATATGCAGTTATAACATAATATATCATTCTACGCATTCAATTATTGTCGCTTCACATTTGCATAGGTATAAATGTCAGGTGAGATTTACTCACCTCTTTGTGCTGGAGATATGAATTCAAACGACACAAACGGATACCAGAAAACATGATGACACAATGATGGATTCAAGTGGATGAGAACCATGCTTATTGATCTTGTACACAACCCATGAACATGACAAATAAAATTATAAATCAATACAACATTCGATTTGAAACAACTTTGAAATAAGAAGAAATATGGAATGAATGCTTTTGCCTTGCTTTCTACAGTTGCTTGCTCAGCCTAAGAGATATTTTAGCTCAGATTTGGACATTCTTTGGCTCAGGTTTGGACATACTTTGGCTTAGGTGTGGGTTCAAAGAGGCACGGCTACAAGGCATTGAAGTGGTGGGGAGTTACTACACCTGAATACAAAGGGCCTAAGCTTGATAGAGGAGTTTAGGTTCATCATATTGGTTCGGCCATGGGGTTTTGGGCTTGGCCTTGACATGTTTCGGTCTGATCAGTATAGGAGGTGTTGTGTATGGGTGGTAAAAAGGTGGTAGTGGCGGCTAGAGGTGGTGGCCAAGGTGATGGGGGAAGGTATGTTGCAACTAGTGGTGCTATGTGTAACGACCCGGAAATTTCGATCCCGAAAATTCCAGATAGTTAGGAAAAGAAGAAAAGATAAAGAAGAAGAAACGGAAACAAGACACAGAAACCTCACATTCGCAACGGATCAAAATATAATATCACATAAATAATAATTATACAAAGGTAAATTGTACTTATCAAATTGCACTTTAATATATCAGAATTACAACATATTTACAAATACAGGACAGATAAAATCAATCTGTTACAGATACTATAATATATCACAGCAGAAACTTTCCATACGTTCCTGCCAACCAACTTGCCTCCTGAGCACCAGAACATTCTTACCTGCAAATCTGTAATACTCGGTCTGACCCGAGCATTAAATCAAAGTAACACCCGGGTCAGGCTGGAACCAGCGTGAGTAAAATCATCTAACAAGGAATACAAAAGCATACAGCTTATATAAACCCGGGGTACTTGCATCAATTTACAATTCCACAAGTTGTTATAGACATCACTTATTTTCACATATCAATTTTTAAGTGCCAGAACTTAGATTATATGGTCCAATTCACTTAAATCATTCCATTACACCCTATTGATTCCACATATCAAGTTTATATAGAATTGAAGTGGTTTCGGGTATTAACTAATACCCGACTCCGGTCTCTTCGAATTCAACAACATCTTATCCCAAATTATTCAAGTGAAACATAACTTCAAACTTTAAATACAGGATGTTACTTCCATAGCGATTTATCTCGATAGATAACTACCTTATTACTATTCAATCCAATCATACCACAAAACATTTCAAATCAGGAATATCAAATAATCTGTAGCATTCAATATTATTCAGTAACTCATAGGCAAGATTGATTAGTCACACCATTTCTAATTAATTTTAAATAAATTAAATTAATTTCCACCATTACTGCACATCTCGCCACTTAATCATTAATTAATTTCAATCCAATTTATTTATTCTTTATCTATCCACCTTAATCAAACTTCTTTAATTAATTATTTTAAATTAATCATCCTTGGTTAATTATTCCTTAATTACATTTAAGTAATTAACTCTCAATTAATTACACAAATTACTTAACCTCTATTCAACAATATTAATTATATTAATTCTTAATTAATTACTCAAATTAATTTTTCTATAATCACTTATATTGATTAATTATTCTTAAATTAATCATACTCATGAGCCTTTAAATTAATTACATTAATTAATCTTTAAATTATTCTTAACTACTTACACTGTTTATCCTTTAATAAATCTCATTAAGCAACTAACTATTCTTTTAATAATATCAATTAATTAATCCTCTTATTACTTACCTTAATTTATTAATTACCTTAAATAATTATCTGAATTAATTACACAACAAAATTATTCTTTAATTTTATCTTGTAATCTTACTTTAACAATACGCCATTTGAGATCTTTTTGATTTGTTCAGTTTATACCACATACCTACTACCTTTTAAAATTCATCATTCATTTTATTTGAATCAACTAGAGATTCAATTAAATGACTCGCCAAAAGTTTAATTTTTTTTCAAATCCAACCAATTTACTTACCCACAAAATAATAAAAATAAATCTTGTTAGATAATGCTTGAAACTTGTTTCAAAGATTTGATTTTCCCTGGAACTTTGTAAAATTCAGAATGGTTTCCCTGCCTTAAAACCTGGTACTACAATTACTTGCATCAAAGTAAACTCGGTAGCTAAATAACCCGAGTCCAATGCTCAAAACATCGGGCAAAACACGAGTCAAACCCAAATTTCCCTATTCCTTCTTCTTCCCTACTCCACAGCTTCATTCAAACTTCGGTTTCTACTTGAATTAGTAATTGCAGTATTAACAAAGCTTGCACGATACGGAAATAGACTCGGGCAACATAATAAAATTTGCGAATTCGTCTTCGAGTTCGACCTAGTACCTCAATATCCAAAAAACAAACAGAACAGACACACACGCGAGATGGTGCACATGCACCATCGCCGACCACGTTCTGGCACCTCCGACCCATCCACAACAAGTCACCCAACGTCACGACAATCCATTCCATCCATCGACTCGATACTCCAAAGCCCAAACCAGAATCGAGCCTTCCTGCTTGAAAACCAAACCCCAACTGAAAACTGCCTCGACGAGGCGATTCTGGCCACCGGAACCACTAAGACTTCACCAGCGTCTTCATTCACGACCCCAGTGTCTCTTCCTCAAACCACGTGCAGCTCGATGCACCATAGAAACCACAGCGACCAATTTTCAAGCCTCGACATACCAAGGGTTTAGAACCCAATTGGCCTATCACCGACGCTACGGCGATCGTATACCCTTTACCCTATTTTTCCCAACTTCAACGATCGCTTATCTATCTCCAGCCAAAGCCTCGTCCTCAAAAACTACTCCAATCGCCGGAGCTTACTCGAAAACTAATAACTGGTCATCCCTAAAATGCTAACCCAATACCCAACTAAAATTCATAATATTAGTTTTAAAATTCGAGTTTGCTAGTGTTGATTTAAGCTGCATGCTTGAATTCATAAAACAAAATTGTTTGATTTTAACATTTTTGTTAAAATCTTACTGTATTTACATAGTTTCAGAATATTTGCAAACTAAACAAGTTTTTAAAACTTGAATTATGATTTCACAAACTCATATTGTTTTTAATTCTAAGTCTAACAGTAATTTGGGTAAGAAGTTTGAAATTTTTTCTCCTGAAATGTTTAAACTATGTATATTTTTTCGAAACAGAGAAGAACATGCTCTATAACTTGCACAGATCAAATACAATCACAAATATCCAGAGATTCCTACTTATATACACATGTGCATCACAAATCCAATCTGCAATCACATGCATAGATTTAGATCTATTTTAAGTTTTTAAAGAAAAGAGTTGCTCATAAGCATAAAAATTCACACAGGATTAAGCATTAAAAAGTGTAGAAGATTACTCACAGTAAATTATAACAGAGAAGACTGAGATGATCATGTTGAGTTGATCTTGCATGATGAATCAGAGTTGAATCCTTGCTTAGCTTGATTCAGTCTTGATTTAACTCCTCAGATCTATTTCCCAGTCTTGATTTATTTTGATTTTATTCATTTCCAGGCTTAAATGTTTTTGCTTACTTCAGATTTTTGTTCTTGAATCATGTTGAAAAATTCAACAAAAAAAACTGTTGTTTAATTTTTTATTTCTGTTTTATTTTCGTTTTATTTTAAAGATGAAGGAAAAAAATGAGCAGCCTATTTCTTTTTCTTAATTAATTTTGAAAGAAGATAAGTATGCCACTTGTAAATGTAAATTCTCCTTTGGCTTACAACTGTACAAACATCCTATTATTATTACAAGTGTATTTTGTATGTTATAAGGGTCTTACAAATGTTAAATAAAAGGTTTTATGTTTAATTCTTTATTTATAAATTCCTTATGTTTATAAATTTTAGGATTTATGTATTTAAATTATATATAAACTATACTTAGCACATGTGTAATTAAGAAAGAAGAATATTAACTCTTTGATAAATTCTTGTTTAAATTTTACATTTCCATTGTTACACTTATATGTTTTTATGTTAAATGATTTACTTTTGTTAATTTGGGTGTTAATACCTTAACACTTGCCTTTATTTAAAATGTTTTATAAAGCTTTGGTATTTATTTTACTATTTAAATCAAACTATATTTAAGATATACTTCTTTAGATTTTCAAATTTGAAATCAAATTTAAGTCCAATCAAATTTAAGAATCAATTCAAATAATACATATATTTTAAATAAACCCAAATTCAACTTGTAATTAATAATTTTTCTTAAAAATTTATTCATATTTAAAACAACCCATTATCGTTATTGTTTGAAAATAATAATTTTATCAAATATAAATAACTTATAAAGGAGATTATCACATTTATTTATCCAATCTACAACCCGGTATTTTAATAGTTAATTCAGATAATTATCCAATTATCTGATGCTCAAAAATCTGGGTTATCACATTCCTCCCCCCTTTGAATCTTTTCGTCCTCGAAAAGGAACGAAGCCAGAATTTATTAAATATTTTAAAACCAGTTACAATATTCTTTGATCATTTTAAAACACTTTTAAAATCTGTAATACTGCCAAAATAGCCTTATAAAAATACTTTTTATAACTCGATGTTTCAATAAGTCCGTTCTCGTTCCTACAGAAATTCGGTCATACGTTGATCAGGCGTAGGGCTAAAAATCTATAAGTACTTAGCAGACCTATTTTCAACACCTAGTGAAACTATTTGGAAATAATTTTATTGAAAATATCGAAAACATTTTTTAAAATAGAGGAAATATTTTTGGTGAGAATGCTCTGGAAATCATCACCCCCATCCATGGTCGCAGTTAACCCGATGGGTACATTTCCATCCCGACAAAATCCATAGATAACTGTAGGCCTCCACGCCCCTCGATTACACCATGGAACCTGCTACAGATCGCAAATACAACTGGGGTTACATTGCCATCACAGCAAAAACCCATATAACTGAAGGCCTCAGCGCCCTCGAATTTCGCTGCCAAAAGAATGAAACTTCTCCACTCCACTTGACCATAGATCGCAGTCTACCGATGTTACGTTGCCTTCCCAGCAAAATCAAGCGTAGACCGTTGAAACTCACTTCCATACGATTTCCGCTATGGTCGACACAGTAGATCGCAGCGACATCGAGTTACACTTCGTCACAGCATAACCCAAATGCCTTTGTAGGCATCAGCGCCCTCGACTTTCGCTACCCAATAATCCTCAGGAACTAGTTTGTCCGGACTCCTCACAGGATCAGCTTTAGAACCTCCTCCTTAGAGGCTCAAGGTAGTACCAACCTATGGTACTCCTGAGAAGTTCATCCCAAGGGAGCGCCTTTTTCTCCAGAGCCATTTTCAAAGCACTTTATACTATACACATATAGTATCTTCCAAATCATACACCTAGTATGAATCTCATATAAATCTCCTTTCTCAAAATTGATTATCCTAAAATCGATACTTCTCAAATTAGGCTTTCCACATTCCAAAATTGATTTTACTCAAAAATTAAAAGCCTTTCCAAATCCAAAGGTTCCAAAAATCTTTTCTCAAAATCATTCTCATAAGATCCTTTATATATATATATATATATATATATATATATATATATAACTTTGAAAAATCTTCGGATCATTTCAAACTTGTATAAAACACCTTTTATACTTCAAATATTTTCAAAAAAATCCTTTTCCTTTCGACAAAAGATTCAACAAGGAAAGATTTATCTTATATAACAAAGAAACATAACTTTATTTATTCCAAATCAAATATTAAAATTTGATTACTCTATAAAGCCATTAACCATATTACTTACTTCCATAAAGTAAATTTCTACCATAGAAATATCCAATTTCTGTTTTATTTCATCATATATTTCACAAAATATATTTTCACTTCAAAAACTATTCCACATTCTTATCCACAAATTCTCAGTATCAATTTCGTTCAAATTCGTACGATGAACACATATCATTCGTACGCTATACCAATTTGATCGCTCATTCGATCACACAATTTCGCTTCCGAACTAGTATCGTCCACCCGACTTCCTAGTGCGGACTCAGATTTGGTTTCTTGATCAGAAACCGTCATTCTCCTTGCATAGCCATAACTATGATAGAGAATATCCAGAACCAATCAACAATCCATATCCAGGTTCGCCGTCGAAAATCGAGTGAAAAATCCCAACTCAGATTGATATACTATCTCGAAATTCGAAGCTCGAATCTGGATCAAATCACTATGCGAATAGAATAATATACGTACATCCTACGTATTTACTTTCATTTATTATCAACTAAATCAATTCCTCTTTCCATTCACATTTCCTTTAACATTTTAAAACCAATCCAAATGTTTAAATTTAGAATTCAGAACTTCATAGTTTGAAACCCACTTCAAATTACATGTCATACTTATTTTAAGGTTACCCCCTTTAAAACATTTCATTTTTGCTTACTCATTACTACACATTTCATTATTAAACACAACAATGATAATAACCAAGGAAACCAATCCATTTTTACCTTTTTCTGAAATTCTTTTCCAAATTCAAGATTTTAATTTCAGTTTGAATCCATTTCAAACTTATCTTTATTTTATTTCAATTTGGTTGTATTTATATTACCACTTAATTTAACTCTAATAATTTAACAACCAATTATCTTAATTTTTATTAGACAGAAATATTGCTTTATATATATCAAGATATATCCTTATAAAATCATTTAAAATCTTTATATAAGAAAATAACAAGTACGCACTCATATATATACGTATACACTCACACTCAACTCATTCTAGGATACCATTGACCCTATCTTATGAGTAATCCCACCAGAGCCAAGGTTCTCGCTTAACCTTCTGCTCTGATACCAAATGTAACGACCCGAAAATTCCAGATAGTTAGGAAAAGAAGAAAAGAGAAAGAAGAAGAAACAGAAACAAGACACAGAAACCTCACATTCCAAGCGGATCAAAATACAATATCACATAAATAATAGTTACACAAAGGTAAACTGTACTTATCAAATTACACTTTAATATATCAGAGTTACAATATATTTACAAATACAGGACTTATAAAATCAATCTGTTACAGATACTATAATATATCACAGCAGAAACTTTCCATACGTTCCTGCCAACCAACTCGCCTCCTGAGCACAGAACATCCTTACCTGTAAATCTGTAATACTCGGTCTGACCCGAGCATTACATCAAAGTAACGCCCAGGTCAGGTTGGAAACCAGCATGAGTAAACTCATCTAACAAGGAATACAAAAGCATACAACTTATATAAACCCGGGGTACTTGCATCAATTTACAATTCCACAAGTTGTTATAGACATCGCTTATTTTCACATATCAATTTTTAAGTTCCATAACTTAGATTATATGGTCCAATTCACTTAAATCATTCCATTACACCCTATTGATTCCACATATCAAGTTTATATAGAATTGAAGTGGTTTCGGGTATTAACTAATACCCGACTCCGGTCTCTTCGAATTCAATAAAATCTTATCCCAAATTATTCAAGTGAAACAAAACTTCGAACTTTAAATACAGGTTGTTACTTCCATGGCGGTTTATCTCGATAGATAACTACCTTATTACTATTCAATCCAATCATACCGCAAAACATTTCAAATCAGGAACATCAAATAATCTGTAGCATTCAATATTATTCAGTAACTCATAGGCAAGATTAATTAGTCACGCCGTTTCTAATTAATTTTAAATAAATTAAATTAATTTGCACCATTACTGCACATCTTGCCACCTAATCATTAATTAATTTCAATCCAATTTATTTATTCTTTATCTATCCACCTTAATTAGACTTCTTTAATTAATTATTTTAAATTAATCATCCTTGGTTAATTATTCCTTAATTACATTTAAGTAATTAACTCTCAATTAATTACACAAATTACTTAACCTCTATTCATCCATATTAATTACATTGATTCTTAATTAATTACTCAAATTAATTTTTCTATAATCACTTATATTGATTAATTATTCTTAAATTAATCATACTCATGAGCCTTTAAATTAATTACATTAATTAATCTTTTAATTATTCTTGACTACTTACACTGTTTAACCTTTAATAAATCTCATTAAGCAACTAACTATTCTTTTAATAATATCAATTAATTAATCCTCTTATTACTTACCTTAATTTATTAATTACCTTAAATAATTATCTGAATTAATTACACAACAAAATTATTCTTTAATTTCACCTTGTAATCTTACATTAAACAACACGCCATTTGAGATCTTCTTGATTTGTTCAGTTTATACCACATACCTACTACTTTTTAAAAATCATAATTCATTTTATTTGAATCAACTAGAGATTCAATTAAATGACTCGCCAAAAGTTTAATTTTTTTTCAATTCCAACCAATTTACTTACCCACAAAATAATAAAAATAAATCTTGTTAGATAATGCTTGAAACTTGTTTCAAAGATTTGATTTTCCTTGAAACTTTGTAACATTCAGAATGGTTTCCCTGCCGTAAAACCTGGTACTACAATTACTCGCGTCAAAGTAAACTCGGTAGCTAAATAACCCGAGTCCAATGCTCAAAACATCAGGCAAAACACGAGCCAAACCCAAATTTCCCTATTCCTTCTTATTCCTTACTCCACAGCTTCATTCAAACTTCAGTTTCTACTTGAATTTGTAATTACAGTATTAATAAAGCTTGCACGGCATGGAAACAGACTCGGGCAACATAATAAAATTTTTGAATTCGTCTTCGAGTTCGACCTAGCACCTCAATATCTAGAAAACAAACAGAACAGACACACACGCGAGATGGTGCACGTGCACCATCGCCGACCACGTTCTGGCACCTCCGGCCCATCCTTAACAAGTCACCCATCGTCACAACAATCCATTCCAGCCATCGACTCGATACTCCAAAGACCAAACCAGAATCGAGCCTTCTTGGTGAAACTCGAAAACCAAACCCCAACTGAAAACTGCCTTGATGAGGCGATTTTGGCCACTGGAACCACTAAGACTTCACCGCATCTTCATTCACGACCCCGGTGTCTCTCCCTCAAACCACGTGCAGCTCCATGAACCATAGAAACCACAACGACCAATTTTCAAGCCTCGACATACCTAGGGTTTAGAACCCAATTGGCCTATCACCGACGCTACGGCGATCGTGTACCCTTTACCCCATTTTTCCCAACTTCAACGATCGCCTATCTATTTCCAGCCAAAGCCTCGTCCTCAAAAACTACTCCAATCACAGAAGCTTACTCGAAAACTAAAAACTGGTCATCCCCAAAATGCTAACCCAATACCCAACTAAAATTCATAATATTGGTTTTAAAATTCGAGTTTGCTAGTGTTGATTTAAGCTGCATGCTTGAATTCATAAAACAAAATTGTATGATTTTAACATTTTTGTTAAAATCTTACCGTATTTACATAGTTTCAGAATATTTGCAAACTAAAAATACTTAAACAAGTTTTTAAAACTTAAAATATGATTTCACAAACTTATATTGTTTTTAATTCTAAGTCTAATAGTAATTTGGGGTAAGAAGTTTGAAATTTTTTCTCCTGAAATGTTTAAACTCTGTATATTTTTTTCGAAACAGAGAAGAACATGCTCTATAACTTGCACAGATTAAATACAATCACAAATATCCAGAGATTCCTACTTATATATAAATGTGCATCACAAATCCAATCCACAATCACATGCATAGATTTAGATCTATTTTAAGTTTTTAAAGAAAAGGGTTGCTCATAAGCATAAAAATTCAAACATGATTAAGCATTAAAAAGTGTAGAAGATTACTCACAGTAAATTATAACAGAGAAGACTGAGATGATCATGTTGAGTTGATCTTGCATGATGAATCAGAGTTGAATTCTTGCTTAGCTTGATTCAGTCTTGATTTAACTCCTCAGATCTGTTTCCTAGTCTTGATTTATTTTGATTTTATTCATTTCTAGACATAAGTGTTTTTGCTTGCTTCATATTTTTGTTCCTGAATCATGTTGAACACTTCCAAATAAACTGTTTTTTAATTTTTGATTTTAGTTTTATTTTCTTTTTATTTTAAAGATGAAGGAAAAAAATGAGCAGCCTATTTCTTTTTCTTAATTCATTTTTGTACATAAAATTAATTTTGAAAGAGGATAAGTATGCCACTTGTAAATGTAAATTCTCCTTTGGCTTACAAATGTACAAACATCCTATTATTATTACAAGTGTATTTTGTATGTTATAAGGGTCTTACAAATGTTAAATAAAAGGTTTTATGTTTAATTCCTTATTTATAAATTCCTTATGTTTATAAATTTTGGGTTTTATATGTTTAAATATATATAAACTATACTTAGCACATGTGTAATTAAGAAAGAAGAATATTAACTCTTTGATAAATTCTTGTTTAAATTTTATATTTCCATTGTTACACTTGTATGTTTTTATGTTAAATGATTTACTTTTATTAATTTGGGTGTTAACGTTTTAACACTTTCCTTTATTAAAATGTTTTATAAAGCTTTGGTATTTATTTTACTATTTAAATCAAACTATATTTAAGATATACTTCTTTTAGGTTTTCAAATTTGAATTCAAATTTAAGTCCAATCAAATTTAAGAATCAATTCAAATAATACATATATTTTAAATAAACCCAAATTTAACTTGTAATTAATAATTTTACTTAAAAAATTATCTATATTTAAAACAACCCATTATCGTTATTGTTTCCCAGGGAATTGGATGGGCAACTTAGCACTCGGCCTCCCCTATCGTTCGATCCAAGATGGAGCATTCGGCATAAGATATCGTTCGGCCAAAGCGATTGTCCAGCCAGAAAACTCGCTCGGCCTTTAAGTGGTTTGGCACTATAACGCTCGGCATACCCACTGCTCGGCCCAACTGGTCCGTCCATCATCTCTTTGCAAACATCATTCAGAAGTGTTCGGCCAAAGGCCTCGCTCAGCCAAGGGCCTTGTTCCGCCAAAAGCATCGTTCGGCCAAAGGCTCGTTAGGTCAAGATTGCGTTTGAACATCAAGTGCCTCGTTCGGCACCCAGGCCGTTCGGCATTATACCGTTCGGTTTCATGGAGCACCTGGTATCCATGAAGACTCGGCATTTTCATTCGGCCTCCCGAGACGTTCGGCAATCAAGGATGTTTCGGCAATCAAGGATGGTTCGGCATTCTCCCCAGCACGCCCAGTCCGATAACTACTCGGCCAACTCTTCCCCACAACAAACGTGTCATTCGGCACAAAGAGAATGGATCGGTACTCGACCATTCGGCCTGCTTGGTTCTGTGTACAGGACTTGTCCTATTTGGACCGAGTTATTCAGCTACCAGGCCCACCAGGGAAGTCCAACCCACCTTTGTCTATAAATAGAGGGGCAGGGGCACAAAAAAAGGGGAGAGATTTGAGAGAACATTGGGGAGACTCTGCCATTTTCAAGACTCATTCTAAACTTATTTCTTTTACTTTGCAATTGTATTCTAGTAACTAAAAACGGATTGTATCTGTAATCACCCATCAAGGAAATCAATGGAAATCAACTTCAAAGTGGATGTAGGCAATTGCGCCGAACCACTATAAATTTGGTATTTTTATTCTCTGCATTTAAATTTACACTCTATTCTCTGTTTTAATTTACTTTCTTCATTAATCCCTCTACACAATCTTTTTAAGGGTGTTAGTGACCAATTTTGGTGCTAACATTTTGGTGCTTCTACTGAGAATTTGAATTCTCGGGCTATTAGGATCTACTTTGCAGCTACTGGATTGCATAAATCCCCCGAAAGAGATCCATAATCATCTATGAGGCATCTGTTGATTCTACTCAGAGTTACAACCAACAACTCTACCATGGGAAGACCACGAACTAGATCAGCCTCTCAAAATGCAGATGCCTACGAAACCGCTAGTGTGCAACAACTGGGAACTAGCAATCAGCAAGCGATTCGAGGTGCAGGGCCCTCCCACCAAAACCAAGCAGAAGTTGTTTCCCGAGCAGAATTCAGTGACCTGATAAGAGAACTTAAGGAAAGTAGAAAGCAACTTGCTGAGCAAATGCATGCCAACGCTGACCTCATGACTTAGCTTACTCAGCAGCAGCATCAGAATGCTGGAGGAAGCTTTGTCCCTTACTCTAAAGATGATAGCTCGACTTCTGCTGATGAACCTCCTAGGCATAGACGCCGTAAGGATGAAGATGCACGTGCAGGTGCTACTGATCGATCTACTAGAGACCAAGACCCAAATCGGATGGGATATCAACATGCACGGTCCCGTGGAATGGAACCCAACCCCCCATCTTCCATACAAACCCCGGATTTGACGGCTATGGTCAGGCAGTTGATGAAAGAAAAACAAGGTCTAACTAATGAAGATTGGGGAGTATCTAAGAGTCATACTCCCTTCACGGATACCATTCTACAGGCCGAACACCCAAGAAAGTTCAGCATGCCCGCCATTTCCGCCTACGAAGGGAAGACTGACCCCAGGCAACATGTGATGAGGTACGGATGGATGATGGATTCCGCTAGAGCTAATGATGCAACCAAGTGTAGGTGTTTCCCAATCACGTTCGAAATTGCCACCATGTGGTTCACTCAGCTCCCTCCACGATCTATATCCAGCTTCGATGAATTAGCAATGAAATTCGTAGAACAATTCAGGATACACACCACTCGTCCAAAGGATGTGATGTCCTTATCAAGTGTAACCTAAACTCTAGGAGAGTCATTGAAAGCATACCTGCAAAGGTTTTATGTTGTTGCTACCGAGGTGAGCAATCCTAACGACCACGCGATTTTGATGGCAGTAATGCGTGGTGTGGATCCGGATTCTGAATTTGGAAATTGGTTGGCGGGGAAGCCCCCAGCTACGCTGGAACGTTTTTATTCGAAAGCTTATCAGTTCATAAGAAGGGAGGAAGCTCGGTTGACAAGGCGAGACAAGGCATCAGGGCCCATTCAAGAGTCTATGAAAAGTAACGCCGTCGTGAAGCAAACCGGAAATAACCCTGGAAAAACTCAAGTTGACATCCAGAACAAGCCCGGGTTGTCTAAAGGATCCGGAGGTGGAAAACCCGGAAAGAAAAAAGAGATAGGGAAATGGAAATCAAGAATCCTAACATACAATGAATACACCCGTTGAACGCATCTCTTGAGAACATCTATCTATCAACTTGTAACACTTTCCAATATAGGAAGCCACGTCCAAAGGAATCGATAGAAGAACAGAAGCGGACCGGGAAGTATTGCCGTTTTCACGAGTCTTATGGGCACAACACAAAGGAGTGCAGACCCTCCATGATGCCATAGAAAAACTAATTAGACAGAAGAAGCTACAGGAATTTATCAAGACCCACAGGATGTTAGGCAAGAAACATCAGACCCTGGACGCGGGCCAGCCCCACACCAACCGGAACAACCTACTCGGACTATGGGTAGATTGGTTACTAACACGATTGCTGGTGGACCTCACCCTCCAGATAAGAATTGGCAGGAGATGGAGCGATATGCTAACTCCTTAAGACATGCGTAGTATGAGTGTTGTTCGAAGGTGGAAGATGGGACTCCTGCAAAGCAGCAGCGCACGATGAATGACGATATCGTATTCAGGAACAGAGATGCGGATAAGGTAGAGGCTCCTACCATTGACCCAATGGTCATATCTACGACCATCGGGCCGACATTCGTAAAAAGGATTCTAATCGACTGTGGAAGTTCCATTAACATCATTTTCGAAAGGCATACGACCAAATGAAGCTAGAGACCAAGGATTTGAAACCATCCAAGGCCAGAATCCATGGCTTTAATGGCACAGCACTAATGCAATGGGATATGTGGAGTTACTAGTTAAACTGGGACAAGGTGAACGCAAAAGAGTGTGAATCCTACCGTTCATAGTACTGGACGTTGATTCCCCGTACAATGTATTCCTGGGTCGTCCAGCTCTGGCGGAATTTAGGGCAGCTTTGTCCCTTTGGTGTTTACGTTAAAATTCCCAACAGATAGGGGGGCTGGAGTGGTACACGGTGACCAGGCAACCGGCCATGCATGCTATGTAGCTGAGCTCAGGGAGGCACGGCGTAGGAGAAAGGAAAGGTTGCGGACAGCCCTGTCTGCATCCAAGGTTCTGACGATTGACAACTAGCGCCCGAGCCCTGGCTCAGGCAGCATTCTTGGATCCATAGAGACATAGATCAGAGAGAGGATGATGGGGAACTCAGGAAAACAAATGCGGCACCGGCTGAACTAACCATCGACATCTCAGTTAGCCGCAGCGACCCATCACGAGTTCTTAAAATAGGATCACAGCTCGACCTCGTGGCAGCTGAGAATCTTACTGACTTCCTCCGAGCGAACCTTGATGTTTTTGCTTGGACGCATTCTGATATGTGTGGGATTTCTCCTGCAATCACGAGTCATATGTTGAACATAGACCCGAGACATGTTCCTGTGAAACAAAAAAGGAGGGGTATGGACCCGGAGAGGTCCACGGATCTCAAAGAGGAGGTGGAAAAACTCAAAACCAATAGGTTCGTCCACGACGCCCTCTACCCTGAATGGGTATCTAACCCGGTGTTAGTAAAGAAAGCGAATGGAAAATGGAGGACTTGTGTTGATTACTCCGACTTAAACAAGGCATGCCCGAAGGATAGTTTCCCGCTGCCAAGGATTGACCAACTCGTCGACTCAAGTGTCGGACAAGAGTTACTATCATTTATGGACGCGTACTCTCGTTACAATCAAATTCTGATGCACATCCCGGACCAAGAACACAACAGCTTTGTCACAAACGTGAGATTGTATTGCTATATAGTAATGCCATTCGGATTGAAGAACGCAGGAGCGACTTATCAACACCTGGTGAATCGAATATTCAAAGACCAGATTGGTAAAACAATGGAAGTCTATGTGGATGACATGCTAATGAAGTCACGGTAGTCGAATGACCACATCTGAGACCTAACGGAGATGCTTGACATACTCAGGCATTATGGAATGAAGATCAATCCGTTGAAGTATTCATTCGGCGTAGCATCAGGAAAGTTTCTGGGATTCATTGTGAATGCTTGGGGAATTGAGGCTAACCCAGAGAAGATCCTGGCTATCCGAGATATACAAGTACGCAGAACCATAAAGCAGGTGCAAAGCCTGAATGGAAAAGTGGCTGTGCTAAGTCGATTCATATCCAGGGCTACAAACAAGTGTATTCCCTTCTTCGACATTATAAAGAAAGGAAAGAGAAACTTCAAATGGACATTCGATTGCGAGGAAGCATTCTGGGCTCTGGTAAGGCACTTGGAAAGTCCCCATGTACTGTTCAAGCCGATAGACCACGAAATGTTGTATGTGTGCTTGGCGGTATCCCAGCACGCTATTAGTACAGCCTTGGTCCACGAGGAAGACTGGATTCAAAAGCCGGTTTACTATGTCAGTAAGCGCTTAACATGGGCGGAAAAAAATTATCCAAAGATTGACAAACTAGCCTATTGCTTGGTGATCGCATCATGCAAGCTTCACCCCTACTTTCAGGCACACTCAATCGGTGCTACACTGACCAACCCTTGCGACAGGTACTCCAACGACCGGAAACTTCCGGAAGGATGCTGAAATGGAATATTGAGTTAAGTCAGTTCGATATTACCTATTTGTCGCGGAGGGCCATACAAGGACAAGCACTAGCCGACTTCATTGCTGAATTCACTGTGCTAGATGAACCGAGTAATCACAGAACCATACCCCCCGTTCGATGGAAGATGCACACCGATGGGGCGTCTAACGACCGTTGCTCGGGGGCAGGTATAATACTCGTAACTCCTGAAGACCGATCAATCTGCTATGCTTTGAAGTTCGAGTTTGCAGCAACAAATAACGAAGCCCAATATGAAGCATTGATTGCTGGCTTGAGACTTGTTATTGAACTAGGAGTGAAGTCACTCGAAATCTTCTGCGACTCGCAGCTGGTAGTATATCAGGTGCGGGGAGACTATCAAGCGAAGGGACAGAGACTTGTTCCTTACCTTGCTCGGGTTCAAGAGCTGGCCGCGCATCTGGAATACTATGACATCTCACACGTTCCACGCGAACATAACAGAGAAGCCGATTCGTTGGCAAAATTTGCAAGCACTGGCGATGCACAGTAAGTGGGATTGTTCCCTGTTGAGACCCTCCATGCTCCGAGTATAGATGTGATGGACATAGATTTCGTGTTAGAAACCGAACTTGAGAAGGAATCATGGTTGACCCCAATCAAGTAGTACCTGCTACTTGGGGATTTGCCTGAAAAGAGAAGCAAAAGACGCCAAGTCCTCCGTAAAGCTTCACGTTATGTAATACAGGATAGGATAATGTATCAGAGGGGATTCTCGACCCCCTTACTCCGGTGTGTGGCCCATGATGAGACAAAATGGGTATTAAAGGAAGTCCATGAAGGAGAGTGCGGCGACTATACTGGTGGGCAGACATTAGCAAAGAAGATCCTCCGCTATGGATACTATTGGCCAACCGTGAATCGGGACGCTGCAGACTATGTGAGAAAGTGCGACAAATGCCAGATATACGCAAAAATTCCAAGAGCACCTCCAACGGAACTCACACAAATGGTTAGTCCCTGGCCATTTGCAATGTGGGGGATTGACCTAATCGGCACTTTACCCATAGCCAAAGGAGGCGCGAAATACGCAATAGTAGCGGTCGATTACTTCACCAAGTGGGCAGAGGCGGAACCCTTGGCCACGATCACAACCAAGAAAGTCACTAATTTCGTTGTACGAAATATCATATGCCGTTTTGGCCTTCCACGAACCATCATAATAGACAATGGAACTCAATTCGAAAGCAAGGAGTTCAAAGAATTTTGTCAGAAGTATGGATTTGAGAACAGGTTTGCAGCAGTTGCTCACCCGAAGGCAAATGGACAGGTAAAAGCCGTAAACAAAATAATCAAGTCCATATTGAAAAAGCGTTTGGAAAAGGCTAGAGGTAAGTGGGTAGACGAGCTCCCGACGACGCTTTGGGCCAATAGAACCACCCACAAGACCGCGACTAGCCACACTTCATTCGCATTGGCATATGGCACGGAAGTTGTCGTACCCGTGGAACTTGAAGTTCCATCTCATCGGGTAATTCACTACGACCCTGCATCGAACCGGGATCTCTTATTGGAATCATTGGACTTTATTGATGAAAAACGCAAAGAAGTCAATTTGAAAGCGGCCTCATACAGACATCGGGTCGCCAGATATTATAACGACAAAGTCCAACCAAGAATCTTTGACGTGGGAGACCTCGTTTTGAAACGAGTTTTTCCAGCCCCATCTCATATGAACCCCGCATGGGAAGGTCCGTACGTCATCAAACGGAGGCTGGGAGAAGGAACTTTCAAGCTAGCGACCGTCGATGGTGCGACACTCCCCCGAGCATGGAACAGCGAGCACTTGCGACGTTATTACACTTAGTCTATTTCCTTTATGCCGTAGTTGCATTTATTTCCAATACGTTTTCATTTCTAGTTCTTGGCCTGTAATAAGACAATTTAGCATGCTCTCATTAATAAAGGCTTGAGCCATCTTTTTTATGAATGATTAATGTTTCTACGTAAGATAGTCCTGTGGCAAGCGATTAAAATTATATTATTCTGTATGGCGTACGAACGCTATAAACAATACAAAATCTCCAAGTCCTCGGAGTGCGGACTGGAGTACGCTAAGTCCCCGGAGCGTGGACTTGAGTACAAATAATACAAAATCTCCAAGTCCCCGAAGTACGGACTGGAGTACTCTAAGACCCCAGAGCGCGGACTCGAGTATAAACAATACAAAATCTCCAAGTCCCCGGAGTGCGGACTGGAGTACTCTAAGCCCCCGGAGCGCGGACTCGAGTATAAACGATACAAAATCTCCAAGTCCCCAGAGTGCGGACTAGAGTACTCTAAGCCCTCGGAGCTCGGACTCGAGTATAAACGATACAAAATCTCCAAGTCCCCGGAGTGCGGACTAGAGTACTCTAAGTCCCTGGAGCGCGGACTCGAGTATAAACGATACAAAATCTCCAAGTCCCCGGAGCGCGGACTGGAGTACTAAGTCCCCGGAGCGCGGACTCGAGTATAAAAGATACAAAATCTCCAAGTCCTCGGAGTGCAGACTGGAGTACTCTAAGTCCCCGGAGCGCGGACTCGAGTATAAACGATACAAAATCTCCAAGTCCCCGGAGTGCGGACTAGAGTACTCTCAGTCCCCAGAGCGCGGACTCGAGTATAAGCTACACAAAATCTCCATGTCCCCGAAGTGTGGACTGGAGTACTCTAAGTCCCCGGAGTGCGGACTCGAGTATAAACGATACAAACTCTGCAAGGCCCCGGAGTGCGGACTGGAGTACTCTAAGTCCCCAGAGTGCGGACTCAAGTATAAACGATACAAAATCTCCAAGTCCCCGGAGTGCGTATTAGAGTACTCTAAGTCCCCGGAGCGCGGACTCGAGTATAAACGATACAAAATCTCCAAGTCCCCGGAGTGCGGACTGGAGTACTCTAAGTCCCCGGAGCGCGGACTCGAGTATAAACGATACAAAATCTCCAAGTCCCCGGAGCGCGGACTGGAGTACTCTATGTCCCCGGAGCGCGGACTCGAGTATAAACGATACAAAATCTCCAAGTCCCCGTAGTGCGGACTGGAGTACTCTAAGTCCCCAGAGCGCGGACTTGAGTATAAAAGATACAAAATCTCCAAGTCCCCGGAGTGCGGACTGCAGTACTTTAAGTCCGCGGAGCGCGGACTCGAGTATAAATGATACAAAATCTAAAAGTCCCCGGAGTGCGGATTGGAGTACTCTAAGTCCTCAGAGCGTGGACTCGAGTATAGACGATACAAAATCTCCAAGTCCCCGGAGTGCGGAATGGAGTACTCTAAGTCCTCGGAGCGCGGACTCGAGTATAAACGATACAAAATCTCCATGTCCCCGTAGTGCGAACTGGAGTACTCTAAGTCCCCGGAGCGCGGACTCGAGTATAAACAATACAAAATCTCCAAGTCCCCGGAGTGCGGACTGGAGTACTCTAAGTCCCCGGAGCGTGGACTCGAGTATAAGCAATAAAAAATCTCCAAGTTCCCGTAGTGCGGATTGGAGTACTCTAAGTCCCCGGAGCGCGGACTCGAGTATAAACGATACAAAATCTCCAAGTCCTCGGAGTGCGGACTGGAGTACTCTAAGTCCCCGTAGCGCGGACTCGAGTATAAATGATAAAAAATCTCCAAGTACCCGGAGTGCGGACTGGAGTACTCTAAGTCCCAGGAGTGCGGACTCGAGTATAAACGACTCAAAATCTCCAAGTCCCCGGAGTGCGGACTGGAGTACTCTATGTCCCCAGAGCGCGAACTCGAGTATGAACAGTAAAAATTCCCTAAGACCCCAGAATACGGACTGGGATATTCTAAGTTCCCGTTGCACAGATTAAAAAATGTTCTAAGTGCTTAAGGCATGGGAGGAAAACTAAGTCAGTGTTATGCACGACAGCATGAATTCGAGTCACAATCACAAAGAAAACTGAATAATAAGAATCTTTCGAAAAGACAGAAAAGGAAACTGAACTTTATTCAGGAAAAGTTTTCTGCTACAAGCACTCCAAAATTCGGAGTCAATAGTCTATCTACAAAAATTACAAAAATTATTACGTGACTTAGACTAACCCTCGTTGAACGAGGACAACAATCACTTCTTGTGCTTCTTCGACTTCTTCCTAGATGACTCCTCCCCAGAGAGTTTACCCCTGAGATCCTTCCTTGATGGAGGATTAACCACTGAAGAATTGGGGGGACCATGGAATTGGACCTGCTAGGTAGGATGACCTTCAACGGTTGGTTCAAAGGGTCGTCCAGGTCCACCGTTCGGGGCTCAGCTTTGATTTCATCCACTTTCTCCCTCTCTTTCTTGAGTTGCTCCCCCATGCTCAGATTCGATGTATGCACAGAGGCACCAGTGACTTCTATTACATAACTCTCAGAGGAGGAGTCAGACTTGCCTTTGTCAAATGCCCCGATCACTTGAGCATCTGGCACAGGAACTTCACCGGCCTGAGCGGCCCCACCAGTCTTTTCCATCTCCTTGGCGGCATCGCTCCTCGGAGTCGGATCGAGATCAGAACGACCGGCACAAAATCAGATAAAATGAGCATTAGAATGCAATAGTACTTCACAAAGAGTAACGACTTTCAAAATCTCAAAATGGAAGGTTATCTACCAGGCCATGGCAAACTCTTTGCCGTCAAAGGAGTTTCGCCCTCCGGGATAGGAAACAAAACATGAACGCCTAGGCCGGGGGCTTCCAGATCATAGCCAATGTGTTGTTCAAAGGGATCAAGTGTCGACCGACCGGCCGGCTGGGAAAGCACGTGAACAGGAGACCCGGTCCCGGATGGACTGGCGACAACTTATTTCCCTTTCCTCGAGGGGGAGCCTTTGCAGTAAAGGGCCTTGGCCGCCGATAGGTCCGAAGGCTCATTTCCCTTCAGAAATTCCTTTATCAAAACCTCCTCGTCAACCTCCTCGACACCGCGCTCGGCCTTTCTAATCCGAATTAAGGTTTCCCATGCCTCGAACAACGATTCAAGATAGCCATCGTCCAAAAATGTTAAGTCACGGTGCATGAGCACGCGGGCGTTGAATTCGAAAATGAGTGGGCCGAACGCGGTTTTAATCTCCTCTCTGCCTTCCTCCCTGGCTGCCTCAAGACGGGAATCGATGTACGCCAATGTCGTCTTCTTGCCCTCCTCACGGGCCTCACTCTTTAACATCTCAACCCTTAAAAGGTCGCCCTCAAGTTGTTCTTTTAAAAGTCGGGTGGCGACAATCTCGTCATAGTATCGCTGTCACTCTTCTTGGCAGCCGTTTTCTCCACTCTCTCTCTCTGCGGAGAAGCTCTTCAAGTTCCTTGACCCGGGTGCTAAACGCATCCCTCTTCTTTTGAATGGAGTCCTTCTCTAAGGTATCCCTGGCACTCCGATGGGCGACCTCGAGTTTAGACTTATAAGTGGCGATCTCTTCATCCTGGGCCTTAATGATGTTTTTATCGTGGGCGGCCTGAAGCTTCAAACAGTCTATTTCATGCTGGCACTCCACAGAGACTTCGGAAAGTTTCTCGGCTAGGTGAACGAACGTGTCATGTTGAACATAGACGTCGTTGGTACAGCCAATGGCGTTCTGCTTAACATCTCCAGATATAGGATGAATCGCCGGAGAAACTTCAACCCATCGAAGCAAATCTTAGAAAATGTAGCCTTGAACTCGCTCAGTCTCTCTGATACTGTTGGATCCGATGTGGGAGCAGGAGGAGACGGCTTTGAAAGTTCGTCCCTCCTATGAGAATCTCGGGACTGTCGAGTGAAAGAAGAATCAGAGCGTTGATCTCGGGGGATATCAGATTGCGACCCCTTGCAACCAGGCTTATCCTTACTATGCCCCGAATGAGAAGAGGGGTGTCGATGATGCTTGGGCTGGTAATACGGTTTCTTTCGAGATGATGAGTCCTGAGAATGACGGTCCCTATCACCATCACCATCTCTATGTCGACGGCTCTCGGGACCCGAGTCCCGTCCGGACGGATGAAAAATAGAAGAACCACAGAGACGATCGAATCCTTGCGAGCGCCCCATGTCACCTGCACGAAATTCAAATAACAACGAGTTAGCAAGGAGAGATGTGACAATAAAAATTTAAGTGCGAATTGAAGTGCAAATGTTCGTGTGCTTGTGTTTCCCCCCGACGGACCAGTGGCCTTGCTAATAGGGGTTTTCTCTCCTTGACTTTGGGATGGAATGCCCACATCGCCTCTAACGGGCGAGTGAAACTTAAATGCCTCCGAATCGCCAAAATCAAAGTTGAGCAGATCCTCCAGAATGGAGAGGTTCGAAAGGCCCTTCAGTGAACTTTCAACATGCTGTGAAGAAGCCTCCTTCTCTGCCGGGATGAGCGTAACTTTGGAAGTTCCGCCAACCTTCTCCTTTCTAATCTAATATGTCAACGTCTTTTTCCCCTTCGAAGGGGAAGATGACGTTTCAATATCGTGCACTTCGACCAGCGGATCCTGAATAGGACCCACATTCTCACGTTGTGTTTCGGTTGCTTCACCTTCTCTGATTTCTCCCTCCTCATGTGCACCGGGGGAATGGCGTGACGACGATTCAGCCAACTTTTTCCCTTTACCGGATGCGGGCTTGGGGACGGATACGCCCTCAGGAAGGCTCACCCGACGGCATTCTGCTAACAGCCCGAACCTTGACAGTGACTCATTTGAAATGAGGGTCGGATGTCTCGTTCCTCGGCGGAAAGGGCCCTAATAGCCTCAACAGCCTCTGAATAGCCGCGGCCCTCAGGACGTGGGTTGATATTTGAAAAACTAAAACAAGAGTTAGAAAAAGCATCTCCTCAACCGAAATATGAGCATCGCTCTAAAAAGAAGACTTACTTCCTTCAACCCATCTCCTCGCGAAACTGGAAGGGCAGCGCACGTAGAACCATTCCTGTTTGTACAGGGAAAACTTGCTCCACACTCCAGTTAGAATTTGGCACTTGTGGTGCAGCTCGAGGAACAAGAAGGAGGGGCTATCTCACCGCTTCTTGATCATGTAAATCTATCTGATGTCGCTGGGAGTTTGAGGCCTGGAGAAGACAGCCATAAAAAGGAGGTAAGTCCCATAAATGAACGCATGACTGATTGGGTGCAGCTCCGACGGGGCGACGTCTATGTATTGCAACACATCCTGAAGAAATAAATCGAACGAGGGCACGCTGCCCACCCAGCACATAAACTTATTACAGGAGGTACATCCGACTGGGGGTAGGTGTGGACGATCATGGCCCGACAGAATCAACACGTCAGCGAAAGGGATTCCATGGATCGAACATATTCGCCGGAGCACGGCATCGTTAATCTTCGAAGCCTGTGAATCGATCGGATTATCCAAGAGAATCGTGGACTCCAGGGTATCAGGAGCAAAATTATGAGAAGGGGAGGTCGACGGATTAGAAGTATCTATGTCGCCTTGTTTGGAAGACGGCCTAGGTCTGTCCGAGATTGTGGCGGAACTAGATTTTTTAGACATTTTTTACGGAAATCGAATCCTGCAGAGCACCTGTGTGAACTATACTTGTGACGACCCAACTTCGTATCTCCAGGAAGTCGCATCATCTTAAAGAAAGAAAGGGATAGAAGAAGAAAAGAAAGAGAAAGAAGAAACAGAACATCATCAGAGAACTCACAACGGAACGAATAAAATATAATATATAACATAAAATATTACATAGTATTTCATTACATCAGAGTACACAACTTAAACAACAGATAATAGACAGTTATAAACTTCTGTCTAACTATACAACTCATGTATACAAGATACAGACACAACATACACAGCAGAATCAATCTATAACTACACGTCGAAGCCTCCTGCTCCATTACTCCTCCAGAATTCATCAAGCTAACCCGATCCACTTGACTACTCATACATAATATGAGTACCCAAGAGTTTAATAAAACAGAAAATAAACACTCGGGTCAGACAGGGGTCTGGTGTGAGTAAACGGGTTAAAATTGCTTAACTTTAGAAAACCTTTGAAAGAGAAAGGTATCGCGTAAGGCTTCCCACACATAAACATGGAAAAGTTTTTCCCTTACGCTAACCAAAACTTTTGATAGGAAATCCAGTGATATTATAATAGTGTCTAGGGTTTTCAAGTAAATAAGAAATAGCCGAAATTGTTACATGATTAAATTCCAGCTACTAGCCACAAAAGTGGGTAATACAATCAAAACCGTAGGGTCTCGTAGGAAGAATGGGTTTCCATCAATGGCAGGGCTACTGGGGTACCGCCCGTCACAGTACGTAGCCTAGATCAACGTACCGAGGAGTACTCCCACTCCCCTGCAACACAAGGCCGGAACCATCCCTTACTGGACAGTCCCGAACAAGACAACCCCTAGTTGGCGCGACCAACCACACACTAAGCCGAAAAGAGGGACCTCTAGACAGGGGTAAATCTCGCTCTCAAGTGGGAGCTACCCACGAAGCCTTGCTGCACCTCCCCTGTTTTAGCCATTCCCGGTTGATGAGGCTTGAGGCTACGATTACCTTTATAGAACACATTTATCTTAGAATGCTCATCGTCCACCTGACGATGTTCTGAAAGCATTCAATCCATACAAGTTCGTTCCGGGTTCGAACGAAACCGAAGGCACTATCTCGTTGCACTCATTATTGGAATCACCCTCAGAGTCAACGACCATAGCCCTTGCACTCTGATTCTCCATCTCGAATCTATAAGCACTATTCCGTCAACTCATTACGGAATCACTCACAGAGTTATACTGACGTACAGCCCTTACACCTCGAGTCTTCACCTGCTCCACTTGGATTAACGACCTAACTTTTAATTGGAATCGATGTGGTTTTCGGATATCCAAATATGGAAATCCGATCCCGGTCTCACCGAAACCAAACGCCATTTTAATGTCCAAGTTGTACTTAAGGGTTTAAACAATTTAACTTATATTTAGGATGATATATACAATTAGATGAATCATATTATCGTAAGAGATAATTCATAACAATATTCATCTTCACAAAGCAGCATATCACATAACAGATATAACCAAATCATCCAGTATCAAACCAATATCAACATCCAATATCAATCTCCAAATATTAATCATCCAATATCAATCAGTTAACCAATATTAATCAATCAATCCATATTAATCAAACATTCAAAACAGAATTGATTATTTCTTAATCAATTGGATTTCCATAACCCTTCTACATTATTTATTATTTCTAAATAAAATAAATCATCTCTAATGATCTTTACTAATTAATCTTCCTTGATTAATTATCCTTAATTGCATTCAAGTAATTATCCTATCCATATTCAGTAATTAACCTTAATTACTATCATTAATTACAATAATTAATGTTCATTCATTAATTAATTAACTATAATTGATTACCTTAATTCTTAATTAATTACAATTAATTAATCACATTTAAATTAATTACTTATATTAATTAACCTTGATTAATATCCTAAATCACATTAATTAGTGAGCCTTATTAATTAATAATACTTCAATTAATTAACTTATAATTAATCAACTCATAAATCATAATCAGTAATTAACAATTTGTAATTACTTATTTTAATTAATGAACTTCTTAATTAATTAATTTCTAATTTAATTATATTAATCTTTGATTAATTAATCCAATTAATTAATCTTTAATTACTTCATTAAGTAATTATTAAACAATTAAATTAATAAATAAATCCTTAATTAAATTACTTTATTAATTAATTACAATTTTGTTAATTACCTTAGTAATTAATCTTAAATTAAATTCATTAATTAAGTAATTAACTCTTAATTACCTACATAAGTAATTATCTCTAATTACTTTCATTAATAAGTCTTAATTACTTTCTTGACTAATCACTTAACAAACAATTAACTTCATCATTAAATAATTCTTAATTCTTTAATTAACTACTTCATAATTAATTATCTGTAAAAAAATTATATTAATTAATTCTTTAATTAATATCATTAAGTGATTAACCAATAATCACTTCAACTAATTACTCTTACGAGTATTTACCAATAATCACTTCCATAAGTAATTAATTTCCTTAATTACATTCAACAATTAATCATTAATTTCTTTATTAAGTAATTGCACTTAATTAATCCATAATTAAGTGATTATTAAAATTAAGAAATAATTAACTAATTATTTAAAATTAATTAAACAATTAATTAATTTATATCTTATATTTCAAAATCCTTAATTAATTAAGGAAACATTAATCTTAATTAACAAATCATATTTATTAAGTATTCTCAAATTCATATCAAAATAATTTAACGTTATTTATCTTTATAAATAAGTCATTTGAAATTAATCAAATTTAACAACCTAATCAACTTATCCTATTTGGTTTTCAAATTTATAATAATAAACTTATTTGAAAATAAGGCATTTAGAATCCCAATTTAAAAATTTAAAACAATTACATTATCTAATTTAAACTTTTCATGTTCAATATAATTGAGAAAACTTAGTCTTTAAGATATTCCTAAAACTTCGATTTAATCAAAACATTTTTTTTAAAATTACAATTCAAACTTTAATTAAGTTAAATTACTTTCACAGAAATCATCTCAACATTAAATTTTAAAAGTACATCTGACTTACATTTTTAAAATTTGATTAACTTAATTTCAAATCAACGAGTTTTAACTTTATACGTTTGTTACCTTTATAAACTTGTTTATAATTTGAAGCTTGATCACAATTATTTCAATAACAAGTAAATTCTATAACTTAGTATTTCAGAACCTAACTAAACTCAATAACCTATCACTCGAGTCTGCCTAGAAAACAACCCAGCACCTTTCCTTCGAGTTGACACCCACGAATACGTGAACAATACCTCGGTCACAATCCAACTTCCCACAGCAAAACCCATCTTCTTCGAGTTGATCATGAGTGAAACGCGAGCAATACTTCGAGTCGCGTTTGAGAAAACGCGAGAGCTCCAACGGTACGACCCCTTTCTTCCCCAAACATAGAATTCTCCCCAGTGCACACACCCACCTGTGCACATGTCCCACTGCTGCCGGCCACCAACGATCGTCACGATCATCGTCGTCGACCACATTATCATGCGCGAGTTCGAATTCAAACCCGGATCCAACAAAAAGTACCCGAGTCGAAATTTGAACATACAACTCGAAACTGTAGTAACTCGAACCACCCAAAATCCCTTCGCCGTTGACGAACTCACCACCATCATCTCCAGAAACTCCTCCAGAGCATCACTACAACACCACGCCACCATTCCCCAACATGCGATCACCCCCATACCCTTATTCACATCGGAATCCCCTCAACAGTAAAACCCAGTAAAAAAAACTTAAACCCTACTTTGTTCGATTACGAACAAATTAAGCATTGTAAATTTTTTTGAATATTTTTCCCAACATCTATAATATCCAAGCAAGCTTCAATCCTAATATTAACTCAATTTATCAAGTAAATCTTCGGTAATTGCCTAAAATCCATTTTACAAACAAACCCCAAATTCTCACTAATGACACAACTAAAAATCACAAATTTCATATCAAAATTCATGATTTACTATTAAGATTACATGCATGTACTTCAAATTGAAAACTAAAATAGTTGATTTTTAACAAAAAATTAGTTTTCACTGTTATTTTACAGATTTCAATATGAATATCTATTTTAAACATCTCGAATGATTTTAGTAGTGAAGTTACATGATCTAAATCATTTATTGTTTGCAAATTACATATTATAAATGGATAAAGAATGAGATATTGAATTTACAGAGGAAAATCAAAAAACAAAAAAAAGAAAACTGTAACAACTGAACCTATTTTATTTTTTCTGACATTTTAAACAAAGCAGGCATTCATATGAACAAATATTCATTATCAAGCAAATTTTCTTTGCGTGCAACATCATTCAATCTCAGATTTAATTTAAGCTGTTTTTAAAATATAATTTACTCACCTTCTAGAATGTGCAGAGCAGATTTTCTTAATACTTGTTCCAGGTTGATAATTCTTTTGCATGCAGATTGGTTTTGCATATGCTCTCAAAAGAAAGTGCAGGTTGCTCTTGCATATGCAGGTTACATATTTGCATATTTGATTCTACTTTGGATTCCAATTTTCAGATTTGACAAATAGTTCAGGTTTTAATTTTGCTTTTAGATTCAAGTTTCAGGTTTGTAAGTGAATTTCTGATTTTACCATTAACATTTGAAAAGAGGCAAAACAAAGAAAATGATGATGTTAAGTTTATTAAAGAAAAATGTAGACACTTGTTATATTAAAGTTACATTTGTCCTCCATATTGCCTAAATGCCTTACATGTGTTAAAGATGACTTAAGATAGTTACACATGTCTCTTAATTATTTTAATAAATTTTCTTTTAATTTAAAAGACAATATAAACTTCCTTAATTAAGTTGCATAAATAAATAAATATTTACATAGGAATATAAATTTATTTTTTTAAAAGAAGTTATTCTAAACTAATTATAATGTAAATAAATTCTTATACATAAATTTTAAAAATCTAAAACATATACATATACATTTTTAACCATTTAAAATTAAACACTTTAAAGAAAACAGAATAAAACATTGATTAATTTCCATTATAAATTATCATATTTAAAAACAACTGATTATCTTATATTTTTAAACAAATGAATTAATCATTGAATTAACTTTTGAAAATATAAATTTCTAAACAATGCTTTAATTTACCATATTCATTCATATATAAATTATTAATGGATTAAAATTAAATTTCAAAACAACTCAAATTATAACATATACATACATATATATTACAATTTGCAAAACTCAACTTTAATTTAAAACAGAAGATCTCCTATTCACAATAT
The DNA here is from genome assembly GCA_030765085.1 of Allium cepa. Lineage (NCBI taxonomy): Eukaryota > Viridiplantae > Streptophyta > Magnoliopsida > Asparagales > Amaryllidaceae > Allium > Allium cepa. The sequence goes on from CM060929.1 coordinate 497,064,292, forward strand.
ATATCAAATTTATATATTATAAACAGAATAAAATTCCATTAACTTTGAAAAATAAATCTTATTCATTTTAAATTATTAAAAAGATATTGATTACTATTAACAGATTAAATATTTATTAACCTTTAAAAGATCAAATTCACAAATTTTAAATTAAAATTATAAAGAAAATTATCAAACCAATTAAATTATTAACACAGATTATTAAATTATTATTGCCCAAATTCCGGGTCGTTACAATCCTCTCCCCTTAAAAGAATTTCGTCTCTGAAATTTAAAAGCAAAGGTAATTTAATAATCCAGTACATATTTTAATTTAAATTAGCAAGGCATTCCTAACAACCAGTTACTAACATCCATAGCAATCACATAAACAAACAAACTTAACTAATTATTCTGACACAAATCAGAATAAATCTCTAATACTATATCGAGTTTCTCAAGATAAATCACCGGGAGACTCGCCCTACAAAAGTCAACAAACTGACTACACAACCAAAATCCATAGGTCCACTCATCTCTAGATCCTTCAATCTGAATAGAACATCAGATTATTCTCAAATCCAGCTCAACATCCAACTCCAACCGAACTACAGATTCAACAACTAATAATGAATCATACACGTACTCCCTCAGAGACACGTGTTACAAAATGAATTCCAGCTATCCAAACTGGCAATTCAATCTTATCCTATCAAAACACAGATAAAAAAATCTCAAATGTCTCAGCACTAGCAATCAATCTTATCCAATATCTGTTCTCTTAACCAGAGAATTCTGACAACACTGAAGTCTCCAACTTCAAATACCAAACTCCTTATCTCATATCTCATATCTGTAACTCAACAGACAATCCAAGGCTTCCAAACTTTTCTCGATCAGCTCAACTCATTCAGATACTTCTAGAAATAACTAGACCAAAGCAAACAACTTCTGGATCTTATTCAACAGAAAAGCCTTCAAAGATTCATCGAAATCTAGAACTCAAGCTCTACTATTCAAGCAATATCAAATTGAACTTGCTTCCTTCCTTGCACAACAGCTACCTTGCTTCCACTGCACAACTCTGATTGCGAAGTAGATGAGAAAAATGTTGATGAACACAGATACAAACTTATCCAATATATCCGAAAAACTTTGTTCATCAAATCCATCAAAATCTGAGTGACTCATCTGACTTAGTCACACAACCTTATAACAGAATCCAATTCAAGAGTTAGATCAGTCCATTTCCAATTCCAAAAATAATTCTGAACTGCTACATCAACTCTACTACTAGGCTAACTACCAAAATCTCTTCTGGAACCAAAACAAATATGGAACTCAACTCCAGATGCTGAAAAACTCTTGATTACATTAGTAGCTCCTACTTCCACATGAGAATTCTCAGTCTCAACAAAAGATTGCTCAAGAAAAATTTCAAACTAATCGCAAGTCACTTTTGTGATCCAACCTAATTCGAATTCCAAAAAAAATAACTTTCCTCTCTTTACCAATTAGAACAGCCTTAAGCTTTTCCAAACCTGGTTAACCCTTCAAGAAAGCATTCACCATCTGCCCGGACTGCTGAAGGAAGAACCACAAAGATTCCTGAATCATCAGAGAAACAAGAAACACTCCTGCTTCTAAACTCCACCTCGATGATACTGCAAAGCTAAAAGATCTCCTCGTCAGCACATCGAACACTTCGAACTGCACTGCTACCACAGCTAACCAAAGACTTTAATCCAAAAGCTTCACCAAAACCAAAACCTTTAACAAACCCCACAACGGACCTTCGAGATGGCAGACAACTCTTCAAGAAACTCGGGCTCCAAACCAAGCATCCATAACTCTCTTACCTTAAGGAATAAAAATGAGACCATGCCGAAGCAAAACAACTCATAGACCTTAGTCTCATATTCCAAAACAGCCAAACTCCTTGCAGAAGATCCAAACAACTTATACACAGATAAATCTTCCCTGCGGCAGGTAAAGACTGCTCTTCAACTACTTCTAAAACTGCTTCAAGAGAAAACACCTTCAGAAAATATCCAAGGATACTGCATCTCATCACGCTGTTATCAAGACACCATTACTTACTTCTGCACTTACATCAAATCCAAACACAAGAAAAATTCGCTTACCCGAGCGAAATCCAAACTTACACTTCCAGAATAAACTCCGAATCTTTTAAAAAAAGATTTCCTTCGGATATCAGAGAAATCCTTACTCCAAACTACACATCTTACTCAAGACGGTATTAAGTCTACAGTCTCGACAAATACTTCCAACCTCAAACATATGGACCTCTTCCATCAGTGGTAGTCGTGTTACACACACACACCACTACTCCATTTACCTTTAAAACTTATTGGAAAATCTGAACAGATAACCCAACAAATTAGGTAGACACACACACACACACATATATTGTTATATATAAAAATTACAAGTACGCTCCCTCAAGAAAGACACCACTACAGAGCCTAGGTATTCACTCAGCCTAATGCTCTGATACCAAATGTGACGACCCAACTTCGTATCTCTAGGAAGTCGCATTATCTTGAAGAAAGAAAGGGATAGAAGAAGAAAAGAAAGAGAAAGAAGAAATAGAACATCATCAGAGAACTCACAGCGGAACGAATAAAATATAATATATAACATAAAATATTACATAGTATTTCATTACATCAGAGTACACAACTTAAACAATAGATAATAGACAGTTATAAACTTTTGTCTAACTATACAACTCATGTATACAAGATACAGACACAACATACACAGCAGAATCAATCTATAACTACACGTCGAAGCCTCCTGCTCCATTACTCCTCCAGAATTCGTCAAGCTAACCCGATCCACTTGACTACTCATACATAATATGAGTACCCAAGAGTTTAATAAAACAGAAAATAAACACTCGGGTCAGACAGGGGTCTGGTGTGAGTAAACGGGTTAAAATTGCTTAACTTTAGAAAACCTTTGAAAGAAAAAGGTATCACGTAAGACTTCCCACACATAAACATGGAAAAGTTTTTCCCTTACGCTAACCAAAAAATTTGATAGGAAATCCAGTGATATTATAATAGTGTCTAGGGTTTTCAAGTAAATAAGAAATAGCCAAAATTCTTACATGATTAAATTCCAGCTGCTACCCACAAAAGTGGGTAATACAATCAAAACCGTAGGGTCTCGTAGGAAGAATGGGTTTCCATCAATGGCAGGGCTACTGGGGTACCGCCCGTCATAGTACGTGGCCTAGATCAACGTACCGAGGAGTACTCCTACTCCCCTGCAACACAAGGCCGGAACCATCCCTTACTGGACAGTCCCGAATAAGACAACCCCGTAGTTGGCGCGACCAACCACACACTAAGCCGAAAAGAGGGACCTCTAGACAGGGGTAAATCTCGCTCTCAAGTGGGAGCTACCCACGAAGCCTTGCTGCACCTCCCCTGTTTTAGCCATTCCCGGTTGATGAGGCTTGAGGTTACGATTACCTTTATAGAACACATTTATCTTAGAATGCTCATCGTACACCTGACGATGTTCTGAAAGCATTCAATCCATACAAGTTCGTTCCGGGTTCGAACGAAACCGAAGGCACTATCTCGTTGCACTCATTATTGGAATCACCCTTAGAGTCAACGACCATAGCCCTTGCACTCTGATTCTCCATCTCGAATCTATAAGCACTATTCCATCAACTCATTACGGAATCACCCATAGAGTTATACTGACGTACAGCCCTTACACCTCGAGTCTTCACCTGCTCCACTTGGATTAACGACCTAACTTTTAATTGGAATCGATGTGGTTTTCGGATATCCAAATATGGAAATCCGATCCCGGTCTCACCGAAACCAAACGCCATTTTAATGTCCAAGTTGTACTTAAGGGTTTAAACAATTTAACTTATATTTAGGATGATATATACAATTAGATGAATCATATTATCGTAAGAGATAATTCATAACAATATTCATCTTCACAAAGCAGCATATCACATAACAGATATAACCAAATCATCCAGTATCAAACCAATATCAACATCCAATATCAACCAATCATCCAATATCAATCTCCAAATATTGATCATCCAATATCAATCAATTAACCAATATTAATCAATCAATCCATATTAATCAAACATTCAAAACAGAATTGATTATTTCTTAACCAATTGGATTTCCATAACCCTTCTACATTATTTATTATTTCTAAATAAAATAAATCATCTCTAATGATCTTTACTAATTAATCTTCCTTGATTAATTATCCTTAATTGCATTCAAGTAATTATCCTATCCATATTCAGTAATTAACCTTAATTACTATCATTAATTACAATAATTAATGATCATTCATTAATTAATTAACTATAATTAATTACATTAATTCTTAATTAATTACAATTAATTAATCACATTTAAATTAATTACTTATATTAATTAACCTTGATTAATATCCTAAATCACATTAAGTAGTGATCCTTATTAATTAATAATACTTTAATTAATTAACTTATAATTAATCAACTCATAAATCATAATCAGTAATTAACAATTTGTAATTACTTATTTTAATTAATGAACTTCTTAATTAATTAATTTCTAATTCAATTATATTAATCTTTGATTAATTAATCCAATTAGTTAATCTTTGAGTACTTCATTAAGTAATTATTAAACAATTAAATTAATAAATAAATCCTTAATTAAATTACTTTATTAATTAATTACAATTTTATTAATTACCTTAGTAATTAATCTTAAATTAAATTCATTAATTAAGTAATTAACTCTTAATTACCTACATAAGTAATTATCTCTAATTACTTTCATTAATAAGTCTTAATTACTTTCTTAATTAATCACTTAACAAACAATTAACTTCATCATTAACTAATTCTTAATTCTTTAATTAATTACTTCATAATTAATTATCTTTCAAACAATTATATTAATTAATTCTTTAGTTAATATCATTAAGTGATTAACCAATAATCACTTCAACTAATTACTCTTACGAGTATTTACCAATAATCACTTCCATAAGTAATAATTTCCTTAATTACATTCAACAATTAATCATTAATTTCTTTGTTAAGTAATTACACTTAATTAATCCATAATTAAGTGATTATTAAAATTAATAAATAATTAAATAATTATTTAAAATTAATTAAAAAATTAATTAATTTATATCTTATATTTCAAAATCCTTAATTAATTAAGGAAACATTAATCTTAATTAACAAATCATATTTATTACGTATTCTCAAATTCATATCAAAATAATTTAACGTTATTTATCTTTATAAATAAGTCATTTGAAATTAATCAAATTTAACAACCTAATCAACTTATCCTATTTGGTTTTCAAATTTATAATAATAAACTTATTTGAAAATAAGGCATTTAGAATCCCTATTTAAAAATTTAAAACAATTACATTATCTAATTTAAACTTTTCATGTTCAATATAATTGAGAAAACTTAGTCTTTAAGATATTCCTAAAACTTCGATTTAATCAAAACATTTTTTTAAAATTACAATTCAAACTTTAATTAAGTTAAATTACTTTCACAGAAATCATCTCAACATTGAATTTTGAAAGTACATTTGACTTACATTTTTAAAATTTGATTAACATAATTTCAAATCAACGAGTTTTAACTTTATACATTTGTTACCTTTATAAACTTGTTTATAATTTGAAGCTTGATCACAATTATTTCAATAACAAGTAAATTCTGTAACTTAGTATTTCAGAACCTAACTAAACTCAATAACCTATCACTCGAGTCTGCCCAGAAAACAACCGAGCACCCTTCCTTCGAGTTGACCCCCACGAATACGCGAACAATACCTCGGTCACAACCCAACTTCCCACAGCAAAACCCATCTTCTTCGAGTTGATCACGAGCGAAACGCGAGCAATACTTCGAGTCGCGTTTGAGAAAACGCGAGAGCTCCAACGGTACGACCCCTTTCTTCCCCAAACACAGAATTCTCCCCAGTGCACACACCCACCTGTGCACATGTCCCACTGTCGCCGGCCACCAACAATCGTCACAATCATCGTCGTCGACCACATTATCATGCGCGAGTTCGAATTCAAACCCAGATCCAACAAAAAGTACCCGAGTCGAAATTTGAACATACAACTCGAAATTGTAGTAACTCGAACCACCAAAAACCCTTCGCCGTTGACGAACTCACCACCATCATCTCCAGAAACTCCTCCAGAGCATCACTACAACACCACGCCACCATTCCCCAACATGCGATCACCCCCAAACCCTTATTCACATCGGAATCCCCTCAACAGTAAAACCCAGTAAAAAAAACTTAAACCCTACTTTGTTCGATTACGAACAAATTAAGCATTGTAAATTTTTTTGAATATTTTTCCCAACATCTATAATATCCAAGCAAGCTTCAATCAAAATATTAACTCACTTTATCAAGTAAATCTTCGGTAATTGCCTAGACCCCATTTTACAAACAAACCCCAAATTCTCACTAATGACGCAACTAAAAATCACAAATTTCATGTCAAAATTCATGATTTACTATTAAGATTACATGCATGTACTTCAAATTGAAAACTAAAATAGTTGATTTTTAACAAAAATTTAGTTTTCACTGTTATTTTACAGATTTCAATATGAATATCTATTTTAAACATCTGGAATGATTTTAGTAGTGAAGTTACATGATCTAAATCATTTATTGTTTGCAAATTACATATTATAAATGGATAAAGAATGAGATATTGAATTTACAGAGGAAAATCAAAAAAAAAAAAACTGTAATAACTGAACCTATTTTATTGTTTCTGACATTTTAAACAAAGCAGGCATTCATATGAACAAATATTCATTATCAAGCAAATTTTCTTTGCATGCAACATCATTCAATCTCAGATTTAATTTAAGCTGTTTTTAAAATATAATTTACTCGCCTTCTAGAATGTGCAGAGCAGATTTTCTTAATACTTGTTCCAGGTTGATAATTCTTTTGCATGCAGATTGGTTTTGCATATGCTCTCAAAAGAAAGTGCAGGTTGCTCTTGCATATGCAGGTTACAGATTTGCATATTTTATTCTACTTTGGATTCCAATTTTCAGATTTGACAAATAATTCAGGTTTTAATTTTGCTTTTAGATTCAAGTTTCAGGTTTGTAAGTGAATTTCTGATTTTACCATTAACATTTGAAAAGAGGCAAAACAAAGAAAATGATGATGTTAAGTTTATTAAAGAAAAATGTAGACACTTGTTATATTAAAGTTACATTTGTCCTCCATATTGCCTAAATGCCTTACATGTGTTAAAGATGACTTAAGATAGTTACACATGTCTCTTAATTATTTTAATAAATTTTCTTTTAATTTAAAAGACAATATAAACTTCCTTAATTAAGTTGCATAAATAAATAAATATTTACATAGGTATATAAATTTATTTTTTTAAAAGAAGTTATTCTAAACTAATTATAATGTAAATAAATTCTTATACATAAATTTAAAAATCTAAAACATATACATATACATTTTTAACCATTTAAAATTAAACACTATAAAGAAAACAGAATAAAACATTGATTAATTTCCTTTATAAATTATCATATTTAAAAACAACTGATTATCTTATATTTTTAAACAAATGAATTAATCTTTGAATTAACTTTTGAAAATATAAATTTCTAAACAATGCTTTAATTTACCATATTCATTCATATATAAATTATTAATGGATTAAAAATAAATTTCAAAAAAACTCAAATTATAACATATACATACATATATATTACAATTTGCAAAACCCAACTTTAATTTAAAACAAAAGACCTCCTATTCACAATATATATCAAATGTATATATTATAAACAGAATAAAATTCCATTAACTTTGAAAAATAAATCTTATTCATTTTAAATTATTAAAAAGATATTGATTACTATTAACAGATTAAATATTTATTAACCTTTAAAAGATCAAATTCACAAATTTTAAATCAAAATTATAAAGAAAATTATCAAACCAATTAAATTATTAACACAGATTATTAAATTCTTATTGCCCAAATTCCGGGTCGTTACAATACTTAAAAAATGATCGATGTCAGAATTAACAACACGAATAATCCCCTCACGTGGCGTGTGAACTAGTGCAATCAATTGTGTATAAGCATTGAAAATTTGGAAGTCGCAAGATTACTGATCTAAAACTAAGCTTAAAATCATCTCCTTCGAAGACCGTCATCGCTGACCGTCTCCAAAAACCTTCCTTATGGCGATTACAGTTTCAGGTTCAGAAAACGTTAGAGGAAGTCATCCGGTTACATCGAATTAAGTTCAGGATTATATCTGCTGAAAGGCTATTAGTCCAAATTAGTTCGATATACAAGTATGCTGGAGTTCCTGTCCTTGTTCAGTTATGAAATTGAGCAAGGAAATTGTTTGATCGGTTTAAGTTATGTCCGGCCAATAGAATACGGTCGGCATCTATGCTCATTCGGCTTAATTCATGTTCGGCCGATAGGGAATGGATCGGTATTCATGATCGCTCGGCCAAGACGTCGAACGGTTAAATACTGGCCGGCCTGGATAGCGTTCGGCATGTTTTAGTTCGACACTTATGTGTTGTTCGGCTAAATACCGCTCGGCATGCATGGTTTGGCCTTTACGTTTGTTCGAATAAGCTGTCGCTCGGCGAAGTTATCGACCGGCCTAAAACCCACGTTCGGCCTAACTGCAGTTCGAACCAGTTAGCGCTCGGCAGGGTATCGTTCGGCCAGAATCCCATTCGGCCGAAACAACACCCAACAACCTCTCCACTAACTCATGCCCACTCCCGAACCTTCCCTCCTACCGTCCAGAAGGTGATGAGTCATACCGAACCTGAATCATGTCGAGCTCCAACGTTCGGCAATCCACGCTAAATCCTTCCCTCTATTCCACCATCCTCGACCGATCAACGAGGACCGACCGTTTCGCAAGTCGTACCAGGACATACCATTCGGCATCCCGAATACCTTCTGCTCCTCCTTCACCCTTTCTTCCTCCCGTCTCGGTCGGCACGAGGGAATTATGTCGAACCCTAACACATCTTCCAATGGCTTCCTAGAAGGTTCGTCTCCATTCACACCTCCTTCCACCATCATCATTTAACACTGAAAACCCTTAGGATATCTAAACCTAGGCTCGATTCACCCTATCGATTATGGAACTCGAGCATCAAACCCTTTTTAAGTTATGGGAAGGAGTTAGAGTCGATACCTAGTTAGTGGGATGAAGTCCTGGAAAGGATTGATGGATCACCGGAGTTTGTTAACTGGAAAAATTAGCAAGTACAAGGCGGCGGTGATAAAATGTGAAAAGAGGAGACGGAGGAGGGCGCTGGACTTTATAGAAAAGAGGAAGAAGACGAAGAGGCTATTACCGGTGGAACCGGTCAAAGCCACACCTTTCGGTCCGGCCCCTGCATCTCGTTCGGCACACGAGGAGTGTCCGGTTTCAACTGGACCGTTCGGCATTTTACACTACGTTCGGCACAGGAGAATTATACAACCCCCAAGAGTGATGATCCAATGTTCGAACCAAAGCACGAAGGATAGGTAATACAAAGTGTATCACGTTCGTTCAAGCGATACACTTTGGGGGGCAAGTGTTTCCCAGGGAATTGGCTAGGCAACTTAGTACTCGGCCTCCCCTTTCGTTCGGTCTAAGATGGAGCGTTCGGCATAAGATATCGTTCGGCCAAAGCGATCGTCCGGCCAGAAAATTCACTCGGCCTTTAAGTCCTTCGGCACCATAATGCTCGGCATACCCACTGCTCGGCCAAACTGGTCCGTCAAGCATCTCTTTGCAAACGTCATTCAGAAATGCTCGGCCAAAGTCCTCGTTCGGACAAAGGCCTCGCTCGGCCAAGGGCCTTGTTCGGCCAAAATCATCGTTCGGCCAAAGGCTCGTTCGGTCAAGATTGCGTTCAAACATTAAGCGCCTCGTTTGGCATCCAGGCTGTTCGGCATTATACCGTTCGGTTTCATGGAGCAACTGTTATCCATGAAGACTCGGCATTCTCATTCGGCCTCCCGAGACGTTCGACAATCAAGGATGGTTCGGCATTCTCCCCAGCACGCCCGGTCCGATCACTGCTCGGCCTACTCTTCCCCACAACAAACGTGTCATTCAGCATAAAGAGAATGGATCGGTACTCGACCGTTCGGCCTGCTCGGTTCGGCGTACAGGACTTGTCCTATTTAGACCGAGTTATTCAGCTACCAGGCCCACCAGGGAAGTCCAACCCACCTTTGTCTATAAATAGAGGGGCAGGGGCATAGAAAAAGGGGAGAGATTTGAGAGAACACTGGGGAGAATCTGCCATTTTCAAGACTCATTCCAGACTTATTTCTTTTACTTTGCAATTGTATTCTAGTAACTAAAAATGGATTGTATCTGTAATCACCCATCAAGGAAATCAATAGAAATCAACTTCAAAGTGGATGTAGGAAGTTGCGCCGAACCACTATAAATTTGGTGTTCTTATTCTCTGCATTTAAATTTACACTCTATTCTCTGTTTTAATTTACTTTCTTCATTAATCCCTCTACACATTCTTTCTAAGGGTGTTAATGACCAATTATGGTGCTAACAGTTATTGTTTGAAAATAATAATTTTGTCAAATATAAATAATTTATAAAGGACATTATCACATTTATTTGTCCAATCTATAACCCAGTATTTTAATAGTTAATTCAGATAATTATCCAATTATCTGATGCTCAAAAATCCGGGTTATCACACTATGCATTGTTTTAAGAGATTTGTTGCATTTTTGGTGGAGTTTCTCTTCATGGAGTGGTGTGGCTGGCCATGGTCAGAGGAGTATGTGATGGTGGTGACAAGGAAGCTTTGTAGGAGGTGGTGGCCGTAGCTATGGAGTGGAGGCTGAGCAAACTAAGCAAGAAAGCAAGGCAAAAATACATGAAAATAAGTAGAAAAGAAAGAAAAACATGTAGCCATTACCGATATTTTTCCTAGCCGTGAAAAATGAAGTTAAGATGAGGTTTTCACGTGAAAGAGGAATGAGAAACTTATGGCTATCATACGAAAAATGTACGGCCAAAAAGAATAACGAGGAGGTTGTGGGAAAATGAAGAGTTTTGGAAACAAAAAGACTTAAGTTTCTAAAAGCACTTTAAACCTTTCATATGTCCTTTTCTTTAATTCAATTTAAAACAAAATAAAATAAGTAATATACATTTAAAAACTGAAATAAATCAATATGAAATGAAAATAAATAATCAAAATTTAAGAAAATGGAAAAGGAGTATAAGAAATTGCTAAAAAATCCAAAACAGTGTCCAGAAATTACAAATAAATCACCATTGACTTTGGAAAATTATGAACTTCATTTTAAAAATATTCTAAAACAAAATTTGAAATAAAAATGATTTTTAAAAATTTTCAAAGTGAAAAAAATAATTTAATTTAGAGAAAATAGAAAAAGAACTAAAGAAATTGTTTAAAAATTGAAACAGGACTTAAAATTTACAAATAAAATATCACTAGCCTTATAAAATTTCTATATCACTTTAAAACAAATAAGAAGTCAATTAAATAAAATATATGAGGAACAAAATAAAGTGGGAATGAGAGGAAAATAAGTTCTGAAGAAAAATATAAAAATAAAGAAAGAATTTCTTTAATAAATTGAAACTAGAAATTAAAAATTATAGACAGATTACAACTGACATTGGAAATTGTCAATTACACTTTTAAAAATGTTTGAAAACCAAAATATATACATAACATGTTATTTTAACCATATAAACATAAATTAGAACATTAAATGACAAAATAAAATGTTATTTATATAATTTAAAATAAACAATTTTGTTAAATACAGCAGATTACACACAACAGTTAAAAAGGCATAACTTTCACATTATAAATCGGATATCAATGAAATGAAAAGCATTATTCTTAAAATTTTATTTACTTTCATAATAAAGGATAAAATTCAAATTTTCAAACTTTTAAAATTTAAAATTTAATAGTCAAAGTTGACCATATTGACTAAAATTCACTTTTTGGAAAATAATCTATTTAATCGTGTTTGGAATTCTAATTCACATCAAAATCAAAGTTTATATTTTAAAATAACAAAATTATTTTTTTAATAAATAAATATAAAGTTTTTAAATCAGAAATTCATTTAAAATAATTTAAATATACAATTAAAATAAACAGAAAATACAGGGCTGTTACATATTGCCTCAGTTTATGGGTTTATTTTCTCTTCATGTTTTAGACAGGGACAAATATATATGTGTGCACGGACAATTTATGATATGCATCAAAAACTCAAAATGTTTCAAATAAAGGCATAAACAAGGAACACTAGAAAATACACACATGAAGCATGTATAATGGCATATGAATAACAAGCATTTCATGCTATAGGCAGTAAGCATATATCACCAAAGTGGGAATGTACATATATACATTTATTTGTATATATGTATACATATACATAGGCGTCAAACAACAAGTGCTCAGGAAAAACAAGAAATCACAATGTTGGAGCAAGTATATACAAGCTCGAGTGTACATAGATACATACAAGTGCATACAAGTATATACAAGTAAATATACAAGAACTGAATTGAAACAAGATTTGCAATTGAAAGTGTAACTAGAAATCATAGTGCACATAAACAAGCTTAGGAAAAACACTGCCTTGTTCAAGGCGTTGCATACGCCTTGTTCAAGGCAATGCACTGGCACTGCCTTGACAAGGTAATGCATTTCCTTGAACAAGTCAGTGTGTACTGTCTTGAATAGGGCAGTGTGCAAGTACATGGACAAGGCCAACAATGCAACAATGCAATAAGGCAGTGCCACAAACAGCAACTACCAAAAATTAAAACAAGGCAGTACCACAAACATTCAAGTAGTAAAGTAATGTACAACTATAGATCAACCACCAACGTTCAAACAAATATACATACATATGTATGTATATACATGGATGATATTAGAATCGAAGCGCACTGCAACAATATCAACTCCAAATGGTTCTGCTCAAATTAAATAATAATAAGTCCATATCACTATCAATTTCATATAATTGCCCTAAACAAGTGCCACAAATTGAACAAGGCACAAATTGAATAAGTGCCAAAAATTGAACAAGACACTAACCACAAATTTGAACCAACAACATTCACACATATATAAATACATATGTACATACATGGAAGATGTTGTAATCAAAGTGCACAACTTTACCTCAAACAGTAATTGAACTTACTGCAAAGTACTAATCCAAGTAAAAAACAAAATTCAAAAAACAATGCAACATGTGAACAAGAATCGGTTTTAGGTGAAACCATAGAACAAGGCTAAACCATAGAACACATACATACCATGTATGCATGTATATAAATGGATGAAAAAAGATAGCATAACTAATATACACATTTACACATATGTATATACATGTATATATGTACATAGTGAGCAACGGGCAGTTCAAACATCGAATTAGTAAACAGAATATGAAGTAAAGGCACAAGCATATGAAAGTGCACATGAAAATGTATATATATAAAACCAAAGCACAAGAAAGCAATCAAACAGAACAACATAAAATAAAGGCACAAGCACATGAAAGTGCACAAACAAGTAAAGACACAAGCACATGAAAGTGTACAAGCACATAAGTTCAAGTATAAGTATATATAGAGGCGCACACACATACACACACACACACACATATATATATATATATATACACATGTATGCATGTATATATGCAATGCATGTTTAGTGCTGAAGTGTACTGCCATGAACAAGGAAGTTCCAGTCAACACTGCCTTGGAAAACGAGGTCCAACATAGCAATCAACTAACTCAGACATCAAGTAAAAAGCACATGATCAGGCAACATAGTGAAAAACAAAGTCCAACATAGCAATCAAATTAGCAAACGAAAACCTAAGTAAAAATTCAAGAATCAAAAAATCATCAAGAGCGTTCAAACATAAACCGACAGCCGAGAAAAATGATTTGAAAAATCCAAATCGAATCATATGTTCGTGTATTCAAAATTAAATTCTTATATAAGAAACCCAATTCATCATCAACCAGAGATTAGAAGTCGAGAACAATAAAAATGGAAAGGGGCATAAATCATACCAATATCAATCGAAGAACACTCAATAAGGAGGAGCCACAACCACCAATAGTTACTAAATCAAAGTACGCAATCTACAAGGAAGGAAGGGAGTAAGGTGATTCAAAGCTTAACTTTCAAGCAGTAGCTTTCATGAAACCCTAATTTCAGAACGAAGATGAAAGAGGCGGCTCCGATTAGGAAACCCTAAGTTCATCGAAGAACATCGACAGGATCGGAGAAGGCTAGGGTCGTCAACCAGCGATGGCTGGGAGGAGGGATAGGCAAAGGCGATGAGAAAATTAATTGAAGGAACGAATGTCATTGTTTTCTATAGAAATGGAAGAAAGAGGGGAAATAGTTGAAAGAATGTGGCCACGAAATAATTCAGGCAACATTGAGAGGGAACCAAAATTTTGATAAGGAGCCAAAATGAAACTTTTGATAATTTCAATCAGACAGCACATAAAATATTGTCTGGATGGCATAGATGAAATCTCAATAGAACAAAGGTTTCATGGGCTATGACACACAATAGATGGTTTTTCAATGTGTAGTGTAAAACAGTGGTAAATATTGGGATAACAAATCTACCTTATGGTGTGTTATCGTTGTTGTCTAATTCACTTTGTTGCATAGTGCATATGATATTTATATAATACTCGGGTCAGTCTGAGGCATTTTAGGTTCAAGGACGAGTTGACTAGTTTGTGGATGTTTGGCATGCATGGAGGATAGAGTATTTGTATATCATTTTGTATATTATAATTACATGTACTTATGTATTGATGAGGTGTGTATATACTGGACATGTTATGTATATATTTAAGGCGATTATTTTTGTAGACCCACTTAAACATGTATATATTTTATATTATATAATATCGTTGCATTGATGACTTTATGATCACTGTGATTTATTTTATATTGTGTATTGTTCTATCCTGGAGACACACAGGTTTGTTGCTTTGTTCTAATACTATGTACGTAAAGGTGAGATGTTTATTTGAGTTTAAAATACATGTCAGTGTTAGCCTAAGGGAATATTCACGTGTGTAAGCCCAATATCGCCTCATTCTCCATATTATCAAATAGTATTATATTATAATACTCTTTGATAGTATAGTATAGAGGTGGATGATGCAATACCTCAAAAATACAAAGAGGCCTCTAAGTATCTACATCAATAACATTTACATCATGTAACTGTTATACCTCCTCTTAACCAGGAAGTACATCATAAAAGTTGGCTAAATGGATTCTATGATCATCAAGCCAGAAAACCCGAAGAGACGGTTATCAGACTCGAGAATCGATGATATTTGGAACTATGAAAATTAGTTGGGCGGATTCAAACCAGGTCCCAATCAAGGTGCAAGCAATATGAAGCGGCAAGGATGGCCCCGTGAGGTCACATTTCAAATTTCAAGTCAATCTGAGTTCATATGCTCGAGTTATAGGCAAAGGAAGAATTTATACGGATCGTTTATAAATCCTTGCTTTGCCCATAATTCAGCATACGAACTCCGATTGACTTGAAATTTGAAATATAGCCTCATGGGGCCTTCCTTCTCACTTCATATTGATTGCACCTTGATTAGTACCCGGTCCGAATCCACCCAACTATTGTCCATAGTTCCAAATATCATCGATTCTCGAGTCCGATAATCGTCTCTCCAGGCTTCCTGCCTTGATGATCATAGAAGAAATTTAGCCAACTTTTATGATATACTGCCTGGTCATAACATCCATCATCCATCCTCATATTCACTCAATCGGTGGATTGGACATTTGATAACTAGTCTAAGTTATCACACTGGGGAACTTGATTACCCATCAAGATTTCAACATCCTAGTTTTACGGTGCTCGAATCCTTGCCACAACTAACCATCATGGTAGTCTGGGGTAAACAAATCTCCAAGCTGAAGATAAGAAGCCATCACGCTCTTGGAGTCATCACGCACCAAGTGCTTACCCCACTTTACGAGTACACTGGAAACCTTTGAGTATCAACAAACCCTATGCACATGTCATTCATAGCAGAGCGCATCCTGGAATTGTTCTTACAACTCAAGTCCGAAGTCATCTCGGTTGTGAACTATTCTTGATGGCCATCGTTAGTCGTTGAATATCATTGTTTGTCTCTTAACCTTCCTCTAATAGTTCCTTAAATTTGACTCATAGTCACCTACTCTGCATCTCAAAGCACAGCTATCCATCATCGAAGCCATCCCTTCCCATCATAGAAAAATCATTATTGAATCATACATCATTGTCGTCGATAATCGTCGTTGGTCCTTATGGTTTGGTACTGACGCACACCTTGGCTCAAAAATTGACGGTACGACTGAAGCAACCTTATGTGTGAAGACTCGAAGTAAACATATAAATGACCCAAAGCAGTTGTCCCTGGGACTTGGGGCCAGCATGTGAATGACCCAAAGCCGCCTTATAAATTTCCAACATCGACCCATGCGACACAGAACCAAGCAGCACCGACCTAAACTACCCAGATCCATGCTCCACAATCAATTTATGCAACCACAAACTAATTCCCCTCATTGAACAATGACCACCAACCCAAATCCCATGGACTAGTGCCGCTCCATGGCCATCAATCCCACACTTCGTTGTTTCATGATTCTTCAAGCAAATTTCCTTCACCGACCCAAAGTAACCCTTCATCTGACTCAAAGCAACTCCCATTTAGCTCAGCTCGCCACTGATCTAACACTTCTTCAACTTTTTCTTCCCACATACGGCTCTAAGTGAACAATGTGCAACCCAAAGCAAATCCCTCTAGGAATTGAAGCAACCACATCCAAAACTTAAAGCATTCTCTTGCTGATCCATCAACACTAAACCATCTTCTTTCGCTCATAAGTTAAGCAATGAACTCCAAACAATTTGAAATATGGAAGGTAGCTTTAGGCTATCCTTGTTGACCTACCCCATGGATCACAAGTCATTTAGATGAATTGACCTTCATGGGTCATCACCAATCCAAGACTTATTCTTAGAAATAAATCACCATTCGATCGACGTTTTCAACCATTATAAATTCAAATAATCATTATATGCAATATATCCTAACAAGCATACATCTATACACATCAAAATGAGGCCTAAATCTAAGGGTATAAGCTATAAAATAAGGTAGATCCATAAGAACACAATTTTATAAATCTTTTACAAATCATTTGACATTAACATATATGATTCATTAAGGTTTAAAACATGTTTTAGGATCCAAAAATAATTTTGAAACATCATTTTAAAGTGCATATAGACTAATTAGTAAGTGAGGGGTCCTAACCACACACCTAAATCCAAAGCAAATCTAAAGATGCAAAAATCCAAAGATAAATGGTGTAATAACACTAAAATTTAATAATTAATTAAATAAGCTAATTAACGGAAAATGGTGGGTAGAATAAGAAATGTAAAAGGAAATGAATTAATAGAAGCATGTATGAGGGCACAAGCTTAACTTATTGTGGGATAATCTACAGTATTCATATTTATTCATCCATTTTATTCTACTTAAACTAAAATAAAAAAGAGGGAAACTATTTAATGGTGGGAGCATAAGAAGGTAAATAATGAGAAGATACAAAAATGCAAGATAGAAGAGGCTAAAGAAGGCTAAACTTATACATCTAAAAGATTTAGGTGGGTAATACTTAACCCATCTAATCAGATTTCTTATATATACATACAAGATCGGTTTAGATCCACAGGGTTTTATGTATGATGGGTATCGGGTTTACACGCAAAAGTATAAAGGGTTAATTAATGATTTCGGGGAAAGGATGTATATACATGGGATGTTTACATGTGTTTACTCTACGCTAGTGATTTCAAAACTAACGTTTAAGATCAGATTTGGGAAGTGGGTTTGCAGTTCAAAAGATTTCTTAAACTTATATAATTCTATATGAATTTTTGGAGTTGTAAGACTCGAAATAAATAAGGTAAACACCACCAAAAAGGTGAAATAATGTTAAATTATGGAAGAACATGAGTCCGGGTAATTTTATGGAATTTATTAGAATTTTCATCAAAGAAATAGAGCTAATACCAGCTAAAAATGCCTTTGAGTAGATGAGTACAGCGTGGGAATGCAACCAAATATACTCCATGTAAAAATATAACAATACGGATTAGTAAAAGAGGGACAAGATCCAAATTATTTAATGAAAAGGACATTGCAAATAACAAAAAGTAAAATAAGAACTAATAGTATGTCGACACGTGTAAATGCGTTGTCAAGAATGTCAAAGTTGTCGGGGTACGGCATTAGGGCAATGGCTTTATTTTTGTAAGTAAGTGTACTATACTGAATATGAAGGGATCATACTACGCCGAAACATAGAGAGGTTTAACATATAATAAGTAAAGTGTAGAGCATCATGCATGGATAAGGAGGATTCTACGTAAAAAAAATAAACATATAAGACTTGTAAAAGATAAGTCAAAGGGACTTGGGAGAGGCCAGGTTAGAATTGGGGAAGGAATCCTGCATTAGATAAAGGCAAGGTATTGGAAGCAATATTGTCGCTGGGTGGGACGATCACTCGAATGTAAATCTAGAAAAGATGAGAAGAGGCATTCAACTTCTAAAAACTATGGTGAGGGATGGCAAGTAGTTCCAAATTAAACAAATGTTTAAAAACTGCAGGTAGGTTTCTTTATAGTCAACTATGGTGAGTTTCCAAGTACTTTAAAAAGTAGAAAAATAAATATAAAGGACTATAGGTGGCTGATTCTTTGTAGTCCAAGGCTTAACCAACTAAAGAGTTAAATATTATAATGGAGGGGTTGGGTCTATGCAGTTCGAACTACAAAATGAATTTAAAAGGATACCACAGTGTGAGATTCCTAGTGGTATTAGATAATAGAAACTTATAAAAAATGATTTTAAAATAATACTACGGTAGGCGATTCCAAGCAGTATGAGTTAAAAAAAGCCTTAAAGGGAAGCTAAGTTCTACACAGCGGCACAGTACCCAATACTGTAGTAAGAAATATAAGAATTGAGTAGGGTGCCGCATCAAATACATTAAAAAATGCTTTATAGGTTAAAGAATAACTTATAAGGCAAACTAGGTGGGTCTACACAAGAAGCGTAGTATTTTGTACTTAGATTCAAAGACAATCTAAGCCTAGACTCGGATGGGGTCAACGTAGGGTGCACGGCATTTAAGAAAATCTGCTTAAGGAAGCATTTAATCGAAGACGTAAATAAGCAATAATCTGCATTAGAAGTTTAAAGGGTTTCACTCATGATTGATTGAATAAAGAGGGGAAAACCTAACCTATGCAGTGTAGATTGATCTCACTATATGCTTGTTTTTGGAGACAGTATAGATTTTATGTTTGACCCATGTTTTTATTATTGTTTTTCATAATAAACTTATGGGTTCTTATTTGAGTAGGATGAGTTTTGAGCTTTGGAAGGTTTGGAATAATGGCATTAGCACAAGAAGTGAATATGGAATAGGAGGCTCTTTAGCTGACAAAGATTTTGTTTCTACTGTATGATGCAGTGCGGGCCGCATCTTCACACGTGGACCTGGCTCCTTGTGATGTTGTTTTCTATTATATTTGACCCCTGCGTGGGGCACACGACTTGGAAATTTTTTATTGAAGTAATTGTAACGGAAATTAAAAAGAATCTGTTATGTATTGAACAACGTTAGTTTATTCTATTTGCTTATCTATGTATTCATATTATACTAAACTCTCTTTCGTCGCCGGAAGATAATTCAGATGGTTACTGCAGCATCTCGATGTTCATCTTCGAGTTTTAAGTAGGGGATGTTATACTGTGGTATCAGAGCATAGGTTAGGGGCTCTATATAAAATGGAACTAACAAAAGATAAAATTAGTAATTGAAATAAAAATAAACATTTCGAGGAGGGGTGCTATATATATATATATCGTATTTGTATATTGTTATATATATATGTATATATATGTATGTATGTATAGGGATACATATATATTCTTCTATTATGATTTCACTTCATATACTTTTGTTTTGATGAAGACTTTCTTAATAGTAAAGCAAGATGGATTTGACAAGCGAACGTATCACAATAGGAAGGTCAAGTGCAAGAAGAGAGGCTAAAGAAACGTGGACTGATGGAGGAAGGGAGGAAGGGAGGAAAGAATTCCAAGAGCGGTTAAAGAGGAAGCTGTGCAGGAAGGAAATGAAGCAGGCATATATGTGGATGTCATATTTAGACGGTTCATGGCCCAAATGCTAAGGGAAGCTGCACCGAGGAAGTATAGCCGAAAGCTATAGTGGTGAGGGAAGATTTTCGAAGGATGAGTAAAGATTATATAAATATGGAAGGAAAGGTATTTATAGGGAAAGAGCTTGCAACAAAAGTGTGGAATCGGTCGAGAAGCTGTGAGCGTATATTTGGTGATCTAGGACTGAATAATGCACAGAAGAGAAGACTAGCATCTAGGTAGTTACAGAATGATGCACTGGATTGGTAGGAGACCGTAATTGCAGAAACCCTAGAAAAGGGATTCACTTGGGAGTAGTCCAAGGAGGGGTTTGAAGCTCTGTTCATATCAGAGTCTCAGTAGAGTGTGTTGTTGAGGGAGTTCATTGACCTGAGGCAGGGTGACCTTAGAGTGTAGGGGTACATCCAAAAGTTTAATGCATTGGCTAAGTATGGCAGGGAGATCATTAACGCTCCTATGAAGAAAAATGAGAATGTTATTAGAGGCTTGAAGCAAGGGTTTGATCATATAGTAAAGGCTCATATGTCTCCTTATGAGTTTGTAGTGGACATGGCTAGAAGATATGATAGCATGTATCAAGAGGAGAGAATGGTGGAGATGAGGCACAAGGTAGAATAGAAGAATAAGTTCACCCTATACACTGAAGGAAAGAAAGGAGTGCCACAGCGGAAATATGTAGTTGCTAATACAAAAGTTTTCAATTGTAGAAGTAGTCTGCTACAACTGCGGACAGAAGGGACATT
Source organism: Allium cepa (assembly GCA_030765085.1). NCBI lineage: Eukaryota > Viridiplantae > Streptophyta > Magnoliopsida > Asparagales > Amaryllidaceae > Allium > Allium cepa. The sequence goes on from CM060929.1 coordinate 497,085,470, forward strand.
ATGCATCAAAGTGCCCCCGCCTAAGAATGTTGTGGGGGTGAAGTACTTCATGTGTGATAAGATGGGGCATTTCAAAATGGACTACCTAGAGCTTAAAGCGTAGGTATATGCTTTGGAGGGACCAAGGGAAGGACCATCTACAAAGGAAAGAGGGAAGGGTAAAGCCTTGGAAGATGCGGCTTTGATTTTTGGTATTTCAGTTAGAGTACTGTTTGATAATGGAGCTACACATTCTCTTATTATTAAAGATTTAGTGGATAAACTTAGGTTAGGAGTCACCTATTTAGTCACATCCATACATGTAGCAAATCCGATAGGAGGGTACAACACTCTTGGATTTAGATGCACTGACCTAGATGTTGAGTTAGATGGGTTTAGGTTTTCTTGTAATCCCTATGTATTTGACTTCATAGGCTTCAGAATTATTTTAGGGATGGACTGGTTGGAAAGGTATAGTGCAAGGGTGCACTATGCCAAAATAATAATCACTCTAAGTCATCATGACCAAAGAGTTAGAGGGTATGTAGTTTTGGTAGAATGTGGAGTAGTGCGCAGGGTGCTTTATATACATTAGCTTTGGAGGAAGAGGAGATGGAAGCGGTATGAGTAATGAAGGAGTTCAAGGAGGTGTTTGAAACGATTTCGGAGTTGCCACCCTCGAGAGCGATAGAGCTCCACATTGACTTACTACCAAGAACTGAACCGTTTACTCAACCTCCTAGTAGAATGCCTTCGAGGGTGACGGAGGAGCTGATGAAGCAATTAGTAGAGTTAGAAGGGAAGATCATCATAGGACTGAGAAGCTCTCCATATGGAGCAGCAGAAGTGTTTGTGAGGAAGTCTGATGGGTCTTTGAGACTATGCATAGATTATCAAAAGCTGAATGGGAGGACAGTGAAGAATAATTATCTTGTGCCAATAATAGATGACCTTTTTGATCAATTGAGTGCAGCGAAGGTGTTTTTGCAGTTAAACTTGGCTGTTGGGTTCCATCAACTGAGAGTTGTAGAGGAAAGTATTCCTTTGACTACATTCGAAAATAATTATCGTTCTTATGAGTCGTTGGTTATGCCATTTGGGCTGACCAATGTGCTTGCATTCTTTGTAGACTTGATGAGCAAGATTTTCGAGATAAGCTAGAAAACTATGTGTTGGTACTCATAGAAGACATTTTAGCGTATTCTAAGGATGAAGAGAAGCAGCGGTTCACCTAAGGCTTGTGTTGGAGACGTTGAGACAGCGTAACTCAAAGGAGATATTTTCTAAGTATCATTTCTAGAGAAAGGAAGTGAAGTTCCTAAACCATGTGATATTGGAAGAAGGATTAGTGGTAGATCTAGAAAAGGTAGAGGTAGTAATTGGGTGGAAGAGACATGAGACTATGAGCGAGGTGTGAATTTTTTTGGGATTTGCTAATTATTACATGAGATTCATTAAGGATTTCTCTCGTATAACTGCGCCGATGACTTGGCTGGCCAGGAAATAAGAGTAATTTTTAAGCATAGGAGCGTGAGAAGGCATTCCAGGAACTGAAGCATCGATTTAAAAACGTGCATGTGTTAGTAATACCTAGAAGGAATGATGGTATGACTGTGTACACTAACATGTCAGGATTAGGGTTAGTCCTGGTATTGATGCAAAAGGGAAAAGTATTTTTTATGCATCTAGGCAGTTATGTCCCTATGAAGTTAGGTATCCAAATGCATGATTTGGAGTTGACCGCGGTAGTCTTCGTGTTGAAAAATTAGAGACATTATCTATTAGTGAAGAGGTTTGAGTTGTATACTAACCATAATCCTTGAGATATTTGATCTCTTGGAAGGAGCCGAACATGAGGCAACAGAGATGGTTAGATTTCCTAGCATCAAATGATTTTGGGGTAGAGTATACTCTAGGAAAAAGCAACAAAGTAGCTAATGACTTGATCCGAAGATAGAAAAATTGTGTTTTGGCAATGTTAGAAGAATGGACTGCGTTAGAAATGTTGTCTGCGTGTAATGTCCAGTATCAATCTAGTGCGGGATCAAGCGATGCAAATAGGAGCATGCTTAGAAGTAAGACCTGCGCTGGCAGAAAGGATAGCTTAACTCCAGAAGAATGATAAGTTCTGCACAAACATAGCAGGTAGTTTGGACTCAGGAGTCAAGGCGGTAGAATTGAAGGGGTTCAACGTGGATAAGAAACGAGTACTACGGAAGAACGGCAGGTTGTATGCTTCGAGTACTAGAGAAATGCAAAGAGAATTATTGGATGAATGTTGCCGCTCAAAGTTTACTATACATCCTATAGGTACGAAGACACATCGAGATATGAAGAGGAGATTCTTCTACGAAGGAATGGAGAAAGATGTGGGAAAGTATGTGAGAGGATGTCTTACATGCTAGCAGGTGAACTCTGTTAAATATGCGGATATATGATTTTTGTTTGATAATAATAAACATATATATTCATTTAAATGTATTTGTTAATGTAATATTTTATTTTTCATAGATTAAATAAATATTTTGCTGAATAAAATTAATAACACATAATTTGAATTCAAACAGAAATTTTATTCAAACAAATATTTATTACAATTTTTGAATAGTACAAATTTCAAGCTCTCACTATATATACACACACAACTTCTTTTACAATACAATTTTGATTACATCATGATTCACATTTACATTTGACCTCACTACATATCACTCATGCACTCACTCATTCATTCAACTCGTATTTTATCTTCAACTTCACTCCAAATTGAATCCAGCATCTGAGTAATCTGCAAAAATAAATATTGACGTAGTAACATTGAAAATAAAATATTTTTGCAGTATAAAATAAAATGTGAATTTTGAAAATAATATTTGCCTCGGTTATTTGGGTTGTTCGTCATCATTTAAATTTGAATTCATCATACACGAACAGCTTGTGACATGCACAGTGTATCACTGTACATGCCACAAGGCCGTGCACACCAATATATACACTTGATAAAATTACAAGGTCAGGTGAGCACAGGTCAAACCCAAAACGCCAGGTTCAACTCAAGTGCAATAAAAATAATGTCACAATATCAGCACAAGGCCAAACCCGAGCTCCAACCTGGATTCAACACAGGTGCAAGTTCATGAAAATGGTCAAGACAACTAAAACAAGCCTCGACCAAAATCCAAATGTACAAATACAATATGAACCAAACAGTGCACAAAGGCAGTAGTACATGAAGACAATGCACAGTGCAAACTACAACACCAATGAACAACATGAATGATCAAACATAAATGAACACAGAGAATTACAACATCAAAAAAAACAAACTATAACTCTGACACATGTAACAATGAACTAATACAAGTGACTCATGGAAATGCAAATACACATGTACACAATGCTACAAAAAAGATGAACACAACCATATAGTGAAACTCAGATCAACAAAGACTAGACAGTCCATGCATACATACATGTCAACCAGGCAGCCAACAAAATTGACAAGTACTTCAAGTATGAATGCACAACCTGATGCATGAATAACACTCAGACTTGGAGTGACAAATATACGAAGTCAACATGTATGCAACAGTGAAATGAATTGGATAGTACAACCCAGTCTCAAGCAACAGTGAAATGAAGTGGACAGTAAAATCCAGTCTCAACAATGCAATGGCCATGTTCAACTCAACACAGGTGCAAATTAAAAATGAAATGAAACTGTAACTCAAAACCAAGCAGTGAACCAGACCAATTCAGGTTTGAGCCAGCAAGTGCACCACAAAACAAACAAGGGCAAAACTGCAAACAAAGTGAAACTGCTCATATACACGAACCATTGCCAACAGACTAGAGTGCAAGCAGTATTACTGCAACTTGAACAAGACTCGAGTGCTACCAGAACACAATGAACACAACACAAATGTTCTCAATTCAACTACAAATGCACAGCATACATATGGTTCCAGTTACAACTTAAGTATGCATACATGAAAAAATGAACCAGACAAGCTGCAGAGAAAAATTCAACGGCCAAAGTCGAGCACAAAAATGAAGTCAACCACAAACTCATGATACAGTGAACTACATAGTGAACATGTATGCAGTAACAATACTCAAAGAAAATGAAAAGTCAAAGTCACCGTTTTCTCACAGTAGTGCAATGGTGATGGTCGAAGACATTATTAAGTCATGGAATTGCATAAACAAAGTCAAGTGACCGACGTCAATAGTTCAATATCAAATGGCCAAAGTCGAACGAAATCAATATCATCAAAATCAAGTCAAAGCCGAGGACAACAAGAACGAGAACAGATCAATATCAACACTGTGATAGCCAAGAAAAAGAAATCAACACCGTGTCAATCAAGAAATCGTAAATATACGAAATTGATAAAGTCAGAATCAATCTCAAGTGTCCAAGCAATGTCAACCGGCCGAGCATAGTATTGACGAAATCAAACAACTATCAGACGAATGAGAAAAAAGGTATTCGAACCCTATATAAACATTATCATCATCGGCTTTCAAATCCATCGAGTTCAAGTACGAAAAAAATTAAAGCGCAAAAGCATAAATTACATACCGAAGCAAAATTTGAACTCGTCGAAGCAGCCGAAGTGAGCAACGAGGAAACGATCGATCAGAGCTACACGTGAATAACCATTTAATCGATATATTTAAAGTCGGCACTCCAAAAAGCCCTAATTTTTAGAAATGAACAAGGCTAATATTTTTCACAAGGAAGGGCCGCCATTTTCACAAAATAAAGGAACGGAGCATATAAAAGAGGAACCAGGCCGATAAAGAAATAAAAGAAATTGGGCCGACTTCTATAATTTATTTGTGCTGTTATATTTAAAATTAGGGTTTATTTATTTCATTGTTTAAAGTGTTTTTAATTTCTCTTTAAACCGATGTAATTACTAGTCGTGTGACTAGGGGAAAAACTACGTGGCGTAGTTTGAGGATTCGCAACTCAGTGCCTGAGTTGTGGCAGGGTTTTGAGCGTAGAGTTAAGGCTAGTCGATAGCGGGTGTCGCGAGTTTACGTGTGTAAGCATCTGACTGCTTAATTTCTTGTAGAAACCTTGGGGCATCACGTAGGCAGGGTTTTGCCGAAGCTGGGTAAATTCCGTGTCGTTCTATTTCTGCATTTGTTATTCTGCTATTATCTGTGCTGCTATTATTTTGATATATCTGTGATGAAATAATTTTATAAGCTTCCACAATAATTTTTATAATTAACAGCAACACCCTATTCACCCCCTAGGGTGAAATCGATCCTACAAGTGGTATCAGAGTTAGGAATAGAAGTCAGCTTTTGTTTTTAAAATTTTGATTTTTTTTTTCAAAAATCAATTTTTGTTGAATTTTTTAAAATGGATTCTTTTAATAATGTTTTTGCTGAGGGTCAGCCCATAGTTAGACCACCAATGTTTAATGGTGAATACGCCTACTAGAAAAATAGAATGAATTTTTTTTGAAAACCATTGACGCTTGGAATATTATTGAGACAGGTTATAGAGCACCAACTATAATTGTAGATAACCAGGAAATAGAAAAATCGATGGATCAATGGAAAGAACTAGAAAATAAATTTCAAAATGCTAATGCTAAAGCTATGAATTCTATCATATGTTCATTGGATCAATTTGAATTTAATTGTGTCTCACATTGGCTAACTGCGCAGGAAATACGGCACACACTCGAAGTGACTCACGAAGGAACGTCTCAAGTCAAAGAATCTCGTCTTGCCATGCTAAGCAGCGAATACGAGAATTTCACAATGGCCAAGGAAGAAAATGTCGACGAGATGTACGGACGACTTTCCAATATTGTATACAAATCAAAAGCTCTTGGAAAATCATACACGGAACTGGAAATAGTTCGAAAAATTCTCAAAGACCTTCCACGGAGTTTTGAAGCAAAAGTCACAGGCATTCAAGAATCGAAAGATTAAAACAAATCAAAATTAAAGAACTCACCGGAAATCTCACCACTTATGAGCTAGAAATGAAATTCAAGGAAGAGCGTGAAGGAGGCGATACTCGAAAGAAATCAATAGCTCTCAAAGGAATAACTGAAAGTGATGATGATGACGATGATGATGGAGCAGCAAAGTTGGAAATAGTAATAAAGAAATGAAAAAGGTGGAACCATAGATACAGAAATCTAGCTCTATATCAAAAATTAAAAAGCAGAATAATACAAGTTTTAGATAACACAGAATAACTGAAAATCATCTGTCATAAGTGTAATCAACTCGGACACATTAAGCCCAATTGTCCTCAAAATCGACGCGACTTTGAAAAGAAATAAAAAAGGAGAAGTTTTGTAGCCACGTGGAATACAAGTGATGAAGATAATCAAAGTACTAGCAGTGAGAGTGAGAAAGCAGATATGTGCCTTCAAAGTAATATAACTGATAGCGACGATGACGAGCCAAACGAGGTATCAAAACTCACTCACAACTACTTATATATTTCCACGAAGTAAATGGCTATTTTGAAAGACTTAGGGAGAAATATACTAAAATTGAATCACAAAGAGATAGTTTGATAGAAGTAAATGACCACTCGAACAATTAATTAAAACCTATCAAAGTAGGATCCCTAAGTGTGATAAGGGTCCAACATTCAAAGAATAAATTAAAAAATCAGAAATTAATATAAAATCACTTGGAAATGAAATTCTGATTTTGAAAGAGAGTGAAAATACTAGGAGAGAGAACTCTATTAAAAAGTGCACACAATTATTGAACGAAAATGAATCTCTCAAAACACAAGTCCAACAACTGTCAACGACTTTAGATAAATTTTCAAAAAGTGAAAAATCGTTAAATGTGTTATTAGAAAAACAAACTGTTAATACAGTCAGACAAGGACTTGGATATAATCAATCTGAAAATGTTAGAAATGAAATTAATCAAGTCAATTCAATGTGCATAATTTGTAGAAAATTTGTACACGATCAAAACAATTGTTGGTATAGATCCAAACACGTGAAAACTATACCAATTCGGGTTCCAAAAGGCACAAATGTAAAATCTCTCAAAGTTAAACAAATCTGGGTGCCAAAAGGAGCATATATAAATAGTTTTGGGTCGCCACAAAATTATTTTTCAAAATATTCCGCCACTAACAATCATGGACCTATAAAAACAAATAGGTCATAAAAATCTTTTATCGTGTAGGAGTGGTGGCAGGCTAAGGAACAACAATAGTGTTATCTAGATTCTGGCTGTTCCAGAAACACAACGGGCGACAAAGCAAAGTTCCTTAGCCTGGTACAAGGTGACAGAATCACAATGGGCAACAACGAAAAATTATCGTAAAGGTAAAACAGGTAATGGTATATTTTGAACGATATATTAAATGTGATAATCTGCACCGTAGTCTGAATTAAATCAGCCAATAATGTGATGATAAAATAACTGATGATTTTGATTCTGACTTATTCAAAATTGTTAGCCAATTATATTCTTATGCTAAGAGCACTATAAAAATCTCTAGAGTATTTGAATTACTTCATATATATTAGTTTGGATTAATAATAGTGTTTTATTGGATGATAATACATTTGGTTATTCTACGGCTGACTCTATATTCACATATTTTGATTATTTACACGGCTTCAATTCAAATTCCAAAGAATTTCATTTAAAAAGCTGTTAAAATTAATTTTAAGATATTTTGATGCACACTTCATGGTCGGGTCTATCAAATTCAATTAATGATAAGTTTGAGTGGAAAGAAATTGTGATGCAGATTACACCGATAATCTAGTTGATAGAAATTACTAGTGGAACGTGATTTATGACACTTAGTAACTGCATCATTTTTCAAAGAAAATATTCGCATATTTTTCATTTCAAATAATTTTCAAATAGCAGAAATTCTTCTCATAAAACCCCTTCTAGAAAATCATTTTGACCTTGTTTTCAGATTGGTCATTTTTAGAAAAATTGATTTTATATTTATTTTTGAATTTGATTTTAAATAACTACATTGACTAACCTGACTCCCTAATGATTATCAAAAAGATAAATAATGATTGAAAAAGTAATGCGTGTTAATAATATATTATAATTTGAGACGGTATATTTAGTAAATTTCTTTAGAAATTTGAACAAGAATTATAAAACTTTTTGTTGGTAAAAACTGCATGACCATCTCTATTTCTATCATATTTCTAACGACCACCACTCATCAAAATTCTATATAGTTTGTCGATATGTGGTACTTTAAACAGGAATCATTTGTTTTTCATTTTATATTTTTTTAATAAAATAATAATAATGATAATAATAATAATAATAATAATAATAATAATAATAATAATAATAATAAAATAAAATCCAAAGTATTCACTCTCATTTAAAGGTCCTCACGGTTATGCATGGGTGAATTACTTGGAATTTGTTATGTGCTTCCATGCTCATTTAAAAGTCCAACAGTTATACATGCATGGAACGCATATCAAAATTGATTTTTCAAATAAACAAGTTGATTCCAATCCCATTTAAAAGTCCTCACGGTTAAGCGTGGTTAGAAGATACTAGAATTCATCTTTTAAATAAAATCGGAATACTACTAATTTCACTTAAAAGTCCTAATGGTTATGCGTGGTTGGTAGATATTCAAATTCCTGATATAAATATACCACAAATAGACACAACTGTATGGTTTTATATGATGACATCATTCCCATCATTCTAAAAGTGGAATATGCGTCTAACATAGTATTTATGATTTTTGTTTGATTTTTATTGAAATTTAATATTTATATTCGATTGAGTTTTAATGTTGTATTAATGTCTATCACTTTATCCCTATTTTTCTAACACTATTACTCTTTTGCTAATAAAAAAATTATCAAATAAAATCAAGCAAAGGTCAAATATTTTCTATTTGCATCTAGGCTCATTTGCATATTTTTAATTGTATGCATATATGAAGGAGGTGCTTTGTGTAGAGAGGAAGCATTTAAATAGGGGGAGCAAATAGAGTATATCAATGATCAAATTCATTTAACATATTCAAAATCTTAAATATATGTTTGTTATCATCAAAAGGGGGAGATTGTTGAATATGCGAGTATATGATTTTTGTTTGATGATAATAAACACATATATTCATTTAAATGTATTTGTTAATGTACTATTTTATTTTTCATAGATTAAATAAATATTTTGCTGAATAAAATAAATAACACAGAATTTGAATTCAAAAAGAAATTTTATTCAAACAAATATTTATTACAATTTTTGAATAGTACAAATTTCAAGCTCTCACTGTATACATACATAACTTCATTTACAATACAATTTTGATTACATCACGATTCACATTCACATTTGACCTGTAACGATCCGGAATTTTATGCAATATCAATTTAATAATCTGTATTAATAATTAAATTGATTTGAAAATTTTTCTTTATAATTTTAATTTAAATTGGCTAATTTAATCTTTTTAAAGTTAATAAATATTTAATCTGGTAATTTTGATCAATATCTTTTTAACAATTTAATATTGATAAGAATTATTTTCCAAAGCTAATAAAATTTTATTCTATTTATAATATATATATTTTGATATATATTGTGAATAGCAAAATCTTTTGTTTTAAATAAAGATGAATTTTCAAATTGTAATATATATGTATGTATATGTTATAATTTGATATTGTTTTGAAATTTAATTTAAATCTATTGATAATTTATATATGAATGAATATTGTAGTTTAAAGCTTGGTTTTAAAATTAATATTTTTCAAAAGTTAATTTAGATTAATTAACTTGTTTTCAAATATAAGATAATTGTATATTTTCAAATATGATAGTTAAAGGAGATTTAAACATTTTATTTTGTTTTCTTTTTAAATGCTTAAAATAAAACGGTTATAAATGTATAAACATAAATATTTTAGATTTTAAATTACATATATAAGAATGTATTTGTATTATAATTAATTTTCTAATATTTTCTTTAAACGATTTAAACTTATATTTACATATATAAATATTTATTAATTAACTTAAATAAGAAAGCTTATATTATCTTTTAAATTAAATGAAAACTAATTAAAATTATTTAGACATGTGTAGCCATGTTAAGTCTCTTAATAACACTTGTTAATCAATTAAGCTATATTAGTGACAAGTGTAAGATTTATTAACAAGTGTCTTCAATTAAAATTTAATTTCTTTAATCTTAATAAAACATATCACTTTTCCTTTGTTTATTTTTCTTAACTAAAGCCAGAAATTTACTTTCTCAAATTTGAAATCAAAAATGAGATTTAAACTAAAAAGCAAATCTGAAGCAATGATCAAATCTGCATTTTTTAAAAAAACTGCAAATCCAACCTGCATTTCAAATGGAATGATAATCAACTCGGCAGCTTCAAGATCAATTCCAACATTTTAAAACAATAATTTGAAGGCATGCATGCATACAATTTCTTCAGCAAGCAAGATCAAACTATTTTTCAAAAAAATATTCAAGCCTCGAATAAAATTGAAACTGCTGTGCTCTGCATATTATAAACAGGTGAGTAGATTGTTTTGAAAAACAGTTTAACCTAATCATGTGTTGATCTGTGAATTGTTATTGATGTTGCATGAAAACTTTTCATTTTTTATATAATTAAATTGGTATGTATATATGTGTGAAAGCATGTCTGTATGTATATTCTGTTCTTTGATGTTTCACAGGCCATATTTGCTTCATAAATTCAAATCTCTAAATCAAATCAACATTTATCTTCAAAATATAAATGGAAGTTGTTTGTAAATGTTTAAGGATGATTTTAAAAGTGTAATTAGGGTTTTTATTTGAGTAAATTATTTTTAAATGAAAATATACAGTAAGAATCATTTGCATGTCAAAAATAAATACTCATAATTTTGTAATTTGATTCCAGGAGTAGGTTAATAATTTGAAATGATGAATTTAGGTACCAAAATCAAAAACTTTAGGTTAATAACTGTTGTGGTTTTGTGAGATGAACGAAATTGGTACTTTTGCCAAATTTCGACGAAAGAAGTGATGATAGGGGTTGTAATCTTGGGCGAAGCTTCCTTGGGTATTGTGGATGATGGGAAAAATTGTTTCAAATTTTTCCATTGGCCATGGCATCCGAATTGGAATGAATTAGGGTTTAACATGCTTTTGTTTTCGTTTTGATTATAGTGGCTTCTGTGATTTGGATTGATGAACGGGGTTGTTCACATTTGAGCGAGAGGATGCTCGGGGATGAAGGGTTTTGATGGTGGGTCGGTATGGTCTATCGGCATCAGGATCATCGGCGATTGGGGAGTTTTCTGGTCGAGTTGCGTTTCCAGATTTTGCCTTGGGTGCTCGATTTTGTATTGGAGGTGTTTTTAGGCTTTTGGTTGGTCGTGAGAGACGATGTGGTCGCCGCCGACTTGGGGATGGACGGAGGATGGTTCGCCGTCGTTGGTTTCGATGTGCAACGTGCACGAGTAATTTGGTGTGCACTGGAAATGGAAGATTGGGGAAGATGAGTTGGGACCGAAGTTTAGCTTGCGTTTTATTCGGGTTGGTCTCGAAAAGATGGTGTTGGGGGTTGTCTTCGGGGTAGGCACGAGTAATTTCCGTGTTTAACTCGAGTGCTGGGTTGTTTGCTCATTTGTTAAGTACTGTTACTAAAATAAAGTTGCAAAATGACTCGATTTTTAGTCATTTGTTTACTGGTTAGTTCTGTAATAATGTTAAGTTGCAATTTAACTTGACGTTGGATAAATATAAATCAAACCCTTAAAAGTGATAGTTGAATTTATTTCAAATTTAAATTGTTTTAAAAGAATTGCTTTTTAAAAGTAATTATATAATTAAATTTTGGATTTCAATTTAAAAGAATGTTTTGGAATTTAAACAATAAATCAAAGTTTAAAGTAAATTTTAAAGCAATGTTTAAAAACTTAAGTTTTAAATTTATATTGAATAAATAAGTTAAAATTAGATAGTTAAAGAGTTTTAAATTTTAATCTTGATTTCTTAACGCTTTATCTCAAATAAGGTTATTATTATGATTTTGAAATCCAAATTGAATAATTTGTTTTTAAGTTATTGAAATTTGATTTAATTCAAATAATTTATTTATGAAGATAAGTAGGGTTAATTTATCTTTGATATGAACTTATAAATACTTAATTATTATGATTTGTTGATAAGTAAAGAGTTTAATTAAGATAAATGCTTTTCTTAATTAATTAAGGAATTTCTTTAAATATAAGAAGTTAATTAATTAATTATTTAATTAATTTTAAATAATTAGTTAATTGTTTATTTAATTTTTAATAATCACTTAATTATGGATTAATTAAGTGTGATTACTTAATGAAGTAATCAATGGTTAATTATTGAATGTAATCAAGAATGGTAATTACTTATGGAAGTAATTTGAGGAAATTACTCATCGGAGTAATTAAATGGAAGAGATTAATGGGTAATCACTTGTTGTTATGAATTAAGGAATTGAACTAATATAATTGTTTTGAGTTAATTAATTATGAGTAATTAATTAATTAAAGAATCAATGATCATTTAATGATGGAATTAATTATTTGTTAAGTAATTAAGGAAAGTAATTTGAAGATAATTACTCATGTAAGTAATTAAAGGTTAATTACTTAATTAATTTAGATAATTCATTAATGTGATTAAGTAACTAATGAATTAGGTTAATTTAAGATTAATTACTAAGTGTAATTAATTGAAAATGTAATTATTATTGAAATAATTAATTAAGGATTTATTTATTAATTTAATTTATTAATAATTACTTAATGAAGTAATTAAAGGTTGATTAATTAGATTAATTAATCAAGGGTTAATATAATTAATTAAGAAGTTAATTAATTTACATAAGTAATTATAAGTTATTAATTACTGTTTATGATTAATAAGATGAATAATTACAAGTTAATTATTTAACTAATTTAAGGAATTATTAATTAATAAGGATCATTATGTTATTAATCAAGATTGATAAATAAAGTGATTAATCTAAGTGTGATTAATTAATTGTAATTAATTGAGGTTTAATGTAATTAATTATAATTGATTAATTAATGGAAGTAAATAATGGATCATTAATTATTGTAATTAATGATAGTAATTAAGGGATAATTACTGAATATGGTTAAGGTTAAGTACTTGAATGTAATTAAAGGATAATTAATCAAGGAAGATTAATTAAGGAAGATCATTAAGAGATGATTTATTTAATTATTTTGGAATAAATTAATGAAGAAGGATTAAGGTAATCCAATTGATTATGAGTTAATCAATCCTGCTTTGTGATGATTGGTTAGTATTGATTGATTGATATTGGATGATTGGTTCATATTGGGTGATTGGTTCATAATGATTTGAATATTTCTGTCATGTGATATGCTGTTTGTGAGACGAATGTTGATATGAATTATCTATTGTGATAATGTGATTCATCTATCTGTTTATATCATCCTGAATAAGTTTCACTATTTAAAACCCTTAAAACAACTTGGACATTAAAATGGCGTTTGGTTTCGGTGAGACCGAGATCGGGTTTCCATATTTGGTATCCGAAAACCACATCGATTCCAATTAGACGTTAGGTCATGAATCTAAGTGGAGCTTAGTGAAGATTCGAGGTGTAAGAACTATACGTCAGTATAACTCTATGGGTGATTCCGTAATGAGTTTGACGGAGTAGTATTATAGGTTCGAGATGGTGATTTAGAGTGCAAGGGCTATGGTCGTTGACTCTGAGGGTGATTCCAATATGAGTGCAACGAGATAGTGCCTTCGGTTTCGTTCGAACCCGGAACGAACTTGTATGGATTGAATGCTTTCAGAACATCGTCAGGTGGACGATGAGCATTCTAAGATAGATGTGTTCTATAAAGGTAATCGCAGCCTGAAGCCTCGTCAACCTAGGAATGGCTAAAACAGAGGAGGTGCAGCAAGGCTAGGTGGGTTGCGCAAATTTCAGGACAAGATTTTCCCCTGTCTAGATGTCCCTTTTTATTCGGCTGTGTGGGGCGGTTGATTCGCGACAACTGCCGGGGTTGTCTTGTTCGGGACTGTTAAGCAAGGAACGGTTTCGGCCTTGTGTTGCAAGGGAGCGGGCATACTCCTCGGTACGTTGATCTAGGCCACGTACTGTGACGGGCGGTACCCCAATAGCCCTGCCATTGATGGAAACCCATTCTACCTATGAGACCCTACGGTTTTGTTTGTATTACCCACTTTTATGGCTAATAGGTGGAATTTAATAATGTAACGATTTCGGTTATTTCTTATTTACTTGAAAACCCTAGACACTATTATAATATCACTGGATTTCCTATCAAATGTTTTGGTTAGCGTAAGGTAAAAACTTTTCTCTGTTTATGTGTAGGAAGTCTTACGTGATACCTTTTCTTTTCAAAGGTTTTTCTAAAGTTAAGCAATTTAAACTCGTTTACTCACACTAGACCCGTGTCTGACCCGAGTGTTTATTTTCTGTTTTATTAAACTCTTGGGTACTCATATTATGTATGAGTAGTCAAGTGATTCAGGTTAGCTTGACGAATTCTGGAGGAGATACGGAGCAGGAGGCTTCCACGTGTAGATATATTTTGGTTCTGCTGTATTTGTGTGTTATATGTATCTCGTGTACTTGAGTTGTATAGTTAGATAGATGTTTATAACTTTCTAACATGTGTTATATAAGATGTGTACTCTGATGTAATATGATACTATGTAATATTTATGTGATATGTTATATTTCATTCGTTCCGCTGTGAGTTCTCTGTTGTTGTTGTGTTTCTTTCTTCTCTTTCTTTTCTTCTTCTATCCCTTTCTTTCTTAATTAGTGATACGACTTTCTGGAGATAGGAAGTCGGGTCGCTACATTTGGTATCAAAGCGTTAGGTTGAGTGAATACCTAGGCTCTGGAGTAGTGTCTTTCTTGAGAGAGCGTACTTGTAATTTTTATATATGACTATGTGTGTGTGTGTGTCTATATATATATATATATATATATATATATATATATATATATATATCTACCTGATCTGTTGGGTTATCTGTTCGGATATTCCAGCATAAGTTTTAGAGGTAGATGGAGTAGTGGTGTGTGTGTGTGTAACACGACTACCACTGATGGAAGAGGTCCTTATATTTGAGGTTGGAAGTGTATTTATTGAGACTGTAGACCTAGTACCGTCTCGAGTGAGATTTGTAGTTTGGTGTAAGGTTTTCTCTGATATCCAAAGGAAATCTTTTTAAAGATTCGGAGTTTATCTTTGAAGTGTAATTTTGGATCTATCGGAAGTGCAGTGGTAAGTGATAATATCTTGATAACTGCATGATGAGATGTAGTATCCTTGGATATTTTTGAAGATGTTTTCTCTTGAAGCAGTTTTAGAAGTAGTTGAGGAGCAGTTTTTACCTACCGCAGGGAAGATTCGTCTGTATAGAAGTTGTCTGGATCTTTTGCATGGAGGTTGACTGTTCTGGAATATGAGACTAAGGTCTATGAGTTGTTTCGCTTCGGCATGGTCTCATTTGTCATTCCTTAAGGAGAGCGAGATGTTGATGCTTGGTTTGGAGTCCGAGTTTCTTGAGAGGTTGTCTGCCATCTCGATGGTCCGTTGTGTGGTTTGTTGATGGTTTTGGTTTTTGAGAAGCCTTTGGATTAGAAGTCTTTGGTTAGCTGTGGTAGCAGTGCAACTCGAAGTGTTCGGTGTGCTGACGAGAAGGTCTTTTAGCTTTGCAGTATCATCGAAGTAGAGTTTGGAAGCAGCAGTGTGGTCCGTTTCCCCGATGGCTCAGGAATCTTAGTGGTTCTTTTTTTAGCAGTCCGGGCAGTTGGTGAAAGTTTCCTTGAAGGGTTAATCTTGTTTGGAAAAGCTTTAAGTTGTTCTAATTGGTAAAGAGAGGACAGTTTCTTTGGAATCCGAACTAGGTAGGATCGCAAGAGTGACTTGCGATTGATTTGGAAATTTTATCTTGGGCAATCTTTTGTTTGAGACCGAGGGTTCTCATTTGAAAGTAGGAGTTACTGAGGTAATCAGAAGTCTGTCTACATCTGGAGTTGAGTTCCAATGTTTTGGTTCCAGAAGCGATTTTGGTGGTTAGCTTAGTAGTAGAGTTGGTGTAGCAGCTCAGAATTTTTTTTTTGGAGTTTGGATTGGTCAAATCTAGTTTTGAGTTGGATTTCTGCTGTAAGGTTGTGTGGCCGAGTCAGATGGATCACTCAGATTTTATGGATTTGATGAATAAAGTTCCCGGATATATTCGATAAGTTTGTACTTGTGTTCATCAACAGTATTATTATCTATTTCAGAATTAGAGTTGTGCAGTGGAAGCGTGATAGCAGCTGTGCAAGGAAGGAAGCAAGTTCAGTTTGCTATTTCTTGAGGAGTAGAGCTTGTGTTCTGGATTTCGACGAATCTTGGAAGACTTTTCTGTTGGATAGGATCCAGAAACTAGTTTGCTTTGGTCTAGTTGTTTCTGGAAGCATCAGTATAGGTTGTGCTGATCAAGAAGATTGGCACCCCAGGATTGTCTGTTGAGTTATACAGATATGAGATAAGGAGTTTGGAATTCGAAGTTGGATACTTCATTGTTGTTAAGATTTCTCTGGTTAAGAGAGCAGTAATTGGATGGTTAGCTCTGAGGCATTCGAGATTTCTTATCTGTATTCTGATAGGATAAGATTGGATTGCCAGTTTGGATAACTGAAATTCATTGTGTTTCACGTATCTCTGAGGGAATACGTGTATGATTCATTGTTGGTTGTTGAATCTATAGCTCAGTTGGATTTGGAAGTTGTGCTGGACTTGAGTATAGTTTGATGTTCTGTTCAGTTTGGTGGATCTAGAGGCGAGAGGAGCTCTGGATTTTGGTGGTGTAGATTGTTTAGCTTCTGTAGAGCGAGTCTCCCAGTGGTTTATACTTGGGAAACTCGAGATAGTATTAGAGATTTATTCTGATTTGCGTCAGGATAGTTAGTTAGGTTCGTTTGTTTGTTTGGTTGCTATGGTTGTTAGTAACTGGATGTTAGGAATGCTTTGCTGATTTGAAATTAAAATCTTTGCTGGGTTACTAAATTACCTTTGTTTTTAAATTTCGGGGACGAAATTCTTTTAGGGGGGGATTGTAACGACCCGGAATTTTAGGCAATATTAATTTAATAATCTATATTAATAATTAAATTGATTTGAAAATTTTTCTTTATAATTTTAATTTAAATTGGCTAATTTAATCTTTTTAAAGTTAATAAATATTTAATCTGGTAATTTTGATCAATATCTTTTTAACAATTTAATATTGATAAGAACTATTTTTCAAAGCTAATAAAATTTTGTTCTATTTATAATATATATATATTTTGATATATATTGTGTATAGCAAAATCTTTTGTTTTAAATAAAGATGAATTTTCAAATTTCAATACATATGTATGTATATGTTATAATTTGATATTGTTTTGAAATTTAATTTAAATCTATTGATAATTTATGTATGTATGAATATTGTAGTTTAAAGCATGGTTTTAAAATTAATATTTTTCAAAAGTTAATTTAGATTAATTAAATTGTTTTCAAATATAAGATAATTTTTTATTTTTAAATATGATAGTTAAAGGAGATTTAAACATTTTATTTTGTTTTCTTTTTAAATGCTTAAAATAAAATGGTTATAAATGTATAAACATAAATGTTTTAGATTTTTAAATTACATATATAAGAATGTATTTGTATTATAATTAATTTTCTAATATTTTCTTTAAAGGATTTAAACTTATATTTACGTATATAAATATTTATTAGTTAAGTAACTTAAATAAGAAAGCTTATATTATCTTTTAAATTAAATGAAAATTAATTAAAAATATTTAAAGACATGTATAGCCATGCTAAGTCTCTTTTTTTTTTTTTTTTTTTTTTTTTTTTTTGGCAAGGCCAGCCGGTTTTATAGTGGGCCGTCCACTTTTATTACGAACGTAATAAAATTTGAAGTACAGGAGTAAGGTTGAGGCACCTTAACTACTAGAAAAAGAAAGAATAAAATACAGCACAGGAGTGTGACAGCCAGTCACAACTACTAAAGTAACTAACTAGACTACGACTGCTCCGAAGAGTAAGAGACACCAGCAACATCATCGACCTGGGAAGAAACATTCCCAAGTAGACCAAAGTAAGGGCGAAACAGAACTGCAAGAGAAGGATCATAAATCACAGCATCAGAAGAGTAAATAAAAGATCGATCCCAAGATGAATCAGCTAACACGACGGAATTAACCCCAGCATACGAACCGTCCAAGTCAAGAACCAAGGAGTCACCAGAAGGACTATAATAAAGGCATCGATCGTCCAATGGATTGTCAGAAACATATCTAAAATAAGATTTATCCACCGGGTTGAATCGCATGTCAGATCGAAGATCAACCCAACAACTCTCAGTCTCAGCCCAAACAACATGAGGCAGAGAAGGATCAGGCACAACAAGGGCATCAGAAGTAAAATCACCAGGAACAGAAGCTGAAGGGCGAGCATGAGTAGGCGGCGGATCAGGGTCAGAAAAAGGATCAGGTGGGGGAACCGGGACTTTGGGTACCCATATCCTGAGCGGAGGCCGTGGAAGAGGGATCTTAGGTGGTGCAGGGGAAACAGCTGAATGCAAGCATGAAGTATCCAAATGGCCAAAAGAGTGACAGATGGTACAAATGTCAGGGACCCATCCATATCGAACACGGACATCCACCACGTGGCCCACAGCAAGTTGGACAGGAATGGAGGATGGAAGAGGCTTAAAAGGAGATATCTCTATCAGAGCTTTAGCGTACACAAGCTTATCACGCGCAACAGTATTAGAATCAAAACATTTTAATTTACCAACATTGCAAGCGATCCAGTTCAAACCAAGCAGCGGTTGGAGAGCAGATGGAATATGAGAAAAATATACCCAAACAGGGATAGAGAGAACTTGCTCACGGGCACTTGCAACAGTTGGAGACCAGGGAGTAATAATAAATGGTTTCCCATCGAAAAAGGAAGGCTCAGCTTCAAGTACACGACTGCGATCCTCAGGGGAGGAGAACAATAAGAAGTACATGGAGTCAACCAACTTAACGCGTAAGTTACCACGCAGCCGCCAGGCCTTACGACAAACAGCGGACGCGTCAAGTAGGCGTTGTTTAGGGTCCAAGAAGAAACCAACCAAATATTCTGACCAAAAGTCGATACCAGCTTGCATTACAATTGGAGGAGGGATCATCACTCCATTTTCCTCAACGATATCAAACTCGACTGGTTCGTAAACACCCGCATTACGGGGTAACGATGTAAAAAGTGAAGACCAAGGTTTGGAAGTAATAGAGGAAGGGGCAGCAGAACAACCCACTAGACCAGCAGAGGTTGCAAGAGGGGGAGAGGCTGCATTCATAGTTCCACCAGAACTCAACACAGCAATACTGGGAACATCTTTCTCATGTGCATTCTGTCGAACAACAGAGGTGCATCGAGTACTACAAAAAATATCATCAGAAGTATTATGCATTGACTCACCACCCATCACCACAGAGACACCACCATTAGCAACAGAAACAATTCCTAAGTCAACATCATTATCACCACAAACTGCAACGTCAACATTCGCACCCAAAGGCACAGAATCGCATGAAACATGAACATCAACAGACCCCAACACAGGATGCACACCAGGGCTAACGACAGGTTGCAAGCCAGGGCAAACAACAGGAGCAAGTAGCGTAGTCTTCATCAAAGGCAGAGGAGGATACTCGTCATCAGTAAGCAAAGGAGGCAACGGCACAGAATGCTTGAAAACTCTTCCAGATCTAGTTGCTGAGAGCGAAGAGAGTGGAGCATCGGGGCGGTTAGGAAGACGAGGGGAAAGGCTATGCATAGGAAAGGAAAGAGCGGCGGGAGAGAAAGGCGTTGGAAAGGAACGAAGAAGAAACAACCAAGAAGAGGGAGACGGAATCGAGCATTTATTTTCTCTGTATGATCCTTTTTCTTATTCACCCAAATTCTGCCATGCTAAGTCTCTTAATAACACTTGTTAATCACTTATGCTATATTAGTGACAACTGTAAGATTTATTAACAAGTGTCTTCAATTAAAATTTAATTTCTTTAATCTTAATAAAACATAACACTTTTCCTTTGTTTATTTTTCTAACTAAAACCAGAAATTTACTTTCTCAAATCTGAAATCAAAACTGAGATTTAAACTAAAAAGCAAATCTGAAGCAATGATCAAATCTGCATTTTTCTAAAAGAAACTGCAAATCCAACCTGCATTTCAAATAGAATGATAATCAACTCAGCAGCTTCAAGATCAATTCCAACATTTTAAAACAATAATTTAAAGGCATGCATGCGTCCAATTTCATTAGCAAGCAAGATCAAAGTATTTTTTAGAAAAATATTCAAGCCTAGAATAAAATTGAAACTATTGTGCTCTACATATTATAAACAGGTGAGTAAATTGTTTTTAAAAACAGTTTAACCTAATCATGTGTTGATCTGTGAATTGTTATTGATGTTGCATGAAAACTTTTCAATTTTTATATAATTGAATTGGCATGAATATATGTGTGAAAGCATGTCTATATGTATATTCTGTTCTCTGATGTTTCACAGGCCATATTTGCTTCAGAAATTCAAATCTCTAAATCAAATCAACATTTATCTTCAAAATATAAATGGAAGTTGTTTGTAAATGTTTAAGGATGATTTTAAAAGTGGAATTAGGATTTTTATTTGAGTAAATTATTTTTAAATGAAAATATATAGTAAGAATCATTTGCATGTCAAAAATAAATACTCATAATTTTGTAATTTGATTCCAGGAGTAGGTTAATAATTTGAAATGATGAATTTAGGTACCAAAATCAAAAAATTTAGGTTAATAACTGTTGTGATTTTGTGAGATGAACGGAATTGGTACTTTCGCCAAATTCCGGCGAACGAAGTGATGATAGGGGTTGAAATCTTGGGCGAAGCTTGCTTGGGTATTGTGGATGATGGGAAAAATGGTTTCAATTTTTT
Source organism: Allium cepa (assembly GCA_030765085.1). Lineage (NCBI taxonomy): Eukaryota > Viridiplantae > Streptophyta > Magnoliopsida > Asparagales > Amaryllidaceae > Allium > Allium cepa. Next base: position 497,106,526 of record CM060929.1, read on the forward strand.
CCATTGGCCATGGCATCCGAATTCGAATGAATTAGTGTTTAACATGCTTTTGTTTTCGGTTTGATTGTAGTGGCTTCTGTGAGTTGGATTGGTGAACGAAGTTGTTCACATTTGAGCGAGAGGATGCTCGGGGATGAAGAGTTTTTATGGTGCGGTCGGTATGGTCTATCGGCGATTGGGGAGTTTTCTGGTTGAGTTGCGTTTCCATATTTTGCCTTGGGTGCTCGATTTTGTATTGGAGGTGTTTTTAGGGTTTTGGTTGGTCGTGAGGGACGACGTGGTCACCACCGACTTGGGGATGGACGGAGGATGGTTCGCCGTCGTTGGTTTCGCTGTGCAACGTGCACGAGTAATATGGTGTGCAATGGAAATGGAAGATTGGGGAAGATGAGTTGGGACCGAAGTTTAGCTCGCGTTTTATTCGGGTTGGTCTCGAAGAGATGGTGCTGGGGGTTGTCTTCGGGGTAGGCATGAGTAATTTCCGTGTTTAACTCGAGTGCTGGTTTGTTTGCTCATTTGTTAATTACTGTTACTAAAATAAAGTTGCAAAATGACTCGAGTTTTAGTCATTTGTTTTCTGGTTAGTTCTGTAATAATGTTAAGTTGCAATTTAACTTAATGTTGGAATAAATATAAATCAAACCCTTAAAAGTGATAGTTGAATTTATTTCAAATTTAAATTGTTTTAAAAGAATTGCTTTTTGAAAGTAATTATCTAATTCAATTTTGAATTTCAATTTAAAAGAATGTTTTAGAATTTAAACAATAAATCAAAGTTTAAAGTAAATTTTAAAGGAATGTTTAAAAACTTAAGTTTTAAATTTATATTGAATAAATAAGTTCAAATTAGATAGTTAAGAGTTTTAAATTTTAATCTTGATTTCTTAATGCTTTATCTCAAATAAGGTTATTATTATGATTTTGAAATCCAAATTGAATAGTTTGTTTTTAAGTTATTGAAATTTGATTTAATTCAAAATTTATTTATGAAGATAAATAGGGTTAATTTATCTTTGATATGAACTTATAAATACTTAATTATTATGATTTGTTGATAAGTAAAGTGTTTAATTAAGATAAATGCTTTTCTTAATTAATTAAGGAATTTCTTTAAATATAAGAAGTTAATTAATTAATTAATTAATTAATTTTAAATAATTAGTTAACTGTTTATTTAATTTTTAATAATCACTTAATTATGGATTAATTAAGTGTGATTACTTAATGAAGTAATCAATGGTTAATTATTGAATGTAATTAAGAATGGTAATTACTTATGGAAGTATTTAGAGGAAATTACTCATGGGAGTAATTAAATGGGAGTAATTAAATGGGAGTGATTAATGGGTAATCACTTGTTGTTATCAATTAAGGAATTGAATTAATGTAATTGTTTTGAGTTAATTAATTATGGAGTAATTAATTAATTAAAGAATCAATGATCATTTAATGATGGAATTAATTATTTGTTAAGTAATTAACGAAATTAATTTGAAGATAATTACTTATGTAAGTAATTAAAGGTTAATTACTTAATTAATTTAGATAATTAATTAATGTGATTAATTAATTAATTAATGAGGTTAATTTAAGATTAATTACTAAGTGTAATTAATTGAAAATGTAATTAATTATTGAAGTGATTAATTAAGGATTTATTTATTAATTTAATTGATTAATAATTACTTAATGAAGTAATTAAAGGTTGATTAATTAGATTAATTAATCAAGGGCTAATATAATTTATTAAGAAGTTAATTAATTTAGATAAGTAATTATAAGTTATTAATTACTGTTTATGATTAATAAGATGATTAATTACAAGTTAATTATTTAATTAATTTAAGGAATTATTAATTAATAAGGATCATTATTCTATTAATCAAGATTGATAAATAAAGTGATTAATCTAAGTGTGATTAATTAATTATAATTAATTGAGGTTTAACGTAATTAATTATAATTGATTAATTAATGGAAGTAAATAAAGGATCATTAATTATTGTAATTAATGATAGTAATTAAGGGATAATTACTGAATATGGTTGTTATCCCGCTTTTTGGCAAAGCCGCGATACCAAAAGATCGATCGAAAACGAAGGACAGTTCGTCTCAGAGGTTGGTCATACTTTGTTTCGCTATGGATACCACTGAATTTTTTCTGAGCCCAGATTGAGCTACAATTGATAGGACACGGCAAGAAAGACCATAGGAGTCAACTTCTCAAGTTTCAAGTCAATCCAAGTTCATACGCTCGAGTTTTGATCGATTCAATTTGAAGGGGAAGGCTTAGGTTTCGAATCCATCGTTGACCAACGGTTCGAAACGATCGCTTTCGAATCCATCGTGTTCGAACCGATGGGCCTTGTGTCCATGGAGAAGTGACACAGCTCGTATCCATCATAGAAGCCATGCTTTGAACCCACCATAAAGCCTTGTTCGACTCCAAACAAGAATCCTTGTTCGAGTCCATCATTGGACATTGCTCGAACCCAAACATGGAACCTCGTTCGAACCCATCCATGAAGTCATGTTCGAACCCATCCATGATGCCAAGTTCGAACCCATCCTGTGTAGCCTCATTCGAATCCACTGGGTCAACCAACCATGATGACGTGTCTTCCATCGGTTCGAAATCGCCGAGATATATGGAGTCGAAGCGGTTAACTCGGAGTGAAGACTGGATCGATTCGAAGTTTGCGCTCCACGTGACCACGAAGACGCGTGCTATGATGGATTTGAAACCATCGGTTTGAAAGCATGGTTTCGAACCAAACAGCCATGCAATGAACCCCATTTCGAATCCATCATATCTCCCAATCTACTGATCCAAATGCCATGAAATTTTCACAGAAGCTTGCATACATGTTGAAGAATGTCCACGCCAAATTACACCTCGATTGGATGAATTCTCGATCGGTTCGAATGGAGTTCGAACCGATGCCAAGGTGGGCCCAAACTTCCTGAGGCTAGGCATGTGGGCCCCCTCACGTGCCAGAAGCGGTCTCTCGAGTTTTCAGCGAAATATCAGCAGCCTACGCCTATAAATAGAGCCCCAGGGCCAACAGAAAAGGGACTTTTGGATTCTGAAGCACCCAGACTCTGCCGGATTGAGATCTCCATCATTTGATATCATAATCTTGCTGTTAAATTCAAATTCCTAGCTGTAATCCACTGTTGATTGCTGTACCGACTTGTAATCATTGAAAGAAAGTCAATAAAAGTATAAAAACTACACAGTGGACGTAGGCAATACGCCGAACCACTATAAATTGCTTGTCTACGCGTTTATTTACATGCTATTTGGAGTTTTTGTTAGATAATCCTCTGTTTTAATTTGCATTCTTCATTTATTATCTCTTCAAAAACTTCCGACGAGTGTTGTGCCCAATTTGGTACAAACACTTTGGTGCTTTTACTGAGAAAACCCAGCTTTTCTCCTGCTCGTTGGATCTGTCGTCGATACCGGATTGAATAAATCTAAGAGAGAGATCCAGATCATTGAATCCGACTTCCTTCCCTTCTATTCAGATTTGCATAAAGTCTAGGAAAGGAATTCAATTCTCATTATGGTTACCACAAGAGCCACCTCAAACGCTGTCAATCAAGAAGAACGGGATAGACAGAATCCTGCCCCTCTACCTTCATCTAATCAAGATGCCGATGGGCAATCGGAACCGTCGGGACCGGTCACCCGACAAGAGTTGCAGTTGCTACTCCAAGAGCTGACCCAGAGTCGGCAACAACTAGAAGAACAGCTACGCGCTAACGCTGAGCTAATCAACAAGCTGGATCGCCAGAAACGAAAGAGATCCATGAGAGATCATGCTTCTCGCTCCTCCAGCGAAAGTTCTTCATCTTTTGATTATCATAACCGGCCTCCACGACCCCGGTTACATGGGAGTCGTATGCCACCCATTGGAAACCAACCGACATTGACCGTTGGACAAATAAGAGTTGGTCCGTCAGCCAGTTTCCAAACCGGACCCTCCTCCCGAGGAGGTGCCGTTCCTCGCTACGCCGCAGAATACCGCACAACAAGCGTTGCGGCTGAACCAGGGGTCGACGCTCAAGATCAGTCGGATCTGGACCGTCGTCATAGCGGTCGTACTCCTGAAACGTACGTCCCATAGGACTATGAGCCAAGAAGGCGAGACTTGGACCGTCGACGATACCCGGTTCAAGCCCAAAGTATGGAACGTGATCATACTCCGGCGTAAATGCCGGATCTTTCAACTATGATACGTCAGATGATCCGTGAGAGTCAGGGATTCACAAACGACGATTGGGGAGTTTCCCGAAGTCACACTCCCTTTACGGACGATATTCTTAATGCTGAACCCCCACGGCGATTCCGAATGCCCACTCTACCCTGTACGAGGGAACTCCGACCCCAACCAACATATTCTGAAATATGAATGGTCGATGACCGCTGCCAGAGCTGACGATGCAGTGAAGTGTCGTAGTTTCCCCATATCCTTGGGGGGCATCGCTACCATGTGGTTCACCCAACTACCACCTCGATCCATCTCTTCCTTCGATCAGTTAGCTACAAAATTCGTTGAGCAATTCCGCATGCACGTCGCAAGGCCGAAAGATGTCAACACTCTATCTAGTGTCACACAAGCTCCCGGAGAGACACTCAGACACTACATAGAAAGATTCCATACTGCATGCGCGGAGATTAGTAATCCAAACGATAACTCCATCCTTATGGCGCTGACTAAGGGGATCGACCCCGATTCCGAATTCGGCAATTGGCTAGCCGGGAAACCACCTGCGTCATTGGACCGTTTCCATGCCAAAGCAGCTCAATTCCTGCGACGGGAAGACGCGAAACAGTCTAGGAAGCAAACTGACGCAGGGCCAAATGCGAAAGGGACCCAAAGCAATGTTGCAATAAAACAGTCCGGTGAGAGCTCCGGAAAAGTTCAGTTGAACATTAAAAATAAACAAGCTCGGCGAAGAGAGAGCGTGAATCAACTTAAAAAACAAGATCAAAATCGTGGCCCGCAACGCAAAAATCCGATGTTCGACAGTTATACTCCTTTGAATACTTCACTGGAGGACTTGTATTTACGGACCCGTAATACAATTCAATATGAAAAAACTGCTCCAAGACCGTCGTCAGAGAGACAAATCCAGACGGGAAAATTTTGCAGGTTCCATGAAGGCTACGGGCACAATACGAACGAGTGTCGTCACTTAAAGGATCTTGTTGAAAAACTGGTCAGAGAAAGGAAGCTGGAACAGTTTGTGCGGACACCGCAGTCCAGAGAAGCGGGGCCATCCAATCCAATCAATGAACCCAATCGACCGAGGCAGGAGGACTCGACTTGTCCCCGTGGAAGATTGGTGATAAACGCCATCAGTGGCGGGCCTACTTACTCAGGAGCCTGGAACGACGAAGAACCTCGTCACTGTCACACATGACAAGCTCCTTCAATCTATGAATACTTGTAGTTTCTTTTATGTTCTGAAATTCGAATTTGTAATAAGGCACTGACTTTGCCACATTTTCTTATTTCAGCAAATAAAATGCTATCTCTTCAAGCTAAAGCTGTGATTCACCGAATACAAATTTCAACGATCACGACACACGAAGAGCTAAGTTCCATCAAACAATGGAATTTATTCAAATAGCGAGTGACTGCGTTACCACCGGCCACTCACTAAGTGAAACCCCAGCTCGGGGGCAAGCCAACACATCGAAGGCTGAACTGGACCAACACACGATAGTCCATCCAACAATTCGTTCCCAGAGCGTGAACGGACTCCAACTTCCCAGAGCGTGAATTGGAGTATAAACATTCAACAATTCGTTCCCAGAGCGTGAAAGGACTCCAACTTCCCAGAGTGCGAATTGGAGTATAAACATTCAACAATTCGTTCCCAGAGCGTGAACGGACTCCAACTTCCCACAGCGCGAATTGGAGTATAAACATTCAATAATTCGTTCCCAGAGTGCGAACGGACTCCAACTTCCCAGAGCGTGGATTGGAGTATAAACATTCAACAATTCGTTCCCAGAGCGTGAACGGACTCCAACTTCCCAGAGTGCGAATTGGAGTATAAACATTCAACAATTTGTTCCCAGAGCGTGAACGGACTCCAACTTCCCACGGCGCGAATTGGAGTATAAACATTCAACTATTCGTTCCCAGAGTGCGAGCGGACTCCAACTTCCCAGAGCATGAATTGGAGTATAAACATTCAACAATTCGTTCCCAGAGTGCAGACGGACTCCAACTTCCCAGAGCGTGAATTGGAGTATAAACATTCAACAATTCGTTCCCGGAGCGCGAACGAACTCCAACTTCCCAGAGCGTGAATTGGAGTATAAACATTCAACAATTCGTTCCCAGAGTGCGAACGGACTCCAACTTCCCAGAGTGTGAATTGGAGTATAAACATCAAATCCATCGTTCCCAGAGTGTGAACGAATTCCTAAAAAGCCCAAATAGGTGTGACTGACCATCTATCGGCTGACTCCAACTTCCCAGAGTGTGAACTGGAGTATAAACATAAGTTACAGGTTCCCGGAGCACGAACCGAAGCATCCGTGCTAACTCCAAGTTCCCAAAGCATGAATTGGAGTATAAACATAAATTACAGGTTCCCGGAGCGCGAACCGAAGCATCCGTGCTAACTCCAAGTTCCCAAAGCATGAATTGGAGTATAAACATAAATTACAGGTTCCCGGAGCGCGAACCGAAGCATCCGTGCTAACTCCAAGTTCCCAGAGCGTGAAGTGGAGTGTAAACATCAATTCTAGGTTCCCGGAGCGTGAACCATACTAAAAACGTCGATGACTCTCAAATTCCCATAGTGCGAACCAAGTTATCGATTACAAATTATCCTAAGTCCCCAGAATGTGGACATGTGCTTAAGGTTTGCAATAAATGCAGTCAACCACCAGAACACAAATGCTATTCCCCGAGACTATGGGGCAAGAAAGCCAAGTGTTAGTCGCTAACCAAAGTGATACAATGTCCGAAGTTCGATTATTCATCGATCACAACTTGCGACCAAGATTCTTAGACTTGGCAAATAAAAACGGATTCCACTTGACGGTAAAAACACCACAAGTGCACCGGACCGAAAACATAACACAACAAACACTTAAGCACAAAAGAAATGAGAGTTGAAACAAAGAAACTAAATTTTATTTCAACTAACTGAAGACGAGGACTTACACGTAGATAAGTTCTCCCAAAAAAAAAGAATCCCTACTGGCAGGGGCCGAACCTGCATCTATACACGGCTTACTAAAAAAAATGAAAACAAGTTCCTATCTACCAAAATATCTGCTTGGGAGGCCGAATTACTCTTTCTTTATTGGCTTCCTTATCAGCGGTTCGTCATCAGAATCGCTAGGGACGGAAATCCTTCGTTTGGACGACCTCCTCTCCGGTGGCTGCTCTTCGGCCGGGGGCATGATATCCACGTCCTCCTCAGAACTTGAATCTAAATGAAGACTCCCCGCCGGAGGAGTAGGAGGGACCGGACCCGCAACGGAAGATGGAATAGTGCCACCACCGACACTACCGCTTTGCCCCTCAGCTTCTAATTCAGCTTGAATCTCGACCAGGATCTCTTCATCACGAATCGTCTGGGCTTGGCCGGGGGCACCCGCAGTCTGCATTGAAGAGCTGGAGGTCGGTGGCAGGTCACTAATGATGAACGGCAAGTTTGTGGAGAAGCCACCCTGCTCGTCGAGCAGCTCGCTCACCATTTGCTCCTCAAGAGATAATCCGCTCCCCTGCGCCGCCTCGGTAGATACTGCAGTTACAACAGTAGTCTCAGTGGTAATGGCCTTATCCCCTTTGCTTGATTCTCGGGTCACAGCGATCGAAGCAACTCCAGTCACTAAACAAAGATAAGAAGAAGTTATCAGTAACCGCTTCAGAACAAACTCTCAATTTGGAAAACACTTGAGATAAGTTCGGAACACCTTCCCCAGTTTGACTTGCGGACGACTGAGCGGCCTCAGAAGTATGCTCCCGAATAGGAGATAACCGCGGCTGTTCTGGGTCATAAGCAGGAACAGGTTGTGTACCGATCACAGATACAGGTACTACCGAAGGTGGAGCGGTGACTTCAATAACAGTAGCATGATGCTCGATACCTGACCCCTCTCCAACCTCCAGAGATCGACCACCGATCATCTCCTTTTCTTGAGCAATAATAGCGTCGTGGAGAACTTTCTTCTCATCATCAGTCAACAAACAGTTTTCAAGTTCAAATCGGTCGACTGATTCATCCGGGTGTGCTTCCTCTTCTTCCTCGACCAATCGATTCCAAGCATTGCGGAGGTACACCGGGTAATCTTGGAGCCAGGCCAAATTTCGATGTCTCAACACGTTGACATTGTAAGTGATAAGCAAATCTTCGATATCGGCCTCCAGCCTGGCCTCCGCTTGATGAACTTTCTCTTCAACCTCCATTTCAACCGCCTAGACCTTGGCTACTGCCGCATCCCGTTCAGTCCGGAGAATCACGGCTTGTTTACACACCTCCTGGGCTGCATTGTTCGCATCATCCCTATCCTTGGCGATTTCGGTGAACTTTGACTTAAGCTTGTTCAACTCCTTTAGGTCTGCGTCCCTCTCGGCAGTAACCATGGTGTTTCGATGGCCCATGTCCTCTACCGTGGCATAGTGCTCACGTTTCATCCTGTCCATTGTTGCTTGGGCTTCATCGGCTTTTTTGATAGCCTCCATTTCGGATTTCCGAGAAGACTCAGCCTCAGTGTTTAGCACATCGATAATACGGCTCTTTTGGGCCAACTCAGCCTGCATTTTCTCAATGGTGGCCCCACGCTCAAAGGCCAGTGACGACGCTTTCTCGGCCGCCTTATACCACGCCCTGTACTGGGCATAAAAATCATGCACATAATCGTGCGCCGTCTGTTCGGCCTCCGGCGGGATTCTTTTCAAGTGAAGAGGGAAGATGTAGTTGTCAAAGCAAATATTTGGAAAGTCCTTCTTCAGTTGAGCAAGCCTGATTGCTCCTTCTCCCGAAATTTCAGTAGGAGGTTGCTCCGCAACTATTGGAGGCATTGCCTCAGATCTGGGATGGCGAGGTTCATGCCTAGAAGATTGAGAGGTCGACTGGTAGTACGAGGAATCAGAAGGACGAGGAACATGGATAGGAGGCTGTATAGGAGCTCTTGGAGGAGGGGTGCGTGATCGAGACCGATGTCTGTAATCCCTATCTCTCCGTTCTTGGCTAGAGTACCCGGAATACCTGCGATCGTAACCCCTGTCTCCTTCTCTCCGTTGTGACTCGTAGTATGAGGAAGATTGGCGAGCGTGTCGTAGGCTCCCTAGCATTGATCCACGTCCAGTCATGATATCTGCAAAGCAAAATGAGAATAAAGTTAGTGGCTTCTCGAAACCGATAACCTAAGACTCGGGACTATGTGGTGTCGTGAAATGTGTATGAATATGTATTCCCCCTGACCAACCAGAAGTGTCGACTGAGCTAGTAATAAAAGGCTCGCTCAATTCTAGAGTACGATGAAACTCCTCCAACCCGGCGTCATGCTGAAAAGACACATCATCCGGGATTGGAAGGTCGGTAAGCCCTTCGTAAAGACTTTCGGTTCGCGGAGGAGACATCTCGAAAATTCTAACTCCGGGAGAGGATCGGGCCGTGACAACCGACTTCCATCTCCCCTTCTTAGTTGACGTGACGACGGCTGCCTTGCCTTTTCTTTGCTCTTCAACATCCTAAGCCACGTCCGTAGGCTCCAACAACGGCTCGTCGTCAGTAGGAGTTCTCTCAGAGTCTGCCTCCTCGGCTATAATGACTTTAGGCTTCTTGTGCTTGACTCGTTTTTTCAAAACGGCCTTTAATGCCCCCTCAAATAGTATGCTCTGCCCTCGTTCAATCAATCCGCAAGTTCGGAGATTCCTATCCGTCAAGAGAAGCTCAATATCCCTATCTCCACTCGGGACTTCTCGAAGCACTCGCACCATCTCCCTAAAGTGCTCGCCCTCAGGTCGCTGAATCGTCGCTGTAAAAAAGAGAAAAAACATAAGTTTCACTTTGACGGCAATTGCCTTAGTAATTACTTGATAACTCAGCTACACTCACGTCTGAATAACCATCGCCGGGCAAACCCCGGAGGACACCTGACATAGAACCATTCCGTCCTATAGTAGCTCAACCTGGTCCAGGACCCAGTAACCACTTGGCAGTTCCTCACCGCTTCCAGAAATGTGAAGGAAGGATAATAACCCCGAGTTTTGAAATTGAACAAGTATCTGATCTCAATCGGGAGTGGTGGTCGATGGAGATATTCCATAAATGCAATGAACAAGCTATTGATCGACGCATATCCGTTCGGGTGCAGCTGAGATGGGGCGATCCTCAAAAACGACAATACTTCCCTTATATACTCGTTGAACGGAGGAAGTGTCCCGGCCGCACACGCATGGCGGTTGAATGCAGTATACCCTTCCGGTGGATTGTGCGGTCTATCATTCAGCCCCGGCAGTAACACATCATCCAGTGACAGGCCGTGCCTCAAGCATATTCTTCCCAACATATCTTTAGAGATATTGGATGGAATGGAATCCGATGGATTTGCAATGAACGACGCATTAGGCAATTCGTCCGGGGCTGGACCGACGATCTCAGGATCAATGTCCGGAACCTCTAGTCTCGGAGAGGCTATACCTTGAATCTCCTGCTGCTATGAACTTGACGGTTCCATAACTAGCTAACTCATGAGAAACCATCGTTAGACGACAAAGGACCCGTGCGTTCCCCAGTGTAAAGTGTATGAATGTGTGTGGTGCAGTGCCATGCATTACTTGAATAAATGTCGCATAGTTAAAGAAAATATGCAAACAACAAAGCTACGGAGTCCAGTTACAATGACCGTCATCGCTGACCGTCATCGCTAAACCGTTTATATGATGAAAATCGATTCGGATAGAAGTTGTTATAGTTCCATCGACGAGCTTCGAAAGGCGGTAAAGTATGCAGTTTAATATTCAAATCCAAATATGCAGGAATGAAGCTCGTCGGAGTTATGCGTAGAAAATGTCAAACTTTGGAATCCATCATAGAGGGTTCGAACCGATCACAAGGACCTCGTTCGAACCCAACCAAACATCACTTCATTCGAACCCATCCCAATATCACTTCGAGTCAATACACATAGACGCGCTTCGAATCGATAATCAGATGGCAAGTTCGAATCGATCGATAAGGGATGACTTCGAATCGATCATTGCTTAACAAGTTCGAACCGACAAGGAAACCCTCAACTTAACGTCGTCCACGTTCGAAACGACGACCTTCGAATTGATGCAAAGTTAGGAACTTCGAACCAATAGCTGATGGGTTCGAGTCCATCGATTCGAATGGACCCATCGAATCCATCAATCGGTGCGAACTGTGCACCCCCATAAGGTCATTCCAAGGATCGATACGAGATCCAAGAAAAAGATGCCGCCGTCATCGATTCGAACACGAGCACACGCATCGATTCGAAGTCCCCTCAGACCAGGCCTGGTTTTGTCAAAAAATGGGTTCGAAAAAACTTTGCCATTTGAATTCAAGGCTAGTTACCTATTTTGAATAATGGATTCGAGGAATTGAAGACTTGAATCTTGATTGGTTCAGTTCACGTAACACAGTGCCTTCTCCTATGGAGCTTCGAAACGATGAAGAATGCAGTAAAAACGCAAGGCAAAAGTAAAAAATAAAAAATGGCAAAACCCCCTGCTATTTATATGGAGCCCTGAAAGTAACCGAGGCGATTCGCCTCCCAGTAAACTTGACCGGTCGCAACCAGTCAAAACACGCATCGGTTCGAAATCTCCATTCGAACCCATATGCCTAAGGTTTTATCAATGCGAAACATACAATGGGCACATCAACTCGAAGCCCCTGTTCACAACTCCATCCACAAACTACCGATACGAACGATGATTTCGTATCCATCATTTCCTATCGATACGAAGGATGACTTCGTATCCATCAGCTTCAAAATTCGAATCGATTCGAACGACTACTTCGTATCCATTCTTTCATATCGGTTCGAATGTCCATTTCGAATCCATCATAGCGTAAGCGTACCGCGTCCATAACAAACGTAGATTTCGAATTCATCGATGCTCTAACTCATCGGTTCGAAAACATTACACTCACGCAATACAAATTCAATTCCTTCAGCCTTCAATATCGGTTCAGGAGAGGATCGATACGAAGGGACTTTTCAAAACAACCATCAAGCGTTGTCTCAACTCAAATTTCCAAATCGGTTCAGGAGAGAATCGATATGAAATTCTATAGCAAACCGAACTGACAACGACTCGTGGACGCACGACGTTAACAAGGTTCAAACTAACATATGTGCATATATGTCGAACTAACATTCGATTTTAAAAATTTACAGGGATCAAACACTCATCTTGTTACAAATGCAACAGCCAACGGCTAAGCACTATTATTCAGCAATCAATCATATCAACACAAGGTTACAGCAATACAGCATACGAGTTTCAACAAAAAAGAGAGCAATGATTGTTCAGAAAGAAATGGCATCTATTCAAAGCACGTCATGTTCCCACAAGACGTACTTTGGGGGGCAAAATGTTATCCCGCTTTTTGGCAAAGCCGCGATTCCAAAAGATCGATCGAAAACGAAGGACAGTTCGTCTCAGAGGTTGGTCATACTTCGTTTCGCTATGGATACCACTGAATTTTGTCCGAGCCTAGATTGAGCTACAATTGATAGGACACGGCAAGAAAGAACATAGGAGTCAACATCTCAAGTTTCAAGTCAATCCGAGTTCATACGCTCGAGTTTTGATCGTTTCAATTTGAAGGGGAAGTCATAGGTTTCGAATCCATCATTGACCAACGGTTCGAAACGATCGCTTTCGAATCCATCGTGTTCGAACCGATGGGCCTCGTGTCCATGGAGAAGTGACACAGCTCGTATCCATCACAGAAGCCATGCTTCGAACCCACCATAAAGCCTTGTTCGACTCCAAACAAGAATCCTTGTTCGAGTCCATCATTGGACATTGCTCGAACCCAAACATGGAACCTCGTTCGAACCCATCCATGAAGTCATGTTCGAACCCATCCATGATGCCAAGTTCGAACCCATCCTGTGTAGCCTCATTCGAATCCACTGAGTCAACCAACCATGATGACGTGTCTTCCATCAGTTCGAAATCCTCGAGATATATGGAGTCGAAGCGGTCAACTCGGAGTGAAGACCGGATCGATTCGAAGTTTGCGCTCCACGTCACCACGAAGACGCGTGCTATGATGGATTCTAAACCATCGGTTCAAAAGCATGGTTTCGAACCAAACAGCCATGCAATGAACCCCATTTCGAATCCATCATATCTCCCAATCTACTGATCCAAATGCCATGAAATTTTCACAGAAGCTTGCATACATGTTGAAGAATGTCCACGCCAAATTTCACCTCGATTGGATGAATTCTCGATCGGTTCGAATGGAGTTCGAACCGATGCCAAGGTGGGCCCAAACTTCCTAAGGCTGGGCATGTGGGCCCCCTCACATGCCAGAAGCGGTCTCCCGAGTTTTCAGCGAAATATCAGCAGCCTACGCCTATAAATAGAGCCCCAGGGCCAACAGAAAAGGAATTTTTGGATTCTGAAGCACCCAGACTCTGCCGGATTGAGATCTCCATCATTTGATATCATAATCTTGCTGTTAAATTCGAATTCCTAGCTGTAGTACACTGTTGATTACTGTACCGACTTGTAATCATTGAAAGAAAGTCAATAAAAGTATAAAAACTTCACAGCGAACGTAGGCAATACGCCGAACCACTATAAATTGCTTGTCTACGCATTTATTTACATTCTATTTGGAGTTTTTGTTAGATAATCCTCTGTTTTAATTTGCATTCTTCATTTATTATCTCTTCAAAAACTTCCGACGAGTGTTGTGCCTAATTTTGGTACAAACAATGGTTAAGGTTTATTACTTGAATTTAATTAAAGGATAATTAATCAAGGAAGATTAATTAAGGAATATCATTAAGAGATGATTTATTTAATTATTTTAGAATAAATTAATGAAGAAGGATTAAGGTAATCCAATCGATTATGAGTTAATCAATCCTGCTTTGTGATGATTGGTTAATATTGATTGGTTGATATTGGATGATTGGTTGATATTGGGTGATTTGTTGATATTGGATGATTTGAATATCTCTGTCATGTGATATGCTGTTTGTGAGATGAATGTTGATATGAATTATCTATTGTGATAATGTGGGTCATCTATCTGTTTATATCATCCTGAATTAGTTTAACTGTTTAAAACCCTTAAAACAACTTGGACGTTAAAATGGCGTTTGGTTTCGGTGAGACCGAGATCGAGTTTCCATATTTGGGATCCGAGAACTACATCGATTCCAATTAAACGTTAGGTCGTGAATCCAAGTGGAGCTTAGTGAAGACTCGAGGTGTAAGAACTATACGTCAGTATAACTCTGTGGGTGATTCCGTAATGAGTTTGACGGAATAGTACTTATAGGTTCGAGATGGTGATTTAGAGTGCAAGGGCTATGGTCGTTGACTCTGAATGTGATTCCAATATGAGTGCAACGAGATAGTGCCTTCGGTTTCGCTCGAACCTGGAACAAACTTGTATGGATTGAATGCTTTCAGAACATCATCAGGTGGACGATGAGCATTCTAAGATAGATGTGTTCTATAAAGGTAATCGCAGCCTGAAGCCTCATCAACCCAGGAATGGCTAAAACAGGGGAGGTGCAGCAAGGCTAGGTGGGTAGCGCCCATTTCAGGACAAGATTTTCCCCCGTCTGGTAGTCCCTTTTTACTCGATGTTTGGGGCGGTTGATTCGCGACAACTGCCGGGGTTATCTTGTTTGGGACTGTTCAGCAAGGAACGGTTCCGGTCTTGTGTTGCAGGGAAGCGGGCGTACTCCTCGGTACGTTAATCTAGGCCACGTACTGTGACGGACGGTACCCCAGTAGCCCTGCCATTGATGGAAACCCATTCTACTTACGAGACCCTACGGTTTTGTTTGTATTACCTTCTTTTGTGGCTAGTAGCTGGGATTTAATGATGTAACAATTTCGGTTATTTCTTATTTACTTGAAAACCCTAAACACTATTATAATATCACTGGATTTCCTATCAAATGTTTTGGTTAGCGTAAGGTAAAAACTTTTCCATGTTTATGTGTGGGAAGTCTTACGTGATACCTTTTCTTTTCAAAGGTTTTTCTAAAGTTAAGCAATTTAAACCCGTTTACTCACACCAAACCCCTGTCTGACCCGAGTATTCATTTTCTGTTTTATTAAACTCTTGGGTGCTCATATTATGTATGAGTAGTCAAGTGATTCAGGTTAGCTTGACGAATTCTGGAGGAGATATGGAGCAGGAGGCTTCCATGTGTAGATATATTTTGGTTCCGCTGTGTTTGTGTGTTATCTGTTTCTTGTGTACTTGAGTTGTATAGTTAGAAAGACGTTTATAACTGTCTAATATGTGTTATTTAAGATGTGTACTCCAATGTAATATGATACTATGTAATATTTATGTGATATGTTATATTTTATTCGTTCCGTTGTGAGTTCTCTGTTGTTGTTGTTGTGTTTCTTTCTTCTCTTTCTTTTCTTCTTCTATCCCTTTCTTTCTTAATTAGTGATATGACATTCTGGAGATAGAAAGTCGGGTCGCTACATGACCTCATTACATATCACTCATTCACTCACTCATTCATTCAACTCGTATTTTATATTCAACTTCACTCCAAATTGAATCCAGCATCTGAGCAGTCTGCAAAAATAAATATTGAAGCGGTAAAATTGAAAATAAAATATTTTTTCAGCATAAAATAAAATGTGAATTTTGAAAATAATATTTGCCTCATTTATTTGGGTTGTTCGTCATCATTTAAATTTGAATTCATCATACACGAACAGCTTGTGACATGCACAGTGTATCACTGTACAGACCACAAGGCCGTGCACACCAATATATGCACTTGATAAAATTACAGGGACAGGTGAGCACAAGTCAAACCCAAAACGTCGGGTTATCTCAATTGCAATAAAAATAATGTCACAATATCAGCACAAGGTCAAACCCGAGCTCCAAGCTGGATTCAACATAGGTGCAAGTTCATGAAAATGGTCAAGACAAATAAAACAAGCCTCGACCAAAATCCACATGTACAAATACAATATGAACCAAACTGTGCACAAAGGCAGTAGTACAAACTACATGAAGACAATGCACAGTGCAAACTACAACACCAATGAACAACATTAATGATCAAACACAAATGAACACAGAGAATTACAACATCAAAAGAAAACAAACTATAACTCTGACACATCTAACAATGAACTAATACAAGTGACTCATGGAAATGCAAATACACATTTACACAATGCTACAACAAAGATGAACACAACCATACAGTGAAACTCAGATCAACAAAGACTAGACAGTCCATGCATACGTACATGTCAACCAGGCAGCGAGCAAAGTCGACAAGTACTTCAAGTACGAATGCACAACCTGATGCATGAATAACACTCAGACTTGGAGTGACAAATATACGAAGTCAACATGTATGCAACAGTGAAATAAAGTGGACAGTACAACTAGTCTCAAGCAACAGTGAAATGAAGTGGACAGTACAATCCAGTCTCAACAATGCAATGGCCATGTTCAATTCAACACAGGTCAAATTAAAAATGAAATGAAACCATAACTCAAAACCAAGCAGTGAACCAGACCAGTTCAGGTTAAAGCAAGCAAGTGCACCATAAACCAAACAAGGGCAAAACTGCAAACAAAGTGAAACTGCTCATATACATGAACCAGTGCCAACAGACCAGAGTGCAAGCAGTATTACTGCAACTTGAACAAGACTCAATTGCTACCAGAACACAATGAACACAACACAAATGTACTCAATTCAACTACAAATGCACAGCATACATATGGTTCCAGTTACAACCTAAGTATGCATACATGAAACAATGAACCAGACAAGCTGTAGAGAAAAATTCAATGGCCAAAGTCGAGCACAAAGAATGAAGTCAACCACAAACTCATGATACAGTGACAATACACAAAGAAAATGCAAAGTCAAAGTCACTGCTTTCTCACAGTAGTGCAGTGGTGATGGTCGAAGACATTATTAAGTCATGGAATCGCATAAACAAAGTCGAGTGGCCGAAGTCAATAGTTCAATAACAAATGGCCAAAGTCGAACGAAATCAACATCGTCAAAATCAAGTCAAAGCCGAGGACAACAAGAAGGAGAATGGATCAAAATCAACACCGTGGTAGCCAAGAAATTGAAATCAACACCGTGTCAATCAAGAAATCATAAATATACGAAATTGATAAAGTCAGAATCAATCTCAAGCATCCAAGCAATATCAACTGGCCGAGCATAGTATTGACGAAATCAAACAACCATCAGACAAATGAGAAAATAGGGATTTGAACCCTATATAAACATTATCATCATCGGCTTTCAAATCCATCGAGTTCAAGTACGAAAGACATTAAAGCACAAAAGCATAAATTACATACCAAAGTAAAGAACTCGTCGAAGCAGCCAAAGTGAGCAACGAGGAAACGATCGATCAAAGCTACACACGAATAACCATTTAATCGGTCAATTTAAAGTCAGCACTTCAAAAAGCCCTAATTTTTAGAAACGAACGAGACTAATATTTTTCACAAGGAACGGCCCATTGTCACAAAAGAAAGGAACGGAGCATATAAAAGAGGAACCAGGCCGATAAAGAAATTAAAGAAATTGGGCAGGCTTCTATAATTTATTTGGGCTGTTATATTTAAAATTAGGGTTTATTTATTTCATTGTTTAAATGTATTTTTAATTTCTCTTTAAACCATTGTAATTACTAATCGTGTGACTATGGGACAAACTACGTGGCATAGTCTGAGAATTCGCAACTCGGTGGCTAAGTTGTGGCAGGATTTTGAGCGTAGAGTTAAGGCTAGTCGATAGCGGTTATTGCGAGTTTACGTGTGTAAGCATCTGACTGCTTAATTTCTAGAAGAAATCTAAGGGGCAGCACGTAGGCATGGTTTTTCCGTAGCTGGGTAAATACTGTGTCGTTCTATTTCTGCATTTGTTATTCTGCTATTATCTGTGCTGCTATTATTTTGATATATCTCTGTTGAAATAATTTTATAAGATTCCCCAATAATTTTTACAATTAATAGCATCACCCTATTCACCCCCCTCAAGGGTGAAATCGATCCTACAAGTGGTATCAGAACTAGGAATAGAAGTCAGCTTTTGTTTTTAAAATTTTGATTTTTTTTCAAAAATCAATTTTTGTTGAATTTTTCAAATGGCTTCTTTTAATAATGCTTTTGCTGAGGGTCAGTCCATAGCTAGACCACCAATGTTCAATGGTGAATACGCCTACTGGAAAAATATTGTTGAGACCGGTTATAGAGCACCAACTATAATTGTAGATAATCAGGAAATAGATAAATCGATGGATCAATGGACAGAACTAGAAAATAAATTACAAAATGCTAATGCTAAAGCTATGAATTCTATCATCTGTTCATTGGATCAATTTGAATTTAATCGTGTCTTACATTGTCTAATTGCGCAGGAAATACGGCACACACTCGAAGTGACTCACGAAGGAACGTCTCAAGTCAAAGAATCTCGCCTTGCCATGCTAAGCAATGAATGTGAGAATTTCACAATGTCCAAGGAAGAAAATGTCAAAGAGATGTACAGACGACTTTCCAATATTGTATACAAATCAAAAGCTCTTGGAAAATCATAAACGGAATTGAAAATAGTTCGAAAAATTCTCAGAGTCCTTCCACGGAGTTTTGAAGCAAAAGTCACAGGCATTCAAGAATCGAAAGATTTAAAACAAATTAAAGTTGAAGAACTCATCGAAATTCTCACCACTTATGAGCTACAAATGAAATTCAATGAAGACCGTGAAGGAGAAGATACTCGAAAGAAATCAATAGCTCTCAAAGGAACAACTGAAAGTGATGATGATGACAATGATGATGGAGAAGCAGAGTTGAAAATGGCAATAAAGAAATAAAAAAGGTGGAACCGCAGATACGGAAATCCGGTTCTAAATCAAAAATTAAAAAGCAGAATAATCAAAATTTTAGATAATAAAGAACAGCTAAAAATCATCTATCATAAGTGCAACCAACCCGGACATATCAAGCCCAATTGTCCTCAAAATCGACGCGACTTTGAAAAGAAATCAAAAGGGAGAAGTTTTGCAGCCACGTGGAATACAAGTGATGAAGATAATCAAAGTACTAGCAGTGAGAGTGAGAAAGCAGATATGTGCCTTCAAGGTAATATAACCGATAGCGACGATGACAAGCCAAGCGAGGTATCAAAGCTCACTCACTCACAACTACTTATATATTTCCACAAAGTAAATGGTTGTTTTGAAAGACATAGGGAGAAATATGCTAAAATTGAATCACAAAGAGATAGTTTGATAGAAGTAAATGACCAGCTTGAACAATTAGTTAAAACCTATCAAAGTAGGATCCCTAATTGTGATAAATGTCCAACATTCAAAGAAGAAATTAAAAAATCAGAAATTAATATAAAATCACTTGAAAATGAAATTCTGATTTTGAAAGAGAGTGAAAATACTAGGAGAGAGAACTCTATTAAAAAGTGCAAACAATTATTGAACGAAAATGAATCTCCCAAAACACAAATCCAACAACTGTCAATGACTTAAGATAAATTTTCAAAAAGTGAAAAATCGTTGAATATGCTATTAGGAAAACAAACTTTTAGTACAGTTGGACAAGGACTTGGATATAATCAATTTGAAAATGTTAGAAACGAAATTTATCAAGTCAATTCAATGTGCACAATTTGTAGAAAATTTGAACACGATCAAAACAATTATTGGTATAGACCCAAACAAAACTATGCCAATTTGGGTTCCAAAAGGAACAAATATAAAATCTCTCAAAGTTAAACAAATCTGGGTGCCGAAAGAAACATATATAAATAGTTTTGGGTCTCCACAAAATTATTTTCAAAATATTCTGCCACTAACAATCATGCACCTATAAAAACAAATTAGTCACAAAAATCTTTTATCGCGTAGGAGTGGTGGCAGGCTAAGGAACAACAACGGTACTATCTGGATTCTGGCTATTCCAGAAACACAACGGGCGACAGAGCAAAGTTCTGTAGCCAGTACAAAGGTGACAGAATCACAATGGGAAACAACGAAAAATTATCGTAAAGGTAAAATAGGCAATGGTATATTTTGAACGATATATTAAATGTGATAATCTGCACCGTAGTCTGAATTAAATCAGCCAATAATGTGATGATAAAATAAATGATGATTTTGATTCTGACTTATTCTGAATTGTTGACCAATTATATTCTTATGCCAAGAATGCTATAAAAATCTCTAGAGTCTTTGAATTACTTCGTATATATTAGTTTGGATTAATAATAGTGTTTTATTGGATGATAATACATTTGGTTATTCTACGGTTGACTCTATATTCACCATTTTATATTATTTACACGGCTTCAATTCAAATTCAAGAGAATTTCATTTAAAAAGCTGTTAAAATTGATTTTAAGATATTTTGGTGCACACTTCATGGTATGGTCTATCAAATTCAGTTAATGATAAGTTTGACTGAAAAGAAATTCTGATGCAGATTACACTGGTAATCTAGTTGATAGAAATTACTAGTGGAACATGATTTATGACACTTAGTAACTGCATCGTTTTTCAAAGAAAATATCTACATATTTTTCATTTCAAATCAAATAGCAGAAATTTTTCTCATAAAACCCGTTCTAGAAAATCATTTTTGACCTTGTTTTTAGATTGGTCATTTTTAGAAAAATTGATTTTATAATTATTTTTGAATTTGATTTTAAATTTGACTAATCTGACTCCCTAATGATTATCAAATGATAAATAGTGGTTGAAAAAGTGATGAGTGTTAATATTAATCATATATTATGACTTGAGATGGTATATTTAGTAAATTTCTTTAGAAATTTGAACAAGAATTATAAAAACTTTTTTTGGTAAAAATCCATGACCATCTCTATTTCTATCATATTTCTAACGACCATCACTCATCAAAATTCTATATAGTTTGTCGTTATGTGGTACTTTAAATAGGAATCATTCGTTTTTCATTTTATAATTATTTAATAAAAAATAATAATAATAATAAAGTAAAACAAAATAAAATCCAAAGTATTCACTCACATTTAAAAGTCCTCACGGTTATGCATAGGTGAATTACTTGGAATTTGTTATGTGCTTCCATGCTCATTTAAAAGTCCTCATTGTTATGCATGTATGGAACGCATATCAAAATTGATTTTTTAAATAAACAAGTTGATTCTAATCCCATTTAAAAGTCCTCACGGTTATGCGTGGTTAGAAGATACTTGAATTCATTTTTTTAAATAAAATCGAAATACTACTAATTTCATTTAAAAGTCCTAACGGTTATGCATGGTTGGTAGATATTCAAATTCCTGATATAAATATACCACAAATTGACACAACTGTATGGGTGTATATGATGACATCATTCCCATCATTCTAAAAGTGGAATATGCGCCTAACATAGTATTTATGATTTTTGTTTGATTTTTTATTGAAATTTAATATTTATATTCGATTGAGTTTTAATGTTGTATTAATGTTTATCACTTTATCCCCACTTTTCTAACACTATTGCTCTTTTGCTGATAACAAAAGGAGGGGAAAAAAGTTAAGATTTTGTCAAATAAAATCAAGCAAAGGTCAAATATTTTCTATTTGCATCTAGGCTCATTTGCAAATTTTTAATTGTATGCATATATGAAGGGGGAGCTTTGTGTAGAGAGGAAGCATTTAAATAGGGGAGCAAATAGAGTATATCAATGATCAAATACATTTAACATATTCAAAATCTTAAATATATGTTTGTTATCATCAAAAGGGGGAGATTGTTGAATATGCGAGTATATGATTTTGTTTGATGATAATAAACATATATAATCATTTAAATGTAGTTGTTAATGTACTATTTTATTTTTCATCGATTAAATAAATATTTTGCCGAATAAAATAAATAACACTGAATTTGAATTCAAACAGAAATTTTATTCAAACAAATATTTATTACAATTTTTGAATAGTACAAATTTCAAGCTCTCACTATATATATACACAACTTCATTTACAATACAATTTTAATTACATCACGATTCACATTTACATTTGACCTCACTACATATCACTCATTCACTCACTCATTCATTCAACTCGTATTTTATCTTCAACTTCACTCCAAATTGAATCGAGACCTGAGCAATCTACAAAAATAAATATTGAAGCAGTAAAACTAAAAATAAAATATTTTTGCAGTATAAAATAAAATGTGAATTTTGAAAATAATATTTGCCTCGGTTATTTGGGTTGTTCGTCATCATTTAAATTTGAATTCATCATACACGAACAGCTTGTGACATGCACAGTGTATCACTGTACATGCCACAAGGCCGTGCACACCAATATATACACTGATAAAATTACAGGGACAGGTGAGCACAGGTCAAACCCAAAACACCGGGTTCAACTCAAGTGCAATAAAAATAATGTCATAATATCAGCTCAAGGTCAAACTCGAGCTTCAAGCTGGATTCAACACAGGTGCAAGTTCATGAAAATGATCAAGACAACTAAAAAAAGCCTCGACCAAAATCCAAATGTACAAATGCAATATGAACCAAACAGTGCTCAAAGGCAGTAGTACAAACTACATGAAGACAATGCACAGCGCAAACTACAACACCAATGAACAACATGAATGATCAAACTCAAATTAACACAGAGAATTACAACATCAAAAAAAAACTATAACTCTGACACATATAACAATAAACTAATACAAGTGACTCATGGAAATGCAAATACACATGTACACAATGCTACAACAAAGATGAACACAACCATACCATGAAACTCAGATCAACTGTAATATCCCGAAATTTTGGACAATATAAATTTAATAATCTGTGTTTAAATTTATATTGAATTGATAATTTTTGTTAATAAATTTGATTTGATTTAATAATCTTCTTTATTTAAATATTTAATTTGTGAATTTATTTTTAATAAACTGATAAATCTATTTTCTATTTAATAATGTATATGTATTTATATATATTTTAAATAGACAAGTTATTTTTAATTAAATTAGTATAGCATAATTTTAATGTTTTGAATTTAGGAATTGTGATTTATTTTTGGATTTAAGCTTTTCAAAAATATTTAATAAAATGCTAAATGATTTTAAATGTGTAAGATAAATGTTTTATTGGTTTAAAATTCATTTTAACTTAAGTTTGAATATTAAATAAGTTACAAAAATGTTTGTTTTATTCTTTTTTAAATATTGGTTTATAAAATGTGATTTGTAAATATAATATGAAATTTAAAATACAATTTAAAATATGAAACATGTATTCATGTAAGTTGTAATCTTTTTTATAAATCCATTTTTTATTATTTAAAGGTATCTTTGATAAATGATTTATTTGTATATTATTTTCATTTATAATAATACTTTGTTTTATTCTTTTAAAATTATTTATCTATATATAACTAAATATTTATAAACTAAATAACTAAGCTTAATATTTCATTAACTCTAATTATAAATACTAATTAATTTAAGAAGACATGTGTAAGTAATTTAAGACTAATCTAATATGTGTTAAATGTTTAAACAAAGATACTTACAAGTGTTAACACTTAAGACAAGTGTCATGTTTCAATTTTTATTTTTTTCTTTGATTTATAAATTAAATCAAAATATTGTTATAAAACTTGCATCTTTTCATTTCTTTTCCTTTTCTTCATTTTCATCTAAGGATTCTCAGCTGAAAACTCTTCATATAAAAAAAAATATCTAAATCCCTGTAACACTCTTCAAATCAGTAACCCATACATTTCAAACAAATTGTAAAACCTGCATTACAAACAAGCCTGCAGCTCCTCAAAATGCAAAATACAAGCCTGCATGTTTTCAAAAACAATCTGGGATTTGAAACTGTAATTCCAAGTTGCGTCTGCATTCAAGCAACCTGCATTTAAATCTGGAAGCATCATTTAAAAACAAAGATTAAAAGCATCAAATTTGAAGCAAGTTTACCTGCATAGCAATCCGTTCCTCAAATACTTTGCAACCTGCATTTTTCTGGAACATGTAATTGAATCTGGGCTCTGCACAATTAAGGTGAGTAACTCATTTTAAAATTTATTTAATAGGTAATCTTGTATATGCTTTTTAAATTAGAGATGAATTTATATGAAATTTCTATGAATATTTTACCTGTAAATATATGCATGTATACCTGATGTTAACTGAACCATGTCTGTGTTTCAAAACCCCAAGCTCCTGATTGATTTCTTGAATTCTTCCCTTTAACTTGTTCCTGTTATGACTTAAAAAAATTTAATAAAATCTGTTTATTTTAGAATAGGGTAAGTATAAATTTTATATAAATTAAATAGAATTATCTAAAATTTGGAAAATTAAGATTCACAGAGCAAATTAGCATAGAGTAAAATTCAAACTTTATAATTTAATGTTTCAGATTTATAAATAGAATCATCAAGTAAATACATGAATTTTAAATCAAATACTACAATTTTTAGTGATTTAAATGAAGAGAAGATTTGAATTTACTATATTTTACATATTGGTCAAGTTTAGTTGATGCATGCATTTGATTTGGCTGAAATTGTTTCTGAAGATAGTGTAGCCATCAAAGATCATAAGAAAATTTCTGAATTGGATTGCAATTCAATTTTGAGATTTTAATTTGGGATTTTTGGTTATGAACCCTAGTTTTACTGGGTTTATGAATTTGGGTACTGCGGCTTCAATAATTGATCGAGTTCAAAGATATTTTGGGTATTGTTAGATGATGTACTGATGAAGTTGTTGACGGAGTTTCAACGGTGACGGTGGTCGGAGGTGATTGGTTGAAGCGTTGACAGGTTGGAATGTTAGGTCTCTGTATTGTTCCAGGTTTGGGAATTTTGGTCGTGGTCTTGAATTTGAGAAAGTGTCGATCTGGTTGTTGTTTGGTTGGTCGTAGGAGTTGAACGTTGACCAAGGGAAGGTCGCGAAGTTGGTCATGGGTGGCCGGAGGCACTGTACACGTGCACAATGTACTTTGTGATGGTGATGTAAGCTGTTGGTTGGAGTTGGGATTTTATCTCGAGTAATTCTCGAGTAAAGGAAAGATTTGCTCGAAGATGAATTGTTTTTGACCCGAAGTAAATTCAAGTTTGCTCGGGTATACTTCATTGTTTCAGGTTTTAGGAAATTTAACAGAACCTGTTTTATTTTTCTACTAAGAAGCAAGTTTAAATGCAAATTGAAATCTGAAACTATGTTTGAATCTAGAATTGAATTTGAATTCTATAAGTTTAAATTTGGGTCTCTGAAATAAATTTTAAAATTCTTTTAAATTCTAATTGATTTTAAACAGAACAGAAACTATTTTCTGTTTTATTTAAATTTAAAAGTAAGTTTAAAATTTTAAGATTAAGTTCAAACAGGAATTTTCAAACCTGAAATGTAATTATGAATTCAATAATTTAAATCTTGGAGTTTGAATCATTTTTGAATTCAAAAATGTAAGATGTTTTAAATTAAGACAAAAAACTGTTTTACTTTAATGTTAGTTTTAAAAATAAATAAGTTTTAAATTTAAATTTGTTTAACTATTTTAGGAAAGGTTAAATAATTTGAATTTAAAAATGAAGATGGAAGAGTAAGTAATGTTTTAAATTTTTAAGTTTAAATCTGAAATGAAAATTTAAATTGTGTTTCAGTTTGAAATTTAAAAAGAAATTTTTAAATTGAATTTTGTTTGAAACAAATTGTCTAAATTACTTTGTATAAAGAAGGATGTTTCTTAATTTAGAATTCAAGAATTTGATTTCATTTAAATTATTAAATTAATTTAAATGGAATATTAATTATTTAATTAATGAATAATATGGATGATTAATTAAGTAATTAATAATTTTTAAGTTAATTAATTAGATTTGAGATTAAATAATTAAGGTTAATTAATCTATAATTAAGGATGGTTAATTAAATTTTAATTAATGATTAAGATTTATTTAATCAAGTAATTAAAGAAAATTAAGATTTTAAATAACACTTATAATTAGAGATTAATTAAATTATAATTAAATATTAATTAATTGATAATTATTAATAATTAATATGAGTTAATTTCTTAATTAAGCAATTAAGAAATGTTAATGAAGGTCATTAACTTAAGATTATTTAAACAATTAATTAATGTGATTAATTTTGATAATTAATTAAATTAATTAATTAATAATAATCAATTGTTTAAGTTTAATTACTTAATGAAAGTATTAATGAATTAATTACTTGGTGTAATTAATTTGATTAATGTGATTAGTTTAGATTAATTAAGTTAAATTAATTTAAACATTTGTGGATTGTTGATAATTACTTTATGGGTTTGTAATTACTTAAGGAAGTAATTAATTAAATAATTACTGAATGTAATTAAAGATATTTATTATAGAAGTAATTTGAAAATTAATCAAGGAATTAATTTAAATAATTAATTATGAGAAATTAATTATGGGATGAGTAATTAATGTAGTTAATTACTAAATGATTATTAATCATGGGTGGTTAATATATATATGGTTTAAATTGAAGATTAATTACTTATGTAATTAATTTATATAGTGATTGATTAAATGTAGTTAGAAATCATTAATTAATTAATTAATGATGTAATTTGGAATTGATTAATTAAGGAATAATTAAAAATGAATAAATGATTTACGTAATTAACTTTAGTTAATTGATTAAGTAATTAACTTGTGTAATTAATATTAAAGGCTAATTATTTATTGTAATTAGGGAATTATTAATCAGTAATGATTAAGTGAAATGAATATTGAGATGATAAATTGATTTGTAATCAATTAAAGATTAAGATAAGAAGAATTTTAATGAAGAAGTAATTAATTTAATTCATTTTAAATTAATTAGAGTTTAGGTAATTAATTTAAATTCATTTTAAATTAATTATAAATGGAATGATCATTAGATCATTGTTTATGTTTGATGATTGGTATTGATTGCCATGTATGGTTCGTAATCTCAGCTATGATATGAGTAGTGTATGTGATATGGATGCATTGGTTGTTTTTGGATGATAATATGGATTATCTGATTATAATATGAATTATCTGTTGATAATGATAATGTTGATTATCTATTGTGTGGTAAATTATCTATCTGTGCATATTTAGATAATGAATTGAATTGTTTTAAACTTAAAACAACTTGGACTTAAAAGACACGTTTTGGATTTCGATGAGACCGGGATCGGGTTTCCATATTTGGATATCCGAAAACCACATCGATTTCAAATTAACGTTAGGTCGTTAATTCAAGAGGAGCGAGTGAAGACTCGAGGTGTAAGGGCTATACGTCAGTATAACTCTGTGGGTGATTCCGTAATGAGTTTGACGGAATAGTACTTATAGATTCGAGATGGTGATTCAGAGTGCAAGGATTATTGTCGTTAACTATGAGGGTGATTCCAATACGAGTGTAATGAGATAATGCCTTCGGTTTCGTTCGAACCCGGAACGAACTTGTATGGATTGAATGCTTTCAGAACATCGTCAGGTGGACGATGAGCATTCTAAGTGATATGTCCTATAAAGGAAATCGTAGCCTCAAGCCTCATCAACCGGGAATGGCTAAAACAGGGGAGGTGAAGCAAAGCTTCATGGGTATCCCTCACTTGAGAACAAGATTTATCCCTGTCTAGAGGTCCCTTTATTTTCGGCTTAGTGGTGCGGTTGCTGATCACAACTGCGGGGTTGTCTTGTTTGGAACTGTTCGGTAAGGAATGGGTCCAGCTTTGTGTTGCAGAGGAGCGGGTGTACTCCTCGATACGGTGATCTAGGCCACGTACTGTGACGGGCGGTACCCCAGTAGCCCAGCCATTGATGGAATCCAAAATCCAATAAGTGTCGTACATATAAGATGTGCCCAACTATGTTGGAACGTGAGATGTAAGCATTCCAGCTATTTCTGTATTTTACTTGAAAACCCTAGACACTATTATAATATCATCGGATTTCCTATCAAATGTTTTGGTTAGCGTAAGGTAAAATCTTTTCCATGTTTATGTGTGGGAAGTCTTACGTGATACCTTTTCTTTTCAAAAGGTTTTTCAAAGTGAAGCAACTTTAACCTGTTACTCACACCAGAACCATGTCTGACCCGGAGTTATTTCTGTTTTTTTTTCTTTAACTCTTGGGTACTCAAATTTTTGCGAGTAGCCAAGGGAATTCAGGTTAGCTTTGATGAATTGTGGAGGAGCAAATGGAGCAGGAGGCTTCTGCATTATAATTATTTAGTTTTCCGCTGTGTTGGTATCTCTGAGTGTTTCTATATTGTGATTGAGTTGTAATAACTAGACAGGTGTATATAACTGTCTAGTATATGTTGTATTGTCTGTGTAACTCAGATATTTGATGTATACTATGTAATACTTATGTTTTTAATATAATTTATTCGTTCCGTTGTTGAGATTCTAGTGTTGTTTCTTCTTTCTCTTCTTTCTTTTGTCTTTTCTATCCCTTTCTTTCTTAAGGATGATACGACTTTTTGTAGAGAAAAATTCCGGTCGTCTCATCAACAAAGACTAGACAGTCCATGCATACATACATGTCAACCAGGCAGCGAGCAAAGTCGACAAGTACTTCAAGTACGAATGCACAACCTGATGCATGAATAACACTCAGACTTGGAGTGACAAATATACGAAGTCAAAATGTATGCAACAGTGAAAAGAAGTGGATGGTACAACCCAGTCACAAGCAATCGTGAAATGAAGTGGACAGTACAATCCAGTCTCAACAATGCAATGGCCATGTTCAATTCAACATAGGTGCAAATTAAAAATGAAATGAAACCAGAACTCAAAACCAAGCAATGAACCAGACCAGTTCAGGTTAGAGCAAGCAAGTGCAACACAAACCAAACAAGGGCAAAACTGCAAACAAAGTGAAACTGCTCATATACAGGAACCAGTGCCAATAGACCAGAGTGCAAGTAGTATTACTGCAACTTGAATAAGACTCGAGTGCTACCAGAACACAATGAACACAACACAAATGTACTCAATTCAACTACAAATGCACATCATACATATGGTTCCAGTTACAACCTAAGTATGCGTACATGAAACAATGAACCAAACAAGCTGCAGAGAAAAATTCAATGGCCAAAGTCTAGCTCAAAGATTGAAGTCAACCACAAACTCATGATACAGTGAACTACATAATGAACATGTATGCAATGACAATACACAAAGAAAATGCAAAGTTAAAGTCACTGTTTTCTCACAGTAGTGCAATGGTGATGGTCGAAGACATTATTAAGTCATGGAATCACATAAATAAATTCAAGTGACCGTAGTCAATAGTTCAATATCAATTGGCCAAAGTCGAACGAAATCAACATCGTCAAAATCAAGTCAAAGCCCAGGGCAACAAGAATGAGAACGGATGAAAATCAACACCGTGGTAGCCAAGAAATTGAAATCAACACCGTGTTAACCAAGAAATCATAAATATGCGAAATTGATAAAGTTAGAATCAATCTCAAGCATCCAAGCAATATCAACCGGCTGAGCATAGTATTGACGAAATCAAAGAACGATCAGACGGAAGAGAAAATAGGGATTCGAACCCTATATAAACATTATGATCATCGGCTTTCAAATCCATCGAGTTCAAGTACGAAAAACATTAAAGCACAAAAGTATAAATTACATACCAAAGCCAAAATTGAACTCATCGAAGCAGCCGAAGTGAGCAACGAGGAAATGATCGATCAGAGCTACATGCGTATAGCCATTTAATCGATCAATTTAAAGTCGGCACTTCAAAATGCCCTAATTTTTAGAAACGAACGAGGCTAATATTTTTCATAAGGAACGGCCGCCATTTTCACAAAAGAAAGGAACGGAGCATATAAAAGAGGAACCAGGACGATAAAGAAATAAAAGAAATTGGGCCGGCTTCTATAATTTATTTGGGATGTTATATTTAAAATTAGGGTTTATTTATTTCATTGTTTAAACGTGTTTTTAATTTCTCTTTAAACCGTTGTAATTACTAGTCGTGTGACTAGGAGACAAACTATGTGGCGTAGTTTGAGAATTCGCAACTCAGTGGCTGAGTTATGGCAGGGTTTTGAGCGTAGAGTTAAGACTAGTCGATAGCGGGTGTCGCGAGTTTACGTATGTAGGTGTCTGACTGCTTAATTTCTAGTAGAAACCTTGGGGGCAGCACGTAGGCAGGGTTTTATCGAAGCTGGGTAAATTATGTGTTATTCTTCTATTATCTGTGCTGCTATTATTTTGATATATCTGTGTTGAAATACTTTTATAAGCTTCCGCAATAATTTTTATAATTAATAGCATCACCCTATTTACCCCCCTCCTAGGGTGAAATCAATCCTACAAGTGGTATCAAAGCAAGAAATAGAAGTCAGCTTTTGTTTTTAATATTTTGATTTTTTTTCAAAAAATCAAGTTTTGTTGAATTTTTAAAATAGCTCCTTTTAATAATGCTTTTGCTGAGGGTTCGTCTATAGTTAGACCACCAATGTTCAATGGTGAATACTCCTACTGGAAAAATAGAATGAAAATTTTTCTAAAAGCCATTGACGCTTGGAATATTGTTGAGACTGGTTATAGAGCACCAACTATAATTGTAGATAATCAGGAAACAGATAAATCGATGGACCAATAGACAGAACTGAAAATAAATTATAAAATGCTAATGCTAAAGTTATGAATTTCATCTGTTCATTGGATTAATTTGAATTTAATTGTGTCTCACATTGTCTAATTGCGTAGGAAGTATGGCCACACTTGAAGTGACTCACGAAGGAACGTCTCAAGTCAAAGAATCTCGCCTTGCCATGCTAAGCAGAGAATACAAGAATTTCACAATGGCCAAGGAAGAAAATGTCAAAGAGATGTACGGACGACTTTCCAATATTGTATGCAAATCAAAAGCTCTTGGAAAATCATACACGGAATTGGAAATAGTTCGAAAAATTCTCAGAGTCCTTCCACGGAGTTTTGAAGCAAAAGTCACAGGCATTCAAGAATCGAAAGATTTAAAACAAATGAAAGTTGAAGAACTCATCGGAAATCTCACCACTTATGAGCTAGAAATGAAATTCAAGGATGAGCGTGAAGGAGAAGATACTCGAAAGAAATCTCAAAGGCAAAACTGAAAGTGATGACGACGACGACGATGATGATGGAGCAGCAGAGTTGGAAATGGTAATAAAGAAATTAAAAAGGTGGAACCGCAGATATGGAAATCCAGCTCTAAATCAAAAATTAAAAAGCAGAATAATCAAAGTTTTAGATAACACAGAACAGCTAAAAATCATCTGTCATAAGTGCAACCAACCCGGACACATCGAGCCCAATTGTCCTCAAAATCGATGCGACTTTGAAATGAAATCAAAAAGGAGAAGTTATGCAGCCACGTGGAATACAAGTGATGAAGATAATCAAAGTACAAGCAGTGAGAGTGAGAAAGCAGATATGTGCCTTCAAGGTAATATAACTGATAGCGACGATGACGAGCCAAGTAAGGTATCAAAACTCACTCACTCACAACTACTTATATATTTCCATGAAATGGCTGTTTTGAAAGACTTAGGGAGAAATATGCTAAAATTGAATCACAAAGAGATAGTTTGATAGAAGTAAATGACCAGCTTGAACAATTAGTTAAAACCTATCAAAATAGGATCCCTAAGTGTGACAAGTGTCCAACATTCAAAGAAGAAATAAAAAAAATCAGAAATTAATATAAAATCCCTTGAAAATGAAATTCTGATTTTGAAAGAGAATGAAAATACTAGGAGAGAGAACTCTATTAAAAAGTGCACACAATTATTGAACGAAAATGAATCTCTCAAAACACAAGTCCAACAACTATCAACGACTTCAAATAAATTTTCAAAAAGTGAAAAATCGTTGAATTTGCTATTAGGAAAACAAACTGTTAATATACTTAGACAAGGACTTGGATATATTCAATCTGAAAATGTTAGAAATGAAATTAATCAAGTCTATTCAATGTGCACAATTTGCAGAAAATTTGTACACGATCAACACAATTGTTGGTATAGACCCAAACATGTGAAAACTATACCAATTTGGGTTCCAAAAGGCACAAATATAAAATCTCTCAAAGTTAAACAAATCTGGGTGCCGAAAGGAACATATATAAATAGTTTGGGTCTCCATAAAATTATTTTTCACAATATTCTGCACTAACAATCATGGACCTATAAAAACAAATAGCTCACAAAAAAATTTATCGTGTAGGAGTGGTGGCAGGCTAAGGAACAACAACAGTGTTATCTGGATTCTAGCTGTTTCAGAAATACAACGGATGACAAAGCAAAGTTCCTTGGCCTAATACAAAGGTGACAAAATCACAATGGGCAACAACGAAAAATTATCGTAAATGTAAAACAGGTAATGGTTTATTTTGAACGATATACTAAATGTGATAATCTGCATCGTAGTCTGAATTAAATCAGCCAATAATGTGATGATAAAATAAATGATGACTTTGATTTTGACTTATTCCAAATTGTTGGCCAATTATGTTCTTATGCTAAGAACACTACAAAAATCTCTAGAGTCTTTGAATTACTTCATATATAATAGTTTGGATTAATAATAGTGTTTTATTGGATGATAATACATTTAGTTATTCTACGGCTGACTCTATATTCACGGTTTTTGATTATTTACACGGCTTCAATTCAAATTCTAGGGTATTTCATTTAAAAAGCTGTTAAAATTGATTTTAAGATATTTTGATGCACAATTCATGGTCTGGTCTATCAAATTCAATTAATGATAAGTTTGAGTGAAAAGAAATTCTGATGCAGATTACACTGGTAATCTAGTTGATAGAAATTACTAGTGGAACGTGATTTATGACACTTAGTAAGTGCATCGTTTTTCAAAGAAAATATCTGCATATTTTTCATTTCAAATAATTTTCAAATAGCAGAAATTTTTCTCATAAACCCCTTCTAGAAAATCATTTTGACCTTGTTTTCAGATTGGTCATTTTTATAAAAATTGATTTTATAATTATTTCTGAATTTGATTTTAAATAACTACATTGACTAATCTTACTCCCTAATGATTATCAAAAGGATAAATAGTGGTTGAAAAAGTGATGAGTGTTAATATTAATCATATATTATAACTTGAGACGGTATATTTAGTAAATTTCTTTAGAAATTTGAACAAGAATTATAAAAACTTTTTATTGGCAAAAATTCCATGACCATCTCTATTTCTGTCATATTTCTAACGACCATCACTCATCAAAATTCTATATAGTTTGTCGATATGTGGTACTTTAAATAGGAATCATTCGTTTTTCATTTTATATTTTTAATAAAAAATAATAATAATAATAATAAAATAAAATCCAAAGTATTCACTCTCATTTAAAAGTCCTCACGGTTATGCATGGGTGAATTTCTTGGAATTTGTTATGTGCTTCCATGCTCATTTAAAAATCCTCACGGTTATGCATGTTTGGAACGCATATCAAGATTTTTTAAATAAACAAGTTGATTCTAATCCCATTTAAAAGTCCTCACGGTTAGGCGTGGTTAGAAGATACTTGAATTCGTTTTTTTAAATAAAATCGGAATACTACTAATTTCATTTAAAAGTCCTAACGGTTATGCATGGTTGGTAGATATTCAAATTCTTAATATGAATATACCATAAATAGACACAACTGTATGGTTTTATATGATGACATCATTCCCATCATTCTAAAAGTGGAATATGCGCCTAACATAGTATTTATGATTTTTTTTTTTTTGATTTTTTATTGAAATTTAATATTTATATTCGATTGAGTTTTAATATTGTATTAATGTCTATCACTTTATCTCCACTTTTCAAACACTATTACTCTTTTGCTCATAACAAAAGACGGAGAGAAAAGTTAAGATTTTGTCAAATAAAATCAAGCAAAGGTCAAATATTTTCTATTTGCATCTAGGCTCGTTTGCATATTTTTAATTGTATACATATATGAAGGGGGAGCTTTGTGTAGAGAGGAAGCATTTAAATAGGGCGAGCAAATAGAGTATATCAATGATCAAATACATTTAACATATTCAAAATCTTAAATATATGTTTGTTATCATCAAAAGCGGGAGATTGTTGAATATGCGAGTATTTGATTTTTGTTTGATGATAATAAACACATATATTCATTTAAATGTATTTGTTAATGTACTATTTTATTTTTCATAGATTAAATAAATATTTTGCTGAATAAAATAAATAACACAGAATTTGAATTCAAACGGAAATTTTATTCAAACAAATATTTATTACAATTTTTGAATAGTACAAATTTCAAGCTCTCACTATATATATACACAAATTCATTTACAATACAATTTTGATTACATCACGATTCACATTTATATTTGACCTCACTACATATCACTCATTCACTCACTCATTCATTCAACTCGTATTTTATCTTCAACTTCACTCCAAATTGAATCCAACATCTGAGCAATCTGCAAAAATAAATATTGTAACAGTAAAATTTAAAATGAAATATTTTTGCAGTATAAAATAAAATGTGAATTTTGAAAATAATATTTGCCTCAGTTATTTGGGTTGTTCGTCATCATTTAAATTTGAATTCATCATACACAAACGGCTTGTTACATGCACAGTGTATCACTGTACATGCCACAAGGCCGTGCACACTAATATATACACTTGATAAAATTACAGGGACAGGTGAGCACAGGTCAAACCCAAAATGCCGGGTTCAACTCAAGTGCAATAAAAATAATTTCACAATATCAGCACAAGGTCAAATCCGAGCTCCAAGCTGGATTCAACACAGGTGCAAGTTCATGAAAATGGTCAAGACAACTAAAAAAAGCCTCAACCAAAATCCAAATGTACAAATGCAATATGAACCAAACAGTGCACAAAGGCAGTAGTACAAACTACATGAAGAGAATGCACAGTGCAAACTACAACACCAATGAACAACATGAGTGATCAAACACAAATGAACACAGAGAATTACAACATCAAAAAAAAACTATAACTCTGACACATCTAATGAACTAATACAAGTGACTCATGGAAATGCAAATACACATGTACACAATGCTACAACAAAGATGAACACAACCATACAGTGAAACTCAGGTCAACAAAGACTAGACGGTCCATGCATACATACATGTCAACCAGGCAGCGAGGAAAGTCGACAAGTACTTCAAGTACGAATGCACAACCTGATGCATGAATAACACTCAGACTTGGAGTGACAAATATACGAAGTCAACATGTATGCGACAGTGAAATGAAGTGGACAGTACAACCCAATCTCAAGAAACAGTTAAATGAAGTGGACAGTACAATCTAGTCTCAACAATGCAATGGCCGTGTTCAATTCAACACAGATGCAAATTAAAAATGAAATGAAACCACAACTCAAAACCAAGCAGTGAACCAGACCAGTTCAGGTTAGAGAAAGCAAGTGCACCACAAACCAAACAAGGGCAAAACTGCAAACAAAGTGAAACGCTCATATACACGAACCAGTGCCAACAGACCAGAGTGCAAGCAGTATTACTGCAACTTGAAAAAGACTCGAGTGCTACCAGAACACAATGACCACAACACAAATGTACTCAATTCAACTACAAATGCACATCATACATATGGTTCCAGATACAACCTAAGTATGCGTACATGAAACAATGAACCAAACAAGCTGCAGAGAAAAATTCAATGGCCAAAGTCGAGCACAAAGAATGAAGTCAACCACAAACTCATGATACAGTGAACTACATAATGAACATGTATGCAGTGACAATACACAAAGAAAATGCAAAGTCAAAGTCATTTTTTTCTCACAGTAGTGCAATGGTGATGGTCGAAGACATTATTAAGTCATTGAATCGCATAAACAAAGTCAAGTGACCGAAGTCAATAGTTCAATATCAAATGGCCAAAGTCGAACGAAATCAACATCGTCAAAATCAAATCAAAGCCGAGGACAACAAGGACGAGAACGGATCAAAATCGACACCGTGGTAGCTAAGAAATCGAAATCAACACATTGTCAATCAAGAAATCATAACATATGAAATTGATAAAGTTGGATCAATCTCAAGCATCCAAGCAATATCAACCGGCCGAGCATAGTATTGACAAAATCAAACAACTATCAGTCGAACGAGAAAATAGTGATTCGAACCCTATATAAACATTATCATCATCGGCTTTCAAATCCATCGAGTTCAAGTACGAAAAAAATTAAAGCACAAAAGCATAATTACATACCGAAGCAAAAATTGAACTCGTCGAAGCAGCCAAAGTGAGCAACGAGGAAACGATCGATCAGAGCTACACGCGAATAACCATTTAATCGATCAATTTAAAGTCGGCACTTCAAAATGCCCTAATTTTTGGAAATGAACGAGTCTAATATATTTCACAAGGAACGGCCGCCATTTTCACAAAAGAAAGGAACGAAGCATATAAAAGAGGAACCAGGCCGATGAAGAAATTAAAGAAATTGGGCCGGCTTCTATAATTTATTTGGGCTGTTATATTTAAAATTAGAGTTTATTTATTTCATTGTTTAAAAGTGTTTTAAATTTCTCTTTAAACCGTTGTAATTACTAGTCGTGTGACTAGGGGACAAACTACGTGGCGTAGTTTGAGAATTCGCAACTCAGTGGCTGAGTTGATCAGAGGGATCTACCTAGTGTTTTTGCAGGGATTCATAACATATTTCACATATCATGTTTGCGGAAATGTATTAGGGACCCGGAGGTAGTAGTTGATCAAAGGGCAGTAGAAGACTTGGTTATCAAACCAGATATGACTTATTTGCATAGACTACTTCGGATAGTGGATCGAAATTGGAACAAGGTAATGAAGACAGTATGCATTCAATGGAGTGCAAATAGGGAGGACTGCACATAGAAAATGGAGGATAAGGTTATAAGGAGCTATCCAAAGTGGTTTGTCATAGATTAGCGCATATGCTATGTATCGAATTGTGCTAATGTTGACTATATATGTGTGTGTGTGTGTATATGATGTTATGGTTGTTTGCTATATTAGTAGGTAGTACTAGTACATTTTATGTAGGCATGGATTGGGACTTCATGGAGATGCTAAGGGTAAGCACAAAGGAGAGGATTAGTCTCTAGTTCACCTTACTGAATTGCGGGGCGAGACTACTTTAAGGATGGAAGACTATAATAACCCTAAAATTTTATAATTAATTGAATAAGCTACTTAAAGGAAAGAGGCGGGTTAAACAAGAAGGGTAAAGAAATGGATTAATAGAAGCAGGTATGAGGCTCGGGCCTAACTTACTATGGAATAATATACATTAATAATTTTTATTCATTCATTATATTCTACTCAAACTAAAACAAAATGCTAGAGAAACTATTTAATGGTAAAGCATAAGAAGATCAAATAAAGAGAAGATACAAAAACGCAAGCTAGAAGAGATTAAAGAAGACTAAAGCGATACATCTAAAATATCTAGGTAAGTAATACTTAAACCTTCGAATATATTTTCTTATATATGTATGGGATCGGTTTAGATCTATGGGTTTTATTTATGATGGGGCTTGTTTCCTGGAGATTTGACCACGCAACTCGGTACTCGGCCCCTCTGGATGGTTCGGCATATCATTACGGTCGGCATCCAGCAAGTACTAGGCATAAAGGAGCGCTCGGCACTTAGTAGCATTCGGCATTGGGAAGTGTTCAACAGACAGGGTGCCCGGCATTCAGAATGATTCGGCTCCACTTCACTCGGCATGCTTCCATATTGCTCGGCATCATAGGTGTTCGACACCACTACGTTCGGCATGGCTGGATTGTCCGGCATCAACTAATGTTCGGCCTAAGGATCATTCGCCCAAGATATAATTCGGCCTGCATAACGTTCGGCCAAATTATCGTCCGGCCTAGGTTCTGCTCGGGATACAAACATCGTTCGGCCAAGTCATTGGTTCGCCTTCCAGTATCGTTCGGTCGTTCGGCCAAGTAACTGGTTTGGCTTCCAGTTTCGTTCCGTGCAAATGCTTCCCATGACACTCAGAGCATTCGGCTTCGCTACGCTCGGCACGAGGAGATCGTTTGGTATGACAAGGACGCTCAGCATAAGATCGTTCGGCATCCATAGATTGTTTGGACTCCCGAGAATGTTCAACAACCAAAGATTGTTCGGTACTCTTTCAATCACGTCCGGCTTCGATTGGTTGCTCGGCCAACTCTTCCTATGTAACACCATATC
This sequence comes from Allium cepa, assembly GCA_030765085.1. Lineage (NCBI taxonomy): Eukaryota > Viridiplantae > Streptophyta > Magnoliopsida > Asparagales > Amaryllidaceae > Allium > Allium cepa. The sequence goes on from CM060929.1 coordinate 497,145,090, forward strand.
GTTCGGCGCAAAGACGATGGATTGGCATTTGGCCGTTCGGCATGTTCAGGTCGGCTCACAGAGGTTACTCCATTTGGGCTGTGATATCCAACTGCCAGGCCCACCAGGGAAGTCCAACCCACCTTCGTCTTTAAATAGAGAGGCAGGGGCACAGTGAAAAGGATCCTTCTGGGAGAACACTGGGGAGACTCTTCCATTTTTTATACTCTCTTCTTTTCCATTCAAACTAGTACTCAAGTGATTTATTTACGGATTGTATCTGTATTCAAGTGATGGAGAAACCAATAAAGATCAACTTCAAAGTGGACATAGGCAGTTATGCCGAACCACTATAAATTTTGTGTTCTTGTCCTCTGCGTTTAAATTTATATATTTTTCTCTATTTTCATTTACGTTCTTCATCAGTCTCTCTACACAATCTTTCTAAGGGTATTAGTGACCAATTTTGGTGCTAACATTTTGGTGCTTTCACTGAGAATTGAATTCTCAGGCTGTTAGGATCTGCTTTGTAGCTGCTGGATTGCACAAATCCCCTAGAGGAGATCCAAGATCATTGACAAGGCATCTGTTGATTCGATTCAAAGTTATAACCAACTACTCTACCATGGTAAGACCACGAACCAGATCGGCTTTCCATAACGCAGATGTCCATGAAACTGCTAGCGTACAACAAGTTGGACCTGGAAATCAGCAAGCAACAAGAGGTGCATGGCCCTCCACCTAAAACCAAGCGGAAGTTGTTTCCCGAACAGAGTTCAACGACTTGATAAGAGAACTCAAGGAAAGTAGAAGGAGACTGGCTGAGCGGATTCAAGCCAACACTAACCTTATGACTCAGCTCGCTCAGCAACAGCGCCAGAATGCTGGAAGTAACCCTGCCCCTTATTCTGAATCTGATAGCTCAACCTCAGCTGACGAACCTCCTAGGCGTAGACGCCGTAAGGATGAAAGTGCATAAGCAGGCGTTGGGAATCAAGCCTGCGAAGAGACCGGACACCCAAATCTCCAAGACCCAAGTCAGGCGGGACATCAACCCGCACGGTCACGTGGAACAGAACCCAACATTCCATCCTCCATACAAACTCCGGACTTAATAGCTATGGTCAGGCAGTTGATGAGAGAAAACCAAGGCTTGACCAATGAAGATTGTGGAGTGTCCAGAAGCCATACCCCCTTTACGGATGGTATCCTGTAGGCTGAGTACCCCCAAGAAGTTCAATATGCCGACTATCCCAGCCTACGAAAGGAAGACTGATCCCAGGCAGCATGTGATGAGGTATGGAGGGATGATGGATTCTACAAGAGCTAATGATGCAACCAAGTGTAGGTGCTTCCCAATCACTCTGTCCGGAATTTCCACCATGTGGTTTACTCGACTTCTCCCACGATCTATATCCAGCTTTGATGAATTGTCAATGAAATTCGTAGAGCAGTTCAGGATACACACCACTCGTCCAAAGGATGTGATGTCCTTATCAAGCGTAATCCAAGCTCCGGGGAGGTCATTGAAAGCATACATGTAGAGATTTCATGTTGCTACTACTGAAGTAAGCAATCCAAACGACCACGTATTTTTGATGGCGGTAATGCGTGGAGTGGATCCAGACTCTGAATTTGGAGATTGGTTGGCGGGAAAGCCCCCAGCCATGCTGGAGAAATTTTATTCGAAAGCTCATCAGTTCATAAGAAGGGAAGAAGCTCGATGGACGAGATGAGATAAGGCACCAGGGGCTGCTCAGGAGACTGTGAAAAATACCATCGCCATGAAGTAAGCTGGCGACAATTCGGGAAAAGCTCAAGCCAACGTCAAAAACAAGCCTGGACAGCCTAAAGGATCCAAAGGTGGAAATCCCAGGAAGAAAAGAGAGACGGAGAAATGGAAGTCAAGGATCCCGACCTACAATGAATACACCCCGCTCAATGCATCACTTGAGAACATCTATTTGTCAACTTGCAACACTTTCCAGTATAGAAAACCACGCCCAAAGAAATCAACGGAGGAACAGAAGCAGACTGGGAAGTGCTGCCGCTTTCACGAGTCTTATGGGCACAACACAGAGGAGTGCAAGCACTTCCATGACGCTATTGAAAAGTTGATTAGACAGAAGAAGTTGCAGGAGTTCGTCAAAGATCCACAAGATAGAAGACAAGAGACGTCGGACCCTGGACGTGGGCCACCTCCACGCCAACCAGAACAACCTGCTCGAACTGTGGGTAGATTTGTTATCAACACGATTACGGGCAGACCTCATCCTAAGGATAAGAATTGGCAGGAGATGGAGAGATATGCTAACTCTTTAAGACATGCAGAATATGAGTGTTATTCGAATGTGGAGGATGGGACTCCTGCAAAGCAGCAGCGAACGATGAATGATGATATTGTATTCAGGAGCCGAGATGCGGACAAGGAGGAGGCCCCTACCATCGATTCGTTGATTATATCTGCGATAATCGGGCCGGCGCTTGTGAAGATAATTCTAATTGATTGTGGAAGCTCCGTCAACATCATCTTCAAGAAGGCATATGACCAATGAAGCTGGAAGCTAAGGATTTGAAACCATCCAATGCCAGAATCCATGGCTTTAATGGCGCAGCAACGGGTGCAGTGGGATATGTGGAGTTTCCAGTTGAACTGGGGCAAGGCGAGCGTATGAGGGTGCGAATCCTACCATTCATAGTGTTGGACATTGACTCTCCATATAACGTATTTCTAGGGCATCCATCCTTGGCAGAATTTAGGGCAGCATTTGCCCCTTGGTGTCTGACGTTAAAATTTCCCACAGACAGTGGTGTTGGAGTGGTACACGGCGATCAGGCGACCGGACGTGCCTGCTATGTGGTTGAAGTGAGAGAGGCTCAGCATAGAGAGAAAGGAAAGGTTGCGGACCGTTCCGTCCGCATCCGAAATGCTGATGATTGACAAATAGCGCCCGAGCCCTGGCTCGGGCCACATTCTCGGATCTATAGAGACATAGATTCGAGAGACGATGATGGGGGACCTAGGGAAAGCAGCACTGGCTGAACTCACAATTGACATCCCAGTCAGCCGGGATGGTCCGTCATGAATTCTTAAAATTGGATCACAACTCGACCCCGTGATGGCCGAGAACCTCACTGACTTCCTCCGAGCGAATCTTGATGTTTTCGCTTGGACTCACTCTGATATGGTGGGATTTGTCCAACAGTTGCGAGTCATATGTTGAACATAGACCCCAAGTACGTTCCTGTAAAGCAGAAAAGGAGAGGCATGGACCCGGAGAGGTCCACGGCTCTCAAAGAGGAGGTGGAAAAACTCAAGGCCAACGGGTTCGTCCGCGACGCCCTCTATCCCGAATGGATATCTAACCTGTTATTGGTAAAGAAGAAAATGGAAAGTGGAGGACTTGTGTTGATTACTCCGATCTGAATAAGGCGTGCCTAAAGGATAGTTTCCCTTTACCTAGAATCGACCAGCTTGTCAACTATACCACCAGACACGAATTACTATCATTTATGGATGCATACTCTGGATATAACCAAATCCCGATGCACCTCCCAGACCAAGAACACACCAGTTTTGTCACAAGCGTTGGGTTGTATTGCTATGTAGTGATGCCCTTTGGATTGAAAAACGTGGGAGAAACTTATCAGCGTCTAGTAAATCGGATGTTCAAAGACCAGATTGGTAAAACGATGGAAGTTAATGTGGATGACATGCTCATGAAGTCACGGCAGTCAAACGACCACATCCGAGAATTAGCGAAATGTTTGACATACTCAAGCATTATGGAATGAAGATCAATCCTTTGAAGTGTACGTTCGGCGTAGCGTCAGGAAAGTTTAGGTTTCATTGTGAATGCGCGGGGAATCGAGGCTAACCAGGAGAAGATCCAGGCTATCCGAGATATACAGGTGCCCCGAACCATAAAACAGTTGCAAAGCTTGAATGGAAAGGTGGTCGCGCTAAGCCGATTCATATCCAGGGCCACAGACAAGTGATTCCTTTCTTCGATGTCATAAAGAAAGGAAAGAGGAATTTCGAGTGGACATCCGATTGTGAGGAAGCATTCCGAGCTCTTGTAAGGCACTTGGAAAGTCCCCTGATATTATCAAAACCAATAGACCACGAAATGTTGTACGTATACTTGGCTGTATCCCAGCATGCTATCAGCACAGCCCTGGTTCGCGAGGAAGACCGGGTTCAGAAGCCAGTTTACTGTGTTAGTAAACGCTTGATGGGGCAGAAAGAAATTATCCGAAATTGAAAATCTAGCTTATTGCTTAGTGATTGCGTCACGCAAGCTTCGCCCGTATTTTCAGGCATACTCAATCAGTGTCTATACCAATCAACCTTTGGGACAGATACTCCAACGGCCGGAAACTTCCGGAAGGATGTTAAAATGGAATATTAAGCTAAGTCAGTTCGACATTACCTACCTGCTGTAAAGGACCATACAAGTACAGGCACTAGATGATTTCACTGCTGAATTCACTATGACAGACGAATCAAACGATCATAATGCCATACCTCCCATTCGATGGAAGATGTACACCGATGGGGCATCTAATGATCGTTGTTCGGGGGTTGGCATAGTTCTTGTACCTCCTGAAAACCGATCGGTTTGCTATGCTTTGAAGCTCAAATTTAAAGCGACGAATAATGAAGCCGAATGTGAGGCGTTGATCACCGTCTTAAGACTTATTAAAGAACTGGGAGTAAAATCGGTTGAGATCTTTAGCGACTCTCAGCTGGCGGTATACCAAGTGCGAGGAGACTACCAAGCAAGGGGGCAGAGACTTGCCCTATATTTGGCCCGGATTTAAGAGCTGCTAGCGAATCTCGAGTATTATGATATCTCACATGTCCCGCGCGAGCTAAACAATGCAGCCGATTCATTGGCAAAATTCGCAAGCACTGGTGATGCGCAACAGATGGGGTTATTTCCTGCTGAGACCCACCATGCTCCGAGTATAGATATGATGGAGGTAGATTTCGTGTTAGAAACAGAAACCGAGAAGGAATCGTGGATGACCCCAATCAAGCAGTACCTGCTATTCGAGATCTTACCCAAAGAAAGAAGCGAAAGACGACAAGTCCTTCATAAGGCTTCTTGCTATGTAATGCAGGACGGAATAATGTATCGAAGGGGATTCTCAACCCCATTACTCCGATGCATTGCCCATGACGAGATAAAATGAGTCCTGAAGGAAGTCCATGAGGGAGAGTGCGGTGACCATATTGGGGGGCAGACGTTAGCGAGGAAAATCCTCCATTATGGATACTATTGGCCAACGGTGAATCAAGACGCTGTAGACTATGTGAGAAGATGTGACAAATGCCAGATATATGCGAAAATCCCAAGAGCTCCATCGACGGAACTCACGCAGATGGTTAGTCCTTGGCCATTTGCAATGTAGGGGATTGACCTAGTTGGCTCTTTACCCTTAGCTAAAGGTGGAGCAAAATATGCAATAGTTGCGGTGGACTACTTCACCAAATGGGCAGAAGCAGACCCTCTGGCCACAATAACCACCAAGAAGGTTACTAATTTCGTCGTACGAAATATTATATGCCGTTTTGGCCTTCCACGGACCATCATCACAGACAATGGAACTCAATTCGAGAGCAAGGAGTTCAAAGGTTTTTGTCAGAAATACGGCATTAAGAAGAAGTTTGCAACGGTTGCTCACCCGAAATCCAACGGACAAGTGGAAGCCGTAAACAAGATAATCAAGTCCATATTGAAAAAGCGTGTGGAAAAGGCTAGAGCAAGTGGGTGGATGAACTTCCAACGGCGCTTTGGGCCTATAGGACCACCCACAAGACCGCGACTGGCCACACTCCCTTCGCATTGGCATATGACGCGGAAGCTGCCATACCCGTGGAACTTGAAGTCCCATCACATCGGGTAACTCGTTACGACCCCGAGTCGAACCATAATCTTTTATTAGAATCGTTGGACTTCATTGATGAAAAACACGAAGAAGCCAATTTGAGAGCGGTCGCATACAGACATAGAGTCGCTAAATATTATAACGAAAAGGTCCAACCGAAAATTTTTGGTGTGGCAGACCTCGTTTTGAAACAAGTTTTTCCGGTCCCATCTCATATGAATCCCGCATGGGAGGGTCCATACGTCATCAAACGGAAGCTTGGAGAAGGAACTAGCTATCGACCGTCGATGTTGCCGCGCTCCTCTGAGCATGAAACAGTAAGCACTTGCGGCATTATTATACTTAGTCTATTTCTTTCATGTATTAATTGCACTTATTTCCAGTATGCTTTTATTTCTACTTCTTGGCATGTAGTAAGACAATTCAGCTCGCTCTCATTAATAAAGGTTTGAAGCCATCTTTTCCATAAATGACTAATGTTTCTGCGTACGATAATCCTGTGACAGGAAAAAGAAACCGTATTATTCTGGCTGACGTACGAACACGTATAAATGACTCAAAATCTCCAAGTCTCCGGAGTGCGGACTGGAGTACTCTAAGTCCTCGGAGTGCGGACTCGAGTATAAACGATTCAAAATCTCTAAGTCCCCGGAGTGCAGACTCGAGTATAAACGATTCAAAATCTCCGAGTCCCCGGAGTGCAGACTGGAGTACTCTAAGTCCCCAAATGCGGACTCGAGTATAAACGACTCAAAATCTTCAAGTCTCCGGAGTACGGACTGGAGTACTCTAAGTCCCCGGAGTGCATACTCGAGTCGATTCCAAATCTCCAAGTCCCCGGAGTGCGGACTAGAGTACTCTAAGTCCCCGGAGCGCGGACTCGAGTATAAACGATTCAAAATCTCCAAGTCCCCGGAGTGCGGACTGGAGTACACTAAGTCCCCGGAGTGCGGACTCGAGCATAAACGATTCCAAATCTCCAAGTCCCCGGAGTCCCCGGAGCGCTCTAAGTCCCCGGAGCGCGGACTCGAGTATAAACGATTTAAAATCTCTAAGTCCCCGGAGTGCGGACTGGAGACTCTAAGTCCCCGGAGCGCAAACTCGAGTATAAACGATTTAATATCTCCAAGTCCCCGGAGTGCAGACTGGAGTGCTCTAAGTCCCCGGAGTGCGGACTCGAGTACTCTATGTCCCCAGAGTGCGGACTCGAGTATAAACGATTTAAAATCTCCAAGTCCCCGGAGTGCGGACTGGAGTACTCTAAGTCCACAAAGCGCGGACTCGAGTATAAACGATTTAAAATCTCCAAGTCCCCGGAGTGCGGACTGGAGTGCTCTAAGTCCCTGGAGTGTGGACTCAAGTATAAACGATTTCAAATCTCCAAGCCCCCGGAGTGTGGACTGGAGTACTCTAAGTCCCCGGAGCGCGGACTCGAGTATAAATGATTCCAAATCTCCAAGTCCCCGGAGTGCGGACTGGAGTACTCTAAGTCCCCGGAGCGTGGACTCGAATATAAACGACTTAAAATCTCCAAGTCCCCGGAATGCGGACTGGAGTACTCTAAGTCCCCGGAGTGCGGACTCAGGTATAAACGATTCAAAATCTCCAAGTCTCTGGAGTGCAGACTAGAGTACTCTAAGTCCCTGGAGTGCGGACTCGATTCTAAACGATTCAAAATCTCCAAGTCCCCGGAGTGTGGACTGGAGTACTCTAAGTCCCCGGAGTGGGGACTCGAGTATAAACGATTCCAAATCTCCAAGTCCCCGGAGTGCGGACTGGAGTACTCTAAGTTCTCAATGTCCAGGCTAGAAAATATTCCAAGTGCTTGGAGCGCGGAAGAAAAAGCAGGTAGCTCTCAAAGAATCTCCGAGCTATATGAAGATGAACCGAGAGGTCTATTTATTCACAACAGCTTGGATTTGAATCACAATCACAAAGAAAATTGAACGATAAGAGCCATGAAAAGATAGAAAAACTAAGTTTTATTCATTGAAGATAAGTTTCCATTACAACTCCTTTGATTATTTACACACACTAAGAAAACAAAAGTACTTGCCCAATCTAAACTGACTCTCGTTGAACGAGAGTAATGATTACTTCTTGTGCTTCTTCGCCTTCTTCACCTCTGTTGTCTTCTCAGACGACTCCTCTCCTTCGCGTTTACCCTTGGTACCCTGCTTTGATGGAGGAGTGACAGCCGAAGAAGTATGAGGGACATCCATGGGTTTAGACCTGCTAGGGAGAATGATCTTCAGTGGCTTATTCAAAGGATCGTAGGGGTCCACGGTTTGAGGTTCGACCTTCATCTTGGTCGTTTCTCTCTTCTCCTTCTCCAGCTGTTCCTTCATACTCAGCTCAGATGTGTGTTCGGAGGCGCCGGTGATCTCTACTTCGTAACTCCCCTCGATGGGAGAAGAAGTTTCAGATTTGTCTTCATCTAGCGCCCTAATCACTTGAGCATCTGGCCCGGGAGCTTCCCCTGCCTGACTGGCCTCACCTATCTTTTCCTCCACCTCCTTGGCGACATCGCTCCTCGGAGTGGGCCCGGGATCAGAACGACCTACGCGAAAGCATGAAAAACAAGCAATAGAATACAATAATCCTATAATGGCGACATTTGGAATCTCAAAGTGAAGAGTTATTTACCAGCTTCCGGCAGGCTCTCAGCCGTCAAGGGGGTCTCACCCTCCGGAATGGGAGACAGAATATGGACGCCAGGGCCAGGGTCCTACGGATTGTAACCAATATGCTGCTTGAATGGATCGAGTATCGGCCGGTCGAATAGGCGCATGAGCTGGAGGCACTCCCTCGGATGGACCAGTAATAACTTCTTTCCCTTTCTTTGAGGGGAAACCTTTGCCATATATAGTTTTAGCTGCAGACAAGTCCGAAGGCTCGTTTCCCTTGATAAATTCTTTTATCAAGGCCCCTTCGTCAATCTCTTCGGTTCCGTGCTCGGCCTTCCTGATTTCTATCAAAGCCTCACATGCCTCGGCTAAAGATTCAAGATAGCCCTCGCCCAAAAAAGTCAAGTCCCGATGCATGAGAACGCAGGCGTTGAATTCAGCGATTAGCGGGTCAAACATGTTTTTGACCTCTTCCCTGCCTTCTTCTCTAGCCTCCTCGAGACGCGAGTCGAAATCCATGGACGCTATCCTCTTGCCCTCTTCTCGGGCCTCACTCTTTATCGCCTCAACTTTGGAAAGCTCGGCCTCAAGTTTTTCTTTTAAAAGTCGAGAGGCAACGATCTCGTCACAGTACCGTTGTGACTCTTCTTGGGCGGCCGTTTTCTCTTCTCTCACCCTGTGAAGCTGCTCCTCAAGCTCCTTGATTCGGAGGCTGAGTGTGTCCCTCTCCTTTTGAATGGAGTCCTTCTCTAGAGCCAAAGCCCCACATCGTTGAACCGCCTCGTCGAGTTCTTTCTTATGAGTCAATTCCAGACGAGTGACGGCCTCAGCAGTATCCTTGGCGCTCTAATGGGCAACCTCAAGTTTGGACTTGTAAGTTGCGATTTATTCATCCTGAACCTTAATGATGTCTTTTTCATGGATAGCCTCAAGCTTCAGGCGATCGATTTCATGTTGGCGCTCCATGGAGACTTCGAAAAGTTTTTTAGCCAAGTGAACAAACGCGTCGTGTTGAACATAGACGTCGTTTGTACAGGCGATGGCGCTTTGCTTGACAAGTCCGGGGATGGGATGAATTGTCGGGAGGAACATCAGGCCGTCGAAGTAGATTTTTGGAAATTTATCTTTAAGATCGGCCAGTCTCTCCGGTACTAATGGGTCCGTTGCAGGAGCGGGGGGAGACGGATTTGAAAGTTCGGCTCTCCTATGAGAATCTCGGGACTGTCGAGTGGAGGAGGAATCGGAGTGTTGGTCTCGGGGAGCATCAGGTTGCGACCTCTTGTGGCCACGCTTGTCTTCACTTTGCTCCACGTGAGGAGGTATCCTGGTGGTATTTTGGCTGATAATAAGTTTTCCTTTGAGATGACGAGTCCCGGGAATGATAGTCTTTATCGCTGTCACCATCCCTATCTCGACGTCTCCCGGAACCCGAGTCCCGTCCAGAGTGATGAAGAACAGACGAACCACGAAGGCGATCGAATCCATGTGAACGCCCTATATCGCTTGCACAGAATTCGAATAACAGTGAATTAGCAAAGAATAGTGTGACGATAAAATCTAAGCGAAAATTGAAGTGCAAGGGTTCATGTGTGTCCTAGTGTTTCCCCCCGACGGACCAGTTGCTTTACTAATGGGAGTTTTCTCTCCCTGGCTCTGGGCTAGAGCGCCCGCATCGCCTCTGATGGACGAGTGAAGATGAAATGCTTCCAGATCGTCAAAGCCATAATTGAGAAGATCATCCGGAATGGAGAGGTTCGATAGGCCCTTTAAAGAACTTTCTACGTGCTGTGAAGAGGCCTCTTTCTCCGTTGGAATAAGCGTAATCTTCGAAGTTCCGCCAACCTTTCCTTCCTAATCTTGTACGTCAGTCCCTTTTTCCTCTCTGAAGGTGAAGATGACCTTTCGATATCGTTCACTTCGACTATAGGGTCTTGAGCGGGACCCAAATTCTCACCTTGTGCTTCAGGTGGTTCATTCTCTTTGATTTCCCCCTCTTCCTGTACATCAGGGGTGTGGCGTGATGACGACTTAGCTAATTTTTTCCCCTTACCGAACGCGGGCTTGGGTATGGAGACCCCTCGGGAAGGCTTACCCGACGACCTTCTACTAACAGTCGGAACCGCGATAGTGACTCATTAGAAATGAGAGTTTGGATGTCTCGTTCCTCGATGGGGAGAGCTCTAATAGCTTCAACGGCCTCAGAATATCCACGGCCGTCAGGACGTGGATTGATACCTGAGAAGATGAAATAAGAGTTATAAAAGACATAGCCTCGACCAAAACATGAGTATCGTTCCAAGAAGAAGACTTACTTCCTTCAACCCATCTCCTCGCGAAACCAGAGGGGCAACGCACATAGAACCATTCCTGTTTGTAAAGGGAAAACTTGCTCCACGCCCCAGTTAAAATTTGGCATTTGTGGTGCGGCTCGAGGAACACAAAGGACGGGTTGTCTCTCCGCTTCTTGATCATATAAATATATCTGATGTCACCAGGAGTTGGAGGCCTAGAGAGGACGGTCATGAAGAGTATGTAAGTGCCATAGATGAAGGCGTGACCGTTTGGGTGGAGCTGCGACGGGGCGACGTCGATGTATTGCAGCACGTCCCGAAGAAATAAATTGAACGGTGGCACGCTGCCAACCCAGCACATGAATTTTTTACACACCGTGTATCCGACTGGGGGCAGGTGTGGCCGATCGCGCCCCGATGGAACTAGCACGTCGTCAAAAGGTATCCCGTGAATGGAGCATATTCGTCGGAGCGCTACTTCATTGATTTTTGAAGCCTGTGAATCGACAGGGTTGTCCAAGAGAATCGATGCCTCCAGGGCATCGGGGGCTAAGTTATGTACAGGGGAAGTGGACGGATTTGAGACATCTGCAACTTCCTGTCGAGAGGATGACCCCGGTTTGTCAGAAATTGTGGCGGAGCTGGATTTTTTAGACATCTTCAATAAATAGTGAATTCGGCTAAGCACATGTGTGAACTATACTTGAAAAAATGTTCGATGTTAGAATTAACAACACAAATATTCCTCCCATATGTGGTGTGTGAACTAGTGCGATCAATCGTGTGTAAGCACTGAAAAATTGAAAGTCGCAGGGTTAATAATACGAAATTGAGCTTCGAATCATGGCCTTTGAAGACCGTCATCGCTGACTGTCTCCAAAAGCCTGCCTTATGGTGTTTACAGTTTCGGATTCAGAGAATGTTAGAAGAAGTTATCCGATTATGTCAATTTAAGTTCGGGTTTATGTCTGTTGAAACTAGGAGGTTATCAGTCCAAGTCAGTCCGATACACTAATATACTGAAGTTTCTGTCCTTGTTTTGTTATGTAATTAGGCAAGGCAACTGATCATTTGGCCTATGTTAGGTTCGGCCTTGGTATGGTTCGGCATCCATGACTATTCGGCCTATAAAATGTGGTTTGGCATTTATGTTTGTTCGACCGAAATATGGGTCGGCACTCATGATCGTTCGGCCTAAAGGATGTTCGGCTTATCTGTCGGCCGGACAAGCTATCGTTCGGCCTAAATAATGCCCGGCCTTGGTCCTACTCGGCCAAAAGTAACGTTCGGCATCCCTTCTAATTCATGCCTCCTCCCTAACCTTCCATTCCACCGTTCGTCAAATGGTGTGTCACGCCGAACCAGGGTTATGCCGAGCCTAAAGACTCGGCACTCCGCCCGTGACTACAGTTCCATTTTTTCCTCTCCTCCTCCATCCACACCGAACAACAAGAGCAGATCGCTCGGCGAGTCATTCCAGGTCATGCCGTCTGGCATCCTAACCACCTCCTACTCTTCCTCTATTCTTTCTTTTCTTCTAGTCTCGTTCGGCATGAAGAAACCTAGCCGAACCACAAAACATCACCCAACAACTCCTACGTATGATCATCCCCGGTCATTTCTCCTTACCTCACCTCATCCAGCCCTAAAGATATCCTAATCGAAGTTTGATTCCTCCATCCACGTAACCCTTTCGGCTATGGTCCCGATTTACAAACTTAAGCCTCTTATCGAAACTGTTTAATCATGGAAAGGATTTAGATAGAGGAGACAATACCTAGCTGGTAGATCGAGACTTAGGAAGGATTGATTAAGTCTTTAGTATCTGATTAATAGGCGAAGTTTGCAGGTATAAGGTAGCAGGGGGAAAGTGAAAAGAGAAAAAGGGGAAGATGCTGGCCTTTATAGGGAGGAAGAAGAAGGCGAAACGACGATGACCGTTAGAACCGGTCAAAACTATCGTTCGACATCAGTTTGTTCGGCATACAAGGATCATTCGGCTTCGGCTGTATCGTTCGGCCATCACACTACGTTCGGCACACACCTCCACAACTGGTATTCACAAGAAAAACAACCCCCAAGTATGATGAGCCAGGGTTCGAAGCAAAGCACAAAGGACACGTAGTACAAAGCGCATCACGTTCGGCCATGCGATACGCTTTGGGGGGCAAGTGTTTCCTGGAGATTTGAACAGGAAACTCGGTACTCGGCCCATCTGGATGGTTCGGCATATCATCACGGTCGGCATCCAACAAGTACTCGGCAGAAAGGAGCGCTCGGCACTTAGTAGCGTTCGGCATTGGGAAGTGTTTGGCAGACAGGGTGCCCGGCATTCAGAACGATTTGGCTCCACTTCACTCGGCATGCTTCCATATTGTTTGGCATCCTAGGTGTTCGGCACCACTACGTTCGCATGTCAGGATTGTCCGGCATCAACTACCGTTCGGCCTAACTATTGCTCGGCCTAAGGATCGCTCAGCCGAGATATAATTCGGCCTGGATAACGTTCGGCCAAAATATCGTCCGGTCTAGGTTCTGCTCGGCATACAAACATCGTTCGGCCAAGTCACTGGTTCGGCTTCCAGTATCGTTCGGTCGTTCGGCCAAGTAACTGGTTCGGCTTCCAGTTTCGTTCGGTGCAAATGCTTCCCACGGACTCAAAGCATTCGGCTTCGCTACGCTCGGCATGAGGAGATCGTTCGGTATAACAAGGACGCTCGACATAAGATCGTTCAGCATCCAGAGATTGTTTGGCCTCTCAAGAACGTTCAACAACCAAAGATTGTTCGGCACTCTTTCAATCACGTCTGGCTTCGATTGGTTGCTCGGCCAACTCTTCCTACGTAACACCATATCGTTCGGAACGAAGACGATGGATCGGCATTTGGCCGTTCGGTATGTTCAGGTCGGCACACAGAGGTTACTCCATTTGGGCCGTGATATCCAGCTGCCAGGTCCACCCGGGAAGTCCAACCCACCTTCATCTATAAATAGAGAGGCAGGGGCACAGTGAAAAGGATCCTTTTGGGAGAACACTGGGGAGATTCTGCCATTTTTTATACTCTCTTCTTTTCCATTCAAATTATTACTTAAGAGATTTATTTACGGATTGTATCTGCATCCAAGTGATGGAGAAACCAATAAAGATTAACTTCAAAGTGGACGTAGGCAGTTACGCCGAACCACTATAAATTTTGTGTTCTTGTCCTCTACATTTAAATTTATATATTATTCTCTATTTTCATTTACGTTCTTCATTAATCTCTCTACACAATATTCCTAAGGGTGTTAGTGACCAATTTTGGTGCTAACAGGGCTCGTATGGGTTTACATGCAATGGTATAAAGGGTTAATGAATGATTAGCGAAAAAGATGTGTATACATGGGAAGTTTACATGTGTTTTCCCTACTCTAGTGATTTCAAAGCTTAATGAAATTTTTATATGATGTTTAAGACCAGATTTGGGAAGTGGGTTTACAGTTCAAGAGAGCTCTTAAGCTTATATAATTCTATATGAATTTTTGAAGTTGTATGACTCAGAGTAAATTAGGAAAATACCCCAAAAAGGCAAAATAAAGTTAAATCACGGAAGAACGAGGGTTCGAGAAATTTTAGAGAATTTATCATGATTTCTATAACGAAAATAAGGTAAAACAAGCTAAAACTGCACTGGGTAGATGGGTACTATGGAAGAATGCAGTAAAACAAACTTTATATAAAAATATACATATGCCAACAAAGATTAGTAAAAATGGGAAAAGATCCAAATTATTTGTTGTGTCTCTATTTTTATAAGTGTACTACATTGAATATGAAGGGATCATACTGTGCCAAAACTTAGAAAGGAACACTTAATAAGTAAAGTTTAGAGCATACTACGTGGGTTGGGAGGATTCTACGCTAAAAATATAAACATATAAGACATATAAAAATAAGTTAAAGGGACTCGAGGAGAGGCCAGGGCAGAACGAGGAAAGCGGTCCTATATTAGACAAAGGCAAGGTGTTGGAAGGGCTATTGTTACCAGGTGGGAACGCTCACTTAAATGTACACCTAGGAAAGGTGAGGAAAGGCATTCAACTTCCAGGAACTATGGTGGAGGATGCTAAGTAATTCCAAATTAAAAAAAGTTTAAAGACTACGGGTGAGTGTTATCCCGCCTTTTGGTTAGGTCGGGATATTTCGGATTTGGCTAAAGTCGATGAATTGGAAATCGATTACACTGGAAACTATAGACAGTGGTTGAATGGATACTGATGGATAATGCTCAAAAAATGGCCAAGTACCCAATCAAGGTGCAATCTATATGAAGTGACAAGGACATGCCCATGAAAAAACATTTCAAATTTCAAGTCAACCGGAGTACGTATGCTCGAGTTATGGCCAAATGAAGAATTTATATGGATCAACTTAGAACGATCCATAAAACAGCATAAACCGATGAAGATCGATCAATATCTTAAGATCCACAAGACCAATTCACTTGAAACTTTTAGAGCATCAATAAAATGAGGAGTGGAACTCACAAAAATGATCCAGATCAAAACATTGAAGTTCAAGGATGACCGACGGTTTTAGGCCGATCGTTTTTGTCGATCCTTAACAATGATCAGTATGACTTAACGAACGGTCCAAGTTTAACCAAGATTTATCTATATCACATAATTAACAATCGGATTGACTTTGTATTTTAGGGACAAGTTCAAAAGGCACGTGGGCCTCCCTAAAATGATCGCACGAAAATTGGAGACAAAAATAACGATCGGCTAAACTTTGGCCGATCGTTCTAGGATATTGAGTTAGGTCCATCGATCCTTATGGTGGGCCACTATGGACCTAGAGAGTCTTCTACCGAAATCTTAGCAAAATATCTCATCATCTCTCCCTATAAATACAGGCCTCATGGTTTATATTTGGAGGTGAGACGCTGCTGGTTATAGGAGACTTCATTGTAACCAAGTGCTATCTTTATTTCTCCATTGTATTCGGATTCATAAGTGATTAATAAAGGAAAAACTTCAAAGTGGATGTAGAAATACAACGCCGAACCACTATAAATCTTTGTTTTTTTTATTATAGCTAATTCTCAATTGTTTGTGGATTTATCTTCTCATTTTAATTTTGTTTTTCTTCATTTATTTCTCTACTAAATCTACTCTTGGGTGTTTGTGACCAATTTTGGCGCAAACAGTAGGTTTCTTTATTGTCTACATTAATGAGGTAAGGGGTTTAAAAATTAGGCAAATAAATGTAGAAGGACTACAGGTGGCTGATTTTTTTGTAGTCCAAGTCTTAATTAACTAAATAATTAAATACTTCGTAAGGGGAGGGTTTGGGTCTATGTAGTTCGAACTAAAGAATAAATTTAAGAGGATATTGCGATGGAAGATTTCAAGCGGTATTAGATAAGAGAAACTTCTAAAGAATGAATTTAAATGAATACTATGATAGGCGATACCAAACAGTATGAGTTAAGAGATAAACCTTAACGGGAAGCTAAGTAAGGTCTATGCAGCAGCGCAGTACCCAATACTAAAGTAAGGAATATAAAAATTGCACGGGGCACAATGTCAAATACGTTAAAAAATGATTTATAAATCAAAGAAGAACTTATAAGGAAAATTAGGTGAGTCTATGCAGGAAATGCGGTATTTTATACTTAGATTCAAAAACAACCTAAATCTGGACTCGAATAGGGTCAGGGCAGGGTGTGCAACATTAAAGAAAACCTGCTTAAGAAAGCATTTAATTAAAGGCATATATAAAAAATAATTTGTGCCAAAGTTTAATGTTTTGCCCATGATTGATTGAATAAATAGGGGGAAACCTAACCTATGCAGTGTAGGTTGGTCTCACTATATGCTTGTTTTTGGGGACAATATTATTCACACCATACTTTATGCCTAACCTATGTTTTTATTTATTTTCCCATAAACTCATGATGTTTATTTGAGTAGGCTGAGCTTTTGGGCTTGGAGAGGTTTGAAATAATGGCCTCGGTATGAGGACTAAAGATGGAGTATGAGGCAAAGCTAATAAAGATTTTGTTTCTACTATATGATGGATTGTGGGCCATATCTTCACATGTGGAGCCGACTCCTTATGATGTTATTTACTATTATATTTGACCCCTACATGGGCAAATCACTTGGAAAATTTTGATCGAAGTAATTGTAATGAAAATTAAAGAGAATCTGTTATATGATGGACAATGTTAGTTTGCTTTATTTACTTATCTGTGTATTCATATTATACCGAACTCGCTTTCATCACTAGAAGATAATTCTCATGATGACTGCAGCATCATTGACGTTCTTCTTCGGGTTTCAAGTGAGGGATATTACATTTTGGTATCAGCATATAGGTTAGGGGCACCTAAATAAAACAGAGCTAATAAAAGATAAAAATGGTTTTTAAAATAAAAATAAACATTTCGAGGAGGGGATGCAATATATATATATATATATATATATATATATATATATATATATATATATTGTATTCGTATATTTCTATATAGATATATACATTCATACATAAATACATATACACATACATATACATATATATGGAGATATATCTGTTCTTCTATTGTAATTTCACTTCATATCCTTTTGTTCTGATAAAGACTTGCTTAACAGTAAAGCATGATGGATTTGAGAAGTGGATGAATAACAATAGGAGGGAAAAGTGCAAAAACAGAGACTGAAGAAACACGGACTGATGGAATAAGGGAGGAAAGATTTCCAAGAGCGGTATGAGAGGAAGTTGTCCAGCAGTAAATGAAGCAGGCATATATGTGAATGTCTTACTTAGATAGTTCATGGCCCAAATGCTAAGGGCGGCAGCACCAGAGGCAGTATAGCCGAGAGCTGTGGTGGTGAGGTAAGATTTCCCAAGGATGAGTAAAGATTATAGAAATCTGGAAGGAAAGGTGTTTACAGGGAAAGAACCAGTAATAGAAGTGCTGAAGTGGCTAGGAAGCATATTTGGTGACTTAGGACAAAATGATGCGCAAAAGAGAAGACTGGCATCAAGGCTATTACAGGAAGATGCACTCGATTGGTCGGAGACCGTAATTGCAGAAACCCCAGAAGAGGGAATCGCTTGGGAATAGTTCAAGGAGAGATTTGAGGCTCATTTCATATCATCACATCTTCACATGTATGATGGAATGTGGGCTACATCCTCATCTGTGGACTCGACTCCTTATGATGTTATTTCCTATTATATTTGACTCCTATGTAGGCACATGACTTGAAAAATTCTGACCGAAGTGATCGGACTGAAAACTAAAAAGAATCTGCTATGTAATGAACAATGTTAGTTTTCTCTATATACTTATTTGTGTATTAATGTTATACTGAACTCAATTTCGTTGCCGAAAGATAATTCTGACAATGATTACAACATCATCGATGTTCATCTTTGAGTTCTAAGCATGGATGGTATAAACGACAACTCCAAGTGATCTCCAATAGCAAATCTTCATATCCAAGTGCATATTACTCTAATCTCCTTCTAGTGACAGGATTTGGCTAATTTTAGCAAGGGTCAAGATAGCATTTTGGCTTAGGAGTGGCTAATGATGCTTTCTCCCTCTCTATTTTGGGAAGTGTGTAATGATGGAGAGAAGTACCATTAGCCCCATTATGTTACTAATCTCAAAATGGGCTTTAGGCATAGTCATTAACTTGCTAATTACCCATTAAGCTGTCCAAAATTGAATGAAACTTTAAACAGCCATATCTCCCAATCAAAAGTCCATTTTTCAATTATGACCACTCTATGTAAAGAGAAACCATCATCACGATCTAATGGAAGTGCTTGTAGACCTTAATTCGGCTTCTATCGTAAGTTATAGGCCATACAATATTTTTAGGGTCAAAATTGTCTAGTAAAAATTCCAAGGATGTGAAATGTCTCAAGTAGTCATTCCCTATAGTTATAGAATCACCTGACACTAGATAAAAACAATATTTATATTTTATGATCCTTCGAGATTTAGAATACAGGTCCTTATAGTACCGACTAAAATAGGTCGGTACATATATGATTTCCTTCGTTTATACTTAGTCGGAATTTGGCCAAGTATTTTCCACCAGCCCTTCTTCTCAGCATGCCTAGAATGCCATGTCTCATTCCCTAATCACCTCAAACTCCAAGCTTCAACGAGATGCTAGAAAATCTATTCGATACTGATCAAAAGTGTTCGATACCAAATGCTTTCATTAGTAAAAAATCCAACTTCTAGTTTTTGGACTTCTTCCTATCTTCAACCCAAAGTCTCTCCCGAAGTTTTGTAGCCTAAGTCCTAAGCCTTGCCTTTATGCCGAATAGATCTGCAAACATCCATCCAGACATCATCCCCTCACCGACCTGAATCCCACGACTTAAATTTCATGCAACTTGAACCTTGGGCACCTACTTTGCTCCAGAGCCGCTCTTCTAAGTTTCGTCTAATTTCGGCCACTTTTACCTTCAATTTGCCCAATTCGATGACCCTTTTTCCTAAGTACCAAAAACAATATAAAAACCATATCAAAGCTACTAAAATGAAATATCATCCATATACATCCATACACATATGCAATCCATCAACATAATGATCATACAAATCCTGGTCAAGATCTAACCTTCATACTAGCATATCAACATGATCAAAATTAGCTACAAAACTATTTAAAAACCATTTCACTTCTCTTTAATTTTGTCCATAAACATGTGTAAAGATGTGATTAAAGTAAGAAACTATTTTAAGGTCTAAATCATGTTAAATGTCAATCTAATATATATAAACATAAGTAGGATAATGAGAGGTCAAGAACCACTTGACAAATACCCAAAATACCAATCTAATCTCTAGATTTGACATGAACAACCAAGAACTATGAATTTCCAAGCACCAAAATGATGAATCCATGATTCCCATTGCCAATTACCCTTCTAATGATGGATTTTGCTAAGATTAATAAGAAAACGATGATATTTTTGATGGAATTAGGGCTAATGGAGGTTTTTTAATTTGGGAAGAAGGGAAATGATTAGTGGTTGTTGCTTCATCCACTATTAAGACAATTGAGTTGAGCCATAGGCTTGGCCCCTAAACTTCTCTAATTACCCAATAATCTATCTAGTAGCAAATGAACTTATAATGGCCATATCTCCTAAACGATAAGTTTGTTTCCTATTATGACCACTTTAAGGAAAGAGAAACCACAAGCTCGATCCAATGGAAGTGACTTCGTATCTAATTCTTCTCTTATCAAAAGTTATATGCTTTAAATTAATTTTTAGGATCAAAATGTCCAATCAAAATTCAAATGGTGGAAAATGTCCCTAGTAGTCATTTCCTAAGGTTTTAGAGTTGTACGACCTCATGAATTAAATAATATTTTACGATCTTTCGATGTGTAAAATACGGGTCATTAGACTTCTTCCCTTTAGGAATTTCACCACCAAAATCCCCAAACAAGTCAAAGAATAATCAACCATAGTTACCCAGCATGCCTAACAATCATATGCAACCATAACACATATCAAACAAGTGGCTATGCAATCAATAGTATAGATAAACCTATCCTAGCATGCAAGATACTAAACTATCATATATAATATCAAAAAAAAAGTAAATACAATAAACAATAGGTCGTACCATGTAAAGGGCTCCGATATGCATCTCTCATGCTCTCCTCGGTTTCCCACGTGCAATCGCTTTCACTTTCTCCCCATTGAACCTTCACTAATTCCGCCATCTTTCTTCTGAGCTATTTTTATCACAACTGAGAATATGAACCAGCCTACGAGGTCTTAAAGCTTCTAGTTCAATCTTAATATCATCAAGTTGACCCATTATAATTGCCACGCTTGAGTTATATGGAAGGCCTTATAAGTCTCTAGTAATTTGGTGCAAGGTAAGGGAAAAACTTATGTTTGGTTCGGATCTAGTATGGTAGGCTACTAAGAAGATTGAATTATTGAAAAAAGGATGAAGGATGCCCAATCTAGACAAAAAGAGTTATACCGATAGAAGGTGGAGAGTCCTGGAGTTTGATTTGGGAGATAGTGTGTTTGTGAAAGTGTCACCTATCAGAGGCACCATGAGGTTTAGAAAAGCCAAAAGATTAGCATTAAGCCGAAAAGTGTCACCAATGTTGTAGTATGTGAGAGAACGCAAGATAGTGGTCAAAATGTAGGACCCAAGGGCAATCTACCAATGGGAATCAACCTGAACCTAGCAGAGAAGGACCTAGGCAGGTTGATGGAAAGTTGATAATCAAAATCAAAACTAGAGGGTTCATCCTACAGAGAAAAGCTGGAGGGAAATGGAACAGTACGCAAGCTCATTAAAGCACATAATGCAGGAGGATTGCTTTGGCATGGAAGATGGAGCTGCGTCTAAGCAGCAAAGGATGATAACCGATGATGTTATGTTAAGAAATAGAGATGCTGATGGTTTTGGTGTGCTAATTTTCCAACCTATGGTGATAAAGGCAGTTATTGGACCGACGACAGTACGTCGGGCCTTGGTGGATACTAGAAGTTTTGTGAACATACTTTTCAAAACAACGTTTGATCAAATGAAGATTAACATGAAGGAGTTTATGGCTTGTAAAACCAAGATCCATGGTTTACAGGTAAAGCTAAATAATCAATCAGGATAATCGATCTGCCGATGGATTTGGGTGAAGGAGATCAGTCTAGATTCAAAAGTTGTTATTGTGGATGAATAGTCGGCATATAATTCCTTTTTGTGTCGATTAACCCTCTCCTTGGTATTTAATGATGAAGTTCCTCAAGGAAAATGAGGTCAGATCAGTAAAAGGAGGCCAGAGTGTAGGAAGGAAATATTATGTTGTTGAGTTAAGGGAAGCAAAGCTACGGGAGAAAGGCAAGAATATGGAGGGGACTCTCCGCGTTTGAGATTTACAAGCATTGCAATTAAATCCCTAGCCTTGGTTCGAGAACCATAGCAGGTTTGATAAGGCTATGGATCCCAAAATGAAGTCAGGTGAAGGGCGAGCAGCGCTAGCTTAGCTGATGGTAAATGTTCCGATCAATATGTACTATCCTACATAGGTTCTAAAGATTGGATCTCAACATAGCATTAGCTTGAGGAAGGAATTATTTAATTTCCTCTGAGGGATTTTGGACGTGTTTTCATAGATGCATTCAGATATGTGCAGGATATCACCAAAGATAGCATGTCAAACACTAAATATTGATCCAAAATTTATACCAGTAAAACAGAAAAGGCACAGTCTGGGTCCGGAGAGATCCGCTACGTAGAAAGAAGAGGTGGATAAGAGGACAATAAACGGCTTTATCCATGATGATTTGTACCTAGAATGGGTATCAAACATGGTGTTGGTCAAGAAATCAAACGAAAAGTGGCGGACATTATTGACTATTTTGGATTTGAATAAAGCTTGCTCGAAGGCCAGCTTTCCTTTACCTAGAATCGACCAACTGTTTAACGTACTACAGGACATGAGTTTCTCACTTTAATGGATGCGTATTCAGGTTATAATCAGATTCTGACGCATATAATGGATCAGGAGAATACCAGCTTTATAATGGATTTGGGATTATACTGCTGTCAAGTAGTGTCATTCGGTTTAAAGAACGCTGGAGTCACATATTAATGATTGGTAAATTCTATGTTTAAAAATCAAATCAGGTGGATGATGGAAGAATATGGAGATGATATGCTTATGAAGTCACAAGTATCACAAAACCATTTGGATGACCTTTCAAAATATTCAAAGTTTTACGAAGATACATAATAAAGCTGAATTCGTTTAAGTGTTCTTTTGGAGAGGCATTGGGAAATATTTTGGGATTTATTGTTAATATAAGGGGCATCGGAGCCAATCCGAAGCAGATTAATGCTTTGAGGAATGTAATCGGCCCAACTACGAAGAAAGAGTTACAAAGCTTGAATGGGAATATTGATGCCTTAAATCGGTTCATCTCAAAGGCAACAGACAAATGCATACCCTTCATTAATGCCTTGAAGAAGGGTAAGAAGAATTTTGAGTAGAATCAGGTCTGTCAGAATGCCTTCGAGGAGTTATTGAGACACATGAAGGTACAGTTGGTTTATCCAAACCTCGAAATGGGAAGGATTTATTTATTTATTTGGCAATGTCTACTCACACACTAAGTGTAGAATTAGTGTGTGAGCAGGCAAGGATTCAAAACCCAGTTTACTACATCAGCAAGCGATTTACAGGAGATGAAATGAACTAATTAAAGTTGGAGAAAATGGCGTATTGCTTGTTGATTGCATCGACGAAGTTGCGAGCACATTTCCAGGCTCATCCAATCAAAGTTCCGATGGACCAACTCTTGAAGCATTTGTTATATCAACCGAGACTTCTGGAAGATTACTAAAATGGAACACATAATTGAGTCAATACAACATCACTTACCATCTATGGAGAGTGATAAATAGGCAGGAGTTGGTAGATTTCATCGTTGAGTTTACCACATGAGATAGGGGGGAAGAGGACGATGTAATCGCACTTTCCCATTGGAAGTTGTTCATAGATGGAGCATCGAACAAACATAGCATAGGTATAGGAGTAGTGCTTGAATCTCTAGAACAGCAATCAATTCGTTATGCCCTAAGACTGGAATTCCTTGCAACTAATAGCAAGGCCGAGTACGAGGCACTAATAGTGGGATTAAGGATAGCAATGGAACTGGGGATAACGACACTACATGTATCTAGTGATTTCCATCTTATGGTTTTTCAAGTTAGGAAGGAATACAAGTCAAACGGAGCTAGACTTGCTCCTTACCTGACAAAAGCGCTAGAACTATTAAACAACATCGAGCATTATACGATTATGCATATCCCCAAAGAGGAGAATGCAAAATTCGATTCGTTGGCTAAGCTGGCTAGTTCCGATAAAGAGCAGACTATGGGTTTGGTATCAGTGGAATTTTTTATAGCTCCGGGTATCGACCAGATGGATGTCAAGTGGATTCTAGAGATTGTAGAGGAAGTAGAGTCTGGATGACTCCACCAAGGATTGTTTACTTAAGGGAACTCCACCAAAAGACGGGAACAAACAAAAGGAACTCTTAGGAAAATCACCTCAGTTAATGATTCAAGGAGTGCAGTACAAAAGAGGATTCCCAACCCTCTTGCTTCGATGTGTAACCTAGGATGAGGCTAAGAAAATCATCTTGAAAATACATAAGGTTAGCTGTGGTGATAACCGTAGGAGTAGACTTTAGCAAAAAAGATACTTCGCTATGGATATTTCTAGCCAACGATAAATCAAGATGCGGTTGATTACACCAAATGATGTAACTGTTGCCTGAGATTTGTAAAGATTCCAAGAGCCCTATCTATAGATCGTGCACAAAATGTTTAGCCCGTAGCCATTGCTGTTTAGGGAAATGATTTAATTGGTGTGCTCCTGATAATGAAAGGAGTAGCTAAATATGCGATAGTTTTGGTGGACTGCTTCACGAAGTAGACCGAAGAAGAACTGCTTGCTACAGTCACAACGAAAACTTAATTAACTTCGTGATAAAGAATACCATCTATAGGTTCGAAGTACCTCAAAAGATTATAACGAGTAGTGGAACTTGTGCAAAAGTACTGAGTTCGAGGATTTCTACAAACGGTATAGAATCAAGAAGAGCTTCTCAACGGTAGGACATTCGCAGATGAACAGACAAGTGGAGGCAATGAATAAAATCATCAAGTCCGCCTTGAAGAAATGTTTAAAGAAGGCTAAGGGTAACTAGATCAATGAGCTTCCATGGGCTAATAGGATGACTTATAAGTCTGTAGCTGGACATACGCCATTTTCTTTGGCGTATAGATCAGAAACTATGATCCAGATTGAAGAAGAACTGCTTGATTTGTTTGATGAGAAAAGGAAAGAAGAAGAACTGAGGGTCGCTGCTCACCAGAAAAGAGTCGCATGTTACTTTAACACCAAAGTCCAAAATCATACTTTCAAGATAGGGGATCTTGTTTTAAAATGAGTTCTCCCTATTATGGGGTCTTTCAATCTAAATTGGGAAGGTCTTTACACAATCAAGAGAAAGCTTTGAGATGGAACGTTCAAGCCGACTATAGTTGATAGAGTCCCGATAACATGGGCATAGAACTACGACTTGTTGTGGGACTACTATACTTAGTTTAATAGTTTACTTTTGCAAACAAACCACCTATGGATTCTTGGAGCAATGTAATAAGTCAGGACTTGAAGCAATTTTCATTAATATATATAATTAGCTTCATGAACCAATGGAACCATGTTTTTGTAAGAAAAAATTTTATGTTGTGTGATTAGCAGTACAGTTAGGTGCAAACTCCAAGATTAGGACTAAGGAGGATAATCAACATAAATCATTAGGGTTGATTGGATAATTCGACCCTATCATCCCAAAACTCAAAAACGACCATAGCCCCTTTGGTCCAGGATCAAGGCTGGGGAATACAATTGTAGAGATCGATCGGATAATTCGATCCCGACCTTCAGGAATTAGCCGCTGCTCGAAATTTGGTAACATAAAGAAGGAAGACCCTTTTTGGGGTTGATCTGATAATATGCCTGCAACCTTTAGGAATTTTCCATTGCTTGGAGTTAGGTAACGTCAAGAAGGAAGACCATATGGGGTTCGATCGAATAATTCGACCCGACCTTCAGGAATTTTCCTTTGCCTTGAGTTAAGAGACATCAAAAAGAAAACGCCACATAGGAGTCAATCGGATAATTCAACCTCGGCTTTCAGGTACCATTGCCTGGAGTTTGGAAACGGTAAGAAGGAATGCTTGGAATTAATAATTAAAGAACCAGCTTCTAGATAAGGAACTGGCGTGTGGTCAGAATTCCAAGGACCATTCTCGCGGCCTGGTAGGATATACCAAAGGCCAATGCCTAGAGATAGACATTCAAACCGTTGGCTCACGAAGACGGGAGTCGGTATATGGGTTAGATCTCTATGACTGCGCTAGCGGCCCAGTAGAACATGTTTGGCTGAGGATAAGCGAGGATAGTTGATTAAATTTCAAGGCAAGTGTTATTAGACTTTTTCAATCCAGGATCAGGATTGGAAAAGAACAATCGGACTGGGGGCAATTTGATAATCTACCCCCACAATGTTTGTCTCAAATTAATGTTTGAATTCTGGCATTTAAAATAGAAATTGGCGTGAACAGAATTTGGTTCATGATAAAATATACTAGAAGGAAATAAAAATTCCAATTAATATTCCATGGCAACAAGGAGCAATGCGGAACCTAGATTATTTACGATTAATAATTGGTCAATGGAAACTCAATCGATCGTAAACAGGAATAATCAAGGAGTTGGTTCAATCATTGTTTTGTTTTTCCCAATAGAACACTTTGGGCAACTATAAGCAAGGCTAAACAATGGAATATTACCAAAGCAGTTGCAGGAATTTCATTTATAAGCATAGAATTGCAGTAAATAAGCACATTACACAAAAATTGGCATAGGGAAATTATGCTATATATGCAAGTAGCTATATATAAACAGGAACAATATATAAGAGTGCAGGAAAGTAAACGAAAAATAGGTTACAAGAT
The DNA here is from genome assembly GCA_030765085.1 of Allium cepa. Lineage (NCBI taxonomy): Eukaryota > Viridiplantae > Streptophyta > Magnoliopsida > Asparagales > Amaryllidaceae > Allium > Allium cepa. The sequence continues at coordinate 497,171,466 of CM060929.1, forward strand.
AAAAGTAATCTTCATTGCTTAAACTTTCATATCAAAATCGCGGGGGCCATTCACGCATAACCATGACCTATTTATAACAGAAAGAAGATACAAAAGGTACAAAAGAATATGAATTATCATGCCCATGGGTCCTAGGATTCTTTTACTTGTTCTTCCATCTCTTGCTACTCTTATGGAGGAAGTTGCTAGGTCACTTCTTAAGCTTTCGTCCACCGTTGGGTTTCCCACCTTTGGGATTTTCACCCTCAGACTAGGTCGTATCCCTTCGGTTTTAGCATGGGGATCCTCGGCTTTCCCGATAGAGGCATCAGAGATTTTAATTTAAGTGGCTTTATCTTGAGTGGTAGAAGTTTAGTAGAGTGGCTTGTAAACAAGGATCTGACATACTTTTCATTTCCAGGCTTCTTTTTAATCCTCACTTTGGAATGGTCAATCCTCGGCGTTTCCACTATGATAATCCAATCAGCGTGGTTCATGGCTTTTGTTAAGGCAACGTCTTCATCTAGGGATAAGAATACATCCTCCAGGTTCTACAAAGCTAATATTTCTTGGAGTCAGGCCCTACATCAAACTAGGAGGGGTGACTAAAGTGACGAATCCCGGAGACACGGATGTTGACATGGTAAAAAATTCCACATGAACCAGGCCCTGAGTAGCCGAGGGCAGAGGAGAAAGATGCGGATGACCTACAAGTTGGTAAATAGAATAGTTAAGGTTAGTGAGGGATTAGTGGAAGAACTGGTCTATCTCGAAAACCGATGAAACAAGATATATGTACCTTTGTCAGGAGTTGAATGCAAAGTTGGAGATTTAGAAATTTCACCCTTCTCGATTGAATGCTCAACAGGTAGATCAGTTATAAGAGGAACGTAAGCTTCAAATAGGTAACTATTTTGGATGCTAGAATGGTCTGGGTGGCACTGGAGCTGGCCCCATCAATTTTAAGAATGCCTATCGTAGGCTCCTTGAATTTTGGAATGGATGTGTAACGATCCATAATTTCAGTCATTTAAAATTTGTATATTTAATTGATTTTAAATATTCCAAAGTTAATTTTATAAGCTGAATAAATTATATTTGAATATCTAGATTTAAGTAGATAATTAAATTGTTAATTTAATATTTGAAATTGTAGAGATAATTAAAATTTGAATTTAATGTGAATAAAATTGATTTAGTAAGTTGAATTAAATCATATTTGAATTAGAATAGTGATAGTAAACTTTTGAAATCGATTTAAAAGTTAATTTCTAGAAATTGAATATTTTAATATTTAATTGACGTATTAAAATAGACATTTTCACACAATCTTGGATCTCAACCAAACCAGTTTCATTGGATCCGTAATGTTATATTATTGTAAGATTACAAATTTCATGTCAATCGGATTTACGATTTGTCCGGAAGAAGCTAAAATGCTTAGAAATCTGTTTAAGTAAATTATAAATTTAAATAGTCGATTTGAAAACATATCTTTCAAATATGATCGAATTGGCTCTCGATATATATTCCATTGTGTTCAAAATAGGGGTAAAACATTATAAACGCCAGGCGGCACGCTTCGTTTCGAGTTCGAAAATTTTCAGGATGAATTGTGTCGTCAAATTTTCTATATAAGGCCTCATCTTCTTTCTATTTTTCAAAACCCTAGAGAGGCTAGGGCAAGCTGCCAGGCCAAAAAACACTCATTTTCGTCCTCGGTTTATCTCCCAATCCATCGAGAATTAACCAAAAATTTCTAAACGAAAATCGAAGAGGGCGACGAGATATACATTCCCAACGGCTATGATCATAAACAACGAAGTGGATCGTCAGTAAAATGATTTCGAATAGCCAATGTTCGAGCGCGTTTATCAAGGTGGATTAGTGACTGAGCTCGATGATGCTGAGGCTGTAGGTGGAGTCGAGGTGGAGCATCATCGTGGCGATAGCCGATCGTCTTCAATTGTTGAGAAGCGGACACGAAAATTCGAGGAAGGGGGCAGCCATATGGGTTTCTTGCGTATGAAGGTGAAAGTTAGGGAGAAGATGATTCGGTCGGCCCTGATTTAGTAAACCAGCATGTCAAATGGCCATAAAAAAATTAGGGTTTGAAAATAAAATATAAATGTAAAATTATATTACATAAATTCGTATAATGTTTAAAATTGCATGTCTTCTTCATACGAGGTCCGTTTTTTACAAAACGAATTGCGTTGGGACCGTATTGACGAGCACTACATTTTAGAGCTAGTTTGGAGTTGATTGGAGCTAGTGTAAATTTTCGGTAAAATTAAACGTCTGATTAATTTTATTCAAAATAAAACACTACAACTGCTATTGGAAGCAATGTGAGTACAACTCACTCTTTCTAACTCACTTACATTTTTATGTAAGTGAGAAATAAATATTATTTATGATGATTGATGATTGATGATTGTTTGGATGATATATGATATATTGATTGGTATTTGGATATATTCCCACATACTAGAGCAGATGACCCTATACGTTCCCGTGTATGAGCGGATGACCCTTTGTACGCGCGTCTGCCTCGAAGCAAACATTGTACATATATTTCTAATATATATATTTGTTGCAAGTGACAGGTTGGAGGGATCCAACTGATTCCTCACCAATATTGGTTTTATTTACAGATATTGTGATATATTCTATTATCATATGATATATGATATTTTAGATGCCGTGATTGATGAATTTAGTGTCGTTCCAGCGTTAGACCTATTTTTGGAAATTTAAAATATTAAAGTAATGATTTCAAAATTTAAAAGGATTTTCAAGTGATTTTGAAAATAACATTCTGTCGAATTTTGAAGTGTTAAAGGAATGGATTTATTTTAAATAAATAAATGTTATAATTTTTATGTTATAAAAATATGATATTTGGAAAATATAATCAGAATGTGATTTTTGAAATATGGAGTTAATGATTTCGTGAAATAGTTTAAATGGAAATTTTTTATTTATTATAAATGGTTTATGTAGAAGATTTATAAAATCGATATTTTATAAATTAAAATACAGAAATTATAAAACGAGTTTAATAAGTGTTAAAATGAAGTAATAAAAATGAATCTTATAAGTAATAAGACTTATAATTTGTGAAGTTATAAAAACAATGATTTTGTAAAAAAGAGAATTATAAGTAATTTACTTATATATTGAATTTGGCATATAAATGAGATAAATGGAATTGGTTAACAAAGGAGATTTATAAATTAAAGTTTATATAAAATATAAATGTGATTTATAAACGTTGTTTTATAAATCCAAAATCGATTGAATTCGATAAGTCAATTATTATAGTTTATTAAAGGAATTACATCCGCAATTTTGGACAGTGGATAATCCTTTAATAAAAGTGCAATAGTAATAAATTTGTTTAGGCATTAAATCCATGATTTTGGACAGTGGATTATCCTTAATATAAATGTCAAGAGATATTAAATTTGGTAAACGTTTTGTATTAACGATTTTGGATAGTGAATAATATATTGAATAAATGTTTTATAAAGTGATATTTTAAATGGAGTTAAATGGTTCAAAGATGTTTTAAAATCTGTTAAATGTCGAAACCGTAGATTTCAACATTCATTGTTGAAATAGACATTTTCGAGAAATAAGGAAATGATGGCTTATAACACTGTTGTTATAGCAATGATTTTCGAAAGGAGATGTTTTGTATAATATATGGGATTCATATATCTATCTAATTTTCGAATCCTTATACTAGTGATTTTGGGTTATCATAACGATGTTTTATGCAACATTCGTTTTGACCTAAATAAATGTGTTTAAAGAGAATGTTTTCCTTAAAGAATAAAACATATAATTAATTGTGATTTTAGTATATGTAATATTTTCTAAATAAATAAAATTGTGAATTACTTATTATTAAATAAGTATACGGAAATGTTTTCCAATATTGAAAAGTTGAAGTGGTTTGAAATATATCTATTTAAAGATAATTTGAAGTGAATATTTGGCAAGTAATTTAATTAATAAAAGATTAATTCAAAGGGCCCAGTGATTATTACGATGCTAAATATTTGTTTGTTTGTTTTGATAGTTAAAGAACAGACTATCAGATTTGGCCATTTTAGTTCCACGACTTGATGTGGGAACTATTTAGTCATACATTTAGTACATAGCCTTCTGTGTAGGCTTGATTATCATTTGTGTTGAGGATAATGATTCATGTAGCGTGGAGTATTACTCCAATCTATCGAGCTTCCTTCTTGGCTCGAAGGATAGCAAGTTGAAAGTTGGAAACGTGATAAGTCTATTAGACTTAGTTTCTGTGTGAGGTTGAGAAACGCTATTGCGTTGTTGGTGCGAAGAGACCGAGATCAGATTTACCTGAAAACCACTTCGGACCAACATTTATGCGATGATTGTGCAGGTTGGTTATGATGATATTAATATTCAAGATTTTCATAGTGGAGGACTGCTTGTTGATCGTTTGGGTTTAAAATCCCAATATACATCCAATAGCAATGGTCTCTTCATTATGAAATATCCAATGCGAGGACTATTCGCTACTAATCCTAGGGATTTCCCGACAGGATGTGGTAGGAAAGTACCTTTGGTTTGACCTATTCCTAGAAAACTTGTATGGATCTTTGTCTGACACTGCATTTCTAAAGATTACGTACATTGGTTTTTACAAACGTACATCAGTGGTGGCGGAGAAGGCAACTTCTCTTAGCTTAACACCCTTTTTGAGACGTATGAGCTTAAGGGTTGTATTTTTATGGAAGGCAACTAGTATTCAACGGAAATGGCCATGTGGTATTCAAAGTGATGTGATTGTGATTCGTGAAAGGTAATCGTTACCTCAGGCCTTATCAATCGAAAATGACCAAAACAGGGTTAGATGCGGAAAGGCTAAGTGGGTCGCTTCCATTACGGTATGATCATCCATTTCTAGATATATATTTACACGCTATGACATCGTGTATCTGATTATTGTGATTTGTATGCTTCGAGGGCCCTTGGTAAAGGTTGGTAAGCACCGAAGGATGACATATTCTGTACCATCTAGTTATAGAGGTGGGCCGGTCTTATGTTGGTAAAGGGCAGATATTCTGTGCCTCGGGACATCCATCTAGAGGTGTACCCATTCGGAAGGCAGTCCCTTCACCTGGTCATTTGTATGGAAATCCAAACCCCATTACGAGCTGCAATTTTTTTTGTAAAGGCATAATGAATTGCCTCGAAATGCTATATGGGTAACCATTTCGACTATGATTAATATTATTTGTATATACTAGACACTAGTATAATATCAGATGATTTGATATGAAATTTTTTAGTTACTATAAGGTAAAAACATGTCCGTGTTTATGTGTGGGCGTGTCTAATGAGATAATTTTGTTTTGATAAAGGAAAATTTTGGTAATTTAATAAATTCAGTTGAGTATGTTTCTCACGCCAGTTTACCAGACTGATCCGGGCGTTCTTCCCTTTCAATGCTCGGGTCAGACTGGGTATATTTACACGTTGAGTTTTGATGCTTTTGGAGCTTCAGCTCGATAGCTGAAGATCTTCATTTTCGTATATACGTATCAATTTTGTTTGATTATGTTCAGCATGATAGGTGGTTCTCACTTCTTATTAGGTAGCGACGGATGACTCTTACCCCTACATGTTCCTAATGTGAAAGAGTTGGTTGTAGTCGAGAGGCTGGCCATAAAAGCAAAGCGTGAGGTATCAGTGTGGGCTACGGTGGAGTTAACCACAGTCTGTTGACCATCACACATGGTATCAGAGCTTAGATTTTGTATATTCCTAAGCTTTGATGTATACTCAGTATAGATAGGGACAGTAGCACCTTAGATTGAGTTTGAGTGTATTATATATATGAGCGCGTATTTGTTAGTTAATATAAAATGTTTTATATTGTATTTGCTTATTCGTTGAGCTGTTTGTGAATTCTGGTCGATATATGGGACGCCATGTTATCGATAGGGATTTCAAACCCTTAAACGAGGCAAGTCGACATAGTATCATTTTAAATTGGGTAAATGAAATAATTTAACCTCAATTATATTTTATATATAAAGAAACATTTTTTTGGAAATCATGAAAGTGTATATAAATGAATTGTTTGGTTGTTTGAAAATGTAAATATATACAAGTTAATAAAAGATGGTTGAATAATCTAAATAAAAATAACAATTGTAAAAGAAAGAAATTATATAAGCAAATGAATTATAAATTATGGAATTAAAACTAATATGATTTACAATTGTGAAATAATCTTATATACAAGAAATGAAACTAAATAAGCATATTTTTAAATATGAGTTATAAATAAAAATAGACTTAAACTAGAATTTGTGAAATTTGAATCCCGTTTATTTTGAAAGTTGTTTTTCAAAATATATTATTATAATTCTAAATAAGATAAATGAATTTGGAATGATCTTATATAAGTAAAGTGAAATAGTAAAATTATATAAGTGAAAGATTTATAAATAAAAGAATTTTTTTAAATGAATATAAAGCACTGAATTTAGTACTATTGCTTGGAAATAATAAGGGTGATTACTACAGCATCATCGGTATCATTTTTGAGTTTTTGTGTGATTGATTTGCTACCAATAGTAAATTGAAATTGAAGTTTTGTTGTGATAAACGAATTTGAATTTACAATCCGAGTTGAAATTGATAGATATAAGTGAAACGAATTTGGATTTACAACATGAAATAAAGATTTTTAATTTGGTAAAGTTAAATACATTTGAGTTAGTATAATAAATATATGATTTTAAATTTAACTAAAGGAAAGTCAATAAATTGAACTAGATTAGATAAACAATTTAATGAAAATAAACTTAAGGGGTAAGTGATTATATAACCATGATTTGAAATTATAAAATGACTTTGGTGAATGGAAGTATACTTAGGTAAGTGTTTATGGAATTATAGATAAATAAGTTGTATAACTTATTAAATGAGAAAAATTAAGCAAAACAAAATCTGAATTTGGGTAGTGATATGAAATTTAACTAACTGAAGTTGAATGAAGTTGAGTTTGGTATCGAAGTAAATTAATAAAGTGAATTAAATGAATATGAACTTGAGTTATATAAAGAAATTCAACTTTAGTGATACAATGATTTAGCATTAAAAATGTTGTTGTTAAGAAGTTGTGAATATAGTGAATACTAGAATTCAATATAAATTGAATAATTGAATATTAAACCAAATGAAATCAAATGTGTCAAACCAAAATGAATATTGAAAGTAAAGTAAATTAATTTTGTTATGTTGGTTATGCATTGGTTGTTAGTTGATTGAATGGAAATTCATATGAAATTGAATTAATGGAATTGAAAGCTAAATATTCGAATTCAAATTGGAAGTAAGTAAATTTAAATAGAATTGAATTGGAAGCAAACCAACTTAAATGTAAATTAGTGAATGTAAACTAATTGAATTTGAATAAATAAATGTTAGTAAAATACAATGTTAATGGATCAAATGTGATTTAAATTGAAAAACCAATTCAATGAATATTAATGAGAAGTAAATTTATATTGATTTGGTTATGGATTTGTTGGATATTTATTGGAAGATGGTTGTTTGATGGTTAGATTTGTTGTTTTTGATTGCATTTGCTACATTGGCATATATAGTTGTTGTATTGGTATATTTTGTATATTGATATTATTTTCATATATACATGTTCTCGTTTGTTTGTTGAGTATTTAGTAGGTGTGTATGGTGCTTGCTATGCATTTGGAGCTCGCTTTCGCCTATATTAGCCGTATATGCTCGCTAATAATATATAAGATACATATCTCGGATTACATATCGTACTTTTACACCTTTTTTTCCTACGGGATGCCTCATCCTCGAAGATGAGATGTATATTTGTGATATGGGTGTGTGTGTGTGTGTGTGTATACACATATTGTGATCCTACTATGATTGAACCGCGCAAAGAAGACGTTGGCAAAAAAAAATTGAAAATTAAGGCGTTAGAAATTTTGAGAAATTAGGAAAATTTATGAAAACTAAATTTTGATATGGAGTTAAAATTTGAAATGATATAGTTGGTTTTGAAAAGATAACTATGATATGGATTTGAAAACTTAGAAAAAAATTTCCGAGGAGTTTAACTAATGGAATTTGGAAAAGTTAAGGCTTAAATGAATTTGAAATCTAAATTGAACGAATTGTTTCTAAAAGTTAACTGATTTTATGACTTCTTCTTACTTGGTAATTTAGAGGATGAAATTCTCTTAAGTAGGGGAGAATGTAACGATCCAGAATTTCAGTCATTTAAAATTCGTATATTTAATTGATTTTTTCAAAAGTTAATTTTATAAGCCAAATAAATTATATTTGAATATCCAGATTTAATTGAATAATTAAATCGTAATTTAATATATGAAATTGTAGAAATAATTGAAATTTGAATTTAATGTGAATAAATATGATTTATTAAGTTGAATTAAATCATATTTGAATTAGAATAGTGATAGTAAACTTTTAAAATCGATTTAAAAGTTAATTTCTAGAAATTGAATATTTCAATATTCAATTTACGTATAAAAATAGTCATTTTTCATACAGTCTTGGATTTTTACCAAACCAGCTTCATTGGATCCATAATGTTATATTATTGTAAGATTTCAAATTTCGTGTCAATCGGATTTACGGTTTGTCCGGAAGAAGCTAAAACGCTTAGAAATTTGTTAAAGTGAATTTTAAATTTAAATAGTCGTTTCAAAAACCTATCTTTCAAATACGATCGAATTAGCTCCCGATATATATTCCATTGTGTATGGAATAGGGGTAAAACATTATAAACGCCAAGCGACACGCTTCGTTTCGAGTTCGAAAATTTTCAGGATGAATAGTTTCGTCAAATTTTCTATATAAGGCCTCATTTTCTTTCTATTTTTCAAAGCCCTAGAGAGGCTAGGGCAAGCCGCCACATTCACGTTCGATAGCCAGAAAACACTCATTTTCCTCCTCGTTTATATCTCAATCCATCGAGAATTAACCAAAACTTTCTAAACGAAAATCGAAGGGGGCGATGAGATCTACATTCTCAACGACTATGATCATAAACAACGAAGTGGATCCTCGGCAAAATGGCTTTGAACAGCCAACGTTTGAATGCGTTTATTGAGGCAGATTAGCAATTGAGCTCGAGGTGTTGAGGCCGTAGGTGGAGTTGAGGTGGAGCATCATTATGGCGATAGCCGATCGTCTTCAAATGTTGAGATGCGGTCGCGAAAATTCGAGAAAGGGGGCAGCCATATGGGTTTCTTGCATACGAAGGTGAACGTTGGGGAGAAGATGATTCGGTTGGCCTTGATTTGGTAAAGCAGCAGGTCGAATGGCCAGAAAAAAATTAGGGTTTGAAAATAAAATATAAATGTAAAATTATATTATATAAATTCGTATAATGTTTAAAATTGCATATCTTCTTCATACAAGGTCCGTTTTTGACAAACGAATTACGTTGGTTCCGTATTGACGAGCACTATATTTTAGAGCTGTTTTAGAGTTGATTGGAGCTAGTGTAAATATTGGGTAAAATTAAACGTCTATTTAATTTTATTAGGAATAAAACACTACAACTGTTATTGGAAGCAATGTGAGTACAAATCACTCTTTCTGACTCACTGATATTTTTAGATAAGTGAGAAATAAATATTATTTATAATGATTGATGATTGTTTGGATGATATATGATATATTGATTGGTATTTGGATATATTCCTGCCTATTATAGCAGATGACCCTATACGTTCTCGTGTATGAGCAGATGACCCTTTGGAAGCACGTCTACCTTAAAGAAAACATTGTACATATATTTCTAATATGTATATTTGTTGCAGGTGACAGGTTGGAGGGATCCAACTGGATTCCTCACCAGTATTGGTTATATTTACAGATATTGTGATATATTCTGTTATCATACGATATATGACATTTTGGATGTCGTGATTGATATATTGAGTGTTGTTGCAGCATTGGGCCTATTTTTTGAAAATTTAAAAATATTAAAGTGATGGTTTCCAAATTTAAAAGGATTTTTAAGTGATTTTGAAAATATATGTTTTTTTGAATTTTGAAGTGTTAAAGGAATGGATTTATTTTAAATAAATAAATGTTATAATTTTAATGTTATAAAAATTATGATACTTGGGAAATATAATCAGAATACGATTTTCGAAATATGGAATTAATGATTTTGTGAAATATTTTAAATGGAATTTTTTTGATTTATTATAAATGGTTCATATAGAAGATTTATAAAATCAATGTTTTATAAATTAAAATATTGGAATTATAAAATGTTTTATAAGTGTTAAAATGAATTTATAAAATTAAATCTTATAAGCAATAAGATTTATAATTTGTGAAGTTATAAAAAGAATGATTTTGTAAATAAGAGAATTATATGTAATTTACTTATAAATTGGATTTGGCGTATAAATGAGATAAATGGAATTGCTTAATAAAGGATATTTATAAATTGAAGTTTTTATAAAATATAAGTGTGATTTATAAACATTGCTTTATAGATCCGAATCGACTGAATTTGATAAGTTAATTATTATAGTTTATTAAAGAAATCATCTCCACCATTTTGGATAATGAATAATCCTTTAATAAAAGTGCAATAGTAATAAATTTGATTAGGCATTAAATCCATGATTTTGGACAGTGGATTATTCTTAATATAAATGTGTAGAAATATTAAATTTGGTAAACTATTTATATTCATGATTTTGGACAGTGAATAATATATTAAATAAATATTTTAAAAATATTTTAAATGGATTTAAATGGTTTAAAGATGTTTTAAAATCTGTTAAGTATTGAAACCATAGATTTCAACATTCATTGTTGAAACAGAGGTTTTCGAGAAATAAGGAAATAATGGACTATAACAACATTGTTATAGTAAATGATTTTCGAAAAGAGATGTTTTGTACAGTATAAGGGATTCATATATCTATCTAATTTTCGAATCCCTATAATAGTAATTTTGGGTTGTCGTAACGATGTTTTACGCAACCTTCGTTTTGACCCGAGTAAATGTGTTTAAAGTGAATGTTCTCCTTAAAGAATAAAATATATACTTAATCGTGATTTAAGTATATGCAATATTTTCTAAATGTTGAAAATAAATAGAATTGTGAATTACTTATTATTAAATAAGCATATGGAAATGTTTTCCAATATTGAAAAGTTGAAATGGTTTGAAATATATCTTTTTAGAGATAATTTGAAGTGAATATTTGGCAAGTAATTTAATTAATAAAAGATTAATTAAAAGGGCCAAGTGATTGTTAGGTGTTGAATATTTGTTTGTTTGTTTTGTTAGTTAAACAAGCGACTATCAGATTTGTCCACTTTATTTCCTTGACTAGATATGGAAACTATTTAGTCGTACACTTAGTCTGTATCCTTCTGTGTAAGCTTGATTATCGTTTGTGTTGAGGATGATGATTCGTGTAGTGCGAAGTATTACTCCAATATATCGAGCATTCTTCTTGGCCCGAAGGATAGCAAGTTGAAAGTTGGAGACGTGATAAGCCAATGAGACTTAGTTTTTGTGTGAGATTGAGAAACGCTTTTGCATTTTCGGTGCAAAGAGAACGGGTTCAGATCTATCTAAAAACTACTTCAGACTAACATTTATGCGACGATTGTGCAGGTTTATTATGATGATATTGATATTCGAGATTTTCATAGTGAGAGACTGATTGTTGATTGTATGGTTTAAAATCCCAATATACATCCAGTAACAATGGTCTGTTCATTATGAAATATCAAATGTGAGGACTATTCGCTACTAATCCTAGGGATTTCCTGTCAGGATGTGGTAGGAAAGTACCTTCGGTTTGTCCTGTTCTTGGACAACTTGTACGGATGTTTGTCTGAAATTGCATTTCTAAAGAATACGTACATTGGTTTTTGCAAACGTACAACAGCGGTGGCGGGAAGGCAAATTCTCTTAGCTTAACACATTCCTTGAGACGTATGAGCTTAAGGGTTGTATTTTTGCGGAAGGCAATTAGTAGTCAATGGAAATGGACGTGTGGCATTCAAAATGATGTGATTGTGATTTGTGAAAGGTAATTGTTACCTCAGGCCTCATCATCCGGAAATGACCAAAACAGGGTTAGATGCAGAAAGGCTATGTGGGTCGCTCCCATTAGGGTATGATCATCCTCTTCTAGATATATCTTTACATGATATGACATCGTGTATCTACTTATTGTGGTTTGTGTGGTTCGAGGGCCCTCGGTAAAGGTCGGTAACGACCGGAGGATGACATGTTCGGTACCATCTAGTTATAGAGGTGGGCCAGTCTTGTGTTGGTAGAGAGTAGATGTTCTGTGCCTAGGGAAATCCATCTAGAGGTGTACCCATTCGGAAGGTAGTCCCTTCACCTGGTCATTTGTAAGGAAATTCAAACCCACTACGAGCTATGTTTTTTTGTAAAGGCGTAATGAATAGCCTCGAAATGCTATATGGGTAACCATTTCGAGTATGATTAATATTATTTGTATATACTAGGTACTAGTATAATATCTGATGATTTGATATGAAATGTTTTATTTATCGTAAGGTAAAAATATATCTGTGTTTATGTGTGGGCATGACTTACGAGATACTTTTGTTTTGATAAAGGAAAAGTTTGGTAATTTAATAAATTCAGTTGAGTGTGTTTCTCACGCTGGTTTACCAGAATGATCTGGGAGTTCTTCCCTTCCAATGCTCGGGTCAGACCGAGTATATTTATCGGTTAAGTTTTGGTGCTTTTAGAGCTTCAGCAGGAGAGATGGAGATCTTCATTTTCGTATACACGTATCTGTTTTGATTATTGATTATCTATTGCATTGCTTTGTTGTTTATATTATCAGCAATTGTAAGGACAGGTTATTATAACTGTCATGGCTGGTAACTATCGATTGATTGTTGAACTCTGATTTATGTATGTATATACAGTTTCTGTTTTGTAAAGATCATTGATATGATATTATATATTTTCCGCTGTGATGTGAGATTCTGTATTGTTCTGTTTGATTCTATCTTCTCTCTTTCTTCTCTTTTCTTCTTCTCTCTTCTTTTCTTCTTCTCTCTTCTTTTCCTTCTCTTGACTTTCCATCAGTCGGTGCTTTTTGCGTCGGACATGTGTGGATTATTGTCGATTCAAAGGGCATCGGTTTGTGGGTCGTCATAGGATGATTCTATTGAACCCGATGTACTTGGGCCAATGGAAGCCTTAACAACAACAACGATGGCGATAGCCTCTTCCTCGGCTAGAATGACCTTTCCCTCCTCAATTTTTGCAATATCTTCTGCATCAACGTACATAGCCATCAGCTCTTCATTGGTGAGGCCTACACCGACAGCCTCCAAGTGATGCAGCACCTCTTCCTAGGCATCGACGAGAGTCTCGTTATATGTGCTCGTAAGCAACTTCAAATTTTTATATTGAATTACGCTCGCAAAGAAGTGCTAGAGAGTATTATTTAACTCTTATTTATCTTTGGCCCTTTCCACTTTAACATTTTTCAACTCTTACGTAACGACCACATGTTTGACTTTACCATCCAGTTTCTCGACCTTAACTAGTAGTAGATCATTGGCAATTTCTCTATGTCCATGCGAATCATTTGGATCTCGGCTGCCTACTCTTCAACGATATTGTCCCTGGCCCGAATGATTACGAATTTTGCGGTAAGGGACTGGTCCTTCTAAGCAATCTGAGTTTTAAGGGTGGCACCCTCCTCGTAGGTAGTATTGAGTAGGTTCCTCAATATAATTTCACCATTGTTGTGCGCCTTCTTCGTCTCCTCCACTAAGCTATCAGCTTGGCCTTGGATCCTAAAGCTACATCTCTCTTTCCGCCGTCATTTTCTCCAGGTCTCCTTTATACCCTGCGATGAGACTGTCATAAGTCCTTTCCCCATAGTCAAAGGACTGGATATTCATATAATTATCATGGTTAACCATCGAGAGGGCATAGGTGACTCTTTTCCATTCATAGCCTTGGTAGATGTGCTTTTGAATCTGTTGGACATTGCGGTCTACTTCTTCGTTCGGAAAGTCTTGGATGTTATGGTCAAACATGACACTTTACAAAAAAGGTCGGGGAAAGCGGCCGAAAGGTGAAGCGATGCACCAAGAGTAGGAGTTGAATGAATTTAAATTCCTTTAGAGCGAGGAAGCATAGTTTCAATTGAGGATCGAAGGTCTGGAGCCTATTAAAGTGAAGGAATTTGAGGAGTGAAGTGAGGTGCAGGAATACTGGAATTGGAGTCGCGGTGATCGTGCAAGTCTTTTTGCCACTTTCTTGGATCACTAAATTGCCTCTATTCAGCCTGCCTTTTCTTATGCTCTCGTTTGGTGTAGCGATCATCTTCTACTCTTCTCTCTCATTCCTTCAACCCCTTTACTTTTAGACTTCTTTTCCTGGACGATAGCTGGAATGATACGAATATGGATCGGGAGTTTGCCCTTTAGAACCGCTTATGCTATATTGGAGCTTTCTAAATCTATCTCTGGACATGGAATTTGAAACGAGAAAAATATTATATAAGTTTTAGGATTTCAAATGAAGATGAATGCAGGGATGTTTTTTCATGACCTAGTGAAGTGCAGAGTGTTGATGACCCCCTAAGAACTCGATAGACTGTGTACGCATGGAAGTAAAGACGGAGTCTTACCATCTTCATTTAGGATTCCTTTGGGCGAGAAACTATATTTTAGCGAGAATTCTTTTAGAAGATCGTCAATTTTAATATCGAAGTCTCCCAAAGAGCCAAAGATGTCATCAAAAGAGTGGTTGAAAGAGTCGCTTCGGTTGGTGTTGATGTACTCATCTCCACGACCATATTTAGAGACCTGATAATCACATGTTTTAAATGAGGCAAAACACGAGACTCATCGCCTACAGGAGATGTTTCACCGAAAAATTTATCCCCTTCCAAACTAGCATCGTAAGTGCTATCACCTTCATAAAAATTGTCATTTCCTTCTTCTATATCGTCTTCCCTTCTCTCCTATCTTCGCTTTCAATCTCCTCTAGAGTGGGCTGCATTCTGGCTCCCTCATCCCCTTCCTTTAAGACTTCGCTAGTGTTGGATCTTCTATTGCTCTATTTGTGGTCTCTGACATGTGTCGTACCCGATGGACCTTCAACTTCCCCTGGAGATTCTCATCGAAGCTGCGAGCTATGGTAGAAGATCTAATAGCAATTTTGGAGCTACTTGGTGGAGTGGTAGTGGGAATAGCAGAGCGATCAGGGAGTAGCAGACCACATCATTGGAGGCTCTCATTTGTCAGGAGATATGCAGTGGTGCGATGCTAGAGACTAATTTCCTTTAGAGATTTTAGAGTATCGGCATGCTCATCATGGGCATCTCGAGCAGTAATATCTGCAAAGAAGTAAGTGGTAAGTTAGGCACATGGGTAGGAGGAATCCAAGCACAACAAGAGGGAAAAGGAAGGTATCTTACTTTTGAAAAGCCAATTCCTGTTGAAGCCATATGAGCACCAGATGAAAAAATATTCATTCTTGAAATAAGAACGTTTGCTATGGAGCTTCTCAACGACCTTACATTTACACTAAGCCTCGACAGTTATGTTGGATGTAGGGCAGTTATGGTAATGGTTACCGTTACCATTTCACAAAAAACCGTTACCGTACCATTTTTACTGGTAAACGAAAATAGCTTACCATTACTATTACCGATAGGCTGGTATACCGAACACTGGTATACCGATAATCTGGTAACCGTTACACTGGTAATGGTAAATTACCATTTTCCTAATAAAGGTTAGTAACATAACACGTATTCATACCATAACGGTGCTTCATTATACAATTTATTGTGTTACTTAATAAAAGACATAAATGAGAAAGAAGTGAAGTGTATTTAACATTATTTCACCTGATTAATAAACTAAATTTAATCATTTGTTTGGTTCTAAATGCCTATAATAAAGCATGTTACATGAATATGCATGTATTATAAATTGACTGGTAAAATTACCATTACCGTTGGTATTGAAGAAATGTTACCGATGATTTATCGTAGAAAATGGTAAATTTACCGTTACCATACCGATTAAACTGGTGTACCGATTTCACTCGAAAATGGTTACCAATTGGCTGGTAATGGTAAATTTACCATTACCATAACAGCCCTACTTGGATGGTGAGTCGTGCCTTTGCTTGAAGGTCGGAAGATTAGTTAGATCATTGAAAGTAGGAGGCCATTGGAACCGGTTCACAAAGAGCACAAACAGGGAACTCAGGAGAGCATACCCATTGGGGTGAACTTGGGACAGAGCTAGCCTAAGCTCTTGAAGGATTATGCGCAAAAATGGATTGAATGGCGGGATGGCCCCACCTAAGCACATATACCGATTGCATGTAGTATAGCCTACCGAAAGGTTATGCACTCGTTGGATTTAAGTGGGAAGCGGCACATCATCCTTAGTAATCGCGTGTTGTCTACATATGTTATGGAGCATTTTAGTAGTCAGAATAGTCGGGACCTGTTCGAGCAGATCGCCTAGAACTTAAAGGCCAATGTAATCTTTTATCAGAGGAGGATGCTCTTAGATTGGATCTACAAGGATAACCATCCTATGAAGCTCTACGGTGGTTGAATGTCTGGGCCAGATAGGTATGGATGGTAAAGCCTAAGCTGTGAAGGACCCAGCTTCAGGGAGATTAGACGTACCAACACCGAACTGGCAACGAGGAGGTTTGCAAGTCAATTTGGACATGAAAAATTAGCATCCAACACGCTCAGGTATGTTTTATGTCAAACATAAAACCCATGCAACCAACTCAAGAAATCAAATTGATGTCGACGTGTGTTGACCAATCATATTCTATACGTCGATGGGGTCCTGATCATGACGAATGGACTATCCCATGTAGATGATTTGTTCATGCTAGAAAAACGAGTCACGTCACACGATTGAACTATACATCGAATCTTACTCGTTATCATTAGATAATCGATAATGAAACCAATGTCCAAAGCAACATGGAGGATTTTCTTTTACAGAAGCACTGGAATGTGCAGTAATTAGATATGTTGTGCAATAGAGTAATATGGATATCGAAAAACATTCAATATGACCGTTTATTAGAAGAGAACGATCCTATTGGTGTTTGGCCGATGACAAACGATGGATAGAATTTCAATATGGGCTAACTAGAAATTTTCAAAGTATGAGAACATGGAGAAAACTGCACAAGCTCAAATTTGAACATAAAGTCTTCTTTAATCGGGCCCGAGTCTTTCAATAAGGCGACTCAACCATACTCCAAGCAATCTCCAATCAAGAGTCATCGGTGATACCAACATCGTCACCTATCACGGTGACGAGAAAGAGCCGCCAACCTTGGATAGTTTGATCTAGATTCATGATGGAAAGCAAAAGAGGTTGGCGGATTATCCTATGAGATGAACGGCAGTGGTTGAGGTGATGACCTGGTGACAATGGCGATCTCTTGAAGCGGTAACGACTTTAGAAGCTTGATGAACTTGTTAGGAAAGTAGACGGAATAAGAAAATGTGAAAGAGTAAAGAAAATAGTCTAAGTCCCGAGTAATTATAGTATTCGGGGATGAATAAAAGCACTCAGTACCGAGTGGAATTTTTAAGCCAAAATTGGAGAATAAGAAAAGTAGAGGAACAACATAACTGCCTAAGGCATGTAACAGTCTCGGGGCGTAGATATTGTCCCTGGCTAGGATAATGAAACTTCAGCTGTGTAAAGTAGTTAAATGGATATTTACGGGGTGGAGGTAATGCTTTGAAGCAAATTCTCGAGCGACCAACCGAAACATGGAAGTAGAAGTTAATGCTTGTCTTGTTCTATAACACATTTTATTTTCAATGAAAGCATACTCTAGGGGGTAAGTGTTATTTGGTTTTTTCGCCAAACAAAGTTTGACTAATACTAGAACATCAATATGAAGAAAAAACGATTCACGGGCTTAGAAGCATGCCTAGAAGGACAATGAGAAAATGGTCAAGAAGTTTCAAGGATGGTGGACTAAAGGTACCACTCGGTACCGAGCCCTATAGCTCGATGTTGACCCATTTTATTTCACGTAAGATCCCTAAACCTCTTGTGCATGAATCTTGGCTCTTGTGAACATCATGAGGTTCATTTCTCAAGGACAAACAACTCCAAGGATTTTCTAAAAGAAAGAAAGCAGACAAGAACAACAAATATCAAAAACAACTCAATCTCAAAGGAAAAGTGCTCAGAATATGATAAATTAGAGATAAAAGGCCAACTAGAAGAAGGAAGGGAAATTCTCACTCATAAATATTGTTAACCCAAAAAATGGATTAGCACCCTGATTTAAATTTGAAAGCAGAAGCCCTGTTCTAATAGAGCAATAACACAAACAATAGTTATATAAAATGATAGTATAATAAAGATGACAAGGAATTTTTACAGTGGTTCGGCTGTTAATGAAGCCTACGTCCACTTTGTAGTTTTATTATGGCCGATTGATCTTACAAGTAGTACTTGATTACAAAGCCTTTGATTATCCTTAGCTAGTTTGAATCTCAGAGTTGGAATCCACTGGAGAATCACAGTGAATTATTTTGGAGATTGTTGTGAGGGAGGTAGAGAGTGAAGAAAGTTTCCAGCGGTGCTTCAGCAACCAATCAGGAGAAGATCTAGTTCATGTTGCAGGCAGGATGGTATTTATAGAGATTGAAGGGCTTATGGGCTAGGCCACTTCGTTAATTGCTCGTAGATGGGTACAAAACGACCTAGAGGAGCTTAGCTTGTGATCCGAGCCAAAACTATGGATTGCTAGTTATCCATAGATTTGGCTTTCTCACGAGCTAACAACTTAGTTGCTCTCTCCATCACTTCAATATGCTAGGTCGCAACTAACATGGCTCTATATGGATTTCTAGCGATCATACATTAGCATTTATTGTGTTTCTGTCTTCTAGGCTTCTTATCCCTTGCTTCTACCTATAGGCCATTGCATTTCATGGATCGATGGCGATTTATAAGGTATGGATCGCAAGCGATCCAAGCACTTGGATTGTTTTTTATGCAGGTTTGGAATGCCTTCATGGCTTTGTGTTGATGTTGTTCGTGTAGTCTTATTGCGTGTTGCTCAATTTCGATGACAGTCTACTGGCTGGTTGTGCTTTGACTGCTAATTAGGTTGAATGGACACTAGTCTCTTGGTTTAGTCAAACTCAGTCATTGCTTTGGTAATAAGGCTTGGTTTTCTTTAACATGTTTCTTTTTTCCTTCTTGGTCAACTTCTAAGCAATTCTGACATCATGAAACTGCTCTGGCTTCAATTAAATCCAGATGAGTTAAAAACCCGGATTTTCTTCCGTCGACCTAGAGGTTTGGGTCGATTTTAAAGGGCAACATCGGTTTTTAGAGGGTAAGGATTGGGTTCTACCGATTTAATGGTTTGAGTCGATTTGCTTTCGTCGAACCGACGGTCATTTATTGTGAACATAGTTTTGTCGGTTCAAAAGAGCAAATCCAATTTTATTAAGGAAAGTAGAATAGATTTTTTTTCCTATTTATAATTCCCCTAGCATTCCAAGATGGCTTATTTGCTAAAAAATAGAGAGTACACAAAGTAGTCTTCAAACAAAGTAATGGTAGAGTGATTCACTATTCCATGCCCTGGGAATTTGAATTCCATCGACGGTTGTTAGCTTCAAAGTTCCATCTCTTAGCTTTTGATTGATGATGTACTGTCCTTCTCAGTTGGGTCCGAAGGCCCCTGAAAAAGGTAGGCTTGCTTGAGCACAAGATCTCCCACTTCAAAAGTTTGGTTCTGAAATTTTAAGTTGAAGTACAATGCAACCCTTTTCGATGGGCCGTGGTTATCAACTCAGCTTCTACCCTCTTTTCATTAATCATATCTAGCGGTTCGAGTAGTATCTACTCATTTTTCTTTTGATTGAAATTTTGCCTTCGGTGCGAGGGGACTTCCAATTAAACAGGGATCGTTGCCTCTGAGTCGTACGCTAGGGCAAATGGAGTATGGTCAATTGTCGCTTTATGGGTGGTTCGGTAAGCCCATAGTGCGAGCGGAAGTTCATCAACCTAGTTTCCCTTGGCTTTAGTCAGTCGCTTTTTGATGATGGATTTGATGATCTTGTTTTTTGCTTCCGCTTACCTGTTTGCTAGCGGATGAGCTACTGCCGAGAAGCTTTTCTCAATCCGGAAGTGCTTGTAGAAGTCTTTGGACTTGGCGCTTTCGAATTGGGTTCCATTGTCAGTGATAATTTTCTATGGCACATCAAACCTGCAAATAATGTTTTTAGTAACAAAGTTAATGACATTCTTTGTGGTTATGGTGGCCTACAGTTCCGCTTCAGCCCATTTGGTGAAATAATCTACGGCGACTATAGCTTATTTGGTTCCTCCTGTTGCTATTGGTAGGATGCCAATCAAATCTATTTCCCATATTGCGAATGGCCATAGGATAACCATCTATGTTAGCTTCATTGATGGAGTTCGTTTAATTTTGCTGAATCTTTGGCGGTGATCACATTTTATGATGTAGTCTGCAACATCGCGATTTATTGTTGGGCAGAAGTATCCATACCGGAGGACTTTCTTCGTTAGGATTTGCCTCTAGTATGGTCTCCACACTCGCCTTTATGCACTTCCTTTAGAATTTGTCTAGCTTCTTCATCGGACACGCTCCTTGGGAGGGGGTTGAGAATCCCCTTTGGTGGAGTACTCCATCTGTACCATGAATCACAGTGCCTTTCGGAGAAGCTTTTTCCGCTGATTTCGATCAGTTGGAAAAGTGCCTGTAAGTAAGTACTCCTTTACTGATGTCATCCACGTATCTGATTCGACAATGATTTCGAAGATCCAATCAATGTCCATTTTGCTTATGCTTGGGTTGGTTAGAGTTTCAATTGGGACTAGTCCCAATGACTGAGCTTCTCCGAAACTTGCCAGTTTAGCCAAATAATCTGCCTTGGTGTATTACTCTCATGGAATGTGAGTTATACTCTACTGTACAATGTTGCTTAGTAGTCCTTATACTTCGGACAGGAACGGGTCAAGATTCTCTCTGCATGCTTAGTACTCCCTCTTTACTTGACAGATGACCAGTTGAGAGTCACTGTATATGTGAATAGATTTTATCTTGAGTTCTTTCAAAACTTCTAGTCCAGCAATTAGTGCTTCGTATTGCGCTTCATTATTTATAGCAGGGAATTCCAAGCACAAAGCATAGCTAATGGCTCACCCTTTGGGGGTTTCAAGTACTGCTCATGTTCCCGAACAGAGGTTGTTAGATGCACCGTCACGAAGAGCTTCCATCTTATGTCTACTTCCAGCTGAACTTCTTCCTCTTCGTCCTGTATAGTAAATTTGGCAATGAAGTCGGCTAACGCTTTCCCATTTATGGCTTTTCTTGAGTGGTATGCAATATCACATTGACTCAACTCTATATTCTACTTGAGTAGTCGTCTGAAATTTTCAGGTCGGTATAACACTTGTTTCAGGGGCTAGTCTGGATTAGCTTGAAAGTACAACAGTAGCTTCCTAGATGCGATCAAGAGGCAATACGATAGCTTTTCCTGTTTCGGGTAGTTTTTCTCTACTCCGGTGAACTGCTTGCTAATGTAATACATGAGTCGCTAGATTTTCTCTTCATCACACACTGGTGTGCTGCTCAATGCATGGGGTGAGATTGCTAAGTAAATGAACAAGTCTTCTCCATCCATGGGTTTGATAAGATAGACGGAGCCTCCATGTGCCGCAGTAGTTCTTCAAATGTTGTTTGACAAGTTTCACTCCATTCGAGTTTTTCTTTACTTTCTATAGTGCATCGAAGAATGGTATACACTTGTTGATAGCTATCGAGATAAATCGACTTAGCGCTGCAACTTTTCCATTTAAACTTTACAGTTCCTTCTTATTCTTCGGAGCTTGGACTTCCCGTAGTGTCATGATTTTTTCAGGATTATCTTCGATGCCCCTGGCACTTACAATGAATCCTAGGAACTTCCCGAAGGCCACTCCGAAGTGACACTTAAGTGAATTGAGCTTCATCCCATACTTTCGGAGTATTTCAAACATTTCAACGAGGTTGTCCAGGTGGTTAACAGCTGCTTGCAATTTGACTAACATGTCATCTACATAAACCTCCATCACTTTCCCGATCTACCGCCTGAACATGGTGGTTACCAACCTTTGACAAGTTGCCCCTGCGTTCTTCAAATCTAATGACATTGCTTTGTAGCAGTATAGGCCCAGGTCGATTACGAAGCTGTATTTTCTTGATCAGGTTTGTGCATCAGGATTTAGTTGTCCCATGAGTATGCATCCATGAATGATAGTAACTTGTGTCCAGCCGGTCCATCCATAAGTTGATATATTCTAGAGAGATGGAATCTGTCTTTTGGGCAAGCCTTGTTTAGGTCTGAGTAGTCGATATAGGTTTGCCACCTCCCATTCGGCTTTTTGACTAAGACCAGACTAGATACCCACTCTAGATAGGTTGCATCATGGATAAAACCATTGGCTATTAACTTGTCCACTTCTTCTCTTAGCGCCTTGGATCATTGGGTACCTAAGCTATGCCTTTTTTGCTTTACTAGTAGAACTTGGGGTCTATGTTGAGCATGTGACATGCGATTTCTAGAGACACCCCACACATATCGGAATGTGTCCAAGTAAATACTTCCAAGTTGGCGCGTAGAAATATGATAAGCTCCATACGCATCTTGTTTCTAAGATGCAATCCAAGTTTTAAAACTTTAGTTAGGTTATCCATGTTGACTAGGACGGACAGCGTCAATTCTGCCAATGTCGTTCATTCCTCTCTTGAACTCTTCTTCCTAGGGTCCAAAACCTTGTAGAATCGGCTATGGTCCCCAAGACAAGAGCGGCTCTGTAGGTTCTATTCGGAGGATTCACGGATGTGGGGAGTTCTCCTCACGTCCTTCCCTTTTTCCTTTCTTTTGGATTCACGTAATTCTGCAATGTAACATTCTCTGACGGCGCACTGATCTCCTTTTACCGCTCTGATTATGTTTGTAGTAGGGAACTTCATGGTCAGAAACCATTGGACCAGAGCTATTTTGAAATCTGCTAGAGCAGGCTGACCCAAGAAGGCGTTATATGCTGACATTTCATCCACAATTACAAAATCTGAATGAGGATGACTCTTCGATCGCCCTCTCCGAGCTCCACTGATAAGTCAATGGTTCACACAGGTTGCTTGGGCTCGCCAGTGAATCCTTATATCTTTGTTTGGCATGTAGACATGCTTTCATGTCGATTTTCATCTGGTCAAAAGTAAGCTTGAAAAGTATATTAACAGAACTTCCACTATCGACCAACGCTCGTCGGACCACGGCGTGTCCAATTCCTGCTGTGAGCAACATCGGATCAAGAGTTGAAGCTTCAATTCCTTTGGTGTCCTGATTGTGGAACACTATATCATCACTTAGAACATTTTGCAGCTTGACCAGATTTTCATCATCTATTGTAAGACATGAGTCTTTCAAAGCATGTTTCAATGAACTTGCATACCGTTCCATTTCTCCCCAACTGCTTTATGCGAGGTGTGGCCCCTCAGATATCGTTCCAATAATAAGCCTCTGATCGGTTCATTTTGTCCCTTCGTCACTAGTTCTAACTTGATTTCTTTGTTCTCTAAGAGGCTGAGTGGCTACAGTTTGATTGGTTTTTGTGGCTTTTTCACATACTGCTGAAGCTTATTGTCTCAGATCAACCCTTCAACGAGGTCCTTTAGGCGACGACATTCATTTGTATTGTGGCCATGTGTCTCGTGGAAGTGGCAGAATTTCTCTTAGCACTTTTGTTGCTCAGTTGCCTCTCTTCTAGGAGGTTTCTTGTATTCTGCGGTTTCTTGTGCTGTGAGATAAATATTTTATGGAGTGTCTTTTAGAGGGGTATAATCTTCCTGTCTAAACTCTTTAAATCTTTTGTTGATGACACTGTTATTTCTTTTATAAAAGTTCGGATTTCTTCTCTTTTGATTCCCATTTTTTCCCACGACTCCTCGAGCTGTTACGGAACACGCGTGTTTTGATTCATCGCCACATCGCTTTGTCTGATGTTCATCTATTGCACACCAATAAAATTTCTTTCCAGCTTTTGTACTTCCTTCAATGTTAAGTATTTGCTTGCTTTACGATTGAAGTCATTCCTGGTGGTAGGTTGCTTCATTTTAATCCATTTTCCAAATTCAGTCTCCAGGTAAATGGCACGGACTAATGCCATAAAAACTATGTCCCCATTGGGGTTGCTCACTTCCATCACCATGATATTGAACCAGTTCATGAAAGATTTTAGCAACTCGTTGCGTCCTTGGAACAATCCGGATAAGGACATGACATCTTTTGATTTTTGGTCCTTCGTCCCGTTGTAGGAATGGATAGCTAGCATAGTAAATTTGTTTGGATACCTTTCATTCAAGTTTTCATTGGTAAAAGGAGTCTGACTTAGAGCAAATCTCCAATCATCATTTCTCCGGTTTTTACTCTTTTCCATCAACCGTTTGACCATCTCTGCTATGTATGCCATTGATATCCGGTGATCCTAGGGATGGCAATCAATCATATGCCAAGTGTTTAGCACTGCAAATGGTCGTGACATATGGGTTGAAGCCTAGGCTCTTTTGTCTTCAGGAGAGCCACTCCCATAGGACCCCGCTGGCTCGCAGATGGCCTGAATAGGGGTAGTTTGTACATTTCTAGCATCATCTAACGCTTTGGCGTTTTCTTCCATTTGATTGTTTTGCTCTCCATCTTCTGAATCAGAGAGATCTATAGCTTTATCTTCCTACGGTATTTTGGCCCCCTGATTCAAGTTCAAAATTGGATGCCTTGCGGCAGACGAAGTATTCACGTTCTCTTCCATATTATGTCCTATTATAACCCTTTTTTGTGGCTGTTTTTCGTTTCTTGTACGCCGACTAGAAATGGAGGAAATCTCTTATTCTATAAAAGTCGCAGGTTTAGGCATAGTCCTTAGAGCAAGGTTTGATTGTACGATTGACAGAGCATTAAGCTTATCCATTAGAGCCTTTTGGCTATTTTCAATTTTTTGGTTTATCTCATTAACCATCTTATTCAACTCATCCTTGGTGACAACTTCGTGTTGGCGCCTGATTTTCCAAGTTAGCACCATTTACTTCATTTTATTAGGCTTTAACATCTTCTCTAGATATTACCACCCCTATGGATCTTCCAGAAGTAGTTCCTCTTCTTTCAGAGCCATTGATTTCAAGTGGTAGATTCTTTACGCAAAGATTAGAGATCTAACTTCTGGACCTATAGGATCCAAAGTAGATAGCTAGACCTGGATCCTGAGTTGGATTTCTCAGTGAAAGGACCAAAATGTTAACCTAAAAAATGGGTTAGCACCCTGGTTTAAGTTTGAAAGCACCAGCCCTGTTCTAACAAAGCAATAACATGGATAATAGTTATAGAAAAAGACACTAAAAGAAAGAAGACAAGGAATTTTTACAGTGGTTCGGATGTTATCGAAGCCTACATCCACTTTATAGTTTTATTATGACTAATTGTTGTTACAAGTAGTATTTCATTACAAAGTCTTTGATTATCCTTAGCTAGATTGAATCTTCATAGTTGGAATCCACTGAAGAATCACAGTGAAGTCCTTTGGAGATTGTTGTAAGGGAGGTAGAGAGTGAAGAAAGTTTTCAACAGAGCCTCGACAATCAATCAGGAGAAGATCCAGTTTATGTTGTAGGCAGGACGGTATTTTTAGAGATCATAGAGTTTTTGGGCCAGGCCACTTCTTCAATTGCTCGCAGATGGGTACAGAACGACCTAGGGGAGCTTAGCTCGCGGTCCGAGCCAAAACCGTGGATCGCTAACGATCCATAAATTTGGCTCGCTTGCGATCTTACAGCTTAGTTACTCTCTTCATCAAATCAATATGCTAGGTCGCAACTAACATGGCTTCATATAGATCCCTGGCGTTCCATCATGTATGGATCGCTAGTGATCCATACACTTAGCATTTTTTTTGTTTATGTTTTTTAGGCTCCTTATCCTTGCTTCTATCTGCAGGCCATTACATTGCATGGATCGTTGGCGATCCATACGGTATGGATTGCTAGCGATCTAAGCACTTGGATTGTTTTTGGAGTTGCAGGTTTGGAATGCCTTCATAGCTTTGTAGTGACGTTGTTCGTGTAGTCTCGTTGCACGTTGCCTCCATTTCAATGACGGTCTACTAGTTGGTTGTGCTTTGGCTGCTGATTAGGTTGAACGAACGCTGGTCTCTTGGTTTAGTCGGACTCAGCCGTTGCTTTGGTAATAAGGCTTGGTTTTCTTTAACCTGTTACTTATTCCTTTTTGGTTAACTTCTGAGCCATTCTGATGTCATAAAAATGCTCTGGCTTCTATTGGATCATGATGGGTTAAAAACTCGAATAACAAAAACTGGCGGTAGCGAATGGAACCACTCAGTATTGAGTAGTTTTTATTGTCAAATGGAACCTGCTTCTCACTTTTATATACTCGAATTTGGATATGGGCTTGGTATTTTATGGGCCCTCGATTCTGCTTGGCAATTTCCCTATAAATATAGATACTATGGCTATTGGAAAAGGACTTTTTGGGTACTTCATCTTCTTTATCTTCTATCTCTCCTCCATTAAAGTCACTAAAGGCAGATACTATTGGCTATTTTATGCTATAAGTACTTGTCAACCCCTTGTACTAGTGACTCTCAAATCTATAATCAATAAAATTACTGTGGATGTAGGCTAGAGATTACCGAACCATTGCAAAATTCTTGCGTTCGCTTTACTTTTCTTATTGATTTTGCGAGATCTCCATTATTCAACAGGTCTTTGGGTGTTAATCCATTTTTGGCATCAATATAGTTTATCCTTGAAAGGATGAGTTTTTAATTACTTATTTAAGATCCATATATGGAGAAAATTGATTAATTATGAGGAATTCTATACATGATTTTTTACTATAAAAAACTGGGAGCAAATTAGGTAGGTTTCAAAGGAAATTGTGTCTAGACCAGAAGGTAATTTGATCAAAAAGTTTAATCAATTATGGAGTGGTAGACCAGATCCAAATTTCATGTTAAACGTGTCAGTAAAGTGCTTAAAACAATAATAAAAAACTAAGTTAAATGAACTAGAACTCAATATTTTTCAAATATTATCAAACATGCAACAAGCATTTCCCAACATGTGTTGAAAGACAGTACCAAAGGAGGTAGAGCCCAATCGAAACTTTGGTAAAATCGAAATCTTAAATGTAACAACTTAAGCATTAATGCTAAGATAGGCAAGGTTTGAGGCCAGGGTTGACAAACCGAGGGTATAAATTTAGGACTATGGTTAACAAGGAAATATGAGTAAAGGAGGTGATTTCAGATAAATTAAAGATCTTATTTAACAAATCACCAAAAAACTAAACTATAATAGAGTTCCCTAAATGAGATGAGACCTTTGAGTGCCAAGAGTAGTGTAACTCTTGGAAAAATGAGTAAACCGAAACTAGTAACTTCTGGAGGTAATTAAGGCATGATAATGCTTAATATAAACGAGTTCAAAACATGAGATTTTGATGACAACCGTACAATCAGTACTAATAATCACATGATAGTTATTTGAGTGTTAGCTTAATAAAATGGCTAATTGAAGTGCCTAACAGTGGATGGTTAGGTAGAAAACTCGGTCGAAGGTGTAAGGCCTTTGTGGCATTCAAAACTAGAAACAAAAGAGTAAGGCCTTTGCGACATCCACAGCCGAAATCGTAAGCATAAGGAATGGTAGGCAGTTGTCAGGATAATGAAAGAGATTTGTGTAAGGCCTTAGCGGACTCCAATCTGTTCCCTTGGTTAGAAACCTTCGTTCTCCTTACATAGCCATATACTATGAGAGAAAACTCTAGGATCATATCAAGAACCAGTATCAAGTATTCGCCATTGAGAATCGAGTGAAAAATCCTAACTTGGACCAGTGTGAATCACCTCGAAATCCACATATTTGAATCCTAGATCAAGAACTGGTATGCGAATAAAATGATCTACGTACAACTTACATATTCTGTTCAATTGGTTTCTTATTTACATCAATTACTTTTCCATCTTTAATTCGCCTTCATTATCACTTATAGTATTTCTCAATTTAATACTAAAATCACTTATGAACCATTTCATAAAATTTACTTCAAGTTATTAAACATTGTATAACTTAAGTTCATACTCGTATAATACTCAACCACATCCTAAAGTATATACAAAATAATCCAATTCATTTTGCTTAACATGGATATGCGATCAATTTAAAACTTGTTTAAATTCTATAATCTTTTCAATTCAAATGTTATATAAAAATTAAATTTTTTAACTCTTAGCTTCAAATTCTCTTATCTACTAAGTTCATGTTTTATATAAACTTATCTATATATTTTCACAAATCACTTAACATCAAATTACTTATACAAATTCCAAAGTTTCAACTGTCCAAAACTGTCGAAAATAACATTTCATTTTAACAAATGAAAAACTACTAATCAACATATCAAACAAGATGCATAACCCAACTTACCCTAATGCACAAGCTATATGTGTCCATATTATAACTTAACCCAAATCTCAAGAACTAAACACCCCATCTTATTTCAAATAATTTTGAACATATAATTATAACTTTTATATACTAATCAAACTTCGGGTATTTGAATAAAAATCTATTTTACCAAAACCACTTTGTAGCAAATTGCTACTATAGCATCCCCCACTATGAAACTCAAAAATAAACATCGACGATGCTGCAGTCATCACCAGAATCATTTTCCAACGACAGAAGTGAGTTTGGTACCTCAAAATCATGCCTTTCGAACTTAACCAAAATCATTTCCAAAATGGTATCAAATACTACGTAAAAGTTACTAAGTACCATGTTATAAATTCCTAAATATTTACTTTCAAATAATACTAGTATTATTTTCATGAACCTCAAAAACCAATTTCTAAACATTGGTATTTAAGTTCTTAAATTCTCTATTTAAATACTTTTCCCATATTTATAAACCATATTTATATAAGTCGGTTTCTTATATAAAATCATCACATAATTATTTATTCCAAAATATCTTTTTTCCATTAGGACTATAATAAACAAACTTTATTAAAATCAAAATTTAACCCAATATTATCGCTGAATGTATTATGGTAAAATTGTGAAACCTAATTCACAAGATGCTTATTTCAATATTCCCACAATTTATTGTACACCCAACCCATGCAGTGAAAATGTAAAACTTGTCATAAACTGGTCGAGCACAATAAAAAAAATAACAAATGATAATAATAGAATATTATCATTTCCTAACAAACAAACAAACACATCATAAATTACTATATCGATTTATGAAATTATTCATTTTATATATAAAATATAATCCAAGGTAAAATTATTTCATTTACCAATTTCAAAAATAATACTGTGTTGGTTTTCCCTGTCCATGTGTTTAGAGACCCCTGTTAACCACGATAGCAACTCGTATTGATCAGAATCCATATGCCACTCTACAAACCAATCAACACAATACAAAACAGTTATGTAACAATAACAAATACATACTCTCGTATATACAAACTCAACTCATAATAAGGCATTCAATTACCCTATCTCTTAATGAGTTATACCCACCAAAGCCAAGGTTATCGCTTAACCTTCAGCTCTGATGCCACATGTGATGATCCACCTTTTCGACCCTCGCATGTCGATACTATACACACACGGTTTTTATGTGCCGAGCATCCAAGTGCCGAAAAGATGAATTATTTGGGTAAAAAAATAGAATAAGAAAGAACGTGACACAATATCAGAATCTCACATGCGGAACGGTAATACAAAATATGTCATAAGGTCTTTATCAAAAAGAAAACTTTGACATACATACATGAATCAGAGTAAACTAACATATCATCAGCCTGGACAGTTATAACAACCCATCATCAAAAATGCTGATGGAAACAAGTCAAGTAATGCAGTGGAAATAAAATACGGTAAGAAATCATCCAGCTCCTATCCAAGAGTTCCAATGAACCATGGCTAAATCTACAAACATACTCAAGCTAACTCAAGCATTAAGAAAATAACACCCGGATCAATTTGGTAAACCAGCGTGTGAAACTCAAATCATGTAGATTTATTATATCTTGAAACCCGTCAAAATAAGGGTATCCTGTAAGGCCACGTCATCAATAATCACGGACGGGTTTTACCTTACGATAATTAAACCATTTATAGAGAATCTAGTGATACAATAATAATATCTAAGGTGCATAGTATATATGTCAATATAGCCTAAATGGTTACATTGATTACATTCTAGCATAATAGGAGTACAATCAAAACCGATAAGGAACGTTCGCATAATGAATTTTTCATGAAGATCTCTTCAGGGAAGCTGAAACCGAACTCCATGCACAAGGATCAAAAGTTACCTACTAAGCATCGTATATCTTTAGATAAAATACACCACAAGGAAAGCATAGCTAGCCCATGTCTGAATGATAAAACCCGCACAAGTGGAACCAAGTACCATCAATTCCCACGCGTAACATATCAATAAGCATAATCTATATATGGAGTTGACATACCCTTTCATGGGTTTGCAAAACCCCCCCAACTACGCAGCCTGCTATGTCTTTAGCCATTTACGATGTCAAAGTTACATTCGGCATCTTTTACGCGAGTCTTCGTCACTAGATCGGCAACTGAATCCCTAATTTGATTTTTATATCTCAAAAGATCTTAGAACTACACATGGATCCTCAACAGATCTTGAAATCACATATGGATTCCCATACCTTAATAGGTCTTGAAATCACACATGGATCCTCACATCCTGAATGTATCACAAACAACTACATGTGTTTGAGCATCTTAAAACAGATCTCGAATCTCCATATAGATTCTAGGATCTTTAACATATCCGGTTCCAAGAGATAGAACACGTATCTCAGCCTTAAAGTGGTTTTCGATAAGTTGAAAACTTACCGATCCCAGTCTCTCCAAGACTGAATCGACGAGTATGGTCACTTAATAATAATGAGAACAATTGCATACGGGAACTAGGTCTCGAGTATTATCCATAAGTAAGCAACGCATAAAGCACGATCGAAACACATAAGTGCGACCAAGTTATATAAATGACTTGTAATCCCTTTTTTAATTAATCTTCCTTTATTTGTTAAAATCATCTTTTATTAGTAAAACTCATTTCTTTACTCGATAAACTCATTTTATAAATGAAACTCCATTTGTAATTAAACTTCATTATTCAATTAAAACATCATTATTCATTTCCACATATTTCGATGATCTCAAAAATATTCATATACTTATGTCTAATGGTATAGGTATAGTCACAAACCATTAAAAAGATTTATTACTTTAAACTTTTCCTTTTCATATCTTTTTTCCAAAAGATTCCTTACTTATACTATCCTCCAAAATATCTATATTAAGGACCTAAGTACTTTAACAAATCCATTTAAAAGGTTTAAGACTAATGTCACTTCAAGCATTGCTACTACAACCTAAAACAATTTCACTTTTGCTTATCTTTAAATCATTCTATTAAAGATCTATTTACATTTCCAAGTATAGACAAAAAGGGTTAATGACGAATGCGATTAACACATTGTCACAACGAACCCAAAGCCAATTTATACTTGTTATCCTATTTAAAATTCCATTATTAAAGAACTAATTATTTTCTAGAACTCATTTAACAATATTTTATCACTTTAAAATATTATCCAAGGGTTTAAAAATAAATGTTACTAAAACATTTTTTATGACAAACCCAAAATCGATTCACTATTCCATTATATTTAAAACTCCTTTCTAAGAGCTAATCAACTTTCAAAAGTATAGTTAAATGGGTTAAAACAGACTTTGAACAAACATCAATACTATAAACCTAATGATCACTTTTATACTTGCCATTTACTTTAAAATATCGATTTAAAGTTCTAAGTACTTCTCCATTTTATTAAACGGGGTTATATACGTTTTTAAACCCACAAAGTCCTTTATGACATAAGTGTTATAATCCCAATTTTTCTATTAAATCTCCTTACAAAATATTAAACTTACTTTTAAACTTCTAAATATATTAAAATATCTTTAAAAAGATAGATATTTACATATACTAATTTATTTACAAAACAAAGATATTTAATAAATTACTATAAACCATTTGTAAAATATTATAATATAAAATCCTTTTATTTCTTAAATCTAACCTATAATAATTTCTAAACCATGTATATACTAAAAATATACTTCTAAAATAATTATACTATATTTTAAACCATTTGTTTAAAACACCATTAAAAACCTATTTAGTTCAAAACCATCAGTTTATAAATCCATAAATGCTTTTCAACAATATATCTAAACCTAGTTATTTTGCTATAATAAATAAGAAAAATGTATTTATTATTTAGTCGAAGTATCCCAAGGATGTCTTCCAAAGTTAACTTTAAAATCACAGACTATAGTGATTTCAAAGTATATCCATTGCAGTCTTCTACCATTTACAATTTCCATGAATTTCCAAACCAATTCCTTTTATGTCAAACATGTCATGTGTGTAGAACAACCCAATATATATTTCCATAATTTACCCAATTTATCCAATTTAACGTATGTCAAAATATCAAGGATTTCAAAGCACATTTATAGCGACTATATTGTTCCTAACATTCATAACATACTATCTCTTTTCACAAGGCAATATCAAACATGTAAATAAGTAGTCCGTGCCATGATACATGTTATAGATGTTTAATAGAGATATTATACTCAAGAATAATGTTCTCACTTATTTTACAAAATAAGGCGGGGTCCAAAATTAAAACTTTCGTTATTCGTTATATAGTTTATACTTTTAATATAACAACAATTATATATGCAATAATTGTACCATCAACGTGTGAGTAAATCTCACCCACACTCTAGTTAATGCTTTCGTGTTTCCAAATAGTCCAAAATCGAACGTTGACTAAAATCCTAACAAGCTCCAGACTTGTCGAATCCAACTTCATTGCGTAGATAACTTGATATGAATGCAACGACGAAAATGACACCTAAATCGGACTCGTATGAGCAAGATACGATCGTTGGAACTTAGAGATAATATAACGACTTAGAATTTCGGATAGTTCATATTTCAATATCTGGACTATTTAAATATTTGAATCTTGTAACAAATGTTATTAAAATGATTGAATAAGCTTTTTAACCTCCTTTTAAATCATAAGTAATGATGATAAGCTTGTCTTGGAAAAATGTTTACAAAATATTTTGAAAAAATATCGATAATGTGACCAAAAATCATTTTATCAATAAATAGCTTTTTAACCGTCAGAAATTGTTTAGATTTTTTTACATATACTTATTTACTTAGGAATTAAAGGAAATAAAATAAAAATATTTTTCCACTAATGGAAAAAGACTTTATGGATGATTTCACGCATGATAAGGGAAGATCTTAAGGAAATGTGCATAAGTGGAAAGTCTTAAAAGTTAAGTAAATGATAAAGAAGAAGTGATGCTTTTAATTGATGTCATAAGGGTTTAGAGGGGTTTTGGGCTTTTCCCTCACATTCCTAAGCCTATATAAGTTAGGGTGCACCCTTAAGAAATAATCACAAATAAATTTCAAAGTTCGAGATGAAATAGGAGGGTTGAAAATGGTAGAAGTGCTCAAGCACTAATCCATTTATTACTCTCTAACCTTTTCAAAAGTTAACCAAATCTTCTTAAACCTCTTCAAACTTTGGTTTTGGGCCTAATAAATCATGGGAGTGAGAAGAAGAGGGGGGGCTTGGATGGACTTTTAGCATGGAGGAGGAGGAGGAAGTAGTTGGCTTTGGTTGGAAGTGCTATACATTGGACCTTTAGGCTTGTGTTGATTGAAGAAGGTGTTTCTTTGGTTCTTATAGCTTTGTGCTTAGGTGAGGCATTGGTCTAAATGGTTTATCTCACCATCTCTTAAGTATATAGTGTGTGTGTGTGTGTGTATGTTGTGTGCAAAGTATAAAGTTAATGACATTAACAAAGTAAAGTTATAAACTTTGGACCCCAAATGATAACTTTATATTGAATCATATCACTTTTATTACCCTCTTAAAAATGTGGCATGTCCTTGACTTGTTATTTAAGTGGTTGCATAACTCGTGCGCTAAATTGAAGTAAGTTTGAAAGTGTTTAAAGCGAGAATGGTTGTTATAAGTGCACTTCGGAATCCGTTATTTTCAGGAATTATTATAAATAAATGCAAAGATATACTTTGGGATTTATTTTGTGGGTTTTAAGTACCTAACATAGTACTTATTATAAAAAATTAAGTCTCAAATAATTTGTTTAAGCGGTTAAAACTAGTCACAAAGCTGGTGCATTTCATTGTTGTTTTACCAAGGACTTTTAACAGCATTTACAAAAGCTGTAGTAAGTCGCTTATGATTTTAAGTGTTTAAAATGCGAAATTTTGGATTGTTTTGTGATTGAATGGATTCTAAATTCTTTTCTTTATAGAATATTTCTATCGAATTTCTTATAAAATGTCTTTGAGTATGAAAATAATAGAAGTTTAAATATAGTTTTAATGGTTATTTACGAATTTAGAAAGTAAATTGCTGCAAAATATAAAACATGTTTTTAATCAAACTTCTAAATTAGTTATTTTCAAGTAATATTTTACATAAATATTTAAAACCCTATTTATAAGTATTTATAAAGTATTATTTTATATATATGAGTATTGACAGTGATTGACCAGGCTTAACGCTCAAAGCTAACAAGTAAACTTGTCTATTTGTAAGATTCAAGAATGATGTGTCTAGGCAAGGCTTAGAGCAACCAGTACCCAAACTTACCTAGCTTTACTCCTGAACAAGGAACAGTATAAGTTGAAATGTCGAAAATATGTTAATCTTATTGTTTTTCTTACTTATTTAATAAGGTAATTAACTTTGCTTAATGCTAAAAGCTGACAAAGTAGGCTTATCTATTTCTGAGAGTTAAAGGCCAATGTCAAGTAGAGATGGAGCAATAAAGCTATAACCTACTAGGCTTCTCTCTTGAACTAGGAATAGTTAAGTCGAGAATGTCGAAGAAAAGTTAAGTATACGAACATTGATTTTTAAAAGCAACTGTTTCAATTAGATAATCGATTACTCGACTACCGAACATAACCTATTATTATCGTAGATCTTTAGAAGAATGTTTTAAAGATAATGCAAGTATAAAATGGTTTTGGGTTTGTTGTGACAATTTCTTCATAACATTCTTCTTTAACCCATTCTTGTTATACTTATAAATATTAATAGATCTTTAAAAGAATGTTTTGAAGATTAGCATAAGTGAAATGGTTTTGGGTTTGTTGTGACAATGTGTTAATAACATTAGTCTTTAACTCTTTTTAATCATACTTATAAATGTAAATAGATCTTTAAAAGAATGGTTTAAAGATAAACGTAAGTAAAATGGTTTTGGGTTTGCTGTGACAATGTCTTAATAACATTCGTCTTTAACCCATTTTGATTATACTTATAAATGTAAATAGATCTTTAGAAGAATGTTTTAAAGATAAATATAAGTGAAATGTTTTTGAGTTTATAATGACAACATTTTAAGTAATGTTAGTCTTAAACCTTTTGATGGATTTATGAAAGTATTTAGATACTTAAAATGGATATTTTAAAGTAAATTACAAGAAAGGGATCTTGTTAATGATTTGTTAATATACTTATACCATTTGAAATAAGTCTATGAATACTTGTTGAAGTATTAAAAAAGTACAAA
This sequence comes from Allium cepa, assembly GCA_030765085.1. Taxonomy (NCBI): domain Eukaryota; kingdom Viridiplantae; phylum Streptophyta; class Magnoliopsida; order Asparagales; family Amaryllidaceae; genus Allium; species Allium cepa. The sequence continues at coordinate 497,207,368 of CM060929.1, forward strand.
TGAATAGTACGAATTCATAAATGAAGTTTTATTACATAAAAGAAGTTTCACCAATAAAATGGAGTTTTAACTAATAAAGATTAATCAAATGAAAAGGGGATTAGGAGTCCCTTATTTGACTTGATCAAGCTTGTATGCCTTAATCATGCTTTGTAAATTTACTTATTTATAGAAAACATTTAGTCGTATGCTTAGCACTAAAAGTCGATGAAGTAGGCTTGTCTATCTGTGGGAATTAAGACTGATGTTCGTGTAGAGATATGAGCAATAGAGCTCTAACCTACTGACTTCAGTCTTGATCGAGCAATAGCGTGAGACGAAAATACTGGAAACATGATAAGTATACGAGACCTGATTTCTATATGTGATCGCCCTTATTATCATTGATTGACTAAATTCGTTGATTCAACCATGGAGAGAGAGGGATCGATAAGTGGTTTACTTACCGAAAACAACTTTCAGGCTGAGATACGTGTTCTATCTCTTGGAAGTAAATCTATTTAGGACGCAGGAATCTATGTGAAGATTTGAGATCTGTTTAAGATGCTTGAACATATGTGGTTTTTCTTGACCTATTCAGCATGTGGGAATCCATGTGTGATTCCAACATCTGTTGAGATGCTAGAATCCATGTATGGTGTCGAGATCTATTTGAGATGCGGGGATCCAATATAGGATTCACGTTCTGTTCAAGCGATGAAGGCTCATGTGAAGATGTCGAACGTAATCTCGACATCGAAAATGGCTAAAGACTGAGTAGGCTACACAACCTGAGGTTCAGCTGACCTGTGTTAAAGTTTTATCAACTTCAAATCTACAGATACTTATCAATTATTGGCCAGAGGAGTTGATGATATTTGGTTCCACGTGGTTCGTGTTTATGTTTGGGAGTGGGCCACTTGTGTTTACTTTATGGTATATTTTATCTAGAGATATACGATGACCGGAAGGTGTTTTCTGATCCTTATGGATGGAGATCCTCTTCGGTTTACTGGAGTCGTCTCCATGGAAAATCCATTATGCGAACGTTCTTTAGCAATTTTGATTATAACCTCTAATATGCTATTGATGAAACCAATGTAACCATTCCATCTATGTTACAATATTTACATTCTATTCCCTAGACAGTATCGTTTATATCACCTTATGTACTTATTAGATGGTGGTTCTTTGAGGGGATAGTCGTTATAGCATTCCATGCAGCCTCAAAAGTACTATTATATGCTAGCTACATATTTCCTAAATTTCTCATATCAGACTAATGTCTAACACTTGGTTTTTGTTTTCCTTAAATTCCTTCCGTGCTCTTTCGAGTAGTTTGAGAAAGGAAGATTTTCGTTGATATTCTTTGGAGCTCGAGAAGACGAGCTGGATGTTTCACCTATCATAGTATTCTTATTTTCTCTGCATTACTATATTGTACATAGCAGCATTTGTGAAGACATACTGTTATAACTATCCAGGTTGATGGTGTTCAGGCTCTGTAACTTTGAGATTTCTATATCGGAGTAACCCTTTGTATTGTTCCTTTGATATTATATATTGTCGTTCTGCTGTGATGTTTTTATATTGTGATCCTTCTTCCTTATTCTATTTTTTTCTTTTTTCTTTTACCCTAACAATTCGTCTTTCCTACATTTGGCTGCTCAACATGTGAATACCGTGGATGTATTGGTATCGATATTTAGGGGTCGAAAGGCAGGTCGTTATAGCTGGTATAAGAGCTAAAGATTAAGTGAGAACCTTGGCTTTAGTGGGTATAACTCATTAAGAGATAGGGTAATGGAATACCTAGCATGAGTTGAGTGTATTATATATATGAGAGCATATTTGTATTTGTTATAAATTTATATTTTAATGGTAATTATAACTGCGAAAATTAAAGATGTTATATAAGGTAACATAATAAGTGAATTGCTAAAGTACACTTTAATTAATGTAGGGATTAATGATGTTCATTCATTACGACTCATTAATTTGTTTATTTATGCTCGGTCAGTTTATGAGCATTTCTATCTTTTGTAGAATGATTTAACATGCTTGGCCAGTTTATGAGCATTATTATCATTTGTAGATTTAGCAGCTTAGTCATGCTCGACCGGTTTATGGGCATTGACCATCATTTGTTGATTGTTAATTTGTGCTCAACTAGTTTATGGGCACTTTTACTTTTTTACTGCATGGGTTGGGTAAACAGTATTGTGGATGCATTGAGCCAATACCTTATGAGTTTAGTTTCACGGTTTGACTATGAGGTGTTTGGTAATAATTTTGGGTTAAAAGTTAACTTTTGTAAAAGTTTAATTTACTAAAAGATGTTTATTTTAAAGATGAGATATTTTGGAAATAAACATTTATGAAAAGATTTTATATGAGTATGGTTTACAAAACATAATTTATAAACAAGAAGGATTTAACTGATATTTTGAGAACTTTAATCACGATGTCTTTGAAAATGTTTTTCAAGATTTTGGAAAAATAATAGCTGTATTATTTGAACATAAGTACTTAGGAAGTTGGTTTCTGAAATTTAGATCATGGTACTTAGTAGTATTTATTAAGTATTTGATGCTATTTTGAAATGATTTTGGTTAAGTCCAAAAGGCATGAGTTGGATGTACTAAACTTACTCCCATCGCTTGAAAATAATTCTGGTGAAGACTTCAACATCATCGACGTTCATTTTTAGGTTTCTAAGTGGAGGATGCTGTAGGTTTGTTTCAGTAAAAAAGATTTCGATTTAATTTCGAAATTATGATTTGATATAAGGAAGATAAATGTATATATTATTATTTTGAAATAAAACCTGTGTGTTTGGTTCTAAAGTTTTCTTTGGAAAGAGATTTGATACGAACTTTTCATGTCTTCCTTTTCGGGTAAAGTATGTTTAATAAATTATGGAAATTATTAAGATATTTTATGGGCACATATAGCCTACGCATAAGGATTGTATGGTATGTGCATCATGTTATGATATTCTGTTTGGTAAATTTCATTTATTAAAATGAAATGAAATTTTTGATGATTCTGAACAGTTAGAAACTTCTGAATCATTATAGAACTTGAAATTAAGTGTTTTGTGAAAATATAAAAGATGAGTTTATATAACACTTGAATTTAGCAGGTAGTAAGTTAAAAATGAGTTTTAAATTTGTTGAGGATACTTGTTAAGTAAAATGAATTTGATGTTTGTATATACTCTTAGGATATCATGGAGTATTATATGAACACGAACTTATGTTATTAATGCTTATAAAACTTGAAGTTGTGTTTTATGAGATGGTTCATAAATGATTTTGTATTATGACATATTATTCGAATAAAAGAATGTGATAAAATATATGGGTGTAGTTAAAAAACTAATAGGATAATAAGTAAGTTGTACGTAGATTCTTTTATTCGCATGGCTGTCCTTGATCTAGTACTCGAGTGCATGATTCTGAGGTGATTTTCACCAGTCTGAACAAGGATTTTTCACTAGATTCTTGATGGTGAACACTTGATACGGATTTTTGATATGATCTCGAAGTATTTTATCATAGTATATGGCTATGTAAGAAGGAAAAAAATTTTAAATCAAGAAACCTGATCGCAATCCGTATTAGAGAAACCAAGTGATCTATACTAGCCGGGAAGACAAATTTATGTGATCGAGCAAGTGATCATAATTGATATTGCATATGGATGGTCCATGTATATTGTATAGGCTTTATTATATTTGCATGATAAATTTTGTTGGTTTATGGAAAGTTTAGGTTGATAACTCTTCGATTTGTTATAAGGTAACATGAATCATCGACTAAGTAATAGTCTGTGCCTGTTAAGCATAAGGTACGCTTAGTAGGTCATTTATCGTCCTGGTGCGATGAGAGGATTTTGAATTTGAGCAAACCATGAGTTTTTTTTTGTTAGCGATTGAATACTATTGAGTATTGCTATGTGATTGCTTTTGTTACTCATATCGGAATTTTGAGGATGAAGTATTCTATGTGTGAGAGAATGTAATGACCCGGAATTTCGAACACTTTGTATTTAAATATCTGAACTATTTAAATTGTAACGACCCACTATTTTGTACCATTCAAATCGACAATAATCCACACATGTCAGACTTGAATGATGCAAAATAACAAATTGTAATAAAATTTGGAGCAAATGAAATCAATCACATAGAATCACAGACATAGAAATATCAGAATAACTCACAGCAGAAATTAAAATACCATAGCAGTTCATGAAGCTACTATAACAAAGTCTAAAAACAAATACATAATATCAGTCTAAAATCAACATAATAGAAATCCCAAATACATAGAAGTTCACTAATACATGAAATAAACTAGAACAGCTGAAACTGAAATAGATATATAAATAGATAGCAGAATCTCCAGCAAAGACTAGCTCCAGAAAGAGAAATCCAAAGTTGTGAATACTCAGGCTGACCCGAGCGTAAATTAAAGCACAAGACACTCGAGTCGGGACATACATACTTATGTAATGTAAACTAACTCAAGTGAACTGCAGTATATCAACAAGTAACTTAAAGGATGCTTAGGACCTCCCATCCTCTAAGGATCCGTTAAACTATTTACTACGTAGTAATATTGCGTTATTATAATAATGTCTACAGTAAAATAAACATACTTGAAAATAGCGTTAAGGGGTTACCCATATAGGCCTTAACACAAATAATGCAAGTAGTATATACAGTACCGGCATATCTCTTGATCGGGAGACTATGAGAAGATACTCCATAGGTATGACACAAATAAAAACTCGTTGTAAGGCTCGATATGGTAGGTGACACGGCACATGAGGCAATGCCAGGGTAGATATACCAATTACGCACACGGGCTGGTGGTAACGTAGCAGCCACATACGCCCACCTCGGAACACACTCCCAAATCAAGGGTGGCCACCAAACAATCATAGAGTAATAGAATGGTATCGAAGAAGTGCGTCCGACCAGAGGAGCTACCCCTTTTGGCACGAGATCGATCCTGTTTTAGCCTCCTTAAGCCAACTCACGGGAGTTGGGTCCACGTTATATACCTCAAGAACGTCGCCACCATCCTACTTCATTCTGAAATCTCCACCGCGTACACAGTTGTTAAAGTGGTTTTCGGTATCGACAGAGAGTATGTCCATATCTGATCCTGGTCTCTTTAACAACCAATCGTTATTATAACCCGTGGTTATAAATTTCAAAATAGTATTTTATACTTGGAAAATCAAATATCCTTTCAAAATTCAATATCATTTCAAATTCATTTCAAAATATGAAAATATTGTGTCTTTCCAAACCTCATTCATTTTTATTTAATTTAAAAATCGTTCCAAATCACATTTCAAAATGGTTTATATTTCAAATCAAATTACTTCATTTAAACCATTTAAAATGAATTTATTATATTTGATAATTAAATATTAAATTCCCAAAATTTTAGCCTTTTCAAAATTCATTTATTAACTTAAATTTATCCAAACAGTGAAATTTCAACCGTCGCAGCATTTAGAAAATGCTACGGTAAGTTTCATTTGAAAACAATTCAATTAATCAAAGACAGCATTTAAAACTGCTGTAATATTTCAGGTTCAAATTTGGTTTTCAGCAATTACAGCACTTACAAAGTGCTGTAATAGCCTTAGTTCATTTTTACAGTTATAGTTCATTTGTATCAACTACAGCACTAAGAAATGCTGTAATATCCTTTACTTAAGAAATGATAGCATTTTAGAAATGTTGTTAATTAAATTTTTAATTTTCAATAAAAAATTCGTATACAATTAAACTTTAATTTAAATCATTTTTAACCTATAAAATCATATTTTTCACTTTAAAACAATCATTTAAATACTCTTTAATTTATGATTTTATAAAGTTAAAATTTCACATAAAGTCAAATTTTTAAATAATTTACTTATTAAATTCAAGCATTCAATTTCTATTCTTTATTCTAAAATTTAACTTAACCCTTAAGTTTAAAATTTCCATTTCAAAATATAACTTATTTTCATTTTATTTATTTATTTTAAAATTCACTTTTAACCAAAAATTCCCAAATTTCAAATTTAAGTTATATTTCACATTTTTAACTTGTACAAAAATCATTAACACTTTATAAAAAATCATTTAAATTCAAATTTTAAATTAAATTATCATAAATTTACATTTTAAAATTTCCAAATATATATATATAAACCACGGGTCTGTATAATATTTTCTAACCTAGGTCAAGTGATACGGATAATATATCATTTCAACCCGTAATTTACAAGAAAATCTGGGTTCTATCATTTCAAACCCGTAGTCCCAAGCAAAATGAAATAAATAAAAATCGTTCAGGCCTATCATTTCAGCCCATAACGATTTTTCCCTATTCTAAAGTCCATTCGGGTATGTATCATTTCAACCCATAGTGATTCTATTCTACAAGGAACTTGTAGTGTGATAAACTGATATAAATAACAGAATAGCATCATATAATAGTAACAGATGATATGACAGCTGTATACACAGGGTGAGCATCATATAAATCATAACACAAGCAGGTATAACATGATAATATAATCTATAGATTCACATAGTGTCAATTTACTAATTATATAAGTATAGATTTCGTGTGTGAATTACTCACCTCTAAATGCAGGAGATAACAAATTCAGACACACAAACAAAGATCCAGAAAGCACGAAAGCACGACTAGGGATTCAAGTGAGGGAAGAGCCAAAGTTATTATCTTGTACATAGCAAACAAGACAAAATACTGAAAAACGAATTTCAACACAAAATATAACATTGAACACTAGAAATATAAACACAACAAAGAAGCAAACAACTTGACCATGCTTTCACCCATCATATGCTCGACCCAGGGTTTAAAATGCACAGCCATGGTGGTGTGAATGGGTCGGGTATGGGTCCAACATGGCTCGGCCTAGCTTGGATATGAAGGAGTAATATTTTATGGCATGAAGAAAATACAAGTCAAGGCAAAAGTGATTTTTGTGTGCAATCACAAGCTCGACCATGGCCATGGATGGCTCGGCCATGCTTGGTGGAGGTCAAGTAATGGTGCAGCAATGGCCTAGGGTCAGGTAGAGGCTGGAGAAGGTGGTGCTAGTGGTGGCCGAGAGGGGTATGTGGAGTGGTGATGCATGTAGAGGTCGACTAGGTAGTTTTCAAGTGGATGATGCAATATTTTGTGGAGTTTTTGACCTAGGGATGCCATGGCCTTGACTGGTCAGTGGAGATAGATGATGGTTGCAGCCGAGCAAGATTGGTGGAAGCATGACAAGAATATAAATAAAACAAGAAGAAAAAAGTAAGGAAAATGAGAAGAAGCCATTACCAAGTATTTTCAGAAATTGATGCCGAATATTTTTGAAATGAGAAGTTGTTTTCTTACATGAGAAATGAAAAAGAATTCGGCTGAAGAAAATGATATGGTTGGCATAAATTCAATGCAAGTGGCACTTGAAATGAAAAGGCAAAAAGCATATCAAAGATCATGGTAAATGAAAGGTTAAAGACTCTTCATATTTCTTTTTCCATTTTAAACAAATAAAATGTGTGTAAATAAAATAGAAAAACAAAACAAAATATAGTATGAAAGAAAACAAATAAATAATTTTTAGAAAAATATAAAAAAATTAAGAAAATAGCTAGATAATTGAAACAGGAATTTAAAAATTATGAAAAAAACGCAATAAGCTTTGTAAAATTATAACATCACTTTAAAAATATTTTTAAAAATGAAATCTTTAAATAATAATAAATTTAAAATATTTTCAAAATGAAATAAAGTCAAATTTAAAAAATATTCAAAAATCTAGGGTTGTTACATAAATATTTGAATCTTGGATTAAATGTCATAAAATGATTTAATAAGCTTTTTGACCTTCTTTTAAATATATTTTTTTACATACACTTATTTTACTTATGATTTGATAATTTTTGGGTTAACCATCAGAAGTTGTTCGGATTTTTTTTTCACACACACTTATTTCCTTAAGAATTAAACAAAATGAAATAAAAAAATATTTTTCCATTCATAGAAATAAACTTTATGGATGATTTCATGTATGAGGTAACGGAAGATCTTTAGGAAATATGCATTAATGGAAAATCTTAAAAGTTAAGTAAATGATAAAGGAGAAGTGATGTTTGTAATTAATGTCATAAGGGTTTCGAGGGACTTTGGACTTTTCTCATCAGATTCCTGAGCCTATATAAGGAGCGGTACACCCTTAGGAAATAATCATAATTAATTTTCAAAGCTTGATATAAAAAAGGGTTAAAAATGGTGAAAGTGCTCATGCACTAATCTATTTGTTACTCTTTGACTTTTTCAAAAGTTAACCAAATCTTCTCAAATCTCTTCTAAACTTGGGCTTTGGGCCTAAGACATCATGGGAAGCATGATTAGAAAGTAAGAAGTGGGAGGAGGTGGGAGGAAGATGGGGAGCTTGGATGGACCGTGAGCATGGAGGAGGAGGAGGAAGGTGTTGACTTTGGTTTGGAAGTGCTAAACGTTGGACCTTTAGGCTTGTGTTGATGGAAGAAGGTGGTTCTTTGGTTCTTATAACTTTGTGCTTGGGTTGGGCCTGGATCTAAATGAGATCTCACTATCTTTTAAGTATATATTGTGTATATATATGTTGTGTGCAAAGTATAAAGTTAATGACATTAACTAAGTAAAGTTACAAACTTTGGACCCATCTTGCATTTGAAAGCAAAACTTTATATTGTATAACATCACTTTTATTACCCTCTTAAACATGTGGCCTGGTCTTGACTTGATGTTTAAATAGTTGTTTAACTCATATGTTAAATTGAAGTAAGTTTGAAAGTATTTGAAGTATGGTCGTTATAAGTGCACTTCGGAATCCCTTGTTTTCAGGAATTTTTATAATTAAATGGAAAGATATACTTAGGGAGTTATTTCATTGGTTTTAACTACCCTCTAGTAGTACTTATTATAAAAAATTTAAGTCTCAAATAACTTGTTTATGTGTTTAAACTAGTCGCGGAGATGGTGCTTCTCAATGTTGTTTTAACAAGGACTTTTAACAGCATATATAAATGCTGTAGTACGTCATTTATGATTTTAGGTGTTTAAAATGCAACGTTTTGGCTTTTTTTTCATGATTAAATGGTTTCTAAATTCTTTCCTTTACAAAATATTTCTATGGAAGTTCTTATAAAATTTATTTTAGTACAAAAAAAGAATATAAGTTTAAATATAGCTTTAATGATAATTTACGAATTTTTAAAGTAAAGTGCTGCAAAATGTTAAACATGGTTTTAATCAAACTTCTAAATTAGTTATTTTCAAGTAATATTTGATACAAATATTTAAAACCTATTTACAAGTAATTGGAAAGTATTATTTTATATATATGAGTTTTGACAAAGGTGATTGGCTAAGCTTAACACTAAAAGCCGACGAGTAAACTTACCTATTTGTGAGATTTAAGAACTAGGCAAGGCTTGGAGCAACCAGTGCCCAAACTTACCTGGCTTTATGGTTGAACGAGGAATAGTAATGTTGAAATGTCGAAAATGTGTTAATCTTATTGTTTACTTGTTTAAAAAGGTAATTAACTTTGCTTAACGCTAAAAGCTAACAAAGTAGGCTTATCTATTTCTGAGAGTTGAAGATTGATGTCAAGTGTGGATGGAGCAATAGATCTCTACCTATCGAGCATCCCTATAAAATGAGGAATAGTTAAGTCGAAAATGTCGAAAACGAGTTAAATACATGAACATTGGTTTGTATAAGCAACTATTTTAACTAGATAATCGATTAGTTGAGTATCGAACTTAACCTATTACTATCTTAGATCTTTAAAAGAATGTTTTAAAGATAATGTATGTATAAAATGGTTTGGGTTTGTTGTGATAATGTGTTCATAACATTCGTCTTTAATACTTTTTTATTATACTTATAAACGTAAGTAGATTTTAAAAAGAATGTTTAAAAGATAAGAATAAATGAAATGGTTTTGGGTTTATTGTGACAATGTGTTAATAACATTCATCTTTAACCATTTTTTATTATACTTATAAATGTAAATAGATCTTTAAAAGAATATTTTAAAGATAAGCATAAATGAATGGTCTTAGTTTTGTTTAACAATGTATTAATAACATTCATCTTTAATTCTTGTAATTATACTTATAAATGTAAATAGATCTCTAAAAGAATGTTTTAAATACAAGCATAACTGAAATGGTTTTGGGTTTGTAGTGACATTGTTTATGTAAAATTAGTCCTATACCTTTTGTATGGATCCATGAAAGTAATTAGATCCTTAAAATGGATATTTTGATGGAAATTATAAGTATGGGATGTAGTTAATGATTTGTTTAAACCATTTGAGATAAGTATATGAATACCTTTTTGAAATATTGAAAAAGCACAAATGAATGGTTGGAATTCATAAATGAATTTTTGTTGCATAAAAGAAGTTTCGCTAATAAAAAGGAATTTTAATTAATACAAGATTAATTAAATAAAAAGGGATTAGAAGTTGCTTATGTGACTTGATCCTGCTTTGTATGACTTGATCGTGCTTTGTATGTCTACTTGTTTATGGAAAACATTTAGTCGTATGCTTAGCATAAGAGCCAATGAAGTAGGCTTGTCAACCTATGGGAATTAAGACTGATGTTCATGTAAGGATATAAGTAATAGACTACCGACTTTACTCTTGATCGACTGATAGCGTGAAATGAAAATATCAAAATGTGATAAGTATAGAGATTTGGTTTCCATATATGGTCGCTCTCCTTTTCATTGAATGACCAAATTCATCGATTCAATCTTGGAGAAACCAGGATCGGTAAGTGTTTCACTTACCAAAAACCACTTCGAGGGTGAGATATGTGTTCTTTCTCTTGGAAGTGGATTTGTTTGGGATGCGAGAATCTATATGGAGATTCGAGATCTGTTTAGGATGCTCAAACACATGTTGTTGTTCTTAATCTATTCAGAATGTGGGAATCCATATGTGATTCCGAGATCTGTTAAGATGCTATAATCCATGTGTGGTTTCGAGATCTGTTCGAGATGCGGGGATCAACTTAGGATTCATGTTCTATTTGAGTGATAAATCCCCGTGGGTCATTATAGATAATTAAACGATAATTAACAATAATTAAGTAAGATAATTAACTAATTACCTTCCATAATCATGTTAAACAAACCCAGCCATCGTTTCCACTTCGAGTCATGGCATTCATCAATGACCGCCATCGCTTTAGGCCACTAGCCACTGCCACTCGCCGCCCCTGATCTCCCTAGACCACAAGCCACTTGAAGAAACCAACCTCGCTTCGTCTCATCGCCCCTACGTCGAGATCGAGCACTATATAAACGGCGACAATCATCTCCTCCTCAGTACCCCCACCTTCAAGCATTCGCCACCAAACTCCATCAATGAGTAGCCCTAGCCCTTCTCTCCAACTTCCCTTTAGCACCACTGCCCATCGACCACCGATGGCAATGAAATGCTAAACCTTAGCCGCGGCCTTCTCTAGCGATTCTTGTCGCCTCTTCGCGATTCACAATGATCCGACCGATCAACACAAACCACTCACCCTTACAAACATTTTCCTAGTAAGGACCATCACCTGAAATGGCCCTTAAAGGCATTGATCAACCACGGCCATTGAGTTTGGCTAGGTTTAGGGTTAGGTTTTTAGAAAAAAAGGTAATGAGGTCTTTATGTAGAAGACTTTTCGACATTATTTACCCTCCAAAATCCAAATGAGGCATGCTCACCGGTGTTCCTGGCTAATTACCCCCATTCCAAACATAATAGAACTAGCATCGAGACCTAATTCCATCATATATAGAAGTTAGCTATTAGAATAAAATTATACTATATTTAGTTCCTAAAATCAATTTCTATGCATTTCAAGTTCGCACGGCCACATAGCATGTCCGGTCACCACAAAACTCGACGGCGTATAACAATTCATTATTCCAGATCCAATGGCACTAGTTTCATCAAAATCCGAGATAGTGCCTCGGAATGATATTTTCATACGTTAATTAAAACGAATTATTACTAAACCAGTTTAATCACTTTTGATTATAAATTAAAAGCTTACTATCATCATTCTTATTTAAACATTGTTTAAATAAGCTTTTAAAATCATTGTTATTCACATTTAATCTAAGATTCAAATATCAAATAATTCCAATATTTAATTATAAACGGTTCAAAAATCCAGGTCTTTACACACATGCGCCTCCAGGACAGAACAATATACAGTAAATAACAGAGGATGCAGAGTCAGCCGCATTAATAACATCAATAAATAATATAATAGAGTTATAAGAGTACAACACAATTCAAAATATCAAATATCTCAATATAATATGCTAAACAATCAATAAACAAATCAAAGTCAAACATATACGATGAATCAATTTCATATAACAATCCTACTATAAAGCTCCTCTAAGCTCAATAGAATACATTCCAGTCAACCTAAAATGTCTCGAACTGACCCGAGTATTAACAAAAACATACGTGCCAAATTATGGCTAAATCATAGGGTTGATAAATATACGTTCAAAAGTATATTCAAAAAAAATAACGTGATACATAGTATAACATCTCAAGTCAATGATTACAATGGCATATGTGTGTAATAAGGGAGATGTATGCATGGTTTATGATTACAATGACTTAAAAGATCACAAAAACCATGTATAAAGATATCATCACCCATATAAAATGGTCCAAAGGAAATCAAGAATACTATATTCAATGGGTGAATCATCCATACAATAGAATATCATAATAGAAAATGAAATCAAAAGTGAATCGAGCTAATGCTCAGCAATGCCCTAATATAATATCATAAAATCATATATCAATAGATAATAAGAGATAGCCTATCAAATCATCTAAATGATTTCTAATATCATACAAATCACAAAGATCAACTATCACAATTTTTTTTAAATATCGGTAAAAAATTTAGATTTGACAATTTTCATCACAAAATTTTCAAAAATTTTCACAAACGTATTTTATTTTTTAAAACCAAGAATTTTAAACACAAATTCTCAAAACTAACATATTCATATTTTTTTTCAGAATAAAATATGCCACACCTCATGAAATCGGGATTTAGTAAAAAGCCTAACATCCATAATGGACTTCACCTATTTACGCATTAACTTTTAGACGCCAAAATTTTTCTTTTATTTATGAAACCAGCATACAAGTTCAATTTTAATTTCAGCTTTTAAGCTACATGGATATTGGCCCATGGTTATGCAACATTTTCTCCCGGTCCTCCGCTTGTTGAATTTATTTCTCGAATTTTTTTAGGACTTAAGATCTTATTTCATTCTTATCTTGGCAGCTAATTAAATAAATTTCCTTAATTTATTTTATTCTTCCGACCTATTACTATTTTCTTTTAATCCAAATCTTGGTATTTACTTTCTTCATCCTTGATGTAACGACCCACTTTTCCATAGAGTTTAAGCGGACAATCAGCCATACATGATTCACTCAAATTGAACGGAAAGGCAGGTAGTTAGGGAAAAGAAAGAAGACAGAAAGAGAACTAAATAGCACAGAATCTCACAGTGGAATGAATAATCTATAATATACAACAAATCCTTACACAAAATCAAACTGAAATATATATATATATATATACAGACACCAACCAACCAGAGTATACTAACCTATTTTAGCCCGGGCAGTTATAGCAATCTGTCCTAACAATTGCTGATAAATATTACAATGAATGCAGTGGAAAAATAACCATATACATGAATACATCTTTGGGCCTTCAGATCATCTTCTAAAGCTCCAAGGCATCCAAACTAAATCTGTAATATGCTCAGTCTGACCAAAGTATTATAATAAAATAACACCCAAGCTAGTCTAGAAAACCAGCGTGAGAAAACACACCCAGCTGAATTTTAAAGTTATAAAAACCCTTTGAAATCAAAAGTATCTCGTAGGACCACGCCGCACATAAACAAAGATGGGTTTTTGCCTTACAATAGCCTAGCCATTTCATACGAAATTCTATGATATTATTACATTGTCTAAGATACAAATACTTACTAGTCATTGCCGAAACTATTATATTAATTAAATTCTAGCATAATAGGTATACGACTAAAAACCATAAAGGCTCGTATTGGAGAATGGATTCCATACTATGATAAGGTAAGGAACTACCTTCTGAGGGTACATTTTTAGATAAAATGCACTTGCGTCTGACAATAACATCTTGTACCTCTGCCACACAGGACTGGCCTGCCACTTGACTAGTAGTATTGAATATGATCACCATTTTTATTAATGGGCCACGACGCATACATGAGTTGATAGTAATCAATTTAGATTTGGAATGACCAAACCTGATAGGAGCAACCCACTTGGCCCTGCTACATGCCCAATTTTTGCCATTTTTCGGTTGATGAGGCTTGAGGCTACGTTTTACCTTTATATAGCACTTCCTACTTGGAATACTACATTGCCTTCTGGTCGATAACACAATGTCAATATTCATATGTACAAGTTGTTCATGCGATGAGCGAACCAAAGGCACTACTTCTACTACATCGATTTTGGAATCACGCTCAAGATTAGCAACAAGCAACCCTCGCACTTCTAAGAGCTCCGTCTTCAAATTCCATCATCGTCAAGATGTCATCGCTTTGAAACGCTTAAGCTGGATCGAAATGGTTTCTTCGGATAACATATCTGATCTCGGTCTCTTCGAAATAACTTTTGATAATTTCCAGTAAACTAAACCTCGATTCTTTAGGAAATAAATAGTCAAAGATAAGAGCGGAGATCACCTCTTAACCGTTAGTAGATGGATTTCCTTATCATTTATCCTGAAAGAACGAAATGAGAAGTACAGCGTCATCAAAGATGACTGTGCCATATAACTCACGTGTTTCTCCAAGATATTTCCAAAGTTACATTTTGGGTCTAAATTTTATAGCAGATTATTTAACTATCAACAACACACATTCATATCAAGGATTTATTTCCAAAAGGAAAACTGACATTCATTAAGCACACAAGTAACCACTAGTCTTTAATTTATCTTTTCATTAATTAAAGTCACTTTGTAATATTTGTATCAAAATGCTTTTGCAAAGATCCATTCACAAACCCACATATTTCCAATAATTGGAAAATATCTATGTACTTATCTTAACGATATAAGTATATTCACAAAAACTGAGAAAGATTTCCTTTCTATATAATTCTAAAATCATTTATAAATCCCTTATAAATCTCAAATATCATTTATAAAACTATATTATAAATCTCTAAAACCATTTATAAACTCTTTATAAACCCCTTATAAAACCCAAACTCCATTTCCAATTATAAACAATTTTATAAATTTCAAAACATTCATAAACTCTTTATAAGTTCATAAAACTATTTATAAAACTCTTCTTATAAATCTATAAAACCCATTTTAAAAATTCTTTTATAAATAACTAAAACCATTTGTAAAACCCTTTATACCCTTTAACTAATCTTTCTTTAAGTTTCCGAACCATGTTATAAAACTCCTCTTATAAAACTCAAATATGTTTATAAAACAATATTTATAAATCTCAAAACATTTATAAACAAATTCTAATCATTTACTTAAAAACACAATTATTATAAAATAATATTATTAACAATAACATTATAATTAAAAAATAATTATTAACTTCAAAACATCTTAAAAATAATAATTAATCATTTCAAAAATTATTAAATAAACAATAATAATTAACCTTCGTAAATTATTATAAATTGTAATAATTCACATCCAAAACATTATTAATAATCATTATTATTAATTTCAAACCATATTAATTATTTAAATAATTAGCCTTTCAAAATATTAAAAATTTATGAATAACCTTAAAACATTATTAGTTATAAATATGTAACCTTAAAACAATATTAAATATAAATAAATAACTTTTAAAAAATATTAAATTTAAATAAATAGATAAATTTTAAAATAATATTAAGTATAATAAATAATCCATTAAAAAGTTTTAAAAACTAGTTGGACATTAAAATCATTTCTAAATAATTCAGAAAGAACAAATAAATGGGTTGGAGTAAAATAGAAATTTAATTCATTTAAAAATAAAATATTTTCGAAAACCCAAATTCAGATTTTAAAACATGCACTGTCTCAAACACTAATTCCAACCCAAATGGAAATTTATAGTATTTTAAAATACTAATTTAAGGTCAATTGCTACTCAACACTTAACCAATATTGATATTGATTTCTATCACTACAACCATGGCGAGGAATCCTGTTGGATCCCTCCAATATGTCCCTCTACATCACATCTTATATATTCCAGCATATATATATCTATTTGTGTGTGTAAATAAAAATCAACGGTGGTAAGGAATTCTATTGGATCCCTCCAACCAGTCCTTATGCATCACAACTTGTATAAATCATATATTATGGCTCATTTGCTACTAGGCAACCAAAAAAGTGAGTTTAACTATATAATATTGCTAATTAACAAAAAAGGTGAGTTTAACTCAATTAAATACCAGTTGTCACCGAGGCGTTTTAGTTTCGTCTAAAATCGAACGGCGTACAATTTCAGCATAAAATCCCACTAGCTTCAATTGTCACCAAATCAATTCCAAAACATAGTATTCGTTGATATGAATATAGCGCAACTTGTCACGCTTGATTTCGACCTCATATGAATTATTTATAGCATTTATAAGATTACGAATTAATTAAATATAATTATCTACACCAATTACAATTAGTTAACACTAATACTATTATTAAACTTAATCCTTCATCACCAAAATCGGATGTGTCACGAACCCCTCCTAACTTATGCATTTCTTCACCTTGTCATCGCAATTGGTCACTAGAGATTGTCACACCCTCGCCGGAGGTAGCATAGATTCCACCACATTACTGGCCATGCCTCCTGTCTCTGGTATTAGTCATTACCGCTGATGAGGCTACGCTCGGGATTCTAGGTCACGAACCGCTATCAAATAGATCATGGAATCCTACATGGATTCCTATACCCCAACAGATCTCGGAACCACACATTTATTCCAACATCTCAATATATCATGAAACTTCTCTATAGAACCATATATGGTTTTGGACTGGTTACAGTTTTCGAGTCATCTCTTATGAGTACACTCTTCCGCTTCCTTGGCGCTTCGAAAACCAGTCGTCGATTTTCTGGAATGCTCAATACCCATTCTTTAGGAAGTAATCAGACATTACATAAGAACGGGGATCACCTCCTAACCATATAATTGGATGGATCTCCTCTTCATTTTTCCTAGAAGAAAAAAAATGAGTTTATACGTATAGTATAGCACCACTGACGGTAACTGTACCGTGTAATTTCCATGTTTCTCCTAGATATTCCCAGAGCTAAAATCCTTAAGTGTTAAGTAGGGAATATTTCCATACCACCAAATTAAGAAGGATTACATATTTAGGCCAAGATTTGCTAGTCGGTTATGTTAACGCTAAAATGTGAACGCTAACACCCCGGTGTGTAAAGTGTAGTTGTGAAAGCACCACCCGATAGATCGGGAAAGAATTACAAGCAAGTAATAGCAGAAAAGCAGTAAACAACAACGATTTTATAGTGGTTCGGCTTAAGGGTATAGCCTACGTCCACTCTAAGTACTTTTATTAATAATCCCGTTACAAACTGATACAATTCTTCTCAAGTACAATACACTTCAAGTTACAAGTGATTTGGAACAAGTCTTAAGCTTCAATGTCGATTAAAGTTCTTAGATTCATGTTGAAGATGTGTGGTTTCTTCGTGAATTTCTTTGAGGTATTCCTCTAATCTTGGAAGCTCTAAGTGTTGATGAAGTTCTCAATGCAGCAAGGTAACGGTGTGTGAAGAGAATGTGCCAAAAGTCCTTTGAATGTTGGAGGTGGTTGCCTATTTATAGAGAGTTCTGGTCTGGAATTTTTGCCAAGTCCTAAGTCGTGGCCGATCTAAGTTAAGTCGTAGCCGACTTAATATGAGTCGTGGCCGGTCCATCTGGCCCCCTTCTGGCTTCACAGGAGTTCACTTGCACAAGTCCTAGGTCGCCTCCGAGTCAACACTACTCCTTCTTAGTAATATGGCATCGGGCTTATACTTAGTGGCTTTAGGTCGTGGACGAGTTAACTTGGTAAGTCGCAAGTCACGGTCCAACTGGTAAGTCCTGGGTCGTGTACGAGTTAAGAGGCCACTGTGCCAAGTAGCTGCATTGAACTTACCTTCCTTTGCTTAGGTCGTGACCGACTTAACATTGGTCATAGGTCGGCGTTCCTTAAGTCTTAGGTTGGTATACATGCTAGAACATTGGGTCGGCACCTCTCTTAAGTCGGTATCCCTTTTCGGCCTTAGGTCGGCATTCCTGTTAAGGCAGTTAGGTCGGCAACCAGTTAAGTCGGCAATCTCCCTAGACTGTTAGGTCGGTATCCATGTTGAGTCAGTAGAGTCAGTAGCCTCATTGAAGTGTTAAGTCGGCATACCCTTAGGCCTTAGGTCGGCACCCCCTGTTGAGCCTTAGGTCGGCATGCTTCTAACTGTTAGGTCGGTAAGTCATGGTCGAGGCGGAGTTAACATTTGCCCCTCGAAGTATACGCCTGAATGTTAGGTCGTGTGCTTCGATAGTCCTTAACCCGTCCCCTCCTAGGTCGGTAGGTCGTACGCGACCCAACAGTTAGACCGCATCTGCCGCTTCAGTTCTCCCTACTGTAAGGTATAAAACATCCATCTTCTTCTTCCTTTTCATTACTTATTCCCTTGCTCAATTCTGCCATTAAAATTTCCCAGAGCTCCCAAAGGCGATTTCACTCTAGTCAATCACTGATAACCTTTGTCATCCATCGCGTAAGTAAACTTGCTTCCCCCTCAATTCAAGACTACCGTTGATTCATGAATTTTACCAATCAAATTTAAACCGCATCTTTGTACGGTGCTTTATCACGAATCCCGTTATATCTATAGTTGATGATCCTTAGTTAGTTTGATCTGGCTTTAGGCTATCGATGAAATGATGCCGATGGGTTACTGCTTTAGGCGTAGCCAATTTTGATTCGCGTTAGGATTGTAAGGCGTTGGATTCGTGGTGGTTTTGAACCAGTTTATGGGATGATTCGGTAGTATGAACGAGATGAAGGTTTTTTGGTTGAGGGAGTGGCTAACGGGTTAACGGGTTGAGTGGGGCGAGGTATTGATTTAGATGCGACCCGGTGATTTGAAGTGACTTAGCTTTCGGCCGACCCAACCCTTAAATCGTGGCCGTGTTAGCACTTGGGGGAAATCTGCCAACCTATTCTTCTGCCGATCTAAGCCTTATACTGATTTAACCTTGAACCGCAGCCAAGTTAACCCCTAAGTCGTGACCGAGCTAAGCCCTTAAACCGTGACCGAGTTGGCTCTTAAACCGCTGCCGAGTTAACACTTAGGCTTTGGGCATGCTGACTTTTTGAGAGCATAGATCCACTTTGAATTTCTGACTCGAACTGCCAAACTAAGTTGCCTGAATTTTGAACTGCCCCAACTTTAAATTTGCTTGAATCTCATTGTATTATTTCACAGATCGCATTAACTTGTAAGCTGCTAACCTGCTGAAAATAACAAACAAAGAAAACCAAGGCGAAAATACTGCCATCGACTGCCCATGTCAGATGACAGATTAGTCAAGACAAGACAAGCAACTTAATTATATTGCATGAAATGTTTGTGAACCAATCAGTTAAAGTTAAACATTAATGCAAAGTATCAATAATCTGAACTGATTTATCTGCATCAACATCTTACTTGCATATTTAGGCTTAAAACAATAGTCCCTGAATTTCATAACTAACGAATGTTTGCTAGTTTTCATTCCAGTTATATTTGTTCACTGCTTGATTGATTTTACACAACACTTCACACACTTTAGGAAACGTGCACCTTCATGTTTGAATACCCAGTTGTTTATGTAGAATGACTTCCCACCGAGAAGAAGAAGTGGTAACTCCAGAGGAAGAAACTTTTCCGATAGCTGTTCCCATAGAGAATCCTCCGGAGAAAACCCCGACTATTCTAACTTCGAGAGCGTTTGTCCAGCTGCGCACTCAATTTGGCTTTGCTGAAAGTGATGTTCTTCTCCCTGGGCCAAGTGATACTGCTGACAATCCTCCCTATGGCTTTGTTGCAGTCAATCGCCAAATGTGCTTAAGTGGGGCGATTCCTCCTTTTAACGACTTCCTTCGAACTCTTCTCCTTCGGTTGACAATCTCTCCGTTTCAACTTCATCCCAATGGCTATGCCATCTTGACGGGGTTATGTGTTTTGTTTAGAAGAACCCTTGATCGCCTACCGAGTTTTGAAGAAATTCGTTATCTGTGCTCGTTTGCAAAGAGTAAAGATCATCCTTCCCTTATTATTGTGAGAAGTGCCAGAAACCGCAAGCTCATTTTCGATCTTACTGAAAGCGTTCATGGATTTTTGAACCAGTTTTTCTTTGCCCGCTGTCCCTCAGGCTTTTATGCCATCTGGAGAGTAGGAAGTAAGATTAGTGTTTCTATTTTCTCCGTTTTGAAACTTTTTCGAGATCCGAACTTTCAGTTGCTAATTTCATTCTTTGTTCCTTTCAGCACTTCCTCTCCCCTCTAGAGACCCAATTCACAAGCAAGTTTTTGAGAGGTTGAGTGCCGTGGCCACAGAAGAGAGGAGCATAAAATTTCTGTTGAGGGATGAACTTTTACATCAACATGGGCTTCTACACACTTCTCGCTCTATGCATGCTCATGAAGTTCCAACGGAAGTCCCCGATTCTCCGATAAAGACTCCTGAATCTTCGCTGGTGAAGTGCTCCACTTCTGTCGATGTTGCGGGGCCATCTGGTAAACTTGCCCCGGTTATCGAGGAAGAAGAGCCTCAGGGATCCTCTCACCATTCACAAGAATCTGGTGAAAAGGCTAAGAAATCCAGTCCTGTCAAGCAAAGCAGGGACGATACCTTCGAAGGATTGAGCGACCTCTTCGCTACTTCACAAGAGATCTTCAAAGATGACCCTACTACTGCCGGGATTTCTTCTTCAGTAGTTGAAGCTACTTCTATTTTGCAACAGCCGTCGTCGACTCAAGAGTTGACGTTAACTATTATACCCACAACCACTCCCCAAATAAAGAGTGGTTCGTAGATTAATGCGCGTAGTTTGCACAACACACACACTTAGAATTTCTCATCACTTCTATGCACTTATCTTCTTGCACTTTAAAGATTTCTAAAGCTTATTATTTTAATTCCAGATTCTCCTATGGGGCGCAGCGGCTCGTACTATGACGATTTCCAGCGCTACGGGAGGCGTAGCCAGTATGATTACAGGCGTTACCTTCCTTCCTACAGAGAGTCGGATGAAGAGAGGGCTGCCTGAAAGGCTCATGAAAGGAGGACTGAAGAAGAACATCGTGAAAGAAGAGAGAGAGAAGAGCGCCATGATTCTTGGCAAAAAGGCGATGACTCTCACAAGAGAAAATCTCATGACGATCGAGGAAAAGGTCACATGAGTGAAGACTTAAGCAAACGAGCCCGTCACAGTGAAAAGCAGGCCTCTACTACTCCTGAGAAAGTTACTATTCCTGCCTCACTCGACATTCCTTCTGACTCTCCCGCTCTTGGGAAATCAGATATTCAAACGATAATTAGCAGGCCCAAATTTCAAGTTGGACCGGGTCCTGCCACTCTGCAGAGCCGATTTCCTCAATGGTGCCTTAAGGGGGTGAGGTTCGACCTAGACTTGGTCCCCATCGACAAGTCTGCTATGTTGCGCAATCTTGATGCAGTCAAGCTCGATATCGAGAGGATGTCAAACTGGCAGAAGCTTGTCGATGAGCTTCAAAGAGTTAACCGTGCCAACATAGAGGCCATGCTTACTATGGAAAACGATAAGGCCGAATGGCAAAAGGTCGTTGAGCAACACGACACCGAGATGAGGAACATTGCTTCTTACAATGAGGAGCTTGAAGCAAAAGTCGAGGAATTGAAACATGAGCTTGCTGCTTCCTCTACTTCCTATTCTCAAAAAGAAGAAGTGCTCCTGAAACAAGTGAGAGACGCTCACGCTAGCCAAAGGGATGCCGAAGAAAGGCTAGAAGTACAAAAAAGAATCAGTGAAGGCTATGCTACTGATATTGCTGAGCTCCGAAAGAAAAACAACTCCCAGGAGGCGGAGATTCAAATGCTTAAGCTTCAGCTTGCCAAAACTGAAAGGGAGCGTGATGAGGCTGTCGCTGGCAGAATCGCAGCTGAAGAATCTCATGAGGCGACTAAAAACAGCATCAGCTCAACATTATTCGACTTCTACTTGCACAGCGTCTTGGGGCGTGGAAGCCTTGCCTTTCTAGGCCCCAAGTATGAAATCACACTGGCTGAAGTTTGGGAGACAGCACTTGATATGCTCGGTGGTAAAGGTGCTGGATATGCTGAGTCAGCCCTTGAAGAGCATTATCTTGATGACGAAGCCCGTGCCGCTCTTGCCAAGGGTAAGGAGCAGCTTGCCAGAGCGCGGGCCGGGATGGCGGAAGAAGAGCGTTCTGAAAAAGAAGTACCGCCTACCATCTCCGAACGTCCTCTAGTTTCTCCCGAGGTGGACATTACAGGCCCTAGTGCTCATTTGCCGCCTCCTACAAGAACTGGGGTAATCACCCCTACTGATGAAGAGGCTTTGGAGGACATTGGGGCTCAGAATTATGAGATTGAACTGACAAAGCCAATATCTTCAGGTAATTTCGACATTGGTCCGATTCAGGTGGATTGCCTGCTTATTCCTCAAAAATTTGATGAGCTTCTCGATTACCTCCTGAATCTCGATGAACCCATATCTCCCTTCTTTCGGGAAGATACTAACATTTTCAATTTTTCTTCTTCTGCAGTTGAAACAACAAGTGCCGTGCAGACTTCGCCTTCTCTGGTTATTCCTCCTCCATCTCTTCAGGTGACTCCTCCTTCTGCTTCACAACCTGGGTCACAAGAGGAGAAAATTGAGGCTCTTCATGGTTTGGATGACCCTGTTGCCTCGCAGGAGCAAAAAGATGAGGGACTTGAAGGAGGCGAGATCTCTCCGGAGCGGACTCCTTCTGACGACGTAGTTTTGTCCGCTCTCGTTACTCCGGGGAGTGAGTCTTCTTCGCAGAGAAGAAAGAAGCTTGGGACATCGAAGAGGAGGGGGAAGAAAATTATCACCACTGAAGAGGAACCGGAAATTGCGCCAGTTGTACCTCCCTCCCCTTCTTCCCTCATGCCTTCAGACCAACCTGAAAGACCCGAAAAGCTAACCACTCGGCCGGGTAAAGGGTCTAAAGGCGGCAAGAAGAAATGAAGAGTTGAGCTTTTTGATTCCTTTTTTGTGTAATGGTCGGATGTTGTGCAGGCACCGGCCCCTGCTTCTTATTTTGAAACCTGTATCTGCAATATCTGCAATTGAATAAAATGATTCTTTATTTGTACATACTTCTGTTTGAATTTGAGTATGCATTTATTATTCATTTTTGCACAAGTTTATTTATATGATATTGCAGCGGGCTTATGGTATGTTGTTTGAGTATTACTTTACTGATGCAGCTACACTATTATACCATGTTGCCCCCATACCTTAAGCTTGCTGCAATATTTTATACTTCGAGGGGACTTGCACTCTTATTTGCTAAAGAATAATTATTTTATTCTTTAAAGAAAATTTTTGTAGAGTACAACTCCCTTCGTATAAGTTTCTACGCTTTGTCGTTCGAAGAAATCACTTCTTTCTTTTGCTTATGTGCATATTTTACCAAGTGAATTCCTCTATGTGGTAAAGCGGACCTCTGAAGGGTACTTTAACTTCTTTTCTTTTTCTTTTTTTTTTCTTTTTTTTTTTTTTAACGATCATTTTCCATAGTAGGTAAATTACTCTTCCTTTGAAAGTTAAAGTACGCTTTTGATGAGGATTTTTTTTTATACAAAGTTGTACCTCTGAGGAGGGATTTTTCACGTTTCAACACTTGGAAGTTTTATTTCAATCTCGGTGAAACGTGTACCTCCAAAGAGTTGTGCCTTTGAAGAAAGCCTTTTCACGTTTCAACACTTGGAAGTTTTATTTCAATCTTGGTGAAACGTGGGCTTCCGAAGAGGTATTTCTTCTTGATTGTGCCTTCGAAGAGGTCTTTCCTTTGAATTGTGTCCCCGGGAGGGGGTTGTACCTCTAAGGAGGGATTTTTCATGTTTCAACACTTGGAAGTTTTATTTCAATCTTGGTGAAACGTGTACCTCCAAAGAGTTGTGCCTTCGAAGAAAGCCTTTTCGCGTTTCAACACTTGGAAGTTTTATTTCAATCTCGGTGAAACGTGGGCTTTCAGGAAGGTCTTTATTTTGTTTTTGCATTTCAACTTTGGTGAAGTGAAATTCCGAAGAGCGGTTGTTACACTTCAACTCCTGGCGAAATGTGCCTCCGAAGAGGGCTTTTATTTTGTTTACATTTCAACTCTGGTGAAGTGAAATCCCGAAGAGCGGTCACAACACTTCAACTCCTGGTGAAATGGGCCTCCGAAGAGGGCTTTTATTATTATTATTATTATTATTATTATTTTTGCATTTCAACTCTGGTGAAGTGAAATCCCGAAGAGCGGTCATAACACTTCAACTCCTGGTGAAATGGGCCTCCGAAGAGGGCTTTTATTATTATTATTTTTTTTTTTTTTCATTTCAACTCTGGTGAAGTGAAATCCCGAAGAGCGGTCATAACACTTCAACTCCTGGTGAAATGTGCCTCAGAGAGGGTTTTCATCGCCTGGAAGTTACTCTCTCATGGTTGGAGGGTCATGACTCCTCCAATCTTTTTTTGTTGAGTAGAGAACTTTCTTTTTTGTGGCGTATGACCCATTAGAGGTCTTTTATCCTCCGAAGAGTTGCGCCTCCGAAGAGGACTTGTGCTGCTGATGGTAGCTTTGGTTGTTCCTCTGTTCACTTGCTTATGCCTTTTCAGCGATCCTCTTTTTTTTTTTTCCTTTTCAAGTTTACATTCCCCTTTTCTCGCAAGTGGCTTGTTTAATCCAAGGAAGCGTACTTCATTGTCAGGCAAGTTCGTGGGAACGGGCACTAGCTTCCTAATTGGATGTTTGTTCGTTCAAACAATCTCAATTTATTAGCAAGGGCTCGTTTCTATCGAAATCATAAGCCGTTCAATTGAAGTATTTCCTATCTAGGATTTGAATTCGGGGCCTTTATGACTTGAAATTTGTTTGTTGAATGATGGTGAGAATCACTCGGTCTTATTATGCGCAAGTTTTATTTCCATTGTCTGCAAAAATTTAAATCGACATTTCAGCAATACATTTTATGTATTTTTATATCGAAAACAAAGCAAACATATAATAATAATAAGAAACACAAGATTTATAGTGGTTCGGCCATGAAATTGGGCCTACATCCACTTTATATTCTTTCATTATTTACTTGCATCAGTTTCACAATTGCTTTCAATTACAAGAATCATACATTCATAATTCTTTTTACAATGTTTCAACAAAATTTTCAAGTAAAGTATGGACGCAAATGGTTGCTGTTCCATGCCCTTGGAATTTGATCTCCATCAACAGTGGTGAGCTTGAATGTGCCGTCAAGAAGCTTCTGACCTATTACATACGGTCCTTCCCAATTTGGCCCAAACACACCTGTCGCGGTCATAATTCTTTTCAGGACTAGATCTCCAATTTCAAAGCTGCGTTGACGAACTTTGGAATTGAAATGTCTGGCTATCCTTTGCTGATGAGCTGCAACTCTGAGGTTAGCTTCATCTCTTTTTTCATCAAGGAGATCCAGCGCTTCAAGTTGTAGCTTCTCATTTTCTGCTTGATTGAAATGGATTCTTCTGTGTGAAGGGACCTCTGTTTCAACCGGGATCATTGCTTCCGATCCGTATGCTAACGAAAAAGGAGTATGCCCAGTTGCAGTTTTGTGAGTAGTTCTGTATGCCCATAGTGCAAGTGGTAGTATATCGACCCAACCACCTTTTGCTCTTTCGAGTTGCTTTTTGATGGTTGATTTGATGATCTTGTTTACTGCTTCCACTTGCCCGTTTGCCTGCGGATGAGCTACTGCCGAAAAGCTTTTCTGGATTTTGAATCGTTTGCAAAAATCCTGGAATTCCTCGCTTTCAAACTGAGTACCATTGTCTGTGATTATTTTCTGAGGCACACCGTATCTGCAAATGATATTCTTGGTCACAAAGCTTATCATTTTCTTAGAAGTGATAGTAGCCAATGGTTCAGCTTCAGCCCATTTAGTAAAGTAATCAACTGCAACAATAGCATATTTAATTCCTGATTTAGCAGTTGGTAGCGGCCCAATGAGATCCATTCCCCAAATTGCAAATGGCCATGGACTGACCATCTGTGTGAGTTCGGTACAAGGTGCTCTAGGAATTTTGGCAAATCTTTGGCATTTGTCACATTTTCGGGAGTAATCTGCAGCATCTCGATTAATTTCTGGCCAAAAATATCCGTATCGGAGAATTTTCTTTGCTAATGTTTGACCACCTGAATGATCACCACATTCTCCTCCATGCACCTCAGCTAGGATTGTTTTGGACTCTTCCCGGGATACACATCGAAGCAATGGCATTGAGAATCCCCGTCTGTACAATCGGCCATCCTGAATTGCATAGCGAGAGGCTTTCCTTAGTAGCTTTCGTCTTTCTATCGAATTTTCTGGCAGAGAACCTCTGAGTAGGTAGTCCAGTATTGGAGTCATCCATGACTCTTGTTCTTGAGATACATTCATAATCCAGTCTATATCCATCTCGTCTATACTCGGTGCTGAAAGGACTTCTACAGGGACCAATCCCAATAGTTGAGCTTCACCAGAACTTGAATACTTTGCGAGGGAATCTGCCTTCATATTCTCTTCCCGAGGAATGTGGCTTATTGAATAGTGATCAAGTTCACATAGGAGTTCCCAAGCCTTTGACAAGTAGGAAGGCAGGTTTCCACCTTTTGCTTGAAATTCCTTCTTGACTTGGCATACAATAAGCTGAGAATCACTGAAGATCTGTAATGCTCGAATGTTTAGCTCTTTAGCGATTTTCAGACCTGCAATAAGAGCTTCATATTCTGCTTCATTGTTTGTTGAAGGAAATTCCAATCTTAATGCATAACATAATGATCGACCTTCAGGAGTTTCAAGTACCACTCCGGCTCCAGAACAGTAGTCATTTCTTGCGCCATCAACATACATCTTCCACTGGATTGGGGAATCATTGATCGTTTCTTCCTCACCATTATCTTTCTCTGTGAATTCTGCAATGAAATCAGCTAAAGCTTGTCCGTTGATTGCTTTTCGGGGGTGATAGGTGATGTCATATTGACTGAGTTCAATGTTCCATTTTAGAAGGCGACCCGAAGTTTCAGGGCGAAATAGGACTTGCTTTAGAGGTTGATCAGTGAGTACTTTGATAGGATGAGCTTGGAAATATTGCCTCAGTTTCCTTGATGCAACTAGTAGGCAATAGGCGAGTTTTTCCAACTTGGAGTAATTCAGCTCTGCCCCAGTGAGTCTTTTGCTGATATAGTAAACCGGATGTTGAATCCTTTTGTCTTCCCGTATCAGCGCTGCACTTAGAGCATGAGATGATACTGCCAAGTATATAAGAAGATCCTCACCATTGCCTGGCCTAGAAAGTATTGGAGGCGTTTCCATATGACGGATCAACTCATCGAAGGCTTTTTGGCATTCGGAAGTCCATTCAAAATTCTTCTTTCCTTTCTTCAGGGCGTCAAAGAATGGGATGCATTTATCAGTGGCTTTGGAAATGAACCGACTCAGGGCGGCGACCTTTCCGTTGAGACTCTGCAATTCCTTCTTCGTTCTAGGAGCTTTAACTTCTTTCAAGGCAGTAATTTGAGCTGGACTAGCCTCAATGCCCCTAGCACTGACGATGAAACCTAAGAACTTTCCGGACTCGACCCCAAATGTACATTTCAGAGGGTTAAGTTTCATTCTGTATTTCCGGAGGACTGCGAACATTTCTGCTAAGTGTTCAATGTGATCCGCTGCTTTCCTGGACTTCACTAACATGTCGTCGACGTAGACTTCCATAGTTTTGCCCAATTGCGGTTTGAACATAGCATTAACAAGTCTTTGGTAGGTTGCCCCTGCATTTTTCAATCCGAAGGGCATAACTCTGTAGCAATAAAGTCCAACATCTGTGATAAAGCTTGTATCCTCCTGATCCGGCTCGTGCATCATGATTTGGTTATAACCGGAGTAGGCATCTATGAAAGATAACAATTCATGTCCCGCAGTCCCGTCTACCAGTTGATCGATCCTGGGTAATGGGAAGCAATCTTTGGGGCAAGCCTTGTTTAGATCAGAAAAATCAATGCACACTCTCCATTTTCCATTAGCTTTCTTGACCAACACAGGATTTGAAACCCAATTCGGATATGTAGATTCTTTGATGAAGTTATTTTCTATGAGTCGATCAACTTCTTCTTTTAATGCTGCTGACCTTTCTGGACCTTGGGTTCTTCTTTTCTGTTTAACTGGCGTAAACTTTGGGTCAATATTCAGAGCGTGTACTGCAACTTCTGGGGATATTCCACACATATCGGCATGAGTCCAAGCAAAGACATCCAGATTTGCTTTCAGGAAAGATATCAAGATATTCTGAATTGACACATTAAGCTGTGAACCCACATTTAACACCTTATTTGGGTCCTTCGGGTCAACAGGTACCGGAACTGTCGTTTCCACCGGTACCACTCTATTCTCCCCTGCACTGGCTTTTCTGGGATCCATTTCTTTCCGTGCCCCGCTGTGCTCGCCAGTGCAGGGTCCGCCCCGAAATTGCTACAAGGCTGGTTCTTTGATGCGGCCTGGGGTTGCCGCATCCTTCCCCATTTCTCTTTTTCTTGACTCCCGCAGCTCTGTCAAATAGCATTCTCGCGCAGCATTTTGATCCCCTTTTATAACTCCTACTCCATTGTCAGTAGGGAATTTAATAGTGAGGCACCACGGGGCTAGGATAGCTTTGAATGTTGCGAGTGTTGGACGGCCAAGAAAAGCATTATAAGCAGAAAACTCATCGACAATCACAAATGTTTGCTTGCGGACCACTTTCCTTTCTGCTTCCCCAAGTTCTACAAGCAGATCGATGGTCCCAATTGGTTGTTTTGGCTCCCCAGTGAAGCCAGCGATCTTCTGTGATGAGGCTTGTACATCAATCATAGGGATTTTCATCTGGTCAAATGTCTTCTTGAAGAGGATATTACATGATGCTCCGCAGTCAATGAGGACTCTTCTGACAATGGCCGGTCCAATACCAGCCGAGATGACCAAGGGATCTAGGGTAGGAGCTTCTATACCTGTGGAATCTCTAGCTCTGAAAACAATATCATCGCTGAAAGTTTTCTGTTGTTTCAGGGGCGTAGTGTCTTCTAAAACAAAGACGTCTTCTTCGGCTGGAGCATATTTCAAAGCCCTGGAATATCTCTCCATCTCACCCCAGCTCTTGCCAGCTGGGTGAGGCCCTCCTGTAATGACATTGATAACGGGCCTTCCAGATTCATGTCCCGTAGCTTTCTCACCTGTCCTAGGCTGATGAACAGGAACCTGTTGCCCCTGACTTGACGATGCAGGATTGTTGCTATTTTTCTTCACGAATTGCTGCAGTTTGTTTTCTCTTAGCAACTCTTCAATCAGATTTTTCAACTGGCGGCATTCATCAGTTTCATGACCGGGTTGATTGTGGAAGCGGCAGAATTTCCCACTCTGTATGGCTTTTTTCCCGGTTCTCAAAGGGATAGGTTTAGGGAAATCGACGGAATCTTTAGTGGCCAGGTAGATGTGCTCCGGTGTATGTGATAATGGAGTATATTCTGATGGCTTGAAGGATCGGGGCTTCTTCAGATTACCCTGTTTCTTCCCATTATTATTCTCCCTTTTTTGCCCCACCGATTCATTCTTGCGTGGAGCGACAGTGTTGTCTTCTGCTTTCTCCAACACTGTCTTTACTGGTAAAGGACGGCTTTCCAAGCGAATGAATTCATCTGCTTTTTTGTAGAACTTTTCGAGAGAGGTTGGCTCCTTCATATTTAACCATTTCCCAAATTCGCTTGACTTATCAATAGCCCTCATCAGATAAGTCAATATCATTCGTGGTTCAGCATTGTCCACCTCAGCCAGCGCTATATTAAAGCGGTTCAAGAAGGATCTGATAGACTCACCAGGATTCTGCTCTAAACTCGATAGTGACATAATGTCCTTGGCCTTCGAAGCATATAGTCTAAACTGCTCCTTGAATTTTCTGGTCAAGTCTGAAAACTGATCGATAGATCGGACTGGCAACTTGGTGAACCATAGTAGAGCCACACCTTCCAGGTATACAGGGAAATATCGACACTTTATTTCGTCAGAGGCCCTGGCACCTGTCATGTGCCAATCATATTTATACAAGAACTCATTCGGATCACTTGTCCCTTTGTAAGCTGGAATAGTCGGAGGGACAAACTTCCTTGGAAATTCCGCCTTCAAAATTTTTTCAGTAAACGGAGTTTTACTTGGGGCGAAACCCCATTCCTTCTCATCTTCAACCCTTTGCATACTTTCTTTCATGATCTGCCGGACCATTCCAGAAAGATATTCCTCATCATGCCGAGTTCTAGATCCACCAGCCTCAGGAACTGCCTGCTCAAAGGGACTAGTAGCCCTTTCCGGAGCATTCCTCTCACTAACATCATGAATGTTGCCAGCATAGTTCCTTTCATTACCAGCTGGTTGATTGTTTGCCCCAAGTAAATCGTTCAACTTATTCAGAATCAGAGCATTCTGGGCACTTTGAGCCTCTAATTGTGCATTTTGGGCGTTTATCTGCTGGTTTAGCCCTAGAATCACAGCATCCAACTCCGCTTTCGTAACTCCAACAGACGGAGTGGGTTGATTAGGTACAGGGGAAGCGGAGGTTCCCTCTTGAATGTTTCCAGATCTGATAGATCTACTTTTCCTTCCAGGAGCCATAATCTCAGATAGACTTCTGGTTTTTAAGGAAATTCTTTCTTCAAATCTCTGTGAAGCAATGATGACAGTTTTCCTGAGTTCAATTCTCAGTGAAAGCACCAAAAATGTTAACGCTAAAATGTGAACGCTAACACCCCGGTGTGTAAAGTGTAGTTGTGAAAGCACCACCCGATAGATCGGGAAAGAATTACAAGCAAGTAATAGCAGAAAAGCAGTAAACAACAACGATTTTATAGTGGTTCGGCTTAAGGGTATAGCCTACGTCCACTCTAAGTACTTTTATTAATAATCCCGTTACAAACTGATACAATTCTTCTCAAGTACAATACACTTCAAGTTACAAGTGATTTGGAACAAGTCTTAAGCTTCAATGTCGATTAAAGTTCTTAGATTCATGTTGAAGATGTGTGGTTTCTTCGTGAATTTCTTTGAGGTATTCCTCTAATCTTGGAAGCTCTAAGTGTTGATGAAGTTCTCAATGCAGCAAGGTAACGGTGTGTGAAGAGAATGTGCCAAAAGTCCTTTGAATGTTGGAGGTGGTTGCCTATTTATAGAGAGTTCTGGTCTGGAATTTTTGCCAAGTCCTAAGTCGTGGCCGATCTAAGTTAAGTCGTAGCCGACTTAATATGAGTCGTGGCCGGTCCATCTGGCCCCCTTCTGGCTTCACAGGAGTTCACTTGCACAAGTCCTAGGTCGCCTCCGAGTCAACACTACTCCTTCTTAGTAATATGGCATCGGGCTTATACTTAGTGGCTTTAGGTCGTGGACGAGTTAACTTGGTAAGTCGCAAGTCACGGTCCAACTGGTAAGTCCTGGGTCGTGTACGAGTTAAGAGGCCACTGTGCCAAGTAGCTGCATTGAACTTACCTTCCTTTGCTTAGGTCGTGACCGACTTAACATTGGTCATAGGTCGGCGTTCCTTAAGTCTTAGGTTGGTATACATGCTAGAACATTGGGTCGGCACCTCTCTTAAGTCGGTATCCCTTTTCGGCCTTAGGTCGGCATTCCTGTTAAGGCAGTTAGGTCGGCAACCAGTTAAGTCGGCAATCTCCCTAGACTGTTAGGTCGGTATCCATGTTGAGTCAGTAGAGTCAGTAGCCTCATTGAAGTGTTAAGTCGGCATACCCTTAGGCCTTAGGTCGGCACCCCCTGTTGAGCCTTAGGTCGGCATGCTTCTAACTGTTAGGTCGGTAAGTCATGGTCGAGGCGGAGTTAACAGGTTATTTAACTGTTAAATAAACAAGCATTCAAATAAAGATTTCATTTCACATGGAAATCACTTACCCTCTTAGATAAATCTACAATTAACTTAAAATTATCTTTCAAATATTTTTTAAAGTATTCATATACTTATCTCACTGGAATAAGTATATTCCCAAACTGTTTCTTTCAAAAATACTTGAAAATGTTTTAAAAACAGATATGGAAAGCTCCATGGTGTATCAATCATGGATTGCAGGTTATGTTGCTATCCCAGCAAATCCATAGTAAAATGTGGGCAATTCCTGTCCTCGAATTACGCTATGAAAATCAACCATTTCTTTCTAAAATCTCTTTATTCATAAATATCTCAAAATCTATTTATTAAGCTTCTCTATAATTTTCCAAGTTTAACTAAGAAAAACACTCTTTATAAATCTCACACCGTTATAAAACTTCCCCTTTTTTATCTCTAAAACTCATTTATAAATCTCCTTATAATTCTCTAAAACCATTTTATAAATTCCTGAAATCATTTATAATCTCTTTTATAAATTTCAATCAAATATAAATTCTTTTTGAACATTTCTAAAATCATTTATAAATCCTTGATAAATACATAAAATCATTAATAAAACTCCTTTTGCAAAATCTATAAACTCATTTATAAAACCCTTTTAAATAATCTTCCCCTAAATCTTCAAACCATTTTAAAAATTCTCCTTACAAAATCCAAGTTCGTTTATAAATTCTACTTTTAAATCTAGAACATTTATAAATAAATAATAATATTTTCTTCTAACACTATTATGCAATAATGATTAACCATAACATTATAGATAAACACATAATGAGTTTTAACCTTAAAACATTTTAAAATAATGATTAAAAAATTTAAGGACATTATCAATAACACTAGTAATTAATTTTCAACATTATATTAAATAATAATAATTAATTTCCAAACAGTACTAATAAATCATTATTATTAATTTCAAATCATATTAATTATTTAAAAGGAATAACTTTTCATAATAATAAAATATTGGTAAATAACTTTAAAACAACATTAAATATAAATAAATAACTCTAAAACAATATTTATATAAATAAGTAACTTTAAAACAAAATCAATATAAATAAATAGCTTTAAAAAAATACTGGTATAAATAAATAACTTTAAAACATATTGATATAAATAAATAACTTAGAAAAAGATAGATAAAAAGGTTGGAATAAAATAGAAATTAAATCTTATAAAAACAAAATATTTCTGAAACCCAATTTCAAATCAAAAATTATTTCCTATCTCAAAAACCAACTTCAAATCAAATGGAAATTTATAGTATTTTAAAAATACTAATTTGAGGCCAACAGCTACACAACGTTTAACCAATATCAATTATTGATTTTCTATCACTACAGGATCTAAGTTTGAACATATAATAATGTCATAAACCATGGTGTCCATAATCAGGTTTCATATTTAATAATCATATGACAAAAAATTAATTAAAATAAATTAACAATAGAGAGAAATCATATTGGACCACTCCATCCCATCCCCCTCCATCACAGCTTGTACACGCACACACACACACACACATATATATCAACATGTATATATAAATAAAATTAGACGGTGGTGAAGAATCATGTTGGATCCCTTCAACCTGCCCCCTACTGCACAACTTATATATATACATATATAATATAGGTCATCCGCTCTAGGGGTGGGAATAAATTCAAAACAATCGATAAAACCATAATCCATCCAAACTTCCAATCAATAATTTTTTATCAACAATATATTATACTAGTTAACCAAAAGGGTATTTTAACTCAATGGAATTTCTGATGTCGCCAAGGCATTTCGATTTGGAACTAAAATCGAACGACGTCCGATTTTAGCCTAAATTTCAACTATCTCCAAATGCACCTAAACTAGTTCCATTGTAATGCTTACGTCATCACAATCGCAATGCAAATATTCACACCTCGATTGGACCTCTATAAAGAAATTATTCAATATGCAAGTTTGAAGCATTAATTTTTATATATTAAATTCACTAATTATTAATTAATCTCTAATTACATTTAAATCCTTTCTTCCTCCGTTATTTAATTACATCTCGCTTATCCAGTATACCAACTATTCTCTTCCTCCTCACTATCCCCTCCACGACCAACGAGCAACCAAACCGACGCCATCATTAAGTTTCTCTATGCGAGCTACATCTCCCCGGCACCATCAATTCAGACCTAAACCCTTAGGTCGAAATGCAACCTCTAAGCCTCTACCTTACTGCCCCAATCATCGCACCACCCACACACAATTGGACATCCCCAGACTTTGACCACAGATGCTCCATTCTCCAACAAACGAAGATTCAAACTCCAAATCTCACAACTCCATTTCAAATCGCTCAAGAACCAAATCCTAGTAGAGTATTAGTTTTCCAAATAATAATATTAGTTTTCCAAACTTTGAAAAACATTTTGGTGATCCAGTAGAGTATATTTGAGGATTATGCTTCTTCACTAAAGAGTGATACCTTGGATGGGGTTTCTCGCCAGTTAAGTGTGATTCGTTTACAGATAGATTAGATTCTTCTAACTTCTCTATGGTGGTTCTTAGAGATGAGAATAGTTTCGTCGACCCTTTCTTATTGGATCCCGATGTTTCACAATATAGGTTATATTCTTCAAATAATTATGAAATTATTTTTGAAAGTGGACATGATGGCTTTTTTAAAGAAACTTCTGCTACTTCTATGCTATCAGGGGAGTTGATTAAAGATTCTGAATTTATTCAATGTAAAAAATTCAAAGCTAAATCTCGAAATGAGGAGAGATTTAAAGTAGTCACTTCAAATCGTTTGGACTATCTCAAATTATTAGAAGATTTAAATAAGAAATCAGAGCTTCATATTTCAGTGGTTAGCAATCGTAATGCTATTATTAAGTCTAGAGTTGCTAGTTCTAAGAAATCTGGTGTTGGAGACAAATTCTCAGATGATGCTGTGAGTCAAAATGAGGTTGATGGTGGTGTTGTGTTAATGAATGATGATGTTGTGGTTGAAGAATTTTCGCACAGTACACAGAGCATTTCTAATGTTTCTAAAAAGCTTCAATCCGATGTATTATTGATAATTGAAAGTGAAGAGTATAAAGTAGTAGATTCTGGTGATCATGTCTATAAATCTGAAGGGGTGCTATTTTCTTTGATGATGGACTAGAGATTGTTGATGTAACTCAATGTGCAAGGTGTAAAACTATATTACAGTGTGCACATCGCATTGTCTCTAAAATGGATGGTTTCAATTCATCTAGGATGATAGCTTTCTTGGGAAAGAAGATGATGATGGTTCACTTGTTGATGGTTGAAATTCAACTAAATGTGCTAATTTTGAGAAAGCAGGTGATGATGTTCCAAAAGATGTTAGTTCTATGGCAATGATATCTTGTGTTGGGGTTGGATTATCAAATGTTAATGAAAAAAGTGTTGTTGCTAACTTATTTGATGGTGATGAGCTGATTAAGGATATTGAAGATAAGAAACTCCTTGGTCATGCTTTTAAATTCGAAGTGGGTGTTCTTTATTTAAATGATGGATCATAGGAAACAGTATCCAAGTGTGCACATTGTATTGTTTTGTCAGTGTGTACATAGTGCACATCAGGTGAAATGAAAAGATAGGTGTCTCTCATGCTATTGAGGCTTTTTCGAAAAAAGGTGGATAATTTTGGTTCTCTTATTGATGGATATACTTCATTTGATATGAAGGGCGGTGTTATTGTTCCATACATTGATGGTAACGAGGAAGTAGAAGCTGTAGGAGAAGTTCGATTCGTTAACGCTATTTTGAAGATGCCTCATTATGAAATCCCTAAGGCTGATATTGGTTTACTGATTGATGTACCTTTGAGTGTGGATGGATGTAGGGTTGTAAATAATGTTTTTTCATCTGATTTGGGAGAGGTTGGTTTGGTGGTCGATGATTCCAAGATCGAGAAGAATAAAATGACTGGTACATAAATTTTACAATTAGAAAATGAATATGCTGACTATGTGGTGGATGACAATGGGTTTGCGGTTGTTGGTTCTATGATTGAGGATGGAACAGTGGACGTCGATTTTTCGCATTGTTCTCTTAGTAATGCTATAGTCTTGAGTACAGATGACATTTTAGATAATAAAGCCTATTCTTTTTCATCTTCGTCAAAGAGAAGTAGACGTAAGAAATCAGCTGCTGCCATTGGGTTTGTTCGTCGTAGTGTCAGGAACCATAGCTGTTATTCTTTGACTTTGGGTGAGTTACCTTATTTGAGTGCCACGAGTGGCGTTACAAATATAGGCTCTGGTATGATTTCTAATTTAGGCAGTACTTATTCTTCTTGTGCTTTAGGAACTTTGTCTTCCGCTGAGTTTTTTCAGTTAGCTAAGAATGCCGCTTTTGTTTTTTCTGACATTGAGTTAGGCATTGCTTATATCAGAAGTAAGGAAATCAAAAGGGCTGGATCTTTTGGTTTATGAGGATTATTAGCTGAATATTAGAGGTTTGAACGATTTAATTAAATGTGATAAAATTGAAGCATTTTTTAAACATTATTTATTGACATTGCACTTTATAGGAAACTAAAATTGGATGTCTTGACATTCTTTTTTATAGAAGATTAGGTGGTTATCACTTTAGGAATTGGGCTTGTTTACCTTCTTTTGGAGCTTCTGGGGGTTTACTTATAGGGTGGCTGGATAATTCTTTTAAATTACTCCAATGTATTCCTATACAACATTCTTTGCATATTATTCTCATCAACCTTAGTTACAATCCTATTTTAATATATCAAATGTTTATGGGCCAAACTTGTGACGACCCGACTTTCTACTCCCAGAAAATCGCGTCATCTTGAAGAAAGAAAGGGATAAAAGAAGAAAGAAAGAGAAAGAAGAACACAAACAACATCAGAGAACTCACAGCGGAACGAATAAAATATAATAATTAACATAAAATATTACATAGTACCTCACTATATCAGAGTACACAACTATACAACACATATTAGACAGTTATAACATCTGCCTAATTCATACAACTCAAGTACAACAGAAGAAACAGATACCAAACAAACACAGCGGAACCAATATATAACTACACGTCGAAGCCTCCTGCTCCATTACTCCTCCAGAATTTGTCAAGCTAACCTGATTCACTTGACTACTCATACATAATATGAGTACCCAAGAGTTTAATAAAACAGAAAATAAACACTCGGGTCAGACAGGGGTCTGGTGTGAGTAAACGGTTTAAAATTGCTTAACTTTAGAAAACTTTTGAAAAGAAAAGATATCACGTAAGACTTCCCACACATAAACATGGAAAAGTTTTTACCTTACGCTAACCAAAACATTTGATAGGAAATCCTGTGATATTATAATAGTGTCTAGGGTTTTCAAGTAAATATGAAATAGCCGAAATTGTTACATTCATTAAATTACAGCTACTAGCCACAAAAGTGGGTAATACAAACAAAAGCGTAGGGTCTCGTAGGGAAAATGGGTTTCCATCAATGGCAGGGCTAGTGGGGTACCGCCCGTCACAGTACGTGGCCTAGATCACCGTACCGAGGATTACTCCCTTCATCCCCTGCAACACAAGGCCGGAACCATCCCTTACTGGACAGTCTCGAACAAGACCACCCCGTAGTTGGCGCGACCAACCACACACTAAGCCGAAATAGAAAGGGACCTCTAGACAGGGGTAAATCTCGCTCTCAAGTGGGGGCTACCCACGAAGCCTTGCTGCACCTCCCCTGTTTTAGCCATTCCCGGTTGATGAGGCTTGAGGTTACGATTACCTTTATAGAACACATTATCTTAGAATGCTCATCGTCCGCCTGACGATGTTCTGAAAGCATTCAATCCATACAAATTCGTTCCGGGTTCGAACGAAACCGAAGGCACTATCTCGTTGCACTCATTATTGGAATCACCCTCAGAGTCAACGACCATAGCCCTTGCACTCTGATTCGCCATCTTGAATCTATAAGCACTATTCCGTCAACTCATTACGGAATCACCCACAGAGTTATACTGACGTATAGCCCTTACACCTCGAGTCTTCACTTGCTCCACTTGGATTAACGACCTAACGTTTAATTGGAATCGATGTGGTTTTCGGATATCCAAATATGGAAACCCGATCCCGGTCTCACCGAAACCAAACGCCATTTTAATGTCCAAGTTGTACTCAAGGGATTTAAACAGTTTAACTTATACTCAGGATGATATATAAACAATAGATGAATCACATTATCATCACAGATAATTTATATCAACATTCATCTCACAAAGCAGCATAACATATATCAGAGATATCCAAATCATCCAGTATCAACCAAACACCCAATATCATCATCCAATATCATTCAACACCCAATACCAATCATCCAATATCAATCATTCAATATTAATCAATTACCCATAGCAGAATTGATTAACTCTTAATCAATTTAATCAACCTCTAATTAAATTATTATCCTTTAATCATTTGGATTATCTTAATCCTACTTCATTGATTTATTTCAAATCAAATTCATCAATCATCTCTTAATGATCTTCTTTAATTAATCTTCCCTGATTAATCATCTTTAATTACATTCAAGTAATTATCCTTAACCATATTCAGTAATTAACCTTTAATTACTATCATTAATTACAATAATTAATGATCATTCATTAATTAATTAACTATAATTAATTACATTAATTCTTAATTAATTACAATTAATTAATCACATTTAAATTAATTACTTATATTAATCAACCTTGATTAATATCATTAATCACATTCATTAATGATCCTTATTGATACTTTAATTAACTAATTAAGTTATAATTAATTAACTCATTAATCATAATTAGTAATTACAATTTGTAATTACTTATCTTAATTAATTAAATTCTAATTTAATTATATTAATCTTTGATTAATTAATCCAATTAATTAATCTTTAATTACTTCCTCAAGTAATTATTAAACAATTAAATTAATAAATAAATCCTTAATTAATTACTTAATTAATTAATTACAATTATAATTAATTACACTTAGTAATTAATCTTAAATTAATCTTATTCATAATTAAGTAATTAACTCTTAATTACTTACATGAGTAATTATTTCTAATTACTTCATTAATAAACCTTAATTAATCTCTTAATTAATAATTAATTCCATCATTAAACAATCCTTAACCCTTTAATTAATTACTTCATAATTAATTATCTCTAAAACATTTATATTAATCAATTCTTAAATTGATATTATTAAGTGATTAACCAATAATCACTTCAACTAATTATTCCATGAGTAATTATCCTTAATTACTTCCATAAGTAATTATCACTCTTAATTACTCTCCATATTTCCTCATTGATTACTTCATTAAGTAATCACACTTAATTAATCAATAATTAAGTGATTAAATAAACAAATAATTAATTATTTAAAATTAATTAAACAGTTAATTAATTAACATCTTATATTTAAAAATCCTCAATTTATTAAGAAATCTTAATTAATCCTTTACTAAATTACAAACATATTAAATCAAGTATTCTCAAGTCAATAACAAAGATAAATTGACCCTATATATCTTTATCATTGAATTATTTGAATTCATTAAATTTTAATAGCTTAAAATCAAATTTATTCTATTTGGATTTCAAAATTATAACAATAACTTATTTGGAAATAGGAAATTTAGAAATCCAATTCTAAATTAAAAACAATCATCTTACATAAATTTAAAAATAAAATTAAATTCAATTATCCCTTTTAAAGGTTGATTTACTTTTACATCAAGGAACATGTTTAGCCTTTACAAATTGTCTCCTTCGTAACTTGGTTTAAACTTAAAGCTTGATTTCATATCCATCGGTAAGTTAAATCTACTCTTAACTTGATACAGATCCAAACCCAACAAACTCGAGAAACTCACTCAAACAACCCGACATTGCCCCGAGACAACACTCTGACACATCCACTTCGAGTCGAACACTAAAAATCGCGAGAGCAACTTCGAGTCGTCCCTGATGAAACTTGAGAGCAAACCCGTGAAACCTTCTTCCCCAATTCCTTTCGCCAACCCCAACTGTGCACGAGACATGGTGCACATGCACCTCCACCGCCGCCTCCCATTGACCATCGCGACGGTCCACCCTAATTCTAAATCCATTCGCGAGCGCGAATGTGAACCCAGATTCCCAAACTTTTGCTCGAATCGAAATTCGAACTTACGCCTCAAAGCTACAGCAAAACTCGAACGCAAAAATCCCATTGCCGTTGACGAACTCGCCACCGATACACCTTGCCGACACCACCATCGAAAGCCAAGATCTCAAGCTCTATTAATTCCAAAATGCGATCAAGCTCGATTCAACATTCATGTCGAAATTGACATTACAGACAAGTCGAACCGAAACCCATCTATAACCCTAGTTTAATCCAATTCACTCAATTTACTCATTTGAAAAATTAATTTGCATTTTTCCCATGATCTATAGCTTACATTCAAGCTACGATCCAAGAATCAAATCGAATTATTATGCACTCAATCTGCAGTTCAAGAAAATCCCAAAATTGTTCAAACTCAAAATTCTCTTAATTCCTTAAACTAAAAATCATGAAACTTGTGTTAAATTCATGATTTACAAACACAAATCCATTTATACTATCTAAACTATAAACTGAATTCATTGATTTTATCATGCATTAGAGATTTACTGTGTTTTCTTCCCATTTTTAAGCTATTTGAACTTTTAAAATTTCCAGAAACTATTTTACAATCTTCCTCAACATCAACATACGATCTTTCATTCATATAATCATCAAAGATAATTGATGATGTTATTGGGAATTTAAAATTTTTGAAACAGATCCTGGTCTGAAGTAGAAACAGGGTGAATAAATATACAGGCGGTAAGTACTTATGGAAAAAAAAATCATGCATTCATAAACAAATATTTATTATCAGAGCAACAACTCATTTACATGCAACATTATTTGACCATAGATTAAGCTAAAGCTGTTTTTAAAAACATTTACTCACCTGATAAAAATGCAGAGCAGTTCTTCTTAATTTCCAGGCATTGAATCTTAATTTTGAAAAGCTTTTAATCTTGCTGTTGAATTACTTTGCATGCTTACAATTGTTGTTCTAAACTGATTGAGACTTGCAGTAGATCATCCATTTGTTACAGGTTGAAGTCTAATTCAATTTGCAGGTTTTAAATTGAATTGCAGAGATTTTGCAGGTTGAAGATTGAAGTTGTAGTTTGTAGATAATAAATTGCAGATATTGATTTTCAGGTTTGTAGTGAATTTTCTGTGTTAGCCATTGATGTTTTGAAAGGAAGAAAATTAAAGAAAATGAAATGTTATGTATATAAAAGATGAAGACATTTTTTTTTTTTTAAGAATATACACTTGTCTCAATTATACTTAATTGTCTTACAAATGTCATATAGTTGTGCTAACATAATTACACATGTTACTTAAGTGTTTTGAAATTAATTTTACTTAGTTTTTAAATGTATATATAATTTACTAATTAAATTTGCTTTATAAATAAATATAGGTTTGCCTTTAAAAGAAATATTCTAACACTAGTAAAAATGCAAGTAATTCTAATATATGTATTTAAAAATCTAAAGCATTTGTTTTTTATACAGTCATATCCATTTTAAAAACAAACATAAAACTTATTTAAACTATCATATGTAAAATAAATAACAATTCTTATATTTTGAAAACAAATGAATTAATTTTTAAATTAACTTTTGAAAATATAAAACAAAACTTTAAATTACCATATTCATTCATATGTAAATTATTAATGGATTAAAATTAAATTTCAAAACAATATCAAACTATAACAAATACATACAGATATGTTACAATTTTTAAATAAATCTTAATTTAAAACAAAAGCTCTTCTATTTACAATATATATCAATTATATATATTATAAATAGAATAAATATTTATTAGCTTTTACAGACAATCTTATCAATATTTCCAAAAAAAAATTTATCAACCTTTAAAAGATTAAATTATCCAATTCAAACTAAAATTATAAAGAAAAATTATCAAACCAACTAAATTATTAATACATATTATTAAATTTTTATTGCCCAAAATTCCGGGTCGTTACAATCCTCCCCCCTTAAAAGAATTTCGTCCCCGAAATTTAAAAGCAAAGGTAATTTAATAACCCAGCAAAGATTTCAATTTAAATTAGCAAAGCATTCCTAACAACCAATTACTAACATCCATAGTAATCGATCAAACAAACAAACCTAACTAATTATCCTGACACAAATCAGAATAAGTCTCTAATACTATCTCGAGCTTCCCAAGTAAAAATAACCGGGAGACTCGCTCTACAGAAGCTAACAAACTAACTATGCTGCCAAAATCCAGAGCTTCACCCATCTCTAGATCCTTCAGTCTGAACAGATCATCAAATTATTCTCAAATCCAGCTCAACTTCTACACAGACGAGTCTTCCCTATAGCAGGTAAAGACTGCTCCTCAACTACTATTAAAACTGCTTCAAAAGAAAACACATTCAGAAAGTATTCAAGGATACTGCATCTCATCATGCAGTTACCAAGATACCATCACTTACTTCTGGACTTCCAACAAATCCAAACACAAGAATAATTCACTCACCCGAGCGAAATCCAAACTTACACTTCAAAGATAAACTCCGAATCTTCAAAAGATTTCCTTCGGATATCAGAGATATCCTTATTCCAAATTACAAATCTTACTCAAGACGGTATTAGGTCTACAGTCTCAGCAAATACTTCCAACCTCAACATATGGAACCTCTTCCATCAGTGGTAGTCGTGTTACACACACAAACAACTACTCCATCTATCTACCTTTAAAACTTATGTTGGAAAATCCGAACAGATAACCCAACCTATTAGGTAGATATATATATATATATATATATATATATATATATATTACAAGTATGCTCTCTCAAGAAAGACACTACTCCAGAGCCTAGGTATTCACTCAACCTGGCTCTGATACCAAATGTGACGACCCGACTTTCTACTCCCAGAAAATCACGTCATCTTGAAGAAAGAAAGGGATAGAAGAAGAAAGAAAGAGAAAGAAGAACACAAACAACATCAGAGAACTCACAGCGGAACGAATAAAATATAATAATTAACATAAAATATTACATAGTACCTCACTATATCAGAGTACACAACTATACAACACATATTAGACAGTTATAACATCTGCCTAATTCATACAACTCAAGTACAACAGAAGAAACAGATACCAAACAAACACAGCGGAACCAATATATAACTACACGTCGAAGCCTCCTGCTCCATTACTCCTCCAGAATTTGTCAAGCTAACCTGATTCACTTGACTACTCATACATAATATGAGTACCCAAGAGTTTAATAAAACAGAAAATAAACACTCGGGTCAGACAGGGGTATGGTGTGAGTAAACGGTTTAAAATTGCTTAACTTTAGAACACTTTTGAAAAGAAAAGATATCACGTAAGACTTCCCACACATAAACATGGAAAAGTTTTTACCTTACGCTAATCAAAACATTTGATAGGAAATCCTGTGATATTATAATAGTGTCTAGGGTTTTCAAGTAAATATGAAATAGCCGAAATTGTTACATTCATTAAATTCCAGCTACTAGCCACAAAAGTGGGTAATACAAACAAAAGCGTAGGGTCTCGTAGGGAAAATGGGTTTCCATCAATGGCAGGGCTACTGGGGTACCGCCCGTCACAGTACGTGGCCTAGATCACCGTACCGAGGATTACTCCCTTCATCCCCTGCAACACAAGGCCGGAACCATCCCTTACTGGACAGTCCCGAACAAGACCACCCCGTAATTGGCGTGACCAACCACACACTAAGCCGAAATAGAAAGGGACCTCTAGACAGGGGTAAATCTCGCTCTCAAGTGGGGGCTACCCACGAAGCCTTGCTGCACCTCCCCTGTTTTAGCCATTCCCGGTTGATGAGGCTTGAGGTTACGATTACCTTTATAGAACACATTATCTTAGAATGCTCATCATCCGCCTGACGATGTGCTGAAAGCATTCAATCCATACAAGTTCGTTCCGGGTTCGAACGAAACCGAAGGCACTATCTCGTTGCACTCATTATTGGAATCACCCTCAGAGTCAACGGCCATAGCCCTTGCACTCTGATTCGCCATCTCGAATCTATAAGCACTATTCCGTCAACTCATTACGGAATCACCCACAGAGTTATACTGGCGTATAGCCCTTACACCTCGAGTCTTCACTTGCTCCACTTGGATTAACGACCTAACGTTTAATTGGAATCGATGTGGTTTTCGGATATCCAAATATGGAAACCCGATCCCGGTCTCACCGAAACCAAACGCCATTTTAATGTCCAAGTTGTACTCAAGGGATTTAAACAGTTTAACTTATACTCAGGATGAT
Organism: Allium cepa; assembly: GCA_030765085.1. Lineage (NCBI taxonomy): Eukaryota > Viridiplantae > Streptophyta > Magnoliopsida > Asparagales > Amaryllidaceae > Allium > Allium cepa. The sequence goes on from CM060929.1 coordinate 497,252,176, forward strand.
ATATAAACAATAGATGAATCACATTATCATCACAGATAATTTATATCAACATTCATCTCACAAAGCAGCATAACATATATCAGAGATATCCAAATCATCCAGTATCAACCAAACACCCAATATCATCATCCAATATCATTCAACACCCAATACCAATCATCCAATATCAATCATTCAATATTAATCAATTACCCATAGCAGAATTGATTAACTCTTAATCAATTTAATCAACCTCTAATTAAATTATTATCCTTTAATCATTTGGATTATCTTAATCCTACTTCATTGATTTATTTCAAATCAAATTCATTAATCATCTCTTAATGATCTTCTTTAATTAATCTTCCCTGATTAATCATCTTTAATTACATTTAAGTAATTATCCTTAACCATATTCAGTAATTAACCTTTAATTACTATCATTAATTACAATAATTAATGATCATTCATTAATTAATTAACTATAATTAATTACATTAATTCTTAATTAATTACATTAATTCTTAATTAATTACAATTAATTAATCACATTTAAATTAATTACTTATATTAATCAACCTTGATTAATATCATTAATCACATTCATTAATGATCCTTATTGATACTTTAATTAACTAATTAAGTTATAATTAATTAACTCATTAATCATAATTAGTAATTACAATTTGTAATTACTTATCTTAATTAATTAAATTCTAATTTAATTATATTAATCTTTGATTAATTAATCCAATTAATTAATCTTTAATTACTTCCTCAAGTAATTATTAAACAATTAAATTAATAAATAAATCCTTAATTAATTACTTAATTAATTAATTACAATTATAATTAATTACACTTAGTAATTAATCTTAAATTAATCTTATTCATAATTAAGTAATTAACTCTTAATTACTTACATGAGTAATTATTTCTAATTACTTCATTAATAAACCTTAATTAATCTCTTAATTAATAATTAATTCCATCATTAAACAATCCTTAACCCTTTAATTAATTACTTCATAATTAATTATCTCTAAAACATTTATATTAATCAATTCTTAAATTGATATTATTAAGTGATTAACCAATAATCACTTCAACTAATTATTCCATGAGTAATTATCCTTAATTACTTCCATAAGTAATTATCACTCTTAATTACTCTCCATATTTCCTCATTGATTACTTCATTAAGTAATCACACTTAATTAATCAATAATTAAGTGATTAAATAAACAAACAATTAATTATTTAAAATTAATTAAACAGTTAATTAATTAACATCTTATATTTAAAAATCCTCAATTTATTAAGAAATCTTAATTAATCCTTTACTAAATTACAAACATATTAAATCAAGTATTCTCAAGTCAATAACAAAGATAAATTGACCCTATATATCTTTATCATTGAATTATTTGAATTCATCAAATTTTAATAGCTTAAAATCAAATTTATTCTATTTGGATTTCAAAATTATAACAATAACTTATTTGGAAATAGGAAATTTAGAAATCCAATTCTAAATTAAAAACAATCATCTTACATAAATTTAAAAATGAAATTAAATTCAATTATCCCTTTTAAAGGTTGATTTACTTTTACATCAAGGAACATGTTTAGCCTTTACAAATTGTCTCCTTCATAACTTGGTTTAAACTTAAAGCTTGATTTCATATCCATCGGTAAGTTAAATCTACTCTTAACTTGATACAGATCCAAACCCAACAAACTCGAGAAACTCACTCAAACAACCCGACATTGCCCCGAGACAACACTCTGACACATCCACTTCGAGTCGAACACTAAAAATCGCGAGAGCAACTTCGAGTCGTCCCTGATGAAACTTGAGAGCAAACCCGTGAAACCTTCTTCCCCAATTCCTTTCGCCAACCCCAACTGTGCACGAGACATGGTGCACATGCACCTCCACCGCCGCCTCCCATTGACCATCGCGACGGTCCACCCTAATTCTAAATCCATTCGCGAGCGCGAATGTGAACCCAGATTCCCAAACTTTTGCTCGAATCGAAATTCGAACTTACGCCTCAAAGCTACAGCAAAACTCGAACGCAAAAATCCCATTGCCGTTGACGAACTCGCCACCGATACACCTTGCCGACACCACCATCGAAAGCCAAGATCTCAAGCTCTATTAATTCCAAAATGCGATCAAGCTCGATTCAACATTCATGTCGAAATTGACATTACAGACAAGTCGAACCGAAACCCATCTATAACCCTAGTTTAATCCAATTCACTCAATTTACTCATTTGAAAAATTAATTTGCATTTTTCCCATGATCTATAGCTTACATTCAAGCTACGATCCAAGAATCAAATCGAATTATTATGCACTCAATCTGCAGTTCAAGAAAATCCCAAAATTGTTCAAACTCAAAATTCTCTTAATTCCTTAAACTAAAAATCATGAAACTTGTGTTAAATTCATGATTTACAAACACAAATCCATTTATACTATCTAAACTATAAACTGAATTCATTGATTTTATCATGCATTAGAGATTTACTGTGTTTTCTTCCCATTTTTAAGCTATTTGAACTTTTAAAATTTCCAGAAACTATTTTACAATCTTCCTCAACATCAACATACGATCTTTCATTCATATAATCATCAAAGATAATTGATGATGTTATTGGGAATTTAAAATTTTTGAAACAGATCCTGGTCTGAAGTAGAAACAGGGTGAATAAATATACAGGCGGTAAGTACTTATGGAAAAAAAAATCATGCATTCATAAACAAATATTTATTATCAGAGCAACAACTCATTTACATGCAACATTATTTGACCATAGATTAAGCTAAAGCTGTTTTTAAAAACATTTACTCACCTGATAAAAATGCAGAGCAGTTCTTCTTAATTTCCAGGCATTGAATCTTAATTTTGAAAAGCTTTTAATCTTGCTGTTGAATTACTTTGCATGCTTACAATTGTTGTTCTAAACTGATTGAGACTTGCAGTAGATCATCCATTTGTTACAGGTTGAAGTCTAATTCAATTTGCAGGTTTTAAATTGAATTGCAGAGATTTTGCAGGTTGAAGATTGAAGTTGTAGTTTGTAGATAATAAATTGCAGATATTGATTTTCAGGTTTGTAGTGAATTTTCTGTGTTAGCCATTGATGTTTTGAAAGGAAGAAAATTAAAGAAAATGAAATGTTATGTATATAAAAGATGAAGACATTTTTTTTTTTTTAAGAATATACACTTGTCTCAATTATACTTAATTGTCTTACAAATGTCATATAGTTGTGCTAACATAATTACACATGTTACTTAAGTGTTTTGAAATTAATTTTACTTAGTTTTTAAATGTATATATAATTTACTAATTAAATTTGCTTTATAAATAAATATAGGTTTGCCTTTAAAAGAAATATTCTAACACTAGTAAAAATGCAAGTAATTCTAATATATGTATTTAAAAATCTAAAGCATTTGTTTTTTATACAGTCATATCCATTTTAAAAACAAACATAAAACTTATTTAAACTATCATATGTAAAATAAATAACAATTCTTATATTTTGAAAACAAATGAATTAATTTTTAAATTAACTTTTGAAAATATAAAACAAAACTTTAAATTACCATATTCATTCATATGTAAATTATTAATGGATTAAAATTAAATTTCAAAACAATATCAAACTATAACAAATACATACAGATATGTTACAATTTTTAAATAAATCTTAATTTAAAACAAAAGCTCTTCTATTTACAATATATATCAATTATATATATTATAAATAGAATAAATATTTATTAGCTTTTACAGACAATCTTATCAATATTTCCAAAAAAAAATTTATCAACCTTTAAAAGATTAAATTATCCAATTCAAACTAAAATTATAAAGAAAAATTATCAAACCAACTAAATTATTAATACATATTATTAAATTTTTATTGCCCAAAATTCCGGGTCGTTACAATCCTCCCCCCTTAAAAGAATTTCGTCCCCGAAATTTAAAAGCAAAGGTAATTTAATAACCCAGCAAAGATTTCAATTTAAATTAGCAAAGCATTCCTAACAACCAATTACTAACATCCATAGTAATCAATCAAACAAACAAACCTAACTAATTATCCTGACACAAATCAGAATAAGTCTCTAATACTATCTCGAGCTTCCCAAGTAAAAATAACCGGGAGACTCGCTCTACAGAAGCTAACAAACTAACTATGCTGCCAAAATCCAGAGCTTCACCCATCTCTAGATCCTTCAGTCTGAACAGATCATCAGATTATTCTCAAATCCAGCTCAACTTCTACACAGACGAGTCTTCCCTATAGCAGGTAAAGACTGCTCCTCAACTACTATTAAAACTGCTTCAAAAGAAAACACATTCAGAAAGTATTCAAGGATACTGCATCTCATCATGCAGTTACCAAGATACCATCACTTACTTCTGGACTTCCAACAAATCCAAACACAAGAATAATTCACTCACCCGAGCGAAATCCAAACTTACACTTCAAAGATAAACTCCGAATCTTCAAAAGATTTCCTTCGGATATCAGAGATATCCTTATTCCAAATTACAAATCTTACTCAAGACGGTATTAGGTCTACAGTCTCAGCAAATACTTCCAACCTCAACATATGGAACCTCTTCCATCAGTGGTAGTCGTGTTACACACACAAACAACTACTCCATCTATCTACCTTTAAAACTTATGTTGGAAAATCCGAACAGATAACCCAACCTATTAGGTAGATATATATATATATATATATATATATTACAAGTATGCTCTCTCAAGAAAGACACTACTCCAGAGCCTAGGTATTCACTCAACCTGGCTCTGATACCAAATGTGACGACCCGACTTTCTACTCCCAGAAAATCACGTCATCTTGAAGAAAGAAAGGGATAGAAGAAGAAAGAAAGAGAAAGAAGAACACAAACAACATCAGAGAACTCACAGCGGAACGAATAAAATATAATAATTAACATAAAATATTACATAGTACCTCACTATATCAGAGTACACAACTATACAACACATATTAGACAGTTATAACATCTGCCTAATTCATACAACTCAAGTACAACAGAAGAAACAGATACCAAACAAACACAGCGGAACCAATATATAACTACACGTCGAAGCCTCCTGCTCCATTACTCCTCCAGAATTTGTCAAGCTAACCTGATTCACTTGACTACTCATACATAATATGAGTACCCAAGAGTTTAATAAAACAGAAAATAAACACTCGGGTCAGACAGGGGTATGGTGTGAGTAAACGGTTTAAAATTGCTTAACTTTAGAACACTTTTGAAAAGAAAAGATATCACGTAAGACTTCCCACACATAAACATGGAAAAGTTTTTACCTTACGCTAATCAAAACATTTGATAGGAAATCCTGTGATATTATAATAGTGTCTAGGGTTTTCAAGTAAATATGAAATAGCCGAAATTGTTACATTCATTAAATTCCAGCTACTAGCCACAAAAGTGGGTAATACAAACAAAAGCGTAGGGTCTCGTAGGGAAAATGGGTTTCCATCAATGGCAGGGCTACTGGGGTACCGCCCGTCACAGTACGTGGCCTAGATCACCGTACCGAGGATTACTCCCTTCATCCCCTGCAACACAAGGCCGGAACCATCCCTTACTGGACAGTCCCGAACAAGACCACCCCGTAATTGGCGTGACCAACCACACACTAAGCCGAAATAGAAAGGGACCTCTAGACAGGGGTAAATCTCGCTCTCAAGTGGGGGCTACCCACGAAGCCTTGCTGCACCTCCCCTGTTTTAGCCATTCCCGGTTGATGAGGCTTGAGGTTACGATTACCTTTATAGAACACATTATCTTAGAATGCTCATCATCCGCCTGACGATGTGCTGAAAGCATTCAATCCATACAAGTTCGTTCCGGGTTCGAACGAAACCGAAGGCACTATCTCGTTGCACTCATTATTGGAATCACCCTCAGAGTCAACGGCCATAGCCCTTGCACTCTGATTCGCCATCTCGAATCTATAAGCACTATTCCGTCAACTCATTACGGAATCACCCACAGAGTTATACTGGCGTATAGCCCTTACACCTCGAGTCTTCACTTGCTCCACTTGGATTAACGACCTAACGTTTAATTGGAATCGATGTGGTTTTCGGATATCCAAATATGGAAACCCGATCCCGGTCTCACCGAAACCAAACGCCATTTTAATGTCCAAGTTGTACTCAAGGGATTTAAACAGTTTAACTTATACTCAGGATGATATATAAACAATAGATGAATCACATTATCATCACAGATAATTTATATCAACATTCATCTCACAAAGCAGCATAACATATATCAGAGATATCCAAATCATCCAGTATCAACCAAACACCCAATATCATCATCCAATATCATTCAACACCCAATACCAATCATCCAATATCAATCATTCAATATTAATCAATTACCCATAGCAGAATTGATTAACTCTTAATCAATTTAATCAACCTCTAATTAAATTATTATCCTTTAATCATTTGGATTATCTTAATCCTACTTCATTGATTTATTTCAAATCAAATTCATTAATCATCTCTTAATGATCTTCTTTAATTAATCTTCCCTGATTAATCATCTTTAATTACATTTAAGTAATTATCCTTAACCATATTCAGTAATTAACCTTTAATTACTATCATTAATTACAATAATTAATGATCATTCATTAATTAATTAACTATAATTAATTACATTAATTCTTAATTAATTACATTAATTCTTAATTAATTACAATTAATTAATCACATTTAAATTAATTACTTATATTAATCAACCTTGATTAATATCATTAATCACATTCATTAATGATCCTTATTGATACTTTAATTAACTAATTAAGTTATAATTAATTAACTCATTAATCATAATTAGTAATTACAATTTGTAATTACTTATCTTAATTAATTAAATTCTAATTTAATTATATTAATCTTTGATTAATTAATCCAATTAATTAATCTTTAATTACTTCCTCAAGTAATTATTAAACAATTAAATTAATAAATAAATCCTTAATTAATTACTTAATTAATTAATTACAATTATAATTAATTACACTTAGTAATTAATCTTAAATTAATCTTATTCATAATTAAGTAATTAACTCTTAATTACTTACATGAGTAATTATTTCTAATTACTTCATTAATAAACCTTAATTAATCTCTTAATTAATAATTAATTCCATCATTAAACAATCCTTAACCCTTTAATTAATTACTTCATAATTAATTATCTCTAAAACATTTATATTAATCAATTCTTAAATTGATATTATTAAGTGATTAACCAATAATCACTTCAACTAATTATTCCATGAGTAATTATCCTTAATTACTTCCATAAGTAATTATCACTCTTAATTACTCTCCATGTTTCCTCATTGATTACTTCATTAAGTAATCACACTTAATTAATCAATAATTAAGTGATTAAATAAACAAATAATTAATTATTTAAAATTAATTAAACAGTTAATTAATTAACATCTTATATTTAAAAATCCTTAATTTATTAAGAAATCTTAATTAATCCTTTACTAAATTACAAACATATTAAATCAAGTATTCTCAAGTCAATAACAAAGATAAATTGACCCTATATATCTTTATCATTGAATTATTTGAATTCATCAAATTTTAATAGCTTAAAATCAAATTTATTCTATTTGGATTTCAAAATTATAACAATAACTTATTTGGAAATAGGAAATTTAGAAATCCAATTCTAAATTAAAAACAATCATCTTACATAAATTTAAAAATGAAATTAAATTCAATTATCCCTTTTAAAGGTTGATTTACTTTTACATCAAGGAACATGTTTAGCCTTTACAAATTGTCTCCTTCATAACTTGGTTTAAACTTAAAGCTTGATTTCATATCCATCGGTAAGTTAAATCTACTCTTAACTTGATACAGATCCAAACCCAACAAACTCGAGAAACTCACTCAAACAACCCGACATTGCCCCGAGACAACACTCTGACACATCCACTTCGAGTCGAACACTAAAAATCGCGAGAGCAACTTCGAGTCGTCCCTGATGAAACTTGAGAGCAAACCCGTGAAACCTTCTTCCCCAATTCCTTTCGCCAACCCCAACTGTGCACGAGACATGGTGCATATGCACCTCCACCGCCGCCTCCCATTGACCATCGCGACGGTCCACCCTAATTCTAAATCCATTCGCGAGCGCGAATGTGAACCCAGATTCCCAAACTTTTGCTCGAATCGAAATTCGAACTTACGCCTCAAAGCTACAGCAAAACTCGAACGCAAAAATCCCATTGCCGTTGACGAACTCGCCACCGATACACCTTGCCGACACCACCATCGAAAGCCAAGATCTCAAGCTCCATTAATTCCAAAATGCGATCAAGCTCGATTCAACATTCATGTCGAAATTGACATTACAGACAAGTCGAACCGAAACCCATCTATAACCCTAGTTTAATCCAATTCACTCAATTTACTCATTTGAAAAATTAATTTGCATTTTTCCCATGATCTATAGCTTACATTCAAGCTACGATCCAAGAATCAAATCGAATTATTATGCACTCAATCTGCAGTTCAAGAAAATCCCAAAAATTGTCAAACTCAAAATTCTCTTAATTCCTTAAACTAAAAATCATGAAACTTGTGTTAAAATTCATGATTTACAAACACAAATCCATTTATACTATCTAAACTATAAACTGAATTCATTGATTTTATCATGCATTAGAGATTTACTGTGTTTTCTTCCCATTTTTAAGCTATTTGAACTTTTAAAATTTCCAGAAACTATTTTACAATCTTCCTCAATATCAACATACGATCTTTCATTCATATAATCATCAAAGATAATTGATGATGTTATTGGGAATTTAAAATTTTTGAAACAGATCCTGGTCTGAAGTAGAAATAGGGTGAATAAATATACAGGCGGTAAGTACTTATGGAAGAAAAAAATCATGCATTCATAAACAAATATTTATTATCAGAGCAACAACTCATTTACATGCAACATTATTTGACCATAGATTAAGCTAAAGCTGTTTTTAAAAACATTTACTCACCTGATAAAAATGCAGAGCAGTTCTTCTTAATTTCCAGGCATTGAATCTTAATTTTGAAAAGCTTTTAATCTTGCTGTTGAATTACTTTGCATGCTTACAACTGTTGTTCTAAACTGATTGAGACTTGCAGTAGATCATCCATTTGTTACAGGTTGAAGTCTAATTCAATTTGCAGGTTTTAAATTGAATTGCAGAGATTTTGCAGGTTGAAGATTGAAGTTGTAGTTTGTAGATAATAAATTGCAGATATTGATTTTCAGGTTTGTAGTGAATTTTCTACGTTAGCCGTTGATGTTTTGAAAGGAAGAAAATTAGAGAAAATGAAATGTTATGTATATAAAAGATGAAGACTTTTTTTTTTAAGAATATACACTTGTCTCAATTATACTTAATTGTCTTACAAATGTCATATAGTTGTGCTAACATAATTACACATGTTACTTAAGTGTTTTGAAATTAATTTTACTTAGTTTTTAAATGTATATATAATTTACTAATTAAATTTGCTTTATAAATAAATATAGGTTTGCCTTTAAAAGAAATATTCTAACACTAGTAAAAATGCAAGTAATTCTAATATATGTATTTAAAAATCTAAAACATTTGTTTTTTATACATTCATATCCATTTTAAAAACAAACATAAAACTTATTTAAACTATCATATGTAAAATAAATAACAATTCTTATATTTTGAAAACAAATGAATTAATTTTTAAATTAACTTTTGAAAATATAAAACAAAACTTTAAATTACCATATTCATTCATATGTAAATTATTAATGGATTAAAATTAAATTTCAAAACAATATCAAACTATAACATATACATACATATATGTTACAATTTTTAAATAAATCTTAATTTAAAACAAAAGCTCTTCTATTTACAATATATATCAATTATATATATTATAAATAGAATAAATATTTATTAGCTTTTACAGACAATCTTATCAATATTTTCAGAAAAAAAATTTATCAACCTTTAAAAGATTAAATTATCCAATTCAAACTAAAATTATAAAGAAAAATTATCAAACCAACTAAATTATTAATACAGATTATTAAATTTTTATTGCCCAAAATTTCGGGTCGTTACAAAACTCAAAAAATGGTCATCGGGCTCAATGGAATGAATGTTCAGAGTTTGGATCTTTAGCTCCTAATTCTTGGATTATAGGGGGTGATTTTAATGTTACACGTTTTTTATGAGAGCGTTCACCATGGGAAGGTAATTTCTCTTCTATGGAAGAATTCAATCAATTTATCATAATTATAATTTGATTGAAATTCCTCTTTCTAATAGAGAATTCACTTGGAGCAATACTAGAGAGTTCCCTTCCATAGCCCTTCTACATAAATTTTTCGTTAGTGACGAAATTAAGGATAAATTTTCCATTTTAGAGTTTCGGGTTTGCCTTACACTTATTCTGATTATGCACTATAATTCTTATGTGCGAGCATCATAAGATTGTTAATATAACTTTTAAATTCGAAAAAATATGGTATTAGAATCCAATTTCTCAACTCTAATTAAAAATAATTAGGGTTTAATTAATTTGGGTAATATCAAAAATACATATAATTCTGCAAAAAAATTGTTTTAAAACTTAGGGGCCTTAGGTATTTTTTTAAAATTTGGGGTAATAATGTTTTTGGTAGTTTAAAATTAAAAAAGAAAATATTCTTTCTGAAATGCTTAAAATAAACAAGATAGAAGAAACTAGACAACTAAATCTAGGTGAGCGTAACGTTCTAGCTAATTTAAAAGAAGAGCTTAGTTCTATTTTAGAAAAAGAAGAGGTTATATGGAAACAGAGATCTAGAATTTAATGGAATAATGAAGGTAATAATAATACAATTTTTTTCATAATAGCCGGTAATGGTAGAAAAAGTAGTAAAACGATAAATTCAATTTTTATGAATAATGTAGAATTGGTTAATCAAAAGGATCTTAATATGGCTTTTGCTGATTGTTATAGAGATATATTTGGTACTAAGAATAAACATAGAATTAATGTTAGATGGAATAATATTTATCCTATTGATTCTAGAATTGATCTCTTTGAGTTTGATAATTCTTTTCCTGAAGAGGAAATTTTGAAAGCTATTAATGACATGCCTAGTGGTAAATCCCCGGGCCCAGATGGGTTCCCTATTTTATTTTACAAATTATTTTAGGATGTTTTAAAATTCGATTTAATTAGCATGTTTAATGAGCTTTATAATGGTAAATTACAATTAGGAAGATTTAATTTTGCAAATGTAATTTTATTACATGAAAAAATTGTTGCTAATAATTTAAAAGATTTTAGACCTATTTCTTTAATTAATTGCTTATTAAAATTATTTCTAAAGTTTTAGCTAATAGACATAACACAAGAATGAATGATCTAATTGACTATTAACAATCTGCTTTCATCAAGGGTAGAAATACCATTGATGGAGTGGCTGCTGTTCAAGAATACATTAATCATTGTTGTAAAATAATATTACATGTGCTTTGCTAAAACTAGACTTTGTAAAAGCTTTTGATTCTGTTGATTGAGACTTTCTAACTGATATATTATTTGCTGGAGGTTTTAGTCATTAATGGATTGGTTGGATTTTGAATTTGCTTAAAACTGGTAACTCTAATATAATGGTATTTTAGGTAATAAAATTCAATATAAACGAGGTTTAAGGCAGGGTGATCCTTTATCGCATCTTTTATTTAACTTAGCTGCAGATGTTTTTACTATGATAATTAAAAAAGCGGTAGGTAATGGATCTTTGGGCAGTGTTGGTAGTGAAATCTCTCGCAGTGGTTGCTCTATTCTTCAATTTGCTAATGATACTTTGCTATTTACCTCCCGTTTACCTAACCATGTGATTACTTTTAAAATTATTTAAACAGCTTTGAACTTCTTTTAGGGCTAAAAACTAATTTTGGTAAAAGTTCCATTTTAGTATTAAATGACGTTGATAAGGTTGAAGGCTTAGTTGCTAATTCATTTTATTGTAAAACTATGACTTTCCCTTTTGATTATCTTAGTTTTTTGATTAGACCAACTAAACTTGAGCATGATGCTTGGTTAATTATAATAGATAAGATTAAAAATAGAATTTCTAATTGGAACAGGAGATTTTTATCAAGAGCGAGTAGATTAGTTCTTATCAACTCTGTTTTATCAGCTCTTCCGATCTATTGGATGTCTATGCATCTTTTTTCAGAATGGGTGATTGATAAAATTGATAAGATAAGAAGGGATTTGTTACGGAGTGGTGATAATCCCAACAGTAGTCTTAAGTGTTTAGTTAATTGGGAAACAGTTTGTAAATCAAAAAAGGAAGGTGCTTTAGGAGTTATTAATTTACGTAACATGAATTTATCTTTATTAGGAAAATGTTTATCGAAATTTAAGGATATAAATAATAATTCTATTTGGAAAGAAATTGTTTCTAAGCATTACTATAATGGTAGTAATAATTTATTACAACTACGGTTATAAATAAGTTGTCTAATTTTTGGAAATCAATTTCAAAATGTCGTGAGATTTTTAACCTTGGTACTAATACAATTGCTCATTTAAGAAACTATACTTCTTTTTGGCATGAAAGTTGGATCTCTGTTATTCCTCTTAGGATAGAATTTAAAGAGCTTTACGAAATTTGTAACTTTAAGAACGCTTCAATTTTAGATATTTTTTCTTCAAAAAATGACCCTCTTGGAATTTTAGTTTTAATATAATTTTAAAAGGTACAATTCTTAGGAAACTTTCTTTACTTTATGCTAGATTGAATTTATATAATATTGATAAAGAAAATGATAATATTAGCTGGGAATGGGAAAAGAGTAAGAAATTTACTTCTAATTCTTTTTATAAATTTTTTAATTTCTCGGGCGTAGTAAGTAACTCTTTTAAATTTATTTGGAAAACAAATGCTCCTCCTAAATCTAAAATTTATATGTTGTTAATCATGCAAGGAAAACAAAATACTATAGAATTTTTAAAAAGAAAGAATATGCAAATAGATAATAAATGCTCTTTTTGTAATCTATATCCTGAAGATATTAAACATGTGTATTATGATTGCATGGATACTTACTACATTCTGAATAATAATCTCAAAATCTTTAACTTTAGTATTACAACTAAAGTTACTGATTAGATTATTATTGGAATAACTTAAGATTTAAGTTTAAAAGGAAAATAGATTTTACTTGATACTTTATTCAATATAATTTGTTGGTATATTTGGTTTAAGAGAAACTAGAGACTTTTTTGTAATAATAATAGTCATTTTAATAAATTGGTTTTTTATTATATCTTTATTTTGTTTTAATTAGATCTCACATCCTAAATATAAATTAGCCAAAAATAATCATTTCAAAAAATATCTTAATAAGGTTAGGAATAGTGTTAATATTTTTAAACATAATAATAATATTTCTAATATTAATAATTATAGGATTAACATTTTTTCTAATTTGAATGATTTTTTTACTGATTATCATAACGTCCTTCTGATTAAAGGAGCATAAGGATAATTTTAAATTGTTTTAGTTTATAGGAATTTAGCCTTTTATTTTGTTATTTTTTTACCTTTTTGATTTTGGTATCTCTTTTGTATATCTTTAATGTTGGTTAAGATGATGCATTATGAGTTTGAATTCTTTTTTAGTATGTTTCTTATTTTGTTGCTTTTCTATATTATAGTTTTAGATATAGTATTACTATTTTTACTTAATTAATGCATATATATGCATATAAATTTCATTTATATACATATATATATATACGTACATAAATTTCATTTATATACATATATATGTATTACTCTTATAATTTTATTTAGCTCCGCTTATAGATACAGGTTTAGACCAGAAATGATGCAAGATTACTATTTCCAGGTTCTCAGGATTGTTGTGGACAAGATTTTAGCGATACATTCATTCTGCACCTTCCGCTTTCGTAGTGAGGAGTTCTTCAGCATCTACGATGAGGCGCTCTTCATTCTGGATCATACACATTTGTAATGGGGCATTCTTTTCGGTTCTTCCACAACGACTGAGTGGAAAACTTCATTTTGGATCGTTCCTATTTGCAGTGAGGCGTTCATTCTGGATTTTCCTTGTTTACATCGAGGCGTTTTCTCCCTCGGCTGAAGCTGTCTTCTGATATCATCCACATTGAGTTACTTCATTTTTTGGATACTTCTAACACCTCATTACGGGCGGTGGCCTTGTCCGAGTTCGATAATGAGGTGTAATGGGCGGTGGCCTTGTCAGAGCTCATTCTAGTTGTACCTGAGTCCTGTTTGTTTTTTGTATTTTGATTAGCTACTTGCCAGGCATGTTAGCAGCACCTTGTTTTCAATGATACACACACACGAGTGCTCTCCTCTACTTTACAGGATCACACATTTCTCTCAAATATCAACGGGATTTATATTCTCAAATTCTTAGCTTTTAAATCCTTTTCTTTATAATCTGCTTTTATAAACCATATTTATCAATTTTCCTTATATATATAATTTCAATATGCTTATGTAAAACCATTTCTTAATTGTTTTACCTTCGTTTACTTCATAATAACAGCAACTTTTGTTAGAACACAAACAACAAGCAACAATAGATGATAATAATCTCATTCACTAACGATCAAACACACAATATACACTATAATAATTTCTAAAAAATTATTCCTTTATGTATAAAATATAATCAAGGTAAAAATATTTCATTTACCCAGTTTCAAAACAATATTATGCCAAATTTCTATGTTCAAGTGTTTAGAGATCCCTATCAATAACGTTAATTACTCGTATTGACCAAAATCCATAATCCACTCAACAGATCAACCAACACAATATAAAACATTTTTATACCACTAACAAATACGCGCTCATATATAGATACACTCAAACTCATTCTAGGGTGCTATCGAACATATCTCTAATAAGTACACCACCAAAGCCTAGGATCTCTCTTAACCTTCAGCTCGGATATCACATGTAACAATTCAGGATTGTCGACCCTCAAAAATTGACACTAATACATCCACTGTATTGCGTGCTGAGAAATCGAATGTTGGAAAACCCAATTGATAGGGGAAAGAAAGAAGGAAGAAGGAAGAAGAAAGAAGAAAGAAGAAAGAAAAGAAAGAAGATAAGAACAAAACTAAACAACATAGAATCTCACAGTGGAGCAAATAATCTATAATATACAACAAATCTTTACACAAAAAAACTGATATATACACACACACACGCACGCATGCAGATATCAATCAGAATATACTAACCTTCCACCCCGGACAGTTATAACAACCAGTTCTCACAACTGCTGGTAAATATAACAATGAATACAATGGAAAAATAACCATATACGTGAATATGTCTCTGGCCTCCAACTTATCTCTTGATGCTCCAAACATTTGTTCTAAATCTGTAATGTGCTTGATCTGACAAAAGCATTATAATAAAATAATACCTAAGTCGGTCTGGAAAACCAGGGTGACAAAACACACCTAATTGGATTTTAAAGTTATAGAAACCTTTGAAACCAAAAGTATCTCGTAAGACCACGCCACATATAAACACGGACATGTTTTTTACCTTATAATAGCCGAACCATTTTCTAAAGAAACTCTATTTGTATTATATAATGTCTAAGGGTGAAAATAAAAATAATCAAGTGGTTGTGATGCTCGTGAGTGTACATCACAACAATACTAGGTATATAATCAAAAACTGATAAGACACGTTCACTAATTATGTAGGATTCCATGGAGATGCCCTTAGTACTTCGAGAACAGTTCTCTTGCACTAGGATCAGAGGTATCCTTCCGAAGTAGCATACATCTCTAGTGATGTACCATAGGAAAAACATAGTTGGTCTTGCTAAGACCGAATGCATTGCCTCATGCATACATAACAACTGTAAGTAACGTCTAGGTGGAGCCGACTACACTTTATGGGTTTGCCAACCCTACTGGCCATGCCTCATATCTCTAGTTTTAGTCATTACCACTGATGAGGCTACGTCCGGCATTCCAGCTCATGCACTGCCATCAAATAGATCATGGAATCCCATATGGATTCCCATATCCCAACGGGTCTCAGAACCACACATGAATTCTGACATCTCAATATATCACGAAATTCCTCCATAGAACCGTATATGGTTTCGAAGCAGTTACGGTTATCGAGTCATCTCTTACGAGTACACTCTTCCGCTTTCCTTGGTGCTCCAAAAACCAATCGTTGATTTTTTGGAATAATCAATACCTATTCTTTAGGAAATAATCAGGCAATACATAAGAACGTGATGCAACACAACAGGAGTTCCGACCTAACGAATTACGACCTCACTCAATGAAAGAAGATTGCGCGTTAAGTCGCTCGGAAGATAGCTCGGTGGTTTTAGGTCGCTCGGGTTCTTTGAGTCGCGAACGACCTAGCGATTCACGACCTACCAAGATAAGGGATGCAGCCCAACATACCTCAGGTCGCAAGATCGAAGCCGCTCCAGAATTCATGAATTCCAGTAGGTTCGCGAACTTCATATGTCGCGAGTTCCTTAAGTTGCTAATTCCTATAGGTCGCTCAAGATATATCGTGTTCTTATAAGTTGCTCAAACATGCTCATTCTTAAGTCGCTACATTTCTTAAGCCGTATCTTGTTAAGTCGTTGAAGCTCTGATGTCGCAAGTCCTTGAAGATGAGCTATCTCCTCATGTCACTGAAGCTTATGCCGCGTGGTGTTGTATTCTTAGGTCGTTATGTTGTAATTTGTTGGATCGCATGTATGTTTTATATATTTTTATGTCGTGTGTTGTAACTCGTGTTTGTTAACTCGTTTGTTTTTAGGTTGTTATGTCGTTAGGTTGTTAGGTCATTGTAACCTGTATTTGTTCTTAGGTCGTAAGTCGTGAGTCACTTGTGTTGTTGGGTCGTTTGTTATGTTGTAAACTCCTATAAATAGGGGTATGGTGTCAGTTGTAAAGGTTGTTGATTTTTAATAAACTTTTGTTTGAGTGCTTTGTGCCTCTTCAAAATTGAAAGTTGAGTGTTATCTCCTTTTTCCATCTTCGGTTATTCAAGTGCGCTCGAATCAACGATTTTGAAGCCGGTTCACAGAATCTTGTACGCGAGATCATCGTTGAAGAATCGTAGATCTTCTAACATGGTATCGTGCGCGATCAACGTGTTAAAGATAGCTAGAATCCGGTATCTCGCGAGATCAACGGATTTTGGCATTTATCTTAGGTATTATCAATCCATCGATTCATCTTTGTATCGTTCCATCGTCGTTTTTTCGTTGTGCATCATTTGGTGTCAACTTGTTGTTATCCGCTGCGTCATTTTTGGTATTAGAGCCTAAACTTAGCTAATCATAGCTAAGCCGAACCTGTTGGAGTTAAGAGGAAGTGTAGGAGACGAATCAGAGTGTTGGTTTGTGCAAAGTTTGATCAAGGCCGAGAGTTGCAGTTTCAGCCGAGCCGAGATAAGTTGAATCCGAGTTAAAGATAGTTTGGAGATTGTTTGTTGATAAGTTTGATCATGCCTCCGAGACGTGTTAATCGATTACAAAATGTTGAAGATTTGTATAAAAGACAAGAAGCTGAGCAAATGGAACAATGTATCAATGAAAAGTTCGATGAAGGTATTGGGAAGTTAGAGAAATTGATGAATGACATGAAACAAAGTCAAAGGAGAAGGTCACCAATCTCGAACCATGGAGGAAACAGGGTTTCGCCATCGGTTTCGAAAGCGAGGAGGGTGTCACCACAATCTTGTCGAGAAAGAAGAGAATCATCAGCTTCAATGAGACGAGAACACCATGAGTACAGAAATGAAGAGAGAAGAAATCCACGGGGGTTTGAAAATGAATCATATCGTGATATTGAAAGACATGGTAGAAGGACCATGCATGATCATGGATATGTAGATGGACAGGATAGATATCGAAGTACATTTGATTATGATGAAGATGGTGATAGACGTAGTATTCATTATCGAGATCGAGACCAAGTACGAAGTCAATATCGGAATGTAGAAGATGATCGTCGATAGGAGTCGGGGATAAAAACAGAGATTTCAGAATTCAAAGGGGGAATGATAGCAGAAGAGTTTCTGGATTGGTTATCAAATGTTGAGGAAACTTTTGACTTCAATGAAGGACCCGAGCATCGTAGAGTTAAGTTGGTTGCTACACGATTGAGGGGAAGAGCTATGGCATGGTGGCAATAAACTAAACTTACACGGGAGAGAATGGGAAAGTCGAAGCTTGTTTCATGGGAAAAGATGAAGAAGTTGATGAAGGCTACTTTCTTTCCTTATAATTATCAGTCTCTTATGTATCAACGCTTATAGAATTTGAGACAAGGGACAAAGTCGGTAAATGATTATGCAGATGGGTTTTATCAACCGATTGCTAGAAAAGATATCATGGAAACGGAGGAACAGTTGACATCTAGATTTGTTGGAGGATTGAGAATGCAAATTCAGGATATGGTTAATATATTTGATCCAAGATCCGTTGCTGAAGCACACCAGAAGGCTCTAGCTTGGGAGAAGCAAGGTAGAAGAGGAGGTGGTGTGTTTACGAATTCTAACAACCAAAACAAGGGTGCTAGTAGCAATACTAATGTTTCTAAGGCTGTTAGTAAACTAGTTGTCAATGAAGTTGCTAAGACCAAGGTCAACAACAATTTCAAGTGTTATAACTGTCAAGAGTTTAGTCATAAGAGCAATGAATGCCCGAAGCCTAAGAAGCGAATGATGGTTGCTGAGGTTGAGGATGAGGATGCAGAAATAAAATGTTCCAATTCACAATAAGTTGAGGAGGAAGAAGAATTATTGGCGGGAGACGAGGGATATTCTTTAATGATGAGGAGATCTTGCTTAACGCCAAAGCAGGAAGAGGAGACTAGTTGGTTGGGGAGTAATATTTTTCAGTCGACGTGCACTATTTTGGGTAGGGTTTGTAAGTTTGTTATCGATGCAGGAAGTTGTGATAACATCATCTCTACAGAAGCTATAAAGAAGTTAGCGTCAAAGACGGATAAACATCCTAAACCCTACAAATTAGCTTGGTTGAGGAAAGGTGGGGAAGTGAAGGTTAGTCAAAGGGCTTGTGTAATTTTTTCCATTGGAAAGAAGTATAAGGATGAAATTTGGTGTGACGTGGTAGATATGGACGTATGTCATTTGTTGTTGGGGAGACCATGGCAATTCGATAGAGCTGTGCAACACGATGGAAGGACCAACTGCTATGGTTTCATGTTCGAGGGCACTAGAATCACTTTATCTCCTAAAAAGCAACAACAAAATGAAAGCAAGTTGGAGGAAATCGAGGAACTAAAGACTCTGTTATCTTTGAAGGAGTTTGTCAAAGAAGTAGAGGATGGACCTGAAGTATTTCTGTTGATTGGACATGAAAGTAGTGAAACGGTTGAAGTTCCTGAGGAAGTTAAGCCAGTGTTGAAGGAATTTGAAGATGTATTTCCTGAAGAATTACCAAAAGAACTACCACTGTTGAGAGACATACAACATTAGATTGATCTTGTTCCGGGAGCTGTGTTACCACATAAACCACATTATAGAATGAGTCTAAAGGAGCACGAAGAGTTGAGAAGGCAGGTGGAGGAGTTACTTGAACAAGGGCGCGTACAAGAAAGTTTAAGTCCTTGTGCAGTACCAACTTTGTTAGTGCCAAAGAAGGATAGAACTTGGAGAATGTGTACAGATAGTCGAGCACTAAACAAGATTACAGTGAGGTACAGATTTCTGATGCCTAGATTGGACGACTTATTAGATCAGTTGAACGGAGCTACTATCTTTTCAAAGATTGATCTGAAGAGTGGGTATCATCAGATTCGAATTCGACCAGGGGATGAATGGAAGACAGCCTTCAGGACATGGGAGGGGTTGTATGAATGGCTGGTCATGCCTTTTGGTCTTTCGAATGCACCTAGTACTTTTATGTGAATGATGAATCAGATCTTTCGACCATTTATTGGAAAGTTCGTAGTAGTATACTTTGATGATATATTGATATACAGTGGAAGCGCAGAAGAACATCTACAACACCTGCAGGAAGTGTTGATGATACTTCGTCGGGAGCAATTTTACGCGGCAACAAAGAAGTGCATATTCATGACACACGGTGTTTTATTCTTGGGACATGTGTTGTCCAAGGAAGGTATTCATGTGGATCAAGGTAAAGTTGATGCAATCAAGGATTGGCCACGACCCAGGACTATGACTGAAGTGAGAAGTTTCCATGGGTTAGCATCATTCTACCGAAGGTTTATTCCACATTTCAGTAGCGTAATCGCACCAATGACAGATTATATGAAAGGAAAGCAATTTGTGTAGACTGAAGAAGCTGATTCTTCTTTCCTACGTGACAGTTGAGGAGTATGTGTTGGTAGATGGTTTTCTATTCAAAGCAAATCGGTTGTGTATACCAGAGTGTAGTTTGCGGATGAAGATTGTGAAGGAATTGCATGAAGAAGGACATGTGGGAAGAGATTATACCTTGCAGTTGATTTCTCAATCATATTTTTGGCCTTCCATGAGGAAAGAAGTTGAAAGATTTGTGCAGAGATGTCATATATGTCAAGTTTCCAAAGGGACAGCTACGAATGCAGGATTGTATATGCCATTGCCCGTGCCTACTAAACCATGGGTTGATATTAGCATGGATTTCGTTTTGGGTTTGCCAAGAACTCAACGAGGGAATGATTCTATATATGTTGTGGTGGATAGATTTTCGAAGATGGCACATTTCATAGCTCGTAAAAAGACCGCCGGTGCAGTCCGTGTCGCTCAACTGCTCTTTAAAGAAGTTTATCGACTACATCGGCTACCTGAGACCATTGTTTCTGACCGAGATACTCGATTTCTAAGTCATTTTTGGTTGAGTCTGTGGAAGATGGTTGGGACTAAGCTAAATTTTAGTAGCACCTATCATCCACAAACGGATGGGCAAACGGAAGTGGTGAATGGATCTTTGGGAAACTTGTTGACATGTCTTGTGAAGGATAATTTGAAAAGCTGGGATGTGAAATTGTGTCTGGCAGAATTCGCACATAATCATGCTGTTAATCAAAGTACTGGATTCAGTCCATTTCAAGTAGTATATTCAGCAATTCCGAAGGGACCGTTGGATTTGACGACAGTTTCACGTCAGAAAGGGGTTGTTAAACGAGTTTGTGATTTCGTGAATGAGTTGTGGGAATGTCACAGGATTGTTCATGAACAATTGCTTAAGTCAAATGAGAAGTATAAGCAACTGGCAGATAAGAAGCGAAGGAGTATGGACTTCAAAGAGGGTGATTTTGTTTACGCAGTATTGACGAAAGATCGTTTTCCAGTTGGAACTTACAACAAATTGAAAGCTCGAAAGATTGGTCCAGTAGAAATCTTGAAGAAGATTAATGATAATGCTTATCATTTAAGATTGCTGGATCATGTCCATACTGCCGACGTTTTCAATGTCAAACACTTGATTTCATATCATGAGGAAAAGTGTGTCGAAGAAGAGAAAAGTGTGAATTCGGGGTCGAATTCCTGTCAACCAGAGGAGGATGATGCAGCGCAACAGGAGTTCCGACCTAACGAGTTACGACCTAACTCAATGAAAGAAGATTTTGCGTTAAGTCGCTCAGAAGATAGCTCGGTGGTTTTAGGTCGCTCGGGTTCTTTGAGTCGCGAACGACCCAGCGATTCACGACCTACCAAGATAAGGGATGCAGCGCAACATACCTCAGGTCGCAAGATCGAAGCCGCTCCAGAATTCGTGAATTCCAGTAGGTCGCGAACTTCATATGTCGCGAGTTCCTTAAGTCGCTGATTCCTATAGGTCGCTCAAGATATACCGTATTCTTATAAATCGCTCAAACATGCTCATTCTTGAGTCGCTACATTTCTTAAGCCGTATCTTGTTAAGTCACCGAAGCTCTGATGTCGCAAGTCCTTGAAGATGAGCTATCTCCTTATGTCACTGAAGCTTATGTCGCGTGGTGTTGTATTCTTAGATCGTTATGTTGTAATTTGTTGGATCGCATGTATGTTTTATATATTGTTATATCTTGTGTTGTAACTCGTGTTTTTTAACTCGTTTGTTTTTAGGTCGTTATGTTGTTAGGTCGTTGTAACCTATATTTGCTCTTAGGTCGTAAGCCGTGAGTCACTTGTGTTGTTGGGTCGTTTGTGTATGTTGTAAACTCCTATAAATAGGGGTATGGTTCACTTGTAAAGGTTGTTGATTTTGAATAAACTTTTGTTTGAGTGCTTTGTGCCTCTTTAAAATTGGAAGTTGAGTGTTATCTCCTTTCTCCATCTTCGGTTATTCGAGTGCGCTCGAATCAACGATTTTGAAGCCGGTTCGTGGAATCTCGTGCGCGAGATCAACGTCGAAGAATCGTAGATCTTCTAACACGGTATCGTGCACGATCAACGTGTTAAAGATAGCTAGAATCCGGTATCTCGCGAGATCAATGGATTTTGGCATTTATCTTGGGTATTATCAATCCATCGATTCATCTTTGTATCGTTCCGTCGTCGTTGTTCGTTGTGCATCATTTGGTGACAACTTGTTGTTATCCACTGCGTCAGAACGAGGATCACCCCCCAATCGTTTAAGTGGACGGATCTCATCATCATTTGTCCTAGAAGAAAAAAATGAGTTTATAAGTTAGCACCACCTATGGTAATTGTACCATATTATTCCTATGTTTCTCCTATATATTCCTAGAGTTAAAATCCTTCGGTTTTAAATAGGGAATGTTTTCGTACCAAAAAATTAAGAAGGATTGCATATTTAGGCCAAGATTTGATAGTCGGTTATTTCACTGTCAAATAAACAAGCATTCATACAAAGATTTCATTTCCGATGGAAATCACTAGCCCTCTCAGATAAATCTTCCATTAACTTAAAATCAACTTTCAAATATTTATTGAAATATTCATATACTCATCTCACCGGTATAAGTATATTCACAAGACATTTCTTTAAAAAAATACTTGAAAACGTTTTAAAAATAGATATGGAAAGCACCGGTCCGTATCAATCATGGATTGCGGTTTACTCAATGGTTATACCGCTATCCCAGTGTATCCATAGTAAAATGTAGGCAATCCCTGCCCATTGAATTACGCTATGAAAATTAACCATTTCTTTCAAAAATCTCTTTATTCATAAATATCTCAAAATCTATTTATAAATCTTTTTTATAATTTTTCCAGATTAATTAAGAAAAACACTCTTTATAAATCCCAACCATTTATAAAACTTCCCCATTTCATCTCTAAAAAATCGTTTATAAATCTTCTTATAATTCTCTAAAACCATTTATAAACCATTTTATAAATCTCTAAAAATCATTCATAATCTCTTTTATAAGTTCTAATCACTTATAAATTATTTTTGTGCATTTCTAAAATCATTTATAAATTCTTGATAAATCCATAAAATCATTTATAGAACCCCTTTTATAACTCTATAAACACATTTATAAAACCCTTTTACCTTGTATATAATCTTCCCTTAATTCTTCAAACCATTTTATAAACTTCCTTATAAAATCAAAGTTTGTTTATAAATTCTCCTTTTAAATCTAGAACATTTATAAATAAATAATAACATTTTCTTCTAACACTATTATATAATAATGATTAACCATAACATTATAGATAAATACATAACGAGTTTCAACCTTAAAACATCTTAAAATAATAATTAAGAATTTTAAGGACATTATCAGTAAAACACTAATAATTAATTTTCAACATTATATTAAATAATAATAATTAATTTCCAAACAGTACTAATAAATCGTTATTATTAATTTCAAATCACACTAATTATTTAAAATGAATAACTTTTCAGAATAATAAAATATTGGTAAATAGCTTTAAAACAACATTAAATATAAATAAATAACTTTAAAACAATATTGATATAAATAAGTAACTTTAAAACAATATCAATATAAATAAATAACTTTAAAACAACACTAACATAAGTAAATAACTTTAAAACAATATTGATATAAATAAGTAACTTAGAAAAAGAGAGATAAAAAGGTTGGAATAAAATAAAATTTGAATCTTTTAAAATCAAAATATTTCTGAAACCCAATTTCAAATTAAAAATCATTTCCTATCTCAAAAACCTATTCAACCCAAATGGCAATTTATAGTATTTTTAAAATACTAATTTGAGGCCAATAGCTACCCAACGTTTAACCAATATCGATTATTGTTTTCTATCACTAGAGGATCAAAATTTGAACATATAATAATGCCATAAACCATAGGTTCCACAATCAGGTTTCTTATTCAATAATTATATAACAGGAATTTTATTGAAATAAATTAACAATAGCGAGGAATCCCGTTAGATCCCTCCAATTGTTCCCCTACATCACAGCTTATATGTATATAAACACATATACATAAATAAAATTCGATAGTGGTGAGGAATCATGTTGGATCCCTCCAACATGTCCTTTTGAATCACAACTTATATATATAATTATATAATATGGGTCATCCGCTCCAAGGGTGGGAATAAATCCAAACCAACTGATAAAACCATAACCCATCAAAACATTCGGTCAATATTTGTTTTATCAACTATATATTAAACTGGCAAACCAAAAAGATGAGTGTAACTCACTGGAATTTCTATTGTCGCCAAGGCGTTCTGATTCAGAACTAAAATCGAACAAAATCTGGTTTTATCCCAAATTTCAAATGTCTTCAAAGTTGTCCAAACCTATTCCATTGGGAAGCTTACATTATCATGAGCGCAACGCAAAAATCCATACCTCGATTGGACCTCGTATGAAGAAGTTATTCGATATACAAGTTTGAAACATTAATTTTTACATATTAAATTCACTAATTATTAATTAATCTCTAATTACATTTAAATCCATTCTTCCTCCATCATTCAAATACATCCCGCTTCTCTAGTATACTAGCTAACCCATGACCGAGGCTCTCTCTCCTCACCATCCCCTCCACGGCCAACAAGCAACCAAAACGACGCCACCATTAAGTATCCATACGCGGGCTAAATCTCCCTGGCACCATTAATTTAAACCCATACCTCTAGGTCGAAACGCAACCTCCAAGCCACCACCTCACTGCCCCGATCACCACACTATCCACACATTATCGAACATCACCAGACTTTAGCCATGGATGCTCCACTCTCCCACGAACGAAGATCCAAACTCCAAATCTCACAACTCCACTTCAAATCACTCAAGAACCAAACCCTAGCTTGCCTTCAAACTATAGGACATTCCCAAAACCCCGCTGCGATTCACCATACCCATATCAAATCGAAGCTTAGACCAATACAAGTTCAAAATCCAAGTTTTATAATTTTTAATCTAGAAATGAGTTTGATTTCTTTTTTTTTTGAATTGTGTTTTGAGTTTGATTTTCTATAAATGGAGAAACGAAGGAGATGGAATGTTTTTTTATTGATGGGGAGGGTATGGCATAAGATGTGGGTGAGTAGGGTCTTTGAACGTGGGTGAGTATGGTGATTAGATAGGGTATGTACTATATTTAAATCCAAAATTGTCAAATCTAAGCACCTAAAAATCTTGAACTCTAAACAAGGCATGCCTCATGGCATTCTATACGTAATAACACAATTCCAAACGCAATAGAACTAGTCTTGAGATCTAATTCGACCATACGTAGAAGATAACTTTTCAAACACAATTATAATATAAATTTCTGAATTTAATTTATATGCGTTTCGATCTCGCATGACCAAACGATTCTTCCAGTCACCATGAAATCGACGGCATATTACAATTCACTATTATGGATCCATTGAAACTTGCTTCGTCTAATTCCGAGATAGTGGCCCGGAAGGCTATTTTTATATGTTAATCCAAACAAAATATTATAAAAACCCAACTAATCACTTTTAAATCTTAATTAAAGTTTACAATTTTTCATTCTTATTTAAATAGAATTTAAATCAACTTCTGAAATCATCTTTATCCGCATTAAATTCAGGATTTAATTATTTAAGAAATTCTAAATATTAATTCCAACAGCTAAATTATCAAATAAATCGTTGTATTTGAAATTCAAGTTATTTAACTTATCAAAATAACTTTTCAATATTTAAAATCAATTAAATATTCCAAATTCAAATGACTAAAATTCTAGGTCGTTACAGGTAGGGTATGGCCTAGCATTATTTTATTTTCAAAATATCTAGCTCAATGCACTCAAAAATCTCAAACCCCAAACGAGGTGTGCCGCCTTGCGTTCTATATGTAATACCCCTATTCCGGACGCAATAGAACTAGTCTCGAGGCCTAATTCGATCGTATATAGAAGATAGAATTTAGAATCGAATTGTATTAATTTAATTCCTTTAATTAATTTCTATGTGTTCCTTGCTCGCACGACCAAACAATACGTCCAATCACCACGAAATTCATTAACATACAATAATTCACTATTACGGATCCAATGAAACTAGTTTCGTCAAAATCCAAGATAGTGCCCCAGAATGACTATTTTCACAGGTGTGACGAACGGGCGAATTCGTACCCTTTGAATCGATAATAAACCACACATGTCCAAACCAAAACGCATAAACCGATGGAAAGTCAAGAGAAAGAAAAGAAGAGATAAGAAGAGAAGAGAAGAAAGAGAGAAGATAGAACCAAACACAACAATGCAGAATCTCACATCGCAGCGGAAAACATATAATATCATATCAACGATCTTTACAGAACAGAAACTGTACATACATGCATCAATCAGAGTTCAACAATCAATCAATAATAATCAGCTTGAATAGTTATAATAACATGTCCTTACAGTTGCCGATAATATAAACAACAATAAACAATGCGCACTGCGGATAATCGAAATAGATACGTGTACACGAAAATAAAGACTTCCAGCTCTCCTGCTGAAGCTCCAAAGCACCAAAACTGAACTTGTAAATATACTCGGTCTGACCCAGGCATTGAAATGGAAGAACTCCCGGATCAGTCTGGTTAACCAGCGTGAGAAACACACTCAACTGAATTTATTAAATTATCAAATTTTTCCTTTATCAAAACAAAAGTATCTCGTAAGACACGCTCACACATAAACACAGACATGTTTTTACCTTACGATAACTAAAACATTTCATATCAATTCCTCTTATATTATACTAGTGTCTAGGATACAAATAATATTCGAAATAGGCGAAATTGTTACCATTATTAAATTCTAGCATACTAGGCTCTACAAATAAAATGGCAGGTACGTAGTGGAGTTTTGATTTCCATACAAATGACCAGGTGAAGGGACTACCTTTCGATGGGTACATATCTAGATGGATGTCCTGAGGCACAAAAAATCTGCCCTCTACCACCACAAGACTGGCCCACCTCTATAACTAGATGATACCGAATATGTCATCCTCCGGTCGTCACCGACATTTTACATAGGACCCTCTAGCATACAAACCACAATAATCAGATACACGGCGTCATAGCGTGTAAAGATATATCTAGAAGAGGATGATCATACCCTACTTGGGAGCGACCCACTTAGCCCTGCTGCATCTAACCATGTTTTGGTTATTTCCGATTGATGAGGCCTGAGGTAGTGATTACCTTTCACATATCACAATCACATCATTTTGAATGCCACGCTGCCATTTCCATTTGACTACTAGTTGCCTTCCATAAAAATACAACCCTTAAGCTCATACGTCTCAATGAGGGTGTTAAGTTAGGAGAAGTTGCCTTCTCCGCCGCCACTGATATACGTTTGTAAAAACCAATGTATGTAATCTTTAGAAATGCAATGTCAAACAAACATCCATACAAGTTGTCCAGGAATAGGACAAACCGAAGGCACTTTCCTACCATATCCTGTCGGAAAATTCCTAGGATTAGTAGCGAATAGTCCTGGCATTGGATATTTCATAAGGAAGAAACCACTACTACTATATGTATATTGGGATTTTAATCCGAAACGATCAACATGCAGTCTCCCACTATGAAAATCCTGAATATCAATATCATTACAACCTGCACAAATCGAACGTATATACGTTGGTGCGAAGTGGTTTTCGGATAAACCGATCCCGGTCTCTTCGCACCAATAACGCGAAAGCGTTCTCAACCTCACACGGAAACTAAATCTCGTACACTTATCACGTCTCCAACTTTCAATTGTTATCTTTCGGCCAAGAAGGAAGCTCGATAGATTGGAGTAATACTCCACACTACATGAATCAGCATCCTCAACACAAATGATAATCAAGCCTATACAGAAGGCAACGTACTAAGTATACGACTAAATAGTTCTCACATCAACTCGAGGAACTAAAAATGGCCAAATTTGATAGTCGGTTATTTGACTATCAAAGAAGACAAATAATTATTTGGCGCCATAACAATCACTAGGCCCTTTTAATTAATCTTTTATTAATTAAACCATTAGCCAAATATTCACTACAAATTATCTTTAAAAGGATATATTCTCAAACCATTTCACTTCTATATTGGAAAACATTTCCATATACTTATTTGATAATAAGTACTTCACAAATCAATTTATTTTCAATCACTTGGAAACTATTACATATACTTAAATCACGATTAAGTATATATTTTATTCTTCAAGGAAAACATTCTCTTTAAACACAATTATTTGGGTCAAAACGAATGTTGCGTAAAACATCGTTACGACAACCCAAAATCACTAGTATAGCGATTTCAAAATTTGAAAGATATATAAATCCCGTATACTATACAAAATAATTTCATTTGAAAATCATTTAGTATAACAACAGTGTTATAATCCATCATTTCCTTATTTCTCGAAAACGTCTTTTTAAACCATGAATGTTGAAACCTATGGTTTCGATACCTAACACATTTTAAAACATCTTTAAATCATTTAACTCTATTTAAAATACCCCTTCCCAAAACATTTATTCAATTTAAATGATTATTATTCACTGTCCAAAATTGTGAATATAATTCTCTTATCCAAACTCAAAACATCTACACATTTATTAAAGATAATCCACCATCCAAAATCAAGGATATAATTCGTTTACCACATCCATTATTTCTACACATTTATTAAAGATCATCCACTGTCTAAAATCGTGGATATAATTCTCTATAATTCTCAAACCAAATTCATTATTATTGCACATTTAATTAAAGGATTATCCATTGTCCAAAATCATGGATGAAATTCCTTTAATAAACTTTCATAATTAACTTATCAAATTCAATTGATTTCACATTTATAAAACAATGTTTATGAATTCACATTTCTATTTTATAAAAACATCCATCTATAAAATTCCTTTATTAACAAATTCCATTTATCTCATATATATGTCAAAATCCAAATTATAAGTTAATTGCTTATAAATCGTCTATTTACAAAATCCATTCATTTTATAACATCACAATTCGTAAATCTTATTCACTTATAAAATCTATTTATAACTTCATTTTAATACTTCTAAAACTCCTTTACAGTCCCCTTACTTTATAAAATTTCAATTTTATAAATCTTATATATAAAACCAGTAATAATAAATCAAAATCTCAATTTAAACTATTTACAAAGTAATTAACTCTATATTTCAAAAATCAAGTTCTTATTATATTTCCCAAAAATTATAATTTTTATAACATAAAAATTATAACTTTCATTTATTAAAAATAAATTCATTTCCTTTAACAATTCGAAAATCAATATAACCCCAAAATCAAATCACTTTAAAAATCCTTTTTAAATTGAAATCATCACTTTAACATTTTTAATTTACCAAAAATAGGCCCAATGCTGCAACAACACTAAATACTCAATCACCGCATCCAAAACATCATATATCACATGATTACAGCATATATCATAATATCTATAAATAAACCAATACTCGTGAGGAATCTAGTTGGATCCTTCCAACCTGTCACCTGAAACAAATATACATATTAAAAAATATGTACAATGTCCGCTTCGAGGCTGATGCGCGTACAAAAGGTCATCCGCTCATATACGAGAACGTATAAGGTCTCATCTGCTCCAATAGGCAGGTATATATCCAAGTACCAATCAATATAGATAATACATCATATATCATCCAAAAAAATCATCAATCATCATAAATAATATTTATTCTCACTTATATAAAAATAGCGGTGAGTCAGAAAGAGTGAGTTGTACTCACATTGTTTCCAATTGCAGTTGTAGTATTTTATTTCGAATAAAATTATGCGTTTAATTTTCCCCAAAACTTACATAGCTTCAACCAACTCCAAGCTAGCTCTAAAATGTAGTGCTCGTCAATACGGACACAACGCAACATGTTCCGTCAAAAACGGACCTCGAATAAAGAAGATATGTTATTTTAAAGTTTATACGAATTATAATATATATAAATTTCAATTTCTTTTTTTATTTTTAACCTCTAGTAAATCAGACCATCGATTCAGGGACTATAGATCGTGGCCACTAGCTTTATTTCTTCTTCTAGGTTCAAAAAAAAGCACACAAGGGCAAAACCCACCGGCCATTTGAAATTTTGATGCCACACCTTCCAAGACTCGATCGGAGCACAATCGGACATCTTCACGTGAGCTGCCGGAGCTTGCTCGATTACTCGGCCATGGGCGGCTCCACCACATGCCACCGTCGATGAGAAACGTCCCTTATACGCGCGTTGTTCAAGCTCGATTTGCGACAATCCACTCCACGAAATCCAATCATAACCGTTGGATCGATAGCACTCGCTGCGCTCTACATTATTGCAGTTGGAAGATTTTTCCAAAAGTTAATGGATTTGGAGATATTAAAGGAGAAGGTCGAATGATTTTGGGCCATTGAATTAAAGCAGGTGGTTAGACCTAGAAAGCTAGGGTTTTAGTGAAAAATGAAAAACTAATGTCCTTTTATAGAAAATTTGCGACATTATTCACTCGAAAAAATTTCGAACTCCAAGCGAAGCGTGTCGCCAGGCATTTATAATGTTTTACCCCTATTCTGAACACAATGGAATATATATCGGAAGCCAATTCGATCATATTTGGAAGATAGGTTTTTGAATCAAATTATTTAAATGTAAAATTCACTTAAACAAATTTCTAGGCGATTCAGCTTGCCCGGACAAACCGCGAATTCGATTGACATGAAATTTGAAATCCTACAATAATATAACATTACTGATCCAATGAAACTAGTTTCATCGAAATTCGAGACCGTATGAAATATTGTTATTTTTACACGTTAATTAAATATCAAAATATTCAGTTTTTGTAAATCAATTTTAAAAGTTTGCTAACATCATTATAGTTCAAATAGAATTTAATTCAACTTTATAAATCATTTTTATTCACATTA
The DNA here is from genome assembly GCA_030765085.1 of Allium cepa. NCBI lineage: Eukaryota > Viridiplantae > Streptophyta > Magnoliopsida > Asparagales > Amaryllidaceae > Allium > Allium cepa. The sequence continues at coordinate 497,283,690 of CM060929.1, forward strand.
AATTCAAATCTAAATTATTTACACAATTTCTAATATTAAATTAATAATTTAATTATCCAACTAAATAACTATATTCGAATAAGTTATTCAGCTTATAAAATTAACTCTTGAATATTTAAAATCAATTGAATATATCAAATGACTGAAATTGTAGGTCATTACATTCTCCCCTACTTAAAAGAATTTCGTCCCCAAAATTACAAAGTAAGAAAAAGTCACAAAATTCATTAACTTTTCAAAACAAATCGTTTAATCTATATATCAAATTCATTTAACCTTTTAACTTTTTCCAAAATCATTAGTTAAACTTCTTATAAATCTTTTCTAAGTTTTCAAATTCATTCATAGTTATCTTTTAAAAAGTAACCAATATCGTTTAACTTTAACTCAATATCAAAATTTCTCTAAAATTCTCAAAAAATTTCACGTTTTTAATTTTCAAAATTTTTTCCAACGTCTCCTTTGCGCAGTTCGATCGTAGTAAGATCACAACATATATATATATATATATATATATATATATATATATATCACAAGTATACATCTCATCTTCGAGGATGAGGCGTCCCGTAGGGGAAAAAGTATAAAAGTACGATATGTAATCCTAGATATGTACCTTATATATTATTAGCAAGCATATACGGCTAATATAGCACGAAAGCGAGCTCCAAATGCAAAGCATAGGTCATCCGCACCTACTAAACACTCAACAACAAATGAGAAACATGTATATAGAAAATAATATCAATATGCAACGTATACCAATACAACTACTATGTATGCCAATATAGCAAATGCAATCAAAAACAACAAATCCAACCATCAAACAACTATTATCCAACTAACATCCAACAAAATAATATCTACCCAATCAACCTATAACCAAATCAATATAAATTCACTTCCCATTAATATTCATTGAATTGGTTTCCAATTTATTCACATTTGATTCATAAACAATAATTATTAACTTCAAAACATCTCAAAATAATAATTAATAATTTCAAACATTATTAAATAAACAATAATAATTAACCTTTACCACTATTATAAATAGTAATAATTCACTTCCAAAACATTATTAATAATCATTATTATTAATTTCAAACCATATTAATTATTTAAATAATTAACCTTTCAAAATATTAAAATATTTATAAGTAACCTTAAAATAATATTAATTATAAATAAGTAACGTTAAAACAACATTAAATATAAATAAATAACTTTTAAAACAATATTAAATATAAATAAATAACTTTTAAAACAATATTAAATATAATAAATAATCCTTTAAAACATTTTTAAACAGTAGTTGGACATTAAAATCATTCTAAATAATTCAGAAAGTACAGATAAATGGGTTGGAGTAAAATAGAAATTTAATTCATTTAAAAATAAAATATTTCTAAAAACCCAAATTCATATTTTAAATCCTTCTCTGTCTCAAAAACCAATTCCAACCTAAATGGCAATTTATAGTATTTTAAAATACTAATTTAACGCCAATAGCTACCAAATGCTTAACCAATATCGATATTGATTTCTATCACTACAACCATGGTGAGGAATCCTGTTGGATCCATCCAATAAGTCCCTTTGCATCACAGCTTATATATATCAGCACATATATATATGTAAATAAAAAGCAACGATGGTGAGGAATGTTGTTGGATCCCTCCAACCAGTCCCTTGCATCACAACACGTATAAATCATATATTACGGGTCATCTGCTACTAGGCAGGTATATATATATAAAAGATCATCCGCTCCGGGGGCGGGAATAAAACCAAACCAATTGATAAAAAAAGTAAATCATTCAAACATCGAATCAATAATTTTTATCTATTATATAATATAATCGATTAACCAAAAAGGTGAGTTTAACCGAAATTCCAGCTGTCACCGAGGCATTCTGGTTTCGTGTTCAGCGTAAAATCCCACTAGCTTTAATTATCACCAAATCAATTCCAAAACGCAGTATCGCTGATACAAATACAACATAACCTATCGCGCTTGATTCCGACCTCATATGAATTATTTATAACATTTATAAGATTATGAATTAATTAAATATAATTATTTACATTAATTACCATTATTAAACTTAATCCTCCATCACAAAAATCAGATGCATCATGAACCTATCCCGATTTATGCTCCCTTGCCATCGTCATTGGCCACTAAAGGCTGTCGCACCCTCGTCGGAGGTAGCCTAGACTCCCCTACATCAATGCCATAATGCCAAACCCCCCGAGACGCCACCACCACCTCATTAAACCCAGAAACGACGAACAACTTCCATCTGATATTATTGCCTCCTCTTGCCACCACTGCCTACCACAATAACTTCGAAGTGTTAGTCCGTGAGATGATGGTTTTGATGACAACAACCTTAGAATAGGATTATAAAATATAAATACTAACATTATAGTTTAGAAATATAAGTATATGCAGGATTTAACCATGCAGGTACCAAGAATGAAGACTGTACCGTATAGAGATTCAAGATATCAAGATTGAAGACTCATGAGTATCAAGAATATCAAGATTATCAAGAGCTCAAGATTTCAAGCAATTTATTTTTTAATTAATTAGGAATTTTGTTAAAACTCCTAAAAAATCACTAACATCTTAAAATCCAATTTATTCGTGGAATGGAATCCATTTCGAGCCTGTTAAAGGGATGGAACCCTAAGTAGGATGGAACCTACGAAAAATCTAGTGGAACACTGTTTTGTATCCGCTAACTTTTTATTCAAAATGATTTTACAAAATTATATCTTGTTTTCAAAATGTTTTCAAAACCTTCCTTTTAAAAGAACCAAAACATCTATCCGGATTTTAAATACTTTTAGCCTCAAAATAATCTTTAATTTCAAAATCAAATTATCCTTAATTTTAAACTATCTTTAATAATAATATATTAATTTTTAATATTTATACTTAGATATAAAATTATAGTAAAATTTTATGTATACCAAAATATTATTCTCTATATTTATTTAAGTATTTTAACTATAGTTAAGTATATTTATAAAAGTTTAAAATAGTTTTAATATAAGATAAAAGTTATTTTCAAAGAAAAACAAACCACCAAAATTTCCTTTGGGATGTCGACATACTCAATATAACCATATCGACATAGCGTAAGTTGATTTCAAAATTTAAATTTCAAAAGAAGTGTCTATTCGTCATATCTCTTCACGAATGGACATGGTTGTTGTTCTTCTATAAATAGGGGTTGTTTTCAACGAATTTTCATTCATATTTCTGGTTTTCATTTCTCTTCTTTTTCCACATTTCTTTATACATGTTCCTACCATTACTCTGCCGAAATCAACATTGAATCTAACTAGATTATCCCTGGTTTGATTCTCTATCACTATCTCAATAAGATCCTCAGTGCTATTCAGAGTTATAGGCTTCTTTGTAATCAATTAAATGAGAAAACGTGTGATTGTATCCTTGGAAATCAAACAAGCGAGAAAAGGTGTGATTGTAGCCTTGGAAATAAATTGGGTTAACTTGTTACCCCGTGAAATCAAGTATCTCTCCTAGAGGATTGTGAATCTGGAGGGTGTACCTCGTAGCTTTGAAATGGAGGGTGTAATTGTATAATTGCTTTTGAAAGGAAATCCGTACTTGTGTGTGGGACTAGATGTAGGGTAAGTCCGAACCAGTATAAATTCCATTGTGTCCTTTCCTTTACTGTTTTATTTTATTTCTGCATCTGTGTTTGATTCTGTGATTATATCTGTGTCTGAATATTGCTTACATTCGTGTTCAAATTAACAAAAACTCAAAAAGATTTAATAACTTTTTAAAACACTATTCACCCTCCTTTAGTGTTTATCCTAGCCTTAAGATCTGTAATCCGTATTTCTCACATTTGGTATCAGAGCAAGGTTTTCAAAGTTTCATAATCTGATTTTTGAAAAAGTTTTAAAATGGCTATGTTGTTAATACTAGTTTACAAATATTCAGATCATCATTGTCTCATGAGTCTGCATATAATCAATGTTCAAATTCAAGTTGTCTACCAAAATTGTTTGATGTGCAGGAACTTGCTTTATGGGAGTTGAGGAATCAATCCACAACGGACAAATTGTGCGGATCAAAAAGAACAAGTGGATACTCGATAGTAGATGTTCTAGACACATTACTGGCAATCCAGATATACTGAATGATATAATATACAAAGACGGAGGACTGGTTAACTTTGGAGACAATTCAACAGGATATGTGATTGGCATCGGCAAAGTCGGTAACTCTGAAACTCCTATTATTACTAATGTTTTGCTAGTTAAGAATCTGAAACATAATCTGTTAAGTATAAGTCAACTCTGCGATAAAGGATATAAAATTAAATTTGAAAAAGATAAGTGTCACATTGAAGATAATAATTCAACCATAATATTTGAGAGAATTAGGAAAAAGAATATTTATATTCTTAGTATGAACGTCTCAAATGATAACTTGTGTCTTTTGGCAAATACAAGTGACCCTTGGATTGGCATAAGAGATTTGGGCATCTGAATTTCAAACTCTTATCTAGACTATCAAAACATGATCAAGTAAGAGGTCTCCCTAAAATAAATTTTAAGTAGATAGTCTATGTGATGCATGTCAATTAGGAAAACTTAGAAAAAGTTCTTCTAAATTAAAAGATATGATTTCAACCTCAAAACCTCTTGAATTACTTCATCTTGATTTATTTCGTCTATCTCAAATTCTTTCAATAAATCATAGTAAATATATTTTTGTAATTGTAGATGATTATTCTAGATTTGCATGGACAATATTTTTGAAACATAAAAGTGATACTTTTGAATGTTTTAAGAACTTTACAAAAAGGATTCAAAAACAACTTTCTCTAAAAATTAGAACCATTCGTAGTGATCACGGTGGTGAATTTGAAAATGAAAAGTTTGAGGAATTCTGTAATAAAAAGGGAATAACTCACAATTTTTCATTTCCAAGAACTCCACAACAAAATGGAGTAGTAGAACATAAAAATAGGACGATCCAAGAGTGTGCGATAACTATGCTTTCAGATAGTAATCTACCAAAGTATTTTTTGGAAAGAAGCAGTTGCTACCGCCTATTATATTTTAAATAGAATTTTAATTAGACCTTTAACTGATAAGACATCTTATGAAATTCGTCATAGAAAGAAACTTAAAGTATCTTATTTTAGAATTTTTGGAAGTAAATGCTTTATTTTAAATACTAAAGATAACTTAGATAAATTTGATCCTAAATCTGACATAGGTATCTTTATCGGATATTCTAGTAAAAGTAAAGCGTACAGAGTAGTTAATTTAAGAACTAACACCATTGAAGAAACAATGCATGTTTCGTTCGATGAAAATCTAAATAAATTTGAAGATACAAATGATGTAGAGGATTAAATCACTCAAAATCAAGAGTCAACTGAAATTTATAATGAAATTAATCATCCTAATAAAAGGACTAAACTTTTAAAAGATCACCCTATTGAAAATATACTAGGAGATATGCAATCTGTTGCTAAAACTAGAAATCAACTAAGTCAAATGAGTAATGTAGCTTTTATATCAACTATTGAACCCAAGAATCCAAAAGAAGCATCAACTGATGATTCATGGATTTTGGCTATGCAAGAAGAATTAAATCAATTTACTAGAAATGATGTTTGGAAACTTGTTCCTAGACCTGAAAGCAAAACTATAATTGGAACTAAATGGGTTTATAAAAATAAAATGAATGAACAAGGAGAGGTGGTTAGAACTAAAGCTCGATTAGTCGCTCAAGGTTATTGTCAAGAAGAAGGATTAGATTTTGATGAAACCTTTACTCCCGTAGCAAGATTAGAAGCAATTAGGTTTCTACTTGCTTTCGCAAATCAAAATAATTTCAAATTATTTCAAATGGTTGTTAAAAGTGCTTTTTTAAATGGGTTTGTAAAAGAGGAAGTATATGTTGAACAACCACCACTTTTTGAAAATGAAAAATTACCAAATCATGTTTACAAACTTAAGAAAGCTTTATATGGTCTAAAACAAGCTATTAGAGCCTGGTATGATAGACTAAGATCTTACTTATTACAATCAAACTTTGAAATTGGTAAAGTAGATAATACTCTTTTTATTAAAAGAAATTAAAATGATATTCAACTTGTACAAGACTATGTAGATGATATCATTTTTGGATCAACTAATTTTGAAATGAATAAAAAAAATTCTGAAATAATGAAAAAAGAGTTTGAGATGAGTCATATGGGTGAGTTAAACTTCCTTTTAGGATTAAAATAAAACAATTAGATAATGGTATCTTTATTAGTCAAGAAAAATATGTTAAAGACCTAATTAATAAATTTGGTTTGACTACTGCGAGTGGAAAACCCACTCCCATGGCAACCAATAAGTACCTGAGAAATTAAGATCTCTCGAAAGATGTAGATCAAATATTATATAGAGGAATGATTGGATCACTACTCTATATTACTGCTAGTAGACCTGATATCATGCATAGTGTTTGTCTCTGTGCAAGATATCAATCCCAACCTAAAGAGACCCACTTAAAAGCCGTAAAACGTATTAAAAGATATGTTAAACACGCCTCTGATTATGGCTTATTTTACCCTAAAAATGATTCTTTTGACTTAATATCTTACTGTGATGCTGATTATGCTGGTTGTAAATCAGACCGAAAAAGTACAAGTGGAACTTGTCACTTTTTGGGGCATTCTCTGATTTCCTGGTTTAGTAAAAAGCAAAACACAGTTTCTTTATCAACAATTGAAGCAGAATATATTTCTGCTGCTTTGGCTTGTTCTCAAGTAATATATATGCAACAAATTTTAAAAGATTATGGTTTAAGTTTCTCAAAATCACCAATTTATTGTGATAATACTAGTGCGATAACTTTATCCAAAAATACTACTCAACATGCTCGAACTAAACATATTGATATAAGGCATCATTTTCTCAAAGATAATTTAAATAAGGAAGTAATTACTCTAGATTATATTAATTCCGAGAATCAAATTGCTGATATATTAACAAAACCATTAAATGAATCTATATTTACTAAATTAAGAAGAGAATTAGGTATTTGTTCAATAATTGAAATATAAAAGATATAAATAACAAAGTATAATTAAAAATTAGATCAAAATAAATTAAATGGCAAAAATTCAAGCACCATGTCGACATCCCCTTGTACCCTATGTCGACATACAATGATTTTTTATTTTTGAAATTTTTTCCACCAAAATTCAAATAATTGGTTATATATTCTTCTTATTTTCGAAATTCTATTCGTTCTTTCTGTTATTTCTCTATTCTATCTTCTGAAATTAAATAATTAATGGCCTCCTCTTCCAAATCAAACATAAATTCAACATTTTCATTCCCTTCTCCTACTTCTGGACCATTTCAACGAACAACGCTTGCTCGTGTGACGAAAATGGAGGATTCTCTGAAGGATGCACTTCAGTTGATGACTGAAATCCAAGTGATGCAACTTCAAATGGCCAAAGAACAAGAGACGCAAGGCAAAATCCTTAGGAATTTGCAAAAAATTCTAATGGATAATCATGCTAACCCAATCTTGATTGACGAAGACTCTTCAGGAGATCAAGTACAAGAGGCCAGCAAGGAAGAAGAAGAAGAAGTCCCCATGGAAGAAGTGCACTGGAAGAAGACGACAAAGTCGTTTGCGTTGGTGAAGTGTGCTTTGACAAAGATGGAAATCTTGTCAAACAACGTGGAAATTTCTGTTTCCACTATCCAAATTGTTAGATTCATAGATCTCCCATTTTCAAAGATACTCATTAGTTTCTTTTCACTTTTTCCTATTATTGTATATTCTTTCTTACATTTCCCACGAAAATGTAAATATAACTATATAATTAATGAATAATTTGTGATTTTATATTTGTTCTATTAAAGTATTATTATATGGATACTTAGTTAGGATAGTTAGAAGTTTAGGATTAAGTTTTAGTTTTAGATCTAAGTGTTGATTATTTATGATAACACTATCATTATAATCACATGTCATGGAGTATTAGATTTAGGGGGAGTTATATAGTTTGGAGTTATTTTTTATTGATGACAAAGGGGGAGAAGTATAAAATAGAATGGATAGGCATAGATTAAGGGGGAGTTATTAGGATAGAAGTAATATTTTATAAACAAAGGTTGTCATCATCAAAAAGGGGGAGATTGTTAGTCCGTGAGATGATGGTTTTGATGACAACAACCTTAGAATAGGATTATAAAATATAAATACTAACATTATAGTTTATAAATATATGTATATGCAGGATTTAACCATGCAGGTACCAAGAATGAAGACTGTACAGTATAGAGATTCAAGATACCAAGATTGAAGACTCATGAGTATCAAGAATATCAAGATTTCAAAATTTCAAGCAATTTATTTTTTAATTAATTAGGAATTTTGTTAAAACTCCTAGAAAAGCACTGGCCATCTTAAAATCCAATTTATTTGTGGAATGGAATCCACTTCGAGCCTGTTAAAGGGATGGAACCTTAAGTAGGATAGAACCTACGAAAAATCTAGTGGTACATTGTTTTGTATCCGCTAACTTTTTATTCAAAATGATTTTACAAAATTATATCTTATTTTCAAAATGTTTTAACCTTCCTTTTAAAAGAATCAAAAATATCTATCTGGATTTTAAATAATTTTAGCCTCAAAATAATCTTTAATTTCAAAATCAAATTATCCTTAGTTTTAAACTATCTTTAATAATAATATATTTAATTTTTAATATTTATACTTAGATATAAAATTATAGTAAAATTTTATATATACCAAAATATTATTCTCTATATTTATTTAAGTATTTTAACTATAGTTAAATATATTTATAAAAGTTTAAAATAGTTTTAATATAAGATAAAAGTTATTTTCAATAAAAAAACAAACCAGCAAAATTTCCTTTGGGATGTCGACATACTCAATATACCTGTATTGACACAGCGTCGGTTAATTTCAAAATTTAAATTTCAAAAGAAATGTCTATTTGTCATATCTCTTCACGAATGGACATGGCTGTTGTTCTTCTATAAATAGGGGTTGTTTTCAACGAAGTTTCATTCATATTTTCTGGTTTTCATTTCTCTTCTTCCACATTTCTTTACACATATTCCTACCATTACTCTGCCGAAATCAACATTGAATCTAACTAGATTACCTCTGGTTTGATTCTCTATCACTATCTCAACAAGATCCTCAGTGCTATTCAGAGTTATAGGCTTCTTTATAATCAATTAAATGAGAAAACGTGTGATTGTAGCCTTGGAAATCAATTGGGTGAACTTGTTGCCCGTGAAATCAAGTATTTCTACCTAGAGGATTGTGAATCTGGAGGATGTACCTCGTAGTCTTGAAATCGAGGGTGTAATTGTACAATTGCTTTTGAAAGGAAATCCATACTTGTGTGCGGGACTGGATGTAGGGTAACTCTGAACCAGTATAAAATCGGTATGTTCTTTCCTATACTGCTTTTATTTTATTTCTGCATCTATGTTTGATTCTGTGATCATATCTGCGTTTGAATATTGCATACATTTGTGTTCAAATTAACAAAAACTCAAAAAGATTTAATAATTTTTTAAAACACTATTCACCCTCCCCCTCTAGTGTTTATCCTAGCCTTAAGATCCATAATCTGCATTTCTCACACGAAGCACCACTTGACCTCGCCTCCTCGATTGCCCCAAACGCCGCTACCCTTGACCGCATCTAGTGTGCTACGGACTTCACCAACTAACCTCCATTCATCGATGAACTGCTGCCATTTCGCCATGCCAAAGCCTATCTCCATCATGCACTTTACTCATCCTGATGTCATCGGCGTTTTTTTAGTTAGTGACCTTGCACAAAAGGTCTTCGATGGCCATGATGGATGAGCAGCGTTGGAATAGGAAGAATTTGAATTTGAAAAAAAATTGAATTATTCTCTGGTTTAAACACAATTTAAATAGGGAGAAGAAGTATGGGTTAGAGAATATGGGCAAGGGTATGGTCTAGTATGGTCTAAGGTGATGGGTAAGGTATGGGCTAGCATTATTTTATTTTTAAAATATCTAGCTCGATGCACTCAAAAATCTCGAATCCCAAACTTAGGTGTGCCGCTTGGCGTTTTATATGTAATACCTCAATTCCGAGCGCAATGGAACAGTCCCGAGACTTAATTTGAAGAAGATAGCTTTTAGAATCGAATTACATTTAGTTAATTCTTTTAATTAATTTCTACGCATTTCTAGCTCGCATGACCAAATAATACGTCCGGTTGCCACGAAATTCATTAACATACAATAATTCACTATTACGTATCCAACGAAACTAGTTTCGTCAAAATCCGAAATAGTGCCTCGGAATGGCTATTTTCACACGTTAATTAAAACGATTATTATAAAACAAGTTTAATCGTTTTTTGAATTCAAATCCAAAAGTTTACTATCTTCATTCATATCTAAATAAAATTTAAATCAACTTTCGAACTCATTTTCGTTCACATAAAATTCAATATTTAATTATTTATACAATTTCAAATATTCAAACAACCATTATATTTGACATTCAAGTTATTTATGTTATAAAATTAACTTTTCAATATTTAAAATCAATGAAATATTCCAAATTCAAATTAATGAAATTCTAGGTTGTTACACTTGATCCTTTATAAAAGCATACCCTAGTACTCATAGAAATGTACTTTAATATCATTCATCATTCCTCTATGGGTTCTTCTTATGGCTTGTGCACATATCTAACAAAATATTCCTAGGTTCTCACCTATACTCTTTACACTCTATAGGAATTCCTCATTGGTCCCCTATAGGTAGTCATCGCTATCTTCTTTATGGTTTACCTTTTACCCCGTCTTACCTAGGCAATCATTCTTATCGACTCCATATTTTAAGATTTTGATTGGGACCACGTCAAAAAAAAATTAAAAATTAAACTTAATTTTTTTAATCCTGGTGCTCTTATCTTTAAAAGTACAGCTTAAAAACTCTTTAGCAAATTCAAAAATAACCAGTGCCTAAACTTTTAAAACTATAATTAAATTTTTAAAAGTTCTTTTCCACCTTTTTCAGCTTTTACTTCTTGAAAATTGGGATTTTTATGCAAACCATTTATTAAATTTTCCATTTAAAACCTTAATTGTAATACCAAACCATTTTTTATATGTTCTTTATAGTATTTCCAAACATTCGTTGTAATTTTTAGATAATAAAAACTGGATTAGATAAGAATAACTCTTACTCTATCATTTTCTTATAACTTACATCATCTCCACCTTTAATCCTTGGTGGAGTCCCTAATATCATGTGAGGGGGTTTTTTAAAAGATACTTGCAATAAATGCGCAAAATAATGAAAAATGTTTGTTTTCCTTTTAATTTCCTATGTTTCTTCTAATTAGATTAATGGCATTAATTTTAGTATAATATCCTAACTTTATTTCTAACAATAATTTATATAAATTCCTATTATTATTTTTATTTGTATTTAATAATGCTATTTCTATTCAACTTTCCTCTACCTAAACTGTCCTCATTCCAATTGCTTGTTATCTTCTAAGCTAAATCATTGCACTGCATTTGTCTAATGCTTTTTATACCCAATTTCAAACTTGCACCACTTCCTATTATCCACCCCCGAAAATAATTTTCTAGGTTAATTTTTTCATCTTAGAAAATCAACTGGCTACATATGCTCTACTATTTTTTTTCAAAAGAATTACCCTTTTTACTTAAATTCATTTATTGTTATTTATGGTCTAACAACTTTTAAAGTTTCTATTAAAACTTTTCATTTAAGATAACAAAGTTATTTATATAATTTTTCAAAAATTTCATATATACTTACATTTCAAAAATAGGGTTTTTCAATTATAACGAATCGAATTTTCGACCTTCAAAAATCGACACTAGTACGTCCACCGTATTTCATACCGAATATTCAAGTGCCGGAAATACCAATTTGTAAGGGTGAAAGAAGAAGGAAAAAGATATAAGAAAACTAAACAACATAGAATCTCACAATGAAGCGAATAATATATAATATAACAATGATTTTTACAAAAAGAAAATATCTTTATTCATATATACAACATCACAGTACACTAGACTTATCCTAAATTTGGACAGTTATAGAAACATGTCCTTACATTGACAAACGCATAGACTCTATAATACAACGGAAGAAAAATATACGTGAATATGTCCTGACCATCCAGCTCCTTTCCAACTCCAAAGTATCTAACCAAAACTGAGAAAAATATGCTCGGTTTGACCCGAGCATTACATAGAGTAACGCCCGGGTCAGCTTGGTAAACCTGCATGAGTAAAACTCGATAACAAGTAACAGCCCAACTAATTTCAACATTTGAAAGCTTTTCAAACAAAGGGTATCTCATAAGAGCACATCGCACATAAATACAGACCAGTTTTTATCTTACGATAACCAAAACATTTTATATCAAAATCCACTAATATTATCATAGTGTCTAGATTTAAAGTAAATAGATAAAATAGCCAAAATGCTTGCATCTCACATTCCACCATACTAGGCTTTACAATTGAAAATGCAAGGCACGTATTGGAGAATAGATTCCAACTAATGATTGGGCTAACGGGGTATCGCCCGCTATAGTACAGCTCTAAAAAAATGTACCGAGGTTGTACCTAATGACCCTTGCCAACGCAGGACCGGCCTATCCCTTGCTGGATAGTACCAAATATATCATTACCCCAGTTGCTTTGCAGCCTTTAACTGAGTGCTCCTACATACAAGAATTCAATGATGATTATGTATACATCTAGAAGGGGGAGGATATACCCTAATGGGGGCGACCCATAGAGCCCTGCTGCAAATCCCCTATTTTAGTCATTCCCGGTTAATGAGGCTTGAGGCTACGTTTTACCTTTCTAAATTGTAATCCATCTTGGAATGCTAACACTGCCCTCCAGGCGTCAATGCAATGCCATCATTCATCTATACAAGTTCGTTCTGGGTCTGAGCGAAATTGAAGGCACTAACTCTACTACATCCATTTTGGAATCACCATCAGGATTAGTAGAATTAGCCCTTGCACTTCAATGAGCACCATCTTCAATTATCTTCAAGATACCTTCCACTCAGATGCATGTTTATTCGAAGTGGTTTTCATATACAAATCTGATTCCGGTCTCTCCATATCAACAACCGATAATTTCCTGCTGACTCATTCCTGGTTCTTTTGGACGTAAGTTTTCGAGTCCTCATCGGGGAACTCGAATTTACATTCACACTTCCTAACTCAAATTGAGTCAAACTTGGTAGTTGGTTATTTGACTATCAAATAAACAAACAACAACCAATTTGATTTGAGATTTATTTACCCATAGCAACCACTAAGCCTCAAAACATATCTTTGTTTAATAAGTCTCTTTTGAAAACATTCATATACTTATCTTTCTGACATAAGTATATTTACAAAACATTTGTAAGATTTCTCATTACCAAATCTCTAAAAGGATTTAATTACATTACTTAAATTAGAGAAAAGGATAACTCCAGGCATTATTCCTTCGGCGTAAAGTGTGGAATGGATGTTCCATAACACCATTTTTTAAAAGGTTGGCCTTGAGAAATCCAAACCTCAATTTCCTATTGTAATTATTTTCAATAAATTCTTTTATACATTTCCCTTATCCATCCATTTTTCTTTAACCCAGACTCGTTTACAAAACATTTATCAACTTCCATACTCATTTATGAGACTCTTTATAAATATTCAAACCCGGTTATACAATCTTCTTTATAAACTATCAAACCTTGTACAAAACTTCCCTTCATACACATCCAAACCCATTTATAAAATCTTTTTATAAACATTCAAAACTATTTCTAAAACTCCTTTTATAAATAACCCAAAATTATTCATAAACTGCTTTATATAATATTCAAAACAATTGTCAAATCATTCTTCAAATATCTTGTTCAAAATATAATAACCTTGAAGACCATTTTCAAAGAAAATTAAATATTAACCTTCGAAAACCAAACGGAGGCTTAATGACTATAATGGATCGTTAGATTTGGGTTTACTTATCCAAGTTATATCATGGGTATTACCTAACATCAAATATGTAAGGGATTCACACATAACATACAATCAATCATAGGTAGATGTCCAATTTACTAATATAAATACATCCATTATCAAGTGTAAATTTTTTACATATAGAAGTATATTCCATATGCTTAAGTTATCATGACCCACTTATCAAAATTAACTTCCTTATGTTTATCACGTTTCTAATATTCGGCATTTGTGTTAAACACAAGTCACTTACTTCCCATAAAACGTGTCAGTGTTTTATAATCACTACTTTAATTCATTTGGCTATTTAATGGTCCAGATGAGAGATCCTTTGATTTAAAATCAACTGATCTTAAAAAACAAAGTTGAGTTAAAATATAACGATTAAGTTTAAAAATAGCTTTGAAAAGGTTAAAGTATACTCAATTAGCTTAAACCCTAATTATATCTTAATTAAATCAATATTAGTTCATAATTAAATTTTAATTAACTTAATGAACTTGGCTAAGTTCTAATTAACTTCTGAATGTATCTTAGTTAAGGTTTAAACAATTCATTACTAGTTAAACCTTAATTAATTAAAAATTAATTAAATAATCACTTAAGTAAATAATAATGAATTAATTTAATTAAATAACAATTAACCATTTAATTACTTATTAACTTCATAAATCACTAATTAAAAACTTTATTAATCACTAATTAATCATTAATCTTCCTTAAGTGTTACTTAACCCTAATCACTTACTTAATTACTAATTAAGTGCTAATTATTTTTAATTAATTTATTAAATAACAATATTAATTTAGTTAAACTTAATCACTTTTTATGTTACTAATTAAGTTTGGAAAATTTTTGCAAAACAATTTCAAAAGAAAACGTTTTAAAACGAAAATCGAAAATTTAATCAAACCGCGTTCATAGCGACTATGGCTATGAGCATGGTTCGCTTAAACATACTTTAAGAGAAAACACTTGCTTATTCTTTTCTATTTCATGTTTAGAAACATAAATTTTAAAGTTTTTGAGACTTAGAAACAAAGATAAAACTTTGAAACAATTTCCAAACCATAAAACAAGAAAACATAGTCATTTATTTCGAATCGGATCTCACGTTGGTCGCAACACACAAAGTTGATAACTTTGTTTCAACTCAACATACTTTGGTTCTTTGATCACAACCAACATCCATATTACCATACTTTTAACATTACAGTGAAACAAATATATAAACATAAGATTATATGCTTACTAACTCGACAACATCACATTCAAATCTTAAATTCAACACCAAAAGCAAACATCCATCAAATCACCATCAACCAACATAATAACCATTCAATTTTTTCGTATACTATCACACAATAACATATAATAATAAAGTCTAAAACCTTTTCAAAATAAAGTAGTTTACTCATTGAAACTCCGCAAACACAAAGCGAACTTCGACTAGACCTAGAAAACTACGCTCGAGCTTCTAAGAGTGAAGATTTTCCCGGGGTTTAGGATTCCAAAAGGGCTCTCCTTGGTGATGTGATAGCTTGGCCTATGGCGTGGGGGCTTAGCCTGGTGGTGTGTGCTTAGATTTTGGGTTGTGAAGGTTTATAGAACTTGTAGAAGTGTTATAGTACGAAAAGAAGCGATTTCGAGCTAAAGAAGTGGATTTTACTTTTGAGCTTTGGAAGCCATGGAATTTTTTTGGAGAGGAAGTTTAGAAAATGAAGAAAAGAATGTAAATGAAAATATGTGTGTGAGAGTATGTATTTATAGATGAAAGAAAGTAGTAAAATTACCATTTTAACCTTAGTTTAAAATATCCTAACATGTCATTATTTTGACAAGACACATCACTGCCTTTCTCCCTCTCATATGTCACATCCCCCTCCACTCTAGTCACATTCCCTAGGACATGATGGATAATGATGATTTCACTTAAAGAAATGATAAGAGATAATGATACGTACTTAGTATATATAAGTTATTAGTTTAAAACCATGTCTTGTCACATCACTTGCTAGACATAATTAACATAAGATAATATACTATTAGTGTATTAATGTTATTTGGTTAATTAACTGTTATATATATGTGTGTGTGTGTATAGTGCACAAATACGACCAACATTCTCGACAACTTTCCGGTGTTGAAAAGTCGAAATTCCGGAAAACATTCTTCGGTCACATTTTCTATTTTTCTACGAACTATCTATTTTGGCAAAAAAAAATTAAAAACTATTTCACCATCATTATTAAATAATTAAAACAGGTTTATTTGTAAATAAAAACCCATTTATTTCATATTTAAATTTCACTTGAATTTCCAAGAATTATATAAAACTGATGATATCAACGGTCGATGTCATAAACATTTTATTTTCAAAAAACAAAAAAAAATTATTTCATAATCTTGTTTGAAAACATATATTAGTGTATGATTCTAGAACCGTGCACAATTCTTATTGTTTAAAAGTAGTTTTATTGACAAAACGATTTCCGGCTGTTTTGGCGGTATTTTACCTAGAACAATATTTACAAATTTCCAATATTTTACCTGGGTAATTTTTCAGCGGATATTTTTCCCAAACAAAATAACTATTATTATTTATCACTTAAAACATGATTATTTCTTACTTTTAAATCCGTGTCTAAATATTTTAAAAATAAATATAATTTATCAAACTGATAAATTTATGGGTCTTTGCTTTCTTCCTCACTTAAAAAAATTTCGTTCCCGAAATTATACCATAACCCTATTCGTAGAAATAATTAAAACTATTCATCAATTAGTATGGTGTACAAAGACCATTCCGGTGTAAGAATCTGGTTTGATCACTCGTTCGAGTAAATAACTTCATTTCCGAACTAGTATCCCTCACTCGAGTTCCTAGTGCGAACTTTGATCGGGCTGCTTAATTAGAAACCTCTGTTCTCCTTGCCTAGCTATAAACTATGATAGACAACCTTTGGCTCCATGTGACGACCCGGGCTTCTGACCCCAGAAATCCGTTTCGTCTTGAAGAAAGAAAGGGATGAGAAAATAGAAAAGATAGAGAAGAAAGAACAACAACATCAGAATCTCACAGCGGAATGGAACAAAATATAATAGATCACATAACTATTACATAATTTTACATATATCAGAGTTACACAGATCATACAACAC
The DNA here is from genome assembly GCA_030765085.1 of Allium cepa. Lineage (NCBI taxonomy): Eukaryota > Viridiplantae > Streptophyta > Magnoliopsida > Asparagales > Amaryllidaceae > Allium > Allium cepa. The sequence goes on from CM060929.1 coordinate 497,300,969, forward strand.
ATACTAGACAGTTATAAATACTTGTCTAGTTATACAAGTCAATATACAATACAGATAAACAACTCAGAGATATCAACACAGCGGAACACTATATATATATATATATCTACAACGTAGAAGCCTCCTGCTCCATAGCTCCTCCAGAATTCGTCAAAGCTAACCTGAATCCCTTGGCTACCCGTAAAAATTTGGGTACCCGAGAGTTTAGGAAAAACAAAAATAAACTCCGGGTCAGACATGGGTCTGTATGAGTAACAGATTAAAGTTGCTTAACTTTGAAAAAAAACATTTGAAAACAAAAGGTATCACGTAAGACTTCCCACGAATAAATATGGGTAAGTTTTTACCTTACGCTAACCAAAACATTTGATAGGAAATTCTATGATATTATAATAGGTCTAGGGTTTTCAAGTAAATAGAAAATAGCCTAAATTGTTACATTCATTAAATTCCAGCTACTAGCCACAAAAGTGGGTAATACAATCAAAACCGTTGGCACTTATTGGATTTTGGATTCCATACAATGGCAGGGCTACTGGGGTACCGCCCGTCACAGTACGTGGCCTAGATCAACGTACCGAGGATCACTTCCGACCCCCTGCAACACAAGGCCAGAACCATTCCTTACTGAATAGTCCCGAACAAGACAACCTCGACAGTTGGAGCTCACAACTGTCCACACAGCCGAATAAAAAGGGACATCTAGACAGGGGAAAATCTTGTCCTGCTTGGGCATGACCCACCTAACCTTGCTGCACCTCCCCTGTTTTAGCCATTCCCGGTTGATGAGGCTTGAGGCTACGATTACCTTTAGAGAACACATTTCTTAGAACGCTCATCGCCCACCTGACGATGGTTTGTAAGCATTCAATCCATACAAGTTCGTTCCAGGTTCGAACGAAACCGAAGGCATTATCTCGTTACACTCATTTTGGAATCTCCCTCAGAGTTGACGACGATAACCCTTGCATTTCAGAATCTTCATCTTCACTTCAGATTCACGACCTATCGTTAATTTGAATCGATGTGGTTTTCGGATGTTCCAAATATGGAAAACCCGATCCCGGTCTCATCGAAATCCAAAACGTGTCTTTTAAGGCCAAGTTGTTTTAAAGTTTAAAACAATTCAATTCAATTATCCATTTACTCATAGATAGATAATTCACAATATCATAATAGATAGTCAACATCAACATAAACAGATAATCAATATTATCACTACAAACAGATAATGCATATTATCATCATAATAGATAATTCATATTATCATCATATTTAAATCAAAGCATCCATATCACATAGCATCAATTTCTCATATCTGAGATCTTAAATCATTCAAGGTAAATAATTTCATCCATCCATATATAAGCAACCATATAAGCTATAATTAATTTAAAATGAATTAAATTAATTATATCATTTCTAATTACTTTAAAGTAAATTAAATTAATTACTTCACCATTTTAAATCTTGCTTATATAATTATTAATCAGTTGTCAATCAGTTAATAGATCATTCACTAATTATTCGTTTCAATTAATCACACTTGATTGATTAACAATTAATTATATTCAAGTAATCACCCTTTAATTATTTTCACAAATTAATTATCTTATCTAAATACAGAAATTAACCTTAAATTACAAACATTACATTACTTCTTAATTACTCTAATTAAGTACTCTTAATTACTTATTATTGATTAAATAATCTAAATTTATCATCCCATCATTAATTATATCAATTAATGATTTCTAATTACATTTTAACTAATTCCCTGTTTTAAATTAATTACCTTAAGTAATTAATCTTCAATTAAACCACATTTATTAATCACTTCTGATTAAAACCATTCAGTAATTAACTATCTTTAATTACTCCATCAAATAAATTAATTACTCCTTAATTAATTTTCTCTAATTAATCCCCTGATTAATTATATAAAGTAATTATATTCCAATTACTTTCATTATTAAATCACCCTCAGTTAATTACACCCAGTAATTATCATCAATTACTTCCCTAAATAATAATACTTATCTCGTCATCATATGATATATTAAATTAATTAAACTTAATTAATTAACTTAAACAATTCATATTAAATAGAATTGATTACAATGAGTAATTAATTCCTTAATTACTTCCGTTAAGTAATTATACTTAACAATTCACAATTGCTTATCTTAAATAAATAATTTAATTAATTATTAAAAATAATCCCATTAATTGATTATTTCATAATTTTAGTTAATGACCTTGATTAACTATTTACAATTCTTTAATTACCTTTCCTAAAGTAATTAACTAAAATTTATTATCAATTACATTTTTATTAATATTAATGATCATTAATTAATCCCTCACTTAATTCATTAATTGATTGCTAATCATTAATTTAAAATTAAACCAATGATTTCTTAATTACCAATTAATTTACCTTAAATTAATTAACTTATATCTTATTTAAATAAATTTAACTCTTAATTTCTAAGTTAATTAATTCTAGTCATTAATTATCCATTTAGTTAACTTTACTTTTAAACTTCATTTTAAATTTAAGATTTAAAATGAAATCAAATTAATCTTATCAATTCCAAACTCCTTTTTTGTTTTACAACTTAAAGAATAGTTATCTTAAAATAGAAGATTAAAGGAATTTACACACGGTTTCATTTTGAATTCAAATCAAATTTAAAAATTCTCTTTATCATTCAAATTTGTTTAAAACAAATTTTAAATTTAATAAACTTTATTTATTTAAAAACTTGGATTCACTACTTTTGAAATCAACTTAACTTGATTTAAACATTGTTTAAATATCTATTTTTCATTTTAAAAAAAAAACCAGTTTTAAAATTTTATAAAACTTACAGTTTTAAAAAAACCTGTAACTAAATACCTGAGATAAACAAAAAACTTCTTCGAGCAAACCCCAAATTTCTTTGGGTCAACACTCGAATCACTCGAGTGAAACTCGAGCATCAATCCGCCTTTTTAAAGTGGTTACAAATCGTTTAAAATTTTAAAACTTTATTCTATTTTAACTGAGATTCAAACTTCTTTCGAATCCAAACTCATCTTTTATTTAAATACCTATGTTAAACATTCATTTCCCATTTTAAAACCCCAGCTTAAAGAATATTAAACTTTACAGGTTTTAAAACCTGTTACAACTTACCCAGGTCCCCCCTACATTACTCCGAGTCAAGCTCGAACGTGCATCGAGTTCGCGTGAAGTTTTCCTCGAGTCAAATCCTTAAAAACTCGACTACCCCCTACTCTTGAAAACACAGCACCCATTCATGAACACCGTGCATATGCACGGTGGTTCCCACCACCATTGATCGCCTATGGTGATCGCACCCTGACAGAGAACAACTCAGCAACCACCTCAACCCTCAATCGAACTTCCATTCTCAAAAAATCAAAAAAAGGAGACCTCGACCAAACCTGAAAACTCAAAAAAATTACCTACTGGAACCTGTCATCGCATCACCCTTCGATCCTCCGGCCACTGTAAACTCTGCAACTCCGACTACGACCTTACCCACGACCACACTTTCATCCATCGAAACCCCGTTGCACTCGATCCATCCAATCAACCATGGGGTTCGATTCTTTAAACACAGCAAAACTTAGGGTTCCAAACGAAAATCACCTACCGCGATTTCCCTTATGAACTTCCCACCACCGCCATATTTTTCCGAGCATCTACACTCACCCCTCCATCACCAAACACGATCCCAAACTCTACCAACCCAAGGATCACCAGAGATCACTCAAAGAAAGAAATTCCCACAAACCCGAACTGCTCTCGAACCTTAAATCGAAAAATTAAAATTTTTGCTTTAAAAATCATGTCATACCTCACTAATTCAGATTTCATACCTGAATTCGCGAATTATGATAATAAATTTTTGACTTATGTTGACATTGCTTTGTATTTTCTTCATTTTCAGAGACAATACCATTTGTTTTAACTTAAAAAAAAAATTCTAAACCTAGACTACTAACGAATCAAACAGATTTTGTTTAAATCTTATATCCTAACTTAGATTAGGCGATGAGATATTGATTTGTGAATGAATCTCGAGCTAAAAAAATAAAAGAGTGATATCAGAGAGGTTATAGAAGATAAACACATACACCTTTCACATATCTATATATATGCAGAAAATTCATCAAACATTTATATTTCATACTAATACACATATATTCCAAAACAAATCATACAATTAAGGTAAATCCAAAGCTTTAAAAATGTGATGTTACTCACATGCTTTAGAGAGGATGAACAGAGCACTGTTCTTTAAAACTGGAAAAATACTTTGCTTTGATCTCCCTACTAATCATCTTGCTTTTGATTGTTGAAGTTTTATGACATTGTTTGAGTTTGTAAAAATGAAAATTTACTTATGTTTTCTGGTTTGCTAAGTTTTGAACAGAGAGTATTGCATATAAATATAAGCCAGACAAGCTTGTGCAGGAAGATGTAGTTTGTTCAGGTTATATTATTTATTTAGTTATTTTTAAGTCAGAGATATTTTTTTTTACATTTCGCCTGAAATGATATGTATACATCTCTAGTAGACCCAATGGTGTGCTAATATTAAATGCTACAAAGTACTTTATGTTTCAACATATCTGGTTTTGCATGTATTAAGATATTTCTCTTTTGTCTTATTTTATAACTTTGCTTAGCTGGTTTCTTACTTGTCTGGTTTGCTTATTTCACTTCATGTACATAATGTTTTCTTTTGCACTTTGTTTATTTTTATGTTTGTATATAGATATATCTGTTCTTGTTCAGCATACTACTCTACAGGTTACATATTTTGTCTGGCTTGTTTTATACTTTAGGTACAAAATGTAAAGTTGTTTTAGTCTTTACTTATTTATTTTACAAGTTACAAATATTTACAGGCCTAGTTTTACTTATTTTTAAACTTTAACTATCAAATACTTAATTTGCTGATTATTAATTCGCTCTGACCTTAGCAAAAGATGCTGCAGAAGGAGATCTTAATGTTTATTTTCATACTTATGCTAATATCATAGATGTTTATGTATTTATACTCATTTTAATACCATACATTTAATTTATGTTTGTGTTTAATATATTTTAAGATTTGTTTTATTTTAAACATGTTTGAAAGATGCTATTTCAAATTTACAAATCATAGCTTTCCTATAAAATTCACATACATAAATTTAAGATAACAAATTTTTTATTTATATTAGAAATCCATTTGTATAACATTACACCATTAATATTGTTTAAATTTAACTCATGATTAAATTAAAAATAATTTCCAAAATAAATTATCTCTTTATTAATCAATTGCTTATTTTATCAAGCTATTTTAAAAAGAACAAACAAACCTTTTTATTTAAATTTAAACTTAAGCTAAAATCAATTTTAAACAATTAAGTTTTTATCTTGAGTATTTTAAAGTCATATGGTTATTTATTTAATAGCTTAATATCAAATTAAACCCAATTTTTAATTTATCAAAACTATTAGAATACGAAAACAGACCTATATATATTAAATTTAAACAAAGATTATCTATTTAAAATATATACAGGTATGTATATATTCAAATACAAAATAATTTATTAGCCTTTAAAATAGATTATCAGTTTAAATATTTATTTTAAAGAAGATTATTAAATTTAATTCAACTTTATTATTAACAATATGATCAAATCAATTAAATTTTGACATAAATTATTAAATTGTTATTGTCAAAATTTCCGGGATATCACATTCTTCCCCCCTTAAAGAATTTCGTCCCCGAAATTTAAAACAAAGGTTATTTAATAATTTAATTAAAGATTTAATATTGAAACACAAGCATATATCAATCATAGCAACCAATTCATCCAAACAACCAAATCTAATTGTCCAGATAAAAATTCTAAATAGAATTTTCTCGAGTTTCCCCAAATATAATATTGGGATACTCGTTCTACAGAATCCAAACAAAACAATATTACTAAGCTACTGAGTTCTCACTCACCTGGATCTACAAAACAAATCAAAATATCAGACCAAACTCAAGTCTGACTCAACAACCGAAACTCTCTGAACTGCTGACTCTACAATCAAAGATAGATCTTACACGTACTCCCTCAGAGATACGTGAAACACAACGAATTCCAGTTATCCAAACTGGCAATCCACTCCTGAAACCAAACACTTATCCAAAATCAAATCTCCGATTACGGACTCCAAATTTCTTCGTTTCTTATCCACAAAGCTCTTCGGACGATTCTGGGCTGCCTACATCCTTACTGATCAGCTCAACACTTGCTGATATCCTTAGAAACAAATTGATCCAAAAACAATCCAACAAAATGATCTTTCCAAGATTATCTTCAAAAATCAGATCACAACTCAATTCCAAAATCAAGAGACTGATCTTACTTCTTCTCATATGGAAAGATAATACAGATGCATTTCAATCTGGTCTTAAGATCCTGAAAAAATTCCAGTAGAAACTCTCTAATCCAAAACAATGCAAATTCTAGTTGTTTCCACACCAAACAGCTGCCACCATGCTTCCACCGCGCAACTCTGATCAGAGTAGGTGAAAATGCTGATGATGATCTCGAGGACGAACTGGACAACACATCATTGAACTATGGTGCAACAGATCCTTAAAAGAAATTCAGAAGTTCCTTCAAAACTCGAGCTGCTTTACCCAACTCATTCTCATAAAATCATCTTACAACTGAGCTGAACCATTGGCACCACTCCTGGAATCCAGTCGATACCAAACTCAATCTTCAGACACGGACAAAACTCTGACTTCCTGAAGACATCCAGAAAAATCAGATAATCAAAGAGAAACTCAACAATCTCAAGTCACCTTTGCGATCAATCTAGCCCAATACCAAAGAAAAACTGTTCTCTCTTTACCAAACAGAACAGCCTACGCTTAATTAGCCAATCCATCGAAGAAACGGGTCTGCTTAATTACTTCTAAATTCTATCCCAGAAAAAATGCTAAGCCAGAAGATCTCTTGCCAACACTGGGAACATTCCAAGCTGCACTGCTGACTCAGATGCCAGGACTTCCTATCCAAAGCTCTTCGAGAAACTCAGACCTCGAACCAAACAGAAACATTCTACTGAACTCAGCCCCAACACCGAAACAGATACACTTCCTTAACTGATTCCAAAGAAACATCTTCGGAGACTTCCATAGTCACTGTGTCTCATCACACAGCTACTACATCCAGAGGTAAGATATCCGGACTTGCTCATGTCAAACCGATAGTCCAAACTCTAGCTCATCCAAACTTACGCTTCAAAAATGAACTCCGAACCTTAACTGGTTTCCTTTAGAGATCGATGAAATCCTTACATCACCCAAAGCTCCCTCGAGACGGTAATAGGTCTACAGTCTCGACAAATATACTTCCAACCTCAAATATTCATACTCCAACCATTGGTAGTCGTGTTACACACACCACTACCCTATCTATCCTTATAACTTATATTGGATAACCCGGACCGGTAACCCAACAAATAGGTAGAAATAAATATAAATATATATTACAAAATTACAAATACGTTCTCTCAAGATAGAAATCACTCAAGAGCCTAGGTATTCACTCAACCTAGCGCTCTGATACCAACTGTGACGACCCGGGCTTCAAACCCTAGAAATCCGTTTCGTCTTGAAGAAAGAGAGGGATGAGAAAATAGAAAAGATAGAGAAGAAAGAACAATAACATCAGAATCTCACAGCGGAATGGAACAAAATATAATAGATCACATAACTATTACATAATTTTACATATATCAGAGTTACACAGATCATACAACACATACTAGACAGTTATAAATACCTGTCTAGTTATACAAGTCAATATACAATACAGATAAACAACTCAGAGATATCAACACAGTAGAACACTATATATATATATATATATATATATATATATACACACACACACACAACGTAGAAGCCTCATGCTCCATAGCTCCTCCAGAATTCGTCAAAGCTAACCTGAATCCCTTGGCTACCCGTAAAAATTTGGGTACCCGAGAGTTTAGGAAAAACAAAAATAAACTCCGGGTCAGACATGGGTCTGGTATGAGTAACAGATTAAAGTTGCTTAACTTTGAAAAAAAACATTTGAAAGCAAAAGGTATCACGTAAGACTTCCCACGAATAAATATGGGTAAGTTTTTACCTTACGCTAACCAAAACATTTGATAGGAAATTCTGTGATATTATAATAGGTCTAGGGTTTTCAAGTAAATAGAAAATAGCCGAAATTGTTACATTCATTAAATTCCAGCTACTAGCCACAAAAGTGGGTAATACAATCAAAACACTTGGCACTTATTGGATTTTGGATTCCATACAATGCCATGGCTACTAGGGTACCGCCCGTCACAGTACGTGGCCTAGATCAACGTACCGAGGATCACTCCCGACCCCCTGCAACACAAGGCCGGAACCATTCCTTACTGAATAGTCCCGAACAAGACAACCCCGATAGTTGGAGCTCACAACTGTCCACACAGCCGAATAAAAAGGGACATCTAGATAGGGGAAAATCTTGTCCTGCTTGGGCATGACCCACCTAACCTTGCTGCACCTCCCCTGTTTTAGCCATTCCCTGTTGATGAGGCTTGAGCCTACGATTACCTTTAGAGAACACATTTCTTAGAATGCTCATCTCCCACCTGACGATGGTTTGTAAGCATTCAATCCATACAAGTTCGTTCCGGGTTCGAACGAAACCGAAAGCATTATCTCGTTACACTCATTTTGGAATCACCCTCAGAGTTGACGACGATAACCCTTGCATTTCAGAATCTTCATCTTCACTTCAGATTCACGACCTATCGTTAATTTGGAATCGATGTGGTTTTCGGATGTTCCAAATATGGAAAACCCGATCCCGGTCTCATCGAAATCCAAAACGTGTCTTTTAAGGCCGAGTTGTTTTAAAGTTTAAAACAATTCAATTCAATTATCCATTTACTCACAGATTGATAATTCACAATATCATAATAGATAGTCAACATCAACATAAACAGATAATCAATATTATCACTACAAACAGATAATGCATATTATCATCATAATAGATAATTCATATTATCATCATATTTAAATCAAAGCATCCATATCACATAGCATCAATTTCTCATATCTGAGATCTTAAATCATTCAAGGTAAATAATTTCATCCATCCATATATAAGCAACTATATAAGCTATAATTAATTTAAAATGAATTAAATTAATTATATCATTTCTAATTACTTTAAAGTAAATTAAATTAATTACTTCACCATTTTAAATCTTGCTTATATAATTATTAATCAGTTGTCAATCAGTTAATAGATCATTCACTAATTATTCGTTTCAATTAATCACACTTGATTGATTAACAATTAATTATATTCAAGTAATCACCCTTTAATTATTTTCACAAATTAATTATCTTATCTAAATACAGAAATTAACCTTAAATTACAAACATTACATTACTTCTTAATTACTCTAATTAAGTACTCTTAATTACTCTAATTAAGTACTCTTAATTACTTATTATTGGTTAAATAATCTAAATTTATCATCCCATCATTAATTATATCAATTAATGATTTCTAATTACATTTTAATTAATTCCCTATTTTAAATTAATTACCTTAAGTAATTAATCTTCAATTAAACCACATTTATTAATCACTTCTGATTAATACCATTCAGTAATTAACTATCTTTAATTACTCCATCAAATAAATTAATTACTCCTTAATTAATTTTCTCTAACTAATCCCCTGATTAATTATATAAAGTAATTATATTCCAATTACTTTCATTATTAAATCACCCTCAGTTAATTACACCCAGTAATTATCATCAATTACTTCCCTAAATAATAATACTTATCTCGTCATCATATGATATATTAAATTAATTAAACTTAATTAATTAACTTAAACAATTAATATTAAATAGAATTAATTACAATGAGTAATTAATTCCTTAATTACTTCTGTTAAGTAATTATACTTAACAATTCACTATTGCTTATCTTAAATAAATAATTTAATTAATTATTAAAAATAATCCCATTAATTGATTATTTCATAATTTTAGTTAATGACCTTGATTAACTATTTACAATTCTTTAATTAGCTTTCCTAAAGTAATTAACTAAAATTTATTATCAATTACATTTTTATTAATATTAATGACTCATTAATTAATCCCTCACTTAATTCATTTATTGATTGCTAATCATTAATTCAAAATTAAACCAATGATTTCTTAATTACCAATTAATTTACCTTAAATTAATTAACTTATATCTTATTTAAATAAATTTAACTCTTAATTTCTAAGTTAATTAATTCTAGTCATTAATTATCCATTTAGTTAACTTTACTTTTAAACTTCATTTTAAATTTAAGATTTAAAATGAAATCAAATTAATCTTATCAATTCCAAACTCCTTTTTTATTTTACAACTTAAAGAATAGTTATCTTAAAATAGAAGATTAAAGGAATTTACACACGGTTTCATTTTGAATTCAAATCAAATTTAAAAGTTCTCTTTATCATTCAAATTTGTTTAAAACAAAATTTAAATTTAATAACTTTATTTATTTAATAACGGGGATTCACTACTTTTGAAATCAACTTAACTTGATTTAAATATTGTTTAAATATCTATTTTTCATTTTTTTTTTAAAAACCCAGTTTTAAAATTTTATAAAACTTACATTTTTAAAAAAACCTGTAGCTAAAATACCTGAGATAAACAAAAAACTTCTTCGAGCAAACCCCAAATTTCTTCGGGTCAACACTCGAATCACTCGAGTGAAACTCGAGCATCAATCCCCTTTTTTAAAGTGGTTACAAATCGTTTAAAATTTTAAAACTTTATTCTATTTTAACTGATATTCAAACTTCTTTCGAATCCAAACTCATCTTTTATTTAAATACCTATGTTAAACATTCATTTCCCATTTAAAAACCCTAGCTTAAAGAATATTAAACTTTACAGGTTTTAAAACCTGTTACAACTTACCCAGGTCCCCCCCCCCCTACATTACTCCGAGTCAAGCTCGAACGTGCATCGAGTTCGCGTGAAGTTTTCATCGAGTCAAATACTTAAAAACTCGACTACCCCCTACTCCTGAAAACACAGCACCCATTCATGAACACCGTGCATATGCACGGTGGTTCCCACCACCATTGATCGCCTACCGTCATCGCACCCTGACAGAGAACAACTCAGCAACCACCTCAACCCTCAATCGAACTTCCATTCTCAAAAAATCAAAAAAAGGAGACCTCGACCAAACCTGAAAACTCAAAAACATTACCCACTGGAACCTGTCATCACCTCACCTTCGATCCTTCGGCCACTGTAAACTCTGCAACTCCGGCTACGACCTTACCCACGACCACACTTTCATCCATCGAAACCCCGTTGCACTCGATCCATCCAATCAACCGTGGGGTTCGATTCTTTAAACATAGCAAAACTTAGGGTTCCAAACGAAAATCACCTACCGCGATTTCCCTGATGAACTTCCCACCACCGCCATATTTTTCTGAGCATCTACACTCACCCCTCCATCACCAAACACGATCCCAAACTCTACCAACCCAAGGATCACTAGAGATCACTCAAAGAAAGAAATTCCCACAAACCCGAACTGCTCTCGAACCTTAAATCAAAAAATTAAAATTTTTGCTTTAAAAATCATGTCATACCTCACTAATTCAGATTTCATACCTGAATTCGCGAATTATGATAATAAATTTTTGACTTATGTTGACATTGCTTTGTATTTTCTTCATTTTCAGAGACAATACCATTTGTTTTAACTTAAAAAAATTATAAACCTAGACTACTAACGAATCAAACAGATTTTGTTTAAATGTTATATCCTAACTTAGATTAGGTGATGAGATATTGATTTGTGAATGAATCTCGAGCTAAAAAAAATAAAAGAGTGATATCAGAGAGGTTACAGAAGATAAACACATACACCTTTCACATATCTATATATATATGCAGAAAATTCATCAAACATTTATATTTCATACTAATACACATATATTCCAGAACAAATCATACAATTAAGGTAAATCCAAAGCTTTAAAAATGTGATGTTACTCACATGCTTTAGAGAGGATGAACGGAGCATTGTTTTTTCAAACTGGAAAAATACTTTGCTTTGATCTCCCTACTAATCATCTTGCTTTTGATTGTTGAAGTTTTATGACATTGTTTGAGTTTGTAAAAATGAAAATTTACTTATGTTTTCTGGTTTGCTAAGTTTTGAACAGAGAGTATTGCATATAAATATAAGCCAGATAAGCTTGTGCAGGAAGATGTAGTTTGTTCAGGTTATATTTTTTTTTTTTTAAGTCAGAGATTTTTTTTTTTTACATTTCGGCTGAAATGATATGTATACATCTCTAGTAGACCAAATGGTGTGCTAATATTAAATGCTACAAAGTACTTTATGTTTCAACATATCTGGTTTTGTATGTATTAAGGTATTTCTCTTTTGTCTTATTTTCTAACTTTGCTTACCTGGTTTCTTACTTGTCTGGTTTGCTTATTTCACTTCATGTACATAATGTTTTCTTTTGCACTTTGTTTATTTTTATGTTTGTATATAGATATATATGTTCTTGTTCGGCATACTACTCTACAGGTTACATATTTTGTCTGGCTTGTTTTATACTTTAGGTACAAAATGTAAAGTTGTTTTAGTCTTTACTTATTTATTTTACAAGTTACAAATATTTACAGGCCTAGTTTTAATTATTTTTAAACTTTAACTATCAAATACTTAATTTGCTGATTATTAATTTATTTTCATACTTATGCTAATATCATAGATGTTTATGTATTTATACTCATTTTAATACCATACATTTAATTTGTGTTTGTGTTTAATATATTTTAAGATTTGTTTTATATTAAACATGTTTGAAAGATGCTATTTCAAATTTACAAATCATAGCTTTCCTATAAAATTCACATACATAAATTTAAGATAACAAATTTTTTATTTATATTAGAAATCCATTTGTATAACATTACACCATTAATATTGTTTAAATTTAACTCATGATTAAACTAAAAATAATTTCCAAAATAAATTATCTCTTTATTAATCAATTGCTTATTTTATCAAGCTATTTAAAAAAGAACAAACAAACCTTTTTATTTAAATTTAAACTTAAGCTAAAATCAATTTTAAACAATTAAGTTTTTATCTTGAGTATTTTAAAGTCATATGGTTATTTATTTAATAGCTTAATATCAAATTAAACCCAATTTGTAATTTATCAAAACTATTAGAATAAGAAAACAGGCCTATATATATTAAATTTAAACAAAGATTATCTATTTAAAATATATACAGGTATGTATATATTCAAATACAAAATAATTTACTAGCCTTTAAAATAGATTATCAGTTTAAATATTTATTTTAAAGAAGATTATTAAATTTAATTCAACTTTATTATTAACAATATGATCAAATCAATTAAATTTTGACATAAATTATTAAATTGTTATTGTCAAAATTTTCGGGATATCACACTCCACATAGGAACCCTCATCAATGCTCGCCATCAAAAATCGGGCGATAAATCCCTTTTAGGAATGGTGTGAAATACTTCAAGTCATGTACTCGAATCTTGGATTGAGAATTATGTGAAAATGAGAAATGATCTACGTACAACCTACGTACTAATCCCATTGGTTCCTATTTCCCAAGATTAAACTTCCCTTTTTAAAGAATCACCATTTTACTTAAGAACGCTATTTAAGTTTATTAACATTATAACTCAAATTCATTTTAGTATGATACTCTTCTATATCCGAAAGAGTATGTAGAATTTCAAATCTTAAATTGGTTTTACTTAATCTAGGATGTTCAACAAATTTAAAACTTAATTTATTAACCCATTCTTAATAATGACATCATTTTATTTTTAAAACTTTGTTCTTTTAAGGAATTAGAGAACACAATACCTAGGTTTTATTTCAAAAACCTTTCAAAAGCATACATAGAGCCCGAGTAACTAAGAAATAATACCAAGAAGCTGGGTACTGCCAAACAGTATTATATATCTCTTTTACTAAGTAAGGAAATACTCCAGAGAAGTGTTTACCATTCGAACACATCTCATATCCATTTTTAGTCATTTCCAAGACACTCGAACTAGTTAATCATAAAAATATTCTTTCTTCACAAATTCCCTTTTGAAACAATATTATTTATAGATAAATGGTTCTTTAATAAAATCATCCACCAGCTTTGGATTCATTCGGATTAGAACTCGTTTCGATTGTACAATAACAAAGAGGATAATTTACTAAGTGCGCTATCATATATGCCTAAGCAAACATTCGAATGTTACTTAGAAGATAATTTCGATTATCACGAAGCAGATCGAAACTCCTTCTCGAACTGTCCAAAGAAAACTTTACTTTCAAATCCATTTTAAAATATTTATATCTTAAAATCTCTTTAAATACAACCACTACAACTTTTCCAAAATCATTTAAACCTTTATCAAAGCCATCGGCATTTAATATTCTCACAATCCTTTTCATTTTTATAAGGTCTCTAAAGATTTTCTTTTAAACTAAACATATTCTATTCTAAATCCAATTTTAACCCTATATCTTATCGATAACTATATAGATTTTTGAAAATCATTCTTTTATATATAAAATATATCATTGGTAAAATTATTTCATTCACAAATTTTAAAACAATATTATGTCAAATGGACTTGTTCAAGTGTTTAGGAAATCTCTATTGATAACGTTGGCCAAATGCATCGACCGAAATTCTTAAGCCACTCAACAGATCAAACAACACAATATAAAACATTTTAACTCACTAACAAACACACACTCATATTTATAATGCACTCTGACACATTCTAGGGTCTCACTTACCCAATTCCAAATGAGTTTACCCCTACCAGGGCCAAGGTTCTCGCTTGACCTTCAGCTCTGATACCTAGTGTAACGAACCTGATTTTCGACCCTCAAAAATCGACACTTAACACATCCACTGTATTACATGCTGAACATTCAAGTGCCAAAAATACCGATTTGCTAGGATGAAAGAAGAAGGCATAAGATAGAAGAAAACTACATAGCATAGAATCACACAACACAGTGAATAATATATGATATAACAATGATCTTTACAAAAAAACATCTTTATTTATATATACAACATCAGAGTACACTAGACTTATCCTAAGTTTGGATCCTTATAGAAATCTGTCCTTACATTGACAAACATATAGACTCTATAGTACAATGGAAGAAAAATATACGTGAATACGTCTTGACCATCCAGCTCCTCTCCAACTCCAAAGTATCTAGCCAAACCTAGAAAAGACATGCTCGGTCTGACCCAAGCACATGAAATAATGCCTGGGTTAGTCTAGTAAAACAGCGTGAGTAAAACTTGATAACAAGTAACAACCAAACTAATTTCTACATTTGAAATTTTTTCAAAGAAAGAGTATCACGTAAGACCACAGCGCACATAAAAACGAATGGGTTCTTACCTTATGATAACCAAAACATTTTATATCAAAATTAGTGATGTTATAGTAGTGTTTAGGTTGAAGTAAGTAGACAAAATAATTGAACTGCTTGCATCTCACATTCCAACATACTACAATAGGAAACGTAAGGAACGTATTGGAGATTGGATTCCAACTAGTGACTGGGCTACCGGGGTACCGCCTGCCACAGTACACCTCTAGATAAATGTATCAAGGTCGTACCTAACGACCCTTGCCAACACAGAACCGGCCTACCCCTTGCTGGACAGTACCGAATATATCATTAACCCATTGCTTTGCAACCTTTAACCGAGCGCTCCCATGTACACAAATTCATTGATGATTGTGTATATATCCAGAAGAGTGATGATATACCCTAATGGGTGCGACCCACATAGCCCTGTTGCAAATCCCCAATTTTAGTCATTCCCTGTTAATAAGGCTGTAACAGCCCGCAAATCCGTACCCCTTGAGTCTACACTATTCTACAACAAACAACTCAAGTTGCACAGAAATACGAACCATTAGGGTTTAAGAAGAAGAGGTAGAAGAAGAGAAAACAAAATCAACATCAGAATCTAACCATCGCAGCGAAATAAAATATAATAGAGAATAAATAATCTTTACTCAAAATCAAATATATCTGTTTTTAATATATTACATCATCAGAGTACATTAATCACAACTCACATCAATAACATACAATGGATACACATCAACTCAACAGCGGAAATACATATATATAAGTACGAGAGTACGTATCGTCATCCAGCTCGTCTCCTGAGCCCACAGCATCATATCCTGTATCCTATAATACTCGGTCTGACCCGAGCATTATAGTTAAATAATACCCGAGTCAGTCTGGAATACCAGCGTGAGAAAATCACACCCAATTGATTATTAAAGTTTCAAAATCCTTTGAAAACAAAAGCATCTCGTAAGACCACGCCACAAATAAACATGTCGGGTTTTTACCTTACGATAGCTAAAATAATTTTTATAGAAATCCTCTGATATTATAATAGGGTCTATATACAAATACTTATAAAATAGCCGAAATTGTTACATGATTAAATTCCAGCTACTAGCCACAGAGTGGGTAATACAAACAAAACTCGTACAAGGCTCGTAGGGAGAATGGATTTCCAACAATGACTAGGCACTGGGGTACCACCTGTCACAGTACGGGGCCTAGATCACCGTACCGAGGATTACTCCCTTCATCCCCTGCAACACAAGGCCGGAACCATTCCTTACTGAACAGTCCCGAACAAGATAAACCCCGTGGTTGGCGCGACCAACCACCCACTAAGCCGAAATATATATATATAAGGGACATCTAGACAGGGGAATTACCTTGTCCTGCTTGGGCATGACCCACCTAACCTTGCTGCATATCCCCTGATTTTCAGTCATTCCCATTTGATGAGGCTTGAGGCTAAGCGTTACCTTTAGAACGTTTCACTTAGAATGCCCATCGTCCACCTGACGATGTTTTCGCAAGCATTCATCCATACAAGTCCGTTCCGGGTTCGAACGGAACCGAAGGCACTATTCCTACTACATCCATTTTGGAAATATCCTCAGGATTAGTAGCGACTAGCCCTTGCACTTCACTGCTCCATCTTCGACTCCGAACACGTTTTTCGCACGAAACGTACAAACCGGATCGAAGTGGTTTTCGAGAAATAAATCTCGATCCCGGTCTCTTCGAAACGATCAGCGCATTTGTCCAATATTGATAGTCGGTGATTTAACTATCAATTTCTATTCACAAACATCCATCAAACAATAAAAAAATTTCAAATTATTTATTAATCTCCAAAAATATCTTCACAAGATATATTTCTATTTTCAACCCTTTGAAAATAGTTTTCAAAACCATCTTTCTTTTCAGAATCAACTTTCTCAAATATTTTCTATCTCCTCTGACATCACCAAGCACAGAAAAAAATAAATTTTTAAATAATTTAAAACACTTTACTTTGAAAATATACTTTAAAAATTTAAGTTAAGTTATTTCAATAATTTGTTAAAACTACATACTATAGGACTATTTGATAATAAGGTTACTTAATAAAACATAAAACCAGTTTTGAACCCTTTTTTTTTTTTAACAAATACTAAATCACTCTGTAAATAATTATTGCTATAATATATTAAAAGGAAATTCTTGCTTTAGAAATTTAATATTAGACATAATAAATTTACAAAACATACTTCTTAAAACAACTTTAAACATTCAATTTATATTTAAAAATTTACTATGAAGGCGTACTCGGTTATTCAGAGTGAGATTTCCAATCTCAATCACTTAAATCAATTTCCAAGTTGATTTCCAATTTATTCCATTTGAAATAAATTTCTTCTCTTAACAGTTCATTTCAAAATTCATTAATTATGGATTTTATTATTATTTTCAGTTTGATTTTTTTTTTTAACTCCTTTAGCTGAAATTTACAAATCTCAGGTTATTCCCAATTTCTTCTTTATTCTTCTTAAATAAATTTAAATTCTCAATTTAAAATAAATGTTTTGTTCTTTTTAAACAATAACATTGAGATTTAAGTTTCATGAACTCTCTGTTTAATTAAATTTTCCTTCCCATACTCAAAATTGATTTATTAAAATTTTAAAGTTACTTTATTTCCTTTCCAGTTCATTTATAACTTTATTCAACTTTTCTATAATTATTTTACTTACAATTTACTTCTTTTATTTCCATTCCCAAACTCAAATTATATATTTTGGGTAATTCATTATTTCTCGATTATAACAATCGAGCCATAGCATCCAATATTTCCGCATAATTCATTACAGAATATCAAATATTAAGAACAGAGTATATTAAATAATTAAATAAAGTTGAGGGGTCCAGTTGGATCCCTCCAACCTGTTTTCCCTGCATCCACAGACGTTAGCATCACATAATAAGCCAAGTTCAAATTATACTATACTACATCACATCAATCAATTCAACCACAATCAATTATTTAAATTTAATCATTTAAATTTAAACTTAAACTGAGTGAGATTAACTCACCTTTGGTTATTGCTTTGCAACTCAATCCAAACCGACTCGCTTTTCTTCACTTCTTTTAAACCTTGTACAACATTATATGATTTATTAATAATTGAATAGATTGAACACTTACTTCCCATTGATTTAATTTATTATCTGGTTTAAAATTAAATCCCTTTTTAAACAAATTAATTAATTAACCATTCCATTTTATCTAAATGATTATTTCCTTACCATATCATATTATTCTACTTTACTGGGAATAATATTAATCTATCTGTTCACATATATCTATGTTTTCACTGTATATACTATTATATATATATATATATATATATATATATTTTATTTTTAAACCTTTGCATTACCTTATCCTTAATTTAAATTAAGCTATAAACATTTTACCTTACTGCCGAACTGGACAATCCCCACATTGCTACATCTCGATGCCACACATCAACTGTACTAAAACCACGAACCCTCACCACCATAGCCAAACACCTCCACTAGTCACCAGAAACTCCATCACTAGCTCGTCAACATCGGCCTCTAACGCCAACGTGATCTGCAGCATCAACTCCTCGGCCCTCCCCGCCAATCGCGATTTCCAAAGCACCACCGAACCCACCTAACCCCTCGACCATGAACGGAACTACACCTCTCAATTCAACTCCGCTGTCCACTTCACCTACGGCTGCCCCAAAATCCACAAACATAGAACCCTAACTCGCGACGTTAGGGTCGATCTTGGTCAGACGCTGCGCTTCCCAGAGTTCCACCAGTGAAGAAGATCGCGCGTCAAGCCTTTAAGAAATTGTTGGCCGAGATCTCGATTTAATGTGAAACGAATAGGAGAGGGTAACGATTTGGAAAATCGACTCGGCCATTTTTTTTTTCTTTTCGAGTGCTGGGTTGTGAAAAGGAAGAAGGGGTTCGGTCCTATTATGTTGAGTTTGTCTTTTATAACGTGGCTAAAAGCTTCTCCTTGAAGCTTCTTCCTTTATTATATCATTAAAATTTATTATTATATTTAGTTCGAGCATTTGATTGTTGATTGAACGATTTTAAATTGGGAAAGTATGTGACTAGATGACAGGAATTAAATTAAATTTTATTAGATGATTATCAATAAAATTTTCAACGCGTTTATACATCGTACACTCACACCACTGCTCCAATTGCTACGAAATTTGAAATCCGATAATAGTACACTATTACGGATCCAATGGAACTGGTTTCGTCGAATTCCGAGACTGTGCCTCGGAAGGCTATTTTTACATTCAATTTAAACAATACAAAACTTCAAAACTGAACAATCACTATTAAATTCAATTTTAAACCTTCTATTATCTTCAATGTTATCTATATAAATTTTATAAGCCTTCAAATTATATTTTAAATTGGCTTAAAATGCCAGATTCAACATTTTACCCAACTTCACTTATTTAATTTAATAATTCAATTACCAAATAAATGGTGATATTCGTAATTCAAATTAAGATTGCTCTATTGAATATTTAAAATCAATCAAACATTCCGGTTTTAAATACTCGAAAATTCCGGGTCGTCACATTCCTCCCCCCTTAAAAGAATTTCGTCCCCGAAATTACTAACTAGGAAGAATGGTCCAATACCCGTCACTATTTTTCTCAAAACCAAACAGTTTCTAACAGTTCAACATCTTACCAACTATCTTTCCCCTTATTCCAAACCATACCATTTGTTTAATCATTAAAGTTTCAATTTAAATCCAAATTTTGAATTCTCAAAATCTTCTCAAAATTTTTCTAACTCCCTAAATTCCCGAAAAATTTCGCCAGCGTCTCCTTTGCGCGGCTGACTCGGCACAACTACAAAATGGCTCTACGGCCTCCCAAATACAAAAGAAAACAAAAAAAGCCAAGTGGCTCAATCCAAATCCAAATCCAAATCCCAATCAAATTCCATACCAAATTTAGATGCGTACCTTTTGTCGGGCAATTAAAACTTATCTCTTGAAATCAAATTCAATTTCCTTTTCCCTTTTATAATACCTGCATATCCTGTTTAGCACCAATATCCAAACATAATATCCCAAAACATTATATCAACTTTCTTACCAATGTCAATATTTATTAATCCCAAATATCAACTTAGAATGTATTTGTGATATTCCATTTCCAATTAAGAATGCACCATTTTATACTTAAGTTAGTACAAGTATTTTATATGCTTTTTATATGCATTATTACCTTACCACTTCAGTTTATATCATTTCTATTCAAATTAATTCTTTCATTTTCATATGAATTCAATCTATCTCTAACTTGAAGCATTTGAATTTTATTTTTCATTTATTACTAATTCATGTCATTACTTTAGTTAATTTCATTTACTAATTAATTTTAGTTTCAAATTCTAAATAGTTTTGTCGTTAACAAAATTTTCCAAAAATTTCAAAAAATTTCTAACTCCCAAAATTTCTGAAAATTTTTGGCAGAGTCCCCTTTGTACGGAGGAGCTTTTGCAATTTGACAAAAAAGATAAATATATATACATCGACCCACACGGTCGGAAAAACCAAAAACAGTTCATATTTCCTATTTTAATTGCGTAGGCGTACCTTATTTAGCATTTTAAGCAAGCAGCTTATTTATTTTTAGCAAATAGCACAACCAAAACCAGCCACACGGCTTCCAGGTACCTGTACTTACTCAGTTTAAACTTGTAAGTGCCAGATATAAGAAGTTTAACACATTTCACTTACTTGCAATAATTAAAACATATGAATTCTAAAAGAAATTCACATTAAACATTTTTCTTTAAGCAACTTATACAGTTTTCATACTAAACTAACTGTTTCAATTAATTTATAAACCATTTTCCTTCAATTTGAATGGTTTAAAACACAATAGCTTGCATTTAATTTATTTTAAGCAAACTGAACTCATATTTAATCCAATTGATCTAAAAAATCAATTTATTTTATTCCTATCCATCCAAGGTATTATAATATCTTCTATTTACATTCAATAACAATTTATTCTTTGCAATTTGACGAGAATAAATAAGCACTTGAGTTTTAAAATCAATTTAAATTGATTTCAACTCAACTTACACTTAATTCAATTCCATTTTTAAATTTATTCACAAATCATAAATTCTCAGTTTTATTGCAATTTAAATTTTAATCCATTCACAATCAATTATTTAGCTCGACACACTCCATTTAAATTTCATTTACAATCCATTCATTCACATTTCATTCCAAATTTGTTTATTTCAAACTATTGTATTTAGTTCAAAGACAATTCCAAGCTATTGCATTCCAAAACCATTTCTCAACTTATTTAAACCATATTTCATTTGATACTTATTTATTCCATCATTTATTTATTCAATATAAAATTAGTTTATCCACATTCATTTAAACCGTTCTAATAAACTTGACACATTCTATTTTCCTTACTGTCTCAAGTTAATTCAATCCCTTAATAATTTAAATGGTTTACAATTATTTGTTTAAGCATTTTCATTCCATTAAATATTATTGGTAACTCACCGAATTTATTTCAGTTAAAATTTATTTTTACTTGATGTAAATCCAATCCACTATCATTACACTTAGTTTTAAGTTGAATTCACTTTAACTCTCCTTCATTTCTTCAGCTTAAGTTATTCCACTTTAATTTATTCAAATTTTATACTTAAGCTCATTCTCAGTTTGCAAACAAGTTCTCTTTTTAATTTAACTTGATTCTATTTCAATCCAATCTCATTTTAAATCTACAAATTCCTTTTGTTAGTTATTATAAAATTTAACTTTCCAGATTTAACTCCTTCAATTTATTACCTGACTATTTTCCAAGTTATCTTTACTTATTTGGATTTTATTTGCACATTCAAACCGTTACCATTCTAATCCATTTACATTTTATTCGATACATTTTAATTGTATTTAATTTGTCAACACTTCGAGTCGAATTTCAATTGATAACTCAAGTTCTGATTCCACCATTCATATTTTAATTTACCATCCAATTTTATTAACTTACATTGCAATTTCATTCACAACTACTTCCACTTCATCAACAATTTGAATCCATTTTGATTTAAAACTTAAGTTTATTCCCAAACTTTATCATAAACTCACAATTCAATTTCATTAACTAATTTATTAGTTCTTCTCTTGTTTATAATCCAAACTTGAATTTTTTTATTCCAAATATCACTCCCCTTCTAATTTTTTCTTAGTTCGATTTAGTTTATAATTCAAGTTTTGATTTTTATTTTATTTTCCAATTCATCTAAAATATTTATTTTTGGGTTTTCTATCTCACCTTCAAATTTAACAAGTCACAACTTATTCTTTACACAATCTCATTCATTCAAGGCTTAAATATATTCATCTGCTATTTTTAACTCAAGCCTTATGCTTATCTACAACCCAAACATATTTTATTTTAAGGATTTTTAATTCTTTTACACATTATTCTTTTATTTCAATTCTAATCCTTATTCAATTTCCATTTGCTTAAGTATGAATCTAATTTCATCAAATAATTCAATTGAATTCTTATTCCAATTCACTTTTATTTTGACTCGGTTTTATTTAACTCAATTCGATTTCAATTTAATTCGAATTCAACTGGATATTATTCCAGCCTATTTAAATTTATTCCAATCCAGTTAATTTCATTTTTGCCTTTTAAATTTAAATTCCATTATTCAAAGCTTATATTTCCTTCATTTTCATTCATTTAAGTTAAATTTTATTTGCTGAATTAAAATTTTCAATCCCTTCTTATTAATATCAACTCCTCTTTACAAATACATTATTTGATCATTTATTCATTCACCAATTCTTTATTTAACCAATAAATTTTTATTTCCAACATTAATTATCATTAGTCCATCCTGACTAATTTTCCCATTCCACATAACTTCACACAATTCAGTTTTAAATTCCAGTTCTCAGTTTCACTTACACCGTTGAAATTTTGTTTTTCAACATATTCCAAAGTTAAACAACCTTCAATATTTCAAAATTCCCTTTAAAACTTTCTATATCCAAAATTCGTTTGATAATTTCAATTTATCCCTTTGAATTTCAAAACTCAACCAGTATTGCAAACAATTTCAATTCAAAACAATTTGGTAGCAATTTCACTTCTGGAAACTCGAAAATGAACATCGATGATGCTGCAGTCATCACCGAAGTTATTTTCTAGCGACCAAAAGAGTTCAATGCTTTTATTCTCTTTCTAAAATCCATCCAATATTTTTAAATTCCAAATCTCTCTAGATTTCAAATCTGATTCAAAAATATCTCTCATAAATATAATATCTTTCCCAATCTTTGTAAATCATTTCCAAATTCAAAGGAACTTAAATTCCAAAATTTTCAAATTCCAACCGTTTTAGATTAATATTCAAACATTACTTTGGAATTTTATTTTATTTAATCATTAATCATACTATAATTTACATTATAATTTACATTTACAAATTCATCTGATATGAATTGGTTTCTTAGTTTTGAATTATGAATTCAATTCTTTATTCCATTATGAATCACATTCATAAATTCCATCTATTATGTTAATTTACTCCTTAATTTTTAGTTATTATTTCAAACCTAATTCAATCATCATACAATGACAATAATATAATATTTATCACTTCTAACATCCAAACATCCATGTATAGCCATAATAATTAAGAAAATCATTTTCTTTTATATACATAAAATAAATTTGGGTAAAATTATTTCATTTACCCTAGTTAAACAATACTGTGTCGGTTTATCTTGTTCAAGAGTTTAGAAATCCCTATCGATGACATGGCGTCCCATACATCGACCAGAATCCATAAACACTCAACCAATAAATCAACACAATATAAAAACAATTTCATATTCACTAACAAGTACGCACTCATATCTATTAATACTCTCAAACTCATTCTAGAGTACTACAGACTCTAATTTAAATGAGTAATTCCCACCAGAGCCAAGGTTATCACCAACCTAAGCTCTGATACCAAGTGTAACAGCCCGCAAATCCGTACCCCTTGAGTCTACACTATTCTACAACAAACAACTCAAGTTGCACAGAAATACGAACCATTAGGGTTTAAGAAGAAGAGGTAGAAGAAGAGAAAACAAAATCAACATCAGAATCTAACCACCGCAGCGAAATAAAATATAATAGAGAATAAATAATCTTTACTCAAAATCAAATATATCTGTTTTTAATATATTACATCATCAGAGTACATTAATCACAACTCACATCAATAACATACAATGGATACACATCAACTCAACAGCGGAAATACATATATATAAGTACGAGAGTACGTATCGTCATCCAGCTCGTCTCCTGAGCCCACAGCATCATATCCTGTATCCTATAATACTCGGTCTGACCCGAGCATTATAGTTAAATAATACCCGAGTCAGTCTGGAATACCAGCGTGAGAAAATCACACCCAATTGATTATTAAAGTTTCAAAATCCTTTGAAAACAAAAGCATCTCGTAAGACCACGCCACAAATAAACATGTCGGGTTTTTACCTTACGATAGCTAAAACAATTTTTATAGAAATCCTCTGATATTATAATAGGGTCTATATACAAATACTTATAAAATAGCCAAAATTGTTACATGATTAAATTCCAGCTACTAGCCACAGAGTGGGTAATACAAACAAAACTCGTACAAGGCTCGTAGGGAGAATGGATTTCCAACAATGACTAGGCACTGGGGTACCACCTGTCACAGTACGGGGCCTAGATCACCGTACCGAGGATTACTCCCTTCATCCCCTGCAACACAAGGCCGGAACCATTCCTTACTGAACAGTCCCGAACAAGATAAACCCCGTGGTTGGCGCGACCAACCACCCACTAAGCCGAAATATATATATAAGGGACATCTAGACAGGGGAATTACCTTGTCCTGCTTGGGCATGACCCACCTAACCTTGCTGCATATCCCCTGATTTTCAGTCATTCCCATTTGATGAGGCTTGAGGCTAAGCGTTACCTTTAGAACGTTTCACTTAGAATGCCCATCGTCCACCTGACGATGTTTTCGCAAGCATTCATCCATACAAGTCTGTTCCGGGTTCGAACGGAACCGAAGGCACTATTCCTACTACATCCATTTTGGAAATATCCTCAGGATTAGTAGCGACTAGCCCTTGCACTTCACTGCTCCATCTTCGACTCCGAACACGTTTTTCGCACGAAACGTACAAACCGGATCGAAGTGGTTTTCGAGAAATAAATCTCGATCCCGATCTCTTCGAAACGATCAGCGCATTTGTCCAATATTGATAGTCGGTGATTTAACTATCAATTTATATTCACAAACATCCATCAAACAATAAAAAAATTTCAAATTATTTATTAATCTCCAAAAATATCTTCACAAGATATATTTCTATTTTCAACCCTTTGAAAATAGTTTTCAAAACCATCTTTCTTTTCAGAATCAACTTTCTCAAATATTTTCTATCTCCTCTGACATCACCAAGCACAGAAAAAAATAAATTTTTAAATAATTTAAAACACTTTACTTTGAAAATATACTTTAAAAATTTAAGTTAAGTTATTTCAATAATTTGTTAAAACTACATACTATAGGACTATTTGATAATAAGGTTACTTAATAAAACATAAAACCAGTTTTGAACCCTTTTTTTTTTTTAAAAAACAAATACTAAATCACTCTGTAAATAATTATTGCTATAATATATTAAAAGGAAATTCTTGCTTTAGAAATTTAATATTAGACATAATAAATTTACAAAACATACTTCTTAAAACAACTTTAAACATTCAATTTATATTTAAAAATTTACTATGAAGGCGTACTCGGTTATTCAGAGTGAGATTTCCAATCTCAATCACTTAAATCAATTTCCAAGTTGATTTCCAATTTATTCCATTTGAAATAAATTTCTTCTCTTAACAGTTCATTTCAAAATTCATTAATTATGGATTTTATTATTATTTTCAGTTTGTTTTTTTTTTTAACTCCTTTAGCTGAAATTTACAAATCTCAGGTTATTCCCAATTTCTTCTTTATTCTTCTTAAATAAATTTAAATTCTCAATTTAAAATAAATGTTTTGTTCTTTTTAAACAATAACATTGAGATTTAAGTTTCATGAACTCTCTGTTTAATTAAATTTTCCTTCCCATACTCAAAATTGATTTATTAAAATTTTAAAGTTACTTTATTTCCTTTCCAGTTCATTTATAACTTTATTCAACTTTTCTATAATTATTTTACTTACAATTTACTTCTTTTATTTCCATTCCCAAACTCAAATTATATATTTTGGGTAATTCATTATTTCTCGATTATAACAATCGAGCCATAGCATCCAATATTTCCGCATAATTCATTACAGAATATCAAATATTAAGAACAGAGTATATTAAATAATTAAATAAAGTTGAGGGGTCCAGTTGGATCCCTCCAACCTGTTTTCCCTGCATCCACAGACGTTAGCATCACATAATAAGCCAAGTTCAAATTATACTATACTACATCACATCAATCAATTCAACCACAATCAATTATTTAAATTTAATCATTTAAATTTAAACTTAAACTGAGTGAGATTAACTCACCTTTGGTTATTGCTTTGCAACTCAATCCAAACCGACTCGCTTTTCTTCACTTCTTTTAAACCTTGTACAACATTATATGATTTATTAATAATTGAATAGATTGAACACTTACTTCCCATTGATTTAATTTATTATCTGGTTTAAAATTAAATCCCTTTTTAAACAAATTAATTAATTAACCATTCCATTTTATCTAAATGATTATTTCCTTACCATATCATATTATTCTACTTTACTGGGAATAATATTAATCTATCTGTTCACATATATCTATGTTTTCACTGTATATACTATTTTATATATATATATATATATATATATGTATTATTTTTAAACCTTTGCATTACCTTATCCTTAATTTAAATTAAGCTATAAACATTTTACCTTACTGCCGAACTGGACAATCCCCACATTGCTACATCTCGATGCCACACATCAACTGTACTAAAACCACGAACCCTCACCACCATAGCCAAACACCTCCACTAGTCACCAGAAACTCCATCACTAGCTCGTCAACATCGGCCTCTAACGCCAACGTGATCTGCAGCATCAACTCCTCGGCCCTCCCCACCAATCGCGATTTCCAAAGCACCACCGAACCCACCTAACCCCTCGACCATGAACGGAACTACACCTCTCAATTCAACTCCGCTGTCCACTTCACCTACGGCTGCCCCAAAATCCACAAACATAGAACCCTAACTCGCGACGTTAGGGTCGATCTTGGTCAGACGCTGCGCTTCCCAGAGTTCCACCAGTGAAGAAGATCGCGCGTCAAGCCTTTAAGAAATTGTTGGCCGAGATCTCGATTTAATGTGAAACGAATAGGAGAGGGTAACGATTTGGAAAATCGACTCGGCCATTTTTTTTTTCTTTTCGAGTGCTGGGTTGTGAAAAGGAAGAAGGGGTTCGGTCCTATTATGTTGAGTTTGTCTTTTATAACGTGGCTAAAAGCTTCTCCTTGAAGCTTCTTCCTTTATTATATCATTAAAATTTATTATTATATTTAGTTCGAGCATTTGATTGTTGATTGAACGATTTTAAATTGGGAAAGTATGTGACTAGATGACAGGAATTAAATTAAATTTTATTAGATGATTATCAATAAAATTTTCAACGCGTTTATACATCGTACACTCACACCACTGCTCCAATTGCTACGAAATTTGAAATCCGATAATAGTACACTATTACGGATCCAATGGAACTGGTTTCGTCGAATTCCGAGACTGTGCCTCGGAAGGCTATTTTTACATTCAATTTAAACAATACAAAACTTCAAAACTGAACAATCACTATTAAATTCAATTTTAAACCTTCTATTATCTTCAATGTTATCTATATAAATTTTATAAGTCTTCAAATTATATTTTAAATTGGCTTAAAATGCCAGATTCAACATTTTACCCAACTTCACTTATTTAATTTAATAATTCAATTACCAAATAAATGGTGATATTCGTAATTCAAATTAAGATTGCTCTATTGAATATTTAAAATCAATCAAACATTCCGGTTTTAAATACTCGAAAATTCCGGGTCATCACATTGGCTTAAGGCTACGTTTTACCTTTATAAATAGAAATCCATCTTGGAATGCTAACAATACCCTCCAACCGTCAATGCAATGCCATCATTCATCTATACAAGTTCATTCTGGGTCTGAAGGAAACCGAATGAACTAACTCTACTACATCTATTTTGGAATCACCATTAGGATTAGTAGCAGTAGCCCTTGCACTTCAAAGAGCACTATTGTGACGCCCCACCTCTATACCCACGCTAGCCAAGAACACTACGGAGCAATGCTGTCAACTAGCACGGAGAATAAGGCTGTTGAGGAGCGACCATCCGTGCAATTGCTTTGAGCGAGCACCGCTATGTCGGATAGTGTAACATGCATTTGATTTCGAGAGGAAATCCGACACACCGATACAAACTCAAAGCAACTACACAGTGGCTATAATAATCCTCGGAAACAAGTATAGAAATAAACATAACACAAATCAGCCACAGACATCCATATCACAAAGGCGGAAAAAGATATGAATATATAACACATGAAAGTGTACATCAGAGTAGTGGTCAGAAAGATCCACAATAACCCAAAAGAATAGCAACATGTGCTAAACAAAAGAATAAGTATACATCATAGAGTCTATATCTCAAATGTATATGTCCAAAAACTACTAATCTAAGCAGTTAGCCAAAAGTCAAGGAGATAATCCTAGAAGTGAAGCCAAGCAGAAGCACCTATAACATCTCGGTCTGACCCGAGTATTATTTAATAAGAAAATAATAAATGGATCAGTCTAGTTATAATTATCAGATAAAATGAGATATAAGAAGAGATATAATAAAAAGATGTATGATAACCAAAAATGTCATACGACGACAAGTATACATTAGAAAATCCACAAAAGTCATACAATATCTCAAGAATCTCATAGCATCAAAAGAATGTCATATTCTTTATTTCATTCACCAAGCCACAATAAAATGACATACATATCAATGCCAATTGTAAAAGTTGGTGAAACATAAATTCCAGAAATCATCAATTAGAAGTCCACAAATCACAAGAAAAGGATAGTCAATCCCAAACGAAACGCTATTCCATAGACCGAACATCGACGCACCTAAATAGAGACGCCCCATGCACAGTCAAACATCGACGCACCTAGAAAGGTACGATCCATGCAAAGACAAACACGGACGCACCTAAATAGATACGCCCTATGTAATGTCTAGCATCGATGCGCCTAGAAAGATACACCCCATGCATAAATAAGTATCGACGTACCTAGAAAGATACGCCCCATGCATAAGTCAACATCGACGTATCTAGAAAGATACGCCCCATGTAATGCCTAACATCGATGCACCTAAAAAGATACACCCCATGCAAAGTCGAACATCGACGTACCTAGAAAGATATGCCCCATGCACCGACTTATTGAGCAGATTGCTCCACGAAGTAAACAAACATCGATGCACCTAAATAGGTAAGACCCATGTGTAAATAAACATCGACGCACCTAAATAGGTACGACCCATGCGAGAAATGAGACAAAGCTCAATAAAATGAAGTACGGTCCTCCACATGGACAACGAGACATCGCATGTTGCTAGTCTAAACCATAAAATGATCATAATCGATCATCAAGAAGTGTCAATTACAATAAGCTAGTAAATATATGAGCTTAGCCTCATGTCCCATAACCACTAGCTTAACTTAAATATTTACGAACAAATTGTAGATCTCCACTAGAAAATTGTCACAAGAAAATCAATCGAACAAGTCCAAGAATTAACCGACGAAGTATACGCAAGCGTTTCATACCACTTGTTTTACTAAGTCGTTTAATTAGATTTCTCACACGAGTGAGAAAAAAGTTTGTATATACTAATAGATTGGAAAACGGTTTAAGAGAACGAGTTTTGTAATAAAATAGTGTTGAAATCATTTGATGAAAGAGTTTTGATATTTACTACTAGTATTGAAACCTTTATATTTTTTTAAAGTGACAAATCATTGAAATTATTGTGGAAACAATCAATCACTAAAATTCATGTATGAAGACGTGAAGAAAATCCAAAGAAATCGATACCGAATCCATCAAAATGGATATTCCAAAAATTCCTAAAAAGGAGTCATCAAAGTCATAATAAATGATAACAACAAATAGGAAACAATACGAATCGATTAAATTTGGAAACCACGCAAAATAGGCGAAATAGGAAAAACAGCATCAGGTCGGTCGGCCGGCAACAGAGCTCGGTCGACTGGACCCTGTTCTAAAATAAATCCTCGAGAAGCAGGTCGGTCGACTGAGCCCTGTAGCCAATCGACCGGACCAGAGACAGAAAGGTGCTTATGCACTTTAGTAGCAGGTTGGTCGACCGGCCCAGGGGTTCGTTTGGCCGAACCTGATGTTCTGCAAATTGAAACCTATTTCAAATGAGGTGCAAACTTCTTCAATTCGCAATCGGACAAGCACGGATGCTAGGGGATTATGCCCATCGGCTACGCGGTCCTATTGGCTCCTCGATGCATCACCAAAATCATGTTCCTACATCAAAGTTATGATTTTTAAAGAATTGAACCCAAACACTAAATATTTGGATATTCACCAATTCAATCCAAACCAAAAGCAAATACACAAGAATAAGTGTTAGAAATTCATACCTAACAATCGAAGATAATTATAAGCATAGATGTGAGATAAAAATCTCACCTTTGAACCCAAACAATTGAAGGAGAAGCTTTTAAAACAAGCTAAGATCAATTCCTCTTCAATAACAACTCAAGAAGCTTCAATCTAAGCTTACAAGTAAAATATTTCCTATGTTAGGTTTAGGAATTTCTGAAATGGAATGGAGAAAGAGTTGGAGAAGATGAAGAGGATGCTTACCAATGGGTTCTCTTAGAATTTGGAGCTAGATCTTGGATTTTGCAAAAGAACTAGGGTTTTGGATTTCTATTTCTCATTCTCTTCCACCATTTTTGCTTTAGAGCTGAAAAGAGGAGGAAGTGAGAGTGAATGGGGAGGGATGATTCAGTTTGGGGTATTATGATGGCTAGTGGGCTGAACCCAAACCCTAAGTGAAAAAGGTCAAATTTTTAGCTAGCTCCAAACATATCGAAGTTTATACTCAAAAAGGTCGCAAACGGCGTTTTGAACTCAATGGCAGTAGTCCTGAGTCCTAATTCGACAGTTTGCAAAAAGTAGCTTTTCGGACAAAAAATCCGACAAACGATGAAATATTTAAATAAAATATTTAAATACACAATCGATAAATATGCGGGTTGTTACAGACTCCCCTCCTTAAAGAAATTGCGTCCTCGCAATACTTAAGAAGAACATAAAGAGTAACAACCATAAAAGCATATCAACACAAAATAAATTTGAAATAGGAAGTTCACCATAAAGAGCATGAAAGAGTAAGCCAGAACGGGATCGCTCGATGAATTCCCTGGATTCCCAAGAGCAATCCTTAGGATCCGAGAACCATTGAACTTTCGCAAGAAGAACATCTTTATTCCGAAGGCGCTCAACCTCCGAAGCAACGATGCGAATGGAATGTTGCTTACAAGTCAAACCTGGTGAAACTTCAATTTCCTCAATACCACCGGGCTCAAGAATAAAAATAGGAAACCTAAAAGCATTTCCATGACGCAGAAAACGTCAAGAATAGCAGAAAATTGAGCCAGTGCAATGGCGTAGTACAAAAACGGTACGCTCGAATAATCTCGGAACACCGACGTAGTACAAAAATGGTACGTCCAATGAACCGATAAACCGGAACAACGATGTAGTATAATAATGGTACATCCATTGATCCAGATAAGACGGAACATCGATGTAGTATAATAACAGTACATCCGATGAACCGAACACCATAAAAGAACATCGGACGCAAGTCCATAAAAGAAATGAGGCGAAGCTCAACAAAACAAAGTGCATCGAAACGTCCGATGAACTTGGTAAAAAGATCATAAGATACAAGGAATCTCGAGCCAACGAGGTTGACGCAAATTAAGTTCCTTATGAGAAATAGATATTCCAAAAGCTTATGATCGAGGTGGAGAACAAATTTCTCCCCAAAAACGATGATACCAAATCCTAAAAGCGAAAACAATAGCCGCGAGCACTAGATCATGAGTGGCGTACCTAGTCTCGATAGGCTTTTATGACTTAGAAGCACAAGTGGTAGAACGTTTCCTTTTGCAAGAGAACGGCATCCAAACCAATACGATTAGCATTGGTACAAAATATAAAGTCTTGGTTCCCCTTGGAAAACACAAGAATAAGAGTATCGAAAAGAAAGAATTTATTTTAAATAATCTTCTTTCCTGAAAATTTAAAACTTTCAAAATTACATTTATCTTTATGTAATAATCTTTCTAGAAAAATTTACATTTTTACAAGTCAATTTATTGTGTCTGACTGTCTCATCAAAGCGTTTAGGAAATTCCTATCGATAACGTTGATCAAGCGCATCGACCAGAATTCTTAAAGCACTCAACGGGAAATACAATCACAAAATCATCTTCTATATGATGAAAATATCTCTTAAAATTTTTGAGAATATTCTTTGCTCATTTAAGATCAAAATCCAAATGTACTTATAGATAAATCTTATGAAAAAGATTTGCAAAATTTTAAATTTCAATTTTCATCCAAAATCAATAATATAAGAATGGAATTATCGACATATTCATAGAATACTCGATTTATAAAATGGATGAAACAAGATGGGCAAACTGAATGACATAATAAGTCATTCATAAGAATCATAACGAGTGCGAAATGCGGTAAGTGGAATGCTAACTTCTGCAACTCATAGCAAATGAAAACCGGTGGTAATGTCGAACTGAAAAGACCTTAGCACCACACAAAAGATTACTTAGGTGATAATCCTAAGACAAGCTCAAAAATACCGGAAAGTTTCACAAACTATTTAGATGAGAGAAATAATACTTTCCTCATCGTGTGAGATTAAAGAATAAAATGATTCCACCAAAAATTTGAAATCGGAATTACAAAGAAAAATAGAAAGCTGCTTAACAGATAGAAAATGTCGAAGATGAATAGTCCACTCGAAAAATAGGATATGGGCTTCACAATGATTAAGCCAATCCTTTCAAAAAAATCAATTCCGAAGCCTAAGTAAAAATATCGGCTCGGAAAGAAAAATCACGTAAAATAATTTCGACATCAATAGAAAGCAAATTGAGTGTTGCGGACCCATCCGGATTCACAATCCTCAAAGTAGTCTTCAAGCCCAAAAATGTTTAAAAAGAATCAACAAGTTCTTTTGATATAAATTAGTGAAATGGAACCCATGTCAAAAATAACTCAAATAAGAAGATCACGAAATAAAACAATGCCATCAAGGATTGAGTGAAAAATACCTTTACCAAGAGAAGAGTTGCTAGGAGCTTGCACTAGATTGAGCTTTCCCTCCTTCCTACTTTGAAGTATGGGACATGCAGTTATATGGTGACCCGAATTTTTGCAATAGCGACAATAAAGAGGTTTCAGACACTCCCTTGCATAGTGGTCCGTGGAACCACAATTGTAGCATTGTCCACGACTAGGGGTAGGGGCTTTTGCTACCGGGGTTTCTTGCCTCCCTTTTTTGTTGGGAAAGGGGCCTTTGAATTTAATTGGCCTCTTTATGTTGTCGTTGAAGTTCTGTTAAGCAACCACAACTTCAACATTACTCTCTCTTTCGGCCTCTTCAAGACGAAGAGCGATATCAATAAGCTGATCAAATGAAACTTCAAGTTTCAGGAGTAATGGCTTCTTAAGATTCTTATTCAAGCCATAGACAAATCTTTGATTTTTCTTCAATGGGGAATTAATGTATTCAACCCCGTATTTGGAAAGAGATTCAAAAATGCGACATAATCTGTCACAGAAGATTTACCTTGAACAAGGTCAATAAAACGCCGTGCTAAAGTTACTTTTTCAGCCTCCGGCACAAACTTTAGTTCGAATCGTTCCCGGAATTACTCCCAAGTGAGATCCGCTTCAACGATTTCAGAAATGAAAAGCTCATACCAATCTAATGCTCTTTCTTGGAGCATGCTAGAAGCCACTTAGACTCGATGTAGATCAATAAGGTTCATGCGAGAAAAGATGCGGTCGCATGATTTGAGCCAAGCCTGAATTTCTATAACACTCTCGGATCCCTTGAATGGCCTTCCACCCAAATCGGTGTAGTCTCTGCACAAGCGTGCAAAACTGGATCTAGGATGAGTAGGCTCTAGAATGGGTCCTGCAGCTTGAGCATTCTTCACGAGATCTAAAAGCTGCTGAGCAGACATGAATACTCCATCTTGGGGAGTAGCACTAGATTGACCGGCGCTGGGACGGCCTGGTCTAACCATTTCTCTTCCTTTAGAAAGAAAGAAAGAAGAAAAAGGTTATTCACCAAATGAGTATCAAGCAATCTTGATAGATAAAACAAGAAATCATAAAGAAAATAGGATGAATCGGTACGAAGACTCGAATTAAATCCTAAAGCACGACTCCTAAGATAGACTTAGGACGATGATCCTTGTTACAATATTTCGTATTGTTCCGAAGTTTGGCTTTGATACCAAGCTGTGACGCCCCACCTCTATGCCCACGCTAGCCAAGAACACTACGGAGCAATGCTGTCAACTAGCACGGAGAATAAGGCTGTTGAGGAGCGACCATCCGTGCAATTGCTTTGAGCGAGCACCGCTATGTCGGATAGTATAACATGCATTTGATTCCAAGAGGAAATCTGACACACCGATACAAACTCAAAGCAACGACACAGTGTCTATAATAATCTTCGAAAACAAGTATAGAAATAAACATAACACAAATCAGTCACAGACATCCATATCACAAAGGCGGAAAAAGATATGAATATATAACACATGAAAGTGTACATCAGAGTAGTGGTCAGAAAGATCCACAATAACCCAAAAGAATAGCAATATGTGCTAAACAAAAGAATAAGTATACATCATAGAGTCTACATCTCAAATGTATATGTCCAAAAACTTCTAATCTAAGCAGTTAGCCAAAAGTCAAGGAGATAATCCTAGAAGTGAAGTCAAGCAGAAGCACCTGTAACATCTCGGTCTGACCCGAGTATTATTTAATAAGAAAATAATAAACGGATCAGTCTAGTTATAATTATCATATAAAATGAGATATAAGAAGAGATATAATAAAAAGACGTATGATAACCAAAAATGTCATACCACGACAAGTATACATTAGAAAATCCACAAAAGTCATACAATATCTCAAGAATCTCATAGCATCAAAAGAATGTCATAATCTTTATTTCATTCACCAAGCCATAATAAAATGACATACATATCAATGCCAATTGTAAAAGTTGGTGAAACATAAATTCCAGAAATCATCAATTAGAAGTCCAGAAATCACAAGAAAATGATAGCCAATCCCAAACGGAACGCTATTCCATAGACCGAACATCGACGCACCTAAATAGAGACGCCCCATGCACAGTCAAACATCAACACACCTAGAAAGTTACGACCCATGCAAAGACAAACACCGACGCACCTAAATAGATACGCCCCATGTAATGTCTAGCATCGATGCGCCTAGAAAGATACACCCCATGCATAAATAAGCATCGACGTACCTAGAAAGATACGCCCCATGCATAAATCAACATCGATGTATCTAGAAGGATACGCCCCATGTAATGCCTAACATCGATGCACCTAGAAAGATACATCCCATGCAAAGTCGAACGTCGACGTACCTAGAAAGATACGCCCCATGCACCGACTTATTGAGCCGATTGCTCCTCGAAGTAAACAAACATCGACGCACCTAAATAGGTACGACCCATGTGTAAATAAACATCGACGCACCTAAATACGTACGACCCATGCGAGAAATGAGACGAAGCTCAATAAAATGAAGTACAGTCCTCCACATGGACAACGAGACATCGCACATTGCTAGTCTAAACCATAAAATGATCATCATCGATCATCAAGAAGTGTCAATTACAATAAGCTAGTAAATATATAAGCTTAGCCTCATGCCCCATAACCACTAGCTTAACTTAAATATTTACGAACAAATTGTAGATCTCCACTAGAAAATTGTCACAAGAGATTCAATCGAACAAGTCCAAGAATTAACCGACGAAGTAAACGCAAGCGTTTCATACCACTTGTTTTACTAAGTCGTTTAATTAGATTTCTCATACGAGTGAGGAAAAGGTTTGTATATACTAATAGATTGGAAAACGGTTTAAGAGAACGAGTTTTGTAATAAAATAGTGTTGAAATCATTTGATGAAAGAGTTTTGATATTTACTACTAGTATTGAACCCTTTATATTTTTTAAAGTGACAAATCATCGAAATGATTGTAGAAACAATCAATCACTAAAATTCACGTACGAAAACGTGAATAAAATCCAAAGAAATAGATACCGAATCCATCAAAATGGATATTCCAAAAATTCCTAAAAAGGAGTCATCAAAGTCATAATAAATGATAACAACAAATAGGAAACAACACGAATCGATTAAATTTGGAAACCACGCAAAATAGGCGAAATAGGCAAAACAGCATCAGGTCGGTCGGCCGGCAACAGAGCTCGGTCGGCCGGCCCCTGTTCTAAAAAAATCCTCGGGAAGCAGGTCGGTCGGCTGAGCCCTGTAGCCAGTCGACCGGACCAGAGACAGAAAGGTGCTTATGCACTTTAGTAGCAGGTTGGTCGACCGGCCCAGGGGTTCGGTCGGCCGAACCTGATGTTCTGCAAATTGAAACCTATTTCAAATGAGGTGCAAACTTCTTCAATTCGCAATCGGACAAGCACGGACGCTAGGGGATTACGCCCATCGGCTACGCGGTCCTATTGGCTCCTCGATGCATCACCAAAATCATGTTCCAACATCGAAGTTATGATTTTTAAAGAATTGAACCTAAACACTAAAAACTTGGATATTCACCAATTCAATCCAAACCAAAAGCAAATACACAAGAATAAGTGTTAGGAATTCATACCTAACAATCGAAGATAATTATAAGCATAGACGTGAGATAAAAATGTCACCTTTGAACCCAAACAATTGAAGGAGAAGCTTTTAAAACAAGCTAAGATCAATTCCTCTTCAATAAAAACTCAAGAAGCTTCAATCTAAGCTTACAAGTAAAATATTTCCTGTGTTAGGTTTAGGAATTTCTGAAATGGAATGGAGAAAGAGTTGGAGAAGATGAAGAGGATGCTTACCAATGGGTTCTCTTAGAATTTGGAGCTAGATCTTGGATTTTGCAAAAGAACTAGGTTTGGGATTTCTATTTCCCATTCTCTTCCCCATTTTTGCTTTAGAGCTGAAAAGAGGAGGAAGTGAGAGTGAATGGGGAGGGATGATTCAGTTTGGGGTATTATGATGGCTAGTGGGCTGAACCCAAACCCAAACCCTAAGTGAAAAAGGTCAAATTTTTAGCTAGCTCCAAACATATCGAAGTTTATACTCAAAAAGGTCGCAAATGGCGTTTTGAACTCAATGGCAGTAGTCCCGAGTCCTAATTCGACAGTTTGCAAAAAGTAGCTTTTCGGACAAAAAATCCGACTAACGATGAAATATTTAAATAAAATATTTAAATACACAATCGATAAATATGCGGGTTGTTACAACTATCTTCAATCATCTTCAAGATGCCTTCCACTTAAATGCACATGTTGGTTCGGAGTGGTTTTCGAATATAGATCTGATTATGGTCTCTCCGTATCAATAATCGATAATTTTCGGTTGACTCATCCACGGTTCTTTTAGAAGTAAGTTTTCGAGTCATCATCGGTGAACATGAATTTACATTCATACTTCCTAAGTCAAATTGGGTCAAACTTGATAAGCGGTTATTTAACTATTAAATAAAAAACAACAACCAATTCCCTTTGAGATTTATTTATCCATATCAACCACTAAGCCTCAAAATATATCATTGTTTAATAAATATCTTTCAAAAATATTCATATACTTATCTTTCTAACATAAGTATATTCACAAAACATTTGTAAGATTTCACATTACAAAATCTCTAAAAAGGATTTAACTACATTATTTAAATTAAAGAAAGGGATAACTCTAAGCATTATCTCTTCGGTGTAGACTGTGGAACAGATGTTCCATACCACCATTTTTTAAAAGGTCATCCTTGATAAACTCAAACCTCAACTTCCTATTGTAATTATTTTTAATAAATTCTTTTATAAATTTCCTTTACCCATGAAATTCTTTTTGCTTTAACCCAAACCGTTTACAAAACATTTAGCAACTTCCATACTCATTTATGAGACTCTTTATAAATATTCAAACCGTTTATATAATCTTCCTTATAAACTTTCAAACCTTGTATAAAACTTCCCTTTATAGACATCCAAACCCATTTATAAAATCTTTTTATAAATTTTCAAAACTATTTCTAAAATTCCTTTTATGAATAACCCAAAATTATTCATAAATTGCTTTATATAATATTCAAGACAATTGTAAAATCATTCTTCAAATATCTTTCTCAAAATAGAATAACCTTGAAGACCATTATCAAAGAAAATGAAATATTAACTTTCCAAAACCAAACAGAGGCTTAATGACTATAATGAATCATTAAATTTGGGTTTACTTATCCAAGTTATATCATGGGTATTGCCTAACATCAAATATATAAGGGATTCACATGTAACATACAATCAATCATAGGTAGATTTTCAAGTTACTAATATAAATACATCCATTATCAGGTGTAATTTTTTTACATATAGAAGTATATTCCATATGATTAAGTTATCATGACCCACTTATTAAAATTAACTTCCTTGTGCCTATCACGTTACTAATATTCATCATTTACGCTAAACACAAGTCACTTACTTCCCATAAAACGTGTCAACGTTTTATAATCACTACTTTACTTCATTTGGCTACTTAATGGTCCAGACGACAGATCCTTTGATTTAAAATCAACTGATCTTAAAAATGAAAATTGATTTAAAATATAAAGATTAAGTCTAAAAATAGCTTTGAAAAGGTTAAGTATACTCAATTAGCTTAAACCAAAATTATACCTTAATTAAATCAGTATTAATTCATAATTAAACTTTAATTAAATTATTGAACTTGATTAAGTTCTAATTAACTTCCGAATGTATCACAGTTAAGATTTAAACAATTCATTACTACTTAAACCTTAATTAATTAAATAATCACTTAATTAAATAATAATGAATTAACTTAATTGAATAATAATTAACTATTTAATTACTTATTAACTTCATAAATCACTAATTAAAAACTTTATTAATCACTAATTAATCATTAACCTTCCGTAAGTGTTACTTCACCCTAATCACTTACATAATTACTAATTAAGTGCTAATTATTTTTAATTAATTTATTAAATAAAAAAATATTAATTTAGTTAAACTTAATCACTTTTTATGTTACTAACTAAGTTTGGAAAACTTTTGCAAAACAATTTCAAAAGAAAATGTTTTAAAACGAAAATCGAAAATTTAGTCAAACTGCGTTCATAGTGACTATAGCTCTGAGCACGGTTCGCTTAAACACACTTTAAGCAAAAACGCTTGCTTATTCTTCCATATTTCATGCTTGGAAACATAAATTTTAAAGTTTTTTAGACTTAGAAACAAAGATAGAAACTTCGAAACAATTTTCAAACTTTAACAAGAAAACATAGTTATTTATTTCGAAACGGATCTCACGTCGGTTGCAACACACAAAGTTGTTAACTTTGTTTCAACTCAACATACTTTGGTTCTTAGATCACAACCAACATCCGTATTACCGTACTTTTAACATTCCAATAAAACACATAATAAACATAAGATTATATGCTTACTAACTCGACAACATCACATTCAAATCTCAAATTCGACACCAAATGCAAACATACATCAAATCACCATCGACCAACATAATAACCATTCAATTTTTTCGTCATACTATCACCACAATAACATATGGTAATAAATCAAAAACATTTTCAAAATAAAGTAGTTTACTCATGAAATTCCGCAAGCACAAAGCGAACTTCGACTAGACCTAGAAAACAACTCCCGAGCTTCGAATAGTAAAGAACTTCCCAGGATTTTGGACTTCAAAAGGGCTCGGCCTGGTGGTGTGAGGGCTCGGCCTTTTGGTGTGGGGGCTCTATCTGCTGGTATGACCTTGGTTTTTAGGAAGTGTAGGTTTATAGAACTTGTAGAAGTGTTGTAGTAGTGAAAAGAAGTAATTTCAAGCTAAAGAAGTGGAAAAAAATTAACTTTTTGAAACTTTGGAAGCCATGGAATTTTTTTGGAGAGTAAGTTTAGAAAATGAAGAAGAGAATGTAAATGAAAACGTGTGTGTGAGGATGTGTATTTATAGACGAAAGAAAGTAGAAAATTATCATTTTAACCTTAGTTTAAAATATTTTAATATGTTAATATTTTGACAAGTCACATCACCACCTTCCTCCCCCTCGTATGTCACATTCCCCACTTCTCTAGTCACATTCCCTAGGCCACGATGGATTATGATGATTAAAGAAATGGCAAGAGATGATGATATATACTTAGTACATATAAGTTACTATTTAAAACCATGTCTTGTCACATCACTTGTTAAACATAATTAACATAAGATAATATACTATTAGTGCATCATTATTATTTGGTTAATTAACTCTTATGTGCGTGTGCAGCGCACAAAGATGAAAACGTTCCCAATAACTTTCCGATGTTGAAAAGTCGAAATTCCAGAAAACTTCTTTGGTCACATTTTCTATTTTCCTACGAACTATCTATTTTGGTAAACAAAATTTTGAAAACTATTTTACGATCATTATTAAATAATTGAAATAGGTTTATTTGTAAATAAAAATCCATTTATTTAATATTTAAACCTAACTTAAATTTCCAAAGAAATATATAAACCGATGATATCAACGGTCGATGTCATAAACATTTTATTTTCAAAAAATAAAATAAATTATTTCATAATCTTGATTGGAAACATATATTAGTGTATGAATCCAGAACCGTGCATGATTCCTAATGTTTAAAAGCGGTTTTATTGATAAAACAATTTTCGGTTGTTTTACCGACATTTTACCCAGGATGATATTTATAAATTTTCAATATTTTACCTAGGTAATTTATCTGCAAATATTTTCCCAAAGAAAATAACTATTATTATTTACTACTTAAAACTTGATTATTTATTACTTTTAAATCCATATCTAAATATTTTGAAAATAAATATAATTTATCAAAGTGATAAATTTTCGGGTCGTTACATCTATCTTCAAATAATTCCATAGAAAACAATTCTCAAATGTATTATACATACATACACATATATTCTCAAACTTTTATATTAAAATCATTTCAAATTTTATATTACATTCTTTTATATAGGATCGGACTCAGGGCGGGTATTTATTCGTCCCTTCTTTTTAGACTTTTCTTCAACTTGCTGACTTGTCTTATTCCAAATATCAAAAGTCTAGCTACTAACTTGGAGTGACTGCTTCATGCCTTCCTTCGGGAGCCCAATTACTTTTGGATATCTACAACATACAGACTCTTACTTTCCCATATCTGGACCTATTGTACATCATCAATCGGTAATCTTATGGAGATCTACAATCATTGCACTATTGAAGACCTAATTATGGAGTCATGTACTATCCGGACCTTCCATATGCTGCACTCATACTCTTTTTACGTTTATTCCTTTCTATACGACCTAACTTTGTGTGGTAATTAGGGGTTGGTGTATATCTTCAATTTCTATCCATTATTCTGACTCATACTTGACTATTTCATACATGTTGCAATTACTGTATAGTCGAAAACCTTAGGATTTCGCATGTATTATTTATATTTATAGATAAAATACAAATATGTGCACTCAAAGTTTCTAATTTTTTTTAAAGATCAACTAATCTAAGCTCTAATACCGAACGTACCAATCCGCACCTCGGTAGACTTGAATTTTCGCTAAATCAAAAACCCAAGTCCACCATAGTGCGGATCATTGGTTTGGTATTCTGCAAAAAAAAAAATATGCATACCAAAGAACTATTGATATGACTCACAGTGGAATAATAAAGTATATTAAAACATATAGTGCTAACCAAGATTGACACTTCCAATATCTAGTATTCCTGTCAGTACCGAACATGCACTAGAAAACCAATCCTCTATCGTTCCTGACCTGTACCAGCATATGTCCCTTAAAGATATCATGTGTCATTGT
The DNA here is from genome assembly GCA_030765085.1 of Allium cepa. Classification (NCBI taxonomy): domain Eukaryota; kingdom Viridiplantae; phylum Streptophyta; class Magnoliopsida; order Asparagales; family Amaryllidaceae; genus Allium; species Allium cepa. The sequence continues at coordinate 497,344,046 of CM060929.1, forward strand.
AATAAGGAGGAGGTCAGAACAACATTCCGAGGACTGGTAAATTATATGCTTTGCACATAACACTAGTATGTGTTGATTGTCTTCCATCTCTTGTTATGTCTTTTCATTTTCAATTGGTCGTCTCAACTTTACATACACGTACGATATGTCCCCTGTACCCATAGTAGACCATAACTATATGTATGTATGTATGTATGTGTATATGTATACAAGTACCATGGTCCCCTATTGGATTAAGACATTATCCCCGCTAGTATCCTTTAACTCAGCACCCTGTTAGGATCCATCGCCCCCATCGTATTACGCTCTTGTCACCAAGTGTACCGAGGAACTTCTGTAGTGCCTAATAGAAACTTTACAATAATTTAGCCATGCTCTATGTTGCATTATTAGGAATTTTCTTATTTTCCTCCCAATTGTAGACTCAGCTCTGTGAACTATAAATATGGTGGATTCATCCCCATCGGCTATGGACTCAACTCACGGACTACCCATTCTTATTTTGAAAGACCGCTCTAATAAGATTAACTAGCCTCGCCACCTAACAAACAAACTAGAAAACAACATGGTAATGTATGACCTAACGTGGTCCGTACATTAGTAGGCAGTGTAGCCCGTTAGGTGTAACCCATGTCTTTTCCGTTGACCGCTAAGGATTCATGATTTTCTTGACCTATGTGCAACCCTACTCCTTAATTTGATACAAACGCATACTAACATAGCGTTGTTCTTCACTTACCATCTGATCTAGATTGTTTATTGCAATCAAGGCAATACCCCATTTTCCTATTATATTGAAGCAGACTCCTTTTTCTATTGGGGTATTCCTTTATTTATACGTAGGCGTATATTATCCACGGGTCCTACGGTTGGATGTCTCACATCAATATAATGTATACACAACTGCCGATAGGCCCTTACGATGTGCATACTTCTATTTTGTAACACTACTGGCTTCCTATTACAACATATTCTAATGACTATGTCATTCGTATTCATTTAATCATTTATTAACCTCAATAGTTCATGCCTATCCTAAACGCTTGCTTAAGGCTGTATATATCTTTTATATATATGTTTAATCATTTATTAACCTCAATAGTTCACACCTATCCTAAACGCTTGCTTAAGGCTGTATATATCTTTTATACACACACACACACACACTCGTTCTTACTTGATTATTTCGCCATCATAATTTACCGTTAACCATAATTCTTTACTTTTTTATGCATTTATATCTTACTTGGTTTAACAAAATTTACTACTTTCTTTTTGAAAGATTTACAATGTCTTTTTACATTATGTTGCCCCTTTTCCAATTCCTATTTTTATTCCTTTTTGACATTTAATTTATTTGTGCCTATTCTTTAATTTTTTTTTCCTTATTCAATTCCCATCTTTATTTATATTGTGCATCTATTCTTAAAGTATTTGTATCACATTTATACCTCTTTATTTAACACTTAGGTATTTTCTGCCTTTCCATGCATTGGAATTACGTATCTCCCAATGGAAAGATTTACACTGTAAATTTCTATACCTTATCGAAAAGGGAAGGTTTATGCTGGGTTTGGAATATAAGGAATTATCATTTTGTGGTTATTGAAACAAACAGTATGAGATACGGGAAACATCCCTATTTTATACATCCCTTCTTTTTAGGTGTATTCCTTGTCATTTCAAAGACAGATTTTTATTTATTTTAAACTTGATAGTGTATAAAAAGTCATACTGCAACATCTTATGTTCTAACGAATTAAAATACACTTAAACCCCTAAAATCTTATTGTGATTTATTTATTTTACATTCTCAATCTCCATTTAAGTAACAGTCTGGAATTATTACGTCATTTATAAATTCACGGTCTACTATTATTGAATAATAAATTTAGGGATTGTTAATACCAATCTTTTCCAGATTTACATTCATATAACATATAGATATACCAAGTTAACAATTATAGAATATGAGGGCAGAGTTTATAATTTCATTACATATATTTTAGGTTTAGCCTACAACTCCAATTTACATTTCAAGCATAATGGAATAAATCTACAACGATATAATTTAATATTATACAAAAGTATATAATATTCCCACTCACCTTTTTAGCATTCCAAATCTCCTAATCTAATCCATGTTATTCAAGTTTGGCTCCCTTTTCTCCTTATTTGAATGTATATCACCAACATATACAGATCTATTAGAAATCTAGATTAGAAAAGAGATTCGGATTTGATTTGTATTTAAGATCCGAATTTACAGTTTACCTCTGCTTTGACGATTTGATTTGACCCTATTCCTCTTCTCTATCATCTTCAACGATTTCTCCAATTTCGTGTGTGGGCGTGTATGTAACTGAACTAATTTAAGAATTTAGAAATTTATGGAGAAGAGAAAATGACGGAGCTTCCGCGTCCATTAGAAAATATGAGTTTGGAAGTAGGGTCTAGATCTGTATTTATAGGGTTTCAAATCAATGCAAGCCTTTCGATTAAACCATTTGAAATCCAGGCCATTTCGGCCAATATTTACTACCCTTTTAACACTGGCCACAATCAACCGCTTGCCCTTCACGGTCAACCGCTACCGGTCGAGCATGGTGCATTTTGGGTCGACCATGTACCTGTTAATTTGGCGTTGATCGATTTATGTTATTTAATTACTTATTTAACCGTCCTTAATACTTTTTCTTGTTAACTATTTCTTAACATCTAAGTTAACACCCAGTGCCCATTAAGTTTAACTATTTGTAATTAATATAAGTTAATTATTTGTTTCCTTAATTACACATATAATTATTTCAGATTCTAAAATTTCAAATGTCAATGACTTTTTCGTTCGAACTCTGATCGAAAAACTTTATATATGAAAATTAATTAGAAAATGGCCATGAACCAATTGGTGCTAGCTTTGTAGCCAAATTATGACATTTGTAAAGATTCTATTTTTTGACATTGTTATTTATTAATTTCTTTTAATTTAATTATCATTAAAATTACATGTTGTTAAACTCTGGCTCCATTCCGTCCTTCGTTCCTACGAGGAAATACTGATACATTTTCCTTTGGTTGTTGTGCACTTGTGTTCTATTCTACGTTCTTGTCTCTAGCATTGTCCGTTCTCGGCATCCCAACTTGCCTTAAGCTCAATCCAAATTGCTCCTGAGTATATTCCTCTTGGTGCTGAGAGGATTGGGGTAGGCATCGAGTGATCTTGGTTGTGGGGGAACTGTTCCAATTTGCTCCACTCCAACTCCAGATGTCGTTGCATTTGTTCTTAGTCCTTGATTTTGAATTCCAAAGGCTCTAGTTATTCCTTGTTGTTCCATCCTTTAGAAAAATTCCTTCCGGCATTTCATATTGTCGAGCCATTATCCCATCTTGCATCTCCATCACCATTTTATCCATCTCCTCTTTGTCCACGTAGATGGATTAATTGGAATTTGAGGACCCCTCTTGGCTTCCCACATTCTCTGGTTGACTTCCTCCAATCTTCGATCTAATGTTAGGTCTCTTCATCTTCTCCAAGCTTCAGGCCGTGAAATCTGGCTAATTCTTAGTGAAAGCACCAAAATGTTGATGCCAAAAATGGCGTCAACACCCAAATATCAGATGAAAGCACCAATTCCAACAAAATAAAGGTAAAACAGAAAAAGTGATAATTTTTATAGTTGTTTGACAAATTCTCTGGCCTACATCTAATTTAATCTTTGTTATTAGTCGTTTCTCTCTGGATTACAACTAATTTTATCAGATCCAACCATAATCAAATGGAACTTAGATTTACAACGGAGTTTCTAGAGTATATTTGAGGAAGGAGATAAGAGTGAAGAAGATGCAACGTATCAATCCCCTCTTTAGTTTTTATAGGCTGGTACTCATAGAGAAACTCGCCAGTAGACTCAGAAGCTCATGTTGAATAAAGTCTAAATGCAAGTCCACGTGTGCAGGAGGAAACACGCTGCACAATCTCCAACAAAAACCTCTTGGTACCGAGTGGTTTATTCTAGTGAAATGTTCTTGCTTTTACCTACTTAGCTTTTCTATCTCCGATTCAACGCGTTTCAAATTCTTTTTCATGAAGATCAAGTTCCTTTTGATGATTTGCTTGATGTCAGGTTAATGTTGTACTTGAAGTATAGAGGGTTTAGGAGGTTGCCAAGTAAAAGAAAAACCTCTCGATACCGAGAGGCTCCTCTCAATACTAAGTGGTATATTAGTTTCAATTTCCATAAAACTTCATAAGTCCAATCTATCAGCCTTTCTAAGCATGTTTCTGAGTTTGTGACTCTTCTTATCTTCATTTTAGCCTTCTAAGTCAGCTTGAAATCGACCTAGCTAAAAGGTAGATTAACAGAAACTCTATTAAAAGGCATAAAATTTGATGTAAATGGCAATATTTATTCCAAGCCTGTAGTCGAAAGACGTCCAGCTGATTTCATTTAGGACATGAATTAGGATGGCAAAATTTGTACGAATATAAATCTCAACCGGTCCATTTTCGATCCGAATTTATTTAGGATAGAAACAGAACACACCTTCATCCAATCCGGTTCGATCGATTTACACCCCTAGTTATGACTACATATCATATGCAGTTTCAATTACGTTTCATAGGTGCTCTTTAAACAAAATTTCATATTCAATTAGAAAAATATCTCTCGCATGTAGTTATAAGTACACCGGTCAAATGAAAATTGATGCATAAATCAAATGGCTATAAGATATCTAATTGTTCCTAATCAATCATAGAAACATATATAAAATGCCTTTTTAACTGCACAACTAAAATGCAATTAAAACCAATTTTCTTATTCAGATCAGATGCACTATTAAATGTTTAATTATTCCTAAATCAGTTATAAGAGCATATGTAAGATGTCTTTCTAACTACAAAATTCAAAATCAATTAAAAATAAAAGATGCTTTTTAACTGTATAACTCAAATGCAATTATAAATGCATACATAAGATGTATATTTGACGGCATAACTCAAATGTAGTTAAAAATATATTTCATATTTCTATCAGTTATAAATAAATCTGATATATAGTTATTACTTTTAAATCAAATTAGTTATAATAACATATCATACGCAATTTACTGCATTTCATAAATGCGCTTTTAATAATTAAATTGAAACTATATCACTCACATGCAATTATAAATGCGCTAATCTAATGAAATGTGATGCACAAATCAAATGCGCTATGAGATGCCTAATATTCCTAATCAATTATAAAAATATATGTAAAGTACCTTTTTACACTAGGTAACTAAAATGCAATTAAAACTATATTTCTCATTCAAATCAAATGCACTGGAAGATGCCTAATTATTCCTAATCAATTATAAGAGCATATGTAAGATATATTTTTAATTACTTACCTCAAAATTAGTTAAAACTATATTTCAAATTTAGTTAAAAAAATTATTCCTAATTAGTTAAAAACATCAATTATAAATGTATTTTAATTGATAAAGTTAAATTTCTAAATTGAATTTTAATTATTACAACATCCTACTCAAATACCAACTAAGAATCTGTGAATATAAACAATTTAAAAATGAATTCATAACTTTTCTAACTCTTCGACCTTTTTTTTCAAATCATCGCTTTCCTTCTCAACTTCCTTTACTCTATCATTGATGTTTGAAACATCAACAATCTATATTTCATCAATGCCATTATTTATTTATTCTTCCTTTAAAGAACCTTCTTTTGAATAATAATCTACAAAAATCCAAAACAAATTAACATTAAAAATTTAACACATAAAATGAAATTTAAATTACTATGAAAATATTAAATCATTAAAACCAATATTAAAATAAACTTGCATATTACTTATGTACCAAAAAATAATTCATAAATTATATGTACATGTAAGATGTCATTTTAACTATGTAACCCATATTAGCTACAAGTACAACTCATATAATTTTTTAGTTGCATCACTCAAATTCTTTTGTAACTGCACAACTCAAATTCAATTTTAAATATGATGCATTTATAAGTACATTTGTAAGATGTAATTTTAACTTCATTTAAACTAATATATGTTAACTCGTTATATATACAATTTTAACTTAGTATAAACTAATCTATATCTCAACTAATTATAAGTAAATAAAAATATACAAAAAACTACATTTATACCTCATCAACTTTTTCAACAACTATTCTATCACTAAACCTCTCTTGGAGCTCCATTAAATCCTACTTCTTAGCTTCAGAACATCCTTTATCCTATCATTTTATTAGCTTAATTATATTAAATTTATTGTAAAAACGGTACTATAAAAATGAAAATTTCAAAATAAAATCTAAAGTAATTAATTAAATTAAAATATAATAAAATTGTTACCAATAAAGCAATTGTGCAAGGCTGCATTTTCCTTAGATTATTCTTATATCTTTTTTAACTGCTCAATCAATTTAAAATGTATAACGGGAGCCCAGCATCACTGATAAACACTTCAACATCCATAATAAGTAAAACAACTTATTATTTACACAGCAAGTACTATTTTCTAAGAAAAATGTAAAAGTTAGTACATAATCATGAGTATATAAAAATCAAAAAACATTAATCTCTCCAAATTTTTTATTAATAATTGTCAAAAGTGTATTATAAACATCTTTTCCAATGAATCATTTCTTTGATTTCATATAAAAAACCAATGAATCTTTGAATTTCTAAAGAAAGTGAACAAACTCTAACATTTTCTCTCAAAGGGAATACATGTAAAACTTAAAAAACTAAAAATAAATTGGACTTGCTTATTTAATTTAATATTAACAATGAACTACACATAATTTATAAACAAACAAAACCTTTTTCTAGTCCGAATATATCAGTAATTATCCTGCAGAACAACTAGTTGTCTATCTCCAAAGACAAAAACAGTTTGACTACCATTATAGTAAGAAGTAAGATATGATTTGATCAATTGCATCATTGAATTTCCACGCTCAAGTATCATAACAATTATTGAAAAACCCTCTAAAAATTTCTAGCAAATAGATTTTTTAAGTGCATCAAGTAGTTTATCCTCTTTTGTTCGACTTTTCTTGTAATACTTAAACACATCTAAATGTGATTTCAGATCACATCTATAGGACCCGTTTGATGTAAAAGCTTCTATTTAAACTTCTTCCGTACCTTCATCGGAATTTTCTTCACTGTCAATATATGTAGATTCTTTTTTCTTCTAAAATGAATTCTTTATTGTGAAGCAGAATATTCAAAATCAACTTCTTCATAATTGCTGATTTTTCCAAAATTTCAGAATCACTATGATGACCCGTATTTTGGAAGATTTAAGTCGACAATAAACCACGCATATCCAACTCAAAACAATCCAGAACACGGATAATCAATGGGGTTAACTAAGAAAAATATGAAAAGAAGAAAACAAACACAGAATCTCGCAGCGGAATGAAAAAATATAATAATCAAATAAACAGTTCATGAAGCTGTTTGCACTATACATTTGATCATACTTTTACAACGTCAATCAGTGTTATATATACAACAGAGATAAATAATACAATGCAGCAGAATAACATGATGCAGGGGAATAATATTAGTAATAGTATACCAAATTTCCGTCTTCGTCCACCAGAATAATATAATTATCAATGCGTTGAAAACTCTCGACTAACCCGAACATAAAGTAAAACAATACACTCGAGTCAGAACTAAAATATTCTCTTGTGAGTCAAATCACTATCACATATAACAGGAGTGCAATAGTGTCAGCGATGTTTACCCATCCCATATCGAGTCGCCGGGCAGGTAGTAACGCATTGCCGCAACGACCGCCCACCACGTCCACCTATCCCATATCGAGTCAAAGGGAGGTTATCCCAAATCAAGGTGCACCAATTGATACAGACAACAAAGGTAATAGTATGGACCGAGTCCATAAGAAAAATAGAAGAACGGGTGTCCACTAGGAGTAGTAGTCCACTTGGCCTGGTTCAAGCCATCATTTTTTAGTCATTTCAAATTGACACAAGTGTCGAAGCTATCAACCATCGTTCTCTTTCTTCAAATCCAACAAATGTACATCAAATCCAACCACTTCATTCTGGAGTCTCCTCAACGTATACAGTTGTTAAAATGGTTCCAATATTGAAAGAAAGTATGTTAATAACCAGCCCCGATTCTATAACAACCAAACGTAATTTTATACACTTTTTGGTTCTTTTACATTTCAAAACGATTCGTACTTGATATCAAAATTTCGTTTTCACTTCAAAATATCATTCATTTCAAAATTATCATATTTATTTCAAAATCAATTTCATTTCGAAATCATTTTATTCCCTTCGAAATCAATTTCATTTCAAAATCATTTTATTCGCTTCAACATCAATTTCATTTCAGAATCATTTTGAATTTCGACTTAGGTTGTGACTTCACTTTAACCACATTCGTATTTAAATCAACGATTTAAATATAAATAGTTTCCAACTTAAACAGTTTGAATTTTTGAAAATGGTTTAAATAGTTAAAATAATTTGAATAGTTAAAATAGTTAAAATAATTTAGATATTAAAATAGGTTATATATTAAATGATTTAAAAATTTAAATAATTTGAAATTAAAAATAAATAAATTTTAAAACAGTTTATAGTAAAATAGTTTCAAATTTAAAACTATTTCTTTCCATTTCCCATAAATCTGGATTCAGGTCCAAATTTCAATCAAACTGATTAAATTTCGATTTCGATTCGAATTAACTTCAACTTTGATTCAACAATTCGATTCAATGGCTTAAGTTTCAATTTAATCATCATTTTAAACCATTTTAATTTATATAAATTTCAAGTCAAATTTCAATTTACCGATTTAAATCATTTAGATCAAATTTAAGCTTCAATATTCCATTTAAGGCTCAAATCTTCAAACTAATTCAATTCCGAGCCCAAGTTTGAAATGTCGATTTGATCACATTTAGTTAGATGAATTCCAAAGTTCGAATAAAGTTTAAATATTTTAAAACAAATTAATTTCCATACTTTAAATCGTATTCCAATTATAACTTCAAATTTCAAACTGCATTTTTTAAACAATTTTTTAGCCATTTTCAACATTTCAAGCTCAAGTTCGAAAATAATTCAATTTTCATGATCAATTCTTTTATTTCTTAAAACAATATCATCGAAAATGAATTCAATTTCAAGAATTTAAAACATTTAATTTAACCAATCCGGTGCTAGTATATAATTTTCTATCTTATGGCTAAGTGAATAGTCATTTCAATTTTTAATTGTAGGGATGGATATATATATATATACAGTGTCATAGGTATATATCGTTTCAACCTATTTCTTAATTTATTCGAAGTAATTCAATTTATAGTTTTATATACCGTCAATAATATACAGGGTGATAACAGGGATGTATAAAATAAATAAATACCTAAATTAACCAATACATCAACCAATAGACATCCATCACAATCAACATCCAATCAGTCAAAATATCCCAACAATTAACTAACTATCAAAATCGAAAGTCTAACTAGCAGTTCAATTTCCATTTAACTGTTAATTCGAATTTCTGATACGTCAATTTTTATGTCGATTTCTGTGTCAGTTAAACTACCAAACAACAATGAAAAAATTAAATCACTTCACGATTTCAATTTAACGAACGTCGAAAATGTTTTAGTACTCGTGAGCAGTTTAATCACTCATATTTGTTTGAAACTGAAAATTTTCGACTTCAAAAAAATTCTATTTTAATTTCACACCGTAGACGACGTCGATACGATTCCAATGCGACTTGTTTCACTCGAATCCGACCTCACATGAAAAAATATTCAATAATTAACATAACGGTTTATAAATAAACATAATTAACTTAATTAAATATTAATAACCATATAATTTGCCGCTACAGCTTCTTCAAATTTCATGCTAAAGCCCACCACCAAAACCCATTTCACGCAACCAATTCCTCGGTGCATGCGTAACCCCAGGAAACTGGAGCCCCATATGACCTCGTCACGACGTGCGCCTACCCCTGAGCCACCACCGTCCCAAGTACGGGCCCCACTAGTGCCACCATTGTCGCAAAATACGAAGTGAAAATCGCAACCTTCAAGCCCAAATTCTGGCGATTTCGAAACGTTTCGCCTCGATCCAACTATACATAACGTAGAGGAGATCAAGCTCTTCATCTTCCACGTTGAAGTCGATTCGAGATTTTGAATGGATTGGGAGAAAATAAGGAAGAAAGGAAGAACGATTTCGGCCATTAAAATTTAAAAGGAGGCGGCTGATGTTTAGGGTTTCATTTTGCGCAAAATGGAAGAAGATGGTGGTTATATATATATATATATATATATATATATATATATATATATATATATATATATATATATATATATATAATTCCTGGCACTATTCATCCCTGAAAATTTCGAACTCCAAACGAAGCATGTCGCCAAGCGTTCTATATATTATACCTCTGTTCCAGACACAATGGAATATGTATCGGGAGCCAATTCCATAACATCCAGAAGATAGCTTTTCAAAATTGAATAATATTAATTAGAATTCTAAAAATAAACTCTACGTGTTACAAGCTCGCACGACCAAATGATAAGTCCAATCGCTATGAAACTTGAAATCGTATAATAACTCACTATTACGGATCCAATGAAACCCGTTTCTTCAAAATCCAAGACAGTGGCCGGAATGGCTATTTTCGATGCGTTAATTTAAACATGTTGTTTTATCAAAATTATTTTATTCATTTTAAATTCAATTTTAAAATTACACTAACTTCGTTCATACCCAAAATAAAATATAAACAAGCTTTTGAAATCATGTTATTCAAATAAAAATACTTATACAAATTAATTTAATGACATAGCTGACGTAACCAAATAAATTTCCAAATAATTCGCTTATAAACTAAAATATTAAATATCAGTTTAAAAATTAATTATATTTATAACTACTACACTCACCATAGTCATAGATGTACTTATATATATTATTTCAAATATCATTTTATAAATAAAATGGTTCGTTCTAGTTCAATACACAAATGTTTTTACATTAAATACATAGATTACACTATGCTACACTTTTTTATTTAAAGTATTTCAATAATCCAATTTCGATGAATTCCAATATTAGAATGTTTTCATCTAACCATTCAATATTTAATATTTAATTCTAACTATTGATTATAACACGTTCAATACATAGAATTTCATTTCAATATTTGGTATTGTCTACATCTTCGAAATTGGATATTTAATTTTTTTATTCAAGTTCATATTCAATAAACTAGATAAATAAAACAAAGGATTTTAATTTTTTATCCATTTTTATCCAATAATTATATAAAATTAAATAATATAAAATGGCTAAAAATACGAGTCGTTACACTCTCCTCCACTCAGAACTTTTCTTCCACGAAAAGGGATAAAGTAAGGAATCTAACATTTGATATATTTTACTTAAAATATTCAACATTCAAAACATAAAATCTATTTTGCAAAACCTTCACTAATATCTTATTTCACTTTATAAACCCAGTTTATAAATTCCATAGTCTCATCTTTCTTTTAAAACACAGTTTCAAACATTAAATAAATTTCCAAATCGATTTCCAAACTTTACTCCATTTTAAAAATAAATTCCTTTACTTACTCAATTTTATTTCAAAACCCATTAATTTCAGATTTAACTTCTTTATTAAGATTTTAAATCTTATTTAAATTGAAACTACCAATTTCATATTTATTTCAAAATTCTTCTTTTATTTTTCCTAAACCGTTTAAATCCGGAATTTAAAAATAAATCTTTTATTTCTTTAAATAATATCACTTAAGTTTTAAAAATTCATTTATTCCCATTTATTCAAAAATCTCCTTTCCCATACTTAGAATATATTTATTAGAATTTAAAAATCAACTTTTATCATTTTCCAGTTCATTCTTTAATTTATCCATATTCTCTATAATTGTTTTACATAAAAATTCTCTCTTTTATTTTCCCTTCAAAAATCCAATCTATATATTTTCGATAACTCAGTATACCTAAATATATTCAATCAAACCATAGCATCCAATTCAATTATCAATATAATCTATCTCAGATTATTAAATAAATCAGATTGTCGAATATTAAAACAATTTAATATTTTGAGGAATCCAGTTGGATCCTTCTAACCTGTTTCTCTGCATCCACAGAAGTTAGCACAATAAACAAAATACCAATCCCGCTTCAAGGCAGGATATCGCGGTATAAAGGGTCATCCGCTATTATGCAGGGCGCATAGGGTCTCATCCGCTATACAATGCGGGAAATCAACCACTCCAATATATACTATATATACTACTATATATATACTATCACATTTAGACTGATAATAATAATCAATGTAATCAAACAACCAATAATTTAAATTTAACTATTAAATTTAAATAGTTATCCAAATGAGTGAGATTAACCCACCTTTGATTTTCAATTTGCAATCTGATCCACACTGACTTGTTTTCCATGACTCTTGACCTTGTATAACATTTACAGTTATTTAATATTTGAAATAAATCGGACAATCAATTTCCATTTATCTATTAAATTTAAACTAACAATTTGGTTTAAACTAATAATTTCTCTTTAAAATTCTTTTAGTAACTAAAAAAATTAAATAAGTAAATTGAACAATTTAATTACCAAACCCACTATTTTAAGATAAACTAGTAAACCTAAAACGAGTATTTGTATATATTTTTTCTTTTTGAAACTACATATATATACTTATAAAAATAATCTTTATAGATTTCATAAAAACTTAATTTGTATAAATTATTTCAACATTAAAATTTTTTAATTTTCCTTTTCAAGCCTTACCAACAAATATATATTTCTGTATATGTTAAAATAGGTATGTATATATTAAAAATAGAATTATCATATACTTTACGACGTCGCCATGCTCGAGCCACCATACCCTACCCTGACGACCCCTGACTTTCCAGGCTCGAGTTTCGAGCTACCTCGTTCGCCGTCCCTCCTACGTTGCCACACCCATCGCACGAATCAAAAGTTCGTCTGCAGCCTCTCAACCTTCGCCCTCATCGCCGCTCGCCAGTCGCCGACGCCGCACTCGCCAATACCAGCATCGCGTGCCAATGGGTCATTCGCCTCTCAAACAAAAGTCGAACCCCCCTTTTTTCAATCGATTCTCGAATCAACAGAGAAGGGGGAAAACGGGATTAGGGAAGTGAATGTGGAAAGGAAATTGGTCGGCATGGAAAATGAGGGAGGAAGGGAAATCGAGATTGAGAGGAGGAACCATGCTCGGCCATAATTGATTTGTGATTTTTTTTAGTTTACGAATTTTCTTTCGAAATTCGGCTATTAGAGGATCCGCTTGTTCAAAATAAAGAAGGAAGGTGCTTGCGATTTTTAAATATACGATGACGCGATTTATTCTTACAGAGGAGACACGTGTTCTATTAGGTGTACACGTGTTGTAAAATTTCTTTACGTGTTTACTCTTGCTACAATATTTCAATTATATTATTTATATTCAAATTTAAATCGTCTCGATTATCGCAACTCACAATCTCGATCTTCTATCAAGGCGTGTCACTAGACGTTTATAATGTTAAACCCCTATTCTGAACGTAATGGAAAAGGTTTCGAGTCCTAATTCGATCGTATGGAGAAGATAGCTTTTTGGACTCAGTTATTATATTAAACTTTCGATATAGATTTCAGCGCATTTATATATCGTACGCTCACAAGACAACTCCAAACACTACAAAAATTGAAATCCGATAATAATACACTATTATGGATCCAATGGAACTGGTTTCGTCGATATCCGAGACTGTGCCTCGGAAGGCTATTTTTAAATATCGATTTAACGATATATTTTCAAAACTGAACAAAACATTATCAAACTTAAATTTAAAACTTCTGTTATCTCCAGTATTATAAATATAGATTTCTAAGCCTTTGAAATATTTTTAATCAGCTTAAAAAAATCAAGATTCAATATTTTGCCCAATTTCCATTTATTAAATTCAATGATTTAATTACCCAAATAAACAGTGATATTTGAAATTCAAGTTAAACTAACCTTTTGAATATTTAAAATCAATTAAATATTTCAATTTCAAATATCTAGAAATTTCGGGTCATCACATGAGGCAATGCCCAAGGTAATATGCTACTAGCTCGAGTCGCAAGGCTGGTGGTAACACGTCGCCGCAACAACCGTCCACCGCTTCTGCCCATCCCATATCGAGTCAAGTGGAAGTTATCTCAAATCAGGGTGCACCAATCGAAACCAACAATAGAGGTAATAGTATAGACCGAGTCCACAAGAAAAATCGATGAACGGGTGTCCGCTAGGGGTGGCTAGCCCACTTAGCCTGGTTCAAGCCATCCTGTTTTAATCATTTCAAATTGACACAAGTGTCGGTGCTATCCATCATCGTTCTCTTTCTTCAAATCCAGCAAACGTACATCAAATCCAATCACTTCATTTTGGAGTCTCTACCACATATACAGTTGTTAAAGTGGTTCCAACATTGACAGAGAGTATGTCAATAATCTGCTCCGATCACTTTAACAACCAAATATCATTTTACACACTAGTTTTTTCTTTTACATTTCAAAATGATGCATACTTTATATCAAAGTATCATATTCACTTCAAAATATCATTCATTTTAAAATCATTTTATTCACTTCGAAATCAATTTCATTTCAAAATCATTTTATTCATTTCGAAATCAGTTTCATTTCAAAATCGATTTATTCACTTCGAAATCAATTTCATTTCAAAATCATTTTATTCACATCGACATCAATTTCATTTCCAAATCATTTCGAATTTCGACTTAGGTTATGCTTTATTTTAACCACATTCGTATCTAAATCAACGGTTTAAATATAAACTATTCTCACTTGAACAGTATGAATTTTTGAAAATATTCTGAATAGTTAAAATAGTTCAAATGGTTAAAATAGTTTGAATGGTTAAAATAGTTAAAATAATTATATATTAAAATAGGTTATATATTAAATGATTTAAAATTTTAAATCATTTAAAATTTTAAAAAATGAATTTTAAAATAGTTTATAGTAAAATAGTTTGTAGTGAAATAGTTTTAAATGAAACTGTTTCTTTCCATTTTCCATAAATCTGGACTTAGGTCCAAATTTCAATTAAGTTGATTAAATTTCGATTTCAATTTGACTTAACTTCAAATTTGTAACGACCCGTAAATTTGGATAATATTAATTGGATTAACTTAATATAATTTCTAATCTAATTGAGAATAAAACAAAAGTTTAGATATTTATTTGAGAAAACGTAGTGATTTTTTATAGTAATTGGAATTTAATGTAACAACAAGATTTTATGACAATAGATTTGGGTAGTGAAATTTGTCGCATTTGGTTAAAGGATTTATTTTAAGGAACCAATAAATGTTGTAATTGAAGATGTTAAAAAAAAAAAAAAAAAAATTAACAAAAGGGGGTTTCATTAATATAATATAAATTTAAGAATTTATGACAAGAATTTAGATTTCCTATGTGTTTATATATATATATATATATATATATATATATATATATATATATATTGGTAATATTGTAACTATACGTGAATCTAGGTAGTAAAATAAAAGGCAGTGATGGATAACCAATATAATACAATACAAAGGAGTTGAAACAACCGTTGGGTTTTAAATGTAGTGTATATATATATAGTGAAAATCATCATAACCTCTTAATTTAATACGATTGTTAAATTAATACTAAAAGATTAAAATTCGAAATAGTATTAATGTAACAATAAATAATGTGAATTGCAATTGTATAATGGGATTAAATTGTTAATTTGAGGATGTAACCATTGGATAAATGTATGGTAAATTTATGGTAGTGAACTTTTAATGTATGTTGGATAGAACATAGGTGATTGTAATTCTGTAGTATGTATTAAATATAAAGTTCATTCAATTATGGAGAAAGTTTTAATTAAGAGAAACGTTACCGTAATAATTATTAATGTAGAAACGGAAGAGTGTATAAATTTATAGTAACGTAAAAACATATTGTAAAGTAATAATTAAGTGCAGACTTATAAAATATATTTATGTATGTTAATTTCATGCATTTGGCTATAATGGATTTAATAATAAAAATGGAATAGTGAAATAAAATGGATATAAGGGTTTCAATTATACATTGGAATTCATACTCACCATAAAAGGTTAATTGAAACCAAAGAAGTTAATATAGGAATCAAGGCGTATTTATTAATTTGGATTTATTGCAATAAGTTAATTCCATAAAATAAAGGTAAAGCTAATTCAAATTTAACTGGACCATTGTTGGTATAACTTTAGAAGCAAGATTTATTTATGATTTGAGTATTTAATTCAACAAGTGGTATTTACGACAAATAAAATAGAATTGAACGTAAAATATTACGTTATTAAATTGAAATGGAATTTGTAAACATTGAGTGAAATCTTAAACTAATGTTAGTATTCGTCGTATTTACAACAATAACTTTGAATAATAGAAAGGAAGTGAATATAATAAATTAATCAAATTTATAGTGTTGAATTCAATTGGATTGGAATTAATAAATAGTTAAGAAAAATAAGGGTTATTAATAATTTGGAATTTAATTATGGTAAAGTATTGATGTAATGGAAGATATAACAATGTCAATTATGCATATAAGGTAATAAGGTAATGAAACCGAGGTAAATTAATTAATTGAGACTGTAAGTAAAATTAACGTGTGAAATTGACCAAGGTTCAATAAAATGAGAATTTGATTGGTTATATTTATTGGTTGAGAAATGTAAATGTGTATTTGGGGAATAAATTTAGTCAGACTTAAGTATTGAATTTAATTAATTAATATATATGATAAATGATGATTAAATAAAAACCCAATACTCTATATATATGTATAATATTTGAGTGAAAATAATAATACACTCATAAATGTGGAATTAAGAGTTTACAACAACTATTTTGAGTAAAGAAATTGTTCATTCGAGTAAATTTGAAACATCGCAATAGGTGTAGATTAAGTGTTGCGTTAAATAAATTATAAATGAATAAATTTATAGAAACGTAGGAACGGAAGAATGAACATTATAGTAACGTAAAACGTATTGTTGGATAATAATTAAGTATAGGCTTGTAAATTTGATGTTGAAATATTTTGTAGATAAGGGTTTAGGTGGAATGAGTTAATTTATGAAGTAAAGGATAGAAATCATATAAAACGTTAAGCAAGTTGATTAATGTTGTAACGTATGGGTGAAATGGGGAATCAAATTTTATGATAATAACGTTAGTATTGGTTAATAAATAGATTTCAATGCAGTAACCAAATAAATGAATAAGATGAAAAAAAGGTGGAATGTATTAGTTGAGGTTTTAAGTTTATTTATGTGATAAGCTACCAAAAATTACAATTTTATCTAAATACAGTAATTTATGCAAACAAAAGATGAACATTTTGAAATATTACCACAGTGATATATAAAAGAAACGTTAACTATGTAGTTGGAGAATAATTGAGATATTTTGAGTTGGATAGTAGAAATCAAGTTATTTATTTAATTAGATTTAAGATGAGAGTATAAGTATATGATTTCATAATTGGGTTTTGCGAATAAAATTTATAATTCCCAAATAATAAGAAAACGCAGAGGTTAACACTGCGAAATTTATATACTTATAAATTTTAATTCACATCCAAGCTTGCTAAATTATTTGGAATTGATTGGATTATATAAGTAATGAAATTTGGCCAATATTTAAAGTTGAAAGAAAATTTGGATTTTATGATTAATTTTAATTTATTTAATAAATATTAAAAATAGCCATTTTTGTCACGAACTCGGATTTCGACGAAACCAGTTTCATCGGATCCGTAACGGTGAATTATAATAATGTTTCAAGTTTCGTAGCGATCGGACTGGTCGTTTGATCGTACGGACTCGAAACGCCTTGAAATTTACGCATTTTGAAATCAATGTGAAATTTTTGTTTTTTTAGCATAACTTCTTCATACGATCGAATTTGGTCGCGAAACTTTTTCCATTGCGTTCAGAATATTTTAAAACACCTATTTGGATATATAGTTTTAACAAATTTGGCTCCGGAGGCATAGCGGGCTTTTTGGACCATGGTTTGTCACGCACGTTCGCGTATCCAGTCTAGCTACCCTACCTCTAGCCTATCTATAAATATACAGCTATAAACCCTAGTCTATATTCTTTTGCTGTAAGTTTATTTCTTCACTCCTTTCTCTTCCCCAAATGTATACATCTCAGATCCAATTCCAGATCTATCCACAGTTCAAAAATCAAAAGTCAAAACTCAAAATTTCAGAAAATTCCAGAAAAAATATATGTTGAAGTATTCGATACGCGTAAAATACTGGTGAAATTCGTTTTTCAATTGGAGCTGTCGTTCATCCAGAATAAATTCAAACAGCCCC
Organism: Allium cepa; assembly: GCA_030765085.1. Classification (NCBI taxonomy): domain Eukaryota; kingdom Viridiplantae; phylum Streptophyta; class Magnoliopsida; order Asparagales; family Amaryllidaceae; genus Allium; species Allium cepa. The sequence continues at coordinate 497,362,585 of CM060929.1, forward strand.
AAAACCGTTCATCATCGTCGCGCAAAACTTCGTCGGATCGGAAAACGGTTTCTGGGTATTGGAGAGAGGACGATGGGGAGCGCATCTATGTAATTTGTTTGGCAGTTCAACGGTCAGATTTGCGGCAAAAATTCAATAGGGTTTCATGCTTTAGGCGGCTGCTGCTTTGAACGCGTGAGGAGGTAGGTACTGTGCGTGCGTTGATTTGTTGTGTTGACGTGGCAATGGAGGTGATTGTGTTCCATTTTGTATTTCATTTTAAATTGTTTTCAATCACCATTTTTCGCCATAACTTTCTCATACGAAGTCGGATTCACACGAATTTTTTTTTGTTAGGATCGTAATTTAATTCCGGACTCGATGACGCTGGTTTGGACGAATTCTGAGACGGGCGAAATTTTGAGTTTAAATTGAATTTAAATTCGATTTAAATTCAAAAGGTGAGTGTTTTAACCCACTCGCAACTACTAGAAGCTTTTATGTTTGTTAAATAAATTTTAGAAATGAATAGAAATTTATTTATGAGTATTTGGCATGTTATTTCATTCATATCTGTTGAATTGCATTTTATTGAATGTAACTGTTAATTTAATTAATTTATTGCGTGTTAATTGGCTGTTAGAAATTTTTGGTTGCATATGAAATGCTAGTTAACAGTTATGTCAATTATCACTGAATATAAATTGTTAGATTAATAGTTGATAAATATAATTTGAAATAAAACTGCCAATTATTACCTGTTGTATATTACCAAACATATATTGTTATTGATTGATATTGGTTGATGGTTGCGATTGGATGATGGATGTGTTGATGAATGAATGTTTATTGCATATCATTAAATTTCAAATTATCATGCATATTTCATTCCTTTCGGGATTGCGGTTTGAAATGATATACAACCGCAGTTTATTTTTAAATTGCGGATTGAAATGATAAATATCCGTATCACTTGACCATAGGATAGAAAATTATATACAGGCACCGCGGTATATATATAACTATTTTAAATGTGATTACTATGGTTTGGATGGAATACGGTTTATAATAATCTAAAATTTTATACTGTATAAATATTTTCTTCCGTATTCATATACATGTAAAGTTAAGAATTTTGAAATTAAAAGGTGCACAAACTCCTTTATTTAAAAATGGAAGAAAATTTAGAAAATGGAGATTTATAACTTATATCCTATGTTTTAATGTTAAGTTGGAAATTTTAAGATATGATATTTGTAATTGGATTTTCCCAAAATAAATAGAAATGAATATTCTAGTAAAAATTGAATTTGGAAATATATATATATATATATATATTTTACTAGAAATTTGAAGTCTTATTAATTATGGATTTTATGTGAATGGTCAAGATTAATTAATAGAATATTGATTTTGAAAGGATAAAAATCCAACTTTAGTTGAAATATTAATGCTCCAAAATGGATATAAATATATATAAAATTGAAATGGTTTTGCGACTTGAAGTAATATTTTGGATTTTGGTTTAACTTTAAAAGAAGAAATATTTGGAAAGCCATGTAATTTATTTCTTTATAAAGCAACAGTAAAGTTAAACTTTTTTTAATTCGCATACCGTTGAATATCCAAACCATTTAGTTTTGAAAATAATGGTTTTAAAATGCTATGGATTTTCGAAGAATTATGTTGAAAGTTACAAACAGAATATTGGTTACATGGGATATTAAATAATAAAAAGTGACATAAATTTTTGGAAAGGAATAATTTTATTTGGGATAAACGATATCATATTGTTTTGGGTTTTAAAAGAAGAAATGATATCGTAATATTACGGTTTGAAATGGGTTATATTCTGGTTTTAAAAGTATAAACTATTTTTAAATGACCGCGGTGTTATAATAACGATTGGTTGGCAAAGAGACCGGGATCGGATATGGACATACTCTCTGTCGATACTGAAAACCACTTTGACTAACCGTGTACGCGGTGGAGATTCCAGAATGAAGTAGGTGGTGGCGACGTTTCCTGTAAGGTAAATACGTGGACCCAACTCCCGTGAGTTGGCATAAGGTGGCTAAAACAGGAGCGATTCTCAGGCCAATGAGGTCATTCCTCTGATCGGACGCTCCTCTTCGATATTATAATTTGACTTGGATTTGATTCAGTGGCCGCTTCTATATTTTGATTTTGGGGAGTTAGTCCGAGGTGGGCGGTAACTGCGGCTACGCGTTTCCACCAGCCTGGATAGCAATTGGTATATCTACCCTGGCATTGCCTAGTTGTGCCGTGTCACCTACCATATCGCGCCTTGTACGAGTTTGGTTTTCTCCCGTAGCCCGTGTGGTATCCTCTAGTGGCTTCCCGATCAGGAGGGGCTATGATATTGGACGGACTACTGGGACTATTACGTGTTAAGGTGGAAAATGTAAAGCCTTAACGCTATTTAAAAGTAAGTTTATTTTATAAATAGACACTATTATAATAGCGCAATATACTACATAGTAAATAGTTTAACGGATCCTTAGGAGATGTAAATCCCGAACATCTCTTGAGTTACTGTACTCATATTTATATTCTGTTTATTTAACTCACATAAGTTATTCTAGTCTGACTCGGGTGTTTTTGTCTATTCAAATTCGCTCGGGTCAGTCCGAGCATTTCAGGATAGCAGGTTTTAGCTTTGGAGGACGAAGACGAAGAATCAGTATTATTTTATATATAGTATTACACCACACTCTTTCTATTCCGCTGCATTGCTTGTATTGGTATGTGTAACTCTGATATTTATTGTAAAAGAAGAATCAAGCTTTTGTAAACTGTTTATGAACTGTATATTTGTTATTATATTTTATCCTTCCGCTGTGAGATTCTGTTTTTGTTTTTATTCTTCTCTGTTTTTCTTATTTACCCCATAACAATCCGCCCTTGCGTATGCTTTGAATTGGCACGTGTGTCGGTTTAAAGTGTGCAAAAAGGCGGGATGTTACAAAATTCAATTCAACGATTCAATTCAATGGCTTAAGTTCCAATTCAATTCTCATTTTAAATCATTTCAATTTATATAAATTTCCAGTATAATTTCAATTTACTGATTTAAATCACTTAAATCAAATTTAAACTTCAATATCCAATTTAAGGTTCAAATCCTCAAACTAATTCAATTTCGAGCCCAGGTCTGAAATGTTGATTCAAATCGCTTTTACTTAGATGAATTCGAAAGTTTGGATAAAGTTCAAATCTTTTAAAACAAATCAATTTCTATAACTCAAATCATATTTCAATTATAACTTCAAATTCCAAATTTTATTCTTTAAATAATTTCTTTTAACCAATTTTAATTTCAACATTTCAAGCCAGAGTTCAAAAATAATTCAATTTCTATAAATCAATTTTTTTATTTCTTAAAACAATATCATCTAAAATGAATTCAATTTCAAGAATTTAAAACTATTTAACTTAGCCAATCCGGCGTCCGTATATAATTTTCTATCTTATGGCCAAGTGAATAGTTATTTCAATTTTTAATTGCAGGGATGGATATATATATATCATTTTAATCCAAATCTCAATGTCATGGGTATATATCATTTTAACCTATTTTTTAATTTATTCGAAATAATTCGATTCAATCCCAGTGTCATAGGTATGTAAAATTAAATATCATTAAATGGATAAAAATACAGGTCGTTACATTCATCTTCTTCAACGGTTTTATCAACTGCTTTATGTTTAAAATATAAGAATAATTAAATTCAATAAATCAATCAAATCATACAAAACATATTTTAAAACAATAAGACAACGTAACATTAAGACATCTATTCAACATCACAATATCAATAATAAGACTTAAAAAGCTTTCTGCATTTTGTGAATGCTATAATTATCGAGTTCTAATACTTTTTTAAATATTGTAATTGCATTTTGTTGCTGCATATATAAACTGAAATGATCAAAAAAGCAATAATACAAAAATAATAACAATTTAATTTTTGACTATATTTTATAATTGCGTAAGAATCATGCATACAAACAACAGTAATAACTTTATAATTTGACCGCATTTTGTGAATGTAGTAATCATTAACCCATGCACTAATAATATATTTTAATAAAAAATAATAAAAAAGCAATTAGACAACATAATAGCAAGAATTTTAACTACATTTTGCAAATGTAGGAATTGTCGGTATCTAATTATTTTTGGATATTGTAACTGCATTTTAAACTATATATAAATATCAACTACTACCATAGAATTAACATAAAAACTCTTCAAAAATTGAATTAACAACTACTTCTATATTTTTATATCAAAGCTAGCTGTCATTTATTGTGGGCCATCCACATTTATAAATAAATTAGGAACTGGTATTCGATACATACACTAGCATAGCTAGAAGAAAATAAAGCACGTGAGTTTGGTCTAAATACCAAATTACTAAACCTACAACAAACCCAATGTTGGTCCCCATCCGAAGACTCAGACCCAATAACATGGTAATACCTAAAAAAACAGAGAAACTAAAGTAGGTACAAAGTCCACAAAATATAAGCAATAAAGGAATTTCCTATCCTATGAATCATCTGAAAGAATAGATCGATTCATATCACCTAACTGACCAAGCACCGATAGAGTAAGACATTCGTCCTCAACAAAATAAAATAGCCGCTTTTTTCTTCATCTCCACCAATGTACTTATAAAACCTACTACCTTTAGGATCTAATCTCATTTCAGAAGGCTCATGAACCCAAGCCTACTCAGACGAACCCCAAAACAAATCATCTAAGAAAGGAAGAGCCACATCCGGAATAACCTTAGAATCATCACCAAAAAGGCCATTAGAGTGAACATCAATTATTGGAGCCACATTCTCAGAAGGAGAAACCATGGTAGTTGGGCAAACTTTCAGAACCCACTTCATGATAGGAGGACGGGGGAGTGGAATCATTAGAGAAAGCGGAACAAGGGCTACTTTAGGCTGTATAGTACAGGCTTCCACAAGGTGACCAAAAGCGTGACAAGACGAGCAATATAATAACCCTAATTTTTATTAACATTATTTAGGATATTTAATTAGTTAATTAAATAAAATAATGAAATGGTTAAGGGATGGAAATTTGGGTTAATAGGGGTAGTCGTTCCAACTTAAACTAATGAACTAAATAAGGGCAATAGATTGGGGCAAAGTAGGAATGAGACATGTTCTACCCTAAACCCTTCATACCCATTCATTTTACACATTCAAAACAAAAACCAAATATTTGTGAGGCCGGCCACCATTAAGGGAAAAGCTAGAAGAAGAGAAGCTAATGATCAAGAGGAAGATTAATTAAATCCATTAAAGATCAAATCTCAACTCCTAAATCACAAATCTAAGGTGAATAATAAGTTACATCTCATATTTTTTCTGTTCTTTGTTTCTAGATCAGATCCAGATATTTTTGCCATGTTTTTATTGTTAAAATGGATATATATGCTTGTTGATGATTTATGCTATCTCATATAGATTTTATGATAAGTTTTAATGTGAAAACCCTATTAAATGACATCTAAATGCCTTGTAATTTTAATATAAGGTCAGAAATTATATTTTAGAGATGAATTTCAAGTTTCATAATTTACTGAATTATTGTGGATTTATTATGAATTTTCTAGTGAAGAAAATGGTTAATCGGGTTTAAAATTAATTACGACTAATTAATATTGTTTTAGGTCAAAAATTAATATATGTTAGAAAACATATTAAAAAAGATTTATAAGAATTTTTGTAAGTGCTTTAATATGTATATAAAATTATTTAAGGTATGCGACTTAAATGTTTTATAAAAGAAGAAAGGGAATTTTATAAAAAAATTAAATTTTTTATCTCTGAAATTTCAATAGTACTTTTAGAAAGGATTTTAGAAAAGAAATTAGCAACCAATCATATATTGACAAACAGGGCAGGCTGGTTGAAAAGAATTACCTTTTAATTTAAAATTCAGTTTTAACCATACTTTTGTTGTTTCGCCACTTTCGGCACCAACCTTTCGACCAGGTACTTCCACCTCCATTCCATCAAACCAGTACATATGGTATCAAATACTTGGTACGTAGTGGATTGGATATGTGCGAAAGGTATAGGGTCGAAATAAGGATTCCGAAGGGATCGAAACATTGCTTTGCTTTTAAAAGAAAATGCGCCTGCTTTGCTTTCAAAAAGAATGATTTCGACTTAGATAGCTTTCGACTTGGTCAAATGGTTTTAAAAAATGGTTTCAAAAGAGCTTGCACCTTTGTTTTATAGCTTTCGAAGGGGTCAAAACCCTTATCCGCCGTATTGAACCTTTTAGAGCAATGCCTTTGAAAGGATGCTTTTGCTTTGAAACCCTTAGCCGCTTCTCTAATGCTTTCAAAGGGATCAGTTTCGACACCATCCACTTCTTTACTTAGGAAAATGCTTCCCATTTAGTTGTTTTAAGACCCTTTGTTCTATTAAAATTAAACCCAAAGGTTTCAAAAGAAATGGTTTTGAAAGGTTGTTCCGCATGTTTTACTTGAATCCAAATGCTTTCGAAAGGTTTGATTTATGTAAAGAACTTAATATTTTCGAAAGGTTTAAGATAAAGGTTTCGAAAGAGTAATTCCCCAATATTTTCAAAAGGTTTTAAATGGAAGGCTTCTAATTGTTTCGAAAGGCATGTTTAAATTGTTTTGAAAAGAGGATGTCTAAGTTTTACAAAGCTTTTGGAAGAGAGGTTTTCAATATTTTTGAAAGGTCTAAGGAAAATGGTTTCGAAAGAAATGTTTTGGCCTTTCAAAGGTTACAAAGCAAAGTAGTTTACTTGTATCGAAATGGGTACTTTCAATGGTTTTGAAAGGAGTACTTTCAAAGGTTTTGAATGTTTTCATCAACAATGTTTTATGTAAAGTATATATAACATGGCAAAGTGATATGAGTAAAGCATAGAGTATATTTTCCTTGCTTAAGTATGATTTAAAAGAGATAAATCATTTTGAAAGAAATGTTTTCAAGGAAAATTTAAAGGGTAGTGACCCTAAGAAAAATGACTCGGATATTAGAATATCAAATGGGACTGGTAAGGGGTCGTGCCCATACTTTAGCTAGTAGCCCCTAGCTAATGTAAGTCTAAAATTCCAGTGTGTAGGGCTTTGTCACATGTAAGACGAAAATGATGTTACACACAGAAAGGAATATACAAAGTGAGGATAGGTCATTGATGAGCCCGTAAAACCATTAGGATCAGTTGACTCTGGAAGAAGTAAGTTAAGGACAGACCATCCAAAAGAGCATCTAACAAAAGTTGGTCTATTTGTTTATTTTGTCCGGTTGGCCCGAGTCAGCTAAAGGTTAGTAGTTAGCCAAACAAAACTATAGTGTTCAGATAGATAGTCCATTGATTACCTGATTTATATGCTTACATGATATTGATGTTTGTTTTAACCAGTTTGGTTGCAGGATTTAGATTTGCAAAAGATATGTTTTTAAAAGGATATTAGTGAAGGAAAACTCGTTTCGCTAAGCGGCTTGGTCTCACTTAATATCAGATAATAGAAATATATGGTATTATTCACACCAGGTTTTATGTCTGACTCGAAGTTTATATTTTTCTCCTTAAACTCTCGAGTGCTCAAAATTGACTTGAGTAGGCTGAGGGTTGAGGTTTATAGGTTTTAGTAGGTGGATGGATAAAGCTTACAAAGACAAGTAGGAGGTTGATGTTAGCTATATTTTGGAGTTGTTTCGTTTTTATTTTAATTGTGTTGTATTAAGACAGTTTTTGTCTATTAAGTACTCTAGTCATCCAAGAGGGCATCTTCATACGCCACTCTTAGCATATTTATGTAATGATGATATTTGATTTGAACCTAGGAAATGATTGAGATTATGTAATTGGATATGAAACATGATTTTGTGAAACGTAATCAGAAAGGTTGTTTTTTTTAATCAGTGATTTTGTTCCATATTCATGTGCTTCTGATATTGTGACGACCCGCAAATCTGTACCCTTTAAATCGACAATAAACCATACATGTCTGACCCAAAAAGCATAGACTGAAGGAAAGTCAAGAGAAAGAAAAGAAGAGAGAAGAAGAGAAGAGAAGAAAGAGAGAAGATAGAACCAAACAGAACAATATAGAATCTCACATCGCAGCGGAAAAACATATAATATCATACCAATGATCTTTACAAAACAGAAATTGTATATACATACATCAATCATAGTACAACAATCAATCAATAGCTATCAGTCTGAACAGTTATAATAACATGTCCTTATAATTGTCGATAATATACAACAACCAAGCACAACGGATAATCAAAATAGATACGTGTATACGAAATGAAGGTCTCCAGCTCTCCTGCTGAAGCTCCAAAAGCACCAAATCTGAACCTATAATATATATACTCAGACTGACCCGAGCATTGAAAGGGAAGAACGCCCGAATCAGTCTGGTAAACTAGCATGAGAAACATACTCAACTGAATTTATTAAATTATCAAAATTTTCCTTTATCAAAACAAAAGTATCTCGTAAGACAAGTCCACACATCAACACGGACATGTTTTTACCTTACGATAATTAGATCATTTCATATCAAATCCTCTTATATTATACCAGTGTCTAGTATATACAAATAATATTAATCACAGTCGAAATGGTTACCCATATAGCATTTTGAGGCTATTCATTACGCCTTTACAAACAAAACTACAAGCTTGTTGTAGGGTTTGGATTTCCATACAAATGACCAGTTGAAGGGACTACCTTCCGGCAGTACATCTCTGGAGGAATGTACCGAGAAACCATTACAAAGCTCCATTACCAACACAAGACCGACCCACCTCTATAACTAGATGGTACCAAATATGTCATCCTTCGGTCGTTACCGACCTTTATCGAGGGCCCTCGAAGCATACAAAACACAATAATCAGACACACGACGTCATAGCGTGTAAAGATATATATCTAGAAGAGGATGATCATACCCTAATTGGGAGAAACCCACTTAACCTTACCGCATCTAACCTTGTTTTGACATTTACGATTGATGAGGCTTGAGGTAACGATTACCTTTCACATATCACATCATTTTGAATGCTATACGGCCATTTCCATTGACTACTCATTGTCTTCCACAAAAATACAACTCTTAAGCTCATACGTCTCATGGAGGTTAAGCTAAAAGAAGTTGCTTTCTCTACCACCACTGATGGTTGTTTGTAAAAACCAATGTACGTAATCTTTATTAATAGTTGCCTTAGAAGCACAATCTTTTTGGTCCGACCGTGAACTTCTCAAAATACCCCTATATATACCTTTTTAAATATTAAATTGTTATTGCATATGATCTTCTCAATAAATTAGGAGATAAAATCTTCCTACAATTACTTTAGACCTATTCGAATGCAATTTTAATTAAACTTCAGAGAACGAGTCAAACATATATGGCTGCATCTGAATAGGTAATGCAAGATCTTCTTAAATAAATCAACCAATCTATAAATCTTTATTAATAGTTGAAATAAAAACACAATATTTTGGTCCGACCGTGAAATTTCAAAAATGTCCTTCCATGCAAACAAGATGTTATGAATTCGAATCTCACTGTGAACAAGTATTGACATCTGTTTTCAAATGGGAATTTTAAACATAAATAATATTACAAGTTCAAACCCTATTTCAACAAAAAAAAAATATTTTTCTATATGTTTTTCAGTTTATTTTTATCAAACTACATAGAACTTTCAAATTTAATAAAGAGCTTATATGCACTGCACGTGCCAAAATATATATATACTAATAGGCATACACACATACACATATAATTGTTAGATATAATCTTTTTAATAATTGAAATAGAAGCGCAATTTTTTGGTCCGACTGTTAAGTTTCAAAAATTACACATGATTTCAATGCAAAATATGATTAAATATTTGAGCTTTTTTTAAATGTGTTAAAACATATGCAATTCATAGGAAAACAACTCACGCGCGAAACACGTGTCGTAACGCTCGTCTTTAGAACTGCAATGTCAGACAAACATTCATACACGTTGTCCAGGAACAGGACAAACCGAAGGTACTTTCCTACCACGTCCTGTTGGGAAATCCCTAGGATTAGTAGCAAATAGTCCTGCATTGGATATTTCATAACGAAAAGACTAATGCTACTATATGTATATTGTGATTTTAACCCCAAACGATCAACAGGCAGTCCCCCACTATGAAAATCCTGAGTATCAATATCATCAATAACCTGCACAATCGAATGCATATATGTTGGTCCGAAGTGGTTTCAGATAAATATGATCCTGGTCTCTTCGCACCAACAACGCAAAAGCGTTTCTGAATCTCATACAGAAATTAAGTCTCATAGACTTATCACGTCTCCAACTTTCAACTTTCTATCCTTCGGGCCAAGAAGGAAGCTCGATAGATTGGAGTAATACTCCGCACTACACGAATCAACATCCTCAACACAAACGATAATCAAGCCTACACAGAAGGCTACGTACTAAGTGTACGATTAAATAGTTCCCACATCAAGTCGAGGAACTAAAATGGCCAAATTTGATATTCGGTTATTTAACTATCAAAGCAAATAAACAAATATTTAGCACCATAAGCAATCAATAGGCCCTTTTAATTAATCTTTTATTAATTAAATCACTTGCCAAATATTCACTTTAAATTATCTTTAAAAAGATATAATCTCAAAACATTTCAATATATCAATGTTGGAAAACATTTCCATATACTTATTTAACAATAAGTAATTCACAAATCTCTTTATTTTCAACACTTGGAAAATATTACATATACTTAAATCATGATTAAGTATATATTTACTCTTTAAGGAAAACATTCTCTTAAACATATTTATTTGGGTCAAAACGAATATTGCATAAAACATCGTTACGACAACCCAAAATCACTAGAATGGGGATTTAAAAATAAGATAGATATATAAATCTCATATACTATACAAAATATTTCCTTTCAAAAATCATTTACTATAACAACGGTGTTATTGTCCATCATTTCCTTATTTCTCGAAAACGTCTATTTCAGTAATGAATGTTGAAATCTTTGTATTCGATACTTAACATAATTTAAAACATCTTCAAACCATTTAACTTCGTTTAAAATATAATTTCCAAAGATATCCATTTTATTTAATATATTATTCACTGTCCAAAATCGTGAATATAGTCCATTTACCAAATCCAACTTTTCTACACATTTATTAAAGGATAATCCACCATCCAAAATTGTGAATATAATTCATTTATCAAATTCATTACTTCTACATATATATTAAAGGATTATCCACTGTCCAAAATCGTAGATGAAATTCCTTTAATATCTTTCATATTTGACTTATCAAATTCAATTGATTTCACATTTATAAAACAATGTTTATAACTTCCATTTCTATTTCATAAAAACTTCAATTTATAAATTCTCTTTATCAACAAATTCCATTTATATCTCATTTATGTACTAAAATCCAAATTATAAGTTAATTACTTATGAGTCTCTTATTTGCAAAATTCGTTCTTCTTATAACTTCACCAATTATAAATCTTATTCACTTATAAAATCCATTTATAACTCCATTTTAACACTTACAAAACTCCTTAATAATTTCACTCTTCTGGTTTATAAAATATGAATTTTATAAATCTTACATATAAACAGCTATAATAATCCAAAAATCTCAATTTAAAACTATTTTACCAAAATCATTAACTCCATATTTCAAAAATCATATTTCAATTATATTTCACAAAAATCATAATTTTATAACATAAAAATATAACTTTTATTTATTTAAAATAAATTCATTTCCTTTTAACAATTCAAAAATCAGTATAACATCTATTTCCAAAATCACTTTAAAATACTTTTTAATTTGAAAATCATCACTTTAACATTTTAATTTTCCAAAACAGGCCTAATGTTGCAACAACACTAAATATATCAATCACGACATCCAAAACATCATATATCAAACGATAACAACATATATATCAATATCTATAAATGAATCAACAGTGTTAAGGAATCCAGTTGGATCCCTCCAATCAGTCATCTGCAACAAATATACACATTAGAATATGTGTACAATGTTCGTTTGGGGGCAGACGCGCGTACAAAAAGTCATCCGCTCATAGACGGGAACGTATAGGGTCTTATCTGCTCCAATAGGCAGGAATATATCCAAATACCAATCAATATATAGATAATATATCATATATCATCCAAACAATCATCAATCATCATAAAATAAATTTATCACTTATATAAAAATATCAGTGAGCCAAAAGAGTCAGTGTACTCACATTGATTCCAATAGCAGTTGCAGTGTTTTATTCCGAATAAAATTAAACAGCCGTTTAATTTTACCCAAATTTACGCTAGCATCAATCAACTCCAAACCAGTTCTAAAATGTAGGGCTCGTTAATGCGGACCAAACGTAATTTGTTTCATCGAAAACGGATCTTGTATGACAAAGATATGGCATTTTAAAGATTGTGCGAATTTAAATATATGATTATTTACAAAATCCTTTTTTTTGTTTACCAAACAAATCTCGGTCGTCGATTCCCAAAATTGGAATCCAAGCCATTGACTTCTTCTTCTCCCCTACGCGATAACCCTAGGTCGTGAAACCCATCTTGCCGCCTTCATTCTTTGAATTGTGCTCGACCCACGTCGATCTATACGACGATCCAAGTCCACCGTTCGAAGCGCCTATTCGAGCTTCACCTCTGGCCAGCAACCATAGGTCCGCAACCCCCTAGCTCAGCCTTTATTTTGATTTTCATCCCGAAACACGCGCTGTTCATGAGCCAATTACGACGAATCCACCACGCCAAACACCATCTTGACCGTTGAACTTGTAAAGCTTGTCGTGCTCTACATTTTTCATGTAGAAGGTTCTTCATGATAGTTAATAGATTAGAAGAAATCGAGAGGAGAAGAATTGAAAGTTTTCGGCCATTGATTATTTAGTGGCGGCCTGCCCTAGATCCATTAGTGTTTGTGAAAAAACAGAATAATGAAGTCCTTTTACATAAAATTTCGTAACACTATTTATCGCCAAATTCTTCGAACTTGAAGCGAAGTGTGCCGCCTGGCGTTTATAATGTTTTACCCTTATTCCGAATACAATGGAATATATATTGGAAGCCAATTCGATAGTATTTGGAAGATAGGTTTTCGAATGGAGTTGTTTAAATTTAAAAATTCACTTAACATATTTCTACGCGTTTTAGCTTGCCACGGCTAAACCGTAAATCCAATTGACACGAAAATTGAAATCCTACAATAATATAATATACAGATCCAATAAAACTAGTTTCATCAAAATCTGAGAATGTATGAAAAATGGCTATTTTTACACGTTAATTAAATATTAAAATATTCAATTTCTATAAATTAACTTTTAATTCAATTTTAAAAGTTCCCTAACATCATTCTAATTTAAATAAAATTTAATTCAACTTTACAAATCATTTTTATTCACATTAAATCAAATTCCAATTATTTATGAAATTTCAAATATTAAATTAACAGTTTAATTATCCAATTAAATTCAGATATTCGAAATATACTTTATTCAGCTTATAAACTTAACTTGTGAATATTTAAAATCAATTAAATATCCCAATTTCAAATGACTGAAATTCTTGGTCGTTACATTCTCCCCTATTCAAAAGAATTTCGTCCCCGAAATTACCAAGTAAAAAAAAGTCACAAATCCATTAACTTTTCAAAAATAATTCATTCAAATTGGGTTACCAAAATCATTAATTAAACTTCTCATAAAAACATTTCTAAGTTTTCAAATCCATATATAGATATCTTTTCAAAACCAACTAATGTCGTACAACTTTTAACTTAATATCAAAAATTTAGTAATAATTTTTTTTTCAATTTTCACAAAATTTTTCCAACACCTTAAATCTAAAAAAAATTCACCAGCGTCTTCTTTATGCGGTTCAATCGTTGTAGGATCACAACATATATATGTGTGTGTGTGTGTGTGTGTATCACAAATATACATCTAATCTTCGAGGATGAGTTATCCCGTAGGGAAAAAATATAAAAGTACGATATGTAATTCGAGATATGTACCTTACATATTATTAGCGAGCATATATGGCTAACATAGCTTTAAAGCGAGCTCCAAATGCGAAGCAAAGACCATCCGCACCTACTAAATACTCAATAAACAAATGAGAAACATGTATATATGAAAGTAATATCAATATGCAACATATACCAATATAACAACTATATATGCCAATATAACAAATGCAATCAAAAACAACAAATTCAACCATCAAACAACTATCATCTAACTAACATCCAACAAACCAATACATATCCAGTAAATCCATAACCAAACCAATATAAATTCATTTCTCATTAATATTCATTGAATTGGTTTTCAATTTTAATCATATTTGATTTATTAACATTGGATTTTTCTAACATTCATTTATCCAAATTCATTTAGTTTACATTCACTAATTTATATTCAAGTTGGTTCACTCTCAATTCAAATCGAATTCTATTCTATTTAAATTTCACTTACTTCCATTTTGAGTTTAATTATTTAACTTTCACTTTCATTAATTCAATTTCATATGGATTTCTATACAATCAACTAACATCCAACAACCAATGCATATCCAACATAACCAAATTTATTTACTTTACTTACAACATCCATATTTACTTTGGCTACCTTCAATTTTGTTTTGACACTTTTACTTTTAATTGGTTTAATATTCAATTGACTTTCATTCCATTCCCAATTTCATTAGCTTTTAATGAATTAACACTTACTTCCATTATTCCATATCAATTTATTTACATTTGATTGATTAACATTCAATTCATATTTTATCTAGTAATTTATTCCATTAGTTCAATTCAATTCATTAATTAATTCAATCGCTAATTCATTTTACATAAAGTTGAATTTCATTACATAACTCAAATTCATATTCATTTAACTACTTTATTTAACATTACTTAAATTATATTTCATTTCATCTTCATTTACATTTACTTTCACTATACAACTTAAGTTCACTACTAATTCAATTCAAATTCAATTTTATTTAACTTTTACTTAAGTCAAATTCATATCACTGTTCAAAATTTAGATTTTGTTTTTCTTAACAAAATTGTTTAACCATTTTAACAATTGGTTTTACTTACATGTTCTCACTTTATAAGTTATACAACCTTTTTATTCAAACTTCCCAATTCATATTATATAATCACTTACCATTTAAGTTTAATATTCATTTCAATAACTTATCTAATCCAGTTCAAACCCAGTTTAATTTATTTAACCTTCCTTTAATTAAATTTCAAATCATATATCCATTATGCTAAATCAAATTTATTTAACTTTACCAAAGTTACATTTATATTTCACATTATAACTCCAAAACTCATTTTACTTGTATAAAACAATTTCAACTTGAATTTTTAATTCAAATTTGTTTATCACAACAAAACTTAACTTTCGATTTACTATTGGTAGCAAATAAATCATGCAGAAACTCGAAAATGATACTGATGATGCTGTAGTCATCACCCTTATTATTTTCCAACAACGATAGTGAATTCAATGCTTTGCATTTTTTTAAAATCCTTTTATATTATTTATAAATCGTTTACTTATATAATTTCTCTATTTTACTTTACTTATATAAGATCATTTCAAATTTATTTATCTTATTTAGATTTATAATAATATAATCTCTTTACCTTTGAAAAATAACTTTCAAAATAAATAGGATTCAAAATTTCACATTCTTAGTTCATATTCATTTTTATTTATAACTCATATTTATAAATATATTCATTTTGTTTCATTTCTTATATATATAAGATTATTTCACAATTGTAAATCATATTAATTATAATTCCATATTTTATAATTCATTTGCTTATATAATCTATCCTTTTACAATTGTTGTTTTTATTTAGATTATTCAAACAACTTTTATTAACTTATATATATTTACATTTTCAACAACCAAACAATTAATTTATATACACTTTAATAATTACTGAAAAATTATTTCCTTTATACATAAAATATAATCGAAGTAAAATTATTTCATTTACCTAATTTAAAAATAATACTATGTTAACTTGCCTTATTTAAGCGTTTAGAAATCCCTATCGATAATATGACGTCCCACATACCGACCGGAATTCACAAACAGCTCAAGGGATACGTAAACACAATATATAACATTTTATATCACTAACAAATACGCGTGCATATATATAATACATTCAAACTCAATCTAGGGTGTTACTGTCCCTATCTATACTGAGTACACATCAAAGCTTAGGAATATACAAAATCTAAGCTATGATACCACATGGGACAACCCGCAAATCCATACCCTTGGAATCGGTGATAAACCACACATGCCCGACCTAAAGAACAAAGATTGATGGAAAGTCAAGAGAAAGAAAAGAAGAGAGAAGAAGAGAAGAGAAGAAAGCGAGAAGATATAACCAAACAGAACAATACAGAATCTCACATCGCAGTAGAAAAATATGTAATATCATATCAATGATCTTTACAAAACAGAAACTGTATATACATACATCAATCAGAGTATAACAATTAATCAATAACTATCAGTCTGAACAATTATAATAACATATCCTTACAATTTCCGATAATATACAACAACCAAGCACAGTGGATAATCAAAACAGATATGTGTATACGAAATGAAGATCTCCAGCTCTCACGTTGAAGCTCCAAAAGCACCAAACCTAAACCTGTAATATATACTCGAACTGACCCAAGTATTGAAAGGGAAGAACGTCCGGATCAGTCTGGTAAACCAGCATGAGAAACACACTCAACTGAATTTATTAAATTACTAAACTTTTCCTTTATCAAAACAAAAGTATCTCGTAAGAAATGTCCACACATAAACATGGACATGTTTTTACCTCACAATAACTAAATCATTTCACATCAAATCCTCTCGTATTATACTAGTGTCTAGTATATACAAATAATATTAATCGTAGTTGAAATGGTTACCCATATAGCATTTCGAGGCTATTTATTACGCCTTTACAAACAAAACCGCAAGCTCATAGCGGGGTTTGGATTTCCATTCAAATGACCAGGTGAAGGGACTACCATCCGGCAGTACATCTGTAGAGGAATGTACCGAGAAACCATCACAAACTTCCTCTACCAACACAAGACCGGCCCACCTCTATAACCAGATGGTATCCTCCGGTCGTTACCGACCTTTATCGAGGGCCCTCGAAGCATACAAACCACAATAATCAGATACACGATGTCATAGCGTGTAAAGGTATATCTAGAAGAGGATGATCATACCCTATTTGGAGCGACCCACTTAGCCTTGCCGCATCTAACCCTGTTTTGGTCATTTTCGGTTGATGAGGCCTGAGGTAACGACTACCTTTCACATATCACATATCACATCACTATAAATGACACATGTCCATTTCTGTTGACTACTAATCGCCTTCCACAAGAATACAACCCTTAAGCTCATACGTCTCAAGGAGGTGTTAAGCTAAGAGAAGTTGCCTTTTCCGATATCACTGATGTATGTTTGTAAAAAATAATGTACGTAATCTTTAAAAATGCAATGTAAAACAAACATTCATACAAGTTTTCTAGGAACATGACAAACAGAAGGTACTTTCCTACCACATCCTTTCGGGAAATCCCTAAGATTAGTAGCAAATAGTCCTTGCATTGGATGTTTTATAACGAAGAGACTATTGCTACTATATGTATATTAGGAATTTAACCCCAAACAATCGACAAGCAGTCCCCCGATATGAAAATCCTGAATATCAATATCATCAGTTACCTGCACAATCGAACACATGTACGTTGCTCCAAAGTGATTTTCAGATAAATCTGATCCCGGTCTCTTCGCACCAACAAAGCAAAAGCGTTTCTCAGCCTCACACAGAAACTAAGTTTCATAGACTTATCACGTCTCCAACTTTCAACTTGCTATCCTTCGGGCCAAGAATGAAACTCGATAGATTGGAGTAATACTCCGCACTACACGAATCAACATCCACAACACAAACGATAATCAAGCCTACATAGAAGGCTACGTACTAAGTGTACACTAAATAGTTTCCACATCAAGTCGAGGAAATAAATGACTAAACTTGATAGTCGGTTATCTAACTATCAAAGCAAAGAAACAAATATTTAGCAACATAAGCAATCAATAGGCCCTTTTAATTAATCTTTTATTAATTAAACCACTTGCTAAATATTCACTTAATATTATCTTTAAAAAGATATAATCTCAAAACCATTTTAATATTTCAATATTGGAAAACATTTCCATATAGTTATTTAACAATAAATAATTCACAAATCTCTTTACGGAAAATATTACATATACTTAAATCACGATTAAGTATATATTCCTTAAGAAAAATATTATTTGGGTCAAAACGAATGTTGCGTAAAATATCGTTACGACAACCCAAAATCACTAGTATAGGGATTCGAAAATAAGATAGATATATAAATCCCATATACTATACAAATATTTCCTTTCGAAAATCATTTGCTATAACAACAGTGTCATAGTCCATCATTTCCTTATTTCTCAAAAATGTCGATTTCAAGAATGAATGTTGAAACCTATGTATTTAATACTTAATACAATTTAAACATCTTCAAACGATTTAACTTCATTCAAAATATCACTTCCAAAAATGTCCATTTTATTTAATATATTAGTCACTGTCCAAAATCGTGAATATAGTCCATTTACCAAATCCAACATTTCCACACATTTATTAAAGGATAATCCACTTTCCAAAATCGCGAATACGATTCATTTATCAAATTCATTACTTCTATATATTTATCAAAGGATTATCCACCGTCCAAAACTGTAGCCTTTAATAACTTTCATATTTGACTTATCAAATTCAATTGATTTCACATTTATAAAACAATGTTTATAACTTCCATTTCTATTTCATAAAAACTTCAATTTATAAATTCCCTTTATTAAAAAATTCCATTTACATCACATTTATGTACCAAAATCCAAATTATAAGTTAATTACTTATGAATCTCTTATTTACAAAATTGGTTCTTTTTATAACTTCACCAATTATAAATCTTATTCACTTATTAAATCCATTTATAACTCCATTTTAACACTTACAAAACTCCTTAATAATTTCATTACTTTGATTTATAAAATATCAATTTTATAAATCTTATATATAAACCACTATAATAATTCAAAAATCTCAATTCAAAACTATTTTACCAAAATCATTAACTCCATATTTCAAAAATCACATTTCAATTATATTTCACAAAAATCATAATTTTTATAACATAAAAATTATGACTTTTATTTATTTAAAATAAATTCATTTTCTTTAACAATTCAAAAATCAATATAACATCTATTTCCAAAATCACTTTAAAAATCTTTTTTAGTTTGGAAATCATCACTTTAACATTTTAATTTTCCAAAATAGGCCCAATGTTGCGACAAAACTAAATACATCAATCACGATATCCAAAATATCATATATCACACGATAACAACATATATATCAATATCTGTAAATAAATCAACAGTGGTGAAGAATCCAGTTGGATCCCTTCAACCTATCACCTACAACAAATATATATATTAGAATATGTGTACAATGTCCACTTCGAGGCAGATGCGCGTACAAAAGGTCATCCGCTCATACACGGGAACGTATAGGGTCTCATCTGCTCCAATAGGCAGGAATATATCCAAATACCAATCAATATATAGATAATATATCATATATCATCCAAACAATCATCAATCATCATAAAATAAATTTATTCTCACTTATATAAAAATATCAGTGAGTCAAAAGAGTCAGTTGTACTCACATTGATTCCAATAGCAGTTGCAGTGTTTTATTCCGAATAAAATTAAACAGCCATTTAACTTTACCAAAATTTACACTAGGTCCAATCAACTTCAAACCAGCTCTAAAATGTAATGCTCGTCAATACGGACCCAATGTAATTCATTTCGTCGAAAACGGATCTCGTATGACAAAGATATGTCATTTTAAAAATTGTATGAATTTAAAATATATAATTATTTACAAAATCTTTTTTTTATTTACCAAACAAATCTCGGCCGTCGATTTCCAAAATCGAAATCCAGGCCGTTTACTTCTTCTCCCCTGCGCGATAACCCTAAGTCATGAAACCTTTCTTGCCGCCTTCGTTCTTTGAATTGTGCGTCACTCACGTCGATCTATACGACGATCCAAGGCCATCGTTCGAAGCGCCTATGCGAGCTTCACCTCTGGCCAGCGACCACAATCCCCTAGCGCAGCCTTTGCTTTGATTTTCATCCCAAAACACGCGCCATTCATGAGTCAATTACAGCGAATCCGCCACGCCAAACACCATCTTAACCGTTGAACTTGTAGAGCTTGTCGTGCTCTACATTTTTCATGTAAAAGGTTCTTCGTGATAGTTAATAGATTAGAAGAAATCGAAGGGAGAAAAATCGAAAGTTTTCGGCCGTTGATTGTTTAGTGGCGACCTACCCTAGATCCATTTGAGTTTGTGAAAAAACAAAATAATGAAGTCCTTTTATATAAAATTTCGTAACACTATTCATCGCAAAATTCTTCAAACTTGAAACGAGGCGTGCCGCCTGACGTTATAATGTTTTACTCCTATTTCGAACACATTAGAATATATATCGAAAGCCAATTCGATTGTATTTGGAAGATAGGTTTTCAAATCAACTTATTTAAATTTAAAATTCACTTAAACAAATTTCTACGCGTTTTAGTTTGCCACAGCTAAACCGTAAATCAGATTGACATGAAATTTGAAATCCCACGATAATATAACATTAT
This sequence comes from Allium cepa, assembly GCA_030765085.1. Classification (NCBI taxonomy): domain Eukaryota; kingdom Viridiplantae; phylum Streptophyta; class Magnoliopsida; order Asparagales; family Amaryllidaceae; genus Allium; species Allium cepa. Next base: position 497,383,542 of record CM060929.1, read on the forward strand.
GGTCCAATAAATCTGGTTTCGTCAAAATCCAAGACCATATGAAAAATGGTTATTTTTACACGTTAGTTAATATTAAAATATTCAATTTCTATAAATTAACTTTTAATTCAATTTTAAAAGGTATCTAACATCATTCTAATTCAAATAGAATTTAATTCAACTTTATAAATCATTTTTATTCGCATTAAATCAAATTCCAATTATTTATGAAATTTCAAATATTAAATTAACAGTTTAATTATCCAATTAAATCCAGATATTCGAAATATACTTTATTCAGCTTAGAAACTTAACTTGTGAATATTTAAAATCAATTAAATATTCCAATTTCAAATGAATGAAATTCCAGGTTGTTGCAGATATTATGCATATCATCAATATTACCGTATTTTGTCGTCGGAAGTTAATATTATAGATGACTGCAACATCTATAGCGCTTAGCTTTGGTCCTCAAGATAGGGGATGTTATAAGCAAATATCTTATTTCTAAGTGCAATGGACATTAACAACTGAAACATGCCCATCAGCGACATGAACAGATATATTGAAGGGAAGAGGCTTTTTAGGAGTACTTCAATAAGTGCCATAGGATACACTAACTTATCTTGAGCTACTTTATTTACATCGAAACATTGAGTTTTCCAACAACATACACTAACCAATTGAGACCAAACATGGGTTGCAGCATAGACGGAGTATGAGAGTAATGAGCCCATAGGCTCATACATACATATATATATATATATATATATATATATATATCCTAATAGAGAGAATATGTTCTTTAGCTTTGTCCACCGTCGGACTTCAAGGGGTAGTAACGAAGGATTGACCAGTTATAGTGGAGGGATTCGAATCAAGCACACGGAGCCTTTATTCTTTCCCAAAGAATTTGAAAAAGAACATGCAGCTATCAAAGTGAAAGTCGACCTCTAATATTCCAACGCCGTCGGCAATGATCAGAACTGTTTGATATGGGGGGTTAGAATTTAGGAAAACTCCACTAAATACACCCACCAAAAAGCAACCTCCGCTTCCAAAACCTCCAACGGAGGAATCATTGTACCATCTACCTCCTCTATATCAAAGGAACGGGGGATGCGTTCACCCGTATTCGTCGATGTCGCATTAAAGGGAGAAGACCATTATTGCTAAGTAAAGAAGAAGGACCTAGAACAATTCCAGGCTCAAGGGAAGCAAAATCAACATTAGAACTAGGCAATACAACGGGAGCAATACAGCTCTGAGCTGGGCATTTAAGTAAACATTTTGCGAGCAAACAACACTACTCACTTGATTCGGCCCATTGTCTTCACTAACATCATCAAACACAGCTTCGCTACCCGAAGTATCATCTACATTACATATATAAGTGACGTTCCACTGCCTCTTATCACATCCAGTAACCAAAAGAGGTGAAATAGGAGAAATACCTTCGATAATAGTAGATGCAGGTAGACCCAAAAACGGAGAGCTATTGGGGTTGATGCAATCTTAGGATGATTCAAGCACAACAAAAGCATTCGCATATAACATAGGAGGAACTGAAGTGCTAGGAATAGGCGGACTCAGGATAGTAGTACCGGGGCAACCCAGCGGCGGGAAATCAATCACAAAAGCTAAACGAGGCGTCGAAGACATATTGGGCGCTGCGGATGCGACGTTGAAACTCGACTGGGTCTAGTTAAGGAAAGATTCTCAAGAGAAGGAGAAAACTTGCTAGACTTGGGCGAGAGGCACAGAAGGTTGCGACCATTAACGAAAACTTGTTGGACTCGCCATGAAGAGAAAGAAGGTGATAGAGAAGGAGGATCATATGAATTAGGTGGAAGAGGGAAATGAAAGGGGCAGGCTTGGGCGAGAGACACATAAAGTTGCCGCCATTAACGAAAAAATTAGCGATGCCCGATAAAATCAATTACCACTATATTTTTCTTATGGAACTGAAATATAACTGCATATCCTAAATGCATTTATTAAATATAGTTACTAATGCAATTACATTAATATATAACTGAAAAATAATTACCAAATGTCGTTAAAATGAAAAAATAATAACAATTTAATTTTTGACTGCATTTTATAATTGCACAAGAATCAAGCATTCAAACGGTAGTGATAAAACTTTGAACTTTAGCCGCATTTTGTGAATGCAGTAATCATCAAATTCTAAATTTGTATGAAAATTGTAACTGCATATAATACAAGCACTAATAATATCTAATAAAGTAAAACTTCAAAGAGGCAATAATACAAAAATAATAACAATTTAAACTTGACTGCATTTAATGCATGCTGTAATTATAAATATCTAATTTTTTATAGTATTGTAATTAAATGCAATTACATTAATCTGTTACGGAAAAACAATGACTAAACGCAATTAAATTTGAAAAATACACACGATTATCAATATCCAACGAATGACCTTTTCAATAACAACTATTAATAATAACAATTAACTAATTATCACGATGAAAAATATAACTACATAACCCTACCACCCTAAAATATGAACAAATTCAACCATATTAATTATCGTAATCCTAATACACTAAAATATAACCGTATCAATATGACCTTAATATGCTAAAATATGGACAATTAACTAATTATCACGGTGAGAAATATACCTGCATAATTCTAATGCACTAAAATATGAACAATAATTGCGTAAATTTAATCAAATATAATCGCGATAACAAAAAATGATCATACTTTTTTCAAATCATACCGTCTATGATGTTTGCTACAATAAGCATCGTCTTCTTAAAAGTTTTCATGCCACAATTAAACTTTACATTTGGAAAGAGTATGAATCTCCGTAGTAGGTTTAGCAACTTTGTTCTTAGTCGTCTTCATTTTTTAATTTAAATTTCATTTAAATGGTTAAATTCAATACAGAAATAGGATTTAGCAAGAACTAAAGGGAAGAACAATCGATTTTGAATTTAGAAAGTTATATGTAGAAAAAGAAAACTCCACTGCACAAAGGCATTTCGAATTCGTTGACGTGGCTGAAAAAATTCGATCAATACAATAATGCTGAATGATCTGGAAGTGAAGGCCAGAAAATGGTGCGAAACGATTGTGGCTACCAAAATAAACATGCCCAGCTGAATTTCACCATCCAATCACAAATTCTCGCAGTCTGCTTCATTTTCTGGCCTTCTAGCAGTGTCCACATCAGTAAACTTGGACCTAATTTAAGAAAAAAGAAAAGAAAAGAAAATGATTTCCCTGGCCTTTAAAACAATGAATAGTAAGGTACCACCGCCCACTTTCACAGAATTCTCTTACAATTTTCAGTACGCCTGGATGGTTCTATTGGTGCGCAACCCGGCCCAATGTCCCATAAACAAATCCTCTTCTTCGTTGTAAGATCAAATCAGCCGCCATATTCTCAAATCCAAACAATATTGACCACAAAACCCTAATTTATAACTCAAAGTCTGGAATTCCACATAAAATAAAACAACGATGAGGCCCATTCTAATGAAAGGCCACGAAAGGCCACTCACTTTTCTTAAATACAATAGAGAAGGCGACTTGCTCTTCTCTTGCGCCAAGGATCACAATCCCACTGTTTGGTTCGCCGATAATGGCGAGCGTCTTGGCGTTTATAAGGGACATAATGGTGCTGTCTGGAGCTGCGACGTTTCAAGTAACGTTTTAGTATTTTTCCTGAAAATTTTAGGTTTTTTTGACAATTTCGATGCATTGGGTTGGTCAAATAATTGAATCAATTTTGTGAAAGGTTTGGTTGCTGCTTTCAAGAATTTTGTGTAATATTACGTAGGTTAGTGTCATCGTTGATATTAGTAGGTCCGAATGAGAGGGTTCAGCTATGCCCTACCAAAATAGCTAATGAGGTACCTGTATAATTTGAACTGTTTGACTTAAAATGGCCAGCGTTGTTTCTATGTCTGCCAATAGTTTGTGGAAAATCCGAAATCCGTCCACGTCCATGTCTGGCAGACGGATATTTCGGATAATTATCCGATGTTTGAAAAAATAGACAGGGATGCATATATGAAGGCATCCATGGCCAAAAATTATTCATCCGCTTTTTGTCAAGATCTTAGTTTATATTATGTGTATTTTGATACGATGGATGATATGTTATTGTTTTATTAAAATTATTGTATATATGTATACACACATGTGTACACATGTGTGTGTATGCGCACATGTTCACTGTTCTAAACTATTTTTTATCAACCTTTATTTTTTGTATCTTTATAATCCACGAGACTCGAACACTCTTATATTAAACTAAAATTTATATATGTGTTTAAAAGTTTCGTTAGTCATAAGATAACATCAGACATCAGTATGCTATCCATGGACGTGGATATCCGATGATCGTAAATAATTTTGGATATGGATGCATATATGACAATTCGCATTTGTAAGTATCCATTGATAGACCTACTTGTTTCGAATTTTACAACTAAATTTTTGTTCAATTTCAACTTATCTACCCAAATACTGTTATTGTTTTTTATTCACTCAAGCTACTGAAAAGTTATTACTCTGAAATCCTTTTATGAAGATTTAAAGTAATTGATTGCCAAACGGGTTCATAGTATTTTGTAGAAGAAAATAAATAAAGAAGGTGGTTTACTATTTCATCTTACTTTTCAAAGTTCTTTGTCTATGCCATTGTGTTTATAGGAGATTCCAGACGCCTGATTACAGCAAGTGCTGATCAAACTGTTAAGCTATGGAATGTTCAGACGGGAACACAGATATATTCGTTTAAATTTGATTCACCAGCTAGGTCGGTACAGTTTTCTCTTGGTGATAAGCTTGCTGTTATTACCGCAGACCCTTTTATGGGCCATCCTTCTACCATTCAAGTTAAGCGTATTGCTAGTGATCCTAATGAGCGTAAGTGGTTTTGCCATCTTGTATATTTATATGTTTCCTGCTTTTCATAACCTCAAGTAGGTAAAGCTTGCAACTGTTTCTATTTTGAGCTAGTAGAGGTTGCCATATTATTTTGTAACATGGTAAGATGTTTTCTTTTCCTTTCTTTTGGCTTAATAGTCATTGACACACATTTGGGTATAACTGATATCAAAGTAATGACAATAATCATCAGTGTTATATTGAAATAATTTAGGTTTATCTACCAAAAACTATCAACAGGAAGTGATGATATTTTTGTATGTGACCGAATTATTTTTTATTATCAACACAATGAATTATATATTGCTGTTGGAATTTGTGACAAATGTACTTTCTTTGTGTGTGCGTGTGCACACGTGTGTGTATATCTATCCCTTCTGAATTGTTTCTACATGTTTTTGTTAATGATCATTCTAAATCAGCAAGACTGCTAGATTATTTTCTTCTTCTTTGTACATGTGTGTGTGTTCCTCATAATTATTATTTCATTGAAGTATTTTTAGGATACGATGTGGATACTGAAGCTATTTAATTAAATATTCAAGATAGATATTTATGAAGAATGAGAATTCATTTATTTGAAAAAAAAAAGCAAGATTGACGATGATTTTGAGATATAAAGTTGATTCTATATTTTTCAAACATACAAAATATCCAAGTATAACTCATGAGAGATATTTTATTAAACTAGTTTGTCATAATTGATTAAACTAAACTCTATTTTCTACTTAAATGTTTGATATTTGCATTGGATCTCAATTTCTTGGCTTCAAACTCAGTTCTTTATAGATTTCAATACTCACCCTACAACGTCTTCAGGATAAATTGCATTGGGTCTCAATTTCATGGTTTCAAAATGCAATGAAATATTTGGTACAACTTGTCTTGGATCTCAATTTCATGGCTATCTTAGTTCTTTATATATTTCAACACTCACCCTGCAATGATTAAAACCCCCCGCTAAATTATCACAACCCTTTTTTCTCAATATCTCACTTGTCTGACATTGTGACATCAGTCTTGTCATGCCAAGTTGGACTTAAGGCTTCACTCAGCCACTTCCGTTGTTCTTTTTACTAGTAATCACAAAAACCGCCAAGCCATGTTTTGAATCTAATTTCAAATCAACTTTTCGGTTTGATTTACAACCCAATTCAAATCGCAATGATAAAATATCATTCCATCCATATTGAATTTGGCGATAATTATATAATTGTGATTTAAATTTTGTAGTTCCCAAAGCAAAGCAACAAGCAAATAAGAAGATAAATTCACTCTCTAAATATGGATGAAACCCAAAACATTAAAATCAGTTTTGAAATATGAATTGCTCATTTGAAAAGGAGGAAGCCGGTAGGCATTTTTACATATATAAATGTCAGTTGGTAACCTGCCGAGCAAAGTCTCTAACATAAAAACATAACTTTTCGACTCTAAATTCAATTTCGGTTTGAAATTTGAGCTTTACAAAGTGAATTCCACATTTAACTTCTTGCTGTTGTGTTCTCCAGTCAACATCATCTTCAACAACATCCTCATCATCTTACTTTCTCAATTTAAGCCCAATAATTCCACATGCCACCACAAACCTTAGGCTTTGTGAGCCACATAGTCTTCTGTTTATGCTTTTTCACATCGTAGATCACCAGTTTCAGTTAAACACCATGATCACCTATATTACAGCAGCTTAGATGGTGTGCTGTTGATGTCATGTGGCATCCACAGTGCCGTGTACATTGAAACATTAAAATATGGCTATGTCAGATGCAGCCTACTACTCATCCTAGTCGATCCATTGCCTCATTTGAGCCTAACCAAACCAAACCAAAAAATTGAATGAAAAAAACTAAGCCCATAAAATCTGGACCACAGAATCCATAGTACAGAAGATAATAACTTTATAGATCCTCCTGCTCAACGTTATTTTATTACATACGCAATGCAGAGATCAGCGAATCTGTGCTCACAATTTCGGGTCCTCAACTGTCTGGGAGGATCACTGGTGCTCAGTGGGGTCCATTAAATAAAACCATAATCAGTGGTGGAGAAGATGGAATACTTCGAACATGGGATTCTGAGGTTTGGCATTTCACATTTGTGCATTTCCGTTTCTGTTTTTTGTCAGATTTTGTTTTCTTGTTTTGCTCCAGTACCATAAAATATATGTTCATAGTTTCTATTGGTATGTTCTTGTTACCTAGGTCATGAAGCATGTCATGGATTAGAAATTTTGAATAATATTGATTCAGAATTTACAATAATGGAATCTCAGTGCTAGTGCAATATAAAAACTTTGCGTTTTATGCTGTCTACACCACTGTTGATAAAACACAAGCTGTAATAGTATGTGATATGTGGTACTTTATTATCAATCCAATAAATCAGAACTAAATCTGAGTTTCTTCTTGTGCAAAAAAGTTTTATAGCTGTTAGTAAATGCGAACAAGAAACGTGTAAATATTCTGCACATGCAGAACAAATACTTAAAAATGACAACTACAAGCGCTGGTCGTGTATTGAATTGAACTCTGTCAACTTATTTTTTCCCCCTTGCCTTCTGCAGACAGGAAAGCTTCTAATGGAATCAGACAAGGAAAGTGGTCACCAGAAAAGAATCACTTCATTATCAAAATCTGCAGATGGGTCGCATTTCTTAACAAGTTCATTGGATAAATCCGCCAAGGTATCAAATAAATTTGCTTAAGCTGCATGTCAAATTAAAAAAAAAAAACCGACTCATCTATTTTGTCCTTTATCTGCATCCATGTTTAGCTCTGGGATACAAGAACACTTACTCTTTTGAAGACTTACGTGACAAGTGCCCCGGTTAATGCATGCGCCATATCTCCTCTCCTTGATCATGTATGCATTTACAATATTTTTGTTTCTTTTTTTGTTCTTGAACTATTATATTTGACTTTTAGTTTCCTTAGGATGTGAAGAAAAGGTAACAGCAGTTACACATTAATAATAACATGTCTGCTTTTTTTAATAGCTGGAATTGATGAATATATATACAACTTATAAGTTTCAATGGAGTGTCACTGCAATTTTCATTGGTCAACTAGCTAATATAATTATAATTAAACCAGAAAAAAAAAATGACATACGGTGAGTTGTTTGTAGGAAGCTTTTGTACTAGTATATTACATGTAACAGAACAAGTGCTGAAGGATACTGCCAGATTTTTTTGCGACTGTCTTAATATTCACCTCTTTTTTCTGTTTCATTCATGGTTTTCTTGCTGTCTTGTGATTATTTGTAGGAATAATGAAATTAGGCTGTCGAATGTGTGATATTAAGATTTAAATTAGGTTGATATATGTTTGTCGACCATTTTCCAGGTGGTGATTGGAGGTGGCCAGGATGCAGTGAATGTTACAATGACTGATCATCGTGCAGGAAAGTTTGAGGCAAAGTTTTATCACAAGGTCATTTTTTATCTTAGCATACCAAGATCTTCATTTTTTACAGTTTAGTGCAGTAGCTATCGTCTTCATTAAAGATAAGTTTGGCGCTGAATTGTGTTTTGTTGTATAGATTCTTCAAGAAGAAATTGGAGGCGTGAAAGGGCATTTTGGACCAATCAACGCTTTAGCTTTTAATCCTGATGGAAGAAGGTATGTTTTTTAATATAAAACATTAACTATGCTCGTTTCCACATGTTCACTGATGCAACCCCATTTTTAGTCATCCTACCTACAAGGTTTGAAACCTGGATCACATAGTTGATGTCACCTAATTAACCCATCTACATTGAATGTTTGTTCTTTTGTATCAACGGTAATTTGATTGGAAGAGCTGGTTTTACGATATATTTTCTTTGTAAACTATTGATAAAAACCATCAATGAATGAGTTGAGCGAGGGAAGAAGGGTTGTTTTTAGTGAAAGAGGTTTGTTTTGCGTCGCGTGAGGTCACTTTTCATGACAGGGATGACTTACGTTGTGCGAAATTTATTTGCCTGTGCGGGATAAGTCGCACTGTACAAAGGGCAGCGTGCTCTGTGGAGATGGGAGGGTGTAGCTTTGCACCGAGGGGGAGGGGCTTGCACTATAAAATGGTAGGTTGTGCTATATAGTTTACCTGGGGTTTGGGGTTTGCACTATGCTGGAATGACTTGCATTCAATAGGGTGGTTTGCGGTGCACCACAGAGGTATCATTAGGCCTGTAAACAGATGCTGTTGGATACAGATGGTACTGTATCCGTCAAGGTAGTCAATAGCGAATAGTGCAAGGCTTGCACTATGCGCTATTCCCACGCTATTTTGTTCGCTTTTTAAATTTTGCATGTTTTTACATATAATCAAATATATTACGTCTATTCGAAATTTAATGTCATTTTTTGTAAAATTTGTAATACCCAAACCGTTCAAGACTCCAAATATAAACACCACCATACTTCATGCATGTATTAAATTTTTTTGATGTAAAATGCAATTATTGGAAAAAAGTCGATGATTTCATATTGTACGTTCAAAATAATTAATAGATATAACATATTTGTTTCTTAAAGAATTTGATATTTATCGAGTTGTGAATCTGTGATGTGATAAAATTTTGTAACAAAATGCATGGAAAATACGATTTTGCATAAAATGCATAAGATTTTCTATTGACAAGAACTAAAAAAAATACAAATAAGAAAGTTGCAAATTGAAAATACGAAGGTCAGGCAAATCTATAACGACAAGATTCAAATAAACTAAGTCAAATATGATTTAAGTCTATGATATCAAAACTTAGAAATTATATCATCCTTCTAAGTTTCTAATCCTGATTACTAATGTTGCAACTATCATCATTATCTAGATCATCCTCCTTTTTTCCTTCGTCTTTCGAGTCATAATCTACGTTATCTTCCTTCGAATCACCTTCAAAGTTAGCCTCTTCATCATCATCAACATACATAGGCCTTGAACTAGAAGCCAAAACCATTCATTTCCATTTCAACTTAGTTTGGTGTTGTCTAGTCTTATGTATTCTTTCTCCAGCTCTTGACCATTGGTACATTACCCAAGTCAGTGTATAATTCTCAAAAACCAACCCATCTACGTCTGAATTATCCCCTTTCATGGAACTGGTCATCCGCTCATTTGAATTGTCTATATCTTCTAAAGAAAAATAGGATCCACCACATTCCTTCATTTGAAATGATTTTTCAAAGTTTGATTGTACCTGATAAAGACAATGCTTTGTAGTCTTTCATGTATCAAGCATATTCGTTCTTTTACTATGGATCTAGTTCAAAAATATATTTTGGACCAGTGTTGGGCTTTATTCACTGTACAGAGACCTAAAAGAGGAAAAAATAGCGCGCTATTTTGCGCTATAGGCGCTATTATAATCAAATAGCGCACACCCTACGCTATGCCTTATTCTGCGCTATAGCGCACGCTATGATAACTATGATATCCGTACCCGAAAATGAAAATCAGTATCCGAATCCATATTTGATATCCATGGATGGTTATTGAAGCATATTCGTATCCGTATCTGCGGATATCCGGTTTAGTAAATACGGTCCGAAAATATCCGTATTCGAAAGTTAAACATGTATGCTGGATATTTTCGGATGTCAAAAAATGTTCGAAGATTATACATCAAGACTACAATTTATTTCGATTTTAATTGCAAAAATTGGTCGGTCCTAATACCGAGTAATTAAGTGAAGTTGGATAAAAAAATAGGAAGGTACCGAAACAAATAGTAAACGGGTTGGGTATGGTTAATGAGCTTGGTTTGGTAAAACATTTTTGTTCTTAATATTAGGATATTTGTATAAAAACCATGGACTAGACAAAAAATGAAAAAAAAGGGTGCGAAACCTTTCCTTTACATTTTCCTTACCTCTTTCCAGATATTTCATAATTTTGAAAAGTTATAAATTGTCATTTACGACTATTGGTTGTGAAATAACATATTAAAATAATAATAAAATACGTATTACTTTCGCACCGGATGGATATTTATCGGATACGGATACCGTATTCGAAGTAAATTTTGGACAACGGATATTTCTCAAATTTTCGGTTCCGGACGGATTTTGGATATTTTGGATACGCATTGACAGGCCTAGGTATCATGCATTTTGATGGATGCGACATGCATTGTGTGAAGGGTTGGAGGTGTCGCATTGGGATGGGCAGAGAGCACTAAAAGAGACTGATTTGCTCTATTTATGTGTTGTGTGTGGGGGAGGAAGAAGGGTTTCTCTGATTTAAGCGAAAAGCTTGCATCGTATACGATTCGCTTGCATCGTATACGATTCGCTTGCAATTGCATTATACAAGATTGACTTGCACTTGAGGGAAAAGACGATTTGCAATGTGCAAGGCAGATTCCTACTTTCCATTTTGACTATTTACATGATTTGCAGCTTTTGTGGAAAATACGATTTGCAATGTGCAAGGCCGATTCCTACTTTTCATTTTGACTATTTACATGATTTGCAGCTTTTGTGTTTGCTTCCAATCATTTTTCAAGCAGAAGTCTTTTTTAATTTCTTTTCACATTTAAATCATTTCGTACTCCATTGTATTTGCATGCTAATTTAATTTCTTCTCCTTCGAACTTCAGCTGATGTTTTAAAATGTTGTGGGGCTTTAATTGTAGCAGTTGCCACTGAAGTTGTTTGGTGATATAAATTTATATACCTTAAGCCACCAATGCCTACTGTTTTATCATTTTTTTTATTTTTTAAAATTGTATGAGAAAATTAACCCTTGTTTTTGTTGTTACTTATTCATAAAAGGTTAACAGGTGAAGGCATGGGATGTTTTGTGCTCCTAAGTTGAGGCGTAAGCCTCTAAGATGTTGAGTCACAAATTTTCTGACTAAACTTTACACACATATCTAATAATAAAGGTGGAACGCAGTGCACGAGGTTTCCGCACGATAGCAGGCTCCGAGAAGGTCGATAATGTAGTCTTTTCCTCGTATTGCGAAGATGCTGTTTCCGGACTCGAACCTGGACGTCCAGATTACCATGCGGGTGATCGAACCGTTGCGTCTATGCTCCACCTCAAAATAATAATAATTAATTATTAAATGCAACAACAAAATTACTCATGATGATGATGATGATGATGATGATAATAATAATAATAATAATAAATGTCAGCCATCAACACAATAAATGTTAAACAATCAAATTAATTCAAGCAAAGTACCATAAATTACACAAAACATTTACTTCAAAGCTTTCTAATCTATACATCATTTACTATTCTTATATGCATAAACACAACGTTAGTTAAATGCAACAATAAAACCCCAATTTCAAGTTGAAACACAAATTATTACAAGCATTCAATTTAATCACTGTCAAAAAAATAAAATAAAATAAAACACATTAAGCAGTAGAAAGCATGCAAGAAGAATTTTTTTTAATCGAAATCAAAAGTTGATTTCAACTTTGAAATTGATTTTGAAGCTGACTTAGAAATCGATTTTGAAGAAGTATATCAACTTAGGAATTTATTTCTAAAATCAATTTTGAAATTAAAAGATACCTGTACTTTTTTTATAAAAAAAATCTTCTTCCTTTTCTGATACGATTAGGGTTTTTTTAACTTCCGTTAGACCCAATTTATATTACGTGGTGACATTTTTTCCCCATTTTATCAACCAGACATGCACGTCTCGACAGTTTGAGGCTTAAGAGACATACAAAACGTACTCTCCACACGTCTTAAGATGCTGAGGTATAGGTAGGTCTGTAAACGGCCGTATGCAGATTCGAATAGTGCCGTATTCATATCCGAAATCATTTTCGGATATGCGTATTTGCGGTTGTGGATGGTTATCGGATATTCTTTGACCAGTTCACAGCTAATAAATTTAAACAAACAAATAAAAAATTAATCTATTTCAGTACTAAAATCATAATAAATAATAAATTTTAAGAAAAGTAAAGCAGTCAATATTGATTTTTTATACTCATTAAATCTTTTTACCTAGAAAAATAATAATAAACGACAATCATTTTATGTACAAAAATACACAAAAAATAATTATAATCTTAGTAAAAACCGAACGGATAATTATCGGATGTGGATGTGGCCATATCCGCATCCGTATCAATTTTCGTATATCAGATACTTTTTCATATTTCGAATACGGATTTCGAATTTTTAGGAGTACTCATTGACAGTCCTAGGTATATGCCTTAGAAGTAAAAAAGCTTTCTAAGCAAAACTCAATGTGTTTTTTCTCTACTCTGTCTTGAGATGGCCTGAACTATGCCTTTTAAAACACTGCTTTTTGCATGCATGCACACACAGTTAAATAAAATGTGCCTTTGAACGTTCTTATTTTCTTGGCTGAAATCAGCAATCGTTTATAGGAAGTTATGTAGTATGAATGCACAAGTGTGATGCTCTTACTTGATGTAGTAGTTACCAATTTCGAAAATGTAAGCTCCAGTTATTTGTGTCATACGGTTATAACTTGAATGTGGTTGTATAAGTTGAGCAAAAAAAGTAGTTAATATTGTGATTCCTAGCTCCAAGGTGATGCTATTAGTGAATACTGAATGGTGATGTTTACGATTATTTGATGATCTCTCATTGCTAGTTATCTTTCCTTATTATCGAACTTTGTTTACAACTTTATAAATTTTGATTTTACCTTTTTTAATGATGCTGGTTAGCAAAGCTCGCTGATTGTAACCAAGTAAATTTTGTTTATTGTAATCAATTATTAGAATGCATTCTGATATGTGGATAATGAAAATAATATGAGACCTGTACCTCTCACTTTCACAATTTTTTTCCCTTTAAATTATTTTATACTACATGGTATTTTTGGTTCATTGGTAGCAGAACAGTTATTTGGTGATTAAACGCTATTCCTGAATAGCTTTGCTTTGCCATGCCGTGGTTGGCTAGAAAATTAAATGAGAGCAAAATTTATTTCCTATAAATGCTACTTTTGTGTTGTTTGTTTTTTGTCCAATTCTGACTAAGCTCAAATTTTACAAATACCAGTATAGCAATCCCTACATTCCTCGCATTACCTTTTCCGGTTTGACGGGCATGCATTTCGTGTATGTGCAGAAGTATTGTACTAAAATGTTAACCGTTTTGCATTTTGTTGCTTGCCAGTTTTGCTAGCGGTGGAGAAGATGGATACGTGAGATTGCATCATTTTGATCCGGACTATTTCCACATCAAGATCTGATGGCCGTGAATTATGATGCCCATCTTTTTTGTTTCATGTTCTCCAAACCACTGTTATCATTTTTACTTTGTCAGATACCATTTATTTATCGTATCTTGTAATGCTCAGCAGTATGAAATGGATTGCTATACTTTCTTGTTATGCTATTGTGCGTGGATAAAGTTTTCTCTAGCATTAAATTATTAATGGTCGTAAACCCAGTTGCAATATTGTATTCGGATTTGGAATTGAAACAGGTAAGCTGTTATTTTATCCTTACTGATGGTAATCAGAATAACCCAATTATTTGGTGTCTAGACCATCATCGATCCGCAATTTTGTTCCGATGTGGCAGAAATGTTTCTATTGTTGAAATTCAACTATTACTCCAATTTGATCTTTTGCTCTTTTATTCCCGAAGTCCCTATGTGGTGGCAGCCGAATTTCTACACCCGTTCACGAATGGGCTACCCTCCAATTTGTATTAAAGTGATTGAAGCTCGTATAACCACCATTGCATTCCTTGTTCGGGTTAATGGGCAGATATTTTTTTTTTTTAATGGCACCCAAGGCCCGAGATAGGGTGGCCCCTTTAGCTCAAACTTGTTCTTAGTGGTTGCTGGGATGCTTACTGTTTGCACCAAAATTGGTCACAACATTCTTCGGGAGTCTTTGAAGAGATAATAATGAAGAATATAAATTGAAAATGAGGATTATCTAACAAAAACTCAAAATAACCGTAAAGTAAATGCGTAAACAAGCAATTTAGAGTGGTTCGGCGTGTTGCCTACGTCCACTATGAAGTTTTTTGCAGTTTTGTTAATTCTCTTTCAATGATTACAAGTTGTTACAGCAATCAACAACAAGTTACAACTGGAAATTCGAAACTGACAGCAAGAATATGGTGTAGGATGATGGAGATCTCGATCCGGCAGAGTCTAGGCGCTTCAGAGTCAAAAAGATCTTTTTTCTGTAGGCTCTGGGGCTCTATTTATAGGCGTAGCAGGATGAGACTTCGCTCAAATCCCGGGAGACTTTTTTTTGCACGTGAGTGGGCCCACGACCAATATCAGAAAGTTTCGAGTCGATCTGTGATCGATACGAAATCATTTCGTATCAATCAAGATGATGTCCAATCGAGCTGAAATTTGGTGTGAACACCTCTTGGCATGTAGACAATATCCTATGAAAATTTCATGGCATTTGGATCAGTGGATTGAGAGATATAGTCGATACGAAAGGAGTATTCTTGAGTGGCTGTTTTATTCGAATCCATCTCTTCGAATCGATTGTTTCGAATCGATGGTGGCATGCGTCTTCGTGATGACGTGGAGCGCAAACTTCGCCTCGATCCGGTATTCACTCCGAGTTGACCGCATCGACTCCATACATTTCGCCTTGTTCGTATCGAGGTATGACACGTCACCTTGATCTATTGACTCGATGGATTCGAATAAGGCCTCACTGATGGATTCGAACTACTGATGTTCATTGGTTACGAATCAAGTCTTTCCTCGATGGACACGAAACCAATCGATGCGAACCGGAACCTTTCGATGGATACGAAGTAGGATAACCTGATGGATATGAAATGCTCTGCCCATGATGGGTTCGAAGAGAGGTTTCCACGAGTGATACGAAGTAGTGACCGTTGCCTCAGTTGATGGATGCGAAATGCTCTATCTGCCGATGGATACGAAGTAGGGAGATGCCAGTGGATTCGAACAAGGAAATGCTGACCGATACGAACGCGGCTTTATGATGGGTACGAAGTCCATCGATACGAACTCGATGGATTCGAACACAGCCTAGTTCATCGATACGAACCGGTGCTCTTCGATGGATACGAAACCGCTGGACCCATGATCGATACGAAATCGATCGATACGAACCGGAGCTTGATGATCGATACGAAACCGGAGCTTTTCCCTTCAACTTACATCCATCATAACTTGAGCATACGAACTCGGATTGACTTGAAATTTGGAATGCTGGTTCTTATGATCTTGCTTGTCATGTCCTATAAATTGTAGCCTGATCCGGGCTCGGACAAAATTCAGCGATATCCATAGTAAAGCAAAGTATAACCAATCTTTAAGACGAACCGTTTTTTGTTTTCGATCGATCTTTTGGTATCATGGCTTTGCCAAAAAAGGGATAACATTTGCCCCCCAAAGTACGTCTTGTGGAAACATGACGTGCTTTGAAAAACTGCAATTTCTCTCTGAACAATCATTGCTCTCTTTCGTTGAAAGTTGTACTCTGTATTGTTGTAACCTTGCGTTCATATAACTGATTGCTGTATAATGATGATTAGTTGTTTGTCGCCGTAATCGTAATGAGATGAGTATTCGATCCCAGTGAATATTGAAAATCGAATATTAGTCCGACATACATGCATATATGTTAACTTGACTTAGTTTCTCGTTTGTTGTAGTTTTTATATATATCGAATTTCGTGTTGATCCTCTCCTGAACCGATTTGAAATTCGAGTTGAAACAACGCTTGATGGTTGTTTTTGACTATCCTCTTGCATCAATCCTCTCCTAAATCGATGTAAAAGGTTGAAAAGTAGTTTTTCATATCGATGCGAGTCGAAATGATGGATACGAAATGACCGTTCGTATCGATGAGCCTTGATGGATACGAAATGTTTGTTCGTACCGTTGAGTTTTGATGGATACGAAATATTCGTTCGTATCGATGAGTTTTGATGGATACTAAATGTTTGTTCGTATCGATGAGTTTCGATGGATACGAAATCGCTGTTCGTATCGATATGCAGTGGATGGAGTTGCGAACTTTTTGATGCGAACGATGGCTTCGAGCCAATGGACTTCACAATCTTCTGCCGTCCTTGCTGCGTGCTTCGTATCGATGGATTTATTGTCCATTTTGAATCGATAGAAATTCTTGGTCCGATGGATTCGAACAGGGTGTTCGATTCGGTTCGCGGTTTGACCGGTTGCGACCGGGTAAGTGGACTGAGAGGCAAATCGACCCAGTTCCTTCTAGGCTTCATATAAATAGCCAGGACTTAACCATTTTTCACTTTTTTACTTTTCACTTTTTACTGCTGCCTTTGCTTTTCGCATCGATCCAGAGACTTGAGAGAGAACTGCACTGTGTTTTCGACTCGATCAAACTCAACCCTTCAAATCTTTGAGTCCCAACTTTAAATTAGGTAATTAAGCATGAATCCAAACAACGAAATTATTCCAGTTCTACTCATCCTTCATTGATTATCCATTCAGGTAATTGATAAAGGCAGATCTGGTTTGGAGAAAAAAGAGCGAGGAGGACAAAATCGAATTGATCTGGAGACTTGTGTTCGAATTGATGAAGGCAGCAATATTTTTCTTTGGATTTCGCATCGATCCCTGGGATGATCCAATGGAGATGATGCAGTTCGTACCAATAGCTATGGTGATGGATCGTATCGGTACGAAATGATCGATACGAAAAAATAGGTTGACGGTCGATTCGAAGTCCTTAACTTTAGATCGATACGAACTACATCTCTATGATCGATACGAAAAGTATCGACTCGAACGTGATCGATGTTAAGTTGAGGCCTTCCTGATCGGTACGAACCAGGCAACCAAGGATCGATTCGAAGTCATCTCACTTTGATCGATACGAAATCGGCCCTTGACCATCGATTCGAAACGTGCCCCCTTGTATCGATTCGAAGTGATATCCCGATGGATTCGAACGAGCTTCCTATGATCGATTCGAACCCTTCCTTTGATGGATACGAAATTTTTAGCAATCGATAACATGATTCCGACGAGCTTCATCCTTGCATATCTGGGTTTAACTACTAAACTGCATACTTGACTATCCTTTCGAAGCTCGTCGATGGAACTACAACTTAACACCGTGATAACGAACTTTAACTCGAATTGATTACCAACATCTGGATGATACGGTTGTGACGGTCAGCGATGACGGTCACTCCTACTGGACTTTTGATTATCTTTGTTGCTTGCAAGTTTTCTTTAATTCTGCAAAATCTTTTCCAGTAATGCACAACATTGCATAACACACACTCTTACACGTGGGGAATACACGGGTTCTTTATTGCCTAAGGATAATTTCTCATAAGCTAGCTAGTTATGGAAACTTCAAGTTCGCAGCCGCAAGAAGCTCAGAGTTCAAGCCCTCCCGTGCTTGAAGTACCGGAGATTGAGATTGAAGTTATCGGTCCAGCTCCGGACGAGTTACCTGACGCATCCTTCATTGGTAACCCATCAGAATCTGTTCCGTCCAACATTTCGGAAGACATGCTAGGAAGAATATGCTTAAGGCATGGTTTGTCGATGGACGACGTATTATTGCCGGGACCAAATGATAGACCAGACAATCCACTGGAGGGATATACCGCATTCAATCGCCACGCGTGCGCAGCTAGGACACTCCCTCTGTTTAACCAGTATATAAGAAAAGTATTATCATTTTTGGGGATCGACCCATCTCAGCTACATCCGAACGGATATGCGTCACTCAATAGCTTGTTCATTGCATTTATGGAGTATCTCCATCGACCACCACTCCCGATTGAGATCAGATACTTGTTTAACTTCAAGAGTCGGGCTGATAGTCCATCTTTCACATCCCTGGAGGTGGTAAGAAACTGCCAAGTGGTCACAGGGGCTTGGACTAGATTGAGTTACTTCAAGACGGAGTGGTTTTATGTTAGATGCCCCCAGGGTTTGCTAGGCGATGGCTATTTAGACGTGAGTATTGCTATCTTTTCGGGTAGTTGATAAAACCAATGTAGATGAAGTCGAACTCACATCTCTTTTTCTTTTTAGCCATAATCCAGTGACCTGAAGGTGAACGTTTCAAGGAGATAGTACGAGTCTTCCAAGAAATCCCAAGCGAAGAAAGGAATATCGAGTTGCATTGACAGATAGGAATCTTAGGATTCTTGGACTGATTGAACGAAGACAAAGTATAATGCTTGACGGTGTCTTAAGGACTGTCTCGAAAGAACGAGTTAAACGAAGAAATCCCAAAGTTGTCATAATTGAGGAGGCTGACTCCGAGAGAACTCACACCGATGAAGAACCATTGGGCGAATCTGCGGATGTAGCCCAGGATATCAAAGAGCGAAGAAAAGGCAAGGCAGCCGTTGTTAAGCCACCTAAAAAGGGAAGATGGAAATCGGTTGTCACGGCCCGACCCGCCTCCGGAATTAGAATGTCGAAGATGTCTCCCCTAAGAACTGAGAATCTTTATGAAGGGCTCGCCGATCTTCCAATTCCGGACGATGTGTCCTTGCAGCACGATGTCGGATTGGACAAACTTTCAGAAGCCTTATTTTTAAGCGAGTCTCTGTCCACTAGCGCGGTTGACACATCTGGTTGGTCGGGGGGTTGCACCTACATTCACACTTCACGGCACTACACGATTTCTGAGTGTAATACGTTCACTGTGAGAGATTACTAATTTCGTTTTATGTTTTTGCTTCGCAGATACCATGTCTGGTAGAGGCTCGATGCTTGGCAGTTTCGCAGCAAACGCAAGTCTTCTTCATATTATGGATCATATAGGAGGGAAGGAGATAGAGACTATGACCATGGGCACTCGAGTCATGAGCGCTCTGACAGAGACAAAGATTATAGGCGCCGGTCTCGATCTCGCACGCCACCTCCTAGAGCTTCCGCGCCGCCTCCAGTTCATGTTTCAAGGACTCCAGAAACTTCATGGCACAAGCCGTCTTCCCAATCATCGAGGTCTGACACTCATCGTAGAACAGAGATCGCGGCACCCCCGACAACGGAGCAGACATTGACTGAGACTTCGAGGGAAGGAGCAGTTAGGCTTGCTCAGCTGAAGAAAGATTTCCCTGAGATCTGCTTTGACGGGTTTGTCTTCCCCCCGCATCTAAAAAGGATAGCGGCGTCAGTTGCACCTATGATCCATGATTATCTCTCAGAGATATTTTTCCAGTATCAGGAATGGTCAAAAACCGCAAAGAAAGCGTCAAAGGTGGCCTTTGATCGAGCGGCCACGATTGAGAAGTTGGAAAAGGAATTTGGTCAAAAGGACCGAATTATTTAGGCGCTCGGCAGTGAGGCCGAATCCTCTCGCAAATAAGAGATTGAGGCTCTTAGAAAAGCTGATGAAGCTTAGGCAGCAATGGATAGGATGAAGCGTGAGCATTATGCTACGGTGGAGTACATGGGCCACCGAAACACCATTGTAACTGCCGAGCGGGATGCGGCCTTGAAAGAGATAAACGAGCTCAAGGCCAAAGTTCGGAGATTATGAAGGAGAGAGACACCGCTAACGTTTCCGCACAGGAAGCGTGTGATCAAGCGGTGGAGTTTCGGAGGGAAAGAGATGCGGCCTTGGAAAAGGCCCGCGAGATGGAAGCCGAAGTCGATGAGAAAGTTCGTCAAGCAGAGATCAAACTAGAGACGGAGATAGAAGAGCTTCTCATTACTTATAATGCTAATATGCTGAGGCACAGAAATTTAACGTGGCTTGACGATTATCCGACACACTTATTCAACGCCTGGAATTTGTTAGTTGAAGAAGAGAAAGCAGCGCAGCCGGGCGAAGCTTTTGACGAGTTCGAGTTGGAGAACCGTATATTGACTGATGATGAGAAGAAGGTTCTCCATGATTTCATGATCTCTCATGCTAAAGAGAGACTGGGTACCCAACACTTGGAAGTTGGCGAGGGGTCTGGCGTCGCGCACCCAGCTACAAGTTCTGAGAAGACTATTTCATCTGGATCCAAGCCGACGCCAGCAATTGAGCCGCAGTTGGTCCCAGGCTACGATACTGAGCAGCCATGCTTATCTTCCATAAGGGAGAATTCTTCAGAAGATGTTCAGTCAGCCACGAGTCAAGTAGAGGAAGGTACTTTGCACAAATCTAGTGTGTGTCTGAACTGAAGTATTTGTATTGAAGCGTGTTCTGACAACTTCTTTTCTTTCTTGTCCAGTGAGCAAAGTTATACCGACAGCGCCTCCTGCAAGCCAAGAATCGCGTCGAGAACAGGAGGCCATTATTACTGAAGCGATCACCACGACGACAGTCGCGCCGACCGAGGTGACACAGGGGGGTCCAATTACTTTCGACGAACAGATGATGAATGAACTCTTGAGCCAACACAGTGACCCTTTTGCTGACATGTCATTTGTTCTTGGCGCGTTCCCACCTGTTTCTATTGTATCGTCACAGTCCACCACTGCCTATCGTGAATCTCGTGCCGCTCGTGAAGCTGAGATACTTTCTCAAATCAACGCAGAGATGGAAGCGGCAGCACACGGTGGTAATTCTGAGAGTGTTACGACGGCGGTCGGCCCCACTCCTCTTAAGGTGATATCTTCTGGGGACACGCTTGTCGGAACCAGCGTGCCCATTCCACCCTCGGTGGTAGACCCGACTCCTCCGACTCCTCCGACTCCTCCAGAAGAGAATATTCGTTTAAGTTCAAGTTCGGAGGAATATATCGATATCATGCCTTCATCAGAGGAAGATCCGTCAAAGGGTACGGGGTCGAAGCGGAAGACTGCTAGTGGTTCCAGTGGTTCCGCGTTGAAGAAAAAGCCGAGGAAGAAAAAGTAGACGATCCCCTTCTTGCGCATTTTTGGCAGTTAGAAAGTCATTTTTATTTTTCTTTCGTAGGCTATGTATAGGTGCAGGCTTGGCCCCCTACTGGTAGGAATTTTATGGAATAGCTTGTACATGAATCTTCACATACAGTTAGTTGAAATAAATTTTTGTTTCTTTGCTTCAACGCTCATTTCTTTTGTGCTTAAGTATTTGCAGTATTTGGCTTTCAGTCTAGTGTACTTGTGGTGTTTCTACCATCAAGTAGAGTTAGTTTTATTTGCCAAGTCTGAGATTCTTGATCACATGTCGTGATTGGTGAATGAGTTGAACTTTGGACATTGTATTGCTTCGGTTAGTATTAACACTTAAGCTTTTGCCCCCAGGTCCGGGGAACAACATTTGTATTTCGGTGGTCGATCGCACCTATTGCAAATCTTGAGCACATGTCCACACTCCGGGGACTTAGGATAATTTGTGATCGATAATCTGGTTCGCACTCTGGGAACTTGAGAGTTATCGATGTTTGTAATACAGTTCGCACTCCAGGAACTTTGGCTTCGTATTTGTACTCTAATTCACACTCTGAGAATTTGGAGTCAGCATGTATATTTCGGCTTGCACTCCGAGAACCTGGAATTGATGTTTGCATTCCAATTCACGCTCTGGGAACTTGGAGCTAGCATTGATGTTTTGGTTCGCGCTCCGGGAACCTAGAATTGATGTTTATACTCCAATTCGCGCTCTGCGAATTTGGAGTTAGCATTTATGTTTTGGTTCGCACTTCGGGAACCTGGAATTGATGTTATACTCCAATTCACGCTTTGGGAACTTGGAGTTAGTATTGATGTTTCGGTTCGCGCTCCGGGAACCTGGAATTGATGTTTATACTCCAATTCACGCTCTGGGAATTTGGAGTTGGCATTGATGTTTCGGTTTGCACTCCGGGAACCTGGAATAGATGTTTATACTCCAATTCACACTCTGGGAAGTTGGAGTCAGCCGATAGATGGTCAGTCACACCTGTTTGGGCTTTTTAGGAATTTGTCCGCACTCTGGGAACGATGGATTTATCGGGATCGTGGATGGTCGGATCACATCCACGCCGAGTTAACAAGCGAGGTCGTTAGATGGACGGGTCCATCCTCCTCAAAATTGGTTAGGATACAGCCGAAGTCGTTAGGCAGATGGGTCCACCCTCTCCGGAACTGCATTTATGTGTTTATACTCCAACTCGCACTCTGGGAGTTTGGAGTTAGTGTTTATACTCTGGCTCGCGCTTTGGGAACCTAGAGTTGATGTTTATACTTCAATTCGCACTCTGGGAATTTGGGGTTAGGATTTATACTCCGGTTCGCACTCTGGGAACCTAGAGTTGATGATTATACTTCAATTCGCACTCTGGGAACTTGGAGTTAGTTGTAGAACTGCCGTGTGTCGGTCCAATTCAGCCTTTGATGTGATGGCTTGCCCTCGAGATGAGGTTTCACTTAGTGAGTGGCCGGTCGTATCACAGTCACTCGCAATTTGAATAAATTCCATCGTGCGATAGAACTTAGCTCTTCGTGCGTCGTGATTGTTGAATGTCGCATTCGGTGAATCACAGCTCTAGCTTGAAGAGATAGTAATTTATTGCTGGAACGGAAAAACATGGCAAAGTCAGTGCCTTATTACAAATTCAAACTTCAGAATGCAAAGGAAATTGCAAAGTATTCATGGACTAGATAGAGTCTGTCATGTGTAACAGTGACGAAGATCCTCGTCGTTCCAGGCTCCTGACAAGGTGGGTCCGCCGCTGACGGCATTTATCATTAGTCTCCCGCTGGGACGGGTAGCGTCCTCCTGTCTCGGGCGATCGAGTTCATTATTTGGATTTGCTGGGCCCGCTTCTCCAGGCTGCGGTGCTCGCACAAACTGTTCCAGCTTTCTTTCTCTAATCAATTTTTCTACGAGATCTTGTAAATGACGACATTCGTTTGTATTATGCCCGTAGCTTTCATGAAACCTGCAAAATTTTCCCGTCTGAATTTGCCTCTCCGATGACGGTTTTGGAACATGTTTTTTGTATTGAATTGTATTACAGGTTTGTAAATACAAGTTCTCCAGTGATATATTCAAAAGAGTGTAACTGTCAAACATAGGATTCTTGCGCTGTGGGCCACGATTTTGATCTCGTTTTCTAGTTTGATTCACGCTCTCCCTTCGCTGGGTTTGTTTGTTTTGGACGTTCAACTGAACTTTTCCGGAGCTCTCACCGGACTGTTTGATCACGACATTGCTTTGGATCCCTTCCGTGCTTGGCCCTGCATCAATTTGCTTCCTAGACTGTTTCGCATCTTCCCTTCCCAGGAATTGAGCCTCCTTGGCATGGAAACGGTCCAATGATGCAGGTGGTTTTCCGGCCAACCAGTTGGCAAACTCAGAATCGGGGTCAATCCCCTTAGTCAATGCCATAAGGATGGAGTTATCGTTCGGATTGCTGATTTCGGCACATGCAGTATGGAATCTCTCTAAGTAGTGTCTGAGCGTCTCTCTAGGATCTTGGGTGATGCTAGACAGAGTGTTGATGTCTTTCGGTCTTGCGACGTGCATGCGGAATTGCCCAACAAATTTTGTAGCCAACTGGTCGAATGAAGAGATGGATCGAGGTGGTAGTCAAGTGAACCACATGGTAGCGATGCCCTCCAAGGATATGGGGAAACTACGACACTTCACTGCATCGTCAGCTCTGGCAGCGCTCATCGACCATTCATATTTCAGAATATGTTGGTTGGGGTCGGAGTTTCCCTCGTACATGGGTAGAGTTGGCATCCTGAATCACCGTGGGGGTTCAGAGTGAGAATATCGTCCGTAAAAGGAGTGTGACTTCGAGAAATTCCCCAGTCGTCGTTTGTGAGACCCTGGCAATCACGGATCATCTGACGTATCATGGTCGGAAGATCCGGCATTTGTATGTTCTGTGCGGCTTGCGCTGGAGTGTGATTGAATCCCACATTCTGGGGTTGGACCGGATGCTGTCGACGGTCCACATCTTGCCTTCTTGGCTCATAGTCTTCCGGGACGTATGGTTCAGGAGTACGTCCATGATGATGACGGTCCGGGTTTGACTGATTTGGGGCATCGACCCTTGGTTCATCCGCGGCGTTCGTGGCGCGATATTCTGTGGTGTAGTGAGGAATGGCACCTCCTCAGGAGGAGGGCCTGGTTTTGAAAAATGGCTGATGGACCGACTCTCAGTTGTCCAACAGTCATTGCCGGTTGATATCCAGCAGCTTTTATGTGACTCCCATCTAGCCGGGGTCGTGGAGATCGATTATGATAATCAGAAGATGAAGAACTTTCGCTGGAGGAGTGAGAAGCATGGTCTCTCCTAGATCTCCTTCGCTTCTGCCGATTCAGCTGATTAGTCAGGTCGGTGTTAGCGCGTAGCTGTTCTGTCAGTTGTTGCGGACTCTGGGTCAGTGCTTGGAGTAGCAGTTGAAACTCATGTCAGGTAACCGGACTTGATGGTTCCGACTTTCCGGTAGCGTCTTGGTTAGAGGGAGGTAGCGGCGTAGGATTCTGTCTATCCTGTTCCTCTTGATTGATAGCGTTAGAGGTGGTCCTTGTACTAACCATATTGAAGGTTGAATTCCTTTCCTAGACTTTATGCAAATCTGAATAGAAGGGAAGGAACTTGGATTAGATGATCTGGATCTCTCTCTTATATTTATTCAATCCGGTATCGACGACAGATCCAAAGAGCAGGAGAAAATCTGGGTTTTCTCAGTGAAAGCACCATAGTGTTTGCACCAAAATTGGTCACAACACTCTTCGGGAGTCTTTGAAGAGATAATAATGAAGAATATAAATTGAAAATGAGGATTATCTAACAAAAACTCCAAATAACAGTAAAGTAAATGCGTAGACAAGCAATTTAGAGTGGTTCGGCGTGTTGCCTACGTCCACTATGAAGTTTTTTTTACTGTTTTATTGATTCTCTTTCAATGATTACAAGTTGTTACAGCAATCAACAATAAGTTACAACTGGAAATTCGAAATTGACAGCAAGAATATGGTGTAGGATGATGGAGATCTCGATCCGGCAGAGTCTGCGTGCTTCAGAGTCAAAAAGATCCTTTTTCTGTAGGCTCTAGGGCTCTATTTATAGGCGTAGGAGGCTGAGACTTCGCTCAAATCTTGGGAGAATTTTTCTGGCACGTGAGTGGGCCCACGCGACCAATCTCAGAAAGTTTCGAGTCGATCTATAATCGATATGAAATCATTTCGCATCGATCAAGATGATGTCCAATTGAGCTGAAATTTGGTGTGAACACTCCTTGGCATGTAGGCAATCTCCTACGAAAATTTCATGGCATTTGGATCAGTGGATTGGAAGATATAGTCGATACGAAATGAGTATTCTCGAGTGGCTGTTTTATTCGAATCCATCTCTTCGAATCGATTGTTTCAAATCGATGGTGGCACGCGTCTTCGTGATGACGTGGAGCGCAAACTTCGCCTCGATCCGGTCTTCACTCCGAGTTGACCGCATCGACTCCATATATTTCGCCTTGTTCGTATCGAGGGATGACACGTCACCCTGATCTATTGACTCGATGGATTCGAATAAGGCCTCACTGACGGATTCGAACTACTGATGTTCATTGGTTACGAATCAAGTCTTTCCTCGATGGACACGAAACCAATCGATGCGAACCGGAACCTTTCGATGGATACGAAGTAGGATAATCTGATGGATATGAAATGCCCTTCCCATGATGGGTTCGAAGAGAGGTTTCCACGAGGGATACAAAGTAGTGACCGTTGCCTCAGTTGATGGATGCGAAATGCTCTATCTGCCGATGGATACGAAGTAGGGAGATGCCAGTGGATTCGAATAAGGAAGTGCTGACCGATACGAAGCGCGGCTTTATGATGGGTACGAAGTCCATCGATACGAACTCGATGGATTCGAACATAGCCGAGTTCATCGATATGAACCGGTGCTCTTCGATGGATACGAAACCGATGGACCCATGATCGATACGAAATCGATCGATATGAACTGGAGCTTGATGATCGATACGAAACCGGAGCTTTTCCCTTCAACTTACATCCATCATAACTTGAGCATACGAACTCGGATTGACTTGAAATTTGAAATGCTGGTTCTTATGATCTTGCTTGTCATATCCTATAAATTGTAGCCTGATCCGGGCTCGGACAAAATTCAGCGATATCCATAGTAAAGCAAAGTATAACCAATCTTTGAGATGAACTGTCTTTTGTTTTCGATCGATCTTTTGGTATCATGGCTTTGCCAAAAAGCGGGATAACACTTACAATCATTTTGAACGATAAGCACAACTCAAATCATATAGATTATCGGCCAATACGCAAGTTACCTCCTATAATTAGCCTTTGTTTTGCAAATGACCTTGTCGTCACCAAACAGTAGATCCCTTGACAACATCAGTGCAGATGTTTGGGAGTTTTATGCAATTTCAGATTTGATTCCAACTAAGTCTTCTATAACCATCTCTTGAATTCCACAAAATGAAAATGTTGAAATTGTTGGCAGATACAACATTTCTCTTATTACATGGCATGAACTATCTTGGAA
The DNA here is from genome assembly GCA_030765085.1 of Allium cepa. NCBI lineage: Eukaryota > Viridiplantae > Streptophyta > Magnoliopsida > Asparagales > Amaryllidaceae > Allium > Allium cepa. Next base: position 497,410,797 of record CM060929.1, read on the forward strand.
TACCTTCAACCACTTTCAGAAGTCGAAGACACCACTGCTTAGAGTTATATGAAAAAAATTATTAACAGAAAGAATATGTGGCAGAGCAGATTCTTGTCACACGTTGGAAGGTTGACAGTTATAAAATTAATTATTTTCTCAATGCAATTTTATTTTTCCCAACAGGCTTCTAGCAATGATAGAGTAGGGATGTAACCACTTTTTATGGGAAGGTAACCCTAAGTCTAAGAAACCAATTCCACTCTCCTTCCTAAAAACCCAAGAATCATTAAAGCACAGAGGTTAGGCATAGTAAATCTTGTAAAATGGAACCATGCTGTTTTTTCAGCCCACCTCAATAGCGTATTCAGCAATAACGTTTGTAATATGAAAGCAATGGTGTCATGTAGCGTAGAGTTTTGGTCCAAGAAAAAAAACAGAATATAAGTTGGATTTGGGGAAGTTATATGATGGACACTAGAGACAGTATGAAGTACTTATGCAAATCTCTGTAAGTAATAACTCATCCTTCTCCTTTTGTAATTCCCCTTAGGTCTCTAGTGGATATCTTCTTAGTAAAAAAAATTGCATACTTGGAGAAACTTCAATCTAGAATTCTTTTAAATGCAAAAATTGCGGACTATTATTTCAATATTTCCATTAGTCTACCTCAATCTAGCAATAGTCGTGTGAGAATGTTATGGCATCATGTACAACATTGTGAACTAACAACAAACGACCATAATTCTATTTTTCGAGGATCCTCCTAGGACCCATTCGAGGACAATTATTGATGCTTTAGCGTTGGGAATATGGACGATTTCGATGTTCCACACGTGACATTTGGACTGTTGGGGCTGTTAACCCAAAAATGGATCAACACCCTAGATCAAGTGTGAAAGCAGCAGTGCAGATAATCAGCAGCAAAAATATTAGTTAAACAACAAATAAACAGCAGAAGTAAGAAAAAAGACACATGATTTTTATAGTGGTTCGGTTGACTTTGGCCTACGTCCACTTTAATCAATCTTTATTATGATTATACTAGTTCAATCTCTCTGGATACCAACTAGTTAGTTCTTAGATCTAAGTTACAATGAGTTAGAATAAGTCACAAGTACAAGCGTTGAATAGAGAATCACAGTAACCCCCTTGATGACTATTGTGGGGGAGAAGAAAGTTGAAAAAGTGAAAGAATTCCAGTATAATAATGGCAGCTCTCTCTTTCCGATAAAATTCCATCACTAGTTGCAGGTATGTGAGTATTTATAGGGGAATTCAGTGAGTATTGGATCAGAATCCAAGTGCAGAAGAGTCCAGCTGTTATGCCAAGTCAGCACTGAAAATCTCAAATCAATCTGAGTCATTTCTATGAATCGCTAGCTATCCATAGGTGATGGGATCGCTAGCTATCCATCAACTTAGCATATTTTTTCTACCAGAAGCCTTTACTTAGTGCTACGAAGGAGCTCAGAAAGTTTGAGGGTGATCCAACCAATCTTGATGGATCGCTAACTATATATCTATTAGGGATATATCGCTAGTTATCAATCCACTTAGAATATTTTTGAATGATCTTTGTTTAGTTGTCTTCCTATCTTCTATTTAAGTGCCTTGTCCAAATATCAAGCCGTTTGATCATTCGTTTTCATGGGTCATATGGTCTAGAAGAATCATCCATAATTTTTTCAAATCTTAGCAAAATCGAACGAAACTTTGTAGGAACACTCTAGAGGATGTCAGAGACCCACCATAAAAATTTGAAGTGGTGGAGTCCACTCTAGATGGGTCGCTAGCGATCCATCTAGTTAGGTCACTAGCGATCCATCAAATCAACTTCAAATGATTTCATTTTTTTGTGAACCTTATTTTATGTTTTCTAAATGTTCTTCCAAAATTTCAAGTCAATCCAACTTCATATGAGTTATGTAGGTCTATTTTAACTTAGCTGCTTTTGGTCAAACAGCTTGAATCAGGTGAGTCTTCACTTCTCGAGCTAAATTGTTTGGCAGGCGTCTCTAGGGAGCACATTAGATCATGATGCAAGAGGACTGGAGGATCCATGGGCAAGATTCATGGGTCGCTAGCAATCCATTACCGATGGATCGCAGCGATCCATTGCCTTAGCTTGTCTTGGCATTTTTCTTCTTTGGTCTTTTTCTTCTTTCCTTTTGGCCTTCTTGGTCGATCCATGAGATATTCTGATTTGTCGTAGATGTTCTAGCTTCATTTGAATTCTATTAGGTTAAAAACCCAGTTAACACTTTCCCCCTAAAGTACGCCTTTTAAATAAAAGGTGTCCTTTTCTCTAAAACAAATTCCAGCAACGAGTCTTTGATTGTTGATCTTTCCAACAGCTTTAGCGTTGGCAAACTTTCCTGTTTCTTTGGGTTCTTTCATCAATTACAAGTCGTTCCAAACCTGTTATAGCCTAAGACCCTAAAATCTACCTAACTGCAACACATACATCACAATCATTCTGGTTTCATTCAGAGTTATTACATCACATGTCTCTAATCATATTACACATCTCTAATCCTCCAATGTTCATCCAGGATTCATATCATTACCGCTCAAATTTAATTCGTAGTTATAATATCATATATCAAAATCACATCACATCATATATCAAAATCACATTATACATATGAAAGTCGTCCTGTGTTCATCCAACACTTATCCATTTTATTCCATTTATAAGGCATTCAAATCCTTTTTGAAAAATCAAATCTGTTTTAAGGTTTGAATTCTCTGGACCGTTTAAATTTAATATGCGATCTCTCCGGATCGTTTAACATTTTATTTAATGTGCGGTCTCTCCGAATCGTTTATTGTTTCATTTCAGGGGGATGAACTCTCCGGATCATTTGCTTATTAAGTTAAGTGGGATTAAGTAAGCTCATCCACTCACTCTTCGATGAGGGGACATACTTCTTGCACTCCGATCCTGTCTCTTCGATTGGGACTCTATGGCGTTCAAGATCATACAAGTCCATTCAGTTGCTCTCTGGCTAGGAGACTTGCACCTTGCATTTCGGTCCCGTTTCTCCGGTCGGGACTCTATGGCGTTCAAAATTAGTCATCACATTAAATATGGATTTTACAAAATTCAAATTTCAAAACAAAGAAAACATGAAGAAATTAAATAAGCAGAAATCCTATATGTTTATCCCAAACATCCGACTTAGAACGTGGCAAGGGACCAATCTAGGTTTTATGCACATCCAAGCGGTCTGAGATTATTATCCTAAGCAGTCATCCCTGATTTCCGACTCAGAGCACGACTAGGAATCAATCTAGGTTTAGCACACGTCTAAGCGATCTGAGGTCATTATTGTCCTAAATATTCATCTCAAGCATCCGACTCAAAGCGTTCATGAGGAACGTTCGAGATCCTGTACACGTGTAAGCGGCTGAGATTATTAAAGGTAGAAAAAGCAGAAGGAAAAGAGTAAGGGACGAACCTGCCCCCTGTTCCAACTATGGGATTTTTGTTTTGGTTTTGGTTTTGGTTCATGAAGTCATGTATTCGTACTTTGATTTGCTATTCTAGCTCCAACATCACCCGTAATAGGCGTTAAAGATTATCCTAGATCCAAATCTACCATGCCCTCAAGTCATGTGGGCATTATTTCAGTTTGTTTTGCTCTAACTCCAAAAGCTCCTGCATTGGGTCCTACTGTTGATTCCAGCATTCCCCCTATGTATCGGTTGCTATAGGTGTCGGGACAAGACTCTAACTTGTTTCACTCAAACTCGGACAGCTCCTGTATTGTTTCCTGGAGTTTGATTTTTATTCCCTGTAGATCTAGCTATCCCTTATTGCTTCAACCTCTAGAAAAAGCTATCCGTCATCTCTTGTTGCCTAGGCAAGATCCCATCTTGCATCTCCTTCATCGGCCTTTCCATTTCTTTTCAATCACATAGAAGGGTCGATGAGAAATTGAGGACACCTCTTGGCTGCCCTCAGGCGCTTGCTACAACTCTAGATCTATATTTGGCCTACTCGTCTTCTCTAAATATTAGATTCAAATTCATAGTTCTTTAGGTCTCGTTCAAGGTTCTCTTTGAAAGCACCAAAATGTTAAACCTAAAAAATTGATCAACACCATGGATCAAGTGTGAAAGCACCAGTGCAGATAATCTGCAGCACAAATCTCAGATAAACAACAAATAAATAGCAGAAATAAGAAAAGAGACATAGGATTTTTATAGTGGTTCGGCTGACTCTGGCCTACGTCCATTTTAATCAATCTTAATTATGATTATACTAGTTGAATCTCTCTAGATATCAACTAGTTAGTTCTTAGATCTAAGTTACAATGAGTTAGAATAAGTCACAAGTACAAGGGTTGATTAAAGAATCAATAACCCCCTTGATGACTGTTGTGAGGGAGAAAAAAGTTGAAGAAATGAATGAATTCCAGTAGAGTAATGGCAGCTTTGTGATGCCCCATTTCTATGCTCACGCTAGCCAAGGACATTACGGAGTAATGTTGTCAACTAGCACGAAGAATAAGGCTGTTGAGGATCGACCATCCGTGTAATTACTTTGTACGAGCACCGATATGTCAGATAGTATAACATGCATTTCATTTCAAGAGAAAATCCGACATGCGATACATACTCAAAGCTACTATACAGTGGCTATATGATCTTCAGAAACAAATATAGAAATAAGCATAACACAAATCAGTCACAAATATCCATATCACAAAGGCGGAAACAGATATGAATATAACACATAGAATGTACATCAGAGTAGTGGTCAAACAAGATCCACAATATCACAAAAGAATAGATACAAGTGCTATACAAAAGAATATGTGTACATCAAGGAGTCTCTATCTCGTATGTATAACAACAAAAACTACTAAACAAGAGTAGTTAGTCAAAAGTCAGATAATGTTCCCAGAAGACGAGTCAAGCAGAAGCACCTGTAACATCTCGGTCTGACCCGAGTATTATTTAATAATAAATTAATAAACGGATTAATCTAGCTATAAATATCATATAAAATGAGATGGAATAAGAGATATGACAACGTATGATAACAATAATGCCATACTACGAAAAGTATACATTAAATAACAACAAAAATCATACAATATCTCAAGAAATCTCAAAGCACTAAAAGAATGTCATATTCTTATTTTTATTCACCATACCACAAATATTGACAAAAATATCAATTCAAACCACAGAATTGGTGAATCACAATTCTAGAAATCATCAACTAGAAATCCAAAAGCAACAAAGAGGGGGAGGCCTATCACAAACGGGAGCATGAAAACTCACCAACACATGTATCACAAATGGAACGCTATCCCATGGTTGCTAGCCATCAATTTGAGCCGAGGCTCCACAAACGGCTTGAAGACCATGGGTCGCAACCCCTCCAAATTTGAGTCGAAACTCCACAAATGGTCAAAAGACCATGGGCCGTTAGCCCACAAAAATGAGATGAAGCTCCATAGAACGGGGTACAGTCCCCACGTGGATAAAGAGACATCGCATATCGCTATTCTAAACCACAAAATTGATCATCATCGATCATCAAGAAGTATCAATAACACTAAGCTAGTAAATAAATGAGTTTAGCTTCATGTCCCAAACCACTGGCTTAACTTAAATATTTACGAACAAATTGTAGATCTCCACTAGAAAGTTGTCACAAGAGTTTCAATCGAATAAATCTAAAAATTAACTGACGAAGTAAATGCAAGCGTTTCGTACCACTAGTTTTACTAAGCCGTTTAATTAGATTTCTCAAACGAATGAGGTAAAGGTTTGTGTATGCTAATAGATTGGAAAACGGTTTTATAAACAAGCTTTGTATTAAAAATAGAGTTGAAATCATATTTGAGAAAAAGTTTGAATATTTACTATTAGTAAAGAAACCTTTGTATTTTAAAGTGACAAATCACAAAATTGATTGTCAAAACAATCAATCATCAAAAATTCACATTCGAAGACGTGAATTAAATCCAAAGAAATCGACACCAAATCCATCAAAATGGATATTCCCTTAAAATCTCGAAAATGAAGTTATCAAAGTCAACAAAGGTGATAACAACAAATTGGAGAAACAAGAATCGATTAAAGATTGGAAATTCAAACACCAAAGGCAAAATAGGCAGAGACAACAGTTTCAATCGACAGGACCATGGTGGTCAGTGAACTGACCCAAATCCTGAGAACTTTCTGTTTCCAGGTTCAGTCGACTGAACCAGGGTGGTCAGTCGACTGAAACATGCCTGGAAACTTTCAGTTTTCAGGCTTAGTCGACTGACCCAGAGTGGTCAGTCGACTGACCCAGAGTGGTCAGTCGACTGATACTGGCCAAGGAAAATTCCTGGATTCTGGTTTGGTCGACTGACCTTCTGGTTCAGTCGACCGAACTTCTGGTTTAGTCGACTGAACTGGAAATCCTAGCATTCTCAGCCTATCCCCCAAGGGGAAAAATTCCAAACTATTTACGATCGGTCGAGCGATGGGCGCCAGGGGTTTACGCCAATCGATAACCCATCCCTATAGGCTCTTCGATACGCCACCAAAAGCATGATCAAACATCAAAGCTAAGATTTTTAAAGATTTAACATCAAAACACCAAAAATTAGAATATTCATATAACCAATTCAATCCAAAGCAAATGAGCAAGGAATAGATGTTAGGAATCACTACCTAACAACTATCAAAGATATAAACATAGATGTGAGTTCAAAAAACTCACATTTAAACCAAAAACAATGAAGGAGAAGCTTGAAAGCAAAGGAGGATCAACTACTCTTCAACTTCAACTCTAGAAATTCCAATCGAAGTCTAGAAGCAATAATTTCCCAAATTAGGTTATAGGAAATTTCTGTAATTGGAGAGAGATTGAGATGGAGAAGAAGAAGAAGATGCTTACCTAAGCTTCTCTTTGATTTTGGAGCTAAAACTTGGATCTGCAAATGAAGCTAGGGCTTAGGAATTCCTAATCTCTTTTCTTTCCCTCCATTTTTGCTTAAAGCTTGAAGTGTTAGGAAATGAGAATGAATGAAGAGGAGACGGGGTGGAGCTAGGGTCTTGTGTTAGGTTATTGGGCTGAAACCTAAACCCAAAGCCCTAAGTGAAAATGTCAAAAATTCAAGCTAACTCCAAATACATCGATGTTTATACTCAAAAAGGTCGCAAACGTAATTTTGAACTCAATGGAAGGGGTCTCGAGTCCTAATTTGAATGTTTGCCAAAAGTAACTTTTCGAACGTAAATCCGACCAATGATGCTATATTCAAATAAAATATTTAAATATACAATCGTAAAATGTGCGGTTTGTTACAGTCTCCCCTCCTTAAAGAAATTACGTCCTCGCAATATTTAAGAAGAAAATAAAAAGTAATAACCATAAAAGCATATCGACACAAAAAAAATTTGAAGGAAGAAGTTCACCTCTAAGGAGCACGAGAGAGTAAGTCCGGATGTGATCGCTCGATGAATTCTCTAGATTCCCAAGAGCAAGGACCATTGAACCTTCACAAGCGGGACATCTTTATTTCGAAGGTGTTTAACCTCCGTAGCAATGATGCGAATAGGATATTTCTCATAAGTCAAATTAGGCGAAACTTCAACTTCTTCAATAACACCGAGCTCAAAAATAGAATCGGAATCCTAAGGCATTTCCGTAGTTGAGAGACGTGGAAAATGTCATGAATAGCAGAAAATTGAGCCGGCAGTAAAAGACGATAATCCACGGAAACAATACGTTCGGTGATGGGGGATGGACCAACATATTGAGGCGCTAATTTTCTCGATCGACTGAAACGCACAACACCCTTCATAGGTGAAACACGAATAAACACCAAATCTCCCACAGAAAATTCTAATTTTCTTCTTCGGTTATCGGCATAGGATTTTTGTCTACTTCTAGCTTCTTTCATCCTATGGAGAATAAGGTCAATCTTTTCTGTGGAATCACGAATAAAATCTAGGCCTAAAACCAGCTTCTTACCGGCCTCAAGCCAACAAGAAGGAGATCGGCATGGCCTTCCATAGAATGCCTCGAAAGGTGCCATACCAATACTAGATTGGAAGCTATTATTATAGGAAAACTCAACAAGAGAAATATGATCTTCCCAACTTCCACCAAAATCAAGAACACATGCACGAAGAAGATCCTTAAGAGTTTGATTCACACGCTCGGTATGTCCATCGGCCCGAGGATGATAAGCGGTGCTAAAATTAAGCTTCGTTCCCAATGATTTTTGAAGACTCTTTCAAAATCCACTAGTAAACAATGGATCACGATCGCTAACAATAGAAGTAGGAACTCCATGCAATTTAACAATTTCTTTAACAAGAGCTTGGCCAAAAGAGGTACGGTCCGATTGGACCGAACGAGAATAAAATGGGCAAATTTTGTAAGTCTATCAACTATCACCCAAAGGCTATCATGACCCAAATGAGAATGGGAAAGGCCGTTAATAAAGTCCATGGAAATTTTGTCCCACTTCCAAATTGGGATGTCCAAAGGTTGCAATAACCCACCGGATCTTTGATGCTCGGCCTTAACGAGTTGGCAAGTCATGCAACACTTAACAAAGTTAGCAATATCGGATTTCATTCCATCCCAATAATAAAGTCGCTTCATATCCGCGTACATTTTACTACTACCGGGATGAATGGTGAATTTAGAACGATGAGAATCTTCTAAAATGTCTTTACGAAGATCACTAATATTTGGCACATGAGTCTACCAAATTTTCGAATACCACCACGAGCATCAATATCAAAGTCTTTCAATCCTTCAATATCTATTTTATCCCTGCAACTTTGGCTAAGAGGGGCCAATTCGGGATCTAGATTTTGAGCTTCAAGAATGCGGTCTAAAAGAGAAGGATGCACCTCAAGGCTACATAGAACAAGAGATGAACATAAATCGGATTCACGATCTCGAATCTCAAAGTGGACAAAGTCTCGAGATCATTCCATTCGGATATTATCATGGAAACAACCGCTTGTTGCTTACGACTAAGGGCATCGGCAACACGATTCCCCTTTCCGGGAGTATAAAGAATATCAAGATCATAAGATGTAAGGAACTCGAGCCAACGCTATTGATGCAGTTAAGTTCCTTTTGAGAAGATAAATACTTCAACGATTTATGATCGGTGTAGAGAATGAATTTTTCTCCCAAAAGATAACGATGCCAAATTCGAAGGGTGAAAACAATAGCCACAAGCTCTAAATCATGAGTGGCATATCTAGTCTCGGCTGGCTTCAATTGCCTAAAAGCATAAGCAATAACACATTCCCTTTGCATAAGAATGGCTCCCAGACCAACACGACTAGCATCGGTATAAACAATAAAATCTTGGTGCCCTTCGGGAATCACAAGAATAGGAGCATCAGAAAGAAGTTCTTTTAATTTCTGAAAAGAAGCTTCACATTTGTCCAACCAAATGTATTTAACTCCCTTCTTTGTCAAATTAGTAAGAGGCATAGAAATTTTAGAAAAGTCTTTTATAAAACGACGGTAATAACCCGCCAATCCAAGAAAACTACGGATTTCTGTCACACTCTCCGATCTCTTTCAATATTGAATCGCTTCGATCTTTGAAGGATCCACTGAAATTTCGGATTCGAAAATAATATGACCGAGAAATTTCACATGAGATTGCCAAAAGTAGCATTTAGAAAATTTTGCTTTCAATTGATTGCTTCTAAGAGTTTCCAACACAACATGCTTTTCATGCTCTTCCTCGGTTTTAGAATATACAAGAATATCATCTATAAAGATGAGAACAAATCGATCGAGGAAGTCTCTGAAAACTCGATTCATAAGGTCAACAAAATAAGCTGGAGCATTCGTTAAACTAGATGACATAACAAGCCATTCATAAGATCCATAACGGGTGCGGAATAATGTCAAAGGAATGCTATCTTCTGCAATACGAAGCTAATGAAAACCAGTTGCTAAGTCTAACTGTGAAAAGACTCTAGCACTGCAAAGTTAGTCAAATAAATCATCAATCCGAGGTAAAAGATATTTATTCTTAATGGTAAGATCATTAAGCTTGCGGTAGTCAACACGAAGCCTAAGTGTACCATCGGATTTCTTTACAAAAGTAGCTGAAGCTCCTCAAGGAGAGGAACTAAAATGAATAAATTGCTTCTCTTCCAATTCGGATAATTGCTTACGCATCTCCTCATTTTATTTATTGGACATACGATAAGGAGGATGAGTGATAGGTAGAGCTCCAGGGATTAGATTAATTCTGAACTTAATTGCTCGCTTAGGTGGTAATCCTAAAACGGACTCAAATATGTCGGAAAATTCACGAACAACGTGAATAAGAGAAACGACGTCTTCCTCATCATTATTATCGTCATCATGAGGATTTAAAGAATACAAGGATGCCGCCAAATTGGAATCCGAATCTTTAAGAACAACAGAAATCTGCTTAATAGATTAAGGATGTCGAAGATGAATAGTCCACTCAGGACATAGGATATGAGCTTCATAACGGTTAAGCCAATCCATTTCCAAAATCATTCTAAAGCCTAAGTAACGCATAACATGCAAATTGGCTTGGAATGCATTATCATATAAAATAATCTCGACATCTTTACAAAGCAAACTAAGTGTTACGGATCCACCAACCGGATTCACAATTCTCAAAGAAGTCATTAAAGCCATAACACTCGAAGAAAAAGTATTAACAAGCTCTTTTGATATAAAAGAATGGGATGCACCCATATCAAAAAGAACTCGAATAGGTTGATCACGAAACATAATAATACCATTAAGGATAGAATGAGAAATACCTTGACCACGAGAAGTGTTACTAGGGGCTTGCACCACATTTAGCTTTCCCTCCTTCTTTCTTTGAAGTTTGAGACATGAAGATATATAATGGCCTGAACTTTTGCAATAGCGATAAGTAAGGGGCTTTGAACACTTATTTGCATAATGTTCCTTAGAACCACAATTGTAGCATTCTCCAGAGCTAGAAGTAGGAGTCTTTGCTACTTGTTTCCCTTTCTTGTTGGGATAAGGACCTTTGACCTTATTAGGCCTCTTCTTGTTGTTATTGAAGTTCGGTTTGGCACTCCCAATTTCAACATCACTCCCCTTATCTGCCCCTTCAAGTCGAAGAGCGATATCAACAAGTTGATCAAAAGAAACTTCCAGTTTCAGAAGTAAAGGCTTTTTGAGATTCTTATTCAAGCCATAGACGAACCTCTGATTTTTCTTCAATGGGGTATTTACATACTCGACCCCATATTTAGAGAGGGATTCAAAAGATGTGACATAATATGCCACAGAAGATTCACCTTGAAAAATGTCAATAAAATAACGGGCCAGAGTCACTTTTTCAGCTTCTGGTACAAACTTCGATTCAAATCTTTCCCGGAATTTCTTCCAAGTAAGATCTGCTTTAATAATTTTAGAAATCTGAAGCTCATACCAATCTAATGCTCTTTCTTGGAGCATACTAGAAGCCACTTGGACACGATGCAAATCAATAAGATCCATGCGAGAAAAGATGCGATCGCATGTTCTAAGCCAAGCTTGAACTTCGATAACGCCCTCGGAACCCTTGAACGGCTTTCCACCCAAATTTGTATAATCACCGCACAGGCGTGCAAATCCGAATTTTGGGTGGGTAGGCTCTGGAATGGGTCAGACAGCTTGAGCATTTTTTACAAGATCTAGAAGCTGTTGGGCAGACATAAATACTCCATCCTGTGGAGTAGCACTAGATTGACCGGCGCTGGGATGGCCTGGTCAAACCATTTCTCTTCTTTAAGAAAGAAAGAACGAAGAAGAAAAAGGTTTTTCACAAAATGAATGTCAAACAATCGTGATTGATAAAATAAGGTATCATAGAAGAAAATAGGATAGAACGGGTCCTTTTATGACTGGATAAATCCTAAAGCACAATTCCTAAGAAGGACTTAGGACAATGATACTTGCTAGATTATTCTACATTGTTTCGAAGTTTGGCTCTGATACCAAGCTGTGATGCCCCACCTCTATACTCACGCTAGCCAAGGACACTACGGAGTAATGTCGTCAAAGAGCACGAAGAATAAGGCTGTTAAGGAGCGACCATCCGTGTAATTACTTTGTGCGAGCACCGATGTGTCAGATAGTATAACATGCATTTCATTTCAAGAGGAAATCTGACATACCGATACTCACTCAAAGCTACTACACAGTGGCTATATGATCTTCGGAAACAAATGTAGAAAAAACATAACACAAATCAGTCACAGATATCCATATCACAAAGGCGGAAACAGGTATGAATATAACACATAGAAGTGTACATCAGAGTAGTGGCCAAACAAGATCCACAATATCACAAAAGAATAGATACAAGTACTATACAAAAGAATATGTATACATCAAGGAGTCTCTACCTCGTATGTATAACAACAAAAACTACTGAACTAGAGTAGTTAGTCAAAAGTTAGATAATGTTCCCAGAAGACGAGTTAAGCAAAAGCACCTGTAACATCTCGGTCTGACCCGAGTATTATTTAATAAGAAAATAATAAACGGATCAGTCTAGCTATAAATATCAGATAAAATGAGATAGAATAAGAGATATGACAAAAACGTATGATAACAATAATGCCATACTGCGACAAGTATACATTAAATAACAATAAAAATCATACAATATCTCAAGAAATCTCAAAGCACTAAAAGAATGCCATATTCTTATTTTTATTCACCATACTACAAATATTGACAAAAATATCAATGCAAATCACAGAATTGGTGAATCACAAATTCTAGAAATCATCAACTAGAAATCCAAAAATCACAAAGAGGGGGAGACCTATTACAAACGGGAGCATGAAAACTCACCAACACGTGTATCACAAACGGAACGCTGTTCCATGGTTGCTAGCCTTCAGTTTGAGCCGAGGCTCCACAAACGGCCCGAAGATCATGGGTCGCTACCCCACCAAATTTGAATCAAAACTCCACAAACGGTCAAAAGACCATGGGTCGTTAGCCCATAAAATGAGACGAAGCTCCATAGAATGGGGTACAGTCCCCCACGTGACAAAGAGACATAGCACATCACCAGTCTAAACCACAAAAATGATCATCATCGATCATCAAGAAGTGTCAATAACACTAAGCTAGTAAATAAATGAGTTTAGCTTCATGTCCCATAACCACTAGCTTAACTTAAATATTTACGAACAAATTGTAGATCACCACTAGAAAGTTGTCACAAGAGTTTCAATCGAACAAGTCCAAAAATTAACCGGTGAAGTAAACGCAAGCGTTTCATACCACTAGTTTTACTAATCCGTTTAATTAGATTTATCAAACGAACGAGGTAAAGGTTTGTGTGTACTAATAGATTGGAAAACGGTTTTATGAACAAGCTTTGTATTAAAAAAATAGAGTTGAAATCATATTTGAGAAAGAGTTTGAATATTTACTATTAGTAAAGAAACCTTTGTATTTTAAAGTGACAAGTCACAAAATTGATTGTAGAAACAATCAATCACCAAAAATTCACATTCGAAGACGTGAATTAAATCCAAAGAAATCGATACCAAATCCATCAAAATGGATATTCCCTAAAAAAACCCGAAAAATAAGTTATCAATGTCAACAAAGGTGATAACAACAAATTGGAGAAACAAGAATCGGTTAAAGATTGGAAATTCAAACACCAAAGGCAAAATAGGCAGAGACATCAGATTCAGTCGACTGGACCAGGGTGGTCAGTCGACTGACACAAATCCAGGAAACTTTCTGTTTCCAGGCATGTTTCAGTCGACTGAACCAGGGTGGTCAGTCGACCGAAACATGCCTGGAAACTTTCGGTTTCCAGGCTCAGTCGACTGACCCAGAGTGGTAAGTCGACTGATACTGGCCCAGGAAAATTCCTGGATTCTGGTTCGGTCGAATGAACTGGAAATTCCAGTATTCTCATCCTAGCCCCCAAGGGTCAAAATCCCGAACAATTTACGATCGGTCGAGCGATGGACGCTAGGGGTTTACGACAATTGGCAACCAGCCCTATAGGCTCTTCGATATGCCACCAAAAGCATGATCAAACATGAAAGCTAAGATTTTTAAAGATTTAGCTTCAAAACACCAAAAATTGGAATATTCATAAAACCAATTCAATCCAAAGCAAATGAACAAGGAATAGAAGTTAGCAATCACTACCTAACAACTATCAAAGATATAGACATAGATATGATTTCAAAAAACTCACCTTTAAACCCAAAACAATGAAGGAGAAGCTTGAAAACAAAGGAAGATCAACTACTCTTCAATTTCAACTCTAGAAACTCCAATCTAAGTCTAGAAGCTATAATTTACCAAATTAGGTTATAGGAAATTTCTAAATTGAAGAGATATTGAGATGGAGAAGAAGAAGAAGATGCTTACCTAAGCTTCTCTTTGATTTTGGAGCTAAAACTTGGATTTACAAATGAATCTAGGGCTTAGGAATTCCTAATCACTTTTCGCTCCCACATTTTTGCTTAAAGATTGAAGTGTTAGGAAATGAGAATGAATGAGGAGGAGAGGGGGTGGAGCTAGGGTCTTATGTTAGGTTATTGGGCTGAAACCCAAACCCAAAGCCCAAAGTGAAAATGTCAAAATTCAAGCTAACTCCAAATACATCGATGTTTATACTCAAAAAGGTCGAAAACGTCATTTTGAACTCAATGGAAGGGGTCTCGAGTCCTAATATGACTGTTTGCAAAAAGTAACTTTTCGGACTTAAATCCGAATAGCGATGCTATATTTAAATAAAATATTTAAATATACAATCATAAAATATGCGAGTTATTACAAGCTCGCTCTCTAAAAAAGATCCATATCTAGTTACAGGTAGGTGAGTATTCATAGGGGAATTCAGTGAGTATTAGGCTAGAAGTCCAAGTGCAGAAGAGTCCAGTTGTTATACCAACTCATCACCGAAAATCTCAAATCAATTTGAGTCCTTTCTATGGATCTCTAGCTATCCACCAACTTAACATATTTTTCCACCAGAACTCTTTACTTAGCACTATGAAGGAGCTCGGAAAGTTTGAGGGCGATCCGACCTATCTTGATGGATCGCTAGCTATCCATATGGGATGGATCGCTAGCTATCCATCCATTTAGCATATTTTTAAGTGATCTTGTTTGGTTGTCTTCCTATCTTCTTTTTAAGTGCCTTGTCCAAATATCAAGTCGTTTGGCTTTAGTTTGATGATCTGTCTTCATGGGCCATCTAGTCCAGAAGAAACATCCATAACTCGCTCAAATCTTAACAAAATCAAATGAAACTTTGTAGGAACACTCTAGAGGGTGTCAGGGACTCACCATAAAAATTTGAGGTGGTGGAGCCCTATCTAGATGGGTTTCCAGTGATCCATCTAGTTAGATCGCTAGCGACCCATCAAATCAACTCCAAATGATCTCTTTTTTTATGAGCCTTATTTTATATTTTTTAAATGTTCTTCCAAAATTTCAACTCAATCCAATTTCGTATGAGTTATGTAGGTCTATTTTAAGTTAGCAGCTTTTGGTCAAACAACTTGAATCAAGTGAGTCTTCACTTCTCGAGCAACATTATTTGGCATGCTATGAAACTTGGTAAGCGTCTCTAGGGAGCATATTAGATCATGATGCAAGAGGACCGAAGGATCCATGGGCAAACTTTATGGATTGCTAGCGATCCATAGGTGATGGATCTCTTGCGGTCCATTGCTTTAGCTTGTTTTGGTATTTTTCTTCTTTGGTCTTTTTTTACTTTTCCTTCTGCCCTTCTTGGTCGATCCTTGAGATATTCCAACTTGTCGTAGATGTTCTAGTTCCTTTTGAATTCTATTAGGTTAAAAACCCAGTTAACAGGGGCAAATGAAGAAAAACAATATGTTGGCGTCGAATATGGTTATATTAATATAGTCGGTCTGCACACCTATGTATATATATTAACCGAGGTATGCATATTTTGTTGCATATTTTATAAACTGTGTCTGCATATGTTGGCTAGTTGTATATAAGCTCACTTATCCTATTTATCTTCCTTGATCCAATTCTGATTTGAATTCGTCTATTCCTATTATCGGCTTTGATCATTGAACTGTGTCCATCTAGCTTTGTTTTGGAATTCGGATCTGGATTTCATAACTCACTTCTTTTTCTCTAGCCTCGAAAGGTGAGAAATCACTCACGATTAACGTTCTTTTATTTACTAAATTTGATTTCAATTGAGACGACAATTGAAATATGAGGCTGTAGTTATTTAAATTGTTATATATGCTATTATCTATAACTATTCACTTATGGGATATGACACCATATCCTATTGTTTATAGATTTATTTTGATGATATATGCCTGTTGTTATTATTATTTACACATCTGTTATCACTCTGCAAGTTCCCTGTTAGTATATAAATCACTATGGGTTGAAATGATACATACCCGAACAGACTTTAGAATAGGAGAAAATCGTTATGGGTTGAAATGATAAACCCAAGCGATTTTCATTTAATTGAATTTGGATTACGGGTTGAAATGCTATCCACCCGTATACATTTAGTGTACGGATTGAAATGATAAATATCCGTAACACTTGACCATATGATAAGAAATATATACAGACATCGTTGGTCCATATATATAAATATTTTGAAATTTAATTCATTGTTTTGGATAGAAATATATGGTCTTATTAAATGTTAATCCTTAATTTTTTTTTTATATATATAGGGTAATGATATATAGATTTAATAATATTTAATTTAGTCAAAATTTGATTTAATACATAAATTATGTTAAATATTTATGTAAATTTTATTCCAAAAGTATTCTGCAATTTACTAAGATTGGGAGATAAATGTGGGTTTATCTAAATGGTATTTAAATAAGGATTTATTCAATTAAATCAATTTGAAATTATTGAATGGGAAATTTAAGGGTATGATTTTGTAACTGGATTTTTATTTAAGTGATTTAATGAATATTTCACGTTTAAATAAATTAAAGAAAATATTGAGTAAAATGTAATTTAAGGTTACTTAAATGATATTGTATCTAATGAGGGATTATTTTAAGACTAGATAATAATGAGGTTAAATCGAGATCTATATAGAACTATTAAATTGAACATTTAATTAAATATTAAAGCTTTGAACTATATTGGGATTTAAATGGTTTATTTTGAGATTCGGATATGTATTTGAAATCAGCATAGTTGAATTTATTATTTAGAAACTAAATTGATTAAAAAGTTAGTTTGAAACGTTGAATACTTAAAGTTTTGAAATATATTGAATATAAAGGGTATTTCGTGATTTCAAATCCGAATTTGAGATCGATAAAATTGAAGTGGTTATTTTAGAAATTGAGTTGAATTTAAATTAATAAATTGAGATTGAAATAGATTTAAATGGGATGGTCGGGTTGATGTTAAACGATTTGTTAAGTTGAGGGAATTGAAATTACTTTACTGTACAAATTATTTAATATAAAAATACTATTTGGGAAGTATAGAGATATTTGAAGTGAAAATGATATTTGGTTTTGAAGTATAAATTAAGTTGAAAAGACTACGGTGCTATAGTGTATATTTCTATCTTTTAGATAGTTCCATGGACCCTTAGAGGATGGTTATCCCAAACATCCTCTAAGTTAATTATATTTCAGTTGATATTTCACTTGAGTTAGATTTATAGATATAAGAATGTTAATCCTGACTCGAGTGTTTTGTGTTTTGCTTTACGCTCGGGTCAGACTGAGAGATACAGCATTTGAGACTCATCTTCGAAGTTGGAGCTTTGCTTGAAGATCCAGCTATCTATCCCTTCAGTCATCCAGTTGATTGGTTCAGAGAAGCCATCTGTTGCATTGGAGACTTCATGGCATTTGAACTATTCGGTTGTATTTTATTTCTAACTCTGAGGTATATAGTAGCTTCATGAACTACTATTCTTTATCTATTCCGCTGCATTGTATTACTCTGTGTAAGTGATCAATGATTGATTTATTTACTGTATATTTTAAGTTTTGCCAAATTTTATTAACAATTCGGTATTTTGAATTATTCATGTCGGACATGTACGGTTTTATTGTCGATTTGAATGGTCCAAAATAGCGGGCTGTTACACTATCTTCACTAGCAAATTTTGGAAAGCATCTCAGGAGACTCTGGGTACTCAGTTGAATCCGAGCACAGCTTATAGTCCTCAAACGGATGGCCAGACCGAAAGAGTGAATCAGATTATGGAAGATCTTCTCCGAGCCTGTGTATTAGATTTTAGAGCTCTTGGGAAGAGCATCTCCATCTCGTTGAATTCACCTATAATAATAGCTAGCAAGCGAGCCTCAAAATGGCACCGTTCAAAGATATTTATGGACAGCCTTGTAAATCTCCATCTTGTTGGGTTGAATCTAAAAATCAACTTGTTCTCGGTCCCGAAATGATCTCAGAAGCTTCTGAGAAAGACGTAGAAATTAGAAGGAAATGAGAATTGCTTAGGATCAGCAGAAGAAATATGCAGACAGAAGGAGAGGAAATTTGGAATTTGCAGTTGGAGACCAAGTGTTTCTCAAAATTTCTGCTTCGAAGAATGTTATCCGATTTGGAAGGAAAGGGAAGCTTGCTCCAAGATTTGTTGGTCTTTTCCGCATCTTAGAAAGGAATGGTACTTTGGCGTATAGAGTTAACTTGCCAAAGAAGCTATTGGGAGTGGATAATGTGTTTCATGTTTCACACCTCTGCAGATATGTACACGACCCATCCATGATAGTCCAGCCCTCTCTATTTGAAGAAATGGATGTTGAGTCCAATCTGACTGTTGAGAGAAAGCCGCTTCGTATAGTAAGCAGAAGCACGAAGCAGCTAAGGAGGAATGTAGTCAATCTCATCAAGGTTCAGTGGAGCAGAGATAATCGAGATTGCACATGGGAAACGGAAGAATGTATCCGTGCTTGGAACCCTGAATTGCTAGTATCGGGTATGCTGTTCATGCATCGAATCTATTTTTATCTTTTTGCTTATTTTTTTTCCTTTGTATCGATTTTCTCGAGGATGAAAAGTTTTGAGTGAGGAAGATTGTAACGTCCTGAATTTTTCAAAGATTTAAATAAGGATTTTATGATAAAATTTAAAATTTAATTTAGTTTTAACAACAAAATTCATTAACGAGAACTGGATAGTTGAAATAGTCCGTTTAAATGAAGCAAATGAAATTTATTTTGTGTCAAAATTAGTTTGAAACTCGGTCGATATATTTTTCAGTAAGAATTATCAAATTTTAAAGTATAAATATTTTTACATAGAAATCATCTATAAAATTTTCTGAATAAAACGCCAAAGTTCGTTCCATCCAATTCTGATTTTTTATTTCCTTTTATCGATTTTTTTCGTTGTCGTTCAAATTCGAAGCAGTATAACTGGCGATAGATGGATATTTGGTATGACTGTCATAACATAGATTTTAGTACACCATTAGATTCGTCTCGTCGCGCTGATCTCCGTGATATATTTGTTTTCATATTTTAGCATCAGTTGTAAAATGCTAAATGGGAAAGATAGCGGTACGTGACCATGCCACATAGGTTATTTATTATCATCATTTCTCCGATTCTTATTTTTCTCTCGAGCTGTTGAACATGTCGCTCGTGCATAGAAAATATCTATGCACACGATTATCATAAAGTACTATTCATCCATGTATATAATAACCTGCATCTTCATCCTCTCCTCCGTTCTTCCTTCCGCAAGTTTCTCTTCCTCTATTAAAAAATAAATAAATAAAAATAAAAGAAAAAAGAATACGCAACTGCATGTTTTCTTAACCACTCAACCGCCTCTCTTTCCCCACCCACGAGTAGAAGCCATCAACTTTCCCGCCTCCACTCCATCTGCGTCTCCTCTATCTTCACCACATCATCAGAGCCTCCGCCAACCTCGTCGAACTCAACCGCCATCGCCATACCCGAAGTTCACCACCTCCCAAGAAAACCCATATCACCAGAGCCATCCACCATACATCCACACTCATAACCTGTAACGACCTGATATTTTCAACCATTCGCATCCAGACATGCCGGAATTGAATTGCTCAAAATACCAGATTGAAAGTTTATATTTGGAAAAACTCAGCATATACAGTAATAAATAATTACAGATCACAGACACAGAGTAATAAATGCAGCGGAAACAAAAGGTAGTAGTTCATGAGGCTACTATATACATAACAGAGTTAAATAAGATACAATAGAAGTCTCGAACACAATAGTCAAATACAAGAATCAAATACATCACTAGAATCAATTGAATATCCGAAAGCCGGATAGATAGCCGGATCTCCAAGCGAAGCTCCAACTCCAAAGGTGAGTCTCCAATACTAGTACACTCAGTCTGACCCCAGCATAAAGCAAAACACAAAACACTTGAGTCAGGATTAACATTCTTATATCAATAAATCCAACTCAAGTGAAATAACAACTGAAATACAAGTAACTCAAAGGATGTTTGGGATAACCATCCTTTAAGGATCCGTTAAACTATCTATTATGTAGTAGTATACGCTAAGTAGATAATGTCTATCAGTAATATAAAGTATCAAAATAGCGTTAAGGCGTTACCATTATCCCCCTTAACACATTTTATATAAGCGTCATAGTCTATACAACACTGTAAACTCCACCGTAAACTAGTGGGACATCAGGGAGTACTCCGTAGGTATAACACAAAACAAATCATAGTGGTCGCGTATAAGGATACAAGTATGACAAGGCACATGAGGCAATACCCAAGGTAGTGAAACTACCATTTGCCTGATCCGGACTGGTGAGAACACATCACCGCAACGATCGCAACACCGCGAAACAACACTCCCAATTCAAGGGTGCGCACCAATCAATAACAAGTAATGAATAGTTTACGAAGAAGTGTGTTTGCTCGAGGTGGATAACCCCATTTGGCCCGGCACGGCTCCTGTTTTAGTCATTTCCAATTTGGCACAAGTGTCAAGGTCATCCATTATCGTTCTCTTTCTTCAGTCATCACGTACATCATTCCAACCACTTCATCTGGATCACACTCCGCATATAGTTATTAAAGTGGTTTTTGGTTAGACGGAGAGTATGTCCATAACTGATCCCGGTTTCTTTAATAACTTTCGTAATTATTACACCGATTCGTCGTTTAATAAGTTTCCAAAAAACAGTCAATTTCAATCTCACTTAGATTTGAAAGCCAGCATTTCATTTGTCTTTCTATATCAATTTCTATAATTTACGTTTTAAAACTTCCAAATTTACCATTTCAAAACTCTATAGTTTAACTTCAATTTTTATTTAAAAAAATTCAAATATTGATTTAAATTCATATATAGGTTTCATCCAATAATCATTTAAATTTAGTTAATTTAACATTCAAAACAATTTAAATTCATTAATGGATTCATTAAGTAATCATTTAAATTAAGTAAATTTATCATTTCAAAATAATTCCAATTGAATTTCCAATTCATTAAATCAATCACTTAAGTTTACCTACATTATATCAAACTTATGAATTGAATTAAATTAAATTCTTCAAATTAAATTCTTTAAATTACAAGTCTCATATAAATTTCTATCAATCACATTTTATTTCTTATTAAAGAAATTCAATTTCACTTATTTACTTATTTAATTTAAACAAATTTCAAAACTTAATTTTTAAAGAAACTCAATTTTTGCTTATTAAAGAATTCAATTTCTCTTATCAAAGGATTCAATTTTATTTAATTATTAAATAATTTCAAAACTTAATTTAATAATTTCTTAAATTTACACAACATTCTTTCATCAAACACTTTGTTAACCATAATACTTTGGAAATCAAAATTTAGAAATCATAATGCTTGGAATCATAACACTTCCCACTTAACTGTTTTAAATATAAATAATAGTATATATAATAAAATAGTTTACAATTTAAAATAGTTTATATATAAAAATAGTTATAATTTAAAATAGTTTATATTAAAAATAATTTATGCTAAAATAGTTTATATGAAATAAATTTATAAAGTAATATATATATAAATAGTTTTAAATATAATTTAAAATACCTTATATAATAAAATAGCTTTCTTAAATTTCATAAATCGATTCAAATCAACTCAATTTCCAAAATTCTAATTTAATCAATTCCCAAATCATCAATTTTAATTTATTTCTGTTTCTCAATAAACCATTTCAAATTATATCGATTTCAAATATAGATTTTTAACCACAAAATAAACCATTTCAATTTCAATACTTTCAAAGCTTTAAATATTCAAACATTTCAAAACAAGAATTGATAATTCCATATATATATATATATATATATCAAATTCACTATATAGCTTTAAAAATCAAGAATTTTACTATATATAAAATAATCATTTATATAATATTAAAAATCAATATTTATATAAAACCGCATATTTCTTTCCATACTATAGAAATCATTTTCAAAATATTTATATATTGACCAACGGTGTCTGTATATAATTTTCTATCCTATGGTCAAGTGATATGGATATTTATCATTTTAATCCATAATTTAGATATATATGGGTGTGTGTGTGTGTGTGTGTGTATATATATATATATATATATATATATATATATATCTTTTCAACCCGTAATCCCAAATTCAATTCAAAAGAAAATCGCTTGGGTTAATCCTTTTAACCCATAACGATTTTCTTCTATTCTACAGATCTTTCGGGTATGTATCATTTCAACCCGTAGTGATTCTATACTAACAGGGAATTTGCGGAGTGATAACAGATATGATAATAATATAACAGGCATATATCATCAATATAAATAACAGATAATGGTGTCAGATGTCACAGGTTAATTGATACAGGTAATAACATATATAACAGTGTAAATAACTAACAGCAGCTTATTTCAATCGTCGTTTCAATTGAAATCAAATTTAATAAATAAAAGAACGTTAATGATTACTCACCTTTCAAGGCTAGATAATACAAAAGATGATACAAATATGCACACTGATACGGACACTGAAATTTGAATGACGAATTGAAGCAAAGCAAAATCGGCCCGAATTCAACGATCAAAGCTGATAAAGAATTTGACGAAGTCGAGTTAGAGTTGGATCGATTGAAGATAAATGGCAAGAGTGAACTTATATCTATATGTGCATAGCTATGTATACAACTATGTACATCAAAATCCTATTCTAAACGCAAATTAAAATTTAATATATATATATATATATATTAAAATAAAACATAAATTCATAACTAACGTATAAATATAAAGTCATGGTAAACTATATATAATTTAATATGTATATCATGCATACCAAATTAACCATGGTTTAAGATAAACATAAATTCATACTAACGGTTCATATATATAAAACCAATAACGGGCCCCATGCAAAGTAAAACATATTTTATAGAATAAAGGGTGACAACCTATATAGTCTATATGCAGTAATACATATACATACATACATACATATATATATATATATATATATATATATAT
This sequence comes from Allium cepa, assembly GCA_030765085.1. Taxonomy (NCBI): domain Eukaryota; kingdom Viridiplantae; phylum Streptophyta; class Magnoliopsida; order Asparagales; family Amaryllidaceae; genus Allium; species Allium cepa. The sequence continues at coordinate 497,434,311 of CM060929.1, forward strand.
ATATATATATATATTTTAAATCAAAGTGGACACTTACGCTATCTGTTAACCCATTATATTTATAGTATATATATATTCAAGTTTTCCACTGTGTCTGTTCAAAACAGCACATACTTGTAAACTCACGCACATAAATAATAATGCACTAATAATCAAAGCCCGTATGAAATTATACATGCATATGCAAATTTTAAACATATTATAACTTAGCAAAATCAATAATGTGTATATAGATTTTACAACACAAATAACTTTATATATATTCATAAATTATAACTCTATACTTAAACTTTATATATTGCTAGCGAAAAGAATAAATGAACATATATGTGTATAAAACAAATCTTCAAAAAAATATAGGTACACAACATAAATAGCATAGTATAAAACAAATGGCTAACTTCCTATACGTATACATACTAACCTATATGAAGACTACAAAACAAACGACAATCTAGCGTGCATATATATATATATATATATATATATATATATATATATATATATATATATAGTACCTGTTACCCAAATATGAATTCTGATATATATACACTTACAGTATTAACCCAGTTTTAACTGAGAGATCCTAACCTTCGCTTCAATATACATTGTATATCTGGAATTTATATATATAAAGACATATGCTTTTATCACTTATATGAGACATGCAAACAGAACTTACTGACCTAAACCATAACTTCTATCAACTTGTATTAATATTGTGTTCAAATAGGAGCAACCCAGAGTTTAGATCTACTATGCTATACATAATTTACACAATATTTTTTTTTCAAAACAAAACTGTTAAACACACACCTCAATTTTAAGCAATTAGAGAGCAACACTGGAAATCCACCAATTTGCTTCTCACGGCTAAAGCACATTGCGAGATGGCAATGCGGAGGAGCGGAGAAGGGAAGCAATCGGGCTGGAGATGGTGATGTGCAGGCGGGGAACACGTCGGCAGAGGCCGGTCGTTGGCACAGGCGCGGTGGAGATAGCGACACGGCTTCATGTGCATGGCCGAGCTTGGTTCGGGATGAGCAGCATTCGGCTGGACAAGGAGGAGCGGGTAGCGGTGGGGTGGAACATCGAGGCGGAAGCAAGATGGAACGGTTTGGTCAAAGGATGGGCCTCAGACGCGGCAAGGGGAGGAACTAAGGGAGGAGGTGATGGGATATCAAATGGTGGAGTAGTCGGCACTCGAGACTTGCGAAGGAAGACTGCATGCGCTCCTTGGAGTGGGAAGGGTGTGGGTCTCGATGGTTGCAAAGGTGGTACACAGTTCATCCAGCAATGTTGATATATATAAAAGAATTTATCCCAAAGCAGAAGAGATGTACAGTTTTTTAAAGAGAAGAAGACGAGCAGGAAAATGAGAAAAAGTGGAGAAGACCAAAGCGAATTTTACACTACACTGACTGTTAGTATAAATATTTTTATGAAGAAGGCAGAACATATTGAAATCTAAATTGCTCGAACCAATGTATACATTGAGCATGCATTGAAGTCAGAAGCCGAAAGTTGAGATTGGGAAGAGCGATAGCCGTTTCATTGAATTCTGGAATTAACAAAAGCACATGACTGTTGGAAATATACACAGTTGGCACACGAATGATCATAGAAAACAAAAAGGCACAAAGACGGTACCGATACGGTCCGCTGTTTCTATAGATTTCGCCATCCACCGGATGCCGAAACACACAATTGAATATATTGTGGTGAACAACACGATGAGACGATCAAAATGTTATACATACATCATTGATTCGATTGAATTATAAAAATTCAAATTTTCTACTAGCGGAAAATGCAGCAAAAATGCAGAAAAATAAGAGCGACGGAGCTAAAAAAGTCCGAATTGGGAAAAACGAAAAATGACGTCTCAGCGAGAAGATGGTTTAGAATTTTTCTACGTAGAAATATTTAGGTTTCGAAAACATTTTATTTTCATCAATTCCTAACTGATTAAATTGAAATAAAATTACACACGAAAATATACTTTCATATTTTCGGATGAAAATTTACCAGTTGCTGTGTTCAACTAGACGCATTTCAAATATTAAATTTTTATTTCAAAATTTTATTATTTAAAATTTCACAAAAATTCCATTAAATATATTAATAAACAAATAAAATTATTAAAAAGTTACGGGTTATTACACTCTCCCCCACTCAAATCTTTTCGTCCCCGAAAAGGAAGGAGGTAGGAGAATAAAACAACCAAAAAGAAAATAGATTGAAAACATAGTAAAACAATTAGTTCAAACTATATAAATTTCAATTTAAATAAATTTATATTCAACAATTTGTTTTTAAATTCAAGGTTTCCATCAAATTGACTTGATTTCACATTTATTGATGTTAGGTACAAAAGGTTTCTTTCAAAACGAAATTCAATTTAAATTCAATTAGTTCAAGATATCTCATTAAGTTGATTTAATTTCAATTTATTAACTTTCAAAACAAAATTTTTATTTTATTAATCACATCTATTATTCAATTAACTTATTATTCTATTTATCTCCATAAACACTTATAGTTAAAATTTGAGTGTATAACATTTATTATACGCAATCAACTTTATTTATAAAGACATTTTATATTGTATACTATCCAATTACATAGTTAACTTTTGAGCAATTTAGGTAAGTTATATTGAATGCAATTGAGTATTAAACAAGTAAATTTCAAATTCAATTCTCTTAAGTTTAAATGTTAATTCAAACTTTTGGTTTCATTTATAATTGAAATCATCTTTTACCCAAATTTTAAGAATTAAATTTTCGATTAACTTCAAACAATTTAGAGATAATTATATACATCCAATATATCCAAGTCAAATCTAAATCAAATACTAATATATATATATATATATATATACATATATATTTTAAATCAAGTCATACTTTAGAAATTCAAATAAAATTCATTTCAAAACAAAAGTGTAGCAAGCTACTGATGGTGTCTCCACCTCAAAACTCGAAAATAAGTGTCGATGATGCGGCCGCCATCACCTAAATTATTTTCCAGCGACAAAATAGGAGAGCACTGATTTTAAACATTTAGCTTCTTTGAAAACCATTTCTATTCGAAAATATTTTAAATAATATATATTTTAAAACTTGAAAAACAAAGTTTGAAATCATCAAAAATTTAAATTCATTTCAAATTCTTGATTTAAATTCATTTCAAATTCCAAATCAAATTATAACCAAGTTTTATAAATTCATTTATTTATATTATGCAATAGTCAATGGTTTATAAAACAATAAATGAAAATCAAATATTATCATTTCTGACAACAAACTTCATTTACAATTAAATTTCAGAGAAATTTATACTTATATATAATATAATCATACAAAACTATTTTGTTTACCAAATTTGAAAACAATATTATGTCAGTTTGCTCTGTTAAAGTGTTTTGGAAATCCTATCGATATCGTTGATCAGACGAATCAATCGAAAACCCAAATCAACATCAACAACTCAAACAACACAATATATATATATATAGCATTCTTAATATTAATTCACAAATCCATTTCCTCGCTTGATGATACAAGAATAGATTTCAAAGTAAGGATAGAGATTCAAATTTGATGGACTCAAATCAAAGAAATTTTTGATTCAAAAATAGGTTCGAAACAAAGATAAGATGAATAAATAACAAAATAAGAAGATGAATAAGTTTATATAAATCGCGGACAACCTTAACCGGGTCAACCGAGACATCAAGAATAAGATCGATGCAGAATTCTGAGGTAAATCAGCATCAGATCATAAGAGATAGAATTCAGGTATAGTAGGGGATAGATTGCATCGTAAATCGATGATACAAAAATCTCCAGTAAATTAATGCCTATTGTAAAGGAGTTTCACCCCTTTACAAATAATTCGAAGATTGGCGAGACCGCCGATTCATTATAAAGATCATTCGAAGTGGAGTTATGGGATACTCCAGAAAATGAATAGGGAGAGGCAATGATGGATTTTGGAACCGAGGGGCGTTCTAAAATTCAAAGGAAATTCAAAACAAAAGAGGAAAGAATTAAAGCTCGAACGAAAGTGATTTCGTAATTTAATTTACCATACATGCTAAGTTTTGCCTAGAGCCAAAGCTCTGATACCAAATGTAACAACCTGAAATTTCCAACCATTCGCATCCAAACATGTCGGAATTGAATCGCTCAAAATACCAGATTGTAAATTTATATTTGGAAAAACTTAACATATATAGTAATAAATAATCACAGATCACAGACACAGAGTAATAAATGCAGCGGAAACAAAAGATAGTAGTTCATGAAGCTACTATATGCATAACAGAGTTAAATAAGATACAATAGAAGTCTCGAATACAATAGTCAAATACAAGAATCAAATACATCACTAGAATCAACTGAATTTCTGAAAGCTGGATAGATAGCCGGATCTCCAAGCGAAGCTCCAACTCCAAAGATGAGTCTCGAATACTGGTATACTCCGTCTGACCCGAGCGTAAAGCAAAACACAAAACACTCGAGTCAGGATTAACATTCTTATATAAATAAATCTAACTCAAGTGAAATAAAAATTGAAATACAAGTAACTCAAAGGATGTTTGGGATAACCATCCTCTAAGGATCCGTTAAAATGTCTACCATGTAGTAGTATAGGCTAAGTAGGTCTATCAGTAATATAAAGTATCAAAGCGTTAAGGCATACCATTATCCCCCTTAACACATTTTATATAAATGTCATAGTCTATACAGCACGGTGAACTCCACCGTAAAATAGTGGGATATCAGGGAGTGCTCCATAGGTATAACACAAAACAAATCATAGTGGTCGCGTATAGGGATACAAGTATGACAAGGCACATGAGGCAATACCGAAGGTAGTGAAACTACCGTTTGCCTGATCCGGATCGGTGAGAACGCATCGCCGCAACGATCGCAACACCGCGAAACAACACTCCCAATTCAACGGTGCGCACCAATCAATAACAAGTAATGAGTAGTTTACGAAGAAGTGTGTTTGCTCGAGGGGGCTAACCCCATTTGGCTCGGCACGGCTCCTATTTTAGTCATTCCCAATTTGATACAAGTGTCAAGGTCATCCATTATCGTTCCCTTTCTTCAGTCATCACGTACATCATATGTCACATTCCAAATTTCAGCGTTCGAAAATCAACACCCGTACTTCACTTGTACTCAAATGCCGCAGAGCCAACCGTCGAAATTTGACTCATGCTGGAGCTTATAACGCATTAAGTACAACACAGCAGAAGAAAATGAATAATACATTTGATACAATATCTGATACAATGATGATACAGTAGAATGATACAATAGATATAAATACTATCAGAGATACAAGAAATAGCAGTGGAAAAGAATATCTTCAATGCCAAACTCCAAATAATCCATCTCTAATCCAAAACTAGCTCGAACAACCATCAAGTTGCACCAAGCTAAGCAAGGTCCGTCATGAACGCTGAAGTGTAGCAAATGCGATCCACAAATCCAAAAGGGCTTCGGAGGCTATTGAATCAGTTCCTACTATTCGACTATTTGAAAAACCCAACTCTAGACTGCCCGTGTGGAAAATTGTGGGCGACCAGATTTTAGGAAAAGAACAATAAACTCCAGGTCAGTCATGGGACTGGTATGAGTAAATAAAAATAGTTTTATCTTTAAAAACAAACAAAAAAGGAATTTAAAACATTGAAATCCGAAATACCTTTTGGAAAATGAAACTACCATAAAGCCTCCCGCCACACACACAATGCAAGCGCAAATTTGGAGGAGATTTCTCCTTATGACAGTCAAAAATGCTTGATACGCGAGAACCATTTGATATTATTATTAGTGCATAGTGCATAAAACCTTTTGAAAATATAATATTAATCTTAGCCAGCATAGGTACCATTATACTATGCCTACTATAGCTACCATTTTAAATAGCAGGTTCTACAACTAAAACCGTACATGGCGCGTATTGTTTTGTTTGGATTTCCAACAAATGGTCAGGCAAAGGAACTTCCCACATAAAATGGAACACCTCTGGAGGGACGTCCCCGAGAACCTAACCGGATATCTCCTATACGAGGCCGGGTTATCTCTGTAACTAGGTAACAACTGACACGAGTATGCCATCCCCCGGTCGTTGCCGACCTTTATCCGAGGGCCCTCAATCCAATAACCACTAAGTAAAGTATCTGGGCACCATACCATGACACCGCTTTCAAAAATTAACATAAGTAAATATCTGGGCTCCATACCGTGATATCACTTTTTATCCAGAAGGAAATGGTCATACCCTCAGGGGGAGCTACCCCCAAATAACCTTGCTGCCACTATTATTGTTTTGACCATTACCGGGTTGTGAGGCTCGACGAAGTCACGTCCACAAAGCTACACTTTTTCAGAAAGCCATGCTTCGATCAAAAAATGATCAGCAGCACTCAGCATGCCACACTACCAAATTGGGAGTATATCACTAATAACCTTCAACTACATAACCTCTGAGCTCATACGTCTCAGAGAAGGGTGTTAAGCTAAGAGAATAAATTCTTCGCCACCGACAGATATGTATTTGAAAGAAATCGGCTTTATATCTCAATGTGTATTGTCAGACATACAACCATACAGTTTGTTCCGGGTTCGAACAGAACCGAAGGCACTTCCGAAGAAGCATTTGCAATCCGGGTATTCACAATCCCAATCGGACTTCCCATCACTTAGGAAATCTCTTTACCGTAGCTACTCGGTGCAGAGACAATCGATAGGTCATCCTATCATTCTCGCAAATACCCGGTCTTCACCACCGGTCTTCAAATGCTATCCATAACGTCGTATCATTATTCGGAATGGGTTATATGACACAAGGTCCTCTCCCGGCTAAATCGAATAATGAGCGTAAATTTAAAAACATATGGATATGGGATTTCATTTAAATCACAACCCAAAACCTTTCTTCAAATGGTTTAAACAAAATACCATTTCAAATCTTTAAACAAAAGATTTATTTCACAAAGTTCACCCGGTTTCACAAAGATCCATTCATGGATTTCAAAACAATTTCTATTTCCATTGAATTAACTCATTAAATCTTTAAATCAAGATTTAACTTATAGCTTTCAGAACTGTTTTCAAAGATTCATCCATAACTTGGAAAACCATTTCAATTCAAACTTGAAATCCCTTTAATACAAATTGGAAATTCATTACTTATGTTAAAGCTTTTATCATCTGAAAACAACAGTTTTATTTCGGAAAAATCCGATCTCATTTATACAAGTTAAAATCTTTGGGTTAATTCAAATTCCCAAAACGACACTTTAAAAATGGTTTAAAACCCATATAAACTTGTATACCCTTTTTAAATCATAAATAACAAATATAGAATTCAATTTCAGATATTGAATTCCAATTTAAATCAAATTATTCGAATTTCAAAACTCAACTAAGAAATTGAGAATAACTTTTTTTGAACCCCTTTTCCAAAAGCCTTTTATTTTGACCCAATCCATTTCCAAAACCATTTGGATTTAAAATTCAAATTCAAAACTATTTTAAAAAATCTGTGACTTAACCATTTCCCCGTGCAATCCATATTTGTGTGTGTATAGTGTAGTCCAGGGGGTTTAACATAATAGTGCATAACATCAATCATAACAGATTCAATCATATCAATTTTGATAAGCGGTATAATTCATAACGCTTATCTTCATTCACAGATTCACAGATAAAGTAAATTTATCAATCATAAAGATTTACCATTACGATTCGATGTCGGTTTCGGATAACCAACTGGAATCCGACTCCCTGTCCCATCGAAATTTAAATGCCATTTTACGGGCAAAAAAAGGTTTTCGCATATACATAGAAACAAATCACAAATCACAGTTCAGCACAAAGCAATTCACATTACATAGCATCACAATCACATATCAGAAATATCAATCCAGTACACAATATTTGATAATTAACATAAATTAATCAAATTAAACTCAATTAATTACAATGAGCAATTAATTTCTTAATTACTTTCATAAAGTAATTACACTTACACAATTTCGTAAGTGATTATCATTAATTAATTAATCTAATTGATTGTTATAATTAACCACATTAATTATCCACTCTAATCTAGGATTCTTAATTACAAATTAATTATTCCTTAATTAATTAACTTGAACCTTAATTAATAAAGTTAAAACTTATTATTGAATTGATACAAATCATTAATTATCTATTCTAATTAACTTATTAATTAATGAATTATAAGTCATCATTATATCTTCATTAACTTAAGACAAATCTCATTCTTATTAATGGTTTTATTATCACTTACAAATATGTTGAAACATTTATATTCAATTCACTTTTAAATTCATTTTAAATTTCAAAGTTTAAAGTGAATACCAATTTATCTTATATAAAGTTAAAAATAAATTTTAAAACCTTTAAATTTAACAAACTTTATTTCATTTCAAAATCTGTAATTCAAACTCAGAATTAAGTCCATGTTTAAAACTTTGTTTAAATCCTTTCTTACAATTTCAACTTCCATTTCACATTCTATTCTTCTGTTTTCACTTAATTGCTTAAAACTTTAAGTTATTAAACAATTTAAATTTAAACGCTCTATTCCCAACTAAGTTTCAAACTAACCTGAATTCTTAGTTAACTTTGATTAAAAACTTAGTTCAGACCTTGCTTAAAAATTTAAATTCAAAATTTAATTCTAAATTTCCAAACAGAACAGGTTTTGAAACCTGTACAACATTTCTTCCCGAGCCACACCTATACTTACTTCGAGACTACTAAAAATTTCGAGTAAAAACTCGAGACAACTCAAGACAAACTCGCGCTCAACCCTGCTTTCACCAAATAGAAAGCAAAATTCCAGATCACTTGAAACATGTGCTCCGTGCACGTGCACGGCCCCTCCAGTAATCTCCGACCAAGCATTACATCTCCGACCTGTCGACGAACATCGCGACATCGATCCCCGATCGACCAAAGACCTAACGCCAGTCTACGATCGAAATCGAGCTTAGCTCGAGAAATTCGAACCAGACCTCCGACCAAAGAAATGGTTCGCCACCGCGACTCCGACCACAAGAGGCTTCGAGCTTCCAGCCACGTACGCATCACACGCCAAGCTACCACCTCCTAAATTTGCGTGCAGCTCGATGCACGAGAAATATCGTGTTGATCATATTTTCGACCATGTCGAAAAATAGGTTTAGAAACAAAATCCACACACCACCGTTGCCACAGGGAACGTGAGCATCTCCGAGCATTTTTCCCACCATCGTCGTATGCCCCTCCACCTCCGCGCGAAGCCCCGACTATCATCCGCACTCCAATCACCAGAAATTGGTCAGAACCAAATTTTCGAACAAGAATGAACTACTCTCAAACCACTCACTTAAAAATTATCAAACAAAGCTTAAAAATCCTATTTTTGAATAAGGATGCTAGTTATATGATTGAAGTAGCAAATCGTTACATTTGAAATTTACCAAAATTTGAAATTTCTTTGTAAAAATCAATTTTTCCACACTGTATATTCTTATTCTTCTTAAATCTATTTTTACATTATAGTTCATACTTCAATACGCATACTTGCTTTTAAAACCAAAGCCTAACGATGATTGGATAATATGAAATTGAGTTTTTCGTGTTTGATAGAAACCTGTAAACTTAGAAAGAAAGAAAAAAAAGAACAGAGGAGATGAAAGGAAGAACAACTTACAGATCAACTTCACAAACACAAACAGAGCTTCATACACCATATATTTATACTCAAACTTGATGATATTTAGGTATTAATAAAAATTTGTTTACTCACATTGATTTTAGGAAAAAGAATAGGGTACTTCTTTTGAACCAGGCTCTGAATTCCGAGTTGAATCCTTTCTCTTGATCTCTGGCTTATATGAATTTGTATTGTTGTTTTAAGCTGAGGTTTTGTTTAAGATTTAAGATGATGCTTGCTTCAGTTTTTGCTTAGTTTTGATGGACGAACTGAGATAAGGAAGATTGATATAAATAAAAGAGGTGTACAGGTGATTATATTTTTGTTTGTACAAAAGGTCAGAGATTTCTTTCCTCTTCATTTGACTAAGCATATTTTTCTTCTTGTTTTGGTGGCTGAGATGATATGTTATGGTGTGCTAAAGGTTCATTTATTAATTACCTTTGTCTTCTTTCCCAAGCTTACATACTTATCGATATATATTTGTTCAAACTTGAATATACAATATTAGTGTCTTCTTTTGCAAGTTCAAAGATATTTATATTTTCTTTCTTTTCTTTTGCTTTGTCTTATTACTTTATAACATAAATAAATTTCTATTTTAATATGTTGTTAGATTTTAGCTAACGTGTTGCTTTATATTTCATAGTTTATCTTATGTTCATCTGTGTCTAATTCTAGATTAACTATTTATTTTTAACTTTAATACTTAATTTCTTATTTTACATTTTGCATTCATTCATTATATTTACATGACTTTTAGAATCCATTTCATAAGATTAAATTCAGATATCTTTACATTATTTATAAATCCCAATTCAAATTCAATTCAAATACATCATTTAAATTTGCGGTAATCAGATATACCCAAAATTCTATTCTCAATCAACTTATAAAACACATATATTTTTTTATTTGAATTTGGAGAAACTCAATTTAATTTACCACTTAATTTCACAATTATGATGACCCGGAATTTTTAGGCATTTGAAATCGGAATATTTAATTGATTTTAAATATTTAAAGTTAATTTTTAACTTCAATTCAAATATTATTATTATTTAGCAATTAAGTTATTGTATTTAATAAACTAAAATTGGGTAAATTATTGAATCTTCTGTTTTAAGCCTGTTAAAATAAATCTGAAGGCTTGTAAAATTTATATTGATAATACTGAAGATAGTAAAAGTGTTAAATTGAATTTAAAGGTGATTTGTTCAGTTTTGAAATTTTATCGTTTAAATCGATATTTAAAAATAGCCTTCCGAGGCGCAGTTTCGGAATGCGACGAAACTAGTTCCATTGGGTCCGTAATAGTGTATTATTATTAGATTTCAATTTTCGTAGTATTTGGAGTGATCGTTTGGTCGTACAATAAGTAAACGCGTTGAAAATTAAATCGAAATTAAATATAATAACCGGGTCCGAAAAGCTATCTTCTTCATACGATCGAATTAGGACTCGGAACCTTTTCCATCGTGTTCGGAATAGGGGTATAACATTATAAACGCCTGGCGGCACGCTTCGATAGGAGGTTGAGATTTTGAGTTGCGTTTTTCAAGGCGATTTAAATTTAAAAATTTGAATTTAATTAAGCATATATTTATATACATCCAGTCAAAACCCAGCTGAATTCTAATCACATCACAACTTTTCCCTCTCTTTTCGAAGTCACTGCAGCCGTCCCTGTAACATCCCATCGTGTCCCCTATTCTCGTTTTTTTAACTCACGCAAACATTTCAACGCGTTTACATCTTTTTCCCTTCATTTCTTTTAAATCAATTGAGGTTTTCTTTTCTTCTATCGTTCAAACGAAGGAAATATAATAAATCGCTGAGAAAAATACCTTCTCTCAATTTCATTTCTTTCCTCTCCAGGAATTTAATTTCCCTCGATTAAATGCCGAGCCTCCTTTTCCCCTCTTCAAGTTCGAATGAAATCTATTTCGTTCGCCTAAATATATATATATATATATATATATATATATATATCATCATCGCGTGAGGTGATCGTGGCAATCGATCGACGTGTGGCAGAGAGGGAGGTCGTGACGGCGGTGCGCGGATGGGGCCGTGTTCGCTTGTGCTGTAAGGTAGTGTGACGCCCCACCTCTATACCCACGCTAGCCAAGAACACTCCGGAGAAGTGCTGTCAACTAGCACGGAGAATAAGGCTGTTGAGGAGCGACCATCCATGTAATTGCTTATCACACGGTGGCTATAAATAATCTTCGGAAACAAACATAGAAATAATCATATCACAAATCAGTCACAGATATCCATATCACAAAGGCGGAAGAAGATATGAATATATAACTAACACATGAAAGTGTACATCAGAGTAGTGGTCAATAAGATCCACGATAATACAAAAGGATAGCAACACGTGCTATACAAAAGAATACAACTATGAGTCTATATCTCAAGTGTATACAACAAAAACTGCTAATCTAAACAGTTAGCCAAAAGTCAGAGTGATGAATCCCTGGGAAGAAGTCAAGCAGAAGCACCTGTAACATCTCGGTCTGATCCGAGTATTATTTAAGAAAATAATAAACGGATCAGTCTAGCTATAAATATCAGATGACATGATATAACATAAAAGATATGGCATAAACATAAACATCCATAACGGCATACCGCTATAAGTATGTAAATAATGATCAACAGAAGATCAATCAATAAGAGATAATCAATATCACAAGAATCTTCTCAAAGATTCGAAGGGGGCATCATACCCTAAACTTGTACTCATAACAAGTCAATGACATAAATTCCAGAAATCAACACGAGAAATCCAGAAATCATAAAAAGGGAAAGAGGCCTATCACATGACGGTCCGAAGACCATGGGGAGCTACCCCACATGTGTGAGTGGAATCACACAGAATGAGGTCAAGACGAACCAAAAAGCAGAAAGGTATGTGTGAATGGAATCACACAAGTGGTGTCTAGTCTAACCTTGCAATGAAAGAGACATCGCGCAAGTGCTAGTCTAATTCATAAAGCGATCATCAAGATCAACGAGAAGTGTCAATTACACTAAGCTAGTAAATATAGAAGTTTAGCTTCATGTCCCATAACCACTTGCTTAACTTAAATATTTACGAACAAACTGTAAATCTTCACTAATAAAATTGTCACAAGAGGTTCAATCGAACAAGTCCAAGAATTAACCGACGAAGTGAACGCAAGCGTTTCATACCACTTGTTTTACTAAGTCGTTTAATTAGATTTCTCATCCGAGTGAGGTAAAGGCTTGTATATACTAATAGATTGGAAAACGATTTAAGAAAAGAGCTTTGTTATTAAAAATAGAGTTGAAATTGTTTGTTAAAAGAGTTTTGATATTTACTACTAGTATTGAAACCTTTATATTATAAAGTGACAAAACACATAAGCAATTGTAGAAACAATCAGTCACAAAAATCGCATACGGAGATGTGAATAAAATCCAAGGAAATCAGCTCAATGTTTTTCAGATAAGATCCCCTACGGAGGGGGGGTCCAGGGGGGGTGGCAACCCCCCAAGGTGGGGGTGCGGGGGCAACACCACCGCTTACGGGGTTCGACCTGCCCGGTCAGGTCGCGGGGGTCCAGGGGGCAGCGCCCCCGGCGGGGTGCGGGGCAGCGCCCCGTCCAAAACGGTACGACCTAAGTGAAGACAAGCGGCCTACGACCTAAAGCAAAGTGAGGTCTAACGACCTAAGGGTTCACGCGGCCTAACACAATGGCCGAGCGACCTATCTGGAGTTAAGGGAGGCAAGCGACTTAAGGTCCAACGACCTACGACTCAAGCAAGCCGAGCGACCTAGTGTGGAGGGGTCGAGCGACTTAAGGAATGCGAACGACCTAAGGTCTAACGACCTACGACTTAACAGAGTCGAGCGACCTAAGGTCTAACGACCTACGACTTAACAGAGTCGAGCGACCTAAGGTCTAACGACCTACGACTTAACAGAGTCGAGCGACCTAAGGTAAATGGTCCAATGACCTAACTCGAACGACTTATCTGGAGCTTAGGTCGGAGACGACCTACGAGATAAACCAGGCCGACCTAGTGGACGAGCGACCTAAGGTAAATGGTCCAACGACCTAACTCGAACGACTTATCAGGAGCTTAGGTCGGAGATGACCTACGAGATAAACCAGGGCGAGCGACTTAACGTTTGCCTAGAGATTATAGGTCGGAAACGACCTAAGACTTAAAGCTTAACTCGCGAGCGACCTACGGCTTAAGGCCTAACTCGTGAGCGACCTACGACTTAAGGCTTAACTCGTGAGCGACCTAATTCCGAAGTGCCAATTCTTCCAGAACGACCTAAAGTTAACTCGTGAACGACTCACGACCCATGGACGAACGACTTAACTCCGAACGACCTAAAAATGGCCAGAACGACCTAAGTGCAGAAAATTCACCAAAACGCTAAAAATTGGAGTTTTTCGCCAATCCAATCCAAACCAAATGCTAACATGCATGCAAAAATGATAGGGAATCATTTCCAACAGTCCAATATAGTTATAGGCTAGAATTGTGAGATAAAAATCTCACCTTTGCACTAAAATTTATGAAGATGAAGCTTGAAAGCAAGGAGAAGCAATCCAAAGCTTGAATCCAATATCTTCTACTTGAATTTGGAGTTGAATGATGGAGTTGCAATTGAATTTGAGCTTGGAGTTTTAATTTCCCATTCTCTTCACCATTAATGCTAAAGCTTGAGTTAGTTAGGAAATTTATGAAGAGTGAGGAGAAGAGGGTTGGAACTTGGGCTTAATAGGCTAAACTAACCCAAAGTCCAAAGCGGGAAAAGTTAGTGAAATTTCACTAACTCCAAACCTATCGATGTTTATACTTAAAAAGTTGTAAACGACATTTCGAACTCAATGGAAGTGGTCTCGAGTCCTAATTTGACCGTTTGCAAAAAGTAGTTTTTCGGACCAAAATCCGATTAACGATTTAATATTTAAATAAAAATATTTAAATGTAAACTCGATAAATATGCGGGTTGTTACAGGTAGCGGAGAGGTGGAATGAGGAGCGACATTGGGATGTCGTGCGACCCAAAGCAGTGAGCTAGGGTTTGGAAGCATCGCCATTTGGGGATCGCAATATGGAATGTGGCGTGTTCGATGGGTAGGTGTCGCGACATGGACAAAGGCAAGGAGCAGGACTTGATAATGGAAGCTTCGACGCAGTGGGATAGGCTCGGCAAAAGGCACGATTTGGACTTCGAGCAGAGGCTCAGTGGTTGTGAATTCCTGTTCGAGTTGAGGTAGTTAATTCTGAACAGCTTAATCCAAATATTACTTAGGTTTAAAATTTATCAATGAATGGTTGATTACTATTTCACTTATCAGGACATTAACAGCTAAGTATTTACAGTTTTGATTAATTTAATAAATATATATGTATAAGATTTTGAGATAATATATGTATAATTTCAAAATGAAGAAAGAAAAACCAATAATAAATATACATCTTTTAACTCACTAGTTTATTTCAAAAATATGTATAGGCAATCAGGGAGTTATGTAGGTAAGATTTTGGAATATATAAATAGGAATTTTTTTATATAAAAATAAAAATAATAAATATTCATATTTTCACTTAACTAGTTGTTATAGAGATTTAATTTGTTTAATTGACTTACCTAAGCTATTTAAGTTCCTAAAGGATTTCTATAGGAAACTTATTTGTTAAATTAAAATCAATAAAATAGTAATTGATTTGTTCGATTATCTCAAATATTAATAAAGCCGTATAAATGTTTATACAAGGTCAAAATCTGAAAAGAAGCAAGCCGGGTTGGATCGGGTTGCACAATAAAATCAAAGGTGAGTTAATCTCACTCATCTGGTTATAATTTAAATTTAAATGGTTAAATTTAAATAATTGGTTGATTGATTGATTTGATTGGATGTGCAATATTATATATCGTAGTATATAGTATATCTGGGAATGATTGATTTCCCACATTATATAGCGGATGAGACCCTATGCGTCGCATAATAGCGGATGATTTTATATTGAAACCCATATACCGCGATATCCCACCTCAAAGTGGAATTGGTATTATTATGTTGTGCTAACATCTATGGATGTAGGGAACAGGTTGGAGGGATCCAACTGGATTTCTCAAAATGTATTTAAATTATTTAATATTCTCTGTCATGATTGTTTTATATTCTGTGATGAATTATATTGGAATACTGAATGCTATGGTTTACTTGAATATATTCCGGTACACTGAGTTATCAAAATATATAGAATTGGATTTTTGAAAATAAAAGGAAGAGAATTTGTAAGTGGAATAATTATAGAGAATTTAAATAAATTAAAAATGAACTGAGTAAGAATGTTAGTGGTTTTAAAATTCTAATAAATAAATTCCGTGTATGAAAAGGGAACTTTGAATAAACAGGAAGATGATGAATTTTAAACTTCAGTGTTATTATTTAAAATAACAAAGCATTTATTTTAAATTTAAGATTTAAAAAATTAGGAAAATCTGAAATTTGTATGCTTCAGTTAAAAGATTTAAAATCAAACTGAAAATAATAATAATAATAAAGTCTATAATTAATGGATTTTGAAATGAATTAAGTAAGGAAATTTATTTCAAAATGGAGTAGATTGGAAATCAATTTGAAAATTGATTAAAGTGGTTGAAGTTGGAACTTTAAAGGAATGAGAAATTTTGTTTAAAAATAAATAGTGATTTATCTTTAAAAGGATGTGAAGAGAAGTATATTCCCCCTGAATAGCCAAGTACGTTTCAAAGTAAAGTTTTAAAAGGTTTTAATGTCGTTTTAAAAAGTATGTTTTATTATTTCTAAATGTTTAAATTTTGAAGTAAGTATTTTTCAAATCTATTATAGTAGTAATTATTTGAAGGTGACTTGATATTTTGTTTTAAAAGAGAAAATCTAATTTTATATTTTATAAAGTAGCCTCAGTTTAAATATTCCTATAGTATATATTTTTAATAAAATATTAAAGTAATTTTTTAATTTAAATGTTTTAAAGGATAATTTATAATAAAGTGTTTTAAATTAATTTAAAAATCTAAAGTGTTGTGCTTGGTTGTTTTCAGTGGAAACAAATATTTGAAAATTTATCTTATGAGAAAAGTATGTTTGAAAACTGTTTTCAAAGGGGTTGAAAGTGAAAATATATCTTGCAAAGATATTTTGAGATAAATAAATAATTTGGTGAAATTATTTATATTGGAAGGCTGTTTGTGAATGATAATTGATAGTTAAATAATCGACTATCAATATTGGACAATGCGCTGATCGTTTCGAAGAGACCGGGATCGGGATTAATTTCTCAATAACCACTTCGATCCGGTTTGTTTGTTTTCGTGGAAAAACGAGTTCAGAGTCGAAGATGGAGCAGTGAAGTGCAAGGGCTAGTCGCTGCTAATCCTGAGGATATTTCCAAAATGGATGTAGTAGGAATAGTGTCTTCGGTTCCGTTCAAACCCGGAACGGACTTGTATGGATGAATGCTTTTAGAACATCGTCAGGTGGGCGATGAGCATTCTAAGGGATATGTTCTAAAAAGGTAATGCTTAGCCTCAAGCCTCATCAACCGGGAATGACTGAAAATCAGGGGTTATGTAGCAAGGCTGGTGGGTAGTACCCATTTCGGGTGAGGTCATCCATGTCTAGATGTCCCTTTTATTTCGGCTTAGTGGTGCGGTTGCTGATCCCAACCGTGGGGTGATCTTACTTGGGATTATCCAGTAAGGGGTAGTCCCGGTCTGGTGTTTCGAGGGTCGGGAGTGGTCCTCGATACGGTGATATAGGCCACGTACTGTGACAGGTGGTACCCCAGTGCCTAGTCAGTAGTTGGAAATCCATTTTCCCTACGCACCCGTACGGTTTTGATTATGCCCAACTATTGCTAAAACGTGAGATGCAAGCATTTCAGCTAGATTCTATTTTACTCTCTATAGACACTATTATAATATAGAAGAATTTTAATAAAAAGTGTTTTAGCTATCGTAAGGTAAAAACCCGACATGTTTATTTGTGGCGTGGTCTTACGAGATGCTTTTGTTTCCAAAAGGATTTTTGAAACTTTAATAATCAATTTGAGTGTGATTTCTCACGCTGGTATTCCAGACTGACTCGGGTGTTATTTAACTATAATGCTCGGGTCAGACGGAGTATTATAGGATACAGGATAGGATGCTGTGGAGCTCGGGAGACGAGCTGGATGGCGATACGTACTTCCATATTTGATTATTATTCCGCTGTGTATCCAGTTGTATGTTATTGATGTTGTTGAACTCTGATGATATATTCTGGTGATGTAATGTATAAACAGATATAGTTTTCTTTTGTGTAAAGATCTGTTATTATCTATTATATTTTATTCCGCTGCGATGGTTAGATTTTGATGTTGTTTTCTAGTTTCTTATTCTACCTCTTCTTCTTTAACCCTAATGGTTCGTATTTCTATTCAATTTGAGTTAATTGATGTGGAATAGTGTTGACTCAAGGAGTACGTGTAACAACCCGGAGTTTTACACCAGTTAGGTATCGTCATTAGACGATTAAAAATTGCTAACAAATTGATATTGGAATTTTTAAATGGGTTGAAATTCTTTTGAAAAATTGTTAAAAGGGTATGGGCTTTATAAATAATTTTGGGCCATGTTTTAATTGGTACTGTGATAATTGTCTCCAGTATAAACCCGTCCTCCCTTTTTACCTTTTCATTTGAAACCCTAAAACATCGAACGAAAATAAATGGTGGCTTCATATTTTCTTCATTCGTTCGTTTGGAAAATTAGGCTTTGGATAGTTTTGGGGATGCCGACCTTTGGCGATCGAAGGCCCTTGCTTGCCGATCGATGTATCTGCGTGCGTCAAAAGAAAAGGTGAGTAATTTATTTCGCTCACATCTAATTCGAAGTAGTGATTTCGTGATTTTTCTCGGCTTTGAATTCTTTGATATTTTGTGGAATTCGTCAGTTGATTTTGCTATGGCAGTTGATATTCGTTTAGATGTTGAGATTGATCCCTGACTTTATCAAATCGTATAATTATTGCTTTGAATATTTTGTTGGCTTCGGCCTTGCTTTCTCTGATGAACTGCGAGTATGTTGGTTTGTAGTCACCCCGGCTTGCTTCGCATTTGACTTTGGTCTTGATTTGAATGGCTTCGGCTTTGATTTTGAACTGCATATTATTTGTGACTTTGGCTTCGTTCGAACTTGAGACATTTCAATGCTTAGCCATTTTGGGATTTTTGATACTCTGGACTTCAGTCACTTGCTCGCGGCTTCAATTTAAACTCTGATACTTGATTCCGTTGTTTGTGTTTGTGGACTTTGGCTGGTGATAATGTTTGACTTGGTTCGAACTTGTTGCCACCTCTTTTGAACTTGTTTCACTGATGCATTATGTTGTACCTGTTATGTATGCATTCATTGCTGGTTTCATTTGCATGTTGCTTGAAGGCTTGGAGTCTTTGTGTACATTTGCGCATTGGTCATTGTCACTGCTTCGAGCTCTAATACATGTATACACGTATGTGCACATATGTATATATGTTGTTTGAAGTGGTAGCCTTTTTGATCGTGTTGCTTCGAGTTTGATTCATGTAGTCTTGATAGTATTGAGCTCTGTAGCTTCTTGGTTGCATCTGGGAACTAAGTCTTGTTGGCATTGTCTGCATCGGGCTTGTATGCTTGATATGCTGTAGTCAATGTAGTCTGATGCATTTCATTCTGTTGTCGATTGGTCAACACTTGCTGTTGTTCATTATTGCACTGTTTATTTGCATACTTGCCACTGATCATATGTTGAAGCCGTACATGTTGATGTATTTGAGCTTCACTTTGATATTTTTGCAGACCACTTGATTTTCCTATAGCATTTCTCTGTGTTCATTTGAGTTGTTGCAGTTTCATTTTATTTAAAGTTTTGCACTTGTTGAAATGTGCAGTCTTGAGTTGTTTGGGAACTTGCTTCTTGAGTTTGCTTGAGTATATGCAAAACAGTTGCATTTCGACCTTGTCATGTTGCATGGGTTTTGGTTGCTGCAGTTGTGTTGAGTCACTGACTTGACCTTTTGCATTGTGTTGAAGTTTGATTTGGGCCTGTTTAAGTGCAGTCTACAATTCTGATAGTGGATTTCCACTTGAATTTCTAGCCTGTTGCACTATTAGTTTTATTTGCAGTTGCATTGAGTCGCAATAGCACTGACTCGACCTCTGTCGTTTCTATTGTTGTGATATGCAGTAGTCTAAATTGCTGGTGCATATGCTTCATTCTAAAGTTGCATTGGATTTGGGTCCAATGTCTTGACATGTACTTGACTCACTGGTTCGAGTCACTTGTGCACGTCACTATTCATTTTGATTGCACCTGAGTTTCATTTTGAGTTGAGTTGAATCCGTCTTTAATTCGGGTTTGACCTTGTGTTCGTTTGTGAATTTTCATTGTGTACATACGTGCACATTGTCCAAGTCTGTCTGCTTTGACCATTGAGGCCGTGGCATTGATATTTGATTCTTCATTGATTTTGGTTCGTTGATCTTTTGTGTACGTCATCACTGTAGTGGCAAGGCAATGCACGCAAGCGTGTACTACAGCCACACGGTATTGCTTTTATTGATATTTTATTTCTTTTGAATTATTGATCTTTTGTGTATTTAATCACTATAGTGGCGAGGCAGTGCACGCGTGCGTGTACTGCAGCCCTACCTGAATTGACATTTTAATTGATATTTCAATATTTTGTGTCGTATTCTAATTTGGTTTAATTTGATGGTTTTGTTGATATCTAATTATCTTTTTGATAATTAGATTATGAGTTTCTAATCACTTATTTAATAATTAGATTTTGTCGTTAATTGCCATTTTGGCAATTCTATTGTTTTCTAAATTATCTTCATTGATAATCTTTTTTAAATTATCTTCATTGATATTCTTTTTAATTTATCTTCGTTGATAATTTGGATTTGCTGATTTGTTGTTTAACACTGTTTAGTGTTATATTTATCGTTATCCGGTTTCTTTATTTGAGGATCGGATAGACGAGATTTATTGTGACTGTCGTCTATTTGTTACTTAATTATTATTGCTTCTGTGCACTAATAACTGAGTTTGAATTAGACTGACCCGTGTATTATTTTCTTTTGAATTTAATACTCGGGTCAAAATGAGTTATTACAGGTTGTAGATATCTTACTTTGGGTTGCTGCTTGAGCTATGAAGCCTCTTCATATCTTTTGGAGTAGTCCTTGTCATCTATTGTAGTCAGTGTATTTGTATAGGAAGATATGTATTCATGTATATTATATACGATAATGTACTTGTATATGTAACTTCCAGTGTCGACGGTTGTAGTTGTATCATATGTACTGTATCACATGTATTGTAACAGACATCAGTTATATATATATATAAGTATGTATATATATATATATATATATATATATATACGAGGCATTTTGTTATCTGTGTTCCGCATTTATATTATCTGTGTTATTATTATATTTATTGTCCTAAACTATTATGAACCATCGTAGTTCGTTTTATACTGGAATTGGGTATGTCAATGGGAGTAAATAAATAAGGGATGAAAAATAAAAATATATACCACTCCTATCGAGATAATCAATACTAGTGTAAGGCCTAACTACGGATGGCCGCTCCTATCCAGCCTTATTCTTCGTAATAACAGACAGTATTTCCTTTAATACTCTTTGTTATTGTGAGCATAGAGGTGGGGTGTGACAGTACAGATTCGTGGGTCGTTACAGTTGGTGTCAGAGCATAGGTTGGTGATAACCTTGGCTCTGGTGGGAATTACTCAAATAGAGTCCGTAGTACTCTAGAATGAGTTTGAGCGTATTAATAGATATGAGCGCGTATTTGTTAGTGAATATAAATTGTTTTAATATTGTGTTGGCTTATTGGTTGAGTGGAATATGAATTCTGATCGAATAAGTTGGCCGCTATTCGGGAAGAGTTTATAAACACCTGACACGATAAATTGACACAGTATAGTTTAAAGGTGGGTGAATGGAATAATTTTATCCAAAATATATTTTGATATAAAAGAAAGTTTTTGTAAACTATTTTAGCTAATATATGGTTGCTTAGATGTTAGGAATGATAATATTAAATTATTATCATTGTTGTGTGAAAATTTAACTAGAAATTGAAAATATAACCAAAGGATAAGGAAATAAATTCAATTATAAAATGAAATTTATAAATGTGAATTATAAATGTGATTTATAAATTGAAATATAATCAAATGGGAATTTGTATGAGCATAAATTATGCAAATGATTTATAGTTAAAATTTGATTTAAGCTAGAATTTGAAAATTTAAAGCCCGGAGATTATGAAAGTGTTTTCGAAGTGTTTTGAAGACAAATAATAACATCATTGTTTTAGAAGTATCTCTGAAAGGGAATTGTTTCAAATAAACTTTGGGAAGGGATATGTATTGAACTTGCTTCAGTCGCTGGAAAATAACTTCGGTGATGACTGCAGCATCATCGATGTTCATTTTCGAGTTGCTAAGTGACGGATAGCTGCCAAATTGATTTGTTCAGAAGAATTAGTTTGTTTTTGAAATTTCAAAGGAAATTTGTTGGGAATAAAAACCAGGATTGGTTTAAAATTTTTGAGAAGTGTGATTTTGAGATAACGGTAATTTCAAATAATTTGAAAACCAAAAGGCGGGTGTTTAAAAATCCTGATGAGATAGGTTATAAGCTTATAAATTGAATTAAATAAATCTGAGTTAAAATAGAATTGAATTGGAATAAAATTCAGTTGAGTTATGGATGATACTGAATGGAATTAGATCCTTACTTTAATAAATGGAAGTAAGTTGGATAAGAAATAAGTTGGATAAGAATTGGATTAGAATAAACGAATTAGAATAACTTATAAAAGAATTAAAAATCCATGGAATAAAAATATGCTTGAGTTATAAATAAGCAAAAATCTTGAGTTAAAAATAAAGATGAATATATTCAAGCCTAGAACGAATGGAAATGTGTAAAATAATAAGTTGTGACTTATAAAATAAATTGAACTTAAGGAAATTAAATGAAGTGGTTTTTGAGATTAAAAATCAAGTATTGAATTATAAATAGGGGAGAACTAATTAGATAATAAATTAGTTAATGAAATATGTAAATGGAACCTAATGTAATTAAATAGAAGCTGAATTGTAAGCTAATAATGAAGTTTGGAAATAAAACTCGAGGTATAAATTGAATTCGACTTGAATCGTTAGTGAAGTAAATATAATTGAAAATGTTGCCAGATAAAAAGAATTGGATTAAAGTAGGGATGATTTTAGTTGTAAATAAAACCCAAATGAATTTGGGAATAAATTGAAAATGGCCTTATAATTAATTAGATGAATTTGAGAATAAATTGAATCTGGAAATTTAAAATTTATAATAACTAGTCAAATAAATTTGTAGATTGAAATAAGATTTGACTGAAATAGAATCAAGTTAAATTGAAAAGGAAAATTTATTTGTAAAATAGAAATGAGCTTAAGTATGAAATTTAAATAATTTGAAGTAAAATAATTTAAGTTTAAAATTAGTGGAAGCTTGGCTTCGAGTAAGGGTAAAAGTCCATTAAATAGAAGCTTGGATAAATTTAAATTGGGGAATGGTTATTAACATATAAGCATGGAATGGTTCAGGTTAAATAAAATGGTTGTGAATGAATTAAAATAGAAGGAATTAAATAATAAATTGAGTTGGAATCAATTTAAAATGATTATAAGCCTAAGTAATTGTTATTTGCATGAATAACATCAAATTTGCACAGAAAATTAGTCATCTTGTCGTAAACGAAAGTAAATGTATCAACAGAGGTGAATAGAATTGATTTTTAAATCAATCGGAATAATATGGGTTTGTTTAAAATTTAAAAATGAAGCGAATGTAAGCAAGTAGGTTGTAAACCATTCAAATTGTATGAAAATGGTATATGAATTAATTGAAAATAGTTGAATTAGTATTAAAACTATATAGATTGCTTGCGGAAAGTGTTTAATGTGCAGTGCTGTTAGAATTCATGTGTTTAACTTTTGCAAATAAGTGAAATGCTGTTAAACTTCATATATATGACACTTACATGTTTTAGTTGAGTCAGTACAGGTTCAGGGAAGTCGTTGGGCTGGATTTGATTGCGCTAACTGCTAAGTAAATAAGCCGCTTGCTTAAAAATGCTAAATAAAGGTATGCCTACGCAATAAAATTAGGAAATATGAACTGTTTTTGTTTTTCCTACCGGGTGGGTCGATGTATATATATTTATATCTCTTGGCAAATTGCAAAAGCTCCTCCGTACAAAGGAGACTTTGCCAAATACATTCGAAAATTTTGGGAGTTAGAAAAATTTTGAAAATTTTTGGAAAATTTTTGTTAGCGACAAAACGATTTCAAATTGGAAATTGAAATAAATTAATGAATGAAACTAATTTAAAATAACAATATGAATCGGTTATAAATGGAAGATAAAATTCAATATTCAGAGTTGAAGATAAACTGAATTCATATGGAAAAGGGAAAAACTAATTGAATAGAAGTAGATATGAAAACTTTTGTAAGAAAATGTATAAAATGATTTTAAAAGCTATGATTGGATATTATTGCTAAATAGGATATGCAGGTATTATAAAGGGACAGGGAAATTGGTTTTTGATTTCAGAAGATAAATTTGAATTACTCGACAAAAAGGTATATGTTTGGCTTTTTGTTTTCTTTTGGAATTTGGGAGCCAGTTGGGGCATTTTGTAGTTGTACCGAGCTAGCCGCGCAAAGTGGACGCTGGCGAAATTTTTCGGAAATTTAGAGACTTAGAAATTTTTTGAGAAAACTTTGATAATTCAATATTTGGTTTTAAATTGAAACTTGAATGATTGAGCAAATAGTACTGTTTGAAATTTGGAAGAGTTGAGAAGTTAGTAAGAATGATAATGGGTCTTTTATAAAAAGATAGCTGGTAAGATGTTGAATTGTTTGGTTTTAGGGATAAGTAAAAGGGTATTGGACCATTCTTCCTAACTAGTAATTTCGGGGACGAAATTCTTTTAAGGGAGGAGGAATGTGACGACCCAGAATTTTCAGGCATTTGAAATTGGAATATTTAATTGATTTTAAATATTTAAAGTTAATTTTTAACTTGAATTCAAATATTATTATTACTTAGCAATTAAGTTATCGGATTTAATAAACTGAAATTGGGTAAATTATTGAATCTTCTGTTTTAATCCTGTTAAAATATAATCCGAAGGCTTGTAAAATTTATATTGATAATACCGAAGATAGTAAAAGTGTTAAAATATAATTTAAAGGTGATTTGTTCAGTTTTGAAATTTTATCGTTTAAATCGATATTTAAAAATAGCCTTCCAAGGCGCAGTCTCGGAATGCGATGAAACCAGTTCCATTGGGTCCATGATAGTGTATTATTATCGGATTTCAATTTTAGCAGTATTTAGAGTGATCGTTTGGCCGTACGATAAGTAAACACGCTGAAAATTAAATCGAAATTAAATATACTAACTGGGTCTGAAAAGCTATCTTCTCCATACAATCGAATTAGGACTCGGAACCTTTTCCATCTTGTTCGGAATAGGGGTATAACATTATAAACGCCTGGCGGCACGCTTCGATAGGGGGTTGAGATTTTGAGTTGCGTTTTTCGAGGCGATTTAAATTTAAAAATTTGAATTTAATTAAGCATATATTTATATACATCCAGTCAAAACCCAGCTGAATTCTAATCACATCACAACTTTTCCCTCTCTTTTCGAAGTCACTGTAGCCGTCCCTGTAACATCCCATCGTGTCCCCTATTCTCGTTTTTTTAACTCACGCAAACATTTCAACGCGTTTACATCTTTTTCCCTTCATTTCTTTTAAATCAAATGAGGTTTTCTTTTCTTCTATCGTTCAAACAAAGGAAATATAATAAATCGCTGAGAAAAATACCTTCTCTCAATTTCATTTCTTTCCTCTCCAGGAATTTAATTTCCCTCGATTAAATGCCGAGCCTCCTTTTCCCCTCTTCAAATTCGAATGAAATCTATTTTTCGCCTAAAAAAAAAACAAAATAAATCATTGCGCGAGGTGATCCTGGCAGCATCGATCGATGTGTGGTAGAGAGGGAGGTTGCGATGGCGGTGCGTGGATGGGGCCGTGTTCGCCTGTGCTGTCTGTTGCCGGAGAGGTGGAATGAGGAGCGACATTGGGATGTCGTGCGACCCGAAGCAGTGAGCTAGGGTTTGGAAGCATCGCGATTTGGGGATCGCAATCTGGAATGTGGCGAGTTCGATGGGTAGGTGTCGCGACGTGGACAAAGGCAAGGAGCAGGACTTGGAGATGGAGGCTTCGACGCAGTGGGATGGGCTTGGTAAAGGCATGATTTGGACTTCGAGCAGAGGCTCAATGATTGTGAATTCCTATTCGAGTTGAGGTAGTTAATTCTGAACAGCTTAATCCAAATATTACTTAGGTTTAAAACTTATCAATGAATGGTTGATTATTATTTCACTTATCAGGACATTAACAGCTAAGTATTTACGGTTTTCATAATTTAATAGCTATATATGTATAAGATTTTGAGATAATATATGTATAATTTCAAAAAGAAGAAAGAAAAACCAATAATAAATATACATCTTTTAACTCGCTAGTTTATTTCAAAAATATGTACAGGAAATCAGGGAAGTTTATGTAGGCAAGATTTTGGAATATATAAATAGGAATTTTTTTGTATAAAAATAAAAATTATATTTATTCATATTTTCACTTAACTAGTTGTTATAGAGATTTAATTTGTTTAACTGACTTACCTATGCTATTTAAGTTCCTAAAGGATTTTTATAGGAAACATATTTGTTAAATTAAAATCAATAAAATAGTAATTGATTTGTCCGATTATCTCAAATATTAATAAAGCCGTATAAATGTTTATACAATGTCAAAATCTGAAAAGAAGCAAGCCAGGTTGGATCGGGTTGCACAACAAAATCAAAGGTGAGTTAATCTCACTCATTTGGTTATAATTTAAATTTAAGTCGTTAAATTTAAGTAATTGGTTGATTGATTGATTGGATTAGATGTGCAATATTATATATCGTAGTATATAATATATCTTGGAATGATTGATTTCCCGCATTATATAGCGGATGAGACCCTATGCGTCGCATAATAGCATATGATTTTATATTGAAACCCATATACCGCAATATCCCACCTCGAAGTGGAATTGGTATTATTATGTTGTGCTAACATCTGTGGATGCAAGGAACTGGTTGGAGGGATCCAACTGGATTCCTCAACATTTATTTAAATTATTAATATTCTCTGTCATGATTATTTTATATTCTGTGATGAATTATATTGGAATACTGAATGCTATGGTTTACTTGAATATATTCCGGTACACTGAGTTATCAAAATATATAGAATTGGATTTTTGAAAATAAAAGGAAGAGAATTTGTAAGTGAAATAATTATAGAGAATTTAAATAAATGAAAAATGAACTGGATAAGAATATTTGTGGTTTTAAAATTCTAATAAATAAATTCCGTGTATGAAAAGGGAATTTTGAATAAACAGGAAGATGATGAATTTTAAACTTCAGTGTTATTATTTAAAAGAACAAAACATTTATTTTAAATTTAGGATTTAAAGTTTGAAAAGAATAAAGAAGAAACAAATCTGAAATTTGTATGCTTCAGTTAAAAGATTTAAAATCAAACGGAAATAACAAAGTCTATAATTAATGAATTTTGAAATGAATTGAGTAAGTAAAGAAATTTATTTCAAAATGGAGTAGATTGGAAATCAATTTGAAAATTAATTTAAGTGGTTGAAGTTGGAACTTTAAAGGAATGAGAAATTTTGTTTAAAAATAAATAGTGATTGATTTTTAAATGGATGTGAAGAGAAGTATATTTCCCTTGAATGGCCAAGTACGTTTCAAAGTAAAGTTTTAAAAAGGTTTTAATGTCGTTTTAAAAAGTATGTTTTATTATTTCTAAATGTTTAAATTTTGAAGTAAGTATTTTTCAAATCTATTATAGTAGTAATTATTTGAAGGTGACTTGATATTTTGTTTTAAAAGAGAAAATCTAATTTTATATTTTATAAAGTAGCCTCAGTTTAAATATTCCTATAGTATATATTTTTAATAAAATATTAAAGTAATTTTTTAATTTAAATGTTTTAAAGGATAGTTTATAATAAAGTGTTTTAAATTAATTTAAAAATCTAAAGTGTTGTGCTTGGTTGTTTTCAGTGGAAATAAATATTTGGAAATTTATCTTATGAGAAAAGTATGTTTGAAAACTGTTTTCAAAGGAGTTGAATGTGAAAATATATCTTGCAAAGATATTTTGAGATAAATAAATAATTTGGTGAAATTATTTATATTGGATGGCTGTTTGTGAATGATAATTGATAGTTAAATAACCTACTATCAATATTGGACAATGCGCTGATCGTTTCGCAGAGACCGGGATCAGGATTAATTTCTCGAAAATCACTTCGATCCGGTTTGTACATTTTCGTGGAAAAATGAGTTCGGATTCGAAGATGGAGCAGTGAAGTGCAAGAGCTAGTCGCTGCTAATCCTAAGGATATTTCCAAAATGGATGTAGTAGGCATAGTGCCTTCGGTTCCGTTCTAACCCGGGACGGACTTGTATGGATGAATGCTTTCAGAACATCGTCAGGTGGGCGATGAGCATCTAAGGGATATGTTCTTAAAAGGTAACGCTTAGCATCAAGCCTCATCAACCGGGAATGATTGAAAATCAGGGGTTATGCAGCAAGGCTGGTGGGTAGTACCCATTTCGGGTGAGGTCATACCTGTCTAGATGTCCCTTTTATTTCGGCTTAGTGGTGCGGTTGCTGATCCCAACCGTTGGGTGATCTTACTCGGGATTATCCAGTAAGGGGTAGTCTCGATCTTGTGTTGCAGGGGGTCGGGAGTGATCCTCAGTACGATGATCTAGGCCACGTACTATGACAGGTGGTACCCCAGTGCCTGGTCATTAGTGGAAATCCATTTTCCCTACACGCCCGTACGATTTTGATTGTGCCCGACTATTGCTGAAACATGAGATGCAAGCATTTCAGCCAGATTCTATTTTACTTTCTTTAAACACAATTATAATATCAGAGAATTTTAATAAAAAGTGTTTTAGCTATCGTAAGGTAAAATCCCGACATGTTTATTTGTGGCGTGGTCTTACGAGATGCTTTTGTTTCCAAAAGGATTTTTGAAACTTTAGTAATCAATTTGAGTGTGATTTCTCACGCTGGTATTCCAGACCGACTCGGGTGTTATTTAACTATAATGTTCGGGTCAGACCAAGTATTATAGGATAAAGGATAGGATGCTGTGGAGCTCAGAAGACGAGCTGGATGATGATATGTACTTCCATATTTGATTATTGTTCCGCTGTGTATCCATTTGTATGTTATTGATGTTGTTGAACTCTGATGATGTATTCTGGTGATGTGATGTATAACCAGATATAGTTTTCTTTTGTGTAAAGATATGTTATTATCTATTATATTTTATTCCGCTGTCGATAGTTAGATTCTGATGTTGTTTTCTATTTTCTTCATCTACCTTTTCTTCTTTAACCCTAATGGTTCATATTTCTGTTCAACTTAAGTTGATTGATATTGAATAGTGTTGACTCAAGGGTTACAGATTTGCGGGTCGTTACAATAATTTTTTTATTCAAAAAATAAATTAATCATCAATTTAAACTTGGTAAAAATCTAGGATCGTTACATCATTCCAACCACTTCATTCTAGATCACACTCCGCGTATAGTTATTAAAGTGGTTTTCGGTTTAGACAGAGAGTATATCCACAACTGATCCCGGTTTCTTTAATAACTTTCGTAATCATTACACCGATTGGCCGTATATAAATTCCAAAAAAATCAAATCAATTTCAATCCCACTTAGAATTTGAAAGCCAGCATTTCATTTGTCTTTCTATATCAATTTCTATAATTTACGTTTTAAAACTTTCAAATTTACCATTTCAAAACTCTATAGTTTAACTTCAATTTTTATTTAAGGCAATTCAAATATTGGTTTAAATTCATACATAGGTTTCATCCCATAATCATTTCAATTAAGTTAACTTGACATTCAAAACAATTTAAATTCACTGATGGATTCATTAAGTAATCATTTAAATTAAGTAAATTTATCATTTCAAAATAATTCCAATTGAATTTCCAATTCATTAAATCAATCACTTAGTTCAGCCGCATTATATCAAACTTATGTATTGAATTAAACTAAATTCTTCAAATTAAATTCTTTAAATTACAAGTCTCATATAAATTTCTATCAATAACATTTTATTTCTTATTAAAGAAATTCAATTTCACTTATTTACTTATTTAATTTAAACAAATTTCAAAACTTAATTTTTTAAAGAAACTCAATTTTTACTTATTAAAGAATTCAATTTCTCTTATTAAAGGATTCAATTTTATTAAATTATTAAATAATTTCAAAACTTAATTTAATAATTTCTTAAATTTACACAACATTCTTTAATCAAACACTTTGTTAATCATAATACTTTGGAAATCAAAATTTAGAAATCATAATGCTTGGAATCATAACACTTCCCACTTAACTGTTTAAATATAAATAATAGTATATATAATAAAATAGTTTATAATTTAAAATAGTTTATATATAAAAATAGTTATAATTTAAAATAGTTTATATTAAAAATAATTTATGTTAAAATAGTTTATATGAAATAAATTTATAAAGTAATATACCTAAATAGTTTTAAATATAATTTAAAATACCTTATATAATAAAATAGCATTCTCAAATTTCATAATCGATTCAAATCAACTCAATTTCCAAAATTCAAATTTAATCAATTCCCAAATCATCAATTTTAATTTATTACTGTTTCTCAATAATCCATTTCAAATTATATCGTTTTCAAATACAGATTTTTAACCTAAAAAAAAACCATTTCAATTTCAATACTTTTAAAGCTTTAAATATTCAAACATTTCAAAACAAGAATTGATAATTCCATATATATATATATATATATATATATATATATCACTATATAGCTTTAGAAATCAAGAATTTTACTATATATAAAATAATCATTTATATAATATTAAAAATCAATGTTTATATAAAACCATATAATTCTTTCCAATCCATAGAAATCATTTTCAAAATATTTATATATAGACCAACGGTGTCTGTATATAATTTTCTATCCTATGGTTAAGTGATATAGATATTTATCATTTCAATCCATAATTTAAATATATAC
Source organism: Allium cepa (assembly GCA_030765085.1). NCBI lineage: Eukaryota > Viridiplantae > Streptophyta > Magnoliopsida > Asparagales > Amaryllidaceae > Allium > Allium cepa. The sequence continues at coordinate 497,465,431 of CM060929.1, forward strand.
GGGTATATATATATATATCATTTCAACCCGTAATCCCAAATTCAATTCGAAAGAAAATCGCTTGGGTTAATCCTTTCAACCCATAACAATTTTCTTCTATCCTACAGATCGTTCGGGTATGTATCTATTTCAACCCATAGTGATTCTATACTAACAGGGAACTCGCAGAGTGATAACGGATATGATAATAATATAACAGGCATATATCATCGATATAAATAACAGATAATGGTGTCAGATGTCACAGGTGAACTGATACAGGTAATAGCATATATAACAGTGTAAATAACTAACAACAGTTTATTTCAATTTTCGTTTCAATTGAAATCAAATTTAATAAATAAAAGAACGTTAATCTGAGTGATTACTCACCTTTCGAGGCTAGAGAATGCAGAAGATGATACGGATATGCACACTGATGCAGACACTAAAATTTAAATGATGAATCGAAGCAAAATCGGCCTGAATTCAACGATCAAAGCTGATAAAAGAATTTGAAGACGTTGAGTTAGAGTTGGATCGATTGAAGATAAAGGGTAAGAGTGAACTTATATCTATATGTGCATAGCTATGTATGCAACTATTATGTACATCAAAATCCTATTCTAAACGCAAATTAAAATTTAATATATATATATATATATTTTAAAATAAAACATAAATTCATAACTAACGTATAAATATAAAGTCATGGTAAACCATATATAATTTAATATGTATATCATGCGTATCAAATTTGTTATCCCACCTTTTGGCAAAGCCGCGATACCAAAAGATTGATCGAAAACGAAGGACAGTTCGCCTCAGGGGTTGATCGTACTTCCTTTAGCCATGGATATCACTGAATTTCATCCGAGTCCAAAATGAGCCACAATTGATAGGACACGGCAAGAAAGGCTACAAGTGTCAGCATTTCAAATTTCAGGTCAATCCGAGGTCGTATGCTCAAGTTATGATGGATTCAAGTTGAGAAAGATGGACGTTGCTCTGTTCGAAACCATGACCCCACCTATGTTCGAACCCATCTGGTTCGAACCCAAGGAGTGAGGCAGCGCCTCGAACCCATGCACATATGCCAAAGTTCGAATCAATGAGTTCGCATCCATCGGTTCGACACCACTTCGAACCCAACTAGTTCGAACCCACCACCTTCGAACCGATAAGAAGGGACGACTTTCGAACCCATCGACTTCGAACCCTTCGAACCCCCATGGGTTCGATCCATCACCTTCGACTCCATTGTTTTCGAATCCATGTGCCTCGTATCCATGAAGGGGTTGCAGAGCTCATATGCATCCAAGGGACGTTGGTTCGAACCCATCACAGAAGCCCTTTTCGAACCCATCACAGAGCTATCTTCGAAACCATCACAGAGCCATGTTCGAACCCATCACAGAGCCTTGTTCGAACCCATCCTGTGTTGCCTTATTCGAACCCACTGGGTCAATCCACGTGTCTTCCATCGGTTCGAAATCACCAAGATACACGGAGTCGAAGCGGTCAACACGGAGAGAAGTCCGGATCGATTCGAAACTTGCGCTCCACGTCACCACGAGGTCGCGTGCTACACTGGTTTCGAAACCATCGTTTCGAGTAACAGGGGTTCGAACCAAACAGCCTTGCCGTGAAGTCCATTTCGAACCCAACATATCTCCTAACCTACTGATCCAAATGCAATGAAACTTTCACAGATGCTCGCATACATGTTGAAGAATGTCCACGCCAAATTTCACCTCGATTGGATGAATTCTTGATCGGTTCGAATGGAGTTCGAACCGATGCCAAAGTGGGCCCAAACTTCCCGAGACCGTACGTGTGGGCCCCCTCACGTGCCAGAAGTGGTCTCCCGAGTTTTCAGCGAGATACCAGCAGCCTACACCTATAAATAGAGCCCCAGGGCCAACGGAAAAGGGATCTTCTGACTCTGAGACGCCGAGACTCTGCCGGATCAAGATCTTCATCATCCTACATCATAATTCTATTGTTGATTTCGAATTTCCAGTTGTAACCTGCTGTGGATCGCTGTACCAACTTGTAATCGTTGATAGAGAATCAATAAAACATCGAAAAACTTCACAGTGGACGTAGGCAACACGCCGAACCACTATAAATTGCTTGTCTACGTATTTTCTTTGCTGTTGACTGGAGTTTTTGTTAGATAATATTCATATTCAGTTTGTACTCTTGACTATTATCTCTTCAACGACTCCCGAAGAGTGTTGTGACCAATTTTGGTGCAAACACTTTGGTGCTTTCACTGAGAAAACCCAGCTTTTCTCCTGCTCGTTGGATCTGTCATCGATACCGGATTGAGCAAATCTAAGAGAGAGATCCAGATCTTTGAATTCAAATTCCTTCCATTCTATTCAGATTTGTAGAAGTCTAGGGAAAGGAATCTTACTGTTCATAATGGTGAGCACCAGAACCACTTCTAACCTTGGTAACCAGGAAGACCGGGATAGACCAAATCCCGAGCAGCTACCATCTACCCAGGACGTCGCCGGGCCCTCGGAATCATCTGGACCGGTGACAAGGCAAGAGCTTCAAACGTTGCTCCAGGAGCTGACCCAGAGTCGGCAGCAGTTGACGGAACAATTACGCGCTAACGCTGAATTAACCCGCCAGCTAAGTCATAAGCGCAGGCGGTCGAGGAGGGATTACGCATCCCAGTCCTCCACGGAGAGTTCGGCTTCCACTGATTATCATCGTAGACCTTCGCGACCCCGAATGGACGGGAATTATGCACAGGCTACTAGAGACATTCCTGCATTGACGGTTGGGCAAATACGAGTCGGCCCATCTGCTAGCTTCCACACAGGGCCTTCCTCCCGGGGAGGCGCTGCTCCACAACACACTATCGACAACCGTCCTACAACCATCGCTACGGAGCCTGGGGCGGACATCCATACTTTGTCAGATCAGAACCATCACCGACGACGGCAAACTCCTGAGCCGTATGCACCAGAGAATGTCGAACCAAGGAGGCGAGATCCGGACCGTCGACAGCATCCGGTCCAATCCCGCATTGTGGAACCCGACCACACCTTGGTTCAACACGCCCAGAATGCAGCTGTAACAGATATTCCAGAAATGATCAGGCAGATGATCCGTGAAAGTCAGGGATTTACTAACGACGACTGGGGAATCTCCCGGAGTCACACCCCATTCACAGACGAGATCCTGTATGCCGAACCCCCTCGGCGATTTAGAATGCCCGCGTTACCGATGTACGAAGGGAACTCAGACCCCAATCAACACATATTGAAGTATGAATGGTCCATGAGCGCCGCTAGAGCAGACGATGCGGTCAAGTGTAGGAGTTTTCCTATCTCTTTGGGAGGTATTGCTACGATGTGGTTCACGCGATTGCCACCCCGTTCTATCTCTTCGTTCAATCAGTTGGCCAGGAAATTCGTAGAACAGTTTCGCATGCACGTGGCAAGGCCTAAGGACGTCAACACTTTATCTAGCGTTACCCAAGCTCCAGGAGAGACTCTTAGACACTATTTGGAAAGATTCCATAAGGCTTGTGTGGAAATCACTAACCCCAATGATAACTCGATTCTGATGGCGTTGATGAAAGGGATTGACCCTGACTCGGATTTTGGAAATTGGTTAGCAGGAAAACCCCCTGCGTCGTTGGACCGCTTCTACTCCAAAGCCGCTCAGTTCTTGAGGCGCGAGGACGCGAAGCAGTCTAGGAAACAGGACGATGCATGACCTAGTGGAGACGGGATTCAAAGTAATGTGGCTGTTAAACAATCAGGAGAGAGTTCTGGGAAAGTGCAGCTAAATATCCAGAACAAACAATCACAACCCAAGAATAGCGGGAATCAGAACAGAAAGCGGGATCAGAACCGTGGGCCGAGGCGCAGGGCCCCTATGTTCGACAATTATACTCCGTTGAATACATCGCTGGAGAATGTGTATCTACAAACTTGCAACGCCATGCAATACAAGAAGCCTACTCCGAAGCCGTCGTCGGAGAGACAGATTCAAACAGGCAAGTTTTGTAGATTTCATGACAGTTACGGCCACAACACCAACGAGTGCAGACACTTGCAGGATTTAATTGAGAAGTTGATCAGGGAAAGAAAATTGGATCAGTTTGTACGGGCGCCGCAGTCTGGAAGTGCGGGTCCGTCGAACCAGAACAATCGGCAAAACCAGCCAAGGCAAGAAGAACCCGCCCGAACAGGCGGAAGGCTAGTGATAAACACCGTTAGTGGTGGTCCTCATCCGGCAGGTACGAGTTGGAAAGAGATGGAGTCATATGCTAGCTCGGTTAGGCATATGAATTTCGAATGTTGCAGTAGTTACGACGAAGGGGCTCCGGCAAAACAACAAAAGACGATGGCAGATGACATCGTGTTCCGGAACCGCGACGCAGACAAGGTCGAAGCCCCGACCATCGACCCGCTTGTTATATCCACCCAGGTCGGTCCTGCTTGGATGAAGAGGATACTGGTGGATAGTGGGAGTTCAGTCAATATTTTGTTCAAGAGAGCTTACGATCAGATGAAAATGGAAGCCAAAGACCTGAAGCCCTGTCAGTCCAGGATTCACGGCTTCGATGGAAGTGCTAATATACCCACAGGGGTTGTGGAGTTACCCGTGGAGTTGGGGATCGGTGAGTGCAGAAGAGTACGCATCGTGCCATTTGTTGTTTTGGACATACATTCACCGTATAACGCATTCCTGGGCCGACCAGCCCTTGCTGAATTTCGGGCAGCGATCGCCCCGTGGTGTTTGACCTTGAAATTTCCAACTGATTGTGGTATCGGTGTGATTCATGGGGATCAGGCTGCTGGAAGAGCCTGTTATGTTGCGGAGCTGCGAGAGGCGCAGCGAAGGGAGAAAGGTAAGGGCGCGGAGGAATCTCTTTGCGTCCGTTCTGCCGATGATTGACAATTGGTGCTCGGACCTCGGCCCGGGCACCCCAACCCATTCCATAAAGACCTTGACCCAAGGGACGACGACAGCACTGAAAAATCTACAGAAAGTCAGGCTTCTCCGGCTGAGCTAACTATCAATGTCCCGATCGAAGATGATGGCGATGATTCGAGAATGTTAAAAGTTGGGTCTCAATTGAGCCAGGGGGCACAACAGGAATTGGTTGAATTCCTCCGGGCGAATCTTGATGTGTTCGCCTGGACGCATTCCGACATGTGTGGGATCTCGCCGGAGATCGCGAGCCACACTTTGAACATTGACCCGCGGTATATCCCTGTCAAACAGAAAAGGCGTGGTATGGATCCAGAGAGATCTGCCGCCCTTAAGGAGGAGGTGGATAAGTTGAAAACGAACGGGTTCATTAGAGATGCTTTGTATCCGGAATGGGTGTCAAACCCGGTACTTGTCCGGAAACCAAATGGGAAATGGAGAACGTGTATCGATTATTCCGATTTGAACAAGGCCTGTCCGAAGGACAGTTTTCCACTTCCTCGAATCGATCAGCTCGTTGATTCAACCGCCGGATACGAACTGTTATCCTTTATGGATGCTTACTCGGGCTACAATCAAATACCCATGCATGTGCCCGACCAAGAACATACGAGCTTTGTGACTGATCTGGGACTATATTGCTACAAAGTCATGCCTTTTGGGTTAAAAAATGCCGGCGCAACCTACCAACGTTTGGTTAACCGGATGTTTTCTGATCAGATTGGAAAGACCATGGAAGTTTACGTAGATGACATGTTAGTAAAGTCACGACATTCTATTGATCACGTAAAGGACTTAGGATCAATGTTTGATATCCTCCGGAGATATGGGATGAAGCTCAATCCGCTGAAATGCCATTTTGGAGTTGCGTCCGGAAAATTCCTTGGGTTCATCGTCAACGCCCGAGGGATAGAGGCTAACCCCGAGAAGATTTGGGCCATCAGAAATCTTCAAACTCCAAGGACAATAAAGCAAGTTCAGAGCCTTAATGGGAAAGTCGCTGCATTGAGTAGGTTCATCTCGAAGTCGACTGACAAATGCATCCCCTTCTTCGATCTGATCCGAAAAGGGAAACGAAACTTCGAATGGACCGCAGAATGCGAAGGTGCGTTTCAGTCATTGGTTCAACATCTTTCTACACCGCCGATTCTTTCGAAGCCTATTGATCATGAGCAATTATATCTCTACTTGGCGGTATCTGAAAGCACAATCAGTGCGGCATTAATCCGGGAGGAAGATCGAGTGCAAAAACCGGTGTATTACGTGAGTAAGCGGTTGACCGGAGCCGAGAGGAATTATCCAAAGCTGGAAAAGCTGGCATATTGTCTAGTTGTTGCCTCGAGAAAGCTCCGTCCATATTTCCAAGCTCATCCTATCACCGTGTACACCGACCAGCCGTTACGACAGGTCCTCACGCGGCCTGAGACGTCTGGTAGGTTATTGAAATGGAATATTGAATTGAGCCAGTTTGACATTGCTTATACTCCAAGAAGGGCCATACATGGTCAAGTTCTGGCAGACTTCGTTGCTGAATTCACTTTATCCGAGGAATTACCTGAGAGTAGCGAACCCCCTACGCACATATGGAAGTTATATACTGACGGCGCCTCCAATGAACGGTGTTCAGGAGCAGGGGTAGTGCTTCAAACTCCTGAAGGCCGATCTATATGCTACGCCCTGAAGTTCGAGTTTCGTGCAACTAATAACGAGGCTGAATACGAAGCTTTACTCACTAGGCTGAAGTTGGCCCACGACCTGAGAATTGCCGCTGTGGAGGTGTATTGTGACTCCCAATTGATCGTATGCCAAGTCCGAGGTGAATATCAAGCTAAGGATCGGAGACTAGCGGCTTATTTATCTAAAGCCAGGAAAATTCTTGATCATTTCGATTACTATGCCATTTTCTATATTTCTCGGGAGCACAATCAGAAGGCCGATTCGTTGGCGAAGTTGGCAAGTACGGGCGAAGCCCAACAGTTGGGGCTTGTTCCTGTGGAAACCCTATCTTCCCCGAGCATCGATCAGAATGAGGTCAATCATGCATTCGAAGCTACCACCGATAGGGAGTCGTGGATGACCCCCTATCGAGACTATATTGAACATGGGACGCTGCCTGAGTGCAGAAGTGAGAAGAGGCAGGTCCTTCGAAAGGCCTCACGGTTTATCATCCAAAATGGGGTTATGTACAGAAGGGGATACTCTGTCCCTCTACTCCGATGTATCGCGCACGACGAAATCAAACGAGTGTTACACGATGTCCACGAGGGAGAATGTGGCGATCACATCGGGGGGCAGACACTCGCCAAGAAGGTACTCCGATACGGATATTACTGGCCTACCGTTAATCGAGACGCATCAGACTACGCCAAAAAGTGCGACAAATGCCAGAAATATGCTCGGATTCCTAGAGCCCCACCTACTGAGATAACCCAAATGGTTAGCCCCTGGCCATTCGCGGTATGGGGGATCGACATAATTGGAGCGTTGCCTCTAGCCAAAGGTGGCGCGAAATACGCCATCGTCGCGGTTGATTACTTCACTAAATGGGCCGAAGCGGAGCCTCTTGCAACGATCATGACGAAGAAAGTGATCAACTTCGTGGTGCGCAACATCATCTGCCGATTCGGTCTACCTCATACTATCATCACGGATAATGGAGCTCAATTCGACGGTACCGAGTTCAAAAATTTCTGCCAACGATTTCGCATAAATAAGAAGTTTTCCGCAGTGGCACACCCTCAAGCAAACGGTCAGGTCGAAGCCGTTAATAAAGTTATAAAGTCAATACTGAAGAAACGACTGGAAAAGGCCGGAGGCAAGTGGGTCGACAAACTCCCTATGGCGTTATGGGCCTATAGAACAACTCACAAAACTGCAACTGGTCACACTCCGTTTTCTCTGTCATATGGCTCAGAGGCCGTTATCCCAGTCGAATTGGAAGTGCGCTCTCATCGTGCGACATATTATGATCCGAAGACCAATGCTATATTGCTCGCTCAATCTCTGGATTTACTGGATGAGAGGCGTGAAGAGGCAGATTTGAGGGCAACCGCATATCGGAGTCGAGTCGCCCGGCTGTATAATGCTAAGGTCCGTCCGCGAACCTTTGAACTTGGCGACCTTGTACTCAAAAGGGTTTATCCGGTCCCTTCGCATATGAAGCCAAATTGGGAAGGGCCGTATGTTATCTCACAAAAGCTCGGAGGTGGCACGTTCAAATTATCAACGGTTGACGGCTTTGTCTTGCCGAGAGCTTGGAATAGCGAAAGTCTTCGTCGCTACTACACATGAAAACTTTATTCGTTTATTCTCTGTCAATTTATTTCTTTGCATTTTATCCTAGCATTTCGAGATTTAGATTTGTGATAAGGCAACTAATTTTGCCATATTTTCTCGTTTCAGCAATAAAATGCCGTCTCTTCAAGCAAAAGCTGTGATTTACTGAATATGACATACAACATCACAACGCACGGAGAGCTAAGTTCCATCGCGCGGTGGGATTTATTCAAATAGGGAGTGACTATGATAAGACCGGTCACTCGCTAAGTGAAACCCGAGCTCGGGGATAGAACAATACATTAACATTCACAGGGATTGATACACGACAATCCCTCCTCCAACTCCGACTTCCCAGAGTGAGAATTGGAGTATAAACTTCAACTCTCGGTTCCCGGAGCGCGAACCGAAGTACAAATTCACTGCTCCCAAAGTGAGAGCCGACTCCAACTTCCCACAGCGTGAATTGGAGTATAAACATTTAATAATTCGTTCCCGGAGTGCGAACGGAATCCAACTTCCCACAGCGTGAATTGGAGTATAAACATTTAATAATTCGTTCCCGGAGTGCGAGCAGACTCCAAATTCCCGGAGCGCGAATTGGAGTATAAACACTTAATAATTCGTTCCCGGAGTGCGAACGGACTCCAACTCCCCACAGCGTAAATTGGAGTATAAACATTTAATAATTCGTTCCCACTGCGCGAACCAACCCATCAATGCGGACTCCAAATTCCCAGAGTGTGAATTGGAGTATAAACATAAGTTGCGGGTTCCCGGAGCGCGAACCGAAGCATCCGCGCAAACTCCGTATTCCCGAAATGCGAGTTGGAGTATAAATGTCAATTCCGGGTTCCTGAAATACGAACCCAAACTTACTTGTTTTATCCAAGCTCCCGGCGTGTGAAGTGGAGCACCAACACCAAGTCAAAGTTCCCGTAGTGCGAACTAAAGCGTTAATACTAACTCCGAGTTAATAGAGTGCAAGTTGGAATGTGAACACCATTCCCAAGTTCCCGGAGCGCGAACCATGTTACAAGCATCAATAACACTTGAACTCCTGGAATGCAAACCAGGTTATTGATCTCAAATTACTCTAAGTCCCCGGAAGACGGACGTGTACTTAAGATTTGCAACAAGTGCAACCGACTGCCAAAAATATAAGTGTTGTTCCCCAAGACTGGGGGGCACGAAAGCTAAGTGTCAATCACTCACCGAAGTGATACGACGTCCGAAGTTCAAATCATTCATCAATCGCAACTTGTGACCAAGATTCTCAGGTGTGGCAAATGAAACGAGCTCTACTTAAACGGTAAAAACACCACAAGTACACCGGACCGAAAACAAGGCATTGCAAGTACTTAAGCACAAATAAAACAAGAGTTGAAACAAAGAAACTAAAGTTTATTTCAACTAACCAAAAATGAGGGCTTACATGTGAAAAAGTTTTCCCAAAAACAATCCCTACTAGCAGGAGCCGAACCTGCATCTATACACGGCCTACTAATAAAAAACAAAAACAAGTACTTATCCACCAAAACATCTACTTGTAAAGCCGATCTACTTCTTCCTCTTTTTCGTCTTCCTTATCAGTGGTTCTTCATCAGAATCACTGGCGACCGAAATTCTTTTTGAGTGCCTCCTCTTCGGCTGTGACTCTTCCGCTGGGGGCATGATATCGATGTCCTCCTCAGAGCTCGAATCTACAAGGAGGCTTCCCGCCGGAGGAGTAGGGGGGACTGGATCTGTGACGGAAATTGAGATAGTGCCACCCGCTGGTGCTATCCTAGCAGGTGTTGAGCTATGCGCCGTCGCGCTGCCACCGGCGCTACCACTGTGCCCCGCAGCTTCTATTTCAGCGCTGATTTCAGCCAAAATTTCCTCTTCTCGAGTCGCTTGGGCTTGGCTGGGGGCATCCGCAGCTTGCATCGAAGAACTTGAGGTCGGCAGGGGATCACTAACGATGATAAACTGTAAGTCCGTAGAGAAACCGCCCTGTTCACCGAGCAGCTCGCTCACCATCTGTTCCTCGAGAGATAACCCACTCCCCTGTGCCGCCTCGATCGACACCGCAGTTACAGCAATAGCCTCGGTAGCGATGGCCTTATCCCTTTGGCTTGATTCTTGAGCCGCGACTGTCGGCACAACCTCCGTCACTAAGCAAAAACAATAAGTTATTAGTAACTTCTTCAAAACAAACTCTTTATTTAGAGAACACTTGAGATAATTTCGAAATACCTTCTCCAGTTTGACTCGCAGACGGCTGAACGACCTCGGGAGTGTGCTCATGGATGGGAGATAAGTGCGGCCGCTCCGGGTCGTAAGCAGGAACAGGTGGCAAGCTGACCGCAGACACAGGCACTGACAAAGGCGATGTGGTGACTTCAATGACATCCGCATGGTGCTCAACGCCCGATCCCTCTCCAACTTCCAGGGAATGACCACCCATCATCTCCTTCTCATGAGCAATGATAGCATCGTGAAGGACCTTCTTTTCATCCTCAGTTAATAATCGGTTCTCAAGCTCGAATCGGTCAACCGATTCGCCCGGATGCACTTCCCCCTCTTCCTCGACCAATCGCTCCCAAGCGCTGCGAAGGTGAACGGGATAATCTTGAAGCCAGGCTAAATTTCGGTGTTTTAACACGTTGGCGTTATAAGTTATAAGCAAATCTTCGATATCGGCCTCTAGCCTGGCCTCTGCTTGTTGAACTTTCTCTTCCACCTCTATCTCGACCGCTTGAACTTTCGCAACCGCAGCATCCCTTTCGGTGCGAAGAATCACAGCTTGTTCACACGCCTCCTGAGCTGCGCTATTCGCATCATCCCTTTCCTTGGCGATTTCAGCAAATTTTGACTTAAGCTCGTTCAACTCCTTCAGGGCTGCGTCCCTCTCTGCGGTAACCAATGTGTTTCGATGACCCATGTCCTCAACCGTGGCGTAGTGTTCGCGTTTCATCCTATCCATGATTGCCTGGGCTTCATCGGCTTTTTTAGTGGCCTCTATTTCAGATTTACGGGATGATTCAGCTTCAGTATTCAGCACTTGGATGATGCGATCTTTTTGTGCTAACTCGGCTTGCAATTTTTCAATGGTGGCCGCCCGTTCGAAGGCCAGCACCGACGCTTTTTCAGCTGCCTTATACCACACCTTATACTGTGCATAGAAGTCGTGCACATAATCAAGCGCCCACCGCTCGGCCTCCGGTGGGATTCTTTTCAAGTTCGGAGGAAAGACATAATTGTCAAAGCAGATATTCGGGAATTCTCTCTTCAGCTGCGCAAGCCTAATCGCTCCTTCTCCCGTAATTTCAGTAGGAGGTTCCTCCGTAACTGTCGGCGCCGACACCTCAGATCTAGAAGCTTGAGAAACCGACACATGTCGAGAAGAATCACGAGGGACGCGGACGGGAGGTTGTACGGGATCTCTGGAAGGAGGAGGGGTGCGCGATCGCGATCGACGCCTATGGCCCTTGTCCGAATCGTATCTCTCATGACTAGAATATCCGGAACGTCCCTGGTCATGATACCCGGAGCGTCCTTGATCATAGTCTCTATCCCCCTCTCACCTGCGCGAATCATAATAAGAAGACTTGCGAGCATGTCGAAGACTCCCAAGCATTGAACCTCGTTTAGACATAGTATCTGCAAAAGCAAAGTAAAATCGAATTAGTTACTCTTCGAATCAGGAAGTTTACAATCAAAGGTTATGCAGTGTCGTGAAGTGTGTGTGAATATGCATTCCCCCCGACCAACCAGAAATGTCGACCTCGCTAGTAATAAGAGGCTCGCTTAATTCTAGACTACGATGGAACTCCTCCAACCCGGCATCATGTTGAAAAGACACATCTTCCGGGATTGGAAGGTCGGCAAGCCCTTCGTAGAGACTCTCAGTACGCGGAGGAGACATCTCAGAGATCCTAACTCCGGAAGAGGGCCGGGCAATGACAACCGATTTCCGTCTCCCCCGCTTAGTTGGCTTAACCATGGCAGCCTTGCCTTTTTTCTGCTCCGCGACATCCGAAGCCACATCCGTAGGCTCAGTCAGCGGCTCATCGTCAGTGTGAGTTCTTTCAGAATCAGCCTCCTCGGCTATGACAACTTCGGGCTCCTTATGTTTGACTCGTTTCTTAGGAACGATCCTTTGTGCCACCTCAAATCTTATACTCTGCCTTCGTTCAATCAGCCCATAAGTCCGGAGATTCCTATCGGTCAAAAGCAACTCGATGTCCCTATCTTCGCTCGGGACTTCTCGAAGTACTCGCACCATCTCCTTAAACTCTTCACCTTCGGGTCGCGAGATCGTTGCTGTAAAAAGAAAAAATTAATATAAGTTCCACTTCAGCAGCAATTGCCGTAGTAACTATTTAAGAACTTGGTTATACTCACGTCTGAATAACCATCGTCGAGCAAAGCCTGGAGGGCACCTGACATAAAACCATTCTGTCCTATAGTAACTCAGCCTTGTCCAGGATCCGGTGACCACTTGACAATTTCTCACCGCCTCTAGAAATGTGAAAGAAGGATAATCACCACGAGTTTTGAAGTTGAACACGTATCTGATTTCGATTGGGAGTGGCGGTCGATGGAGACATTCCATAAATGCAATGAACAAGCTATTGATCAACGCATATCCGTTCGGATGCAGCTGAGATGGGGCGATCCTCAAAAACGACAATACTTCTCTTATATACTCGTTGAACGGGGGAAGTGTCCCGGCCGCACACGCGTGGCGATTAAATGCTGTATACCCTTCTGGCGGATTATGTGGTCTATCATTCGGCCCCGGCAGTAATACATCGTCCAGTGACAAGCCGTGCCTCAAACATATTCTTCCTAACATGTCTTCAGAGATATTCGATGGAACGGAATCCGATGGATTGGCAATGAACGACGCATCAGGAAGTTCGTCCGGAGCCGGACCGATGATCTCAGGATCTATATCCGGAACTTCTAGCCTCGGAGGGGCTGTACCTTGAATCTCCTGCTGCTGTGAACTTGAAGATTCCATAACTAACTAACTCATGAGAAACCATCGTTAGACGACAAAGAACCCGTGTGTTCCCCAGTGTAAAGTGTATGAATGTGTGTGGTACCGTGCCATGCATTGCTTGAATAAATGTTGCAGAGTTAAAGTGAACATTCAAACGACAAAGCTACGAAGTTCAGCTATAATGACCGTCATCGCTGACCGTCATCACTAAATCGTTTATATGATGGAAGTCAATTCAAATAGAAGTTGTTATAGTTCCATCGACGAGCTTCAAAAGGCAATCAAATATGCAGTTCAATATTCAAGTCCAGATATGCAGGAATGAAGCTCGTCGGAGTTATGTTTGAAAAAATTTCAAATTTTGGAGTCCATCATATAGGGTTCGAAACCATCACAGATGTTTCGTTCGAACCCAACCGAACAGCTCTTCCTTCGAACCCATCCAAACTTCTTTCGAACCCACGCGTTCGAAACCATCATGTCATTGCTTCGAACCCATGCGTTCGAACCCATCCTGACATCACTTCGAAACCATACAGTTAGACGCGCTTCGAACCGATAGCCAAATGACGAGTTCGAACCGATACCGAATTCCTTAAACTTGACATCGGTCGCGTTCGAACCGATCTACTTCGTATCGATACGAAGTTGTCGACTTCGAACCGATAACCTATGGGTTCGAATCCATCGATCCGAATGGATCCCTCGAATCCCCCAATCGGTGCGAACTGCGCATCCCAACAAGGACATTCCAAGGATCGATTCGAAATCCAATGAAAACACACCACCGTGATCGGTTCGAACTCGAATCCACACATCGTTTCGAAACCCTCTCAAACCAGATCTGGTTTTGCCGATCTCGAAGCCATGCAATCGATGAAGAGAAATGGGTTCAAAATAACTTCGTCGCTTGAATCCGAAGCTAATTACCTAGTTAAAACAATGGATTCGAAAGATTTAAGTCTTAAATCTTGATGGATTCGAAAACACGACGCAGTATTTTCTCCTTAGAAGCTTCGAAGCGATGAAGAGCGCAGTGAAAAAGTAAAAAGTGAAAATGGGGCAGGCCCATTGCTATTTATATGGAGGGTTGGTGATGACCGGGACGGTTCGAGTTCCGGTGAAATTGACCGAGTACAACAGGTCAGAGGGCAGAATGGTTTCGAAACCTATCTTCGAAACCAAATGCTTGAAGCTCCATTGTGTGAAGCACACAGACCACTGCCGCGAACGATAGTTTCGTACCCATCCGAGTCATCGTTTCGAAGATCAGTTTCGAACCCACCAAAACGAACTACTTGTTCGAAACCATCCTCTCACATCGGTTCGAATGCTAGTTTCGAACCCATCACAGCACAAAGAATACTCCATCTTCTAACATCGGTTCGAAAGTCAACTTCGAAACCATCATGACACGAGTATACTCCGTTGGGTCGAATGTCAATTTCGAATCTGTCCATGCTCCAACGCATCGACTCGAAATCTCATATTCACACAACCCATCATTGCACGGGCATATTGCATCCATACAAATTTGAATTTCGAACCCATCAATGCTCAAGTGCATCGGTTCGAAACATTACACTTGCACAATACAAATTCAAATTCTTCAACCTTCAATATCGATTCAGGAGAGGACCGATACGAAGGAACTTTTCAAAACAACCATCAAGCGTTGTCTCAATTCAAATTTCAAAATCGGTTCAGGAGAGAATCGATACGAAATTCTGCAGCAAACCTAACTGACAACGACTCGTGGACGCACGACGTTAACAAGGTCCAAATTAACATATGTGCATACATGTCGGACTAACATTCGATTTTGAGTATTCACAGGGATCAAACACTCATCCTGTTACAAATGCGACAGCCAACGGCTAAGCAATATTATACAGCAGTCAATCATATCAACGCAAGGTTACAGCAGTACAGCATACGAGTTTCGACAAAAAAGAGAACAATGATTGTTCAGAGAGAAATGGCAGCTATTCAAAGCACGTCATGTTCCCACAAGACGTACTTTGGGGGGCAAAATGTTATCCCACCTTTTGGCAAAGCCGCGATACCAAAAGATTGATCGAAAACGAAGGACAGTTCGCCTCAGGGGTTGATCGTACTTCCTTTAGCCATGGATATCACTGAATTTCATCCGAGTCCAGAATGAGCCACAATTGATAGGACACGGCAAGAAAGGCTACAAGTGTCAGCATTTCAAATTTCAGGTCAATCCGAGGTCGTATGCTCAAGTTATGATGGATTCAAGTTGAGAAAGATGGACGTTGCTCTGTTCGAAACCATGACCCCACCTATGTTCGAACCCATCTGGTTCGAACCCAAGGAGTGAGGCAGCGCCTCGAACCCATGCACATATGCCAAAGTTCGAATCAATGAGTTCGCATCCATCGGTTCGACACCACTTCGAACCCAACTAGTTCGAACCCACCACCTTCGAACCGATAAGAAGGGACGACTTTCGAACCCATCGACTTCGAACCCTTCGAACCCCCATGGGTTCGACTCCATCACCTTCGACTCCATTGTTTTCGAATCCATGTGCCTCGTATCCATGAAGGGGTTGCAGAGCTCATATGCATCCAAGGGACGTTGGTTCGAACCCATCACAGAAGCCCTTTTCGAACCCATCACAGAGCTATCTTCGAAACCATCACAGAGCCATGTTCGAACCCATCACAGAGCCTTGTTCGAACCCATCCTGTGTTGCCTTATTCGAACCCACTGGGTCAATCCACGTGTCTTCCATCGGTTCGAAATCACCAAGATACACGGAGTCGAAGCGGTCAACACGGAGAGAAGTCCGGATCGATTCGAAACTTGCGCTCCACGTCACCACGAGGTCGCGTGCCACACTGGTTTCGAAACCATCGTTTCGAGTAACAGGGGTTCGAACCAAACAGCCTTGCCGTGAAGTCCATTTCGAACCCAACATATCTCCTAACCTACTGATCCAAATGCAATGAAACTTTCACAGATGCTCGCATACATGTTGAAGAATGTCCACGCCAAATTTCACCTCGATTGGATGAATTCTTGATCGGTTCGAATGGAGTTCGAACCGATGCCAAAGTGGGCCCAAACTTCCCGAGACCGTACGTGTGGGCCCCCTCACGTGCCAGAAGTGGTCTCCCGAGTTTTCAGCGAGATACCAGCAGCCTACACCTATAAATAGAGCCCCAGGGCCAACGGAAAAGGGATCTTCTGACTCTGAGACGCCGAGACTCTGCCGGATCAAGATCTTCATCATCCTACATCATAATTCTATTGTTGATTTCGAATTTCCAGTTGTAACCTGCTGTGGATCGCTGTACCAACTTGTAATCGTTGATAGAGAATCAATAAAACATCGAAAAACTTCACAGTGGACGTAGGCAACACGCCGAACCACTATAAATTGCTTGTCTACGTATTTTCTTTGCTGTTGACTGGAGTTTTTGTTAGATAATATTCATATTCAGTTTGTACTCTTGACTATTATCTCTTCAACGACTCCCGAAGAGTGTTGTGACCAATTTTGGTGCAAACAAAATTAACCATGGTTTAAGATAAACATAAATTCATACTAACAGTTCATATATATAAAACCAATAACGGGCCCCTTGCAAAGTAAAACATATTTATAGAATAAAGGATGACAACTTGTATAGTCTATATGCAGTAATATATATATATATATATATATATATATATATATATATATATATATAAAATCAAAGTGGATACTTACGCTATCTGTTAACCCATTATATTTATAGTATATATATTCAAGTTTTCCACTGTGTCTATTCAAACAACACATACTTGTAAACTCACGCACATAAATATCAATGCACTAAAAATCAAAGCCCGTATGAAATTATACACATATATGCAAATTTTAAACATATTATAACTTAGCAAAATCAATAATGTGTATACAGATTTTACAACACAAATAACTTTATATATATTCATAGATTATAACTCTATAGTTAAACTTTATATACTGCTAGCGAAAAGAATAAATGAACATGTATGTGTATAAAACAGATCTTCAAAAAAATATAGGTACACAACATAAATAGCATAGTATAAAACAGATGACTAACTTCCTATACATATACATACTAACCTATATGCAGACTACAAAACAAACGACAATCTAGCGTGCATCTATATATATATAGTACATGTTACCCAAATATGAATTCTTATATATATACAGTTACAGTATTAACCCAATGTTTTAACCGAGAGATCCTAACCTTCTCTTCAATATACATTGTATATCTGGAATATATATATATAAGACATATGCTTATATCACTTGTATGAGACATGCAAACAGAACTTACTGGCCTAAACTATAACTTCTATCAACTTGTATTAATATTGTGTTCAAATAGGAGCAACCCAGAGTTTAGATCTACCATGCTATACAAAATTTGCACAATATTTTTTTTCAAAACAAAACTGTTAAACACACACCTCAATTTCAAGCAATTGGAGAGCATCATTGGAAAGCCACCAATTTGCTTCTCACGGCAGAAGCACACTGCGAGATGGTCATGCGGAGGAGCAGAGAGGGGAAGCAATCGGGCTGGAGATGGTGACGTGCAGGCGGGGAACCACGTCGGCAGAGGCCGGCTGCTGGCACAGCCGCGGCGTAGATAGCGATGCGGCTTCGTGTGCATGGCCGAGCTTGGTTCGAGATGAGCAGCACTAGGCTGGATAAGGAGAAGCGGGAAGTGGTGGGGTGGAACTTCGAGGCGGAAGCAAGATGGAGCGATTTGGTCAGAGGATGGAACTCGGACGCGGCAGGGGGAGGAACTAAGGAAGGAGGTGATGGGATATCAAATGGCGGAGGAGTCGGCACTCGAGACTTGCGAAGGGAGGAAGACTGCATGCACTCCTTAGAGTGGGAAGGGTGTGGGTCTCGATGGTTGCAAAGGTGGTGCACAGTTCATCCAGCAATGTTGATATATATAAAAAAATTTATCCCAAAGCAGAAGAGATGTACAGTATTTTAAAGAGAAGAAGACGAGCAGGCAAACGAGAAAAAGTGGAGAAGACAGAACCGAATTTTATACTACACTGACTATTAGTATAAATATTTTTATGAAGAAGGCCGAACATATTGAAATCTAAATTGCTCGAACCAATGTATATATTGAACACACATTGAAGTCAGAAGCCGAAAGTTGAGATTGGGAAGAGCGATAGCCGTTTCATTAAATTCTGGAATTAACAAAAGCACACGACTGTTGGTAATATAAACAGTTGGCAAACGAATGATCGTAGAAAACAAAAAGGCACAAAGACAGTACCGATACGGTCCGCTGTTTCTACAGATTTCGCCATCCACCGGATGCCGAAACACACAATTGAATATACTGTGGCAATCAACACGATGAGACGATCAAAACGTTATACGGATATCATTAATTCGATTGAATTATAAAAATTCGAATTTTCTACTAGCGGAAAATGCAGCAAAAATGCAAAAAAATAAGAGCAACGGAGCTAAAGAAGTTCGAATTTGGAAAAACGAAAAATGAAGTCTCAGTCAGAAGATGATTTAGAAATTTTCTATGTAAAAATATTTGGATTTCGAAAACATTTTATTTTCATCAATTCCTAACTGATTAAATTGAAATAAAATTATACACGAAAATAAACTTTCATATTTCCGGACGAAAATTTACCATTGCTATGTTTAACTAGACGCATTTCAAATATTAAATTTTTATTTCAAAATTTTATTATTTAAAATTTCACAAAATTTTCAATTAAATATATTAATAAACAAATAAAATTATTAAAAAGTTACGGGTCGTTACATCATCGAATTCAACCGCCAATCTCCTCGAAGCCTCCCATAACCAAAGCCTCCGCCAACCTCGCCGATTCCACTCCTCCTACAACCAATGTTCACCATCCGGTCCCTTGGCCTATGTTCTAGAACTCGCAGCCACTTGCACCTCCTCTCCATCCGCCATACAACACCCAACCGAACTACCCCACCACCCAGACCCTTCACCTATCTCCAAAAACTCGCAGGCAGCACCTGCCTCCTCTCCATCGGAACCCATACATCACCCAGCACGGCTTCCTCTCCAGCCAAGCTTACCTTCCACCCAACCTCCAACTAGCAAAGATCCAACCAGAGGAGAAAAGAAGTCCATGTCACTGTCTGTATCATTGTCCGAGCCATTATTTCAAAGTTCATGTTCTAGTCGCTGTAGTTCATCACAGCCTTTGTTTTGTTGTGCACGTGACCGCTTAGCTAGTCTGTATCGACGTTTCTCCATTTCTATTTCATTTGCATGGAAGATGAATGTTTAGAAATTCACAAATAGAAATCGATTAAAAGTAAAACCATAAATCGATAAATAAAATTGTTAATTGGAAAATGATATCGACATTTGGAAATTACGACTAGTTTGGCATTGCAATTGATATGGAAATTTTGATGACATGTGTCAGGTTTGAATCTCGATTTCATATGAAACTCATAGTTGTTATTATTGTGATTATCAGTATGTTGATTCATGTTGTATATACCCGTCAACATGTTGTTGTTATATGAATTTATTGGACACTCAAACCTTAACTGGATATGGTTGAAATGATATATATCCAAATTTAAATTACTTGGCTTAGGATAGAAAATTACATAATAAAAACTGATTGGTCAAATGAAATTTATTGTTAGCGCCAAAATTGGTCACTAACACCCAAATCGAGATGAAAGCACCAAATCACAGTCATAAATCACAGATAGTATGTATGTAGAGAGTACGAATGTAAAGAACAATTAAAATTAAAAGAAAGCAATAATAATATAGGATTTATAGTGGTTCGGCTAACTCCGGTCTACGTCCACTCCAGAAATTTCCTTTCTATTGATATCTGAATCAACTACAGTTACAATCCAGCGTTTTTCAAGCAACAATGGCAGAGTATCGTTAACAGGGTAGAAGAAGGAAAGTAGAATGAAGATTCCTTTTCTAAAGCCCTACATGTTGTACTTATAGACGAAGATAGGTTAATTGCCTTGTGCAGGCCCATAACCAAGGTAGTTCGGTCCACAAGTGTTGATTCGAACCGACCGACCCAGGCAGGCTGAACCACATCCATCGACCCACATATGCCAATCCACTCACTATGCCAACCCATTTGAAATGTCGTTTCACTCACGATGCCGACCTACTCACTTGGACCGACCCAGAGATACCGATGCACTCACGATGCCGACCCAGAGTGATCTAAAACATGCCAAACCACCTTCAACCACCGATCCACTTCAATCACTAAACCAGGCCCGACCGACCTATCTTGGCCGAACTATAATGTTGTTGCCGACCTTCTCCCTTATGCCGACCCATCCAATGCTGAGCCATACAAATGCCATTCCACTTCAGTATGTCTAAACCAGAACATGACGAACCACCAAGGCTGATCCCATCGAAGTCGTACCACCGATGCCGAACCATATCTGGCCAACCCACCTCAACTTTCACACAATGACCGAATGACATGCCTCCTTCCTTTTCCAGAACCACTTCCGTCACCAAACCATGCCACCAAGACCAGACCATGCCATAAAGACCGAAACATGCGAGGTATCTATTCCTCGACCGAGCCATGTATGGTCGAGCCACCTTGACCGAACGGCTGACCCACGTGGCCGAACTCCAATGACCGAATCATGTTATGCCGAGCCCTATAATCATATATATATATATATATATATATCTTCCATGATTGATTGTCTATCCATTTAGTTGACCCAACCCATCGTATTCCATCCTCGATGAACGAGTAGTCAATTAAATCCACCTATCCACGGCCTTTCCAAAAGGCGGGTTAACACTTGCCCCTAAAACATGCCTTGCTCTTGGAAGGTGTGTCTTGAATAGCCTCAAATCCGATATCTGAAGTCCATGTTACATTCACTGTCAAGAAATTCCATCCAAATCTGATAGTCTACTCCGCCACCATTCCAAGTCGTTATCCAATTCTGAATCCATCTTAAATCCACTAACCGAATCCATGATCTCTCCGCATCATTTTATCTGAGTCCGAGATCTCTCTGGGTCCTGTAATCCAAATTTAGGACCTTGTTGGATCCAAATCCTAAACCGGGACCTCATCGGGTCGTAGAACCCATATCTAGGACCTCGCTGGGTCCTTATCCAAATCTGCAGCTGTTCGAAGCTGCTATCCAAATCCATTTCACATTTGGAAGTCAGTAATCGAATCCTCCGATCTCTCTAGATCGTTGACGGCCCCTCCGGACCCTTACCAAGCTTGATCCAAACATAACGATTGAATAGGCAGATCTCGTCGCGCTCCGACGAAGCAACCTCTCCCTTGCACTCTGGTTCGACGTCCATGAACATTAAGTGATGCCCTGATCCTCATGGACTGATATCAGCCTCTCCGAGCTCTTATTAGATCCCATCCTGTCACTCTCTGGTAAAGAGGAAACAACATTGAGTGAGCCAATCCTGTCGCTCTTTGACGAAGCAGCGTCACTCCCTGCACTCTGGTTGAATATCCTTGAACATTAAGCGATGCCATGGCGTAAGTCCTAGACCGATTGTAGCCTCTCTGGGCTCTTTTTAGTTCCCATCCTGTCACTCTCCAGTGAAGGGGAAATAACGACGAGCGAGCCGATCCTGTTGCTCACTGACGAAGTGGCATCGCTACTTGCACTCCGGTTCTGTGTCCCTGAACATAAAGCGATTAATTTCCAATTGACTTCCAATATACGTCCCACAACTCTTCGGTTGGGTATTCATTGCATAAAACCAAAATCCATTTGTCAAGTCCAAGGTCCAAATGTCCAATAAGAAAAATAGAAAAAGCTAAGGGCTACCTCTCCAGGCAAAGCAGCCTATTACCATCTCAGAGCATGCCTGTGGATCACTCCGGTTCCCATATGTGTAAGTGGCATAGTTGCTGTTTATTTTTTTCAAAACAAAATTAGAAAAGATTATTTGATGACCAAAGTCCAAATCCTGAACTTAGTCCTTGCCATCACGATCAGCGGATGACAAGTTGTGACCCAATTCCAGGGTCGTTCCTGTTTGATCCAAGCGGTAGCTGCTCGTGCTCTACTGCTCTTTTCCGATTCCTCACATACTCTGTTAACCTGCCACTTCAAACAAGTTCCTCAACCACATCTTTCAAGTGGCGGCGTTCATTCGTGGAGTGCCCTTCCAGCTCATGGAATAGGCAGTACTTCTCGCTCCTGCATTCCCATTTAGTGGGATCCCTCCTTGGTGGTTTCCGATAGGGGAGCTGCCCCCGAGTGTCCAAGTAAATCTGTTCCAAATTATCTGTTAATTCCGCATACATCGCGATTTTGGGTTCTCGACCTCTCCTCCATTTGTCAAAACCACCAGGTCCGTCGTCCAACTTACGCTTTCCTTTATCCAGTTTTCGTCCTTCATCAAACGTTCCTTCGCCTTGCATAGCATTTATCTCCTGCCTTTCGGCACGTGAATCTTCTAACTGAATGGATCTTTCTGCCTCATGATACAACTCTCCAAGATCCTATGGTGGTCCCGTGTTAATGAATCCTTGAGTTTCATGCCTTTCGCAATTCCTGTCACCGCCGCCATCAAAATCATTGATGGATCCGAACGATCTACCGATGCCACAGCCGCATTAAATCGCATTAGAAAATCTCTCACGGACTTTCCTATCCTCTTCTTCATCGATGCCAATGTCATTACATTCTTGGGTCGCATAATGTAGACCCTGAACTGTCTTATAAAGCTTTCCACTAGCTCGCCCCATTTCCTGGTCGATCCATTCTCCAGTTGCCTGAACCAAAGCACAACCAAATCCATCAAGTATAAAGGGAAACATCTTGCCATCGCCTCCTCAGATGCCCCCCAGCACTTCCATATGTTTGATTTATCTGGTTACATTCATAGTTGGATCTGATTTTCCATCATAGGCCTCCAGTGTTGGCAGTTTGAATTCTGGAGGGTTCCTTGCATTCTTGATATCTAGAGTGTTCGTTGACTTCCTCCAAACCTCTGCTCGGTAGTCCTCCTCTCATAATCCTTCTTGTTAATCCAGCCATCCACTTGTCTCCATCCGGGAGTAGTCACTTGTTCGCATCTCCACCTTGCCACTCATGTCCTGGAGTGTACTCTAGGTAGTATCTTCATGTGGGCCATTTACGTTCACGTTGGTCCCTGCTCGCTGAGCTTCATTCACAACTCTCCCAGTATCCAATCCCAAGGTTCTGCCCCCAGGCCTTTGCTGATTTCCTTCAATCCCTCCAGTCTGGTTCTAATTTTGACCCCAAGAAACTTCTACAGCTCTGATTCCTTGTTCTGCATTGCTAGCAGCCACGGTCGTTCCATTCCCTTGACTTTGCACTCCAACTTGCGTAACTTGTCGAAGTAGGTTTTGGATCATCTCATCTTGACTTTTCAGCATTGTTTCCATCTCGTCTCTGGTGATGAAAATCAAGGCCTGACTAGCTCCCAAGGAAGCTTCCTGACTCCCCTCATTCTGAATCCTTTTAGTCCTCTGTCTTCTTGTCGATTGCCTTGTCATAACGTTCCAGATCCAAGTCCTCAAGTCTTCAAATCCAAAGTCCAAGCTGTAGGTTCGCTGAGTTCTAGCCTTCTCAGTGAAAGCACCAAAATGTTAGCGCCAAAATTGGTCACTAACACCCAAATCTAGTTGAAAGCACCAAATCACAGTCACAAATCACAAATAGTATGTATATAGAGAGTATGAATGTGAAGAACAATTAAAATTTAAAAGAAAGCAGTAATAATATAGGATTTATAGTGGTTCGGCTAACTCCGTCCTACTTCCACTCTAGAAATATCCTTTCCATTGATATCCAAATCAATTACAGTTACAATCCAGAGTTTTTCAAGCAATAATGGAAGAGTGGCCATAATAGGAAAGAAGAAAGAAAGAAGAATGAAGATCCCTTTTCTGAAGCCTCATATGTTGTATTTATAGACGAAGACAGGCTAGTTCCCTTGTGCAGGCCCATAACCAAGGTAGTTTGGCCCACAAGTGTTGACTCGAACTGACCGACCCAGCCAGGCCGAACCACATCCACCAATCCACATATGTCGATCCACTCATGACGCCGACCCGCTCGAATTGTCGTTCCACTCGGGATGCCGACCTACTCCGTTGGACCGACCCAAGGATGCCGATCCACTCACAATGCCGACCCAGGGTGATTTGAAATATACCGAACCACCTTCAACCACCAATCCACTTCAATCATTGAACCATGCCCAACCGACCTATCTTGGCCGAACCATAATGTTGTTGCCGACCTACTCCCCTATGTCGACCCATCAAAATGCCGAGCCATACCAATGCCGATCCACTTCAGTATGTCTATACCAGAACATGACGAACCACCAAGGTTGATTCCGTCGAATCCAAACCACCGATGTCGAACCATATATGGCTGGCTCACCTCAACTTTTCCACCATGACCAAACGACATGCCTTCCTTCCTTTGCCCGAACTACTTCCATCACCGAACCGTGCCACCAAGACCAGACCATGCCACCAAGACCAAACCATGCCACCAAGACTGAACCATGCATGGTCTCCATTCCTCGACCGAGCCATGCATGATTGAGCCACCTTAACCGAACGGCTGACCCATGTGTCCGAACTCCAGTGACCGAACCATGTTATCCGAACCCCAACTCTATAATCATATATATATCATCTGCAATTGATTGTATATCCATCCAATTGACTCAAACCCATCGTATTCCGGTCTCGACAAAT
Organism: Allium cepa; assembly: GCA_030765085.1. Classification (NCBI taxonomy): domain Eukaryota; kingdom Viridiplantae; phylum Streptophyta; class Magnoliopsida; order Asparagales; family Amaryllidaceae; genus Allium; species Allium cepa. The sequence goes on from CM060929.1 coordinate 497,490,440, forward strand.
GAGTAGTCGATTTAGTTAAATCCGTCTGTCCACGGCCTTGCCAAAGGGTGGGTTAACATTTATATATTTAAGATTTAAATTTGATATAAAGAAATGATTGAAAAATTTGACTGGAATTTATAAATTTATAAATTTTAAGTTTTGAGAATTTAATTTGAATATATAATTTGAAATTTAAGTTAAAGTTAATATTAATGTTGAAATTTATAAAAGTTTAATTTAGATTTTTTTTAAATTAGTTGAATTGTTTTAAATTTTGAAATTTGATTAAAGGGGTTAGATTGAATATGATGATATTTAAAACTGTTACATTGGTTAGTTGAAATTCAATGGAATTTGTTAATATTGTATATGCAGTTAAATTTTTAAATGAATATTAAATTGAATTGAAAATGGGATTTTAAATTATTTTATTGAAATAATATCTAAAGGTTAAATTGAATTGTTTTAAATTAGGATTTAATTAAAAGCGTTAAATTGAGTACTTAAGCGAATTGTTAAATTTAGAAGTTTAATCAAGTTGAATATTTAAAAAACTTTTATATTTAAAAATTTAATTGAATTTGTTAATTTGAATAGTTATTTAAATTGGTAAATTACGTAAAAATGAAATAATTATTTAAATTTTGAATATTTAGATTTAAGTCTAAAATTCATTCAAGTTTAAATAAGGAAAGTTTATTTGGAAATAAGATATGCTTTGATTTAATAAAATAACAAATCGATGTATAAAATGACTGTTTGTACCAAAATTGGGCACAACACTCTTTGGATGTGATTGAAGAGATTAAAATGAAGAAAGTAAATAGACAAAGAGGCTAATCTAACAATCACACCAATAAAAGTATGTAGAAATAGAAAGAGACAAGAAATTATAGTGGCTCGGCGTTGTAGCCTATGTCTACTTTGAATAATTTGTTGTTTATTGATGATTGACAACTGATTACAAGAGTATAAATCACTAGCCCTCATGTTATAATGAGTTGTAGTAGAGTAACATCATAGAAGAGCTAAAAGTCCTTTTTTCGTAGGCGTAGGAGTGCTATTTATAGGAGTAGATTTGGAAATATTTCCTCAAAGCCCAGAATACGTTTTCTCACACATGGGTGGGCCCATCAGATCGATCAGGGGTCATTTGGGATCAATCCTGATCGATCCTCATCATCTTTTTATCGATCAGTATTAGCTCCATTTGAGCTACAATCGATCACGGTGGTCCTTCAGATGATAAGAGAGCTTCTGCGAAAAATTGGAGGCATTTTGACTTGTATTTTTTTACTTATGATCGATCCTAGATTTATTTTGTAGTTAGGCCGAAGCATGCGTATCGATGCTTTCGTATCAATGCTCCTTCATATCGATCCTCCTTCGTATCGATCAGTTGTGCATTGATGACGTGGAGCAAGAGTTCAGGGAAGATCCACATTTCATGCCGAGAGGCTGCTTCCTTTGGTTAGACCACGTCTTTCGTATCGATGGTAAGTTGTTCCATTCGTATCGATGCTTGTAAGTCATCTTCGTTTCGATGCTTGTGCGTTGCCTTCGTATCGATGCTTGGTTGATTGATACAAAATGGATGGAAGTGGGATTGATATGAAAAGGGTAGCGGTTGAGTAGGTGGATTGTCATCGATGTTGTTGCCTGATGCATACGTAGTGGATGGACGTGGAACTGATGGGTACGAAGGAGATGGACATGAAACCAACATGTTTCATACGAAACTTGATCGATCCATAACTTGAGCATATGAACTCCGATTGACCTGAAATTTGGAATGTTGTCTTTCATAGCCTTGTTAGTCATGCCATGCTAATTGTAGCTCGATCCAGACTCGGATCAAATTTTCCTGTATCCATCATGAACTTGTGTATAACCGATCTTCGGGACGGATTGTCTTTAGTTTCTAGTCAAGTCCTTGGTGTCGTGCCCTTGCCAAATGGCGGGTAACATTTCCCCCCCAAAGCAGGTCTAGTGTGAACATGATATGCTTTGAAAAGCTACATTCTTTACTTTGAAAAAATCCTATCTAATCTGTTGAATAGTTGTTGTCTTTTCGCCAAGAGATGCAACCCTTGACTAATTTCCAGTAATATAAATGTTGAATTGTAGACTGCCAATAATCATGCAATGTTTTATTATAACTAAAGGTTGAGTGCTAGCAATTTGTTGTTCACTATTTTGGTGGTCACCTAGTAAGCATTCAATTCTTGTTAACTTTGAAAATCAAATGTTATTTTGTCATACATGTACATATGTTAACCTGACTTCTATTTGCGTTTGCACGTTCATGGGTCGTTGTCAAGTTCTTTTGTTCTTATTTGGATTGAGTTTCGTGTCAATCCTCTATTGGACCGATGTGAAATTCAATTTGCAACAATGATTAGTTTCTTTAGTTCACTTCTTTGTATCGATCCTCTCCTGGATCGATCTGATATATTTGAAGGTAGGTTTCGTATCTATGGTTATCAATACGAAATAGATTAAGTATGGCGTTCTTACGTATCGATTGATATAACATGTGGGTTCTTGAATTGATGGATACAAACTAGTAAGTCCTAGACTGCCTTGTGTTGATTGATACGAAGCTGGGTCTTCGTATCGATGGAGTTGACCAATTCTCTCATTATAATAATTGGGATACGAAACGTTTTTCTCTTGGATACAAACTCATATAAATGCTTTTTGTACTTAGACAAATTTTTCACTTGCCTTTTTTTTTTTACTTTCTACTTCGTATCGATCGGAAATATGAGAAATTTTAAAAGCCTTCATCTTCGATCGGCTAACCGATTAATCCCTCATATCAACCCCTTTAAACTAGGTAATTAATTGGCCAATCCACCTTAAATGACAAGACTTAAGGCTTGATGCCATCTCATCCAAGGTAATGGCCAATTCCGGCATCGTCGATGCCGGAATATGGTTGGAGTGAGGTCGAAGAACTATTTTAACAACATCTTGGAAGCTTGGGGAAGAAGGAGAACAATCAAGTGAGGCGGTGGAGTCACCGACTATGAGAAATGTGGATTACGGATCTTAAGTCTAGGATAAACACTAGAGGGGGTGAATACGTGTTTTAGGGAATTATTAAATCTTTTTGAGTTTTTGTTAATTTGAACACAAATGTATGCAATATTTAGACACAAATATGATCACAGAATCAAACATAGATGCAAAAGTAAAGTAAAAGCGGTAAAGGAAAGAACACACCCGATTTTATACTGGTTCAGAGTTGCCCTACATCCAGTCCCGCACACAAGTATGGATTTCCTTTCCAAAGCAATTGTACAATTACACCCTTGATTTCCAGGCTACGAGGTACACCCTCCAGATTCATAATCCTCTGGGCAAAGATACATGATTTCATGGGCAACAAGTTCACCCAATTGATTTCCAAGGCTACAATCACACCTTTTCTCTCTTGATTGATTTCCAATGCCACAATCACACCTTTTCTCATTTAATTGATTACAAAGAAGCCTATAACTCTAAATAGCACTAAGGATCTTGTTAAGATAGTGATAGAGAATCAAACCAGAGATAATCTAGTTAGATTCAATGTTGATTTCGGCAGAGTAATGGTAGGAATAAGTATAAAGAAATGGGGAAGAAGAAGAGAAATGAAAACCAGAAAATATGATTAAAAATTCGTTGAAAACAGCCCCTATTTATAGAAGAACAACAGCCATGTCCATTCATGAAGAGATATGACGAATAGACGCTTCTTATGAAATTTAAATTTTGAAATTAACCTACACTATGTCGACATGGGTGTATTGAGCATGTCGACATCCCAAAGGAAATTTTGGTGTTTTGTTTTTCTTTTAAAATAACTTTTATCTTATATTAAAACTATTTAAACTTTTATAAATATACTTAACTATACTTAAAATACATTAATAAATATAGAGAATAATATTTTGGTATATATAAAATTTTACTATAATTTTATATTTAAATCTAAGTATGAATACTAAAAGTTAAATATATTATTATTAAAAGATAGTTTAAAACTAAGGATAATTTGATTTTGAAATTAAAGATTATTTTGAGGCTAAAAGTATTTAAAACCAAGATAGATGATTTTGATTCTTTTAAAAGGAAGGTTTTGAAAACATTTTGAAAACAAGATATAATTTTTTTAAAATCATTTTGAATAAAAGTTAGCGGATACAAAACAATGTTCCACTAGATTTTTCATAGGTTCCATCCTACTTAGGGTTCCATCCCTTTAACAGGCTCGAAGTGGATTCCATTCCACGAATAAATTGGTTTTTATGATGCCAGTGATTTTCTACGAGTTTTAACAAAATTCCTAATTAAAAAAAATTACTTGAACTCTTGATAATCTTGATTTTCTTGATACTTATGAGTCTTCAATCTTGATATCTTGAATCTCTATACTGTACAGTCTTCATTCTTGGTACCTGCATGGTTAAATCCTGCATATACATATATTTCTAAACTATAATGTTAGTATTTATATTTTATAATCTTATTCTAAGGTTGTTGTCATCAAACCATCGTCTCACGGACTAACAATCTCCCCTTTTTTGATGATGACAAATTTTGTTTATAAAAAATTAATTCTATCCTAATAAGTCCCCCTTAATCTATGCCTAACTATCCTATTTTATACTTCTCCCCCTTTGTCATCAACAAAAACTCCAAACCATATAATCTCCAACTATATAACTCCCCCTCATTCTTGGACTAAAGTAGCTGCATTACTAAACTATACAAATGAAGTATATAATAGATAGATTAAGAGATAATTATACTGATAGACATGGTAATTAATTAAAGATCATATAAATATTAATGCAAATTTATACATGTTTTTCACACCAAATATTAACCCAAATCAATTCAAATCAAATCAAATCAAACAATTCAAATCAAACAAACCAAATCAATCAAACCAAATAAAACAAACCAATCAAATCAAACATTACGAGGAACTTCTACCTATCCTTCTACTCCAAATATAGGGTCTGCTTTAATGGCATCCCAATTTTCATTATCATTAGAGAGAGAGACTGGAGGATGTGCTTCGTTATCATCCTTGTGCAGGGAGGAAACCATCCATCGTATTGCATCGAAATACCTTTCTTGCTCTTTAATCATCTACATTTGACTCAATTCTAAGTGTCGCTGGTTACGTAGAATGAACGAAAGAATATTCTTGAAAGAATTAAGAGTCTCTTCAAGATTTTCTGATAGATTACGAATTGGATTGGCCACATTCGAGTTTGTGAGAAGAATGAGAGACAAAGTGGATAAGAAATGATATTCAGTGATGAATTCTGGAAGAAATAGGTATTTATAGGTGTAGAAATTCATTTGAAATGAATAGACATACGGTAGTTATTCAAATTTCAAATTCAAAATGAAATGTCATTTCTGACCAGTACATGTCGACATGGTTATAGGGGGGATGTCGACATGGTGTAGTGAATTTTGATGGCTTATTTTGATTTCGTGAATAATTATGTGTGTGTGTATATAATATACTAACATTTATTCCGGAGATAAGATAAGGTAGATAGCAGAAATGGAATTCAATTTCATTTCATGATAACACGATACAACGATTAAACAAAAAGAACTACACGAACATTCAAATCAAAAGAAACTAAAATAAATACAACGAGATACGAAAAGGTAGAACTAGTTAGAGGATGATGACAATGAAGATAATCCAAGCTTCTTGCTGACTTTGGAAATAAACTTGTTCATCTTGGATGAAATTTTGTCCAACTTCTTATTAACGGATCGTTTAAGAATCCGTTGACTCTCAACAATGGTCTTTTGGTTTTTTAGAAGGGTTTTGTTGGATGGATTAGGAGGATAGTCGACGCTTTCCAAAGAAGTTTCACCTTCTTCTTCTTCTTCAATTTCGATTTCATTCCTTCTTCTTCTTCTTCTTCTTCTTCTTCTTCCTCCTCTTCCTCTTCTTCCATCTCCTCACGAGCCAAACGCTCTTCCTTTTCGGCAAGAGTCTCATAGGGTTGAAAAACAAATGCAATTTTCATAAGCGAAATTTTGGAATGATTGAATACTTTTCTAGAAACAAATTCTTCTCCTTTGAAATCCACTCCAAAATAGTTAAAAATTCGAGTGAGTTAAATTCCATGATACAAAGTATTCTCACCCATTTCAAGATTTTTGGGACGAAGTTCATCCAAAATAACTTGCGCCCAATTAATATCATAATTTCCAAAAATAGCAAAAAGTGCTTTGTAAACCTTTGAAGTGAGATCGTTAAAATTTCCCGATCTTGGGGTCAAAGTATGTTGTAAAAGAAGATTGACAATTCTAGCTTTTGGTCGGAGTTTCGATTTTTAAATTCAAAATTATCATTTCCTTCAAAAATGTGATGAAATGTCTCACGATCATTTTCATCGATTTTAAAATTAGAAAGATCCATTCCCGTGCTCTTGCAATTGAGAATGGTACCCAAAAGATCACAATTCAAAACAATTCTATTGCCTTTGACACTACTCCAAATTTCATCATCGTTTCCATTATAAAATCCACGATTAAGATTTGCATAGAAAATTTTGACAAGATTTGGATAACAAACAAAATCATTTTGAGAAGCATCAATAAGACTAAGAATTTGATTGTTTGAAAAAAGAGAATCAATTTCATAAGAAGAGAAATCTTGAAATATAGCAAACTTTCCGGGATGGCTTAGTTAGCATAATTGATGTATGCTTTTATAGCCTCCGGATCATTGAAGAGTTGCTCCTTTATCTTTTTGGAAATTCTCATGGTGGAGGGGTTGCTTGAAGAAGTCATTAGAGTAGAGAGTAGAGAGATTGAAGTTTTGAAGAGAGAGTTTGAATTTGAAAATGAGAATGAAAAGATGTGATAAAAGATAATGAATAGATAGATTCTCAAAGGACATGTTCTCTGGTCAAAAGATGCCTTTTCAGAGAATTGAATGAAGTGAAAAGGTGGAGGGAAATTCAATCATTTGAATTCAAATTTTGAATTTCAAATTCTATACCCATGTCGACATCATGGTAGAGAACATATCGACATGTGCTTGTGAATTTCTATGATTTATTTTTCCTAAGCACTCTAATATATATACACACACACACACACTTATTATTTTTAATGTCTATATATATCTGGAATATTATTACAATTATAGTATATTCCATAATAAAAATAAAAATAAAATAATAAAATAAGAGTAAAAAAATTTAAAATTCAAATAACACACCAATTCAAAATCAATCAAGAAATCAAGCATCTAATTCTAAGCATGCAATTTCAACCAATTGTATTGTAAATGTGTACCTTTTTCTGAGTCCGTTTCTCTAAGTTTGTCGGAGTCACGAACTGCCGTGAAACACAAATTTGAATTATCTATCTTCTGATCATCATCGCTTGAGGACGAGTTTGAGTCATCTAGAGTAGCAGTAAATGCACGCTTTCGTTTTTTTACTAAATCATTGTTTATAGGAGGATTTTGCCTTTCTGGATACGAAGAATCTCTTTTGATATGGCTCGGTTCATCACAGTTGAAACATTTGACATTGTTTGGCACTACATTCTGATTTCAAAAGTTCTTATAGTTGTTTCTCTTGAGATTATTCATCTTCCTGTATTTCAGAAATTTTTGAAAATTCCTAGTCATCAAGGCGATCTCTTCATCATTATCGCTGTATGAGTCTGATCCATCAGTCAATGCATTAAATGCCATTGATTTCTTCTCCCGATCATTTGGACTTCAAACAACATTAGATTTCCAAATAATTCTTCTATCATTAAGGTACTGATGTTATTTGCTTCTTCGATCGTAAGTGTCTTTTGATCCCATTCTGGAGTAAGAGAATTTAAAATTTTTCTGACTTGATCTTCTTCCAAAAATTCCTTTTCCAAGGATATTAGAGAATACACAATATCCTGAAATATACTATACATATTTGAAATAGACTCATTAGAATTCATTTAAAATAATTGAAACTGATTTGTGAGCATGGAAATTTTGGTCTGTTTAACTTTGCTTGTTCCTTCGTGAGTAACTTGCAAAGTTTTCCATATTTCATATGCAGACTAACAAACTAACACTCTATTAAATTCATTTCTATCAAGTGAACAAAACAGAATATTCATTGCTATAGAATTATTTTGTGCAACAGTCTTTTGCTCAGCGGTCATTGTGCAAAATCAGTTGTGGGTTCAGAATATTTAGTTTGTGTGATATTTCAAGCATCTAATCCTACAAATTGTAAATATATTTTCATCCTACATGCCTAATATGCATAGTCACTACCATTAAAAAATGGTGGTCGGACAGTAGACTGACCTTCTACAAATGAACTGGTGACAGGAATACTAGTGTTATTAACAGTATCCGTGTTGGTTGCCATTTTGAAAACTTTTCAAAATTCAGGTTATGAAACTTCGAAAACCTTGCTCTGATACCAAATGTGAGAAATGCGGATTACGGATCTTAAGGCTAGGATAAACAATAAAGGGGGTGAATAGTGTTTTAAGGAATTATTAAATCTTTTTGAGTTTTTGTTAATTTGAACACAAACGTATGCAATATTCAGACACAAATATGATCACAGAATCAAAACACGGATGCAAAAATAAAGTGAAAGCAGTAAAGGAAATAACACACCGGATTTTATACTGGTTCGGAGTTACCCTACATCCAGTCCCGCACACAAGTACGGATTTCCTTTCAAAAGCAATTGTACAGTTACACCCTCGATTTCAAGGCTACGAGGTACACCCTCCAGATTCACAATCCTCTGGGTAGAGATACTTGATTTCACGGGCAACAAGTTCATCCAATTGATTTCCAAGGCTACAATCACACCTTTTCTCGCTTGATTGATTTCAAAGGCCACAATCACCCTTTTCTCGTTTAATTGATTACAAAGAAGCCTATAACTTTGAATAGAACTGAGGATCTTATTGAGATAGTGATAGAAAATCAAACCAGAGATAATCTAGTTAGATTTAATATTGATTTCGGCAGAGTAATGGTAGGAATAAGTATAAAGAAATATGGAAGAAGAAGAGAAATGAAAACCAGAAAATATGATTTAAAATTCGTTGAAAACAGCCCCTACTTATAGAAGAACAAAAGCCATGTCCATTCGTGAAGAGATATGACGAATAGACACTTATTTTGAAATTTAAATTTGGAAATTAACTGACACTATGTCGACATGGGTGTATTGAGCATGTCGACATCCCAAAGGAAATTTTGGTGTTTTGTTTTTCTTTGAAAATAAATTTTATCTTATGTTAAAACTATTTTAAAATTTTATAAATATACTTAACTATAGTTAAAATACATAAATAGATATAGAGAATAATATTTTGGTATATATAAAATTTTACTATAATTTTATATTTAAATCTATGTATAAATATTAAAAGTTAAATATATTATTATTAAAAGATAGTTTAAAACTAAGGATAATTTGATTTTGAAATTAAAGATTATTTTGAGGCTAAAAGTATTTAAAACTAGGATAGATGATTTTGATTCTTTTAAAAGGAAGGTTTTAAAAAGATTTTGAAAACAAGATATAATTTTTGTAAAATCATTATGAATAAAAGTTAGCGGATACAAAACAATGTTCCACTAGATTTTTCGTAGGTTCCATCCTACTTAGGGTTCCATCCTTTTAACAGGCTCGAAGTGGATTCCATTCCACGAATAAATTGGATTTTAAGATGCCAGTGATTTTCTAGGAGTTTTAATAAAATTCCTAATTAAAAAAAATAAATTACTTGAAATTTTGAACTCTTGATAATCTTGATTTTCTTGATACTCATGAGTCTTCAATCTTGATATCTTGAATCTCTATACTGTACAGTCTTCATTCTTGGTACCTGCATGGTTAAATCCTGCATATACATATATTTCTAAACTATAATGTTAGTATTTATATTTTATAATCCTATTCTAAGGTTGTTGTCATCAAAACCATCATCTCACGGACTAACACCAACTTCCAAATTCTTGTTTCAAAATCATATCAATACGAGATAAGGATCAATCTGGGATGTTGTGGAGTAGTTTTGCAGGTGGAGTAGTTTGATGATGATCAAAGGAAAAGTAGTTCGTATCAATGGAAGAGGCATGGTGATCGATCCGAAGATAGGGTCTTTGTATCTATATGAAAAGCATCGATGCTTGGAGTGATCGATACAAAGCTAGGGCCCTGGGGATCGATATGAAGTGTAGTGACACATGGATCGATCGATACGAAATCAAACCCTTCAGATCGATACGAAAACCGAATTTAAGAGGAATGATCCATGTTGAACCTTGATCGATACGAAATCAATTACTTTTTGCATACTCGAACATCCGACTCCGATATGCTTTAGCCTTGATATCGGGACTTGACTGTTAAACTGCATATTTGACTATCCTTCAAAGCTCATCGAATGAACGATAATTTGGCAAAAATAACAAACTTTAACATGGATTATTCTTTGAAGTTTGGATGGCATGGTTGGGACAGTTAATGATAACTGTCACTCTGGTCGAATCTCGAAGTCTCATCATTTTACCATCTTTCGAACTTGTAGAAATTTAAAGTATTATGTAGCACTACACTACACAACATGATCATTCACTTCACACTGGGGGGAACATGGGTTTATTTCCATCTAATGATGCTTTTTACTAAATTCAACAGCCATGGATCCCGGAAGCTCCATGCTACAGGAAATTCAGAGTCCTCTACTTCCTAGAATCGAAGTGCCAAACATCACGGCAGATGTAGTAAGTCCTGCTCCGGATGAACTACTGGGTGCAGTGTTAGTTTTGAATCCAAAGGACTCAGCTCGTTCCAAAATCTCTGAAGATATGCTAGGCAGAATCTGCCTCAGGCATGGAATATCTCTAGAAGATGTTCTACTACCGAGGCCAGAAGACAGAGCGCACAATCCCCCGAAAGGGTATATTACTTGCAACAGATTTATGTGCATAGCCAGAAGTTTCCCCCATTCAACCAATTTATTAGGGATGTATTGTTCTTTTTGAGAATTTCACCTTGCCAACTGCATCCGAACGAATATGCACTTCTCAATAGCTTATACATCATTTTCATGGAGCATCTTTTTCGACTCTAGGCCGTTGAGGAAATTAGATATTTGTTCAACGTCAAAATTCATGGGGATAATCTTTCATTTACCTTCTTAGAAGAAATCAAGAACTGCCAAGTAGTGGAAGTTGCTTGGAGTAAATTGAGTTACTTTAAGACTGAATGGTTCTTTGTTAGATGTCTACCAAGATTTGCTAGACGGTAGCTAGTTACGTGTAAGTGCTCTAACTTCTTTGTCAATTAACTAGGTAATATAAGTTGATGTTGAGTCTAATACTATGTTTCTTTTACAGCTTCAATTCCCTGGCCCGAAGGAGTGCAATTTAAGGAGATATCAACGACTCTCCAATCGGTACCAGCTAAACTTAGAGAAATCGATGATGTTCTTACCGATGAAAACTTGATCACCATGGGGCTTATAGAGAGAGATCAAAGCATTAATCTAATAGGAGTTTCCAAGGTGGCTCCGATAAGGCAAGGAGGAAGAAGAGATCTTGGAGTCATAATCACTAAACATGGCGATGACGAGAGTATGCCAGCTAGGGATGAGCCCGCAGCTGCACCTTCACACAGTCTTCAATTATTAGAATAAAAAAGAAAAGGCAAGACTCTCGCCCACAAATCCAAGAGGCGTAAGACCGTCATAGTATCTTTGCCCCGTGCGGCTGGTATAAGTCCGGAGACTTCCTTTCCACAAATGGAAAGTTCTTTGAGAGGATTATTTGATGTCCCTATTCCAAATGACATAGCTTCATTCCAAGATCTTGGATTAGAGGAACTCTCTTCCCCGCCGTGAACTGGCATAGGCTTAACTTTTTTAGACATAAGGGAGCCAACTCCTATGAGCAAGGCCACCACAATCGGTTGGTTGAGGGGATTGCACATGCATACACGCACTTCACGGCACCACACAATATCTAATCACATGTTTTCTAATCTCTGGAGATGACTAATTCTGCTTCTCATTTCATTTTACAGACAAGATGGCGAGGCACGGGTCTATACTCAGCAATCTTCACTCCAAATGTCATTCTTCCAGCTCACTCTGAATCTCATAGGCGTGAAAGTGAAAGAGACTACGATCGCGGCCACTGCTCCAGCTAAAAGCGTGAGCATTACGATAAGGAGAAGGAAAGGTCACATCAAAGTAGGCGTCTCTCTCGGTCGCGATCACTGCCACCTAAAGGTTCCTCAAATCCATCCGGCTTTGGCAGGCAATCTTCTGAAACTGCACACTTAGTAATGCCTCCTCATTCTTCAAAATCCAACGATCAACGCCGTAGAACTAAAACGGAAACTCCCATCATTACAGAGCAAGCTGCTATCGAGCCCATAGGGGAGGGAGCCATCCTAATTGCTAAGTTAAAGAAAGATTTTCCAATTATTTATTTTGATGGCTTCCACTTTCCTCCAAACTTGAAAAGAATTCCCAACAACAAAGAAAGACTGGTGCAGGACTACGTGCATGATGCATACAGCCAGTCAGGTAATGGATTAAGATGGTTGAGAGAGATTCTACGATATCTTTCGAGCGAGCTAAGACAATTGAGAAACTGGAGACCGACCTTGCTCAAAAAGACAGAATAACAGAAGTTCTTAATAATGAACTGAATCTTCAAAGGAATCGGAGATAGAGGCTAATAGGAGAGCCGATGAGGCTAGACAGTCCATGGAAAACATGCGAAAAACTCACATGGACCTAGTACAGGAAATGGGTCACCACAACATTGTTCTCACTCGAGAAAGGGATGAGGTGTGCAAAGTGGTCGAAGAGCTAAAGGCGAAATTAGCTGAGGCCATCAAGGAAAAAGGCGAGGCCAATAAAGTTTCCCAGGAGGCATGTGAATAGGCAGTGGTATTTAAAGAAGAGGGGGATGCAACGAACTTGTAGGCCCAAGAAGCCGATGTCAGGATCGATAGGGAAATTAAAGCAGTGGAGGCCAGGATTGAGAATGAATTTGAAGATCTCCTGGTCATGTACAACGCCAATGTCTTAAGAAATCGCAACTTAAATTGGCTCGACGAAGATTCTCTTTTTCAACTATAGAAGTCCTGGAGTCGCTTGGTAAATGACAAATAGGTGATCCACGATGCTACGACTATCGATGTGTTCGAATTGGAAGCTCAAATACTTGTTGGAGATGAACCAAAGGTCCTCAACAATATAATCCTCGCTCTTGAAAAAGAAAAGTTGGCTGCCAAGTATACGGACGCTGGAAAAGGATCAGGAGTTGAGCCTCGTTTCAAAGTGCTCCCAGTCTCTTAGTCTGGGCCTACTTCTTCTATCGATCCTTCATTTCTCCCAGGATATAACCCTGATAAGCCGCACCTTTCTTTGATACATGAATGTGGCTTGGAAGGCACATAGGTCAAATGGGAGTCAACCCAAGGCAGGTATTTTGGATACTTCTTCCATTCATCCAAATGTAGGAGCACTATCAGAAGATGTTACTAATATTTTCTCCTATCTTTATTTAGCTTTAGATTCTACATCAATCGATCCTGCTGCAACTCAAGAAGTGCATCACGAGCAAGTGGCAATAATGACAGAAGCTATAACTAAAATGGTTGCCACATCGATAGGGAAGATGCATGAAAGCAGCTGTGTTCTCGATGATCAATTGATGGAAGCACTCCTTGGCCACAAAAACGACCCGGACATCGAAATTCCTTTCAACATAGATGAAGATGTAATCATTACAGGGTCCTCTGGCCCGACCAGTAACATCCCAATGGGCAGTCGGGCAGACCGGGCTGAGCAAATAATGGAGGAGATCAAGGCTGAGATGGAGCAAGCCGCGTAGGTTCGTAGTGTTGGCGGGGGCACGGCGGGCCCCGTTCCGGTCCCGATACTTGTTGTTTCTCCAGGTGGCACCATTATTAATACCAGCGTGCTTCCTCTCTCTAACATCGAAAGTGCCACCATCCCTCTGGTTCCACGTAAAGAAGACATTTCGGTCCCCGTGAGTTCTGTGTAGGGGACTGCTTCAATTCTCCTGGCCGGAAATAAGCCAGCTAGAGCATGCCGGGGAGGTAAAGGCTCAAAGAGACATCTGAGCGGTAGCTCTAGTGGGTCTATGCCGAAGAAAAGCAAGAAGGATAGAAAACCAAATGCGTGGACTTGTGCTTTTTCTTCTTCCTTTTTTAGATAGCTTGGAATAGGATTTCCTTTTGCTTTCGTAAGCCATGTATAGACGCGGGTTTGGCTCCTGCTTATAGGAATTCATCAAATGGACTTTTGCACTCATCTTTTTCAAATAATTGTGGAAATAAACTCTCTTTACATCTTTTAGCATAACTCTGTGTTCATTTGTTTAAGTATTTCAGCAGTTGTGTTTCCATTTAATGTACATGTGAGGCTTTAGTTTCTGAGTCGAACTTGTGTCCGGACATTAGTTCTTAAAGTCATGATTTCGGGTCGTAATCAAACATTGAGTCGAATATCAACGTTGCGCTATCTCGATCAGCGGTTGGTACCTAAGTTATGCCTCCAGTCTCGGGGACAATCGAAGTAGTTAGTTGGCAGTCGTTTTTCGCCTTTGTAAATTTTAATTTAACTAAGTCGGAACAAAGTTAAAGTGAAATGAGTTTGAGTAGTCGGATCACAATCACTCATCTCTTAGTATTTGCATCCGCACTCTATGGATTGAACTTGTATGTCGGCAGTCTGTCATGCCTGCTTATTGCTTAGAATCATATCCATGCTCTAAGGACATGAGTTGATTTACTGGCGGTTAGTCACACCCATTTGGTATTCGTAATTATATCCATACTCTGGGGAATTAAGTTAATTTACGGGCAGTTGGTCACACCCGTTTAATGTTTGGAATCATATCCACGCTTTGGGGACAAAAGTTAATCTACGGGCAGTCGGTCATGCCTGTTTAATGCTTATACTCTGGTCCGCGCTCTCAGGCCAAAGTCATTTGATGGGGGTGGTCAGTCACAACCATCTAACGTTTAGAATTATGTCCACACTTTGGAGACATAAGTTGTTTCATGGGTGGTCAGTCGCACCTGTTTAGTGTTTGTACTCTGGTCCATGCTCTTGGAACTAGAGTTAGTTGATGGGTGGTTAATCATATCCAATTGGTGTTTATACTTCAGTCTGTGCTCTTGAGACTAGAGTTGATTGATGGGTGGGCAGTCACAACCATTTGATGTTTATACTCTAGTTCGCACTTCGAGGATCTGGAGTCGGTCGACAGATGGTCAGTCACATCTGTTTAAGTATTAGGATCTCGTTTGCACTTCAGGAATAAGGAGTTAATCAAGGTTGTGGATGGTCAGATCACATCCACCTTGATTTGGCAAGTGAAGTCATAGATTGACGGATTCATCCTTTTCGAACTTGGAAGAATGAAGGCGAGGTCGTGTATGGACGGATCCATCCTCTTCGAGCCTGGATTTTGGAGTTTTGTACTTCAGCTCACATTTTGGGTGATGGAGTTCGTTAGAGGATTACCGGTTTCGCTAAAGAACCGGCTTTTTGATTTTTCTCTTCGGGTATATAGTGGATAGCATAATAGTCAAACTGATTCAACATTTCCTGAACCTGAATAAGGTAAGTGGCTAATCTCTGGTCTCTCGCTTGATATCCTCCTCAAACCTGACATACGACCAATTGTGAATCACAATAAATATCTACAGTATGACCGCCAAGTCTCTACCAAGTCTAAGTCCAGCGAGTAGGGCTTTGTACTCGGCTTCGTTGTTAGTTGCGTGGAAGTCAAACTTCAAAGCATAGCATATGGATCAACCTTCTAGGGTTTCGAGTACCATTACAGTGCCTGAGCAACGGTCGTTTGATGCACCATCAGTGTATAACTTCCATGTATGCTTAGGAGATTCACTAATTTCGGGCAAGTCCTTCGGAATGGTGAATTCAGCTATGAAGTCCGCCAGAACTTGTCCTTAAATGGCTTGCCTCGATGTATAAGCAATATAAAATTGACTTAACTCGATGTTCCACTTAAGTAACCTACCATACATCCCAGGTCATGTTAGGATCTATCGTAACGTTGGTCAGTATAGACAGTGATCAGACGAGCCTGAAAATATGGATGGAGTTTCCTCGAGGCTATGATAAGAAAATAAGCCAGCTTTTCCATATTCGGGTAGTTTCTTTCTACTCATGTCAATCTCTTGCTGATATAATAGACCGGTCACTGGATTCTATCCTCTTCTCGAATTAATGCAACATTGATTGCGTTTGTTGAAACCCCCAGATAGAGGTATAATCTCCCATGATCGACCGGTTTGGACAAAATAGTTGGTATCGCCAGATGCTGAACTAGTGCTTGGAATGTGCCTCCACACTCCTTTGTCCATTCAAAATTCCGCTTTCCTTTTCTGATGAGATCGAAGAAAGGAATGCACTTATCTGTGGATCTTGAAATAAATCTGCTTAAGGCTGCCACCTTCCCGTTGAGGCTTTGCACCTGCTTTATGGTTCTAGGAGTTTCGAGATTCTAAATCGCCTAGATTTTCTTAGGGTTGGTTTTAATTCCTCTGGCATTGACGATGAATCCAAGGAATTTTCCTAATGCTCCCCCGAAATGAAACTTCAACGGATTGAGCTTCGTTCTGTACTATCGGAGTATGTTAAACATTGTTTCCAAATCACTGACATGGTTGATGGACAATCGCGACTTCACGAGCATGTCATCCACATACACCTCCACGGTCTTTTCGATCTGGTTAGCGAACATTCGGCTCACGAGCTTCTGATAAATTGCTCAAGCATTCTTAAGTCTGAATGGCATCACCTTGTAGCAATAAAGTCCCAGATTAGTATGAAGCTAGTATGTTCCTAGTCAGGTAGATGCATCGGTATTTTATTATAGCCAGAATATGCAACCATGAATGATAAGAGCTTGTGTCTGGTTATTGAATCCACCAGTTGATCAATTTTGGGAAGAGGGAAACTACCTTTAGGGAAGGCTTTATTCAAATCTGAGTAGTCCACATATGTTTTCCATTTCTTGTTTCACCTTTTGACAAGCACTGAATTTGATACCCACTCCGAGTATAAAGCATCATGAATAAACCCATTCGACTTGAGTTTATTTACTTCTTCCTTTATGGTGGCATATTTCTTTGGATCCATACATCGCCTTTTTTTGACCGGGATGTGCCGTTGTTCAATATTTAATTCATGGCTCGCAATATCCGGCAAGATCCCCCACATGTCTGAATGAGTCCATGCAAACACATCAAGGTTCGCACAGAGAAAATCAACCAATTTCTGTCTCATCTGGTGGCAAAGTTGAGATCCAACCTTTACCTTTCTGGAATTGTCGTCGTCGTGGATGGTAATATCAATCGTTAACTCCATCGAGGAAGCCTGACTATCTTTGATTTCCTTCTCATCATTATTATCTCTAGGATCAAGGTCCTTAAGGAACTGGTTTTAGCGCCTGAGCCTAGGCTCGGGCATTAGTTGTTAACTTTTTGAAAAACGGACGCAGAGAAATTTCTCCACACCTTTCCCTTTCTCCATCCAATGCGCATCCCGCAGCTCCGTAACATAACAAGCACGTCCAACCGCCTGATCGCCATGTACTACTCCGACCCCATTATCAGTAGGGAAATTCAGAGTTAAACACCATAGGTAATCATTGCCCTGAATTCCACAAGGGTCGGTCAGCCCAAGAAAGCATCGTAGAGGGAATGTATGTCTAGCAATACAAACTGCAACATTCGGACACCCTGGCAATCTCCAACACCTAATTCAACAGGTAAATCTACCATGCTAGCTGGTATAGTTGAACTTCTATTAAAACCATGTATGCGTGACTGACATGGTTTTAGATCTTTCGCCTCAATTCTCATTTGGTTATAAGAAAGCTTGAAAAGAATACCGATGAACTTCCACTGTCGACAAAGATCTTTTCATCCAAGTAGGACCTACCTGAGCTGAAATAACCAATGGATCAATAGTGTGGGCCTCGACTCTGTCAGCATATCGGTTCCTAAAAATGATTTCATTTGTCATCGTCTTCTGTTGTTTTACTGGGGCCTAATCAAACTGCATATGACTCCATTTCCTTCCAACTTCGATCAGCCAGATGAGGACCACCACTCACGGTGTTTATTACCAACCTCTCGCCAAGACACGTTGGTTCTTCGGGCCTAGCTTGGCCTTGACCTTGATTTGGATTAGATAGGCCCGCACATCCATCTGCGGAGCCTGAACAAACTGCTATAACTTCCTTTCTCTAATCAATTTCTCGATGATGTCTTGTAAATGACGGCACTCATTAGTATTGCGGCCATAATAATCATGGAATCTATAGAATTCCTAGTTTGAATTTGTTTCTTAGATGATGGTTTCGAAGCTGGCATATTATATTGTCCGGTACTACAAGTACGAAGGTAAACATTTTACAGCGATGTGTTTAGGGAAGTATATCGATCGACCATGGAAGCTCTATGTTTCAGTCTGCGATTTGGGTCTCTCTTCTTTCCTTGACCTCCGTTACCCTTCTGTTGACCTTGCTTATTTTGAATATTCAACTATACTTTACCAGAATTCTCACCGGTCCGCTTTACTTCAGCATTGCTCTGAATGCCTTTATCTAGGCGCCGCAGGAGTCCTGCTTCCTGGATCGTCTAGCATCTTCTCTCCTCAAAAACCAGGCAGCCTTAGCATAGAAATGATCCAATGAAGCAGGGGGTTTCCAAACCAACCAATCGCCAAACTTGAAATTGGGCCGATCCCTTTAGCCAATGTCATTACAATAGAATTATCATTGGGGTTGCTGACCTCGACACAAGCAGCATGGAATCTTTCCAAATAATGTCTAAGGGTCTCCCCTAGAGCTTGAGTAACACTGGACAAGGTGTTGACATCCTTTGGTCTAGTAGCGTGCATACGGAACTCCTCAACAAACTTAGTATCCAATTGATCAAAACATGAGATGGATCTGGGTGGTAATCGAGTGAACCACATAGTTGCAATGCCTTTCAAAGGGTTAGGAAAACTTCTACACCTAACCACATCATCAGCTCGAGCGGCATTCATGAGCTATTCGTACTTTAAGATATGTTGATTAGGGTCCGAATTTCCTTCATACACTGGCAAAGTCAGCATCCTAAATCAACGGGGTGGCTCTACATAAAGAATGTCATCGGTGAATGGATTATGACTTTTGAAGATTCCCAATCATTGTTTATATGGCCTTGACTTTCTATGATCATCTACGTATCATGCTTGGAATGTCAGGCATCTGGATGTTCGGGGCCAATGTTTGGCCGGGTTCTATGTTACAGGGATAGTCTGGTCACTGTCTACAATCTATTACTCGCCTCCTTGGCTCTCGATCTTCAGGGAAGTGAGGATCCTGAGCGTGAACGTGTTGATGAAGGGCTGGATCTGGTTGGTTCTGGATCTCGGCTTCCAAATCTATAGCAGCAGTAGCTACATGGTCATGAGTGGTGTGATAAGGAAGTGCCCCTCCTTGAAAGGAGGGTCCAACTTGGTGCCTTGTAGAAGGGCAATTCCCAGCTTGTATGAGATTTAAGGCATGCTGATGCCTAGAGGCTTCTACATATTTCCATCCAGCCGACGGCGTGTAGATCTATGATTGAAGTCAGAAGAAGCCATGCTTTCGGTTGAGGAATGAGAGACATGATCCCTTGTAGATCTCCTTTGCCTTTCTTTATTCAGTTGGTTTGCGAGCTACATGTTGGCATGGATCTATTAAATGAGCTCCTGATGGCTTTGAGTAAGCTCTGGCATGAGGGTCTGGAACTCCTCCTTAGTCATAGGGCCTTGTGGATCTGGAGCTCCAGCTGATATCTGGCCTACAATGGTCAGCTACGTGGGATTTTTCCTGTCCCTTCCCTCTGGGTTGACAGCATTTGAAGTAGTTCTGATAGTACGCACCATGATGAATGTAGTCTTTCCTAGATCAGGAGTAATCTGAGTAGAATGGAAGGAACCACAATATAATAGTTCTAGATCTCCCCCTTAGATTTTAGCAATCCAACAATGGCAGGGGATCCACCAAATTAGAGAAAAACTGGGTTTTCTTAGTGAAAGCACCAAAGTGTTTGTGTCAAAATTAGGAAAATACTCTTCGGATGTGATTGAATAGATTAAAATGAAGAAATTAAATTGAAAAAGAGGCTAATCTAACAATCACAGCAATAAAAGTATGCAGAAATAGAAAGAGACAAGGACATACCCATTTGAGCTGTGATCAATCATGGTGGTCCTTCAAATGACAAGAATGCTTCTATGAAAATTTAGAGGCATTTCGACTTGTAGTTTTTGAGCTATGATTGATCCAAGGTTGATTTTGCAGTTAGCCTGAAGCATGAATATCGATGCTCCTTCGTATCGATCAGTTGTGCATTGATGACGTAGAGCGAGATTTCAGGAGAGATCCACATTTCATGCCGAGAGGTCATTTCCTTTCGTTAGACCACATCTTTCGTATCGATGCTTGCAAGTCGTCTTCATATCGATACTTGCGCGTTGCCTTCGTATCAATGCTTGGTTGATCGATACGAAATGGATGGAAGTAGGATTGATACGAAAAGGGTAGCGGTTGAGTAGGTGGATTGTGATCGATGTCGTTGCTTGATGGATATGCAAGGGATGGACGTGGAGTTGATGGATATGAAGGGGATGGATACGAAACCAACATGTTTCACATGAAAATTGATCGATCCATAAATTGAGCATACGAACTCCGATTGACTTGAAATTTGGAATGTTGTCTTTCATAGCCTCGTTAGTCATACCATGTTAATTATAGCTCGATCCAGACTTGAAATAAATTTTCCTATATCCATCGTGAATCTATGTATAACCGACTTCGGAATGGATTGTCTTTAGTTTCTAGTCAAGTCTTTAGTGCCAAAAGGCGGGATAACAATGACGTTTGGTTGTTAAAGAGATCAGGGCCTCTTATTGACATACTCTATCAATATTGGGACCACTTTAACAACTTTCTACGTGGAGGAGACTTTAGAATGAAGTGATTGGTTTTGGCATATGTCGCTGGATTTGAAGAAATAGAACGATGATGGATAACCCCGACACTTGTGTCAAATTTGAAATGACTAAAACCGAACGGCTTGATAGGGCCAATGAGGATCACCACCTCTAGCAGACACACTTCTTTGTATTTATATCCTTACTTTGGTTGTTGTTGGTGATCACCCTTCGATTACGAGAGTGTTGGACGTGGTGGTCGGTCGTTGTGGCATATCGTTACCACCAGCTCTACGACGCGGTGGGTGATCATCCTTCAATTATGTATAACATCACAACAAGTCCAACACAAAGCATTGGTCAACAAGATTCAAGTACACAACAGTATGAATCAGAAAGCAACATTGATGAAGATATTGAGTCGTCATATAATGAGCCATAGGCTAAAGCTGGACATCATATGATCACCAGGGAAAAATGTGGAATATTCAAACCAATGGCATACACTGCTACAACCATTTCAAAAGAGCCGATAACATTTAATGAAGCTATAAAGGAAAAAAACTTGTGTAATACCCCATATTTTTTATAACATTATTTAGAAAATTTAATTAGATGAATTAAATAAAATAATGTGTTGATTAAGAGATTGAGATTTGAATTATAATTAGGGGTAGCCGTGTCATTTGAATTATGAAATAAAAGAATAGTTTAAAATAAAGTATAGGAGGGGTAATAGAAAAGAGGTCACTCCTATATCTATATCCCTAAAGCATGTATCTCCGATAGGTTCATTTTCATTTGTTCAAAATTTTGAAAGCTAAGGCTGGCCACCATTAACAAGAGAAAGAGAAAGAAAGAAAAAGGGGAAGCTTAATCAACGTCAAATTCATTCAAATCCAATATCTTTAATCTGTTAACCTAAGGTGAATAATGTTTACATCTCATGTTTTTTTTGTTTTCGGTTATAAGGGAAAATCCGAACCTATTTGTAATATTTTGCCATGTTTTTGAATGATGGATTTGATGATTATACATGTTCATATTGATTTTATGATATGTTTTAAGGTAAAAACTCTATTAAATGACATCTAAATGCCTTTTGAATTTTTATATAAACCAGAAATAATATTTTACAAATGGGTTTTAATTTTCGTAATTTTTTGAATTTATGTGGATTTTATATGAATTTTCTAGTAAAGAAAATGTTATTTTGGGTTATAAATTATTTACGGTTATAAAGATTTGGATCTGAAATTTTTGTATGTTGGAAAACGTAATAAAAGAGATTTTTTGGAGTTTTCATAGATTTTTAATAAGTGTTTTGATGGATATATAAAATTTAAGGTATAGAACTTAAATGCTTTATATATTTACAAAAGAAGATGGGGCTCTTTGCAAATAATTCAAATTTGTTATTTTTGGAAATTGGCAGCACATTTGAAAAAGTACAATAGCAACCAATTAGATTTAGACAAATAAGCCAGGTTAGGTACAAAAGAAATAGTTCAAAATGACAAATAAATAGGTTTTCCACTATTTCGATGCTTTCGGCACCGGGTTCCGCCTCCTTACCTTCTCGGACACAGTCGAAACTAATGCACATGGTATCATGTGATTGGTACGTAGTGAATTGGATGTAGCAGAAGGCATTGAGTCGGAACTAGGGGGTTTTGAAGGAGTTAAGGCAATACTTTGGTTTTAAAGGAAAATGCACCTGCTTGCTTTCGACTAGGATACTTTCGACTTGGTTAGCTTTCGGCTAGGTCAAATGGTTTTAGAAAGAATAGTTTTGATTTGGTTGCACTTTTATTTTAAATGATTGCTTTCGACTGAGTCGAAGCATTTAGCTGCTGCATTTTTTACCTTTCGACACAGATGGTTTCGAAGGGGTGGTTTTGTTTTCTAAAAATTGGCCACTTCTCTAATGCTTTCGAAGGGATTGTTTCAACACCATCACTTCTTACTTAGGAATGCTTTCAGAAGGTAGGCTTTCGACTTAAATTATTTAATGATCCTTTTCTCAATTGATGTATAACCCAAAAAGGTTTCGAAAGAGTCAGTTTTGAATGGTTTCGAAAGGTAATTTTCCACTTGTTTTAAATCGAACCCAATTACTTTCGAGAGGTTTATGTTTATCAAAGTTTGATGCTTTAAAAAGGTTTTAAAGGATGGTTTCAAAGGGTGGTTCCCTAGTGGTTTCGAAGGAGTTGAAAGGTTTGGCCTTTTCTAGTTGTTTCTAAAGGATCAAAAGGAAAGGTTTTCCAAAGGTTTCGAAAGATTTGAAAGGAAAGGTTTTTTCTTTATTTTCGAAAGGCAATATTTAAGGTTTTAAAAGAAATATGTCCAAGGCTTTTAAGGCTTTTGAAAGGAAGGTTTTTCAGTGTTTTCAAAAGGATTTTTAGAATGATTCCAAAAG
Organism: Allium cepa; assembly: GCA_030765085.1. NCBI lineage: Eukaryota > Viridiplantae > Streptophyta > Magnoliopsida > Asparagales > Amaryllidaceae > Allium > Allium cepa. The sequence goes on from CM060929.1 coordinate 497,513,904, forward strand.
GAAGGTTTTGGCCTTTCAGCCTAGATAAAAGAAAGTATTTTACTTGGTTTAGAAAGAGGTACTTTCAATGATTTCGAAAGGGGTATTTTCAATGGATTCGAAAGGGGGACTTTCAAAGGTTTAAATGTTTTCATAAACTAGATTTGGGTAAAGTATATATAAAATGGAAAAGTGATTATAAGTAAAGCATAAAGATTATATATTTTCTATGTTTGAGTTTGATTTAAAGGTTTTAAATCATTTCGAAAAGTTTTCAAGGAAAATTTGGGGAAGGTATCCCTAAGTAAAATGACTCGGGTATTCTCTATTAGAATACCAGATGGGACTGGTATAGGGTTGCGCCCTATACATTAGCTATTAGCCCCAGCTAATTTTGTCCAAAATTCTAGTGGGATTTGTCACAGGTAAGACTAAATTTATGATTACATATAGAAAATAATATATGTTTGTATATGGATAGGTTTTTGGTGAGCCCGCAAAACCTTTAGGATAAGGCGACCCTGGAAGATGATAAATTAAGGACAGACTAGCCGAAGAGAAGTATTTAATAGATAGTTAAGGACAGATTGTCCAAAATAAGAAGTTTCCAATAGATGTTAGACAAGTTTTAACATTGTATGATAGGCCCAAGTCAGCCAAAGGTTAATAGTTAGCCAAACAAAACAAAAGCGTTTGAACAGGTAGTTCATTTATTGCCTGATATGTATGTTTACATAATGATGCTTTACAAATTTTAACCAGTTTTGGTTTTAGGAAAAGATTTGCAAAAGATATGTTTTAAAAGGATGTTAATGAGGGGAAACCTGTTCCGTTAAGCGGCGTGGTCTCACTTAACTTAAAATATTAGAGATGCAACAATATTATATACACCAGGCTTTATGTTTGACTCGAAGTTTTTGTTTTCCCCTAAACTCTCGGGTGCTCAAAATTGATTTGAGTAGGCTGAGGCTTGAGGTTTCTAGATTTTAGGATTTTTAGCGAATAAAGCATCGGAAGATGAGTAGGTAGCTGACGGATAGCTATATAGGAGCCATAGATTATTTTGTTTTTCCGCTGTTTATATTTAGTCAGATATGACTATATTGATTCTGATTAACCAAGGAAGCATCATCATATGTTGCTCTTGGCGAATTTTGTAAATGATATATTTAATCATTGCCTAGGAAATGTTAAGGGATTATGTAACATGGATATGAATAATTGTTTTAAAATGTAATCAGCAAAATATTATTTTGAAATCTATGATTTTGTTCATATTCATGTGCTTTTGATATTATGGATACCATTAGCATACCGTATTTTGTTACCAGAAGTTAATACTATGGATGACTGCAGTATCTATAGCGCTTAGCTTTTGGCCTCCAAATACCGGATGTTACAACTGAAAAGTTGCAATGGATGATGAATATAATGCACTTATAAGAAATAAGACATAGAGTCTTGCTTTTCCATCTGAATGTAAAAATATTGTGGGTTGTAGATGGACATACAAATTAAAGAAGAACCTAGATGGAACACCTGCTAGATACAAAGCAAGATTTACTAAAGGATACACTCAACAACATGGTTTCGATCTCAATTAGATATTTTCTCCAGTTCTAAAACCAACAACTATCATAATTATTCTTACAATACATAAAAATTGGAGAATCAGACAAGTGGATGTTAATGATGCCTATCTAAATGGTGAACTATAGGAAGAAGTTTATATGGAGCAACCTCAAGGCTACAAGCAAGATAGGAAATATGTGTGCAGGCTAAATAAGGCAATATATTATCTTAAACAAGCACCTAGAGTATGGTTTGATAAACCGAAAACCACATTTTCAAACTTGAGTTTTCAGCCTACCAAATCAGGTAACTCTTTGTTTATCAAAATGAGTAAAGGCACTGCTATCTATACTATAATATATATTGATGATCTAATTGTTATAGGTAATAATGAAGCAGATGTCAGCAACATCATTTAGTAGTTAGACAAACAGTTCTCAATTAAATACCTTGGCAATTTAATCTATTTTCTAGGCATTGAAGTTAAAAGATCCAATTTAGAAATCCTTTGAGCCAAAAAATATATTTTACAGATCTTCTAGTCAAAGAAAAAATGGATGGTATTAGTTGTCTACCTCACCAATGATAAGCAATCAGCATTTCTCAAAAAAATAGGGAAGAACCAATATTTAATGATAAACAATATAGAAGCATAGTTTGTGTTTTGCAATATGTAACCATAACCAGACCTGATATTTCATTTAGTATTAATAAAGTTTGTCGATTTATGTAGAAACCTCTGGATGAACATTGGAAAGGAGTCAAAAGAATTCTGAGATATCTTAAAGGGACTGCAAATCATGGATTAACACTAAAAGCATGTAAGAATCTCAATATACTTGGGCATACTGATGCAGACTGGGTTATAGATCCTGACGATAAAAGATCTACCATACGATACTATATATATATTGGAGACAACTCGGTATCATGGTGTTTAAAGAAACAAGCAACTATCTCTAGATCCAACACAGAGGCTAAATACAAAAATGTAGCAAGTGCAACTGTAGAAATTATATGGATATAGTCACTACTTAATGAACTGAAAATGAATCAAGTGTCAAACCGTTCATATGGTGTGAAAAAAAAGTGCAGTATCACTCTCAACTAATTATATACTTTATTCAAGAACAAAGCATATAGAGACCGACTTATATTTTGTACGTAAACAGGTATTGAAAGGAAAACTGCAAACAAACCATATACCTACCACTTACCAACATGCGGGTATACTTACCAAGGCTCTATCGGCGAAGATTGAAGCTTGATCTTAAAAACAAAGAAAGTAGCAATTACCTGAGCTCAAATTGTTGTCTTTATTGTAAAAAGGTCAGAATTAGGCATTTTGAAAAGCAAATATTCATGAATCTCATGAGGTTTAAACTTCATATCTGAAAATTGGGGAAAGCTGAAATATCCAAAGCTCAAGCTAGGATTTTTGAAGCAGGAGAGATAGATTCAAGAATATTGAAATACCTTCATCTATGAATTTCATTGGATCAAATTTAATTTTGAAAATCGAAGAAGCAACAATTTGATTTGGGAATTTTCTCAAAATCCTATCCCTAGATCAATCTGCCGAGAGGGGGTGGAATTGAGAAATGAAATATAATGAAATGATGCGGCTGCTTATTGCATAGAAGAGCAACGAATATGATCATGTTGGTCAAAGCTCTTAGGATCACCAAATAAGACCATATAAGCTACAAATTGCATTACATATATAAGCCGAAACAATGTATTACATATCATTGTATCTAAATTTCATTTTGTAATAAATATTTCAGCTGATCGATACAACCTTTTCAATTCTCTTTAAAAATCAAAATTTCTAATTCCAAGTCTCCTATATGGTTTTGTAAGAGCTTTCACTTCAATTTGAACACCACTACACAAAAAAGGCCTTTTGTAGCGACGAAAAAACGCTACCAAAACTTTTATTAGCATTTCGATAGACGTTGCGTTATGACATGCCACTAAAGTCTGAAACTTTTTTGACACTACCAAAATTTGACCTATTTTAGGGTTTTAGAAACGCTACAAAATGTTTTAGACTTTTACTTGCACGTCGTATCGTATTGTTTATCGAAACGCTACTAAAAGTTTTGGTAGCATTTTTTATCGCTTCAAAAGTCTTAATGCATCTATTTACATTTATTTTAGTAGCATTTTTAAAATGCTACTAAAAGTTATTAACTATTATGTAGCATACTGTACACGCTACTATTTCATATTAATGTCTTGTACCATTTCTTGCTATTGCTCACATATTATTCTTATTACAACCAACAATCAATCACATAATTGTCGTATTCAAATAATCAAACAATCAATCACAAAATCATCATATTCAAACAATTAAAAAAACACGTTAATCATATAATCAAATGTAATATCCATAACCATTTCGATAATATTTTTTTGACAAACTGAGCAAATTCACATAAAATCCATAACCATTCATAAATAATTTTACACAAGTACTAACAAAATGTTTATAATAATTACAGAATTCATTACTTGACTACCCACAATTCTTTTCTGCAGGTGGTCTTTATTCCTAAAATGCTAATTACCCGAAGACAAGTTAAACAATCAATAAATGATTATGAAACTATTTCATATTTAAAGTACATCAAACATCCTTAGTTGAACTTTTCTTAAATTAAAATAATTTTAATAAAATTTAGTTAAATTTTTATAAAACTTGGTTAATTTTTATAACAAACTTATTTAATTTCTAAAACTTATTTACGTAGTTAAATTCTAATAAAACTAAATCAATCTATATAAATTTATTTAATTTTTTAAAAACATAGTTAAATTATATAACTCTTAGTTAATTTTTAAGATTTCGGTTAATTTTTATAAAAATTGGTTAAATTTTTATAAAACTCGGTTAACTTATTTATAAATTTATTTATATTAACTCAATCTTACAAATAATCTCAATCAGTAAAAATTATGTCATGACTTATATTTTAATTAACTTAAATTTATAAATTATCTCAAACTTAAATTTTATTAACTTGGTTAAATTTTATATATTATCTCAAACTTATAAATTTTTCATAAACTTATTTAATTTATTATTATTATTACTATTATAAACTTGTTAATTTTATAATACTTAGTTAATCTTTTAAAAAAATTAGTTAACTTAATTTTTTTACTAAATCATGCACAACTAAGTTAACTATTATTATTTCATCCTAGCAAGTAAATCGTTAACCAAGCTAAGTATAGATAAGGTGATCCTTCATTTGGATTACATCACAAATTATATTGTTGATATTCATATAAGCTTACAAATTTTAAATTAATGTTGATCACATCGTATATCATCAAAGAATTGTACTAAAAAATTTAATATCATGACTACCAATCTATTTAGAACTACAGATTCACTGAACAGGAGGATAGGAAACTCAATAAATTAGTTAATAGAATAACAAAGTACCTGAGGAACATGCCTAAATGAGACATCATATATTAAGGAGTAACAGATCACTCCACATGCAGAAGTCTTCAATTCCTTGTGTCCTTTAGTTACAACGCATTGCTCCATATGCATAAATGCTTGCCTCTGTATTCTTAGAAGTTCATTAATGTTAACTAAGCCTGTATGTATTTGTGAATTATAGCTCTTTACATGACAGTAGAACTATAAACGATAAATTAACCATTAGCAAGCTAATAAATACCAACAATAGGTTAGTTGGTATATAATCACCATTAGTATAGTACAAAATATCAAAACCATTGACAGCGGTTAATTTACTAACCATTCAAGGATGCTTGACACAATTTGTGATAAAGTTATATCTTTTCATCAAGTAAATTAGAAGTGAAATTATTTATGCATTATTAGATTTAACATATGTGCCAAAAAAATAATAGTATTATCGGTTATCAAAGACTTGGCATATATAGAAAAAAGCATATCTCTTATTTATTATTAAATTTGTCATTATTAATTATTGATTTACCAATTTATCAGCATACAATTATCGGTTACCAATTCCATTGGTAACGGTGATGATTTTCTTTTTTGGTTACAGATATAATATGTGTAGTGATGCCATTTCCATATCAGTCGGTAACCAACATTATAATGACCTAACATGATAGATAGTCTAACACCTTTTAAAATATAACGGGCAACAAAAAATATTAAAATTATATGCCAAAGCCTCCCTAAAATGATGTGGTAAAGAATTCACCATCTCAATGGCACTAAGTGAAGCAGCAATAAAGCTGCAATGTCAGTAACAAGTGAGAAGAGTCATAAGGAATTGTTTGAAGCGGCACAAAGAAAGTCTAATAAACCAATGCCCTTTCGTAAACCTTTTCCGGTTAAAAGCTCAAAATAAATGAGTAACAGGAATCCGATTATAGCTGCCTTTCCATTTATCAACTCCTATCTTGGTGTGAAACCAAAACCAGTAGAACGCCAATCAACTATCATCCTTTCCTAGATACAAATAGAAGAAACATGGATGATTTGCATTTGGATTAATTTGTAATACTTCGGTTAGAATAGTATGATATAATGTGTAACGACCCGCTATTTTCAACCATTCGCATCTGTATAAGTCAAATTTGAATTGCTCAAAATATCAGATTGTTAATTTAAATTTGGCAAAACTCAGCATATACAGTAAATCAATCAATCACAGAATCATAGACACAAAGTAATATAGTAATAACGTAGCGGAATAGATAAATAGTAGTTCATGAAGCTACTATATAAACATCAGAGTTAGAAATAAAATACAGTAGAATATCTCAAATACAGTGAAGCCTCCAGTACAAACAAATGACCTCTCTGAACAAATCAACTGGAAAGGCTGAAAGCTGATTCGATAGTTGGATCTCCAAGCGAAGCTCCAAACTCCAAATGTGAGTCTCAGATGCTGAATTGCTCAGTCTGACCCGAGCGTAAATAAAAACACTCGAGTCAAGATTAACATCCTTATGTTAATAAACCCAACTCAAGTGAAATATCAACTGAAATACAAATAACTTAAATGATGTTTGGGATAACCATCCTCTAAGGATCCGTGAAACTATTTATAATGTAGAAATATACGCTGTCAACAACTAACGTCATTATAACACCGTAATCATTTCAAATTAATTTTTACTCCAAAACCAAATATCATTTCCAGTTCAAATATTTATATTTCCAAATTATAGCACTTTCAAAACTAAATTGATAATTTCATATATATCTTAATTTAACTTCATTATTATTTAGTTTTCAAATATTCACTTAATAAATCCATTATCTTTTAAATAACCTTAAATTTCATTAAACTAAATATTTCCTTTGATTTATTTAAAACTTGAAATATCCTTTTAATCACTCTAAATCAAAATTAAGTTATAAAATCATATCTTAAAACCCTCAAATTCAATAAGTTTCAAATCATTTTTGATTAAACAAAATTCTTAATTAAATACAGTTTTAAATAAATTCAAATTTATCCTCCCAACCTTAATTTTATTCAAATTATTCCAAAAATCTATTTTTGAAATATAATTTTAATAAATACTTAATCATAATATGTATTAACCAAATCAATCTTAGTTAAATTAATTATTATTATTAAATTTGTATATAAAAAAATACATATATAACATTCCAAGAATCATTATTTATTAAAACCATATATTTCTTTGCAAATCATAGAAATTATTTTCGAAATATTTATATATGGACCAACGGTATCTGTATATAATTTCCTATCTTATGATCAAGTGATACAGATATTTAACATTTCAATCCGTAATTTAAATATATATGGGTATATATCATTTCAACCTGTAATCCTAAATTTAATTCGAATGAAAATCGCTTGGGCCTATCAATTTAACCCATAATGATTTACTCCTATTCTAAAGTCCGCTCGGGTATGTATCATTTTAACCCATAGTGAATTCTATGCTAACAGGGAACTTGCAGAGCGATAAAAGATATGAAAATAATATAACAGGCATATATATCAGCAATAACAATTTAATATAAACAACAGAATATGGTGTCATATCCCACGGGTGCACATTTACAGATAACAACATATATAATAATTTAAATAACTACAGCAGCATATTTTAATTGTCGTTTCAACTGAAATCAAATTTAATAAATACAAGAACGTTAATCGTGAGTGACTCGCCTTTCGAGGCTAGAGAGATAGACAATGAGGTTGAGTTACGAAATCCAGGCACGAATCAAAAACGAACAAGATTGGCACGAATTTGACGAATAGAGCTGATAACAGGAATCGATGAAACAATTAGAATCGGCTCGATAGAAACAGGAATTATATATATATATATATTATTATAATTATCCTCATGAAATCAATATTTCATTTAAAACAATATTAAATAATATATATATAATTAAAAACATTGTTTTAAATTCAAAAACATATTTTAAAAATATAATCCTTATACATGTATGCACAAAATTTAATGCATGCTTCTAAAATATATACCACTTGCCAAGTATACATACATACATACATATATCTGTGTGTGTGTGTAAAATATTATAAATCAATACATGAAATAAATAACTTAACTAAAAAAACATACTAAAACCAATAACACAAATTATATAAGTTTAACTTTTATAATCTTATGCAAAGACAACAGCAAATGTTCAGTGAACTAAAATCTTCATAGGTAAGAAATGTTTAGATCTGGAAGGCCAAAATAAGACTTATTATGAAGAATTTACTCAAAATAAATGCAAACACGTAAACATGCAGACTAAAGCCTATATATATGCTAATATATATGACATCGAACACTAATATATATCAAAACTGTTTCAACAATACTTATATACATATTAATATACATACATATAACTTTATATAACTTTTATAAATATCCAGAAATCTACCTAACTATATGTGAAGACTTACTACTATTATACAAATGTACACAACATATGGAAAACACTAACACAAATTATTTAAGTTTAACTTTTATAATCTTATGCAAAGACAACAACAAATGTTCAGCAAACTAAAATCTTCACAGGTAAGAAATGTTTGGATCTGGAAGGCCAAAATAAGACTCATTATGAAGAATTTACTCAAAATAAATGCATATACGTAAACACGCAGACTAAAGCCTATATATGTGCTAATATATACAACATCGAACACTAATATATATCAAAACTGTTTCAACAATACTTATATACATATTAATATACATACATATAACTTTATATAACTTTTATAAATATCCAGAAATCTACCTAACTATATGTGCAGACTTACTACTATTACACAAATGTACATAGCATATGGAAAACAAGATTACAGAAGTATGTTTTAAAATCATATACATGTCCCCAACATAAAACTCACCTATATATACACGGCTCTTAATCTATACATCCATATAAAAATATAGTAACAAAGAAAAATGTAAATCAGATATACATACATACATATATATATAATATATATAACTTCATATATAACACAAAATTGATAAATAAGATATACTTAAACTGTTATATACAAAACGAAACTATTATATAACTTACGATACTTACAAATCAGCAATGACTATATATATTTATGTAAACTTACATTTTCGCCCTGACTATATATATAGCCTAGAAAATAGTAAACATATATACACAGATTTAAACAAATGTACAGACTCGTATATATTTAACTTAATAAATAACTTTTGTTATAAGTAAATGTACCAGACTTTATATGAAAAATAGATGTATACATTTAAAAATACAAATATATATATATATATATATATGTAGCATATTGAACATGCATTAGATAGAGAGCAGTAAGAAATCCAATATCATGCAACACATACATACAAACACACGCAACACATATTTTTATAAACAAAGTAAACGAACACATACCCAGATCAAAAATCAAAGATAAACATAAGATTATTATAATTTTTATTATACTGTTTCATATAAACATACCTATGAACCAGAACCCAAGGTCGGCTACGCTCGTACGGAGGCAAGGGTGGAGCTGGTGAGACAACCTCGGTTATGGCATGGGTAGATTCTGGTCGGGAAGCAAGGGAGGCTGAGGTGAAATGCTCAGTGGAGGGATGGTGGCGGGAAGTGTTGAGTGGAGGTGTGTTGAGGCCATGGAAGAAAACTTAGAGAGGAGAGAAAGAAAAGAAGAAAAATGAGGAGGAACAAAAGCTTCACGTCCTGGGAGGAATGTTGAGAAGAGGTGAGGGATGCTGTCATTTTTCTCTTATGAACTAATTTGCTTTAAAAGGAAAAGCAGTGAATAAATATATTTTAGTGAATAGGAGAAATAGAAGAGGAAACAGATGTCAACAATAAAACAAAATATAAACATACACAATGACATACGTTTCCTCAAGTGAAACGTGCATAACAAATTATCAAAGTGAGAACTTTGCGTAAGGAAAGAAATGAAATGGAAGATTCCACAAATGTGAATATTAAAGCAATTCGAACAGTTTCAAATAATGAACAGTCAAATGAAGATAAAGAAATAGCAATGGTCAAATCCTTTGATTCGCTAAAGATTATTAAAGCAACAAATTGATTGGACAGCACGTTTCAAATTTTGAAACGTAGAGGAAGCTAAAAGTCACAAATTTTGGTACGGTACGGTGCACAGTTTTTTTTTCCATTGCATACCGAACCTCAAAATATAGAAATAAATATACCCTGAGATCGGCACGACAAGACGATCAAAACGGTATATAGATATCAGTGATAGGATCATCTGATCAATAGTCGATAATCGATACCAAAAATGCTGCTAATTTCATATGGAAAAATCCAAATGGAGCTAGAAACGTCCGAATTTCGCGAAACGAATTTCGCAGTCCGATTCAGATTGTTCGAAATAAATTTTCTCATGTTAACATATTTAGGTTTCGGAACACTTTTAAATTCAACTGTTATTAACCGATTTAAATTGAAATAAAATTTCACAATAAAGTAAACTTCAATATTATCAGATGAAAATTTACCAGTTGCTATATTTAAATAGACGTATTCCAAAAAAATAAATTTTTTATTTCAAAATATTCTTATTTAAAATTTCTCAAAAATTCAATTAAATACGTTATAAAATTATTAAAATTTACGGGTCGTTACACTCTCCCCCACTCAAAACTTTTCGTCCTCGAAAAGGCAGGAGGTAGGAGGATACAACGACCAGAAATAAAGATAGATTGAAAGACCAGGATAAAAAATTAATTTGAAACTATACAAATTTTACCTGAAATATTCATTTGAAAACTTCATTTGCACATCAGTTATCTCTAATACTTTAAAACTTTTAAAAAACCCCTTTGTAAAATTTCTTGTTTCCTTTATAAATACCATTTATATGTTTAAATAACACCTTTATAAATATATGAAAACTATTTGAAAACAATTATTTACATCATTACATTCATTTACAAAGAAGCTATTTGAAAACATTAAATACATAATTCATAAATTTATTAATTTATCTCAAAATACTTTTCAAACATTATTAATAAATCAATAATCATTTTCCCTAAATATATTTTATTTAATTAATAACTTCTAAAATATTAATAATTTTCTTTTAAACCATGTAGTATATAAATGAACAGTATTTTAAACATTATATTCAAAAAGGAAAAGAAGTTAGATTCGAAAAATAGAATATGGGTGAATAAATAAAGCTGAGCAGATAAGGCAGATTCAAAAAAATAGTATCGGGCACAAATAATCAATTCAAACCATAAGAATTTCAGTTTTAAATATTAACAAAATATTTCTTTATTGGAAATGCTTTTATAATAAAATACCTTTATAATAAAATACCTTTATAATAAAATACTTTTATACCGAAACCTATTTTTCTTTCGAAAATACTTTTATAACTCGATGTTTTAACAAGTTTGTCCTCGTTCTTGCAGACTTTGGCCATGCGTTGATCAGACGCAAAGCTAGAATTCTTCAAGTACTTAGTAGATCTATTTCAACACCCAGTGAAAATACTTGAAAACCTCCAAAACCGATATGGAAAGTACAATCCAAACAAGTCATGGATCGCAGATACACAATGGTTATGCCTGGATCCCCCGGGAAACTTCCATACCTTTAAGCAATCACTGCCTTGCGAATTACGCCATGATAACCAAAACCCATGAACCGTAGGATACACAATGGTTATGCTTGGATCCCCCAGGAAACATCCATACCATTTAAGCAATCTCTGCTTTGTAGATTACGCCATGACAACAAATCGGTAGACCGCGGATACACAATGATTATGCCTGGATCCCCCAGGAAACATCTGTACCCTTTAAGCAATCTCTGCCTTGCGGATTATGCTACCACAAAAAAACGACCATGGGTAACGCCATTAAAGGACACTCAAGTATCACATCCGGAAAACCAAAATTAGAGATAATAATATCGATGGAATGAATCCATAATGTGGCCACAAAGCGGATATCAAGAAGAAGGCACTTTACATATCTTTACTTCGAAAATATGTATCATATAGTACCTTTTCAAATCACCTTCAAATATCATACTAATATAAAGTCCATTATATATACGATTCCATTTTCAAATCGAATACTTTCCAAAATCAATATTATATCAAATCGCACACTTATATGATTTCGATTATATAAGATTTCACTTTTCAAATTGAGTACCTTTCCAAATCAATAGTTTTCAAATCAGCTTCATACTTATACAAATCAATTTTATATAAGTCCGATAACTCCCAAATCAAGTATTTAATACAACAAGGTTCTAAATTTCAAGTCGTTCAATATCAGTTCAATTTCAAAATCAAATACGATTTCACCAAATCATTTCTTCCAAATTAAATATATTCTGTTTCAAAGTTTCCCAAAACAATAGGTTTAGAAAATATTCTTGGTTTCCAAATCGATATAATTTAGGTCAAGCAAATTAATTTCCAAAATCAACATATAGATACTGGGTTTTACAATCCAATCTATTTCAAAAAAAAAATTTCTCAAAATCAATCAAACCCAAAATGATTTCGAAGTTTATAATTATCCTTTTAAAACCTTTAAACTATTTACTTTTATTCAAAAGATCCAATTTACCTTTTGCAAATTATAAAACTAAATTTTATTCAAAACATTCCCAAAACTGAATTCCATATTTGTACAATTCAAAATAGTCTTATTTATTTACTTAACAAAAGTTTCAAATTTAGTTAAGTCGTACTACTTCGTACTTTAAACATACAAAACTAAACTTAGATACTTTATCAAATAATTTATACCTTTCGAAATTACTTAGCTTTGAAAATTAAACCTCGATTTGGAAGTGTTCGAACATTCAAAATAGTCAGTGAAATCAATTTCAAATCCGAGAGTTGGAAATCAGCAACAAATCAGTAAATCAACTTTAATAGATAGGGTTATATCAAATTCGAAACTCGAGGACTGAACACCGGGCTCGCTTCAAATCATTTCATCTATATATATATATATATATATATATATATATATATATATATATATGCACACACACACACACACATACATGTATCTTTCAAATATCAAATCATACTTCGAAGTTTGAAATGAAAATTGGTTTCACAAAGTAAATCGCATAGCAAAGCTACTAAAGTGGCATCTCCCCCACTTTGAAACTCGAAAATCAATGTCGATGAAGCATGCACTCATCACCGAAATTATTTTCCAGCGACATAAGTGAGTTCTGGACTTCTATTTTCTTGAAAACTTCTTTGAAATTTTTTTTCGAAATCATTGGAACTCATTGATGTCATTTGAAAACATTTATTATTTGGAAAATACTTTTAAATCGTATTATTATATATTTTCAAAATCTTTGAAATTTTTTTCAAAACATCGGAATTCAACTCCTCGAATTTTCAATTTAAAATCCTTTAGTTATAAATCATATTTATATAAATCCATTTCTTATATAAATTTTCAAAATCTCAAATCCTTTCAAAACTTCAAATCCTTGTTTTTAAAAAGGTGTATAATCTTTATCGAAAACATTTTCACTTTTATATAGAATATAATCATTCTTATCAAAATAATAATTTCGGTATATAAAATAATTTCTAAAATAGAAACAAACCCGATTTTTCAAACGATGATTCAAGAATGGATTCCAAACCAAAGATAGAGATTCAAATTAGAGGGACTCTAATCAAATGGAATTTTGTTTCGAAGATAGGCTTAATGAAGAATGAGATAATCAAATTGCAAAAGTAGAAGATAGATATACTTACATAAATTGCGGGCGACCTTATCCAGTCAACCGTGATTTCAAAATAAGATCCGTGCAGAATTCTGAGGCAAATCGACATACGATCGCCAGAGGTAGAATTCGACATAATAAGAGATAGCAGCATCTAAACCGAGGGATATATAAATCTCCGGTGAATCAATGCCAATTGTAAATGAGTTTCACCCCTTTACAAATCATTCAAAGATTTGCAGGACCGCATATTCTTATAGAGATCATTCGAAGTGGAATTAGGGGATACTCAAGAAATACGAATAGGGAGAGAAGATAATGGATTTTGGAACCACAGGGAACGTTCCAAGGTCCAAAGGGAAAACCAAATCAAAGAGGAAGAAATTCAAGTTTGAACGAAAGTGATTCTACAAATAAATTTACTATATATGTTAAGTTTTCCTAGAGCCAAAGCTCTGATACCGATTGTAACAACCCGCTATTTTCAACCATTCGCATCCACACAAGTCAGACTTGAATTTCTCAAAATATCATATTGTTAATTTAAATTTGGCAAAACTCAGCATATACAGTAAATAAAATCAATCACAGAATCACAAACGTAGAGTATTATAATAATAACGCAGTGGAATAGATAAATAGTAGTTCATGAAGCTACTATATAAACATCGGAGTTAGAAATAAAATACAACAAAATATCTCAAATACAGTGAAGCCTCCAGTACAAACAGATGACCTCTCTGAACAAATCAACTGGAAAGGCTGAAAGCTGCGTCGATAGTTGGATCTCCAAGCGAAGCTACAAACTCCAAAGGTGAGTCTCAAATGCTGAATTACTCAGTCTGACCCGAGCGTAAAGCAAAACACAAAACATTCGAGTCAGGATTAACATTTTTATATCAATAAATCCAACTCAAGTGAAATATCAACTAAATTACAAATAACATAAAGGATGTGTGGGTTAACCATCCACTAAGGATCCGTGAAACTGTTTACAATGTAGAAATATACGCTGTTAACAACTAACGTCATCATAACATCGTGGTCATTTCAAATTAACTTATACTTCAAAACCAAATATCATTTCTATTTCAAATATATATTTTTCCAAATTATAGCACTTTCAAAACTAAATTGATAATTTCATATATATATATATATATATATATATATATATATATATATATATCTTAATTTAACTTCATTATTATTTAGCTTTGAAATATTCACTTAATAAATCCATTATCTTTTAAATAACCTTAAATTTCATTAAACTAAATATTTCCTTTGATTTATTTAAAACATGAAATATCCATTTAATCACTCTAAATCAAAATCAAGTTATAAAATCATATGTTAAAACCCTCGAATTCAATAAGTTTCAAATCGATTTTGAGTAAAAAAAATTCTTAATTAAATACAGTTTCAAATAAATTCAAATTTATCCTCCCAACCTTAACTTATTCAAATTATTCCAAAAATCTATTTTTGAAATATAATTTTAATAAATACCTAATCATAATATATATTAATCAAATCAATCTTAGTTAAATTAATTATTATTATTAAATTTGTATATAAAATAACATTTATATATAATATTCTAAGAATCAATATTTATTAAAACCCTATACTTCTTTCCAAAATCGTAGAATTTATTTTCAAAATATTTATATATGGACCAACGGTGTCTGTATATAATTTTCTATCCTATGGTCAAGTGATACGGATATTTATCAATTCAATCCGTAATTTAAATATATACGGGTATATATCATTTCAACCCGCGATCCCAAATTTAATTCAAATGAAAATCGCTTGGGTCTATCATTTCAACCCATAATGATTTTCTCCTATTCTAAAGTCTGTTCGGGTATGTATCATTTCAACCCATAGTGAATTCTATACTACCAGGGAACTTGCAGAGTGATAACAGATATGAAAATAATACAATAGGCATATATATCAGCAATAACAATTTAATATAAACAACAGGACATGGTGTCATATCCCGCAGGTGCTCATTTACAGATAACATCATATATAATAATTTAAATAACAGCAGCATATTTCAATTGTCATTTCAACTGAAATCAAATTTAATAAATACAAGAACATTAATCGTGAGTGATTGCTCATCTTTCGAGGCTAGAGAGATAGACAACGAGGTTGAGTTACGAAATCCAGGCACGAATCAAAAACAAACAAAATTGGCATGAATTTGACGAATATAGATGATAAAAGGAATCGATGAAACAATTAGAATCGGCCCGATAGAAACAGGAATTATATATATTTATTATTATTATTATCCCCATGAAATCAATATTTAATTTAAAACAATATAAAACAATATATGTATAATTAAAATCATTGTTTTAAATTAAAAAACATATTTTAAAAATATAATCCATATATATATATATATGCACAAAATTTAATGCATGCTTCTAAAATATATACCACTTGCTGAGTATATGTACGTAAACTATTATAAATCAATACATGAAATCAATAACTTAACTAAAAAACCATAAAAAAACCAATAACACAAATTATATAAGTTTAAATTTTATAATCTTATGCAAAGACAACAACAAATGTTCATCGAACTAAAATCTTCACAGGTAAGAAATGTTTGGATCTGGAAGGCCAAAATAAGACTCATTATGAAGAATTTACTCAAAATAAATGCAAACACATAAACACGCAGACTAAAGCCTATATATATATATATATATATATATATATATGCTAATATATACAACATCGAACACTAATATATATCAAAACTATTTCAACAATACTTATATACATATTAATATACATACATATAACTTTATATAACTTTTATAAATATCCAGAAATCTACCTAACTATATGTGCAGACTTACTAATATTACACAAATGTACACAGCATATGGAAAACAAGATTACAGAAGTATGTTTTAAAATCATATGCATATCCCCAACATAAAACTCACCTATATATACATGGCTCTTAATCTATACATCCATATAAAAATATAGTAACAAAGAAAAATGTAGATCAGATATATATATAACTTCATATATAACAGACAATTAATAAATAAGATATACTTAAATTGTTATATACAAAATGAAACTATTTTATAACTTATTATACTTACGATCAGCACTGACTATATATATACTTATATAAACTTACATTTTCACACTAACTATATATATAGCCTAGAAAATAGTAAACATATATACACAGCTTTAAACAAATCTACAGACTCATATATATAACTTCATAAATAACTTTTGTTATAAGTAAACGCACCCGACTTTATATGAAAAATAGATGTATACATTTAAAAATCCAAATATATATAGTACATTGAACATGCATTAGATAGAGAGCAGTAAGAAATCTAATATCACGCAACACATATATACAAACACACACACAACACATATTTTTATAAACAAAGTAAACGAACACATACCAGATCAAAAACCAAAGATAAACATAAGATTATTATAATTTTTATTATACTGTTTCATATAAACATACCTATGAAGCAGAACCAGAACCTGAAGCCGACTAGGCTCGCACGGAGGCAAGGGTGGAGGCTGGTGAGACAAGGTCGGCTATGCCATGGGAAGAGTCTGGTCGGGAAGCAAGGAAGGGTGAGGTGAAAGGCTCGGTTGCAGGATGGTGGCGGGAAGTGTTGAGCGGAGGTGTGTTGAGGCCATGGAAGAAAACTTAGAGAGGGAGAAAGAAAAGAAGAAAAAGGAGGAGGAATGAAAGCTTCACGGCTTGGGAGGAATGTTGAGAAGAGACGAGGGATGCTGTCACTTTTCTCTTATGAACTAACATGCTTTAAAGAGAATAGCAGTGAATAAATATATTTTACTGAATAGGAGAAATAGAAGAGGAAACAGCTGTCAACAATAATACAAAATATAAACATACACTATGACATACGTTTCCTCAGGTGAAACGTGCTGAACAAATGATCAAAGGGAGAACTTTGCGTAAGGGAAGAAATGAAATGGAGGATTCCAAAAATGCAAATATTAAAGCAATTCGAACAGTTTCAAACAATGAACAGTCAGATAAAGATAAAGAAATAGCAACGGTCAAATCCTTTGACTTGCTGAAGATTATTAAAGCAACAAATTGATTGGACAGCACGTTTCAAATTTTGGAACGTTGAGGAAGCTAAAAGTCACAAATTTCGATATGGTACGGCGCACGGTTTTTTTTCCCGTTGCGTACCGGATCTCAAAATACAGAAATAAATGTACCGCGGAGATCAGCACGAAGAGACGATCAAAATGGTATAAAGATATCGGTGATAGGATTATTCGATCAAAAGTCAATAATCGGTATCGAAAAATGCTGCTAATTCCGTACGAAAAAATCCAAATGGAGCAAGAAACGTTTGAATTCCACGAAACGAATTTCGCAGTCCGATTCAGAATGTTCTAAATAAATTTTCTCATGTTGACATATTTAGGTTTCGGAACACTTTTAGATTCAACTGTTATTAACTGATTTAAATTGAAATAAAATTTCACAATAATGTAAACTTCAATATTATCAGACGAAAATTTACCGGTTGCTATATTTAAATAGACGTATTCCAAAAAATAAATTTTTATTTCAAAATATTATTATTTAAAATTTCTCAAAAATTCAATTAAATACGTTATAAAAATTATTAAAATTTACGGGTCGTTACATTATGCAATCATCTTGCTACGTAGCATGTATCGCACAAACTGTTGAAATGGAACACATATATTTGAAGATTCTTTGCTATATATTGTTCTCTTCATAAAAATTAACATGTGTAGGTTTCCAAATTGAATTAAAAGGGAGAAATCCATCGTAAATAAACTAATATACTTTTAAAACAGCTACTTTAGTGAATGTTCTTTTGTTTAAATTTCACTAGTGGTAAGATAACTATGTGCGTGTTCCAAAAATTAGATAGAGACATAAGAGCTATATATACTACTATATGACTGGTGTGACTTTGAAAAAGTGGGGTTTAGAGGAAATGATAATATAATTCAAATAAAAATAAAAATAAGAAATAGTGAAACAAACCTCTTCAATATTGACATTTGAAGAAGTAAAACCTGGTTTAGTTTTGCCACTGAAAACAATTTCTGAAGATGCTCCAGATGAGTTGCCATCACTAAACATGCCAAGATATATGTTTTCACTATCCAATTTTATAGGGTACACAAATAGTTTCCTCAATGCAAGTGTGAGAACCTGTAAAACTGGATTTTTGGGATACCATTCATTTATTTCTCCAGTTCGAAGATCAAATGTTACAATGATATTAGTCTTTTAGAACTGTTCTATTAATGAAGTATCAAGCACAATGATATTACTTTGAAAAATACTTAAAACATACCAATATCCTTAAAGCATTGACAAAGCATCGATGATTGTGACACAGATAAGTGTAGCGACTGTACATCCCCAAATTGATACATGTGTCATCCGATATATATGTTAAATTACATACATGTCATGATAATTTGCATGTGCTGATAATGTGTGAATTACATGCATAATTAGGTATAATATATATAAGCATAACAAGAGCATTATCTATTGACATTAACATTAGCAAGAGTGTGACGACCCGCCTTTCCCAACCCCAGAAAGACGTTTCATCATTAAGAAAGAAAGGGATAGAAATAGAAAAGAAAAGAAAGAAAGAACAACAACATCAGAATCTCACAGCGGAATGGAACAAAATATAATATATCACATAACTATTACATAGTTATACATACATCAGAGTAATACAATATCATATAACAGGACTGTCATATACATACATGTCCATACATACATCCAAAATACAGCATAGACTAACTACACAGCGGAACTACATACATACATACATACATATATATATATATATATATATATACATACGTCTGGTCTTCTCCCCAAAATAGCTTCTCTAGAAATCAACACTTTCAATACCTATCACTTGGCTACTCGTAAAAATTTGAGTACCCAAGAGTTTATGAAAAACAAAATATAAACTCCGGGTCAGACATGGGTCTGGTATGAGTAAACAGGTTAAAATTTGCTTAACTTTGAAAATCATTTGAAAATAAAGGTATCACGTAAGACTCCCCACAAATAAATACGGGTAAGTTTTTACCTTACGCTAACCAAAACGTTTTGTAGGAAATTCAGTGATATTATAATAGTGCCTAGGGTTTCAAGTAAATAGAAAATAGCCGAAATTGTTACATCTATTAAATTCCAGCTACTAGCCACGAAAGTGGGTAATACAAATCAAAACCGTAGGGTCTCGTAGGGAAAATGGATTTCCAACAATGGCAGGGCTACTGGGGTACCGCCCATCACAGTACGGGGCCTAGATCACCGTACCGAGGATTACTCCCTTCATCCCCTACAACACAAGGCCGGAACCATTCCTTACTGAACAGTCCCGAACAAGATAACCCCGCAGTTGTGGCCAACAACTGCTCACTAAGCCGAAATAAAAAGGGACATCTAGACAGGGGAAAATCTTGTCCTACTTGGGCATGACCCACCTAACCTTGCTGCATCTCCCCTGTTTTAGCCATTCCCGGTTGATGAGGCTTGAGGTTACGATTACCTTTAAAGAACATATTCTTAGAATGCTCATCGTCCGCCTGACGATGTGTTGAAAGCATTCAATCAATACAAGTTCGTTCCGGGTTTGTACGAAACCGAAGGCATTATCTCATTACACTCATTTTGGAATCACCCTCAGAGTTAACGACGATAACCCTTGCATTCTGAAACTCCATCTCGATCTCCATTTGATAAGTTACGACCTATCGTTTAATTTGGATCGATGTGGTTTTCGGAGAATCAAAATTTGATTCTTCCAATCCCGGTCTCATCGGATCCAAACGCCATTTTAAGGGCCAAGTTGTCTATTTAACTTAACAGTTCAATTTAATATCAAGAATTAACATAACAGATATATCAGATAAATCATATACAGTTAACACAGATATCCATAATATATCACACATATCACAGAAGTATCATCAACAGATATCAAAGTCAACCAAATAGAGTTATCAATGCATATCAAACAGTTTGGTTTTACTTAACTTAATTAATTGCTTAAGAATAAACTATTTTAAATTTGCTTAATTACCGATTTATTAGCTTATTAACGATCAATTAATTAATTAGTTATTTGTTAATAATTAATTTATTAATTATCTAATCTTTAATTACTTATTTAAATTAATTAACTTTTATTCATTAACTGTTACTCAGTTACTCAATTAATTATTTGATTCTTAATTATCAATTAATAATTTACTTATTAAAAATGAATTAATTTATTTAATTATCACAAATTACTTTATTTATCAATTTAATTAAAGTGTAATATCTTTAATTAATCTCGTAAGTTAACTTCCATTCACTAATTAACTTGTTAATGATAAGCTTACGTTCTTAAGATTTTAATGGATTTAACTTAGGATTAAATTTTTATTTCAAATTCAACATAAAGTTATTAATTTAAAATTCAAGTATAAATTTTAATCAACATTCTAACTACTTACTGATAATCTCTTACCTTTATATATTTACTTAAATCAATCTTTAATTAAAACACTAGCTTAACTAATTAACAAATATTATTTGAACTAAGTTACTCACCTGTACAAAATCAGTACAAGTCCATTTGAAAGCATCGAGACGCATCGTTCTTAACTCGAGGAAAACTTCGAGTTTCCTCATCGCTCTCCCGTGTTGCTCTCCCCTTCCCTTTCTTCTTCTCTCCAGTTCTTCTTCTCTTTTTTTTTTTTAAGTTAAGTTGTAAACGTTCAGCTGTAGCTAATCTCGCACGCAACTCGGAGGAAACACAGGAATACTCGAAGCGACCTCACCAATGTCTCGAGTACGCGCACCACTCACGGATCCTCGAACTCCACTTCGCCACCGTGCACGTGCACGGTGTCTCACCTTGCCTGCGGCGACTCTCTACAGTCCCCACACACCACAAATGAGCCACTTGAGTGAAATCGAAGCCCAAAATTCAATTACAAGCCGAAATGAAAAATTCGACCTGTAGCTCAAGCACACGAAAACATCACCGATGAACGAATCACTCGTGCATCCACCACGCATCACCGGAGGTGATAAAAATTCACCAGGACGTCGCCTACACCTCCACCCAGCTCCTCCAAAAGTCGCGGCCGACTCGATTAAAGTATGGTGCCGAGACTCATTTTTTTACAGAACATCGAAACTTAAACACACAAACCCTATTCTTGATTCAAACTCAAAACATATGCTTTTGAAAAATAAACTGATATTTTTTCTAGAATTTATTAGTTTACAAGCCTGCTTCCTGCTGATTTACAGAAGTTATAATTAACTCAATCTTTTTAAATTGACAAAAACCCATTTTTGATTCATTTTAAAACTGCTCTATTTCTCTTTGCTTAAAAATCAAGATTTCAATGTTAAAAATCATAATTATGTATATGAAAACTAATTATGCTATTGGATTTACAAATTTCAACATTTGAGTTTTAAACCTTAATTTTCTTTTAAACCTGTAGTTTGAATACAGAGTTAATATCATACTTTTTAAACTCTAAACATGTTTTGCAGGCTTTGTTTAAACTAAACAAACTTGAATTTACACAATACAAAGTTTAAATAGTTATATGAATAAGATTTGTAAATTTATTTGCTTTACTTTGTACAAAGCTTGAAGTATTGATCAAGAACAACTATGAAAGTTTTCAGTTCAAACCAACATACACAGAACAGTATGTTAAACTATATCAACACATATCATTAATAAGCAAATATATAAACTAAAGTTGAAATTAATTCGTTTACTCACTTGATCAAGTTTGAACAGAAGATGTTGGAGAAAACACTTGCAGGTGAAGCTTCCTGAAACCCTCTTTGTTTCTTCTTTTCCTTAGTTTGTTTTTCAGTTTTATTTTTAAGTTAAAGTTTGTATGAACGAACTGATAATAGAAAGGTGGATATATATATATATATATATATGTTGAAGCTATTGAACGATAGGTGATAACTGGACAGTTCCATTGTTTGTCATTTTCTTTTTATTGGCTAGTAAAATTCTGTAGTATGAAATGATATTGGAGAATTTCGGCTGTGTACTAGTTGAACAAGAAGTTAGGATAATTAATGCTTATGTTATTAATTATGATAGCAAATAATTAATGGTTACTGACAGTTGAGATTTTGTACAAAGATATTTCCTTTATTTTCAGCCAAGCATGCTTTGTAAGATACAGGTTGATGAAATTTAGGCAAGAGAATTTGTAGGTTGAAAAGATAGATTTGTGGTTTCATTAATTAATTTTGTCTTGTTGATATTATTACCCTATACTTAATAGATGTCCATGTGGCTTCATTCATTAATTTTCCTTGTCTTACTTAAGAAGCATGCTCATGAATCTAAGTGTGTTATATTATTTTATTTTATTTTTGTTTTCTGGACAAGACATTTGATTGTTGCACATAGGAATGTTATAGCTTATGCATATAGATATGTATTTCATATTTCGGCTAAACATATTTTGTACCCCCAGTTACAGTTTATATTCATAATTATAGCTTATACGTATGATATAAATGTTTATGTTTAATATCGCTATATTTGTCGATTTTAATTTTAAAATTCACATCAAAACCTTCTTTTACAAACATATATAACTGTTAAATATCCAAGATCTCATCAATTTAAACATTGACAAGCTTATATTTAATTTAAAGTAGATTAATTATTTATTAAAATATATCGTCAAAATTCCGGGTCGTTACATTCCTCCCCCCTTAAAAAAATTTCGTCCCCGAAATTTAAACAACAGTTAATTCAAAAGCTTTTATATTAACCATCCAAACATACATATCATTCATACAATAGCAAACAAACAACACTAGTTATCCGAACATAAATCCGGATAAGCACTCCTAAAACTATCGAGAGTTTCCCAGGTACAATCTCTGGGATCCTCACTCCATTGCACCTTAACGAGTTTCACCACTTTGTTCCTGAGTTGCTTCTCGTCTTGGTCCACAATCTGAACTGGATTTCTGATCACAGTTAAATTTGGTTCCACTTCCAAATCTTCTTGAATTACCGGTTCTACAACCAGTGAGGGATCATGAACAAATTTCCTCAGATGCGATACATGAAACACATTGTGAATCCCAGACATCCGCTCTGGTAATTCAATCCTGTAGGCCACAGTTCCAATTCTCTCCAACACTCGGAATGGTCCAATGTATCTCGGAGCAAGTTTTCCCGTCTTTCCGAATCTTATAGCACCTTTAATTGGGGAAACTTTAACAAAAACCAAGTCTCCTATCTCAAATTCCAATGGCCTTCGTCTTCTATCCGCATATTTCTTCTGACGATCTTGAGCAGCTTTCATCCTTTTCTTGATAAGCTCAACCTTCGCAGAAGCTTCACGAATGAGATCGGGCCCGAGCACAAGACGATCCTTCGATTCAATCCAACAACATGGAGATCTACAGGGTCTTCCGTATAAAGCTTCATAAGGAGCCATCTTAATACTTGTTTGATAACTGTTATTATAAGAAAATTCCACAAGATGAAGATGGTCTTCCCAAGATCCTCCAAAATCTAAAACACAAGCCCGTAGCATATCCTCAAGAATACGATTCAGCCTCTCCGTCTGTTTGAGGATGATAGGCTGTACTTAATCTCAAATTTGTACCCGTCGCTGATTGCAGAGCTTCCCAAAATTTGCTAGTGAAAATAGGATCACGGTCACTTACTATGCTGACTGGGATACCATGCAATCGAATTATCTCCTTCAAGAAAATTTCCGCCAAAGAAACTGTAGTACGGGTTGCCTTTACTGGTATAAAATGGGCACTCTTAGTTAAACGATCTACAATAACCCATATACCGTCATTTCCTTTCCTGGTTCTAGGCAAACCATCGATAAAATCCATCGCGATCATTTCCCATTTCCAATTCGGAATTTCCAAAGGTTGCAATAACCCGGCAGATTTCTGTTGATCACCCTTAACTTGCTGACAAATGGCACAATTGTTCACAAATCTAGCAATATCCTTCATCATATTCGGCCACCAGAAAGCTCTCCTCATGTCCTTGTACATCTTCGAGATTCCAGGATGAATATTCAATTTGGAACGATGACCCTCAGATAAAACTTCCTGCTTCAACTCCTTGTCATTCGGAACACAGATTCTCCCGTTGATCCTTAGTGTTCCTTGGTCATCAATTTCAAAACTAGGACACTGACCCTTCCTGACTCTTTTGATGATTCTCCTCAACATCTTATCAGATTCTTGTTTGCTTGAGATCCTTTCAATAAGAGATGGAACCACTTCCAGAAGAGATAAAACTGCATTCCTACTGAGAGCATCAGCTACGACATTCGCTTTCCCCGGAGTGTATAGAATATCCTAATCATAGGATGCAAGAAATTCAACCCACCGCTGCTGTCTCAGATTAAGATCTTTTTGAGAGAATAGATATTTCAACGGTTTGTGATCCGTGAACAATTCGAATTTCTCTCCTAAAAGATAATGTCTCCAAATTTTCAGAGCAAAAACAATGGCAAGCAATTAAAGATCATGCGTAGCATAGTTTTTCACATGAGGCTTCAATTGCCGACTAGCATACGCAATAACCCTTCCGTTCTGCATCAGAACTACTCCCAAACCAACAACACAAGCATCAGTATAAACCTCGAATTTGCTCTTCCCATCCGAAATAGCAAGTACTGGTGCACTAGTGAGCCTTATCTTCAATTCCTGAAAAGCTTCTTCACATTGAGGCGTCCATTTGAATTTCGCTCCTTTCCTGGTAAGCTTAGTCAGATGCGAAGAAATCTTGGAATAATCTCTGATAAATTTCCTGTAGTAGCCAGCCAATCCTAGAAAACTGCGAACTTCCGTCAGTGTCTCTGGCTGTTTCCATTCCAGAATAGTTTCAACTTTCGCTGGGTCTACAGAAATGCCTTCACCCGAAACAATGTGCCCTAAAAATTTAACTTCCAATTTCCAGAAGTGGCACTTTGAAAACTTCGCCTTCAACACATTCTTCCTCAGAGTCTCCAATACAATTCACAAATGTTCCCTGTGCTCTTCTTCGGATTTGGAATAGACCAAGATATCATCAATGAATACCAGCACAAACTTATTCAACACATCCCTAAAGACTCGATTCATGAGATCAACGAAGTAAGAAGGAGCGTTGGTTAATCCGAACGGCATAACCAACCACTCATAGAAACAATTCGGTCCCCTAAATGCAGTCAAGGGAATACTGTCTTCAGCTACCCTCAACTGGTGGAAACCTGAAGCTAGATCCAATTGAGAAAAGATAGACGCACCATGTAACTGGTCAAAAAGATCATCGATGCGGGGAAGAGGATATTTATTACGGATAGTCACTTTGTTCAATTCTCTATAATCCACACAGAACCTCAGTGATCCATCCGATTTGGTCACAAACACTGCCGCTGAACCCCAACAAGAAAAACTGGGTCTAATCAACCCCTTCTTCAAAAGATCTTGAGTCTGCTTAATCAACTCTTCTCTCTCCCTAGGAGCCATTCTCCTACTGGGTTGAATCACTGGCACAGCTCCTGGAATCAAATCAATACGGAACTCTATTTCTCGATGTGGTGGCAAACACTTAACTTCTTCAAAAACATCAGCAAATTCCTGAACCACATCGATGTCTTCAACTCTCTCTTCAGATGTCTCAATTCCATGCAAAAGACTGCTCAAGTGAATTCCAAAATTATCACACGACACTCTGGCAATTCTACCCAGATCAGTTTCCAACTAAACTGTTCTCTCATCACAATTCAAAATGGCTTTATACTTATCTAGCCAATCCATACCCAAAATAAGATCAAATCACTTAAAATTCAACACATACGGGTCACAAGAAAAGCTGTGGGATAGATAAGAGATTTTCAAGTTCTTACAGATAGAGTCTAATTTAGTCACCCCTCCTATAGGATTAGATACCAAGATAGAACTATCTACTGAACTAGGGGTAAGAGAAAACTTTTCAACAGAGTCCAAAGAAATAAAACTCAAGGAAGCACCCGAATCAAACAAAACTTTTATATAAATTCCATCTAAAAGTAAAGTACCTTCTAAAACTCCTTTGCCCATTGAAGAAGAAGATGGTTTGGCTTCCAAAGCAAAAAATTTATTCTGAGGTGCCCTCTGCAGAAGTGGACAGTTCTTGATCATGTGTCCTGGCTGATGACAATTAAAGCACAAAGATTTCTGAACCATAGCTGATCCTGGACCACTCTGATGCGGTTGCTGTTGCTGCTGCTGGAATCCCTTTTTAGGACACTTATTTGCCAAATGTCCTTCCTGATGACAAATGTAGCACTTTCGGGGTCCGTTGTTATTCCCAGGTTTCTTCTTATTCGGCTTTCTCCATTTAGGATCGAACTTTCGCTTATTCGAATTAGTGAAATTCCCACCTGAAGTTGCAACTGAAGTCCCCGGCTTCTTACTCATCAAACTTTCATACCTCAATGCCATATCAATCAAATCAACAAAAGATCCCTTCAGAAGCACTGTCAATTTTCCATGGAATTCAGGCCTCAACCCTTGCACAAATTTCTCATTCTTTTTCAGAGGAGTATCGATGAGTCCTGATCCATAACAAGAGAGTTCGTTGAATCTAGTTTCATACTCCAAAATGGACATACTACCCTGCTTCAAATATAGAAAATCCTGATACAATTGGGTTCTCCCTGCCGTCGGCACATACTTCTCTTCAAACAACTCCTTAAATCTGTTCCATGAAATGTCATCCTCAGAAATATTTGCAATAGTTGAATCCCACCATGCTGCTACACCACCTTGCAGTTGCCACGATGCCATATGCCTCTTACGCTCATCAGTCAATCTCATGCTTTTGAAAATACGTTTGCAAGAGCGTAGCCAGTCTTGAACTTCAATTATTGACTCCGAACCTTTGAATGGTTGACCTCCAAGATGTTTGAAATCCTGGCATAAAGCTGCAAAATTAACTTGAGACGGTACTGGATTGACAGCCTCACTAACGTTTTGACTCCGTCCATTATCTGTTGAAGTATTGGCCCTAACTCTACCTCTTCTTCCGGAACTCATGTCGGTCACCTGAACAGGTAACTCAACCAATTTAGATAGGTATATATATAATATTATATGAAAATACAAATACGCACTCTCAAGATAAATATAACACAAGAGCCTAAGTACTCGCTTTACCTAGCGCTCTGATACCAACTGTGACGACCCGCCTTTCCCAACCCCAGAAAGACGTTTCATCATTAAGAAAGAAAGGGATAGAAATAGAAAAGAAAAGAAAGAAAGAACAACAACATCAGAATCTCACAGCGGAATGGAACAAAATATAATATATCACATAACTATTACATAGTTATACATACATCAGAGTAATACAATATCATATAACAGGACTGTCATATACATACATGTCCATACATACATCCAAAATACAGCATAGACTAACTACACAGCGGAACTACATACATACATACATACATATATATATATATATATATATATATATACATACGTCTGGTCTTCTCCCCAAAATAGCTTCTCTAGAAATCAACACTTTCAATACCTATCACTTGGCTACTCGTAAAAATTTGAGTACCCAAGAGTTTATGAAAAACAAAATATAAACTCCGGGTCAGACATGGGTCTGGTATGAGTAAACAGGTTAAAATTTGCTTAACTTTGAAAATCATTTGAAAATAAAGGTATCACGTAAGACTCCCCACAAATAAATACGGGTAAGTTTTTACCTTACGCTAACCAAAACGTTTTGTAGGAAATTCAGTGATATTATAATAGTGTCTAGGGTTTTCAAGTAAATAGAAAATAGCCGAAATTGTTACATCTATTAAATTCCAGCTACTAGCCACGAAAGTGGGTAATACAAATCAAAACCGTAGGGTCTCGTAGGTAAAATGGATTTCCAACAATGGTAGGGCTACTGGGGTACCGCCCGTCACAGTACGGGGCCTAGATCACCGTACCGAGGATTACTCCCTTCATCCCCTGCAACACAAGGCCGGAACCATTCCTTACTGAACAGTCCCGAACAAGATAACCCCGCAGTTGTGGCCAACAACTGCTCACTAAGCCGAAATAAAAAGGGACGTCTAGACAGGGGAAAATCTTGTCCTGCTTGGGCATGACCCACCTAACCTTGCTGCATCTCCCCTGTTTTAGCCATTCCCGGTTGATGAGGCTTGAGGTTACGATTACCTTTAAAGAACATATTCTTAGAATGCTCATCGTCCGCCTGACGATGTGTTGAAAGCATTCAATCAATACAAGTTCGTTCCGGGTTCGAACGAAACTGAAGGAATTATCTCGTTACACTCATTTTGGAATCACCCTCAGAGTTAACGACGATAACCCTTGCATTCTGGAACTCCATCTCGATCTCCATTTGATAAGTTACGACCTATCGTTTAATTTGGATCGATGTGGTTTTCGGAGAATCAAAATTTGATTCTTCCGATCCCGGTCTCATCGGATCCAAACGCCATTTTAAGGGCCAAGTTGTCTATTTAACTTAACAGTTCAATTTAATATCAAGAATTAACATAACAGATATATCAGATAAATCATATATAGTTAACACAGATATCCATAATATATCACACATATCACAGAAGTATCATCAACAGATATCAAAGTCAACCAAACAGAGTTATCAATGCATATCAAACAGTTTGGTTTTACTTAACTTAATTAATTGCTTAAGAATAAACTATTTTAAATTTGCTTAATTACCGATTTATTAGCTTACTAACGATCAATTAATTAATTAGTTATTTGTTAATAATTAATTTATTAATTATCTAATCTTTAATTACTTATTTAAATTAATTAACTTTTATTCATTAACTGTTACTCAGTTACTCAATTAATTAGTTGATTCTTAATTATCAATTAATAATTTACTTATTAAAAATGAATTAATTTATTTATTTATCACAAATTACTTATTTATCAATTTAATTAAAGTGTAATATCTTTAATTAATCTCGTAAGTTAACTTCCATTCACTAATTAACTTGTTAATGATAAGCTTACGCTCTTAAGATTTTAATGGATTTAACTTAGGATTAAATTTTTATTTCAAATTCAACATAAAGTTATTAATTTAAAATTCAAATATAAATTTTAATCAACATTCTAAGTACTTACTGATAATCTCCTACCTTTATATATTTACTTAAATCAATCTTTAATTAAAACACTAGCTTAACTAATTAACAAATATTATTTGAACTAAGTTACGCACCTGTACAAAATCAGTACAAGTCCATTTGAAAGCATCGAGACGCATCGTTCTTAACTCGAGGAAAACTTCGAGTTTCCTCGTCGCTCTCCCGTGTTGCTCTCCCCTTCCCTTTCTTCTTCTCTCCAGTTCTTCTTCTCTTTTTTTTAAGTTAAGTTGTAAACGTTCAGCTGTAGCTACTCTCGCACGCTACTCGGAGGAAACACAGGAATACTCGAAGCGACCTCACCAATGTCTCGAGTACGCGCACCACTCATGGATCCTCGAACTCCACTTCGCCACCGTGCACGTGCACGGTGGCTCACCTTGCCTGCGGCGACTCTCTACAGTCCCCACACACCACAAATGAGCCACTTGAGTGAAATCGAAGCCCAAAATTCAATTACAAGCCGAAATGAAAAATTCGACCTGTAGCTCAAGCACACGAAAACATCACCGATGAACGAATCACTCGTGCGTCCACCACACATCACCGGAGGTGATAAAAATTCACCAGGACGTCGCCTACACCTCCACCTAGCTCCTCCAAAAGTCGCGGCCGACTCGATTAAAGTATGGTGTCGAGACTCATTTTTTTACAGAACATCAAAACTTAAACACACAAACCCTATTCTTGATTCAAACTCAAAACATATGCTTTTGAAAAATAAATTGGTATTTTTTCTAGAATTTATTAGTTTACAAGCCTGCTTCCTGCTGATTTACAGAAGTTATAATTAACTCAATCTTTTTAAATTGACAAAAACCTATTTTTGATTCATTTTAAAACTGCTCTATTTCTCTTTGCTTAAAAATCAAGATTTCAATGTTAAAAATCATAATTATGTATATGGAAACTAATTATGCTATTGGATTTACAAATTTCAAATTTGAGTTTTAAACCTTAATTTTCTTTTAAACCTGTAGTTTGAATACAGAGTTAATATCATACTGTTTAAACTCTAAACATGTTTTGCAGGCTTTGTTTAAACTAAACAAACTTGAATTTACACAATACAAAGTTTAAATAGTTATATGAATAAGATTTGTAAATTTATTTGCTTTACTTTGTACAAAGCTTGAAGTATTGATCAAGAACAGCTATGAAAGTTTTCAGTTCAAACCAACATACACAGAACAGTATGTTAAACTATATCAACACATATCATTAATAAGCAAATATATAAACTAAAGTTGAAATTAATTCGTTTACTCACTTGATCAAGTTTGAACAGAAGATGTTGGAGAAAACACTTGCAGGTGAAGCTTCCTGAAACCCTCTTTGTTTCTTCTTTTCCTTAATTTGTTTTTCAGTTTTATTTTTAAGTTAAAGTTTGTATGAACGAACTGATAATAGAAAGGTGGATACATATATACATATATATATATATATATATATATGTTGAAGCTACTGAACAACAGGTGATAATTGGACAGTTCCATTGTTTGTCATTTTCTTTTTATTGGCTAGTAAAATTCTGCAGTATGAAATGATATTGGAGAATTTCGGCTGTGTACTAGTTAAACAAGAAGTTAGGCTAATTAATGCTTATGTTATTAATTATGATAGCAAATAATTAATGGTTACTGACAGTTGAGATTTTGTACAAAGATATTTCCTTTATTTTCAGCCAGGCATGCTTTGTAAGATACAGGTTGATGAAATTTAGGCAAGAGAATTTGTAGGTTGAAAATATTGATTTGTGGTTTCATTAATTAATTTTGTCTTGTTGATATTATTACCCTATACTTATAGATGTCCATGTGGCTTCATTCATTAATTTTCCTTGTCTTACTTAAGAAGCTTGCTCATGAATCTAAGTGTGTTATATTAGTTTATTTTATTTTTGTTTTTTGGACAAGACGTTTGATTGTTGCACATAGGAATGTTATAGCTTATGCATAAAGATATGTATTTCATATTTCGGCTAAACATATTTTGTACCCCCAGTTACAGTTTATATTCATAATTATAGCTTATACGTATGATATAAATGTTTATGTTTAATATCGCTATATTTGTCGATTTTAATTTTAAAATTCACATCAAAACCTTCTTTTACAAACATATATAACTGTTAAATATCCAAGATCTCATCAATTTAAACATTGACAAGCTTATATTTAATTTAAAGTAGATTAAATATTTATTAAAATATATCGTCAAAATTCCGGGTCGTTACAAAGAGCATTAGCATCAAGCTACAGTTAGCTTACCCTTCACAAAACTACCTAAAACCATCGAGCTACAAAACTGCCATCCGAACTTAGTTAATTTATTGTTACTATTATTATTACAATTATTATTAAAACTCAGTTAACTTAATTATATTATTATTACTATTACTACTACTACTACTATTATACTATAAACATAGTTAATTTTTATAAACTTAGTTAATTCATCGCCATCGCCATCATCGTTTATAAAACTTTGTTAAATTAGTTATATTATTATTATTTATAAAATTTAGTTAACTTAAGCTTGGTTAACTCTATAAAACTTGTTTAATTTTAACAAAACTTAGTTAATTTTTCTTAACTTGGTTAATTAGTTAATTATTTTTTAATAATAATAATAATAATAATAATAATAATAATAATAATAATAATAATAATAATATCATAAACTTAGTTAATTTTTGTAAACTTTGAATTCATCATCGTCGTAGTCATCATTATCTATAAAAGTTTGGTAAAATAGTTATATTATTGTTATTTATAAAATTTAGTTAACTCAAACTTAGTTAAGTTTATAAAACTTGTTTAATTTTTAACAAAAATTAGTTAATTTTTATTAACTTGGTTAACTTAGTTAATTTACTACTACTACCATTTATAAAACTCAGCTAACTTATGTATATTAGTATTATTACTTCTAAAAACTTAGTTAGCTTTTATAAACTTAGTTTGTGCATCATCATCATCATCATCATCATCATTATGTATAAAACTTTGTTAAATTGGTTAAATGATCATTATTATTTATAAAATTTAGTTAGCTTAAACTTAGCTAATTTTATTATAAAAAAAAAATTTAAAACCTTTAGTTAAGTTTTGTCAGCTAGGTAAACTTAGTTAATTTATTACTATTACAACTACTACTAGTACTACAACTATTATTATTATTAATAAAACTTATTTAATTTAATTATATTATTATTATTATTGTAAATTTAGTTAATTTTTTAAACTTAGTTAATTTTTATAAACTTAGTTAATTCACCATCATCTTCATTATTATTATTTATAAAACTTTATTAAATTAGTTATATTATTATCATTTATAAAATAAAATTTTGGTTAACTTAAACTTAGTAAATATACTTGCATAAATACACTGGTAAAAGAAGATAATAGGAGAGAAAGAAAATGCATTTCATTTTAAGTTCTATTTAACTTTGCAAGTTTATTGTAAAGTAAACATTTCTAATGATCATTTGATTATTAAATATATAATCATTTTCATTTTTTTGAAGGTTATAGATATTATGTGGTATGACTAACCTAAAAATAAGAATTGCCTATTTATAAATAGAGGTCTACTGAGAGTAGTAGTCAAATGCATAATCTCAACATCAAAATAAATAAATAAATCTAAGGATTTTTCTTCCACATTCTTATTTTTGGATTACGGGTCTATAAAAGAATAGCATAAAGAACATATCAAAGTGTGCATAACATAGCCCTATTGAACTAATAAAAAGAAAGAAGAGAAGGGCAATTGCATTGGATGACATGATCATGAGAAATAATATAAAATTCAGGTTTCCGTATATGGATATTGCATATAGAATTCTAACCTTACCTAACAATAAAATGTAATTCAGGCCACAACATAATAATAAACTAAGATAAGAAATAATTATAAATAATTATTTTAGATTCTATGGTAGATAGATAGTACCAGATTCAATGTGATGTGCCTATCAACCATTGTGGCTGCTTCTAATTCATTGCAGAAATCTCATCATGTAGAATTATGGCAAATCGATTAACCTGCACAACCATACCACAAAACTCCATCTCTTAAAAACTTAGTAACCACCAAATTTATTCAAAGTATACCAGAAAGGAAAGTACACTAATATAGAATGAAGGATAAGGAAAATACATTATTTTTAGAATAAATTATGAATACCTGCTGCAATTGATGCACATCTCTCAGATTTAGTTCAAAGACTAAAGCATCACAACAAATAAGAACTTGAGAATACGTTAATCTTTTCTAGCCTAGCATTGTATTTGTTCCTCTCAACTGCTTTTGATAGACTTGATAGCAAATTGTTTTAAATTGAGATCTCGTAATACACTAGTTTCCTCAAATTCTAGGACTAACATAGTGTTTATTTCAGATCTCTATCCAATTCTGCAATAAATATGACGTCCAAATAAGTAAACAAATGCAACCTTGCATTGCATTTGTTCCAGGACTAACACAGCATCATAACAAATAAGCACTTGAGAATACATTAATCTTTTCCAACCTAGCATTGCGTTTGTTCCTCTCAGCTGCTTTTGATAGACTCGATAGCAAATTGTATTAAATTGAGATCTCGTAATACACTAGTTTCCTTAAATTCCAAGACTAATATAGTGTTTATTTCAGATCTTCATTCAATTCTGCAATAAATATGATGTCCAAATAGGTAAACAAAAATTGGATACACATTGTGTGTACTGTAATTGGATACTCATTGCTTAATAGGAAACAATTAATTACAAACAAATCAAGGGAATTTGTGTGTACTATAATTGGATACTCATTGAAATGACTACAACATTTGGGGTTGATTTCAATAATCGGTCATGTTATCCACAAAAATATTGTTACAGTTTCTTAAATTGACTCCAGATTATCCACGTTAATGCCTATACTTTACATCTACAAGCTAAAACTTTTCACGGCTAGCAATTTAGTCTAGATTAATAGAATATATACCATGAAATCAAATCATGTACACACCAATGAAACATAACTACTGTTAGCACCAAAGCCTAGAAACCAAGAAAATGAAAATAAAAAGAATATAATTTACATTACCAAATTTAGAACATTTCCAAAGATCATCTCCTCACTAAGGTCGATTGGAACGATACTCGACGAGGTGCAAGAGTTTTTATGGCAATCCATATCATTTCAGCTTGTCAGTTCCACTAATGGCAACTCCAGTGAGTGCCAGACTACTTTTCATTTCATTATTATATCAGTGGAGGTGATTTAGTATTTTACTATTATGTCCTAGTAATAACAACATAGTTAAAATTTCATTTTCATTTATTTTTTGAAGATAATGGAAATAGAGGAGTGATAGGGGAGAAAGCCTACATGGAACAGGGCATCCTCAATTTGCCATCAATTGTTGTGGGCGAGTCCGCGTTCATTGTTCATTTCAAATACTAGGAAAATATTGGAATTCCTTGAGCTATTATTGGGAGGAAAAACAATCTTAAACAATTCCTCCTCAAGAGCATCACCATTGAAGATTATCCTGGAAAGGGTCGGATTCATTTTATGTGTAACTCGTGGGTTTACAAGGTCAACAACTATAGTTTGGTAGGATCTTCTTTGCCAATGACATAAGTTTAATTATGTCACCCTCTCCGTCTATTTTGTATTTTGGTAGAACTTAAAACTCATCATAAAGCAGTAAGCATATCGCAGTTGTTAGTATGAAAAAATAGAAACAGGTAAAAAATACAATAATAAATCAACTTAAAGGAGCAGGTTAATAATGTCGCATTGATTTTAAAGTTATAAATTTCATTTTCACATCCAAGATAGTGGAATAATTTAAGGCATATGTAATGGCCCGAAAATTTTAATGGTTTTAATAACGTAAATTACTGAATTTTTGAGAAATTTCAAATAATAAATTTTCTAAATGAAAATTTGATATTTGGAATACGTCTATTTAAACATAGCAAATGGTAAAATTTCATCAGATTATGGAAGTTTATTTAGTTGTGTAATTTTATTTAAAATTTAAATCAGTTATTACTTGATGATAAAAAATGTTTATCATCTGCTGAGTGAGACTTCATATTTCGTCTCGCCAAATTTAGATTACTATTGTTCCGTTTATCTTATTTTCAACGTTTTAGCAGTATTTTTTCGACAATGAAAATCGAATTTTGATAGGATGTCGTATCGCTGATATCTGTGTCCGTCCTGATTGTCTTGTCGTGCTGACCTCCGTAGTATATTCATTTGTGCCTTGTGGAGTACGGTACATGACGAAATTGATAAAATAATTAGTCGCATCGGTTCCGCGTTTTGAGCCTTTTCACTTTCCTAAGCCCATACATATATCCATTTGGTGAAATGAATGGCCACTAGCATTTTATTATTTGAAATAGTAATTATTTGTCGTTCACTATTCCACAACTTCTATTTATTTTGGTTCCAATATATATTCTCAGGTTTCGTTCCATTTTCTTTCCCTGCCCTTTCTCTATACATTCTGTTCTTCAAAAAGAAAATATATTTATTTAACGACTTAAAGTTTTATAAGTTGCATTATTATCTGTGAATACTGCTCATCCCCTTCCTATTTGTCGAAACACATCATGTGCAGCCCGCCTCGACCGTACCCTCTGCCATCATTATGCCTTACCTCCGAGCATCCTGCTTTGGTCGTCGATCTAGCCCACAATACTCCATGCGATACGATGCTAGCTCATCATTACCCTCCCCTCACCATTTTTCCACCCCTTGCTAATAGACAGGTGCTACCTAGACCCGAGCACCGCCTCATCTCCCAACCTTCCCGCCACCTAGCTCCGGCAGCGAGCCACGTTGCTACCCTCGCCATGCACCACCGATACTCCACCCAAACAGTAGCTGCGTTCACCCCTCCACCAAATGCCAGCTAGCCCCGAACCAACACCACCTCCAACCTAGTACTGCTTCCACCTTCAACCGCCCTGACCTCACTACATCCATCCTCCACACCTTGCCTTCCACCCAGGCCGAGCCTCTGCCTGATTGCTCCATCACCTCCTCCCCTGACAAGCCGCCTTCCTCTGTCCCCATTGCCTCCAACCGAAGCTACTATGTAAGACGGTGTACATTAAATAAGTTACTGTATATATATGTTATATTATATTTTATACAAATCTACTATATTTATAAGTTATAGCACTATATACATAGGTTACAGTGTTATATTATATAAGTCTATAGTATTATATAGGTCCATTGAGTATAAGTCTAATATATGTTAAGGTTTATCTTATCAGTGTTATATCACAACATTATATTATAGTGTGTATATATATATTGTTCTGTCGTGTAAGTGTATACTTGTTTGTATATCAAAGTACCTATATTTCAATTTCAATTTTTTTAAAGTATTTATATAATATGTTAAATGATAATGTGAGCCATATATATAAGTAAGTTATCTTGTTTATATATATTGCATATAAAGAAGTTTATATATACAGCCCTTGGAAATGGTATCAGAGCCATGATATGCACATATAGTTTCAGAGTAATTCGACACATATTCAATAAAATGAATATGATTAGGAAAAAGGATACTGTTAAAAACAGTATTAAACAAGAATATGATATTCCCCAAAATTTAGACTTACTAAATAAATGGACAATTCCCAGTGTTATATTAGATTGACTAAAATTTGTTTCTATTAAAATAGTTTCATTTAAAAGTTTATCAACCAATTTACACTGAGGATTTAGGGTATATAAAGGTTTATAATAAATTCTATAACAAATACACATTACTTCAGATCCTGGAATATAATTATATCCATGGGTCTTAACATGTAAAGTAATAGCTTCTAAAATATTAACATCAGATAAAGATAGTTGTAAATTTGGATAAACATTAAAATAAACTGGACCATGTGCCAGACTTGACTGTATTAATCCCATTAATGATTTTTTCCAATCTACATTTCTACCATCTCTTAAAGAAGCTATAAAGCTTTTTGGTAATCCTTCCAGAGTTAAAGGTTTAAATGCAATTTGTATTAAACCTATTTGGATAAACTTATGTGTTTGCCTATAAGGCTGTAAGTCTTTTTCATTTAATAGTTTAATTATCATTTCGTCATTATCTAGAGAAATTGACTCTTCTGTAGTTTTAACTACTTCTTTTAAACCAAGTCTTTCAAAAGTACCTGTATATTGTGAATTTTGCCCGACATTTTAAGACTGAATTTGGCCAGCGTTTTAGAAATGGTATCAGAGCCATGGTATGCACATATAGTTTCAGAGTAATTCGACACATATTCAATAAAATGAATATGATTAGGAAAAAGGATACTGTTAAAAACAGTATTAAACAAGAATATGATATTCCCAAAAATTTAGACTTACTAAATAAATGGACAATTCCCAAAAGTGAACCTTGTGGACAGGGAAAACCCTGTCTAGACCCAATAATAGAAAAAGAAGATGAAAAAGATGAATTTTATAAAATCCTCTCACAATTTCAAGATTTAAATATAAGTGTATTAACTAATAATAATATTATAGATTTCTTAAAATTGGTTAAAGACCCAGAATTAAGGTCAAAAATGATAGATCAAATGGAAGATATTCCATAAACAAGCAAAAATAATGAGTCATCAACAGAGACATTTCAAAATATTGAAAATTCTAAAAATCCGTATTCCATGAATGAAGTTCATAAACTTTTGAAAGAACGACAAAGAATTGAATATCCTACTACTGTAGACGACCTTAATATTGAAATCCAAAATCTTAAAAAAGAAATCCAAATAATAAAAAATGAAAATAGAAATCTTGATTATAGACTCTCTTTTCTAGAACAGTCAAAACAAATTATTCCTATTGAAAACAATCAGGTAAATTGTTCTCAAGAAGGATTTCTTTCAAAATTGGATGTCATAATATCCCAAAAATGGTTTATCAACATAACCCTTCTAATTGACGACCATTTTAAAAAGGAATTAACTGCACTTATAGACAGCGGTGCAGATATGAATGTAATTCAAGAAGGAATAATTCCAACTAGGCATTTTCATAAAACCACTAATTCATTAAGTCATGCAGGTGGAGGAAAGCTTGATATTAAATTTAAATTACCACAGGCTTATATATGTAAAACTAAAACTTGTATTCCTACAAGCTTTTTACTAGTAAAAAATATTACTAACCAAGTAATACTTGGAACACCATTTATAGATAAAATCTATCCTATAACAAATATTGATAAAAATGGAATAACAGGTATTTATGAAAATAAAACTATTACTTTTGAATTTATAACTAAACCCTTTGCAAAGGTCTTACATGAAATAAAAGATCTCTTAACTCAAAAAACCTATCATTTAAATTATCTAAAACAAGAAGTTGTTTCTCTTAATATAGAAGACAAACTCCAAAATTCAAAATTGCAAGACAAAATTAAAATGATTTATAACAAATTTTCTATAGAAATTTGTAATGACCATCCAAATGCCTTTTGGGATAGAAAGAAACACATTGTTAGTCTTCCGTATGAAGAAGATTTTGATGAAAGAAAAATTCCTACAAAAGCAAGATCATGTCAAATGAATTCTGAATATCTAGAATTGTGTAAAAAAGAAATTGAATCATTATTGCAAAAAGGTTTGATAAAACCATCTCTATCACCCTGGTCATGTACTGCATTCTATGTAAATAAACATAGTGAACAAGAAAGAGGAGTACCTAGATTAGTAATAAACTACAAACCTCTTAATAAGGTTTTAAAATGGATTAGGCATCCAATTCCTAACAAAAATGATTTATTGGATAGACTATATGATTCCATCATATTCTCTAAATTTGATTTAAAGTCTGGTTATTGGCAGATTCAAATTTCAAAATTTGACCAATACAAAACTGCTTTTAATGTCCCAATTGGACATTATGAATGGACAGTAATGCCTTTTGGTTTGAAAAATGCACCCTCTGAATTTCAGAAAATAATGAATGATATTTTTATTCCGTATAGTGAATTTATTATAGTTTATATTGATGACATTCTAGTATTTTCGAAAGATATTGAAACCCATTTTAAACACTTAGATATTTTCATAAAAGTTATTATTCAAAATGGTTTGGTAATATCAAAAACAAAAATGTCTTTGTTTCAAACAAATTTAAGATTTTTAGGCCATAATATCGAAAAGGGAAAAATAATTCCTATAAATAGAAGTATAGAATTTGCTTCAAAGTTTCCTGATATAATAACCGATAAAACCCAGTTACAAAGGTTTTTGGGTAGTTTAAATTATATATCCTCTTATTATATTAATTTAGCAACAGATGCTGCTATCTTATATGATAGATTAAAAAAGAATCCAGGACCATGGACAGAACAACATACTCAAGCTGTTAAAATTATAAAAGAAAAGGTAAAGAATTTGCCTTGTTTGATGCTTTCAAATCCAAATTGGGAAAAGGTAATTGAAACGGATGCATCGGATATAGGATTTGGAGGAATTTTAAAGCAAATATGCCCAAAAACAAAACAAGAATATCTTGTTAGATTTCATTCAGGAAAATGGACTAATAGTCAGAAAAACTATGCAACCATAGCCAAAGAAATTCTTGCTATTGTAAAATGTGTCTTAAAATTTCAAGATGATTTATATAATCAAAAATTTATTATAAAAACTGATTGTAAATCTGCTAAATACATGTTTAATAAAGATTTTAAACATGATGTGTCAAAACAAATGTTTGCTAGATGGCAGGCTCATTTGGCACCTTTTGATTTTGAAATCCTTTATAAAAATGGTGAAGAAAATAGTCTTCCTGATTTTTTAACTCATGAATTTTTACAGACAGATGATTCCTAGAGGAAGGGGTAATTTCCCCTATAGAGGAGGCAGAGGAAATATCCTGGCCCAACATGGTAACAGAAAGCTGATAGCAAAAAGTTTAACCAATTCAGGAGGTAATAGCTCTAATGATCCTCTATACAAGGAATTTTTAGAATTCAAGAAAAGGCAAGAGGCTAATAGCCAAACAACTAATAGCCAAACAGCATCCTCTTCATATGCTAGCATAACTGGCAATGAAGAAAATGAAGAGAGTATAACCACATATGCGAAAACTCCTCATAAGGAAGTCATATTTCTTTTGGAATTTAATGACCTAAAAAGGGAAAATGATCCCTGGAACCTAATGCAGAGATATTTAGATACAGCATCATTTGCTGTTACGACATATAAACAAACAGGATATTATGAGGCAATATTAAAAGCCTCTGAAACTTGTGAAATAACACATTTTAATACAGGAGATCCTAATGTTTATAGCTTCAGCAAAATAGTTATCAAAAGGCTTATATTGTCAGAAGAATGGGGGCTATCTACCCTTAAAGAAAAGGAAATGTTTTTACCTGATAAAAAGGTAGGTACTATCAAGTATAATTATTGGGATTATGTGGAAGCACTAAATAAAGTATTCCTTTATGAAAATAATAAAAGGAAGCATTCGTGTTTCATTAAAATCTGTGTGGAAGTTTATAAACGTTCTATACCAAATTGGTTTTACGAATGGTGGACAAATTATGGACCACCTCTTGATATTCTCCCTGAAAAACTAAAAGAATTATATTCTGAATGGGTTGTTGTCTCACCCGAGCTTAATAATCTTGACCAATACCTTATGATATCAGGATCTGGTCCGATATATTTCTTTATTGAATTTTTCATCCCTTGGATATGGAAATGGAAACCTGAAATAGGTTATACTGAAAAGGAAATCCCATGTCTGCAAAGATGTTTCTTTACTAAATTCTGGGATAAATTAACCAGGATTGATAATAGCACAGGTCAATTATTTGGCCAAGAAATGATATCTGAAATAAGCAACAAAATAAAGATATATCGGGAGCAGGAAGATGTGATTCAACATAAAGAAGCTCCAAGCACGTTCCAGCATATCATCAGAAAATTAAAAATGTAGAAAGGGACGGCCACTAAAGAAGATATTCTTTATGCATATATTGCAGAAGTGAAAAAGGATTTAATAAGTAATCTTGGCAAAGAAGACACAAAATCAGACACGTCAATGGCATCTTCAAAAGCAAAGGACATAACCGGAGATGATAATTATTCAGATCTAAATGACGAGGACTTTGCCGAAATATTTGACAAACTTGAGAAGGAGGCCCACAATGTGGGAAAAAACAAAGCAAAAATGGTGCTAGATTAAAAGCTTTTAACAGGTGGCCATAAACTTTAATAATTGAAGACAGGTGGCCATATTAGAGACGGGTAACCTATTCTACCTAAGAGACAGGTAACCTGTTCTACCTACTACTTTAATAATGTAAGAAGATGCTTTCCCGGATTTGAAGCATTTGGAATCCGAAGTAAATAGACTTGAATTACAAGTTCATGTCCATCCTCAAATATATATAGAAGGCATTTCATTTGAAGAAGGCAGACTCAATACCATCCATCCTCTTCTCTACTTCAAGCTTTCTGCCATTAATAAATAGTGTGTAATAAATAAGTGTGTACTGAAGAAGAAGGCTGATTCTTCTGGTTTATATTGCTGTGTTCTGTAAGTTTTTATTTTGTAATATATTGTGTAATATAAGCCTGAATGGCAGGCTAGTTTAATTATGTGTTGAATTACTCCTACTCTATATGTGTGTTCTCATGTGTTCGTAATTTTAAGGAATACATGCTAAATTAAAAATACTGAATATGGGTTAAGAATAGCATCGGGAAACAGTAATTACTGATTAACTTAAGTCATGTACTTATGCCCGTTTTAGCCATCGTAAGGCGTTTTTAGGGCCTTCTTTTACAAGATTTGTTAATACGTATTTATTGTTAAACAGATGCTTAACTTGTAAAAATACCCAGTATATTTTTGTATTTTAGGCTTAGTATGTAAGATCCTGAAAACACTGTAGCAAAATTCGTACTGTAGCAAAACACTGTAGCAATATACTAAAACTACTTTGTATATTGTGAATTTTGCCCGACATTTTAAGACTGAATTTTGCCAGCGTTTTAGAAATGCTAATGGATTTCTTTCAGTTAAATTTTGTCGTTTTATTTGTTGATTCAATTTTATTTCATTACACAATGATAAGCCTTCTTGGATGCATGTTCCAATAAGCTTACCATAAGTATAACTTTCGTAAGGAATATTTATTTTATCTTTCCTTAAAGATTTTCTTACCCTTTCAGCAAATAAGGAGGGTAATCCATCAATAAATTTTGATTTCCAATAAGTGCTATTACTCTCTGGTAATTCCATTACTCTATTTAAAAATGTATCTTTGTACCACCTAAAATCGGTTAATGTTTTACACCTTAGATTCTGTAGAAGTGTGCGAACACTTTCATTATTATCAGATACTCTTGCAGTAAAATGTTCTAGAATAGTAACTATTAAAGTATATACAACATTTTGGACCATTTGTCCATCTTCTTGCTTTACTGTGTTGTAAATCTCATTTTTATGAGACGTAGGAAGATATTATCCCACCATCCTTTAAGCTGGCCTGTGAAACCAGCGACTATCATTCTTGCCACAGTAACGTCATTATTACCATTATTTTTGCAAACCGTGCTATACATTAGCATACGATGAGCTACATTAAATATTTGTTTTTCACTGAATGTGTCAATATTCCATTCATATATACTTTTCCCATTGTAACTATTATTAGTAATAAAATCTGGTTCTTCAGGTAAAGTATCCATTGGAGAAGGTCTCCTGTAGTAAAATAATTTTTGTGAGGGTTTATATGCATATTTTTCAAGTTTATTTACCTCATCTTGAACCGTATGATAGTTATTATTTTGAGAAGATTCTTCTTCAAGAGTATTTAATCTGAGATTATCCATTCTCTCCTTTAGGAATCTTTCTAAATCAGATTCGGATTTTGTATATCAAAGTACCTATATTTCAATTTCAATTTTTTTAAAGTATTTATATAATATGTTAAATGATAATGTGAGCCATATATATAAGTAAGTTATCTTGTTTATATATATTGCATATAAAGAAGTTTATATATACAGCCTTTGGAAAGAATGGTATTTATTTAAATTTATACTGTTATTTTAAAATTAGAGTTTGTAACAATTTTATATATAAATAATATGTTTAAATATATTTCGATTTATGTTATAAATTTTGTAATAATTCCATATATATGATATGTTATAGACATCTTAATTTATGTTTTGTTCCATCAATCTCTAGCTGTTAATTTAATTTGTTTCGCC
This sequence comes from Allium cepa, assembly GCA_030765085.1. Classification (NCBI taxonomy): domain Eukaryota; kingdom Viridiplantae; phylum Streptophyta; class Magnoliopsida; order Asparagales; family Amaryllidaceae; genus Allium; species Allium cepa. The sequence continues at coordinate 497,558,301 of CM060929.1, forward strand.
GCTATTCTAATTTACAACAGCACTACCAACCTTGTCACTATCCCGCTTGTTTGATCTGTGTGCTTGTTTGTGTCTATTCGCTTCCATTCTCGTTCACCTTTATAGCCTCGAAAAGTGAGCAATCACTCACAATTAACATTATTATATAATGTTAATTATATATAGTAAATTTGATTTCACTTGAAATGAAAATTGAAATATGTCGTTAAATTTGAATTATTAGTTATTTAATTCTTAAATATGATATGCCATTGTCTGCAATTGTTCACCTGTGATATATGACATCATATTCTGTTGTATTTATTTTATTTTATTTGTTACTGATGACATATGCATGTTGTTGATATGTTATACTGTTATCATATTTGTTCTCACTTTGCAAGTTCCCTGTTAATTTAGAAATCCCTTTGGGTTGAAATGATACATACCCGAATGATCTTGTAGAATAGGGGAAAATCATTATGGGTAGAAATGATAAACCCAAGCGATTTTCATCGATTGTAAAATTTTAGGATTGTGGGTTGAAATGATATATACCTGTAAAATATTAAACTGCTGATTGAAATGATAAATATCTATATCACTTGACCATAGGATAGAAAATTATTTACGGACCCTGTTGGTCTATTTTGAAAAATGATTTTTATAGTTTTAAAAGGAAATATATGGATTTTATTAAATATTAATTTTTATATATAATAATAGGATATTTTATTTTGTAAAATTAGATTTTTAAATTATATGTTTGGAAATTTTAAATTTACAAGTTAGTTTGAAAATATAAATTTTAAAAATTTTTACTTATGAAAAGTTAATATTTTTAAAATATATAAAATAAGACTTAAAATAGATTTATTAATATGATTTAATTTCAAATAAATCATTTACATAAAATTTAATTTATTTAGTATATATATATAATATTTTAAAATATTTATTTAAAATTTTACATTAATATTTTAAATAGATTTTTGTAATGATTTAAATAAATAGAGGTTGGAAAATAAAGTAAAATTTACTTGAAATATAAATTGGTTAATAATTGAATTTAAATAAGAATTTGTTTGAACTTATTAGTTTTGAGATTTGAAAGGTATGATTTATAACTTGATTTGATGAAAAGTGATTAAATGGATTTTCTCATTTTTAATTAAACTGAGATGGAATACTTAATATTGATTTAAATTTATAAATTAAGATTTTATTTAATTGTTATTAAATTAATTAAGTGAATTTTTCAAAACTAAATAATAGTAAAGTTAAATGTTGAAATATAAATGAAACTTATATTGAAATGTTTGAATATTTAAACTTTGAATCTTATTGCAATAGAAGAGATTGTTTAAAATTGAATTTGAAATTGATAAAGATTTAAATAGTTTATTTAGAATTTAAATTGAACCTTAACCTTTTAAATTGAAAGTGTTATGATTTCAAAGGCGTTATGATTTCAAAGGCGTTATGATTTCAAAAGCGTTATGATTTCAAAAATGTTATATTTTCGAAAGTGCTATAAATTTTAAAGTGTTACGATTCTAAAAATGAATATTATTTAAAGCGAATAATGATATAGAATTGTTATGGTTTTTAAATAAATATGATATTTTGATATGAAGTATGAACAATGAAATTATCACGGTGTGAAATAAGCGTTTGGTTGTTAAAGAGACCGGGATCGGATATTGTCATACTCTCTACCAATACCGAAAACCATTTTAAAAACTGTGTATGTGATGGAGATTGTGACGCCCCACCTCTATGCTCACAATAACAAAGAGTATTAAAAGAAATACTGTCCGTTATTACGAAGAATAAGGCTGGATAGGAGCGGCCATCCGTAGTTAGGCCTTACACTAGTATTGGTTATCTCGATAGGAGTGGTATATATTTTATATTTTTCTTCTCTTATTTATTTACTCACATCGACATACCCAATTCCAATATAAAACGAACTACGATGGTTCATAATAGTTTAGGACAATAAATATAATAATAACACAGATCATATAAATGCGGAACACAGATAAAACAAAATGTCTCATATATATAATAACTGATGTCAGTTACAGTACATGTGATACAGTACATATGATACAACTACAACTGTCGACTCTGGAAGTTACATATACAAGTACATTATCGTAAATAATATACATGAATATACAACATCATATACTAAGACAACGACAAAAGTATGAAAAGACTTTATAGCTCTAGCAGCAACCCAAAGTAAGATGTCAACAACCTGTAAATACTCGGTCTGACCCGAGTATTACATTCAAAAGAAAATAATACACGGGCCAGTCTAATTCAAACTCAGTTATTAGTGCATAGCAGCAATAATAATCAAATACTGAATAGATGACAGTCATAAAAATCTCGTATATCCAATCCTTTAATAAGAAATTGGATAACGATAAATATAACACTTAACAGTGTTAAACAACAATTCAGCAATTTCAAAGTATCAATGAAGATAGGTAAAAGAGTTGTTAATGAAGGTAATTTAGAAAACATCAGAATTTCCTAAACGGCAATTAACAACAAAATCTAATTATTTAAATAAATAGTTAGAAACTCAGAATCTAATTATCAAATAGATAATTAGATAACAACAAAATGATCAAATGAAACTAAATCAATTTAAACAATTGAAATATCACTTAAAACATCCATTCTAATTGGCTGCAGTACACGCTAACGTGTACTGCCTCGCCAATACGGCATATGAAATACGCAAAAGATCAATGGATCAAAAGCGAAGAAATATCTATTAAAATCAATATTGTGTGGCTGCAGTGCACGCACGCGTGCACTGCCTCGCCACTACAACGTGAAATAAGCAAAAATCAGGAAATGCACAATGAAAGTTCTCAAATGAACACAAGGTCAAACCCGAGCTATTAGCTGGGTTCAGCACAAGTGCAGATCAAAATGAACCAGTACAAAAGGTAGCACAGTAGCCGTTATCCAATGGAGACATAAAGTCAATCAAACAGGCATCATATACATAGCAACCAAACTGAAGTATAGGGCATAGCAAGTCTCAATGAACTGGTCAGAACAAAGGCAGGACTGGTTCAAAAGGCCAATCATTCAAATATAGTTATGAATAAAACCCAGTTGTGCACATGTATCAAAACCAAACTACACAGTGAAGACATGAATAGGTTACAATGTATATAGGCAGACTCAATTATCATGCACCAGAACTAAGGCAACCTGGAACTGGAGGCTAACTAAATAAAGATGTACTGACTTGGTGGCCTAACAACGCCAAAATGCACAACTACGGCTAATACATAGTACAGTCGACACACATAACCATTTTATAAACTCAAGACTGCAACATATAAAATGGATAGTCACAGTACACCTCAAAGACAGGTTCAAAAAGAACGACTACAAATGCAATGTATCACTAAGACACAATTACCAAACCAACAATGCAACTGTATGCAAACGGTCTCGAAGAACAAGCAATAAAAGAGGCGATCAAGTGATGTACAAATGAATGCGTCAGTGGCCAATGCAAGTGCACATCCTAACCAACCAACAAGATGAACTATCAAAGGACAGATCAACTACAAAGACAGTGGTGAACCCAGACAAAAGCCAGAGTACATATATACATACACAATGCAATAACATGCTACATAATTGTATGTATACACACTATCAATGAAGAGCAAAGGGATGCAGACACAAACCCAGACTCCGATGAAATGGCCGGGTATTAGTAAATGGATCAGACTACCAAGAATATACAAGTGCAATGTACCAGAATAAGCACCCAATATCAACATAATTGAACATGACAGCAAGCAACAGTTCGAAGCTAAACCAGTGAATAGCATGGCAATGTCGAATGTACAATAGTGAACAAGTGAAGCCTTTGTGTTGAAGCATAGCCAATGCCAACCGAGAAGTAAAATCAACAATATCATAAGCCAAAGTCAAAAGATCAAAAGATCGACCAGTTCAAAATTCAAAGCCGATAATTTTAAAAGTCAAGTGCCGAAGACCAGATAAATCTCAAGCAAACAAACGAAGTCGAACAGCAAGCAAAAGAATCGACAAATTCAACAATAATTCAAACTCTAAAACTTAAGCTTTGAATTGGATGTGAGTAATTAAAATTACTCACCTTTGATTCGACGAGCATCCATCCTTTGATCGTAAGCACAAACGAGCGAAATCAACACCGTAGAGACCACGGAATCAACCAAAGCGGCGGGTCAAACGAGGAAACGAGCGAACTCACGAATCAAACTCTAATTTTTGCAAAGGGGAACGAGCGGAGACAAGGCCGCCATTTATTTATTTTTTTTCTTTCGTTCGAATGTTTTTAGGGTTTAGAATGAAAAGAAAAATGGGTAGAGGAGTGGGTGTCCGCCTTAGCTAATAACCACGACATCAAAATATAAGTGGCTGAGATTCAACTTTTTCAAAGCTACTAAATTCCTTAATCAAATTGTTAAAGAGTCACAACCAAATTTAAAGACTTCAAACAGCAATTAGCTATCCATTTAATCGTCATTTGAAATAATTAATTTTCACAAAACTCCGGGTTGTTACAGAGATTCTACAATGAAGTAAGATGGTTTGGCGAACGATTCTGTATGGTATTTACGTATCCCTGACTCCCATGAGTCAGCTTGATGCGGCTAAAACAGGAGCCACGCCAGGCCAAGTGTTGTCATTCCTCCGATCGGGCACATTTCTTCAATACCATTCTATTACTTTGTGATTTGATTAGGTGCGCCTTTGATTTGGGAGTGTGTCATAAGGTGGGCGGTAGTCGCTGTTATGCATTACCACCAGTCCGGATCCGCAAATGGTATATCTACCCTGGCATTGCCTTGTCACATGCCCTATCGCGCCTTTTACAAGTTTGTTTTGTGTCGTACCTATGGAGTGCACCTTGATAACCCACTTGCGAGTGGAGTTTATAGTATCTGTATAGAGTATGGCATTATATAAAATGTTTTAAGGAGGATATAGGTAACACTCTAATGCTATTTTAATAGTTTACTTTACTATAGACATATTATAATAGCGTATAATACTATATAATAGATAGTTCCACGGATCCTAAGAGGATGGAGATCCCAACTATCCTTTAAGTTTATTGTATTTCAGTTGACATTTCACTTGAGCTAAATTTATTAATATAAGAATGTTAATCTTGACTCGGGTATTTTGTGTTTTGCTTTTGTAACAACCGGTAATTTTTAATGGTTTTATTTATTTAATTAATTGAATTTTGTGAAAATTTAAATAATAAAATTTTGGAAATAAAAATATGATATTTGAAATACATCTAATTAAACATAGCAAATGGTAAATTTTCGTTTGAAAATATGAATATTTATTTTATTGTGTAATTCTATTTAAATTTAAATCAGTCAATATTTTATGATGATAAAATGTTTTCTAAACCTGAATATTTTTATATAATAAATTTGTAAATCATCTTTTAAGTGAGACGCCATCTTTCATTTCTCCAAATTTGGACAGCTATTGCTCCGTTTATCTTATTTTCGGAGGATTTGAAGCATTCCGATATCGATATTGACTTTTGATAGGATGATCGTACCACCGCTATCTATGTACCGTTCTGATCGTCTTGTTGTGCTGATCTTTACAGTATATTCGTTTGTGTGTTTCGACGTTCGATACACTATGAAATCAATAAAACAAGGAACCGTATCGGTACCCGATTTTTACATTTTGGGTTTCCTTGTCCATTCGTGCTTCCTGAGATAACCAATGCTCTGTAACTATTCATATTTCGAGAAAATTTATTCTTTGTAATTTTAATATTGATTCGTTCGGCCTCTTCATTTAGAACATAAAAAATGCAATCTGTATATCTTCAGAAGAAAACATCTTTCCAGCTCATAATCTCTTTCCCCTTCCATCTTCCTCCACCCTCCTTTTCCTCCTGTGAAGCCATGACCGAAACAAACTCTCCCTCCATCGAACAGCAACAGCGACCTCGGGCCAACCTAGCGTCTACCCCATACAACTGAACAGTCATTTTTGCCTGAAGCTCGTTCATTCATCTTATCCACGCAATCCCAAATTCCTCCATCTCTGACTTCGTCCATCACAGCCAAGCACGCGCCCAGCAACCACTCACCATGGCTGTCGTAATCAACGCTACCACCTACCACCTTCCGCATGCGCAAACCCCACAAACCGACGTAGCGACCGTGTTCACCCACCTCTGGCCACTGTAGTAGCTGATGCCCTCTCCTCCTCCCCTCTTCTTCCCTCCTCCGCCTTGCAAGCCTCCATGTCCCGCTGCCTTATTTGCCTCATCTCCTCTCTTCACCGAGCCAAAGCACCCTCACCTTGCCGAATGATCACCAATAAATGCCTACCCTCCCGACCACAGCCATAACAGCCTCCAACCGATCAACCGACAACATGCGACCCAGCCTGGTTCACCAACCCGCCCACTTCTTCACCACCAAGCTCAAATGCCTCTTCTCCTTTTTCTCTCCTCTCCGTCGCATGATTATATGAGGTATTGTGTGTGTGTATAATATTTTATGTTAGTTATATATACATTACAGTTTGTATTTGTAGGAAAACATATGTGTAAAGTTGTGTGTGTGTATATTAATCTATATATAGATTTATGTGAATTATTTATATGTCTGGTTACAGTAAAATACACGTTACAGTTTTCTGGATTTTTAATAAAGTATTACATGATGATTTTAAATAGTATATATATGTGTGTAAGTTTTGTTTATATATTAGTATATACTTGCTAAGTGTTTTATGCATAGACTATTTTATATAAATTACATTATGAAGCTGGGGACTACTTTATCAACTTACTTTTACATATAAGTATAATAATTATATTTATAATCTGCTTATATATAAGACTAAACTAAGTTTGTATATAATATGTTCATCTCATTATATGTATGTTACAGTAAGGTAAGTTTTTTATATAGACTACATTTGATTCGATTTGTTGTTATAAACTGGTTGTATATAAGTTTGTTATACACACACACACACACACACACATATTGTTTTATAGGTATGTGTTTTATAATTTGTTTTGATTTTTATAACAAAATTGGATCTTAAAGTTTAATATGCTGGTTTATATAAGTTTTAAAAACCATTATTTGAAATTATATATATATATATATATATATATCTTATTTTAAAATGTATGATTCAAAATTTGTTTTAGGGAAAATTAATATATATATATATATATTCTCTATTTATATCGAATCTATTGGTTTTCTCATCGATTCCTATCCATCAGCTTTGTCCGTCAAATCCGCTTTCATCTTACTTTACTTTTGAGATTGTTGTTTGGATTGTTCGATTTTCTATATCGTGACCCAATTCGTAGCTTATTGTGTATCAAACTCCTCTAGCCTAGAAAGGTGAGCAATCACTCACGATTAACGTTCTTATATCTATTAAATTTGATTTCAATTGAAACATCAATTGAAATATGCTACTATTAGTTATTTACATTTCTATATATGCTATTATCTATATACGTTCACATGTGACATCTGACACCATTATCTGTTACTTATTGATGATATATGCATGTTATTTTATTATCATATCTGTTATCACTCTATAAGTTCCCTATTAGTTTAGAATTCACTATGGGTTAAAATGATACATACCCGAACGATCTGTAGAATAGGACAAAATTGTTATGGGCTGAAATGATAAACCCAAGCGATTTTCACTAAATTGAATTTGGGATTATGGGTTGAAATGATATATACCAATATATATTTAAAAGTGCGGATTGAAATGATAAATATCCGTATCACTTGACCATAAGATAGAAAATTATATACAGACACCGTTGGTCTATATATAAATATTCTAAAAATGATTTCTTTGGTTTTGGAAAAGTAATTTGTGGTTAATAAATATTGATTTTAATATATTATATACAAATGTATTTTTATAAAGTTTTAAAATTTAGATTTTTAAATTTATATGTTTTGAAAATTGTGTAGTTATAAGTTAATTTTGAAATTATAAATTTTAAGGATTTATTTATAATTTTACTCTTTTAGAATATATAAATAGATTTAATATATAAATAAATTTAATAAGATATTTAAGTATTTATTTAAGATTATATCTTAAAATAGATTTTATAATGATTTTATAAGTTAAGATTGGGCAGATAAATTTGAATTTATTTGATTGTATTCAATTAAGAATTTTATTTAATCAAATCGATTTAAAACTTACTGAATTTGAGATTTTTAAAGGATATGATTTTTTAACTTGATTTTGGTTTAAGGTGATTAATGAATATTTCAAGCTTAAATAAATTGAAGAAAATATTTAGTTTATTTGTAATTTAGGGTTTTATATAAATGATATTGGGTTTATTAAGTGAATATTTCAAAATTAAATAATAATGAAGTTAAATTAAGATATATATGAAATTATCAAATTTATTTTTGAAAATTTGGAATATTTAAAGCTTTGGAATATATTGAAATTGAAATGTTTTATTTTATGGTTTAATATTTTGTAATTGAAATAGATATAATTTGAAATGATTTATTCAAAAACTGAATTGAATTGAAATTGATGATTTGAGATTTAATTAAATTTGAATTTTGGAATTCGAGTTGATTTGAATCGATTTGTCAGATTTAAGGAAACCATTTTATTATATAAAGTATTTTAAATTATATTTAACTATTTATATATTTTACCTTATAAATTATTTTAATATAAACTATTTTGATATAAATCATTTTTAATATAAACTATTTTTAATATAAACTATTTTAATATACTAACTATTTTATTATAAACTATTTTAACTTATAACTATTTTATATAAACTATTTTATTTTATAAACTATTTTATTATATATACCACCACTAATATCTAAACTGTTCAAGTGGTGGAAGTTATGGTTTTTCAAAGTGTTATGATTTCAAAGTGTATGATTTCGAAGGTGTTATAATCTCAAGTGTTTTGGTTTCGAAAGTGTTATAACTTTGAAAGTTCTATGATTTTGGAAATGATTATATTTGAAGTGAAATGATATCGTATTGATATGGTTTTGAAATGGAAATGATATATTGGTTTTGAGGTATAAACTATTTTGAAATGACCGCGGTGTTATAATAACGTTTGGTTGTTAAAGATACCAGGATCAGGTATTGTCATACTCTTTGTCAATATCGAAAACCACTTTAACAACCATATACGTGGTGGAGATTCCAGAATGAAGTAGGATGGTGCCGACGATCCTATATTAGGTATATACATGGACCCGACTCCCGTGAGTTGGCATAAGATGGCTAAAACAGGAGTAATTGACGGGCCAAGTGAGGTAGCTCCTCCGATAAAACACACTTCTTCATATGCCATTCTATTACTTTGTGATTGATTTGGTGCGCACCTTTGATTTGGGTGTGTGGCTCGAGGTGGATGGTAATTGTTGCTATGCGTTACCACCAGCCCGAAAGTATAATTGGTATATCTACCATGGCATTGACTAGTTGTGTCATGTCGCCTACCTTGGCGAGACCACTACGAGTTTGTTTTGCACCATACCTATGGAGTGCCTTCTGATAAGCCTAGTTTACGGGAAGTTACGCTACTGTATAGACTATGGGAATATATAAAAATGTGTTAAGGAGGAAATGGGTAATGTCTTAACACTATTTTGATATTTTACTTTACTTTAGACATTACTATAATAGCGTATATTACAGTAGATAGCTCCACAGATCCTTAGAGGATGGTTATTCCAAACATCCTTTAAGTTACTTGTATTTCGGTTGATATTTCAGTTGAGTTGGATTTATTGATATAAGAATGTTAATCCTGACTCGAGTGTTTTGTGTTTTGCGTTACGCTCGGGTCAGAGTGAGTGTCATAGTATTTGAGGCTCACCTTCAGAGTTGGAGCTTCACTTGGAGATCCATCTATTTATTTAGCTGTTATTCAGTTGACTCCTGTGATATATTCTGACTTATATTTGACTATTGTATTGAGACTTCTATGTACTCATGACTTCTGTTGTATCTTATTTAACTTTGTTATATACACACACACATATATATATATAGTAGCTTCATGTACTACTATTCATTTATTTCCGCTGCCTATTGTTATATTACTCTGTGTCTGTGATTCTTTGATTATTTTATTTACTATATATGCTGATGCCAAATAAAATTAACAATTCGATATTTTGAGCAATTCAAGTCCGACATGTGCGGATGCGAATGGATGAAAATATCGGGATGTTACATGTGGTATCGAAGCTTTGGTTTTAGGCAAAACTTAGCATATAAAGTAAATTGAATAACAGAATCACCTTCGTTCGTGCTTGAATCTCTTCCTCTTTGACTCAGGTTTCTTTTGAAACTTTGGAACTCTCCCATTCATTCTGAAATCCACTCGTATCTTTCCTATTCATGTTTTCTTGATTCTAGAGTATCCCATAGCTCCACTGTATGAATTGTAAAGGGGTGAAACTCCTTTACAACAGGCATTGATTCACCGAAGATTTATGTATCCTCAGTTTAGATGCTTCTATCTCTTGCTATTCTCGAATTCTATCTCTTGCGACCGGATGTCGATTTGCCTCAGAATTCTACATCTATCTTATTTTTGAAATCACGGTTGACCTGGTAAAGGTTGCCTGCGATTTGTATAGGTCTATCTATTCTTTTCTCCCTTTCAAAACTATTTATCTCCCTATTGAGCCTATCTTCTAGTTGAATTCTTTTGGTTAAGGTCCCTCTAATTTGAATCTCTATCCCTGTTTTGAAAATCATTCTTGTATCATCGAGTGAGGGAGTGTATTTATATTAATATAAAAATATTTTATTGTGTGTTGTTTGAGTTGTAATGTTGATTTGGGTTTCGATCGATTCATTTGATCAACGCTATCGATAGGAATTCCAAAACACTTTAACATAGAAAACTGACACAATATTATTTTTAAATTTGGTAAATAAAATAAATTTTGTATGATTATATTATATATATAAGTATAATTTTCTGAAAGTAAAAGTTAATTGAATTGGTTTTGATTTTCATTTATTGCTTTGTAAATAATTGACTATTGTCACATGATATAAATAAATGGAATTATAAAAACATGGTTTAGAAACTATTTTGGAAAATTAATTGAATTTAAATTAAGAATTTGAGAATTTAAATCTCCGGTGATTTCAAATTTTTGTTTTAATGTTTTAAAGTGCATATTATATAAAGTATTTTCTAATATAAATCGTTTCTAAAGAATTTTAAATGTTTTAAATCAGTACTCTTCCATTGTCGCAAGAAAATAATTTCGGTGATGACTGTAGTATCATGGACATTCATTTTTGAGTTTTAGAGTGGAGAGACCATTTAGTAGCTTCGGTACACTATTTTTTGAAAAAAATATTTGATTTGAATTTCTTAAGTATGACTTGATGTATAATATATAGGTATATGATTTTAAATTTGATTTGATATAAATAGTGTGTGTGTGTGTATATATATATATATATATATCTTTATCTTTAAACGGTTTATAGTGAAACGGAAATTAATTCTTAATTGTATGTGAAAAGGATGATTTCAATTATAAAATTAAGCCAAAAATTTTGAATGAATATTTAAACTTGAATAACTGAATTAGAAAAATTTTACTCGTAAAATACTCAATTGTATTCCAATATAACTTACCTTAATCATTCAGAAGTTGAATATGTAATCGAATAATTTACAATGTAAAATAATGTTAAAGGAATTTATAAATAAATTTTAGCGGTTATAATAAATGTTTTATACTTAATTTATGATTATAGAAATGTTAATTGAGATAAAATTGAATAATAAGATAATGAATAAATGAGATAAATTAAGTAAATTTTGTTTTAAAGGAATTAATAAATTGAAATTAAATTAACTTAATGAAATGTCTTGAATTTAAATCAATTATTGAATATGAATTATTGTAAATTTAAATTTATATGGTTTTAATTTAATTGTTTTATTTTTTTTCAATCTATTTCCTTTTGGTTTTTCTATTCTCCTACCTCGTTGCTTTTTGAGGACGAAAACTTTTGAGTGGGGGAGAGCGTAATGACTCATATTTTTTGTGGTTTTATTTGTTTAATTAATTGAATTTTGTGAAATTTTAAATAATAAAAATTTGGAAATAAAAATTTGATATTTGGAATACGTCTAGTTAAATATAGCAAATGGTAAATTTTCATCTGAAAATATGAATGTTTATTTTATTGTGCAAATCTATTTAAATTTAAATCAGTAATATTTGATGATGATAAAATGTTTTTCAAACCTAAATATTTTTATACAATAAATTTGTAAATCATATTCTGAGTGAGACGTCATCTTTCGTTTCTCCAAATTTTGACTGCTATTGCTCTGTTGTCTTATTTTCGACGGATTTGCAACATTCCAATACCGATATCGATTTTTGATAGGATGATCGTACCATCGATATTTATGAACCATTTTGATCGTCTTGTCGTGCCAATCTTCACAGTATATTTGTTTGTGTGTATCGACGTCCGATACACTGAAATCAACAAAACAAGGAACCGTATCGGTACTTGATTTTAACCTTTTTGGTTTCCTTGTCCATTCGTTTGCTTCCTGAGATAACCAATGGTCTGTAACTATTAATATTTCGAGAAAGTTTATTGTTGGACTTTTTAACTTCACTGTTTCGTTTATAGAAATTTTAATATTGATTCGTTCGGCCTCTTCATTTCAAAAGAAAACATAAAAAATGCGATCTATATATCTACAGAAGAAAACATTTTGCCAGCTCATAATCTCTTTATGCTTCCATCTTTCTCCACCCTCCTTTTCCTCCTTCGAAGCCATAACCAAAACAAGCTCTCCCTCCACCAAACAGCAATAGCCACCTCCGGCGAACCTAGCTTCTACACCATACAACTGAATAGTCATTTTTACCTGAAGCTCATTTATTCCTCTTATCCACGCTATCCCAAATTCCTCCATCTCCGACTTCGTCCATCACAGTCAAGCACGTGCCCGACAACCACTCACCATGGCCGGCGTAATTACCTTCGCCACCTATAACCTTCCGTGCGCGCAAACCCCACAAACCGACGCAGCCACCGTGTTCACCCACCTTTGGCCACCATCTGCGGTAGCTGATCCCCTCTCCTCCTCCCTGCTTCTTCCCCCTTCGCCTTGCAAACCACCACGTCCCGCTGCCTTATATGCCTCATCTCCTCTCTTCGCCGAGTCAAAGCGCCCTCACCTTTCCGAATGATCACCAATGGCCACCTAACCTCCCGACCACAGTCATAATAACCTCCAACCGGTCAACTGACCACATGCGACCCATCCTAGTTCATCAACCCACCCACTTCTTCACCACCATGCTCACCCGCCTCTTCTCCTTTTTCTCTCCTCTCTGCCACATGTTTATATGATGTACTGTATATATATATATATATATATATATAATGTTAGTAATATATATATATATATATTACATTTTATATTTACAGGAAAACATATATATAAAGTTGTGTGTGTATATATTAATCTATATATTGATTTATGTGAATTATTTATATGTCTGGTTACAGTAACATATATGTTACAGTTTTCTGGATTTTTAATAAATTATTGTGTGATGTTTTTAAATAGTATATATATATGTGCGTGTGTGTAAGTTTTGTTTATATATTAGTATATACTTACTAAGTGTTTTATGTATAGACTGTTTTACATATATTATATTATGAAGCCGAGGACCACTTTATCAACTTAATTTTACATATAAGTATAATAGTTATATTTATAATCTGCTTATATATAAGACTAGACTAAGTTTGTATATAATATGTTCATCTCATTATATATATGTTACAGTAAGGTAAGTTCTTTTTATATACTACATATGATTCGGTCTGTTGTTATAAACTAGTTGTATACAAGTTAGTTTTATAAATTATATATACATATATATATATACAGATTGTTTTATAGGTATGTATTTTAGAATTTATTTTGATTTTTATAATAAATATGGATCTTAAAGTGTAATATGCTAGTTTATATAAGTTTTAAAAATATTGATATGAAATTATATATATACATACATATATATATATATATATATCTTATTTTAAAATGTACGTTTTAAAATTTGTAGGGAAAATTAATTTTATATACATTCTCTATTTATATCGAACAGATTGGTTTTCTCATCGATTCCTATCTATTACCTTTGTCTGTCAAATCCGCTTTCAGCTTACTTCACTTTGAGATTGTTGTTTGGATTGTTCAATTTTCTAGATCGTGATCCAATTCGTAGCTTGTTGTGTATCAAACTCCTCTAGCCTAGAAAGGTGAGCAATCACTCAAGATTAACGTTCTTATATCTATTAAATTTGATTTCAACCGAAACGACAGCTGAAATATGCTGTCGTTAGTTATTTACAATTTTGTTCACCTGTGACATCTGACACCATTATCTGTTATTTATTGATGATAGATGCCTGTTATATTATTATCGTATCTGTTTTCACTCTGCAAGTTCCCTGTTAGTTTAGAATTTCCTATGGGTTAAAATGATACATACCCGAACGATCTGTAGAATAGGAGAAAATCATTATGGGTTGAAATGATAAACCCAAGCGATTTTCATTGCATTGAATTTGGGATTACGGGTTGAAATGATATATACAGGTATATATTTAAATTGCGGATTAAAATGATAAATATCCGTATCACTTGACCACAAAAATAAAAAATTATAAACATACACCGTTGGTCTATATATAAATATTTCGAAAATGATTTCTATGGTTTTGGAAAAGTAATTTATGGTTAATAAATATTGATTTTAAGATATTATATATAAATGTATTTTTATAAAGTTTCAAAATTTAAGTTTTTAAATTTATATATTTGGAAAATTTAGTGTTATAAGTTAATTTTGTGATTATAAATTTTAAGAATTCATTTATAGTTTTACTATTTTAGAATATATATAAATAGATTTAATATATAAATAAATTTAATAAGATGTTTAAGTATTTATTTAAGATTATATCTTAAATATATTTTATAATGATTTTGTAAGTTAAGGTTGGGAAGATAAATTTGAATTTATTTTAAATTGTATTTAATTAAGAATTTTATTTAATTAAATCGATTTGAAACTTATTGAATTTTAGATTTGTAAAGGATATGATTTTATAACTTGATTTTGGTTTAAGGTGATTAATGAATATTTCAAGCTTAAATAAATTAAAGAAAATATTTAGTTTATTTGTAACTTAGGGTTTTATATAAATGATATTGGGTTTATTAAGTGAATATTTCAAAACTAAATAATAATGAAGTTAAATTAAGATATATATGAAATTATCAAATTTAGTTTTGAAATTGTGGAATATTTAAAGGTTTGAAATATATTGAAATTGAAATGTTTTGTTTTGTGGTTCAAAATTTTGTACTTGAAATCGATATAATTTGAAATGATTTATTGAGAAACTGAATTGAATTGAAATTGATGATTTGAGATTTAATTAAATTTGAATTTTGGAATTCGATTTAATTTGAATCGATTTGTGAAATTTGAGGAAACCATTTTATTATATAAAGTATTTTAAATTATATTTAACTATTTATATATTTTACCTTATAAATTATTTTAATATAAACTATTTTAATATAAATCATTTTTAATATAAACTACTTTTAATATAAACTATTTTAATTTACTAACTATTTTATTATAAACTATTTTAACTTATATCTATTTTATTTAAACTATTTTATTTTATAAACTATTTTATTTTATAAACTATTTTATTATATATACGATTACTAATATGTAAGCTGTTCAAGTGGTGGAAGTTATGATTTCAAAGTTATGGTTTTCCAAAGTGTAATGATTTCAAAGTGTATGATTTCAAAGGTGTTATAATTTCTAGTGTTTTGGTTTCGAAGGTGTTATAACTTTGAAAGTGCTATGATTTTGGAAATGAATATATTTAAAATGAAAGGATATCGTATTGATATGGTTTTGAAATGGAAATGATATTTTGGTTTTCAAGTATAAACTATTTTGAAATGACCGCGGCATTATAATAACGTTGGTTGTTAAAGAGACTGGGATCGGATATTGTCATACTCTCTGCCAATACCGAAAACGACTTTAACAACCATATACGCATTGGAGAATCCAGAATGAAGTAGGATGGTGGCGATGATTCTATATGAGGTATATACATGGACCCGACTCCTGTGAGTTGGCATAAGGTAGCTAAAACAGGAGCAATTGATGGGCCAAGTGAGGTAGCTCCTTAGATCAGACACATTTATTTGTATGCCATTCTATTACTTTGTGATTGATTTGGTGCGCACCTTTGATTTGAGAGTGTGGCTCGAGGTGGGCGGTAGTTGCTGCTATGCGTTACCACCAGCCCGGAAGTGTAATTGGTATGTCATTGCCTAGTTGTATCGTGTCACCTACCTTAGCGAGACCTACGAGTTTGTTTTGTACCATATCTATGGAGTGCCCTCTGATAAGCCCAGTTTACGGGAAGTTACGGTACTGTATAGACTATTGGAATATATAAAAATGTGTTAAGGGGGAAATGGATAACGCCTTAACGCTATTTTAATAGTTAACTTTACTTTAGACATTACTATAATAGCATATATTACTACATAGTAGATTGTTCCATGGATCCTTAGAGGATGGTCATCCCAAACATCCTTTAAGTTACTTGTATTTCAGTTGATATTTCACTTGAGTTGGATTTATTGATATAAGAATGTTAATCCTGATTCAAGTGTTTTGTGTTTTTATTTATGCTTGGGTCAAACTGAGTGTCACAACATTTGAAACTCACCTTCGGAGTTGGAGCTTCTCTTAGAGATCCATTCTATCTATTCGGCTTGTAGTTATTCAGATGACTCCTGTGATATATTCTGATCTTGTATTTGACTATTATATTGAAACTTCTATATACTTGAGACGTCTATTGTATCTTGTTTAACTCTGTTATATATATAGTAGCTTTATAAACTACTATTCATTTGTTTCCGCTTCCCATTGTTATAGTACTCTGGGTTTGTGATTCTGTGATTATTTTATTTACTATATATGCTGGGTTTTGCCAAATAAAATTAACAACCCGATATTTTGAGCAATTCAAGTCCGACATGTGCGAGTGCGAATGCTTGAAAATATCGGGATGTTACAGCTTTATACTTGGGTCAGACTGAGTGTTACAGTATTTGAGGCTCACCTTTGGAGTTTGGAGCTTTGCTTGAAGATCTGTCGTATCTTTTCAGCTTTTCCAGTTGTTTTGTTCAGACTTGTCGGCTGTTTGTATTCGAGACTATATTGTATTTGAGATATCCTGTTGTATTTTGTTTTAGACTCTGATATTTTATAGTAGCTTCATGAACTACTATTTATCTATTCCGCTGCTTATTGTTGTAGTACTCTGTGTATGTGATTCTGTGATTAATTTATTTACTGTACATGTTATATTTTGTAGAATATAAATTAACAATCTGTTGTTTTGAGCAATTCAAGTCCAACATGTATGGATGTGAATGGTTTGAAATACCGAATTGTCATAGCATGAAACAGCGACATGCTAAGGCCATCTTGAACTCATAAAGGTAGCAATCGTTAAAAAGTCAATGCATGATCACATAATTTAGTTGACCAAAAAAATTATTGGGCCTATGATGCAATTATGTAATAGTTGTAAAATATTCATGACAGGTATACCTCTCAGATAAAACACTAGCTCCACTAAAGCCATGTAGAGAAGAAGAGCTCTATCACTTGAGAGGCGGTGATGTTACTAGACAGCTGCAAGAATGGGATCGAGTGTACAACTATGCCTATTACAACAACCTTGGTAGTCCTAACTCTAGAATTCTCCATCCTGTACTTGGAGGTTCGGAAGAATAACCATACGCACTTAGGGGAAAGACCAATCGACCACCTACAAGGACAGATAAATTTGAAATGAATTATTTTATGTAGTTTTTTGTTGTTCATATTGTTTTGCATGAATGACTAGGGGGTTAAGCATGAGTATCTACACACGAAACTCACGTTTTCTCTTGCTTGATTATTAGGCATTCAATCTCCGGCATGAGTATCCACTATTTAATGCATCTGATAGCAAGTTTTCTTATGGTGGTTGCATATTGCAAATGAACGTGACCACCGAATTGTAACATTGTTCTTGCAAACTAAAATGCTAATTTTTGGGGATAAAAATTAGTTTTGATTCCAATATTTAGTTGTTACACACTCGTCAAGTTTGATGGAATGTAGTAGAATTTGGTTTTAGCCTAAAAGTTAATTTACAGTTGTACTGTGTATGTAAATGTTTCTTATGAATAAAACTATTAACTATCCTAATAATCATTTTATTAGATTCTGTAAACAACGTTCAGTATGATTTTGTAGCTATGTTTTTTACTTCAAATAAGTTATAGGCAAGAACATTTTTCAAAGTCATTAAGAAAGGAAATAATACAAGATAGATATTTACCAGTTCAGAAAAATTGTATGTACATCAGAACGTAAGATTTAGATGAAAGAAATCTAGGAGATAAAACTTTCAAATAGTAGTCTTTTTTCTAGAAGAATATTGCATCTCTCTCTATGAGATGCTTCTTTCAACTCCATGTCTTCTTCTCCATTGTCTATATCACAAGTCACACCAAAAAAAAAATCAATATAAATTGCAGCCTTGCAAGTGAAGGGAGAATAACAAATATGAGTGTTATGCCATAACTAGCCTTCTACATATCAGTACAATCATTGTTGATGGTCAATATATAACCTAAGAAAAACATTTGATAATTTTTCACAGGTAATCGGTATATTTAGTGAGAATATCTTCCGCATCGTGCATATTCATAGGTTTTCATTAAAAATATGTGGAAAAATTATCAATACTAAGGCATGTGAAAAGTGATACTGTATTGATTCAAGCAATGGTGTTTAGCTTGAAGTGTTTGGAAACAACTTAATTTTTTGACATAGAAATAGAATAAGTAATATTTGTTTCACTTATTTCAAGTTTTACAAAAACTTTTGTCACAATATCTAATTATCTATTCAAACACTTTGAACTTTTTATCATACACCCAAAACTACTTAGAAGTTAATGTTCAAAACTACTTACAAGAAGAACTAAAACAATTTGTTGCCAAACCGATTTTGAAATACAGTCCACCCTATATGTAGTAGATTCTATAACATATACTGCAAACATACCAAATAAGCCATGAGCTTAGACTTTACAAGCTAAATGATAATATCTTACATGAACATTCTTATATGCAATAATACATAGAGATTCCGCTCCGTTGACAGCAATTGAAGTGCTTCCAGCTGCCTTCACGGCTTTGAATGCATACTCTATTACAAAACAAAATAATGAAAAATATTATACAAATATTTAAACTTTTTAAATCTAATTAGATCTTCTCAAAATTTTAGCTTAGATTACCAACTTGATATAGATTGCCACCAATCTATAATACAGTTACATGGTTATCATACCCTTGTCTACTTCTTCTGCTCGTTAATAAAATACAAGTTTACTTATTTTCAATGGAAATTTGATTGAAATTGAAGTAAAAACTAAAGATCGTCATTTATGTATATAATGGATTCGACTACAGCCGGTAAATGGAGACGCAAACATAGATAAACAGCACCTGAAGCCTTCTAAGCCCAACCAATTACAATTACAATAAATAATATAAATTCAGTCAAATGTGGATACATATGGATGCTACCTGGTTCAAGTTCAAAAGTAGCAGTCACATTATCTTTGGACATCACCATTTTCACACCTACGGGCAATTCTACTCTGTAAGTGATATCAACAATAGTCATATGAAATAGGGCGACTAGGTAAATTGATTATGATGGGGGGGTTTGTGAGCCTTATTAGATCAAAAATTTAGGTTATCTCATACTCCATCGCAACCGACACTCTAAATCTTCACTCTCCTCTACTGCTTGCATCTCTCCTCTGTAGCGCTCCATTACTTCCTCCTTGTCCTTTGCAATGCTCGATTCCTTGATTTTGGTATGCTGTATGCAATCAATATTAGTTCTTTCTCGTACTATTGAAAAAATAGCCCAACTTTGTACTGCACAATTGATTTTGATTTGCTGGTGTAAATAATTTGGTAGATATTTGACATAAAAACATTATAACTTGATCAGGATAAGGAAAGAATCTTTTGCAGACCAACTATAGTTTAAAAGGCTGAAGACCGAGCTTACTTTGATTAGTTTAATTAATCTATTGGGTTGAATCAAATTAATTTGTTGAGCTAGTTTTCTTGGGATAATTAACTTTAGTTTTGGGAAAATTTATTGGAGTGATTAATGAATTTTGTATTAATTTTCTACTTTAGATTTGTTGAACTAATTTAAAAGACCATTTGAAAATATTTCTTCTAAAGCTGGATCTTCAATTATACATCGCATTCAAAATATGAGAAGTCAACATGGACAACTTTAAATTTGTAGTGTCTTTATATGGCTGTATTAGTTTACAAGATCAATACTTGATCGATTTTGTAATGAAACATTATTATTATGTAACTATTTAAATGTTATTTAATGATTTGTTATGAGCATTTATACAAGTTTGAATAATTGGGCGGAAATTTTTTTTAGCGGCTTCGCCCTCGAACCTTCGATTATTTTACCATTGTGACCCAACCAGACTTATTTTCTGGCTAAGCCATTATGTGTGCGTGTGTGTATATATTAAAATAAAAGTGATACTTTCTTCAAATCGAACACTCATTTTGATGTCTCAGGTGTCCGAACCAACTCAGCCTATAGTGCCATACCATTTGGCTTTTGAGTTAGTGGTCCATGATGCTTGGAATATTATTTTCAGTTAGACTGCCAATGTAATTTTCAATAATAATCAATGCATTTTCTCTTCACAAAAATTTATATTATTTCCCACCAATCATTTTTGTTTCTTCCCATACCTAATTATCTTTCAGCCTTACCATACCTTATTGTCTTTGGAAGTTACTAATTCTAGTTTATACATTCTTCCAAGAGTTACACTACTATCAACAATCACCATTCTCTGTCTTGTCTAAGGATACTGGTTATAGTTCTGTTTCGGTGATTTGTGAAGTTAAATCCTTGAAATTTTGGAATCCCTTCCTCTTTCCCTAATTCTTACTTAACCGTCGAACATCCTTAGCCCTCAACTAACATCCTTGGTATATCCATACTTAGTTTTCATACTTATGTTTTTTACTCCTAAGATTTCAATTTATTTATCCGTCAATTCAGCTCTAACACCTTCAGCACTTCCCTTCAGTGCATGTTGAGAACTTCTCACTACACATTTGAGACCAGCTTTACATATGTCACTTATGACTCGTTTGACTTAGCCATTATATTACCGTTTTAAGAAGTTTACCGACATCTTCAACATAACATGTAGTTATGGTCTATATTCCAATAGTTAATTAAAAACTTTAATTTAATATCCTTCCCGCCTCATCTATTTGCCTTTCGGTTTCCTATTATAATCATTCGACTAGACTTAATTTCCTTTGGAAACAACCTTGTTTGTTCCTTGTTTTTTGTGGTAAGATTAATTATGTATAGTTTTTTTTTTGTGAAAACTCAACCCAGAGCCCTGATGAAATCGAAGGGATGGGAGGAGCTCCCGCCTGCCTGGTCCGACCACAGACATTTGGGCTTTAAGCCAACCCAGCACAGAGATTTGATGCCCCCAACCAGGTTTATCTGGTGATTTTGTGGGAGCCCACCTCCATGCCTTGAATGGGAAACACAGCTCAATCTACCAGGACTCGAACCCGCGACCTCAAGGAACTTTGTTCCATAGTCGCTAAGTTGCCCTGACCAACTGAGCTATGCTCGCGGACATGTATAGTTTTACTCATAGCTATAACCAATTTTCTCCATATATGGATCTTAATTAATTTAAAACAACTTATCTACTCATGGATAAATTTTATTAATTAAAAGCGTTTTCTAACATGGTATTTCTATCCTTGTATTTAACACCCCATAACAATTAAACCAATAAAATCAGAGAGACCAAAATATCATAGTGACATGAGGAATACAAGAAAGAAAAGATTACGAAATATATTACTCACATATACTTTTAGTTGATGAAATCTCTGGTTCCCTTAGCTTTAATCCTTTTGTTTTCTTCTTCTCCTTCATTCTCAGGCCGCAAGCACCGTTAAAGAGCTAAAACTTTTGTTTTAAGTTTTGAACATAAAATAGAAAAGTGTGGTGTTTCTTTACTTCAAAAGGGTAGTTTGGGCCATAGCCCACTGTCAAATTTTCTTACAAATTTGTTAGCCCTAACATTGCATTTAATTCTCATTAATTTTGATTTTCAACTAAGATTTTCCTAACATCACTTGATTCATCCAAGTATAATGAGTAACCATGTGTCACGTGTATGTTCACTCTGTTTCCTTATTTTAAATCTTAAATCATTTGATTCCTTTCTAAGTTGATGGTTGGATTTGTTAGCTTTAATTTTATGTACGTAAATATTAGATTGTAATCCTTACACACATGTGTTGTTTTAAATATTAAAACATAGCTTACAATTATTCATATACGGATAGGTGTATAACTACGTTATTTTAAGACAAATTTTATAAAATGGAACTTTGTGTAAAACTTTAAAATTCAATTTTAAAGTTTTCCTTAATTGTATATACATACATACACACACATATACACATACACACATACACACATATATACGGACAACAAAGACATATATAAAAGGACAAATGAGTCTGTTGCACTGAAAATCGCTGCACCTACCTGCAATCAGATTAGCCATGTATACTTTATATTATTATTTTTACAAATATACATCATCATTCCTAGCTTCAAAATGTAGATTAATGGTGAACTAGCTTAAGCCGCCTCTATTCATCTTCCCAAATTCATTTCCTCCCGCACTTCATTTTTCGTCTAATCCCTTCCAATCCCCTGCCTCTCAACTCTCGTCCTCCTTTCATCTTTACTCTTATGTAGCTATTCTCAACTTTAATTTTTGCTTTATAATTTCAGATCTACCTTTCACATGGTCTTCCTCCCCTTGTCCATCAACGCTCTTCGCATCTTTGATCTGTCCCTTCCTTCCTTCTAAGCTGCGTTCAACTAGCGTCCATTCCAACTCTTGGGTTCGGTGTTGTCATATTCTCGTGCTCTTTCTTTTGCCTCAATGCAGTAAGGGTATGAGCTCTGCCCATCTCTTCTAGAGTGGATTTCTTTTGCTCTTGGTTTTGGTTTGTATTTGGGTTAGTTGCTGTTTTTTGGGAGCTCCTAATCAGTGTGTATAGCATGAATTTGTCAATTGTTGCCCATTTTATCTTCAAATGCTTATGCTTTGCTGTGTCTTATTTACCTCTAAGCCTTGCCTGTTATTTCTCTGCTCATTAATTCAACTCCATGGTGTTTGCAACTTTGCAGCAAGTGTGTTTTGTTTAGTTGGTTTTGCATGTTGCGTCTTATGAGCATCGTAGTGAAAGGTTGACATGTGGCTGGCGCTTTTCATCATTGCTCTTTGCTCCTTTGGGTACCATGCATTGGTAGATTTGTCTACTCTGTCACTGCTAGTGGTTTCATTACTTTGATTCCCCTACGTGGAGTCAACCAAAGCTTTGCTTGTTGGCTTTTGGGTACAATGGCTTTAGATTTATGGTCAGTCTCTTATCGTGCTACTTTACCACCATCTCCTCTTATAACCTTGGCGATTGTGTTGCAATGGGGGTTGCTCATTTGGTGATGGTTGTCGTACTTCCTCTCAGCAATTTTGGTAGGATGCTTCTAGGATTCCACTCTCCTAGTTACTGTCTGTGACTGACTTTTGATGAATTGGGTTTCTTTGTCATAGCTTGTTTATTATTATTCCTTCATGTGCACAGCTATGCACTTTTGTTATCATTGACTATTGGACTTTTACTATCTATAATTGCTGCTCTATCTTTCTTCGATGGTTATCTTTGGTTGTCGCGTAATTCTTGAATATGAGATTTGCTATCTCGTATTTGTGATAGTTGTGATTTTGTTCTTGGTAATTGATATAGTGACTGTGGGTAATCTTGAAATTTCTTTGCGAGAGTCTACCATGATGTTGAAATGTCTGAGTGAATGCCTTAGTGCATCTAGTTTGTTGTATGCACCATATATGGTGATTGTGACTGCCTTGTGCAGCTTGGTGTTGTATGCACCATGCATTGTGTTTGTTTAGTAGTTTATGCATGTTTCCTAACTTCTGTGCTGTAGTTAGTTGTGTCGTTTTATATAGTTGCTGAGGCATTTCTGTCTCACACCTATAATAATTGTTGTAGAGAGGTACGATGTAACATCCTCCTACTTGGAGGACCAAAACTAACGGTTACGGATGATGCAATCATCCATAGTTTTTAATCCTCGGCGACCAAATACGACAATGTTAGACACAATAATACACAGAAACAAATAAATATGGAAAAAAATTAAAATATCAAACAAGATCCACATTCAAGTTCAAAACATTTTATATTCTTTACATAATCTCACGTTCAGAGAAAATATACTTAGTACAACATATGCCAAGATCGACATATGAGGAAGCCCACTTGAATGATCAGAGTATATATTGGAAATTTAACGACTTCACCAAACAACACAGCGGAAATAAAAAAAGAGAATTATAAGTAGCTATCATGCCTCCTGCATGTCTCCAGAAGCTTATTTGTCCAAAGAGATACCTGAAAACCTCAACTCTCAAACTGCTTAAAATCGATTGAGTACTTGAGAGTTTAAGGGGATAACATAAACTTCGAGCCAGACATAAAGCCTGATATGAATAATAATCTACCATCTCAAACCATTTAAATATCTAGTGAGACTATGCCGCTTAGCGGAATGAGTTTTCTCCTCTCTAGTATCATAAAACCTTTTTAGAACCATATACTTGCTCCTGCATCCACAATGGTTAAAACAATTCAAAATAATATGATATGATGGTATGTAAAACAAATGAATCAATTCTGGATTACCCATCCCCATTCATTTTGACTATCTGTAACAGTTATAGTTTCAAGGGTTACTATTAACCTAATAGTTTTCATGGGCTGACTAATAACCGGTAAAATGATTATCGACTCCCAGTCCAGTTACATGGTTTTCATGCGATCACTAAGAACCTATTTGTACTCCAGTATTTTTACTTTTGTCCTAGTTTTCATGGGCTGACTAGAAACCTATTGACACTTGTCAATATCTTAGTCTGCATATAGTTTTCATGGGCTAACTACGAACCTATTAGCCCCTGCCAATGTCTAATCATAGTTTTCATTGGCTAACAATGAACCTGTCTTTCTTACATCTTCATTTATACATAGTTTTCATGTGCTTACTATGAACCTATTGGCCCCTGCCAATATCTTTTCTATACACAGTTTTCACGGACTTACTGCGAACCTATTGGCCTCTACCAGTATCTTCAAATAATTTAATTTATATTTTCTACTGGATCAACCTAGCTGGTTATTCTGCCCTTCCCCAAGTTACCGTTATGGGTTCATTACAATATGAACAAATAAATATATGTATATGTATATGTATATGTATATATGTATATGTATATGTATTTGAAGAAGCAAACATAATAACATAACAATACCACTCCTATGGTTTTAATATCCTTGAATTCATTTTATATAAAACTTGGATAGTCCCTTTAACCCTTTAATCAACGAAAACTTCTTCAAAACTCCATTTCAAAAATACTTATGCCATAATTTTCTTTTAAAATGAGATTGGGTTATTTGTTTTGAAAACTATGGCTTTCAAAACCTTCAAAACTTTGCTTTCGACCTCACTGGATAACTTCCTTCGAAAGCATATAAATCACTTTTCAAAACAATAGGCCCCTGCCTTTCAAAACACTTTAAAACCTCTCTTTCAAAACCTTTTGAATGTAATAAAGTATTACTTATTAACTCTTAGAATGATAGCTTCGAAACCATTGAAAGTACCACTTTTGAAATCTTTCAAAGTACCCCTTTCGAAACCTTTGGAAGTATCCCTTTCGAGACCATTGAAAGTCCCTCTTTTGAAACCATTAAGTTTATATTTAAAAATATCATTTGGGTCAAAGTGAATTCAAGCGAAAGTATCTCTTTCGATACCATTCCTTATCATATAAAAGTATTAGGGAAAACTTGACGACATCGGCACCATCCCTTACGAAAGCTTCAAATCAGTTAAGTAAAATACTGAAGGATAGCATCGAAAGCCTTTTTCGAAGACATTAACTTCGTTACCCTTAGACCCTTTTGAAAGCATTTACGAAGTGGCTTAGCATAAGTTTAAAACAAAGGCCTCCTTTGAAAGCATTGATGATTTCAATACCTTCAAAAGATGCACAACGACAGCATGGTTTTGACTAGGTCAGAGCCACTACTTTGGAAAGCATTATTTTAAAACAAAGGAACATATTCGAAAGCTCATACTTTAAAAAAGAGGTTGGCAACCTCTATCGAAAGCTATTTAGAAAACTTCTTTCGAAAATATATGTTTCGACCACCTCGAAAGCTTTAGTAAAAAAAGGCAAGGATTATTTTACAACAAACAAAGGTATCGACCCCATCAACAGCAATGCTATTGACACCATGCCTTACGCTCCTTTTCCAATCCACTACGCACCAATCTCATTGATGCCTTGTTTATTAGTTTCGGTGTGGGTTGGTCTCGACTAAGATGGTTTTGACTTGGTTGAGGTGGAAGGGTAGAGTCAAAAGGCGACTTCTAAGAGAGGTGGAACATATTTTTTCTGCTAAAGGCCGAATTAATGCAAATAAAAGTAATTAGTTTCTAACTAACCTTCCCATGTGTAAACCTGTGATTGGTTGCCTCAATTTTTCAAATTCTTTACCAAAATAACTGCCATTTCATGATTTGAAAGGCTTATGCTTCATGTTTTGAAAAGAAGATTTAAATGCTTTCGAAGGAGGTTCTCCAATGGTTTCGAAAGCCTTAGCTTTCAAAACAAATAACCCAATCTCATTTTTAAAAGAAAACCATGACACTATAAAAGAGTTATAAAATGCTTTTGAATTAGAGTTTTTGAAGAAGTAAACTTTGATATAAATTATAGGTTAAAGGAACTAACCAAATTTCCAAGGGGAAATGATTTCAAAGATATTATACTAATGATGTTGGTATAATATTTCTATATGCTTCTACTGTAAATGTGTTCACTATGTAATGAAACCATAACTGAATTTTGGGGAGTAAGGATAGAATAACCAAATAGGTTGACCCAGTAGTGAATATAAACCAAGTAACTCCTGAATGAATAGATTTGCATCCAGGACGTCAGATAGACCAGAATATAGGATGCCTAAATACCGATTAAAGAAGTTGTCAAATAGACAGATTCATAGTAAACCCTTAAAAACTATTATTAGGAAAGTTATTGGCAGGGGCCAATAGGTTGATAGTAACTCCATGAAAACTATGATTAGGAAAAGTTATTGGTAGGGGCCAATCTGTTCATAATAAACCCATGAAAACTATGGTTAGAAACAGTTATTGGTAGGGGTCAATAGGTTTGTAGTGAACCCAAGAAAACTATATCTGGATTAAGTTATTGACAGGTGTCATTAGGTTCCTAGTCAACCCATGAAAACTTGGATAAGATGGAAGTTAATGGAGTTACCAATAGGTTCAGGGAGAACCCATGAAAACTAGGATAAGAGGGAAGTTATTGGAGATACTAATAGGTTTGGGGAGAACCCATGAAACAAGGAAGTTATAGGCCGGGGTCAATAGGTTTTAGTGATCTCATAAAAACTATGAAACAAGATAGGGAGTCTATAAACATTAAATAGGTTATTAGTCAGCCTATGAAAACTAATAGTTCAATTGTGACCCTAGAAACTATAAATGAGGTAGATAGTCAAAATAAAATGGGACGGGTAACCCAAAATTAAGTTACTTGTTTGCATATCATCATAATATTTTGAATTGCTATGTTTTAACAATTGGAGATGTAGGAGCACAGTATATGGTTTTATAAAGTTTCGAACAAGATACTAGTGAGGGAAATACCCATTCCACTAAGCGACATGGTCTCACTAGATATCTAAGTGGTTTGAGATGGTAGATTATTATTCATACATTGCTTTATGTTGACTCGATGTTTATCTTTTCCCCTTAGACTCTCGGATGCTCAATTAATTTTGAGTAGTCTGAGAGTTGAGGTTTTCAGGTAACTCTTTAGATGACTAAGCTCCCAAAAGATGTGTAGGAGGCATGATAACTATTTAGAGTTCTTTCCAACTTTTGATTCCACTATGTTGTTTGTGTTGTAACGGCTAAGTTGTTTAATTGCCTATATATATTCTGATCATCCAAGGGGACATCTTCATATGTCGTTATTGGCATATGTTGTAATAATTATATTTCTCTGAACATGCTTAAGGATTATGGGATTATGTAATGAATTTGAAATACTTTAATGAGATTGATCTTAAAGATTAGCAGTTGCCATATGTATGTAGGACACGAAGGTGAAGAGCATTTCTTGATATGTTGTGCTGAGGGGGATGGATTACTCTTATCTACGGATGGTGATGATAGGGAATGTAACAAGTTTACACTGAAGGATGAAATATAGGATATGAAATATTTATACTCCCCTAATTCTAGGAACTATGTGCCTGATCTAGCTTCGATCTTTTCTAGGTATTCTCATGTTATAGGGACAGTTGATGATAGCAGTAGTGATGACGAGGACTAGGGTTCCTAGTCTTTTAGCAACATAGTTGCTTCTTCCTATCTTCTGTAATTTTCTTTTCTCAGTTGTTCTAGCATTTGTGTTGAATACTTGTTATTAATGTGTCAATAAATGTGAACGCCCCATTTAAAAGCTGGCTAGCCTTGCTAAATAAAATATAATAAATATTTTGTATAAAATATTTCACATTGGATTTAAAATCCACTTTAGATAGACCTAATAGTTCCAAATAGTATTTGTTTTCTTTTTGTGATATACATATTTCACCTTCTTCCGACTGGCCTAATTCTTGCATTTGGCACATCCCATTTGGCTTTATATGATTATTCTATTTGTTTTGTGGTTGAAGGATGTGAATGTAATGAACTGGTGTGGTATTTCATAGCAATTAGGCAATGCAAAAGCATCGCTAAAATCTAAATTTTACATTCCAAAAAGGCGGCGTAAAAGCATCATTAAACTTTAGTGACGCCATTACGATGACGTTGTTATCTCAGAAATCGGTTATCGCAATGGTGTCACTAAAGTTTAGTGATGAATTATTTGCTTTAGAACATCGATGTCACAAAGGTATCGTTAGCGATGCCATTGAGACCGGATTATGCGTTAGAATAGTTACATCACAAAGGCATCGCTGAAATTTATCGAAGCCTTTGTAACATTTAGTTTAGAGCATCGACATCATAAAGGCATCTCTAGATTTTACTAATGTCATTTGACATGATTACGCATCAGAATTTTTTTGTCGCAATGGTGTCGCTAAAGTTTAATAATGTCATTGGGATACGTGCATAATATTAGAAGTGTGGCGTCGCTAAGTTTTAACAACACCATAGCAGCATCAATTTTGTAATGCCATAACGACTTCAAAATAAATAGTGATGCCTAATTTTTTATCGAAGCTTTTGGCATCGCTACAATATTTAGTGATGCCAAAAATGCATCAAAAAACCGTATATTTGTACTAGAAATCATCCATCAATAATAATGGAAAAAATAGTTCTGTGATTGATTTGCGATAGATACATAACTGATTTGTGACGGTTTTATTATGAGTTCTTGTTATTCACAAATATTTGTGTTAGGCAATAACTATTTTATGTAAAAGTAAAATAAACATCACAAAACTAGGAAAAATCCATCGCAAATCGGCTACGTATCTTTCCACCGCTATATCAATTTTTTCTTAGTCAATATTTTAAATATCCCAAATTCAATTCATATTTGTTCAAAGTATTTGCCATTTCTCTCTAAATGTACTAAATGTCATAATAATCCAATTTTTTCTCCAAATTCCAAGAAGCCTAATACATATGGAAGATAGATTTGGTTTCACTTTAAAATTGATGGGCAAGAACAATGAAGAGAAAATTATATGAATTCTTATGTGTGAATGAGACCATTGTCCCGAAAGAAAAATTTGGCATTATTATGGTGCAATCGACAATTGTTGCATGCTCCCCAAGGTTAACCTGACTACTCTCAAACTTTGTACACTGAAGGTTGAAAGATTTAAAGATTTGTAAAATTCACTATGAACAATTTTTAAAATATAAATGGAATATGAATTTATTTCAAAGAAATTTGCGAAGATAAAGAGATGAAGAAATCAATTTTGTTTTATTGTGTTCTTACATTATTTCTCAAAGACGAGAGAAAAAAGTTGTGACAACCCGCACCTCTTGACGCACTGATCGAAAGCCTAAGATGACTTTTGGACTTGTGTCGTGCTAAGAAACAAGCTATCGGGTTTTATAATATTACAAAGACTAAAACAATAGATATAATCTAAGATACACTACACCTTCAGAAAATATCCCTCTCAAAAAATATCCCAAAACATAGTCTTAGAATATCAGTATGTACTTGAATAAAGACTACAAAGAAAATATCACTCCAAGTCTGATAAAGTAAATACAAAGTACTAATAAGATAGATAGATACATGGTGAGTAAATATAATGACAAGCAACTCCAGTAATGGGCTTGCCTCTCCATATACTAAGAATGGGCCAATCACCTGCTGCCCTATCCACTTGTGCTCGGAAAAAGGAAAGCAAAAGTGTAACAGCCCTAGATTTTGCTTATATTTTTAAATTGACTTTATTTTTATTTTAAGTTATTTTAAATTTGTTTTATTTCAAACATTTCATTTTTAAATGTAAATGTTGATTATTAAGTGATTTATAGTTCAAACTAGTATAATTTGAATATTTTACTGCAAAGTGAATTTCTGGTCAAACTGTTCAAACCTTGACTCCTAAACTTCAAATTTAAATTATTTTAAATCTTAAAATTTATTTTTTATTATGAAAATAGATGAAATATCCTGAACACTTCTTTTCGTTTCGTTGAAAACGGAGTTAAACTGCAAAAGTTATGTACATTTCAATTTTGAGTATAATTTGTTTTATTTTGCAATTTTGTCTATTGTAAATTATATAAATTATATTTTCTTTGCCATATTTTATTTTAATTTGGGTTAATATATTATTATATGTATATTTTTGTCTTTTATTATTTTTAAAGTGATGATATAATTTTTCTAAAGTTTATTTGAATTTATTAAGCCTGGTTTCCAATTTTCTGCTATTTTCTTCATTTATTTTTTTTTAATTACAATTTATTTATTTATTTTTGTGAATACATTTTTATTTTGTTTTTTTATCTTTATTTTTAAATATTTTCCAAGTCCATAATAATTTTTCAAAGTTTGTTCCATTTATTTTCAAATTTGCTAGACTAGTTTACATTTTCTTTGTTATTTTCTTAATCTAATTATATATATTTAATATTTATTTATTTTTATTTTTTTTATTTACTAAATTTTCGTATTTTTATCTGAATTTACATATATATTTCAGTTATATACAATTAAAAAAGAAATAATAGAAATTTGAAGAGTTTGAATCCTTTTGTATGCTTTGTCTGTTCGTATTACACCTTTTCAATTTCCAACTAACATTTGCTTTTATTTTTGCCGATATTTTTCTCATTGCTTCAGCTGTTTCTCTCCTTCATTTTTACGTGAGAAAACATTTCTCATCTCACAAAAATTCTCGGCCTTCAACTTGAAGCAAAAGTGTTGGTAATCTTTTCTTCTTTTCTACTCAAATTTTCCTGTTTATGTTGTTTGCACTTGCATTTCTCACCTTCTATGCTCAGCCCCTTTCTCCTCCTCCCCCTAGGCCGCCTCCACCACCATCCCCTCTGACCAACACCACCTCCAGATCATCACCCCATCAGGCCGACCACACTATGGCTTGAGATCATCACAAAGTTGTACCAAACATCACCATATACCCTAGGCCGAGCTTGTCATGTGTATTCCACCACTTCACCTACCTTTGGCCACCACTTCCTCCGCCACCACCAGCATAAATCTGACCATCACCCTCTTCCACATCACCTAACACCTTCTGGACACCTGGCCGTGCCCATAGGACCTAGGGCCGAACCCTTTTGTAGCCTTGAAATGATGATGTTGCTTTGTAATATAATTTTTGTTGCACCTATACTCCATCACCTTTTGCACCATGATGGCTGACCCTGTTTGAACCAAACCAGACCTTAGCGCATGCCATGGCCGTGCTAAACCATCCCTTGCTGGTCCATGTGAAGTTGAGAACAAGTGCAAACCATTTGACTTCGTTTTGGACATTGATTTCTAGTGTTACTTAATGTTACATTGTTTTGTAACTTATATGTTGTATTGTTTTGTTTAAATGTTTGAACAAGGCAATTAGCTTTGGCCCTCCACTCTTCAGTCATATTCGAGTTGTCATGCCTTCGTAGAGTTTCTGTTGTGTGCTTTGTTGGCTATCTTCAGCTTTTAACAGGTGAGTAAATCTCACCAGACTAATGTGTACTTATATAGTTGATAAACGGACATCATTTAAATCTGTAACTTATATCATCTTGTTATAACTGCTATATTATTATCACATGATGTTCACACCTGTTATTACACGTGTTATATCATATGTTACTGTTATTTCATGCTATTTCAGTTATTTATATCAGTTATCACCATTGCAAGTTCCCTGTAGACTAGAATCACTATGGGTTGAAATGATACATACCCGAACGGACTTTAGAATAAGGGAAAATCGTTATGGGCTGAAATGATAGGCCTGAGCGGTTTTCAAAAATCATTCATTTTAATTGGGACTGCGGGTTTGAAATGATAGAACCCGGGTTTTCTTTGTAAACTGCGGATTGAAATGATACACATCTGTATCACTTGACCTAGGCTAGAAAACTATATACAGACCCGTGGGTTATAAATTATTTTCTGAAATGTTTTAAAATTATTTTTAAAAGTAAAAGTATAATAATTTGAATTAAAATGAATAAAATGATTTTTTATAAAAATAAAAGTCATTTTTGAATAAATGAAAATGTGAATAAACGAATGTTTTAAGTCAAAATTTTGAAATATAACTTAATGTGGGAAATTTTGAACTTTTGTTAAAAATGACATTTTTATTAAGTAAAATAAATAGAAATAAGTTATAATTTGATAATTTAAAACTTAATGGTTAAGTAGTAAAATTAATTAAAGAAATGGGATTCGATACTTTAATTTAAATAAGAAATTATGTTAAAATTTGATTTTTGGATGAAATTCAACTATATAAAAATCATAAAAAATAAGAGTATTGAAATGATGATTTTAAAATGTGAAATTTTATGATTTTATAAGTTAAATGGCTTAAATTAAAATTAACTGTTGGTGAAATTTGAATTGAAGCCTTGAATTTGATTTAACAACATTTTTGAAATGTAATGTAAGGGTATTACAACATTTTGTAAATGTTGTAGTTGTTTTAAATGAACTAAAAAGTTAAATTGAAATAAAGGCTATTATAGCACTTTGTAAATGTTATAGTGGTTAAACTTAACATTTAAGTTTATTTGAAATTTAAAGTAAATCTATTACAGCACTTAAACGCTGTCTTTTTTCAAATGAACTATTTTAAACTATAACTTTACGTAGCATTTTTAAGTGCTACGGAAACTATATTTTTGTTGTTTTAATAACTTTTATGGAAAAATAATGTTTGGAAAATGATAAATTTTTTGGAAATTAAATGTTAAATTTCTAAAGATAACGAAGAGACATTTATATGGCTTTAAATGGAAGGATTTAAGTTTTGAAAATTTAATATTTAATTAATAAATATATGTAATTGACTTTAAATGATTTAAATGGAGAGATTTAATTTTTGATATAAAATCTTTTGAAACGTAAGTTTGAAATGGTAATTAATTCCTAAATAAAATAAAGGGATTTAAAAGTTATTTAAATGAATAAAAATGAATAAAAATGAATGTTGTTTTGAATAATATTTGACATTTTGATATTTTGAAAGGATATTTGATTTCTGATTTATTTAATTTATTGGATAAATGAATATTTGAAGTATATATCATTTGAGTTTATTTAAATGATATTGGATTTATGAAAGGTGGGATATTCAAACCTTGAAATATACTAAAGATTGAATATTGTATTTTGTGGATTAAACCTATATTTAAATTTGATAAGATTTGAAATGGTTTGTTAGTAAACTGAATTTGAATTGAAAATGATGGTTTGAATTAAATTAAATTGAAATTGAAATTTGGGTTTAATTTAATAAATTTGTAAATGTATAGAATTAAAGGATGATTGCAAATGTATGATTTCAAAATGTTCTGATTTTTAAAGTGTAATGATTTCAATGTTTTGGTTTCGAAAGAGTTATAACTTTGAAAGTATAAACTATTTTGAAAAGTGAATATATGTTTGGAATGGAAATGATATTGTTTTTGAAATAGATATAGTTTTGAAATAAAATATGATTTTGGGTTTTTGAAGTATAAACTATCTTTGAAATGATATTTTGATATTAAAATGATTTGTAGTGAAGCTTTGAAAGGATATGATATTTTGATATATTGAAATGATTTGAAAAGGAAGTTTTGAAAGGATATGATATTTTTATATATTGAAATGGTTTGGAAATGATTTTATTTTTATTTTGATAAAGATTTAGATTTTAAATGATATTCTATTTTGAAGTATAAAATATTATTTTTTAAAATTATAACCATGGGTTATAATAACGATTGGTTGTTAAAGAGACCGGGATCGGATATCTGGCATACTCTCTGTCGATACCGAAAACCACTTTAACAACTGTGTACGCGGTGGAGATTCCAGAATAAAGTAGGATGGTGGCGACGTTCTTGAGGTATATCACGTGGACCCAACTCCCGTGAGTTGGCATAAGGTGGCTAAAACATGAGCGATTTCGGGCCAAGTGAGGTCATTCCTTCGATCGGGCACATTCCTTCAATACTATACTCTTACTTGTGATTGATTAGATGGTCATCCTCCGATTTTGATATGGGAGTGTGTTCCGAGGTGGGCGTATGTGGCTGCTGCGTTACCACCAGCCCGTGTGTGTAATTGGTATATCTACCCTGGCATTGCCTTGTGTGCTGTGTCACCTACCATACCGAGCCTTTACTACGAGTTTGTTTTTCTCCCGTAGCCCGTGTGGTATCCTCTGACAGTCACCCGGTGTGGAGATGTCATGATATTGGATGGACTGCTGGGACTATTATGTGTGAAGGGTGATATGGGTAGCCCGGAACGCTATTTAAAAGTAAGTTTATTTTACTGTAGACATTATTATAATAGCGCAATATTACTATATAGTAAATAGTTTAACGAATCCTTAGAGGATGGGCAGTCCCAAGCATCCTTTAAGTTACTTGTACCTTATTACAGTTCACTTGAGTTGGTTTACATTATATAAGTATATATTGTCCTAACTCGAGTGTTTGTATTTTTATTTACGCTCAGGTCAGCCTGAGTTATTCACAGATTTGGATTCCACTTTCTGGAGATTGGAATCACTGGAGATTATCTGCTTATCTAGTTTTATCTATTTCAGTTCTGTTGTCCTATTCAGCTTGTACTTGGTTATCATCTTGATACTTCTGTTGTACTTTATTTATTCTATTGTATTTTATGTAACACTGATATATTTACATAGTAGCTTCATGAACTACTATCTCTTTTACTTCCGCTGTATTTCTTACTCTGTGTCTGTGATATGTGATTATTATTTACTGTATATTCTGAGATTTGTCAAATTTTATTTACAACGCGGTATTTTGAGCAATTCAAGTCTAACATGTGCGGATGTGAATGGTTGAAAATACCTGGTTGTTACAAAAGGGGTGGATCAGATGAAAGTCTGGTGAATGAGTACAAGTTTATTATATGCTGATCATGTATACTTAAATTTAATTTTACTCTAAGTGGCCTAGGGTGTTCTACAAGTGTCCATGCATTCCTAGGGGCTAATACTTAAGGGTTTTTGTCCAACACAAACACTTACGCTACAACTTAAGTAGGCTATGACAAGGATTGAACCATAGATCGAACCTCAATGACTAATGATCGACCATCTCTCCTAGAGCTACTCAATATGGGAACACTGCACTAGATTACTCGATGTGGAAACACCGGTACTAGAGCTAATAGATATGGGAATACGACCATTCGGCTACTATGGAAATATATTCCCACAACTATCATCGCTATTTAGCCACTGGAAATGAACTTTCACCTAACTACGACTATACGTAACCCAATTATTCATCGAGAGGGAACTTGTAATGCCTACTCACCAAAGTGTCTCATCGTCCGCATCCGTGTCCACATCACGATTGTAGTGTATGCCCCTTATTACATGCACCAGGACCAACAATATGAACTGAATCATGTCGCGTTAGTATTTGTGCATAATAGGATTCACGTTGTGTTGGGCCGACTCACTTCATTAGGTATCAATCAGTGCTGCACGTCCATTGTAGAACCTCATACGAGTGCCATTTGCGATCAAAATCGTCCACAGACGAATAATTAACCCCACAATTGGGTAAAGAGCATTTACCCAACACCGCAGCGTCCTAGCATCATCTTATAGGGAATTGGCTTCGCTACTGTCTGTAACATACAAACATGGGCATATAATAGGCCTACACAACAATTAATAATTTATATTAATCTTATTCCTAATCCGGGCCTTAGGCCAAGTTTAAATTCTACAATTCAAGCTATAACTGTTCGACCACTCAGGGTGAATGGTCGACCGATTGCAGTATAAAATTAAGGTTTATTCAATTTTAGATTCAATTATTAGTTATTTGATTTTCACACATCGTTGATTACATAGTTTCTGTTTTATAATCTACCCAAAATGGTGACTAGTCTATATTCCTAATTCATGGATTACAAAATTTTAATCTGACTTGTGTAGACTCAATAACAAAGGGGTTTACTTGGGTTAAAATTAGGTTTATCAGTTTACAGTGATTTCAAATTTCTATACCAAATTCCAGGTTTAACAGCTAGGGTTTACAGCTTAAATTTTTTACATCCTAGATCAAATAGAACATAATAAATTTAATTATAATAATAATCTTATTAAACCTATTCCCAGTCACCTTAGATCCAAGCTCTAACTTTGTTCCTTTCTCTTCGCCACCCATAAGTTCACCTTCTAGATCAGATCTATTATTGTCCTTTTTGTTTGATTTTGTTTTATTTATTTATTTTTAAAGAAAGTTTAGAAGTGGATAGAGAGAATTTCAGTAGAGTTTCGGCAGTTTGTAAACTTTAGTGAATTTAGGGTTAGCCTAGGTGTTAATTTATAGAGGTTAGGGACCATTTTAGAGTGCTGGATTTGCCCTCAAGAATCTTTGCTATCATCTAGTGCACATATCAAAAACTTAGATATAAAGGAAAATACTTTGGTAGATCTTAGTCGTTCAAATGATGCTCCAAAAATCTCGAAATCTAACGTGAATGGTAACCCACAATACCCCACAGTCGACCGCTGCCAGTCAACCATCAAACCCCTAGGGTCGACAGTTATAGTATAGATTTTCAAAGGTATTTATTTTAAAGTTTATTCTATTTTGAAATTTCAAATGTTCATAACTTCTCCGTACTAACTCTGATTTTGAAGTGTTATATATGAAAATTGTTCATAAAATCGCTACGAATGTAGTAGTTTAAGTTTCATAGCCAAATTCAAAGGTCTATGAAAATTTCATTTTAGCCCTTATTTTATAAAAATTAATTTTTCTTATTAAATTTTCGCTAAATTTTTGAGGTGTTACATTCTCCGACTTTAAAAGGAATTCGTCGGTGAAAACTCCAAGGATGGAAATTTTTTACTTATATACACAACAATCAATAGCTACAACCATATGCTCGTCTATCATCCACGAGCAATCATTGTCCTTAAAAAAATTATGAAGTAGTATGTGTGTGTGTATATATCAACGTGAAATGCACATGAATCTATACTAATGCAAGGAGTAGGTAGTCTTCCAATTCAGCCGACTTCCTGTCATGTAAGTGCTTATGTCATGTATCCAAAATGCATGCAACATCCAAAGTAAGCATACTTGCAATTCTACATGTATGTGAAACCATTCAACCCATATGCATAATATCCAACAACGCAAACAACAAATAGGAGATAATATGAATGTGTGTACTACATAGAGGATATATTGTTCTAAATATGTAAAAGAAACAATCCAACAACATGTCCACTAGCATCCATCATCTATAACATGCCAAACTGACATGTTTACAACCATTCCTACCATACAAATGTCTCTACCTAATAAGGTACACCAAGCTAAGTCCTAAAGCACAGATAGTCTATATTTATTAAACTTATATTGGAAATGTATAAGAAAAGAGTTGTGGGTGGGTATCTTGGATCTTCTGCTCTCCGATGTACTCTTCGTTGGATCGTCTCCCAATTGGACTTTAACAAGTCTGATCTCCTTGTTACGGAGTCTTTTTGTACCATGCTCAAGAATACGAGTAGGTGCATGGCAAATAAGTGATTCCTTCTCTACCTTCACTTCCTTTAGTTGACTTGGCTTGATCACGGTAGCTGTATCGCGCAAGCACTTCCGCAAGTGAGACACATAGAAGACATCATGTCCCCCCGCCAACTTCTTAAGAAGTTCTACCCTATACGCCAGCTTCCCTACTCTAACGACTATTGAGAAAGGTCCTACAAACTTTGGTGTTAGCTTCCCCGATCTACCAAACTTCATAACATGCGTAAGGGGTGAAACCTTCACAAACACCATGTCGTCCAGTGCAAATTCTAACTCCATATGCCTCCTGTCAGCATATGATTTCTATCTATCTTGAGCGGTCTTCATTCTCATACAGGTAAAGTCCACTTTCTCCGACATCACCCTCACCATGTCTGGTCCAAGAATAATCCTATCCATAGTGGGACACCAAAATGATGGTGATTTACAGGGTCTTCCGTATAATATCTCAAATAGTGTTATCCCAATGTTAGCCAGATAACTATTATCGTAGGTACACTCCACCAACGGCAAGTAATCCTCCCAAGAGCCTCCAAAGTCAAAGCCGCACATCTAAAGTACACTACAACAAAAATTAATTTTTAATTACAAGTGAGGATAGCGTGGCGACTGTGTTGCTGTATTTAATGATTAGGGTGCTAAATATATAGTGTGCTTATGCTGTCACATTGAATCCTCAATCCCACTAATTAAAAACTTAAGCGGCATAATATTTTATTTCCCTTTCCACCGCTTAGACCAAATCCCTCGTAATGTCTTCTTCTTCACAAAAGCCAAACTTTTTCTCCTCTCTTTACAGGTCTTTACTGGTCTAAATTTGGCTTCGCTGTCCATTATTACCCGATTTACTCTCTCCATCTGTTCATACGTCCGAGGATGATATGCGGTGCTCAAGCTCAACTCGGCTCCCAAAGCCTCCTATAGACTCCTCTATAATTCGCTGCTGAAAAGCGAATATCGGTTGCTAACTATGCTAATAGGAACTCCACGTAACCTAACGACCTCTCTAACGTATAGAGCCGCTAACGATGCAATTGTCCTTATACTCCTCGCTAGTATGAATTGAGCCCCCTTAGTCAGTTAATTAATTATGACCCAAACACTCTCATTCCTTCTTCTACTCCATGGTAAACCATCCATGAAGTCCATAGAAATACTCACCCACTTCCACTGAGATACATCCAATGGCTGCAATAATCCTCCCGGTTTCTTCTGATCTGCCTTTACCCTTTGACAAGTCATACATCTTGCTACATACTCCGCTACATGCTTCTCATACCAGGCCAATAGAAGACTCTCTTCATGTCACAATACATCTTGTCACTATAGGGATGAATGATCATCCTAAAATGGTGAGACTTTGCCAGTATTGCATCTCTCAAATCCACACTAAGAGGAACACAAAGCATACCATCCCTCTATAACCATCCTCTTGAGTCAATAACGTAACGCTTCAAATTACTTGGTGACTCTCCTCTTCCAATCCTCTCTACAATATCTACTAGTTTCTTGTCTTCTTTTCGACTAGTCCTAATACGCTCCATCAATGTAGGTTGCATATCCAAAGTTGCTAGTAATCCTGGAGTAATATCTGATGATGGTTGGAATTCAAATGTAGAAATGAACTCTAAACGCTTCCACTCCAAGAACAAAGGACTCGGTACTAAATGTTGTCTGCTCAAAGCATCGACCACTACATTATTTTTGCCCAGGGTATATGAGATATCAAAGTCATATGATGCCAAAAACTCCATCCATCTTTGTTGCCTCAAATTCAAGTCCTTTTAGGAAAACAAATACTTCAAGGACTTATGGACCGTATATATCTCTAACCGCTCCACTAAAAGGTAATGCCTCCATGACTTGAACGCAAAGGCAATGACTGCCAACTCAAGATTACGGCTTGGGTAGTTTCTCTCGTGGGTCTCAAACTGCCGACTAGCACAAATCACCAACCTTCCTTCTTACATCAAGACCACGCCTAACCCCGTAGCATAAGCATTGGTATAAACTGTAAATGGCTTCATCCCATCATAAAGCACTAAAACTAGTGCACTAGTCAATGCCTTCTTCAAGTTGATAAAAACATCCTCGCATTTTGCATTCCATGAGAAAACTAGATTCTTCTTAGTGAGATAGATCAGAGTGTCAGAGATCTTCCTAAAATCCTAAATGAACTTTCAATAGTAGCCCACCAAACCCAGGAAACTCCTCAACTCCATGGCATTCTTTGGCACATGCCCATCTTGAACTACTAACACCTTTATGGGATTAACCTCCAACCCACTTTCTGAGATGATGTGTCCCAAAAAGCATACCTCCTCTCGTCAAAAGTGGCACTTTGAAAACTTTTCCTTCATCTTATGTGCTTAGTGTGCATTGAGAATTTCTTCTAAGTACAATGTATGCTCCTCCCCACTCTTCAAATAGACTAAAATAACATCCATAAATTCTATGACGAACATGTTGAGAAACCCTCTAAAAACACGACTCATCAAATCAACAAAGTAGGCGAGTGTATTGGTCAGTCCGAAGGGCATGACTAACCACTAATAAAGTTCGTCGAGTGTACAAAAGATAATCTTTTGGATATTGTTCTCGGTTGCACGCAACTGGTGGAATCGGATAGACAAGTCAAGTTGTAAGAATACCCATGCTCCAACCACTAAGCAAAAAGATTGTCTATATGGGGTAGTGGATACTGATTTTCTTAGTTAGTTTATTTAGCTCCCGATAATTGACGTAGATTCTTATAGAACCATCCGCCTTGGTGGCCAAAACAACTGGTGCACCCTACTCAGAAATGCTCCTCTTGATAAAGCCCTTCTATAACAACTCATTTACTTGCTTTTTCAACTTGTATCTCTTTTTTGTAGTCAGATGCCTCAAGGGTAAGGCAATAGGTCGGGCATTCTCTACCAGACAAATTTGAAACTCGATCTCTCTCGAGGGTGGGAGCCTAATTACCTCAGAAAAGATATCTAGGTATCTCTAACTATAGGCACTGTATGTAGCTCATCGTGTGATAGGTCTAAGAGTATAAGTAGCTCAACATAATTAATCAATGGGGATTGCAATAAACCTTCATGCTACGTCCACGACACGTACTCAATCGAACAACCTTCTTATCATAGCTTAATATAGCCTTATACATCGTCATCCAATCCATGCCCAATATCAACCCAATTGAAAATCTTAAGACAAAAGCATTACACTCGAACTCGACCCCTAAAATAAACAACCTCGTACCTCTATTCCATAGACACATAGGTTGATCCTCCTATGGGGTTTGACACAACTAT
The DNA here is from genome assembly GCA_030765085.1 of Allium cepa. Lineage (NCBI taxonomy): Eukaryota > Viridiplantae > Streptophyta > Magnoliopsida > Asparagales > Amaryllidaceae > Allium > Allium cepa. The sequence continues at coordinate 497,600,422 of CM060929.1, forward strand.
AGGATCCATAACTATGCTAGTATTTAATTGTAAATCATGCACAAGTATGTAAGTTTGCGGAAGATGGATCTTAAGGCTAATTTAACACTAGAGTGGGTAAATGGTTTTTATTGATTTTGTGAATATTTTTAAATTCTTTTAAAACTATAATTAAACAATGCAAAATCAAATAATCATAGATGTAGGAACATACATATATAAATGCAGTAAAAGTAAAAATTAAAGAGTTGGAGAGATCACATAAGGAATTTTTATACTGGTTTAGAATTAGTCTACATCCTGTCCTGTACAATTCCTTGTACATATTTCTTTTCAAATATCAAAGTCAATACGATCTCGATTTCAAGGCTTTAAGACACACCCTCAGATTTTTCGAGATTTGAGTACACGCATTGGAATCGGTTGGGACACCGGCATACCCACTTGGATTCAAACGGGGCAACAAGCACACCCACTTGATTCAAACGGGACACAAGCACACCTACTTGGATTTTAGGGGCACCAAGCACACCCAAGGGTATAAGAGTATGATTTGATATAGTTTACAGACTCAGTTTTTGATCTTGAGTACAAATGATCCTATAACCTCTTGAATAGCACTTTGTTATTGATTTGAGTGTGAGGGATCAGTGAGTAAGCAATAGAGAATCAAATCAATAGAGTTTGAATTTTATTCTAGTTGAATTTCATAAGATTTTGAGTAGATTTTCTTTTAGAATTCAAGAGAGTTAAAGAGGAGAGAAAATATAAGAATGTAGTTAACAAAAATTCATTTGGAATACCTCCACTAATAGAGAAACAACAGTCATGTCCATTTGTGAAGAGATACGATGAAAATCACTTCCATTCAAATTTGAATTTTGAAATTCCCGGCCTATATGTCGACATACATGATGGGGATATGTCGACTTTTCCTTTGTCATTTTGAAAACCACTAAATAGAAATTATTTTGAAAATTTTGAGTTTTGTAAAATATTTTTATACTTTGTAAACTCATTTAAACATATTTTAAATGCATTTTAATCATTATAAATCTTAAGAAAACATTATGAAATTATTTTGAAATATTTTACTGTATAAAGTATTTTAAATACGAATTTCTTTTTGAAAGTGTATATGTAAAGTATAGGTGAATATATAATTAAAATCAAAGTTTAATAAATGTCAAAATATATTTTTAAATACTATAAGCATTTAGAAAACATAAAACTAAAACTATATCAAATTTTAATAGATTGAAAATATATAAAATACTTAAAAACTAAATTACTCAAATTTAATAATCTTGTAATAAAAAAGTTGGGAATCGTTTGAAGGCCATTTTGAAAAACCATTTTGAAAATAGGGATTCTTTAAAATCATTTTTGAAATTCAAAATATTTGAAAATCATTTAAAATTAGAGAATATACTTTAAAACCTTTTTGAAAAATGAAGAGAGATCAAAGAAGTGCTATCAATGTACTAACAAAATAATCTATGATTCTATAACTTATTTGGATACCTTGAATCTTCAATACTCATGAGTCTTCAATCTCTAACTTTGCAATCTTTACAACAGCCTCTTGAATCCTCTCTTAATACTTTACAGTCTTCTAAATCAACACCTTTCTAATATCATGCACTATATACTATTTATAATTTGATAAAAACATTAGTATTTTATTTTATATAATATCATATGGTTGTTGTCATCAAAACTAATGCCTAAGGTACTAACAATCTCCATCTTTTTATGATGACAGCCATGTTTATAAAATATGATATAACTCACCTGGAATTACAAAACTCCTCCTTAATCTATGGCAGGATATTTTTTTTATATATATATAGATATATATATATCCTCCTTTGTCATCAACAAATATATAATCACAACCCCTCCAACTAAGGTACTATATGATATATAAAAGTGATATGGATGATATATAAGAATGATATGTAAATAAGAAGTAATATCGCAAACCAATTTTATTAGTTACTTTAATCCAATACATACATTCATTTAAATCAATCTAAGCCAATACAAACACACTTTAATTCAATCCAATACAAACACAAATTAAACCAAAGTCATGATAAATCACAACTAACCCTAAATAAGTCAATCCATTCCAATCCATTTGTGTTATTCTAGTAAAAAAATTATTATATAAACTTAATCAAATCTTAATAAAACAAAAAAAAAAATTTAATTTTCCCTAGGAACTTCTATCCAACCATCAAAACCAAAAATTGGATCTGCTTTGATTGTATTCCAATCTTCATTGTCTTTGTTGATGGCACAATCTGGATTGTTGGTTGGTTTGCTTTGGTAAGGGAAGAAATCATCCATCCATTGAATCGCATCAGAATTCTTTTCTTGTTCTTTTATCATCAGCATTTGACTCAATTCTAAGTGTCTTTGGTTTCTAATGATAAAAGTAAGCATATTCTTAAACGATTGAAGGGTTTGTTCAAGGATTTCACATAATTTTTGGTATGGACAAGAAATTTTTGAAAAGTTAAGTTTATAAATGAAAAGGGAGAAGAAAGAGAGTAGAAATGGTATTTTTTGGAGTGAATATGTATATATAAGGGTGAGAAGTCGTTTGAAATGAATAGGTGTTTGGTAGTAATTTTATTTTGAAAATTAAAACTTTTTGGTTTATTCCCGTTATATGCCGACATATAGGTCATACATATGTCGACATATGTACCTTTTTTACAAAAATAACTATCTTGCTATATTTTTGTAATCAGCCTAAATTATTGTGCTTTTACGGATTTCCAAAGACAAATAACAATATAAACATCGAGGAACTTGATTTCATTGATGATCATAGATGAGTACATGTAATTTCAAAGATAAACATAAAGATACATGGATTAAAACTAAGATAGTTCAAACTAAAAACTAGTAAATCAAAGAAAATATAACTAGGAAGAAGTAGTTGAAGACGATGCTTTTCCACTAATCTTACGAAAGATCTTACCAAAGTACTTGTCTACTTTATTAGATAAGAGAAATGAATTTCTTAGAAAACGATCTATTGATTTTTGAGAAGTTCTTTGCTGGATAAATGAGATGGCATTTTGATACTTTCCAAAGAAGTATAATCCTCCTATTCCTGTTCATCCTCCTCCATTTCCATTTCTTTTCCTTCCTCTTCCTCCTCCTCTCTTATTTCATGCTTCTATTCCAAGCCGGTCTTTCCTTCTTTTCTACAAGTGTTTCATAAGGGAGAAATATGGGTGAAATTTGCATGAGAGAAATGTTGGCCTTTTGAAAAGTTTTCGAGAAATGATTCCTTCTCCTCTTAGGTAAACATCAAAATATGTGAATATTCTAGTGAGATACATACCATAAAAGATTATGTTCTCATGCCTAGGGATATTCTTAGAAACGAATTCATCTTAATAAATTACGAAAAATTTGTATTTGCTATAACCATAAATTGCAAAAAGTGCTTTGAAAACTTTTTGGGTCGGGTTATTAATTTCTCATCCTCGAAATTATGTTTTGCTGTAAAAGAAGACTCGGAATTCTTGCTTTAGGACACAAATTTTTGTTTCTAAACTCAAAATCATCATCACTTTCAAAAATATCATGAAGAACTAAACGATTTTGAATATCAGTTTTAAAAGTCGAAAGGTCCATACCACTAAATTTTTATCCAAGAATATTACCTAGAATTTCATAATCTAAAACAATTTGAGTGACTTTGACACTACTCTAAACTTCACCATCATTTCCTTCTTAAAAATTTCCTATCAAATTTGCATAAAACATTTTTACTAAATTTGAAAAACATACAAAATAATTTTGGAATGCATCAATCAAACCAAGGATATCATTTTAAACACAAAGATCATAAAGATCAGAAGTAGAAAAATCATCAAATTTGGCTAATCTTTCGAAAGAGACTTTTCTAAAAGAAACATATTCCATATAAGCTTCCATTGCATCTTTATCATAGAAGAGATAGCTCTTAGTATTCTTGAAAACCTTACGGATTTAGAAGTATTGCTTGAGGATGTCATTGATGAGCTGTTTGAAGAGATAAGAGAGATAATGGAATTTTGAATTTTGAAAAATGAAAGTGAAATGAATGGATGGAGATAGAATAATTAAATAGAGAATCAATACACATGTTTCTTTGGTCAATGGACACCTTTACAGGATATTGGAGTGGGTGAAAAGGTGGAGGGAATTTTAAATTTTGAATTTGAAACGTAATTTCAAATTCTGAATTCATGTGCATATGTCGACATATGGCTTGGGGATATGTCAACATACAGCCCATGAATTTCAAAATTAAGAGTTGAATAAATAATTTCTATTTGTTTGTATATATATAATGAACCTTTAATTAAAACTAATCTATATATTTGGTAAATAATTTTAAAAATAAAAAATATACATATATTTTATATTATTTTAATATTATATTATAAAAATAAAATTTATAAAATATTTAAAATATATATACACACTAGATTCATCTAATATTACTATTAAACTATAGATTATTCCTAATAATCAAAAGCGACAAAAAAATCCATTCAAAAACTAAAAATTTAAAATTTAAATGTGTAATTGTGTTACTAATATGTGAACTAACAATATTATTGGCCATTTAAACTTTTCAAAAATCAAAATTATAAATGCTTTGAAAACTAATGCTCTGATACCAAATGTTAGTTTGCGAAAGATGAATCTTAAGGGTAATTTCACACTAGAGGGGTGAATAGTATTTACTGATTTTTGTGAATCTTTTTGAATTCTTTTAAGATTATAATTAAACTATGAAAAATCAACAATCATAGATGCAAACACAGACAAATACAAATGCAGTTAAACTAAAAATTAAAGAGTTGGAGAGATCATACTAGGAATTTTTATACTGGTTCGGGTTATCCTACATCCAATCCTGTACAATTTCTTATGTCGATTTCTTTTCAAATATCAAAGTTAATACAATCTCGATTTTATGGCTACGAGATACACCCTCCAGATTTTTCGAGCTCTGGATACACACATTGGATTCAGATCAGACACCAACTCGCTCACTTGGATTCAAACGAGATGCTAAGCATAACCACTTGATTCAGGCGAGAAACAAGCACACCCACTTGGATTTCAGGGACACCAAGCACACCCAAGGGTATAAGAGTATGATTTGATATAGTTTACGAAATCAATTTCTTGATCTTGAGTATAAATGATCCTATAACCTCTTGAACGGTACTTTGATCATGATTTGAGTGAGAGAGATGAGAGAGGTCGGAGAGTAAGCAATAGAGAATCAAATCAATAGAGTTTGAATTTGATTCTGCTTGAATTTGAGAAGATTTTAAGTAGATTTTCTTTTAGAATTCAAGAGAGTAAAAGAGGAGAGAAAATATAAGAAAGTAGTTAACAAAAATTCATTTGGAAAACTCCTATTTATAGAGAAACAATAGTCATGTCCATTCATGACAGATGCGACGAAAAGACACTTTCATTCAAATTTGAATTTTGAAATTCTCGGCTTATATGTAGACATACATGATGGGGATATGCCGACATATTCTTTGTAATTTTGGAAACCATTAAAATAATTTTTTTGAAAATGTTAATTTTTGCAAAATATTTTTTTTAAATCAGGGAAAATTGTTCAATCACTACCGCTAAGCGGTTCCTGAACAGTAAACCTAGGAATAGACGGCTGGCCCGCCACAACAACTATTTCAAGCAAGCCAGACCTTTCGGTTGACATGGTGCAGGAGGTGGAAATCGAAGCTCAAACCTTCCATGAGTGAAGCGTATCGCCCCACCACCTGACCAAGCCCTGGACAAATTTTGCAAAATATTTTGATAGTTTATAAATCATTTAAACATAATTTATACACATTTATTCACAATAAATCTTAAGAAACTTTACAAAACTATTTTGAAATATTATAATACATATAAAGTATTTTAAATATGAATTTCTTTTTGAAAGGGTGTATATATTAAAAGTATAAGTGAATATATGTTTAAATCAAAGTTTAATAAATGTAAAAATATACTTTAAAGTACTATAAATTTACAAAACATAGAACTAAAACTATATCAAAGTTTAATAGATTAAAAGTATATAAAATACTTAAAAACTTAATTACTCAAACTATAATAATCTTGTAATCAAAATGTTAGGAATCATTTGAAGGCCATTTTCAAAAATTATTTTGAAAACATGGATTCTTTAAAATCATTTTTGAAATTCAAAATATTTGAATATCATTTAAAATTAGGGAAAAGATTTTAAAACCCTTTTGAAAAATAAAGAGAGATCAAATAAGTGCTATCAAAGTTTTAACAAGATAATCTATGAATCTATAACTTATCTGGATATATTGAATCTTTAATACTCATGAGTCTTCAATCTCTAACTCCTGAATCTATATGTCAGCCTGTTGAATCGTCTCTTGATACTGTACAATCTTTTAAATCAATATCTATCTGATGTCTTGCAGTATATACTTTATATAACTTGATAAAAACATTAGAATCTATATTTTATATAATATCATGTGGTTGTTGTCATCAAAACCAATCCCTAAGGTACTAACAGAGTCTACTAGAAATGAAAGAGTGTAATGCCCCCATGTCAAATAAATTGCGAATAGATAAACAAGATAAAGTCATCATTCGATCGCTACCTTCTTTACTTTATCTATAACCGGTGGTGCACTCGAGCTAGGTACCACGTCCAATGCATGTGATGTAACTATTGGGATAGAGATCTTCAAATGTGTTTGACACTCTTGCTTCATATGCCCAAACTGATTGCAATTATAGCACTTGACCTTTGAATAATCTGATTTGCATTCCTTAAAGAAATTCCCCTTCTTTCCACACTTCCTACAATGCATATCATGCTTCCTTATCATTTCTTTTGGTCCACCTCCCCTCTTACGTTGGTTTTGCTGCTTCCTTTTCCCTCTAGCCCTCTTGGTTTATTCTTCCTTGTCTTCCTCCTTAAGGATGACATTCAACAAGGCCATCTCCAATACACCCTCATATGTAGCACCCTTAGAAAGATGTCTCAGAGCTAAAGCTTGAAGAGGTGGGTTCAGCCCTTTAGCAAACTTCAAAGCCTTTTTATAAGGAGTATCGACTAGTCCCATCCCAAAACTTGCTAGCTTATTAAATTGATTGGTATATCTTTCACTAAAAAGTCTCCTTGTTTCAAATGAATAAACTATTCTAATTGCACACCTTCCTCTGCCCTTGAAGAAAATTTAACCACGAATCATCCCCAAAACACTCCCCAAGTGATCCCTCCTTCATCAATCTCAGCCTCATCTACCTCCCACCAACTAAGGCCTCACATGTGAATGCCATGTAGCTAACAGCCTCTCAACTCATCAGTCAGAACAATCAACCAAATATCCTCTCGCACGTATGGATCCATTTCCTTGAATCCATATATGATCTAGTCCCCACATATGGCTTTCCTTCAAGAGTCGCGAAATCCTTGCATAGCTTAGCAAAATCTATGGTGGTAGGTGGGTAGGTGGAAACTACACTTGTCTCCTTCTTTGTGGGTCCTCTAATGAGATTAAGCTTGGCATATCCCTTCTCCTGAAGATACCGATGGAACCAAATCGAAACCTTCACCTCTGGAAACTCAGCTGCATCACCTAAGCCTGAACCTGCAGGATTACTCATTTTCTTTCTATGAAATTTTAAGAATTGTATTAGCAACTTTTCACGGATGGTATAGGCAGGAACAAGAGATAATATAGGCAAGAATTAAAGGTAGCATAGGCACAAATAAGATAGATTACGAATTGTATAAAATCTTTGAAATGTTATTTTAGAAATTTTATCCATATACATATATATATTTTCAAAACCTACTTTTGAAAATTTTGGAAAACATTTTTAGAAAACATTTTAAAAAACCATTGTTCTCAAGAAATTTTCAAGTGCGTTCTCTCGATATGCTCCTAATTTCTAAGGAACTTTGAATCTATGCTCTGATACTAAATGTGACAACCTACACCTTCAGACACACTGATCCAAAACCTAGGGTGACTTCTAGACACGTGTCGTGCTAAGAAATACGAGCTATCGAGTTTTATAATATTACAGAGACTAAAACCATAGATATAATCTAAGATATACTACACTTTCAAAACTCACAGCGGAAGGAACAAAACATATAATACAGAAAAATATCCTAAAACATGGTCGTAGAAAATTAGTACGTAGTCAAATATATAGTACACAGAAATATCACTCCAAGTTTGATAAAGTGAATACAAAGTACTGATAAGATAGATAGGTACATGGAGAGTAAATATAACGACAAGCAACTCATGTGAAGGGCTCTCTTCTCCACGTACCAAGAATGGACCAATCACCTGCTGTCTTGTCCACTTGTGGTGGGAAAATGGAAAGGAAAAAGGGTGGGGTCAGATGAAAGTCTGGTGAATGAGTAAAAGTTTAATATATCATGATCGTGTATGGATAACTTTAATTCTACTCTAAGCGACCTAGGGTGTTCTACAAGTGCTCGTGCATTCTTAGGGTTTGATACTTAAGGGTTTCTGTCCAACATATACACCTACACTACAACTTGTGCAGGCTGCGACTAGGATCGAACTACAGATCAAACCTCAATGACCAATGATCGGCCGCCACTCTTAAAGTTACACAATATGGAAACGTCGCTACTAGGCCACTCGATGTGAATGCCCCGCTACTAGAGAAACTCGATATGGAAATACCACCAATAGGCTACTGTGGAAATACTTTCTCACTACTACCACTGCCACTAAGCTACCGGGAAATGAATTTTTCCCAAGCTATGGCCACACATAATCCAACTATGCATCGAGGGGGAACCCGCAATGCCGAGTCGCCAAAGTGTCTGATTGTCCACATACGTGTCCACCTCTCGATCGTAGTATACGCCTCTTATTGAACGTAATGGTTTCCATCATCTGAATGGTATCGTGTTGCATCAGTATCTGTGCACACCAAGATTGTCGTTGTGCCTTGCCCATATACTTCATCAAGCATCAGTCACTGCTGCGCATCCACCGTAGAACTTTCCTATGAGTGTCATTTGCAAAAAAAACACCCATGATCGAATAATCAACCCCACCATTAGGTAAAAAGCATTTACCTTACACCGCAACATCCTAACGTCGTCTCATAGGGAATTAGCTTCCCAATGAGTCTAACATACACACATAGACACAAAATAGGCCTATACAACAATTAATTATTTATATTAATTTTATTCATAATCTGGGCCTTAGGCTGAGGTTTAAATTTTGCAATTCAGGCTATAACTGGTCGAGCGCTACACCCTATTGGTTGACTGCTCAGAGTGAGCCGTAATATAAAAATTAGGGTTTATTCAATTTCAGATTCGATTATTAATTATCCGATTTTCGTACTTCGTTAGTTAATTAATTTCTGTTTTACAGTCAACCGTAAACAGTGACTAGTCCATATTCTCAATTCGTAGGTGTACACAATTTTAATTAGACTTGTTTTACTTGGGTTTAAATCAGGTTTATCAATTTACAGTAATTTCAATTTTATAATCCAGATTCCAGGTTTAACAGTTTTGTTTTACAGTTTAAATTTCTGCATCATTGATTAGACAGGACAGAATAAATTTAACTGTAATAATCATCATCCACCTTAGATCCAAGCTCTAACTTCGTTCTTTGCTCGTGAATCGCCACCGTAAGCTTCCTCCTTGTTGATCCAATATACTATTGTCTTATTGCTTTGATTTTGTTCTTTTAAAGGTACATTAAAAGTGGAGAGGAAGAATTTCGGAAATCTATAACTTTCTGGTGAATTTATTGTTAGTCTGGGTGTTAATTTATAGAGGTTAGGGACCACTTTGGAGAGTTGAACTTGCCCTAGAGAATCCTTGTTATCATCTCATGCACGCATCAAAAACTCGGGCACAATGGAAAATAATTTGGTCATCTCAATTGTTCAAACGACGCTCTAGAAATTTTGAAATGACGTGAATGGTCGACCCCCAATACCCCATGGTCGACCCCTACATGTCGACCATCAAACTCCAAGGGTAGATAGGTTATAGTTTAAATTTTGGGAAGTTGTTATTTTAAAGTATGTTCTATTTTTCAACCTTCGAACGTTCGTAACTTCTCCATAGTAACTCCGATTTTGAATTGTTATATATGAAAATTATTTAGAAAATCACTAGGAACGGAATGGTGCAAGTTTCTTGACTAAGTTCGGATGTTTGTAAAAATTTCATTTTAGCTCTTATTTTAAAAATAATTAATTTTCTTAATAAATTTTCTAGGAGTACAGAAGTATAATAAAAAAGTAACAAGGATAAAAAAATGAACGTAGAATGAAAAGTACAGCAGATAAAGAAAAAATGAATATAGATTTTTCTTTTCTTCATATATCTCTCACAAACTAATCTCAATAGATAAATATTATAAAGACTAATATACTTAGACATATGATATTGCTGAGTTGTCCCACACTAAACTTCTAAAAAATGCTGGTAAAATTACACTTATGTGAGTGGTTTACCTTTAGTAATTGTGGTTCCTTTTCTTTTACAATTGCGCATAGCCAAAACCTTAGCAATCTAAACTTAAATAAAATCTGAAATCTTTTGTTTAAATCTATGGATTATGATGTTGGTAATGTAAATCTAATGAAATCAAAAATAGGTAAACTCGAATTTTATCTTATTTTGAACTTTTTGTTAAAAGTTTGCATAATTTTGAATGAGTGACTGATTGGAAAAACTCATGGTTGCAACGTGTGATTTATGGATCAACTACGCAGAGGTGGTACGTGCTTAACTTGGTGAAATTACTAACGCTCGGCACCACGCACTATAAATGTATGATGTTATAAATGCACATGCTTGGCATACGTGGTTGATTTTTATTGGAATAACTTTTTACTATGTTGAAGAGTATAAAGGGAATGAATTATCAATAACACGTGTATACTCAGCAAAAGTACGAAAATAATTGTTTTATCGGTTTTGTTGGATCACTCGGCAACATTTTGGATACAAATAGAATTAATCCAGTATAAAAATAGAAACTATCAACCATTAACATATTACAAAATATTCAGAAAATTAAAAGATTTTGAGTTTAATTTATTATAGCCATTCAACACAGGTTTAATTATTGGGTAAATTTTATTTTGTATGAAAATAACTGAGTAAAAATATGTATTAGCCATTGTATTGAGATCATGGTAGAATATACTAAATATTTAATTATATAACTGTTCATATCTAACGTTTGAAAATTTTGAAAAATGACGTGTTTTGATTAAAATTATTTTACTTTATCCATCAATGGTTGTTGGGTGTATCATTATTTGATGTATCATATTTTCTGTGAGAACTAGTACATAAAACCTATTTAGGAACAAATACCTTGAAATCAAAGTATAATATACTGACACAAATGATAATCGTGTATTAAAAAAGAAAGCATGCAGCGCATAAACAAAGTTATATAAACTGCATTGCAGACTTGCAGTCAGTACCCGGCTGTCCAGAGTGCTGTCCAGAATGCTGCCGCTATCTATCCGGCTGTGCAGAGTGCTGCCGCTATCAACAGTGCAATAACAAATAAAGACTAAGAAGAAACAAACATTTTTTGTTGTCATATTTTTTATGCTGTGTTTGAAGATTCAGGATAGCTTTCACTTCATTTAAATACTAGTGTATCATTTCAATGTTCCTATGTGTGTGTATATATACATACATATATACACATATATATATACATATACACACACAAAGGAATATGTACATATCACTATATACATACACACGTATAGGAACATGTACATATCACTATATGCACACGTGGCGTGAAATCTGCACACACAACTCAATAAAGCTTAATCAATCATGTACATATCACTAAATGCACATGTGGCGTGATATGTGCACACACAACTCAATAAAGCTTAATCAATCAATTTATTGGTAAATTATTTCACTCAGCTATTTTGACTTAGATGTCGATTGGTTCTGCTTGTGTTTCTTAATCATTCTTTGACTGAGATGCGTTTTGGCTGGCCCTCACGTATATCCAAACGCCAGATCTATTAAACATTTACATTGTTGTAGTTATTCAAGGATTGAATTGATGCTCAATCTGTAACAGATGGTGATAGCTTCACTCCCACTCTCTGCAAAGTCCTAGCACATAATGATAACTTGTTTCGTTTTTCTATCATCTGGTTCACGCTTGCAAGTTAAAAAATACAAACAAATTAAAGTCCTATTGCGTTTTAAAGCCAAATATTTAGCCTGGAATAAATAGAGGACAAATTTTACAGAGTTCTAACCTGAACAGCACACAAATTTGAAGCTAAGAAGATCGCTTGAACAAAGGTTTGGATGGATTCAAACCAACTTTAAACATTCCCATTCTAATTATGACTTTAGGATCAAACTTGGGAAATATTTTAAGCATTCTTCAGGCCAATGTTGACACTTCGGACCTATATGAGTTGGTCTTCTAACTCATTCACCCACTAAGCCACTTTCGATCAATCTCGAGTTACCCGACTCATTTTTCTGAGCAACAACTCCAAGCTATCCTCTTCGCCTTGCACTACAACCAGCAATAACTTCAAGCCATCCTTTCATCGTCAACTTATTTCTTTGCTATAAGTCTAGTCTATGTGGTGGCATGCAAAATCCTACCTATAGTCGGTGAGAATTGGTTGTGACGCTTAGGAAATGGTTCCTATTGGCTGCTTCAGTTTTCCTAATCATGTTTTGCCACTGTCGTTAGCCTTCCTGACAATGGATGAACCAGTTCCGGCGCAAAACAAAAGTCATAGCGTTCGCACACCAATTACAAGTCCAAACAACCCCTTATATATTCCCAAGCATTTCATCGAACGACTAGAGCGCACATATTTAACTAATTATAAAAATATACATCAACTTTGTGATTATATCACTTTCCTTGTATGATTGGAAAAATTCAAATGTCATCTCCAAATTTTTTATAATTGATCTCTTTTCATATTTCATCAAATGAAATTTTTTAACTAGGACATAGTTTCGTTAATTTACTCATTTGTTCGAAAATTGTTATGGATGTATCAAATTTTTTTTTCCCTCCACTTAACACAAAAATCCACAACTGTCTTCGGAGTTTTGGTGGCTCAGGACCGAATTTTGACATTTTTTTCGACTATATCCGTCGAAAATGGTTTCGGACGAATCATCATCATATTTTTTTAATATTTTTCGATGGAGTGTGCTGAATTTCCCTTCGCACAAGATGTAAAACAGTAAATTGTTGATTCAGTGGAGTATCCATAACAATTTTTTCTAAGCGAAGTCCCTCTAAAGTTCGTCCCTACTTATCCAAAATTGATATCATTTTAACAACGCTCTTTAATTATAGAATCAATACTTAAATTTGAATGTTCATTTATTTAGAGTTAGACTATCTTTGAGGCTATCGAAATCTTTGTAAATATGCAAGGATTAGTGAATAAAAAGCCGAAGACAGACTCTTCAGCCTCTTCTTCATAATTTATTCTTCTTTCGTCCACAAATTTAATATGTTATCTGTTCCCCAAATTTAATAAGTCCTTTCATCATCAAATTTAACATCGTATCATAGCGATTTCTCCATGGGAAAATTTTATTTATACATTGTTCTTATTTCATTAATAATAGGTTCTAATAGAAGTGTGTGTACACATACGTATATATGGAGAATGATCGACTACACCTCATTTTTGCTACACCTGAAGTCCCCCTTGATTTCAACCACATGTTCCGATTTGAATAATCATATTGTCTCTCTTGCCACCTAGAGAGATAAAATATGATTATTTGAATCAGAACATGTGGTTGAAATTAGAAAGGATTTAAGATGTGGTGAGAATGACGTATAGCCGATCCTAGCCCTATATGCATGCGTGTGTGAAAAATCTATTAGGACACAAAATATAGATATAATTGGTGATACAATGGATCTCCACCATTGGATTTCCCTCGATAATCACCTCTCGTATAATAACAAAAAGATCCAATGCTTAAGATCTTTTGTGTCGTCAATTATGTTTTATTTTGTGTATGTGTTTGTGCAAACTTCAACAGTAATTGAATTATAGATTCATGAAATCCAAAGTGTCTTCACCCTTCAAGCTATTCGGGTAATATGGATCCTTTTGCAAATGTTGGCCAGTTAGTCTTTACTCTCAAATATTTCAATTAATCCAACTTTCAATAAGTCTTAGATTTTAGATAGTGATGCAATATACCACATTACCTAGTTCCATGTTATTTCCAACATCAGAATCATCCATTATAGTCTATATCCAGTGTCAACTGGGCTAAAGGTTTATTTGCTCCTATTTCTTCCGTGGGAAATATTCATTTAAACTTATAAAGAACAAAATCGAAAAAATAAAAATAAAAAGGCAAATGAAGCTGATTATTTCATTAAGCGGAAGAATGGTAACCTACCAAAATAATACAAAACTCAAATTTTGCATTAAGGTGCTTTAGCATGGATAATAAAGATCCACAAATCGTATATACCTCAAAAACTTTGATATTTGATGAATATGTATAAATAGAGTGTTGCTTATTGCACCACATTATAGTGTCTAGGTTATCCAGTTTCATGCCGCAGTATACTGCCGAATGAAATTTAGTTAGAAATTTTGTTTTTCTTTACGTCATTTGGTAGTTTGACGCCGCGAGTTACTTCACAGTCTTATATCACCGAATGAATTTTTTGGATAAAATGGAGTACGTCGTACGGTGCATTTAGTACCGCTCTTAAAATTATAATTAAAACAGTTATGCTAGCAAAAGGAGCAAAATTCCCTGCTTAGTAAGGAGCTAGACAAATGCTTTTATTCTTGTGGATACCACCATTTATTGCATTAAAATGCACACAGTACGCTAAATGCACCACATCATGGTACTGCGTAAATTATAAGTACCCATAATCATATTGCTTAATACAATATAGATATATTACTCAAAAACCACAAAACTTAAAGAAGAAAAATATTCTATAAAAGACTAAATCAAGTGGGAAACACAAGAGGAGCTTACCTCTATGATTTCAACTACACATTCCGATTTAAATAATATAGGTTATCTCTCTTGTCATCCCATTATATTATTTAATTCAGAATGTGTGGTTGAAATCGAAGTAGGGTAGAGGTGTAGCAAGAATGAGGTGTATCCGATCATTTCCCATACATACATACATATATATGTGTGTGTGCGCGTGTGTGCGTGTGTGTGTTTGTGTGTGTGTGTATGCATGCATGTATGTGTAGACATACATACATATATGTAAAGAACCTAATTTTGATTAACATTATTTAGGACATTTAATTAGTTAAATAAAATAAAATAATGTAAATGGTTAAGAGATAGAGATTTGTGCAAATAGAAGGTAGTTGTGCCAATTTAAACTAATGAACTAAGGGAACTAAAATGAAACAAGTAAGGAAGATAGATAAGGGCAAAGTAGGAATAAGTTATATTCATATACCCTAAACTCTCACGCCACTTCATTTTACACGTTCACAAACTAAAATCTAAACCAAAAGAGGCCGGCCACCATTAGGAGGAACCTAAAGGAAGAGAAGCAAGAATATAAAGAAGAAGCTTAATCAAATCCATTCAAGATCAAATCTCAAATTCTTAACAACAAGCTGAAGATGAGTAATAGGTTACATCTCATATTTTTGATAATTTTGGTTTCTAGAATCAGATCTGAATATTTTTGCAAAGTATATTGTCATGTTTTGAATGTTAGATAGATATATATGCTTGATGATGAATCATTCTCATTCATATTGATTTTTATGATAAGTTTTGATTTGAAAAACCTATCAAATGACATCCAAATGTCTTGCGATTTTAAAATATGGTCAGTAATGATATTTTAGAGAAGTGTTTCAAGTTTCATAATTTTTTGAATTAATATGGATTTCATATTAAGTTTTCAGTGAAGAAAATGGTTAATTGGGTTTAAAATCAATTACGGCTATTTTATATTAGCTTTGGGTTAGAAATTTATATATGTTGGAAAACATATTAAAAGTGATTTATGAAAATTTTTCCTATGTGTTTTATTAAGTATATAAAATTATTTGAGCTATGAGACTTAAATGTTTTATATGTTTAAAATAGGAGAAGAGTCAATTTGCTAAATGTTTTAAATAAATAATTACTGAATTCAGCAGCACTTTTAGAAAAGATTTTGGAAAAGAAATTGTCAAACAATTATATTATGACAAGTTGGCAAGTTGGTAGAAAAGAAATTACTTTATAAAGAAAGAAAATAGTTTTTGTAAGTTTTTGCTATTTCGCCACTATCGGCAGCAAGCTTTTAACTTCATGCTTCCGCCCTCGACCAAGTTGAAACTAATTCACATGGTATAATGCCTTAGTACGTAGTGAATTGGAGTAGGAAAAAAGCATAAAGTCGAAATAGTACTTTCGAAGCGGTCGAGACCTCATTTTACTTTCAAAAGGAAATACCGCTTGCTTGCTTTTTAAAGAATGCTTTCGAAAGAATTTAAAAATAGCTTTCGATAGAGGTTGTCGCCTCTTGTTTTGAACAAGCTTTCAACAGGGTCGAAGTATACGTTGTCACAATTCTACCTTTCGACCCTGTTGAGGCCATTGCCTTTAAACATGGTTTCGAAGGGGTGCTTTCACTTTTAAATAAGAGTTTCTTCTCCAATGCTTTTGAAATGGCTGGTGCCAAAGTCTTCCACTTTCTTTACTTAGGAAATTGCTTTCGAAAGAGTGATTTTGACTTAGTTATTTTGAGACCCTTTATTCTATTGAAAGAAAAACACATAAGTTTCGAATGAAATGGTTTATAATGGTTTCAAAACTATGTTCCACATGTTTTAACTTGAACCCAATGCTTTCGAAAGGTTTTTTCTAAGTAGTGTACTTTAATGGTTTTGAAAGGTAACTAACAAAGGTATATGATAAAGGTTTGAAGGGGAGGTTCCTTAGTATTTTCGAAAGGTATATGATAACGAAGAGGTTTCGAAGGGGAGATTCCCCAATGTTTTCGAAAGGTTTACCTTAATGTTTAAATGGAAGGTTTTCAATGTTTTCAAAAGGCATGTTTAAAGTGTTTTTACAAGAGGATGTTTAAGGTTTTATAAATCTTTCGAAAGAGATGTTTTCAATGTTTCGAAAGGTCTATAGTAAATGGTTTCAAAAGGTATGTTTTGGCCTTTTAGTCTAAGGTTATCAAGTAAAATAGTTTACTTGTATTGAAAGGGGTGCTTTCAATAGTTTCGATAGGAGTACTTCCAATGGTTTCGAAAGAGATTGTTTAAATATTTTAAACAAAGGTTTCAAATGTTTTCATCAACATTGTTTTGAGTAAAGCATATATCATGGCTAAGAGATTTGAGTAAAGCAAATGTTATGTTTTCCTTGTTTAAGTATGATTTGAATGGATTAAATCATTTGAAAAGGTTTTCGAGAAAAATTTAAATGGTAGTTAACCATAAGTAAAATGACTCAGGTATTTGTATACCAAATGGGACTAGTATAGGGTTGCGCCCTATGCATTAGGTATAGCCCCTAGCTAATTTTAGTCCAAAATTCCAGCATGAGTCACAGATAAGACTTAAAGATGGTTACACACAGAAAACAATATATATGTACAGAGAAGAATGATAGGTTATTGGTGAGCCCGAAAATCATTAGGATCAGGTGAACCTTGAAGAAGTAAATTAAGAATAGACCTTCCAGAAGTATGTCTGACAAGTGTTAGATAATTTGTTTATTTTTTTGGTAGGCCCGAGTCAGCCAAAGGTTAGCAGTTAGCCAAACAAAACTACATTTTTCAGATAGATGGTCCATTTATTAATTGTTTTTGAGCATATATGATATTGCTATTATTGATATAATCAGTTTGATTAACCAGTTTAGTTGCAAGATTTTGATTTGCAAAAAGATATGTTTTAAATGGATATTTGTAAGGGAAAACAGTTCCACTAAGCGGCATGGTCTCACTTAATATCATTAAATCGAGATGTAATAGTATTATTCACACTAGGCTTTATGTCTGACTCGAAGTTTATGTTTTTCCCCTTAAACTCTCGGGTGCTCAAAATTAATTTAAGTAGACTAAGAATTTTGATCTCTTTGGATCCTTTCTGAGCCTATCCACACTCTCTAGCGATGGGACCCAACGACAAGCAAGTTCATCCACTTACTCTTCGACATTGGGGCTTAATTCTTACAGTCATTGCCCTATCTCTTCGAATAGGACTACCATGACCAATATTAATCATCTTGTCCAACTGGATTTCAAAAATCAAATATTTAAATAAAAGCAAGCAAACAAACAAAAATCCTAACTATTTATCTCAAACATTCAACTTAGAGCATGCCAAGAGATCTATCGAGATTTCATACACGTGCGGTCTGAGGTTATCATTATCTTATCTATTCACCTCGGACATCCAACTCTGAGCTTTCCTAGAGACCAATCGAGTTTTCATACACATGTTAGCGGTCCAAGATTATAATTATCTTAATTATTCAAAATGGAAAGCAAAGCGTAGGAAACAAACCTAACTCCCATCCATCCCGATCATGGGATTTTGAATCTTGATATAGGTCGTCGGTTGTTCCTTGATGAATTTTTTGCAGATGGTGGCTGCTCCGGCTGTACCATCGTAGTTTGGTTTCTTACTTACTATCGCAGCTGGTTGCTCCAAATCAGTTATTCTATCAGATCACAAAGGTGTCGACACTCGTTCATTTCATATCCGTCCAGCTCATAGAAAATGCAAAACTTTCCAAGCCTTTTCTACCGATATGTGAGTTTCCTCTTGGTTGGTCTCCGATAAGGAATCTACCCCTTAATATATATATATATATATATATATATATATATATATATATATATATATATCCTATCCTAGGTTTCAATTAGGTCGGTGTAAAGAAGAGAACTTTGACTTGCTCTTTTTCCGTTTTGGTCCTTCGAAGTCATTTACAGCTTTTCGCTTCTCATTGTCTTTTCCATATCCTACTCCGGACTATCCTCTGTCATCCATAGCATTAGCACTAGTACTATCTACTTCAACATCCTCTTAATGCAGATACTTCTCAATGTTTGCGTCAAAATTGGTCACAAACCCTAAATACCGTGAAAGCACCAGTGTATGAACACAAACCAATGATATTCAAGCAAAAATATCAGATCTCAGCAAATATCAAACAGCAATTCAGAAATAATGAACAAAGACACAAGTTTTATAATGGTTCGGCTATTTCCGGCCTACGTCCACTCCAAAGTTTTATCCTTTTATTGAGTATTCTTGATGATTATAGATGATTACAACAGTAAATATGAAGAATTTCCAGTACAATAGCAGTATCGAAATGTAGAAATGAATCCAGCAGAGTCTGGACGTTCAATAGCCAAAAGATCATTTCTCTGTAGGCGTCAGGGTGCTATTTATAGGCGTTGGAGGCTGATATTGCGCTCAAACTTCGGGAGACTCCTTCTGGCACGTGAGTGGGCCCACGCGACCGACCCTACCAAGTTTCGACTCGATCTGTGATCGATACGAAGTGATTTTGTATCCATCAAAAAATGATCCAATCGAGCTGAAACTTGGCAGGAACATTCCTTACCTTGCATGCAAGCTGCTGTGAAAATTTCGTTGCATTTGGATCAGTGGATCTTGAGTTATGATCGATTCGAAATCGGGTTTTCCATTGGCTGTCGTCTTCGAACCCGCCAGTTCGAATCCATTACCTTCGACTCCATCTGAAGCACGCGCGTGCAATGACATGGCGCTATCTTCCCGGGTCGATTCGAATTATGCGGCGTGTTGACTCCACTTGGTGCGCCGAGTTGAACGCTTCCTTCCTTGGGACGCGCACGTATCCATGCTTCATGCTTGCACGTGTCCATCACTCCTTCATGTACTCAACTGTTCGCTCTCGTATCGATCGCAAAGGGAGTATTTCGTATCGATCCGATCGATAGGAAAATGTTGAATGCTATCGATACGAATGGAAGGCAAACAGATGGGTACGAAACCATGCACGATGATGGATACGAACGAAGCCTTACCTGATGGATACGAGCGAGGTTTTACCTGATGGATACGAAAATGTCAAAGTCCATCTGCTATCGATACGAGAGTATCGTTTCGAAGTACGCCACCTCTTCCATCCTGACCGATACGAAACCATGGAGCCGTGCCCATGCCTATCGATACGAACAGTATCGATTCGAAGCCCTTTATACTGCTCGTCCTTGGGATCGATACGAACACTATCGAGCCGAATCCAACACCTGACCGATGCGAACTTCACTGAGCCGAATCCATATCAATCGATACGAAGTGTATCGATTCGAAACATCATCTGATTGGTGCGAAGCCAATTGGTACGAACTCCTAAGTGCCTGATCGATACGAACTGTATCGATTCGAACCATCCTTGCGTGCCGATGGGTTCGAACAGTATGTTCTTCCTACCTTGCATCGATCATATCTCCTTCATACGAACTCCGATTAACCTGAAATTTGAAACATAGCCTTTCCTAATCCTTATCATCATCTCCAATCTATTTCGTCCCGATCGGAGCTCAGCCAAATTTTGACGTCATCTATTGTAGCCTTGCTTTCAATCGATCTCCAATCCCGATGTCCATCATTCCTTGCCAATTTGTTGATATTCCAGTTTTGACCAAAAAGTGGGATAGCACTTTGCCCCCCAAAACATGCCTTTTGATAAGAAGGCGTGTTTTGAATAGTTCTGATTCCAATATCCAAAGCCCATAGCCATATCGCCAGAGTATGTCATCCTTGACTGCTATGAGTTGATGTCCAATTCCAAATCTAATAACCAAAGCCTTAGCCAATCCCTTATCCATCCGAACTCGACAACGGAGTCCTAATCCATTCTTATCCAATAACCAATAACCGAATTCAGGACCTCTCCGGGTCGATATCTGAATCCATAACCTCTCCAGGCTCTTGCCAAGCGTAATCCACACTTGATGACCTTGGTCCAGTGTCCCTGGACGTTGATCTAACCTCTCCGGGTTCTTGTCAAGCGCAATCCACACCTGACGACCGTGGTCCAGTGTCCCTGGACGTTGAGCTAACCCTCCGGGTTCTTGCCAAGCGCAATCCACACCTGACGACCGTGGTCCAGTGTCCCTGGACGTTGTACAAAGCCATGGCTTAAGTCCTAAGCCGAATCCTGATCTCTCCGGACCCTTGTTGAGCATAGTCTATACTCAATGACCTAAAAATAACAATTGATAATACAGGGCCTAAGTCCTAGGCCGAATCCTGGTCACACCGGACCCTTGCCGAGCATAGTCCATACTCGACAACCTGAATGAGTCAATTTACCACGTTCGAGAAAAGTGACTCACCCCTTGCCAGGCATAATCCATACCCGACGACCGTTTATCAAAAACCAGATAAAAATCCAATTAAAATCCAATCCAAAATCCAAATCCAAAATCCAAATCCAAAATCCAAAACCGAAAACAATCATCCAAAGGAAAATCCAAATCAAAAAGCAAGCAAAAGCAGGAGCTCAATCCAAACTCCAAAACCAAATCCAAAAAGAAAAGCAGTGTTCAATCCAAAAGCAAAAGATAAATTTCACAAACCATAGCATTGCAGTTTATCATCATTCAGAGCATGCCTAGGGGCTATCTCCGTCCTCATACATGTGTAAATGACTTGGTTGCTTGCCAGTAGTTCGCTACTTATTTCACATTATCCTGATCAGTGGATGATCAATCGACCATCATTCCTGGGCCTCCCGCAATCGTGGCTTGAGGTAGGCGGCGGTTTCTCCTGCTCCGCCGTTGCATTCCGAGTTTCGACATATTGTGGCATCAGTCCCTTCCTGACATGCTCCTCGATTATATCCTTTAAATGTCTGCAACTGTTGGTGTCGTGTCCATCCAAATCATGGAAGAGACAATGCCTTCCTGATGTCCTCTCCTGTTCTGATGGTTCCCTCCTAGCCGGCCTTCTGTAGGGAAGGCGATTTCGAGTATCCTGGTATATCCGCTCCAGCGTCTCATTTAATCCTGTGTATGTGGAAAACTTCGGATCCTTCCATCGCTTCCTATCTTTTTCAGAATCATCTTCTAACTTCCTTTTTCCTTTGTCTTTATCCGAACCTTTGCTGGATGGTCCTCTCTCCTCAACTGCATTAACCTTTTTTAACTTTAGATCCATACTCGCATCTTCTTGCCGAAGGAACCTCTCTGCCTTGTGAAAGAACTCATCGAGATCCTATGGGGGATCTCTTATCAAAGATACCTTGAAATCCGAATCCTCCCTGACTCCTGATACTGCCGCCATCAAAACCATCGATGGATCAGGCCGATCCACCGAAGCAACCGCCGCACTGAATCGAGTTAGAAAAGCTCAAAGCGATTCATCCATCCTTTGCTTTACCGATGTCAATGTCATCACATTCTTCGGCCTCTTGACGTGAACCCGAAACTGTCCCAAAAACTTTTCTACCAATTCCCTTCAAGTCCTGATAGACCCTTCTCCCAGCTGCCTAAACCACATAGCAGCTAGGTCTGTCAAGTATAATGGAAAGCATCGTGCCATTACTTCCTTCGATGCCCCCAGCACCTCCATGTGTCTGGTGTACCACATCAAGTGATCAGTTGGATCTGCTTTGCCATCATATACCTCCACGCTAGGTAGCTTGAACTTAGGTGGATTTTGAGCCATCCTTATTTCCCGAGCGAACGGACTCTTGTTCACTCCTTCCAAGTCTCTATTGGTCAAACCACCTCGCACAGTTCTTCTAATGATCTCCACTAATCCAGTATTGTCTGTTAGGGGTTGCCCCCCATGCCCCCGAGGGAACTCCGGCACATGCTCTTCATGGGGCTCACTAGCAGCAATGTTAGTCCTGGCCTGTTGAACTCCTTCTAAAGGTCCTCCTGTGTTAGATCCTGTGGGCCCGCCCCCAAGCCCTTGTTGATTGCCTTCTGGCTCCGTACCCTGTCCTCCATTGGGTTCCACAACCCTAGTCTCCTATCCTGCATCCACAGCTGCTGTAGCTGTTCCTAAGTTCTGCGTCCCTACAACTCTCATCTGTTCAAAGAAAGTCTGCATCATTTCCTGTTGACTTTTCAACAATCTCTCCTGCAATGAATTTGCCATAGCCTTCATCTCATCCCGGGTTATGTAGATCAAAGCCTGTCCTTCCCCAGCTCCGGAGGATGCTTGTTGACTTCCTTCCTGTTGGCTTCTCTCAGCCCTTTGCCTTCTACTATTTTGCCTAGTCATTGTCCTCAAATCCAAACTCCTCAAACTTCTTCAAATCTGAACTTCAAATCCGATGTAGCGGGTGCTAGTCCTTTTCAGTGAAAGCACCAAAGTGTTTGTGCCAAAATTGGTTACAAACCCCAAATATCGTGAAAGCACCAGTGTATGAACACAAACCAATGATATTCAAGCAAAAATATCAGATCTCAGCAAATATCAAACAGCAATTCAGAAATAATGAACAAAGACACAAGTTTTATAGTGGTTCGGCTATTTCCGGCTTACGTCCACTCCAAAGTCTTATCCTTTTATTGATTATCCTTGATGATTACAGATGATTACAGCAGTAAATATGAAGAATTTCCAGTACAATAGCAGTATCGAAATGTAGAAATGAATCTGGCAGAGTCTGGACGTTCAATAGCCAAAAGATCCTTTCTCTGTAGGCTTTAAGGTGCTATTTATAGGCGTTAGAGGCTGATATTGTGCTCAAACTTCGGGAGACTCCTTTTGGCACGTGAGTGGGCCCACGCGACCGACCCCACCAAGTTTCGACTCGATCTGTGATCGATACGAAGTGATTTCGTATCCATCAAAAAATGATCCAGTCGAGCTGAAACTTGGCAGGAACTTTCCTTACCTTGCATGCAAGCTACCGTGAAAATTTCGTTTCATTTGGATCGGTGGATCTTGAGTTATGATCGATTCGAAATCGGGTTTTCTATTGGCTGTCGTCTTCGAACCCGCCAGTTCGAATCCATTACCTTCGACTCCATCTGAAGCACGCGCACGCAATGACGTGGCGCTATCCTCCCGGGTCGATTCGAATTATGCGGCGTGTTGACTCCACTTGGTGCGCCGAGTTGAGCGCTTCCTTCCTAGAGACGCGCACGTATCCACGCTTCATGCTTGCATGTGTCCATCACTCCTTCATGTACTCAACCGTTCGCTCTCGTATCGATCGCAAATGGAGTATTTCGTATCGATCCGATCAATACGAAAATGTTGAATGCTACCGATACGAATGGAAGGCAAACAGATAGGTACGAAACCATGCACGATGATGGATACGAACGAAGCCTTACCTGATGGATACGAGCGAGATTTTACCTGATGGATACGAAAATGTCAAAGTCCATCTGCTATCGATACGAGAGTATCGATTCGAAGTACGCCACCTCTTACCATCCTGACCGATACGAAACCATCGAGCCGTGCCCATGCTTATCGATACGAACAGTATCGATTCGAAGCCCTTTATCCTTCTCGTCCTTGGGATCGATACGAACACTATCGAGTCGAATCCAACACCTGATCGATGCGAACTTCACTGAGCCGAATCCATATCAATCGATACGAAGTGTATCGATTCGAACCATCATCTGATTGGTGCGAAGCCGATCGATACGAACTCCTAAGTGCCTGATCGATACGAATTGTATCGATTCGAACCATCCTTGCGTGCCGATGGGTTCGAACAGTATGTTCTTCCTACCTTACATCGATCATATATCTTTCATACGAACTCCGATTAACTTGAAATTTGAAACGTAGCCTTTCCTAATCCTTATCATCATCTCCAATCAATTTCGTCCCGATCGGAGCTCAACCAAATTTTGACATCATCGATTGTAGCCTTGCTTTCAATCGATCTCCAATCCCAATGTCCATCATTCCTTGTCAATTTGTTGATATTTCAGTTTTGACCAAAAAGTGGGATAGCATTCAACTTCATGGTTAAACTCCGTAATATCCATTGGTGGATCCCTTTCTGATGCAATCTTGAAGTCGGTCTTGCTTGTGACTCAAGACACTGCCATCATCAGGATTATCGATGGACCCGGCTTACCTACTACGGTGGCTACCATATTAAATTTTGTTAGATAGCATCTTAAGGTCTCTTCGAGCCTTTGCTTTACGATGGATAGCGTCATCACATTCTTTTGTTGAGAGATATGAACTCTGAACTGTTTTAAGAACCTATTCACCAACTCAGATTGCATTATTATGGACTCATTCTCCAGCTGTCTGAACCACATCGCCGCTATATAAAAGGAAGCACTGTCCCATCACCTATTCAGAAGCATCCAACACCTCCATATGTCGGATGTATCTCATTAGATGAACCGTCGGATTTGTCTACATATCATACATTTCTAACATCGAAAGTTTGAAATCGGGAGGATTCCTCGTATTTCGAATGTTAAAGGTAAATGGATTACTATTTACATCCTCCAAACTCTGGTCTGGGGGTCCACCCCTCATTATTCTTCTTACCAACTCAGCTATCTGGTTGTTGCCATCCAACGAAGGTCTTCGATCGATAGCTGCATTCTATCCCCCTCTTGTGAGGGAACTCTTGCACATACTCCTCTGGCTGCATGCTCGCGTTATGATCTGCACCTCTGGCTTTATTTTGCCTTCCTTTCCTATGGAGAAAATCTAGTACATACACTTACGGTTGCGATAGATTTGCATTCTGACTTGTATTTCTGGCTCCAGCACAGTCCGTCCTTGGCATCCCAGCTCATCCTAAGCTTGAACCAACATTGCTCTCTCTCGGTGCTAAGAGGATTGTGTTCATTACCGACAGGTCCTGTTCTTGATGGAATTGTTCCAACTTGCTCCGCTTCGATTCCAGATTCTCCAGTATTAGTTCATGGTCCTTGTTTCTGAATTCCAATAGCTCTAACTATTTCTTGTTGTCCTAACCTTTGGAAAAACCCATCAGCATTTTGTGTTGTCGAGTTATTAATCCATCTTGCATCTCCTTCATCATTTTCTCTTTCTCTTCTTTGGTCACGTAGATAGATTGATTGAAATCAGTGATACCTCTTGGCTATCCCCATGCTTTGGATAACTTCCCCCAATCATAGATTGAGTGTTAGGCGTCTTCAAACCCCAGATTCAAGCTTTTGATTGTGAAATCTAGCTCGTTCTCAGTGAAAGCACTAAAATGTTGATGTTAAAATGACACCAATATCCAAGTATCAGATGAAGTAGAGAGATCTAGCGGAAAATGATAGAAAATAGTAGTAAACTAAAGAACACACCTGAATTTTTATAGTGGTTTCACGAATTCTCTGGCCTACGTCCACTCTAATCTTTATTATTAGTTGTTTTCTCTCCAGATTACAATTAATTTTATTAGATCTGACCACAATATAATAGATCTCAGATTTATAATAAAGTTTGTAGAGTATATTTGGTGAAGGAGATAAGTGTGAAGAAGATGCAGAGCGTGAATCTCATATTCAATTGCTATAGGGTTGGTATTTATAGAGAATTTTGTTAGTAGACTCGCCAGTGCACAATTTGCATAATTTCGACTGAGTGATTGATTGGAAAATTTCGTAGTTGCAGCGTATGACTTATAGATCAACTGCACAGAGGAGGTGTGTGATTAGCATAGTGAAATTACTAAGATTAGTTGCCACACACTATAACTACATGATAGGTTATAAATCCACACGTTTGGCCTACGTGGTTGATTTTTTATTGGAATGACTTTTACTATGTTAAGGGTACAACGGGAAGGAGTAATCAATAGTACGTGTATAAAGGGAATGATATTATATTGTGCGTAAAATTTCTCGTGATGGCTTGAAAAGTACAGAAGTGCATAATTACTGTTGTATAGCAACCATATAACATATGTAGCACTAAATGCCTATTAACTTTTTGCTGTGAAAATGATTATTTTATTTATAGCTTGCCCCTGTATCATACAATGAAAATGCTCAAACACATATTACAATACCATAGTCTTCATCGATACTATGTCAAAATCAGCTTTTGCTACTCTCTAAGACCAAAAAAGAACTCGTTAAACCATCTCCTCTACTCAAACTATTTACTCTCTCTAACAAAGTAAATCTTAGAATCTTCTTTTTTCCTCTCAAATTATTTTGCTAGAATGGACCTAATGCCACGGTTACGGCCGGGATTGGAAACCGTGGTAAAAATATAAAAATATGTTTTAAGCGTTATATTGAAATTACGGTAGAATATACATAATATTTAATTATATAATTGCTCATATCTGTTGTTTGAAAATTTTGAAAAATAACGTGATTGACTTAAATTCTCTTACTTTATCCATCAACATAGTTTTTGGGTGTATCATTAATTGATGAATCGTATTTACAGTGAGAAAAGTACAAAAAAACCTATTTAGGAACAGATACGAATATATATACTGACATAAATGATAGATGGATATATGGAGATCATCGAGTATTAAAAAAGAAAGCAAGCAGCGCATAAACAAAGTTTATATAATGCAGCAGGTTGAAGGATCTTTGTTATTCAACTGATGAAAGCAAAACAAAGGGAGATTACAAAGAATCAACGGCGGACGCACAAGAACACAAGTAGTTTATCAAACCGACCGTAGGCAGGTTTGTCTATTTCCACTGGCCAAAATCAATTTTCCTGAAGTCAAAAAAACATGCTACATGTTTTGCTTTGTTTCCCTATTTTCCTCCTTATGTTTTGCGTTTCAAAATATCTATCCACCTTTCTTCTAATTTCAAATATCAAATCTTGGTGCGTTTCCCTATTTTTCTCTTTTTGTTTTGCGTTTCAAAATATCTATCCACCTTCCTTCTAATTTCAAAATTCAAAATATCTATCCACTTTTCATTTCATGGTATGGTTTAAGATTTCTGCAATCTCAAATTACTTACAAACCGTATGCAATAAAGATTTCTAATTTCAAATTAGAATTTCAATTTATTTTATTTAAATGCACTTAATTTTTTATCAAATTTGCAATAAAGAAAAAAAAAAAAAAAACGTTTTTCTTTCATATTAAATATCACAACGGTCGATTTCCTCACGGTACGGTTATACTAGTTACAGTGAAAACAACTAAAGATCGATCCGTGATGTGCAGTGTAGTGTGATGCACACACCAATAGAAACGGCATATATGAAACAACAACACTCTGCATCGCATTCATCGCTTGAATTGACGCAAGGAAACCCACATGCGCATTCGAGGCTCCAGCAGCAGCCTCGCAATCTGCAACAGTTTTTCATTGTGATTCCATGACTTGGATAGCGTGGACAACATTCGTAATTATATCTTCCCTTCAACTAATTTACTTGCGAAGGCAGGAGGATCTTTGTATTTGTATCTTTCTCAGCTGCCGACCCGGGTGCCCAGACTGCTGCCGCTATAAACACTGCAATAACAAACAAAGACGAAGACGAAACAAACTTTTTGGTTCTCATATTTTTGACGTTGTATTTGAAGATTCAGAATAGCTTCCACTTCATTTAAATACTAGTGCACCAGTTAGATTTTCCTACATGATATTTGTTCCTGTATATATCACTAAGACTACACGTGGCGTGAACGGTGCACACGGCACATTTTAATAAACCTTCTTTGATATCTCTATATTTTAACCTGATGAGCTATAGCAACATATAGCGCGACATGACTTTTAATAAAGTTTTGTTTGTGTTTCTTAACTATTATTTGACTTAGATGTGTTTTCGCTGGCTCTCATGTATATCCAATCTCCAGATTTATAAAATATTTACTTTTTTCTTTTTTCTTTTTTCTTTTTTGGTTACTCAAGGATTGAATTGATGTTCAATCTACAACACAAGCGGATAATTTCATTTCCACTCTCTGCAGAAGTTTAAATATATGGACAACGTCCGACTTCTTTCGTTTTTTATTATCTTGTTTACACTTACAAGCTACAAAATATAATCGAACCACTGCTATTTTATAAGATAAACTGGATAAATTGGCGTTGAACATTGTTAAATATATAGAAAATAAACTCGAATTTTGAGTTTTAAAAGTAGGATTGAAGGTCTTAATCAGTGTAAAATAGGTCGTGCCCTCTTTACTTCTGTTAGCACCAACATCCCAAAACAAATGAAAGCAACAAAAATGTACAGATACGATGAAATAAACGTAAAATCGGTAAAAAGAATAATTTTTATAATGGCTTGGAAAAATATTTCGAACCATGTCCATTTTTATCTTTGTTAATGGTTGTTTTCTTTCCAGATTAGAATGAATTCAATTAGATCTGACCACAATTTAATGGATCTCAGATTTAAGAGTATTCGAAGTTTTTGAAGTATTTGGTGAAGAAGAAGACAGAAGAGTGCGCCAAATTTTTTAAAGCTATAGGTGTTGTATTTATAAGTAAACCGTCTAGCAGAACGAGAGTCCCGCGAAATATCAAGTCCAAGATCTAGATCCGAGTATGTAGGGGTAAGTAACTGAGCCTAATTACCAGTAAAAAAACCTCAGTATCGAGTGCTTTGATCGGTACCGAACGGGTTTTCTTAGGAAAACTTCTCTTTTTTTTTTCATTGTTCTTCTATCTCCGATATGTGTGTTCCGAACATTTTTTCCTTTTGATTGGGTTGTTTCTGAGAGGTCCTGATACAGCATGTACTTGTACCTTGTCCTCTTTTCTTCCTAAAATCTTCAGAATTGTTCTACTATTCCTTGAGAAAAGCACTTCATGACAATCAGTAATGCCGGTACTCCTTGTAAAAGAGTTTGAAGGTGCACTGGAGGAAAAACATCTCCCTACCGAGAGGAAGTACTCGATACTAAGTGGTTTCCTTTGGTCCAATCCCTTTGCATTTTCTTGAGTTACTTCATAACATCATTTTTTAATGTTTCCAAAATCCTTCAATCATTTCTTCATCGTTTGTTCGTCCAATTCATTCATTTAATCCGCTCAAAGACTGTAGAAAATTTGGTTAGAACACTTGCCCTCAAAGTACGCTTTATGAATGTAACTTGTGCTTCGCTCAAGAACAAGCTTTTGCAATAGTCGACTTTTGTGGCAGTCAAGCTTTTTGGTTATCCATCAATTCAAGTTGTGGTGAATCATCAAATTTCTTGGATTCTCCTGCAAAATCCATAGTCGTTCCAGACCGTCATAGCTAAGGACTCTAGTCCTTGCTTAAGTGTTAGCCATAATCAACCTTTTTTCATCCGAAATTATCCTATCGTATATCAAAATCATTCAGTGTTCATCCGAGATTTATCTATTTCAGTCTGATTACAAGGTGTTCAAATCCTAAGATCAAATCAACGTCCACCCTAGGATCCGATCTCACCGGATCATTTATCATCCAAATTAGGGTTCGATCTCCGCAGACCGTTTGTCACCGAAACTAGAGTTTAATCTCTCCAGATCGTTTAGCATCCAATTTTGGATTTGATCATTATGGGTCGCTTATCTTCCAATTTATGATTCGATCTCTCCGAATTGTTTAACATTCAATATATGGTTCGATCTCTTTAGATCATTGTTGAGTCTAATCCGCTCCCTCTTTGGTAAGGGGACTCGATGTCCAAGCAAGTCCATCCACTTACTCTCTGATAAGATAACTTACTTTCATGTACAAGTCCTTCCACTCGCTCTCCAGTAAGGAAACTTGCACCTTATGGTTGTCGCCCCGTCTCTCAGAATGGGACTACCATGTTCAATCAATATCAGTCATCACGTTCAAATGGTTTATAAAATCCTATTTAATTTCAGTGGGTTATCAATCTCTATTGGTGTTTGCTAATTGGTGTAAGTCATCACTGATGAAGCCGAAGTCAGAGCATCATGCAAATATCAAAATATCTAATCCTATCAAGGATCACCTTCAGACTTCCAACTCAAAGCATACCTAGGAACCGATCAGGATCCTGTACATATGTAAGCAGTCTGGTAGTAATATTGCATCATTTAGTAAAACAAAAGGCGAGATAAGAGAATCGAACCTAACTCCAATCCATCTCGATTATGGGGTTATCATCCAATAGAAGTGTCTGATCCATACTTCATTTTGTCTTCATTCCTATGGTGAGCTTCTAGTTCCAGTTCCTACTATTATGCATTCGCATTCTGATGTATCTCTCTGGCTTTAGCATCACCCATTCCAAGCACTAGATCTCATCCTAGAGCCAAATCGACCATGCCCACGAGTAAATCCATCGCGGTACCAACCTATTTTGGTCTTGGGGCCATTGTTCTATTTTTCTCTTCTCCAACTCCAGATGCTTCTGCAATGGTTTTGGTTCTTGGTTTTGAATTCTAACCACTCCGGCTGTTCCCTGCTATCCCATCATTCAGAAAAATCCCTCCAGCATTTCCTACTGTCGAGTCATTATTCCATTTTGCATCTCTTTCATCATTCTTTTTATCTCGTCTCTAGTTACGTAGATGGATTGACTAGAATTGAGGACACCTCCTTGTTATCCTCATGCTCTGGTTGACTCGCTCTAACCATAGATTTGGTGTTAGGCCTCTTCATCTCTTTCAAACTTTAGATCCAAGCTTAGGTTGTCAAATTCAGCTCTTTCTCAATGAAGCACCAAATATGTTTGCACCAAAAATGGCACAAACGCTCTAGAAGAAATTTAAAGCATAAAGAATATATAGATCTATCAGTCGAAAAAAACACAATTTCTATAGTGGTTCGAATAATACTCCGGCCTACGTCCACTTTAATCTTTGTTTTTAATTGTTTTTTCTTTGTATTACAATGAATCCCATTAGATCCGACCACACTATATAGATCTTTGATTTAAGAGTATTTGGAGTTTTTGGAGTATTTGTGGAAGAAGAAGATAGAAGATATATCCAAGTGCTAAAAAGGTCCTTTTTTGAAGCTATAGGCACCGTATTTATAGAGAAACCGTCGAATAGAACTACAGGCCCATAAAATATCAAGTGCAGATCTAGATTCAAGTATGCAGGAGTAAGTAACCGGGCCAAGTTACTAGATCCTCTCCTCCTTTTTTCCATTGGCCTTCTATCTTCGATTTATTGTTTTTCGAACACTATTCTCTTGAGATTAGGCTGTTTTTAAGAGGTTTTGATACTCCTTGTACTTGTTTGCTTTTGTTTAGAAAATCCTTAGAGTTGTTTTTCTATTCCTTGAGAAAATCACTCCATGATAATCACTCAGGCCAATTCTCCATGTACAAGAGTTTTGGAGGGACCACATGAAGAAAAAAGCTCTTGGTATCGAGAGGAAATGCTCATTACCAAGTGGTTTTCTTTGCTCTAATCCCTTGCAATTACTTGAGTTACTTCATAACATCATTCTTTTGATGTTTCCAAACTGCCTGGGTCATTTCTTCATCTTTTGTTTATCCAATTTGCTCATTTAAGTCTATTCGAAGACTGTGGAAAATTTGGTTATAACATTTGCCCCTCTAAAGTACGCCTTGTGAATGCGAGGAACTCTTCGGTCAAGAATAAATTTTTGTAATAGTCGACTTCTGGCAGTCCATCTTTCCAACTATCCATCAATTCTATTTGTGGTGAATCATCTCGTTTCTTTGGAATCTCCTGCAAAGCCATAGTCATTCCAAACCGTAATGGCTAAGGACTTTAGTCCTTCCTTAAGTGTTAGCTATGTATCATAATCAGTCTGTTTTCATCTGAGTCTACATATCGTGTGTCAAACTCGTCCCATGTTCCTTCGGGATTTATCTATTTTAGTCTGATTATAAGACGTTCAAATTCTAAGCTCAAGTCAAGGTCGACTCTATGGTCTAATCTTGTTGGAATGTTTATCATCCAAACTGCGGTTCGATCACTTCAGATTGTTTATCACCCAAATAAGGGTTTGATCTTTCCAAATCATTTAACATCAAAACTTGGGTTCGAACTCTTTAGATCCTTTAACATCTAATCTAAGGTTCGATCTCTCTGGATCGTTTAACATACATTCTAAAGTTCGATCTCTTCGAATCCTTTCTGAGTCCAATCGGCTTACTATATCCCGCAAGGGAGCTTAACACCCAAGCCTGTCCATCCTCTTGCTCTTCGGTAAAGAGAATTACTTTCCTGCACAAGTCCTCTCACTCACCCTCCAATAAGAGAACTTGTACCTTATGGCCATCGCCCCGTGTCTACGGATGGGACTACCATGTAAATCAATATCAATCATCTCGTTCAAGTGGTTTAAAAAATCCTAATTAGTTTTAGGAGGTCATCAATCTCTGTAGGTGTTTCCTAATTGGTGTTGGTCATCAGTCATGAAACCTAAGTCAGAGCATTTAGCAAACATCAACATATCTAATCCTATCAAGTATCACCTTCAAACTTTTAACTCAAAGTGTACCTAAGGACCAATCAAGATCTTATACAGGTGTAAGCAATCTGATAGTAATATTGCATCTTTTAATTAAAACAAACAGTGAGGTAAGGGAATCGAACTCGACTCCAATCCATCTCGATTATAGGGTATCATCCAATGGAAGTCTCCGAACTGTAACTTTATTCTGCCCCTCCTACCATTCTTATGCTGAGCTTTTGGTTCCAACTCCTACTGTAGGGGTGAGCAAACTTTGGTTAAACCAAATAAACAACCAAACTAGTTTATTTTGATCGGTTTGGTTTGGTTTGGTTTTGAAACTAGATTGGTTTATAACCGACCCGTAAAAAATTAGTTCAGTTATCTGTTTAATCAAATTAACTGAAATTCTATTATATTATCAAATTTACCAATGTTATAATGGTTTTTAGATAAATTTAGTAGCGTAAATAGAATTTATTTACCATTTATGTGTCAAAATTACTGTTATAAAGCGTAAAAATATTACATAAGAACTTCAGTAATATATTTATGTTTTATATTAAAGTATAATGAATATTCCAAACATAAAATGTGAATAAATTTTTATTTGGTTAAACTGGATAACCAACAAAACTTAATTCGGTTGGTTCTGATTTTTTTTCATTTGTTTTAGTTTGGTTTAACAATTTTCACTTTCAGACTAACCGAACCAACCAAAGGCTCAGCCCTAGTTGTGCTTTTGCATTTCAGTCTGCCTCTTTGGTAATAGCATCGACTGTACTTGACATTAGAGCTCATTATAAATCCAAATCAATCATGTCCTCAAGTAAATTCATCTCGGTACCCAACTGATTTAGGTCAGTACCAACCTGCTCTGGTCATGGGGGCAGTTTTTTAGTTTGCTCTGCTCTAACTCCAGATGCTCCTACATTAGTTTCTGCTCTTTGGTTTGAAATTACCGCCACTCCGACTGTTCCTTTCTATTCCATCCTTTTGAAAAATCCCTCTAGCATTACTTTTTGTCGAGCCATTATTCCATATTGTATCTCTTTTATCATTCTCTTCATTTCCTCTTTGGTCATGTGGATGAATTGATTAGCACTTAAGGACACTTCTTTGCTACTCCCAATGCTCTGGTTGGCTTCCTTCAACCATAGACATGGTGTTAGGCTTCTTTGTCTCTTCCAAACTTTAAATCCAATCTTAAGGTTGTTAAATCTAGCTCTCTCTTAATGAAAGCACTAAAAACATTTGCACCAAAAAAGGCACAAACACCATAGAATCACTTGAAAGCATAAAAATGTATATATCTAATAAAATAAACGTAAAAGCAGTAGAAAAGACATAATTTTTATAGGGTTCAACAAATACCCCGACATACGTCCATTTTAATCTTTATTATTG
Source organism: Allium cepa (assembly GCA_030765085.1). Taxonomy (NCBI): domain Eukaryota; kingdom Viridiplantae; phylum Streptophyta; class Magnoliopsida; order Asparagales; family Amaryllidaceae; genus Allium; species Allium cepa. The sequence continues at coordinate 497,635,219 of CM060929.1, forward strand.
ATTTTTTTTTCGGATTACAATGAATTCAATAGATCTGACCACAATCTAATGGATCTTAGGTTTAGAATATTTGAATTTTTTGGAGATTTAGGGAAGAAGAAGATAGAAGAGAAATTCAAGTGCCAAAAAAGTCCTTCTAAAGCTATATGTGATATATTTATAGGGAACCACCCAGGAAAATAGGAGATTCGCGAACTATCAAGTCTAGATCTAGATCATAGTATGCAAGAATAAGTAACTGGGCCAAATTACCAATAAAAAACTAGTACTGAGTGGTTCTGATGGGTATCGACCGGTCTTTTCCGTGGGAACCTCTCCTCTTTTTTTCCATTGACCTTTTATCTCCGATCCGTTGTATTTCGAACACTTTTCCCCTAAGATTGAGTTGTTTTTAGAGAGGTTCTGATATCGCTTATACTTATCTGCCTTTCTTTAGAAATTCATTAGAGTTATTCTTCTATTCCTTAAGAAAAGTACTGTAGACAATCACTCAGGCCAATGCTACATGTATAAGAATTTTGGGGGCCCATGTCGAGAAAAAAGATCTTGGTACTGATTTTCTTTGCTCCAATCCCTTTGTAATTTATTGAATCGCTTCATATCATCATTCTTTTGATGTTTCCAAAGTCTTTAGCTATTTTTTCATCGTTTTTTTGCCTAATTCGCTCGTTAAATCCGTTCGAAGAATGTGGAAAATTTGGTTATAATAACTTATTTACTATGTTTATGTTTATATACTTTTTCTTGTTGGCATATGTTTGAACTTTTTTTTGCTATAGGTTTGGAAATTTTGGTTCCAATACTGCGCTACAATATGCAAAAGAGATACTAGGACGTAATTTAGAAGTGTGCATTTAATAAGTAAAAATTGGATTGCGTACACATGTAGGGGCAGGGTTGTACTGCGCTAAGGGAGGGTGTGAATGATACCTAATAAAAGATAATTAGGTTGGACTCAAGGGGAGACCAGGAGTATTAAGGGGAAAGAACTCATACCTAAGGGATAGAGTTAGAAGGGCTACTGACGCTGAGTGGGTACGCTCACTTAACTAGAGAATGTGGGGAGAGACATTCAACTTTCAGGGGTTGTGGTTGGGCATTCCAAGCTTTCCAAAGTAAACAAATATTTAGAGACTGCATGTGAATTTATTTTTGCAGTCGACTACGATGGGGTTGTTCCAAGTATTTTAAAATTAAGTAAATACATAGGAACTACGGTGGGAGTATTCCAAGTAGTATAAAATGAAATAACCACACTAAGACTACTATCGGGTTATTCTAAGCTGTTTAAATTTAAATAAATTAAAAGGATACTGTAGGTGGATGGTTCTAGGTAGTTTTAGATTAAAAAAAAGCCAAAATGGAGCATAGAGGGTATTGCACTAGGACACAATAATAGATGTGAATAATATATTAAAGAATAATCTAAGAATGGATGTGAATAATAGATGTGAACTTACTAGGGACTGTGTAGGGGGCGCAATAGCAGATAGGAATAACATCTTAAAGAATAACCTAAAAACAGTAGCTAAGTAGGCACTGTGCCATGGGCATAGTAGTAAACAAGAACCGATTAAGAATGTAATATACGAGGTGCATTAGTAAATAAGAACAACTACTGTAGTATATATGATTATTTTACTTATGATGTTTTGGATAGTGAAGAGGAAACCCATTCCGTGCAGTACGGCTTAGTCTCAGTATGTGTTGATTTTGGGTAAGTATTATTCACATCAGACTTTATGGCTTATCCATGTTTTTATTATTGTTTTCTCCATAAACTCATTGGTACTCATTTGATTAGGTTGAATTTATGGAAGTAGGCAGGTTAATAATAAGAGCCATAGTACGCAGACCGAAGATAGAGAAGAAGGCTTTGTTAGTTAATAAAGTCATTTCCACTTTTTGAGGGAGTTCGGGCAGCATCTTCATATATTAATCTATATCTTTATTGTGTTATTGTCTATTCTTATTTGACCCCCACATAGGCACGACTTTAGGAGTTAATGTTGTTAAAAATTGTATGTAATGAATATCAAGTATATTTCTCTGAATTGAAAACATTTAGTCGTTCTATTTACTTAGTCTATTTTTGAATATGTTGAACTCACTTCTGTCACTAGAAGATAATTTTGGTAAAGACTACAGCATCATCGGCATTCATCTTTGAGTCTCGAAGTGGGGGATGTCACACGTCATATATGAATTATACCCTTAACTTACATCGTATTCTAAAAACATCCATCAACCTAAAACTTACACAATTCTCTATGTGGCTCTCTCTTTCCAAGTTCTCTTGCCGTATGCTATAATTATATAAGATTTTTTCAACAACTTTCTATTTCACATATGATATATTTTTTGAAAACTTTTCTAAGTGTCGAATTCTTCGGAGCAGTCTTCTTTGTATGGAGAGTGATCCGACAAATTAAAGCACAATATAATCACAATAAATATACATCCCAACCATGGGGCATCTCGAAACATGAAAAAACAATATAATATCAAGTCATATATCCATATAGCATAAAAACGTACCATTTTATTAGCATTTAAGCAAACCATTTTACTTTTATACGAGCAAAAGCGAGCCAACGTTGCCAAATTGTCCAAATATGCTCCAAGAGTACCTATTCTCAACATAATTTAAACAATAGTTGCATATATAAATAAGTATGATAACATGCATCCATTTACTATAAAAGCGACATCACACCTTTGTTTAAGCCACCTTTGACCTGTGCAGTTAAATCGCTCGGCAGATTCAATGCGGCGGAGGTGCAAAAAGTCATAGCGGGGATACAGCCTAGCGGGATGTAGCGGATGACTCTGGAATAATATATAAAACAAGTATTTAATGTTTTTACAAATACATAAATGGTAATTAAATGAAAAATTAACATTCAATTGAATTATAATTAATATGTATATAATTTTAAATAAAAACATGTGTGAATATACTGTATATAAATGTAAAACTATTATATAACATAATTGAATTTAGTAAAATATTAAAGTATTTTCGTTTCTACAAATATATTAAAAATTCACTTAAATAAATAAATTTTATAATTTTTTTAATGTATAAATGTCATTTTGCAATTCATTTCTCTTAAATAAGATATAGCGGAAATATTAGAATATAGTGAGAATAATGGGATATAGCGAGAAATAGCGGGGCTTAAAGCGAAAAGGTCATTTTTGAGGCTATACGGAAAAATCATAGCGGTAAAAGTACGTTATGAGATATACTGGGTTATAACGGGGTAATAGCTGGGCATTGACATCAAGGCTTTCGACAAACTTGCAAAGGTGAAAAACATAAATTATGGATGAATTTCAAAAGTAAAGTTGTTACCTAGTGTTATAGCTTTCGAAAAAATTTTCAAATTACAAAAATGCCAACTGCAACTCGAGTTATGACGGTTTTTCTATAGGTAGCAAAGTCTGAAGTGGAGATACAAGCGTAGGCCCACTTAATAAACCTGCATTTTTAGCCTAGAAAATGAAAAAAATCGTGAAACGTAAGCAAAAATTGTTGCGCATGTTATTAGCTTTCCAGAATGGGAAAATTCGTCGGAATTGGACAACCCATTTGAAAATTATGATCAAATTAATTCAACGTTGTTTATATGGTATTTTCATTTCAGGATCGCAAAGTCCTTTCCTAATAATTCAAGCTTTAATCATTGTTATCCTGAAAATTTTGTCTTACACTTCAAGTAAAAATTGTTTTCTACTGGCATAGCTAACAAAATTTTAACCTTCGAAAATAGATCAATGTTTCAAGATTTTTGATAAAAATAAATCACAGTTTTAACTCAAAATTTTCTATGCATTGTCTAAAATTCTTCATTTATGTAAAGTAACAATTTTGCAATAACTATCTTCAAAATTTATTCATTTTGAACTTCCTTTAAAAATGGAAACTACTACATGTATAAGTTTTATACAAGCTTTATATATTTTTCATAAGGACATGTAAAAGTTTTATAAATTTCTAAATTAAGTTCATGAAATATATACTTTGTTTTGTTCCTTAGAATCACTTCTTTACTTCATTGTGTTCTAATACTTACTTAAACCCAACAAAACCTTATTTATACAATATTAAAAATCAACTCTTCTATGTAAAAGACTAGAAGCTTTAAAAACATTTCAAATTCATTTCTAACTTAGTGTCATAATCTAAACCTTCATACTATAAATAATTAACAATATTTAAGACGAATACATTGATTTTATTTTATGACCAAAAACCACTAAGTAGGAAAGAAATAGTAATGAAGCAAGGAAGAAGAAGCACACAAGGTATAGCTTAGACAAACTTCTAGTACCAAAATAAATACACATAAAACTTTTCAAATTCAAACTATATAAAAAAAGTCAACTAATAAAAGCTTTTCTAATTCAAAATATAAAAGTATTTACCTTAAAAATTTATCTTAAACAAAAATTTAAATTCAAATTAGATATAAATCATATTATTCTAGGCTGGGAAATATTTCAAACTTAAACTCCATTAATTCCAAACTACTTTTCAGTTTACAATAAACTAAATACCTTTCTACCGTGCAAATTAAAATTAATAAATAACTTGAATAAAATATAAATACTTTTAACATTCATGTAAGCTACAACACAATTATTCAAAGGTATAGCACACAATTTACTTCAGCTTGCACCATATTTTATATCATCAATTAATAATTTTAGTTTAATTTTTTTTTTCAAATTACTTTATTATTCTCTATCAAACTACCATAGGATACTTCATTTTCAAAAAATAGCTCAAAATATCTTTTTAAATATTATTCGATCTTCAAACCATTTTTTCTAAAATCATTACTAATATTTATCCTTCAAAATCTCAATTTATTTCGAAGTGGTCAATCGGGTAAAATGACAAACTTTATTAAAAAATTAGCCTGAAGGAAATCAAGTTGTACATTTAGGCTGAAGGACAAATGCCAGTTATAATTTAGGCTGAAAGACAAACTTTGAAAAAAAAGTAGACTGAAGGATAAATTCTAATTTTATTTTTAGGCACTATATTCAGTTTTATAACAAAAAATTAGCATCGTCCTTCAGCCTAAAAAACACTTGCTGTCCTTCGATTGGATTTTTTTTCAAATTTTTTCCTTGTGCCTATTTTCCTATTTATTTTCAAATTAATATTCAGCTTATCTTAAATAATTACTTACTTCCCAAAATAATTATTCCTTCTTTTCAGAAACATTAATTCCATTTCAACATATTTATTTATATATTTTTAATTTTTTTTAATTTTTTGAAAAATCTCAAACACCACTTAAAAATATAATTTTCAAAACATTGTGTCCAAATGTCTTATCCTAGAGTTCTGGAATACCTATTGATAATGCTGATCAGACGCATCGACCAGAATTTTCGAAGCACATAACATAAAAATTAACAGCAAAATAAATTACCAAATTTTTTTCAATAACTTTATAAAATCGAATCCATATTTTATTAAATCATATTCTTATTTGACTAAAAATATTTATTTTCAGAACTCGTATATACATCCAATTCATCAACCATTAACAACAATGCAATTCAACACACATCATTCATCCATAATATCAAACAAGCATTATAAAACAATATACACATTTTTAAACAAGCAAACACCTTCAACGGAAAGTTGTCTATCAATTATCGCTATGCAACTTTAATTACCACTGGATCATCTTACTCGAATCGCGTCATCACAATTCAAAATTGTGAAGTATTCAATACGAGACATGAATTATGGCCTTTTACACCTTCCCTAACCGAACTGCTTCATCCTCATTCAAGCTGCATAGAGGTTTAGTCACCATCATAAATGTCGACGCTAATCATCAGGCTAACCATTTCCAACTTCACTACCTCCTTCAAAAACTTCTGTTTCACACGAAGATAACACATAGAAGAGGTCGAGATAAGGGATGTGTATGTGCGCGTGCACGCATGTGTGTATAATAGAAAAATAACAACTACGTCCCCAGATGATAACCCAAGTAATCATCGTATGCTCCTACTATCCTTTTAATACAGGGTAACTACCACATACCCAAGGGGAAAAGAGACTCTAAAGTCACTCTAAGGCCAAGACTCGTGTCACCTATATTCTATATTATTCTGAACCTACACTGATACTAAACTGGAACACCCTACTCTATACCCATACTATCAAAGGATATTACTAAAGATTACCGTTTGGTAATACAAAGAATGAGGGTTGTATTTGACAAAGGAATGAGAGTGTGTTTTGAAATAAAAAGAGGTGTAGGCTTTGTTTAATTGAGGGCTAGATTTTAAATTTTGTACTTTGCCCATTTATTAATCCTCTTTTCATTTAAATTACTCTCTCATTAATTATAATTAATTTTTAATTTAATTTAAATTGATTTATACTTCATTCTACAAATAATATTTCGATAATTATACAATTTCTTATAATTCAATATTTATATTTAACCATTTATTGTATTATTGCAAAAAAATTATTTTCTAAATATTTCGATCGTATAAAAATTATATACACCTTTAATTTTTTTACATATAACTAAAACAAATTATTTAATTTCAATACATTATTTGAAAATAATTTATTAATTTAATTCAATTTATTAAAAGAAATTATTAACCAGACTTCAAACAAATAAAAATTTATTTTTAAAATAATAATTATCAAATATTGAGTTCAAAATATTTCTGTTTTAATTAAATTTATTTATTTTACGGTGCAGAAAGAAGAGTTGTTGCAATTTATATGCTCGCACTTAGAGGGACAATTATTAATAAGTGAGCGATGCTATAGACGATAGTTACTTTGTCTACCACAGATGTAGAGTTGATGACTGCTGTTAAAGCAGCTAAGAAAGCACTCTACTTTAAATGGCTGATGTGTGATTTGAGCTTCATGTATGATGGAATTTCGACGAGTTATGATAGCAATGAGCAATTTACCTAGGTTAAAATCTAGCTTTAAGCTCAAGGACGAAGCATATAGAGGTGAAAGAGTTATTTCTTGTTTCGATGAATGAAGAGAGGCTAGTTCATTTTCAAAAGGTTTGCATATAGGAGAATGCATTAGATATGTTTAGCAAGTCCTTGCATGCTGCAAACTTTGAGCCTTGCTCGAACTTGATCCTCTTATTGATATGCTAGCTGCCACATAGTGGCACAATGAGGAGAATGAGTTGGTTGGTTGAGACGTTTGTTTTCGTTGTGATATTGGATATTGATATGTCCTACTTACGCGTATAGGGTACTTTCGACACTTTGTTGTTGGACGATGGCCTTGTCGAAGTTCACCAACAAAGAGCATCGAGTATTAGCATGCTAAAGATCATTGGTTAGTATCCATGGCGCCATGTTCGAAATTGCTCGAAATGAAGGTATAGGTGGAGTTTGGACGCTTCTATGGAAATATAATATCAAGGTGGAGATTATGTTAAAAGTGATGATACAATATTTTCATATAGGAGAAAAAATGAGTTGACTAGAGAAGCAAAGATAGAGCAGAGAAGAGGTGATGGAAGGAGAAGAGGACCAGAGATCAGTAGTATTAGCTACAAATTTCCAATCGATCGATAGAAGCTACCAGTCGATTGAAATTCCATATAGTCGACTGGTAATCCAACCAATCGAGTGGGAGTTGAGTGATTCTAGGCTCGACACACTCCTATGCTCGGAGTCAATTGGAAATCACTTCCAGTTGATTTGTATTAGTCGACGGATAAGGAATTTAAGTTGATTGGTGCAACATTTGTGAGAGAAATTTGACTTCGAATTCTCAAAGGTATTTTCATGTTTTTCAAGTTTTTTGGAGTTTTCATGGTAATTTGTGGAGAGGATCCTTGACATGGAATACGTTAGAGCACTATAAATAAACCTAGCTAGGGTTCATTGTATGTATCAAGTACGATGAAAAGATGAGTTTGTTTGTATCTTTTTATCTACGATTAGCCTTCGTCATCAATCTTACAACTCTTTTCTTTTAGAAAGTAGTAAAATGCCAACTCCACCTTTAAGAGCATGTACACTATTTTGCGATGGTGAAACTACTATAAATTAGATGTTTTTTTGTTCGTTTATTACATTCATGATTTGTGATTTAAAATATTAGTTTTTTTTGTTCTAACTCGCTATGACCACGATCCAATTTCTGGTGTGATTATTGTGAATTTCTCTAACAGAAGGAGTTTTGGCCAATAGTAGAATGTATGAATTACGGAATGGAAAACCATCCTTTTTTTAGCAGTGGTAGTATATAAATAAAAATGTATTTAATAATACTCCTGTAAGCTACTCTTCAGGCGGGCTGATGACCTAGAATCATTGCCTACATCACACTTGCATTTGAAAATAACACACATACGCAAGAATATTTGCTAGTATTTTTTTTTCCAGGTCCTATCATAGACCCAAATTTCTAGCTTGATTTTGTTTATTTTACTTACCTTATGGTTTATTATGTTGTATTGTATCGTTTAGTCCATCTGAGGTGTACGTACACAACTTTTTCTCTAATATTTCAACGACATAAATGGCACTATTTTCATAGTTAGCTTCTCTAAAATTATAATCATTTTGATGAAGCTTTAGTGGAGAAAGAACTCAAATATTTAGTAACATATTAGCTAATGGTTTGTATACGATCAATTAGATATATATATATATATATATATTATGTTGAATCTCAGTTATTGACCGATCTTTATAATAATGAATAAATGAACTGTTGGCACAAAAGGATGGGAAAAGTAAAGGGATACAGGATTTGAACTGCCTTCCCTCAGGCATCTGTGAGATCAGCCTACAATTTCTGACTTTCAGTTAGCATTGGCATCTACATTTATACATCATTACGCATTAATTATCATTGCTAAACAAAGCTACGGTTTTCACACCACAATATGATCTGTACTTTCCTTTCTATATGAAGCCAATTTATATATGCTGTGCTTTTTTTTTCCTTTTTAAATCTGGAACGCTTAACTAGTGGTTAATGTTCAATTAGTTTTGTTCTACTGTATGTTTTTTATTGTTGAACTTTGGCGACATTATATGGGGATTTGTAGAGGTCGAAAGTAGCTTCGTAACGGAGGAAACAGTTCGCAAATCAGAGTTCGGATGTGGAAGTTATAAGAGGAAATGTGAAGAAGGCGAAGTTGGGACAGAACCCATTTTCAGACGTCTGACCCATTTTTCAGACATCTGATTTGGGACAAAAGTGCTTCCAGAGTACTCTATCAGACGTCTGATCAAATAGGTCAGACGTCTGAACTGGAGCAAAGGCGCTCCAGTGGGTTAGGCCAGACGTTTGACCTTCTGGTTAGACGTCTAAAACGGCTTTCGTCTGTTTTCTCTCACACGGAGTTGGGTGAAAATTTGTGATATTTGCAGGGGAAATTTTAGAATATTGCCTAGGGTTTCTATTCTCATATATAAGCTAGCCTCAGGTCTCAGATCTGTATGCGTGCAAGCAACCGCAAGAGATTAGCCTCCACCAAATTAGGGTTTATCAAAACATAATTTTCTTCAATTATCTTCTCCACAAATTCAATTCTAATTAGAATTTGATCATTGTATTCAATCTCTTGTGCTCTTCTCATCAATATTAATAAAAGCTCTCTCTTAAAGTGGATGTACACTAACACAACGTTAGGGGAAATACTATAAATCACTGCGTGATTTATTTTTCGTTATTGCTTTGATTTCTATATTGCTTGTTTGGGATTTGATTGCTTTTCGATCGATTGAGATTGGAATTGAGTTGTTGATTGGTTGTTTTTACACTTCTTACCACGATTCCGTCTTTCGCTGTGCTTGTGGGGTTTCGATTTGAGTGGTCTTGTGTTGGAATCTCACACCAACATTTGGTATTAGAGCATTGGTGTTGGAAGGTGGTTGTAAAAATGCTTGAATAAAGTAATAACTCTAGTAGTTCCTCAATGGGTAATCCAGGTGGTGTAGCTCCTTATGTACGTGGCTCGTACGCAGCTTCAGGATCACAATTGATAGTAGATAGTGGAATGGCGATAATGATTTTGAAAAATGGCAATGGAAGATGAAAGTGGTTCTAAGGAGGAATCAGGTGCATCAGGTAGTGTTTGACACACATTTATTGCCAGCGGATATCTCAGATGTTGAGAGAGAGGTAATGGAAGAGTGGACATTCACTACACTTCAACTTGCTATGGGAGAGAATGTTATCTCTGAAATTAGTGTTGAGACAACCGCTAAGGGTATTTGGGACAAGTTGGAGGAATTGTATATGAAGAAGTCCTTTACAAATCGTTTGATCTTATTGCGAACGTTCTTCACCTATAAGATGAAGGAGGGTACTTCGCTGAAGGCACACTTAAATACTTTTGATGATTTGCTAATGAAGATGAAGGCGGTAGATTTGAAGATTGAGGAAGAGCAAAAGGCAATGATATTGTCGTGTTCTTTGCCAGATCGCTATACAGGTTTCTCAAATAGTTTGATCTATAGCCGGGATACATTGACTCTTGATGATGTCAAGACGGGTCTTCTTAGTGAGAAGTTGCAGGATCAAGTGAAGGAGTTAGGTGATGGTAGTAGTGGTGCTAGTAGTGGTCATGGTTTATTTGTGGAGAACGAGAGGTATGTGAGGAAGGAGAACCGGGGGCATTCTAAATCTAGGAACCCCGGTTGGAGAGGAAAGTCGAAGGAAAGAAAAGGCAAGTGCTATATTTGTAGGAAGCTCGGTCATTGGAAGAATGAGTGTCCAGACAAGGAGAAAGCAAAGAAGGAAGTAGCATCTTCATCAGTAGCGGTGGATGTTATCCCGCTTTTTGGCAAAGCCGTGATACCAAAAGATCGATCGAAAACGGAGGACAGTTCGTCTCAGAGATTGGTCATACTTCGTTTCGCTATGGATATCGCTGAATTTTGTCCGAGTCCATATTGAGCCACAATTGATAAGACATGACAAGAAAGATCACAGAAGTCAACATCTCAAATTTCAAGTCAATCCGAGTTCATACGCTCAAGTTATGAGCGATTCGATTTGAAGGGAGAAACCTAGATTTCGAATCCATCACCGAGCACTGGTTCGAACCGATCACCTTCGTATCGATCAACTTCGAATCCATCGAGTTCGTATCGATGGACCTCATATCCATCAGCCAATGTTTGCTTCATACCCATCAGATCATCGTGCTTCGAATCCATCGGAGGGTTCAAGTTCGCATCAATTGACTTCGTATCCATGGAGAAGTTACAAAGCTCGTATCCATCAAAGAAAGGCTAGTTCGTATCCATCGAGCATTGGTTGTTCGACTCCATCAGTGAAGCCTTGTTCGGACCCATTAGTGAAGCCTTGTTCGAACCCATCAGTGAAGCCTTGTTCCAACCCGTCAGTGAAGGTTCGTTCGAATCCACCAAGTCAACTATCCATGATGACGTGTTATCCATCGGTTCGAATGCGCCGAGATACATGGAGTCGAAGCGGTCAACTCGGAGCGAAATCCGGATCGAGGCGAAGTGTGCGCTCCACGTCAACACGAAGGCGCGTGCCACCATCGGTTCGAAGCTATCGGTTCGAATGCATCGATTCGAACCAAACAGCCACTCGAAGAATCCCATTTCGTATCGATCATATCTCTCAATCTACTGATCCAAATACCACGAAATTTTTACAGAAGCTTGCATATATGTAGAAGAATGTCCACACCAAATTTCACCTCGATTGGATGATTTTATGATCGATTCGAATGGAGTTCGAATCGATGCCAAAGTGGGCCCAAATTTCCTGAGGCCGGGCCCGTGGGCCCCCTCACGTGCTAGAAGTGGTCTCCCGAGTTTTCAGCGAAATATCAGCATCCTACGCCTATAAATAGAGCCCCAGAGCCAACATAAAAAGGATCTTTTCGACTCTCAAGCGCCCAGGCTCTGCCGGATCGAGATCTTCATCATCCTACATCATAACTTTGCTGTTGATTTTGAATTTCCAGTTGTAACTCGCTGTTGATTGCTGTAACAACTTGTAATCATTGGAAGAGAATCAATAAAACTGCAAAAAACTTCACAGTGGACGTAGGCAACACGCCGAACCACTGTGCTTGTCTACGCATTTACTTTACCGTTGATTGGAGTTTTTGTTAGATAATACTTGCTTTGAATTTATATTCTTCATTATTATCTCTTCAACGACTCCTGAAGAGTGTTGTGACCAATTTTGGTGCAAACACTTTGGTGCTTTCACTGAGAATACCCAGATTTTCTCCTTCTTTTTTGAATCTGTCGTCGATACCGGATTGAATAAATCTAAGAGAGAGATCCAAATCATCAAATCCAAGTTCCTTCCCTTCTATTCAGATTTGCATAAAGTCTAGGAAAGGAACCTAACTTTCAAGATGGTTAGTACAAGAACCACCTCAAACGCTGTCAATCAAGAAGAACAGGATAGACAGAATCCTGCTCCACTACCTCCATCTAATCAAGATGCTACTGGACACTCGGAACTGCCGGGTCCGGTTACTCGAAAAGAGTTGCAATTACTACTCCAAGAGCTGACCCAAAGTCGGCAACAACTAGCAGAACAGATACGTGCTAATGCCGAGCTGATCAACAAGCTAGATCGCCAGAAGCGAAAGAGATCCAAGAGAGACCATGCTTCTCGCTCCTCCAGTGAAAGTTCTTCATCTTCTGATTATCATAATCGATCTCCACGACCCCGGCTAGATGGGAGTCACATGCCAGCCGCTGGAGATCAACCAACACTGACCGATGGACAACTAAGAGTTGGTCCATCAGCCAGTTTCAAAACCGGACCCTCATCCCGAGGAGGTGTCGTCTTCCACCATACCGCAGAATACCGCACCACTAACGTTGCGGCTGAACCAGGAGTCGACGCCCAAGATCAGTCGGACCTGGACCGTCGTCATAGCGGACGTACTCCTGAACCGTATGTCCCAGAGGACTATGAGCCAAGAAGGCAAGACTTGGACCGTCGACGACATCCGGTTCAACCCCAAAGTATGGAACGTGATCATACTCCGGCGCAAGCCACACAAAACGCGCAAATGCCGGATCTTTCAACTATGATACGTCAAATGATCTGTGAGAGCCAGGGATTCACAAATGACGATTGGGGAGTTTCCCGAAGTCACACCCCTTTTACGGACAATATTCTTACTGCTGAACCCCCACGGTGATTCAAGATGCCAACTCTGCCTATGTACGAGGGAAACTCCGAACCCAACCAACATATTCTGAAATATGAGTGGTCAATGACCGCTGCCAGAGCTGACGATGCAGTGAAGTGTCGTAGTTTCCCCATATCCTTGGGGGGCATCGCTACCACGTGGTTCACTCGACTGCCAACTCGATCCATTTCTTCATTCGACCAGTTGGCTACAAAATTCGTTGAACAATTCAGCATGCACGTCGCAAGGCCAAAGGATGTCAACACTCTGTCCAGCGTCACCCAAGCTCCTGCAGAAACGCTAAGACACTACTTAGAAAGATTCCATACTGTATGTGTGGAGATCATCAATCCAAACGATAACTCCATCCTTATGGCGTTGACTAAGGGGATTGACCCCGATTCTGAGTTTGGCAACTGGTTAGCTGGAAAACCACCTGCATCGTTGGACCGTTTCCATGCCAAGGCGGCTCAATTCCTGAGAAGGGAAGACGTGAAACAGTCTAGGAAGTAAACTGATGCAGGACCAAGTACGGAAGGGATCCAAAACAATGTTGCTATCAAATAGTCCGGTGAGAGCTCCGGAAAAGTTCAGTTGAACGTTAAAAACAAACAAGCTCGGCGAAGAGAGAGCGTGAATCAAATTAAAAAGCGAGATCAAAATCATGGCCCGCAGCGCAAGAATCCAATGTTTGACAGTTACACTCCTCTGAATACATCACTAGAGGACTTGTACTTACAAACCTGTAATACAATTCAGTACTAAAAACTCGCATCAAGACCGTCGTCAGAGAAGCAAATCCAGACGGGAAAGTTTTGCAGGTTCCATGAAAGCTACGGGCACAATACGAACGAGTGTCGTCACTTACGAGATCTCATTGAGAAATTGATCAGAGAAAAGAAGCTGGAACAGTTTGTTCAGACGCCGCAGCCGGAAGAAGCGGGCCCATCAAATCAAAGTAATGAATCCAATCATCTGATGCAGGAAGACTCCACCCCCACCGGCTGGAGGTTAGTAGTAAATGCTGTTAGAGGTATCCCTCATCCAACAAAGCGAAGCTGGGATGAGATGAAGTCATATGCCAGTCCTACTAGATATGCGGATGCTGCATGCTGTAGAAATTTGAAAGATAGAGTTCCGATCAAACGACAGAAAGTAATGACTGACGACATCGTATTTCAGTGTAGTAATGATGATAGAATCATAGTCCCGACTACCGATCCACTAGTCATATCAGCTCAGGTAGGCCATGTGTGGATGAAAAGGATTCTGGTTGACAGCGGAAGTTCCATGAATATAATATTTAAGCGAGCCTACGACCAAATGAATCTGAATGCCAAAGACTTGAAACCATGCCGATTCAGTATTCGAGGCTTCGACGGGAGCGCGGCCATACCCGTTGGACAACTAGAAATACCGATGGAGTTGGGAACTGGACAGTGTTGTAGAGTTCGGACATTGCGATTCGTGGTGATGGACATAGATTCACCGTACAATGCTTTCTTAGGCCGACCAGCCCTTGCTGAATTCAGGGCTATTGTCGCCCCATGGTTCCTAACCTTAAAATTTCCCACTGACAAAGGAGTTGGCGTTGTTATGGGAGACCAGGCCGACTTAAGAACTGTCATACTCCGAAAGCGAGTTTCCCGGCCGCACGATGTCAATGTTCAACCCCAAACCTTCAAAATTGGTGATTTCGTCCACGAAAGAGTACACTCAACACCATCGCACGTTAAATCAACGTGGGAAGGGCCATGTGTGATTGAGCAAAAACTCGGGGATGACCTTTTCTTGCTGTCGACATTGGGCGGTCCTATTGTGCCAAGAGCCTGGAGAAGCGAGAACCTTCACCATTGCTACGCATGACAGGCTCTATTCAATCTATGAATACTTTACAATTTTCTTTACATTCTGAAGTTTGAACTTGTAATAAGGCACTGAATTTGCCATATTTTCTTATTTCAGCAATAAAATACTATCTCTTCAAGCTAGAGCTATGATTCACCGAATGCAACGTTCAATAATCACGACACACGAAGAGATAGATTCCATCAAACAATGGAATTTATTCAAATAGCGAGTGACTGTGATACGACCGGCCACTCACTAAGTGAAACCCCAGCTCGGGGGCAAGCCATCACATTAAAGGCTGAACTGGACCAACACACGATTGTCCTACAACTAACTCCAAATTCCCAGAGTGCGAATTGGAGTATAAACATTCAATAACTCGTTCCCAGAGCACGAACGGACTCCAACTTCCCAGAGTGCGAATTGGAGTATAAACATTCAATAACTCGTTCCCAGAGCGCGAACGGACTCCAGCTTCCCAGAGTGCGAATTGGAGTATAAACATTCAATAACTCGTTCCCAGAGCGCGAACGGACTCCAACTTCCCAGAGTGCGAATTGGAGTATAAACATTCAATAACTCGTTTCCAGAGCGCGAACGGACTCCAACTTCCCAGAGTACGAATTGGAGTATAAACATTTAATAACTCGTTCCCAGAGCGCGAACGGACTCCAACTTCCCAGAGTGCGAATTGGAGTATAAACATTCAATAACTCGTTCCCAGAGCGCGAACGGACTCCAAATTCCCAGAGTGTGAATTGGAGTATAAACATCCAATAACTCGTTCCCAGAGCGCGAACGGACTCCAAATTCCTAAAGTGTGAATTGGAGTATAAACATCTAATAACTCGTTCCCAGAGCACGAACGGACTCCAACTTTCCAGAGTGTGAATTGGAGTATAAACATTCAACAACTCGTTCCCAGAGCGCGAACGGACTCCAACTTCCCAGAGTGCGAATTGGAGTATAAACATTCAACAACTCGTTCCCAGAGCGCGAACGGACTCCAACTTCCCAGAGTACGAATTGGAGTATAAACATTCAATAACTCGTTCCCAGAGCGCGAATGGACTCCAACTTCCCAGAGTGCGAATTGGAGTATAAACATTCAACAACTCGTTCCCAGAGTGCAAACGGACTCCAACTTCCCAGAGTGCGAATTGGAGTATAAACATTCAATAACTCGTTCCCAGAGCGCGAACGGACTTCAAATTCCCAGAGTGTGAATTGGAGTATAAACATCCAACAACTCGTTCCCAGAGTGCAAACGGACACCAACTTCTCAGAGTGCGAATCGGAGTATAAACATCAAATCCATCGTTCCCAGAGTGTGAACGAATTCCTAAAAACCCAAACAGGTGTGACTGACCATCTATCGGCCAACTCCGACTTCCCAGAGCGTGAATCGGAGTAAAAATATGGATTATAGGTTCCCAGAGCGCGAACCAAAGCATCCGTGTTAACTCCAACTTCTCATAGCGTGAATGGAGTATAAACATAAATTACAGGTTCCCGAAGTGCGAACTCAAACATACATGCTGTCTTCAAGTTCCCAGAGTGTGAATTGGAGCACAAATACCAAGTCAAAGTTCCCGGAGTGCGAACCGAAATATCAATACTAACTCCAAGTTCTCAGAGCGTGAAGCGGAGTATAAACATCAATTCCAGGTTCCCGGAGCGCGAACCGTGTTACAAACATCGATAACTCTCAAATTCCCGGAGTGCAAACCAGGTTATCGATCTCAAATTATCCTAAGTCCCCAGAGCGTGGACATGTGCTTAAGATTTGCAATAAGTGCGATCAACCACCAAGATGCAAATGTTGTTCCCCGAGACTAGGGGGCAAAAAATCTAAGTGTTAATCACTAACCAAAGTGATACAATGTCCGATGTTCAACTTATTCATCGATAACAACATATGACCAAGATTTTCAGACTTAGCAAATAAAACAAACTCTACTTGACAGTAAAAACACCACAAGTACACCGGACTAAAAGCTAAACACTGCAGATACTTAAGCACAAATGAAATGAGAGTTGAAACAAAGAAATGGAATTTTATTTCAACTAACTAGAGACAAGGACTTACATGCAAATAAGTTCTTCCCAAAAAAGAATTCCTACTTGCAGGGGCCGAACCTGCGTCTATACACGGCCTACTAGCAGAAAACAAACACAAGTTCATATCTATCAAAAAATCTGCTTAAACGGCCTATCTATTTCTTCTTTTTAAATCTCCTTATCAGCGGTTCGTCCTCGGACTCGCTAGAAACAGAGATCCTTCGTTTGGAGTGCTTCCTCTCCGGTGGATGCTCTTCGGCTGGGGGCATAATGTCAACATCCTCCTCAGAGCTTGAATCTACATGAAGGCTTCCCACTGGAGGAGTAGGAGGGACTGGACCCGCAACGGAAGATGGGATAGTGCCACTCGATGATATTATCCTTAAAGGTGCTGGGCTATGCGCCGCCGTACTGCCACCGACACTACCACCTTGCCCTGCAGCCTCTAATTCCGCATTAATCTCGGCCAGGATTTCTTCGTCACGAATCGCTTGGGCTTGGCTGGGGGCATCTGCAGTATGTATTGAAGAACTAGAGGTTGGCGGGAGGTCACTAACGATGAACGACAAGTCTGCAGAGAAGCCACCCTGCTGGCCAAGCAACTCGCTCACCATTTGCTCGTCGAGAGATAGTGCGCTCCCCTGCGTCACCTCAGTAGACACTGCTGTTACGATGGTAGTCTCAGTGGTAATGGCCTTCTCCCCTTTACTTGACTCTTGAGTCGCGGCAATCGGCGCAACTCCAGTCACTAAGCAAAGATAAGAAGAAGTTATTAGTAACTACTTCAAAACAACTCCCTATTTGGAATACACTTGAGATAAGTTCGGAGTACCTTCCTCAGTTTGGCTTGCGGACGGCTGAGCAGCCTCAGAAGTATGCTCATGAATAGGAGATAGCCGCAGCTGTTATGGGTCATAAGCTGGAACGGATTGTGAATCAACCACGGATACAGGCTCTAACGAAGGTGGAGCAATAAATTCAAGAATAGTAGCGTGATGCTTGACACCCGATCCTTCCTCAATCTCCCGGTGCTAGCCACCAATCATCTCCTTCTCATGAGAAATTATGGAATCATGAAGGATCTTCTTTTCGTCTTTGGTCAGCAACCGGTTCTCAAGCTCAAACTGGTCGATTGATGCATCCGGGTGCGCTTCTCCTTCCTCCTCAACCAATCGGACCCAAGCGTTACGAAGATGTACCGGATAATCCTGAAGCCAGGCCAAATTTTTGTGCCTCAGCACATTGGCATTGTAAGTAACGAGGAGATCTTCGATGTCAGCCTCCAGCCTGGCCTTTGCCCTTTGAACCTTCTCCTCAACATCAGCTTCGACAGCCTGAACTTTAGCCACTACCGCATCTCTCAGTCCGAAGCACTGCGGCTTGTTCGCAAGCTTCTTGGGTCGCGTTATGCGCGTCATCTCTGTCTTTAGTGATCTCGACAAATTTGGCTTTGAGTGCATTAAGTTCCTTCAAGGCCGCGTCCCGCTTGGCGGTCACGATGGTGTTTCGGTGGCCCATGTCCTCCACCGTAGCGTAATGCTCACGCTTCATCCTGTCCATCGCCTCCTGGGCCTCGTTCGCTTTCTTCGTAGCATCCGTCTCTGACTTACGAGATGACTCGGCTTCATCGGTTAACACTTGTATGATACGATCCCGGTGAGCCAGATCAGTTTGGAGTTTCTCAATGACGGCCGCTCGCTCAAAGGCCAACGCCGATGCTTTATCAGCCGCTTTCGCCCACGCCTTGTACTGCGCATAAAAGTCATGCACGTAGTCATGTACTAACTATTCGGCTTCCTCCGGGATCCTTTTTAAGTGTGGAGGAAAGATATAGTTATCAAACCAGATGTTTGGAAAATCTTTCTTTAGCTGAGCAAGCTTGATTGCTCCTTCCCCTGAAATTTCCATGGGGGGCTGTTCTGTAACAGCAGCAGTTATTGTTTCACTTCTAGAATGGCGGGATTCATGCCTAGAAGATTGAGAAGCCGACTTGTAGTGTGAAGATTCAAAGGGATGAGAGACATAAGCAGGAGGTTGTACGGGATCTCTGGGAGGAGGAGGAGTACGCGATCGAGATCGACGCTTATAGCCTCTATCTTTATCATATCTTTCTTGACCAGAATACCCAGAGCGTCCCTGGTCATAATCTCTGTCCCCTTCTCGTCCACGTGACTCATGGTATGAAGACTTGCGAGCATGTCGAAGACTCCTTAAAATTGAACCTCGCCCAGACATAGTATCTACAGGGCAAAATAAAGTAGAATTAATCACCTTTCAAAACAGGTAGTCTACAGTCAAAGGTTATGCAGTGTTGTGAAATATGTATGAATGTGCAACCCCCCGACCAACCGGATGTGTCTGCCATACCAGCGGGAAAAGACTCGCTCAAAACTAAAGTTTTTGAAAGTTCTTCCAATCCGGCATCATGCTGCAGGGACACATCGTCCGGAATTGGAATATCGGCGAGCCCTTCATAAAGATTTTCATTTCTCGGAGGAGACATCTCCGAAATTCTAACTCTGGGAGCGGATCGGGCCGTGACAACCGATTTCCATCTCCCCTTCTTAGTTGGCTTAACAACGGCTGCCTTGCCTTTTCTCTGCTCCGCGACATCCTGAACTACATCTGTGGGCCTGGCCAACGGCTCGTCATCAGTGTGGATTCTTTCAGAATCAGCTTCCTCGGCTATAATAACTTTGGACTTCTTGTGCTTGACTCGTTTTTTCAAGACGGTCCTTAGTGCCCCATCAAAATTTATGCTCTGCCCTCGTTCAATCAACCCAAAAGTCCGGAGATTCCTATCCGTCAAAAGCAATTCAATATCTTCGCTCGGGACTTCTCGGAGTACTCGCACTATCTCCTTAAAGTGTTCACCTTCAGGACGCTGAATCGTTGCTGTAAAAAGGAAATAATATAAGTTTCACTTCAACTGTAGTTGCCTTAGTAATTGTTTGAGAACTCAACTGTACTCACGTCTGAATAACCATCGCCGGGCAAACCCTGGAGGACATCTGACGTAAAACCATTCCGTCCTGTAATAGCTTAGCCTGGTCCAGGACCCAGTGACCACTTGGCAATTCCTCACCGCTTCCAAAAATGTGAATGAGGGGTAATCACTTCGAGTTTTGAAATTGAACAGATATCTGATCTCGGTCGGGATCGGTGGTCTATGAAGGTACACCATGAAGACAATGATCAAGCTATTCGCGAAAGCATATCCGTTCGGGTGTAGTTGAGATGGGGCGATCCTCAAAAAAGTAAGTACTTCCCTTATGTACTCATTGAACGGAGGAAGCGTCCCGGCCGCGCACGCGTGGCAATTGAATGGGGTATATCCCTCCGACAGATTGTGTGGTCTATCATTCGGTCCCGGTAATAACACGTCGTCCAGTGACAGGCCGTGCCTTAAGAATATTCTCCCCAACATATCTTTAGAAATATTGGATTGAACGGAATCCGATGGATTGGCAATAAAAGACGCATTGGGAAATTCGTCCGGGGCTGGACCGATGATCTCAGGTTCAATATCCGGAACCTCTAGTCTCGAAGTAACTGTACTTTGAATCTCCTACTGCTGCGAACTTGAAGGTTCCATGACTAGCTAACTCATGAGAAACCATCGTTAGACGACAAAGGATCCGTGCATTCCCCAGTGTAAAGTGTATGAATGTGTGTTGTGCAGTGCTGTGCATTACTTGAATAAATGTCGCAGAGTTAAAGAAAATATGCAAACGACGAAGCTACGGAGTCCGGTTGTAATGACCGTCATCGCTGACCGTCATCACTAAACTATTTATGTGATGGAAATTGATTCGGATAGAAGTTGTTATGGTTCCATCGACGAGCTTCGAAAGGTGGTCGAGTATGCAGTTTAATTATCAAGTCCAAATATGCAAGAATGAAGCTCGTCGGAATTATGCTAAGAAAATGTCAAACTTTCATATCCATCATGGAGGGTTTCGAACCGATCACAGGAATCTCATTCGAACCCATCATAATACCACTTCGAATCGATACAGAGAGGCGCGCTTCGAATCGATGATCAAGTGCCGAGTTCGAATCGATCAATGAAGGATGACTTCGAATCGATCCTTGGCTAACTGGTTCGTACCGATCAGGAAAACCTCAACTTAACATCGATCACGTTCGAATCGATACCTTTCGTATCGGTCATAAAGATGCAATTCGTATCGATGTAAAGTTAAGGACTTCGAACCGATGGCTAATGGATTCGAGGTCCATCGATTCGAATGGACCCATCAAGATAGTCAATCGGTGCAAACTGCGTCTCCCCTATGAGGGCATCCCAGGGATCAATGCGAAATCCAAAGACAAATGATGCCGCCCACATCGATTCGAACACGAGTCCCCAGATCGATTCGAAGCTCCTCCAAACTAGGTCTGGTTTTACCAATCACCAGAGTGGCCAATCGATGAAGAAGTGGTAGGTCTGAAATAGCTTTGCCATTTAGATTCGAGGTTAATTACCTAATTTGAGTGTGGGACTCGAGGATTAAGGATTTGGATCTTGATTGATTCGAAGACATGACACAGTTCCTCTCTGAAGCTTCGAGTCGATGCAAAACACAATAAACGCAAGGCGGCAGTAAAAAGTAAAAGGTGAAAAATGGGAAGCCCCTGCTATTTATATGGAGCCTAGAAGATGATCGAGCCGTTTCGCATCCTAGTCAACTCGACCGGTCACAACAGGTCAATTCACAGATCGGTTCGAAATCTACCTTCGAATCCATGCGCTTGAAGCTTCATCGATACGAAACACACAACAAAGCATCGAGTCGCATCGATGTGAAACAAACAGTGGGCACATCGATTCAAAGCCCCTGTTCACATCAACAAATTCACAACTCCATCCACAACCTACTGATACGAACGACGATTTCGTATCCATCATTTCCTATCGATACGAACGACGATTTCTTATCCATCCTTTCCCATCGATGCGAATGGGTGATTCGTACCCATCCAAGCCATCGATACGAATGTCGATTTCGCACCCGTCATAGCATAAGCGTACTTCATTAATACGAATGTTGATCTCGAATCCATCGATGCTCATACCCATCGGTTCGAAATATTACATTCGCGCAACACAAAGTTGATTCCTTCAACCTTCTATATCGGTTCAGGAGAGGATCGATACGAAGGGACTTTTCAAAAAAAACCATCAAGCGTTGTCTCAACTCAAATTTCCAAATCGGTTCAGGAGAGAATCGATACGAAATTCAATAGCATACAAAGCTGACAATGACTCGTGGACGCACGACGTTAATGAGGGTCAAACTAACATACATGCATATATGTCGGACTAACATTCGATTTTAAACATTTCCAGGGATCGAATACTCATCTTGTTACAAATGCAACAGCAAACGGCTAAGCACTATTATACGGCAATCAATCATATCAACGCAAGGTAACAGCAATACGGGGTACGAATCTCAACAAAAGAAAGCAATGATTGTTCAAAGAGAAATTGCAGCTCTTCAAAGCACGTCATGTTTCCACAAGACGTACTTTGGGGGGAAAATGTTATCCCGCTTTTTGGCAAAGCCGTGATACCAAAAGATCGATCGAAAACGGAGGACAGTTCGTCTCAGAGATTGGTCATACTTCGTTTCACTATGGATATCGCAGAATTTTTTCCGAGTCCAGATTGAGCCACAATTGATAAGACATGACAAGAAAGATCATAGAAGTCAGCATCTCAAATTTCAAGTCAATCCGAGTTCATAAGCTCAAGTTATGATCGATTCGATTTGAAGGGAGAAACCTAGATTTCGAATCCATCATCGAGCACTGGTTCGAACCGATCACCTTTGTATCGATCAACTTCGAATCCATCGAGTTCGTATCGATGGACCTCGTATCCATCAGCCAGTGTTTGCTTTGTACCCATCAGATCATCGTGCTTCGAATCCATCGCAGGGTTCAAGTTCGCATCAATTGACTTCGTATCCATGGAGAAGTTACAAAGCTCGTATCCATCAAAGAAAGGCTAGTTCATATCCATCGAGCATTGGTTGTTCGACTCCATCAGTGAAGCCTTGTTCGAACCCATCAGTGAAGCCTTGTTCGAACCCATCAGTGAATCCTTGTTCGAACCCATCAGTGAAGCCTTGTTCGAACCCATCAGTGAAGCTTCGTTCGAATCCACCAAGTCAACTATCCATGATGACGTGTTATCCATCGGTTCGAATGCGCCGAGATACATGGAGTCGAAGCGGTCAACTTGGAGCGAAATCCGGATCGAGGCGAAGTGTGCGCTCCATGTCAACACGAAGGCGCGTGCCGCCATCGGTTCGAAGCTATCGGTTCGAACGCATCGATTCGAACCAAACAGCCACTCGGAGAATCCCATTTCGTATCGATCATATCTCTCAATCTACTGATCCAAATACCACGAAATTTTCGCAGAAGCTTGCATACATGTAGAAGAATGTCCACACCAAATTTCACCTTGATTGGATGATTTTCTGATTGATTCGAATGGAGTTCGAATCGATGCCAAAGTGGGCCCAAATTTCCTGAGGCCGGGCGCGTGGGCCCCCTCACGTGCCAGAAGTGGTCTCCCGAGTTTTCAGCGAAATATTAGCATCCTACGCCTATAAATAGAGCTCCAGAGCCAACAGAAAAAGGATCTTTTCGACTCTCGAGCGCCCAGACTCTGCCAGATCGAGATCTCCATCATCCTACATCATAATTTTGCTGTTGATTTCGAATTTCCAGTTGTAACTCGCTGTTGATTGCTGTAACAACTTGTAATTATTGAAAGAGAATCAATAAAACTGCAAAAAACTTCACAGTGGACGTAGGCAATACGCCGAACCACTATAAATCGCTTGTCTACGCATTTACTTCACTGTTGATTGGAGTTTTTGTTAGATATACTTGCTTTGAATTTATATTCTTCATTATTATCTCTTCAACGACTCCCGAAGAGTGTTGTGACCAATTTTGGTGCAAACAGTGGAGAGTGCAGTTAGTGAGGGAGAAGTAGATGTTTTGTGGGCGGAAGCATCATATATTTCGAGTAGCGATTGGGTGCTCGATTCTGGGGCGTCTTATCATATGATGCCAAATAGAAATTGTTTTTCTTCTTACATCGACAAAGAAGGAAATTCAATTGTTATGGGAAATGTTGCTATTTGCAAGTCGAAAGGCATTGGTTCCGTGCAAATTCGGATGTTTGACGGAGTGGTTCGTACTATCACTAATGTGCGCTATGTTCCGGGACTTAGGAAGTCTCTTATCTCTTTGGGACAGCTGGATTCTTTAGGTTGTAAGATCACTATTGAGAGTAATAGCTTGCGGGTTTCGAAGGGTGTGCTTGTGGTGATGAAGGGTGCAAGGACTCATGGTATTTATTTGCTTCAAGAGTGACTGTAGAAGGTGAAACTTGTATAGGAGTTGATAGATCTCGTGGCTTGGATGCGACTAGACTGTGGCATTTAAGGTTGGGTCATGTCTTGGAGAGGAGTTTAGATGTTCTTCGGAAGAGATAGATGATCGACGGAGAAAGTTTCAAAAAGTTAGAGTTTTGCGAAGAATGCGTCATGGGGAAGCAAACTAAAGTTTCATTTGGTGAGGGAAAGCATGATTCAAGAAGGGTTCTTGAGTATGTTCACACAGATGTCTGGGGACCGGCACCTTTAGCTTCTTTAGGTGGAGATCGCTATTATATTTCTTTTATAGATGACTTTTCTTGGAAAGTTTGGGTGTATGTAATGAAGGCCAAGTCGGAGGCATTTGCAAAGTTCAAAGCATGGAAAACTCTTGTTGAGAATGAGAGTGGCAAGTCTTTGACAGTTTTAAGGTCTGACAATGGCGGGGAGTATGTTTCCGGAGAATTTCTGGAGTATTGCAAGCATCATGGTATTTGGAGGCATTTTAATACACCTGGAGATCCGCAATCAAATGGTGTTGCGGAGAGAATGAATCGTACTCTACTTGAGAAAGCTCGATGCTTGAGATTGACATCGGGTTTGGCGAAGGGATTTTGGGCTGAAGCTTTGTCAACCGCAGTGCACATTATTAATCGAATTCCATGCTCAGCTATTGGTAACAAAATTCCGGAGGAAGTGTGGAAGGGAAAGAAAATAGACTTGAGTTATCTTCGTGTGTTTGGCAGTCCGGTTTATATGCATGATCCGGGAAATGATAAGCTTGAACCAAGAGCTTTCATGGGGATTTTTCTTGGTTATACGGACGGTGTAAAAGGCTATCGAATTTGGAATTCGGAAACGAAGAAGGTGGTGAATTCTCATCATGTTACTTTTGATGAGTCAGCGATGTTCAAGGAGAATGTGAGCTAATCAGATGTTCCGGATTTGGTTCATGATGAATCAAAGGAGAAGAAAATTATTTCCACATTTTGTCCAAGGAATAGAGAAAGTAAAGTAGTAGGAGATGCTTGTGAAGAAGTAGCGGTTGATATTACATCACATAGTCCACAGGGTGCCTCTAGTAGTGCTGGTGATGTACATGATTATAGAGAAGATTCGGTTCAAGGTGGAGCCGAAGGGAGTTTAGGTGATGGTATTGCTACTCGGGTTGGTCGTCGTACTATAAGACCACCCGAAAGATATGGTGATTGGAACTATCTTAGCTTTTGTGATAATTTGGTCTATGCTCTTCATGTAGTCCAAGATGATCCGATGGACTTTGATGATATCATGAAGTCGAGTGATAGCCCAAAATGGATTTGCGCCATGGAGGAAGAGATGCAATCATTGTTGAAGAATCAAACTTGGGATTTGGTTCCACTTCCTAAAGGAAACCGTGCTATTGGGTGCAGATGGATATACAAGGTGAAGGATAATGGAAGATACAAAGCTAGGCTAGTAGCTAAGGGGTTTGCACAAAGGAAAGGAAATGAGTATGATGAGATATTAACACCGGTTGTGCTCCATACTTCTATCCGGATATTACTTGCTATTGTTGCTATTCACAACTTGGAGTTGGAGCAACTTGATGTGAAGACCGCTTTCTTGCATGGGGACTTGGATGAAGACATCTATATGGAGCAACCTAAAGGTTTTGTTGTAGATGATAAGTCAAATTTGGTTTGCAAGTTGAAGAAATCACTATATGGTTTAAAGCAATCACCCAGACAATGGTATAAGAGATTTGATCATTTCATGCTTGAAAATGGTTTTGAGAGAAGCATCAAAGATGCTTGTGTTTATTTCAAGAAGTTGAAAAATGGTTATTGGGTGTATTTACTCTTGTATGTGGACGACATGCTCATTGCTTCTAAGGATAAGAATGAAATCAACAATCTAAAACTGAGTTTGAAATCGGAGTTCGAAATGAAGGATCTTGGAGAAGCAAGAAGGATATTGGGCATGGAAATTGTAAGGAATCGAAAGCATTTTGAGTTGAAACTAACTCAAAAGGAGTACAAAGAGAAAGTGCTTTGCCGGTTTAGCATGGAGAATGCAAAGACGTCAAATACACCTTTAACTTTGCATACGAAGCTTTCGAGTAAAGGATCACCTATCTTGGAGAAAGACAAGACTTATATGGCAAATGTGCCATACGCTAGTGCGGTTGGAGGTCTAATGTATGCTATGGTGTGTATAAGGCCCGATATTGCAAATGCCTTCGGGATGATTAGTCGATACATGGCTAATCCGAGAAAATCGCATTGGGAAGCTGTGAAGCTTATATTGAGATACTTAGAGGCACATCATCTCATGGTCTTGTTTTTGGCGGTAGTAAGGCGGTGGATTGCAAGTTAGTTGGTTATTGTGATTTGAACTACGCTGGTGATAGGGATCGAAGAAAATCAACTTCCGGATATGTCTTCACACTTGAGGGTACAAGCATAAGTTGGAGATCTAGATTGTAGATCGTAGTTGCTTTATCCACTACGGAGGCGGAGTTGATAACCGCAGTGGAGGCGGCAAATGAGGCACTCTATTTGAAGCGATTGTTGTGTGACTTGGGATTCGGGCATGATAGTATTGATGTTCGATGTGATACTCAAATTTTTACGAGTAGCCAAGGGATTCAGGTCAGCTTTGACGAATTGAGGAGGAGCAATGGAGCATGATGCTTCTACGTATAGATATGTAGTATTCCGCTGTGTAGATTTCCCTGAGTTGTTTCTTGTACTGTATTGAGTTGTATAACTAAATAGGTGTTTATAACTATCTAGTATGTGATGTATAACTGTGTAACTCTGATAGTGGTTGTAAACTTTGTTTATGTTATTAATATAATTTATTCGTTCCGCTGTTTAGATTCTGATGTTGTTTCTTCTTCTCTTCTTTCTTTTCTCTTTTCTATCCCTTTCTTTCTTAAAAATGATGCGATTTTCTATGGTAAGAAAGTCGGGTCGTTTCATCGGGTCAGACCGAGTATTACATATTTTCAGGTAGGGACGTTCTGGAGCACTGTAGGCGAGCTGGATGGCAG
The DNA here is from genome assembly GCA_030765085.1 of Allium cepa. Taxonomy (NCBI): domain Eukaryota; kingdom Viridiplantae; phylum Streptophyta; class Magnoliopsida; order Asparagales; family Amaryllidaceae; genus Allium; species Allium cepa. The sequence goes on from CM060929.1 coordinate 497,662,761, forward strand.
GAACGTATGAGATATTTCCGCTGCGATATATTATAGTTTATCTAGGACAGTCCCTTTTAAACTGTCCAGTGTTGTGTATCGGTTGTAACTCTGATGTATAAAAATAAGTGTAAAGATACTGTTCTTCTTTGTAAAACTATTACTTATGTGATATTATATTTTATCCGTTGCGAATGTAAGATTCTGAGTTTGACTTTTCTGTTTCTTCTTCTTTCTTTTTCTTCTTTTCACTAACTATCTGGAATTTTCGGGATCGAAATTTTCGGGTCGTTACTCAGGTCAGACCGAGTATTACAGATTTTCAGGTAAGGACGTTCTGGAGCTCAGGAGACGAGCCGGATGGCAGGAACGTATAGAGTATTTCCGCTGTGTTATATTATTGTAAATCTGTGATATGACAATTGTATATATTCAGTGACTGTATATATGTGAAACTCTGATGTATTAAAAATGTAATCGACAGATATAATATTCTTTTGTAGATTGATATTATTTATTATTATATTTTATCCGTTGCGAATGTGAGATGTTGATGTTTCTGATCTTCTTCTTCTTCTATCTCTTTCTTCTTTTTTTATAACTATCTGGAATTTTCGGAATCGAGAATTTCGGATCGTTACATTTGGTAGCTAGAGCGCTATTCACTTGGCAGAGAATTTGGCGTTTAGCTCACGGACTAAGCATATTGAGGTGAGAGAGTCATTTCTAGTAGCCATGGATGAAGATAAGCAAGTATATTTTCGGAAAGTGAACACAAAGGATAACGCGACGGATATGTTAACTAAGGCATTGCCGGTTGGAAAGTTCGAGCATTGCTCGAACTTGATTCGCTTGAAGATGTGCTAGGTGCCACGAGGTGGCACGGTTAAGGGAGGAGCTTGGTGGTAGATGAGGAAGAGTATCGGTGAGAGATTGAAGTTCTATCTTCTCAGTAAGTGCTAGTCTTTGGTGAGATAGCTTAGGTTTTGGATGTTTTCAACATTTCATTAGCGGGCGGGGGATTTGCCTGAGCTCGTTGGTGGAGTGCAATGGACGGTGGCTTTGCCGGAGCTCATTGGGGAAGCATTCATGTTTGGTTAAAGGTAGAAGAGGTGATAGTTTGCGCTATCGGTTGTCGTTGATGGTATGGTACCATTGGAATTGAAGATAAATATGGTGTCGAGGTGGAGTGTTGAATTTTGGCGACACTATATGAGGATTTGTAGAGGTCGGAAGTAGCTTCGTAACAGAGGAAATGGTTCGCAAATCAGAGTTCGGAGGTGGAAGTTATAAGAGAAAAGGCGAAGAAGGCAAAGTTGGGACAGAACCCATTTTCAGATGTCTGACCCATTTTTCAGATGTCTGATTTGGGACAAAAGTGCTTTCAGAGCACTTTGTCAGACGTCTGAATTGGAGTAAAGGTGCTCCAGTGGGTTAGGCCCGATGTCTGACCTTCTGGTCAGACGTCTGAAACGGCTTTCGTCTGTTTTCTCTCACACGGACTTGCATGAAAATTTGTGATATCTGTAGGGGAAATTTTGAAATATTGTTTAGGGTTTCTATTCTCCTATATAAGCTAGCCTCAGGTCTCAGACCTGTATGCGTGCAAGCAACCGCAAGAGATTAGCCTCCACCAAATTAGGGTTTATCAAAACCTAATTTTTTTCAATTCTCTTCTCCACAAATTCAATTCTAATTAGAATTTGATCATTGTATTCAATCTCTTGTACTCTTCTCATCAATATTAATAAAAACTCTATCTTAAAGTGGATGTACACTAACACAACGTTAGTGGAACCACTATAAATCGCTGTGTGATTTATTTTTCGTTATTGCTTTGATTTCTATATTATTTGTTTGGCATTGTGATTGCTTTTGGATGGATTGAGATTAGAATTGATTTGTTGATTGGTTGTTTTTACACTTCTTATCACGATTCCGTCTTCCGCTGTGTTTGTGAGGTTTCAATTTGAGTGGTCTCGTGTTGGAATCTCGCACCAACATTTATAATTGAACATCTCACTTGCAAATTCTAATCCGATCAAAAACAAAATGGTGGCAACACATCAGTACATGTAAGAATTTGCGGAAAATAACTACGGAGTGTCTCTTGATCATGTCGAGCAAAACAAGGGGAAAAGGTGACATACAAATAAACACAACTATATAATTCCAAACACCTTTGCTTCTGTCCTAACATATGCGCAACTTTTCTTTGTCAGCCATTCTCTTTATTTATTTTTCATAATGATAATCGCATTAACTACCGTTGCCTTTCTGTATGATGGTTCAATCTGACCCTCCGAATCAACCATGTTCGAGTACAGAGCGATTTTGGATTGGATTGAATAACACCAAAAAACTACGAAGATCAGAACAAATTTCCTTTATTCCACACCATCCAAATAGTACAATAGAAATTACGAAGATATAAGCATTGGTTAAAAATCAGGATGTCTTACTGAAAGCCTACCAGCAAAAAATCCGTACAGGCATACCCTACATAAGAAGCAATTGAGGTAACATGGTAGACAGTAGTGGAAGCAAAAACCCCTGTTTTCCCAATAGCAAACAATTTATTACATTCTACAATCTTACCAAACCCTTAGAAAACTATTCTATAAACCCTGCATTTGTGCACTATTTTCCACTACAAGTTTATATATACAGCACCTCATTTGAACTTACAAATACTATTTCAAACTACTGATATTATTTTCATCAGTGCACTTAATTTTCAAATAAACATATGGCAGAATTCCCGCATGCATACAATCAACCTCGACCCCAATTCAGAAGGCAAAGAACACGTGCATCAACCAACTACTTCGGAGTACGCCGCCGCCCATGGGGTCGCTATGCTGCTGAAATAAGGAATCCTCATACAAAAGAAAGGCATTGGCTTGGCACTTTTGATACTGCCGAAGAGGCTGCGCTTGCTTATGATATGTCTTCCATCTCTTTTAGTGGCATTACCCATGCAAAAACTAATTTTTATTACTACTACAACCCACCCTTTATCATCGATCATGTTAGCATTAACTGTCAGTTTGTACACTGTCTGCCTCCTTGTTCTCCACCACCACCACCTCCTCCTCCTCCATCGCCTGAGAATCATGATGAGGGGTTCACCAATGATGATGATTCCATTATGATTGCCACAATTTTGCAAAGTTTCAGGCAACATGAACACTGTCTTTAAACTTCAGATGAAATATTCATCACTCTCATACACTACCATTTTTTTTTTATTGTTTTTGTTTTGGTTATTTCAATGTGTTGGCATATGAGCTTTGGAGATTTCTTGATTTTGTAATGATAAGGAGTTCATATTGTTTTGCATTTCTGTGAGGCAAAATTATCAAGAATATAGGAGTATATTGTCTTGAATACTTGCATGTCATTACTAACACAACCACTAACTCAACACATTCATAATTAAAATTGAAATTATTCAAGAAACTATGGTGATTCCTCTTTAATGCCAGAATAGTTCTGCATTCTTTTGCAAATTTCAACAACTTCTTTGATAGGAGCCCAATCTCCGAAATTTCTTTCAATAAATTGATAAGCAACCCCGCTTTTACCACTACCGATTATGAAAAGTCCTCCTTTAATGGAACCTCCTCCTCTAGAATTAGATTCTAGTCCACTAGCCTTTGCGCGTTTATAGTTTGCAATCGAACGAGGATTAAGAAGAAACCCTGATAGAAATGTATCATTCAGCAACTTTCCACCACCAAGAGCTCTGAAGAATTCTCTATTTCTATCAAGAACTACTGCCCCTCCCCAGTACCGTGGCCATAGTTCTTTCACCTATCACATTAGAATATCTTTCATTCAACAACATATACATATACATACACATTTATAGACTAATAGACATAGCTGGATATTAAAGAAAAGTTGAACTAGTTAGAGATAGTACCTCATTTTGGAAATCTTCATGCAACACAGCAATCAATTCAACACCAAGGGAGTCAAATATTGGTTTCTTTGCATAAAGCTGATGAGCCTCAGCTCTACACATGATACATCCAGGGCGACGAAGGCAATGAAGAATCACAGCTTTTTTACTCCACAAGTTCGAAGCTTTCATAGAAGCTTTAAATGTCATCGTACGATTCATTCCTGCTTTATACTCGTCGGTAAGCTTCACAACCGAAATATTTTCAATACTAGAGTAAGGAGCAACACTATCTACTACAGGACCAGCCCTAATAAAACAACACAATCTTGGCTTATCAGACCCAGAACTTACAATCCCTTTATAAACATGATTTTCATCCACCTTAAAATCGTCAATGTCCGCCTGTGATACTTCATATCTGGAACTCGATCTTAGACTTGACCTTGCATGTCGTATTGTTCTTGAACTCATGTTGCTTCTATAACTTCTGCCACAACCTATTCCTCTATCGATGAAACGAGCGATGTGATCTGGCTTCATGTTGTATTGCAATGAAAGTTTTGAAGTTTTTAGCATTAGAAGTTCGGGAAGAGATTTACAAGAAGCTTCTAGAGCGTTGGCGTAAGCCATTAAGGAGCGGTCGTGAAGGTAGGATCGAATTTCGAGTGCATCCTTTTCGTGTTGTGTCAATTTCATGAAGTCCATGTCTTCAAGGTTCATGATTTTTATTGTGGGAACATCATCCCAACCACCATCTATTAGCCTTGGTATAATTCCTTTGAGCACTCCCTTTCCAATGTATTCCTCAATCGAGTAAGAACTCATTTTCCCCTTCTCCTTTTCGTTTTGCTAACTTTTAATCACAAAACAAATAATACATGATATGATTGGAGATATATGGCTTAAGGTTTGCTAACAAATAGCATATATAGTTAACCACGCAGTGAAAGAAGTCAATGGGTTAGTGAAAACAGGCAATAGACACAATGTACATAGCATAGAAATCTCAGTTCGAAATTCTACTAGTAGCTGGAATGTGCTCATATTGAAACAGTTATTTTGTTTATATGCTTTGGTATCAACAAAACATGATGTAAATGGAAAGTCTTGACCTTTTCAACTCATAATTTCGAATTGTAAATCACAAGCTTAACAAAGTTATGAAAACAAGGTTGAAATAGAAGAAAATCCATGGACATTAGTAGGATATTAGACATCTAATACTGTTACTACTAATTGTACCAATCTGATTGTACTGTTTAAACATTGAAGAATCTAAAGGTGCATTTGTTTGCAACACGAAAGAAGCACGACAAACAGACATTTAAAAAGGGAATGAAAGATGAAAGTTTGAGGAGAATGATCTTGCGTGTGTATGCAAAGACATTTGAAAGAAGATTTAATTGTTTGGTTTAGTATTTAATTATTCGTTCTATAAAGGATAGAAGCTATTAATACGCGGTTGGAAAAACAAGATAAAATATTAAATATACGATGGAAAAGAGATAATTGTGATTAATTCATCGTTGCATCGGATACATCGAACACCAACAACCTAACTTGGTCAGTTCAAGAAAATGGTCAAAATGGTGGTTTCTAGGGCTGTCAATGGATATCCGAAAAATTCAAAATCCGTCTACATCCGAAAAACGGATAAATATCCGATATCCGGAAAAAAGATGTGGATACGAAGACATCCGCATCCGATAATTATCCGTCCGGTTTTTGTCAATATTATAGTTCAAATTATGTGTATTTTAGTGCAGTGAAAAATATTTGTTTATTATTTTATTGTGTTAGTAGTCTATATTATATTCACTTAATGCTTTATAACTGCTCGAAACTATTTATTATCATCATATTTTTGTTAATTTTTAACACTTTTATAATTAATGGATTAAAAACTATTAATGTTAAACTAAAATTTTCTTTTTATAATTCTTGATTTTTTGGTTGTTAGCGGATATGATAATTATCTGATATTCGTCTGAATCTGCGGATGCGGATATCCGATATCCGAAAATGATTTTAAATGCGGATGCGGATATGACACTATCCATATTCGAAAACATCCGGTTACAGGTTTAGTGATTCCGTCCAAAGGGATGCCAATCCAACGGAGCGTATTTTGCTGGAGAACGCACTCTAACTATGCATTAGGATCTGCGCATACATACGAAATACTTGACCAATTGAAGTTCAGTTTTGTGAGACTGAAAGGTATTTTTTTCCGGTGTTTATCAGTGGTGGTATACAATTGGATTACGCACTAACGAAGATCTTTATCCATTTGTAGATGGAATTTCTACAGCAGTCAGGTCTAGAGGGACCTTTCATTTTTTGTGATTACCTCGCGTTCTCTCTCTCTATGTTAGATTAACCAATAAACCTTGGGTCTTGAAGGTCCACGGGAAAGAATAATAAATGAGATGAACACATATATATCATATAGTTGTAACAACCGGCTTTAATATGTTAATTCATGGAAAAAAATGAGTTGTACATTTTTATACTCAAATGATAAACAAAGTTTGTCAATTTATTAATATAAATGGGAAGTCATTTTCTTTGTCTCTTAGGCCACCAAATCCAAGGAAAGAAAAGAAAAATTTGTAAAACTACCATTTAGTTTCAAAATACCCAACGTTCCTCTTTAATTGTTACATAAAAAACTTATATTTTTAAGTTCAGGATATAAAAACAAATACTTGCAGTTTTTGAAAAGATTGAAGAAAAAAAATTGTTTTGATCATAAAAACATGCAATTAACATTCAGATTTAATTTCTAACAATTTTTTTAACCTCAGCTAAGTATAGAGTTGTAATTTAAAGTAATTTTTTGATAATGGTTTTTCACGTACCAAATCTAGCAGGTGCATGAACAACAAAATCCAATTACCCGTGACAAGATGTCGATGGATAACACCCACATGCTACGCTTATTAGGCTAACATGTGAGTTGTAAGAGCATACCCAACACTAGGGGTCGGTCAATGGTGCCACGTGGCCAATTTCACTGACTGACTTCTAGTGTTGCGCCAACAAGCAAAACAAATGTTAAGTCATCAGGCATTTATAATGGCAGATAACTCAAGACCCGATAATGAAACCCCACATGACAATCCGCATGCGGTTTCTAATTAAATTCAAACTGCTTGTTTATCTGGCATTATAAATACCATATAAACTAGTATAGAATAGCCGGCTTTCTTTCTTAGCCGACTATTCTTCTTTTTCTCTTCATTTTGCCAAAACCATTTTTCAATTCGAAAATTCCTCCACATCCACTCATTTTTAACCAATTTTATACCCTATTTTGCAAAAAAGTTACCCAAAGTGGAAGAATTTTGCATGCAATCTATGATACTAGTATATCTTACCAAAATGTAGATGGAATGAGAAAAGATGGTGGTGAAGGTCCTAGCTCTAGTTCTTCGAGAAGGCATAAGGGTGATGGAACAATGATATCTCGAAAGTGGGGCATGGAGATGGTTTCCGGAGACTCTATTTTGGCTTCCAATATCGATCAAAACTTAGGACAGGCAAGGAGTTGATCAATTTATGTGTTTCGCCAAATAAATAAGTACATGTTTCTACCCGTATCGACATCACTGTAAGTAAAATTTAACATTTAAACACAATGATAATGTTTAGCAACAACTATTATAAATTGTTTACGTATTCAAAAAACATGGTATATAGTGTATGGTTCTATATTAATTGTATGGTTCTATATTTTGGCTTGGTACAATGTCACATTTTAGTTTATAAATTGAATAGTTATACATATAGTTTACGAAGTTAACCGCCAAAATAATTTTTTGAATAGGCGAGGGAAGGGAAAATGTAACATCCCTAATTTTTGATAACATTATCCAGGATTTAATTAGATAAATTAAATAGAATAATGATGATAAGGAGATTGAGGTTTAAATAAGCCATATATAAGGCCATGCTTATCGATAAAGTAAATGGGCTTTAATTGGGTTATTAAACTAATTAAATTACACATGGGCATATTAGAAAATAACCTCCTTATCATACACGACTATACACTTCTTACCCTGGCCCTTTCATGTTTCATTTCCCACCTTCACAAACTCAAATCAAAAACTAAAATATAGCCTGCCATTAACTAGGAGGAAAAAAGGAAAATTCAATCTAAAGCTAAGGATCAAAGCTAGGAAGGATTAACCAACAACAAATCTCAAATTCCTTAGCATATCTAAGGTGAACAATATTTTTTATACCGTCTCTGTTTTATTCTATGATTATATGTTTCTGGATTTATGATTAAATTCATTTTTAAGATGAAATGGATGATGATATGCTTGAACTATATTATGTTTGATTTATTTTAATTCATTTTCATATGAATTAGCAAGGTTTTAGAGTAAAAATGAGAGTATACAATTTTAGAATGCCATGAAAAAAAATTATGTTAAGTAAAACATGATTTTGGAGATGTGTTTAAATTTTCAAAATTTTTTGAACTATAGAAAATTTATTATGAATTTAAAGTAAAATATGATATAATTTGGTTTAAAATTTATTTCGAGTATTTCGAGAAGAAATTGGGTCTAAAATTTTAATATGTTTAATTGCATGATCAATTTCTGTGATTTTTGGGTATTTTTGCCAATTGATTTACAAGGGAAAATAAATTATTTTAAAAGGACTTTACTGCAAATGTTGGTTTCGGCAAATAGGAGGGCTTAGACGTTATGCTCCTTTGATTTAGATCTAATTAAAGGCGGCTGTTTTTAATTGTTAAGCATATGAAATTTTTTAAGGTAACCAATCAAGGAATTACAACAGGTAGGTTAGTTATAAAGTGATTGCCATATTTAGTTATAATTTAGCATTATTCAGAAAAGGATGTTCCGCCTATTTCGAAGGTATTTTTCGACTCCTTTACCCCCACATCACTCCAGTTGAAACCATTAGAGTCAAAACCAATGCACATGGTATTAATGGAATTGGTACGAAGTGAATTGGTAAGTAGCATAAGGTAGGGTGTCAAAAGTGATGCTTTCATTAGGGTCAAAACTAGAGTTTGCTTTTAAAAGATAAGCATCTGCCTAGTTTTCAAAAAGGACTTTAGACCAAGTTGATACCCTATAAGGTCGAGAACTTAATTTGTATTACATAAAGCTTTCGACATTGTCGAAACTCATGCTTTCGAAAGAGACTTTATGAATAGCTTTCGAAGAGGTACCTTTTCCTTTAGATCAGTGCTTTCAAAAGGATCGGTTCGACTAAGACCAAACACAGCCGCTAATTTTCCTTTTGACAGTATTGAAGCCACCAATGATTTTAAAAGATCATCTCTGTTTTTATCTAAGCTAAGCCACTTCCTAAATGCTTTCGAAAGGGGTTAAGGGTTTCAACGGCAATGGAGTCGAAAGGGATTTCGAGTCTATCCTTCAAAGTTTTAATTCAAAGGATTGTGCTTTTGATTAGGTGGTTCCGGCACCATCAACTATTCCCTAAAACAATTTTATAAGGGTTTCGAAAGAGATACTTTTGTATATAACCATTTTGACCAAAATGATGCTTTTAAAGAGAAAACCCAATGCTTTCGGAAGGGGTAATTTCATTTGTTTCGAAGCTATATTTTAAAGGACGTTTTGATACCATCGAAAGGTATATTTGGTTTCGAAGGAAATTAGTTCTGTTTTGAAAAGAAATTTTCTTTGCTTTCGAAGGAGATTATCCAAAGTTTTCGAAAGATATGTTTTAAGATTTCAGAACATAAACCTAATATTAATTTAAAAGAATAACCATGGCATAAATAAACTAAGGGATTTGAAATGAAGAAGTTTTCCTTGATCAAAAAGGTTAAAGGGTATAAACATGATATATATATATATATATATATATATATATATATATATAAAGATGATTTCAAGGATAATAAAGCATAGGAGTTGGTATTATTTTATCATTATGTTTACTTCTTCATATGCTTATTCACATTGTTATTAACCCATAACTGTATTTTGAAAAAAAGGGCAGAATAACCAGTAAGGTTGACCCAGTAGTGAATATAACGTAAGAAATGTTAAAATCTTAATTAAAGATATTGGCATGGGCCAATAGGTTCACAGTAAGCCCATGAAAACTGTGTATAACAAATGATATTAGTAGGGGCCAATAGGTTCATAGTCAGCCTATAAAAACTGTGATGATATTGGCAGGGGACAATTGGTTTATAGTTAGCCCATGAAAACTATATCCGGATTAAGATATTGACAGTTAGTCAATAAGTTCCTAGTTAGTCCATGAAACTAGGATAAAAGAAAAGATATTGGATTGAGACAGATAGTTAGAATAAAAAGGGGATGGATTATCCAGATTTGATGACTTGTTTTGCATATCATCATAATATTTTAAGATATTATGTATTTAACCATTGTGGATGTACTGCACAGTTTATGGTTTTATAAATGTTTTAGGATACTAGTGAGGGGAAAACCGATCCCGCTCAGCGGCATGGTCTCATGACATATCCAAATGGTTTGAGATGGTAAATTATTATTCATACTAGGCTTTATGTTTGACGTGAAGTTTTTGTTTTCCCCTTAAACTCTCGGGCACTCAATTGATTTTGAGTAGGTTGAGAATTAGCTTTCCGAGCGACCTTTTAGGCGAATAAAGCTTTTGAGGACATGCAGGAAGCAAGCTTCTTATTAGAGTTCTTTTATTTTTGTTGTGTGTTATGATTGTAAGAAAAGTTTGTTTACTTGCCTTATTATATACTCTGATCAACCAATGTGTCATCATAATATATCGCTTTTGGAGTATTTTATAATAACTATATGTTATCTGAACGTGGTCTGCGAATTGGGAATATGTAATCAATTTGGAATATTTTGAAACGGAATGTGGAGTTTTTTTACTGTTTAATTTTTTTTCATATTCTTGTGTTTCTGTGTATCTAATATCACCTTATTTGGTCGCCGATGATTAATAACTATGGATGACTGCAGCATCCGTACCCGTTAGTTTTGGACCTCCATGTAGGGTATGTTACTAGTTTAGTATCGGAGCATAGGTTTATGAAACTTTAAAAGAAAATTAAACCTAAAAGGATTTTCCAAACATAATCCAATAAATCGGATAATAAAATTGGGGTTTGGGTTAACGCTATAGTAACGTACTTGTATTTGATATATATAGTTACACATATAAGTATGTATTCCTCGCTCTCTTAGATTGTTCTTCTTTATCTTACTAAAGCTCGTATGCAGATTTACAAGAAAGGAGATATGGAAGCAGGAAACGGAAGAGGAAATCTCAATGGAGGAAGCACCACAACTAATGGAAATGCTTGATCCACTACAAGGAGAAACCCGGGTCGATAGGATAATGCTAGTAATCAAAATGTTAATGCCAATGTAGGTGCTGGAAATCCACCAGTAGATATGGGGGCAGTGTATCGGTTCTTTGTTGGTTTGATGCAAGTAGGAGCTGCTGCTGGTGTTGCTGGAAATGTAGGAGGAGCTAATCATGTGGCTCCAATTGGGAATAATTATGCTTTGCTGAGTCGAGATTACACCAATTTGGGTGGGAAGCCATTCTTGGGAACAGAGAGTGCCATAGAGGTTTAGAATTGGTTGTTGCATTGTGAGCATATATTTACTGATTTGGGTCCGAACGATGAGAAAAAAAATGTTGGCCTCTAGATAATTACAGGGGTCAACACAACATTGGTGGAATAGTGTCATTGCCTGAGCTCCGAAAGATCAATTAAGTTGGGCAGATTTTAAAACGAGATTTGAGCAGAAGTTTGTATCGGAGTTTGCTAAATCTAAGCCGATGAGGAAGTTTATGGATATAGTGCAACGAGAGATATTAGTAGTTGAGTATGATACTAAGTTTGAAGAGCAGTCTCGATATGGATATGCTATTATAGATACTGACATCAGAAGGAATGAGAGGTTCATTTGGGGATTGAGACCCGAGCTTGCTGGAATGACCATGACACATGTCCATGATCCCTATAATTGTAATGACCCAGAATTTTGGTTATTTGAAAATGGAAAATTTAATTGATTTTAAATATTCAAAAGTAAAATTTTAACTTGAATTTCAAATATAACGATTATTGGAGAGTTAAATTATTGAATTTAGTTATTGAATATTGGTTAAAATATTAAATATGGAGTTTTAAGCTTGTTAAAAATAAACTAAAGGCTTATAAAATTTATATTGATAATAATGAAGATAATATAAGTTTTAAAATTAAATTTGAAAGTGATTTGTTGAGTTTTAAAAATATATCGTTTGAATTTACATTTAAAAATAGCCTTCCGAGGCACAGTCTTGGATTTCGACAAAACCAGTTCCATTGGATCCATAATAGTTTATTATTATCGAATTTCAAATTTAGTAACGTTTAGAGTTATCGTTTTGGCTGTACATGTTAGAAACGCACTGAAATTTATATTAAGAAATTCAATATAATAATTTGGTCCAAAAGCTAACTTCTCCACATGATCGAATTAGGACTCGAAACATTTTCCATTTCGTTCGGAATAGGGAAATTACTTATAAACGCCTAGCGGCACACCTCAATAGGAGATCGAGATTTTAAGCTATGAGAGACGTTTTGAAAATTTAAATAAAATAATTATATGTGACTTGACCTTTATTTCAATCAACCCTTTTTCCTTTCTATTCACAAACACTGTAGCTTTACCCTACACGCTACCACCTTTTCAACATCACGTCTTGCCCCCTATTCTCTTTTATATCATGTGGCCAAGTTTCCTTTTCAAAATTTAATCGTTCGAAAAAAAGAAATGGTCGCGAATTCATTTCGTACAAAAAGAAACAGAATGAAAAAAAATCGTGATCAAAGGGGAGAGGGTTATGGTTGCGCACGTGGTCGTGAAGCTTGGCAAGGCAATGTTCGCGTGTAGGAGGGAAAGGTGGAGTCGCACGTTAGGGTTGAGGTTGGCTTACGAGTTGATTCGATCGGTCGATTTAGGGGTTGCGATTTTTACTCGAGACGCGCACGCGAGGGGCTGCTATAAGCAATGGTAGGCCAAGGCAAAGCAGGGGGTTGCAGTCAAATCTAGCGATAGCATTCGTTCGGTGAGGGATAGGCTCAGTCGTGTTTTAATCAGGGAAGTGGGTTCATCTGGGCAAGCAGGCGAAGAATGTGGGCGTGATACCGACGTCAATTTAGGTTCGTATGGGATGTGCAATCAGCGACGAGGTGAACTGGGTGTGGAGTTGCGTACATACGGATGCGTTGGAGTGATGGCCAGAAGGTGATGCTGGCGGCGACCTGGGTATGTCGTGCTCGAGCGTGGTGAGTTTGCGAGATGAAGTGGAGCATGTCGGTGTCAAGCATGCACGCATGTAATTGTGGGTGTTCGCCTGTAGCAAGCAGAGAGGAGCTTTTGGTTAATTAAAGGTAAATTAAATTTTTTAATTAAGTTTAATTTTATAATTAGTTTATTTAGTTAGGAATTTAAATTGGTATAGCTAATAAAAATTTAATAAAAATTTCCATACGAGGTTAAAATCGAATGGAATATGCAATAGAGTCAAAATTGGATCGATCAGCAAATTCGAAAACAAATAAAGGAGAGTTAATCTCACTCAATTTTGGATTACCATCATTAATTTTAAATAGTTAAAATTAATTATTGATTGATTGGTTGAATTGATAAATTATTATCAGTTGGAGGTGATATTATATATAGTAGTATATATATTGGAGTGATTGATATTTCCATATATATATATAGCGGATGAGACACTATACGCCCCACATAATAGCGGATGACCCTATTACCACGATATCCCTCTCGAAGTGGGATTGGTATTTTTATATTGTGCTAACATCTGTGGATGTAGGGAAATAGGTTGGAGGGATCCAACTGGATTCCTCAAAAATGTTGAAATTGTTTTCATATCTAGTGTTATGATTTGTTTCAATAATATGTGATAGGTTATAGTGGGATTTGGATTTATTAGATGCTGTGGTATTACTGGCTAGATTTTGGTATTTTTAAACCAATGACAAATGTTTAAAAATTGGGAGGGAAAGTTGAAGTAAAAATATTTAGAGTGGAATTTGGATTAATTTATAGAAATGAATTTGGGAAAAAATAGTTTGATTTTAAAGTTATATTTAGTAATTCCGGAATATGGAAAAATAGAGATTTTTGAATAAATGTGAATAAAAGTGTCAAAATCCCATTTATTTCACATTTATTTCAAAATCTCTATTTTTTTCCATATTCCGGAATTATTACATAGAAATTTAAAATCAAACTATTTTTTTTTCCAAATTCATTTCTATAAAGTAATCCAAATCCCACTCTAAATATTTTTACTTCAAATTCTCCTTTTAAATTTACTACCCAATTTTTAAACATTTATCATTGGTATTTAAAAATACCAAAATCTTACCAGTAATACCATAGCATCCAATAAATCCAAATCCTACTATAACCTATCACAGATTATTCAAACAAATCATATCATTGAATATGAAAATAATTTCAACATTTTTGAGGAATCCAGTTGGATCCCTCCGACCTGTTTCCCTGCATACACGGATGTTAGCACAATATAAAAATATCAATCCCACTTCGAGGGGGATATCGTAGTATATATGGTCATCCGCTATTATGCGGGACGTATAGGGTCTCATCCTCTATATGTATGCGAGAATATCAATCACTCCAATATATATACTACTATATATAATATCATCTCCAACTAATAAAAAATTTCAATTCCACCAATCAATCAATAATTAATTTTAACTATTTAAAATTAATAACAGTAATCCAAAATTGATTTAGATTAACACACCTTTACTTTTTTCTCGAATTTGCCGATCGATCCAATTTTGACTGTATTGCACATTCCGCTCAATTTTAACCTCTATGGAAATTTTTATTAGCCATATCAATTTAAATTCTTAACTAACTAAACTAATTATAAAATTATACTTAATTAAAATCTTAAAATTTTAGTTTACCTTTAATTAACCAAAAGCTCCTCTCTGCCTGCTACAGGCGAATACCCTATGCATGCTTAACACCGACACGCTCCACTTCATCTTGCAAGCTCACCACGCTCGAGCAAGACATACCCAGGTCGCCGCTAGCATCAGCTTCTGGCCATCACTATGACGCACGCGTACGTACACGACTGCACACCCAGTTCACCTCATCAACGACCGCACATCCCACATGAACCTACATTGACGTAGGTATCACACCTACATTCTCCGCCTGCTTGCCAACACGACCCCACTTCCTTGATTAAAACGCGACCGAGCCCATCCCTCATCGAACGAAGGCTATTTCCAGATCCGTCTGCAACCCCTACTTCGCCTTGGCCTACCATCGCTTATAGCAGCCCCTCCCCCACGCATCTCGAGAAAAATCGTGACCCCTAAATCGACCGATCGAATCAATTCATAAGCCAACCTCAACCCTAATGTGCGACTCCGCATTCCCCTCCTACACGCACACATCGCCTTGCCAAGATTCACGACAACATGCGCTGCCACAACCCTCTCCCCTTTGCTCGCGATTTTGTTTCATTCTGTTTCTTTTTATACGAAATGAATTCGCGGCCATTTTTTTCCTAACAATTAAATGATGAAAAGGAAACTCAGCCGCGTATATAAAAGAGAAGAGGAGGCAAGACGTGATGTTGAAAAGGAGGTAGCATGTAGGGTAAAGCTATTGTGTTTGTGAAGAGAAAGGAAAAAGGGTTGATGGAAATAAAGGTCAAGTCACATATAATTATTTTATTTAAATTTTCAAAGCGTCTCGATTCAGTTGCTTAAAATCTCGACCTCCTATCGAGGTGTGCCGCTAGGCGCTTATAATATTATGTCCCTATTTTGAATGAAATGGAAAAGGTTTCGAATCCTAATTCGATCATATGGAGAAAATAGCTTTTTGACCCAATTATTATATTGAATTTTTCGATATAAATTTCAGTGCGTTTCTAACCCGTACGATCAAACGATGACTCCAAATATTATGAAATTTGAAATATGATAATATAAACTATTATGGATCCAATGGAACTACTTTCGGCGAAATCCAAGACTAGGCCTCAAAAGGCTATTTTTAAATGTAAATTCAAATGGTATAGTTTTAAAATTAAGCAAATCACTTTCAAATTAAATTTTAAAACTTTTATTATCTTCATTTTTATCAATATAAATTTTATAAGCCTTTAAGTTATTCTTAACAAGCTTAAAACTCTAGATTCAATATTTTAACCAATATTCAATTGTTAAATTCAATAATTTAACTATCCAATAATCGTTTATTTGAAATTCATGTTAAAAATTTACTTTTAAATATTTAAAATCAATTAAATATCCTATTTTCATGGGTCGTTACAGTAATACAGTGCTGTAGATGGCCATTCGCTATGAGGAGTTACTTGCTGATTTTCTAAAGAAAGGCCAGTGGAAACTCATGGTTTTCAAGGAAAGAAAAGGAAGTTCTTTAAAAAGAAGGGAGCCCAGAAGGGAGATACTATTAAGAAGTCAGAGGCTGAGATAGTTTGCTATAAGTGTGAAAAGCAGAGTCACTTTGAGAGTGAATCTCGATCGGGGAATGGGAAGAAAGCTGCAAGCAAGAAGAATGCGAAGTGATTCAACTATGATCAAGTTGGGCATTACAAGAATCAGTGTTCAGAGCCAGTTAGGGAAGATAAAGGAAAAGTTTTTGCTATTGGACCAGCTAGGCCTACTGCAACATATAAGGGAAATGCTGTGATGGAAGGTACGCTTTTGATTCGGAGTATTCCAATTAGAGTATTTTTTGATACCGGTGCATCACACTCATTTATATCTCGGTGTTTAGTTGATAGATTATGCTTAGAACCCACCTACCTTATTACTTACTTAAGGGTTCCGAATGCAATAGGAGGATATGCAACTCTAGGGTTAAGATGTGACCAGTTAGAACTTGACCTGTTAGGTCATAAGTTTACCTGCAATTTGTATGTTATTGATTTCATAGATATCAGAATCATTTTGGGTATAGATTGGTTGGGTAGGTATGAGGCTAAAATATTTTTCCAGGATAGTGAAATATCACCGAGACACCCTTATTGTCATAACTGAGTGATATTCTCAGTAGAGAATACTAACCAAAGTGTTAGTGTTTTACTTAATGTTATGGAGGTAGGAAATGAGTTAAGTCAGGATCGGGTAGCAAGATAATTCGGGGATGTCTTTAAGCCAGTCACCGGACTACCATCAAGAAGTGTTGTTGAGTTTAGAATAGATCTTATGCCCGGAGCTGAACCTGTAAGTAGACCACCTAACAGGATGACGCCAACTGAGATAAAAGAATTGAAGGTGTAGTTAGTGGACCTTGAAGGAAGGAATTTTATTAGACTAAGAAGTTCACCTTGGGGAGCGACCGCATTATTCATTAAGAAACCAAGTGGGTTGTTAAAGATATGCAATGACTATCATAAGTTAACCGTAAGGATAATTAAGAATAAGTATCCTTTTCCTAGAATAGATTATCTGTTTGATCAGTTGAGTGGAGCTAGAGTGATTTCTTAGTTAGATTTTGGCGATAGGTTTCCATCAGTTAAGAGTGGTAAAGGACAATATTCCGTTTGACAGCATTTCGAACTAGGTACGGTTCATATGAGTGGTTGGTGATGCCATTTGGATTAACAAATTCACTTGCCTTCTTTGTGGATTTGATGAACCGAGTTTTTTGAGAGTATTTGGATAGGTTTGTGCTGGTGTTTATAGATGACATTCTAGTCTACTTTAAGGATGAGAGAGAGCATGAAGTTTATCTTAGAGTGGTACTAGAAACGCTGAAGCAAAATTAGCTAAAGGAAAAGTTTACCAAGTGCCATTTCTTGAAATAAGAGGTTAAATTTCTTGGTCACGTGGTTTGAAAAAAGGATTGTCATTCGATCTAGATAAGATCGAAGCCATGAATAATTGTAAGATACCAGATACGGTGACTGAGATTGAGAGTTTTCTTGGACTTGTTGGCTACCACCGAAGGTTCATTAAGGATTTCTCACGGATAGCAACCTTGACTAAGATAAACAAGAAGGAGGTGAAATTTGTTTGGTCCGACAAATGTGAGGAAGCATTCCTTAAGTTAAAGCATTTGTTGACCAATGCACCCATGTTAGTTGTTTCAAACGGAAACCAAGGGTTGGTGGTATATACTAATGCATGTGGAACTGGATTAGGGGCAGTATTTGATAGAGGTAGGGCTATTACCTAGGGGCACTTATGCGATTTGTTATATATATATATATATATATATATATATATATATATCTAACTCGTTGACCAATCTTGTTCGAAATAAAAGGTATTTTCTTCCTATCATATACTTGATATAATGTGATTATTTTAATTAATTAACTTAATTAAAATTAAATTTAATAGAAAAATCCATAAATGGTATATTTTATGAAAGTAATTACAAACTGTTGCAACCGTGAGTAATTTATCATAAGGAAACAAATAACCATTTTAAATGTTCATAGTCAAGATGCATCGAGACTGGATATCGATGTATCCGTTGAGACTAGAGTATGAAACGCTCTTCAAATGTTGGGCATTGTATTACTCATGACTCCTGGGGGCACCTAGGGGTTACTACTAGTAGTTATTGGATACGATAGTTTTCTGTTGGTTCATATAACTAAGGTCAAATAGAAAATATCGATGTGATCGATTTACACAGTTCTTTCGACTTGAGAATACTATAGACCATCAATATGAAAGCTCCACTTTGATTATAGCCAAATCATGGAATGACATCCATTGAGTGACAAAAGTTGGGTCGGGTGGAAGTATTGGAAGTGAAGTACTATTCAAGAGAGGATTTGTCTCCTCGGTTATATGCGGTTTGTATCACGGTCAACTCAAGTCAATTGAAAGTCAAAGTCTATGGTCAGAGCATTTCGGTTAATAATAATTGCTATTATTAAACCAAGGACTTTGTATTTGGACTATAAATTGAATGTAGATAAGGTTAGAATTTTGACCATTACCAAATTTCATAAGTCCAAAGTGATATAGTTTTGACGAAGAGAATTGGTGTAAACAAATGTCACAACCGGGTAACACTTATTAAACTAAAATTGGATTTTACCTAAAATGAGTAAGTGATAAATTTGGCTATAATGTCACACAACCTGCTAAGTGACGTATGAACGTTAACATTAGAATAGTTCAATGTTAACCGCTGACCAAATTTGCACCCAAGAGTTACACAGCCGAAATGATGAATTCCCTTAAGACCGAACGAGTTAATTAGTTTTAATCATTATAAATTAATTAAATTAATTAATATTTATGAAATATTAATTATAAAATTTGAATATGATTTGAGAAATAAATAATGTTATATATATTTATAACAGTTGTAAATATATCGATTGATATACAATATCAACAAGCGATTAAATTAGATTTAATTGCATAGTATTTTGGCTTGGTCTTAGATAGGTTTAAGACCCAGCATTAGGGCTGCAAAATTTTGGTTTTGGGAAGGTCTAGGTGTGATGCCCCACCTCTATACCCACGATAGCCAAGGACACTACGGTGTAATGCCGTCAACTAGCACGGAGAATAAGGCTGTTGAGGAGCGACCATCTGTATAATTGCTTTGTGCGAGTACCGATATGCCAGATAAGATATAACTTGCATTTCTTTTCAAGAGGACATCCGACATACCGACACAAACTCAAAGCTACTACATAGTGGCTATTATGTCTTCGGAAACAAATGTAGAAATAAACATAACACAAATCAGTCACAGATAATTCATATCACAAAGGCGGAAGAAGATATGAATATATATCTAACACATGAAAGTGTATATCAGAGTAGTGGTCAAAAAGATCCACAATAATACAAAAGAATAGCAACACGTGCTATACAAAAGAATACAACTATGAGTCCATATCTCAAGTGTATACAACAAAATAAAATACTAATCTAAGTAGTTAGCCAAAAGTCAGAGAAATCAATCCCAAGTGAGAAGTCAAGCTGAAGCACCTGTAACATCTCGGTCTGACCCGAGATTTATTTAATAAGAAAATAATAAACGGATCAGTCTAGCTATAAATATCAGATGACATGATATAGAATAAGAGATATGGCATAAACATATAATATCCATAATGCCATACTACTATAAGTATGAAATTGAAACTCAACATGAGATTAATAAATATCACAAAAACCTTATCAAGGATCAAAAGGAATGTCATACTCTTTATTTCGTTCACCAAACCATAAATATTGACGATTATATCAATATCAATCACAAAAGTCAAGGACACACAAATTCACCAATGCACAAATATTGATAAAACTTATCAATGAAAAATCATGAAAATTGGTGAAGCACAAATTCTAGAAATCATCTCAAGAAATCCAGAAATCACAAAAGGGGAAAAGGCCTATCACAAACGGGAGCATAAAGCTCACCAATACGTGTATCACAAACGGAACGCTAATTCCATGGTTGCTAACCATCACAAATTGAGCCGAAGCTCCACAAACGGCCCGAAGACCATGGGTT
This sequence comes from Allium cepa, assembly GCA_030765085.1. Lineage (NCBI taxonomy): Eukaryota > Viridiplantae > Streptophyta > Magnoliopsida > Asparagales > Amaryllidaceae > Allium > Allium cepa. The sequence continues at coordinate 497,683,233 of CM060929.1, forward strand.
GCTATCCCACCAATTTGAGTCGAAACTCCACAAAACGGGGTTTAGTCTCCCTCGCAGACAAAGAGACATCGCACATTGCTAGTCTAAATCACAAAAATGATCGTCATGATCATCAAGAAGTGTCAATTACAGTAAGCTAGTAAATATATAAATTTAGCTTCATGTCCCATAACCACTAGCTTAACTTAAATATTTACGAACAAATTGTAGATCTCCTGTAACGATCCTGAATTTTGAACAATTTAAATTGGAAAATATTTAATTAATTTTAAATATTTGAATGATGATTTAAAGTGAATTCCCAATATAACAATGAATTTGGCGATTAAATTTTAAAATTTAATCTATTGAAAGTTGAATAAAAATTTGAATATTCAATTTTAAGCTGATTAAAAATATTTTAAAGGCTTAGAAAATTCATATTAATAATACTGAAGATAATAGAAGCTTCCGAATTAAATTCGAAAGTGATTCGTCCAGTTTTGGAATTTTATCGTTCAAATTGAATTTAAGAATAGCCTTCCGAGGCACAGTCTCGGAATTTGACGAAATCAGTTCCATTGGGTCCGTAATATTGAATTATTACCGGATTTCAATTTTCGTGGCGTTCGGAGTTGATATGTAAGCAAACGGCACCTAAACGCATTAGAATTCGTGTTGAAAACAAATTGTATTTGAAAAAAAAAATGAAAATTAAAATGATAATGAAATAAAATAAGAGAAAAAGGAGATTACAAAATCTCTAGTACACTGCTATGTATCTTCTCTCTGCAAATCTCGTACCTATCAGCCACCCTACGGTATAAACAAATCGCGATCTCCTTTTCAAAAGTAAAACGCCCCTTCCCCTTTGTTTTTCGTTCAAATCATTTCAATCAGATAAAAAGAAAATGAAAATAAAATAATGGCGGCTCCAAATCTTTCGTTCTCGTCGTCCTCTTTTCGCCAATTAGGGCTTCACGAATTTTTGGCTGCTCGATTCCTTTTTTTCAAGCTAGGGTATTTCAAAATCGAAGGCCTCGACTTCAGTAGCTCGCGACCCCTCCTCCTTGCGATGCGTTAAACAAGGTGAGTGATCTTTACGTCACTCACATCTAATTCGACATAGTAGTAAGCTTTGCGTTCGATTATGTTTTGTAGATTGATGATTTCTATTACTTTGCCAATTTGGTATAATTTGATACTTGATATTCACGGATTTGATTTTTATCTTGGTTCGATTTCTTGGTTTCCACGGCCCTGTTTATGCTGTGACGATTTTGGTTACTAACTTGTCTCAATCTACTGTTTTTGTAAAGGAAAATTTCGAATTTCAAAAATTTGTGTTCGATTGAGAGTTGTCGTCTCGGTCAGTCGAGTATATTCTGATGTTGACGATTTATCTTGGCCGATTGATTTTGTTAAAATGCTTTGGCGATGTTTTCTTGGTCATCACGATTTTGTGAATTTGCTGTTTTTGTTGATTTCGATCCCTATGATTTTTGTTGACATGTGAACTTGCTCGATTCTTTGTTTTGAAACTATTATGACTCTTTCACTGTTTTTTTTTCCTGATGCTCAATCACTGTTATTCTTGAAATTCAGTTGTTTGCACTGGATTCCACTTGTATACAGTTGCATTTCATGGTGGCCATGTTGTTATATTAATCCCATCGGCCATTACATCTTTGACCTGTAGTTTGAATATCACGATGGCACTGTGTATGCATATTTGCTTCTTGTATCACTTGAGTCTGCATTTGTATGGTTTCTGGCTTCAAGTATAGATGCTTGGACTTTCATATGGGTACTCAGTATCACTGGCTGTGGTGGTTTTGTTATTTCATAAAAGTTGAAGAGTTTCCTTCCTGCTACACACGTGAATAAGCACTTTGCATTATTGAAATTCTTTACTTCTTAGCTGCATGCTTGGGTAATTGTTTTTGCAAACATTGAAAAGTTCAAGTTGTCATTATACTTGTTAGAATTCACGTTTTCACCAGATAGTTCTGTCCAGCACTGAAATGTTCATTTTGACTTGGTCGAGCTTGTATGCATTGTCACTCTGATATGGTCTGCATTAATGAAGTACTCACTGACCTAAGTTGTTGCATTGTAGTTATTCTCTGATCATATATTGTTCCTGTGCATATTTGTGGTGAGTTGAACTTGAGTACTTCAGTTTGCAATTGAGATGTACTAATTCGCATACATCCATATGGTTACAGTATCATGTATGATATTTGTTTTACGATCATAATCGTTGTTGATTTTATTTATTTTGTTTTAATTGTAAGCCAGCAAAGGACATTGTTTCTCAAACAGATGAATCTAGATAATCTATCAACTAGAAATTTGGTATGACATTCGTTTTAAGATCATAAACACTGTTGATATTTATTTATTTTGTTTTGTCCTCTGGGGTGAGCATTGATTAGTATGCTTTTGATTCAATGTTTGAAAAATAGCATGTTAAATTCTGTTTCAAGGAAAAGTGAACAAACCACTCATCCTTATTTAAATATGTTGTGATGTTTTGATAATGTTTGAAGTGTTGGTATTAGTGTTCAGATGCCTGCATACAAAATGTTGAAAACGCATGCCTGTGTGTATTTGTTTCTGTTAAGTACAGACTAAATGATTTTCCAAGAATGCATGCCTGGAAATGATTTTTCCCTTCCCTGTTTCCTTAGCTTTCTGGTTTACAGTAAAAGAAAAAAAAACCTATCTTGGTGTTTAATTGCATGCTCAGCAATTTTATGTTGGATAATTGTGATTTAAAATAATGATTTTGTGTTCTATGGTTGCAAACTTAGGTCCAATTCTCTGTTAAACTGCTCACTGTAAATTAAACTGCCTTTTTGATCTTTACGTTCGTACATGTAAGGTACTTAAATCTAGTTGCTTTGTTTCGTTCATTCCATGCTGCTGTTCGTCCCCTGTACCTTGAAATATATCACATCCCTTGCTTTTCCATTAATAGTATGCATCCTTTGTCAGTCTATGTTTTATTTTAATTGCTTTTAAATGAAGTGAAACTGAACACATTTTGTTGGAACTAAATACAAATTTTTCTTTAGTAAATAGTAGCATATACTACTTGTTTTATTGCCTCTGTTGCTCCCCTGGTCTGGTACCTGTAGTGATGTTGCCATTGTCTTGAGTCTGCACTTGCTATGCTATAACTTGATTTCATTTTTCAGGTATGCATCCCAATCATACTTGTTGACAGAGTAGTTTGCACTGACCGGTGCACTACTGCATTCATGTCCTGATTGCTCCATATTGCATTGAACACCCCATGCACACTTGCACTGTGTTGAATCTTCGGATTTGACCTTGTATTGCATTTTGATGCACTGAGCTCTTATGTATTTCGTCACTGTATTGGGGAGGCCGTGCACGCGTGCGTGTACGGCAGCCAATCAGTTTTGATTTTTTTTAAGTAACTTTTCAATTATTTAAATTGATTTGATTTAAATTGATGATTTTGGTTTAAATTGCCGTTTAGGCAAATTTTGATCTTTTTTTCTGAGTTATTTTTTTTAAAAAGGAAAAAAAAAAAATTCTTGCATTCATCTTCATTAAAATTTGAATCTATTGATTATTGTATAACACTGTTAAGTGTTATATTTACCGTTATCCGATTTCTTGTTAAAGGGTCGGATATTTGACTGTCGTCTAATTGTCAATTGATTATTACTGCCTTTATGCACTAATAACTGAGTTTGAATTAGACTGACCTGTGTATTATTTTCTTTTGAATGTAATACTCGGGTCAGACCGAGTATTTTTACAGCTTGAAGATTTTCTCGCAGCGAAGTTAGAGAGAGGGGGATTAAAGCTTTACTTCAGTTTTCAGGATTTCTTTTGTACTTAAAAAAAAGAAAAAGAAATATATATATATATATATATATAGATGATTGTTCCGCTGTATTTAAATGTATTTCATTGTATAACTCTGATATTTGTATATGAAAGAAAAGTTCTTTTATGGGAAATACGATTATTATTCTATGATTCTGTAGCTGATTCTGTTTAAATGTTATAAACTAAATAACAATCTGTCATTTTGAACGTTTCTAGTTGGTTTAATTACCGACTAGAGGCGGTCAGAGCGGCGGGTCGTGACAAAGTGGTATCAGAGCTTTGGTTTACACAAAGCTTAGTTTATGGCGTTTAATATGAATAGTTACTAGAATCACTTTAAAGAAAGTGTTTTCAAATCTAAAGAAGTTTAAAATTATTTTCTTTAAAATAAAAGGTATTTTGAAAATTCCCCTCTCTAAATTTGGGTTTGCGATAGTTCTCTTCGGTGAGGTCTCCTTAGATTTGAGTCTCGATCATTTGAAAACTCATTATCGAATTATTGAGATTTAGGGAAAATGAAATATGAGTTAAGTGAACTAATGAATTGGTTTAAATTGGTTTAAATCGAATATTTTGAATATCTCCAAAATAATAATTGGGAAATAAAATGGTATGTCAATTTGATTATAATCAAATGGATTATTGAATTATAACTTGATAATTTGATTTTGAATTCTTTTGAAAATTGATTTCAAATGTTCTGAAGAATGATTTAGTAAATAAATGGATTATAAGTACTTAACTTATGAATGGACTTTTGGTATATAATTAAGTTATATAAATTGAATTGAATTAATAAAGGAGATTATGAAACGAAGTCTTATGAATAGAAGTGGAATTTGTAAAGATTGTTTATAAATTCGAAACCAATTGAATTTGATAAATGAAACATAGAAGTTATTAAAGGAGATATATTCGTGATTTTGGACAGCGAATTACCCTTTAAGTTAAATATTGTGATAATAAAAGTTGGTTGGGAATTTTATTCACAATTTTGGACAGTGAATATATTATTAAATCAAACGGATATGTCTTGGGAAAATGATTGAATAATCCGACTTTTGCTAATAAGGATTGCAAAATTTGATAGGAAATCTATTTGTCAACTCAACTGTATGAATCAAACTAGTTTTGATGTAAAGCTTATATTTCAAGTTTAGACTAATGCCTAAAATAGTTAATGTGGAGATATAAATCTAATGGAACCAAGTCGATAAATGGTTAATTTACTAAAGAATTAGTTGATTATTTTTGAAATAGAAAGCAAATGCAAAGTTCAAATGGGATTTAGATTTCAAATTTGATATCTGTCAATATGAAAATCCATAATAGATTTAATAGATTCAGTGATGAATTTGAACTTGAACGGGCAGAGAATCAAGTTAAATGGAAAACTTAATATTGGAAAGTTTGAAGACGGTTTAAAACCAATATTGTGAAATGTATGCGGAATTCAAACTATGAATTAAGTCGAAGTTGAAAAAATTAAATGGCAATGTTTTGGGGAAGCAATATTATGAAATGAAGTTAATCCATTTAAAGTTGTTTTAAAATGTGTTAAGAATCGAAAGCATAGATTTCAACATCCATTGTTGAAATAGACGTTTTCGAGAGAAATGAAAGGAAATGGCGGACTATAACACTGTTGTTATAATAAATGGTTTCCGAAAGGAAATGTTTTTATATAGTATTGGGATTTATATATCTATCTTAAATTCGAATTCCTATACTAGTGATTTGTATACTAGTGATTTGGGTCGTCGTAACGATGTTTTACGCAACATTCGTTTTGACTCAAACAAATGTGTTTAAAAGAATGGTTTCCTTTAAGAATGAAATATATACTTGATTATGATTTAAGTATATTGAATATTTTCCAAGTGTTGAAAATAAATGGATTTGTGAATTACTTATTATTGAATAAGTATGGAAATATTTTCCAATATGAAGTGAAAGGGTTAAAATGTTATCTTTTGAAGATAAATTGAAAATGAATATGTGAAATCGATTTGAAAATCGTATATTCATAGATATTTTGGAAATGTAAATTCACTATGGAATTTATAAATGAAAGGAAAATTTGTTAAAAATAAATATTGATTTATTTTTGAAATATGGAAATAAATTTACGGATTTGGAACGTAAGTTTAAAATAAATCGGTAAGGATTTATTTGATTGATTTAAATGAACCATTTCAAGTTTAAAATGGATAAATATTTGGAAATGTTTCCGTTTAAGGAAATTGCTTTGAAATTTGTTTTCAAAGATTGAAAGGTGAAAAATGATTTGAAATTTGTTTTCAAATGGCTAAGTGTGAAAATTATATATCTTGTAAAGATATTATTTTGAGAAATTTGAACAATTAGTTCAACTTGGAAATTTTTCAAAAAGATTGAATTTTGAGCTAAATTGAGTTTAACTTTGACACCAAAAACAATATAAGTTGAGCTTTGAATTTTGGATAGTCGATTTGGATTGTATGTCTAACATTGTGAATTGATGACATATCAATTGATCTCTATTAAATATATATCTGTTGGTGGCGGAGAATTTATTCTTTTAGCTTAACACCCTTCTCTGAGACATATGAGCTTAGAGGTTATATATCGGTAGAAATCAATTATGTGTTGAGAATTGACGATGTAACGTGAAATCCAAATCGAATGTGAAGTCGATAATAAATTGAATTATGAATGTGAATTGGGTTTGAAATAACCTTAAATTTTCAAATCAACTTAGAGGAAAATTTGAAATGGATAATGAAATGGAAAATTTTGGAATCCTCTATTTGTTATGGATATGAAATATTGTGGTTTTCAGAACGTATATATGAGAATACGATAAATTCGATAACCATTAGTTTGGAAAGAAATTGTTATGGAAAACTTATGTAAGTACATGAGTATGATATGTACGAACTATGAAATGAAGTACTATGTATGTATGATATTATGTTTTCCAAACTGAGGATTTGGAAAAGTACCTTCCATTTGAAAATTGGTGAAGGTATTGGAACTCGATATGAGTGTCCATTTGAAATTTGTAGCTATGTTGAATTTCCATATGTGGAATGTCCATTCGGACTAAAATCCCCCATGATGGATCATCGTGTTTGGGATCGGGAACTAGCGGAATTCGAGGGGCGAGATGCCTATGGGTACCAAGCGATTCTACTGGGATAGTAGCGTAACCGCCGGGTATACCGCGATCTAGATGATATGAAATAGCGTAATTCGAGAGGCGAGATGCCTAGGTTTACAAGCGACTCTACTGGGATAGTAGCGTAACCGCCGTGTAAACCGCGATCTGATGGTATAGCGTAATTCGTGGGGCGAGATGCCTACAGTTACAAGCGATTCCACTGGGATAGTGGCGCAACCGCCGAGTAAACTGCGATCTATGCAACAACCATGGCGAAATTCAAGAGATGTGAAATCTATAGTTTACAAGCGATTCTACTGGGATAGTAGCGGAACCGCCGGGTAAACTGTGATCCATGGGGGAACGTGCTTTCCATATCCATTTTTTTAAAAGAATTTTTAAAAGTATTTTTACTGGGAATTGAAGCAAGTATATTTAGTACTTAGAGATTTTTAGACTTGCGCCTGGCCAGCGTATGCCTAATGTCTTTAAGAACGACAATAGACTTGTTAAATTTCGAGTTAGCTAGTATTTTCGAACTTTCGATGGCAAATCAATAATCTGGAATTAAAAATTGCATAATTCCAACCTAATAAATTAAGGAAGAGGATTTTTGAGATATTTTGAAAGTCCACAGCTTTGGAAAAGTTATACTATGTAGATTTTTAACAAGAATTTCAAATTTAAAATTTGAGTTTTGTAGGTCGAAAATTTTAGTAAAAGACTTTTGCGTCTTGATTGTAGAAAATGATGAACAAATGAGTTAATTAACAAAGCTAGTGAGATAAAACAAATAGAATGAATTCTATGCTTATTTATTTATTTTTAATAAGTTTCAAACTTGATAAAATTGGGTAGGGTATAAACATAAGTGAAATTTTAACAATCATTTCTCCTAACTTGTAATTTCGGGACGAAATTCATTTAAGGAGGGGAGATTGTAACGATCCTGAATTTTAAACAATTTAAATTGGAAAATATTTAATTAATTTTAAATATTTGAATGATGATTTAAAGTGAATTCCCAATATAACAATGAATTTGGCGATTAAATTTTAAAATTTAATCTATTGAAAGTTGAATAAAAATTTGAATATTCAATTTTAAGCTGATTAAAAATATTTTAAAGGCTTAGAAAATTCATATTAATAATACCGAAGATAATAGAAGCTTCCGAATTAAATTCGAAAGTGATTCGTCCAGTTTTGGAATTTTATCGTTCAAATTGAATTTAAGAATAGCCTTCCGAGGCACAGTCTCGGAATTTGACGAAATCAGTTCCATTGGGTCCGTAATATTGAATTATTACTGGATTTCAATTTTCGTGGCGTTCGGAGTTAATATGTGAGCAAACGGCACCTAAACGCGTTAGAATTCGTGTTGAAAACAAATTGTATTTGAAAAAAAAATGAAAATTAAAATGATAATGAAATAAAATAAGAGAAAAAGGAGATTACAAAATCTCTAGTACACTGCTATGTATCTTCTCTCTGCAAATCTCGTACCTATCAGCCACCCTACGGTATAAACAAATCGCGATCTCCTCTTCAAAAGTAAAACGCCCCCTCCCCTTTGTTTTTCGTTCAAATCATTTCAATCAGATAAAAAGAAAATGAAAATAAAATAATGGCGGCTCCCTTTCGTTCTCGTCGTCCTCTTTTCGCCAATTAGGGCTTCACGAATTTTTGGCTGCTCGATTCCTTTTTTCCAAGCTAGGGCATTTCAAAATCGAAGGCCTCGACTTCAGTAGCTCGCGACCCCTCCTCCTTGCGATGCGTTAAACAAGGTGAGTGATCTTTACGTCACTCACATCTAATTCGACATAGTAGTAAGCTTTGCGTTCGATTATGTTTCGTAGATTGATGATTTCTATTACTTTGCCAATTTGGTATAATTTGATACTTGATATTCACGGATTTGATTTTTATCTTGGTTCGATTTCTTGGTTTCCACGGCCCTGTTTATGCTGTGACGATTTTGGTTACTAACTTGTCTCAATCTACTGTTTTTGTAAAGGAAAAATTCGAATTTCAAAAATTTGTGTTCGATTGAGAGTTGTCGTCTCGGCCAGTCGAGTATATTCTGATGTTGACGATTTATCTTGGCCGATTGATTTTGTTAAAATGCTTTGGCGATGTTTTCTTGGTCATCACGATTTTGTGAATTTGCTGTTTTTGTTGATTTCGGTCACTATGATTTTTGTTGACATGTGAACTTGCTCGATTCTTTGTTTTGAAACTACTATGACTCTTTCACTGTTTTTTTTCCTGATGCTCAATCACTGTTATTCTTGAAATTCAGTTGTTTGCACTGGATTCCACTTGTATACAGTTGCACTTCATGGTGGCCATGTTGTTATATTAATCCCATCGGTCGTTACATCTTTGACCTGTAGTTTGAATATCACGATGGCACTGTGTATGCATATTTGCTTCTTGTATCACTTGAGTCTGCATTTGTATGGTTTCTGGCTTCAAGTATAGATGCTTGGACTTTCATATGGGTACTCAGTATCACCGGCTGTGGTGGTTTTGTTATTTCATAAAAGTTGAAGAGTTTCCTTCCTGCTACACACGTGAATAAGCACTTTGCATTATTGAAATTCTTTACTTCTTAGCTGCATGCTTGGGTAATTGTTTTTGCAAACATTGAAAAGTTCAAGTTGTCATTATACTTGTTAGAATTCACGTTTTCACCAGATAGTTCTGTCCAGCACTGAAATGTTCATTTTGACTTGGTCGAGCTTGTATGCATTGTCACTCTGATATGGTCTGCATTAATGAAGTACTCACTGACCTGAGTTGTTGCATTGTAGTTATTCTCTGATCATATATTGTTCCTGTGCATATTTGTGGTGAGTTGAACTTGAGTACTTCAGTTTGCAATTGAGATGTACTAATTCGCATACATCCATATGGTTACAGTATCATGTATGATATTTGTTTTACGATCATAATCGTTGTTGATTTTATTTATTTTGTTTTAATTGTAAGCCAGCAAAGGACATTGTTTCTCAAACAGATGAATCTAGTTAATCTATCAACTAGAAATTTGGTATGACATTCGTTTTAAGATCATAAACACTGTTGATATTTATTTATTTTGTTTTGTCCTCTGGGGTGAGCATTGATTAGTATGCTTTTGATTCAATGTTTGAAAAATAGCATGTTAAATTCTGTTTCAAGGAAAAGTGAACAAACCACTCATCCTTATTTAAATATGTTGTGATGTTTTGATAATGTTTGAAGTGTTGGTATTAGTGTTCAGATGCCTGCATACAAAATGTTGAAAACGCATGCCTGTGTGTATTTGTTTCTGTTAAGTACAGACTAAATGATTTTCCCAAGAATGCATGTCTGGAAATGATTTTTCCCTTCCCTGTTTCCTTAGCTTTCTGGTTTACAGTAAAAGAAAAAAAAACCTATCTTGGTGTTTAATTGCATGCTCAGCAATTTTATGTTGGATAATTGTGATTTAAAATAATGATTTTGTGTTCTATGGTTGCAAACTTAGGTCCAGTTCTTTGTTAAACTGCTCACTGTAAATTAAACTGCCTTTTTGATCTTTACGTTCGTACATGTAAGGTACTTAAATCTAGTTGCTTTGTTTCGTTCATTCCATGCTACTGTTCGCCCCCTGTACCTTGAAATATATCACATCCCTTGCTTTTCCATTAATAGTATGCATCCTTTGTCAGTCTATGTTTTATTTTAATTGCTTTTAAATGAAGTGAAACTGAACACATTTTGTTGGAACTAAATACAAATTTTTCTTTAGTAAATAGTAGCATATACTACTTGTTTTATTGCCTCTGTTGCTCCCCTGGTCTGGTACCTGTAGTGATGTTGCCATTGTCTTGAGTCTGCACTTGCTATGCTATAACTTGATTTCATTTTTCAGGTATGCATCCCAATCATACTTGTTGACAGAGTAGTTTGCACTGACCGGTGCACTACTGCATTCATGTCCTGATTGCTCCATATTGCATTGAACACCCCATGCACACTTGCACTGTGTTGAATCTTCGGATTTGACCTTTATTGCATTTTGATGCACTGAACTCTTATGTATTTCGTCACTGTATTGGCGAGGCCGTGCACGCGTGCGTGTACGGCAGCCAATCAGTTTTGATTTTTTTAAAGTAACTTTTCAATTATTTAAATTGATTTGATTTAAATTGATGATTTTGTTTTAAATTGCCGTTTAGGCAAATTTTGATGTTTTTTTCTGAGTTATTTTTTTAAAAAAGGAAAAAAAAAATCTTGCATTCATCTTCATTAAAATTTGAATCTATTGATTATTGTATAACACTGTTAAGTGTTATATTTACCGTTATCCGATTTCTTGTTAAAGGGTCGGATATTTGACTGTCGTCTAATTGTCAATTGATTATTACTGCGTTTATGCACTAATAACTGAGTTTGAATTAGACTGACCTGTGTATTATTTTCTTTTGAATGTAATACTCGGGTCAGACCGAGTATTTTTACAGCTTGAAGATTTTCTCGCAGCGAAGTTAGAGAGAGGGGGGTTAAAGCTTTACTTCAGTTTTCAGGATTTCTTTTGTACTTAAAAAAAAAGATATATATATATATATATATATATATATAGATAATTGTTCCGCTGTATTTAAATGTATTTCATTGTATAACTCTGATATTTGTATATGAAAGAAAAGTTCTTTTATGGGAAATACGATTATTATTCTGTGATTCTGTAGCTGATTCTGTTTAAATGTTATAAACTAAATAACAATCTGTCATTTTGAACGTTTCTAGTTGGTTTAATTACCGACTAGAGGCGGTTAGAGCGGCGGGTCGTGACATCTCCACTAGAAGATTGTCACAAGAGATTCAATCGAACAAGTCCAAGAATTAACCGACGAAGTAAACGCAAGCGTTTCATACCACTTGTTTTACTAAGTCGTTTAATTAGATTGCTCATACTAGTGAGGTAAAGGTTTGTATATACTAATAGATTGGAAAACGGTTTAAGAAACGAGCTTTGTAATAAAATAGTGTTGAAATCGTTTTGATGAAAAAGTTTTGATATTTACTACTAGTATTCAAAACCTTTATATTTTGAAGTGGCAAATCAAAAAAATTGATTGTAAGAACAATCAATCACTAAAATTCACATTCGAAGACGTGAATGAAATCCAAAGAAATCGATACCGAATCCATCAAAATGGATATTCCAAAAATTCCCGAAGAAAAGAAGTCATCAAGGTCAATAACAAATGATAACAACAAATAAGGAAATAACACGAATCGATTAAATTTGGAAACCACGCAAAATAGGCGAAATAGGCAAAACAGCAACAGGTCGGTCGGCCGACTACAGAGCTCGGTCGACCGGACCCTGTTCTAGAAAAACTCTCGGGAAGCAAGTCGGCCGACTGAGCTCTGTAGTTGGTCGACTGGACCTGAGACAGAGAAGTGCTATGCACTTTTAGTAGCAGGTCGGTCGACCGGCTACAGGGCTCGGTCGGCCGAACCTGTATTCTTGCAGCTCCTACCCCATTCCAAAAGAGGTGCAAACTCCCTCAATTTGCAAACGGTCGAGCAACGACATTAAGGGTTTACGCCAATCGACTACCCGGCCATAGAAGCTCTTCGGTTCATCACCTAACATGATCAAAATATCAAAGCCATGATTTTTAAACAATTGAACCCAAAACACCAAAAATTAGAGTATTCACCAAATCAATCCAAACCAAAAGTGATTGCACAAGAATAAGTGTTAGGAATTCATACGTAACAATCGAAGATAGTTATAGACTAAGATGTGAGATAAAAATCTCACCTTTGAACCCAAATCAATGAAGAAGAAGCTTGAAAACAAAGGAGGATCAACCACTCTTCAATCCCAACTCAAGAACCTTGATTCTAAGCTTAAAAGAGAAATATTTCCCAAATTAGGTTTAGGAAATTTCTGAAATTTGAAGGAGAATGAGTTGGAGAAGAAGAAGGAGATGCTTAACAATGGGTTCTCTTGAATTTGGAGCTAGAAGTTGGATTTGCAAAGAAATCTAGGGCTTAAGAATTTCCATTTCCAATCTCTTCCACCATTTTTACTTTAGCTTGAAGTGTTAGGAATATGAAATGAAGTAATGAAGAGTTGAAGTGGAGCTAGAGTCTTAAGGTGGAACATTTGGCTGAAACCCAAACTCAAACCCAAAGTGAAAAAGTAGCAAAACTCGACTAACTCCAAACATATCGAAGCTTATACTCAATAAGGTTGCAAACGACATTTTGAACTCAATGGGAGGGTTCTCGAGTCCTAATTCGACTGTTTGCAAAAAGTAGCTTTTCGGACCAAAATCCGACGAACGATAAAATATTTAAATAAAATATTTAAATATACAATTGATAAATATGCGAGTTGTTACACTAGGGCTGGCCAAAACATAGGAAATTGGCTTGGAGATAATGGCTTGAGATCAAGTGAGAATGGGTAAAAAGGTTTTTCTCGTTTCTCTTTAATACAACAATATATATGCATCTCTAAAATAATGACTTACCTTTTGGCCGCCATTACCTTCTACATTGCTGATTAAAACATAACTCTTGATCCACTCCAAAATTCTAAAAGATACTTCAAATTAAAATAATATTATTCGATAGTTAGAGATGATTCCGGACTTGCAATCTGACGAATCAAGAATAGTAAAAGGAAGGGAAGTCATTGCTTCAACGTGGATTCAAATGCATCATTAAATTAGTAATTTTAATTCAGATTATAGCAATTAAATTATATTCTATGATCGTATAATGAGCAATTTCATATATGTTTAAATATATTGCTACTATATATTTAGTTAGGTAAGATTTTGTAAGTAGATGCAGTTGTCACAAATCAGTTTGGTTATATGCATAATTTGTTTGTTATACTATTTGATTTATGTATCGACAAATGTTGTTTACTGTACAAAATCAAATTTTTTCATTAATAATTGTTTTATATATGTTAATTAATAAATTCAGATACATATATATATTTTAGTGTATATTTCTCTCTCATAATAGCATATATGCATGTATAAGAGATATATACGATTTAAGAAATTTAGTACACTTATTTATATATAATATAAGTTTACAAATTTGAAAATTAATTATCATACATATATTCATATTTTTAAATTAACATTTATTGAATTTTTGAATTGTTTATTATATATAAAATAATTATTTCATTAAAAATTAAATTTTATATTTTTTTAAAGTATTATATATTTCAGAAATAGAAAAAATTTAGGAATTTTTTAATATATTTTATTATTTTTAATGATTAATATTATTTTGGAAAAAATGTTCATGATTTATTAAAAATAATAATTTAATTGAAAAATTCTTCTAAATTTTTCGTTACCTTTCATTCATGATCATAGAATTTCTAAAATTTTAAATTTTGATTTTTTAATAATATATTATTTTATATTAAATAATTATTGCCAAAATCAATTTATTTGTTTTTTGAAAATAATATTTCAACTTTGAAAAATTTTCAGATTTTTTATAAGCTCTATTTTATGATTTAGATTTTCGAAAATTGTAAAAGTTAAATTTTCGTCAATAAATTATTTTATGTTATATATTTATGGATGAAAACATTATTTTATTCATAATATATATAAATTAAAATACCATAATTATTATGTTTGCAAAACTAAGTTAATTTTGAATTATAAATAGTTTCTCTCTCTCTCTCTCTTTCAATATATATATATATATATCAATATGTAAATGTTGTATGTTCATATATTATATATAATATATTTATACTTATGTGTGTGTGTATTTGTAACACATATACATGTACATATTTGGACAACAAATATGACATACAAAATGAGCTAATATGTCCGTTATGATGTAAATCCCAACATCTACATTTAGGCATATTATACCTTTCAGGGATTATTATGTTACGCATGCACTCACATATATATGTATATGATACATTTATGTATAAACTAAATAAAATAAAATTAATTTCACATTTTAATATATTTGAATTTGAATAAAATAAATGATTTTATTTAAATGAAATTATGAAATGTTCTAATTCAGTAGACTTCATAGGGCTACCAATAAAGATTCAATAGGGTAAAATTTTTGAAATTCACCCATAACTTCCGTCGCAGGCTGTTCTAGTTCCAAAAGTATTAATGCAGAATGGTAAAGTTATTGATTACGCATCTAGGCAGCTTAGACCATATGAATTTAGATATCCTACTTATGATTTGGAGTTGGCAGTTTTGATATTCGCATTGAAGATTTGGAGACATTATCTCTTAGGGAAGAGGTTTGAGCTTTATACCAATCATAAGTCTTTAAGATATTTATTGTCTTAGAAGAAGTTGAATAGAGTCATTAAAGGTGGTTGGAGTCTTTGGCTACTTATGATTTTGGTATAGTTTATACACTTGGGAAAGTTAATAAAGTGGCTGATGCTCTTAGTAGAAAACACCAGAATGTGGTGTTAGCTATGTTGGTGGAGTGGAAGGATTTAGAAGCTTTAGTTAGTTGCGATGTGCTGTTAAGATCGGCTGCTGGTTCTAGTCAGAGTTTCGCTAGGTTGTTTTGTTTAGAATTTCGACCAGTATTGATTGAGAAATTTGGTTCTAAGCAGAAAGAGGATCCGGTGTTAGTTGAGAGAATAAGAAGGATTGAGGTTGGAACGGAGATCGTTGATCTAAAAGATTTTAGCCTCGACAAGGGAGGATAGTTGAGACTGAAGAGGCGATTGTGTGTTTCGAATATCGAGGACTTGAGAAAAGAAGTTCTTGGGGAATGCCATCGATTCAAGTTTATCCTGGAGGGACCAAGATGTATTAGGATATGATGAGGAGCTTTTATTAGGAAGGTATGAAGAGGGATGTTGGATTGTGGGTTAAGCAGTGTGCAAACTGTCAACAAGTGAAAGCCGAACATCTGAAGCTAAGTGGGTTGCTTTAGCCTTTAGAGATTCTAGTTTGGAAATGAGATTCGATAACCATGGATTTCATAGATGGGTTGCCAAGGACAAATAAGGGTAATGAAAATATATGGGATATAGTGGACCGATTGACCAAGAGTGCCCATTTCTTTCCAATTAGGTCAACCAGGATGACAATTGTTTTAGCTAAGTTGTTCCTAAAGGACATAGTTAGACTGCATGGAGTTCCTAGTAGTATAGTCAGTGACAGAGATGCTTTGTTCACTAGTGGATTCTGAAAGAGTCTATAGGTATCGCCCTCAAACAGATGGGCAGACAGTGAGAGTCAACAAAGTACTCGAGAATCTACTGGGAGCTTGTGTATTGGACTTTGGTGGATCTTCGGAGGATCGCCTACATTTGGTTGAGTTTTCCTACAATAACAGTTTTCAGATAAGTATATGAATTACACCGATTGAGGCTTTGTATGGAAGGCCATGCAAATCACCCGCATGTTTGTTGGAGACTGGAGACAGACTAGTCTTAGGTCCATATGTGGTCAGAGAGACATCATGGAAGATTCAGTTAATCCGAGGAAGGATGAATGAAGCTCAATCAAAATAGAAGAGTTACATAGATAAGAGGTGTAAGGACCTATAATTCTCAGCTGGAGATAAGGTTTTCATTAAGGTATCACCAATGAAGGGTGTGGTACAATCTGGAAAGTCAAGGAAGTTTGCCCTAAGATATGCAGGTCCATTCCAGATTATATAGAAGATAGAAAAGCTCGCGTACAGAGTAGAGTTGTCGAGCAGTTTGGCAGGTGTCCATAATGTATTTCATGTGTCTCATCTTTACAAGTATGTGCATGATCCTGAGACTACTATTCCTATGACAGAGTTGGAAGGCTTAGTAGTAGAGCTTAATTTGACCTTTGTTAGACAAACAATTCCGGTTGTAGCTAGAGATGAGAAAAGATAAAGAAACAAAACGGTCAGGTTGGAGAAAGTTCAGGGGAGCGACAACAAAAAGGATTGTACTTGGGAGACAAAGGACTGGATTAGAGAAACTTATCCTGATCAGCTTTAAGGGTATGTCCATATTACATTTATATAAACAGTTGCTAGTAAGTTAGACTAGTATGGTTGTTTGGAGTTGTTGTAGATGATTGCTATGTTTAGTATTTTTAGTTTCGAAGGAAATTATTTAGTAAGGGCTTTGAAAGGTATGTTTGTTGTGTTTTGAAAAGAGATTTTCTTTTCTTTCGAAGGAGGTTATCCAAAGGTTTCGAAAGAGATGTTTTAAGATTTCAAAAAATAAACCTAATCTCAATTTAAAGGAATAACCATGGCATAAATAAACTAAGTGATTTGAAATGAAGATGTTTTCCTTGATTAAAAAGGTTAAAGGGTTTAACCAGGATATACATACATACATACATACATACACACACACATATATATATAAAGATGATTTCAAGGATAATAAACCACAGGCGTTGGTATTATTTTGTTATTATGTTTACTTTTTCATATACTTATTCACATTGTTACTAGCCCATAACCGTATTTTGGGGAAGGGCGGAATAACCAGTAAGGTTGATTCAGTAGTGAATATAACTTAAGAAATGTTAAAATCTTAATTAAAAATATTGTCAAGGGCTAATAGGTTCACAGTAAGCCCATGAAAACTGTGTATATATAACAAATGATATTGGTAGGGGCCAATAGATTCATAGTTAGCCCATAAAAATTATGGTTGATATTGGCAAGGGCCAATATGTTCATAGTCATCCCATAAAAATTATGATTGATATTGGCAGGGGCCAATAGATTTTTAGTTAATCCATGAAAACTATATCCGGATTAAGATATTGACAGTTAATCAATAGGTTCTTGGTTAGCCATGAAAACTAGGATAAGAGAAAAGATATTGGATTGAGATAGATAGTCAAAATAGATGGGGATGTGTTATCCAGATTTATTTACATGTTTTGCATATCATCATAATATTTTAAGCCACTATGTTTTTAACCATCGTGGAAGTAGGAGCACAGTTTATGGTTTTATAAATGTTTTAGGAAACTAGAGAGGAGAAAACCCGTTCCGCTTAGCGGCATGGTCTCACTAGATATCCAAATGGTTTGAGATGGTAAATTAATGTTCATACCAGGCTTTATGTCTAACTCGAAGTTTTTGTTTTCCCCTTAAACTCTTGGGTACTTAATTGATTTTGAGTAAGTTGAGAGTTAGGTTTTCAGGTGACCTTTTAGACGAATAAAACTTCTGAGGACGTGTAGGAGGCAAGCTTGTGATTAGAGTTCTTTTATTTTCGATGTGTGTTATGATTGTAAAGGAATTTTTTTCTTGCCTTATTATATACTCTGATCAACCAAGGGGCATCTTCATATGTTGCTCTTGACGTATTTTGTAAAAATTATATGTTATCTAAACAAGGTCTGTGAATCGGTTTTATGTAATTAATTTGGAATATTTCGAAATGAAATGTGGAGTTTGTTTGCTGCCTAACTTTTTTCATATTCTTTATGTTTCTGTTTATTAATGTATCTAATATTGCCGTATTTGGTCGTCGAGAATTAATAACTTTAGAGACTGTAGTTTCCGTAGCCGTTAGTTTTGGGCCTCTAAGTAGGCGGATGTTACAGAAAACTCTTGGATCTCTTGCATTTGTTATCCATTTATATCAGGAGATCGTAGCAGTCGATGTCGATCGACGTATTATCGGATTTTTGGTGGCATTGGATTTCAGGATTTTTTATTATGTTTTTTATCATAAATATTTACATGTAAAACCACATTGAATATTTATGAAATGACGACGACGACGATGAGGATGATTATGATGATGATGATTAGTTGATTTGTTTGGTTTGTTAGTTTGTTTCATTTGCACATTTGTATTTGAGGATTGTTCCTTTTGTTCCATGCATATGAGTTTATTTTTGTGTATTTTTATTGGACTATGTTGTATAGTATTGGACTATGTTGTAGTTGTTTTGGAGTATATCCTATGTTATTCATGTTATATTCTGCTTATTTTAGAGTATGTTATTCATGTGTATCTATTTTGGATTATATTGTCATTTTATGTGGTTGATATTATGGTACTTCCATATAAATATATGATCGTATACTACAAACTTCAATAAATATCTGAATGGGTGAGACAACCAATAGTAAATATCTAAACGTATAGTTTAAACTTCAATAAATATTTGACTGGGTGAGACAGGTGATATTAAATATCTACACATATAGTACAAACTTCAATAAATATTTAAGTGGGTGGGACAACTTATAGTAAATATCTAAACATTTAATACAAATTTTAATAAATATTTGATTAGATTTCAAGGTATTTTTACAACTCCAAGAGCTTGTATATAGATTTTATTTTTAAAGTTAAAAAAATATTCAAATATTAACGTGAATCCAATGGAAAAGTTATTTTGCTTTTATTCTTCTCCTTCACTTCATCAACTTCCTGCATTGTTACTACGAAATGGTGGGTTTTCTTGTTCTTCGGCCGCCTCCGGAACATCGGAATTATTCCATACTAGAATAATGATTCATTCGACTTGGTGCAAAATGAAATCCAATGTTTTTTTATTATGCTCCATTTGTCCTCATCCTTAAGGGGATTGTAAACATGCAAAAGACTGAAAGTAGCCACGTCTGTCTTGTTGTACATAGATCTCATAAGTCTGTTCGAGCTGGAAATTTAAATAAAATATTAACGAGTTGTAATAATAAATAATTTACTTCAAGAATGGTTGATAGACTAAACCTACCATGTTAGCATATGTGGATCCACTTTGTTTTCTCGTCTCAATAACTATAATGATCTCATACCATTTTTGAAAAGCCGTCTTCATATATTTCCATTGAGTTTCTAAAGATTCAACTGATTTAGAAATACTAATGGGTAGACGAGCATGGAAAATATTTGAAATAGACGCCTAAAAAACAAACTCGGTTTTCAACGTACCTTTCTTTTCATCAACATAATATTGTAGCCAACAAATAGCAAGTTCCTCTTATTCGTCTTTTGACCATTTCCATTGAGTAGAAATTGCACTTTTAGATGGAATTTCATTTACTTCTGAAATTGGAGACTCGTTTATATTGATTCCTCCTGAATTTTTCCTTCTTTGAGTTTAATGGGAATGTTGAATTAAATCGTTAATTTCATTCCATAAGATTTCATCTTCCACATATTCTCCACACTCATTCTGATTTTGATTTTGATTGAAACGACCGTCAACTACTTCAAAATTAGAAGTTAATTTTTTGCTAGAGTTGATATTTTGTATGAAATTATCTCGCAAGCTGCCTCTGAAATTTGATCAATATTGTGGACTAATATTTTAGTAGTGGTTGTCAAACTGATCGTTGTAGCCTTGATTCACTGTAATTGTTGTTGTGGATGATATTGGGATGCGTATTGAGAATTTTGTTGATAATCCTAATTGCTTTGTCGATTTACGGGCGAATTGTTGTAATCGTCTAAATTTTGATTATATTCTTAAAATCGTTGGAATGAGGAGGGCACCGGGTATTTTCCTATTTTATTGTTTGATATTTTTTATGACTAATCGTGAAACCGGTTTGTGTGAATTAAGAAAGAAAGAAGAAAAATAGGAAAATAAGTTTTGTAATTTAAACAAAATTGATCACATTTATAGAGAGAAAGCAACGGCTAAAAAATATGCAACCGTGACATTTTTTTAATATTGTCTTGATTTACCCTTTATTATTAACGTCAGTTATTTAACCGGCATTAATAATGTTAGGTAATCGGTGACTGCAAGGTTGACGACCTTGGCAGTCAGTTGTGGATCTATATTTGAATTCACCGAACCTCGGTTGGGAGTGCCCTAATACTTGCTTGCCCCCCTACTATGGTCGCTCTTAAAATTTTGGGAAACACTGAATTGTCCCAAAATTGGTGTATGTCAATTGCATTCTCTTCCTACTTATGCAGAATCTTGTTTTATTTTAATAATTTTCAAGGTGTGAGATTACGTTCAACATAATACTATCAAAATTTTAAACAAATTGTTTAACTATACATTTTTAGAAATGGCAAAATTGAAAATAAGACATAGGATGTGAAAATTATAGTTGTAATGTTGTTACGAAAACAATTTAATTTTAATTTCTTACTCACGTACTCTGATAATTTTGCATTAGTTTTTTTAAAAGTTGGTACACATGTTTTTGCACATAGAAAAACAAACAGTCTCTCATGGGAGGTCGTCGATCTAGTTTATGCTCTTCATCCGGGAAGACTGCAACTTGGAAAATTTTACCAAAGATAATCATCCAACCAACGTGGCTATTGGATCAAGCCTTCCCACTCCACACTGGCCACTTTCATAGACATTCAGAGATAAGTTAACCGCTGGGGGCAGTTTTCTCCTTTCTGACGTAAATATCATGAGGTTGACGAATTTACAAATACATAACATATTTTCCTTAGTTTTAAAGGCCAACTGAGCATCTCTTGTTTAAACTTTGTCCAAGGCATGCTAGCTTTTTGCCCTCAACGCACAAAGGAAATAATATTTATGCATGCTACTGTTGTCAACTCCCAGCCACTTCTCGGTGGTCCTCTTCTTCAGTCTTGTGGGCCCTGGTTTCTTCTCAGCTTTTGGTGCTCTTCTCGAGGTTCTTCAGAGTCCATCATCGGACGGTGGCCTTGCCGAAGATCGATGGTGAGGTCAGTTGGAAGGTGGTTCGCTGTTCTGCCTCGTCCTCTTGGGGTCTGCTTTACCTGCTATATCTGCATCTTTTTGATTTGGTGCTCTTAGCTTGTGGTTGTTTTAGCGTGGTCGCTTTGCTGCTCGGCCAGGGCTTTGGTTTCTCTTATCGGTTCCTTGGTTTTGTATGTGATGGTAGCTTCTTTGATGGACTGGCCTATACCTTTTCGGTGTGGCGGGATTTGTGGTTGTGCTTGTGGTGTTTCTTTAGCTATTCTTTTGCTGTTCTCCTGGCTTCTGTCAGCCAGTGGAGGTTCGGGTCTTGTTCTGTAGTCAGTTTTTTGGGAGGCATATGTTCTCTGCATGCCTCGCCTGCTTTTGTGAGCCTCCGGAGAAAGGCTTTTTTCTCCTTTTTTTTCCTATACATTTATATTTTTATTAAAAAAATAAAGAAAAAAAATAACCTTTCATTATATTTCAAAAAAAAAAAAAAACTCCCAGCTACCATTATAGTTTTAATAAATATGAATATTTTTTGTATACCGTTGACCATCGTATTTTATTTATTCATTAAACCTTCACAATTATGCATTCTCTTCTCATAATTGCATCTACTTCTTTAAAATTTCAACCCTAAACCCTAAAAGGTTAGTTTTCTTTTCGTATGTTAAATTTTATTTTTCTTCTACAAACCATTCGTAGATATATTGTTTAAGGTTTTCTATTGTCTTTTAGGATATGTTTATTAATCCCATGGCTAATACAAATTTGGAAAAAAAATTAAATTCGATGAAGTTGTAATACGGAATTTCAATGTAAGTTATTGCTTTTTAGGGTTTCTATCATACAACGTATATGTCTTATTTCTTTTCCATTTCTTAGATGAAGGTCGTGAAAGATAATAAAAATGAGAATGCACTTATTATTTTGGATGATAAATTTATTGATGATGACAATGTGATACAAGATGATCGATCAAATGATTCAAATGACATAAATATATATTTGACAAATCATTTCATAACTGTCAAGTAAGTATTTATTTAAAATTTTACGATCACTAATACAGTGGAAAGTTAAACTTTATTAATTTATTTTTACTTTTATGCGTTATTTAATTTGCAAAACATTTTGATCCGATGGTGTAGCGATCCGCAGTTCCATACACTTTGAATTGATAATAAAACACTCCTGTTCAACCTAAATTGTATGTAAGAGCGAATAGCTAGGGAAAGAAGAAGAAAGAGGTGGAAGAAAAATAGAAATAACAACACAGAATCTCACAATTGCAGTGTAACAAAATATAATATATAATAACAAATTTTTATAGAAAGGAATCTTTAACCGTTTCTACTTACAATCATCAAAGTACAACAATCAATACATCAATCTGGACGGTTGTAATAACCTCTCCTCACACACATGAATAAAAAAAGTACGTGATATACGTCAAAAATCCTCCAGCTCGTCTCCTGAGCTCCATAGTATCCTACCTGAATCTGTAATACTCGGTCTGACCCGAGTATTCTAATAAAATAACATCCGAGTCAGTCTGGAAAACCAGCGTGAGAAAACACACTTAATTTGAGTTATTAGCTTTTTCAAAATCCTTCGAAAACAAACGTATCTCGTAAGATCGCGTCATAAATAAACACGACGGATTTATACCTTACGATAACCAAAACAATTTCTATCAAAACCGTCTGATATTATTATAGTGTCTATAGAAAGTAAATAGAAAACAGATGAAATGCTTGCATCTCACATTCCAGCATAGTTGGGCACAATCAAAACCGTACGATGCTTATTGGATAATGGATTCCATCGAATGACTGGGAACTAGAGTACTGCCCATCAAAGTACACCTCTCAATGTACCGAAGACCACGTCGGGGTTCCCTGTTACAAAAGACTGGCCTACCCGTGATCTAGATAGACCGAATATGTTATCACCTCAGGTGTTCCCACCCTTTCCACCGAGCGCTCCTCCACGCACAACCATATCCAAAATGAATAGGTTTTCCAAGGACATCTAGAAAGGTGATAACATATCCTACTTGGGTGCAACCCACTTAGCCTTGCTGCATCTCCCATGTTTTAGTCATTCTAATTTGATGAGGTTCGAGGCTAAACGTTATCTTTCAAGAACAATTTACTAAGAATGCTCATCGTCCTCTAATGACGATGTTCTGATTGCATTCGTCCATACATGTTGTCCTGGTTCTGGATAAACCGAATCACCGTCTTTATCGTCTTCGCGGTATTCATTTGTTACGTCCAAAACTAGATTGAAGCGGTCTTCGGATAATTAAATCTGATCTCAGTCTGTTCGAAACAATTAAGAAATTAGTCAATATCGATAGTCGTTTATTTAACTATCAATAAAACGTCCATAAGCAGTCACTAGGAATTTTTTATAAATCTCTAAAATATTTTTTTTCAAAACATCTTCACCAAGATATATATTCAATCCCTTCAATATTCTATATTTGAAAAACAATTTCAACACTTGTATCCGTAATAGGATATTTTACCATTTTAATACTTAGAAATATTTTCCAACTTCCATTTTATAACACTTAGAAATCATTTCTATATCAAATCATTTCCAACTAAAAATATTTTTAAAAACCTTCCTTTCAATACTTAGGAAACTATTTATACGTATAATTTTCAAAATCATTTTAATGTTTAACTTGGAAATATTTCATACTTATCTCATAGTATCCAGAGTTTTTAGCAAATTCTTCTTACGATTTTCAAACCGATTATATTTGTTAATAATCCCAACCAACCATTTTTAACTCCTTTAAATGAATTCAAAATCTTTCCAAAGTTACCGCATCTGGACATTAGAAATTTACTTAAGTCTCCAACATTTCATTTTTTTAAGATTTCTCCTATAAAATCTTATCCTTTAATTAAAACCCGTTCCACATCTCGAGAGAATTTTGTAAATAAATTTTCAACCATTCCAAAACTATATGTATATATAAAATGAGCATTTTCAAAGAATAGTAATTTATATTATTTTTAAAATATGTTTAAGTTATTATTTATGATATCGAAAACACTTTTATAACATCAATAACTCATTTTTAGATGAAAAAATAAATTTCCAACGCTAAAATAAAAGTTATAATTTTGTTAAATAAATACTTAACATTTGAAAATTTACTTACCGAAGTATTTAAATCACGCTAGTTTAAAATTCCATAGTTTTTAAATAATAAAATTTTCCTTTTAAAACAAACTTACTTCTTAAAATTTCAAAAACATTTTTAAAATCTCAATAACTAATTCAGCTTATAAAATCCTCTAGATTTCCATCACATCGCTTCCATTCCGATTTCCTTAACCATTTTCACTTTCAAAAATAGTATTTACTATTTTTCTCGCCCTATTTCCATATACTGATATAAATTCCCTATAAATTTATACTCCCAATTTATCGCCCTGATATTTATTTCCTTTATTTTATAAACATCGTTTATGGATTTATAAACTCCTTTGAGTTTTACTCGTTGATAGCACAAATCTTATTTATAAAATTCCATTATATAAACTCATTTCTCGTAAATTCGATTTATACTTCTAATCTATTTTAACATCGATTTTAACTTCCCTCCTATTCGTAGATGCTATTTATGAATATTTTTATATAAGTCGCTTTTAAAGTCTCCATAAAAAAATTCATGATAGTTAAGTATACCCAAAAATCAATTATATTTTCCAATTCAATTTCTTTTAAAATAACTCCAATCCCATTATGTGTATATTTTTATATCAAATCCCCTTTAATTCCATAAACTTTAAAAATTATTTATAGTTTTTAAATTACCAAAGTTCAGGCCAGTGTTACAACAACATGCCATAATTTCGATCACTATAATAATTCATATAGATTTTCTACACAATTCATATATCACTATATATGGGAAATAAAATACATATTTGAGGAATCCAATTGCATCCCTCTAACCTGTTTATGTGCATCCACAGATGTTAATACAACATATAAAAATATCACTCCCACTTCGAGGGGGATATCGCGGTATATAGGGTCATCCGCTATTATGCGGGCGCATAGGTCTCATCTGCCATAATGTGTGGGAATATCACTCAAAATACTAGTATATATGTACTAATATATATACAGTATCATTCACAGATAACAATTTCTAAATTCAATCAAGCCGGCAATATTTAATTTTAACCTTTTTAAAATTAAATTCGAAAATTCCAAATGAGTGAGAATTTTTTCACTTTGATTTTATTTGCAATCCATTCCAATCTCGACTTGATTTCACGATTTTTAGACCTTGTACTAAAGAATTTCGAATTTGTGAATATTTGAATTAATTAGATAAAAATTTACTTAACAACTATGTAAAAGTCAAATCTTATCTCACCCTCACTGACGACTTTAAGCCACGATACCCCGTAGAAGAAATACAACCGCCACCCAACGGTCGTCGCTGTCCCTGTTTGCGTACATCTCCAGAAGCCCTAAGAAGCAGTCGAGACTCCACATCGCCATTGCCTTCAACGCGACCATGTATGCCACGTCGCCTTGATCTTCATGTTGCTCACTGCCTCCTCCCCTAGAACGAGAGAATGTGACGTGCAACTTCATCACCTCCGGTCTTCTACAGCTCAACGTCGACGTCGCCACTTCGATGTTACCACACTCGAGTTCAATCGAAGGAACCTCGACAATTCACGATTCGATTGACTGACCCTCTTTCCAAGCGCTTCGTCCTCCCCATCTTCTCCATACGACGCGTTTTGAATTCGCTCGCCCTTTCCCTTCTTTTTTATTTTAAATGAATTCGATTTCGTGCATTGATTTGAATTGAGGAGATGAGGGAAATAGCTATACTCGATTGATTTGAACGGGAAAGGACTTCGCGATAGCCTGCCATTTTCTTTTTTTTTCTCTTCTTGGAATGAGATGGTTTTATTTTTGTTTGAAAGGAGATGAGAAGCAGTTTTTAAAAGGAAGGTTGTGCGTTCAAATTTACAGAAGGTAGTGGATGCGACATAAAGCTGAGGGAAATGGCATGTAGTAGAAGGTAGGGTTTGATTTTGACCGATTAAAATGTTATTTAATTATAAATATGTCATTTAATGTAACTTTAAATTATGATATCCTATCGAGGCGTGCCGCTAGGCATCTATAATGTTATACCCCTATTTTGAACATAATGGAAAAGGTTTTGAGTTCTAATTCGATCGCATGGAGAAGATACCTTTTTGGACCCAATTATAATATTAAAATTTTATATAGACTTCAACATGTTTATTTCCCGTACGATCAAACGATAACTTCAAACACTATAAAATTTAAAATTCGATAATAATATATTATTATGGATCCAATGGAAATGGATTCTTCAAATTCTGAGACTGTGTCTCGAATGGCTATTTTTAAATGTAAATTTAAACGATATATTTTAAAATTTAAATAAATCATTTTTAAATTCGATTGTAAAACTTTTATTATCTTCATTATTATAAATTTTCAGGAAATTATTGTCAAGGAAAAAATTTCACAGCTTTTTAGCCTCAAGGACAGACCTTCAATATTTTATCCTGAAGGAAAACTTTCTGTAGGTATCAGTTTTTAGTTATTGATAGCAGTTTTTAGGTATCAGTTTGTAGTTATCGGTGGCAGTTTTTAGGTATCAGTTTTAGCTCGGTAGCAGCTTTGTTGTCCTTATGAATAATTTTGGAAAATGTTTGTTTTTATGAATAATTTTTAGAAGAATGTTTGTCCTTGTGGTAAAAATATTGAGATCGTGTCCTTGAGGCAAAAAATATACAAATTTTTGTCCTTTAAATTAATTCCCCCTATAAATTTTTACAAGCCTTTAAATTATTTTTAACAAGCTTAAAACTCAAGATACAAAAATTTACCCAATATTCAATTATAAAATTCAATAATTAAATTATCCGATAAATCGCTATATTTAAATTCTGAATTTATTTAATAAATTGAAACCAAATTTCCATATTCAAAATAAACCTATATCTCAAATCCAATATTTAAAACCATTTAAATATTCCAAATCAAACATCGAAAAATCCGGATCGTTGCAGATGGTGTAAAGGAACAGGAAAAAAGTTGAATACCATTGTGGTAATTATGAAGTCTGATAAACTAATGCTTGGAAAAAACCAAGAGTGCAATTGGAAAGTGAAAGAGGTGGAGTGTACCATAGTCATCGGTCAAAATCAGTGAAAAAAGAAATACTACAAAAGGACATAGACCTGGTGCCACTAGAAAATGCAACCGTCTGTTTCTATTTAGGGTGTGTATCCAGAGGAAGATAAATAGAAAATATCTATGATTAATGAAGTACATAATCATGAAATTTCTTATTTTTAGAAAAACATTCATATGTGGCAAGGTTGATTGAGGAGGATAATTTTTTTAGAAGACATGAGTGTTGCTAGTGTGCGTCCAAGAGAAATATTAATTACTATTAAAAAGTCTTTTCCAAAAAATACCTCAACTTTGAAGACTGCTTACAATGCTAAATATAAAATGCAACTATTGTAATGGGTTGTAGATTCATGATGCAACATTTAATGAAATTGATTGCAGAGAAGCATTATGTGTATGGTGAAAGCGATGATGTAGAAATCAATCATTTGATAGATATAACGTGGTACCATCTAGAGTCATCTGTAATGTGTAGGTGTTTCCCATCAATTCTACTATTTGATTGTACAGATGAAACACACCGGTATAATATGCCTTTATTAGATATGGTTGGTATGACTTCCAAAGGCCGAACATTTACTATTGCTCATGCATTTCTAGCATATGAGTGTGAACAAGAAACTACATCCAAGGTGGAAAATTTAAAAAACTGATGTAGTAGTTGACATGAATGATGCAAATGCAACAAAATATGAATTTAAATACATGACTTAATTGCCTGCTTTTCTCCACCAATACATTGTTAACGTTGAAGAAGTCTTGGGAAATGGTAATTGTGGGTTTCGTTGTACAGTTGAACAAGTTGGGGAATTGAATTCTAACTGTAGAGAAGCAAGGAAGTCGATATCAGCAGAACTGATGAAAAATTGAGATTTATAAGTTAGGCATTTCGATATAACAAACCGCGAAGCTTTAAATTGGCTATTAATTGCGATAGTAGTCCTTGTTTTCAAGATAATTAGATGATAATACCTGAAATTGGATACTTGGTTGCAAATGCATTCAATCGAGTTGTGGTTTATATATACAATCTTCAGAGTTTGACATTTTTTCCACATGAAAGAGGCCCAAAATCTATGATATGAGAAGCGGTTCATTGTTTTTGCAAATATTTTAGATTATCACTTTTCAAATTGACACTTAGGGAAAATTCACCCATCCCACTGGTGGCTATCTTTTGGTCTACATTGGCAAATAAAGAAGCTAAACCATGAGGCAAACTATATGTTGATCGACTAATTAAGTTTGTGAAACTTTGCCCATCGGATATGGCCACAAAGGATGCTCATTTTTAGTTCAATTTACTTGAACATATGATGACTAAATTTTTTTCAATATAGATTCATATGTAATGAAATGTTAACTTTAAATTCTTGTTTGATGGATAACTCAATTTTATCGAAAATTTAGTCTTGTTATTGGTGTGACTCTAAGTTAACATGTAGTATCGTATATGGTGTTGTTTCTAATAACATGCAATATCAGTTGTAATGGATGATTTATGTATGTGATTTTTCTTGACATAGACAAAATATCGATCTTGTCAATAACAGAAAACAATGCAACAACTATTTGGCAAATAAGGACCATGTCTAATAGGAAAGTTTTGATCATTAGCCACTGTACAGCCACAAAGGAACGAAGTTTACAGCAAATCTATGATGTTTAGACGCTGTGAATCTAAAGAAAGGACGGTGTACCACCATCGTGGAGTCAAATTATTTTTGCATTTATATTTGACTGGATTCGGTAAGTATAGGCCGAACAAATATTTCAAGTCACGGTTGTATATGGCCGTATGGTGATATGGGACATCGTGCAGTATGCCGCTAAGATTTTGTTGCTATTAAAACCGACATTTCCATTGTTCTGATGGTGGTATGCAACCTACCAGTAATGAACCTCCATTTATATTCAGATGGAAAATTCATAGAGTTGGGTGTTTGAACCAAAAATGGCCCAAACACGCAAATGAATGTAGTAGAGAATAAAAGTGGAGAAACTAAGTAAAACAAGTAAAAAAAGAACATACAAAGTTTTATAATGGTTCGGCAAACTTTGGCCTACGTCCACTTAATGATTTTTATTGCTTATTTCTGAATTGGGATCGGATGTTCTTAGGATTCGATACAGCTTCCACATGTAGATTTTTAGAGTTATAAGAATATAGAGTGGAGAAAAGTTAGAGCCAAAAGATCCTAAAAATGAGCCATACCCCTCTATTTGTAAAGGTAAGGTGGTAAAATCTTGCTCAAAAATATCTCTAAGCCATTGTATTCAATTTAGACTAACTCTTCTCTAAAAGTAGGCTTCACATCATTAAGAACTGGGAGGTGGTACCGATCCCTAGGTGGGTGTCAGTACCGATCCCCAAGTTTGCTAGATTTGTTCTCTTCGATTCTTCATCTCGGATGGTCTTGTGGTTAGCTTCATAATTCCATAGCTTTTAACATCAATATTAGCTTGTTTCCAAGCCCAAATGATGGAGTTGTAGAAGAGCAAAGTTGTTGATTCAAGAGTTCATGGAGATCGATGAAGAATTGCATTGAATCAACAAATCGACCTTGGAAATAGGCTATTGACATCAAGATAGGTATGTAGGCAGAAGATGGGGTCCACCCAAGTCATACTTGGGAGATGATACCGATCCCAAGTGGGAGTCGGTAACAATCCCCAATTTGAAGGATCCCGTTGTCTTGTTGTCTTAAGTCGTTTTGGCTTTTGTCTTGCAACTCTGTTTGCACTTGATTTCTAAACTTCCAGGCTTTCTACCTCAATAATCTTAGCTCAATCCTTCAAGTTTGTCCGAATACTACTTGGTTAAGAGGCGTGATAATACTTGCTTCCCAAAGTATGCCTTGCAAATGGAAGGTATGCTTTGTTCGAGAACAAATATTTTGCCGATCTTTGGTAGTTGAGCTCTCTGGCTACTTCAATATTGGTAAATCATCATATTCCTTTGGAATCTTTATGTTAATCTCAGGACGTTCCCGGCCTATCACAGCCAAAGACTCTAGACTCTACCTGGTTGTTTTTTATACATTACGACAATTCCAATTTCATTCGGAGTCATTATATCACATAGCAAAACCATCTCGCGTTCATCCAGGACTTACATCATTATCATCTTGGTTTCATTTAGAGTTATTGCATTCAAAACCATCCTGCGTTCATTTGAGGTTCTTTAATTCTATTCTGATTATAGGATAATAAAATTGTGACATTTCGAATTTTGCCCGCTCGAAAATCGACATCCATACTTCAAATCGTATTCGAATGCCATAGATTCGACCGTTCAAATCCGATTCGCCGGAGCTTATAACAACATTAAGTAAACAACACAGCGGAATAAAATAATAATACATTGATATACAGCTTTGATACAATATCCGATACAACAGATGATCCAATAGATATCAATATACATCAGAGATATGATACAATAAAATAGCAGCGGAAAAGAAAGATAGATAACATCTAGCAGCGGAACAATATAACTCTAAGATAGTCTTCAAAAGAGAACTCCGAGAACTGCAACTCAATCCAACATCACGATGCACAAAGATAAGCAAGGCTGTCCATATCCAGAGAATGAACTAGCTCCAGATAATCTACTGAACCTAACTATCTGAAAAACCCAACTCTAGACTGCTCGTGTAGAAAATAATGAGCACCCAGAGTTTAGGAAAGAAATAATAAACTCCGGATCAGTCGTGGGACTGGTGTGAGCAACAAAAAGAAAACTGTTGTCTTTTAAAACAATCAACAAAAGATTTTAAAGTCAATTCGCAATGCTTTTAAAAATGAGACTACCATAAGGCCTCCCGCACACACACACAATGCAAACGCAGAATCGGAGGAGATTTCTCCTTATGATAGTCAAAGATGCTTGATACGCATTAAAAAGAAACATTTGATATTATAACTAGTGCATAGTGTAGGAAAAATTATTTCGAAAGTAAAGATATAAATCTTAGCCAACATACGACCATTATCGTATGCCTACTATAGCTAACCATGTTCAATAGCAGGTTACCGCCACATTCCATGGCAGGTTCTACAACTAAAACCGTACAAGTCTCGTATTGTTTCTTTGGATTTCCAACGAATGATCAGGCCAAGGAACTTCCCATTGCCATATGAGAACGCCTCTGGAAGGACGTCCCCGAGAACCAAACCGGATCTCTGCCAACACAAGGCCGGGTTACCCCTAACTGAGTAACAACTGACCGAATATGCCATCTCCCGGTCCTTTGGGACCTTTCAACCGAGCGCTCGCAATCAATTCACACAATCATAAAGTGTTTTCAACATGAGTAAGTATCTGGGCTCCATACCATGATACCACCCTTTTCCAGAAGGAAATGCACATATCCTAAAGGGCGCTACCCCTCATAACCTTGCCGCATCGTTCCTGTTTTGACCATTCCGGGGTGTGAGGCTCGACGAAGTCACGTCCACAAAAACATACTTTATACAAAAGCCATGCTTTGGGTCAACAAATGATCATAGAAATGATCACCAGGATAGACGATCAAATAAATGATCCTATCACAAATGATCAACACAATGATCATTTCACAGCAACACTCAGCATGTCACATTACCAAATTGGGAATATATCGCTGATAACCTTCAACTACATAACCTCTGAGCTCGTACGTTTCAGAGAAGGGTGTTAAGCTAAGAGAATAAATTCTCCGCCACCAACAGAAATATATTTGAAAGAAATCGGCTTTACATCTCAATTTGTAATGTCAGACATACAATCCATACAAGTCTGTTCCGGGCTCGAACAGAACTGAAGGCACTTACAAAGAAGTCCTTGCAATCCGGATATTCACAATCCCGATCGGAATTCCCATCACTTAGGGAGTCTCTATACCGTTGCAACTCAGTGCAGAGACAATCGATAGGTCATACTATCGTTCTTGCAAATACCCGGTCTTCAACACCGGTCTTCAAATGCTATCCATAACGACGTATCACATATTCGGAATGGGTTATACGACCCAAAGGTCCTTTCCCGGCTAACCCGAATAGTAAGCGCAACATTTAAAACATATGGATAAGGAATTTCAATTAAGTCACAACTTAATAATCCAAAACTTTTCTTTCAAATGGTTTAAACAAATTACCGTTTCAAATCTTTTAAATAAAAAGATTTATTTCACAAAGTTCACCCAGTTTCACAAAGATCCATGTATGGATTTCAAAACAATTTCCATTTCAATTGGATTAACTCGTTAAATCTTTAAATCAAAGACTTAACTTATAGTTTTCAAAATTCGATTAACTTGTTGAATCTTTAAATCAAAGATTTAACTTATAGCTTTCAAAATCATTTCTAAATATTCATTCATAGCCTTTCAAAAACAATTTCAATTCAAGTTGGATTAACTCATTCGGTCTTTGAATCAAAGATTTATTTCATAGCCTTCAAAATATTTCAATTCTATTTCAGCTTGAAACCCTTTCAACATAATTGGGAGATCCTTTCTTTAAATGAAAGCTATTATTATTTGAAAACAAGTAGTTTTCGTTTCGAAGAAATTCGATCTTATTTATACAAGTTAAATCTTTTGGGTTAAATTCAAATTCCCAAAACCATACCTTTAAAATGGTTTAAATTCATACAAACATGTTTATAATATCTTTAACCATAATTTCCAATCATCGAATTCAATTCCAAATATCGAATTCAAATTCAAATTGAATAATTTAAATTGGAGATTTTACCAAGTTATTCAAAATAGCTTTTATCTGTGAAAACCTTTTTCAAAAGCTTTACCGTTTAACCCAAATCCATTTTCAAAATCAATTTGAAATTAAAATTTTAATTTCAAAAACATTAAATTTAAATTATATGTGACTTAACCGATTTTCTCGTGAAATCCATATTTGTGTGTGTATGGTGTAGTCCAGGGGTTATACACAGTAGTGCAACATCATACAATTATCACAGATCAGAATAAAGGAATATAATTGATAAGCGATATAAACTATAACGCTTATCTGTTATATACAGATCACAAATATATATGCCACGGCTAGTAAATTACATCACAGATAATTTATCACAGATCACAACATAAATCAGGATATATGCAAAGCATCATAAATTAGGGATATCAACAATCAAGTCATCCAGTAGAATCCAAATATTCGTAAGTAAGATCAGTTAATTATCTGATTAATTTAAATCAAATTAATTTCTTATGAATTATAAATCCTGGTTAATCAACATTGATAATTTACAAATCATTTTGATTAATTATTCTTTAATCTTTTACTAATTATCCATTAATAATAAATTAATTAACCTTTAATTATAATTCATCAACCTTTAATTATTAAATAATTAACCTTTAATTATAATTCATCAATTAATTAATTATCTTTTTTTTAATAATTTAACCCTTAATTGATTAATTACCATTTACTTAATAAAATTCCAATAATTGATCATCCCTAACCACTCACATTAATTAATTTATCTTTGATTTATTATCTTCAATTAAGTGCTTTAATTAATTAACCTTTAATTAATCTTTAATCAATCATTAATTAAGTAATTATTCTTTAAGTAATTACCCTTTAGTTACTTATATTAATTAATAAGTCATTAATAACTTAAGATCTTAATTAACTAAAAGATAAACCATTTTTTCTTTATTAATCACTTTTAATTATCATTTTTTTTTAAAACACTTTGGGATAAAATTTCCAAAGTCACAACAAATTTGAACTTCAAACTTTTAAATTAACATGTTAAACAAAAAAAACTTTACTGGGAATTTTGTTAACACTTTGTTTAAAATTCTTGTTTAACATAACCTAAATAAAACTTTTGCTTTTGTCTTTAAGTTTATAACTTATTTTAATTATTTTGGTTTCCAAAATCAGGTCTTATTCTTTCTTTAGTTTTAAACTTTAGCATGATATTCATAACTTAAAACCTGGTACAGATTTGATTTTCAAAATTTTAAAGATCTGTAACATTTTTCAATTCAACAGGCTCGAGCTATATTACTTCGAGTCAAATGCTTCAAAACTTCGAACATCAACCCGAGCACGCTTATCTTCTTCCCCGAGAAACTCAAAACATTGATACGAAAAGATGCACGTATACGTGCACAATCGCGATGACCATCACCGATCAACGTTGCTACCTCCAGCACGTCGCCACGGCCTCACTTGATTGCTACAACCACCTAGAATCCACGATTGCGCCGTTGATCAAAATCGAGCCCTTCTCTCAAACCTGGAAACGATCAGGTTTCCCCCTCAACCCTGTCAACGTCACACTTTCGATGCTCGGACCACCGGAGGCCACCAAATTCAGCTTCGTTCAACCAAAGGCGCGAGCAACTCGATCGATCAGAGGGAAAGAACGAATCAAAATATCCAACCCAATAAAAACTAGGGTTCTAACCTAGAATCCATCACCGCTCTCTCCACCGTGATTTAAACAACATCCTGCCAATTTTCTACCCATCTCCGGTCACTCCTCCACCTCCAGGAAGAATCCCATCCTCCAAATCCACAGTGATCTCCAGAAAATCACAGATTCCCATTTTAGTTCAAAACAGAACTACACCTTTATTCCCAAACTAAAATTTATGACTTTATTGTTAAAAATCATGATATTGTTAATAGATTTGATCTATAAACCTGAACTACTAAATTACTAAATTTGAAGTTGTACTTATAAATGGTTTTCTCTGTTATTTTTAAATATCCAGTGAGATTTCAAATTCAATTAACTTAAACAAATTTTTAAGAACTTCTCCATGATAAAACAAACAAGTTTTGTTTGATAATTAAACCCTAACATAGATTGGATCTAGAGATATAGATTTTTGAATTAAGCTTGAGCCTGGTAACACAAACAATAACACTGATATCCAACAGCATATACACACTTATAATCATTCATAGAAAATGCCAGAAAATTCATATCAACTTATTTGTTTCAGAGAATTGCATGCAACTAGATTTATTTAAGATAAAAAAATGTTACTCACCTTTGTTTTCGAAAAAAATCAGAGCTTGATAATGTTGAACAGGCTTTTGAATTCCTAGTTGAAATCTTTCCCTTGATCTCTGGTTTGCTAGTTGAGATAAATTGTTGTTGATGTTGAAAATTTAGTTGTAGTTCATTTTAGATTTTTACTCAACTTTGTTGAACGAGACTGAGATAGGGAAGGCTGATATATGGAAGCAAGTTACAGGGTGATAAAACTTGTACAGTGTGATATCTTTGGTTAATAAGCATGGTTGATATGCTTTTGAACATCTCGGGTTGACTAAAATATTGTGTACTAAGGGATGTGGCATTAATTGCTTAAGTCCTTATTCCTCAGCCTACATGCTTAGCTTCATTTGCTTGTACATCTTCTTTTCATATTGTACTCTTGAGTATGTATATCTTTCTTTTCTTTATTATGGTGGCTGAGTTGATTTTTTATTTTTTAAAAAACAACTGAACTGACCAATGCTATGCTATCGTTAAATGCAAAGGTACAAGATGAGTTGTTTTACTTTGTTTATAGATTTCCTTGCCTTTGTTTATTGATAGGTTTCTTTCTACCAATTACTTGCCTGCATACTTTATTTACAGGCTCTATCCATATTTTGCTTTTGCTTACTTAGATTAATTTGCGTGCAAATTAAACTTTACTTTGTATATTCTAGTTAATGTGTTGTTTTAGTCTAGGTTATAAATTTTAACTTATGTACAGTATATACTTTTTAACTTAAGTATTTATTTTATCTTACATACAAGTTGTTTTGTATAATAGGCATGGCTTGGTATGCTTGCATTAAATGCATGAAGCATGTTACATAAATTACCATTGTACAATATCACTTTGTTTATTCCTTTGCCTTGCATTTCTTTGTTACGGCTGATATGATCAATATTTTAGTTGCTGAGATGATATTATGTACTTGTTTTTATAAGCTACAGCCTACATACTTATCTTTTCTTTGCTTGTACTTCTTTGTTTTGCTATAGTTACTTACTTTATACTTCATGCTTATGTTAACACTTGGGTTACTTATTATTTTCTTGCTTGCCTATTGTATATGTGTTTCTCATTTTGTTTACAGCAAGTCAATTTGCTTTGTACTTAGTTTGTAGATATTTGTTTTGTTTACACTATACACATTTGAATGTAGTTTGTTTCTTGTCTTATGACTTTTTAATATAAATAAATTTCCATTTTAATATGTCGTTTTAAATTTAGTTGTGTGTTTACTCTATATTTTAGTTAATGTGTTGTTTTGAATTTTAACTATACGTATTTATTTTAATATGTTTACTTTATTTTGTTGACTTTATAGTTTATAGTTTATCTCACATATATTTCTATTTCAATTTCTAACTTAATATTTATTTGTATATTTTATTTTAAAGACTTCATTTTGAATTTTCAAATCAATTTATCAATAAATTTCACCATTTTATTCAAAAACTAAATAAATTATAAATTTAAATTAAATTAAAATTCGGGATCGTTACAAAAATCCTTTTTATCAAAAGAAAATTTGTTTTCAATTTTGAGTTCGATCTCTTCGAATCACTTTATATTTGGTTTAATATGCGATCTTTCTTGATCGGTGATCAAATTCATGACCATTCATGGTCGATAGTTAAATCCGTGGCCATTCAAAGCTAACAATAAAATTTATTGTCGTTCGAGACCGATAGTCAAATCCTTGTTCATTCAAGACCGATATAGTCGTTCGGGGAAAATGATGGTCATTCGGGACCGATATAGCCATTTGGGGTGGATGATGGTCGCTCGAGATAGTCATTCGTGGTGGATGATCGTTCAAGGTCAGTATAGCCATTCCAGGGGGATGGTGGTCGTTCGAGACCGATAACCGTTCGCAACGGATGTCCGTTTTAGGTCGATATTTAAATTCATAGTAGTTGAGGCTGGTGGTGGTCGTTCGAGATCGATATTTATATTCGTAGCCCTTCGAGGCCGATGACCATTTGAGGCCCTTTCCGAGCTCAAT
The DNA here is from genome assembly GCA_030765085.1 of Allium cepa. Classification (NCBI taxonomy): domain Eukaryota; kingdom Viridiplantae; phylum Streptophyta; class Magnoliopsida; order Asparagales; family Amaryllidaceae; genus Allium; species Allium cepa. The sequence goes on from CM060929.1 coordinate 497,721,125, forward strand.
CCGCTCGCTCTCCGGCGAGGGGACTTGATGACAAGCAAGCCCGTCCGCTCAATCTTCGGTGAGGGGACTTTCTTCTTGCACTCCGGTCTTATCTTTCCGAACGGGACTTAAAACGATCAATATGAGTTTTCACGTTTAAGTGGGTTTTATAATCAAAGGTTTGTCTAGCAAAGTAAAAGTTCAAACATAATTAACACAAAGTCTAATATTGAGATTATTGCCTCTTCGAGTGTTACAGTCTAGCATCTAGCTTAGAGCATGCCTAGGAACCATTCGGGATCCACCACACGAGTAAGTGTCTAGATGGTATTTTTGCGTGGTTTATTGAAAATGGAAAGTAGAGCACGAGAACTGAACCTGATTCTCGGTTATCCAATCAAGAGATGACCAGCCTTACCCCTGGTCTAGAGTCATTTCTATTTGCTGCAGTTGATGGCTGCTCCCGTTCCATCACCGTAGTTCGATTTCCAATATACCGTGGTAATCGGTTATCCCTGACATATTCCTCTATCAGATCCCGAGATGCCTGCAGTCATTTATATTGTAACCATCTAACTCATGGAATAGGAAGTATTTTTATGACTTTCTTTCATTGTCTGTAGGCTCTCTCTTTATTGGCCTCCGATAAGAGATTTTTACCCTAGTGTCCAGATAAATTTGCTCCAGGGTCTTATTTAATTCAGCATAAGAGTTGAATCTCGATCCTCTCTTTTGTTTCTTTGATCCTTGAAAGCTATAGTCTGTCTTTCGCTTTTCTGTATCCTTATTAGATCCTGGGACAGTCCTCGGCCATCTATAGCATTAACCTCTTCCTTGTTAGCTTTAGCATCCTCCTGTTGTAGAAACCTTTCAGCCTCATGATAAAATTCCACGAGATCGATCGGTGGATCTCATTCTAAAGTAATTTTACAATCAGTCTTCTCGACTATTCCTACAATTGCTGCCATCATAACCATTGAAGGATCGCATTTATCCCACCACAGTTGCCGTCGTGTTGAATCTTATCAGAAAACTCCAAAGGTTCTCTCCAGCCCTCTATGTCATGCTTTCCAATGTTATTACATTCTTGGATCATGAGATATGGTCCCAAAATTGCTTCACAAATCTGTTCACCAACTCTGCCTACCTACTAATGGAACCGTTTTCCAGTTGTCTAAACCATTATGCTGCCAAACACATAAGATATAAAGGGAAATACCAGACCATGACTTCCTCAGATGCCCCCATCACCTCTATGTGCTGGATGTACCTCACTAGATGAATTATAAGGTGTGACATTCCATCGCATGTCTCCAATGTTGGTAATTTGAATTCTTGTGGATTCCTTGCATATCGAATGTTTGGAGTAAATGCACTTCTGTTCACACCTTCTATGCTCTGATTAGGCAATCAACCCCTCATAACTCGTCTCACCCTCTCAACAAGCTTATTTTTTTCATCCAAAGGAACTCCTAAGTTTGCATTTCCAGCCTACCCCCCGACTCTGTGTGGGAACTCCAGTACATAACCTAGTTGGTTCCCTGCATTCTGATCCACATTCAGATGTTCCACACCAATTCTAGGAAATACATCATTTCTTGCCAGGGCAGGATAACCTGTGCCCCCGAGTTCATGAGGGTCGGTGTGAACTCCGTTTAGGCAACGAGTTAAGGTTTGGGCCAATTCACGACTTAAGGTTCTTAATGGTTCAGGAGGGACCCACTACTCAAGAAGCCTCACGACTTAAAGAGTGAACCGACTCAACAAGCAACCGACTCAACAAGCAACCGACTCAACAAGCAACCGACTCAACAAGCACCCGACTCAACAAGCAACCGACTCAACAAGCTACCGACTCAACAAGTTAACGAGTTAAAGCTTAAGGCGACTTAGAGGAGTGGAGCAACTCAAGGGATGAACGGTGTATGGGATAGACCGACTCAAGTTCTCTAACGACTCAACGACCTAAGGTGTCAAGTGACCTAACTGACTAAAATCCCAAAACAACAAAGGACCGACCTATGACCTATGGTAGGTCGTTCACGACCTAAGCAAAAGAATTCGATACCACTTCATTTTACATCATGGCCCATTGACTCGTATACGACTCGGTAAGCAAGCTAACCGGTTAGGCCACGACTCACGACCTAGCTTGAGTCGTCCACGACTTAAAGCTACTAAGTAGAAATCCAATGCCGCCTCATTTTAGACCATGACCTTTTAACTCGCAGACGAGTTAGGACTTGTGCTATATACAGAGGACCGAAGACGCTCTGATACAAAGCCTGGGCTCAACCAGTTGAGTCGCCCACGACTCATGACTTAACAATTCCAGCCCAGAAATTTGCCTATAAATACATGGCCACATCCAACATTGAAGGGACTTTTTCGGCTCATTAATTTCAAGCGCCGTTACTCTGCCGCATTCTGAACTATTTCAACACCTTCAAGGAACTTCACGAAGAAATCAAACATGTCTAACCTGTGTTCAAAGATTCGGATCAACATTGAAGTTTAGACTACTTGTTCTAAGTCACTTGAAATTCAAAGTGTGTTGTAACCAAAGTGTAACTGCATTGATTTGTAATCGAATCGTCAATAAAGATATTCAAAGTGGACGTAGGCTCTCTCTTAAGCCGAACCACTATAAAATTGCTGTTGTTTACTACTTTTTCACTTTTATCTGCTTATAATCTGTTCCCGAGCTATCGGGTGGTGCTTTCACAATCTCACTTCATACACCGGGGTGTTAGCGTTCAAATTTTAGCGTTAACATTTTTGGTGCTTTCATTGAGAGCTGAACTCAGGCGAGTTATCATCATCGCTTCACAGAGGTTTGTAGAGAGAATTTCCTTGAAAACCAGAAGTCTATCCGAAATTATGGCTCCTGGAAGGAAGAGTAGATCTGTCAGATCTGGGAATATTCAAGAGGGAACCTCCGCTTCCCCTATATCGAATCAAGCCACTCCAGCTGTCGGAGTTACAAAGGCAGAGCTGGATGCTGCAATCTTAGGGCTGAACCAACAGATCAATGCCCAAAATGCACAATTCGAGGCTCAGAATGCCCAGAATGCCCTAATTCTGAATAGGTTGAACGATTTGCTTAGGGCAAACCGTCAACCGGCAGGTAATGAAAGGAATTTTGCTTGCAACATTCATGAGGCTGAAGAAAGGAATGCTCCTGAAAGGGCTGCTAGCCCCTTTGAACAAACACTTCCTGAGGTTGGTGGATCTAGAACTCGACATGATGAGGAGTATCTTTCTGGAATGGTCCGACAAATCATGAAAGAGAGTATGCAGAGGGTTGAAGACGAGAAAGAATAGGGTTTCGCCCCGAGTAAAACTCCATTTACTGAGAAAATCTTAAAGGCTGAATTCCCAAGGAAGTTTGTCCCTCCAACCATTCCAGTCTACAAGGGGACAAGTGATCCGAACGAATTCCTATACAAGTATGATTGGCACATGACAGGTGCCAGAGCCTCTGATGAAATAAAGTGCCGATATTTCCCTATGTATCTCGAAGGTGTAGCTCTGCTTTGGTTCACCAAACTTCCAGTCCGATCTATAGATCAGTTTTCTGACTTAACCCGGAAATTCAAGGAGCAGTTCATACTATATGCCTCAAAAGCAAAGGATATCATGTCACTGTCAAGTTTGGAGCAGAATCCAGGAGAGACTATCAGATCTTTCTTAAACCGCTTTAATATAGCGCTAGCTGAGGTGGACAATGCAGAACCGCGAATGATATTGACTTATCTGATGAAGGGAATTGACAAGTCGAGCGAGTTTTGGAAATGGCTAAACATGAAGGAACCAAATTCCCTTGAAAAGTTCTATAAAAAAGCAGATGAATTCATACGCTTAGAAAGCAGTCCCGTACCGGTAAAGGCAGTGTTCGAAAAAGCCGAAGATAACACTGTTGTTCCACGCAAGAATGAATCTGTAGGGCAAAAAAGAGAAAATAACAATGGGAAGAAGCAGAGTAATCTGAAGAAGCCCCGATCCTTCAAGCCATCAGAATATACTCCTTTATCAGATACGCCGGAGCGTATCTACCTTGCCACTAAAGATTCTATTGACTTTCCTAAACCTCCTCCTCTAAGGACCGGGAAAAAGGCTATACAGAGTGGGAAGTTCTGCCGCTTCCATAATCAACCCGGTCACGAGACCGACGAATGCCGTCAGTTGAAAAATCTGATTGAAGAGTTGCTAAGGGAAAACAAACTGCAGCAATTTGTGAAAAAGAATAGCAACAATCCTGCTTCATCTAGTCAGGGGCAACAGGCTCCTACTCATCAGCCTAGGACGATTGAGAAGGCTACAGGGCATGAATCTGGAAGGCCCATTATCAATGTCATTACAGGAGGACCTCACCCAGCAGGCAGAAGCTAGGGTGAAATGGAAAGATATACCCGAGCTTTAAAGTATGTACCGACCGAGGAAGATGTATTTGTTCTGGAAGGTGCTACGCCCTTGAAGCAACAAAGAACTTTCGATGATGATATCGTGTTCAAAGCTAGGGATTCCGCAGGTATTGAAGCTCCTACCTTGGATCCCTTAGTCATCTCGGCTGGTATCGGGCCAGCTATCGTCAGAAGAGTCCTTATTGATTGTGGCACATCCTGCAATATCCTCTTCAAGAAAACATTCGACCAAATGAAGATCCCTATGACTGATGTGCAAGCCTCATCGCAGAAAATTGCTGGCTTCACTGGGGAGCCAAAGCAGCCAGTAGGAACCATTGATTTGTTTGTGGAACTTGGAGAAGGAGTGAGAAAAGTGGTCCGCAAGCAAACTTTTGTGATTGTCGACGAATTTTCTGCTTACAATGCTTTCCTTGGTCGTCCAACTCTGGCAGCGTTTAAAGCTGTTCTTGCCCCGTGGTGCCTCACCATTAAATTCCCTACAGACAATGGAGTAGGAGTTATAAAAGGGGATCAAAATGCTGGGCGAGAGTGCTATCTGACAGAGCTACGAGAAACCAGAAAAAGAGAAATGGGAAAGAACGCGGCAGCCCCAATCCGCATCAAAGAACCAGCCTTGTAGCAATTACAGGGCGGACTCTGCACGGGCGAGCACAGCGGAGCAAGGAAAGAGATGGACCCTAGGAAAGTCAGTGCAGGGGAAAATAGAGTGGTACCAGTGGAAACGACAATACCAATACCTGTTGACCCAAAGGACCCAAACAAGGTGTTGAATGTGGGTTCACAACTTAATGTGTCAATTCAGAGTATCTTAATATCTTTTTTAAAGGCAAATCTGGATGTTTTTGCTTGGACTCATGCCGACATGTGAGGAATATCCCCAGAAGTTGCAGTGCATGCTCTAAATATTGATCCAAAATTCACACCTGTGAAACAAAAGAGGAGAACTCAAGGTCCAGAAAGGTCGGCAGCATTAAAAGAAGAAGTTGATCGACTAATGGAGAATAATTTTATCAAGGAATCTACCTATCCGAATTGGGTTTCAAATCCAGCGCTGGTTAAGAAAGCCAACGGAAAATGGAGAGTATGCATCGATTTTTCAGATCTAAACAAGGCCTGCCCTAAAGACTGCTTCCCATTACCCAGAATCGACCAACTAGTAGACGGAACAGCGGGACACGAATTGTTATCTTTTATGGATGCTTACTCCGGATATAACCAGATCATGATGCATGAGCCGGATCAGGAGGATACGAGCTTTATCACTGACACTGGTCTTTACTGCTACAGAGTTATGCCCTTCGGGTTGAAGAATGCAGGGGCAACATACCAAAGACTCGTTAATGCTATGTTCAAACCGCAACTGGGCAAGACTATGGAAGTCTACGTCGATGACATGTTAGTAAAGTCTAAGAAAGCAGTGGATCACATAGAACACTTAGCAGACATGTTCGCAGTCCTTCGGAAATACAGAATGAAGCTCAATCCTTTAAAATGTTCATTTGGAGTGGAATCCGGCAAGTTTTTAGGCTTCATCATGAGCGCTAGGGGCATTGAGGCCAGTCCAGCTCAAATTACTGCATTAAAAGAAGTCAAAGCTCCTAAAACAAAGAAGGAATTGCAAAGTCTCAATGGAAAAGTCGCCGCCTTGAGTCGGTTCATTTCCAAAGCCACAGATAAATGCATCCCATTCTTTGACGCCCTAAAGAAAGGAAAGAAAAACTTCGATTGGACTCCCGAATGCCAAAAAGCCTTTGATGAATTGATTCGCCATATGGAAACGGCTCCAATACTTTCTAGGCCTGGCGATGGCAAGGATCTTCTTATATACTTGGCAGTATCATCTCATGCTTTAAGTGCAGCGCTGATACGGGAAGACAAAAGGATTCAACATCCCGTTTACTATATCAGCAAAAGACTCACTGGGGCAGAGATGAATTACTCTAAGTTGGAAAAACTCGCCTATTGCCTACTAATTGCATCTAGGAAGTTGAGGCAATATTTTCAAGATCATCCTATCAGAGTCCTCACTAATCAACCTTTGAAGCAAGTCCTGTTTCGCCCTGAGACTTCGGGTCGTCTTCTAAAGTGGAATATTGAACTCAGTCAGTATGACATCACTTATCATCCCCGAAAAGCAATCAATGGACAAGCTTTAGCAGATTTCATTGCAGAATTCACAGATAAGGGTAACAGTGAGGAGGACACAGTCGACGATTCCCCAATCCAATGGAAGTTATATGTCGATGGTGCGAGAAACGACTACTGTTCTGGAGCCGGAGTTGTACTTGAGACCCCTGAAGGCCGATCATTATGCTATGCACTAAGATTGGAATTTCCTTCAACAAACAATGAAGCAGAATACGAAGCCCTTATCGCTGGCTTAAGGATTGCTAAAGAATTAAACATCCGAGCGTTACAGATATTCAGCGATTCTCAGCTTATCGTATGCCAAGTCAAAAAGGAATTCCAAGCAAAAGGGGGGAATCTGCCCGCCTACTTGTCAAAGGCATGGGAGCTCCTGGGTGATTTCGATCATTACATGATAAGTCACATTCCTCGAGAAGAAAACATGAAAGAAGATTCTCTCACAAAGTATTCTATGACAGGCGAAGCCCAATTTCCGGGATTAACTCCAGTGGAGGTCCTGTCGACTCCTAGCATTGATAAGATGGATATTGATTGGATCATGAGCGTGTCTCAAGAGCAAGAATCATGGATGACTCCGATAACAGAATATTTGCTTAATGGATCTTTACCAGGGAACTCAAAAGAACGACAAAAGCTACTGAGAAAAGCCTCTCGATATATAATCTAGGATGGCCGATTGTACAGACGGGGATTCTCAATGCCATTACTTCGATGTGTATCCAGGGAAGAGTCCAAAGCAATCCTAGCGAAGGTACACGGAGGAGAATGTGGTGATCATTCAGGCGGCCAAACATTAGCAAAGAAAATTCTCCGATACGGATATTTTTGGCCAGAAATTAATCGAGATGCAGCAGAGTATTCCCGAAAATGTGGCAGATGTCAAAGATTCGCCAAAATTCCTAGAGCTCCTTCCACTGAACTCACACAGATGGTCAGTCCATGGCCATTTGCAATATGGGGAATAGACCTTGTAGGACCGTTACCAACCGCCAAATCTGGAATTAAATATGCCATTGTTGCTGTAGATTATTTTACTAAGTGGGCAGAAGCTGAACCACTGGCTACGATCACCTCAAAGAAGATGATAAGTTTTGTGACTAAAAACATCATTTGCAGATACGGTGTGCCTCAAAAAATAATTACAGACAACGGTACTCAGTTTGAAAGTGAAGAATTCCAAGATTTTTGCAAGCAATTCAAAATCCGGAAAAGCTTTTCAGCAGTGGCTCATCCGCAGGCAAACGGGCAAGTGGAAGCCGTGAACAAAATTATTAAGTCAACCATCAAGAAGCAACTGGAAAGAGCAAAAGGAGGTTGGGTTGATAAGCTACCACTGGCACTATGGGCATACAGAACCACTCACAAAACTGCGACTGGGCACACCCCGTTTTCATTGGCATACGGGTCAGAGGCAATGATTCCGGTAGAAATAGAGGTTCCTTCACACAGAAGAATCCATTTCAATCAAGCAGAAAACGAAAAGCTACAGCTTGAAGCGCTAGATCTCCTTGATGAAAAAAGAGATGAGGCTAATCTCAGAATTGCAGCTCATCAGCAAAGGATAGCCAGACATTTCAATTCCAAAGTTCGCCAACGCAGCTTTGAGATTGGAGACCTAGTCCTGAAGAGAATTATGACAGCGACAGGTGTGTTTGGGCCAAATTGGGAAGGACCATATGTCATAGGTCAGAAGCTTCTTGACGGCACATTCAAACTCACTACTGTTGAAGGAGATCAAATTCCAAGGGCATGGAACAGCAATCATTTGCGTCCATACTTTACTTGAAAATTTTGTCGAAATATTGTAAAAAGAATTGTGAATGTATGATTCTTGTAATTGAAGGCAATTGTAAAACTGATGCAAGTAAATAATGAAAAAATATAAAGTGGATGTAGGCCCAGTTTCCTGGCCGAACCACTATAAATCTTGTGTTCCTTATTATTATTACATGTTTGCTTTATTTTCGATATAAAAATTACATAGAATGTATTGCTAAAATGTCGATTCAAATTTTTGCAGACAATGGAAGTGAAACTTGCACATAATAAGACCTAGTGATTCTCGCCAAATTTCAAGTCGCAAAAGCTCCAAATTCAAATCCTAGATAGGAAGTACTTCAATTGAACGGCCTGTGATTTCGATAGAAACGAGCCTTTGCTAATAAATTGAGATCGTTTGAACAAACAAACATCCAATTAAGAAACTGATGCTCGTTCTCACGAACTTGCCTGACAACGAAGTGCATTTCCTCGGATTAAACAAGTCACTTGTAAAAAAAAAGGGGGATCACTGAAAAGGCATAAGCAAGAGGACAAGGGAACAACCAAAGCCATCATCGGCAGCACAAATCCTCTTCGGAGGCACAACTATTCGGAGAATAAAGACCTCTAATGGGTCATACGCCACAAAAAAGAAAGTTCTCTACTCAACAAAAAAGATTGGAGGAGTCATGACCCTCCAACCATGAGAGAGTAACTTCCAGGCGATGAAAACCCTCTCTGAGGCACATTTCACCAGGAGTTGAAGTGTAACAACCGCTCTTCGGAATTTCACTTCACCAGAGTTGAAATGTAAACAAAATAAAAGCCCTCTTCGGAGGCCCATTTCACCAGGAGTTGAAGTGTAACAACCGCACTTCGGAATTTCACTTCACCAGAGTTGAAATGTAAACAAAATAAAAGCCCTCTTCGGAGGCCCATTTCACCAGGAGTTGAAGTGTTACGACCGCTCTTCGGAATTTCCCTTCACCAAAGTTGAAATGCAAAACAAAATAAAGACCTTTCTGGAAGCCCACGTTTCGCCGAGATTGAAATAAAACTTCCAAGTGTTGAAACGTGGAAAATCCCTCCTCAGAGGTACAACCCCCTCCCAGGGACACAATCAAAAAGAAAGACTTCTTCAGAAGCCCACGTTTCACCGAGATTGAAATAAAACTTCCAAGTGTTGAAACGTGGAAAGGCTTTCTTCGAAGGCACAATTCTTTGGAGGTACACGTTTCACCAAGATTGAAATAAAACTTCCAAGTGTTGAAACGTGAAAAATCCCTCCTCAGAAGTACAAATTTCTATTTCAAAAAAAAAAAAAGAATATATGTCCTCATCAAGGGTATACTTTAACTTTCAAAAGAAGAGTGATTTACCTATTCTAGAAAATAACCTTCCTCAAAAAAAAAAAAGAGGAAGAAAGTTAAAGTACTCTTCAGAGGCCTGCTTTACCACATAGAAGAATTCACTTGGCAAAATGCGTACTTAAGCAAAAGAAAAAAAAGTGATTTCTTCGAAGGACAAAGCGTAAAAACTTATATGAAGGAAGTTGTACTCTACAAAAAATTTCTTCTAGAATGAAGTAATTATTCTTCAAAAAATAAGAGTGCGAGTCCCCTCAAAGTATAAAATATTGCAGCAAACTTGTGGTATGGGGGCAACATGGTATAGTTACATACAAAATGGTATGGCTACATCGGTAAAGTACGCTCAAACAACATACCACAAGTTCATCGCAATATCATATAAATAAACTTGTGCAAAAATGAATAATAAATGCATTCTTAAATTCAAACAAGAGTCTGTACAAATAAAGGATCATTTTATTCAATTGCAGATACAGGTTTCAAAATAAAAAAAAGCAGGGGCCGGTACCCGCACAACACAACATCCGACCATTACACAAAAAAGGAGTCAAAAAGCCCGAAGTCCGACTCTTCACTTCTTCTTGCCACCTTTGGACCCTTTTCCTGGCCGAATGATTAGTTTTTCAGGTCTATCTATAGGCATAAGGGAAGAAGGAGAGGGAGATGCAACCGGTGCAACTTCCGGTTCCTCTTCAGTAGTGATGATTTTCTTCCCCCTCCTCTTCGATGTTCCGTGTTTCTTTCCTCTCTTCGAAGAAGACTCACTCCCTGGAGTAACAAGAGCGGACAAAACTACGTCATCAGAGGGAGTCCGTTCCGGAGAGATCTTGCCTCCTTCAAGTCCCTCATCCTTCTGCTCTTGCGAAGCGATAGGGTCATCCAAGCCGTGAAGAGCCTCAATCTGTTCCTCTTGTGACCCAGGTTGTGAAGCAGAAGGAGGAGTCACCTGAAGAGGCGGAGGAGGGATAACCGGAGGAAGTGAAGTCTGCATAGCACTTGGTGTTTCAACTGCAGAAGAAGAGAAATTAAAAATATTAGTATCTCCCCGAAAGAAGGGAGATATGGGTTCGTCAAGATTCAAGAAGTAATCGAGAAGCTCATCAAACTTTTGAGGAGTAAGCAAGCGATCGACCTGAATCGGACCAATATCAAAATTACCTGAAGATGTTTGCTTCATTAGCTCAATCTCATAATTCTGAGCCCCGATATCCTCCAAAGCCTCATCATCAGTAGGGGTGATTACCCCGGTTCTTGTAGGAGGCAGCGAATGAGCACTAGAGCCTGTAGTGTCCACTTCGGAAGAAACTAAAGGACGTTCAGAAGTGGTAGGTGGTATTTCTTTCTCAGAATGTTCTCCTTCCGCCATTCCGGCCCGTACCTTGGCGAGTTGCTCTTTTCCCTTGGCAAGAGCGGCGCGGGCATCATCATCGAGATAATGCTCTTCAAGAGCTGTCTCAGCATAGCCAGCACCTTTACCACCTAGCATATCAAGTGCTGCCTCCCAGACTTCAGCTAATGTAATTTCGTATTTAGGGCCTAGAAAGGCAAGGCTGCCACGCCCCAAAATGCTATGCAGATAGAAATCAAATAATGTGGAGCTAATGTCAGCTTTGGTTGCTTGATGGGCATCTTCGGCCGCGAGTTTACCAGCAACAGCATCGTCACGCTCCTTTTCGGCCATAGCAAGTCGAGTTTTTAACAACTCTATCTCCAAGCTTTGAGAGCCAGCCTGTTCTCGCAGCTGTGAAGCTTCAGCGCGATATACTTCTATGACCTTCTCTTTGTATGCAAGCTTATCTTCGACTGGCATGCGCATCTCGTACTTGTTGCTGAAGCATGCTCTCCTTTTGAGAATGGAAAGTAGATGAAGTAGCTAATTCTTCTTTAAGCTTTTCTACTTCCGCTTCCAGTTTTTCATTATAGGAAGCAATACTTCTCATTTCGGCGTCATGCTGTTCGAGAGTCTTCTGCCACTCAGCCTTATCGTTCTCCATTGTGAGCATGGCCTCGAGATTGGCTCGGTTAACCCTCTGAAGCTCGTCGACAAGTTTTTGCCAGTTCGACATTCTTTCGATATCGGTCCTGACAGTATCAAGATTTCGCAGCATAGCCGATTTGTCGAGAGGAACCAAGTCGAGATCAAATCGAACCCCTCTCAGGCACCACTGAGGGAATCGACTTTGAAGAGTGGGAGGACCTTGCCCGACTTGGTATGCGGGGCGATTGATGATTGTTTGAATGTCGGAACGAACGGGGACAGGAGATTGAGCAGGAGCATGTTCAGAAACGGTCGGCATTGTTTCTTCGGTAAGTCTAGCCCGCTTGCTAGAAGAATCGTCCATGTGACCTTTACCTCTCTCATCGTGAGCTTTTCTCTTTTGAGTATCATCATCTCTGTGAGGAGGGTCATGTCTTTCTTGTTCCCTTCGGTGACGTTCTTCATATGCTCGTCTCTCGTCTGCTTTCCTAATGGCCCTCTCTTCATCGGATTCTCTGTAAGAAGGGAGGTAACGCCTATAATCATACTGGCTATGCCTCCCGTAGCGCTGGAAATCATCGTAGTACGAGCCGCTGCGCCCCATTGGAGAATCTGGAATAAAAATAATAAGCTTTAGAAATCTTTAAAGTATAAGAAGATGAACGCGCAGAAGTGCTGAAAAATCCTAAGTGTTGTGTAACGTGCAAACTACACGCATCAAGCTACAGACCACTCTGTGGAGTAGAGGTAGTGATAACTTGAGTGGAAGGAGTTGACATTTGTTGTAGAGAAGATGTCGCCTCAATTACAGAAGAGATAGTTTTGGAAACATCATCTTTGAAAAGCTCTTGAGAAGTCACAATTAAATCGCTCAACCCCTCGAAAACATTATCACCATCATGTTTTTTGGGACTGGCTTTTTCAACTCCTTCGTCGGCAGATCTTCCGGAAGATCGTGGAGTTTCTTCCTCTTCGATAACTGGGGCAAGTGCAGACTTGTCAGACGGCCCCGCAACGTCCTTCGGAATTGAACACCTCACTAGTGGAGTTTCTATAGAGGTTCCTCCCTGCATGTGCTCTTTAATAGAGACCGGGGCATCAGGGGTTTCCGCCGGAGAATCGGGAATTTCAGTTGGGACTTCACGAAGTTGAGTAAAGCGAGAGGAATGAAGAAGCCCGTATTGATGTAGAAATCCATCATTTAACAAAAACTTTATACTCCTCTCTTCTGCCGCCACGGCGTTCAATCTCTCGAAAATTTGTTTATAGCATGGATCTCTAGAGGGAGGAGGAAGTGCTAAAACAGGAAAAAATAAAGAAGCCAAGTTAGCATTTAGCAACTTAGATTTCGAAAAGCCCAAGAATGGAGAAATAAAAACAGGAAAATCTTACTTCCTACTCTCCAGATGGCATAAAACCCTGGAGGGCAACGAACAAAGAAATACTGGTTTAGAAATCCATGAACACTTTCAGGAAGATCGGTGATGAGCTTGCGGTTTCGAGCACTCCTTATAACTACGATAGAGGGATGATCTTTATTTTTTGTGAATGAGCAAAAGTAGCAGACTTCCTCAAAGCTCGGTAATCAGCCCAGAACTCTATTAAATAGCACACATAACCCCATCAGAATGGCATGACCATTGGGGTGCAATTGGAATGGAGAGATAGATAATCGAAGCAGGAACTACTGAAGGAAGTCGTTGAAAGGTGGTATGGCACCGCTCAAACACATTTGGCGGTTGACAGCAATAAAGCCAGAAGGGGGCCTATCTGCAGTATCATTTGGCCCCGGCAGTAAGGCATCAGCTTCGGCAACACCAAACTGGATGAGCAATTGGTTAAACACCCGCTGATTCAGAGTTGTAGGAGTTCTCTCTGGAGGATTATCCAACAAGTTGGCTACTGGGAAGATATCTTCAGCCTGGCCCGTCGATTCTTCTTGTTGAGATGTCATTCTACACAAGCAACTGGGTGTTCAAATGCGAAGGTGCACGTTTCCTAAAAGTGTGAAGTGTTGTGCAGAACTAATGAAAATAACAAGTAAATATAACTGGAATTAAACTGGTTGACGATTGATCGACTAAGGTAATTTCAGAACTTGTTAATTTAAAATTCAAGCATAATATTAGTGCAGGCTGGTCAGTTTCGATTGACTGTGTCAGTGTTGCTTTAATATTCTACTTGAAATCAATAGCACTTCGTTCACACGATTTGTTTAAGTTAATTATCTGTTATAAACTAATCTGTCATTTGATATGGGCGGTCGATGATAGTATATTCGTCCCAGTTTTCTGTGAATGTTGTGTTGAACAGATTGTTAGCCTGCAAGTCAAAATAACCTGTGAATGAATGCAATAAAAGTCAACAGTTCAAAGTTTATGCAATGGTTCAAAGTTCGAGCAGAATTCACGCAAGTCCTGACTCGTCAACGGCTCAAAAATCTTTAGTCGGCAGTAAAGCTTGAGTCGGCAGTGCCCTAAGTCGTAAGTCGTATAAAAGGGAGAAGCTCTGGTTCAACTCAAGGCTTAGGCCGTAAGTCGTAAGTCGTAAGACGTGAGTCGTAAGTCGTATCTCGGCCACGACTCAAGGCTTAGGCCGTGGAGCATGTGGGTTGGATCATGGTTGTTGGATCATACAAAAATGACCGAGTCGTACCTACGGCAATATTCGTATCAATCTGATTGACTAATCACCTAACTCCTAACCAGGTTACCTTCTAATCCATAAACCTTTTCACTCCTAACTCCTAACCCGTTAATCTTCCAACTTTTAACACCATTAACCATCTAACTCCTAACCCATTAACCATCTAATCCCTAACCCGATAACCCAATAACCTCGCAATGGTTAACCCCAGTTCCATCACACCACTAGGTCGCCTCAAATCTCGAATCGTTACAAGTAAGATCAAACCGCCTGCCTTTAATCCATCAATGTCCGATGAAATAATATTCGCAAGGATCAAGGGGGAAAAACAGAGGCGGAGATCGGCAATCATCAGCAATTGAAAAAAGATGCAAAATCTCTTACACGGTGTGATGCTAAAGATGATCGAAAATAAATCAGGTTGGAATCGCCTTTGAGAGCTCGAAGATGCGTTAATGGCAGACACGGTTCAAAGGATAAGAAATAAGAAGAAGGAAGTAAGGGGAACGACTCAAGTCTTTTATAGCTTTGAGCAGTGGCAGTTGAATCGGCACACGAGTTAAGATGAGTCGAAGCACACGACCTACGACTTAGGCGTGAACTTCGAGGGGCAAATGTTAACTCCGTTTAGGCAACGAGTTAAAGTCTGGGCCGATTCACGACTTAAGGTTCTTAACGGTTCAGGAGGGACCCACTACTCAAGAAGCCTCACGACTTAAAGGGTGAACCGACTCAACAAGCAACCGACTCAACAAGAAACCGACTCAACAAGCAACCGACTCAACAAGCAACCGACTCAACAAGCTACCGACTCAACAAGTTAACGAGTTAAAGATTAAGGCGACTTAGAGGAGTGGAGCGACTCAAGGGATTAACGGTGTATGGGATAGACCGACTCAAGTTCTCTAACGACTCAACGACCTAAGGTGTCAAATGACCCAAATGACTAAAATCCCAAAACAACAAAGGACCGACCTATGGTAGGTCGTTCACGACCTAAGCAAAAGAATTCGATACCACTTCATTTTACATCGTGGCCCATTGACTCGTACACGACTCAGTAAGCAAGCTAACCGGTTAGGCCACGACTCACAACCTAGCTTGAGTCGTCCACGACTTAAAGCTACTAAGTAGAAATCCAATGCCGCCTCATTTTAGACCATGACCTTTTAACTCGCAGACGAGTTAGGACTTGTGCTATATACAGAGGACCGAAGACGCTCTGATACGAAGCCTGGGCTCAACCAGTTGAGTCGCCCACGACTCATGACTTAACAATTCCAGCCCAGAAATTTGCCTATAAATACATGGCCACATCCAACATTGAAGGGACTTTTTCGGCTCATTCATTTCAAGCGCCGTTACTCTGCCGCATTCTGAACTACTTCAACACCTTCAAGGAACTTCATGAAGAAATCAAACATGTCTAACCTGTGTTCAAAGATTCGGATCAACATTGAAGTTTAGACTACTTGTTCTAAGTCACTTGAAATTCAAAGTGTGTTGTAACCAAAGTGTAACTGCATTGATTTGTAATCGAATCGTCAATAAAGATATTCAAAGTGGACGTAGGCTCTCTCTTAAGCCAAACCACTATAAAATTGCTGTTGTTTACTACTTTTTCACTGTTATCTGCTTATAATCTGTTCCCGAGCTATCGGGTGGTGCTTTCACAATCTCACTTCATACACCGGGGTGTTAGCGTTCAAATTTTAGCGTTAACAGTCGGTATCAACTCCTGCTTTAGGAATGATACCTATCCTTAAGTTTCGCTCGAGGTTCGCCCTAGGTTATTCTGCCCCGTTTCTAGCTATCTATGCTCCAGCTTTCGGTTTTTGATTCTGTGTTTCTACAATTCCACCCGTTCATGCTTGTCCCATCCTTCTGAACAAGTTTTCCATCATCTCCCGCCGACGAGCCATTATCCTCTCCTATAGTCTATTCATCATAGTTTCCATCTCATCTCTAGTTATGTAGATTGATGGGGGGTGAGATCATGAGGATGCCTCCAGGCTACCCCACTATTAATTTCTAGTAATCACATCCTTCCTAGTTGATTGTCTAACCATCTTTAATATCCAAGTTATTAGATCAACGAGTTCATGTGTCCCCCACCCGACGCACCAAAATGTTTGAACCAAAAATGACCCAAACACCAAAATGAACGAAGTAGAGAATAAAGTGAAGAAAGTAAATTAAAACAGGTAAGAAAGAACACATTATGTTTTATAATGGTTTGGCAAACTCTGGCCTACGTTCACTTAATGATTTTATTGCTTATTTCTGACTTAGGGTTGGAAGTTCTTAGGACTCAGTACAACTTTCACACTTAGATTTTCAAAGTTACAAAATTGTAGAGTAGAAAATATTAGAGCCAAAAGGTCCTTAAAAATAACCCCACCCCTCTATTTATAGAGGTAGGGAGCAAAAATCTCGCTCAGAAATATCTCCAAGCCATTGCACCTGATTTAGACCGATTCTTCTCGAAAAGTAGGCGCCACGTCATCAAGAACTAGGAGTCGGTACTGATCCCAAGGTAGGAGTCAGTACCAATCCCCAAGTTGGACAGATTTGTTGTCTTCCGTTCTTCTTCTTGGATCGTCTTGTGGTTAGCTTCGTGATTCCATAATTGTTTGCATCAATATTAGCTTGTTTCCGAGCCCAAATGGCAGAGCTGTAGTGTAACCGGAAATTTCGATCCCGAAATTCCAGATAGTTAGGAAAAGAAAAGGAGAAAGAAGAAGAAACAGGAACAAGTCACAGAAACCTCACATTCGCAGCGGATCAAAATATAATATCACATAAATAACAGTTTTACAAAGAAGAACTGTATCAGTACACTTATATTATACATCAGAGTTACAACCATTACCCATCACTGGACAGTTTAAAACAGCATGTCCTAGTTATACAATAATATATCACAACGGAAATACTATATACGTTCCTGCCATCCAGCTCGCCTCCTGAGCTCTAGAACGCCCTTACCTGAAAAGCTGTAATACTCGGTCTGACCCGAGCATTACATCAAAGTAACACCCGGGTCAGGCTGGAAACCAGCATGGGTAAACCCATCTAACATGGAATACAAAAGCATACAATTTATATATATCCGGGTAACTTGTATCAATTTACAACTTCACAAGTTGTTATAGACATCTCTTATTTCACACATCAATTTCTAAGTACCAATACTTGGATTAAATGGTCCAATTCACTTAAATCATTCCATACCGGCCTATTGATTTCACATATCAGTTTATAAAAATCGAAGTGGCTTCGGGTATTTACTAATACCCAACTCCGGTCACTTCGAATTCAATACCATCTTATTTTGAATTATGAAACTAAATTCAAACTTCAAATACAGGGTGTCACCTATACCCATTAATTCATCATCGATAGATAACCATATTTTCTCAGTTTAAACCCAACATATCATATCACATAGCATCATAAATCACATATCCGAGATATCAATCAATCTAAGGCATGCAATATTATTCAATCATTCATAAGCAAGATAAATTAGTCATACCATTTCTAATTAATTTAAACAAATTAAATTAATTACTTCAATCACCTTTAATCATGCTTACTTAACATTAATTACAAATAAATTAATTTGTCATCCTTTAATTATCCATTTTAATTAATCAACTTTGACTAATTATCCTTTAATTACAATAAGTAATTAATTCTTAATAAATTACACAAATTAGTTAGCCTTTCCCCATCAGATTAATGATCCCTTACTTACTTTTATAAAGTAATTTACAATGATTTATTACATTTATCCTTAATTAATTACTTAAATTAATTATCTTATAATTACTTACATTGATTAATTATCCGTTAATTAATCACACTTCATTAATTAGCTAACTCTTGATTAATTTCCTTAATCTATCAATCCTTAATTAATTACACTAAGTAATTAATCCTTAATTACTTCCCTCAAGTAATTTATATTAAATTAATTACTTTCATCAGGTAGTTACTCCATTGGTTAACTATTCCCAATAATTAACCTTTAATTTTATTTATTTATTATCCTCTAATTAATAATTAAATAATTAACCCTTAACAACCAATCATTAATTACTTAATTAAGTAATTATCATTTAAGCAATTAAACTCTAATTATTTAATTAGCTTGTCCTCAATTATGAATTAATCAAATCTCTAATCCATTAATTCATAATTAATTAAATACCCCGAAAATCATTAATTCATTAAATAAATTTGTTACTCTTAAATTCTTATCTAATTTAGTTAGTCCTTAATCATCCAAGGACTTAATTAATCATAAGATAAACCATTTATCTTTATTTAATTTCCTTAATTTGATATCAAAATCATATTTAAACATTTATCTTTAACATTAACTTTCTTGATTAAATTATTTAATTTAAGTTCATAATAACTTAAGCATCTAACTAACTTAAGTTACCATTTATATACCCTTCCCTCAACCAACTAACTTGTTATAATTTAAGAAGATTGGTTTCATTTTTTTCGAAGCAATACTTATAAAAGTAGACTTTATTTACAAACTCAGATTAAAATTAGAACGGGCCGAAGCCCAAATCGAGTATGCATTGGGACTAACCCGAAGACCCCAAATTCACAAAACACAAAACACCCCTACCTTATTCTCAAATCTCCCTTCCTTTTACCCATTACCAAGCACAAAACTGTGCACGCCGTGCGCATACACATCACCGATGTCCACCTTTTCCAGTCGCCGATCATCTTCCCCAGTCACCGATGATCGTCGCAACCCACTCCACTAACCCGAACCTGGTACCACCCCACAAAACAAAAACGACGAATCCTTCCCACCTGAAACAAACATCGCTGCCATTAAACACCACGCTGCGCCAATCTCCGACCATCAGCATCCCCGCCGTCACGTTCCGATCCTCATCGAAGACCCACGATGCCATTCCCCCACGACTGATCGAGGCTCGAACTCCATTGACGTCACACAAACTTCGCGAAAACCAAATATACCATCTGCACCCAAAACCCTATAACGACGATGCCCCGCCGCCACCGAAGTTTAAAAATCCAATGACCATTTTTGCCAGCATCGCCTATCCGTAGGGTAGCTTCAGCCATGAACACGAGATCCCTATCTCCACCGATCATCAGTGATTGATGAAAATCCAATATTTGGTCCTCTAGCGATTTCTCTCAAATTAAAAACTTTAAAATGCCGATTTTATTTTCAAAAATCATAAATTTTGATAACAAATCAAAACATATACCTGAAACAATGAATTATTAAAATCGAGATTTTGGGTATGAGTGAATTTTGACTGTTATTCTTACTTAATGTTAAGACTACCCTTAAAACCTATCTGAAAATATTTTTATATCAAGCACCTTGTAATTCCAACAAGTTTTGTTTAAAAATATAAGTCTAAAAGAATCAGATGAAGTGCACTAAATTTTGAATTTCATTTGCAACCTGGAAATAAAGAACATAGGCAAAAATACAGAAGTTCATACATGCACACCAATATCTATATACATAAACTCATACGATCAGATAAAATAATCATGTAATCACTTCAAGATACACTGCATGCAACCAAACTAAAATAGATTAAACTTGCTTACTTACCTCATATGCTTTGAACAGAGAAGTAGATTTACTTTTGAAAAAAAACTAGAAAGCTTAAGATTTGAAATGGTAGCTGGATCATTCTTAGTTGAGTTGATTTTGCTTTTAAACTGAAATGAAGTTGCTTTGATTGTTTAAAGATCTTTGCTTGATTTAATTGAATATGCCATTTGAATTTATTATCTGTTCCTGCTTATCCTTTTATAGGTTTTTTAGGCTTTTCAAAAAGAAGATAGGAAAAAGAAAGATGATAAGGAACAGATATCAAATTTTATAGACTAATTAAGATTTATTAAAACGAAAATAAGAAAAATAGAATGGTGACACTTGTTTTTACCTCATAATAAAATTGTTACAATTGGTTGAAGGCATGTTAATTTTTTAACACTTGTTCAATTATGCTAGAACTCATACACTTGTAAATATGCATGTATAGGTAAATTTTAAAATAGTTCATAAAATTTTATTTTATTTATATTAAATATCCTAATTAATAAAATTCTTTCCTTAATTATATAAATTAGATTTTTTTGAAGAAAATAATATAAAATCAATTATATTTTAAAATAAAAATCATATATAGTATACCGTTAGTTCCAAATATTTTGAGATATCAATCTTTTAAATTCCAAATTCAAATCAAATTTAAATTCAAATTTAAAATCCAATTTAAAATTAACTTTAAATATATATGTATACATATAAACAAACACAAATCCAATTTGCAATAATATTTCTAATTAAAATCTATTTATATTTATATATATAAGTAATCATAGTTATTTGTTTTTAAACAAATAACAATTTTACCAATTTTAAATAATTTATAAAAGAGATTATTATAGTTGAATTTGCTTGAAATTTCTAGGATATCACGGATATCCTATATTATATTTTCAAATCCATTTACACATCCCGATATCTTTTTTTAAAATAATTTTATCTTTTTAACATACAAATTAATATTTTAATAATTCTAATCCTATTAATTACCAATTACTAGATGCTCGAAAAATCAAAGTTATCACTTTCCTTCCCCTTTTGAATCTTTTAGTCCTCGAAAAGGAACGAAACCAGAATTATTATATGCTTAAAATTAGATAAATTTTCTTTGATCATTTTTAAAACACTTTAAAAAAAATCTTTATAATATTACTAAAATAGTTTTATAAAAATATTTTTGTAACTCGATGTTTCGACAAGTCCATCCTTGTTCTCATAGAAATTCGGTCATACGTTGATCAGGCGTACGACTGAAAATCTATAAGTACTTGGCAGACCCGTTTCCAACATCTAGTGAAAATACTTTGAAAAATAATTTTATTAAAAGTATAGGAAACAGTTTTTGAAAATAGAGGATATATCTTTTGGTGAGAATGCTTTGGAAATCATCACCCTCATCCATGGTCGCAGTTAATCCGATGGTTACATTGCCATCCCGACAAAATACATAGATAACTATAGGCCTCCGCCCCCCTCGATTACACCATGGAACCCGCTATAGATCGCAGCTACAACTGGGGTTACGTTGCTATCACATCAAAAACTCATATAACTGTAGGCCTCAGCGCCCTTGAATTTCGCTGCCAAAAGAATGAAACTTCTCCACTCCACTTGACTATAGATCGCAGCCTACCGATGTTACGTTGCCTTCCCGGCAAAATCAAACGTAGACCGTTGACACTCACCTCCATATGATTTCCGCTATGGTCCACACAGTAGATCGCAGCGACATCGAGTTACACTGTCGTCACAGCATAACCCAAATGCCTCTGTAGGTATCAGCGTCCTCGACTTTCGCTACCCAATAATCCTCAGGAACTAGTTTGTTCGGACTCCTCACAGGATCAACTTTAGAACCTCCCCCTTCGAGGCTCAAGGCAGTACCAACCTATGGTACTCCTGAGAAGTTCATCCCAAGGGAGCGCCTTTTTCCCCAGAGCCATTTTCAAAACACTTTATACTTTACACATATAGTATCTTCCAAATCATACACCTAGTATGAATCTCAAATAAATCTCCTTTCTTAAAATCGATTATCCCAAAATCGATAATTCTCAAATTAGGCCTTTTCAAATTCCAATATTGATTTTACCCAAAAATCAAAAGCCTTTCCAAATTCAAAGGTTTCCAAAACCTTTTTCAAATCATTCTTACAAGATCCTTTATATATATTGATATATATAACCTTGAAAAATCTTAGGATCATTTTAAACTTGTATAAAACCCTTTTAATACTTCAAACACTTTCAATAATCTTTTCCTTCTGGCAAAAGATTCAACAAGGGAAGATTTATCTTATATAACAAAGATATATAACTTTGCTTATTCCAAATCAAATATTCAAATTGAATTGCTCTTTACAAACCACTTACCATATCACTTACTTCCATAAAGTAAATTTTTACCATAGAAATATCCATTTTCCACTTTTATTCATTGTATATTTCACAAAATATACTTTTCAATTCAAAAACCATTTTACATTTCTTATCCACAAATTTTCCAATATCAATATCATTCAAATCCGTAAGATGTACACATATCATCCGTACTCTATATTAATCTAATCGCTCACTTGATCACACAATTTCAGTTCCGAACTAGTATCGTCCACCCGACTTCCTAGTGCGGACTCGGATCTGGTTTCTTGATCAGAAACCGTCATTCTCCTTGCATAGCCATAACTATGATAGAGAATATCCAGAACCAATCAACAATCCATATCCAGGTTCGCCGTCGAAAATCCAGTGAAAAATCCCAACTCGGATCGATATATTATCTCGAAATTCTGTGCTCAAATCTGGATCAAATCACTATGCGAATAGAATAATATATGTACATCCTACGTATTTATCTCCATTGATTATTATCTAAATCAATTTCCCCTATATATTCACATTTCCTTTAATTCTATTCACTTATCCACAATTTCTTCAATCCTAAATGGATTATTACTTTAATTATAAATAGTTTGTACTCTTACTAGCTTGAGTTTAGAAAATAGCTTGAAAAATAGATAAGTAGTTGAAAAATAATTATTAGTTTGTAAAATAGCTGTAAATTAGTTAAGCAGTTGCAAAATAGTTGTAAATAATTAAATAATTGCAAAATAGTTGTAAAATAGTAATTAGTTATAAAGTAGTTGAAAACAGTAATTAGTTTATAAAATAGTTGTAAAATAGTTAAATAGTTTCAAAAATAACCATAGAATAAGTATAAAATAGTTTGAGGTTTAAAAAGAAAGGTTGTATATATAAATAACTTGGAAAAATAAGTTTATATTAAAACAATTTATATTAAAAATAGTCCAGAGCCATACTATTCAATTCCCAATCTCCATTCTCATCAATCCAATTTAAATTTCCACTTCAAATTAAAATTGACTCAATTTCAATTTAAATAATTTCAATTCCCATTGAAATTGATTTAACCCCAATTCAAGTTGAATTAACCTCAGTTTCTTCCCAAATTTAACTTTATTCAACCTTGATCTCAGATTCTACTAATTCAAATAAATTTCAATTGAACTAGTTCCAATTTCAATTCTTTTCAACTCCAGTTTGAAATAATCCCAACTTCAAACCCCATTTCCAAATCAAGTTGAATTATTTATGATTTCCTCCTAAATTCAATTCAACTTTAATTACAATTCCAAATTATTCAAATAAATTTGGACTAATTTCAAATTGAACCCACCTTAAATTTCAAATCATTTCAAATCAATCTAATTCAAATTTTCCATTTGAATTTTTAAACTTATTCATCTTTAATTACAAATCCAATTAATTCAAACCAAATTCAGTTTGAACTAATTCAATTCAAATTCTAAGTTTAAACCATCCCAAATTATATAAATTCGAGTTAATTTTTTTTAATGCTGATTTAATATTTTAAATCAAATCAACTTATATCTTTAATCCATTTAATTCAGAATTCAAATTCCATTTTTAACTTATTTCAAAGTTCAAATAATTCAAATCCTTTTTAAACAACTACATCTTTGAAATTCAATTTATCATCAAATTTAAATTTTGAAATCAAACCTTTGAAGTTTTATCTTAAACATCCAAATCTTAAGTCCAAAATGATTCCGTTTCATCTTAATAATGGATATATTACCACACCCCATTCAAATTATTAATAACAACAGGATGGTATCATTCAAATTATTTTAAAACATCCATCCATTTCCATCTTTCAAATCTCAAAACCCATTTTGAGATCGCACAAATTCCCTATTCAAATTAACCATTTAACTTTCCAAATTAAATCCCAATTTCATCTTAAAATTTCCAAATCAGGTTGCTTATTAACTTATTTAACTTTTCCAAAGTCAAATTCCATTTGCTTAATCCAGCCAACCTTACCCAATTTGAATTCCCAATTAAAATTTTTAAACTTCACATTATTAATCTTTCCACTTATTAAGTTTCAAAACTTATCACTTTGGGTATCACATCTCATTCCAAATTTAAAACTCAACATTTAGAGTTTATTTCAAACCATCTTTGATATTATGTATATTCCTCACATATATACATATTTTCTTCTTGGCCCACCAAGCCGAATTTTAAAATTTAAACCACCCTTGGTTTTAATTCAAAACAAATTCTTTTAAAGTTTACAAACAACTTCTTACTCTAAAATAAGATTACATTCAAAATAGTTTGAATAATATTATTTCCTTTAACATTTGAAAACAATTTCAAATGTTTAAATTTAGAATTCAGAACTTCACAATTTGAAACCTACTTTAATTTACATCCTTTCAAATTTACAAGTTACTCTTTTTAAATGGTTACTTCCTTAAAACATTTTATTGTTTATTGGAAAACAATCATCCTATTATTAAACACAATAACTATTCTATTTCTCTGGTTTGAAACCAATTCTAATTCATCTTATTTTGAAATTCTTCCCCAACTTCGAGATTTAATTTCAGTTTGAATCCATTTCAAACTTATGCTTATTTAATTTCAATTTGGTTGTATTCTATTACCACTTAATTTAATTCCAATATTTTAACAACCGATTTTATTTATATACAATAATTGGAAAATGATTTGCTTTTTATATCAAAACATAAGCTTGTATAAGAATCATTCAGTAAAATCATTTTTAAAACTTTTATATAAGAAAATAACAAGTACGCTCTCATATATATATATATATATACACACACACACTCAACTCATCTTAGGGTACCACCGACCCTATTCTAGATGAGTACACCCACCAGAGCCAAGGTTCTCGCTTAACCTGGCTCTGATACCAAATGTAACGACCCGAAAATTTCGATCCCGAAAATTCCAGATACTTAGGAAAAGAAGAAATAGAAAGAAGAAGAAAGAGGAACAAGTCACAGAAACCTCACATTCGCAGCGGATCAAAATATAATATCACATAAATAACAGTTTTACAAAGAAGAACTGTATCAGTACACTTATATTTTATACATCAGAGTTACAATCATTACCCATCTCTGGACAGTTTAAAACAACATGTCCTAGTTATACAATAATATATCATAACGGAAATACTCTATACGTTCCTGCCGTCCAGCTCGCCACCTGAGCTCCAGAATGCCCTTACCTGAAAAGCTGTAATACTCGGTCTGACCCGAGCATTACATCAAAGTAACACCCGGGTCAGGCTGGAAACCAGCGTGAGTAAACCCATCTAACATGGAATACAAAAGCATACAATTTATATATATCCGGGTAACTTGTATCAATTTACAACTTCACAAGTTGTCGTAGGCATCTCTTATTTCACACATTGATTTCTAAGTACCAATACTTAGATTAAATGGTCCAATTCACTTAAATCATTCCATACCAGCCTATTGATTTCACATATCAGTTTATAAAGAATCGAAGTGGTTTCGGGTATTTACTAATACCCGACTCCGGTCTCTTCGAATTCAATACCATCTTATTTTGAATTATGAAACTCAATTCAAACTTCAAATACAGGGTGTCACCTATACCCATTAATTCATCATCGATAGATAACCACATTTTCTCAGTTTAAACCCAACATATCATATCACATAGCATCATAAATCACATATCCGAGATATCAATCAATCTAAGGCATGCATTATTATCAAATCATTCATAAGCAAGATAAATTAGTCATACCATTTCTAATTAATTTAAACAAATTAAATTAATTACTTCAATCACCTTTAATCATGCTTACTTAACATTAGTTACAAATAAATTAATCTATCATCCTTTAATTATCCATTTTAATTAATCAACTTTGACTAATTATCCTTTAATTACGATAAGTAATTAATTCTTAATAAATTACACAAATTAGTTAGCCTTTCCCCATCACGTTAATGATCCCTTACTTACTTTTATAAAGTAATTTACAATGATTTATTACATTTATCCTTAATTAATTACTTAAATTAATTATCTTATAATTTTTTTTTTGGCAAGGCCGATGGTTTTAAAGTGGACCGACCACTTTTATTACGAACGTAATAAAGTTGAAGTACAGGAGAAAGGTAGAGACACCTTTGCTACTATGATAGTTAGAAAAAATAAGTACGGCACAGGAGTGTGGCAGACGTGTCACAGCTACAAAGAAAATAACTAGACTAGTTCTCCTCCATAGAGGAAGAATCACCAACACCCACATTATCCCAGGAAGAAACCAAACTGGACCCAATAAGACCATAAAAGGGGCGGAAACGAAGAGCAAGAGTGGGATCATAATAGTCAACTTCAGAGGAGTAAATAAAAGATCGATCCCAAGCAGTATCAGCTAGAATTCCGGAATTGATGTCAGAGTACGTTCCATCTAAATCAAGGACCAAAGAGTCTCCAGAAATACTGTAGAAAAGGCAACGTAGGTCCATCAGATCATCAGATATATATCTAAAGTAGGATTCGTCAACAGGGTTGAATCTCATATCAGAATGAAGGTCAACCCAACAATGTTCAGTGTCGGCCCAAACAACTAGAGGCGGAGAGAGAACCGGCTCAGCAGACAGAACACAGGGAACAACAGCAGGAACCGGTGACGTAGGCCGCTCTATGGTAAGAGAAGGATCAGGGGCAGAAGCAACCAGAGAGACTTTGGGAACCCATTTCCTAAGCGGAGGCCGTGGAAGAGGGATCTTGGACGCAGCAGCAGAAACAGCATAGTGCTTACAGGCAGAGGCTACATGGCCAAAAGAGTGACAGGAGGAACAGATGTCAGGGACCCATCCATATCGGACACGAACATCCATCACGTGACCAACAGCAAGCTGGACGGGAATGGTGGAAGGAAGCGGTCTATGGGGAGAAATCTCAATCAGAGCCTTGGCATAAACAAGCTTATCTCGCGCAATAGTATTAGAGTCAAAACAAATCAATTTACCAACATTGCATGCTAGCCAATTCAAGCCACGTAGCGGTTGAAGAGCAGAGGGGGTTTGGGAGAAATAGACCCAAACAGGGATAGATAAAACCTGTTCGCGAGCACTAGCAACTGTCGGCGACCACGGAGTAATAATGAAGGGCTGACCATCAAAGAAGGAAGGCTCAGACTCAAGAACACGGCTTCGTTCCTCAGGGGAGGTGAACAAAAGGTAGTACAAGGAATCAACCAACTTAACACTAAGACCACCACGCAGACGCCAGGCCCTACGACAAACGGCAGC
This sequence comes from Allium cepa, assembly GCA_030765085.1. Taxonomy (NCBI): domain Eukaryota; kingdom Viridiplantae; phylum Streptophyta; class Magnoliopsida; order Asparagales; family Amaryllidaceae; genus Allium; species Allium cepa. The sequence goes on from CM060929.1 coordinate 497,748,732, forward strand.
CACATCACGAAGACGATGTTTCGGGTCCAAAAAGAATCCAACAACGTATTCAGACCAAAAGTCCATACCGGCTTGCATAACACAGGGGGGAGGGATCATAACTCCGTTTTCCTCAACAATTTCAAAATCAACCGGAACATAAACCCCCGCATTACGGGGCTTCGTTTTAAAAAGGAAAGACCAAGGTATGGGAACTGACGGGATAGGGGCAGCCGCAACACCCGTAGGAGGCACAGGAATGGGGCTGTGAACTTGACTGAGAGAAGCTACCGAATGCAAGTTTTCATTAGGAGATAAATCAATGTGCACAGGTCCAATATTGTCATTGGCATTTAGTCGAACAGTTGGAGTACCTCCTACATCACCAGATTTGGCGCAAGAAAGAGTAGCCAAAGGAGTACTAAGCACACCTAAAACACTATCCACAACCAGTGGATCTGAGCCAAGTAAACCTAAATTGCAACAGGGTTTAATAACAACGTTCGCTTTAGATCCGGACATTGGGAGCAAACTCGAATCACCCGAAATAGACGCAGTTGTTTTCATAGCATCAAGACTGGTAACAACCGCGTTTGCTACACTCAAACAATTGCGGGATGATGGATCCAGAGGGGGCCGATTGGTTACAGAGAGGGGTGGGAATTCTTGGGACGAGAGAAGGTTAGGACTATCAGCAGCCATAGGTTTAAAGCAGCGTCCAGAGCGAGTAGAAGAGGGGGAGGGAAGACGCGGAGGGGAAGCGGACATGTAGGGGGACAGAGAAAGATTCGCGAAGAAGATGAAGACAGGGAATCCCGTGTAGGATCGCGACCAGGCCTAATTACTTACATTGATTAATTATCCCTTAATTAATCACACTTCATTAATTAGCTAACTCTTGATTAATTTCCTTAATCTATCAATCCTTAATTAATTACACTAAGTAATTAATCCTTAATTACTTCCCTTAAGTAATTTACATTAAATTAATTACTTTCATCAGGTAATTACTCTATTGGTTAACTATTCCCAATAATTAACCTTTAATTTTATTTATTAATTATCCTCTAATTAATAATTAAATAATTAACCCTTAATAATCAATCATTAATTACTTACATTAAGTAATTATCATTTAAGCAATAAAATTCTAATTACTTAATTAATTTATCCTTAATTATGAATTAATCAAATCTCTAATCAATTAATTCATAATTAATTAAATATCCTGAAAATCATCAATTAATTAAATAAATTTGTTACTCTTAAATTCTTATCTAATTTAATTAGTCCTTAATCATCCAAGGACTTAATTAATCATAAGATAATCCATTTATCTTTATTTAATTATCTTAATTTGATATCAAAATCATATTTAAACATTTATCTTTAACATTAACTTTCTTGATTATATTATTTAATTTAATTTCATAATAACTTAAGCATCTAACTAACTTAAGTTATCATTTATATACCCTTCCCTCAACCAACTAACTTGTTATATAATTTAAGAAGATTGGTTTCTTTTTTTTCAAAGCAATACTTATAAAATTATATTTTAATTACAAACTCAGATTAAAATTAGAACGGGCCGAAGCCCATATCGAGTTTGCATCGGGACTAACCCGAAGACCCCAAATTCACAAAACAAAGAACACCCCTACCTTATTCTCAAATCTCCCTTCCTTTTACCCATTACCAAGCACAAAACTGTGCATGCGGTGCACATACACATCACCGACGTCCACCTTTTCCAATCGTCGAACATCTTCCCCAGTCACCGATGATCGTCGCAACCCACTCCACTAACCAGAACTTAGTATCACCCCATAAAACGAAAACGACGAATCCTTCCCACCTGGAACAAACATCGCTGCCATTAAACACCACGCTTTGCCAATTCCGACCATCAGCATCCCTGCCGTCACGTTTCGATCCTCGTCGAAGACGCACGACGCCATTCCCCCACGACCGATCGAGGCTCGAACTCCATTGACGCCACACAAACTTCGCGAAAACCAGATATACCATCAGCACCCAAAACCCTATAACGACAATACCCCGCCACCACCGAAGTTTAAAAATCCAATGACCATTTTTGCCAGCATCGCCTATCCCTAGGCTAGCTTCGGCCATGAACACGAGATCCCTATCTCCACTGATCATCAGAGATTGATGAAAATCCAATATTTGGTCCTCTAGCGATTTCTCTCAAATTAGAAACTTTAAAATCCCGATTTTATTTTCAAAAATCATAAATTTTGATAACAAATCAAACTATATACCTGAAACAATGAATTATTAAAATCGAGATTTTGGGTATGAGTGAATTTTGATTGTTATTCTTACTTAATGTTAAGACTACCCTTAAAACCTATCTGAAAATATTTTTATATCAATCACCTTGTAATTCCAAAAAGTTTTGTTTAAAAATGTAAGTGTAAAAGAATCAGATGAAGTGCACTAAATTTTGAATTTCATTTGCAACCTGGAAATAAAGAACAGAGGCAAAAATACAGAAGTTCATGCATGCACACCAATATCTATATACATAAACTCATACGATCAGATAAAATAATCATGTAATCACTTCAAGATACACTGCATGCAACCAAACTGAAAATAGATTAAACTTGCTTACTCACCTACATATGCTTTGAACAGAGAAGTAGATTTACTTTTAAAAAAAACTGGAAAGCATAATATTTTAACTGGTAGCTGGATCATTCTCTGTTGAGTTGATTTCGCTTTTAAACTGGAATGAAGTTGCTTTGATTGTTTAAAGATCTTTGCTTGATTTAGTTGAATATGCCATTTGAATTTATTATCTGTTCCTGCTTATCCTTTTATAGGTTTTTTTCAAGGCTTTTGAAAAAGAAGATAGGAAAAAGAAAGATGATAAGGAAAAGATATCAAATTTATAGACTAATTAAGATTTATTAAAAAGAAATAAGAAAAATAGAATGGTGACACTTGTTTTTACCTCATAATAAAATTGTTACAGATGGTTGAAGGCATGTTAATTTTTTTTAACACTTATTCAATTATGCTAGAACTCATACACTTGTAAATATGCATGTATAGGTAAATTTTAAAATAGTTCATAAAATTTTATTTTATTTATATTAAATCTCCTAATTAATAAAATTCTTTCCTTAATTATATAAATTAGATTGTTTTGAAGAAAATAATATAAAATCAATTATATTTTAAAATAAATATCATATATAGTATAGCCTTAATTCCAAATATTTTGGGATATCAATCTTTTGAATTCCAAATTCAAATCAAATTTAAATTCAAATTTAAAATCCAATTTAAAATTAACTTTAAATATATATGTATACATATAAACAAACACAAATCCAATTTGCAATAATATTTCTAATTAAAATCTATTTATATTTATATATATAAGTAATCATAGTTATTTGTTTTTAAACAAATAACAATTTTACCAATTTTAAATAATTTATAAAAGAGATTATTATAGTTGAATTCGCTTGAAATTTCTAGGATATCACGGATATCCTATATTATATTTTCAAATCCATTTACACATCACGATATCTTTTATTAACAGAATTTTGTCTGTTTAACATACACATTAATATTTTAATAATTCTAATCCTATTAATTACCAATTACCAGATTCTCGAAAAATCCAGGTTATCACATGTAGAAGAGCAAAATTATTGATTCAGGATTTCATGGAGATCAATGGAGATTTGCATACAATCAACAAATCTACTTTCGAAATAGGCTATTGGCATTAAGGTAGGCATGTAGGCAGAAGTTGGATCCACCCAAGTCGTACTTGGGAGTCAGTACTTATCACTAAGTGGGAGTCGGTATCGATCCCCAACTTGAAGGATCTCATTATCTTTTTATCTCGAATTATTTTGGCTTTTTTCCTACGACTCTATCTGCACTTGATTTCTGGACATTCGAGCTTCCTGCCTCAACAACTCTTAGCTCGATCAGTGCAGTTTGTCTGAATACTGCCTGATCAAAAGGCAGGATAACTGTTGATAACAACCGAACTTCTTTCTAGTATGATGGCTTAAGGTAACCGGTCGACAATAATTATTCTTTCTATGGTTAACAATGGTCGGAGCTTCCTTTTATCGTGCGACTGAAGGACACTAACCAGTAATAGTAGATTAGCACCAACAACATACAAAAAGCATTGTTTTCAATTCATACATCAAAGATATATCATTATTTTCAACTCAAACAACTCAAACATCATATAATTCAAACAACATCATACAATTAGCTTTGTTTCACAATTCAAACAACATCATTTTTTTTTTCAATTCAAACAACATCAAAGACATATCGTTGTTTTCAACTCAAACAACATCGTATACATAGCATTGCTTTCAATTGGATTAGCATTGTTTTCAACTCAAACTACTTGAAACAAAAGCATTGTTTTCAATTAATTCCAAACAAAATACTATTCATTTCTTAATAACCTACATCACATTCATTACACATCCAAACAAAAAAAGTTTCATCCGAACAAGATAATCTATGAAATACTTCCATCTAACCACATATAAAAAACTTCCATCTAATCCCTAGTCTTCCCTTTTGCACATTTCTCCTGTTTATTTGGTTCATTTAGTGCCTCCTCCAATAAATCAATTGCTTCACTTTTATTGTAAGACACCGATCAATTATTCTTGGTCGATTAGCATTCAGATTTTCCTTCAACTTTTCTATAGTTTTCCGAGCAGCAACTCTCTGCATAAAATTCAAGTAAAAGGAAAATAAATTTCAAGTACATAAAAAACGAGTAAAAATATAATTACTTACCAGCTTATCATTATTGCCAACTTTCCTTGTGGAGCTTCTCCTCACCTCCGGGTTTTGAACAATAGGACATGGCACACTAAAAACCCATGGCACGTGCTTAGTCGTACAATCCCAAGGATCGACTACACGAGTAGACCGTAATTTTAAAGAAAGCACATGATTTTGCCAATTTTTCGAATACCAATATCCATTATCAAATACAATTTTTATTAGTTAACAGTTCAACCTATACGACGTTTGCTTGGAACCATTGGATTTGTAAGGATACACTAAGCAGTAACAAATTGATGCAGCACTCTATTGGGATAGTATGGTTCCATAATATCAAAACGCAAAATGGCACTATTATAAAACAATACTTCAGGAAAGGGGTAACGAGACCTTATATTATGATATGGATCCTAACATATCTAAAATTAAACATAACTAATGAGTCACTTGCATTCAGACTTAATAAAATAATATTAATGTTCATACTTGCATCCTGTGAAGATAAATCATCTAACTATTCTCGAAACTGTATTATAACCGAAGTTTTATCTCCATCTTGTTTTATTGGTTGCCATCTACACATCTTTAGCATCGTGTCATTGTAATCTTTACTAGGAATAACATTCAGAAGCATAGGAAAATGAACATAAATCCAAGCCTATTGAAATATTCGTTAGTATTTATTTTACTATTGGGTAGATTGGTTGAACAAAAATTGAAATGACTTATTCAACAACGTCAAGTAACTAGCCATTTGATTGACATCCCGTTTTGAAGCCAAACCCAATTAACGATATAAAAAGGCTAATGCTCCCATCCTCCAAACTTGTTCATTCAAATGATTTATGTTCTCTAAACATCTCAAATAGTTCATCGGAACCTTCATGCTTGACGTATCATAGAATAAAGTACAACCCAATAAATAGAGCATATACGCATGGGTAATGACTATAAAATCACCTTCATTTACATGTTCTTTATTTCCTCAAATGTTTCCAATAAGAAGCCGAGCTTCAATGAATTAGAATCATTTAGTTATTCTCTCCCTACAAGTTCATCAGCACCGAGATAATCAATCGAAAGGCTAGCCGAGTTACGATCATCCTCCTCCATATAAGTACAACAACCCATGATGGGACTTTTCAAAATATGGGTGACATCATCCAATTTTATTATCATTTCTCTAAAAGGAAAATGAACAGAATTTATTTCAGGATGCCATATCTCGGCGAAAGATGAAATAGTCGATGTGCTTCTATGAAAATTGTGCCAAAGTATATAACCTAAAATTTTAATTTATTGCACCAGTGGACCTGGCATTCATTAACACTCCATTTATTTAACTTCATTGTATGGGAAATGCATTTTAGCAGGCCTCGCTTCTCAATCAAAAAAATTCATAAATTTTAATACACTACAAAATTTTATTCAAAAAATTACACAAAACACAATCCATCCAACCATGTGCTTATTCCAATAGCATATGCAATGTGCGATTTGAAACTTTTGAATATAGATGTATTCACCAAAATAGAATCGGTAGCATTGCTAGAAGAAGGCCCACTTGAAGAAGTAGAATTTGTTTTCATTTCTGCTTCTTCATTTTCAAAATTATTGTAACACTCTGAAAAATTTAATAAGAAACTAAACTAAAATAAAACAATAACTAAAAAGAAAATTTTCATTAATGTCCGAATTGGCTATGAAACTTGCACCATTGTATTCGTAGCGATTCTTTAGACGAGTTTCATATATAACACTTCGTTATCGGAGTTAATACTCATAAGTTATGGGCGTTGGAAGAATTGAAATAAAAATAAAAAACTTAAAATAAAAATTAACACTATAATCAGTCGAACCAGGAGAGTCAATGGTGGACCGATGGCGGTCGACCTAGGGTAAAGCGGTCGACCACACCTGTGTAAAATTGAGTGCTTTCCTATGACATTGTTACATGTTTGAATGGTCCAGAGCAATTTATTTGTGGCCAAGTTTATAAATGAGCGGATGTGATTTCTAAATAATATTCATTAACTTAAATCTAATGGTCCAAACCATTTTGCCAACCCTATAAATTCTAGCCTAACCGAACCCTAATTCTCACATAACAGTTTATAGTAATAAAACTCTATCAAGTTTTTCCCTCTCCTCTAAACCCTAAAAATTTATTAAAATCAAAATAAAATCAACCTAGAAGAATACAAGTAATTAAAGTTAGACGGAGCTAGCATTTAGAAGGCTATTTTCAGGCAAAGCGAATAGGAAGGGCTTAGGCTTGAGGTGAGTGGAAACAATTTTGCAAGATGATTATTACAGTCAGATTCAAACTATTTTAATCTATTTAAGGTGCTAAAAACCTATATTGAAACATTTAAAACACTAAATTGAAATCTTTAAACTAGATTAGAGTTGAACCATTATAAATTGTTAAACCTGATTTGTTGATAGTGCACCCCTCTTATGATTACATTGTAAAGCTTTAAATTGATAAACCCTAAATATGTAAAACCCTAAATTTAACTGCATATTGAAACATGGACTAGTCATTTAGTGATTAGGATTCACAAATAACTTCTGATGACATGGATTAAACAATAATAAATAATTGATTGATAAAATTCCGAAAATACAAAATTTAGTAGGTGATCGGTCGACCTTGGAACCCTAGTTGTTGATCGATAGAGGTCGACCATTAAGGTCTCGTGGTCGACCTGTAACAACCCGCCCTAAAATAGGCCTAAATTCCGACCCAAAAAGGCCCATCGAAACTTAAAACCATCTAAGAGTTGGCTGTTGGTTCGTAAAAAGAACAATATAGGGCTATTCATCTAATCATTCAGATTCTCATAGTGGAAGTCTAAAATATAATAATAACAACTGTATCTTTTTCATTCAAATTTCAAAATGTCATTCAAAAACATAATAAAATGTCCATTATGTTAAAACCTAACAATAACCATATATATCCACAATATTCCAAAATTACAACATTCTTTTTGTTTCATGGATACATCAATAACAACATAAAATAACAAGTAAATAGATAGTCTACTGCCACAAGCCTCATCAATGTCTCTGCCTTCAGCATTACCCTTTTTAACTTGTGTTGTAATGAGGATGGAGTCAAGACAACATATGTCCGATGAATAAAAATCTTGAGCTTTGTATAATAGTACTTGGGCAGTATAATTTACATTGGAAAATGTCTTACATTTCTACCTACAACATAAGTCATTTCAAATGTAAGCCCAAAGGATTTTCTCAAGCTTAAATATAAGACTTTCCAAATATAAGACCATACCTGACTTGTTATTAACCCAATAACCCATATCTATCGTCCATAATGTCCTATCATTGTAAGAGATAATACTCAAGTCACTTAATACCTTTAACGGTAATAAGATAGCCTTCGACCATTTAGTACGTTATTTAAGGCAGGTCTACGTCATTTACTACCTATAATCCCAAGGCGGACTCCTCACTAGTAACTATCTAGCCGACATTGCACGAAATCTCTTCAACCACTTAATACTTCCTATTGAAGCAGACCCTTTCCCTAGATATCCTCTACCATGCCTAACCCATAACCCGACTATTTACTACTTCCTACATAGAGAAGAGGCAGGTCCTTACACAACCATTTAATACGTTCAGTCTTTGAGTAGGCCCTTCGTCTTATGACCCGTACCCCATAGTGACGCCTCACATTAGCCTGACTATTCATAGGTACTGGTAGCCGAATTAACTAGGCAAATTTACCCTATAGAATTTAGGATTAACCTCAAGGCATTGTCATTACTTATTATAGGTGATGTCTCACATCAGCCTCAAAGTCACATTCTAATAGCCGAATTAGCTGGGCAGACTTCTGTGGCCTTTTAACTAACCTCGTATCCCTATAACTTAGTCATAACCTATATCACACTCTATACATATTATCACACACTTACCGTTTCCATAATTAAGGCCTTATAAGAAATCTTTCTTATTTCGCCTCTAACATTAATTATATTCCTAAAAGGATTTAATAGAATTAATAATCTATTTAACTACGTAATTATATGTTATAATTATAGATTAATTATGCTAATATATGTATATAAATGCATGTCTAGTAATTTCTAAGCGTGCAGAATACACGTCCTAAACTAGCGTTTAAATGTCAACTCTTTAAACAATTATGTATGTCTTATTTTATAATATTAATAATACCAAAATTCTAGTATTCATATCCAAAGGTTCTAATCAATAGATTTATATACAATAAAATTTTAAACTCAACCTATTACATCAAAATAATGGAATATCTCTACTACTAATAATGAAAATACGTTGAACTAATTTACTAGGTGTCTTTTTGAAATTACAAAAATGCCCTTGCTTTCCTTTACATATTTACGCTCAAACAAAATATCAACGTGTACGATAACACAAACAGCCCGTGTGCGAAGCACGGGCCCATACTAGTATTGATAATAGAAACTTACAATTTTAATTTTACGCTCCGTTCAACTCGTTTTTCACATAAAAATAAACAAAGAAATTTCTATTTAATTCATAGGAATTAGTAATGCAAACTATTAATAAATTTGTACCTTACACACCATTCCTTAATTAAAATTATTTATCCAAATTCAAAGAAAAAGAGTGGAATAGAAGGTAAAATTATCGAAACTACTAATCTACACAATTTCTATTATTTTGGCATAAACAAATTTGGGATTTCAACAAAGAATTGACATTCCGCATTGAAGTAGTTTTGCAGTTTATAATATGATGTTTACGTGAACCAAACTCCCCAAGACATATTCAGACCCAAATCACACTAATCAATTACTAAAATAGAAATGCCAAGATTTCCACTTAGAGTGTATCCTTTTTGCCTTCTTGGATTTGACATGCCTTTGATGACCTCTATCAGATCTTTTTTTGTACATATATACAATAAGGGATTTTTATATACATTAGATTCAAATAATTATTGGTTTGGAGGAGAATAAGTTGGGAAAATAAATAATAAACAAAGATAGACCTATCAGATTTGTTATCTGAAACCCTAATGGAGTTTTTTCGAATCTTGAACAGACAGACTGATAATGCTTCGTTAATGTTTCCAAATACTACGTGAATAAAAATATAGTTCTAGGTTCTTATTTCTAGTAGTTGCAATGAACCAGAATAATCGGATTTAAGTTGGTTTATGTTTGCACAAAAAATGGGCAAACACCACCAATCAATTTTTACAATGAAACTGTTAAAGAATAAAAAAGAAAGAAAAAGTAAAGAATACCAGGATTTATAGTGGTTCATCCATAATGAGCCTACATCCACTGTGTACCTTTATTACTTTTCTTATATATCATCCTTTTACAAGAAATTGATGCCAAGTACACTAATTTTCGTTAGAAAAAGTTGATCTTGATACTATGATTGATTAGTGATGTTGTGTAGAGTTTTCAGATCTCCTAAAAACCATCTTGGTAAATGAAAAATACTTAGAGGTAGATTTGAGATGTGCTCAATGTGGCACTTTATGACATTTCCATGTATATCTCGCCCGAAAAGGAATGTTCCTAGGAATTTGGAATATGCTTGATATTTTCCAAAGATATGCAGATTTCCTTCTATATTTATGCTGTAGTGCATAATTGAAAAATTGGTCTGGAGGGCTCGGTCCGGGTAGGATGGATGTGGATGAGTTGATGGTCAAGTTCATGTACTTCCCTATTTAGCTTGGCCTACTCGGTCCGGTCGATGGCTTCCTTCTCCTATCTGGTTCGGTGGGAGATGCAGGCGTTTGGTTCGATGGGTGACTAACCACCAAATAGGATTTTTGTTCAGAGGGCTTCAAACCATCGAATAAAAGGTCTTGTTCGGTGGGTACCTAATTACTGAATAGAGTCTTCTATCCGGTGGGTACTCAACCACCAAACAGAAGATTCTACTAGGGTTTAGCGTACCTAATAGGAGATTTGATTCGGTGCCTTAGCCACCGAACAAGGACTGGCCGTGATACAATGAATGTTTGCTCCTCTTCCCCGCATCCCAAGTATGCTCCTCTATCATGCTTTTTCTTGCCTTCAACCAAACTTCAACCTCGCATGGACAAGAATGCCCATAACACTTGCCCCCCAAAGTCCAGTTTGTAGAACACGAGGTGGGCTTTGTTAAATCACTCTATGTAACTCACCAGAAGAAGTAAATCCACTCCCTTCTCCAACTCTGGTTAGTTAGTCTCATGATTCAGTAGCAAAGCCGAGTTTAGAGGGACACTCATCGAGAGTCAAGCTAGATTTGTAGCTCATGGTTCGGTCTTGCCCAGGGTTATTTGGCTCAACATACCATTGGCTCGACATGGCTTGGTCCGATACACCTTAGCCTGATACACCTCTGTCTGGCATGCCTCTGTTCGACACCTAACACTTCCTTATATAATCTACATTGCCTCATGCCACCAGTCACCTTCATTCATTTTTTAGCCTTCCTAAATCGTGTGACTCTTTAGCTCCTCTAGGCCGCCATTATTGAGCATATCTTCCTAGGCTTCCAACCTAACTTTTAACTCCTAACTCAGAGCTAATCTGCAATTTGGTGAGCATTTCTTCCATTTTAAAGCCCATCCCGGTGACTTCCACATTATTGGGCCTGGCCCGTAACAAGGACCGACGCCGCCCGGTTGCCTTCGGTTTGGTGGACCATCGTTCGATGGAATGCCTAACAGAAGTATTAGAAATTTTATTTAAAACCATGCATACATGAATACACATGCATACACATGGGTATTTCTTTCCTTTGCGCTAACATCTGAAATGAGTTGCCATACCATAAAGGTATGTCGGATCGTCATCACACCCGTTCTCAGACTACTTGAGGGAACAAGGGTCCCTCTTCTTCCGTGCCTTCGGTTTCCATCCAACCGGAACATCGATCCAACCAACCCAGCTCCGCCTACTCTGTTGTGCATCAGTATGGACCATTCGAACTCTTAGTAAACCCCAGGGACTCTGAAGCCTCGAAATTTATGGCCAAGCAACTTCATCTCATAGTGGCTACTCATGGCATTCCTCGTGATGATCTTCTTTTACCTACTTCGAAGCAACATACGCGTGATCCACCTAAGGGTAGATAGCTTATACCTGCTACCATTGCTTGGCTGGAGCTCCGCCTCCTTTTATCCCATGGATTATAGGGTTTCTCATCCACTTGATAATAGCTCCCTTCCAACTACATCTAAATAGGTATGCCATTCTCACCAGTTTATACACTATTTTTATGAGGGAGTTCTAGTCACTTCCAACCCATTGCCACATTAGGTTGCTATACGCAATAAAGATCAAGTAGGGGGGTTGACCCTTTATTTACCTTGAGGTAGGGATCAATTTCAGTCTGGTAGAGAAATTGTACTCCGAATATAGCATGATCAATAAGGAGTATTTCTTCGTTCGGGACACCTCTCCCTGCTTTCATCAATGACACTCATGATGTAAGTTCTTTCTTTACATGTTTTGTTCGTTCCTTCTCTTTATTTTTTAAAGAATCGTGTACAATAAGCCAACTTCCTTCCAAGCATCGTGAAAGCCATGGTTGGAGATGATTTGGACGATCTGCTAGAGAAGCTACAACGAATCTTAAAAGACCTTTGGGAGGTTCCCCACCTTATTACCGATGATGACTTAAGATAGCTCGGCCTGTTGTTGGATGGACAATGTCCATCGATTAGGAGAGGTAGACAAACTTCCACCTAGAAGACTACCAAGGAAAAAATGGGAAGGACTCAGCTATCGGTGAAACGAGTGACGTTCACTCCTCATAGCCTCCCGTCTCCGGAAATATACCAACGACATAAGCGTCTGACAAACAAGCGACTATCATAGCAAGCTCGAAAGAGCTAAAATTGAATGGCTACACGGCTGAGCCCCCAAATAAGAGTCGACTGCTAACACTGCACAAATGGGAGGATGACATTGTCAGACAAGAAAAAAAGGGGAGGATGAATCCCACTCTCATGATAGTGAGCATACTGTTTTGGCTCAAGATCAAGCACATTCTTCTGGACGCATTGGTTTTGCTACTCCATCGGGTTCAGAGGTAAACGAGGCCTTGCGTTGTGTTTTTATTTTCGAAGGAGAGGAAGCTTTTGTCCTAGGTAATATCTCTATTTCAGATTACCTTACTGACCTAGAGTTCCGACCCGTTTATGGGGATTCCGTGTCTATAGCAAAGATTTAGCAACAGCTAAAGTCTCACGAGGATCCAAAGGGTTTGTGAAGCCGTTCCACATACTTGCACCTATGCTCACTTGTCCGCACACCTATACCACATGAATACATTATTCAAGCATTGATCTTGCTCCTAATCTTTCATGCATTTTCATTGTAGATAGCATGGGTTCAAAATGGGAAAAGTTTTTTTCTAAAATGCGGCAGTTGGGGTTGAAGGCTCCACCAAAATAAATACAGCAAGCCACATCTTCCTTTGGTCCAAGTATAAATGTTGATCAGCCAGCCGCTAAGCTGTAGACTGGGGAAGTTGTCCGCTATGGTTCATCTGACATTGAGATCGACCTGTACCCTAAGGATACCTCCCCAAAATGGACTACGTTACCCGGTCATGACTCTAGGTCCTGCTCTCCATTGCATTCCTCGAAAAATCCTCCCCTCCCCTTTTCCTCTACCATATTCAGATACTTCAAAGTAGCAAGAGAAAACATGCAGGAGAGGGGGCATGGTCTCACACTCTTCGAAAAAGGATAAAAGGAAACATCAAAAAGAAAGGATCGTCATCATCGACCCTACAGAACTGAACTTTGACGAATTCCAACAACTTTACTAGCTGAGAGTTCCCCTAGCTCGCCAACTTTTCGAGGCAATGCCTGTTTCTTTTGCAAGATCCATTGACTTGTTGGCATACCAGTTGGGTGGAGTCAAGACCTTGGCAGACTACCACTCCAAGATCACCAAATCTACGGGGGAGGTTTGCAAGAGTAACGTGGAGAAAAACTTAAAGATTTTCGAGCAGAGGAAACACCTTCATGAACATGAGTTAGATATAGAAGGTGGTTGATGCTTTGGAGAGGCCTTCTAACGAGGAGATGAAAAAATATGCCGACGAGATAAAAAGGCTCATAACTACTCATGCTGAGGAATTGGAGCAGTTGAAGTGGGACCACATGGCGAACATCAATGCTGCCAAGAAAGAGTTGAATGACAAGCCATGAAGCTCTATGAGGATTACAAGGGCATCAAGGATAGACATTCCATGAAGATAGAGGAACTATGGACAAGAGTTGAGAGGATTGGACCTGGAGCAACATAAAGAAAAGGATATTAGAGTGGAAAGCTAACAAGTTCACTTTTTAGGCAGATATCAAAGCCCTTTCTGCTGGTAAGGCTGCCGAAACTTCTAAAGCCAACAAACTACAGCCTGAGTGTGATGAGGCCAATAGCTAGCTGGATCAAGTGGAACGACTCTTGGATAAGAACTATTATAGGATGTTTACAGAGAAGAGCCTAGCTTGGATGGATGACTACCAGGAGGTCATAGCCTCCATCCACAAGCGGCTGATTCGGGAGGTGAAGGATGCCAATGAACAAGGAGGTCCACCCTTTAGTTCCAAAGTCGTCGATTCTCTTTTTTCTACGAATGAGATTGAAGCCATCTATCTGGGTTATGTTAAGCTTGCTAAAGCTAAGAAGGCCAACAAGAGAGAGGCCGAGAAGGAGAAGAGTGGTGGCATAACCTATGGACGGATTATACAATGTCAATCTCTGAAAACAACAATCTTCACCTTTATGGGCAATTTTTATCAAACCATTTTTCCATGCTTTCTTTAGATTCGCCTACTGGAGATCAGTTATTGGTGGTACCCTTCCTCCAGTTCATGCCCAAATTCTAGTTGGTTGCCCCGCATCTTCGAAGGGAGGTAGGAATTCTTCTTGCAGTTTATGAGTGATTATCCAGTATCTCCTGGATCGCTTGACTGGGCATATACTTGATACCCTTTCTCGCTTTTTCATAGGTGATGTTCACATGGCAGGCCCTGCTGGCACTATGGCTACCTTTGATATTCCTTCAGTAGGTGTTGTGCTCCCAAGCCCCACTGATCCTCTGGTCGTAAGTGTCCCGACATGATTGCCACCATCAGAGAGGATGCCGATTCTGAGACCACAAATGTCTCCAACCTCCCTTATGATATTGACAGTGAGGGAGCTTTGCAACAACGGGTCCTGGTTGACTCCCGTACGAACCTAGCAAGGGTGAGACTTAAGGCCCAAGGGGAATTGGAATGCATCAAGAAGAGACAGTCTAAGATGGACAATGTTGCTGCTGCCAAATGAAAAGCAAAGGAGCGTAAGGGTAAGAAAGAAGGTGAGCATAAGGGTTCTAAGCACGGACCTAAGCCGCCCTTCCCCTAGTCCGGACCAAAATGATGGTAGCACCTCCTTGCCACCTGAGTTTCCTTTTTATGCTTGCATTTAACCTACTATTTGTACAATGATGATTGTTGTAGTAAACATTCCTACTTGTGGTTGACCAAATTTAATGTTTTGTTTAGGTCAATCAAGTAGAGTTGATATTTTGTGGTTCACATTCTATTTGTGATCATGCATTTAGTCAATACTGGTAGTATTTTTGGGTTGTAATCAAATTATTCCTATGAGCATTGCTTTGGTTTTTGCTGAATATGACTCTACATCTGCCATGTCTTAAATAGATTCAAGTTGTTTGTTGTTGCTAACTGTCGTGAAACTTATTTGAATGTAATCGATAGGGGAACCAACTAAGCGGCTGCCATGTCATGGCAACTAGTGAAGCGGGCTCACCTCATGCTCTCGTGTGTTTAGAGTTATTTGAAAATGGTGAATGCTTGGAAAGTATTACTCTAGTTTATCAACATTGAGGAGTGGACACAGACTGATCGTCGGTTGTGAATCGTCGTATAGGGATATTTGGAGTTCAACACTATGGTTAGGAAACTCGGAATGATCGTCAACTGGGGATACCTAAATAGGGATCATTCTGGTCCAAAGCTATGGGCTTTGATTTTGAGCAATCGTAAATGGCGAGCACCCATTTGGTGGCCATGTCTTGACCATGGGATGGTCGGTCTTGCCTCTACTGGCCAAGAAGTTTGGGCCGATCGTCAGCCGTGGACACCCGAATAGGGATTAGTTCAGTCCACCGCCGTCGGGCTAGAGTTCGGTAGGATAAAGTACCATAACATCCGTAATTGGAGGCTAATAGCTAAGCGCTACAGATGTTGCAGTCATCCATAGTATTAACCTCTGGTGAAAAAATACGGTAATGATAATGGTATCCATAATATCAAAAGCACATTAATATGAAAAAAATCACAGATTTCAAAAAACATCATTTTGCTGATTACATTTCAAAAAAATAATTCATATCCATGTTACGTAATCCCTTAATGTTATCCAGGCAATCATTAACTATATCATTACAAAAATATGCCAAGTGCGACATATGATGATCCCCCCTTGGTTGATCAAAGCAATATAGTCATATCTGACTTATACACAGCGAAATCAAAACAAAATGAAACTGCAATTTCTAATTAGCTACCTATCAGGCACCTTCCCGTCTTCGGACGCTTTATTCGCCAAAAGACTAAATCCTAAAAACCTCAACCCTCAGCCTACTCAATTTTGAGTACCCGAGAGTTTAAGGGGAAACAAAAACTTCAAGTCAGACATAAAGCCTGGTGTGAATAATTATGTTGCATCTTGGTTTACTAATATTAAGTGAGACCACACCACTTAGCGGAATGGGCTTCCCCTCACCAAATATCCTTTTCAAAACATATATTTTGCAAATACTTTTCTACAACCAAACCAGTTAATCAAACTGATTATATCAAAATAGCAATATCCTTTATGCTAATAAATGTACCATCCGTCTATAAAACAGGTGATATATGAACTATCCGCCCACACATAATAGCAAGATCCGCTGTGCTACAAATGTACTAACTGTCCATACAATTGAGCCGACAGCCCGCAAACTGGACTAACTGTCCGAAATCTAGGCTGACTGCTTGCAAAATGGACTAAATGTCCGAATTATTTTCTTAGGATTAACTACTCTTTAAATTTTCCTTGAAAACCTTTTCAAAACGATTTAGTCCTTCAAATCATATATATACAAGGAAAATATATCTTTAGTTTACTCTAAGCCATTTTTGCCATGGTATATACACTTTACTCAAAATAACATTGATGATATTTAATAAGGATTAACTATCCTTCCAAAACAAGTTAAATCCCTTTTTAATTGAAAATACTTAAGCTACATAGCCTATCTATTGCATCCGAAACCTTTGTTTAAAACTGTTAGACAACCCTTTCAAAACCTTTGAAGGTAACCCCTTGGAAACCATTGAAAGACCCTTCCGAAATATTGAAAAAATCTTTCCTTTCTTTTCCCCAAAAGCTTCAAAATACCAGACATCCCCCTTTTAAAACCTTCTAAATAATGCCTTTCGAAAACATAGGAAAAATCTCCTTTCAATTCTTCTGAAACCCTGAGGCAACACCCCTTTCGAAACCATTCATTAAAACCTTTCGAAATAGTCAAAATTTTATTCTTTCGAAACCACTTTAGGCTCAATTTAAAACATGTGGAAACCTTTCGAAACCTTTCAAAATCGTTTCGGTCGAAACCATTTGGATTCTGCGTTCAAGTAGAGAAAAAGGATCAGAAACCCATTAAAGTCGAAAGCATCTATTTCAAAACCATTTAAAACTGTCCCTTTCAAAACAAATTTGGGTTTTACTTTAATCATATAAAAAGCGTCTTAAAACATTTAAGTCGAAAGCTATTACTTCAAAACCATTTCCTAAGTAATGAAGTGATGGGAAGTGATGGTGTCGAAACCATCCCTTCGAAAGCATTGGAGAGGTGGCCAGGTTTTTAGAAAACAAAATAACCCCTTCGAAATCATCTGAGTCGAAAGATAAAAAGACATCATCAAAAAGTCTCGACTTAGTCGAAAGAAATTATTTAAAACTAGAGGCTCAACCCAATCGAAACAATTTCCTATAAATCATTTACTTAGTCGAAAGCTACTTATTCGAAAGCCATTTAGTTGGAAGCAAGCAAATGTATTTCTCTAATTTAAAACACAAAGGACTACCTCAACTCCTTCAAACCCTCTGGTTTCGACTCCCTACCATTCTCCTATGTCCAATTCACTACATTCTAGTAAACCGATAGCATGTGCATTGGTTTCGATTGTGTCGGAAGTTAAGGTGAAGAGGTGGAACCTGGTGCCGACGGTGTCGAAAAAGTGAAAAAAATGTTGAAAATGGTTCCTTTAAACCTAACCTGCCTTATGTGTCTAATTATGATTGGTTGCCTCTTTCTTTACCAAGAAAAAGTATAGTACTTTGTCAAAAGGGCTGCCAACTTTTCAGATTTCATAATTTAAATCATTTTACAAATGCCCCTTCTCCTCTTTTAATTATATGAAACATTTAAGTCTCATATCTTAAATAATTTTATATAAGCATTAGTACAAACAGGAATATTCTAGAAAAATTCCAAAAAATCACATTATATATGTTTTTTAACATATAATAATTTTAGACCTAAATAATTAATTATTTACCCATAATTAATTTATAACCAAAAATATCATTTTCTTTACTATAAAATTCATATTAATTCCTCGAAAATTTAGAAAAATCTGAAATTTTAAACCCATCTCGAAAATAATATTTATGATCTTCATAAAAATTCGTAAGGCATTTGGATGTCATTTTATAGGTTTCCACCTTAAAACGAATCATAAATTCAATATGAATAACCATAATTCATTAACAAGTATATATATTCATTCCATCATTCAAAAACATGGCAGATCATTGCAAAATATTCGAAATTCATTTTAAACCGAAAACAAAATAAAAAATGAGATCTATACATTACTCACCTTTGCTTTAGAGATTATAAAGATTGAGATGTGAATAGATTTGATTTAAATTAGCTTCTTCCTAGCTTTTCTTCCTCTCTTCCTTGTTAATAGTGGCCGACCTCTTGTTTTAAAATTTTCAAAATGAAACGGACGCATAAATTTTTATACGGCCAAGGTTTGGAGGATATAGGAATGGCCTCTTTACTATTTTATCCCTCCTCTATTTCAAGTTAACTCTTATTTTAATTCATGGTTAAATGGCATGGCTACACCTTAACTAAAATCAAATCTCAATCCCCTAATCAATACATTATTTTATTTAATTCAACTAATTAAACATCCTAAATAATGTTACAAAAATATGGGGTGTTACAAACTCCCCTCCTTAAAGAATTTTATCCTCGAAATTACGATAAGGTACACAACAAATCAAACAAGAAGGAAAAACATACTATCATACAAGTCAGGATAAGTATGTCTAATCCTGCTCTCAATCTCCCAAGTATAGACCCTGTCATCGTCGCTCCACTGGACTTTAACTAATTTGCCATCTTGGTTCAAAGCCTCTTCTCATCTCTCACAACAATACAAATAGGCTTCCTTACTATGGTCAAATCTAGTTCTACCACTAAATCATTTAGCATAGCCAATGCAATTGCAGTCTTCGGATCTCTAATACACTTTTTGAGATGATAAACATAAAAAACATCACGGACTCCTACCAAATTGCTCGGTAACTCAACTCTATGTGTGAGTTTCCTGATCCTCTCAACAATAGAAAAAGGTCCAACGAATATAGCAGCTAACTTCCCCTATTTTCCAAACCTAATCATACCCTTCATTAATGATATTTTGATAAAAACCTGGTCTCCAACTGAAAACTCTAGATCTTTCCTTCTCTTATTTGAATAACTTTTTTTCCTAGACCGAGCCTCCTTTATTCTAATCTGAATGATCTCAATCTTTTATGCACCTTTTCTGACTAAATCTAGACCAAGAACCAGCCTGTCCCCAGTCTCTAGCAAACATAAGGGAGATTTGCATGGCCCTCCATGCAAAGCTTCAAATGGTGTCATCCCAATACTAGTCTGATAACCGTTGTTATATGAAACTCGACTAGATGTAGATGGTCCTCCTATGATCCCTCAAATTTTAAAACACAAGCTCTCAACAAATCTTTCAAGATTTTGTTAACTCTTTCCGTTTATCCATCTGTCTATGGATGGTAAGCAGTACTCGTCTTGAGCTTGGTTCCCAAAACTTCCTGCAGACTCTTCCATAACTTGCTAGTGAACAAAGGATCCCTATAACTAACTATGCTACTAGGAATTCCATGCAGTCTAACCACATTCTTCATAAACAACCATGCCAAACAGTTGCTGTTCTGGTTGACCTAACCGGAATGAAATGGGCACTCTTGGTCAAGCTGTCCACTATAACCCATTTACTATCATTTCTCTATTCGACCTTGGAAATCCGTCAATAAAATCCATGGAGATAGAATCCCACTTCCATACTGGAATATCTAATGGATGAAGCAACCCACTTGGTTTCTTGTGTTCAGTCTTTGCCTATTGGAAAATCATACACTGCTTCACACACAACCCAATATCTCGCTTCATACCTTCCCAAAAGAAACTTCTCTTCGTGTCCTGATACATCTTAGTACCTCCTGGGCGAATAGAGAACTTCAAACGATGTCATTCCTCCAAGACTTCTTTCCTTGTGTTTCCTACACTCAGATCACATAATTTTCCTTTCTTTCTCAACCTTCCATTCTGGTCAAGACTGAAATCTTTCAAGTCATCGCTCTCAGCTGCGTCTCTTAGCTTTCAAATCCATTTAGCTAATACTGGATCTTCTTCTTGTTTAGAAGCAATCCTTTCAATCATCAATGGTCGACCTTCCAACCAAGATGATACAACTGTATCTCCACCAGACCTAGCCTCGGATCTCCATTGCACTCTACAATCTGCTAATGCATCCAAATCTTTCCACTCAGTAATCATCGCTAATGCTACATTTTGATGTTTCCTGCTAAGTGCATCTGCAACCATGTTGCCTTTCCCTGGTGTGTACTCAATCTTGAAATTATAAGCAGCGATAAACTCTAACCACCTCTGTTGTTTCATGTTCAACTCCTTATGAGAGAACAAATACTTCGGTGACTTATGATCTGTATATAGTTCAAACCTTTCTCCCAAAAGGTAATGTCTCCACACCTTTGACACAAAAATCACTGCAATCAATCCTAAATCATGCATCGGATATCTGATCTCATGTGGTCTAACCTATCTAGAGGCATAAGCAATCACTTTACCCCACTGCATCAGCACAACTCCTAATCCTGATCCACACACATCAGTGTAAACCAATAAATCTTGATTCCCTTCTGGAATAACTAACACCGGTGCACGGGTCAATAAGTGTTTCAAAATCTAGAATGTCCTCACACTTATCGGTCCGCACAAACTTCACATCCTTTCTTGTCAGCTTGGTCATCGGTGCAGCTATCCGCAAAAAATCCTTAATGAACCTCCGATAGTAACCATCCAAGCCAAGGAAACTCTCTATCTCTGTCACTGTCTCAGGTCTCTTCCAACTGTTTACTACCTCAATCGTAGTCGGGTCTTCTGGAAACCCTTCCTCTGAGACTACATGACCAAGAAACTTCAGTTCATTCTTATAGAAATGGTAGTTTGAGAATTTCGCCTTCAGCTGATGCTGCCTCAGCGTCCAAACACCACTCTAAGATGAACTTCATGCTCTCTTTCATCCTTAGAGTATATCAAGATATCATCTGTGAAAACCAATACGAAATTATCTAAGTACTCTTGAAAAAATCAGTTCATCAAATCTATAAAGAAAGCTGACGTATTAGTTAGTCCGAATGGCATGATTAACTATTCGTACAACCCATATCTGGTCCTAAATGCCGTTAAAGGTATATGATCCTCTGCTACCCTGAGCTGATGGAAACTTGTCGCTAAATCCAACCGCGAGAATACCTTTTCTCCACTCAACTGGTCGAGTAAATCATAAATTCTTGGAAATGGATATCGATTCTTTATCGTTCTCTCATTCAACTTACGATAATCGATACATAGCCTTAACGATCCATCCGGCTTCTTAGCAAACACTGTGACTGCTCCCCACGGCGAACTACTCGGCCTGCTAAAACTCTTTCCTTCCAAATCCACCAACCGCACCTTTAACTCCCTCATCTCTGAAGGGGTCATCCTGATTGGTGGTCTACTTAGTGGTTCTGCTCCTGAAGCCAAGTCTACATAAAACTCAATGGGTCATTTTGGCGGCAATCCAATTGCAGACTCAAAAACATCTGCGAATTCTCTAAACACGAAAACTCAAATCAACTCATCATCCAATTCCATAGCACCCAACAAGGCATGCATCTCAGTACAAGAAGCTTCTACGACATAAAATATCCAATCACTACAATCTGGGTGTCTAAGAGATATTTTCCTATCCTAGCAAAATATCTTAGCATCGTACTCACTTAACCAATCAGTCCCAAGATTAATCCAGAACCCAACAAAATCAAACACGTGCAAACCGCAAACAAAAGTATGACCTAATAGGTTAAACTTTAACTGGTCACACCTCAACCCTATAGTTGCATACCTTTGTATTGGATTCGCAACCCATAAGGAAGTAACTAAATAAGTGGGTTCTAGGTTAAGCTTATCTATTAAACATCAAGATATAAAAGAATGTGACGCGCCAGTATCAAATAGAACACTAACAGTCATACTGTGATTCTGAAGCGTACCTTCCAAGACTGCCTTTCCTCTTTCTTGAGCCGTTGGCTTAGAAACAGCAGGATCCAATGCATACACCTTGTCTTTTCCATCCTTAGCGGGTTCCTTGCACTGCCTCTTATAGTGGTCTATCAGGTTATGGTTGTACCACCTGACACTTTTCTTTCCAGCTTCCTTAGCCTTCCTAGCACGAAACTCATTAGCAAATTGCCCCTTCTTGTCGCACTTGAAATAGGTAATCTCAGACTTCCCCTTCTTAGCTGCTCTACCCTTCTGAGCACCTTACTTAGGAAAGAACTTCCTCTTTTGATTCTGCCTAACCTGGACTTCTTTAGCCTTACTGTTCTCTAGACAGTCAAGCAACTCCTCATGCCTCAAGGTCATCTCCACAACAAAGTCAGAAGTATCTCTAATATGAGTAATGTAGCCCTGGCAAACTCAGGCTTCAACCCCCTGATAAACTTCTCGTTCCTTTTTATGACTGTATCGACTAAAGCTCACCCATATCGGCTAACTCCATGAACTTTCTAGCACACTCCAGAACTAACATCTCCTCCTACTCTAACTCAGCAAACTTTCTGATCAGAGCTGACCATATCATTACTGACATAAACCTCTTCTGGAAACTTCCCTTGAAATCTTCCAAGGTCATAGTTTCCTCATCCACCGCCGCAGTAACACTATTCCACCACAACAGAGCTGCTCCATGAAGCTGTTTAGATGGCAGACACCTCTTCTGCTCATCATTGAGCCTCAGATCTACAAAAATCCTTCCGTTGTGCAATAACCAATTCTCTACCTTAATGGCATATTCCGTTCCAACAAACGGCTTCCTTCTAAGCTTGGTGTAATCTCCACTCAGCTTAGCATAATGGCTAATTACCAGAACTTTCGAAACTCATGCTCCTTTAGGCCTACGTTAACGAAGAAAATTACTAGGTAATATCTGCTAATGCGGAGAATAAGGCTGGTTAGGAGCAACCATCCGTATTTATTGCTTTGGGCTAACATCATCACATTTTACCTTTACGTTTGAACAATATCTACACATGAATAGTTTCGGCACAAAGTAATAGATACGTAGGCCCTAAATAAATTCAAAACAACATCACATACAATATAGAGCACAAAATCAGATAAAACGGTAGAAAATATAATACATTTCAAACACATAATGTGAGTCTACAAAAAGAGATACGAGACCCGCATAATATACATATAGACCACAACATGTCTCCAAAATATACATAGCAGGCAGAATCCCTATATCATAAAAAAAAATATCTAATATGGTTGACTACATAATGTACAGGTGACATAGCTAAGGATAACATAATAGTCTACTCCCAAAAGCTAGAATAAGTCCAAAGTCCTCAAGTCCTAGTACTTGATAAATCTTGGTCCAACCCGAGCAAAAATAACATAGGGATCATATTATCTCTAGATATCAAATGTGAGATCTAACTAACAAATTTATTGAATAGAAATCAATAATAATAGTTTATGGTTAAAAGGAATATCATACATAAGATCTTCATATCATAAAATATTCATCCTGTCACAAAAGTCGTCTCATGCCTAAAAATGGCAATCATCTCAAATGTGGTGAATACAAATCTTATAAACTCACAAAACTAGTACGAAAACTAACAAAATAAAGCAATATAATGAAAACTGTGAAAAGCATACGACTACATGGAAGCAAGTCAACAAAGTGACTACATGAAGGCGAGTCAAACACAAATCAGATTTTATAGTTATCTTTTACCAAACGAATATTCTTAGTGTGAATTGCTTTCTTCCAAGGGGAGCTGATATGAAATGCTATAGGAGTTTAGCTCGCTAAACTCTTATAGTTCAAATGTACCGAATTTCCATAACATGTGTTCAAGTTATTATGGCACTACTAAGGTGCCATGCGTACTAACGGTTGGTGCAATCGTTATGGCATCAAATATAGCCAGCATTACAGACTACTGGCTCGGTGGTATAAGGCTTGAACTAAATGAATACCATGAATCAAGGTGTGACCATCGCAGTCAAGCCGCTAGGTGAACAACTAGACTAAAGGTCAAGCTACCGAATCCACTAACGATAAAGCGAATTATAAATAATACGCTTTCCCTAAGATTCTACTTAATCCCATAATGTCATATACTATTTAAATAGTAACTATTAAAGTAAAACCTTTGCCCCATAACCATTGGGTGTTGCTAAAGTATTTGCTATTAATTAGTAAATTTCACTACACATAAACACTAGCAAACAAGTCATATAACTAAACAAAAAAGTGATAATTAATGTCCCATAACCACTTATTATTATTAAATTTTTTAAATATAATTTTCATCTCATAGTAAAAGAAATGCTTAGTTTAAAAGCCAAATTCCACAAAATCCAACAATTTAACCAACATAAGAAACAGTTTTTCTCGTTTTTGACAAAATACTCTATCTCATTTTAAAACTGAGATTTTAGAAACGAAAATACTATTATGATTTTATATGAGCTAAGAATGATTTTTTGAGCTAAAATAAGCTATATATAATCATAGTTATAATTTCTTCATTGAAATCAATTTGTAAAATACTTTCATAAAACCATACACAGTAATAATTTCATTGTCATCAAATTAGAGTTTAAACACATTTAAATCAATTTATATACTATAATTAAAACTAAGAAAACAAACAAAGCACCAAAGACAAAATACAACAAAATCTAGAACAAAAACCTGGAGGCAAACTCCAGTTTTCTTCCTTACTGGTCCACTAATGGACCTCTATCGGTCCAATGGTGATGCGCAGAACCTTGAAGCTTGTCTCCAGATTTCATTCTCAGTTCAGCTTCTGACGATTGTTTCAATAATTTAGGCCGTCGTTTGCCCCTTTTAGGTGTGTTATTTTAATGCAATACATAAACACAACATTAGGGATCAAGCATGAAATCATAAGCAAAGAAATTAGATAGTAAAACTTGCATTTCTATAGGGTTTCAGTTTACTGTAAGATCTAATAGACAGGATATAGCAACGTGCAACCCTATCTGCTTTAATTCAGTTAACTAACAACATGCAATTCACATTTAGAGATAATTATGAGAAAATTCTCACCTTGTGCCTTAGCTAACACTAATCAAACTACCATAGAAGCCCTTTTCTTCAATTATTTCCAAGCCCTAGAATAGCAAATTAAAAAATAACACAACAAAGATCACAATCTCAACCAAAAATTGAAATTGGGAGTTCTAGAGACTAGAGATAAATAGGATATAGTTACCTTGAATTTATACGAATTTCTGAAGATCTATTCTAATTTATTTGAGGAAATTTCGCCTGGTTATCAAAGTGCATTTTAGTGTTTGTTACTTCTATTTTTTTAGCGTTTCTTAAATGAACATACAGACTATAACATCCCGCCTTTTTGCACGATTTAAACAGACACACGTGCCAATTCAAACCATACGTAAGAGCGGATTGTTATGGGATAAATAAGAAAACAGAGAAAGAAACAGAATCTCACAGCGGAAGGATAAAATATAATAATCAAATATACAGTTCATAAATCTGTTTACAAAAACCTTTGATTTATTTATACAATACATATCAGAGTACACATACCATATAACAATGTAGCGGAACAATATGAGTGTAATGAAACCATATTATCTATAGTAATAATAATAAAATCTTCGTCTTCTTCCTCCGGAAATAAAATCTTCAATCCTGAAACGCTCGGACTGACCCGAGCGAATTTGGAAAGACAAAAACACTCGAGTCAGAACTAAAAGATCTTATGTGAGTTAAATTAACAGAAATAAATATGAGTACAGTAACTCAAGAGATGCTCGGGATTTACATCTCCTAAGGATCCGTTAAACTATTTACTATGTAGTATATTGCGCTATTATAATAGTGTCTAATTGTAAAATAAAGTTACTTTTAAATAGCGTTAAGGCTTTACATTTTCCAACTTAACACATTTATATATTCCCATAGTCTATACAGTACCGTAATCTCCCCCGTACCAGGCGTCGTCAGAGGGCACTCCAGAGGTATGGTGCAAAACAAAATCGTATAAGGCGCGCTAGGGTAGGTGACACGGCACAACTAGGCAATGCCAGGGCAGATATACCAATTGCTATCCGGGCTGATGGAAACGCGTAGCCGCAGCTACCGCCCACCTCGAAACAACTCCCCAAAAATCAAAGTAAAAGTGGCCACTGAATCAATCCAAAGTCAAAGTATAATATCGAAGAGGAGTGTCCGATCAGAGGAATGACCTCATTGGCCCGAGAATCGCTCCTGTTTTAGCCACCTTATGCCAACTCATGGGAGTCGGATCCACGTATTTACCTTGCAGGAAACGCCTCCACCAACCTACTTCATTCTGGAATCTCCACCGCGTACACGGTTGTTAAAGTGGTTTTCGGAGTTGGCAGAGAGTATGACAACTTCCGATCTCGGTCTCTTCAACAACCAATCGTTATTATAACACCACGGTCTTTTCAAAATAGTTTATACTTTAAAACCAGAATAAAATATCCATTTTAAACCCATATAAATACGATATCATTTATATTTTTAAAACCCCAAATCAGTACGATATCATTTATTTTCCTATATATATTCCTTCCAAAATCATAAGGTTTCCAAAGTAAAATATTTAGAAATCAAACTCTTGAACATAATATTTCCAAATTATACTACCTTGAAAAACATAGCTTTGAAACAAATTTCCATCTCTTAAATGGTTAAATATTAAACTACTTTTATAAAACAAAATAGCTTATTTAGATTACACAAATCAAATTCAAATATCGATTTAAACTTCCAAATACCATTTCAATTCTTATGTTCCAAAGCTTTAATTATTTCACCATTTCAAAAAAAACAAACTCATTTAAAAATCCCATATATATTAAATTCAATTACTTATTATTTAGACTTGAAATCTTTACTTAATGAATTCAATATAATTTAAGAAAACCTTTAACTTCACATAACTGGAAAAATCTTTCAATTTATTTTATATTTATTTAAATAAACCTGATATTCATTCATTTAAATCCTTCTACACAAAAATCAAGTTATAAAATCATATCCTTTAAAAATTCTAACTTTTTATTAAATTTCCAATTTAACTTAATATTCATCTTCAAATCTTATTCTCTTTTAAGTCATTTAAAACTCTAGAAATTAAATTTTAAATAAATTCTTAATCATATTGATCTCGAAAATCAACTAAATTTTATACTTCAAATCAAATTCATACAAAGCTTAAAAAAAACCGAAAATTTCTATATATATATAAATAACCAAATCAATATCCCATAAACCATATATATAGCTTTACAACACCATGAAAATCATTTCAAAAATAATTATATATATATATATATATACCGCGGTGCCTGTATAAAATTTTCTACCCTATGGTCAAGTGATACGGATGTTTATTATTTCAATCCGCAATTTAAAAATAAAAATGCGGTTGTATATCATTTCAAACCGCAATCCCGAATGAATGAAATGCATAACAACTTGCAATTAATAAAATTAATCATCCATTCATCCATCAAATCATACATCCATTTATCACAGTCATCATCTAATTTCAAACAATCATTAATACGTAACAGGTGATAAATAATGGTATCAATTATCAGTTTATACTCAAAATAAATTTAATAACTGTTAATTGGCAGTTTATATGCAAAAATAAATGTAAATTTAACTGTTAGTTAATATGAAATAAAAATTTAACATAACTATGACTGGTAGTTATTATGCAATTAAATAAATTCTAACTGTCAAATTTATGCAATAAATAAAATTAATTAACAGTTATATTAAATGAATGCGATTTATCAGAGATAATGAATAAAACATGCCAAACAGTCATAAATAAATTTCTACTCATATCTAAAATTAATTTAACAAACACAAGAAATTTTAGAAATTGTGAGTGGGTTAAAACACTCACCTTTTGAATTTAAATCGAATTTAAATTCAATTTAAACTCAAAAATTCGACGGTCTTCGAATTGGTCCAAACCAGCGTCAACAGATCTAGAATTTAATTACGATCCTAACAAAAAAAATCTCGCGTGAATCGGACTACGTATGAGAAAGTTATTCGAAAATTTCGATTGAAACAAAAATTAAATAAAACAAAATAAACAAATATACCACATCACCATGCCACGTCACAAGCCACGTCCTTCTTCTCAAAGTCGAGCACGCTACAACACCAATAAAAAAGAACGGACAGTACCAACAGATTACGCTCTTCGAGAATTATGACATATAATTTTTCTGGAATTTTTAGAGGAGTTTGAAATTTTTTTATTTTTTTATTTTTTTATTTTTATTTTGGACTGTAATTGGACCTAGAAATTTTGCAACCATTGGAAGAGAAGAAGTTGAAGAACAGAACACACAGAGAGAAATGAAGATAGATGGAGGCTAGGGTTTACACAGCCTATAAATAGACAAAGTGAAATAGGATAGGTGGGCACGAATCGTAAAAGCGCAAAACGGTTGTTGGCCCACCAGAATATTTTATATTAATTGGATACGTTACGGATTAGTAAATTAATTAATTTCTTCCTCAGACATTTACATTGAATTTTAAACGTATTTACAAATGTAAATTTAGATGCTTCATTTATAAGTTTCAATATAAATTCACAATTTCATTAAATTCCAAATTCATAGATAAGTTTCCATTTTCAACTAAATTTCTAAATTACCGTAATAATTATCTTAGATTTTTATTCATTCTCAATAGATTTAACTATTGTAAATTGACTAAGTTTTCATACTATAAAAATCCACATTTCTATGTATATATACATTTGAATTCCCTACTAAAATATTTTATTTATGTTTCGCAATTACTTCCAATCCATTTTTTTTGGCATCGCACTGTTACTTAAATAAATAGCCTATACCAACACTGATTATCATTAATTTGAAAACGGGTTACCAAATTTTGGATTTTATTAATAATTATTATTTATTACTTCATGGTTTATTCAAATTTAGATAATTTAAGATGTTTCTTAAATGCTGAGTACATTATTAACTTCAGCGTAAAACTTCAATTTTATTTTATCTACAAATTATAAATTAACTTTGCAGAAATCCTTTAGTTGACCTTTCATTTAATTATCCTATCTATTGGTATCCCATAGATGGGAATTCCTAAAACATCTCTGAATTCCAACTTTAATTTCAATCACATAAAATGTTCTATTCAGTTTCCAATAAATTCAAATTATCATGTTCGAAATCCAAATGAATTCATATATCCTGCCTTCCATTCTTTTAATCTAACTAATTATCATTAATTTGAATAAAGTTTACGTTTACGTTATTTCCACTTATAAGCTACAAATAACAACGAATGCTGCATTTGATTTAGATTCTAAATAAATTGATGGGTAATAATTAATAATTCTCACTATTGCCTGATTTATTTCCATTCATGCTTAAATTACCACCAAACAATCATTAAATTTACCTATCTTTTATTGATTCCATAAAATCTATTTGCCCTGAGTTAGTTACTGCATTTATCAAATTCCAATTTCGCAATCACCTTAAATACATAAATTGGTATTGCATTAACATTTAAATTTATTTGCTTATGTCAACACTATTAACATTAATTGCAATGTATTACCAATTTTAGTCACTACCCTAACTACTAACTCATATTAACCTGCATTATTCCCAAGAATTTCATTGGTTTTTCTTATATTAAATTTATCAACCATATTAATTAAGGTTTTTTAAACAATTAATAAAATTCCCTTTAATATATACAACTTAGCAATCTATTAAGCATGGTATTATATTTCACGTAAATGTACATTTAATTACATTTATTACAATGTTATCCAAATAAATTGAATGATCTAAGTATATAACTCCTAATATCCACCCATCTTGCCTTAATCCCAAATAACATACAAATTAAACTACCCTTAATTTCAATTAACCCTATCATTACTTTTTATATTCCAAACAAATAAATTAATAATAGGTTAATTGAATCATATTTACAATCCAACTTTAATTATTTGCAAATTTTGTCAGTTTGGACCACTTGGTAAATTCAGAATCCTTTAACAACTTCCTACATTAATTTATTTTTGAATAATCCCAAAATTTTCAATATTAAAGTACAAATCCAATTTATCAAAAATTAAAACTTAAATTTCAAGGAATTTATTTATTTAGGTTTAGATCCCGTTATTCACTAAAATTGGTTGGTATTTATTTCATTCGCCTCTTTAATTGTACGTAAATTTCTCATAAATACACCTAAAATTTCATTTAATTCCAACTGCTTCCTAATTTCCATTTCTACGTCTTAACACACTCTATATTAAACTTCTAGACATTGTATTACTTATCATATTAATGTAACATTTATTTAGTGTATTAACATTTATTTCAATTCAAATTCTATCGACCAATTAAACATGTAACCTATTACTATTGCTTACAAATCAAAATATTGCACCCATTGTCATCTTCTGAATAGAATTAGTCTTTATTTCAAAACTTATCTAAATTTACATTGAGACCATATTTAATCCTCTTTGATAATATTAATCCTCAATTTATTAAATGGAATCAATATATCTTACATAACATGTTTTACGCGTAAATTTTTAATTAATATTATTTCAACTTATTCCCCATATTCTCAATAATTACCTAACATAAATCTACGCTTATTTTATTCTACGTTCACACTTCCGTTACTCTCAAATCAATAAGTAACGTTCATATAAATAAATGTTATGTCAGTTTCCTATTTATTGCGATATTTTTATTTATTTATTGCTGCATAACTTTACTTATTTTCTTCCCATCACTTTAAAATTAATCGTTAAAGTAACGCTTATCAATACGCATCAAATTATTTACCAAATTATAAGTTTTTGATTTTTTTAACAAATTAATTGACAGATTAATTAGGTAATGTATATGAATTGTTATTATACCCATAAATTTACACTTAACTAATTAAATGCCTTACCTATATTCTCTATCTTCCCATTATATTCAGGTACAATACACCAATTTTTATTGAAAAATTTATTCATATTACAAACAAAGGCGTAAATTACCATTGTTAAATTAGCGTTCAATATATATTTATCACCTTTTATTATTTCTACTAAATTTTTATTACAAAATTCTATTAAATAAATTAAATCGTCGAAATTTACGGGTCGTTACACAGACTTAGTGAAATGAGAAGAAAATTATTCTTTCTTTTCTCTTATGAATGGGCTTAACCCATTTAAACTTTATTTATCATTCTTTTAAATCTAATGAACCATGATTATAATTTACAACAAAAGCAAATTTTCTCTTTATTTACTTAATCAACCCTTCATTGGTTTTCATAAACTTTATACTCTATTTAGTTATAAACTTAAGAATACAACCATCACTATTTATTAACTCAAAATTGCATTCTTTTTTATGTTTACAACCAATTTTACTCTAATTAAGCAGTCATTTATCTTAATTAAGATATGATTCAATTAATGATCTAAAAAAGAAATTTACACTTTAAGCACTTATTATATTTCTTCAATGATTTCATCCTACAAGTTATATTTTACTAAATTCAAAATACTTATTAAAAGAAAAATAACACTTCTCTAATTCTTCATTTGTTTCACTAAAATAACCAAAATAAGTTTTATCGTCTTTAATTACACAAAACTCATTATCTATTTTATTTTCATTAATTGAAATTCTAAATTCACTTAATTATTCTCAAAACAGTTTTTATGAAATTCAAATCACAGTAATTATTAAATTGGGTTATTACAGAACTCCGCCTCTAAGAAATTGTATCCACGCAATTTTATATTGAAGAAAATCCTATAACAAGGCTAGATAGAATCAAACGAAGATGAAAAATTTAGTAAAGATAACATAATCGATTCATAAGCATTAGAAAATAATTTGGATATGTCAGCTTCATAGACACTCTAGTCTCCTAAGGGTTGTATTTAGTATTTACCGACCATTGAACCTTAACAAGCGGAACATCTTTGCTTTTAAGTTGTTTTATTTTCGAAGTAATAATGCAAATAGGTTCATGAACATAAGTCAAACTAGGAGAAATAACAAGTTCTTTGATCTTTAAAGATCTAGGAATGGAATCTAGATCATGAAGACACTTGGGAAGCTGGAAAACATGAAAAACATCATGTATGCTAGAAAGATAAGAAGGTAATGCAACACGATAAGCTAATTTGCCAATACTTCCCAAATTGATGTGCCAACTACCCAACTTGACTGAAAAGCATTCTAGCCTTCGTCGGAGAAACAAGAATAAACATAAGATACAAATACTAAACTCCAAATCTTTTCTCCTATGATCCGCATAAGATTTTTTTCCTATCTTGGGCTTCTTTTATTCTCTTCCTAATAAGATCAATCTTCTCGGAAGCTTTAACAGAATCTAGTCCTAAAACAAACATTTCTCCTGTCTCTAGCCCATAAGGCGGTGAACGGCATGGCCTTCCATATAAGGCTTCAAAAGGAGCCATACCTATACTCAATTGGAAACTATAATTATAGGAAAATTCAATAAGATAAATATGCTCTTCCCAAATACCACCAAAATCAAGAACAAAAGAACAAAGCAAATCTTCCGTAGTTTTATTTATCTTCTCTGTTTGCCAATCGAACTGAGGATGAAAGCCAATGCTGAGATTAAGCTTAGTACCCAAGACTAACCGAAGGCTTCTCCATAACTCACTAGTAAAATGTGGATCTCGGTTACAAATGATGGCACTAGGAACTCCATGCAACCTGACTGTCTCTGTGACATGGAGTTTAACTAAAAGATGTGCAGTTCGGTTAGACTTTATCAGAATAAAATGAGCTGATTTAGTCAACTGATCCACAATCACCCACAAACTATCATGCCCAAGATTAGTATGAGATAAACCATTGATAAAATCCATTAAAACCTACACAAGACAATTAATTTGACCAGCATTTAGATTAATTCAAAAGAAATGTAAATATGAACTCAATTCTATTTAAGTCCACATTTGCCTGATCCCTTTTCCACAACGGGATTTCCAAAGGCCGAAGAAAACCACTAGGTCTCTGGTGTTATGCCTTAACCAAATGGCAGTTTACATAGTGGCCTACAAACCGAGCAATGTCTCGCTTCATATCCACTTAGTAATACAATCTCTTCATATTCGAATACATCTTACTGCTACTAGGATGGATGGTATAATGAGAACAACGACATTCATTCATAACATCTCTTATCGGGAACAATTAGTCTACCACATCTTCGAACACAACCACGAGTGTCAACAACAAACTCCTTCAACTTCTCAACATCTATACCAACAAAAAGATTCTGAACAAGCTCAAATAATTCATGATCTTTCTTCTGGGCCTTTGTAATACGATCAAGAATGGAAGGACGAGCCCCTAAACTCGATAGTACTATATTTGATCTCAACCTCAAATCTCAATCTCTGATATCACACGTAGAAAGTGCCTCCAAAACTTTCCATTCAGAAAGAATCATAGAAACCATTGCTTGATGTTTTCGACTAAGGGCATCGACTATAGAATTACCCTTTCTAGAAGTGTGTCGAATCGTGAAATCATACGTCGCCAAAAACTCCAACCACCGCTGTTGACGTATATTTAATTCTCTATGGAAGAAGAGATATCTCAAACATTTATGGTCGGTATAAAGAATAAATCTCTCACCCAAAAGATAATGATGCCAAAGCTTAAGTGCAAAAAAAATAGCTGCAAGTTCGAAGTCATGAGTGGCATAACGAATCTCGTTCAGATGTAATTGTCTCGAAGCATAAGCAACAGATCTATCTCTCTGCATAAGCAATGCACCAAGGTATGAACCACTCACATAAGTATAGACAACCAGATCTTGATTCTCTTTTGGAACTATAAGAATTGGTGCATGAGTCAAAAGATCCTTTAGTGTCTGAAATGGAAACTCACACTTCTCTGATAAGATATACTTTACTCCTTTTTTGGTTAAGCTGATAAGAGGAAGAATGACCTTAGAAAAGTCTTTAATAAAGTGTCTATAATAACTAGCTAATCCCAAAAAGCTGCAGACCTCTATCACACTCTCTGGTCTCTTCCAATTTCGAATAGATTTGATCTTTGCAGGATTGACCGAAATTCCTGCTTCGAAAATATCATGACCCAAAAACTTCACTTGTTTCTACCAAAAACGGAACTTGGAAAATTTAGCCTTAAGCTGATGACTACGAAGAGTTTCCAACACAATACGAAGATGCTTCTTATATGCCTTTTTAGAATGAGAATAGACCAAGATGTCATCAATAAAACAAGCACGAACTTATCAAGAAATTCCTGGAATATACGATTCATTAAGTCAACAAAATACGCAGGCGCATTTGTTAACCCGAAAGGCATAATGAGCCACTCATAGGAACCATATCGAGTTCTGAAAGCTGTCAATGGAATAATATCTTCTGCCACTCTAGCCAGTGTAAACCGGTCGCTAAGTCTAACTGGGAAAAGACTTTCGCGTCATTAAGCTAATTGAACATATCATCGATACGTGGTAAAGGATAATGATTCTTTATAGTGGGCCCATTCAATTTCCTCTAATTGATACTCAATCTAAGTGTGCCATCAGCCTTTCTCACAAACATCACAACTGCACCTATATTGAGCTATTAGACTGTATAAGATGCTTCGCCTCAAGCTCAACGAACTGCTTCTTCAACTCTTCATTTTCCTTTGTAGACTAAATGACTTAGCACCAGGCATCAAATCAATATAAAATTTGATTGCCCTCTAAGGAGGCAATCCAGAAATGGATTCAAAGATATCCATAAAATCACACACAACAAGAATACTAGCTATTTCACCCCCTCCTCAAGATAGTATAAAGAGAAACATTCAGACTTAGATCTACTTCTTTAAGAGAAAGAGGAAGTAAATCATTAGAAGATGGATGCTTTGGATAAATTGTACATTTCATACAAAGAATACTAGCTCCATGTCTATCGAGCCAATCTAAACCTAAAATCAGGCCGAAATTCTAATACGGAATAACATGTAAATCGGTTAAGAAAGAGAGTCCACAAAGAATGATTTCGACATCCTTACAAAACAAGCGAGAGTTGCAAATCCACCAATAGGATTCACTATCCTCAAGGATGATAACAGATATGTCACATCCAAAGAACAACTATCCACTCGCTCCTTCGACACAAACGAGTGTAATGCTCCTATATCAAAGAGAACTCTGATGAAACGGTCATGGAATAAGATAGACCCTTCTAAAATAGATGACGATATACCTTTCTGATGGCTCAACCTTCGGAAGCCTCTGCTGCATTTAACTTCCCTTTTTTGCTTGGAAACAAAAACTGGACAATTAGCAATCTAATGACCTTCCTTCTTACTATAGAAACATCCATTAGGAGAAACTGGTGTAGATGAATAAGGCTTTGTGTACTCCCTTGCATAATGCCCTCTGACTCTACACTTGTAGCATTTTACTTACTCTCTCTTCTAGCCCTTAACATCTGAATCTTGCTTCTTCGATTTCTTATTCGAATATTGAGGCTTAGACATCCTAAACTGCTTCCTCTTCTTAGGAAAGAAATTCTTCTTCAGTAGAGTAGCTTCATCGCGGCTATCCTTCTCTGTCTCTTCAAGTGTAAGAGCTGTGTCCACTAAATTTTTGGAAATAACATCCAACTGAGGTAAGAGCACCTTCCGCAAAAATTTCCTTATTCCATATACAAGCTTTTGATTCTTCCTACGAGGTGTACTAATGAAATCCACCTCATACTTGGAGAATCCTCAAACATCACTACATACTTTGATGTTGAGGAATCCCCCTGCTTAAGATCTATGAATCTCTAAGTTAAGGCTGCCTTTTCTGCTTATGGGATAAACTTCATCTCAAACTTAGTCTTGAACTCCTCTTACAATAAGTCAGCCTCATCAAACTCTGCAATAAACAAGTCATACTAATCCAACAATCTCTTCTGAAGCTAATTAGATGCCACTTGCACTCTATGATTATTCGAAAGCTCCATGCGACTGAAAATCCTCTCACGTGTCTTCAACCATGCTTGAATCTCTATAACACCTTTGGTTTCCTTGAACCACTCCCCTCCTAAGTGAGCATAATCGCTACATATCCTAGCAAAGCCTGAATGATGAACTAGAGAATCCACATGGTCTGAACTAGAAGACTGAACGTTTGTAACCAACTCCATAATCTGTTCAGTAGCCTAAACACTCCCTCCGGGTTCGTTCCACCAGATGGTCCAGAGTCAGAACGAGTAGGGAGTAGGTCTACCGCCAGCCACAGTTACTCTAGATTTCAATTAACAAACTCCAGAGTAGTATTCAGAATAAGAGAAAATAAAACATACAAATTCATCTCATCCTTATATCCTTAAGAAAGTATAATATTTCCTGAAATGGAAAAGGACTAAATCTACCCTTAAACCCAATGGTCGGGGCTCTAAGTTTGTCTAGGCTAGATTCATATCTCTTATATCTTTTATCATTCTAAATCACAGCCCCGATACCAAGCTCTAATGCCCCACCTTTAGACCCACATTAGCAAAGAATATTACTAGGTAATATCGTTTGATAATCTAGAGAATAGGCTAATTAGGAGTGACCATCCATATTTATTGCTTTGGGATAACACTATCACAGTTTACCTTTTCGTCTAAGCAACATATGCATGTGAATAGTCTCGACACAAAGTAATAGATATGTTGGCTCTAAATAAAATTCGAAACAACATAACATATTATACAGAACACGAAATATAACACAGAAGAAAGTATAATACATATCAAATACAGAATGTGGGATTATAAAAAGAAATACGAGACCCACATAATATACATATAGACCATAACATGTCTCCAAAATATACATAATAACTAAATCACTGTCTCATACAAAATACATATCCAAAAAGGTCTACTACATAATGTACATATGACATAGCTAAAGAACACATAATAGTCTACTCTCGAAACCTAGAATAAGTCCATAGTCCTCAAGTCCTGGTACCAAGTAAATCTCGGTCTGACCAGAGCATAAAATCCAGGATCAGATTATCTCTAAACATAAAATATGAGATCTAACTAACAAATTTATTTATGGTTACAAGGTACATTATACGTAAGATCTCCATATCACAAAATATTCTCCACATCACAAAAGTCATCTCATTCCTAAAAACGGCAATCATCTCAAATGCAGTGAACACAGATCTTCTAAATTCACAAAACTAATATGAAAACCGACAAAATAAAGCAATATCATGAAAACCATGAAAAGCATACAACTGCATGAAAGAAAGTCAACAAAGCAACTTCATGAAGGCAAGTCAAACACAAATATAGATTTTATAGTTATCTTTTATCAAACTAATATTCTTAGTGCGAATTGCTTTCTTCTAAGGGGGTACTGATATGAAAAGCTCTTGGAGTTTACACCGCTAAACTCCTACAGTTCAAATGTACCGAATGTCCATAATATGTGTTCAAGTTACAATCACACTACTAAGGTGCCATGCCTTCTAACGGATAGCATAATTTTTATGACATCGAATATAGCCCACTGAAGGACTGTTGGCTCAGTGATATAGGGCAAGAACTAAACGAATACCACAACTCGAGATACAACTGCCGTAGTTAAGCCACTAGGTGAATAACTAGCCTACAAGATTAAGCTACCAAATGCACTAATGAATCTAACAAATTGTAAATAATACGCTTTCATTAAGGTACTATTTAATTCCATAAGTCATATACTCTTTTAATAGAAATTAATAAAATAAAACTCATGTCCCATAACTACTGGGTGTTGCTAAATTGTTTACTGTTAATTAGTAATTTAACTACAAATAAACACTATGCAAACAAGTCATATAATTAAATAATGAAGTGAAATTTAATGTCTCATAACCACTTATTATGATAAATTATTTAAATACAATTCTCATCTCATAGTAAAAGAATTGCTTAGTTTAAAAGCCAAATTCCACAAAATCCATCAATTTAATCAACATAAGAGACAGTTTGTTTCTCTCTTTTTGAAAAAATACTCTATCTCATTTTGAAACTGAGGTTGCAGAAATGAAAGTACTAATATGATTTTATATAAGTTAAGAATGATTTTTAGAGCTAAAATAAGCTATAAATAGTCATAGTTATAATTTCTTCATTGAAATCGATTTGTAAAATACTTTCATAAAATCGTATATATTGCAATAATTTCATTGTCATCAAGTCAGAGTTTTAAACACATTTAAATCAGTTTATATACTATAATTAGAACTAAGAAACCAAACAAAACACCAAAGACAAAATACAACAAAATATGGAATGAAAACCTGGAGGCAAGCTCTAGTTTTCTTCTCGATCGGTCCATCGGTGGACCATTACCGATCCACCCGAACATGAAGAATCTTAGAGCTTGTCTCCAGGTTCGGTTCTGGATTTTCGACAATTGCTTCAGCAATTCAGGCAGTCTTTTACCACTTTCAGTTGTTCTATTTCAATGCAATACATAAATGCAACATCAGGGATCAACCATGTAATCATTGGCAAAGAAATTAGATAGTAAAACTTGCATTTCTACAAGGTTTCAAGGTTTTAACTTGCTGTAAGATCAAACAGACTGAATTTAGCAACATGCAACCCTATCCACTTCAATTCAATTAACTAACAACATGCTGTTTATATTTAGAGATAATATTGAGCAAATTCTCACTTTGTTCCTTAGCTAACACTAACCAAACTACCACAGCATCCCTTTTCTTTAATCATTGCCAAATCCTAGGACAAAACATTTACAAATAACACAACAAACATCACTATCTCAACCAAAAACTAAAATTAGGGGTTCTAAAGGCTAGAGATAGATAGGTTAGAGTTACCTTGAATATATATGAATTTCCAGAGATTTATACTAATTGATTTGAAGATATTTTACGAGGTTTTCAAATTGGATTTTAGAGTTTCTTACTTTTGTTTTTTGAGCGTTTCTGAAGTGAACTTACGGACTTAGTGAAATGAGAAGAAAGTTATTCTTTCTCTTCTTTTGTAAATGGGCCTAACCCATGTAGATTTTAATTATCATGCTTTTATATCTTATGAACCATAATTCTAATTTACAAAAAAGAAAATTTTCTCTTTATTTACTTAATCAACCCTTCATTGTTTTTCAAAAATACTCTGGTTAGTTATAAGCTTAAGAATACAACCATCACTATATATTTTCCCAAAAGTGCATTCTTTTTTTAGTTTTATAAACTAATTTAACTCTAATTAAATACTTATTTATCTTAATTAAGATATGATTCAACTAATGGTCCAAAGTAACACTTATTATAATTCTTCAATGATTTCATCCTACAACTTGTATTTTACTAAAATTAAAGTACTTATTAAAAGAAAAATAACATTTCATTAATTCTTCATTTATTTCACTAAAATATTTCAAAACAAGTTTTATCTTCTTTAATCACACAAAACCCATACCTATTTTATTTTCATTGATTAAAATTCTAAGTTCACTTAATTATTCTTAAAACAATCATTACGAAATTCAAATCAAGGTAATTATTAAATTGTGTTATTACACTATGGCTTTGAATATGAACCTGCTCAAAGCTACTGCCTTCCCGTTCAGGCTTTATATTTCCTTCCATGTCTCAGGGATTTCGGTATCCCGTAGTGCCTAGACTTACTCTGGATTAGTCTCTATTCCCCTCGCATGCACGATGAAGCCTAGGAATTTTCGAAAGCTACTTTGAAAGAACATTTTAGCGGGTTCATCTTTATCCCAAACCTTTGTAGAATTTGAAACATCTCGTCCAGTTGCGAGATATGATCCCTGGCCTCTTTTGACTTTACCAACATGTCATCAATGTGTACCTCCATGGTTTTGCCAATCTGCTCGATGAACATCTTATTCTCCAAATCTTGGTACGTTGCTCCTGCATTTTTATGTCCAAATGACATTACCCTATAGCAATAAAGCCCAAGATCTATGATAAATCTAGTATGTTCCTAGTCTGAGACATGCATTTCTATTTGGTTCTTCCCAAAGTAAGCATCCATAAAGGATAGAAGTTCATGACAGTAGCACCATTCACTAACTGATCAATCCTTGGGAGTGGGAAACAATCTTTAGGAACGTGTCATTCAAGTCAGAAAAGTCTATATGAGTCCGCCGATTTCCATTTGACTTTTTAATAAGAACGGGGTTTGCTATTCATTCCTGGTACATTGACCCTCGAATGAATTCGTTTGCCAGTAAGGTTTTTACTTCTTACTATAGTGTCGACGACCATTTTAGGACCATACTCCTTTTCATCTATTTCATAGCAGGCTTCTTTGGGTTAACATTCAAGGCACGATAAAGCAACTGAAGGAGGAATTCCGTATATGTCTACATGGGACCAGGCTGACTCATCCTAGTTGTCCCGTAGAACTCCAATTATTACAGCTTTAGGTCATGCTCTAAACCTGACTGATTTTCATAATTTTGTAGGATTTCTATCATCAACTTTAACAAACTTCAGAGCCTGCCCATGCTCAGCTGGGAGCCCCTCTCCTCCATCTCTTGAATCAAGCTCATTATGAGGATCACTTGTGAACTTGAGAGAGGGGTATTCTTTAGTTGCTATGCGAGGGAGTTCTTGACGTCAAAGGCAACTTCTTCTCCATTCCTCTTCTCTCATCGTTTATCCTCCTGAAGTTCTGCAAAACAGCATTCCCATGCCATGTCTTGATTTCCTTTTACCACTCTTATCCCATTGGCTATTGGGAATTTCATTATCAAACACTACAAAGCCATTACTTCATAGAAGTCGGATAAGGCTGGTCATCGTAGGAAGGCATTGTAAGTTGAGATTCCATCCACTAGTACAAAAGTTTACTTTCTTATGGCTGACTGGGGACAAGTTCCTATCTCAACAAACTAATTCAACCTCCTTAAGAGCATGCTGCCTTCCCTAGTGAACCATGAAGCCACTGATTACAAGGCATAACATCTTCCATGGACAACCCCATTTCGTCGAATGCTTCCTTAAACAGAATGTTCACTTAACCTCCATTATCTACCAAAATCCTATGCACTTCTACGGGACGAAGCAAGGCTGTAATCACCATCGGATCCGTATAGGAGTAATGTTTTCCTTTCAAGTCATTGTCATAAAAAGCTATCACTTCCTCCTCCCGTCAGGGAGACTTAGTTTTCTACTACTCACCTATCATGCATTCATAGGCATCCCTATTTTTCAATGAATTTGCATACATTTCTATTTCACCCTAACTTTTGTCTGCCACGTGGTGTCCTCCCATTATGATTTTGATAACTAAACTTCTGTCTTTCTCGTGGTTCGTTGGCACTAGATCCTTCACCTCCATTTCATGGTCAAGGTTGTTTTAGAGCCTTATTCTCAGGAGCAAGAAGTGCCTCTAGGCTCTTGATGTATTGCTCTAGCTTCCTCGTCCTGATGTGTTCTTCTATCAGGTCTCGCAAATGGCAACATTCATTATTGTTGTGTCCGTGGGACTCGTGAAATCGAAATTATTTCTAGACTTTATTTCAGCCTCCATTTCCATCTTTCGAGCATGTCTGTTGTATTTAATCTTCGCTTGATGAGCATGTAAATGTTCTCTATAATTTCATTCATGTCCATATAGGTGTCGAATCTCATGCCAGATTTGAATCTTATCGATCCATTTTTCTGCCATTGCAATTGTCGAGGTTATGTTCTTATTTTTCTCCATGTTACCACCTTCATTACCCTTGATCATAGCATTTATACTATTAGAGGCTTCTGATGGTTTGGCAGTTGTCCTGGCCTGTTGTCGTATCGTAGTCTCTTCTAATTTTGCAACTTCATAAAAGAAGTCCTAAAGAGTAGTCAACTTTTCCTTCGTTAAACTTCGATCCATTTTTGTGTCCAAGCGAGCATCCCTACACAAACCCATGACGGTGAGCCATTCATCGGCATTCTGGACACTGGCTGTGGTTGTGTTGAAGTGGGTTAGATGCTGCCTCAAAATTTCACCCTCCCGTTGTTTAATGTCCGATATGGAGTATGGATCCTTAGGTTGCTCTATATGAGCCCGAAATTGGCTAATGAACTTTTCCTTCAACATCTCCCATGAATGGACTTTACCATTATGTAAGTGGTAGAACCACATCGTTGCCAAATCTATCAAGAAGAGGGGGAAGCACTTGCACATGACATCCTCTGTCGCCTCACTCATTAGCATATGTTGTGTATATCCCTACAATGCACTATAGGATCAGTCAAACCTTGGTAAGGATCCATATTCAGAATCTCAAAGTTCCTTGGATTTTGAGTGGTTTATATCTCCATAGTAGACGGGCTCCTAACCCTTGCTCCTGTTCACTACTCTATCTGCTCGTAGCGAACACATTCTCTTATAAGACGTTCCATATGGTCTGCTTCCCACTCGGGAGGTGAGCAGAACTGTGTTCATCTCCCCATCAAGGTGAGAGGCTTTTTTCATTCCTCCTGTAATGAGTAGGTCTATGATCCCGACTTCGTTCCCTGCTCCAGGATCGTTCTCGATGATGGGTTCGCATCCCACCGGCCTCTACTTCCTTTAGGACCAAGGAACGCTGCCTTGGTCGGTGAGGCACAGCTGCGGCCACCCATGGCTCGATGCTTCCCCTACTTGGATTGGCATCAAATTGTTCTTCAGGTATGGCTTATGGGTGAATTCCGGGCTAACCTCTTGTTTACCCAGCTCCTTGATTCTTCTGATCCGATTCCCTAGAATGTGATCTTCTCTGTCTGCTACCCCTCGGGACTGCGCTCTCCCTCTGGATTTAGTGTTGTGTGCAGCTGGTTGCGTCCGCCTCAAGCGTGTCATGATTGATCAACAATGGCTTGCTGCTGGGCAGCAAAGCAGGTGTCAAGATCCATCACAACTCTATCCAAATCACCCCGGGTGGTAGTGTCGGGTCCAGGTATGCTGGATGATTTATTGTCCAGATAGTTTGCAACCAGATTAGCTTCCTACTGGCACCTCCAGTCTTGCTTTTGAATGTAGGATGCATGTTGAGAAATTCTTCAGTTCTTAGTGTAATCTCCAAAATATATGCACAAAATATGGGCAAATACCTTCAATCGATTTTTGCAGTGAAACATTTAAAAAATAAAAACTTAACGACCCGAAAATTTTACCGGTTTTAATAATGTAATTAACTAATTTTTTATGAAATTTTAAATAATTGAATTTGGAAATAAAAATTTGATAATTGGAATACGTCTACTTAAATATAGAAAATGGTAAATTTTCATCAGATAATATAGAAGTTTATTTTATTGTGAAATTTTATTTAAATTCAAATCAGTTAATA
Source organism: Allium cepa (assembly GCA_030765085.1). NCBI lineage: Eukaryota > Viridiplantae > Streptophyta > Magnoliopsida > Asparagales > Amaryllidaceae > Allium > Allium cepa. Next base: position 497,792,709 of record CM060929.1, read on the forward strand.
TTTGATGATAATAAATAGTTTCTCAAACCTAAATATTTTAATATAATAAATTTGTAAATCATCTTCTGAGTGAGACGTCACATTTCTTTTCATCAAATTTGGACAGCTATTGCTCCGTTTATCTTATTTTCAGCAAATTAGCAGATTTCTTGTACAGAATGTCGATTTTGATCGGATGATCGTACCGCTGATATCGGTATTTCGTTTTGATCGTCTCGTCGTGTTGATCTCTGTGGTATATTTATTTTTGTATTTTAGGACCCAATATGCAACAAAAACGACAGAAACAAAAACGACAGATGTTGTATCGATACCGTATCCGTGACCTTTTGTTTTCTTTGCCTTTCAAACTCCAGCCTTATCATCCAAGCAACAATTAATTGCTTTAAATTATTTACCTCAATTCTAGCATGAGTGACTGTTGCCAGTACATCTATATCCATCAGCCTTCTACTTTTGCTCCACTGTCTCGTGAGAAGTACGTTTATTGTTTTTCTCTCCTTTTCCCTTTCCAGCTTTTGCTCTCCCTTTCTTTCTTCTCTCCTCCTGCCTCTGTTCATTTTCCTTTCTATTTGCAATCCTCCCCTTCTCTATAGAAACTTGCCTCCCCGTCTTCTATTTTCCTGCACTTGTTCAATTTGTTGTTTCATGAACTCATCCCTTCTTCCATGCAAAACCAGTCACACTAATGCAAACTCACCCACCACTTTGCCGCGAAGCTTCACCGTGCAGCAAATCCCGCCTCTACCACCATTCTAGACCGCAGCCTCCACCATGAACTGCCATCATCCTCCCCAAGACCGCCCATGTCTCGACCTCCACTTTGTTAGCAACAAATTCGAGTCCGCCTGAACCTGCACCACTTCCGAGTCACACACCCAGCACCTCGCCAAGCCCAAGCCTTACTCGCCTATCCCCGACCCTCTGCCACTTTCGCACGTCCGGCACCCTGTCGCCGTACTTCCACCTCCACACCAACGTCCTCTGCCTGTACGTGACTTCACCACTGTCCCGACCAGAGATCCGATTGAAACCTTACAGTAGCCTTCCCAATCTTCTCCAATGCAAACATCACCACTCTCGGCTTGCTCCAGCACCTATCTCCCCTAGCCAATGCCGCAAAACCACGCCTCCGACCTATTTTTCTTGCCGTGCTCGACCTGCTTTTTTATTCGGAGGTATATGTTATACTATGATGGTTATATATTAACTACATATATTTGTTTGTACTGGTATATTTTATGACTTATGTATTAAATGTTGATAAGCATGGGTTTATTGAATTATATTTACGTAAATATTTATTTATATATATATATATATATATATATATATATATATATATATATTCAGTGATATGTTATATTTTATATAATATAGGTTAGTATATGTATACTTTATAGGGTAGCTGTTATATATATGTTTCCGATTCTATATAACGGTCGCAGCCTATATATTAGTCTATATCAAGTTTATATAAGTATAGATCTTTTCATATACATGTTTTCTGTATTCATTTTATTTTAATAACAGTGAAGAATTATATTTCATACACTGTAAAATATATATTATAGTATGCGAGCCAATATATTGTATGTTTTAAATCTATGTGTATACCAGAAAATGCATCATGTGGTTCTATGTTAAAATATATAATATAATAAATAAATAATATAAGTATTCTATATATATTTATATAGTAGCTTTACTACTATCGTTTAAAGTGTATATATATGATTAGGGATGTTAGTTTATTATATATAATATAGAGGCATATGTAAGTATATATTAATGTATGTTAAAGTATATATGTTCATAGTTATATATATGGTACAATGTATTTATTTAAGTGTACATAAATTATAAGTCAGTAATATATATGTCATGGATTTTGAAGCATGTGTTATAGTATTGATATTGTTTCGGTATAGCACTATATATATTTGTCTATTTTGTAAGCTATTTGTTTTACATAGGTTATGATAATACATTTTGGAATTGTTTGTACAATGGTAAAGTAAGTGTACGTTATATATATAGTTATAGTTTATATGTTAGTTTCTTTATTTTTCAGTACATATATGTTAAGTTAATTTTATGAATATCGATTATTTTTATTAAATATTATTTTAAATATAACATATAGTGTTTATATATATACGCATATCAGTTTTAAAACTTTTGGTTTGTTTGTTGATTTTATAAGCTATATAAATATATATGTTAAACCGTTAAGTTTTAATGTACGGATTCAAAAGTCTATTATATATATACATTTGACTTTAATATTTGAGTTTTAATGTAAAAAATGGTTTTTGAAACACATGGATCTATATATTTAATTTATTATGTGCTTGAAAATTTGAATACGATTTTGTGTATATATATAATTATATATGTTATATCTAGACCAGTTCACTTATATCAATTATCTTCATCGTTCCCGTTCTGATTTGATTTCGTCTATTCCTATATATCAACTTTGTTCGTCCAATTTGTGCCAATCTAGCTTTGCTTTGGAATTCGTACTTGGATTCGTAACCCATTTCATTGTCAACATCCTCTAGCCTCGATAGGTGAGCAATCACTCACGATTAACATTCTTATATTTATTAAATTTAATTTCAGTTCAAACGATAATTGAAATATACTGCTGTTAGATATTTACATTGCTATATATATGCTATCAGTTCACCTGTGACATCTGACACCATTTTCTGTTATTTATATTGATGATATATGCATCTTATATTATTTTCACATGTGTTATCACTCTGCAAGTTCCCTGTTAGCATAGATTCCCTATGGGTTGAAATGATACATACCCGAACGATCTTGTAGAATATGAGAAAATCGTAATGGGTTGAAATGATAGAGCCAAACGATTTTCATTTGAATTGAATTTGGGATTACGGGTTGAAAAGATATATACCCGTAGATATTTAAACTGCGGATTGAAATGATAAATATCTGTATCACTTGACCAGAGGATAGAAAATTATATACAGACACCATTGGTCTATATATATATATATATATATATATATATATATATATATATATATATTGAAATGATTTCCATGGTTTTGAAAAGAAATATATGTGGTTTTAATAAATATTGACTTTAAGATATTATATTTTAAATATAGATTTCATAATAATTTTAATAAGTTAAGTTGGAAAGAGAATAGAAATTAATTTGAAATCTATTTGAATTTTACTTAAATCAAACCGATTTGAAACTTATTAATTTTGAGATTTTAAAGATACGATTTATAACTTGATTTTGATTTAAAGTGTTTAAATGAATATTTCAAGTCAATAAGTTGCGGGAATAATTAGTTTATATGAAATGGGCAATTTAAAGTTTTATTTAAATGATATTGGATTGAACAAGTGAATTTTTCAATATTAAATAATGGAAAGTTGAATTTGAAATATAAATAAGTTTAAGCTTTGAAATTTGTTGAACTTGAAATGGTTTAAATTGTAGTTTACATATGCATTTGAAATCGATATAAATTTAAATGGTTTTGAACTGAATTGAAATTGGTGAATTGAGATTAAATTAAATTGAATTTTTGGAATTTGAGTCGATCTGAATTGATTTGTGAATTTAAGTAAACTATTTTTATGTAAATTATTTTAATAATATAAATATTTTACTTTATGAACTATTTAAATACAAACTAGTTTTAACATAAAACTATTTTTAATATACAACTATTTTATTATATAAACTATTTTTATATAAACTATTTTACAATATTTTATTATATATTGTTATTTATATCTAACTATTTAAATAGTGGAAGTTATGATTTCAAGGTTATGGATTTTCAAAGTATTATGATTTCAAAGTGTTATGATTTCCAAAGTGTTATAATTTCAAGTGTTTTGGTTTCGAAAGTGTTATTACCTTGAAAATGATATGATTTTTGGAAATGGACACATTTGAAATGGAAATGATATTGTATTGATAAGGTTTCGAAATGGAAAAGGATATTTTGGTTTTGAAGTATAAACTATTTTGAAATTACCACGGTGTTATAATAATAATGATTGGTTGTTAAAGAGACAGGGATCGGATATTGTCATACTCTCTACCAATACCGAAAACCACTTTGACAGTTCTGTACGTGGTGGAGAGTCCAGAATGAAGTAGGATGGTTTGGTGGCGATTCTATATGGTATTTACATAGCCCTAACTCCCGTGAGTCTGTTTGATGCGGCTAAAACAGGAGCCATGCCTGGCCAAGTGAGGTCATTCCTCCTATCGGAAACATTTCTTCCATACCATTCAATTGCTTTTGTGATTTGATTGGGTGCCCCCTTTGATTTGGGAGTGTGCAACGAGGTGTACGGTAGTAGCTGTTATGCGTTACACCAGTCCGGATTCGCAAACGGTATATCTACCTTGGAATTGCCTCGAGTGCCGTGTCGCATGCCCTATCGCTCCTTCTACGAGTTTGTTTTGTACCATACCTATGGAGTGCCCTCTGATAGCCCTCCAGTTTACGGGGGAGTTACGGTACTGTATAAACTATAGGAATATATAAAATGTGTTAAGGGGTATATGGGTAATTCTTTAACGCTATTTAATATCTTTTACTTTACTATAGACATATTATAATAGCGTATATTACAACATAGTAGATAGTTCCGCGGATCCTTAGAGGATGGTTATCCCAAACATCCTGTGAGTTACTTGTATTTCGGTTGATATTTCACTTAAGTTGGATTTATTGATATAAGAATGCTAATCCTGACTCGAGTGTTTTGTGTTTTTACTTTACGCTCGTGTCATAGCATTTGAGACTCACCTTTGGAGTTTGGAGCTTTGCTTGGAGATCCATCTATCTATTCAGCTTTCAGCTATCCAGTTGTTTTGTTAAGATATATCATCTGTTTGTATTCGAGACTTCACTATATTGAAGATATTCTGTTGTGTTTTATTTCAATCTCCGTTGTTTATATAATAGCTTTATAAATAACTATTTATCTACTCTGCTGCTTATTTTTATATTACTCTGTGTCTGTGATTCTGTGATCGATTTATTTACTATATATGTTGAGTTTTGCCAAATATAAATTAACAATATGATATTTTGAGCAATTCAAGTCTGACACGTGCGGATGCGAATGACACGAAATATCTTTGTAACATCCCGCCTTTTCGCACACTTTAAACCGACACACGTGCCAATTCAAAGCATACGCAAGGGCGGATTGTTATGGGGTAAATAAGAAAAACAGAGAAGAAATAAAAACAAAACAGAATCTCACAGCGGAAGGATAAAATATAATAATAAATATACAGTTCAAAACAGTTTACCAACACTTGATTTGCTTTATACGATAAATATCAGAGTTGCACATACCAATACAAACAATGCAGCGGAACAGTATGAGTGTGGTGCAATACTATAGATAATAATAATACGACTCCTTCGTCTTCGTCCTTCAAAGCTAAAGTCTTCGATCCTGAAACGCTCGGACTGACCCGAGCGAATTTGAAAAGACAAAACACTCGAGTCAGAACTAAAAGATCTTATGTGAGTTAAATAAACAGAAATAAATATGAGTACAGTAACTCAAGAGATGCTCGGGATTTACATCTCCTAAGGATCCGTTAAACTATTTACTATGTAGCATATTGTGCTATTATAATAGTGTCTATTTGTAAAGTAAACTTACTTTTTAATAGCGTTAAGGAGTGACCCAATATTCCCCTTAACACAAATAATGCCAATAGTCTATACAGTACCGTAATACCTCCTGATCGGGAAGCTACCAGAGGATACTCCATAGGTACGACACAAATAGAAACTCGTAGTAAAGGCTCGGTATGGTAGGTGACACGGCACAACTAGGCAATGCCAGGGTAGATATACCAATTGCTATCCAGGCTGGTGGAAACGCGTAGCCGCAGTTACCGCCCACCTCGGACTAACTCCCCAAAATCAAAATATAGAAGTGGCCACTGAATCAATCCAAGTCAAAGTATAATATCGAAGAGGAGGGTCCGATCAGAGGTATGACCTCATTGGCCTGGAATCGCTCCTGTTTTAGCCACCTTATGTCAACTCACGGGAGTCGGGTCCACGTATTTACCTTACAGGAAACGCCGCCACCACCTACTTCATTCTGGAATCTCCACCGCGTACACGGTTAGTCAAAGTGGTTTTCGGTATCGACAGAGAGTATGTCCATATCCGATCCCGGTCTCTTTGCCAACCAATCGTTATTATAACACCGCGGTTATTTAAAAACAGTTTATACTTTAAAACCAGAATATAATCCCTTTCAAAACCATAATATTACGATATCATTTCTTCTTTAAAAACACAAACAATTTATTTTCATATTATTTTATAAAAGCCCAAATCAATGATATCGTTTCCCAAATAAAATTTTCCTTTCCAAAAATTATGTCACTTTTTATTATTTAATATCCCATGTAACCAATAATTTGTTTGTAACTTTCAACATAATTCTTCGAAAATCCATAGTATTTTAAAACCATTATTTTCAAAACTAAATGGTTTGGATATTCAACGGTATGCGAATTAAAAAGGTTTAACTTTACTGTTGCCTTATAAAGAATAAATTACATGGCTTTCCAAATATTTCTTGTTTTAAAGTTAAACCAAAGTCCAAAATATTACTTCAAGTCCCAAAACCATTTCAATTTTATATATATTTATATCCATTTTTGAGCATTAATATTTCAACTAAAGTTGGATTTTTATCCTTTCAAAATCAATATTCTATTAATTAATCTTGACCATTCACATAAAATCCATAATTAATAAGACTTCAATTTCTAGTAAAATATATATATATATATATATATAGAATTTTTCCACTTCAAATTATACTAGAATATCCATTTCTATTTATTTTGGGAAAATCCAATTACAAATATCATATCTTATAATTTCCAACTTTACATTTAAACATAGGATATAAATTTACCAAACTCCAATTTCTAAATTTCTTCCATTTTCAATAAAGAAATTTATATTCCTTTTAATTTCAAAATTTCAACTTCATAGGTATATAAATATGGAATAAAATATTTATACAATATAAATTTAAGATTTATAGACCGTATTCAATCCAAACCATAGAAATCACATTAAAATAGTTATATATAGACCGCGGTGCCTGTATATAATTTTCTATCCTATGGTCAAGTGATACGGATATTTATCATTTCAATCCGCAATTTAAAAAAAATAAAACTTTGCGGTTTTATCATTTCAAACCACAATCCCGAATGAAATGTAAAATGTATGCTAACTTACAGTTTAATGATATCAAATAAAACATCCATTCAACAACACATCCATCATCCAGTCACAAACATCAAGCAATATCAACCACTGACAAAATATGTTTGGGAATATACAACAGGTAATAATTGGCAGTTTAATTCAAATTATATTTATCAACTATAAATCTAACAGTTTATTTTCAGTGATAATTTACATAACTGTTAACTAGCAGTTCTTATGCAAACAATAATTTCTAATAGCCAATTAATACGCAATCAATCAATTTAATTAACAGCTAAATTCAAAAAATGCAATTCAACAGATATGGGTGAAATAACATGCCAAAAGCTCATAAATAAATTTCTATTCATTTCTAAAATTTATTTAATAAACATAAAAGCTTCTAGTAATTGTGAGTGAGTTAAAACACTCACCTTTTGAATTTAAATCGAATTTAAACCCGATTCAAACCCAAAAATTCGCCCGTCTCAGAATTCGTCCAAACCAGCGTCATCAAGTCCGGAATTAAATTACGATCCTAACAAAAAAAATTTCGTGTGAATCCGAGTTCGTATGAGAAAGTTATGGCGAAAAATGGAGATTGAATTCAAATTGAAAATAAAAAGAAAACGACACACATTCACCTGAAGCCACGTCACTTCTCCATCTTCCAGAACGCGCACGCAGGCATCACGCAACAGCCGCCACCCATACTTTATCAACCCTAATCGAAAATTCCCGCCAATCCAACCGTTGAAACGCCAAACTAACCACATAGATGCGATCCCCATCGTCCACTCTACAAAACCCAGAAACCGTTTTCCGATCCGACGAAGTTTTGCGCGACGATAATGAACGGTTTTGGGGCTGTTTGAATTTATTCTGGATGAACGACAGCTCCAATTGAAAAACGAATTTCACCAGTAGATTACGCGTATCGAAAACATCAACATATATTTTTTCTGGAATTTTCTGAAATTTTTGAGTTTTGACTTTTGATTTTGAACTGTGGATAGATCTGAATTGGATCTGAGATGTATACATTTGGGGAAGAGAAAAGAGTGAAGAAATGAACGTACAGCAAATGAAAAAGAAAGGAGCTAGGGTTTATAGCTGTATATTTATAGATAGGCTAGAGGTAGGGTAGCTAGACTGGATACGCGAACGTGCGTGACAAACCATGGTCCAAAAAGCCCGCTATGCCTCCGGAGCCAAATTTGTAAAAACTATATATCCAAATAGGTGTTTTAAAATATTCTGAACGCGATGGAAAAAGTTTCGCGACCAAATTCGATCGTATGAAGAAGTTATGCTAAAAAAACAAAAATTTCACATTGATTTCAAAATGCGTAAATTTCAAGGCGTTTCGAGTCCGTACGATCAAACGACAAGTCCGATCGCTACGAAACTTGAAACATTATTATAATTTCCCGTTACGGATCCGATGAAACTGGTTTCGTCGAAATCCGAGTCCGTGACAAAAATGGCTATTTTTAATATTTATTAAATAAATTAAAATAAATCATAAAATCCAAATTTTCTTTCAACTTTAAATATTGGCCAAATCTTATTACTTATGTAATTCAATCAATTTCAAATGATTTAACAAGCTTGGATATGAATTAAAATTTATAAGTATCAATTTGTAGTGTTGATTCCTCCGCTTCCTCAAATTTAGGAATCATAAATAAATTTCTCAAAACCATATATTAGATCTCATACTCTTATACTCTCAACTTAAATCCAAAACAAAGATGCTCTTTAACATGTCTCTGTTTTCACTTCAATATCCGCAAATTCCTTTTTAATTCAATAACGTACAATTTAACGTTAAATTCCCTTTATTTATGCAATAAATGCAATTATTGAATCTAATACTCAATTTATTAAATAAACTTTAATTTCATCTTTATATTCACAAATCATCATATTATGAAGACATTTACATTCTTCCCCAATGATTACTTAAATTTATTTAACGCAGCACTTAATCTACACCTATTGCGATGTTTCAAATTTACTTGAATGAACAATTTCTTTACTCAAAATAGTTGTTGTAAACTCTTAATTCCACATTTATAAGTGTATTATTATTTTCACTCAAATATTATACATATATATAGAGTATTGGGTTTTTATTTAATCATCATTTATCATATATATTAATTAATTAAATTCAATATTTAAGTCTCACTAAATTTATTTCCCAAATACACATTTACCTTTCTCAACCAATAAATATAACCAATCAAATTCTCATTTTATTGAACCTTGGTCAATTCCACACGTTAATTTTACTTAAAGTCTCAATTAATTAATTTACCTCGGTTTCATTACCTTATTACCTTATATGCATAATTGACATTGTTATATCTTCCATTACATCAATAATTTACCATTTCATCTTACCATTTATTTACGTATCCTTTTATTGCACTGGTTGAAATAAATTCACTTATTAAATTCCCAATTCCACCCTTCTATTCAAACCAAGTATCATGCTATGATAATATTTTACGTTGGTTACACAAAAAAAATCAACTTTTTATCGTTATCAATTAAACATACATTAATTGCACAAATTAAAGGAATTAATTGCCATTTATCCAATTAAATTTTTCATACATCAATCTATTTCATCTAAATCCTTACCTATGAATATTGCAACCTTTAATTCCATTAAATACCAATTAACCCAAATTATTTCATTTATTCTAAGTCATATCACTAAAATAATTCATCATAATAAACTTAAAATCTATACGTTTATTGATTTATTTCTATTTGTCTTATGTTAAATTCTAAATTTAGTAAGACAATCTAAAGTACTCCATTCAATCGACAGTCCTTTTCAATTGTTAATACGTACTTAAATTTCTACAGTTGCCTTCCATCTGCACTTCCGTTACTATGATAAAAATTAGTAACGTTTATGCCATCAATCCATCATAATTACTTACCCTTAATTGAGTTTGATCTCCAAATAAATTTGCTGACCCTTAATTAGACAATTTATAAAAGTTTGTCATCATACCTATAGTTCTACGCTTATGCTATGTCTTAAATTTCAATAAATTTATAAATTTTGAGATGTTCATTAGGGTTTACAAATTTATTGACTTGCAATAACAGGGTTTCTTAATCTATTCAATTTATCGTTCACAATCTTTTATTGCATTAAATTGGTTTAATATTCCCATATTAAATTTTATGTCCAGGTAAGAATTTTTCTTTCTTTCTCTACTAAATTCATTTGAATTTTATTCAAATGTCTTTAAATAGGTTTCTAAGTCACTCCTATATAATTTATTCTAGCCTTCATTTTAATATTTATCTACCACCTTTATTCTTTCAACTAAAATAAATTACAAAAATCCTATTAAACAACAATTTTAAATGGTCGAACTTTACGGGTCGTTACACTCTCCCCCACTCAAAACTTTTCGTCCCCGAAAAGGAAAAGGAAGGGAGAAGGAAGAATAAAACAGTATATCTAATTTCAAATATTAACTTATAACAATAATTTACTAAATTAATTTCCTTTAATGAAATACACTTGTTTTATAATCATTATGTCTTTTAATACTTGAATTATTAAAGTTGGAAAAATATCTTTAACAAAATTCTAAGTCCAAAATTTACGAAATTTTTTGGCAGAGTCTCCTTTGTACGGAGGGACTCTGGAGAAAATATAATATACAAATATACAAATATATTACATATATATCCAAAATAAAATATCCCACACGGGAAAATATATAAATAGCGCTTTAATCGTAATCCGAAAACGTACCTATTTGTCGGGCAATACGCTTATTATTTTGGAACCAAAAGCAGTAGCAGTTGCTTCCAACCCCTGTATTCACTTATATAATCTAAAAGTTAAATATCTATATTACAGTGAAATGTTTGGGTAGATTCAATCATTCATATCCAAATCAAATGCAACAACCATACATTTTAACAAACAACACAAACAACAATCATTCAATCAACAACCATTAGTTGTTCGGGTTCAAATTCTGAAATTTTACGGAGTGAGAAATAACTATCGAGTGCATCCGTTACTCAACAGTCTTAGATGGAATAGAGATAGATTATTGTTCCTCCAACAACTCCAAAATTCCTTACCCAACAACCATACATCAACCAAACAATTCAAATCAACACCACAATAGCTTATTATATATTTATTTCATAATTCAGTGGTTTGATTTTCTTTCCTTCATTTATGGAGGAATTTCTTTTTTTTCTTTTCTTTTTTTCTTACAAGTTTTATTTTCCAATTATCCCAAAATTCATTATACTTGTATTTCCTTTATTACTTAAGTTTATAGAATAAATTCTCATTAATAACAACAAAGATTTTGAATATCTTCATTTCCTTACTCTTCACTTGTAAGATTTCCCTTAAATTCTTAATCTGCTAACATTCATTCTTATAAGTGGAAGTTTTTATTTATTCATCAACTATTAATTGTAGTCATTTCAATTTTTCCTATTTTCCATTATATTAGAATAGGGAAGATTAAAACATACTTAAGTCAATAATCATACAATCAATTCTTATTTTGAGTTTCATTTTATATACTTAGGTTCATATCATCTATTAATAATTCTTAACCCTTTTTCAGTAAAATTTCAATTATAACCTAAGTTTATACCATTAAATTCTTATTATAACAGTAATTTATTGAATACTTCATTTTTCCTAAATTCCTACTTGTAAAATATTCAATTCCAGTTTCTCATTTAACACTTCAACTTTTATATTTGGGTAAGTTATTTATGTTAAGGAAATTGCAATTGAACTTATACAAGTTTAATCTCCATTCTTTTAATTAAATTTAATGTTTATCCATATTTCTCTTTGTCTCATATGTATGCAAATTCCTCTTTATAGCTTTGCAGTTATTCTCTTATTTCAATTAGAGGTTTCAATTCATTTATTACTTAACTTTTATTTCACTAACAAATTTTAAACAATTAATTAACGGAAAAATTTAGAATTAAATACCGGGTCAAATTTTAACCTATTTCAAAATAATAGATAATTAATTTCTTGCAACTTTTATATCTCTAATTATATTTAGAACAATAAAAGAAAATTTTTAGAAAATTTCAAAATAAATCTGCAGTAGAATTTACTACAGTGGCCTTTCCCCTTCGAAACTCGAAAATGAAAGTCGATGATGCGGCCGTCATCACCGAATTTATTTTCCAGCGACAGAGAGGAAAGTACAGAATTTAATTCTTTTCCAAAATCTTCTTTAAAACAATTCTTCCAATTTATACGAAATATTTATATAAGAAAATACTTATAAACCGAACCATTATTTTTCCTAAATTCTTTGAAAACATGTTTGGAAAATCCCGGACTTAAGTTCTAAAATCTCCAATTTGATTTATCATAATTTCAACTTAGCTTCAGTTATTATAGATATTTTTGTTTTCTAACGCCCAATCTATAGCAACCAAATATATATATATATATATCCTTATAAAACTATTTTTATATATAGAAAATATAATAGGCAAAATTATTTCATTCACCTATATTAAAACGGATATTATGTCGGTCTGTCCTATTAAGTGTTTAGAAATCCCTATTGATGACATAGCGTCCCATGCATCAACCAGAATTTATAAATACAAAGCGGAACAGATTAACACAATATAAAAATCTTTTTATAACACTAACAAGTACGCTCTCTCATATATATACGCTCAGTGACTCCCATAGGATATTTCTACCCTATTAACAAAGAGTCAAACCCCACAAAGTCAAGGTTTATCGCTAAACCAAAGCTCTGATACCAACTGTAACATCCCGCCTTTTCGCACAGTTTAAACCGACACACGTGCCAATTCAAAGCATACGCAAGGGCGGATTGTTATGGGGTAAATAAGAAAAACAGAGAAGAAATAAAAACAAAACAGAATCTCACAGCGGAAGGATAAAATATAATAATAAATATACAGTTCAAAACAGTTTACCAACACTTGATTTGCTTTATACGATAAATATCAGAGTTGCACATACCAATACAAACAATGCAGCGGAACAGTATGAGTGTGGTGCAATACTATAGATAATAATAATACGACTCCTTCGTCTTCGTCCTTCAAAGCTAAAGTCTTCGATTCTGAAACGCTCGGACTGACCCGAGCGAATTTGAAAAGACAAAACACTCGAGTCAGAACTAAAAGATCTTATGTGAGTTAAATAAACAGAAATAAATATGAGTACAGTAACTCAAGAGATGCTCGGGATTTACATCTCCTAAGGATCCGTTAAACTATTTACTATGTAGTATATTGCGCTATTATAATAGTGTCTATTTGTAAAGTAAACTTACTTTTTAATAGCGTTAAGGAGTGACCCAATATTCCCCTTAACACAAATAATGCCAATAGTCTATACACTACCGTAATACCTCCTGATCGGGAAGCTACCAGAGGATACTCCATAGGTACGACACAAATAGAAACTCGTAGTAAAGGCTCGGTATGGTAGGTGACACGGCACAACTAAGCAATGCCAGGGTAGATATACCAATTGCTATCCAGGCTGGTGGAAACGCGTAGCCGCAGTTACCGCCCACCTCGGACTAACTCCCCAAAATCAAAATATAGAAGTGCCCACTGAATCAATCCAAGTCAAAGTATAATATCGAAGAGGAGGGTCCGATCAGAGGTATGACCTCATTGGCCTGGAATCGCTCCTGTTTTAGCCACCTTATGCCAACTCACGGGAGTCGGGTCCACGTATTTACCTTACAGGAAACGCCGCCACCACCTACTTCATTCTGGAATCTCCACCGCGTACACGGTTAGTCAAAGTGGTTTTCGGTATCGACAGAGAGTATGTCCATATCCGATCCCGGTCTCTTTGCCAACCAATCGTTATTATAACACCGCGGTTATTTAAAAACAGTTTATACTTTAAAACCAGAATATAATCCCTTTCAAAACCATAATATTACGATATCATTTCTTCTTTAAAAACACAAACAATTTATTTTCATATTATTTTATAAAAGCCCAAATCAATGATATCGTTTCCCAAATAAAATTTTCCTTTCCAAAAATTATGTCACTTTTTATTATTTAATATCCCATGTAACCAATAATTTGTTTGTAACTTTCAACATAATTCTTCGAAAATCCATAGTATTTTAAAACCATTATTTTCAAAACTAAATGGTTTGGATATTCAACGGTATGCGAATTAAAAAGGTTTAACTTTACTGTTGCCTTATAAAGAATAAATTACATGGCTTTCCAAATATTTCTTGTTTTAAAGTTAAACCAAAGTCCAAAATATTACTTCAAGTCCCAAAACCATTTCAATTTTATATATATTTATATCCATTTTTGAGCATTAATATTTCAACTAAAGTTGGATTTTTATCCTTTCAAAATCAATATTCTATTAATTAATCTTGACCATTCACATAAAATCCATAATTAATAAGACTTCAATTTCTAGTAAAATATATATATATATATATATATATATATATATATAGAGAATTTTTCCACTTCAAATTATACTAGAATATCCATTTCTATTTATTTTGGGAAAATCCAATTACAAATATCATATCTTATAATTTCCAACTTTACATTTAAACATAGGATATAAATTTACCAAACTCCAATTTCTAAATTTCTTCCATTTTCAATAAAGAAATTTATATTCCTTTTAATTTCAAAATTTCAACTTCATAGGTATATAAATATGGAATAAAATATTTATACAATATAAATTTAAGATTTATAGACCGTATTCAATCCAAACCATAGAAATCACATTAAAATAGTTATATATAGACCGCGGTGCCTGTATATAATTTTCTATCCTATGGTCAAGTGATACGGATATTTATCATTTCAATCCGCAATTTAAAAAAAATAAAACTTTGCGGTTTTATCATTTCAAACCACAATCCCGAATGAAATGTAAAATGTATGCTAACTTACAGTTTAATGATATCAAATAAAACATCCATTCAACAACACATCCATCATCCAGTCACAAACATCAAGCAATATCAACCACTGACAAAATATGTTTGGGAATATACAACAGGTAATAATTGGCAGTTTAATTCAAATTATATTTATCAACTATAAATCTAACAGTTTATTTTCAGTGATAATTTACATAACTGTTAACTAGCAGTTCTTATGCAAACAATAATTTCTAACAGCCAATTAATACGCAATCAATCAATTTAATTAACAGCTAAATTCAAAAAATGCAATTCAACAGATATGGGTGAAATAACATGCCAAAAGCTCATAAATAAATTTCTATTCATTTCTAAAATTTATTTAATAAACATAAAAGCTTCTAGTAATTGTGAGTGAGTTAAAACACTCACCTTTTGAATTTAAATCGAATTTAAACCCGATTCAAACCCAAAAATTCGCCCGTCTCAGAATTCGTCCAAAACAGCGTCATCAAGTCCGGAATTAATTACGATCCTAACAAAAAAAAATTCGTGTGAATCCGAGTTCGTATGAGAAAGTTATGGCGAAAAATGGAGATTGAATTCAAATTGAAAATAAAAAGAAAACGACACACATTCACCTGAAGCCACGTCACTTCTCCATCTTCCAGAACGCGCACGCAGGCATCACGCAACAGCCGCCACCCATACTTTATCAACCCTAATCGAAAATTCCCGCCAATCCAACCGTTGAAACGCCAAACTAACCACATAGATGCGATCCCCATCGTCCACTCTACAAAACCCAGAAACCGTTTTCCGATCCGACGAAGTTTTGCGCGACGATAATGAACGGTTTTGGGGCTGTTTGAATTTATTCTGGATGAACGACAGCTCCAATTGAAAAACGAATTTCACCAGTAGATTACGCGTATCGAAA
The DNA here is from genome assembly GCA_030765085.1 of Allium cepa. Classification (NCBI taxonomy): domain Eukaryota; kingdom Viridiplantae; phylum Streptophyta; class Magnoliopsida; order Asparagales; family Amaryllidaceae; genus Allium; species Allium cepa. Next base: position 497,808,887 of record CM060929.1, read on the forward strand.
ACATCAACATATATTTTTTCTGGAATTTTCTGAAATTTTTGAGTTTTGACTTTTGATTTTGAATTGTGGATAGATCTGAATTGGATCTGAGATGTATACATTTGGGGAAGAGAAAAGAGTGAAGAAATGAACGTACAGCAAATGAAAAAGAAAGGAGCTAGGGTTTATAGCTGTATATTTATAGATAGGCTAGAGGTAGGGTAGCTAGACTGGATACGCGAACGTGCGTGACAAATCATGGTCCAAAAAGCCCGCTATGCCTCCGGAGCCAAATTTGTAAAAACTATATATCCAAATAGGTGTTTTAAAATATTCTGAACGCGATGAAAAAAGTTTCGCGACCAAATTCGATCGTATGAAGAAGTTATGCTAAAAAAACAAAAATTTCACATTGATTTCAAAATGCGTAAATTTCAAGGCGTTTCGAGTCCGTACGATCAAACGACAAGTCCGATCGCTACGAAACTTGAAACATTATTATAATTTCCCGTTACGGATCCGATGAAACTGGTTTCGTCGAAATCCGAGTCCGTGACAAAAATGGCTATTTTTAATATTTATTAAATAAATTAAAATAAATCATAAAATCCAAATTTTCTTTCAACTTTAAATATTGGCCAAATCTTATTACTTATGTAATTCAATCAATTTCAAATGATTTAACAAGCTTGGATATGAATTAAAATTTATAAGTATCAATTTGTAGTGTTGATTCCTCCGCTTCCTCAAATTTAGGAATCATAAATAAATTTCTCAAAACCATATATTAGATCTCATACTCTTATACTCTCAATTTAAATCCAAAACAAAGATGCTCTTTAACATGTCTCTGTTTTCACTTCAATATCCGCAAATTCCTTTTTAATTCAATAACGTACAATTTAACGTTAAATTCCCTTTATTTATGCAATAAATGCAATTATTGAATCTAATACTCAATTTATTAAATAAACTTTAATTTCATCTTTATATTCACAAATCATCATATTATGAAGACATTTACGTTCTTCCCCAATGATTACTTAAATTTATTTAACGCAGCACTTAATCTACACCTATTGCGATGTTTCAAATTTACTTGAATGAACAATTTCTTTACTCAAAATAGTTGTTGTAAACTCTTAATTCCACATTTATAAGTGTATTATTATTTTCACTCAAATATTATACATATATATAGAGTATTGGGTTTTTATTTAATCATCATTTATCATATATATTAATTAATTAAATTCAATATTTAAGTCTGACTAAATTTATTTCCCAAATACACATTTACCTTTCTCAACCAATAAATATAACCAATCAAATTCTCATTTTATTGAACCTTGGTCAATTCCACACGTTAATTTTACTTAAAGTCTCAATTAATTAATTTACCTCGGTTTCATTACCTTATTACCTTATATGCATAATTGACATTGTTATATCTTCCATTACATCAATAATTTACCATTTCATCTTACCATTTATTTACGTATCCTTTTATTGCACTGATTGAAATAAATTCACTTATTAAATTCCCAATTCCACCCTTCTTTTCAAACCAAGTATCATGCTATGATAATATTTTACGTTGGTTACACAAAAAAAATCAACTTTTTATCGTTATCAATTAAACATACATTAATTGCACAAATTAAAGGAATTAATTGCCATTTATCCAATTAAATTTTTCATACATCAATCTATTTCATCTAAATCCTTACCTATGAATATTGCAACCTTTAATTCCATTAAATACCAATTAACCCAAATTATTTCATTTATTCTAAGTCATATCACTAAAATAATTCATCATAATAAACTTAAAATCTATACGTTTATTGATTTATTTCTATTTGTCTTATGTTAAATTCTAAATTTAGTAAGACAACCTAAAGTACTCCATTCAATCGACAGTCCCTTTCAATTGTTAATACGTACTTAAATTTCTACAGTTGCCTTCCATCTGCACTTCCGTTACTATGATAAAAATTAGTAACGTTTATGCCATCAATCCATCATAATTACTTACCCTTAATTGAGTTTGATCTCCAAATAAATTTGCTGACCCTTAATTAGACAATTTATAAAAGTTTGTCATCATACCTATAGTTCTACGCTTATGCTATGTCTTAAATTTCAATAAATTTATAAATTTTGAGATGTTCATTAGGGTTTACAAATTTATTGACTTGCAATAACAGGGTTTCTTAATCTATTCAATTTATCGTTCACAATCTTTTATTGCATTAAATTGGTTTAATATTCCCATATTAAATTTTATGTCCAGGTAAGAATTTTTCTTTCTTTCTCTACTAAATTCATTTGAATTTTATTCAAATGTCTTTAAATAGGTTTCTAAGTCACTCCTATATAATTTATTCTAGTCTTCATTTTAATATTTATCTACCACCTTTATTCTTTCAACTACAATAAATTACAAAAATCCTATTAAACAACAATTTTAAATGGTCGAACTTTACGGGTCGTTACAATCTTGGTCGTTACAATTGGTATCAGAGCTCTGGTTTTAGGCAAAACTTTGCATATATAGTAAATTTAATTATAGAATCTCCTTCGTTTGAGCTTGAATCTTTTCCTCTTTGACTCGATTACCTTTGAAGTTTGGAACCCTCCCATTCATTCTGAAACCCGTTCTTGACTCTCCCTATTCATACTTTCTTGATTCTGGAGTATCCCATAGCTCCACTATATGATTTGTAAAGGGAGTGAAAACTCCTTTACAACAGACATTGATTCAACGAAGATTTCTATGTCCTCGGTTTAGATGCTGCTATCTCTTGCTATGCCTAAATTCTATCTCTTGCGATCGAATATCGATTTGCCTCGAAATTCTGCATCGATCTTATTCTTGAAGTTATGGTTGACCCGGTTAAGGTTGCCCGCGATTGTATAAGTCTATCCACCTCTTCTCTTTTTTTATTTAATTACATTATCTTCATTTCGAGCCTATCTTCTAGTTAGAATTATTTTTTAGAGTCCCCTTGTATCTAAATCTCTATCCTTGCTTTGAAATCTATTCTTGTATCATCGAGTAAGGGAGTGCATTTCTAATTAATATAAATGTTTTATGTTTTGTTATTTGAGTTGTTAAGTATGAATTTTGGGTTTCAATCGATTCGTCTGATCAAAACTATCGATAGAAATTTTCAAAACACTTCAATCGAACAAAACTGACACAATAATGTTTTCAAAATTGGTAAATTGAAATAATTTTGTGTATGATTATATTTTATATATATAGGTATAATTTCTTGAAAATGAATAGTTAAACGGATTGGTTGTTAGAAATGATAATATTTGATTATCATTTATTGTTTTATAAACCATTGATTATTGCAACATAACTAAATAATTGAAATTATAAAACATAGGAAAATTTTGATTTGGAATTGAAATGAATTTAAATTAAGAATTTTAAATTTTAAATTTTTGGTATTTTCAAAAAAAAAAATTTGGGTTTTAAAGTTTGGAATATATTATTTGAAAGTATTTTCGAATAGAAATTGTTTCAAAAGGAATCAAGTCTGTACTCTCTTCATTTGTCATTGAAAAATAATTTCGGTGATGAGTGCAGCATCATCGACATTCATTTTCGAGTTTCAAAGTGGAGAAATGAGTTAGTAGCTTTGTTACACTTTTGTTTTGGAAAATGGATTTAATTTGAAGTTCTTGAATATGTTTTGATTTATATAATATAAATATGTATATAATTATTTCAAAATAGTTTGAAGTGAAACCGAAAACTTGAATCTTAAGTTTTATATTAAGTAATGGTTTCAATTGTTGAAATAAAGTGAAATTTTTGAATAAGTGGAATATAAAATGACAAATGAAATTGAGGCAAAGCCGAACGGTTTTTATAGTGATTCGTAACACTTATTATTATAACAAATAATAATTACAATAGTTACAGGAGTTTGGCAGATTGCCAGACTACTAATTCGGTTTTTAAAGTGGAGTGGACCGTCCACTAAATACGACAGTTATAGTGGACCGTCCACTTTATCTTTTCTATATTACAATACTGGAGCTAGCTAAAATACTAGACTACTCAAACTATCACTACGCAGGGCGAACAACAAAATCTGACCATGCTAACAAACATACCATACTCCTAACCAAACATTACATAGTTCCATTCCATATCCCCAACAAGGTAGCAAAAGAGTGATAGCACAGATACTGAGGAATTATTTCACTGACTTGAGCGCACATACAGAATGAAGCACAAAAGCATACACTCAAACCAAATTAACAAGCTTCCAGGACAGCAAGGGAGTTGGAAGAAGATAACAAAGAAGCTTCAATAGATTAGAACACTACCACAATAAGCTTCCAAGTGCTAATTACATCGTCAGAACAAAAAGCCTGACATTGTCATACCAGCAAAAGCTGGCAAGAATTCCTCGAGTGAACCTAAAGAGACCTTCAACATCCAAAGCTACACCTGCGTATGATAAATATGAAGAAACAACAGCAGCTAGGCACTTGCTAAAACACCTATCTCAAGCAATTAGTAACCAACAAATCAGATAAAACAAAGGCGTGGCACACCATGGGTAACAACAGACTGTCGTACAGTTGCAAACACCAACCTAGAAGAATATAACCTCAAAGAAGGGAAAGACCAGCATCGATGAACGATCTAACCCTTGCCATTCACTCTAAGAGCAGGATCGGGTCTGCTTTCAGCTACCATTCTTTGCAGAGATAAATCAAGGTCAGGCTTGTTAGTGGCTCAAGAGCATCGCCATGGCAACACGTATTGATAATCTGACAAGCTAGGAGTTTGGAAGCAGGCCAGAGAAGAGCGTAGCAGAGGCTGAGAACCATCTTAGAGCATGAAAGGACACCAGATCTAAGAGGTGTAGACAATGAGGCGAAATCGGAACGACATATCTATCGTACATCTATACCCATCAAAAAGACCGAAGCTTTCATTTGAAAATAGACGGCTCAAGAGCATCGAGCGCCAAAAAATTGCACACAGCTCCAGATCTAGAGAAAAAAATGAAAAGATGTTCTAAGATGGAGACATCGAGCTTAGGTTCAAACATGGAAGAAAGCAAGGAAGGGGAAGAAACAAAAAGCGAAGAGACGAAGTGAGTGAAAGGAAAAGAGGTGAGAGTAGAACAAAGTAGAAAAAAGAGCAGAAATAAAGACGGCGGAAAGAAAAGGGGAAACCCTTGTCCCCATGGCAAACCAAAGCTCGATGTTTTTGACCCATAGAAACATGACAAATGAAATTTAACCAACTAGAAATAGTAGAATTTGAATAAAAACTTATTTGTATAATACTAAATTGCATTCGAATATATAATTTGCCTCAAATATTCCAAAAGTTAAAAGTTAGGGTATAATTAAAGGTTGTACAAGAAGAAAACTTATGTAATAAATTGTTCAAACTATAAGCTAGCTTAATATAAATGTTGTAGATAGAAGGAATATTTGTATAATATTTAATTACACACTGAAACATTAATATAACTTACCTAGAAATAGTTAAATGTGAATTGGTAATCGAATAATATACAAAAATAAATGTGAGGAATAGTATATCAAAATGATATTTTGTTAAGGAAATTTATGAATAATAATTGAACAATGAATTGAACAATAAAAAGAGAATTAATTGGTTGAATAATATATGGTTATAATATGTTTACTACACTTAATATATGTGAAAAAACATGTTAAGTGAAATAAATTTAATAAATAAAGGAGAATGCTGGTTAAGAGAAAAAAATATAGAATTAAGGTTAATTGAAAGTGAGTTTTTGTGGAATCAACTTAGGTGAAGATAAATGGATAATATAAATGAGTTAATTTAAAAAAATGAATTTGTTTGAAAGGAATGTTGATAAAATGAAAGAAAATCAATTTTAAATTGAATGACTATTTATTAGTTGAATAAAATGGATTAAACCAAATTGTTGAACATTGATTTATCTAAAGTTGAAATCTATAAGGTCTTGAATAGTTGAAGTTGAATGTTGAGGTGTAATTACTATGGTTGATCAATAGATTTAATAGATGAGTAAGATAAAACAAATTTTGTTGTGAAAACTATGAAATAAATGTAAATCAATTGAATGAAAATATATGAAAATGAAACCAACTGAATGTGCACACAATAAATTCGATTGATTAAATAAAATGAATTGGAATCAATCAATTCAATATAAACAAATTTTAAAATCAGCGTAGTTTATATGGTTTTAAGTTAATTGTTTTATTTGGTATTTCAATCTACTTTTCTTTCTAATTGTTTCTATTCTCCTACTTCGTTCCTTTTCGGGGACGAAAAGTTTTAAGTGGGGGAGAGTGTAACGACCCGTAAATTTTAATGGTTTTAATAATGTAATTAACTAATTTTTTTGTGAAATTTTAAATAATTGAATTTGGAAAAATTGATAATTGGAATACGTCCACTTAAATATAGAAAATGGTAAATTTCCATTAGATGATATGGAAGTTTATTTTATTATGAAATTTTATTTGAATTTAAATCAGTCAATATTTGATGATAATAAAATAGTTTCTCAAACATGAATGTAATAAATTTGTAAATCATCTTCTGAGTAGGACGCCATATTTCGTTTCGTCAAATTTGGACTATTATTGTTCCGTTTATCTTATATTCGTCAAATTTGGACTATTATTGTTCCGTTTATCTTATTTTCAGCAAATTAGCAGCATTTCTGATACCAATGTCGATTTTTGATCGAATGATTGTGCCGCTGATATCTGTATACCATTTTGATCGTTTCATCGTGATGATCACCGTGGTATATTTATTTCTGTGGTATATTTATTTCTGTATTTTGCGATCCGGAACACGACGGAAACGAACTAAACAGATGTCGTATCGGTACCGTATCCGTGACATTTTGTTTTCTTTGCCTTTCAAACTCTAGCGCTGTCATCTAAGCAACAATTAATTGCTTTAAATTATTTACCTGAGTTCAGCGGAAGTGGCCGTTGCCAGTACATCAATTTTTGGTATATATCCATCAGCCTTCTACTTTTGCTCCACTATCTCGTGAGAAGTACATTTATTTTTTTTCCTCCTTTTCTCTTTCCTCCTTTTGCTCTCCCTTTCTTTCTTCCCTACTCCTGCTTCTGTTCATTTTCCTTTCCATTTGCAATCCTCCCTTTCTCTGCAGAAACTTGCCTCCCCACCTTCTATTTTCCTGCACTTGTTCAATTTTTTGTTCCATGGCCTCATCCCCTCTTCCATGCAAATCCAGTCACGCTCGAGTAAACTCACCCATTACCCTGCAGCGAAGCTTCACCGTGCAGCAAATCCCGCCTCTACCACCATTCCAGACCGCAGCCTCCACCATGAACCGCCTTCCATCATCCTCCCCAAGACCATCCACGTCTCGACCTCCACCTTGTTAGCAACGAACCCAAGTCCGCCTAAACCTGCACCACTTTCGAGTTACACACCCAGCACCTTGCCAAGCCCAAGCCTTACTCGCCCATCCCCGACCCTCTGCCATTTACTCACGTCCGTCACCCTGTCGCCGTACTTTCCACCTCCACACCAACGTCCTCCGCTACACGCGACTTCGCCACTGTCCCGACTAGAGATCCGCCTAAAACGTCACCGCAGACTTACCCATCTTCTCCAATGCAAACATAACCACTCTCGGCTTCCTCTAGCACCCATCTCCCCTAGCCCATGCCGCAAAACCGCGCCTTCGACCTATTTTTCTTGTCGTGCTCGACTTCCTTTTTTATTCTGAGGTATATTTTATATTATGATGGTTATATATTAACAATATATATTTCTGTCTACTGGTATATTTTATGACTTATGTATTAAATGTTGATAAGCATAGGTTTATTGAGTTATATTTATGTAAATAATGATTTTTATATATACAGTGGTATGTTCTACTTTATATAATAAAGGTTAGTATACGTATACTTTATAGGTAGCTGTTATGTATATGTATGTATGTATGTTTTCGATTCTATATAATATGGTCGCAGCCTATATATTAGTCTATATCAAGTTTATTTAACTATAGATCTTTTTATATACATTTTTTCTGTGTTCACTTTATTTTAATAGCAGTGAAGAACTATATTTCATACACTGCAAAATATATATTATAGTATGCGAGCCTATATATTGTATGTTTTAAATCTATGTGTATAACAGAAAGTGTATCATGTGGTTCTATGTTAAAATATATAATATAATAAGTAAACAATATTAGTGTTCTATATACAATTATATAGTAGCTGTACTACTATCGTTTAAAATGTATATATATAATTAGGGATGTTAGTTTATTATATATAACACAGAGGCGTATACAAGTAAATATTAATATATGTTAAAGTATATATGTTCACAGTTATATATATGGTATGGTGTATTTATTTAAGTGTACATAAGTTATAAGTCAGTAATATATATGTCATGGATTTTAAAGCATGTATTACAGTATAGATATAGTTTCAGTACAGCACTATATATATATATATATATATATATATATATATATATATATATATATATATATATATTTGTCTGTTTTGTAAGCTATTTTGTTTACATAGGTTATGATAATACATTTTGGAACTGTTTGTATAATGGTAAAGTAAGTGTATGTTATATATATAGTTATAGTGATAGTTTATATATTAGTTTCTTTTTTTAGTATATATATATGTTACGTTGAGTTTATGAATACCGATTTTTTTATTAAATATTATTTTAAATATAATATATAGTGTTTATATATATGCATACCAGTTTAAAACTTTTTGTTTGTTTGTTGATTTTATAAGCTATATAAATATATTTGTTAAACCGTTAAGTTTTAATACACGAATTCAAAAATCTATTGTTATATATATGTTTGACTTTAATATTTGAGTTTTAATTTAAACAATGGTTTTTGAAACACATGTATCTATATACTTAACTTATTATGTGCTTGAAAATTTGAATATGATTTTGTGTGTATATATAATTATATATGTTATATCTAGATAAGTTCACTTATTTCAATTATCTTCATCGATCCAGTTCTGATTTGATTTCGTCTATTCCTATATATCAACTTTGTTCGTCGGATTCGTGCCAATCTAGCTTTGCTTTAGAATTCGTACTTGGATTCATAACCCATTTCATTGTCAAACTTCTCTAGCCTCTAAAGGTGAGAAATCACTCACGATTAACATTCTTATATTTATTAAATTTAATTTCAATTGAAACGACAATTGAAAAATACCGTCGTTAGTTATTTACATTGCTATATATAAGTTATCTGTTCACCTATGACGTATGACACCATTATCTATTATTTATATTGATGATGTATGCCTGTTATATTATTTTCATATGTGTTATCACTTTGCAAGTTCCCTGTTAGTATAGATTCCCTATGTGTTGAAATGTTACATACCCAAACGATCTTGTAGAATAAGGGAAAATCGTTATGGGTTGAAATGATAATCCCAAGCGATTTTCATTTGAATTGAATTTGGGATTGTGGGTTGAAAAAATATATACCTGTAGATATTTAAATTGCAAATTGAAATGATAAATATCCGTATCACTTGACAATAGCATAGAAAATTATATACAGACACCGTAGGTATGTGTGTGTGTGTGTGTGTGTGTGTGTGTATTGAAATTATTTTCAAGGTTTTGAAAATAAATATATGTGGTTTTAATAAATTTTGAATTTAAGATATTATATTTTCAATACATATTTCATAATAATTTTAATAAGTTAAGTTGGAAAGAGAAATAGAAATTAATTTGAAATCTATTTGAATTTTACTTAAATAAAACCGATCTGAAACTTATTAAATTTGAGATTTTAAAGATATGATTTATAACTCGATTTTGATTTAAAGTGATTAAATGAATATCTCAAGTCAATAAGTTAAGGGAATATTTAGTTTATATGAAAAGGGTAATTTATGGTTTTATTTAAATGATATTGGATTGACTAAGTGAATTTTTCAATATTAAATAATGGAAAGTTGAATTTGAAATATAAATGAGTGTAAGCTTTGAAATCTATTGAAATTGAAATGGTTTAAATTGTAGTTTATATACGTATTTGAAATCGATATTGTAACAGCCCAGTATTTTCAACCATTCACATCCGCGAATGTCGGACTTGAATTGCTCAAAATACCGCGTTGTAAATAAAATTTGGCAAATCTCAGAATATGCGGTAAATAAAAATCACAGATCACAGACACAGAGTAATAATAGTGCGTGGAAGTAAAAGAAATAGTAGTTCATGACCTTGATCAGAAGACTGCGAGACTGATCTCAAATACAAATGAGTCTCAAATACATAAGCAACCGACAAGTCTGAACATAAATGACCGGAATAATCTGAAATAACTGAAAGCTGGATAGGTATATCTTCAAACAAAGCTCCAATCTCCAAAGGTGAGGCACAAGTGCTGTGACATGCAGTTCGACCCACGCATAAAGCAAAACACAAAACACACGAGTCTAGATTAACATTCTTATACTAGTAAATCAACTCAAGTGAAATATCAAGTGAAATCCAAAATAACTCAAAAAATGTTTGGGATTCCCATCCTCTAAGGATCCATTAAACTATCTACATACATAGTACAATACGCTATATATATAATGTCTACAGTGAAGTAAACTATTAAAATAGCGTTGAGGCGTTACCCATATTCCCCTTAACATATTTTATATAAATGTCATAGTCTATACAGTTGTAACGACCCTGACTCGACCTTCGAAAATCGGCACTGAATACATCACCTATATTCAAATGCTGCAGATTCAAACGCCGAATCTGGTTCACTAGAAATTATAACACATTAAGTATAACAGCATGAAGAAAAAAGAATAATACCATTGATATACAGTATTTGATACAAATGACTATCAATATATCAAAGATAGATACAAGACAATAATAGAGACAATAGCAGCGGAAAGACAATGTCTTCAATGCCAAACTCCAAAAAACTCCATCTCCAATCCAAAGCTATCTTGAACCCCCATCAAGTTGAACTTGAGCAAGGTCAGTCATCCAAAGACTGAAGAAGACTATCGAATCTACATCATTATCTGAAAATCCCAATTCTAGACTGCCCGTGTGGAAAATTATGGGCATCCAGAGTTTAGGAAGGGAACAATAAACTCCAGCTCAGTCGTGAGACTGGTATGAGAAAACAAAAACAGCTTATCTTTATCAAAAACAAAAAAATATTTTAAAGAAATTCGCAATGCATTTTGGAAAATGAAACTACCATAAGGCCTCCCACCGCACACACAATGCAAACGTAGAATTGGAGGATATTTCTCCTTATGATAGTCAAACATGCTTAATACGCAAAAGTAATTTGATATTATTATTAGTGCATAGTGCCGAAAACCTTTCAAAAGTATAATATTAATCTTAGCCAGTATAGGCATTTCGCACCTATGCCTACTATAGCTATCATGTTCAATAGCAGGTTACCGCCACATTCCATGGCAGGTTATACAACTAAAACCGTACATGGCACGTATTGTTTCTTTGGATTTTCCAACAAATGGTCAGGATAAGGAACTTCCTACTGCCACATGGGTATGCCTCTTGAGGTACGTCCCGAGAACCTACCCAGCTCTCTACCAACACAAGGCCGGGTTACCTCTGTAACTAGGTAACTACTACTCGAGCATGCCATCCTTCGGTCGTTTGCGACCTTTATCCGAGGTACCTCTACACCAACAACCACAAAGCAATCATACAATAATAGATTTGCAGTGACCACATGAGATAAGTATCTAGGCTCCATACCATGATACCGTCCTTTTCTAGAAAGGAATGACACACCCTAAAAGGCGAGACCCTCATAACCTTGCTGCATCTTTCCTGTTTCAACCATTTCCAAGGTGTGAGGTCCTGATACAGTCTCGTCCACAAAGCTACGCTTTACACAAAAGCCATACTTTGATCAACAGTTGATCAACAAATGATCAACAACACACAGCAGCACTCAGCATGTCACACTACCAAGTTGGGAGTATATCACTGATAACCTTCAACTACATAACCTCTGAGCTCATACGTCTCAAAGAAGGGTGTTAAGCTAAGAGAATAAATTATCCGCCACCAACAGAAATGTATTTGAAAGAAATCTGTTTTATATCTGAAAGTGTAATGTCAGACATACAACCATACAAGTTTATTTCGGGTTCGAACAGAACCGAAGACACTTCATCCAATAATGGAAGAAGCCCTTGCAATCCGAGTATCCACAATCCCGATCGGACTCCCCATCACATATGGAGATCTCTATACCGGAGCAAATCAGTGCAGAGTCATTCGACAGGTTATCCTATCATTCTTGAAGACACCCGGTCTTCACCACCATCTTCAAATGCTATCCATAACGTCGTATCAGTATTCGGAATGGGTTATATGACACAAATTCCTCTCCCGGCTAAACCGAACAGTAAGCACAATATTTAAAAACATATGGATATTGGGATCTCAGTTAAGTCATAACTTGTTACGCAAAATTTTTCTTTCAAATGGTTTAAAATAAATTACCATTTTAATTTTTTTTAAAAGATTCACTTCACAAAGTTCACCAGTTTTCCACAAAGATTCATTCATATTCTTAAAAACAATTTCCCTTTCAAATTGGATTAATTCATCCAATATTTAAATCAAAGACTCAATTAATAGCTTTCAAAACCATTTCCAAAGATTCATTCACAATTTTCAAAACAATTCCCATTCCAGACATTTTATATAAAAGATACACCATTAAAATCCTCTTCAATTTCAAAACAAGGTTCAACCATCGTTCACAAAGATTCATTCATAGCTTTCAAAACAATTTCAATTCAAACTTGAAATCTTTCAATACAAATTGGAAATCCTTTCTTTATATGAAAGCTATTACTATTTGAAGACAAATAGTTTTTGTTTCAGAAAAATCCGATTAAATTTATACAAGTTAAAGCCCTTGAGTTAAATTCAAATTCTCAAAACAGTACTTTTAAAATGTTTTAAAACCCATATAAACACATTTATAACTTGTATACCTTTTCAAACCATAATTTCAAAATATAGAATTTAATTTCAAATCTTGAATTTAAATTCAATATTAAATTATTTAAATTTTAAAACTTTATCAGGACATTCAAAATAACTTTTATCTTTAAAACACCTTTTCAAAAGCTTTTCACTTTTAACCCAATTCCATTTCCAAAACTATTCTGGATTCAAAATTCAACTTTAAAACCATTTCAAAATATCCGTGACTTAACCGATTTCCTCGTGAAATCCATATTTATATGTGTATAGTGTGGTCCAGGGATTTTACATAATATTGCAACATCATCAATCATCACAAGTTCAATCATATCAATATCGATAAGCGGTATAATCTATAACGCTTATCTTCCATTTATAGATTCACAGATAAATAATATACATTCATCACAGATAATAAATTACATTCATCACAGCTTGAGTTAAAACAATTCAAATCACAAAGCATCACACGGTAGAGATATCAAACAATTCACAACATTCAATAGAATACAGTCATCCATACGTAAGACTAATTAATTATCTGATAAATTTAAATCAGATTAATTACTTATAGATAAACTACTAATCCTGGTTAATTAACATTAATAAATTGCAAATCATTTTGATTAATTATTCTTTAACCATTTATTAATTAACCATTAATAATACATTAATTAAACTTTAATTATATTTAATCAACCTTTAATCCTTAAATAATTAACCTTTAATTATTTAAATCACCATTTAATTAATTATCTTTAATTAATTAATTAACCCTTAATTAATTAATTACCATTAAATTAATTATCCTTAATTAATTACGGTAAGTGATTATCCCTAATCTTAAATTAATTTTAATCACTTGATTAATCCACCTTTAATCATTAATTAATTACTTTTAATTAAGTAATTATCTTTAAGCAATTAATTACCTTTAATTGCTTTGATTAATTAATTTTCATTAATTAATTACATTAATTAATTATCATTACAAATTAATTACCCTTCAATTAAAATTTAATTAACCTTTAAATCATTACATAATTAACCTTTAATTATCCATATTAACTAATTACATTAATTAACCATAAATTATTCACATTAATAAATTATTCTTTAAGTAATTAAGTAAGTAAACCTTTAATTAATTACTTTAATTAATTAATCAATTAATTTCACCTTTAATTATCTACCTTAATTAATTATCATTCCTTAATCACCTTCAATTATCAATTAGCCTTTAATTAATAAATCATTCCTTAATCGCCTTCATTAATTAACCAATTTAATTTAATTGTTCTTTGATTACTTTATAAATCAACCTTTGATCATTAATTATCCTTGATTACTCTCAATAAGTAATTATCTTTAAGTAATTAACTTCCTATAATTACTTGTCATTAATTAAACTTTACTTAATTAATCATCCTTAAATGTAATTACATAAAGTAATTATCCTTAATACCCTTTTATTAATTAAATCAAGTTATTATACTTAACCACCATTAACATATTTAAAAATCATTTTATCTTAATCAATTCATTATTTATTTAAAATAATTAATTAATAAATAATGTCACAAATTGATTAAATTAAAACTTAATTACTTTCAAAATAATTAACTTAAACCTTTGCTAATCCATTTAAATAAAACAATTATTTTAAAAGAATAATTTAAAACATGTTTAACACTTGAATTTATTTTAAAACTTGAAAACTGTTTTTAAACCTCCTCGAGCCATTCCACCATCTGCTTCGAGTTTTACCCAACATCAACCCGAGAAACTCCCTTCTATATTTTTTTTTCTTGTTCTTAAATTTTTAAAACCTGGTTCATGAAGGAAAAAACCCGATGCTTTACTCGATCCAAACCCTCGATTTCATGAGCACGACTTCGAGTTAAACTTCTTCTTCCCCGACCTTGATTCAACCAGTCACGAACATCAACTCGTGCATGTGCACAACCGCCATGATCACCTCCGGCCAACACACCGACCATGAACACGTCATCATTGTTCAACTCAGACCTTCCAGGTCCCTGAATCAATGACGAAAATGAAATCGCGTATATACAAACCCAAACTGGAATACACCCAGACCTACAAAATCGACCGCCACCGACCATCGCGGCAACCTGGAACCACGCCACTCCACCCAAAGACGCGTCGGTCATCTACTCTTAATCTCCTCCTGGTCCGATCTCCTTTAATTCACTATCGATGATTAATTTGGCCTATAAATCTTGACGAACCAACATTCCCAAAACCCTATAACCAGCCGTAACGTTGACGACGATGATTAGAAAAATCTAATCCCATTTTTCCCCATACCTGCATCCTCCCAGTTACCTTCACCATTAATCCCGAGGCTCAATTCAAACTTGATCGTCGAAGATTTGCCATTTTTCAGTTTCTGTTCAACCCATGAATTCTCCACGAATTCATGTTTAAAAATTATAATATTATCACTAGAATTCAGCATTTTCAAGAACGAATCCATGTATGTAATTGAAACATGAATTCATGAAATTAGATTTTCTGACTTAAATTAATTTTTACTGTAAAATCCAAATTTCAAGATATTAATTCAATATTTCCACCTAAATTTATTTGTTTTAAAAATGATATTATACACCTACAAACATTTTTTTCATTCAGAGATTTAATCCTAAAAAGATCTACGTGGGATGAACTTTGATTTTAAAATAGGTTTTAGACCTGTAACCTCTAAACAGATATGCACATTATTTATTCCCTTACACATATAGGCATGCAAGGATATTCGAGATCATGTCTCAATGATTTTTTTCTAGATATAACCGGTTCAAAAATTTATAAAAAAGGGAGTTTGCTCACCATTCCTGGAAGAAGGCAGATTTAAATCTGGAACTAGAAATTGATTTCCTGGAGTTTGATCTTGGAACTGAGGTTGATACTTTCTTTAAGCTTTACAGGTTGTAGATTGTTAAAGATTTGTTTTTACTTGAAAATGGACTGGCTTTGCTTTGATTCCAGATTGAAGATTGAAATATGGTTTTCCAGATTTGTTTCCAGGCCTTGAGAAAATTTGTGAGGACTTGCATATCAAAGATGATCAGATCTTTGATCTGAGATTGTTGAATTTGCATCTAACACTTGATGTTTATAAGTTAAATCTGATCTGGTTTAGATTTCTTTTGAATTTTCTTTACAAAGGTTTTCCAGATTGAAGTTTTAGCTTCAGGTTTTCATTTTTTTTATTATGAGGATCTGTTGAACTTGAAATCTTTGTTTCAGGTTTTAGTTTTGAATCGTTTCATTTGTTTCCAGGTTTGTTTTGAGAAGATCTGAGAAAACAAAAGGATTTTCACCTATACATATTTTATAAAATAAATAGTAAAATTTGTTGCCACTTGTTAAAATACGTTAACACTTTTCTATACCTATTTTGGTTTTTCTTACAAATGTCTTTTGTAAGCTAAATTGTGTTTAAATCCTTACTTTAATTAACTTTGAAATTATGGTTTAAACCCTTATCTGATTAAATTTACAAATTTTGTTTTTAACCCTTTATGCTATTATAAATTTATGCAATATAATTATATATGTACTATATTTTCAAATCTGTATTTATATATTTGTATTATCTTAAAGAAAAAGAATATTAAACTTATTTCAAACTATTATGCTTTTAATAAATAAACACATATATAATAGTATTTAGTTTTAAACAATTGTTTTTGAAAATCATTTATATCTAATTCAAAATATAACTTTCAAAATAAATATTACATATGTCTCCTAAAATTAGAAAACATATTTCTATTAGTATAAAATTATATAGTTTTCAAATCCAAATTTTATTTATTTATAAGATATTAAACATAGAATTTCATATCCTCAATTAAATTTTAAAATCAATGTCCAAATAAACAGATATCTTATTTAATCTTGGAAAAATTAAATTAAATTAATTTACAATTTTATTCAAAAATTTATTCTAATTACCAATTTAAATTTGATTGAAAATCAGGATCGTTACAGATTCCCTCCCTTAAGAAAAGTTCGTCCCTGAAATTTGCCAGGGAGACAACAAAGAATAGATAGACACATCAACGATAGAGAATCAACTCATCAGATCAAGCTGAATATTCATTCTGCATTTGACTCACCAAATCAGAATATCAACAATATGAGAATAAACTCATTCGATATTTCACAAGATACCCGGGTCACCATATCTACGAAATATACAAGGGTATTGGTTAGTTCGAAGGAATAACTAACCATTCGTAGAATATATCTAGACCCAAACAATAGATGAATGGATTTAATCTTCCACATTTCTTAAACACTAGATATGGATTCCAAACTTAGGTCAGAACACCCCAAAGTATATACCAACTTGTCCCTCTTCGGACTTTGATCCACACAAGAAACAAAATTTTCTAATTGGTTTTGACTGAAATCATTTTATTGATACAATTCAATTGTAACTTCATCTTTTTTTAACCAATTTATTTTAGTTTTAAAATTTCAAATTCATTAGAGTTAAAAACGAAAAGATGATAAGAATCCGATAAAGAGAAGATGAAATAGAAACTTATCTATAACGATCCGTAGGGTCATCACCACACCGAAGCCTCTTCTCGGAGCTGCCACAAAGATATCAAAGAATTGAACCTGGATTAAAGGATTTTGAGAAGAAAAGTTGTTTCCGTTGTTGCAGGGATTGACCATTTGTAGTGGTACTTCCCTGTCCCCTATCTCGTCCTCATCTTGCACTCATACTCACTATCAGTGGACAGTAAGAGAATTTACTGAGGCATACGGACGGATATCTTAAGGATATACTCATTCTAAGGTATATTTCACCCTATCTCTAATGAGTTACCTAATGTGTTATACTCCTGAGCTAAAGTACAACCTTTAGCCATGATACCAATTGTAACAATCCTGACTCAACCTTCGAAAATCGGCACCAAATACATCACCTATATTCAAATTTCGCAGATTCTAAATCCAAATCTAGTTCGTCGGAGCTTATAACACATTAAGTATAACAATACAGTGGAAGAAAAATGAATAATATCATTGACATACAGTATCTGATACAACAATTTGATACAAATGACTATCAGTATATCAGAGATAGATACAAGACAATAACAGAGACAATAGCAACGGAAAGAAAATGTCTTCAATGCCAAACTCCAAAAAACTCCATATCCAATCTAAAGCTAGCTCGAACCCCCATCAAGTTGAACTTGAGCAAGATCAGTCATCCAAAAACTGAAGAAGACTATCGAATCTACATCTATTATCTGAAAATCCCAACTCTAGACTGCCCGTGTGGAAAATTGTGGGCACCCAGAGTTTAGGAAGGGAACAATAAACTTCAGGTCAGTCATGGGACTAGTATGAGAAAAAAAAATAGTTTATCTTTATCAAAAGCAAAACAAAATATTTTAAAGAAATTAGCAATGCATTTTGGAAAATGAAACTAACATAAGGCCTCCCACCGCACACACAATGCAAACGCAGAATTGGAGAAGATTTCACCTTATGATAGTCAAACATGCTTGATATGCAAAAGTCATTTGATATTACTATTAGTGTATAATGCAGAAAACCTTTCGAAAGTATAATATAAATCTTAGCCAGCATAGGCATTTCAACTTATTCCTACTATGGCTACCATGTTCAATAGCAGGTTACCGCCACATTCCATGGCAGGTTATACAACTAAAACCGTACAGGGCGCGTATTGTTTCTTTGGATTTTCCAACAAATGGTCAGGCTAAGGAACTTCCTACTACCACACGGGTACGCCTCTGGAGGGACGTCCTAAGAACCTACCTGGCTCTCTACCAACACAAGGCCGGGTTACCTCCATAACTCGGTAACTACCACTCGAGCATGCCATCCCCTAGTCGTTTGCGACCTTTATCCGAGGTACCTCTAAACCAACAACCACAAAGCAATCACAAAGTAATAGATTTGCAGTGACCACATGAGTTAAGTATCTGGGCTCCATACCATGATACCACCATTTTCCAGAAGGGAATGACACAACTTAAAGGCGCGACCCTCATAACCTTGCTGCATCTTTCCTGTTTCGACCATTTTCGAGGTGTAAGGTCCTAATGCAGTCTCGTCCACAAAGCTACGCTTTATACAAAAGCCATGCTTTGATCAACAATTGATCAATAAATGATCAACAACACACAGCAGCACTCAGCACGTCACACTACCAAATTGAGAGTATATCACTGATAACCTTCAACTACATAACCTCTGAGCTCGTACGTTTCAGAGAAGGGTGTTAAGCTAAGAGAATAAATTCTTCGCCACCAATAGAAATGTATTTGAAAGAAATCTATTTTATATCCCAAAGTGTAATGTCAGACATACAACCATAAAAGTCTGTTCCGGGTTCGAACAGAACCGAAGGCACTTCGTCCAATAAAGGAAGAAGTCCTTGCAATCCGGGTATCCACAATCTCGATCGGACTCCCCATCACATATGGAGATCTCTATACCGGAGCAACTTAGTGCAGAGTCATTCGACAGGTTATCCTATCGTTCTCGAAGACACCCGGTCTTCACCACCGTCTTCAAATGCTATTCATAACGTCGTATCACTATTCGGAATGGGTTATATGACACAAAGTCCTCTCCCGGCTAAACCGAATAGTGAGTTCAATATTTAAAAACATATGGATAGTGGGATCTCAGTTAAGTCATAACTTATTACCCAAATTTTTTCTTTCAAATGGTCTAAAACAGATTACCATTTTAATTTTTTTTAAAGATTCACTTCACAAAGTTCACTAGTTTTCCACAAATATTCATTCATATTCTTTCAAAATAATTTCCCTTTCAAATTGGATTAATTCATCCAATCATTAAATCAAAGACTCAATTTATAGATTTCAAAACCATTTCCAAAGATTCATTCACAATTTTCAAAACAATTCCCATTCTAGACCTTTTATATAAAAGATACACCATTAAAATCCTCTTCAATTTCAAAACAAGGTTCAACCATCGTTCACAAAGATTCATTCATAGCTTTCAAAACAATTTCAATTCAAATTTGAAATCTTTCAACACAAATTGGAAATCCTTTCTTTATATGAAAGCTATTATTATTTGAAGACAAATAGTTTTCGTTTTGGAAAAATCCGATTACATTTATACAAGTTAAAGCCCTTGAGATAAATTCAAATTCTCAAAATAGTACTTTTAAAATGTTTTAAAACCCATATAAACACATTTATAACTTGTATACCTTTTTAAACCATATTTTCAAAATATAGAATTTAATTTCTAATCTTGAATTTAAATTCAATATCAAATTATTTAAATTTCAAAACTTTATCAGGTCATTCAAAATAGCTTTTATCTTTAAAACACCTTTTCAAAAGCTTTTCACTTTTAACCCAATTCCATATCCAAAACTATTTTGGATTCAAAATTCAACTTTAAAACCATTTCAAAATATCTGTGACTTAACCGATTTGTTCGTGAAATCCATATTTGTATGTGTATAGTGTGGTCTAGGGGTTTTACACAATTGTGCAACATCATCAAGCATCACAGGTTCAATCATATCAATATCGATAAGCGGTATAATATATAACGCTTATCTTCCATTCACAGATTCACAGATAAATAATATACATTCACCACAGATAATAAATTACATTCATCATAGCTTGACTTAAACAATTCAAATCACAAAGAATCATACAGTAGAGATATCAAATAATTCACAACATTCAATAGAATACAGTCATCCATAAGTAAGACTAATTAATTATCTGATAAATTTAAATCAAATTAATTACTTATAGATAAACAACTAATCCTAGTTAATTAACATTAATAAATTACAAATCATTTTGATTAATTATTCTTTAATCATTTGTTAATTAAACATTAATAATAAATTAATTAACCTCTAATTATAATTAATCAACCTTTAATCCTTAAATAATTAACCTTTAATTATTTAATTCACTATTTAATTAATTATCTTTAATTAATTAATTAACCCTTAATTAATTAATTACCATTAAATTAATTATCATTAATTAATTATGATAAGTGATTATCCCTAATATTAAATTAATTTTAATCACTTGATTAATCCACCTTTAGTCATTAATTAATTACTTTTAATTAAGTAATTATCTTTAAGCAATTAATTACCTTTAATCGCTTTCCTTAATTAATTTTCATTAATTAATTACATTAATTAATTATCATTACAAATTAATTACCCTTCAATTACAATTTAATTAACCTTTAAATCATTACTTAATTAACCTTTAATTATCCATCTTAATTAATTACATTAATTAATTAACCATAAATTAATCACATTAACAAATTATTCTTTAAGTAATTAAGTAAACCTTTAATTAATTACTTTAATTAATTAATCAATTAATTATACCTTTAATTATCTACCTTAATTAATTATCATTCCTTAATCACCTTCATTTATCAATTAGCCTTTAATTAATAAATCATTCCTTAATCGCCTTCACTAATTAACCAATTTAATTTAATTGTTCTTTGATTACTTGATAAATCAACCTTTGACCATTAATTATCCTTCATTACTTTCAGTAAGTAATTATCTTTAAGTAATTAACTTCCTTTAATTACTTGTCATTAATTAAACTTACTTAATTAATCATCCTTTAATGTAATTACATAAAGTAATTATCTTTAATACCCTTTTATTAATTAAATCAATTAATTATACTTAACCATCATTAACATATTTAAAAATAATTTTATCTTAAATAATTCATTATTTATTTAAAATAATTAATTAATAAATAATGTCATAAATTAATTAAATTAAAACTTAATTAATTTCAAAATAATTAACTTAAACCTTTGCTAATCCATTTAAATAAAACAATTATTTTTAAAAGAATAATTTAAAACTTGAATTTATATTAAAACTTGAAAACTGTTTCTAAACCTCCCCGAGTCAAACCCGAGGGTTCCCCGAGCCATTCCACCATCTGCTTCGAGTTTTACCCAACATCAACCCGAGCAACTCCCCTTCTATATTTTTTTTCTTGTTCTTAAATTTTTAAAACCTGGTTCATGAACGAAAATAACCCGATGCTTTACCCGAGCCAAACCCACGATTTCATGAGCACGACTTCGAGTTAAACTTCTTCTTCCCCGACCTTGATTCAACCAGTCATGAACATCAACTCATGCACGTGCACAACCGCCTCGATCACCTCCGGCTAACACACTGACCATCAACACGTCATCGTTGATCAACTCAGACCTCCAGATCACCCAGATCCTTGAATCAATGACGAAAATGAAATCGAGTATATACGAACCCAAACTAGAATACAACCAGACCTACAAAATCGATCGCCGATGACCATCCTGGCAACTTGGAACCACGCCGCTCCATCCAAAGACGCGCCAGACTTCCACTCTCAATCTCCCCCTGGTCCGATCTCCTTTAATTTACTATCGATGATGAATTTGGCCTGTAAATCTCGACGAACCAAACATTCCCAAAACCCTATTACCAGTTGTAACGTTGACGACTACGATCAGAAAAATCCAATCCCATTTTTCCCCACACCTGCATCCTCCCAGTTACCTTCACCATTATTCCCGAGGCTCAATTCCACCTAGATCGCCGGAGATTTGCCATTTTTTCAGTTTTTGTTCAACCCATAAATTCTCCACGAATTCATGTTTAAAAATCATAATATTATCACCAAAATTCAGCATTTTCAAGAACGAATCCGTGGTATGTAATTAAAACATGAATTCCCGAAATTAGATTTTTTAACTTAAATTAATTTTTAATGTAAAATCCAAATTTCAAGATATTAATTCAATATTTCCACCTAAATTTATTTTTTTTAAAATGACATTATACACCTACAAACATTTTTTTCATTCAAAGATTTAATCCTAAAAAGATCTAGGTGGGATGAATTTTGATTTTAAAACAGGTTTTAGACTTGTAACCTCTGAACAGACATGCACATCATTTATTCCCATACACATATAGGCATGCAAGGATATTCTAGATCATGTTTCAAAGATTTTTTTTCTTCAGATATAACAGGTTCAAAAATTTATAAAAATGGGAGTTTGCTCACCATTCCTGGAAGAAGGCAGATTTAAATCTAGAACTGGAAATTGATTTCCTAGACTTTGATCTTGGAACTGAGGTTGATACTTGCTTCAAGCTTTACAGGTTGAAGATTGTTAAAGATTTGATTTTAACTTGAAACTGGACTGGCTTTGCTTTAATTCCAGATTGAAGATTGAAATCTGGTTTTCCAGATTTGTTTTCCAGGCTTTGAGAAAATTTGTAAGGACTTGCTTATCAAAGATGATCAGATCTTTGATCTGAGATTGTTGAATTTGCATCTAACACTTGATGTTTATAAGTTAAATCTGATCTGGTTTTGATTTCTTTTGAATTTGCTTTACAAAGGTTTTCTTGATTGAAGTTTTACCTTCATGTTTTGATTTTTTTATTGTGAGGATCCGTTGAACTTGAAATCTTTGTTTCAGGTTTTAGTTTTGAATTGTTTCATTTGTTTCCAGGTTTGTTTTGAGAAGATCTGAGAAAATATAAGGGTTTTCACCTATACATATGTTATAAAATAAAAAGTAAAATTTGTTGCCACTTGTTAAAATACGTTAACACTTGTCTATACATATTTTGATTTTTCTTACATATGTCTTTTGTAGCCTAAATTGTGTTTTAGTCCTTACTTTAATTAACTTTGAAATTATGGTTTAAACCCTTATTTGATTAAATTTACAAATTTTGTTTTTAACCCTTTATGCTATTATAAATTTATGCAATATAATTACATATGTATTATATTTTCAAATCTATATTTATATATTTATATTATCTTAAAGAAAAAGAATATTAAACTTATTTTAACTATTATGTAAATAAACACATATATAATAGTATTTAGTTTTAAACAATTGTTTTTGAAAATCATTTATATCTAATTCAAAATATAACTTTCAAAATAAATATTACATATGTCTCTTAAAATTAGAAAACAAATTTCTATTAGTATAAAATTATATAGTTTTTAAATCCAAATTTTATTTATTTATAAGATATTTAAAATCAATGTCCAAATAAACAGACATCTTATTTAATATTGGAAAAATTAAATTAATTTACAATTTTATTCAAAAATTTATTATAGTCACCAATTTAAATTTGATTAAAAATGGGGATCGTTACAACAGTATTGTAAACTACACCAACTGCTGGGCTATCAGGGAGCACCCCATAGGTACAACACAAATTAACTCATAGAAGGCGCGATAAGGCTTGTGATAAGGCACGCGAGGCAATACCAGCGTAGGATTCTACCATTTGCACTCCCAGAGCGGTGGTAACGCATAGCAGCGACAACCGCCCACCTCATGACACACTCTAAAATAAAAGGTGCACCAATCAAATTACAAAGTAATAAAATGGTATCAAAGAAATGTCTCCGGCCGGAGGAGTGACCTCACTTGGCCCGGTATAGCTGCTGTTTTAGTCACATCAAGCTGACTCGCGGGAGTCTGGTCTACGTTAATACCTCATATAGAATCATTGCCAAATCATCTTACTTTGTTTTGGAACCCCCACCACATACATAGTTATTAAAATAGTTTTTGGTATTGGTAGAGAGTATGACAATATCCGATCCCGGTCTCCTTAACAACCAACGCTTATTTTACACCATGGTCATTTTATTTCAAAATAGTTCATACTTCATCTCGAAATATCTTATACATTTCATAGTCATATCACTTTTGAAATCATATTACTTTCAAAATCTTATCACCTTAAAAATCATCGTTCACTTTAAATCATTTTCATTTCCAATAAACATAATTACGATAGTTTATATATTAAAATGGTTCAAACTAGAATTGGTTTCTTCCAATTTTACAAATCAATTCAAATCAACATTTAGTTCCAAATTCAATTTAAATCAAATCTCACTTCAAATTCTCATTAAACCATTTTAATTTATCAATTTCAAATCCAGACTTGAACCACAAGTTTAAACCATTTCAGTTTCAATAGGTTTTAAAGTTAAATATTCAAACATTTACAATAACTCAATTTGATAAATTTCATTTATATTTCCAAATTCAGCACTTAATTTTTATTTAATTTTGAATTATTTGCTAAATAAATTTTGATAACATTTAAATAAATCTCAAATTACAAATTTAAATAAAACCAACATATTTCAATCATCATTTCATGTGAATTAATTTTACTGATTATAAGAATGTTAATCGTGAGTGAATGCTCACCTTTCGTGGCTAGAGAACAACGATGGTGAAGAAGATGACACATACACACACACGGATGTGGACACGAGCAAAGCAAATCAAAATCTGCTGATATTTCCCAGCAGCGACGAACACAACAACAAATTGGACATCGACGAAGCAAACAAGTGAACCACCAGAATTTGATAGGGACCAAATATACATATATTTAAAATCTATATACATATATTTTAAAACTAATATCCAAACAAAAATCTTTATATTTATAATTCAAAAATCAATATTTATAAAATGCATACAATTCTTTCAAATTTCTTCAAATATATTTTAAACATTTTAAACATAAGTAACCATACACACACACACATGCTTTCCAAAATATTAATATTAACATAAATATAACATATTTTATAAATATATATACATCTTAATATATTGAAAAAACATATATACATTTCAGAATAACAACATTTATTAAAACATATATATTGAAATTAATGTATTTATAAATTATAAAAAAAGTCAATAAATTAAAATCAATATGTAACATACGGACCTATATATACATACAATTACATATAGACTTATATATATATATATATATATATATATAAGATCTTATATAACCTATACAAACTTATATTTTAAAATCTATATATATTTCTAAAGATTAAAATATCCATATATATATATATATATATATATATATTTTAAAACAATACTTAAAGCAATATTTTTATATAAACCTAGAGAAGGATAGCACTGGTTGCTTGCGTGAAGCAAAAATGGAAAAGCAGGTTACCACAAGCAAAAATGTATATGCTTACCCATTTTTTTAAACAAGTAGAGGAGGAAAGGCTGCTCTCAGGCGGGCTTAGATTTTTGAAGGGAGAGGAAAAGAGGGTTTGGTTCTGGAGTTGCTCGGTTTGTGGTGTAAGAATATGATAGGCTATGGCGGAATGGGTTAGGTGGAAAGATTGTCAGGCATGAGGTGAGGGTAGAGGAAGGTTATGGCTTTGGAGGGAAGCGACTGATAGATGCTGCAGTGTGTGCTGCATTTTGGATAGCGGGAGCTCGGAGGTGGCTGGGTCGAAGCCAGAGAGGGCGGAGTTGGTTCGAGCAACATGGAGAGAAGGGTTTGAAGGCGAGCAAATGCATATATCATTTAAGCTTCTTATTATAATTTTTTTATAAATAGAGGAGGCAGCTACAAGGTGAGAAGGGGACGAGTGTGGTGAAGCGGACAGGGTAGATGGTGGGAAGGACTAAGCATGAATAGGAAGAGGACACGAAGGCAGCAGGCAACAAGGAGGAGTAACAAGTTTAAACTATGAGCAAACAAAATAGGAGCAGGTTAAAGTTTTGACAATCAAGGAGGACGCAAGCTTCAAGTTAGAGGGAAGATAGACAAGCAAATCTGAATGAAAATTTTATACATTTTCAAGGCTTGAATTCAGAATAGCAAAAGAAGGTAAGAGGGAATGGAAATACAAGGACGAACTAGAATTATATTTCGAATTTGTGGAAGAGTGGAAGTGAACAGCTGGATTTCAAAAATTATTAATGACAAACAATTGTTTGTTTTCAACCGTTAGATAGATGAAAGGTCATGGGAAACCCAAAAGTCCAAATACGGAACCGATACGACAAATATTTTCGTCGATTTCGCCATGTACCGAACATCGAATCACAGGAATGAATGTACTGTGGAGATAAGCATGACGAGACGAATAGAATGGTACACAGATATCAACGATACGATCAGCTAATCAAAAGTCGATATTCGCTGCCAAAATGCTGTTAAAACGACGAAAATAAGTATAACGGGGATAGAGCAGTCCAAATTTAGCGAAACTAAATATGATGTCTCACTCAAAAAATGATTTACAATTTTATTATATAACAATATTTAGATTATGAAAACATGTTATATTCATTAAATTAACTGATTTTAAATTGAAATTGAAAATTACACAACAAAATGAACTTAAAAATTTTCTAATGAAAATCTGGAATTTGCTACGTTTAAATAGACGTACCTCAAATATCAAAATTTCATTGCTAAATTTTATCATTTAATTCTGAGAATTTTTTTTAGTTAATTACATTGTTTAAACCGTCAAAATTTATGGGTC
The DNA here is from genome assembly GCA_030765085.1 of Allium cepa. Taxonomy (NCBI): domain Eukaryota; kingdom Viridiplantae; phylum Streptophyta; class Magnoliopsida; order Asparagales; family Amaryllidaceae; genus Allium; species Allium cepa. The sequence continues at coordinate 497,836,413 of CM060929.1, forward strand.
GTTAAAGAAATGGTGAGAGCTAAAAGAAGTAACGTACTAAATAAGGAGATACTACAACAAATGACATTGGAAGACAATGTCACTCCATGCTTTAATCCAGAAAATGTGGAACCTAGTCAACCTTCATAACCAGCAAAGCCAAAAATAGTGAGGTCAAAATCAAAGATTTAAAGCAACAAATGGCGGCAATGTAAGAATTACTAGAGAAGGTCCTTTCACAAAAGTCTTCCATAACAACAAGGCTCATTGCATGAGAAGAGGTTGAATCTCCAAGGAGAAATCTAAATACTTTCATGTTTAAAAATATGGACAAAGGAAAATTTGTTATGATCCCATGGAAAAGAGGAATCCAAAAAGTTGGAGCTGTAGTATTCTCTCTAAAATCGCTAGCAGGTAATAAGCTTAAAAGAAATCTCTAGGAAGAATTATTAGAAAGGTCCAAGAACAATCGGGAAGCTCAATCTCATGTAATGAGTACATGCCTTATAAAGGTGATTACGACGATGATGATGCTTACTTGAGAGATAAGGCTATAAAATGGAAAAGTACATGCTTACATCAAAGGAAAGAGGACCCTTGATCCCAGAGTCAACAATAATTTTCGTAAAGCCCCCTTATAGGAAGAATAATGTCTTTCAAATTTGCATCACCCATCAAGGTCCCATCATTAAGGTATAACGGGACTACCGATCCTAATGATTATCTTCTAGCCTTCGAAAGCCAAATGTGCCTTCACAATGCTTCCAGTGTCGTACACTGTAGGCTGTTTCCGACCCCTTTTCAAGGAGCAGCTGCTAAGTGGTATAGACATTATAAGGAGAAAGGCATTTATTCTTGGAAGAAATTATCTTATGAATTCTCAACACAATTAAGTGTGTGCAAGGACCCTGCTATCGTTTTTAGTGTGTTGGCCAGTGTTAAGCAAAGATCGAGTGAGCTGCTTGGTGAATTTTTGAAAAGACTCAACATAGAGGCATTGGAAGGAGAGATAATGACCGATATGGAGAAGTTAATGGTAGTGCATTTAGGATTGATTAAGCAAATCCCCATCTAGAACTAACTTTACATCCATGGATGTAGAGACCTTCATTCACTTCTAAATTGACAAATTCATCCATATGGATGAGATGTATCATGCTGAGGAAAAGTCTTAGACAAAGAAAGAAATAGGAAGATCTAGCTTTGATCCTCCCAATAAGAATCCAATATGGGATGAGAGTAAGAGAGGAAGATGGAAGAAGACCCCAAAATCAAATTAATCGAACCAAGCTCTTATAATTTTGCCACAGCTAAAGAGGGTGGTAACTTCCCAACTTATTACAAGACAAGGAATAACCCCAAGCCAAGAAGGGGAGGAGATTATTGTTCCTATCATAAGGCGAACATACACAAAACAGACAGATGTCATGTTTTTGCTGGAATGATTCAAAATATGATCTGATCTGGGAACTTGAAAGAGTTTGTTAAGGAGAATTAGTAACCTGCTCATCCTGAGGAGAATAATCAGAGGCCTCCAAGTAACACTGCAAATTTCTTAGAAAATGATTCTCAACCAGATTTTATCCCTTCGATCAACCACATAGATTTCATACATAGGGTTTCCCATCTCGTTGGAAGTAGCAAAGGAGCCAAGAAAAGGTATATAGGGCAGGAAAGAGATGGAGTCTTTTGTATTTAGGAGGAGCCACTGCTCATAAATAGCAAATACCAACTTCAAATGCGCAACTTAACAATAACCCCACAAGAGCTGAAAGGGGTTCGTTATAGGCATAATAATCCACTTATGATAACTTCGCAGATTGGGCTCTCTGTAGTAACAAAGATTTTAGTTGATACTGGAAGTGCAGTGAACATCATCTTTAAGCACACTTTCAATCAAATGTGCATCCAAAGGAGAAGCTAGAGCCAAACTTTGAATCAATCTTTGAGTTCAACAATAAAGAGTCTACTCCAATAGGATAAATCAGTTTCCTAGCGCAAATGAGAATTCCACTACTTTCTAGAACTTTTGAAACTCTATTTGTGATAATGGACCATCCTTCCTACTACAATGCTTTCTTTGGGAGACCAGCCCTGGATGAATTAGATGCATTCGTATCATCAAAATATTCGATGGTGAAATTTGTAACTAAAAGTGGATGGGGGATGATACGAGGAGAGCAATATGGCTCTCGAGAACTGATTTTGCTATAGTCAATCGATGCAAAAAAGATAGTACTTATTGTTATGATTCAAAGAAAGGAAAATCAGTCAAAACTAAAATAAAAAAGCCCTTGAATAATGGTTCTCCAAGCAACCATCGAAGGCAAACGAGGAGGCAAAAGCAACCGAGAAAGCCAAAAAATTGTTAAAAAGATTTAACTTTTCTAAGAGGAAAAGAAACCGGAAAGAGGCAAACCTAATAGACTAAGAAATAAATGGCAAAGAAATTATCACTGAGTTAGATTGTAGAAATGAGTAGGAAAGAATAAAGCTAACCGAAGACCTGGAAGAAGTAAGTCTGGATTTGCTTGATCTAACAAAAATAGTAAAGAAGATTAAAGGGGAACTTATTCAGTTTCTTCAATCTAACAAAGATGTATTTGTTGGGACCCACTCAAAAATGGCCGGAATAGATCCCACAATCATTAGTTATTCCGTGAACATAGATCCAAACATCACTCCTATTGGACAAAAGAAAAAGTAGTCCGATAAGGTTCAAGCTATTGCGTTGAAAGAGAAAGTCAAAATGCTACTTGAAAAAGAATTCATTAGAATAGTTTTCTACCTAAAATGTTTGTCCAATCCCATATTAATATAAAAGCCTAATGGAATATAGAGAACATGCATCGATTATATTGATTCGAATAAAGCATGCACCAAAGATTGTTATCCCTTGCCTCGAATAGGCCAATTAGTTGACGTAACAAGTAAACCTAAACTGTTGTCTTTTGTGGATGCATACCCAGGGTATAACCAAATCCCCACGTTCAAGCTGGATGAAGAACACACAAGTTTCATCAAAGATTGGAGAATATACTGCTATAAAGTCATGCCTTTTGAGTTGAAGTACGCAAGAACTACATATCAAAGATTGGTGGATAGAATGTTTAAAGAACAAATTAGTCTAAATATGGAGGTATATGTAAATGATATGCTAGTCAAATCTCAAGAGGAAGCCAATCACTTCAAAGACCTTAAAGAAATGTTTGAAGTATTAAGAAAATAGAATATGAGGTTTAATCGACAGAAGTGCTCCTTTAGGATACAATCTGGGAACTTTCTGGGACATATTGTTAGTGCTAGAGGAATTGAGACTGACCTTGACCAAGTCAATGCAATTAGGGATGTGGTTGAGCCAAAGACGAGTAAAGATGTGATGAGCTTGATTGGGAGAGTTGCGGCTTTGAACGGATTCATCTTTAAAGCTATTGATAAGTGCATACCATTCTTTGATGTGTTTAAGATGAAGGAAAACTTTGAATGGGAGAAGATTGCTAAAAGACCTTTATATTATTAAAAGATTATCTAAAAAAGCCTCCATTCCTATCTAGTTTGGTAGAAGGGGAAAAGTTTTACCTCTATATGCCCATTTCCGAGCATGTAGTAAGCTCAATTTTAACAAGGAAGGAGAATGGACCCCAACATCTAGTATTTTATATTAGCAAAAGGCTTAAGGATGAAAAAATTAGATTCCCCATCATAGAAAAGCTAGCATACTGTTTAAAGCTCACGGCCTAAAAGCTAAGGGCTTATTTTCAAGCACACCCGATCAAAGTCCAGACCAACTTCCCATTCAAACAATTTTTCGGCAAACCTAAGGCATCAGGAAGATTAGTAAAGTTAGGAATAGAGCCTAGCTAATATAATATTGAGTTCCAACCCTAAGTGGTGATTAAAGGATAAGTTCTAGCCGACTTCATGAATGAATATATAGGATTCATCAAAGAACAATCAGAAAAAGAAAGAGACCTAAAGCCTAAGTGTCCATTATTTTTTTTGGAGCTTCAAATGAACAAGCGACTGGTGCATGATATATGATCATTACCCTTAACGGACATCGATTGCATTATGCAATGAAATTAGGTATTCTCGCTAACAATAATATGGCAAAATATGAATAGATGGTGGTAGGACTTGCCTTAGCCCTACAATTAAAGATTCCAAGCATTAAGATCTTTAGTGATTCCCAACTAATAGTAAATCATTTAAACCAAATGTATCAAACAAAAGATACCAAATTGGTCCTTTACGTAAAAAAGGTGTTAAAGATGTTGACCCAATATGAAGATTTCTCAATACATTAAGTACCAAGAGGGTATAATTCCAAAGATGACTCTTTGGCCAAGTTGGCTATCTCACGAGGAGCATTGGAAACAAGAATTGTACGAGTCGGTTTTCAACCAAATTTTAGTATAGAGGAAGAGGTCTCCAAACCAAAAAATGAGTCCATGGTATTAACAAGATCCCAAGCCCTTAAACAAGCCAATAAAGAAAATAAATCAAGAAATGGCAATGAATAAGGCCAAGAAAGAATCATTCCTATAGAGATTGGTAGTTAATATGAAAATAACTAGATGACACCTATTATTAAGTACTTGGTAGAATGGAAACTACTAGAGGATAAAAGGGAATCCTAGAAAATAAAGCGCCAAGCTCCAACTTTTATTATAATGGAAAGCTTTACAAAAAAGGATATTCACTCCCTTAGTAGAGATGTTAGGAAGGAAAGTGGTGCGAGATTACTAAGAGAAGCCTATGAAGGGCTCTACGGAGATCATTCTAATAAAATAAAATTAGCTAAAAAGGTCACGAGGCAAGGTTTCTATTAGCCCCTAGTGAGTAATGATGCAGTGAATCATGTAAAGAGACGTGATAAATATCAGAAATTTTTGACAGTTCCGCATGTTCCCCCATGTGAATTAACCCTAATTTCCAATCTATGGCCTTTTGATGTATGGGCGATCGAATTAATTGACCACTATGTATATCCAAAGTTGGAACTAAGTATGCAATAGTAGCAAATGCCCGACAATCGACATCGAAATCTGTATCGCCGGAGCTTGTAACAACATTAGATGAAAAACAACACAGCGAAAATAAAGGATGATTACATTGATATACAACATAGATACAATGACAGTTACATCATTTGATAACAACAACTCAACACCATCAGAGAATATATACAACACAACACCATAGCGGAAAAATATATCAACATTAGCAAAGTCTTCAAGAAAATCCTATACTGCAACTTTGCTAAAGTCTTCCAAAACGTCCAAAGACCTTCAAATCCAAAAGGCTTCAAAGATCTCCAAACCAAAAAGCTCCAAAAAACTTAAAAGACTTCCAAAAGCTTCCAAAACCATTAACTTCTAGATCCAGATTCTAGCAAGCTCCAAAATCTACGGCTAACCTGACTCTAGACTGCCCGTGTGGAAAATTGTGGACGTCCAGAGTTTGGAAAGGGAACAATAAACTCCAAGTCAGTCATGGGACTGGTATGAGAAAACGAAAATAGTTTATTTTTAACAAAATAAAAAAAAAAAATTAAAAGAAATCCACAATGCTTTTTGGAAAATGAAACTGCCATAAGGCCTCCCGGCACACACATAATACGATCGCACAGTTGGGGGAGATTTCTCCTTATGATAGACAAACATGCTTGATAGGCGAAAATCTTTTGATAACATTATTATTAGTGCATAGTGCAGAAAACAATTTCGAAAGTATAATATTAATCTTAGCCAACATACGTACCATTATAGTATGCCTGTTATAGCTACCATATTAGATGGTAGGTTCTACAACTAAAACCGTACAAGGCGCGTATTGGAGATTGGATTTTCAACAAGTGGTCAGGCTAAGGAACTTCCTATTGCCACTTGGGTACGCCTCTGGAGGGATGACATGAGAACCTATCCTGATCTCTGCCAACACAATGCTGGGTTACCCCTGCCCGGAAGCAACACCTTCAAGTATGTCATCGCCGATTGTCACGACCTTTACCCGAGGATCCTCAACCACAAAGCAACCACAAAGTAATAAATTTGCAGTGTCCACATGAGTTAAGTATCTAGACTCCATACCATGATACTACCCTTTTCCAGAAGAAATGGACATACTCTAGGGGCACAACCCCTAATAACCTTGCTGCATCTTTCCTGTTTCGAACATTTCCGGGCTGTGAGGTCCTGAGGCAGTCTTTCCTGTTTCCAACTTTAATAATTCAAGTATTAAAAGACATAATGATTATAAAACAAGTGTATTTCATTAAAGGAAATTAATTTAGTAAATTATTGTTATAAGTTAATATTTGAAATTAGATATACTGTTTTATTCTTCCTTCTCCCTTCCTTTTCCTTTTCGGGGACGAAAAGTTTTGAGTGGGGGAGAGTGTAACGACCCGTAAAATTCGACCATTTAAAATTGTTTGTTTAATAGGATTTTTGTAATTTATTTTAGTTGAAAGAATAAAGGTGGTAGATAAATATTAAAATGAAGGCTAGAATAAATTATATAGAAGTGACTTAGAAACCTATTTAAAGACATTTGAATAAAATTCAAATGAATTAAGTAGAGAAAGAAAGAAAAATTCTTACCTGGACATAAAATTTAATATGGGAATATTAAACCAATTTAATGCAATAAAAGATTGTGAACGATAAATTGAATAGATTAAGAAACCCTGTTATTGCAAGTCAATAAATTTGTAAACCCTAATGAACATCTCAAAATTTATAAATTTATTGAAATTTAAGACATAGCATAAGCGTAGAACTATAGGTATGATGACAAACTTTTATAAATTGTCTAATTAAGGGTCAGCAAATTTATTTGGAAATCAAACTCAATTAAGGGTAAGTAATTATGATGGATTGATGGCATAAACGTTACTAATTTTTATCATAGTAACGGAAGTGCAGATGGAAGGCAACTGTAGAAATTTAAGTACGTATTAACAATTGAAAGGGACTGTCGATTGAATGGAGTACTTTAGGTTGTCTTACTAAATTTAGAATTTAACATAAGACAAATAGAAATAAATCAATAAACGTATAGATTTTAAGTTTATTATGATGAATTATTTTAGTGATATGACTTAGAATAAATGAAATAATTTGGGTTAATTGGTATTTAATGGAATTAAAGGTTGCAATATTCATAGGTAAGGATTTAGATGAAATAGATTGATGTATGAAAAATTTAATTGGATAAATGGCAATTAATTCCTTTAATTTGTGCAATTAATGTATGTTTAATTGATAACGATAAAAAGTTGATTTTTTTTGTGTAACCAACGTAAAATATTATCATAGCATGATACTTGGTTTGAAAAGAAGGGTGGAATTGGGAATTTAATAAGTGAATTTATTTCAATCAGTGCAATAAAAGGATACGTAAATAAATGGTAAGATGAAATGGTAAATTATTGATGTAATGGAAGATATAACAATGTCAATTATGCATATAAGGTAATAAGGTAATGAAACCGAGGTAAATTAATTAATTGAGACTTTAAGTAAAATTAACGTGTGGAATTGACCAAGGTTCAATAAAATGAGAATTTGATTGGTTATATTTATTGTTTAAGAAAGGTAAATGTGTATTTGGGGAATAAATTTAGTCAGACTTAGATATTGAATTTAATTAATTAATATATATGATAAATGATGATTAAATAAAAACCCAATACTCTATATATATGTATAATATTTGAGTGAAAATAATAATACACTTATAAATGTGGAATTAAGAGTTTACAACAACTATTTTGAGTAAAGAAATTGTTCATTCAAGTAAATTTGAAACATCGCAATAGGTGTAGATTAAGTGTTGCGTTAAATAAATTATAAAGGAATAAATTTATAGAAACGTAGGAACGGAAGAATGAACATTATAGTAACGTAAAACGTATTGTAGGATAATAATTAAGTATAGGCTTGTAAATTAGATGTATGACAATAAATTTTGTACGTAAATCTTTCTATTAGTTGATAAGTCTTATTTTGATCAATTTAAAGGAATACACTAAATTTTGTAGTTAGTACGGAATATTGATGAGTGAATGAATAAGATGAAACAAAGGTGGAATGTATTAGTTGAGGTTTTAAGTTTATTTATGTGATAAGTTACCAAAATTACAATTTTATCTAAATACAGTAATTTATGCAAACAAAAGATGAACATTTTGAAATATTACCACAGTGATATATAAAAGAAACGTTAACTATGTAGTTGGAGAATAATTGATATATTTTGAGTTGGATAATAGAAATCAAGTTATTTATATAATTAGATTTAAGATGAGAGTATAAGTATATGATTTAATAATTGGGTTTTGCGAATGAAATTTATAATTCCCAAATAATAAGAAAACGCAGAGGTTAACACTGCGAAATTTATATACTTATAAATTTTAATTCACATCCAAGCTTGCTAAATTATTTGGAATTGATTGGATTATATAAGTAATGAAATTTGGCCAATATTTAAAGTTGAAAGAAAATTTGGATTTTATGATTTATTTTAATTTATTTAATAAATATTAAAAATAGCCATTTTTGTCACGGACTCGGATTTCGACGAAACCAGTTTCATCGGATCCGTAACGGTGAATTATAATAATGTTCCAAGTTTCGTAGCGATCGGACTTGTCGTTTGATCGTACGGACTCGAAACGCCTTGAAATTTACGCATTTTGAAATCAATGTGAAATTTTTGTTTTTTTAGCATAACTTCTTCATACGATCGAATTTGGTCGCGAAACTTTTTCCATCGCGTTCAGAATATTTTAAAACACCTATTTGGATATATAGTTTTAACAAATTTGGCTCCGGAGGCATAGCGGACTTTTTGGACCATGGTTTGTCACGCACGTTCGCGTATCCAGTCTAGCTACCCTACCTCTAGCCTATCTATAAATATACATCTATAAACCCTAGCTCCTTTCTTTTTCATTTGCTGTAAGTTCATTTCTTCACTCTTTTCTCTTCCCCAAATGTATACATCTCAGATCCAATTCCAGATCCATCCACAGTTCAAAATCAAAAGTCAAAACTCAAAAATTTCAGAAAATTCCAGAAAAAATATATGTTGAAGTATTCGATACGCGTAAATTACTGGTGAAATTCGTTTTTCAATTGGAGCTGTCGTACATCCAGAATAAATTAAAACAGCCCCAAAACCGTTCATCATCGTCGCGCAAAACTTTATCGGATCGAGATTCTGTTTCTGGGTTTTGTAGAGTGGACGATGGGGATCGCATCTATGTGGTTAGTTTGGCGTTTCGACGGTCAGATTTGCGGCAAAAATTCATTAGGGTTTCGGCCCTAGGCTATTAGCGGCGGCGGCCTGTAGATGGAGGCGGTCAGTGGGGAGAAAGAGCGTGCGTACGTGGCAAGTTTATGTTTCTAAATATGTGTCACTTTGTTTATATTTAATTTTGAATTCAATCATCATTTTTCGCCATAACTTTCTCATACGAAGTCGGATTCACACGAATTTTTTTTTGTTAGGATCGTAATTTAATTCCGGACTCGATGACGCTAGTTTGGACGAATTCTGAGACGGGCGAATTTTTGGGTTTAAATCGGGTTTAAATTCGATTTAAATTCAAAAGGTGAGTGTTTTAACCCACTCACAACTACTAGAAGCTTTTATGTTTGTTAAATAAATTTTAGAAATGAATAGAAATTTATTTATGAGCTTTTGGCATGTTATTTCATTCATATCTGTTGAATTGCATTTTTTTGAATGTAACTGTTAATTTAATTGATTTATTGCGTGTAAATTGGCTGTTAGAAATTATTGTTTGCATATGAACTGCTAGTTAACAGTTATGTCAATTATCACTGAATATAAATCGTTAGATTAATAGTTGATAAATATAATTTGAAATAAAACTGCCAATTATTACCTGTTGTATATTACCAAACATATATTGTTGTTGATTGATATTGCTTGATGTTTGTGATTGGATGATGGATGTGTTATTGAATGGATGTTTTATTTGATATCATTAAACTGCAAGTTAGCATACATTTTACATTTCATTCGGGATTGTGGTTTGAAATGATAAAACCGCAAAGTTTTATTTTTTTAAATTGCGGATTGAAATGATAAATATCTGTATCACTTGCCATAGGATAGAAAATTTTATACAGGCACCGCGGTATATATATAACTATTTTTAATGTGATTTCTATGGTTTGGATGGAATACGGTTTATAAAAATCTTAAATTTTTATACTGAATAAATGTTTTCTTCCATATTTATATGCATATGAAGTTGAAATTTTGAAATTAAAAGGTGAATAAATTTCTTTATTAAAAATGGAAGAAAATTAAGAAAATGGAGTTTGATGATTTATATCCTATATTTAAATATTAAGTTGGAAATTTTAAAGATATGATATTTATAATTGGATTTTTCCCAAAATATCTTGAAATGAATATTCTAGTAAAAATTGAATTTGGAAATATATATATATATATATATTTTACTAGAAATTGAAGTCTTATTAATTATGGATTTTATGTGAATGGTCAAGATTAATTAATAGAATATTGATTTTGAAAGGATAAAAATCCAACTTTAGTTGAAATATTAATGCTCAAAAATGGATATAAATATATATAAAATTGAAATGGTTTTGGGACTTGAAGTAATATTTTGGACTTTGGTTTAACTTTAAAACAAGAAATATTTGGAAAGCCATGTAATTTATTCTTTATAAGGCAACAGTAAAGTTAAACCTTTTTAAATTCGCATACCGTTGAATATCCAAACCATTTAGTTTTGAAAATAATGGTTTTAAAATACTATGGATTTTCTAAGAATTATGTTGAAAGTTACAAACAGAATATTGGTTACATGGGATATTAAATAATAAAAAGTGACATAATTTTTGAAAAGGAAAATTTTATTTGGGAAACGATATCATTGATTTGGGCTTTTATAAAATAATATGAAAATAAATGGTTTGTGTTTTTAAAGAAGAAATGATATCGTAATATTATGGTTTGAAATGGATTATATTCTGGTTTTAAAGTATAAACTATTTTTAAATAATAACCGCGGTGTTATAATAACGATGGGTTGGCAAAGAGACCGGGATCGGATATGGACATACTCTCTGTCGATACCGAAAACCACTTTGACTAACCGTGTACGCGGTGGAGATTCCAGAATGAAGTAGGTGGTGGCGACGTTTTCCTGTAAGGTAAATACGTGGACCCAACTCCCGTGAGTTGGCATAAGGTGGCTAAAACAGGAGCGATTCTCAGGCCAATGAGGTCATTCCTCTGATCGGACGCTCCTCTTCGATATTATACTTTGACTTGGATTTGATTCAGTGGCCACTTCTATATTTTGATTTTGGGGAGTTAGTCCGAGGTGGGCGGTAACTGCGGCTACGCGTTTCCACCAGCCTGGATAGCAATTGGTATATCTACCCTGGCATTGCCTAGTTGTGCCGTGTCACCTACCATATCGAGCCTTTACTACGAGTTTCTATTTGTGTCGTACCTATGGAGTATCCTCTGGTAGCCTCCCGATCAGGAGGTATTACGGTACTGTATAGACTATTGGCATTTTACGTGTTAAGGTGGAAAATGTAAAGCCTTAACGCTATTTAGAAGTAAGTTTATTTTATAAATAGACACTATTATAATAGCGCAATATACTATATAGTAAATAGTTTAACGGATCCTTAGGAGATGTAAATCCCGAACATCTCTTGAGTTACTGTACTCATATTTATTTCTGTTTATTTAACTCACATAAGATATTCTAGTCTGACTCGAGTGTTTTTGTCTTTTCAAATTCGCTCGGGTCAGTCCGAGCATTTCAGGATAGCAGATTTAGCTTGGAGGACGAAGACGAAGATTCAGCATTATTTTATATATAGTATTGCACCACACACTCTTTATATTCCGCTGCATTGTTGTATTGGTATGTGTAACTCTGATGTTCATTGTATAAGTGAAATAACTGTTTTGTAAACTGTTTGAACTGTATATTTATTATTATATTTTATCCTTCCGCTGTGAGATTCTATTTTGTTTATTCCTTCTCTGTTTTTCTGATCTACCCCATAACACTCTGTCCTTGCGTATGCTTTGAATTGGCACGAGTGTCGTTTTAAAGTGTGCGAAAAGGCGGGATGTTACAGAAAGGATACACTTTTAAGATCCCTTTTCAATTCGAAAACAAAGTACACCAATCTTTAACAATGATTCATTCATATCCTTTCAAAACAATTTCCCTTTCAAATTGGATTAACTCATCCAATCTTTAAATCAAAGATTTAATACACAGCTTTTAAAACCATTTCCAAAGATTCATTGATAACTTGGAAAACAATTTTCATTTCAAACTTGAAATCCTTTCAACACAAATTGAAAATCCTTTCTTTAGATGAAAGCTATTATTATTTGAAAATAAATAGTTTTCATTTTGTAAAAAATTTGATTACATTTGAACAAATTAAAGCCCTTGGGTTAAATTCAAATTCCCAAAATAGTACATTTAAAATGGTTCAAAACCCATATAAACACATTTGTAACTTGCATAACCTTTTTAAACCATAATTTTCAAACATAGAATTCAATTTCAAATCTTGAATTCAAATTCAAATCAATTTATTTAAATTTCAAAACTTTATCAAGTTATTCAAAATAACTTTTTATCTTCAAAACTCCTTTTCAAAAACTTTTCATATTACCCCCAATTCAATTTCCAAACCATTTGAATTCAAAATTCAACTTTTAAACAAAATAATATTTAGATTTCAAAATATCTGTGACTTAACCGATTCCCTCGTGAAATCCATATTTGTGTGTGTATAGTGTAGTCCAACGGTTTTACAAAATAGTGCATCATCATCAATCATCACAATCCATACACAGCAATTATAGATAAGCGGTATAAACCTATAACGCTTATCTTTATTCACAGATTCATAGATAAATGATATAATTTCATCATAGACAAATAAATTACATTCATCAGAGCTTGAATCAAAACAATTCATATCACAAAGCATGACATATCAGGGATATCAAACAATTCAAACATTCAATAGAATCCAAACATTCATAACTCAGATTAATTAATCATCTGATTAACTTAAGTCAGATAATTACTTATGCATAAATTACTAATCCTAGTTAATTAATCATTAATTTATTACAAATCATTTAATTATTTATCCTTTAGTTTAAATCATTCATTAATTAACCTCAATTAATAAATTAATTAATCCTTTAACTATTAATTAATCAACCTTAATTAATAAATTAATTAACCTTTAATCATTAAATAATTAATTCTTTAATTCTTTAATTAATTATCCTTAATCAATCAATTAATTAATTAACCCTTAATTAATTGCCATTTAATTAATAAAATTTCAATAAGTGATTATCCTTAATCACTTTCATTAAATAAATCTTTAATTAATTAATTATCCTCAAATTAATAATAATTCACACAAATAATTATCCATAATTAGCTATAATTAGTAATTATCCCTAATTACTTAATTAACTTTAACCATTAATTAATTACTTTTAACGAAGTAATTATTTCTAAGTAATTAATTACCTCTAGTTACTTATATTAATTAATCTTCTAATTAATTAATTATCCTTAATTATGAAATTAATTAACCTTATCAATCTTTGATTAAGTAATTAACCTTAAAATTTCCTTACACTAAATAATTATCTTTAATAACTTAAATCAATTAATTAATCTTTTAATCACTTAAGACTTTAATCAAATCAAAAGATAATCCCTTCATCTTAAATTAGTTTCTTTAAATATCAAAGGTTATTTTTAAATATATTAAAAACACTTTTTAAACTCAATAAATTTTTAAATAATTTATATTTAAAACCTTTAATTAATACAAAAATAAACACATATTATATAAAAGAATTTATGTAACAAAATTCGTTAAAACTTGATTAAACTTTTAAAACTTGTTTAAAATTTAAAACTTTAAAACTGTTTTATACACAAACACTCAAACCCGGGCCATTGCCTGACTTTCCCGAGCCCTACTTTGGGTTATTCACCTCTTTCATTTGCTCCGAGTTTTTTCACGCGTTCCTTCGAGTTCGACCCGAGATTTACTTTTCTTCCCCAAACCATTGTCGAAAAACATATACACTGATACATATTCACGTGTACAGGCGAGTAGGCCATCTTTGATCAACATTGCGACTTCCAAAGCATCATCGACGACCACCCCAATCAACTCGAGCACCCGGATTTACAAAATCGACCATAAATCGAATTCAACAAAATTTCGAAACTATCAGAAAATATCCCGATCAACAACCACCCCACCGACCATCAGAGGCCACGTATCCTTGGCCAAATCCTTGCCATAGCCTCCCACGTCGATTCCACCTACACCGGCCTTGTTCGATTCGACGATGATGATGCAGTTCCCATGAGAACAAGCTCGACAGAAAACTGATTTTAAACCCTATTTCGTCGACAACCAGTTGCTAAGGTCATCTTAATATCCCCTCACCATTTTTTCTAGGATCATAAACACCTTAGCCACCTTTACTCTCGAGCACAACGATCATCATTTCACCGATGATCGGAATTGGACAAAAATATAGATATCGATCAACTCGAGATATCTCAGCATCCTTATATTTAAAAATCATGAAATTGCTTTTAAAAATCATCATTTCAAAGTTCAAATCTGTTTCTAAAGTAAAACAAAAATTCCTGACCTTTGATTTTGAACATATTTTGATTTTTTTACTGTGATTCATCATTTGATAAATAAATACTCAATAAACATACTTGAATTTATTTTTAAACATGATGCTGCACTTATATAATCACTTCTCATTCGACAATCAAAATCTAAAATTGTTTGGGTTGGGGTAATTTAAATTTTCTAACGAGTTTTAAAACCTGGAATATATGCACATGGGAAAAACTTGCCTATTTCCAGACATGCATCAACATATATATACAGATTTACATTCCAGCATATCATAAATCAGAGAAGAAAGTCAATTCAAGCATTCATCAAAACACATAACATATTTAAGGCTAGTTTGCTCACCTGTAGATTGACAGAGCATAGAACAGGAAGCTTCAAACTGGAAATGATGATTTGGGCTTAAGCTTCGAATTTGTTCATAATGTTTGATTCTTGTTCCCAGGCTTGTAAATTGATTTGCAACTTAAACTTGAATCCTGAAGCTTGTTTGCTGTCTAGGATTTGTTTTCAGCTTTTATAATTTCCAGGCTTGAAGAATTTTGAAAACAGTTTTTGATTTGTTTTTGTTTTGAATGCTCAGGTTTTGATCTATAGTTTTGCTTCAAGTTTGTATTTGTTTGATCCTTGAGGTGATCTTGCTTTTGAATTGTAATACCTTAATCTTTCCAGGTTTTGAACCTTGTTTTGTTTTGATATTGAGATGATTTTTTTTTTCTGATTTCAGGTTTGATGTTGAAGATATGAGAACATGAATGTAATTTGGTTTTACTCTTCGATATATAAAATTTTAATTCATTTAAAAAAAGATAAATGCCACTTGTTCATTAACCCATACACTTGTTAATTTCTATAATCTCCACCTTGAAAATGTTCATATGTAAGAAATTTATGCTTAAACCTTGTGTTGAATTTATTTACAAATTATATTTTTAGACCTTACTTTATTCCAATTTATGAAACATATTTTGTTTAATTTATACAATTTGTTTTAAACCCTTTTATGTTATTATAACTTATGTAATATATTTTAAACACCACAAATAATATTTTAAATATAACTTTATATCATATTTTGTATTTAAATAAATACATTTTCTTTATTAATCATTTATATAATCTTTTAAAGAAAAATGGTTTTAAAATTTAATTGCACATGAATAAATATATTAGAATTTTATTCTTAATTAGCCTTTGAAAAATTTATTATATCAAATTCAAAATATCATTTTCAAATCAAAATGCATATTTAATATAATTAGAAACAAATTCTTATTAACTTAAAAATAAATTTTTAAATCTTATTTCCAATATATTTATTTTTGAGTTTAAAAATTAATATATATATATATATATATATATATATATATATATATATAAACAACTAATATATTATTTTATTTTGGAAAAACTAAATTTAATTCACAATTTTAACCCAAAATTTATATTAATTATAAATTCAAATTTGACTCAAAAACTGGGAATGTTACAGATTCCCCCGTAAGAAAATTTCGTCCTCGAAATTTGCCAGGGAGACAACCAAGAATAGATGAAAGATAGAGAAATATCTTTTCAGATCAAACTGAATATCTATTCTGCATTTGGCTTACCAAATCAGAATATCAACAATAGATATGAGAACAATTCTATCCAACACTTTACAAAATACTCGGGTCATTTGGATCTACGAAATATGTAGGGGCATTGATTAGTTCGAAGGAATAACTAACTATTCGTAGAATATAGCAAAACCCAATGAAACAGAAAAAAATAGGTTCGACTACTATCTCAGATTCAAGATTTAACTCATTTACGATTTGCTGAGAAATAAACTATGTGTAGCTCCCGTGTCGAAAAAAACTCGGATAATTTTAATCGTAAATGAGAAGGTTACCTTCTAAAATTCCTTCTCCTTTATCAGCCTTTGAGGTTAAAGGATCGTCTTTGATTGCATACACCTTCGCTACTTGAGCTTGCTTTGTTGCCGAGCAATCCTTGATCCTATGTCCTGGCTTGTGGCAGTAATAGCATTCCCTAGATTCCTGCTCTGGCTTCATAAATTGCTCCCTATCTCCTTGCTTCCTGAGATTCTTGCAACTGTTCGAGTAATGGCCTTTCTCCAAGCAATTGAAACAAGTAATATCTTTCACCTTGTTATCCCATGTATTCTTCTTTTCTTTGCCCTACCACGGTTACTTTCCGTCAAACTTCCTTTTTTTCCTATTCGGATTGCTTGCATTTCCCTTCTCCTCTAAAACTTCTCGTTTATCCAGAGTGGCATATCGATAGCCATATCTATCAGGTTAGAAAAAGATTCCTTCACATAGGGTTGTCATTCTCTCATGGAGCTTCTTATTCATCCCTCTAATGAATCTTTCATTCTTCTTTAAAGGTGTATTCACCAACTCCGGACCAAACCGAGATAATTCGTTGAATTTGTTCAAGTATTCGTCAAATGATAAACTTCCCTGCTTCAAATTCGTGAACTCCTGGTACATTCGGGAGATACCAGCAGACGACATGTATCGCTGCTCAAACACTTCCTTGAAAAGACTTCAAGTAAACTCATCTGCCGGCTCATCCAATGTAACGGTTTCCCACCATGCTAAAGCCTCTTCCTGGAGTTGCCAGGAAGCTATCAATCGCATTTGATCACCTTCCAATTTTAGTCCTTTGAAAATTCTTTCGCACGACGGAATCCAGGCTTGTGCTTCAATAACGGTTTCCTTGCCTGTGAATGGCTTTCCACCAAATCTTGAAAAACTTCAATATAAATCAGCCAGATTCGACTGAGGCTTAGTGGGAATAGCTGCTTTCGTTGTTGTAGGGCTTTGACCAGTTGAAGTGGTATAAACCCATCTCCTACCTCGTCCTCTTCTTCCACTCATTCTTACTATCTGTAAATAGTAAGAAAACCGATTTAGGCATTCGGACAAGATATCTTAGGAAATAACAACAGTTAAATAAAATAGACCGAGTAATTTGGGTTTTCGGTTTCACGGGTCATACTCGTTTTAGGGTATACTTCACCCTATCTCTAATGAGCTATCTAATGTGTTACACTCCATAGCGAAAGTTCTTACTCAACCTTTAGCACTGATACCACTTGTGACGACCCTAACTCCATGCCCGACAATCAACATCGAAATCTGTATCGTCGGAGCTTGTAACAACATTAGATGAAAAACAACACAGCGGAAACAAATGATGATTACATTGATATACAACATACATACAATGTCAGTTACATCATTTGATAACAACAACTTAACACCATCAGAGAATATATACAACACAACACCACAGCGGAAAATATATCAACATTAGTAAATTCTTCAAGAAAATCCAATACTGCAACTTTGCTAAGGTCTTCCAAAACTTCAAAGACCTTCAAATCCAAAAGGTTTCAAAAGATCTCCAAACCAAAAAGCTCCAAAAAACTTCAAGGACTTCCAAAAGCTTCCAAAACCATTAACTTCTAGGTCCAGATTCTACCAAGCCTTAAAATCTACCGCTAACCTGACTCTAGACTGCCCGTGTGGGAAATTGTGGGCACCTAGAGTTTAGAAAGGGAACAATAAACTCCAGGTCAGTCATGGGACTGGTATGAGCGAACGAAAACAGTTTATCTTTAACAAAAGCAAAACAAAATTTTTTAAAAGAAATCCGCAATGCTTTTTGGAAAATGAAACTACCATAAGGCCTCCCGGTACACACACAATGCAATCGCGCACTTGGGGGAGATTTCTCCTTATGATAGTCAAACATGCTTGATACGCGAAAATCTTTTGATAATATTATTATTAGTGCATAGTGCAAAAAACAATTTCGAAAGTATGATATTAATCTTAGCCAGCATACGTACCATTATAGTATGCCTGCTATAGCTACCATATTAGATGGAAGGTTCTACAATTAAAACCATACAAGGCGCATATTGGAGATTGGATTTCCAATAAATGGTCAGGCTAAGGAACTTCCTATTGCCACATGGGTACGCCTCTGGAGGGACGCCCCGAGAACCTACCCGGATCTCTACCAACACAAGGCCGGTTTACCCCTGCCCGGAAGCAACACCTATAAGTATGCCATCCCCGATCATTCACGACCTTTATCCAAGGATCCTCAACCACAAAGCAACCACAAAGTAATAAATTTGCAGTGTCCACATGAGTTAAGTATCTGGGCTCTATACCATGATACCACTCTTTTCCAGAATAAATGGACATACTCTAGGAGCGCGACCCCTACTAACCTTGCTGCATCTTTCCTGTTTCGACCTTTTCCAGGATGTGAGGTTCTGATGCAGTCTCATCCACAAAGCTACGCTTTACACAAAATCCATGCTTCGATCAACAAATGATCAGCAGCACTTCATATGCCACATTACCAAATTGGGAATGTATCACTAGTAACCATCAACTACATAATCTCTGAGCTCGTATGTCTCAGAGAAGGGTGTTAAGCTAAGAGAATAAATTCTCCACCACCAAACAGAAATGTATTTGATAGAAACCAACTTTATATCTCAAAGTGCAACGTCAGACACACATCCATACAAGTCCGTCCTGGGTTCGAACGGAACCGAAGGCACTTCACAAAGAAGCTCTTGCAATCTGGGTATTCACAATCCCGAGCGGACTCCCCATCACATATGGAGATCTCTATACCGTAGCTACTCAGTGCAGAGTCATTCGACGGGTAATCCTTTCGTTCTCGAAAATACACGGTCTTCACCAACGGTCTTCAAATGCTATCCATATCGTCGTATCATTATTCGGAATGGGTTATATGACACAATGTCCTCTCCCGGCTAAACCGAATAATGAGCGCAATATTTAAAAACATATGGATATATGGATCTTAGTTAAGTCACAACTTATTACCCAAAAACCTTTCTTCAAATGGTTTAAACCAATTACCATTTCCAAATCTTTAAACAAAATGATTCACTTCACAAAGTTTACCAATCTTTTACAAAGATTCATTCATAGATTTCAAAACAATTTTCATTTCAAATCTTTTATAGAAAGGATACACTTTTAAGATCCCTTTTCAATTCGAAAACAAAGTACACCAATCTTTAACAAAGGTTCATTCATATCCTTTCAAAACAATTTCCCTTTCAAATTGGTTTAACTCATCCAATCTTTAAATCAAAGATTTAATTCATAGCTTTCAAAACCATTTCCAAAGATTCATTCATAACTTGGAAAACCATTTTCAGTTCAAACTTGAAATCCTTTCAACACAAATTGGAAATCCTTTCTTTATATGAAAGCTATTATTATTTGAAAACAAATAGTTTTCGTTTCGAAAAAATCCGATTACATTTGAACAAGTTAAAGCCCTTGGGTTAAATTCAAATTCCCCAAACAATACTTTTACAACGGTTTAAAACCCATATAAACGCATTTGTAACTTGCATAACCTTTTTAAACCATAGTTTTAAAAATAGAATTCAATTTCAAATCTTGAATTCAATTTCAAATCAAATTATTTAATTTTCAAAACTTTATCAAGTTACTCGAAATAACTTTTTATCTTCAAAACTCCTTTTCAAAAACTTTTCATATTAAACCCAATTTTATTTCCAAACCATTTGAATTCAAAATTCAAATTTTAAACAAAATAATATTTAGATTTCAAAATATCTATGACTTAACCGCTTTGCTCGTGAAATCCATATTTGTATGTGTATAGTGTAGTCCAGGGGTTTTACACAATAGTGCATCATCATCAATCATCACAATCCAAACACAGCAATTATAGGTAGGCGGTATAAACCTATAATGCTTATCTTCATTCACAGATTCACAGATAAATGATATAATTTCATCACAGATAAATTACATTCATCACAGCTTGAATCGAAATAATTCATATCACAAAGCATTACACATCAGGGATATCAAACAATTCAAACATTCATTAGAATCCAAACATGCATAAGTCAGATTAATTAATCATCTGATTAGTTTAAATTAGATAATTACTTATGAATAATTTACTAATCCTGGTTAATCAATAATTAATTTATTACAAATCATTTAATTAGTTATCCTTTAATTTAAATCATTTATTAATTAACCTCAATTAATAAATTAATTAATCCTTTAAATATTAATTATTCAACCTTAATTAATAAATTAATTAACCTTTAATCATTAAATAATTAATTCTTTAATTATTTAATTATAATTAATTATCCTTAATCAATCAATTAATTAATTAACCCTTAATTAGTTACCATTTAATTAATAAAATTTCAATAAGTGATTATCCCTAATCACTTTCATTAAATAAATCTTTAATTAATTAATTATCCCCAAATTAATTAATAATTCACACAAATTAATTATCCTTAATTAATTATAATAAATAATTATCCCTAATTACTTAATTAACTTTAAACATTAATTAATTACTTTTAACTAAATAATTATTTTTAAGTAATTAATTACCTCTAATTACTTATATTAATTAATCTTCTAATTACTTAATTATCCTTAATTATGAAATTAATTACCCTTAATCAATCTTTGATTAAGTAATTATCCTTAAAATTTTCTTAGATTAAATTATTATCTTTAATAACTTAAATCAAATAATTAATCTTTTAATCACTTAAGACTTTAACCAAATCAAAAGATAATCCCTTCATCTTAAATTAATTGCTTTAAATATCAAAGGTTATTTTTAAATATATTGAAAGCACTTTTTAAACTTAATAAATTTTAAAATAATTTATATTTAAAACCTTTAATTCATACGAAAATAAACACATATTATATAAAAGAATTTGTTCAAGAAAATTCGCTAAAACTTGATCAAACTTTATAAAACTTGTTCAAAATTTAAACTTTAAAACTGTTTTATACACAAACACTCAAATCCGGGCCATTGCGTGACTTTCCCGAGCCCTACTTTGGGTTGCTCGCCTCTTTCATTTGCTCCGAGTTGTTTCACGCGTTTCTTCGAGTTCGACCTGAGATTTACCTTTCTTCCCCAAACCATTGTCGAAACACATATACACTGATACATATTCACGTGCACAGGCGAATTTGCCGTCTTCGATCAACGTTGCGACTTCCAAAGCATCATCAATGACCACCCCAATCAATTTGAGCACCCAGATTTACAAAATCAACCGTAAATCGAATTCGAACAAATTTTCGAAACTATCAGAAAATGTCCCGATCAACAACCACCCCATCGACGACACTACCGACCATCAGAGGCCACGCATCCTTCGCCAAATCATTGCCATAGCTTCCAGCGTGGATTCCACCTACACCGGCCTTGTTCGATTTGACGATGATGATGCAGTTCCCTTGAGAACAGGCTCGACAGAAAACTAATTTTAAACCCTATTTCGTCGACAACCAGTCGTCACGGTCTTAATATCCCCTCACCATTTTTTCTAGGATCATCAACACGTAAGCCACCTTTACTCTCGAGCGCCACGATCATCATTTCGCCGATGATTAGAATTGGACAAAAATATAGATATCGATCAACTAGAGATATCTCAGCATCCTTATATTTAAAAATCATGAAATTGCTTTTAAAAATCATCATTTCCATGTTCAAATCTTTTTCTAAAGTCAAAACAAAAATTCCTGACCTTTGATTTTGAACATATTTTGATTTTTTTACTTTGATTCATCATTTGATAAATAAATACTCAATAAACATACTTGCATTTATTTTTAAACATGATGTTGCACTTATATAATCACTTCTCATTCGACAATCAAAACCTAAAATTGTTTGGGTTGGGGTAATTTAAATTTTCTCGCAGGTTTTAAAACCTGGAATGTATGCACTGGGGCAAAATTTGCCTATTTTCCGACATGCATCAACATATATACAGATTTACATTCCAGCATATCATATGTCAGAGAAGAAAATCAATTCAAGCATTCATCAAAACACATAACAGATTTAAGGCTAGTTTGCTCACCTATCGTTTGATAGAGCATAGATCAGGAAGCTTGAAACTGGAAATGACGATTTGGGCTTAAGCTTTGAATTTGTTCATGATGTTTGATTCTTGTTCCCAGGCTTGTAAATTGATTTGCAACTTAAATTTGAATCCTGAAGCTTGTTTGTTGTCTAGGTTTTGATTTCAGCTTTTATAATTTCCAAGCTTGAAGAATTTTGAAAACAGATTTTTGATTTGTTTTTGTTTTGAATGCTCAGGTTTTGATCTGTAGTTTTGCTTCAAGTTTGTATTTGTTTGATCCCTGAGGTGATCTTGCTTTTG
This sequence comes from Allium cepa, assembly GCA_030765085.1. Classification (NCBI taxonomy): domain Eukaryota; kingdom Viridiplantae; phylum Streptophyta; class Magnoliopsida; order Asparagales; family Amaryllidaceae; genus Allium; species Allium cepa. Next base: position 497,859,420 of record CM060929.1, read on the forward strand.
AACTGCAATACCTTAATCTTTCTAGGTTTTGAACTTTGTTTTGTTTTGATATTGAGATGATTTTTTTCCTTTTTTTTTGATTTCAGGTTTGATGTTGAAGATATGAGAAAATGAATGTAATTTGGTTTTACTCTTCAACATATAAAATTTTAATTCATTTAAAAAAAGATTAATGCCACTTGTTCATTAACCCATACACTTGTTAATTCCTATAATCTCCACCTTACAAATATTCATATGTAAGAAATTTGTGTTTAAGCCTTGTCTTGAATTTATTTACAAATTATATTTTTAGACCTTACTTTATTCCAATTTATGAAACATATTTAATTTAATTTATACAACTTGTTTTAAACCCTTTATGCTATTATAACTTATGTAATATATTTTAAACACTACAAATAATAGTTTAAATATAACTTTGTATCATATTTCCTATTTAAATAAATACATTTTCATTATTAATCATTTATATAATCTTTTAAAGAAAAATGGTTTTAAAATTTAATTGCACATGAATAAATATATTAGAATTTTATTCTTAATTAGCCTTTGAAAAATTTATTATATCAAGTTCAAAATATCATTTTCAAATCAAAATGCATATTTAATATAATTAGAAACGAATTCTTATTAACTTAAAAATAAAATTTTAAATCCAATTTATTTCCAATATATTTATTTTTGAGCTTTCAAATTCAAATTTCAATCAGAATTCAATATATAAATATATATAAACAATTAATATTTTATTTTATTTTGGAAAAACTAAATTAATTCACAATTTAACCCAAAATTTATATTAATTGTCAATTCAAATTTGACTCAGAAACCGGGAATGTTACACAATTGATTGTTTCACCAAATGGATGAAGCAACATCATTAACAAACATAACGTCATAAAACATGTTAAAGTTTGTGATTAAAAACATTGTCATATGGTTTGGAAAACCACGTAAAATAATATCCTATAATGAAACTCAGTTTGAAAGTGAAGAATTCACTAGATTTTTGGATAAGAATGGAATAATCAAAAGCTATTCATCTATATCTCATCAAAATGCTAGTGTAGCCATTGAAATTGCCAATAAAACCATTAAAACTATTCTTAAGAAATGACTGGACAAAGCAATAGGAAATTGGGTAGAAGAACTGCCGCCAGTGCTTTGGGCATATAATTTTTTTACTAAGACTGCAAAGGTACATACCCCTTTTTCCTTAATATATAGATGTGAAGCAATGCTTTCAATTGAAATTGAGGTCCATCTCATCGAAGAATTGCTTATGCATTTGATCCCAATCAAGAATTGAGGAAAGAATCCTTAGATTTGATTAATACGATAAGGGATGAAGCGGCCATACAGACAATTGAATATCAACAAAGGATATCAGGGTATTATAATTCCAAAGTTAAAGGAATACCATTTCAAAATAGAGATTTAGTACTTTGAAAAGTCATGGAAAATAACAAGAATGCTTTGATGGACTATTTGGACCAAATTGATAAGGACCTCTTGTTGTTCATGGAGTAATTCCACCAAAGACTTATCAATTATACCGACCTGAATGGAATAAAGAGAACTTGGAACGTCGAACATTTAAGGCCTTACCTTGAGATAATGGATAGTTAAATAAAATTAAGACAAGCATATCTACGGAATGTGTAACAACCTCCCTACACCATCGACACCCAATGTTCTTGTATAGTGGACCATAATGGTGCCCGATCAATGTAGGACAATCATCAATGGTTGTAAAGTAAATGAGCAAAATACAACCTGTCATATATGTTACAACACGTCGAATAAAATATAATAGTAAACATCTTAGATATAAAATAGGCAACACACCAAATAACTGAATGAATCACATCATCAAAGTATATAGATCCACAGAGTAAACAACGTATGTAATAGAGTTATACATCAATTAATAACTCGTAAACTGGCTTTGAATAGTAAGGCAATAGCAAGCTCCATAGTGCAATGTAGCAGAATAGCAAATGAGTCCATGTAATAATACAAGAGAACGGCCTCCTACTTTCCACCTCCCCAGCTCCACATGCTCATTAGACTTGATATTCCTAATCTACTTATTTAAGAGTACCCAGAGTAATAGGAAGCAAAGCATAAAAGACCACGTAAGATAATAGTCTGGTGTGAGTGGTAGAAATCTCAAATACTATAAAGGTAATAAACTAGGACAAATGGTATGGAAAATTATACTTGACATGTCCCTACATCCACAGATTAGCACATATAAAAGATATATGCTACTCTATGACAGTCATCATGGGTGTGCTATATGTCAAAGTATTAAGGGTGTCTAGATATCTTCATTGGTAGTATCTACATCATGTGACATCCCTAAACTGATAAAACAATCAAACAAACATAACATCCATCATCCATCCTCACATTCACTCACTCAGTGCATTGGATATATAATACTCGTATGACCCCATCACAGTAGTTAGAGACTACTCAATGTCCTCGATTTCTTAGTCTCATATCCATGCCACTCAGTCAGCCATGAACTAGACTATCATCGCATCAGTCTAGGATAAACAAATCAAAACATCGTGTGATGTGCGACTATCATTGCAAACCTGAGTGAGTGTCCGCACATACCCCTGATTTATGAGTACACATCGAAATACTACGAAGATCCATTTACACTTTTCATCCATAGCAAAGTTTATCTTGGAACTATTCTCATAACCCCCATCTGAAGTCATCGTAGTTGGGAACTATTCTAGATAGCCATCATCAGTCATAGAATGTCATCGTGTGTCCTATAACCTTCCTCCAATAGTTCCTTCAATCCGACTACTATACGTCCTGAAGTATAGCTATCCATCATCAAATGACCATAACTAGAGCATACGAACCCCAAACGGCCTAAAACTTGAAAAGTAGCCTTATGGGGCCTTCCTTTTTGCTCCATATCAAACTCCTCAAGTTTGGAACAAAACCCATGGAGAGGTACCAATCCATGACTACCGAACCATCCCTACCGATCCATGGTCATCGAACCATTGCTACTGATCCTATACTTCACACATGAGCTCCTATATGCCTCCCCATACTCCCCTGTGGATCAAGCCTTGATTGGGTCAATTCCCATGGATCGGTACCGATCCATAGGAACCAATCCTACACTTCATATTTACACTCTAGTACTCTTTCCTATGCTTTACAATAAATTACAAGTCGAATGGGATAACTCCCATTGATAGATACCGATCCTTGGGGTCAAACCCATACTTAGCCAAATTCGTATGAACTTGGCTCAACTATATTCTCATGCTCTGATCCATACCCAAGCCACTCTACCAATCCTTGCCTTTGAGTCTCACCAATCCATACATTGAAGCCTCACTGATCCATCTCTTCCAACAACCACCAATCCATCAACAACTCAAGCATATCAAGTCCAAATGATAATAAACTTGGAATAACGCATCATGGGGCCTTCCTTGCTATCGCACCTTGACCGCGCCTCCGCTGGGTGAAATATCATGGATCAGTATTGATCCATGATGCAGAACTCTGAATTTCCCAAAAACTATATTCGTTATTCGATCGGCACTTTCAACCATTCAAACATGACACAATTAAGTTATCAATACGTATAACAATCAGTAAAAATCACATAGCCAAACCATCTCAAATCAAGACCTAAATCTAAGGTGAAGTATAAGAATCCATAAGAACATAGCTAGGGATCCATAAGAACACATTTTCTCAAATCAAATCCAAATCATCTAAGATTCACATATATGGTGTAATATGGTCTATTAACATTTTTAGTATTTTTAAATAATTTTTAAAACATCATTTAGGATATAAAATGGCCTAATTAGTAAGTGAGATACTTAATCACTCACCTTAATCCAAAGAAAAAATAGAATCCCTAAATGAATAGCAGAAGGTACAAAATCCAAGGCTCCTCCAATAGCAAATCTCTAATCTAAGTGTTAATGACACTAATATCCTCTTAATGGTGTAATTTGCCTCTTTAAAGTATGTTTAGATGTTTCTTTTTGGTTAATGGAGATTAATAAAGGTTTTGAACTATTTTTGTAGTTTGTGAAAAGATTAGGATGAGTTCTCATCTGCCTTCACTTACCCCGACACCGAAATGGGTCATGGGCCTCAAAGCGAATGACCCTAATTACCTACTTAAGCTGCTTAAAATCATAGAAAACTTCAAACAAAGTGTAACGATCCTAAATTTTGAGTCAAATTTAAATTGATAATTAATATAACATTTTGGATTAAATTGTGAAATAAATTGAATTTTTCCAAATAAAATAAAGATATGTGTTATTTATTTGTATATATGTATATAAATGGATTTTTATTTTGAACTTTGATTTTGTTTTCTAATTTTGGATATGTGTTGTTTTATTTAATAAATAGATTATAAATGGGATTTAGATTAGAAAATTCAAGATAAACATTTTTAAATAAGTTAGATTTAAATACTCTACATTTTTAAATTTAATAAAAAAACGTGTTTTCAAATTTTAATACTTGTATATGAGTATATATATTGAAAGTTATGATTTAAAAGTAATAATATATAAAATATTTAAGGATATAAACATTTAAGGAAGACATAATATATAAATTTATGAGATTATAACAAGTGAAAGGGTTAAAACATGTTTTATAAATTGAAATAAAGAGAGGGTTTAAATCAAAGTTATAAATAAATTCAAGGAAAGGTGTAAAACATAAATTTGATTATTTTTAACAAATGTAGTCCATTTAAATACATTTTAAACATATGTAAGCATTTTAACCAAAGGATTTACAAATGTCACTATTTTAAACATAAATTTAACAAGTGTTTAAATATGCATTACAAACGTCTCATTTTTAATTTCTTTCATTTAAAATATGTGAACAAAGAGAAAGGTAAGTTATGTGTATATATATCTCCCTACCTCTACACTTCACTTTCTTTGATATATTTTCAATACTTAAAATCTAAAAATACAAAGCTAGTAAAACCCAAAGCAAAACTGAGAATTAAGATAGAAAGGAAATCAAAACCAAACTACAAACCTGGAAAACAAATCCTCTACAAAATTCAAACCTGGAATAAATTTAACTCAAACATCTTCATCTGTTCAACCTGAGTTTAAGCTTCAGGCAATCCAACAAGAAATAAAACCAAAAACAAGGAAATCAATATCAAGAAACCAGATCAAAATAAAATCTGAAAAAAAAAGCATGCAAATGAATCTCAATCAAGTTAATCAAAGTCTGGTAGCAGATTCAAAGTCAACTTGAAATTAAAGCAGTTCAACAAACTTAAGTGAATCAAATCAAGTTCAGATCAGCATTCAAAACCTGTCCTCTATTCTATGTTCTCTGCATAATCAAAGTTTTAGGTGAGCAAACCTTTTAGCCCTTGATTTATTTCTATGTTAATACTTATGAGTAAACATTTAAAAATAAATCTTTGGCGCTGATATATCTGTGTGATAATGATGTAAATGTGTGTGCATGAATGTCCAACTTGGATTTGGTTTTGAATTCTGCTATGTATTGGAAACTGCCTGTATATATTAGAACATGTCTCTGTTAAATTTTGTAGCAAGAACAACTACAAAAAAATTCCTATCTTCCAAATGAATCATTGCTAGACTTTGATTTTTGAAAAGAAAATGATTTTAATAATGCGATCTTGTTTTTAAAAATAATTTGAAGTGTTTATAATTAACAAATATTCTGTAAATTTAAGATTACAGTAAAAATCAAAATATAAGTGAAAATCAATATCCACGATTTCATATCTAGATCATATAATCTGATTTGTATAAATGAATCATGATTAACATAAATTTGGTGATTTTTAACTGAGTATTGGTTGTGAATTTCTGAGTTATTCCTTTTTGGGCTTTTGGTCAATTGCCGTTGATCGGCGACGATTGGGAGCTTGGGGTTTAGCATTGAGAAGGCCGGGGTGTTAGGAGTCTCCGGAAAAATGGTGGAAGAGGTTATCATTGGCCGAGGTGATCAGAAATTGGCGATGTAGGGTTTTATTACCCAGTTTTGTCGACGTGGTTGCTGTGGCTTTCTCGACGACCGCGGCGCATCGAGCTCGAACGCGAGGCGGGGAATTGCGACGTTGAAGTGTGGTGCTGCTTTGGGAGGAAGGCTGGATTTTCCAGTCGACGTGATCGTCGTCGATAGGTTAATTTTGTCGTTCTGGTTTAAATCCTGATGAGTGCTGTGAGGCTCGATTTTGTTTCGATAGGAGAATTCGCCGATCTGGGTGTTCGAGTAGTTGGCAAGATTGGGGTGGGCTTGTAGAAGGTTGCGGTGATGGTCGCCGACGATCAGAACCAGTGTGCATGTGCATGGTGTCTGATCTGTGCATCTGGATTTTTGGGTTTGGGAAGAAGTAGTTGGCCTGGGGTTTTTCGTGTTTTTCTCGTGTGCAACTCGAAGTCTTTGAGGTGGATTAGTCACGAGTGTTGTCTCGGGTTTTAATTTGGTTTGTTAGGTAAGAATGTCTGGTTTTTAAAAATTTTGTAACCAGATTTTTGAACTAAAGTAAACATGGATAGTTTATAAAAAGCAAAGAAAAATTTAAGTTTTCAAGTTAAAGGAAGGTGCAAAGTGTAAAGGCAAAAGAAAATGAATTTCAAAATTAAAAGCAAAGTTTAATTTTAAGCAAAGTTTTTAACTAGTTTTAAAGAGGTATGAAATGTCTGAGTTCAGAAAATGATGTTTTAAACAAATTCAAGATTTTAAAGTATGGATTGTCCAAAGTTTTAAATTTTGTTTTAAAATAGTTTTGGATTATATAAATATTACATTAAACAAATTTTGTAATTTGCCCTAAATGTTTTCAAATAAAAGGTAATTGTTGAAATTTAAATATGATTTATGTGAAAGGTATTTAACTTTAATAAATCAAAGGATGATGATTTTGTATAAACCAAATCCAAGCTTTTAATTTAATTTAAATGGTAGTTAAGAACTTAATGAAGTAAGTGGGTTATCTTAATTTAATTAAGTTTTATTAACAAAAGTAGTTAAAGTAAAATTACTTAATTAACTAAGATGATTAATTTAGGTAATTAAATTAAGATAAAAATTATTTTTTGTAATTAATTAAGGGTAGTTGATTACTTAATTTAGGATTGATTAATCTAAGTAAATCAAAGGTTAATTAATTAAGGAACAAATAAATAAATGGATGTAATTAGGGGCTAATTACTTAATATAAAAAAGGTTATTACTTAATGAAGTAATTAAAGGAATTAGTTACTCAATGGGATTAATTAAATTAATGTGGTTAATGTAAGTAAATTAATTAGTTTAATTAATTTAAGATAAATTACTTGATAATGGGTTAAGCATAATTACTTAATGTAATAAATAAAGTATAATTACATAAATGAAAGTGATTGAGGGATAATTTTTAATTAAGGGTTAATTAATTATGTAATTAACTTAAGAACAATTTATTTATGGTATTGAGGGTTAATTAATTCATTAAGAGAAATTAATTTAAAGGATAATTAAATAATTAAAGGTTAATTTTTTAATGATTAAAGGCTGATTTATTTATTAATCAAGGTTGATTAATTAATAATTAAAAGTTGATTTATTTATTTTAAAGGTAAATTAATAAATGATTAAAGGTTAATTAATTAAGATGGTTTGTAATTAATTAATATTAATTAACCAAAATTAATAAATTAATCATAAGTGATTAATTCGATTTAAATTAATCAGACAAATAATTCATCTTACATAAGGATGTTTGAATTGTATGAAATGCTTTGAATTGTTTGATACCCCTGATGTGTGATGCTTTGTGATACGAATTATTTTGGTTCGAGCTGTGGTAAATGTAATTTATTTTATCTGTGATTAATGTATATTATTTATCTGTGAGTCTGTGAATGAAGATAAGTGTTATGGATTATACCGCTTATCAATATTGATATGATTGAATCTGTGATGATTGATGTTGTTGCACTATTGTGTAAAATCCCTGGACCACACCTTACACACACAAATATGGATTGCACGAGGAAATTGGTTAAGTCACAGATTTTCGAAATGGTTTTAAAGATTGAATATTGAATCCAAAATAGTTTTGGAAATGGAATTGGGTTAAATATGAAAAGCTTTTGAAAAGGAGTATTAAAGATAAAAGTTATTTTGAATAACTTGACAAAGTTCTGAAATTTAAATAGTTTGATTCGAATTGGAATCCAAGATTTGAAATTAAGTTCTATGAATTCTATGTTTGGAAATTATGGTTTAAAAAGATTATACAAGATATATGGGCTTTAAACCATTTTAAAAATATTATTTTGGAAATTTGAATTTAACTTAAATTTTAGATTTAAAGGGCTCTAACTTGTGCAAATGAAATTGGATTTCTCTGAAATGAAAACCTTTGTTTTTCAAACAATAATAGCTTTCATATAAAGAAAGGATTTCCAATTTATATTGAAAAGATTTCAAGTTTGAAATAGAATTGTTTTGGAAGCTATGAATAAATCATTGTGAAAGATTGTTGAACTTTGTTTTGAAATTGAAGAGGATCTAAAAGGTGTATCTTTTGTATAAAAGATTTGAAACGGAAATGGTTTTGAAAGCTATGAATTGAATCTTTGATTTAAAGATTGGATGAGTTAATCCAATTTGAAAGAGAAATAGTTTAGAAAGGCTATGAATGAATCTTTGTGAAAGATTGGTGAACTTTGTGAAGTGAATCTTTTTGTCTAAAGATTTGAAAATGGTAATTTGTTAAAACCATTTGAAGTAATGTTTTTGGGCTATTAAGTTGCAACTTAACTGAGATCCTAATATCCATATTTTTTTAAATATTGTGCTCGTTATTCGGTTTAGCCGGGAGAGGACCTTGTGTCATATAACCCTTTTCGAATAATGATATGACGATATGGACAGCATTTGAAGACCGGTTTGTGAAGACCGGATATTTTTGAAAGTAAAAGGATAACTTGTCGAATGTCTTTACACCGGCTGATCCCCGGTATAGAGATTTGATCTCCCTTTGTGGTGGGGAATCCGAACGAAATTAGGGATTATCCAGATTTGCAAGGGCTTCTTTGTGAAGTGCCTTCGGTTCTGTTCGAATCCGGAACAGACTTTTATGGATGTGTGTCTGACATTACACTTTGAGATGTAAAGCTGGTTTCTATCAAATACGTTTCTATTTGGTGGCGGAGAACTTATTCTCTTAGCTTAACACCCTTCTCTGAGACGTACGAGCTCAGAGGTTATGTAGTTGATGGTTACTAGTGATACATTCCCAATTTAGTAATGTGGCATACGAAGTGCTGCTGATCATTTTTTGATCGAAGTATGGCTTTTGTGAAAAGCATAGCTTTGTGGAGGAGACTGCATCAGGACCTCACACCCCGGAAATGGTCGAAACAGGAAGAATGCAGCAAGGTTATTTAGGGGTCGCACCCCTAGGGTATGTCCATTTCTTCTGGATAGAGGTGGTATCATGGTATGGAGCCTATATATTTAACCTATGTGGTTACTGCAAATACATTGCATTGTGTTTGTTGGTATCGAGCGCTCGGATAAAGGTCGCAAACGACCGGAGATGGCATACTTGTAGGTGTTACTTCCGGGCAGGGGTAACCGGCTTTGTGTTGGCAGAGATCCGGGTAGGTTCTCGTGGCGTCCCTTCAGAGGCGTACCCATGTGGCAATAGGAAGTTTCTTAGCCTGACTATTTGTTGGAAATCAAATCTCCAATACACGTCTTGTACGGTTTTAGTTGTAGAACCTTCCATCTAATATGGTAGCTATAGTAGGCATACTATAATGGTATGTATGATGGCTAATATTAATATTATACTTGCAAATATTTTCTGCACTATGCACTAATAATAATAAGAATTTAGCGTAGTAAGCATGTTTGACTATCATAAGGAGAAATCTCACCCAAGTGTGCGATTGCATTGTGTGTGTGCCGGGAGGCCTTACGGTAGTTTCATTTTTCAAAAAGCATTGCAGATTTCTTTTACTTCTTTTGTTGTTTGTTTTAAAGATAAACTATTTTTGTTTGCTCACACCAATCCCATGACCGACCTGGATTTTATTGTTCCTTTCTAAACTCTGGGTGCCCACAATTTTCCACACGGGCAGTCTAGAGTTAGATTTTCAAATAATTAGCTAGCAGATGTAGATTCGATATCTTTGGAGTCATTGGCGTTTGGTGATCGCATCGATGACTAACCTTGCTTAGTTAACGTGATGATGGTGGTTCGAGCTTGTGGCTTGGATATAACTGTTTTTGGATTGGAGATCTTTCGGTGCATTTGATTGGAATGCAATTCAAGATTCCATCTTTCTTTCTATTCTTTGGAAGATCGTACTTGAGATTCATCTTTCTGCTGTTGTATATCTCCGGTAGATACTGATATTCATTGTATCATTCATGTATCAAATATTGTATATCAATATAAAGATTGTCCATTTTCTTCCGCTGTGTTGTTTACTTAATGTGTTATAAGCTCCAGCACGAATCAGATTCCATTCTTGAATCTGCGGCATTCAAGTACAAGTGAAGTACGGGTGTCGATTTTCGAACGCTGAAATTCGGGTCGTGACATTGTGGTATCAGAGCTGAAGGTTGAACTTTAGCTCAGGTGTATAACACGTTAGGTAACTCATTGAAGATAGGGTTACGTATACCCAAGAATGAGTATATCCATAAGATATCCGTCAGTATGTGTGATAACCCCGGTTTTGGAATATCTGTAACTGATAAATTAACTGGATTTAATTAGTAGAAATAGTGATTTATAAGTTAAATAAAATTTCTCGTAATGGAAATATATATCCGAATAAGTATTGGTTTGATAATCCTCCTATTATAATTATTTAAATTGGAAAAATTAATATTTTCAAACAAGGATAATAATATGTTGTTTATATATATAGATATAAATAGATTTATAAATAGAATTATTCTTTTAAAAATTGAATTTTGTGTTTGTTTATATTTGAGCTGATTTTAAATTGAATTTGAATTTGAATTTCAAAAGATAGATATTTTAATATATTCTGGATTTAAAATATATGAGTGAGATTTTTATTAGAATAAGATTTGTTTTATATTATTTTATTTCTTTAAAGAATTTTATTTTATAAATTAAGAAAAATATTTATTAAATAGTAAAATATATACCAAAGCTTTATAAAACATTTTAAATAAAATAAAGACAAGTGTTAAGATGTTAACACCCAAATTAACAAAAGTAAATCATTTAAAATAAAAATATACAAGTGTAACAATTGGAATATAAAATTTAAACAAGAATTAATCGAAGAGTTCATATTTTTCTTTCTTAATTACACATGTGCTAGGTATAGTTTATATATAATTTACATACATAAAACCAAAATTTATAAACATAAGGAATTTATAAATAAGGCTCTATATATTTGTAAGTTTTAAAATGCATAGAATTAACATTTGTAATCAATGAATTCATTGTTTGACAATTGTAACTTTTATGCCACGCAATTTACAAGTGGCCAATATGTTTCTTTTCAAATTTGTAATGAAAATAAAAATCAGAGGAATTAAACCAAGTTTTCATCTTCTTGCCACTTTCAAAATCCTGGAGATCAAAAGTAAAAAGAAAAAAAAACAGATTCAAAAATCTGCATGAAATCAAACAAATCATCAAGCAATTTCGGATCAGTTTTAAAAGCCTTAAATCATCTCAGCAATTCAAAGATTCCAATAATAATAAGATCAAGTTTTCCAGTTAAAACTAATCAGGCTTCAATAATTCAAGTTTTCAAAGCTTCCCAGAAAAAAAATCAAGTTCTCTGCCTCTTTAATCCATGAGTAAACTTTCCCCTAAAAACAATTTTAATTTGTGATTATCATTGAGGCATGTGATGACTATGTGTAGTAATGTTGTGAATATAGTTGACTTGGATGATTTTAAATAGATTTTGGTTGAATTATCCTGTAATGGTGAGTATATCTATGTGTATGTACATATTTATGCTCTGCTGTTGTTCACAGGTTTAAGATCACCTTCCTAAAATTTATACCATCCCATAGAATCATTGTTAAACAATGATTATTAAAGAGAAAATGCTTGAAATAATATAATTTCAATTCTAAAAATGGTTTCATATAAAAACATTGGTAATTATTTCTAAAATTATAATCTACAGTGAAAATCAAATTTTGAGTCAAAAATAAAAATTTGGAAATCATGTTTTGATTTCACAATTGGATTTATCTTGGAAATTCGTGAATTTTGATATAGGTTTCGTGATTTAAAGTTTGTTGTTTGTTGGGTAAGCGGGGTTGATCGGAAATTGAACTTCATTCGATTTCCCGACGATCAGCAATGGGGGGAAGTCGTGCTTGGGACTAGAGGAGGTTTGAGTCTCGAGGGTCGTGGGAAAATACTCGGAGTGTTTCTAGAAGGTCGGAGCAGCCAGAGGAAGATGATTTAGGGTTTAGGTACCTGTTTCTGTCGACAACATTGTCGGGCTTCGTGCGACAAACCGGAAGTTAACGCAAGGGGTGGAAATGTCGAAGGGGTATGTGATGCTGCTCTGGTCGGAGGAGCGTGGGCTCTGGTGGTCGAGGTCGCCACTGGCGAGGAGTTTTAGGTTGGTTAGGTGGTTCCGGTTTTTGGATCGATTGGTTCATTTTGGTTTTACTGGCGAATTTGTCGATCTAGTGGTTCTTGATGGACGGCAGGGAAGGCAACGACTTGTGGAAGTCGCGACGGTGATCGGTAATGAGCGGAGCGACGGTGCAACGTGCACGCATGCATGATGTATCAGGCGAGGGAGAGTTTGGGAAGGAAGTTGTTTCCCTCGGGTTCAATCTCATGTTGTATGCAAAATGACAGGAAGCAGGTGAGGTACGACAGTTTCTTGTGTTTTACACGGGGAGATTATGGATTCGCTCGGGTTGATTTCTATTGTGATCTGTTTCTAATCGAATCAGGAAAATATTCTAGGATTAAAATCAAAGAATTTGAATTTTTCAGGTTTAATCAAGTTTAAATATGTTTACTTGATAAATAAATCAGGTTTAAAGTATTATCAAAAGGAATGGGTTTTAAAATGTTATTAAATTTTATTGTTTAAAGTAATTTTATAGTAGGTAAATTCCTATATGTTTTAAGAGGTGATTTAAATGATGTCACTAAATAAAGTATAAATTATTTAATAAGGATGGTTAATTGATTAAGGTAATCGGTTAAAGGAATAATTAATAAATTTAATTATTAAGGTAATTAGTTGATTAGTTTGTGAAATGAATTTAAGGTATTGATTTATTAATGTGATTAATTATTAAGGAAATTGATTAATAGAAAATAATTAATGTAATTAATTAAGGGGTAATTACTAAATGTGATTTATTTAATGATAATTACTTAATGAAGTAATTAATGGATAATTATAGGCTGTAATTAATCAAAGGGTAATTACTTGATGGAAAGTAATTAAAGAATAATTACTTAGCGGAAGTAATTAAGTGTTAATTATTCAGTGTAATTAATAAAGGATTATTAATTAATTAAGGGGTCAATTAATTAATGAAAGTAATTAAGAATAATTAATTACTGAATGTGATTAATCAAGGTTGATTAATGAATGTGGTAAATTAATTAAAGGCTAATTACTGAATGTAATTAAGGAGGATAATTAGGGGATGATTAATTAATGGTTTGTAATTAATTATTGTTAAGCAAGATTAATAATGATTAAAGTAATTAATTTGATTTAATTAGTAATGGGTGACTAATAAATCTTGCTTATGAATGATTGGTTGATATTTCTGATGTGAAATGTTTGTGATATAAGATATTTTGGCTGAACTATGATATTATGAATTATCTATCTGATATGAATTGTTGTGTGATGATGAAATCCTGAAGAAATGGTATTGTTTCAACTTAGATAATTTTGCTTAAAGATGACATTGGATTCGAAGAGACCGGGGTCAGGTATCAGTAACACCCGAAACCACTTCGATTAGTAAACTAATACTTTTAATTGAATATGTGAGATTAGACAGGCTGGAATGAAATGATTTGAGTAACATAGACATTTAACCTGAAAGTTTTTGTATGAGATAAATGTTTGACTATAAGCACTCGTAAAGGGTACGAGTTACCCTGATATTCACATAAGTTATAGCTTGGTATTTCATATTATATGGGTTTCCTCACGCTGTTTTCCAGCCTGACCCGGGTGTTACTTTGATGTAATGCTCGGGTCAAACCGATTATTACAGATTTTCTGGTAAGGACGTTCTGGAGCTCAGAGGACGAGCTGGATGGCATGAACGTATGGAGTGTTTCCGCTGTATTATGTTGTAGTTTGTCCGAGACATGTTAATTGTATCTGCCTAGTGTTGGATATATGTTGAACTCTGGTGTATTAAAGTGCAATTTGACAAGTACAATTTTCCTTTATATATCTATTATTATTTTTTATTATATTTTATCCGCTGCGAATGTGAGATGTTGGTGTTTCTGTTCTTCTTCTTCTTCTATCTCTTTTCTTCTTTTCCCTAACTATCTGGAATTTTTGGGATTGATAATTCTGGGTCGTTACATTTGGTATCAGAGCTGAAGGTTAAGCGAGAACCTTGGCTCTGATGGGTTTACTCATTAAGTATAGGGTCAATGGTACCCTAGAATGAGTTGAGTGTATATATTTATGAGAGCATACTTGTTATTTTCTTATATAAAGATTTTAAATGATTTTATATAAGAATATATTTTGATATACAAAGCAATATTTCTTTCTAATAAATATTAAGGTAATTGGTTGTTAAATTATTGAAATTAAATTAAGTGGTAATAGAAATATAACCAAATTGAAATTAAATAAAGATGGGTTTGAAATAGATTCAAACTGAAATTTAAATCTTGAATTTAGGAAGGAGTTTTAGAATAAGATTTCCAGATATGATAATCTTGGTTATTATTATAAATGATTGTTATGTTTAATAACGGAATGTGTGTTAATAAGTAAGCAAAATGAAATGTTTTAAGGAAGTAAAACATTTGGGAAGTATGACTTATAAATTGGAATTAAAGAGATCTAAATTGTGAAGTTTTAAATCTGGGTCTAGAATTTGAAAATGGTTTCAAAGTGATAAAGAAATAATAAATAATGTTATTTAATGTATTTGAATGAAGGGTCCTGTTTCAAACGAGTGTTGTTTAAAAATTTAAAGGAATTTTTTTTGAATTAAAAACCAACGGTGGTTTAAAATTTAAGGATAACTTGGTGTAAAGGAAATAAATATGTATGTATGTAGGATTTACATAACATTAGAGCTGAATTGAAATAAATTCTAAAGTGATGAGTTTTTGATTTTCCTGAAATGTGATGAAAACCCCAAGTGATAAGTTTTTGAACTTATAAATGGGAAGATTATTAATGTGAAATTTAAATTTTGAAATGGGAATTCAATTTAGGTAAAGTTGACTGGATTAAGTAAACTAAATTTAACTTTGGGAAAGTTACATAAGTTAACAAGTAACCTGAATTGGAAATTTCAAAACGAAATTGAGATTTAACTTGGGAAGTTAAATGGTTAATTTGAATTGGGAGTTTGTGTGATCTCAAAATAGGTTTGAGATCTGGAAATTGGAAATGGATGGATGTTTTAAAATAATTTGGATGATATCATCCTGTTGTTATTAATAATTTTTAAACCGTGAATTGGATTTGTTTAAATAAATGAATGAAGAAATGGAATATGGTGGTATATCCATTATTGAGGGAAATTAAACTTTAATTTGAAATTAAGGATATGGAATTACTTTGAATTTAAGATTTGAATGTTTAAGATTAATTGTAACCAAAATTGTTGAAATTTGATTTCAAAAGTGAAATTTGGTGATAAATTGAATTTCAAAGGTTGAGTTGTTTAAAAAGGATTTGAACTATGATGTGAACTTAGAAATATGTATATAATGGAAGTAAAGGAAATTTAAATGGAATTTGAAATTTAGACTTAGAATTTAATTGAAGACTTCAAAAGTAAAGATAAATTTGATTTAAGGGGTTAAATCAACATTTAAAAATTTAACTCGAATTTATATAATTCGGGATGATTTAAATTTGAAATTTGAATTGAATGAGTTCAAATTCAAATGGGAATTGGGATTAATTCAAACTGGAATTGATACGAATTGAAATTGGTTCAATTTGAATTTTGTTTGAATTAATTGAAATTGTGATTAAAGTTGAATAAGTAAATTCAAATGGAATTTGATTTGAATTTAGGAAAGAAATTGAGGATTAATTCAACTTGAAATGGGGTTAAATCAATTTTAATGGAAATTGAAGTTATCTAAATTGGGATAGAGTCAATTTAAATGGAAGTGAAAATTTAAATTGAATTGATGGGAATAGAGATTGGGAATTGAACAGTTTGGCTTTGGATTATTTTCAATATAAATTGTTTTAATATAAACATATTTTTCCAAGTTATTTATATATACAACCTTTCTTTTTAAACATCGAACAATTTTATACTTATTTTATAATTATTTTTGAAACTATTTAACTATTTTGCAACTGTTTTATAAAGTAATTACTGTTTTTCGACTATTTTATAACTATTTAACTATTTTATAACTATTTTACAATTATTTAACTATTTTATAACTATTTTATCATTATTTAACTATTTTACAGACATTTTACAAACTAATAATTATTTTTCAACTACTTATCTATTTTAAACTTTTTAAGCTATTTTCAAAATTTAAAGCTGGTCAGAGTGCAAACTGTTTATAACTAAATACCCAATTTAGATAAGAATTGAGGTGATAATCCAAATGGGATTGAAACAAGTATGAATAAGAGAATAGAAATTAAAGTGATTGTGAATAGAAAGGAGAATTGATTTGGCTAATAATCAAAAGATAGATACGTAGGATGTACGTATATTATTCTATTCGCATGGTGATTTGATCCAGATTCGAGCACAGAATTTCGAGATAGATATATCGATCCGAGTTGGGATTTTTCACTCGATTTTCGACGACGAACCAGGATATGGATTGTTGATTGGTTCTGGAAATTCTCTATCATAGTTGTGACTATGCAAGGAGAATAATAGTTTTTGATCAAGAAACCAAATCTGAGTCTGCACTTGGAAGTCGGGTGGACGATACTAGTTCGAAAATGAAATTGTGTGATCGAGTGAGCGATCAGATTCATATAGCATACGGATGATATGTGTACGTCGTACGGATATGAAGAAAATTAATACTGGGAATTTGTGGATAAGAAATGTGAAATGGTTTTTGAAATGAAAGATATATTTTGTGAAATATATGATGAAGTAAAGTGGAAATTGGATATTTCTATGGTAAAAATTTACTTTATGGAAGTAAGTAAACTGGTAAGTGACTTTGTAGAGTAATCAAATTTGAATTTTTGATTTGGAATAAACAAAGTTATATATCTTTGTTATATAAAATATAAATCTCCCCTTGTTGAATCTATTGCCGGAAGGAAAAGATTTTTGAAAGTTTTTGAAGCTTGAAAAGGGAAATTATACAAGTTTGAAGTGAGCCAAAGATTTTTAAAGTTATATATATATATATATATATATATATATATGTATGTAAAGGATCTTCTAAGAATGATTTTGAGAAAGGTATTTAGAATCTTGGATTTGGAAAGGCTTTTGACTTTTTGGGTAAAATAAATATTGGATTTGGAAAGCCTAGCTTGAGAATTATCGATTTTGAGAAAGGAGATTCATATGGGATTCATACTAGGTGTATGATTTGGAAAATACTATATGAGTATGGTAAAAAGTTTTGAAAATGGCTTTGGAGAAAAAGGCGCTCCCTTGAAATGAACTTCTCAGGAGTGCCACAGGGTGGTACTGCCTTAAACCCTAAGGGGGGTTCTAAAGTTGATCCTGTGAGGAGTCCGGACAAAACTAGTTCCTGAGGATTTTGTGTAGTGTGTAGCGAAAATCAAGGGCGCTGCTACCTGCAGAGGCATTTGGGTTATGCTGTGATGATAATGTAACTCGATGTCACTGCGATCTACTGTAGACCATAGCGAAAGTCGTGTGTGCCGCTAAGAGCCAACAGTCTACGTTTGATTTTATATTGGTAGTCTGTGACCTATGGTAACATAGCGAAAGTCGTGTGTGCCTCTGAGAGCCAACAGTCTACATTTGGTTTTACATCGGTAGACTGCGAGCTATGTTGGAATGGAGAAGTTTCATTTTTGGCAGCGAAAATTGAGGGCGCTGATGCCTACAATTACATGGACTTTTGCTGTGATGGCAACGTAACCTTGGAATGTAACTGCGATCTGTTGTGGGTTCCATGGCGCAATCGAGGGGCGTGGTGTGCCTACAGTTACATAGACTTTTGCCGCGATGGCAACGTAACTCAGGATGTAGTTGCGACCATGGATGGGGGTGATGATTTCCAGAGCATTCTCACCAAAAGATATTTCCTCTATTTTAAAAAAATGTTTTTTTATAGTTTCAATAAAAATTATTTTCCAAGTATTTTCACTGGGTGTTGAAAATGGGTTTACCAAGTACTTATAGATTTTCAGTCCTGCGCCTGATCAACGTGTGACCGAATTTCTATGAGAACAAGGATGGACTTGTTGAGTCATCAAGTAATAAAAAGTAGTTTTATAAAAACTATTTTGGCAATATTATATAGATTTTAAAAGTGTTTTAAAAATGATCAAAGAATAATTTATCTGATTTTAAATTATTGAATAAATTCTGGCTTCGTTCCTTTTCGAGGACGAAAAGATTCAAAGAGGGAAGAATGTGATAACCCGGGTTTAGGAATATTTGTAACTGATAAATTAACTGGATTTAATTAGTAGAAATACCGATTTATAAGTTAAAATAAAATTCCTGGTAATGGAAATATATATATCTGAATAAGTATTGGTTTGATAATCCTCTTAGTATAATTATTTAAATTGGCAAAATTAATATTTCAAACAATGATAATAATATGTTTGTATATATATATATATAAATAGATTTTTAAATAGAATTATTCTTTTACAAATTGAATTTTGTGTTTGTTTATATTTGAGCTGATTTTAAATTTAATTTGAAGTTGAATTTCAAAAGATAGGTATTTTAATATATTCTGGATTTAAAATATATGAATAATTTTTTTATTAGAATAAGATTTGTTTTTATTACTTTATTTATTTAAAGACTTTTATTTTATAAATTAAGAAAAATATTTATTAAATAGTAAAATATATACCAAAGCTTTATAAAACATTTTAAATAAAATAAAGACAAGTGTTAAGATGTTAACACCCAAATTAACAAAACTAAATCATTTAACATAAAAATATATAAGTGTAACAATTGAAATATAAAATTTAAACAAGAATTAATCAAAGAGTTCATATTTTTCTTTCTTAATTAAACATGTGCTAGGTATAGTTTATATATAATTTAGATACATAAAATCCAAAATTTATAAACATAAGGAATTTATAAATAAGGCTTTATATATTTGTAAGTTTTAAAATGCATAGAATTAACATTTGTAATCAATAAATTCATTGTTTGACAATTGTAACTTTTACGCCAAGCAATTTACAAGTGGCCAATATGTTTCTTTTCAAATTTGTAATGAAAATAAAAATCGAAGGAACTAAACCAGGTTTTCATCTTCTTGCCACTTTCGATAATCTGGAGATCAAAAGAAAAAAACAACAGATTCAAACATCTGCCTGAAATCATCAAGCAGTTTCGGATCAGTTTTGAAAGCCTTAAGTCATCTTAGCAATTCAAAGATTCCAGCAATAACAAGATCAAGTTTTCCAGTTAAAACTAATCAGGCTTCAACAATTCAAGTTTTCAAAGCTTCCCAGAAAAAAATCAAGTCCTTCGCCTCTTTAATCTGTGAGTAAACTTTATGTTAAAAACAGTTTTAATCTGTGATTATCATTAAGGCATGTGATGAATATGTGTAGTAATGTTGTGAATATAGTTGACTTGGATGATTTTAAATAGATTTTGATTGAATTATCCTGTAATGTGAGTATATCTGTGTGTGTGTGTATTTGCTCTGTTGTTGTTCACAGGTTCAAGCTCACCTTCCCAAAATTTATACCATCCTATAGAATCATTGTTAAACAATGATTATTAAAGAGAAAATGCTTGAATAATATAATTTCAATTCTAAAAATGGCTTCATATAAAAACATTTGGTAATTATCTTTAAAATTACAATCTATAGTGAAAATCAAATTTTGGGTCAAAAATAAAAATCTGGAAATCATGTTTTGATTTCACAATTGGATTTATCTTGGAAATTCGTGAATTTTGATATAGGTTTTGTGATTTCAAATTTGTAGTTTGTTAGGTATGCAGTGTTGATCAGAAATCGAAGTTTATTCGATTTCCTGGCGATCGGCAATGGAGGGAAGTCGTGCTTGGGACTGGAGGAGGTTCGAGTCTCGAGGGTCATGGGAAAATACTCGGAGTGTTTCCAGAAGGTCGGAGTGGCCAGAGGAAGATGATTTATGGTTTAGGTACCTATTTCTATCGACAACATTGTCGGGCTTCGTGCGACATGAATGGGGAACCGAAAGTTATCGCGAGGGGTGGAAATGTCGAAGGGGTATGTGATGCTGCTATGGTCGGAGCAGCGTGGGCTCCAGTGGACGAGATCCCCGCCGGCGAGGAGTTTTTAGGTTGGTTAGGTGGTTCCGGTTTTTGGATCGATTGATTCGTTTTGGTTTTACTGGCGAATTCGTCGATCTGGTGGTTCGTGAGGGACGGTAGGGAAGGCAATGACTTGTGGAAGTCGTGACGGTGATCGGTAATGAGCGGAGCTACGGTGCAACGTGCACGCGTGCACGATGTATCAGGCGAGGGAGAGTTTGGGAAGGAAGTTGTTTGCCTCGGGTTCAATCTCATGTTGTATGCAAAATGACGTGAAGCAGGTGAGGTACGACAGTTTCTCGTGTTTTACACAGGGAGATTATGGATTCGCTCGGGTTGATTTTTGTTATGTTCTGTTTCTAATCGAATCAGGAAAATATTCCAAGATTAAAATCAAATAATTTGAATTTTTCAGGTTTGATCAAGTTTAAATATGTTTAGTTGATAAATAAATCAAGTTTAAAGGATTATAAAAAGGAACAGTTTTTTAATGTTATAAAATTTGATTGTTTAAAGTAATGTTATAGTAGGTAAATTCCTATATTTTAAGAGGTGATTTAAATGATGTCATTAAATAAAGTATAAATTATTTAATAAGGATGGTTAATTGATTAAGTTAATCGGTTAAAGGAATAATTAATAAATTTAATTATTAAGGTAATTAGTTAATTAGTTTTTGAAATCAATTTAAGGTATTGATTTATTAATGTGATTAATTATTGAGGAAATTGATTACTAGAGAATAACTAATGTACTTAATTAAGGGATAATTACTAAATGTGATTTATTTAATGAAAACTACTTAACGAAGTAATTAATGGATAATTATAGGCCGTAATTAATCAAAGGGTAATTACTTGATGGAAAGTAATTAAAGATTAGTTACTTAGTGGAAGTAATTAAGTGTTAATTATTCAGTGTAATTAATTAAAGGATTATTAATTAATTATGGGGTTAATTAATTAATGTAAGTAATTAAGAATAATTAATTACTGAATGTGATTAATCAAGGTTGATTAATGAATGTGGTAAATTAATTAAAGGCTAACTACTGAATGTAATTAGGGAGGATAATTAAGGGATGATTAATTATTGGTTTGTAATTAATTATTGTTAAGTAAGAAAGATTAATAATGATTAAAGTAATTAATTTGATTTAGTTAGTAATGGGTGACTAATAAATCTTGCTTATGAGTGATTGGTTGATATTTCTGATATGAAATGTTTGTGATATGAGATATTTTGGCTAAACTACGATATTATGAATTATCTATCTGAAATGAATAGTTGTGTGATGATGAAATCCTGAATGAATGGTATTGTTTAAACTTAAATAATCTGGCTTAAAGATGACATTGGATTCGAAGAGACCGGGGTCGGGTATCAGTAATACCCAAAACCACTTCGATTAGTAAACTAATACTTTTAATTGGATATGTGAGATTAGATAGGCTGGAATGAAATGATTTGAGTAACATAGACATTTAACCTGAAAATTGTTGTGTGAGATAAATGTTTGACTAAAAGAACTCGTAAAGGGTACGAGTTACCCTGATATTCACATAAGTTATAGCTTGGTATTTCATATTATATGGGTTTACTCACGCTGGTTTCCAGCCTAACCCGGGTGTTACTTTGATGTAATGCTCAGGTCAGATCGTGTATTACAGATTTTCACGTAACGACGTTCTAGAGCTCAGAGGACGAGCTGGATGACAGGAACGTATGGAGTGTTTCCGCTGTATTATATTGTAGTTTGTCTGAGACATGTTAATTGTATATGTCCAGTGTTGTGTATATGTTGTAACTCTGATGTATTAAAGTGTAATTTGACAAGTACAGTTTTCCTTTATTTATCTGTTATTATTTGTTATTTTATTTTATCTGCTGCGAATGTGAGATGTTGGTGTTTCTGTTCTTCTTCTTCTTCTTCTCCTATCTCTTTTCTTATTATCCCTAACTATCTGGAATTTTCGGGATCGAAAATCCCGGGTCGTTACAGTATGCCTCATTAAATTCTCTTACTATCCACTTATAGTAAGTATGAGTGCAAGAAGAGGATGAGATAGGGGACATGGGTGTACCACTGCAAATGGTTAATACCTCTAACAACAAGGGACAGTCTTTCTCTATTAATTTATTTTGTTCATCATCCGATTTAAAATTCTTTGATTGCTTCGTGGCAGCTCCAGAAAGAAGTTTTGGTGTGATGATGGCCCTGCCAATCGTTGCAGAAAATCCTTACTTCATATCTTCATCGGTTTCTTATCAATCTTCCCGTTTTTAACTTCATTGAATTTGAAATTCTATTTAAAATAAATTGGTTAACTAAAATATGAAGTTAAATTTGACCGTATCAATGAAATGATTTCCGTTAAAACTGGAGTTTGAAATTTTTGTTGTAATTTCTTATAAGGATCAAAGTCCGAAGAGTGACAAGTCGGTGTAAACTTTAGGATATTCTGACCTATGTTTGGAATTCATACCTAGAGTTTGAGAATTGCGGAAGATTGAATCTATTTGTCTGTTCTTTTGGGTCTAAATATATCCTACGAATGGTTAGTTATCCCTTCAAACTAACAAATACCCCTGTATAACTTGTAGACTGGATGACCTGAGTACTTCGTGAAATATTGAATGAGCTTGTTCTCATAATTACTGGTGATATTCTGATTTGGTGAGCCAAATATAGAATGGATATTCAATTTGATCTAGAAAACTGTTTCTCTATCTTTATATGTTCATCTATTCTTTGTTGTCTCACTGTCTAGCAAATTTCAAGGACTAAATTTTCTTAAGGAGGGAAATCAGTAACGATCCCAAATTTTGAGTCAAATTTAAATTGATAATTGATATAAAATTTTGGATTAAATTGTGAAATAAATTGAATTTTTCCAAATAAAATAAAGATATGTGTTGTTTATTTGTATATATGTATATAAATTGATTTTTAATCTGAACTTTGAATTTGTTTTCTAATTTTGGATATGTGTTGTTTTATTTAATAAATAGATTATAAATGGGATTTGGATTTGAAAATTCAAGATAAACATTTTAAATAAGTTGGATTTAAATACTCTACAATTTTAAATTTAATAAAAAAATGTGTTTTCAAATTTTAATATGTGTATATGAATATATATATATTGGAAGTTATGATTTAAAAGCAATAAGATATAAAAATAGTTAAGGATATAAACATTTAAGAAAAACATAATATATAAATTTATGAGATATTAACAAGTGAAAGGTTAAAACATGTTTTATAACTTAAAATAAAGAGAGGGTTTAAAACAAAGTTTTAAATAAATTCAAGGAAAGGTCTAAAACTTAAATTTGCTTATTTTTAACAAATGTAATCTATTTAAATACATTTAAACATATGTAAGCGTTTTAACCAAAGGATTTACAAATGTCACTATTTTAAACATAAATTTAACAAGTGTTTCAATATGAATTACAAGTGTCTCATTTTTAATTTCTTTCATTTAAAATTTATGAATATAGAGAAAGGTAAGTTATGTGTGTGTATATATATCCCTACCTCTACACTTCACTTTCTTTGATATACTTTCAATACTTAAAATCTAAAAATACAAAGCCAGTAAAACCCAAAGAAAAACTGAGAATTAAGATAGAAAGGAAATCAAAACCAAACTACAAACCTGGAAAACAAATCCTCTACAAAATTCAAACCTGGAACAAATTTAACACAAACATCTTCATCTGTTCAACCTGAGTTTAAGCTTCAGGCAATCCAAACAAGAACTAAAACCGAAAACAAGTAAATCAATATCAAGAAACCAGATCAAAATAAAATCTGAAAGCAAAACCATGCAAATGCATCTCAATCAAGTTAATCAAAGTCTGGTAGCAGATTCAAAGTCAACTTGAAATTAAAGCAGTTCAACAAACTCAAGTGAATCAAATCAAGTTCAGGTCAGCATTCAAAACCTATCCTCTATTCTATGTTTTCTACATAATCAAAGTTTCAGGTGAGCAAACCTTTCGCCCTTGATTTATTTCTATGTTAATGCTTGTCAGTAAACATTTAAAAATAAATCTTTGGTGCTGATATATTTGTGTGATAATGATGTAAATGTGTGTGCATGAATGTCCAACTTGGATCTGGTTTTGAATTCTGCTATGTATTGGAAATTGCGAACATGTCTCTGTTAAATTTTCTGGCTAGAACAGCTAGAAAAAATTCCTATCTTCCAAATGAATCATTACTATACTTTGATTTTTGAAAAAAAAGTATTGTAATAATGTGATCTTTTTTTTTAAAATAATTTTAAGTGTTTATAATTAACAAATATTCTGTTAATTTAAGATTATAGTAAAAATCAAAATATAAGTGAAAATCAATATCCACGATTTCATCTTTAGATTATATAATCTGATTCGTATAAAAGAATCATGAATTTTAATATAAATTTGGTGATTTTTAACTGAGTATTGATTGTGAATTTCTAAGTTGTTCGTTTTTGGGCTCTTGGTCAATTGCCATTGATCGGCTACGATTGGGACCTCGAGGTTTGGCATGGAAATGGCCGGGGTGTTAGGAGTCTCTGGTAAAATGGTGGAAGGGGTTATCATTGGCCGAGGTGATTGAAAAGTGGCGATGTAGGGTTTTATTACCCAGTTTTATCGACGTGGTTGCTGTGGCTTTCTCGACGACCATGGCGCATCAAGCTCGAATGAAAGGTAGGTAATCGTGACGCTGAAGTGTGGTGCTACTCTGGGAGGAAGGCCGGGGTTTCCAATCGACGTGATCGCCGTCGATAAGTGATTTTGGTCGTTCAGGTTTAAATCCCGATGAGTGCTGTGAGGCTCGATTTCGTTGCGATAGGAGAATTCGCCGATCAGGGTGTTTGAGAGGTTGGCAAGATCGGGGTCGGCTTGTAGAGGGTTGCGGTGATGGTCACCGACGATCAGAACCAGCACGCACATGCACGATGTCCGATCTGTGCATCTGGATTTTTGGGTTTGGGAAGACGTATTAGGCCCGGGGTTTTTGGTGTTTTTCTCGTGTGCAACTCGAAGTCATTGAGGTGGATTAGTCATGAGTGTTGTCTCGTTTTAATTTGATTTGTCTCAGGTTTGTTTGATTAGCAAGTCTGGTTTTTAAAATTTTTGTTACAAGAATTTTGAACTAAATTAAACATGGATAGTTTATAAAAAGCAAAGCAAAATTTAAATTTTTAAGTTAAAGGAAAGTGCAAAGTGTAAAGGCAAAATAAAATGAATTTCAAAATTTAAAGCAAAGCTTAATTTTAAACAAAGTTTTTAACCAGTTTTAAAGGGGTATGAAATGTTTGAGTTCAGAAAATGATTTTTTAAACAAATTAAAGTTTTTAAAGTATGGATTGTCCAAAGTTTTAAATTTTGTTTTAGAATAGTTTTGGCTTATATAAATATTACATTAAACAAATTTTGTAAATTTGTCCCTAAATGTTTTCAAATAAAAGGTAATTTGTTGAAATATAAATATGATTTAAGTGAAAGGTATTTAACTTTAATAAATCAAAGGATGATGATTTTGTATAAACCAAATCCAAGCTTTTAATTTAATTTAAATGATAGTTGAGAATTTAATGAAGTAAGTGGGTTATGTTTATTTAATTAATTTTTATTAACAAAAGTAAGTAAAGTAAAATTACTTAATTAACTAAGATGATTAATTTAAATTAAGATAAAAATTAATTTATGTAATTAATTAAGGGTAGTTGATTACTTAATTTAAGATTGATTAATCTAAGTAAATCAAAGGTTAATTAAATAAGGAATAAATAAATAAATGGATGTAATTAGGGGCTAATTACTTAATATAAAAAGGGTTATTACTTAATGAAGTAATTAAAGGAATTAGTCACTTAATGTAATTAATTAAATTAATGTGGTTAATTTAAGTGAATTAATTAGTTTAATTAATTTAAGATAAATTACTTGATAATGGGTTAAGTATAATTATTTAATGTTATAAATAAAGTATAATTACATAAATGAAAGTGATTAAGGGACAATTTTTTAATTAAGGGTTAATTAATTATGTAATTAACTTAAGAATGATTTAATTATGGTAATTAATTAATTAATTAAGAGAAATTAATTTAAAGGATAATTAAATAATTAAAGGTTAATTTTTAAAATTTTTTAATGATTAAAGGTTGATTTATTTATTAATCAGGGTTGATTAATTAATAATTAAAAGTTGATTTATTTATTTTAAAGGTATATTAATAAATGATTAAAGGTTAATTAATTAAGATGATTTGCAATTAATTAATATTAATTAACCAAAATTAATAATTTATTCATAAGTGAATAATCTGATTTAAATTAATCAGATGAATAATTAATCTTACTTATGGATGTTTGATATCCCTGATGTGTGATGCTTTGTGATATGAATTATTTTGATTCGAGCTGTGATGAATGCATTATATTTTATCCGTGATGAATGTATATTATTTATCTATGAGTTTGTGAATGTAGATAAGCGTTATAGATTATACCGCTTATCGATATTGATGTGATTGAATTTGTGATGATTGATGTTGTTGCACTATTGTGTAAAACCCCTGGACCACACCTTACACGCACAAATATAGATTGCACGAGAAAATAGGTTAAGTCGTAGATTTTTGAAATGGTTTTGAAGATTGAATATGGAACCCAAAATAGTTTTGGACATTGAATTGGGTTAAATATGAAAGGCTTTTGAAATGGAGTTTTAAAGATAAGAATTATTTTGAATAACTTGATAAAGTTCTAAAGTTTAAATAGTTTGATTTGAATTGGAATCCAAGATTTGAAATTAAGTTCTATGAATTCTATGTTTGGAAATTATGGTTTAAAAAGATTATACAAGATATACGGGCTTTAAACCATTTTAAAAATATTATTTTGGAAATTTGAATTTAAACCAAATTTTAGACTTGTAGGGCTCTAACTTGTGCAAATGAAATCAGAATTTTCCGAAATGAAAACCTTTGTTTTTCAAATAATAATAACTTTCATATAAAGAAAGGATTTCCAATTTATGTTGAAAAGATTTCAAGTTTGAAATAGAATTGTTTTGGAAGCTATAAATAAATCTTTATGAAAGATTGTTGAACTTTGCTTTGAAATTGAAGAGGATCTAAAAGGTATATCTTTTGTACAAAAGATCTGAAATGGAAATGGTTTTGAAAGTTATGAATTGAATCTTTGATTTAAAGATTGGATGCGTTAGTCCAATTTGGAAGGGAAATTGTTTAGAAAGGCTGTGAATAAATCTTTGTGAAAGATTGGTGAACTTTGTGAAGTGAATCTTTTTGTTTAAAGATTTGAAAATGGTAATTTGTTTAAACCATTTGAAGAAAGGTTTTTGGGCTATTAATTTGTGACTTAACTGAGATCCCAATATGCATATGTTTTAAATATTACGCTCATTATTTAGTTTAGCCAAAAGAGGACCTTGTGTCATATAACCCATTCCGAATAATGATATGACAATATGGATAGCATTTGAAGACCGATGGTGAAGACCGGATATTTTCGAAAGCGAAAGGATAACTCGTCGAATGTCTCTGCACCAGCTAATCCCCGGTATAGAGATTTCATCTCCCTTTGTGATGGGGAATCTGGATGAGATTAGGGATTATCCGTATTTGCAAGGTCTTCTTTGTGAAGTGCCTTCAGTTCTGTTCGTACCCGGAACAGACTTGTATGGATGTGTGTCTGACATTACACTTTGAGATGTAAAGCTGGTTTCCATCAAATATGTTTCTGTTTGGTGGCGGAGAATTTGTTCTCTTAACTTAACACCCTACTCTGAGACGTACGAGCTCAGATGTTACGTAGTTGATGGTTACTAGTGATACATTCCCAATTGGGTAATGTGGCATACGAAGTGCTGCTGATCATTTGTTGATCGAAGCATGGCTTTTGTGAAAAGCATAGCTTTGTGGACGGGACTGCATCAAGACCTCACACCTTGGAAATGATCGAAACTGGAAGAATGCAACAAGGTTATTTAGGGGTCGCGCCCCTAGAGTATGCCCATTTCTTTTGGACAGAGGTGGTATCATGGTATGGAGCCCAGATATTTAACCTATGTGGTTACTGCAAATATATTGCTTTGTGGTTCTTGGTATCTAGCTCTTGGATAAAGGTCGCAAACGACCGGAGATGGCATACTTGTAGGTGTTACTTCCGGGCAGGGGTTACCCGGCCTTGTGTTGGCAGAGATCCAGGTTGGTTCTCAGGGCATCCCTCCAGAGGCGTACCGATGTGGTAATAGGAAGTTCCTTAGCCTGACCAATTGTTGGAAATCCAATCTTCAATACGCGCCTTGTATGGTTTTAGTTGTAGAACCTGCCATCTAATATGGTAGCTATAGTAGGCATACTATAATGGTACGTATGCCGGTTAAGATTAATATTATACTTTTAAATGTTTTCTGCACTATGCACTAGTAATAATAAGAATTTTGTGTGGTAATCTTGTTTGACTATCATAAGGAGAAATCTCCTCCAAATGTGCGATTGCATTGTGCGTGTGCGGGGAGGCCTTATGGCAGTTTCATTTTCCAAAAAGCATTACGGATTTTTTTACTTCTTTTGTTGTTTGTTTTAAAGATAAACAGTTTTTTGCTCACACCAGTCCCATAACTGACCTGGAGTTTATTGTTCCCTTTCTATACTCTGGGTGCCCACAATTTTCCACATGGGCAGTCTAGAGTTAGATTTTCAGATAATCAGCTAGTAGATGTAGATTCGATATCTTTGGAGTCAATGGCGTTTGGCGATCACATCGATGACTGACCTTGCTTAGTTAACGTGATGATGGTGGTTCGAGCTTGTGGTGTGGATATAAGTGCTTTTGGATTGGAGATCTGATGGAGCATTTGATTGGAATGCAGTTCTAGATTCTATCTTTCTTTCTATTCTTTGGAAGATCATACTTGAGATTCATCTTTCCGCTATTGTATATCTCTGATAGATATTGATATTCATTGTATCATTGATGTATCAAAAATTGTATATCGATATAAAGATTATCCATTTTCTTTCGCTGTGTTGTTTACTTAATGTGTTATAAGCTCCAGCAGGAATCAGATTCCATGCTTGAATACAAGTGAAGTACGGGTGTCGATTTTCGAATGCTGAAATTCGGGTTGTGACACAAAGCCATAACTCTCAAACGGTTAGTCTGTATTATTAATATGAAACTCTATGGAAGGGAAACCATCATCCAGATTGAATGGATGTGGTTTTAGGTCCTAACTTAGCTTCTATCAATAGATATAGTCCATATAAGATTTATAGTGTTAAAATGGTTACATAAATTTTTTTCAAAAATCATGGATGTGGGAAATGTCCCTAAGAATCATTTCCTAAAATATTAGAACATACAGCCTCATATGAAAATAATATAAATATTCTATTATCATCCATATGTAGAATACGGTTCGTTACAGAATTGATAATAAAATGAAAGAAAGAAACTAAAGGAAAAGCCAAAATCATTGTTTGCGCCGAATATAGTCACAAACACCCTATTATAAGTGGGAGCACCAAAGTCCAATATTTAGATCTAAACAGAGAAATATAAATTCATAGATCATAGAATAGATTGCAGAAAAGTAAATGAACAATCAAGTTTTGTAGTGGTTCGGCAAACTCCGGCCTACGTTCACTCCCATAACCTTTTACTTATAGTGTAAGATTACAAGTACAGTTGTTTTATCCTTAGAAAATTAATTGAGGAAGAAATAAGAAATTATGAAGGATAGCCAACCCAAAAGTCCTTTGGAATGAGTCAACTCCACTATATTTATAAGTGAAGACGTGCATGGATAGGGTTCAACTTTCGATAGAAGAACCTCCAGGCCCATACAACTAGACCCACAAAAGTTGGGATTGATCGGACACCAAAAAGTAATTTCGGTTGATCGTTCCATACTAACTCAAATGGGGCTGCGATCGTTTTTATGGGGTCCACCATGCCTCTAGTCCGTGCTTCCAAACTTTCATGTCATTCTGACTTATCATTTATGAGATATTGATCGATCTTCGCTGTTTTGACTAGAAATTGGATCATAAGAGATCATTCCATGCTTCATCCTTTTGAGCTGAGATCGAGAATGTGGTTCCACATGATATTAGCTACTTTATCTTTAAATTTTGTGCAATTCCGACATACCGTTTGTGAGATATCGCATTTTCCCTGAAACTATGGATCGTTCTTGCTAATTTATACGATCATTCCAATAACGTCCGACCACATTTTCCAAGATTTAGGATTATTTAGCTGTGGAGGGTGCTCCATGATGTAAGATACTTGATCTCTAAATTTCATGCAATTTTGACATACCATTTGTGAGATATCGCATTTTCCGTGAAACTATAGATCATTTTGGCTGATTTGTATGATTGTTCAAATAACGATCAACCTGTTTTTCCAAGATTTGGGAGTATCGAGCTATGATCAATCACCGGGGTGCCTCATGATGTTATCTACTTGCTCTCCAATTTTCATATAATATCAAGTTACCGTTTGTGAGGTATCGCATTTTCCGTGAAACTATGGATTGTTTAGGCTGATTTATATGATCATTCCAATAACGATCGACCTCTTTTTCCAAGACTTAGATGCCTTTTCATGTGATCATTTTTGTAGCCTCCACTCTTCATTATATTGATTCTTTGAAAGTTTCAGGTGCATTGGCTTAGTAGATTTTTAGATATTGATCGATCTTTGTCGATTTACGCTATTTTATGGATCGTTCCCGATCGATCCATATAAATTCTTTTTTGCCCATAACTTGAGCATACGAACTCCGATTGACTTGAAATTTGAAATGTGTCCACATAGGGCCTTATTTGTCACTTTATATATATTACACCTTAATTAGGACCCATTCTGAATCTTCCCAAGTATTGTTCATAGTTTCAAATATCATTAACTTCCGAGCCTGATAACCGTATCTCCGTACTTCCTGTCATAATGATCACAAGAAATTTATTCAACTTTTATGATATTGCCTGGTGATAAGGCGATGTAACATTTTCACCCCAAAATATGCCGTATGGTAGGAGGGCATGTTTTGAATTGTCTTAAGTCCAATGTTCGAAACCTGTTGATGACCTATGAACAAATCTATGATCTTGTTTGACTGTTAGTAATGACCATTCAAGACCGTTAATCAAATTCGTAGTCATCCCAGGCTGATGATGATCACATGGGATCGAGTGTCTATTTGTGGTGAAACACAATCATTCGAGATCGATGACTTGTTTGATCGAGATCGAGTGCCCGTTCGTGGCATAATGTGATCGTTCGAGATCGAGTGCCGTTCGGGGTGAAATGTCATCGTTCGAGGTCGAGTTCCCTTCCAGGTGAAATGTGATCATTTGAGGTCGTGTGTCATTCGTGGAAAAATGTGATCGTTCGAGGTAGCGTGCCGTTCGAGGCAAAATGTAATTGTTCGAGATAGAGTGCCATTCGAGGCGAAATGTGATCATTCGAGATAGAGTGCCATTCGAGGCGAAATGTGATCATTCAAGATCGAGTGCCATTCGAGGTGAAATTCTTTTTTTTTAACATTCAAGTGAGTTTCAGAATCTTTTGTTATGGCAATTTATAGCCATGTCAAAGCATACTTAGGGACAGAATCAATCCAGTACATGTGTAAGTGACTTGGCCATTTTAACGTGGAGTTCTTATACTTCATGCCATCCCAATCAAGAGACGATGACCTGTGCCATTAAGATGGGATCGCTCCAATTTCTGGCGGATGATGGCTTCTTCTATTCCTTTACTGCTATCCATTTTGCTTACAAAGCCATCCAAATCCGTGCCCCCAGTTCTATGGGGAGTAGTGCTGATCA
Organism: Allium cepa; assembly: GCA_030765085.1. Lineage (NCBI taxonomy): Eukaryota > Viridiplantae > Streptophyta > Magnoliopsida > Asparagales > Amaryllidaceae > Allium > Allium cepa. The sequence continues at coordinate 497,892,020 of CM060929.1, forward strand.
ATTCTCCTTGGGAGGGCTTTGCCTCCGGTTGCTCCAGTCAATATCCAGGTCTACTAGTTTTCACTCCAAGTCCTGCGTTCCAATTTCCAGCTACTCCGACATCCATAAGTTGTGTTCGATCATCATTTCCATCCCGTGTCTCAAGTTTGTGAGGGAATACCAGATTATCCGCTTTCAGACACGCAACCAAGTTTCGATTGAAAACAAACTGCTCAGCATTGTCCAACACCCCACCTAGGATCGACCCAACACAACCCGAGGGCATGCCCCCGTGCCTAGATCGATCGACATTGATCATTCTAGAATGATCGTTGTCGATCATTATGTGTCGATCGAGGACTGCTCAACTATACTATTCCATCCTGTTGACCGTTAGCTTCATTTCCTTGGTCTTGATTTTGGTTTTCCTTAGCTCCTGCTCCAACTTCGTGATCCATATTTCCAATGTTTCCTGCTACTCCATTTCCTTAGTTTTGTGCTCTAGCTTGTCCCGTCCACCCAAGGATATTCTAGATCATCTCCTCTTATCTCTTTAGCATCCTTTCCTACATAACTTCCATTGACATTTTCATCTTACATCTGGTGATGTAGATATACGTCTGATTTTCTCCAGCTCCAAAAGAATCCTCCTGACTTCCTCCATAGTGACTCCTATCTACTAATGGTATCCTTGTTGATTGCCTAGCTATTGCTTCCTAGACTCAAGTATCCAAGCATCCAAATCAAAGATCCTAGCTTCAAAATCCGTGGGTGCAAGTCCTTCACGATGAAAGCACCAAATGTTTGCACCAGAAATGGTTACAAACACCCTATTATATATGAAAGCACAAACGTCCAATATTTAGATCTAAACGGAGAAATTAGATTCACAGATCACAAAATAGATTGTAGAAAAGTAAATGAACACGAAAGCTTTATAGTGGTTTGGCCAACTCCAGCCTACGTGCACTCCAATAATCTTTTATTTATACTGTAAGGTTACGGGTGTAGTTGTTTTTGCCTTGGAAAATTAATGGAGGAAGAGATAAAAATGATGAAGAAAAGCCAACCCAAAATATTTTGCAATGAGCTAAATCCGCTATATTTATAGGTGAAAACATGCATGGATCAGGCTGAAATTTCGGTAGAAGAATCTACAGGCCCATATGATTCAACCCAACAAATTTTGGATCGATCGAACACCAAAAAATAATTTAGACCGATCGTTTCATATTAACTCGGCTATGATTTTTTATGGGGTCCTCCATGCCTCTAGTCCATGCTTCCAAGTTTCATGCCATTCTAACATACTGTTTGTGAGATATTGCATTTTCTGTGAAACTATGGATCGTTATGGCTGATTTGTACGATCGTTTTAACAACGATCAGCCACTTTTTCCAACATTTGGGAATTCTATCATATGATTGTTTCTTGGGCTCCATTCTTCAATGTATTAATGATCTGAATGTTTCAAGTGCATTGGCTTTGTAGATTTTGAAATATCGATTAATTTTCATCGATTTACGCTGTTTTATGGATCGTTCCCGATCAATCCACATAATTTCTTTCTTTGCCCATAACTCCATCATACGAACTTCAATTTACTTTAAATTTGAAATGTGGCCTCATGGGGACTTCCTTGTCACTCCATGTTGATTGCCCCTTGGTTGGAACCCGGTTCAAATCCCACCAACTATTGTCCATAGTTCCAAATATCTTCGATTTCCGAGCCTGATAACCGTCTCTCCGAGCTTTCTTCCTTGATGACCACAGAAGGCATTTAACCAACTTTTATGATATACTGCCTAGTCAAAAGGCAGTGTAACAATCATTATCTAAGATGGTAATAAAGGGTGAAAGAAAGCCTTTGATCTTGCCACAAGGGCTTGGTCAAAGCACCTCCTAGAGGGTGGTCAGAGTAAGCCTTTGGTCCCACCCAAGATGGCCTGGCTAAAGCACTGCAAGCCTTTGGTCCCGTCTACCTGGTCTTGCCGGAGTGTCTCATAGAGGAAGGATGTAGTAAGTCTTTGGTCCTGCCTAAGATGGCCTTGCCAAAGCACCGTACTAGCCTTTAGTTCTAACAATAAGGCCTAACTGAAGCACCTCCAAGATGGAGTATGGGTAAGCCTTTCGTTCAACATAAGATAGCTAATCAAATGCACTGACCAAAACCTAAATCATTGCCTAAGATGGTAATAAGCGATTTAATCAATGCCTAAATCATCACCAAAGAGAGTGATAAGGGGCGAAAAAGATTCAAAAGCCTATATCATCTCCAAAGAGATGATAAGGGCAAAAGAGAATCATCACCAAAGAAAGCGATAAGGGGTGAAAGAGAACCAAAAGCCTAAGTCATCACCAAAGGGAGTGACTAAGGGAAAAATCTAAATCATTACCTAGAGATGGTAATAAAGGGTTCAACTAATGTTTAAATAATTACTTAGAGATGGTAATAAGGGATTCACACAAAGCCTAAATCAATGCCTAATGATGGTAGTAAGACGTGAAAGAAATCAAATGAGCAAATCAAACTCTATCCTAATGAATGAATTAAAACAATCTTCCAGAGGAAGAACAATCAAATATGAGTTGCCAAATAAAGAAAAAGAAATTTTCAAAGGAAAGTGGAGTTTCTTTTCCATTAGTACAAAGGAAATTGATATTATCTTCAGATGGTATTCTAGTCTTCTATAATATTGCCAGATGATTTTCTGGTCTTCTACTTAAGAAACTATTATTGCCAAATGACTTTTTGGTCTTCTATTTAAACTAGATGATTTTCTGATCTTCTATTCAAAAAATTATAATATTGTTACAAGATAGGTTTCAGATCTTCTGTTTAGATATTATTACTAGATGGTTTATGGTCTTCTTCTCGGATATTATTATCAGATGAGTTTTTGGTCTTCTATCCAAGAAAAATTAAGATATTATTACTTGATGAATTTCCGGTCTTTGATTCAAAAAATTATAGTATTATTACTAGATGGATTTCTGTCTTCTATTCGAAAAACTATGGTATTATTACCAGATGGAATTTTGGTCTAATATTTAGAAATTTATGGTATTATTACCAGATGGGTTTCTGGTTATATGATATTATTACCAGATGAATCTGTAGTCTTCTATTTAAAGAAAATCATGGTATTATTGCCATATGGATTTCTAGACCTTTATTTCAACAATAAAGATATTACTACCAAATGGATTTATGGTCCTCTGTTCAAATGAAATTATGATAGATTTCTGATCAAGTGAATTTATGATCCTCTTATCCATCAAATTTCTTGTCTTTTCAATTAAACTAGGCTTTGCATCGAAATACAAAAACTTCTTTATATGAAGAAGTGGATAAACTAATTCAAATCTTTATCAGATTCAAAAAGTTTTGTTTAAAGTTCAATATAAAGTTAATAGTGAAAATTATCATCATTTATTTGATATTTTTTCAAGAACATGATTAAAGAGGAAGTCTCTTAGAAAGTTGGAAAGTAGGAAATACTAGATTTTACAGTAAACGTAAAAGGCTTTTTATACAAGGAGGAGGGATATGTTATCCACATATTTTCTAAGAGCTATAAATATAGGATCAATGAAAGATAATGCTACTACAAATACATATGTCGGATGTTTAAGGGAAGCATATCGTGTCGATAAATGCATGTCAGAGTAATAAGCCTATGATTGCACATTAAACTCCTAAGTTAATAACGCAACAAGAAGATGTTGGTCCATAAGGAATGTCAAATTTGAAAGACAAAGGCAACTTCAAAGGGTCGATATCAAGTTTGAGATGTTGAACTTGTAAGTACAAATTATCTCAAACCAATAAAAGAGAAGATGGCAAGCTCATACAATGACAGAAAGGATGTCACCAAATATGAGAATATCGAACATTCAACATGGATATCAACTTTTAAGATGCGGAAAACCTAAGGAAATTAAGGAGTGATATTGAATCGATAGAGCTAACGGGACTCTACAAGAACAAATGTTATCAAGCATTTAGCCAGAAACACACAGTGTCAAACTTCAGTACTAAAATAGGCGTTGAACGCTTAACAATAGGAAGATATCGAATTTCTATAGTCTTAATGATACCAAGTCTCGGCAACTTAATGCTAGAGAGCATAAAGAAAAGAAAGATGCCAAGTATCTAAGCATAAAGGAGGATATTAGATTTTTAGCAGACATCGAACCATTACAAGCATTCACAGGTAGCAAGTGATTTCGAACCTTTACAAGCAACATGAGATGTTGGACTTTAAGAAAATAGATGGTATCGAATAACTACAACATGACAAGGATGTCGTATATCATCAATGTCAAGAATGGTGCCGCCTATCATCAGGAAACCCATGCCATGTATCGTCAAGATGTCGCTTATCATTAGGACGCCTCATATCATCAACATGCCGCATGTCACAAAGTCAACAAACAATGTCGAGAGTTTGTAATGCGGAAAGACATCAAATTAGGCAATTCACACACATATTGAAAGAAACATGGTAGCCATGCTGCATGCTGCTGCCTCTATAAACAAACCCCCTTGGCCATTTAAAAGGGGGTGAATCATTTCTTTCCCTCCTCCTTAAGTTTGAAAATTTTAACCCTAAATTGAATGAGGCAAAATCAAGAATTCTCTATAAATTTCGAAACTAATGAGAATAAGGACTTGAACAATTTTGCATAGCCTATTTCTCGTGAATTATGTTATTTAACTATTATTGAACTATGAATGTGCATACAACAAATCCTTGCTTTGATTCGGATTTGTAATAAAAATCCTTTAAGCCCTTATCTAAATTGAGGGTTATCTTACATAATGGCTAATGTGCCTAGGAGACATATAAATAAAGAATGATGACATATGTGAATCATATATCCAGTCCATTAATAGTGAACTATTGCACAGTTAAGTGACATACCTATTTTGCCTTTGGAAAATGCTTTAAATTTTGCAAAATTTCACTATACTATCGAAGGACTATAGGCATTATAGGACTATTTCAAATAACATCATTATGTGTTAATTCTCTAATCAATCTTCGGTTTAACGACATCATAATGCTACCATGGATGTTAGACAAGATTTTGATTTAGCATGGCATTATAAATGGCAGACCAATTTTTAGATTAACACTTCCTATTGAAGCGGGACCTTTATCGAGATACTGTCTACCATGCCTAATACATATCAACGACAATTTATTACCTCCTACGTAAAGAAAAGGCGGGCCCTAACAAAACCACTTAATACCTTCAATTTCTGAAGCAATTCCTTCATATTATGACCTGCACCCCATGGTGTCGTTTCATATTAGCCTAACTTTTCATAGGTACTAATAGCCAGATTCGTTTGGCATATTTATCCTATAGAATTTTCGAATAACCTCACGTCTTTATAGTTACTTATTATAGGTGATGTCTCACATCAGCCCTAAAGTCACACTACGGTTAGCCATATTAGCTGGCAAACATCCATGTGCTTTTGGCTACCTCATATGTAATATCCCGGAATTTTTGACAATATCAATTTAATAATCTGTATTAAAATTAAATTGATATTGATAATTTTGCTAATAATAATTTAAATTGATTTAATAATTATTCTTTAATAAATATTTAATTGGTTATTTTATCTTTCAAAAATAATAAATTGATTTCTATTTATAATATAAATATATAGTTTATATTGTAAATAAATTAGCATTGTTTTAAATTTAATAAATAAAGCATATTTTTTAATTCTAATATTTGTAGTAATTTAGAAATTTGTTTTTATTTATTATATTAGCTTTTCAAAGTTATTAAATAAATAAACCTTGGTTAAAATTTAATAAATGAATCATGATTTAAAATTCTAATATATATATTAATAATTTGGAAATTTTGATTTTAATTTAATATTAAGTTTTCAAGGCTATTTAATAAATAATATATAATTTTAAATTGTTAAGACAAATGTTTAAATGTTTGAAATAATTTTGGCTTGAGTTTTAAATTTAAAATGAATTAACAAAAAGTTTTATAACTTAAATAAAACAAGTAATTCATTAATAAAGGCAAAATTTCTTTTATAATTATTTCAATTTAATAATGAGATATTTTTAAAAATATTATCAATAGTATATTGTCTTTATAAATAGGTTTCGAATAAAAATAGCAATTGTTATTTCAAGTTTAATTTGTATTTATAACTTGATTTTTAAAAATTTTTGGTTTTTGAATTTGATTTGAATTTAAAATCCAAAGTATAGATTTTTAATTGTTTTAATTTTTATATGTATAAGCTTTATTTATAAGTATAGTTTGTTTTTATTTCTTTTGTAAATGTATATACATATTTAAATTCTAATTAATTAATCAATTAAGCTTAATATATATATATATATTAACTTATGAATTAAATACTAATCACTATAAAGAGACAAGTGTTGATCTCTTAAAGCCTAATTAAACAAATGTTCAAAGATTAAACATTCAAATTGACAAATGTTGGAATTTTTACAAGTGGCACATTTTGTTTTAAATTTTCTTTATTTAATAAAAACTGAAAATACATCTATTTAAACTTACACTTTCACTCTTCCTTGTTTTCTTTTCTCAATTCCTAAATCAAAAGAGAACTTCAAAACATCTCCATATCAAAACTCCTCTTCAAAATCAAACCTGCATATTCAATTCCTGTACAAATCTAAAATCGGTAAACTCCTCTTATCCAAAACAATTCAAATACCCGTACAAATCCAAAACAAGTCTGCATATTAAAAATCAAATCTGCATCATCTTTTTCTCTGCAATCTGGAACTTTGGTGTTATCTGCATATCTTCAAAGTGAAGCCTATTCAAAAGCAATAGCATGCAAACAAGTTTTTAAAGTAAAAAGGCAAGATAATTGGTCTGCTGTAAATTCAAAAAAAAAAAAAAACATATCATCAGAGGCTCTGCTTCTTTAAAAAACAGTGAGTAACTTTTTAAATTTAAAAATAGGTTGCATGCTAGTATATTGAAGTGGAATAGTATTGCTTGTGTTATTGGTGAATGTTGAAGGTGTGCATGCTGTTTACTTATTTGCCTGTTCTGTTTTATTGATTTTCCTGGCACAAAACTTCATTTAAAACACTTATCTTTTAATTTAGCTTCTGATATGATGAAATTTATAAAGTAAAGTTGTTGATTATCTTAAGTTAACATTTAAAACTTTAAGTAAGTTAAAATATGAGTTATTGTCTCTGGAAACACTAAGAAACATCAGTGCATAATAATTTTAACCAAAATTAAAACATGTTAATTTTGTATTTCAGTATCATAAATCAATAGCATTAACTGGAACATGATTTTTAAATCAAGAATTAGGATTTTTAGGGATAAGTTGTAGGTGCAGTTTTGTTTTGAACTGATAATGGATTTTAAGCAAATTCTGGTGATTTTTGAATTGGGAGGTCTCGGGTTTCTTCTTGGTAGTGGAGGAGTGTTTGTTGATGCTAAGAAAAATCATAGATGGTGATAAAACTTATCAGAGAGATTGCAGATTTGGAAATTTATTTTTAAACCCTAGTTTTAATGGGTTTTAAAGAACCGAGCATTTCGGTATGTAGGAGTGATTGAGTGATAAGATGTTTTGAGAATCGGTAGTTGGTGCGTGGTTGAAGTTGAGGCCGGAGGGGTCGATCGTCAGGTGGTCGGAGCGATGAGGACTTGCCGTTGACAGGTTTTGAATGGGGACTTGGTTGTGGTTTCCCGGTTTGGTAATTTTGAGTTCGATATTGATTTCTTGGATGGTAGTTCGATTTGAGGTTCGTGGTGAGTTTTAGGGTTGGTTTCTGATGTATAACGATCATTAGCGACGACTAATTGTGGCCGGAGTCGCCGTGCATATGCACGGTGAAGTAATGGCACTGGTGATGTTTGGTTATAGCAGAGAAGTCACTCGGGTAAATCCTTGTTTGACTCGAAGTGATGGAGTGGTTTCCTCGGAGATGTTAGGCTGAGAACTCGAAGCAGATTTTGAGATATTTGGGTGTTTTTGTTTTACAGGTTTTAATAAACCTGTAGTTATCTATTTTTATTTTTTTTAAAAATCTGAAGCTTTGAATGAAAAGAAGGTTTTAAACTTGATTTCAAATTCAAGTTTGAATTTTAGGATTTCAAGTTTAATTTAAAATCTCAGTTTTAAATAAAAATAAAGTTTTAAACTTAAACTTGTTTAACCATTTTATTTTGGAAAGTAGTTTAAACCTTTTAAAATTGAAGTTTTTAAAATTTGAGCAAGTTTAAGTTAAATTTAAATCTGGAAATTAAATATGAGTTTCAGTTTTTGAAATAAAAAGGAATTTTAAGATTTGAAAGATTTAAACTAAATGTAAATTGAAGTTATTGAAATTTTGAAATGAATTTTTGTTTCAAAATTCTTATGAATTTCATTTCTAAGGCAAACACTTGTTTGTCTTGAAATTTTAAAAGTTATAAACTGTTTAAACTTTGATTAAGTTTAAATTATTTTCATTTTAAATCTTGTATTTAAAATGAAATTTTAAAGTAAGTTCAAAAGTAATTTATTTTCAAATAAATTATTTTTGAACATAATTTAGAAATGTTTTATCTTAGAATTAATTAAGATTAATGTTTTGAAATTAATTTAATTAATGGAGTAATTAAGGAATGGTTAATTAATTTAATTAATTAATGATTTGGAATTAATAAATATTGATTAAAGATTTATCAATTTATAATTAAGATCATTAATTAGATTTTTAAATTAATGATTAAAGAATTACGAATTAAGTAATTAGGTTTTAATCAAGGTTAATTAATTGAATAATTAAAAATGAATTAAGTGGCTGTTAACACTTAATTAATTAAATAATTAGACTTTAATTAATGAATAATTAAAGATAATTTAATTTGTGATTAATCTAAGTTAATTACTTAATAAAAATAATTAGAGAATGGTTAATGAAGGTCATTAACAGGATCATTTAATAATTAATTAATGTGGTTAATTTTTAATAATTAATTAGATTAATTAATTCAATAATAATCATTTGTGAATGGTTTAAGTGTAATTTAAGAAATTAATTACTTAAGGTAATTAATTAAGTTGAATGTGATTGTTTAATTTAATTAATTAAGTTTAATTAATTTTAAACATTGAGGTTTTAAAGATAATTACTGTATGTAATAAAATGGATTGGAAATTACTTAGTGAAGTAATTAATTGATAATTACATATTGTAATTAATTAAAGATGTTTAAGAATGAAGTACTTTGGAGTTTAATTACTTAGCAATTAATCAAGGGATTAATTAAGAAATTAATCAAGGGATTAATTAAGAAATTAATCAAGGAATAATTAATTTGTTTTAATGAAGTAATTAATTTAGCTAATTACTGAATATGGTTAATCAAGAAGGATAAATAATTATGAGTTAATTACTTAAGGTGATTAATTTAGGAAGATTATTAATTAAATATAATTAAGGATCATTAATTAATAAAATTAATGATGTAATTAAATTTGATTAATTATGATTAATTAATCAATGATAAGTAATTAAAGGTTATTAATTAATGTAATTAATTAAGGATTAATGTAATCAATTATAGTTAATTAATTAATTGAAGTAATTAAAGGTTAATTACTGCTTTTGGTTGAGAATAATTAATTTGTGAAATTAATTAAGGATAATTACATGAATGTAATTAAGGGTAATTAATCAAGGGTGATTAGTTAAGGTGATTAATAATGAATGATTAATTGATTGTAATCAATTAAATGGTTGAGATAGCAAGATTTATATTGGTGAAGTAATTAATTTAATTTATTTTAAATTAATTAAAGATGGAGTAATTAATTTAATTCACTTTAAATTAATTAGAGATGGAGGTAGTTAATTTAATTCATTTTAAATTAATTATAGATGATGTATGAGTAAATCTTTGCTTATGTATGAATGGGCGACATTGATTGCCTTGAATGATTGTGAACTCAGTAATGAGATAAGTAATATTGTGTGGTATGAATGCTTGGTTGCATTGTGATGATAATATAGATTATCTATTGTGATGATGATATGGATCATCTGTTTATTTTGATAATGTTGATTATCAATTGTGATTAGTGAGTTATCTATCTGTGTGTATATAGATAATTGAATTGTTTTAAACTTTAAAATAACTTGGCCTTAAAAGACACGATTTGGATTTCGATGAGACCGGGATCGGGTTTCCATATTTGGATATCCGAAAACCACATCGATCCAAGTTAACGATAGGTCGTGAATCTTATGTGAAGAGTGAAGACTCGAGGTGTAAGGGCTATTCGTCGGTATAACTCTAGGGGTGATTCCATGATGAGTTTGACGGAAATAGTACTTACAGGCTCGAGATGGTGGTTCAGAGTGCAAGGGCTATCGTCGTTAACTCTGAGGGTGATTCCAAAATGAGTGTAACGAGATAATGCCTTCGGTTTCGTTTGAACCCGGAACGAACTTGTATGGATTGAATGCTTTCAGAACATCGTCAGGTGGACGATGAGCATTCTAAGTTATATGTCCTATAAAGGTAATCGTAGCCTCAAGCCTAATCAACCGGGAATGTCTAAAACAAGGGAGGTGCAGCAAGGTTAAGTGGGTCATGCCCAAGTAGGACGAGATTTCCCCCTGTCTAGAGGTCCCTTTTATTCGGCTGTGTGGGCGGTTGCTAGCTACAACCGCAGGGTTGTCTTGTTCGGGACTGTCCAGTAAGGGATGGTTCCGGCCTTGTGTTGCAGGGGAGCAGGCGTACTCCTCGGTACGGTGATCTAGGCCACGTACTGTGACGGGCGGTACCCCGGTAGCCCTGCCATTGTATGGAATCCAAAATCCAGTAAGTGCCAACGGTTTTGATTGTATTACCCACTTTTATGGCTAGTAGCTGGAATTTAATGAATGTCACAATTTCGTCTATTTCTTATTTATTTGAAAACCCTAGACCTATTATAATATCATCGGATTTCCTATCAAATATTTTGGTTAGCGTAAGGTAAAAACTTTTCCATGTTTATGTGTGGGAAGTCTTACGTGATACCTTTCTTTTCAAAAGGTTTTTGAAACTTAAGCAACCTTAACCTGTTACTCACACCAGACCCATGTCTGACCCGGAGTTTATCTTCTGTTTTCTTAAACTCTTGGGTACTCAAATTTTTATGAGTAGCTAAGGGATTCAGGTTAGCTTTGACGATTTGTGGAGGAGCAATGGAGCAGGAGGCTTCTGCGTGTAGATATATAATTTTCCGCTGTGTTGGTTTCTCTGAGTAGTTTTCTTGTACTATATTGAGTTGTGTAACTAGATAGCTGTTTATAACTGTCTAGTATGTGATGTATATCCGTGTAACTCTGATAATGGTTGTAAACTATGTAATATTTATGTTATTAATATAATTTATTCGTTCCGCTGTTTAGATTCTGTGTTGTTTCTTCTTTCTCTTCTTTCTTTCTCTTTTCTATCCCTTTCTTTCTTCAAGATGATGCAATTTTCTATGGTGTGAAAGTCGGTCGTCTCATCATATCCCTATAACCCAGTCATAATCTATATCACACACTACTTATATTATCACATGTTACTGTTTGCGTAATCAAGGCCTTACAAGAAATCTTTCTTATTTTGCCTTTAAAATTAATTACCTTCCTAATGGGAATTTAATAGAATTAATAACTATCGAACTACAAAATTATACATTATAATTATACGTTCATTACGCTATTATATGTATATAAATACGCTCGTAGTAATCTCTAAGTGCGCAAAATATGTGCCCTAAACTAGAGTTTAAATGTCAAATCTTTAAATAAATATACAAGTCTCATTCCATATTATCAACAATACCAAAATTCTAATATTCATATCCAAAGGTTCCAATCAAAAGACATGTATATAATAAAAATTTAAAACCAACTTATTACATCAAAATAGTGGAATATATTGATAATAGAAACTTACAATTCCAGCTTTTACGCTTTATTCAACTGTTTTTTTACATAAAAATAAACAAAGGAATTTATATTTAATTTGTGTGAATAAGCAGTGAAAACTACGAATAAACTCGTACCTCACACACTATTCCATATTCAAAATTTAACCAGATTCAAAGAAAAAAATAAGATGTGGAATAGAATGTAAAATTATCAAAACTGCAAATCTGGACAATTTCCATTATTTTAACATAAACAAGTTTGAGATTTCAACCTAGAATTGACATTTCACATTGAAGGAGTTTTAGGGTTATTATATTAAGTTTTAACAAATCAAAACTCCCTAAGTTATATTCAAACCCAAATTACACTAATCAGTTTCTAAAATAGAAAAGCTAAAATTTTGACTCATCATATACCCATAGCTTTACCTCCTTGGATTGGACACCCCTTTGGTAATCTCTATCAGATATCTTCTTTTTGATACATATATAGCAAGAAATTTGTACATATATTTCATTCATAAAATTAATGGTTTGGAGGAGAAGTTGAAAAACAAATAATAAACAAAGATAGATCTATAGAGTTTCTTACCTTAAACACTAATGGTGTTTTTCTAAACCTTAAAGAGACGAACTGACAAAGCTTCGCTAATGTTCCCAAAATATTATGTGAATAAATGGAGAGGTCTGGAGTCTTATTTATAGTGGTTGAAATGAGCCAGAACCATCGGATTTAAGTCAGTTTAATAATATAAAAATCTGAACGACATTGAACACAAAAACCCCAGCCGTCATTCATGACTGGTCGACTGCTACTTCCCACGGATCGACCACTTGCAGTCGATCGACCCATGGGAAGAGTCGATAGTTTCATTTATTTTAGGAAGTTTTATCTTGCTGTTAATTTTTAATTGTTTTATTGCTTATTTAATATTATCGTTAACACTGATTTTAACATTTACTTAATCGCTAAGTCTATCTAGTGATAAATTTTGAATTTCAAATTTTAAAATTAATTATTCATTTGAATTTGAATTCTATTAAAAAAAATTTAAATATGAAAAATTTAAACATCCATACCTATTCCGTTTGTGTTCCATTTTCAACATATTATATATGAAAATTGATCAGAATTTCACCATGAACGCAACGCCATAACTTTCGTGGCAAAATTACAATGTTTGAAATTTTTTTTTACCCGGACCATATTTAATTAATTTATCAAATTTTTTATGGTTGATTTTAGGAGGTGTTGACTGTTCGAAATGTAAAATGTAGAATTCAAACCTCGGCTTAAGGCTCATGTTATTAGTAAAAATTATATAATTTGAGATAAATATTATATGAATATAAATTACTATTTGAGCCTACTTTAGGGCTTGATATGAACGCTACATATAGTAGGGAAGCTATTTCACTATCAGAGACACTGAGAGAGAGAGTGTTCAACTAAGGCAATGTATTCCAAAACATAAGAACTCATGAGAGGTTCCATTGCAGTGGATGTGCAGCGCTGACGGATGTTAGTGGGTGGGCCCAAAGCTAACGAGGGATTCTACATATAGTCAGACCCGACACTACATAATAAGTGGCTAGTAAATAGAGAAGAAGTTGCCAATACCAATGGGAGTTGTTGCACATGTGGTTCCAATGCACCATGGTACATATAGACATTGGCATTGTTTAATAAGTGGCATTTTGCACTACGACAGAGAGATGAATATTGATGGATGTTATGAGTCACTATGCAAGTGTGCATTTTGGGTTCTCTCTCTTCTTACATAGTGATGTTATAGGTATTTATGGGTGAGCAGTTCCCATAATGGCCTACAGGCGATGTTTTCATATTGGGTAGCTCTTGGAGCTTTGGCAGATCGTTAATGTGGGATTCGATCCTTTGGTTCATCTTTGTGTTAGATAATAACCCTTAGGTAATGACCGTTAGGAATTACAGACAACTTTAATACACCTTATCTCATTTAGAATAGTTTTGAAGTTATTTGAACATAATCATCACATAATAAACTTGTATTGATTCACCAGACTTTTGCCAGACTCACTCTCTTTCCTTCTTTTTCCCAATCATCGGTTGATAGAGTAGCTGCTGATTGGCTTATTCTTGAAACTTTGAGAGTCGAGATTATCTTTGGGGACTGCTTTTATTATGTTTTCTCTCTATTTTTTATTTTATCTTTTCTGTACATTTTATTTCATGTATTAGGCTTAGAGGACAATTCCTATGTACTTTGTATTAGACCATTTACTGATTTTCTAAGACCATGATTTGGATATTTTTTGAGAAGGACATTTTTTGTGTTATATGCTTTATTACTTCCATTATGAGCTCTAAAAGTATAATATATCTTAGATTATATCTGCTTTTATTAATCTCTATGATGTTAAGTAAGACCCCGACGATTCGCGTTTCTTAGCAAGATACGAGGCCGAAAGCCACACTGAGCTTTGGATCGTATATTGGGAGGTGCAGGCTGTCAAAGTTGGTTTTAGAGTATATGTTCAAAGTTTCTTAGGGATTAGGACCATATTGAGAGAACATATGTGAATTTTTTTAAAATAAAATGGTATTCGAAAAGGATTTTCAAAATATCTTCAAAAGTTTTTAAAATTGGACTTTGTAAAAGTGTGTGTGTGTATATATAAGTGTAGATTAATTTTTTCGAAAAGTTTTCAAATTTTTTCCTACATAAAAATTCTCTTATTCGTGCCTATGCTAACTCTCATTCATGCCAATGTTATCTCATATCTTTTAATTTTATTTATGCTATCCGTGCAAAGTTGTTAATGGAATTCTTGAAATTAATAGATAGAAGATGAGTGATCTCATAGGTTCAGGCTCCGGCAATGCAATCAAGGTCCTAGGTGTAAATATCTTGATATGGTTCCATCGATACCTTTAGACGAGGGGATGGGCTGAGCTAATTCCCATTAGAGATAACGTAGGGAAAGCGATAGGTGCGGTTCCTTCTCTTCCACCTGTTGCTCCAGATTTTGCTAAGATATGCAAAAAAAATTTCTAGTCTTGGAGGAAAGCCATACCAAAGGATGGAGTCTTATGCGGATTCAAAGGCAAGGATCCATGCTTGTAAGAGGATCTTTGGCTTGATGGGTTTGACTGATGGAATGAAGAGATAGTTAGCTACATGGCAGTTGCAGAATGAGGCATTGAGCTGCTGGAGGTTGTTGAGTCTGAGATTGATGAAAGAGATATTTCTTATATGGAGTTCCATAAGAGATTTCAGATGAATTTTTAGTCTAAGGGGAAGGAAGGCATTCAGCTCAATAAATTTATCAATTTGAAGCAAGGAAATCTGTCTATTAAGGAATACGTCAACTAGTTCAATGAGTTAGCTAGATTTGGTACGGGACTGGTTGACATACCACATAAAAAGGCTCTCAAGTTTGCTAAAGGACTGAACCAACCTCTCCAAGGTTTAGTTTTGAGTCATATTATTATAGCACTACTTATGAGGGTCTAGTGGAAATGGTGTTACCTAGTACCCTCTGCAAGGAGGAAATGAAAGAGGGTTAGAAGACTGGAGAGAAAGTGTAGCAGAAAAATAAAAAGGGAGGATTTATGCTAAAGGGGAAGATATAGAAGAAGGACATGCAGTGTAAGAAGTGTGGCAAAGGGGTGCATTGCTAAGGATTGCAGGTTGGATTGATCGAAGATGAAGTGTTATAACTACGATCAGTTCAGGCATTTAAAGCGAGCCTACATAGCACCATCGAGAGCTCCTACTCAGGGTTCTACTCGGGTGGTTTCAACTTATGCATCGAGGCAGCCCATAGCTCGAGTGCATAGCCATTGGAGGAGAAGGGTAAGAAAGTGGCGATCGAAGATGTGTTGACACTTTCTAGTAATCTATTAACACATTATTTGACACTTGAGCTTCAAATTCTTTCATTTCTTGTTGACTTGTTGATGATTTACGGTTATGCAGCATTTTTACTAGGCATCATTCGTATTGATTGGATGGATCGAACTTGAAGTTATTAAGGCAGGATGCTTAGAGGGATAACTCTGGAGTCTAGAAACCAAGTGAAAATAGAGTCGTAGGACAAAAGACAAAACAACTCAAGACAACACAAATACAGGATCCCCCAAGTTGGGAATCGGTACCGACTCTTACTTTAGCATCCGTACTGACTCCTATAAACAACTGGGGTAGACCCCATCTTTCGCCTACATGTTTGTCTTGATGTCATGGCCCTCTTTTCAAAGTTGTTTTATTGAATCAATGCAATTCTTTATCGATCTCCATGAACACTTGAAGCTACAACTCTGTTCTTTCACAACTCCATAATTTGGACTCGCAAACAAGTTAATATGGTGCAAACAGCTATGGAATCATGGAGTTAATAAGAAGATGAATCAAGATGAAGAGATGAGGGTAGACATTTTGGCTAACTTAGTGACCAGTACCGACCCCTACATATGGATCGGCACGGATCCTTAATTCCTGATGAGTTGGCATATACTTTCTTTGGAAATTCGTCTAAATCATGGTTAATGGCTTGGAGATATTTTGTGTGAGATATTAGGCTCCCTACCTCTATAAATATGGGGGAACGGATCATTTTTCAAAATCATTTTGGCCCTAGCTCAATTCTAAGCCATATTCTTTTAATTCGGAAATCTAAGTGCTAGAGCTGTACAACTCCTAAGAATTTCTGCCACTGAGTCAGAAATCCGCAATAAAGTATTAAAGTGGACGTAGACTTTGCTTTGTCGAACCACTATAAACCCCATGTATTCATTATTTAATTTTTTTCTCACTCATTTTTCATTTAATTCTTCACTTTTGTTCCCTACATAAATTCTTGGGTGTTTGTGCCATTTTTACTTCAAACGTTTTGGTGCTTCCACCAAGAAACTTCATTCTCAGGCTATTCAAATCCATCATCTACTATTAGATTTCCTATATCCAAGAGATGGATCCAATTTTCTCAACCTTTTAACTCTACAACATAGATTTGCAAAGATCTACTAGAAGCTTTCTACCATGGTCCCATCGAGAAGAGACCGTTCTACCAACTCGAGAGCTGCTACTAAAGCTGAGCATCAAAATCCTCAACAAGGGGATGGAGTTGTCCAACCTACTTAAATGGAGAACCAAACTCCAAATGACATCGTGATCAAAATGGAGATGGATATGATGATAAAGCTGATGGAAGATAGATTATAGGCTAGTCAACATGAGATGAATCAAACGATGAGGCAAACCCTAAGGCTGGTGAATAAGCTAACTTAAAATAGTTGTTAAAGGAGCAAAAGGGATACTAGTTCATCATCTGAAAGCTCCACATCAACTTAGCAAAGGCGGAGGGAAAGGAAGCAGAAAAGGACTCATAATGCTGCAAAAACTTCACATCAAGGAAGAAGGCAAGCCCCATACTTAAGTTTGGAGATCGATACTAACTCAAGGTTAAGGGTCGGTACTGATCCTTTCGATGGTGGGCCCAGAGCACATCCTCTAGAAGATGGCATGGACTTGGCTAGAGGCTCGTGCTGTTGTTGATGATAATGTTCACGCGATTCAAACAAGGGGGTTATAGGACGAATGGATATCTCGAAGGCTGGAGAACCCAGGTATCAAGAGCTAAACCGAGAGCATTCATCGGGCTGAACACTTGGAGCAAAGCCCAATTACCGCCACTTAGTCAAAACTGTTGACCATGACTATTTGAAGGACATAGTCAGGAGACTCGTCAGTGAAAATTGTTTCAGGAATAACATTGAAGGAGGTATCCCTCATAGTTGGAATCCATTTACATAGAAATTCTGCATGGAAGATACCCCTGGAGAGTCTTAATGCAAACAATGTTGTTGTATAGAGGAATGAATAACAGTAGGCAGCACTTGATGAGATATGAATGACATATGGATTTAGCTAGAGCTTTCAATGCCATGAAATGCAATTGTTTCTCGATTTTCTTAGAGGTTCACTCGACTCCCATTGATGTCTGTATCATCATTCATTGAGTTGTCAAAGAAGTTTGTAGAACAATTCCATTTGCATAAGTATGCACGTCGAAAGCATGTGTTTACTTTGTCAAACCTCTTCCAAGCCGAGGGATAGTCGTTGAAGGAATTCATTCGATTCTACACAGCCGTGACAAAAGTTATGGATCCAAAGTTTGACATAGTGCTATTGGCATTGATTAGGGGGAATTATCCCAATATGGAGTTTGAGGAATGGTTAAGATGGAAGCCCCCACCAATGATGGATGCTTTCTACATGAACGTTAATGAATACTTACGCTTGGAGGAAGAAAAAATCATACATGGAGGGTTGGTGCTAAAAATTAGAATGAAATGATATAAAGTAACGGTGCCTAAAGCAAGCTAGAGGAAGCTCCGAACTATGGATGTGAATGCTGGTAATCAAAACAATAATCGAAAATGAAATGATAATGGGGCTAAGGAGAAGAATCCAAATAGTAGGAATCATATTAGGACTCCTATGATAGCTATATTGAATTGAACAACTCGATAGAGAATATCTATCTAGCAACTCAAAGCACTAAGTAGTATAGAAAGCTAGCTCCAATAGAGTCGACTGAGAAGGAGAGAAGTCAAGCAAGTTTTGCAGAATCCATGAAACTCACGATCATAATACCAATGAGTGCAGACACTTATAGGATATGATTAAGGATTTGATTTGCAAGAAAACGTTACCGCAATATTTGAAAGTCCAGTAGGATGGAAGACAAACAAACTCTAACGTCCTTGAGTCGTCTTCCCAATGAGGGAAAGCTATGCCTGGTACTGATGCATTCAGGCTGCCAGAAAAGCGATTGGTGATTAATAAAATTATTGGTTTGCCACACCCAGTCGATAAGAGTTTAGCAGAGATCGACAGATATGTTGGTGCTATTAAATATGCACAGAGTGAAAGTTGTTATGTTGTTAAGGATGGAACTCTGGCAAAACAATGCATAACGATGACTGATGATATTGTTTCAGGAATAGAGACGCTGATGGAATGGAGGCTCAAATAATTGACCCACTCGTGATTTCCGCCACGATTGGTCCTACTATTGTATGGAAGGTGCTTTTTGACTGCGGGAGTTCAATCAATATTTTATTCAAAGAAAGCTTATGAACAAATGATGCTAGAGGAGAAATATTTGAAGCCTTATAGGTCTCAAATATAGGGTTTCAGTGAGGTGGCTACTTAGGCCATAGAATTTGTCAAATTACTGATGATATTTGCTGTGGGCGACCGCCAGTGAGTGTGCGTTGGGCCTTTTTTGGTATTGGATATCTATTCTGCATATAATGCATTTTTGGGCGGACCAACCCTAGCTAAATTTAGAGGGGCCATCGCTCCCCAGTGTTTAACTATGAAGTTTCCTACAGACAATGGAGTGGTAATGTGTACAGAGCTCTGGTGGCTGGCCACAAATGCTATGTCGCTAAGCTAA
Source organism: Allium cepa (assembly GCA_030765085.1). Classification (NCBI taxonomy): domain Eukaryota; kingdom Viridiplantae; phylum Streptophyta; class Magnoliopsida; order Asparagales; family Amaryllidaceae; genus Allium; species Allium cepa. The sequence continues at coordinate 497,911,405 of CM060929.1, forward strand.
AGGAGGCAAAGTGGAAGGAGAAAGGAAAGAATGTAGAGAAGGCCCTCTGCACAAAGGCTTTGGACATATAGCATGTACAGCCTGAGCCCTGGCTTAGACAGACTAGTCGGCTCTACTATGATATGTTTGACGAAATAGCAAGAAGTTGGATGAGCAACCCCTGTTGAGTTAACGATCATTGTTCAGTCAGCAGGGACGATTCGAGCAAAGTCCTGGATATTGGATCTCGGCTCGGCAATAGTGTGATGATGGAATTGGTTGGATTTCTCCGGACGAACCTAGATGTGTTTGCCTGGACACACTCTGATATATGTTGGATCTCACCCAGAATAACAAGGCATGCATTAAATATCAATCCTAAATGCATTCCTATAAAGCAGAAATGCCCCAGCCTGTGTCTAGAGAGATCTGCTGCACTTAAAGAAGAAGTGGATAGGCTAATGGATAATGGTTTCATCCATAATGCCTTATACCCGGATTGGGCATCAAATCGTGTTTTGGTGAAAAAAGCAAAGGGAAAGCGAAGGACATGCATTGACTATTCGAACTTGAACAAGGTATTCCCGAAGGAAAGCTTCCCGCTTCCTAGGATAGATCAGCTGGTGGAAACAGCTGTTGGACACGAGCTATTTTCATTTATGGGTGCATAATCTGGATACAATCAAATCCTGATGCATGTCTCAGATCAGTAACATGCCAGCTTAATTACCTCCCTTGGGCTCTATTGCTACCTGGTCATGCCATTGGGATTAATGAACGTAGGACCGACTTACCAGAGACTCGTGAATTAGATATTTAATAACCAATCTGGACAATCGATGGAAGTTTACATGGACGACATGCTTGTAAAGTCACGGAGTTCGAGAGACCACATTGATGATCTGACAGATATGTTTGGTGTCCACTAGTAATACGGGATGAAACTCAATCCTTTAAAATGATCTTTTGGCGTTGTGTCAGGAAAGTTATCTGGCTTCATTGTCAACTCCACGGGATTAAAGTCAATCCAGAAAAGATCAAGGCTTTGAGAGAGATCGAAGCCCCAAGGACGATCAAGGAGGTCTAAAGCTTATATGGGAAAGTTGTCACAGTAAGCTGGTTCATCTCCATGGCCACTAATAAATGTATCCCTTTCTTCAAAGTGATTAAGAAAGGGAAAATAAACTTAGAGTGGAATCAAGACTGGAAAGATGCATTCTAGGCTCTGTTGAACTAGTTAGAGATATATAATGCAAGAGGGATCGTTCTGGAGAGAAGGAATGAACAACGAAAAGTCCTCTACCAAGCTTCGAGATACGTAATGAAAGAAGGATTACCGTACAAAGATTTCTCTGTCATCATGCTTTGGTGTATCACTCACACAAGGCTAAACCAGTCCAAAGAGAAGTTCACGAAGGGATTTTGTGGTGACCACCCTGGGCGGCGAACCTTAGCGAAGAAGATTCTTCGATACTGATATTTCTGCCAACCTTTAATCGAGATGTAACTGAATATACCCAAAGGTATGACAAGTGCCAAAGATTTGCTAAACTTCTGAGAGCCCAACCAACGAAATGACTCAAATGGACAGTCCTTGGCCGTTTGCAGTTTGGGGCATTAATCAATGTCTGCATTCTGTCAATATCCAAAGGTGGCACGAAGTACACGAATGTGGCAGTGGATTACTGTACCAAATGAGCTGACACAGAGCCATTGGCCACTATTACCATGAAGAAATTAATCAAATTCATGGTTGGGAATATTATCTGTTGCTTTGGAGTTCCATAGGCAATCGTTACCGGTAATGGGACCCAATTCAACAACATGGAATTTAAGGATTTCTATCGTCGACATCGCATAAATAAGATTTGCAGTAGTAGAACACCCTCGAGTGAATGGACAGGTCAAAGATGGAAACAAAATGATCAAGTTCATTGTTAAGAAGTGATTGGAGAAGGCCAAGGATAAGTGGGTCGACAAACTTCCATTAACACTATGGGCATATCGAACCACCCACAAGTTAGTGACTAGTCACTTTCTATTAGACTTGCCATATGGATCGGAGGCTATGATTTCGATTGAACAGGAAGTAACTTCTCATCAAGTGATGCATTACAATTTGCAAACAACAAGAAGCTCCTTCTTGAGTTCCTCGATATGATCGATGAGAATCAGATCGATGCTATGTTGAGAGCGGTTGCACATAGACACCAAGTCGCTCGATATTATAATACCAAAGTCAGGAGTCGAACCTGGGAAATTGATGACTTGGCCCTCGAGTGAATCTTCTCTAGCCCTATGAATTTAGGCCCGAGTTGGGAAGGTCCATACACAATAGAGGAAAAGCATGGAGATGGCAGTTTCAATGTAACGAACTGGATTTTCGACCCTAAAAAATAGACACTAATACGTCCACTATATCACTTGCTGAACATTCAAGTGCTGGAAATACCGATTTGTTAGGCTGAAAGAAGAAGGTGGAAGAAAGAAGAAACTAAACAACATAGAATCTCACAACACAGCGAATAATATATAATACAACAATAAAATTTACAAAAAGGAAACATCTTTATTCATATATACAACATCAGAGTACACTAGACATATCCTAAATTTAGATAGTTATAGAAACCTATACTTACATTAAAAAACATACAAACTCTTTAATACAGCGGAAGAAAAATAAACGTATATGACTAGACCATCCGGCTCCGCTTCAACTCCAAAGTATCTAGCTAAACTTGGGAAAACATGCTCGGTCTGACCTGAGCATTACATGGAATAATGCCCGGGTCAGTCTGGTAAAGCAGCATGAGTAAAACTTGATAACAAGTAACAACCAAACTGATTTCTACATTTGAAATTTTTTCAAACAAAGGGTATCTCTTAAGACCACACCACACATGAAAACGGATGGGTTTTTACCTTACGATAACCAAAACATTTCATATCAAAATCTAGCGATATTACCATAGTGTCTAGGTTTAAAGTAAATAGATAAAATAGATGAAATGCTTACATCTCACATTCGAACGTACTAGGCTCTGCAATCGAAAACGTAAGGCACGCATTGAAGATTGGATCCCAACAATGGCAAGGTAAGGGACTACCTTTCGATGATACACATCTAGAAAATGCACTGATGTTAACACATAGCTGGCTGCCTCTTTAACATGACAGACTGGATTACCTTACCCTTTGACATTGAGGCCTTATATTACCAGGGTGTTCGCACGCAAACCAACTCTAAAAGGGACATCTAGAATGGGGTAACCACTCCTAATGGTAGCTAAACACATAGCTCTAACGCATGCCTTGTTTTTTCCATTCCTCCTGGTTGCAAGGCTTAAGGCTATTTAGCTTTCTGAATAGCAATCCATCTTGGAATTCTAACAATGCCCTCTAGGCGTCAATGCAATCCTAGTATTCATCCATACAAGTTCGTTCTCGTTCTGAACGAAACCGAAGGTACTAACTCTACTATATTCATTTTGCAATCACCCTCAAGATTAGTAGTAGTAGCCCTTGCACTTCAAAGAGCACCATCTTCAATCATCTCTTCCACTCGAACGTACATGTTAGTTCAGAGTGGTTTTTGGATATAAATCTGATCTCGATCTCTCCGTATCAATAACCGATAATTTTTGGCTGACTCATTCTCGGTTATATTGGAAGTAAGTATTCGGGACCTTATCTAGGAACTCAAATTTACATTCATACATCCTAAGTCAAATTTGGTCAAACTTGATAGTCGGTTATCTAACTATCAAATTAACAAACATCCAATCAGGGTTAAATTTCCATATGGGATCGTCGAAGCCTTTATTAATTAAACTTTAATTAATAACATCACTTTATAAAACTGATCAAAAGATCTTTTCAAACTCTATTTCCAAACCTCTAACATTCCTTTTTACTTAAAAAAAACAACATAAGTATTTACCAAACATTTTGGAAATTTTATTTCATCAAAATTTTATTAAATGGCGAAACAATTCCCTTTCATAAACATCACATCCTATAAAACACATTTACTTATTCCTTATAAAAATTCTTTTTATAAGTTCACTTCACATTTCAAACCACTTAAAAGTTTTCAAACTAGATTTAAAACTTCTTTCAAAAATATAAAAAAATTATTAATAAAGTCTCTTTCTATTTTTAAAACTATTTAAAAATCTTCCTTTATAATTTCTTTATAGAATCTTCTTTTTAAAATATCATTTTCAAGATATCCTTTGTAAATCACTCTAGCCTAACTTTTTATTTAATAAACCTTTTTTTATAAATAAGATATTATTTAAAAATAATGTTATAAAATAATAATAAAATTTGAAAAATCATTTATAATACAAGTTTACCATCCAAAATTTTAACCTTACTTTGGATTAATTTTTTAATACATAAAGAAAAGGTTTTTGAAAACTTTAACTCGAGTTAGAAAATAAACAAAAACATTTACTAACTCCAAACTAGTAAATGATTAGATTTCCAAAATGGATCTCAAGTCCTTAGCAAATCGAGTTTCTATCTTCCATACCACTCAACCATAATCCGAGCATGTATGAAAGATACCAAATTGCATCATCATTATATTGTAGTAAAATCACCACATTCATATCCAAACACATCACTTAACCATCAATCTCAAATCAAATGCTAAACTACATGTTAGCACATACACAAAACATCCAAGACATATCATAATCCAAACACAACATCGTATATATATATTATATAACCATGTAACCGACAAATATATAAAGGTAATATCTTTCCCAAAAAGTTAAGAATTTACTCACCGAAGGCTATCAAAACTTTCGCTGAATGAGTACCACCTAGTACTTTCATTCCAAGCAAAAGGATGGAGTCTTGAATGCTAAATGTACTAGGTAGGCTAGGACATGGATGAACAAGGAAGTGAGCCATGTTTTGGTAATGTAGAACGACTTCGGATAAACATCGATTTCTCAATAATAAATCCGAAAATAGGTCATTTTGGAACTGATTTTTGGACTATCTAGTCGCGAAAATTCGAAAAGTACTCAAAGAGAAAGTTATTAAAATTTCTTTTCTCTATCATTTCATAAAAATAATCACTCATTTTCAGTTAGTTTTGAAGAAGTTATGATCAAAAGAAAAAAGGTAATTTGCAGACTTGAAATTCTAGGTGAAAAATTACTTTGCAAAGTTCGGGTGTTTTGACATAGCTATGATAGAAATTTAAAAAAATGGTCAAGAAGAATGTTGTAGCCATTAAAACTTCAAACGGTTTCAATAAAAGAAAAACTCCATTTGATTTAGAAATGAGGAAGAAAGGGTTGGTGGAAAAAGAATGAAAAATGAAGAAACATATGGCTATTTATAGGCTAATTTCCTATGTCATCATTATGTCTAGTCACATCAAAAATCTTTTTATAATATGTGTATATATATAATTATGTTTAATCACATCACTCTTTTATATATATATATGTATAATTATGTTTATTCACATTACCTTCTTTTATATTTGTGTATATAATTATTATGTTTAGTCACATCACTTTATATATATATATATATATATAAGTTTAATTATTAATTAACTAAGACGTGAAAAGAGATAATTATGGTTAATGACTACGAATTGAAGTTGTGAAAATACTTGATATATATATTTATATAAAATGTTAATTATTTTTAAAACTATGTCTTGTCACATCACTTACTAATCTAAATTAACATAAGATAATGTATTTCTATGTGTAATATTATCTAGTTAATTAACTCTTATACATATGTATACAATGCACAAAGACGAACAATGTTCCTGATAACGTTCAAATATCGATAGTCGAAATTTCGGAAAAGGTTATTCGGTCACATTTTCTGTTTTTCTACGAACTATTTAATTTGGTAAACAAGTTTTGAAATCGATTTTACCATCATTATTAGTTAATTAAATGAGTTTATTTTCATTATAAAACCTATATACTTAATATTTAAATGTAATTAAATATTCACTAATCAAAGTAGTGAAATTTCTGGTCGTTATATTCTTCCCCCTTTAAAAGAATTTTGTCCTCGAAATTATACCTTGACCTATCCCAGAAAATACTTAACACTATACATCAGTCCATATGATGTACAAAGATCATTCTTACACCAAGTCTAATTCGATCATAATAAGAATACAGAACTTCACTTCCGAACTAGTATCGCTCACCCGATTCTCAAGTGCGGACTCTGATCAGGCTCCTTGATTTGGAACCTCTATCCTCCTTACATAGTTGTAACTATGATAGAAAACCTCTGTCCCACACCAAGAACCCTCACCAAGTGCTCGCCGTCAAAAGTCGAGTAATAGATCCTTATTTGGAATAGTGCAAACACCTCAAAGTCATATACTCCAATCTTAGATCAAAACTCTATGGAAAGGAGAAATGATCTATGTCCACCCTGCGCATTTACTGAATTGGTTCTCCCTAATACCAATTATATTCCCATTAAATCATTTATGAAAACATTTCATACATTACTCTTTGTTTCAACTTGGATAATACCCAATACAGCCTAAGAATATATAACCCTATCTAATTCCACTATTCTATTTTGAATTTACCTCCCTAAGAAAACTCAAGATCCAAATACTTGGCTTTTATTTCAAAAACTTTTCAAAATGAAACTCTATATTTTAATCATATAACTTAACAACATATAGCCTAAGTAACTCCAAAATTGTACTAAGGAACTAGGTATCACCAAATAGTATCATACTTTCCCTTACCAAGAAGGGTAATACTCAAGAGAAATGTTTACAATTCAAATACATCTTTTTACCAATTTTAAGTTATTTTCGAGCCACTCGAACTAGTTAATTTAAAAATATTTCATTTTTTATTTCAAAATCTCATTTTTGAAATAATTTATTATTCTTCCAACAAAATATTAATCACCAACATTCTTTGGGTTCGTTCGGATTGAACTTGTTTCGACTGTATAATGATAAAGAGAATAATGTACTTAGTGCACTACAGCATTCGCCTAGGAAAATATTTGATCGTCACTTAGAAGATTATTTTGATCATCACAACACAATAAAGACTCATTCCCCTTAACCAATCCAATGAAAATCACTTTTTACTTAAATTTCGTTCTAAAATTTCATACTTGAACCAAAGTTGCTTTCAAATACTATTATAATTTTCAAAGCCTTGAAAATCATTTTTTTAAAACATTGGGATTTAGGTTCTCAAGATTTTGTCCTAAATTCTTTTTAATTAAAAGGCTTATCTTATTCCAAGGGAAGTACCTAAACATTTACACAATAGTCATTGCTCAATCTGGAGGAGGGTGACGGACCAAATCCTATATGATAATAATAAAATATTATTATTTCCCAACAACATCACCTCATAAATACCGATACTATTTTTAAAAAATCATTCTTTTATATATAAAATATACCCTGAGTAAAATTGTTTCATTTACCCTAAATTCAAAACAATACTGTGTCGGTTGTTATGGTTTAAGTGTTTAGGAATCCCTATCGATAACATTGGCCAAATGCATCAATCAGAATTCATATACCACTCAACCGATCAAACAACACAGTATTTAACACTTTTATATCACTGACAAATACACGCTCTTGCATAATATACACTCAAACTCATTCTAGGGTACCACTTACCCTATCTTAATGAGTTACCCTACGAAAGCCATGGTTCTTACTTATTCTTCAGCTTTGATACCAAATGAATCGAAACTAATATGCCTACTGTATAACATGCCAAACATTTACGTGTTGGAAACACCGATTAGTTAGGGTGAAAGAAGAAGGTAGAAGACAGTAGAAACTAAACAACACAAAATCTTACAACACATCGAATAATATATAATACAACAATGATATTTACAAAAAGTAAACATCTTTATTCATATACACAACATTAGAGTACACTAGACTTATCCTAAATTTGGGTAGTTTTAGAAACCTGTACTTACATTGAAAAACGTACAAACTCTATAATACAGCGGAAGAAAAATAGACGTGAAAACGACTTTACCATCCAGCTCCTCTTTAACTCCAAAGTATCCACCTAAACATGGAAAAACATGCTCGGTTCGACTTGAGCATTATATGGAGCAACGCCAGGGTCAGTCCGGTAAACCATCGTGAGTAAAACTTGATAATAAGTAACAGCCTAACTGATTTCTACATTTGAAATTTTTTCGAACAAAGGGTATCTCGTAAGACTACACTTCACATAAAAACGGTTGGGTTTTTACCTTATAATAGCCCAAACATTTTATATCAAAATCCTGTGATATTATCATACTGTGTAGGTTTAAAGTAAATAGATAAAATAGCTAAAATGCTTGCATCTCACATTCCAACATATTAGGCTCTGCAATAAAAAATGTAAGGCACTTATTAGAGATTGGATCCCAACAATGGAAAGATGAGGGACTACCTTTTGATGATACACCTCTAGAAAATGCACTGATGCTAACATAGTGTAACGACCCGGAATTTTGGGCAATATAAATTTAATAATCTGTATTAATAATTAAATTGGTTTAATAATTTTTCTTTATAATTTTAATTTGATTTGGTAAATTTAATCTTTTAAAGGTTAATAAATATTTAATCTGGCAATATTGATAAGAATTGATTTTCAAAGCTAATGAAATTTTATTCTATTTATAATATATATATATATATATTTGATATATATTGTGAATAGAATATCTTTTGTTTTAAATAAAGATTGAATTTTCAAATTGTAATATATATGCAAGTTTATGCTATAATTTGACGTTGTTTTGAATTTCAGTTTAATCTATTTACAATTTATATATGTATGAATTGTAAATTAAAGCTTTGTTTTAATTTATATTTTTCAAAGGTTAGTTTAAATATTTATTCAATTGTTTTCAAATTATAAAATAATTTATTTATTTTTAAATATGAAATAAGGATTTAATCAAAGTTTATTTTGTCTTTCTTTTAAAAATGTTTAAAATAAAATGGTTATAGATGTATATTTATATTATAACTAGTTTCATAATAGTTTTCTTTAAAAGATTTAGCTTGTATATTCATACATAAGTATTCATCTATAAAGTAACTTAAATAATTAAGCTTATATTACATTTTTAAATTAAATAAAAATTTGATTAAAAACACTTAAAACATGTGTAAATATGTTAATCCTCTCATAAACACATGTAAAGCATTTAAGCATTAATGGATGACATTTGTCCAAGTTTTATAAAAAGTGGCATATTCATTTTTATTTTTAATAAATATTTTTTTAGAAGAAAACTAGCTTTCATAACACTTTCATTTTCTTTGTTCCTTAACTCAAACCAGTATTTTTTTTTTCAAATCCGCAAAATCAAAATCCAAAAGCAAAAGATAAAATCTGCAATTCAAAAATTTGCTGCGCCCTTCAACCTGTAAATTCAAATGGATATTCAACTTCAAATCACAATCCTGCAATTCAAATGAAACCTGCATTTCAAAAGGGGAGTCAAATGCAGTTCAACTTTTAAAGCATCAGATTAAAGACATGCAAACGGATTCATCTTCAACGTAAAGCTTTTTCAAAATCTAAGATTCAAGCCTGGAAAGGAATTTTAAAAAAACTGCTATGCAAATAAAATTGTGAGTAAATCATTTTAAAAGCAGTTTTAATTAATCTGTGATTTAAAATGATGCATGCAATTGAATTTAGCTGTGATGATGAATAATTGTTACATGAATATTGTCAAATTGGTATGTTGAAGGTGTGAATTACCAGGAATTCAATTGATTGTATATAATTCATTCTCTGTTTGAAATTTTTTTGAAGTTGTTTCTTATGAAAAATTCAAAATCTTTCAATCTAAACAAAATTAGATCTGGGCATATGAATGAAAATGGTTTGTTAATGTCTAATTGTAATTTTAAAAATAGTTTGTGTAATTTTTAGTTTACAAATAATTTTAAAAATAAGAATAAGAGTAAAATACCGTTATACATGAAAATCAAAAATCTTAATTATTGATTTGGATTACATGAATGAATTGATGAGTAAAAATCATGATTTTTAATACAAGTTTCATGAATTTTAGTTTAATGAATCATGAGAATTTGGGATTTTGGGTTGTTTTGGTGAATTGCCGAAGAACAGCATGATGATTGCAGCTGTAATTTTGGTTGAAGCTTGTTTATGAATCAAGGATTATAGGAAAAATTCAATTTAATTTTTCTAATGACTAGTTTTTTCGAAATCGAGCTAGTTAGGGTTTTTGTGGGTTTGTTTTCGGCTTAACTGTAGTGTAAATTGCGTCTTGAAGATCGAACTGGAGAGTGTCGCGAGGTGTTGAATTGTTTGGTGAAGTGTGGAGCACCATCTGGTTCAACGGCGAAGTACATCATCGTCGAAGTTCGGCGGTAATGGGGGATTTTGGGTTCGAGTTGTTTTCTGCAGTTTGAGCTTGAGGTCGAATTTTTGATTCGAGTGCATATTCTTCGATCTGGGTTTATGGTAGTACCCGCGAGTGATTTTGTGACCGTAGTTGGTTGTCGCGATAAACAACGTCGGCCGGAGGTAACGGTGTATGTGCACCATGTACACCATGCATCTGGGAAGAATAGGGATTTGGGTAAGACGAGATCTGGTCGAAGTCGCTCTCATGTTTCTCGCGTGTCGTCTCGAAGTTGAGGGGTTCGGGGTTGTCTTCGAGGGTAGCTTGAGGAGTTCTAGTGATTTACTCGGGTGTTCTTAGGATTGTGTATTTTGTTAGTACTGTGCATAGTAAGTACTTAGTTAACTCGAGTTTTGTAGTTTGGTTCTGTATAGTGTTTAATTGCAGATAAAACTTGTAGTTTGCAATAAATATAGATCAAGCTTTAAACTATAAACAAGATTTATGGAAGAAACGATTCAAAATTTGTTGTTTAAAATAAGTAAATCAAACTTTAAAAGATATTAATTGAATTTATTTTAAATTTAAATTTGTTTAAAATGATTCCTTTTGTAAGTAATTTATTTTAATTACATTTTGGATTTTTAAATTTAAAGAAGTATGTTCGAATTTAATTATTAAATCAAAGTTTTAAACAAGATTTTAAAAGTAATGTTTAAAACGTAAGTTTCAAATTTTATTTAAAATAAATAAGTTCAAATTAGATAATTAAAGTGTTTCAAATTTTTAATTTGATTTCTAAATGCTTTTATTTCAAATAAGGTTAGGTTAAAATATTATAAACCAAATAGAATAATTTATTTTTAAGTTATTGAGATTTGATTTAATTGAAATAATTTATTTATAAAGCTAAATATGGTTAAATTATTTTGTTATGAACTTAAGAATACTTAATTACATATGATTTGTTAATAAGCAAAGTTTAATTAAGAATAATGTTCTCTTAATTAATTAAGGATTGTTAAATATAAGAAGTTAATTAATTAATTATTTAATTAATTTTAAATAATTAGGTAATTGTTTGTTCAATTTTAAATAATCACTTAATCATGAATTAATTAAGTGTAATTACTTAATGAAGTAATTAAGTTTAATTTTAAATAATTGTTAAATATGGTCGTTGACTCTGAGGGTGATTCCAAAATGAGTGCAACGAGATAGTGCCTTCGGTTTCGTTCGAACCTGGAACGAACTTGTATGGATTGAATGCTTTCAGAACATCGTCAGGTGGACGATGAGCATTCTAAGATAGATGTGTTCTATAAAGGTAATCGCAGCCTCAAGCCTCATCAACCGAGAATGGCTAAAATAGGGGAGGTGCAGCAAGGCTTCGTGGACAGCCCCCACTTAAGAGTGAGATTTACCCCTGTCTAGAGGTCCCTTTCTATTTCGGCTTAGTGTGTGGTTGGTCGCGCCAACTACGGGGTGGTCTTGTTCGGGACTGTTCAGTAAGGAATGGTTCCGGCCTTATGTTGCAGGGGAGTGGGCGTACTCCTCGGTACATTGATCTAGGCCACGTACTGTGACGGGCGGTACCCCAGTAGCCCTGCCATTGATGGAATCCAAAATCCAATAAGTGCTTGTTCGGTTTTGATTGTGCCCAACTATGTAGGAATGTGAGATGTAAGCATTCCAGCTATTTCTGTGTTTTATGCTGAAAACCCTAGGCACTATTATAATATCACTGGATTTCCTATCAAATGTTTTGGTTAGCGTAAGGTAAAAACTTCTCCATGTTTATGTGTGGGAAGTATTACGTGATACCTTTTCTTTTTAAAGGTTTTTCTAATGTTAAGAAATTTCAAACCGTTTACTCACACCAGACCCCTATCTGACCCGACTGTTTATTTTCTGTTTTATTAAACTCTTGGGTACTCATATTATGTATGAGTAGTCAAGTGATTCAGGTTTGCTTGACGAATTCTGGAGGAGATATGGAGCAAGAGGCTTCCATGTGTAGATATATTATGGTTCCACTGTGTTTGTTTGGTATCTGTATCTGTTGTTCTTGAGTTGTATAGTTAGGCAGATGTTTATAACTGTCTAATATGTGTTGTATAAGTTGTGTACTCTGATGTAATATGATACTATGTAATGTTTTATGTGATATATTATATTTCATTCGTTCCGTTGTGAGTTCTCTGATGTTGTTCTGTTTCTTCTTTCTCTTTCTTTTCTTCTTCTATCCCTTTCTTTCTTCATTAGCGATGCGTTTTCCTGGAGATAGGAAGTCGGGTCGTTTCACATAGAGTATGCTGCCCTTTTAACATGACGGACCAGATTATCCACCCCCTTGACACCGAGGCCTTATACTGCCACGGTGCTTGCACGCAAACCAACTCTAAAAGGGACATCTAGAATGGGGTGACCGCTCCTAATGGTAGCTAACCACATAGCTCTGCCGCATGCCCTGTTTTATCCATTCCTCCTAGTTGTGAAGCTTGAGGCTACTTTTATGAATAACAATCCATCTTGGATTGCTAACACTGCCCTCCAAGCGTCAATGTAGTGCCAGCATTCATCCATACAAGTTCGTTCTGGGTCTGAACGTAATCGAAGGCACTAACTCTACTACATCCATTTTGGAATCACCCTCAGGAATAGTAGTAGTAGCCCTTGAACTTCAAAGAGCACCATATTCAATCATCATCAAGATGAACATACATGTTGGTTCAGAGTCATTTTCAGATATAAATCTGATCCCAGTCTCTATGTTTCAACAACCGATAATTTCTGGTTGACTCATTCCCAGTTCTTTTGGTACTAAGCATTCGAGGCCTTATCGGGGCACTCGAATTTACATTCATACTTTCCAAGTCAAATTGGGCCACACTTGATAGTCGGTTATTTAACTATCAAATAAACAAACATCCAATCAGGTTTAATTTTCATATGGGATCCTCTAAGCCTTTATTAATTAAACTTTAATTAATAGAATCTCTTTATAAAAGCTGATCAAAAGATCTTTTCAAACCCTATTTCCAAACCTCTTGCACTCCTTTTTACTTGAAAAAACAATATAAGTATTCACCAAACGTTTTGAAAATTCCATTTCCTCAAAATGCCATATTAAATGGCCAAACTATTCCCTTTCAAAAACATCACATCCTATAAAACACATTCACTTATTCCTTATAAAAATTCTTTTTATAAGTTCACTTTACATTTCAAACCACTTAAAAGTTTTCAAACAAGATCTAAAACTTTTTTCAAAATTATCTAAAATGATTTATAAAATCTCTTTCTATTTTTAAAACTATTTAAAAATCTTCCTTCCTAATTTCTTTATAGAATCTCCTATATAAAATATCGTTTTCAAGATATCCACTATAAACCACTCTAGGTAAAACTTTTTATTTAAAAAACCCCTTTTTAAAAACAAGTTATTATTTAAAAATAAATTTATAAAATAATAATAAAACTTGAAAATCATTTATAACCTTTAAACCCAAATTGATTTATGAATTAAAGTTAGTTCAAAAACGTACTTTAATAATTCGAAAAGAGGCATAGCAATCCCAATGGTACAAATTTAAGTTACCATTCAATTTTAATTCTAATTCACTTAACTGTTATTTACATAGGTCAACGTATATGTAAATACAACTCATATCCAAAATAAGGAATAACATGTCAATATGAACTAATTATCATATACATGTCCAAATAACATGATAGTAGTATGGTGATTTGTCCTGCTAAACAAATCCCAAACAATTCGATCAACTAATGGCAGAACGGGATATATTCTGCTAAACGCATGTCCAAATAATTATCATATAGCAGAATGGTGTTTTATTCTGCTAATGAACGTCCATACAACACAAACAATCACATTCTAACTTATCCACGGTTGTTTGTCTAATATCATGGACAAGAGATCCTTTGGTTAAAATCAAACCACTTAGAAAGAACCCAACTCAAGACATAATCGATAAAGTTTAAAATAACTTTTAATAATTAAATCATAATTTAATTTAAACTAAAGTTTAATTAAATCTTAAATAATCAAAATCAAATCATAATTAAGTCTTAATTAATTAGAAACAAATTAATAATTAAACTTTAAAAAAATAAGCATTTACTTAAAATTAATCCATAATTAAGTAATGACTAAGTAAATAATTAATCTTCAATTAAATAATAATTAATTAAATAAATGAACTTTAATTAAATAATAATTAAAATAATTAAAATAATTAAAATTGATTACATAAAATAATTACCCTTATTAACTTAACTAATCAATAATTAAACTTCTTAATAACTTACTTAACTATCACTAATTAGTCACTAATTACTTAACTAATTTCTGATTAATTAATAAATAATTATCCTTACTTAATAAATTAATTAATTATTAAACATTAATTACTAAACATATTTAATCAAGTTATAATTAGCTTATGCGTTGCTAATTACGTTTGAAAATAGGTTTTCAAATCATTTTAAAAAGAAACTTTATAGTTAGAAATCAAAATTTTCTGAACTGCATCCATAGTGACTATCGCTATGGACATAATAACTTAGAATTACTTTTCTAATTTACCATCTAAAATTTTAACCTTACTTTGGTTTACTTTTTTAATACATAAAGAAAAGGTTTTTGAAAACCTTAACTCGAGTTAGAATACCTTAACTCGAGTTAGAATTTAAACAAAAACATGTACTAACACCAAACTAGTAAATGATTAGATTTCCAAAGTGGATCTCAACTCCCTTAATAACTAAAGTTCCTATCTTCCACACCATTCAACCATAACCCGAGTCATATATGAAAGATACCAAATTACATCATCATCGTATTGTAGTAAAATCACCACATTCATATCCAAACACATCACCTAACCATCAATCTCAAATCAAATGCTAAGCTACAAGTTAGCACATATACAAAACGTCCAAGACATAACATAGTCCAAACACAACATCATACATACATATATACATATATATATATATATGATATAATTAACAAATATATAAAGGTAAGATCTTTTCCAAAAAGTTAAGAATTTACTCAACGAAGGCTATCCAAATTTTCACTGACTTGAGTACAACCCAACACTTTCATTCCTAAGCAAAAAGACGGAGCCTTGAATCCTGAATGTACTAGGCAGAATAGGCTATGGATTAACAAGGAAGTGAGATATGTTTTGGTAATGTAGAGCGACTTCGGATAAACATTGATTTCTTAATAATAAACCTGAAAATAGGTCATTTTGCAATTGATTTTTGGGCTATCTAATCATAGAATTTCAAAAGGCACTCAAAGAAAAATATTGGAATTTCTTTTCTCTATCATTTCAGAAAATGAATCACTCATTTTCAATTAGTTTTGAAGAAGTTATGATCAAAAGAAGAAGGGTGATTTTTGGACTTGAAATTTTAGGTGATAAATTGCTTTGCAAAGATTGGGTATTGT
This sequence comes from Allium cepa, assembly GCA_030765085.1. Taxonomy (NCBI): domain Eukaryota; kingdom Viridiplantae; phylum Streptophyta; class Magnoliopsida; order Asparagales; family Amaryllidaceae; genus Allium; species Allium cepa. The sequence continues at coordinate 497,927,270 of CM060929.1, forward strand.
GACATAGCTATGTAAGAAATTTGGAAGAATGGTCGACTAGAATGTTGTAGCCAATAAAATATAAACGGTTACGAAAAAAGAAAACCTCTATTTGAGTTATAAATGAGGAAGAAAAGGTTAGTGGAATGAGGATGAAAATGGAGAAGCATATGGCTATTTATAAGCAAATTTCCTATATCATCATTATATATAGTCACATCACACATCTTTTATAACATATATATAATTATGTTTAATCACATCACTCTTTTATATATATAATTATATTTAGTCACATCACTTTCTTTTATATATATGTGTATAATTATTATGTTTAATCACATCACATTCTTTGTATATATGTAATTATTATGTTTAATCGCATCACTTTATATATATAAGTTTAATTATTAATTAACTAAGATGTCATAAGAGATAATTATGATTAATGATTACGAATCTAAGATGTGACAATACTTAACACACATATATATATACATATATTTATATAAAATGATTATTATTTTAAACCATGTCTTATCACATCACTTACTAATCCAAATTAACATAAGATATTTTTTTTTCTAAGTGTATTATTTCTAGTTAATTAACTCTTATATATATAGGTATATAGTGCACAAAGATGAACAATGTTCCCGACATCTTTCAGGTGTCGAAAGGTTGAAATTTCGGAAAACGTTATTCGGTCACATTTTTTGTTTTTCTAGAACTATTTAATTTGGTAAATAAATTTTGAAAATGATTTTACCATCATTATTAGTTAATTAAAATGATTTTATTTTCATTATAAAACCTATATATTGAATATTTAAAATTAATTAAATATTCACTAATCAAAGTAGTGAAATTCCTAGTCGTTACATTCAAGCTGGCAACTATAGATGGGATTTCACACTCGAGGGCGAGGATTAGCGAGCACCTAAGTTGCTATTTCACCTAGAAACAAGCTTGTAAATAATTGGCTGAAGCTATTTAATAAGACAGATTCTTCCATTTTTCGTTTTTTATGAAAAAAGGGCTTTTCCTACCCTAAAATCTATTTCTCCATTACTTAAGAGTTATGACTTGACCGATTCGAAATGAATCTACATATGATTAGTGCGGGTGTGTAGGTACTCGAAATGAGATGCCAACCAAAACTTTTATGATTCATGATCGAACTCTCATAGTTCTTCTTAGTATTTGGAGGTAGATACCAACTACACCTTGTCCCTGGATTGGAGGCAGGAGTACATACTAAAATGGACGTAACCAAACCATCCATCAACTAACTCTTGTCCTCAGATTAGAGGCAGGAGTATAAACTAAATGGACATGACCTGACCATCCATCAAATATCTTTTGTCCTCGGGTTAGGGGTAGGAGTATAAACTAAAGCAGATGTGACAAGACCAACCAACTCTTGACACTTTGCCCGGAGTAGGAGAAGCTAAAGGTCCATGCCTAGCATAAGGCGGAATCTTTCCTTTGAACTTCAAATCGACGCTCGGAGTTAGGCGCAACTGGAAGTGTACATCCTAGATGAGGATGTGTGAACTATGGTAAGTTAATTTAGATTAGTATCCGAAGTTCGATGCAATCATATATCTTGATCCTGGAAAAGGACAACCGAACCGCTGTTCTAAGCGGTTACCTCCAACTAATGCCAAAAGTTTGGTGCTTCAAAATTTATTTCGCGTTCGCAAGAACAATTAAAGGCTGATAAATTACAAAATGGGCCGAAGGATTTGGTCCAGCCATAATTACTAAAAGAAATAAATCACAAGTACATTGAATGGAAAGCATATTTCTAAAGTGCTAAGACCAATACATGCAAGGAGTAAGCGAGACAAAAATCTTTGTTATTAGCTAACTACAAATGTTACTAACATTAGAAACAAAAGGCGAAAGCGGGGGTCAACCTCGCACAAAGCTGTCCAAAAACCAAAATAAACTATAACTTCTGCTAAAAAGTAAGCCTATCTACACCAAACAAGCCTGCGCTCACTTCTTCAGTTTTTTTCTCCTTTGTTTCCTTTAGGAGCTAGGAGAGATATCGCTCGAGCTTTCACCTTGTCTTTTCCCTCCTCTTCCTCCACTTCCTTTGCCTTTGGGTAGAGTGCTCTATGATGATCCACCAGGCATCCTTTGGGAACTACTAGGTGGAGGAATATGTATCGAAGCAAAAATAACATGCCAAGGCAAGGCAATGGATAGAGGAGGAGGAATGACTTTAAGTTTCTCTTGCTTGACATCTGTAGTGAGGACGACATCTTTTTCTAGTTCTTATGCATGGTAGGGCCTAATAGGGGACTGAAGACCCTAGTAATAATGAAATCTTCATCAATTTGAGTTTTCTAAGTCTCACCATCTCCTTTATCTAAAAAAGCGTCGATAATCTGCTCGTCATGGTTGGGAGTATCATCAACCAGGACGGCTGGAATTTTTGTTGAAGTAGTGACAGTAACTGATTCTGTTACAGGGACTTGTAGTCCCGGCTGAGAGTCCTTGTTAGGAAGCGGAGCAAAGTAGGGTTGGGTTGAGGCTTGAGAAATAAAGAGAGAAAGGTTAGCTATGTTAATCAACGGCACATTAACTTTCCGGAATACAGAGAAGTCAATGGTATACCTTCTTCATTTTGAAGTTCTCCATGAGCTGGAGTGTCATCGGAGTTCAACTCAAGAATCAGAGAGAGGATGTTTAGGCTTATGGATCTCAAGCCTTTCAGGATCATACAGAGGTGTCGGAGTAGCTTGGGACCTATGCGTTTAGTCGGTAGTAACAATGTGTGGCGTTGATCCAGAGCCTTCACCCAAATCTTTATGTGCTACTGAGGAAAGCTCCGGATGTTGGATAAGCTGGCCATCTTTCTAAATCTTAGGGTCATATACTTCCAAGACTTCTTTCTCTTGCTGCTCCAAATCCACCTCGCTACCTCCCAGGAAAGTCTTGTCCTCTTTGACGATTCGCTCCAAGGTGAAAGCACAAATTCTGGGATAATTATATTTGAACCACTCTAGATTTCAGAATTTGAGCACGTTGGCATAGGACTGGTTTAGTAGTGATTCAAACTTCTCCATCACACACTCTTCTGCCTGCTATTCCATGGCCTCAACTTCCTTTTGATAAGTGCATCAAATTCTTTAACACCCTCGAGCGCTTTCTCTTTTTCCTCCCATGCATGGTGCAACTCTTCACAATAAGTCAGAGCTTGTTGGAGAACTTCGTCATTTTCTTTTATTTCAGGCTCCAGCTTGTTTTTTAGCTTTATCGCACTTTTTTGTGGTATCCCTCTCCATTACTAGAGCATGGTTTTGGTGGAAAGCCTTCTCTAATTCATCTTGATGCTTAATCCGCTCCTCTCCAAGTGCCTTGATGGCTTCTTTGGCCTTCTTGTTAGCTACAGCTTAGGATATTCTTAGTTTCTCTACCTCAGCATCGCGATGAGCAATGATGTTCTTATGATTAGCTTTAATTAGTCTCTGATTGTCGATCTCTAGCTGCTTGTCCCTGGATACTTTGGAAATTTTCTTAACTAACATCGAACTTTTGTTATATCGATTGTGAACATCTATCACACAATTAATGGCCATCGTTTGTACATTAATCGGGATCCTTTTAGATTAGGAACAAACATGAGGCTGTCAAAGACAATTTTTGGAAGTTCTTCTTTTAGTATGCCCATTCGGGCATTAGCCGCAAGCTGTTCCATTAAAGAGATAGGTGACACTATAACAGTTTCTTTACCCGGCTTGTGTTGGGAAGTTTCAGAACGACATTTGTGATGCCTATGGTTGGAATCAGTTGGAGTGAGATGGAACCGATGGTTGCACATGGATTGAAACTTGAGGAGGGGCACGAGGAGCGTCACCAGGTGGAATATCATCATGATGATCAGGTTGCTCATCTAGACCTCTAGGAGGAGGTGATCTAGACCTAAGGCAATGTTTGGAAGCAGAGTATTGGGATGAGCGATCTCTGTCATAACTGTTCTATCTCGGTCATCCCTATCTCGGCTAGAGCGATAGTTCGACTCATAATCCCGGTCGATTTCCTAGCGGTACGAGCTCGACCGAGGCCTTTTACCTGGGATGCTTTCTCATCTAAAGACCGATAAATGTTTTTTTTCCATGAATGCTGCAATGGAAATAAGAATAAGTTAGACCCAACAAGTGAGTACAAAGTTTAAGTGCAAGTGTTGTGCAGTGCATGGGCCATGAGCTAGAGCTTTACTCATGGGAGTAACTTCTCGCATACCAGTAGGGATGAAATCCTTACTAACGCGAATGGGGGAGTCGATGCCCTTAATACTAATATTAGCGACATTGAAAGAACCAAACTCGCTAAGAATTGGCCCTAAGCATGCAAATGTGCTTGTTAAAGGAAAAGATGGAGTTCTCTCTGCATCTGTAACTAGTGGAGACTAGGTAGAAGTCTGCATCTTGGAGATTTTCATGATTAACCTCTTCTTTGCAGTAGGCACTTGGTTATCCTTAGATTGTTTAGGCCAAGACTCGTGACCCACATCGATGTTACCTTTGCCAGCCTCACCACTTTCATCAATAATTTCACCTTCCTTAGCATCTTTCGATGCTTATTCAATGTTTTCTTTGACTCCAACCCTAGGATTTAGGACAAGGGAAAGATATGGATTAGCCCTGCCTATTTCGAGCATGTTGTTATCCTGATCGTCGTCGTCATTGAAAGTTATTGGGTTGAAGCCAGTAGTACTATAGTCCTCTTCTAATAACTCCTATAAACAACTGGGGCTCCATAACTCCTACTTAGGGATTAGTACCGACTCCTACAAACAATTGGGGTGGACCCCATATTCTGCCTACAAGTATACCATGATGCCAAGGCCCTATTTCCAAGTTCATTTTGTTGAATCAATGCAATTCTTCGTCGATCCCCATGAACACTTGAAGTTGTAACTCTGTTCTTCCACAACTCTATCATTTGGAGTCGAAAACATGTTAATAATGATGCAAACAAATATGGAATCATGTAGCAAACAGCAACAAAAAGCCAAGATGAAGAGATAGGGGCTGCCATTCTACCTAATTTAGGGATCGGTATTGACCCCAACCTGTAGATTGGACCAACCCTTACTTCCCGATGAGTTAGCATCTATTTTCTTAGGAGAATTGGTCTAAATCATGGATAACGGCTTGGAGATATTTTATGTGAGATATTAGGCTCCCTAGCTTTACAAATAGAAGGGTAGGGCTTATTTTCAAGATCTTTTGGCTCTAGTTGGTTTCTAAGATATATTCATGTAATTCTAAAAATCTAAGTGCTGGAATTGTACCGATTCCTAAGCACTTCTGCCTCCAAGTTAGAAATCAACAATAAATTGTTAAAGTGGATGTAGGCCTTGCTTTGGAAAACTACTATAAACCCCTATGTTCATTATTTACTTATTTATCACTTATTTTTCATTTAATTCTTCACTTTTATTCTCAACATAAACTCTTGGGTGTTTGTGCTATTTTTGTTCAAACACTTTCACTTACGCACTAGTATTATTATTGGCCCTGTAGTTGTGTCAAACCCCGAAGGAGGATCGGCCTATATGTCTATGGTGTGTAGAGGTTTGAAGTGGTTTATCTTAGGGGTCAAGTTTGATTGTGATGCCTTTGTATTGGGATTCTCTGGGTTTAGGTCGATATTAGGCATAGAATGGATGACTATGTGTGGGGCTATTTTAGACAATGGTAAGAAGGTTTTTAGTTTGAGAATGCATAGTGGATGTAGCTTGGAAATTTATTGTGACCCTTGCGTATCAGTTATGCCGAGCTACTTATGTTCTTTAGATTTGTTGCATGACGAGCTTATTACTATGCCTGTAGTTAGAGATTTTCCAAATGTTTTTGCTGAGGTTACCGATCTCCCACCCGAGAGAGAAATCGAATTTAGGATCTTTCTTGCATATAATGCTTGACCCATCGCCTTACCATTAAGGCATATGGCTCCAAAGGAAAGAGGCGAGATAAATAGGCAAGTCAATGAGTTGTTGGAGAAGGGTTTTATCAGGTGGAGCATTTCTAAGTGGGGAGCACTAGTCGTATTTTTCACCAAGGCGGATGGTTCACTAAGACTCTACGTGGATTATAGGGAGCTAAATTAACTAACAAAGAAGAATCAGTATCCACTGCCCTGTATAGATAACCTCTTTGATCAATTATTGGATCTAACATGTTCTCACAATTGGGTTTGGCTACTAGGTTCCATATTTGCTTGTAGCCAAGGACAATACATAGAAGACGACATTTTTGTACACCCGACATGTTATATTAGTTGTTAGTCATGCCTTTCGGACTGATCAATGCGCCCGCCTATTTTGTTGATTTGATGAGCCAAGGATTTAGGGGGTTACTAAACAAATTTGTCATGTTATTTTTGGATCATATCCTAGTTTATTCGAGGAGCGAGGATGAGCATGCATTGCATTTAGGAGAAGTGCTCAGTACACTCTGTGCGCACAAGCGTAAGGCGATGTTTTCGAAATGCCACTTTTAGAGAGATGAGGTATGCTTTTTGGGACACGTCGTCAAAGAAAATGGCTTGGTGGTTGATCCCAGTAATGTGGCAACATTTCAGGATTGGCATGTTCCAACGAATGCCATGAAGGTGAGAACTTTCCTTGATTTAGCAGGCTACTGTTGGAAGTTCATTAAAGACTTCACAAAGATCTTCGCCCCACTAACCTATCTTACCAAGAAGAATCTGGTTTTCTCATAGGATGCTAAGTGCGAACATGCTTTTATCAAGTTGAAGAAAGGCATTGAATAGTGCACCAATTTTGGTATTACTTGATAGGACGAAGCCATTTACCATTTATACCCACACCTATGGTACGAGTAAGGCGCGTTTTTAATGTAAGAAGGAAGGGTGGTGAGTTATGCAAGTAGGCAGCTGAAGACCCACGAAAGAAACGACCTTACCCATGATCTAGAGTTGGCAGCTATTGATTTTGCGCTCAGGTCATGAAGGCATTACCTTTAGGGGACCAGTTTGAGCTATATATGGATTATAAGTCCTTATAGTACCTGCTCTCCCAAAAGGACATGAATTTGAGGCAACAAAGGTAGATGGAGTTCTTGGCATCTGACAACTTTGATATCTATTATACCCTTGACATAGGTAACATAGTGGCAGATGCCTTAAGAAGACAATATGAAATGTTGATTCCCTTATTCTTGGAATAGAGCCATTTGGAGTACATTTCTACCCTTGAGTTTTGACCATCATCAGATATTACCCTGGGATTACTAATCGCTTTAGATATGGTGCCTATATTGATGGAGCATATTAGGTCTAGGCAGATTGAGGACAATGAGCTAGTAGACATTACAGAGAGGGCTGGTAGAGGAGAATCATCAATCCATTTGAGGTGTCATGCCATTGACTTGAGAAGATGGTTATAGAGAGATGATAGCCTTTGTGTTCCTCGTAGTAGGGATTTGGTAAATGAGCTACTAGTTGAGTCTCACCATTCTATGATGACCATTTATCCCGATGGTGATAAGATGTATCACTACATGAAGATAGTCTTCTATTTGCCCGATATGAAGAAGCGAGTAGTGGAGTATGCAACTAGATGTATGACTTGGTAGAGGCTAAACGTAACAACCCTGGTTTTCGAGATTACCTGTTAATATTAAATTATAACGGTGGTTATAATTTAATATTATAAATCAAAAAAAAATGAAAGTTTTATATTGTTTATTTGGAATAAACAATGAATTTTGGAAACAAAATGTGGAAATAAAGTTTTGGTAACTTTATTGTGTTTAATTGTGAAAATAATAAATGAAGTATGATTTTATTTTGAGTAAATGCAATAATTATTGCAATTATTGCCAATTACTTCTTTTAATAATTTTTAACAGAAGTATTTGTGTTTTTAAAAGGTGTTTATTAAAATAAAAAGATGGAATTTGGTATAAAAATGTATTTTGGTTATAAATTTGAGTTTGAAATGGTTGATTAGATTTTTCTATCCAAGAAATAATTATTGTAGAATTTTTAAAGTTAAAAATGAGGAATTATGCATTTAATTGTGTAAATTGTATATTTACATAAAATAAGGGTTTTTAATAATAAAAATGTTCTATAAACTAAAATTAACTTTTTACATGATGTGAAATATTTTATTTCATATGTAAGTATGTTTGCATAAATTGGTTGTATTAAAACTTGAAGAAAAATACATTGTTCTCATTATAACATTGTGTTTATGTGCATATTTGTTTAAGTGGTGAATTAAAATTTTTCTTAGTCTAATTTATTTTCTCTATTGGGTCCAAAGCCCATTAGCAAATTATAACCAGGAAGGAGAAAAAGAGGAATGAATTACCTGTATGTACACAATTTTTAGTTCCTCTTCTTCTTCATTAGCCTGGAAATAGAAAATGAGAGCAAAATTCCTACATTTGTTCAATCTAAAGCCTTAGATCTCCAAATCTTCAAATAAAAATGGTTGCTTTTATCAATTAGAGAGGATTGCAACAGGTGATCAACTCCAACATGAGATTAATTCATCAAAAATCCAATTTTTATGTTTAGGTTGTTTGTTAATTTCCACTCTCTTGTTGCATGTTCTGTAATTTTATTCCAACAGGACTTTGTAACGACCCATAAATTTTCGATGTTTAAATTTTGTTAATTTAATAATATTTTATGAGTTAATATTGAATGAAATAAAATGTTGTAATTTAATAATGGAATAATAACTAAATTAAAGTGAAGCAATGTTAATACAAGTTAATTATCAACAATCTTAATGAAATTCCAATTCATTGTATTTAAACATGCTATGCTTGGTTAAAAAAATTTAATAAGTAACAAATGTAAACATTTAATTATTGTATAAAATAGATAGTTAAGGGTAATTGAATAAGATCAGTATTGTATAAGGGATTATAATATGTGTTGTATTAATGTGTGCATTGATTATAGTGGGATGTAAAAGGTAAAGAATAAATTTACTAATGTTATAAAATGTATAATGGTGACAACTATTGTTCGTTACCAATGTATTTAATCAATAACAATTAAATGTAATTAAACATTACCTTATGTAAGTTAAGATAATAACTGAAATTTTTTGAGTGTAAAATCAATAGAAACGTTAATTATATGCCTAAATCGCAATTGATTTAATAAAAAAAATTAAAAAAAAAATTGAAACCAATATAAATAAATGAATTGGAATATTAAGTGTGTATAAGTGACTAAATCTCAGCATAATGGAAATAAAATAGTTAACACAAATAAAAGATGAAACTAGAATTATATTGATGATTTGAGCATTTGTTGTAATTAATGAACTTTTAAATGTAATTAAAAGTTAAGGGTAGCAATGGTTATAAGTTACCTTTTTATTTAGTTCATAAAATTTGTTTTACTTAATTTGTGCAATTAATGTAGATTAAATTGGTAATCGAAGAATGTTAATTCAATAGGATGTAACCAATGAAAATTTTAATCATAATATGACTATTGATTTGAATAAAAATGGAAATCATGTTTGATCAATTTATTGTAGTTTATGTTTATGACAAGCACCTTTGCCCAAGTGGTTAATTGATTCGGCTTTGGTGCAGGATGTCACAAGTTTAAAACTTGCTTTCGAACATTCATCTGACATGGGATATGTTGTCCCAATGATTTGTTGTATATAAAGTAGCAGTTCCAATTTTTTTTTATTGTAGTTTATATTATGATAAATGGATATATTGCAATTGAACGCAAATAAATTTTACATTAATATGGAATAAGACAATAATTGTAGTGTCAACATAATAAAAGGTATAGAAACGTAAACTTTATTTACAAGGCAATGATTTATGAAATAAAAAGAAAGGAACCTATGTTAATAATTTCATAAGGTATTGTTGATTTAATAGTAGGAGTGTAAATCAAAAATAATAAAAATGAACAAGTTTAGTAAAGGAGTAAGCATATGTTTATTAGCTGAAAGATTGATTGTACAGATGAGTAACTATTATTTAGTGAGAAATGTGTAATTTCTATTTGTATCCAATAATGTAAATATGTTTAAGTTACTATTAGATAGGAAAAATTGTTTAATTCTCATTACATTCATCTAGTCCATTTTGAAACTTAATCAACTGAAATGATTGTAATTGAAAATTTCTAATTAATAGGAGAGAGAATACTAATTATAAAATAATAGGTGTAATTAAAAGCAGCTTATGTTTTGTGAAAATAAGGAAAGTTTGATTTAATAAAAAGAACATTTACATCAAATAAATGAATGTTTCATTTATGATTGTAGGTCTAATTTCATTAAAATATAGAATAGAGTGATTGATTTAAAAAAAGAAATATATGTTTATTTGAACTATGTTTTAGCTTACAGATTGATTACAAGAATAGGAAAATAATATATTTCAGTAAGTTATTTATTACCCTTGTTTATAAACAATTTTTCTATTATTTTTTCATGCATTTTAGTTGTCTGTTTTAAAATTTAACTTTGTAAGTGATTGCAATTAATGTAGTTCAAATGTTTCAATTAGAAGGAAACAAACGGTGATTACAATTAATAGATTTAACATAAAAATGCATGTTTTGTGTTAAACAAAATTTAACGCTAGTTTACTACATATATGTTTATACCTAAATTCAAACTTATGCTTTAGATCAAAATTTAATGCTAGTTTATATTGAAATCTCATACGTTGTTAAATTAAATATTAATAGGAGATGATAAAGGGGGTAAAATAGATTTACACTTGACTATTTCAGTTCCAATTAGACTTTATTTTATTTTATTGCAGCATAACTTATCTTTCCATCTTCACTTTTCTAATTTACTCTTACATTCATCGCCTCTATTTTCATACCTTTTATTTATGAATGTAAACTATAAGTGGCGATAAAGACGTACATATATATTATACACCTGTTTATATTACCTTGTTTATGCTATCGTATTTTGGAATGTATGTTAATGCATTCCTTGTAAAACATTCGATCGAAATGTTAACATGTTGTTTAATTTCCATTCTAATCACAAAGAGGGAGAAATGAAGATTTCTTAATGCTGCATATTCTTTTAATTTATGACACAAATTTGGGTGGAGAATTTATTTTCATTTATTATGTGTTAATTAAATCTTTAAAAGATGTTAATTTTGGTATGTTCAGGGTTAACAAAATTTATTAAGTAAACGATTATTTTGAAATTTGAATTCTAAAAGTTTGTTCATATTTACTTTATTTCTTTCCATTCATTTTCCAACTTCATTTTCTGAAACGTCATTTCATTTATTTCTAATTAATAGCGGTCTCTCTTTTCAAATCTCTTTGACCCTAAACCTAACTCTAACCTTATAAATAAGATATGACGCAAATGAAACCACAGCCTCCATTCTAATCTTCTTCTTCTTTTTCCTTTTTTTTCTTCAAATCTCCTTATTATCTCTCATTTTAATTTTTCATTCCTCTTCAAATATTCTTCTTCTTCAATTTTCTTCTATTTCAAACTTTCTTCTTTCTTTTCAAATCTAGATCTTCTCTTCCATTTTCAGTTCTTATTTTAATCCTTTTCTTTTTCAATTCTTCTTTTTCAAATCTTTTTTTTTCCAAACCTTTTAAAATACATACATTCATATAATAAGGAGGAAGATTAAAATAAATCGAAATAAAAGAAAAATTATGGAACAAAGCTAGCAATCAAGAAGAAGCATACGCGTTTTTCACGTGGGAAGAGTGGATGTGGCACGGTATTTGATTTTTGTTTAATTTATTTTTGTAGATCTCGATTTCAATTAGTTCTAATAATAATAACTCATACATACGAACTCCGTTTCACGTGCGGTTTTCCCCGCTAGGTTCGTATTGAGATCCCGGACACTTTGACGCTGGTTTGGGCGAATTTGGAGACAGTCAAATTTTTGGGTTTAAATTGGATTTAAATTCAATTTAAATTCAAAACGTGAGTGTTTTAACCCACTCACAACTTCTAAAAATTCTTATGTTCGTTAAATTGATTTGTGATGTGTTTAGAAATTTATTTATGACTGTTTGGCATGTTTTAATCATCGTCTCAGTAAATTGCATATTATTTCATTAAATTGTTATTTATTTATTACGTATTAACTGCCAGTTATATTTATGTTTATTTTTATCGCATATTAACTGTCAGTAAATTTATATTTACTTTTGCATATAAACTGCCAATTAACAGTTATTAAATTTATTTTGAATATAAACTGATAATTGATACCAGTTATTTATCACCTGTTATATATTGATGTTTTGCTTAAATCGGATGATGATTATAAATAAATGTTTGATGATGGATGTTTAGTGAATGGATGATGTGTCCTATATTTTGACATCTGCAAGTTATCATGCATTTCATTTCATTTGGGATTACGGTTTGAAATGATATACAACCGCATTTTTATTTTTAAATTGCGGATTGAAATGATAAATATCCGTATCCCTTGACCATAGGATAGAAAATTTTATACAGGCACCGCGGTATATATATGTATATATAAAATTGTTTTTGAAATAATTTCTATAGTTTGGATAGAATGCGGTTTAATAAATATTAATTTTTATCTTATGTAAAATCTTATTTTATATACATACATAGTTGAATTATTGAATTTAAGCTATGAATTTGTTAAATAAAATAAATAAGTTGAATAATGGAGTTTTAATGATTTAAATCAATTAAGATTGGAAGGTAAATTAGAATTTATTTGGAATTGAGCTTATTTAAAAATTTAACTCCACAAGCTGGTGTAAACTTATTAAACTTGGAAATTTTAAAAGGTATGATATTTATAACTGGATTTTTATTCAAAATAAATTAAATGAATGTTTGTAGTATAAATAAATTAAAGGAAATGATTAAGTTAGTAGTAAATGGAGTTTTATTTTAAATGATTTTTGATTTATTATGTAAACATTTCAAAACTAAAAATAGAAAAATGTATTGTTGAATATAAATTTCCAACCTTAAGTTTTGAAATTGTTAAATACTCAAAGTTAGAAATTTATTGAAATTGAAGTGGTTTATTCAACTGAAAATGAATTTAAAATTTATGGTTTAGACCGAAATTTTAAATAAATAAACTGTAAAGTCGCGGAAATTATTTTTCTTTTATAAAGAAATTTTAAATTCAACTATTTTATTCTATACTGTTTGAATATCCAAACCATTTAAGTTGGAAGTTATGGTTTTAAAGCTGTGGATTTCGAAGTATTATGTTTTGAGGAGTTAAAATTTAAAGGTATGGTTTCGAGATATTATAAATTTAAAGTGGTATGGTTTTAGAAAAAAGGATATATTTGAAATGATATCAATATTGATTGGGTTTTTAAAAATATAAATGATATCGTATTTATATAGTTTGAAAGAGGTATTATATTCTGGTTTTAAAGAATAAATTATTTTAAAATAACCGCGGTGTTATAATAACGTTTGGTTGTTGAAGAGACCGGGATCGGAAGTTGTCATATTCTCTGCCAACTCCGAAAACCACTTTAACAACCGTGTACGCTGTGGAGATTCAAGAATGAAGTAGGTTGGTGACAGCGTTTCCTATAAGGTAAATACGTGGACCCAACTCCCGTGAGTTGGCATAAGGTGGCTAAAACAGGAGCGATTCTCGGGCCAATGCGGTCATTCCTCTGATCGAACGCACTCCTTCGATACTATACTCTGAATTTGGATTGATTCGGTGGCCACTATTGATTTCTTTGATTTTGGGGGTGTTTGTTCGAGGTGGGCGGTAGCTGCGGCTATGCGTTACCATCAGCCCGGATGCGTAATTGGTATATCTACCCTGGCATTGCCTAGTTGTGCCGTGTCACATACCCTAGCGCGCCTTATACGATTTTGGTTTTGCACCATACCTATGGAGTGCCCTCTGACGACGCCCAGTACGGGGGAGATTACGGTACTGTATAGACTATGGGAATATATAACCGTGTTAAGGTGGAAAATGTAAAGCCTTAATGCTATTTAAAAGTAAGTTTATTTTACAAGTAGACACTATTATAATAGCGCAATATACTACATAGTAAATAGTTTAACGGATCCTTAGGAGATGTAAATCCGGAGCATCTCTTGAGTTACTGCACTCATATTTATTCCTGTTGATTTAACTTACATAAGATCTTTTAGTTCTGACTCGAGTGTTTTGTCTTTTCAATTCGCTCGGGTCAGTCCGAGCGTTTCAGGATTTGGAGATTTTATTTGGAGGACGAAGACGAAGATTTGTAGTATTATTATCTACTATATTATTCCACTACACTCAATATTGTTCCGCTGCATTGTATTGGTATGTGTAACTCTGATATTCATTGTGTAAGTAAAATCAAATATTTTGTAAAACAGCTTCATGAACTGTATATTTGATTATTATATTTTATCCTTCCGCTGTGAGATTCTATTTTTTTTTTATTTCTTGTTTTCTTATTTACGCCATAACAATCCGCCCTTCCGTATGGTTTGAATTGGCATGTGTGTCGATTTAAAGCATGAGAAAAGGCGGGCCGTCACATCTGGTATCAGAGCTTTGGTTTAGCGATAAACCTTAGCTTTGTGGGGTTTGACTCTTTACTAATAGGGTAGTAATACCCTATGGGAGTCGCTTAGTGTATATATATCAGAGAGCATATTTGTTAGTGTTATAAAAAGGTTTTAATATTGTGTTAATCTGTTCCGTTTTGTATTTATAAATTCTGGTTGATCCATGGGACGTTATGACATTAATAGGGATTTTTAGACACTTAATAGGACAGACCGACACAATATTTGTTTTTAATATAGGTGAATGAAATAACTTTACCTATTATATTTTCTATATATAAAAATATTTTGTAAAGATTATATTTGGTTGCAATATATTGGTTGTTAGGAATAAAATTTATAAATAATAGGTAAAATAAGATTGAAAATAAAATCAATGAAAATTTGGAAATTTTAGAACTTAAGTCCGGGATTTTGAAAAATTGCTTTCAAAGGATTTTGAAATATAATAATAGTATTTAGAAATATTTTCTGATATAAATATTTCAATATAATTTGAAAGTATGGTTTTAAAGAAATTCTGGAAAGAAAAAAAGTTATACTCCACTCTCTGTCGCTGGAAAATAATTTCGGTGATGAGTGCACGCATCATCGACATTCATTTTCGAGTTTCGAAGTGGGAAGGCCATTGTAGTAGTTTTACTATAGATTTATTTTGATAAACAAAAGTGAATTTTAAATTTCTTTAAATATACTTGGATATAGATAAGTTGTAAGTATATATTTTTCTACTATTTTAAAATGATTTGAAATTTAAACCGGTATTTAGTTCTTCAGTTTCCGTTAATCAATAGTTTTAATTTTTTTTGTAGGAAATGGGTTGTAACTAATTTATAAATTGGAACCTTTAATTGAAATAAGTGATAAATGCTAAGTTATGAATAAAATTTAAAGAAAGTTGAAATTGTAATTTATAAACCAAAGATATAATTATTGAACATTTAATTTAAATTAAAAGATGAGGTAAATCTTGTATAAGTTTCATTTGCATTTCTTAAAAACATACATATAACTTACCATCTATAAAAAGTTAAAATGTTGTAAGAAATTTAAACAGAATATTATACAAGTAATAAATTTGAAGTAATGGAGTATTCAATAAAATTCTTTAATAAATAAGGATTGATGTTGTTATTGTATAGACTTAAGTTATAATAAAGATCTTACTATAATAAAATATGATAGAGATAAATGTTGTAAGTAAGTAATTATAGACTTAAGTATATGATGAAGTTATTTATTTTAAAAATAAGTAGAAAGATGAATACTGTAAATAAGTGAAATTAAGCAATAAATAAATGAATGTAATGCAAATAAAAGAAATTTGCATAAATGAAAACTGTAAGAAATAAAATGTAAAATAAAAAGATAAACCATTATATGAATGAAAAAGAAATCAAACAACAAAAGTATGAATGGAATTAATAAGAATAAACTTAATCTATTGGTTGAGATTGTTCGTTTGGATTATGGTAGTTTGGGCAAGGATACTTTAAAATCTGTTTGGAAGGTATGAATAATCTATTTAGTTTCACCTAAGACTGTTGAGTGAAGGGTATGCTTAGTAGATTGTTTTTCTTTCCGTACAATTTAAAGTTTTGAGCCCGAATAACTATTTCTTTTGTTTGATATGAATGAATGATTGATGCGTGTTGATTTTTTTTGATGGTTGTATGCTTGTTGCAAGTGATGGTTGATTGATTTGTTTGTTGATTATTTGAAACAGCTTTAAATATTTCATTTTATATAATTGTTAACCTTTTGGATTATATAAGTGAAATACAGGTTATGGAAGCAATTGCTATTGCTTTTGGTTTCATAATTGAGCGTAAATTGCCCGAAAAATAGGTACATTTTCGAATTATAGTTTATAGCGCTATTATATTGTTTCCCGTGGTTGGATATATATTACTTTGAAACTATTTGTTATATTGATATTATATTTTCTCCCGAGCCTCTCCGTACAAAGGAAACTCTGCCGAAATTTTTCGTAAATTTTGGACATAGAAATTTTTTTTGAAAATGATTTCCAAACTTTATTTGTTTAAGTATAAAAGATTTAATGGGTATAGAATGGGTATATTTTATTTAAAGTAATAAAATTTGTAAATTATTTGCTTATAAAGTTAATATTCTGAATAAGACGTATTGTTTATTTAATTCTTCTTTTCCCTTCTTTTCCTTTTCGGGGACGAAAAGTTTTGAGTGGGGGAGAGTGTAACGACCCATAAATTTTCGATGTTTAAATTTTGTTAATTTAATAATATTTTATGAGTTAATATTGAAAGAAATAAAATGTTGTAATTTAATAATGGAATAATAACTAAATTAAAGTGAAACAATGTTAATACAAGTTAATTATCAACAATCTTAATGAAATTCCAATTCATTGTATTTAAACATGCTATGCTTGGTTAAAAAAAAAATTAATAAGTAACAAATGTAAACATTTAATTATTGTATAAAATAGATAGTTAAGGGTAATTGAATAAGATCAGTATTGTATAAGGGATTATAATATGTGTTGTATTAATGTGTGCATTGACTATAGTGGGATGTAAAAGGTAAAGAATAAATTTACAAATGTTATAAAATGTATAATGGTGACAACTATTGTTCGTTACCAATGTATTTAATCAATAACAATTAAATGTAATTAAACATTACCTTATGTAAGTTAAGATAATAACTGAAAATTTTTGAGTGTAAAATCAATAGAAACGTTAATTATATGCCTAAATGGCAATTGATTTAATAAAAAAAATTAAAAAAAATTGAAACCAGTATAAATAAATGAATTGGAATATTAAGTGTGTATAAGTGACTAAATCTCAAATAATGGAAATAAAATAGTTAACACAAATAAAAGATGAAACTAGAATTATATAGATGATTTGAGCATTAGTTGTAATTAATGAACTTTTAAATGTAATTAAAAGTTAAGGGTAACAATGGTTATAAGTTACCTATTTATTTAGTTCATAAAATTTGTTTTACTTAATTTGTGCAATTAATGTAGATTAAATTGGTAATCGAAGAATGTTAATTCAATAGGATGTAATCAATGAAAATTTTAATCATAATATGACTATTGATTTGAATAAAAATGGAAATCATGTTTGATCAATTTATTGTAGTTTATATTATGATAAATGGATATATTACAATTGAACGTAAATAAATTTTACATTAATATGGAATAAGACAATAATTGTAGTGTCAACATAATAAAAGGTATAGAAACGTAAACTTTATTTACAAGGCAATGATTTATGAAATAAAAAGAAAGGAACCTATGTTAATAATTTCATAAGGTATTGTTGATTTAATAGTAGGAGTGTAAATCAAAAAGAATAAAAATGAACAAGTTTAGTAAAGGAGTAAGCATATTTTTTTAGCTGAAAGGTTGATTGTAGATATGAGTAACTATTATTTAGTGAGAAATGTGTAATTTCTATTTGTATCCAATAATGTAAATATGTTTAAGTTACTATTAGATAGGAAAAATTGGTTAATTCTCATTACATTCATCTAGTCCATTTTGAAACTTAATCAACTGAAATGATTGTAATTGAAAATTTCTAATTAATAGGAGAGAGAATACTAATTGTAAAATAATAGGTGTAATTAAAAGCAGCTTATGTTTTGTGAAAATAAGGAAAGTTTGATTTAATAAAAAGAACATTTACATCAAATAAATGAATGTTTCATTTATGAATGTAGGTCTAATTTCATTAAAATATAGAATAGAATGATTGATTTTAAAAAAGAAATATATGTTTATTTGAACTGTGTTTTAGCTTACAGATTGATTACAAGAATAGGAAAATAATATATTTCAGTAAGTTATTTATTACCCTTGTGTATAAACAATTTTTCTATTATTTTTTTCATGCATTTTAGTTGTCTGTTTTAAAGTTTAACTTTGTAAGTGATTGCATTTAATGTAGTTCAAATGTTTCAATTAGAAGGCAAGAAACGGTGATTGCAATTAATAGATTTAACATAAAAATGCACGTTTTGTGTTAAACAAAATTTAATGCTAGTTTACTACATATATGTTTATACCTAAATTCAAACTTATGTTTTAGATCAAAATTTAATGCTAGTTTATATTGAAATCTCATACGTTGTTAAATTAAATATTAATAGGAGATGATAAAGGGGGTAAAATAGATTTACACTTGACTATTTCCTTTCCAATTAGACTTTATTAGTTTTTATTGCAACATAACTTATCTTTCCATCTTCACTTTTGTAATTTACTCTTACATTCATCGCCTCTATTTTCATACCTTTTATTTATGAATGCAAACTATAAGTGGCGATAAAGACGTACATATATATTATACACCTGTTTATATTACCTTGTTTATGCTATCATATTTTGGAATGTATGTTAATGCATTCCTTGTAAAACATTCAATCGAAATGTTAACATGTTGTTTAATTTCCAATCTAATCACAAAGAGGGAGAAGTGAAGATTTCTTAATGCTGCATATTCTTTTAATTTATGACACAAATTTGGGTGGAGAATTTATTTTCATTTATTGTGTGTTAATTAAATCTTTAAAAGATGTTAATTTCGGTATGTTTAGGGTTAACAAAATTTATTAAGTAAACGATTGTTTTGAAATTTGAATTCTAAAAGTTTGTTCATATTTTATTTCTTTCCATTCATTTTCCAACTTCATTTTCTGAAACGTCATTTCATTTATTTCTAATTAATAGCGGTCTCTCTTTTCAAATCTCTTTGACCCTAAACCTAACTCTAACCTTATAAATAAGATATGACGCAAATGAAACCACAGCCTCCATTCTAATCTTCTTCTTCTTTTTCCTTTTTTTTTCAAATCTCCTTATTATCTCTCATTTTATTTTTTCCTTCCTCTTTAAATATTCTTCTTCTTCAGATTTTCTTCTATTTCAAACTTTCTTCTTTCTTTTCAAATCTATATCTTCTCTTCCATTTTCAGTTCTTATTTTAATCCTTTTCTTTTTCAATTCTTCTTTTTCAAATCTTTTTTTCCAAACATTTTAAAAACACATACATTCATATAATAAGGAGGAAAATTAAAGTAAATCGAAATAAAAGAAAAATTATGGAACAAAGCTAGCAATCAAGAAGAAGCATACGCGTTTTTCACGTGGGAAGAGTGGATGTGGCACGGTATTTGATTTTTGTTTAATTTATTTTTGTAAATCTCGATTTCAATTAGTTCTAATAATGATAACTCATACATACGAACACCGTTTCACGCGCGGTTTTCTCCGCTAGGTTCGTATTGAGATCCCGGACACTTTGACGCTGGTTTGGACGAATTTGGAGACAGTCAAATTTTTGGGTTTAAATTGGATTTAAATTCAATTAAAATTCAAAAGGTGAGTGTTTTAACCCACTCACAACTTCTAAAAATTCTTATGTTCGTTAAATTGATTTGTGATGTGTTTAGAAATTTATTTATGACTATTTGGCATGTTTTAATCATCATCTCAGTAAATTGCATTTTATTTCATTAAATTGTTATTTATTTATTGCGTATTAACTGCTAGTTATATTTATGTTTATTTTTATCGCATATTAACTGCCATTTAATAGTTATTAAATTTATTTTGAATATAAACTGATAATTGATACCAGTTATTTATCACCTGTTATATATTGATGTTTTGCTTAAATTGGATGATGATTATAAATAAATGTTTGATGATGGATGTTTGGTGAATGGATGATGTGTCCTATATTTTGAAATCTGCAAGTTATCATGCATTTCATTTCATTCGGGATTGCGGTTTGAAATGATATACAACCGCATTTTTATTTTTAAATTGCGGATTGAAATGATAAATATCCGTATCACTTGACCATAGGATAGAAAATTTTATACAGGCACCGCGGTATATATATGTATATATAAAATTATTTTTGAAATAATTTCTATAGTTTGGATAGAATGCAGTTTACTAAATATTAATTTTTATCTTATATAAAATCTTATTTTATATACATACATGGTTGAATTATTGAATTTAAGCTATGAGTTTGTTAAATAAAATAAATAAGTTGAATAATGGAGTTTTAATGATTTAAATCAATTAAGATTGGAAGGTAAATTAGAATTTAATTGGTATTGAGCTTATTTAAAAATTTAACTCCACAAGTTGGTGTAAACTTATTAAACTTGGAAATTTTAAAAGGTATGATATTTATAACTGGATTTTATTCAAAATAAATTAAATGAATGTTTCTAGTATGAATAAATTGAAGGAAATGATTAAGTTGGTAGTAAATGGAGTTTTATTTTAAATGATTTTTGATTTATTATGTAAACATTTCAAAACTGAAAATAGAAAAATGTATTGTTGAATATAAATTTCCAACCTTAAGTTTTGAAATTGTTAAATACTCAAAGTTAGAAATTTATTGAAATTGAAGTGGTTTATTCAACTGAAAATGAATTTAAAATTTATGGTTTAGACTGAAATTTTAAATAAATAAATTGTAAAGTCGCGGAAATTATTTTTCTTTTATAAAGAAATTTTAAATTCAACTATTTTATTCTATACTGTTTGAATATCCAAACCATTTAAGTTGGAAGTTATGGTTTTAAAGCCGTGGATTTTGAAGTATTTTGTTTTGAGGAGTTAAAATTTAAAGGTATGGTTTCGAGATATTATAAATTTAAAGTGGTATGGTTTTAGAAAAAAAAGGATATATTTGAAATGATATCAATATTGATTGGGTTTTTAAAAATATAAATGATATCGTATTTATATAGTTTGAAAGAGGTATTATATTCTGGTTTTAAAGAATAAATTATTTTAAAATAACCGCGGTGTTATAATAACGTTTGGTTGTTGAAGAGACCGGGATCGGAAGTTGTCATACTCTTTGCCAACTCCGAAAACCTCTTTAACAACCGTGTACGCGGTGGAGATTCAAGAATGAAGTAGGTTGGTGACGGTGTTTCCTATAAGGTAAATACGTGGACCCAACTCCTGTGAGTTGGCATAAGGTGGCTAAAATAGGAGCGATTCTCGGGCCAATGAGGTCATTCCTCTGATCGAACGCACTCCTTCGATACTATACTCTGACTTTGGATTGATTCGGCGGCCACTATTGATTTCTTTGATTTTGGGGGTGTTTGTTCGAGGTGGGCGGTAGCTGCGGCTATGCGTTACCATCAGCCCGGATGCGTAATTGGTATATCTACCCTGGCATTGCCTAGTTGTGCCGTGTCACCTACCCTAGCGCGCCTTATACGATTTTGGTTTTGTACCATACCTATGGAGTGCCCTCTGACGACGCCCAATACGGGGGAGATTACGGTACTGTATAGACTATGCGAATATATAACTGTGTTAAGGTGGAAAATGTAAAGCCTTAACGCTACTTAAAAGTAAGTTTATTTTATAAATAGACACTATTATAATAGCGCAATATACTACATAGTAAATAGTTTAACGGATCCTTAAATCCCGAGCATCTCTTGAGTTACTGCACTCATATTTATTCCTTTTGATTTAACTTACATAAGATCTTTTAGTTCTGACTCGAGTGTTTTGTCTTTTCAATTCGCTCGGGTCAGTCCGAGCGTTTCAGGATATGGAGATTTTATTTGGAGGACGAAGACGAAGATTTGTAGTATTATTATCTACTATATTATTCCACTACACTCAATATTGTTCCGTTGCATTGTATTGGTATGTGTAACTCTGATATTCATTGTGTAAGTAAAATCAAATATTTTATAAAAAGCTTCATGAACTGTATATTTGATTATTATATTTTATCCTTCCACTGTGAGATTCTATTCTATTTTTATTTATTTCTTTCTTGTTTTCTTATTTACCCCATAACAATCCGCCCTTCCGTATGGTTTGAATTGGCATGTGTGTCGATTTAAAGCGTGCGAAAAGGCAGGCCGTCACAGTCTTTGAAGCAAATTGAAGCTCCAAGCTGTCATATTTTCATGTTAATTTGAGTTTTGCTCTACAAAGTCTCAAGGTGAGTTGAATACTCACATTTTCTAGCATAGATTGGAATTTCAAGGTTAGAAATCTCAATTTTATTTTTGTTGCATGTTTAATTGTGAATCTCTTTCAGTAAATTTGGCATATCTTTTTTGTTTTAAATCGAAATTTGATTTTGTTTAATGTTACGGAAAGCTTGAAGAGAGTGTGATAACTTCCATGTTAAAAAATTTCGAAATTTTTGATCATAGAGGGTCGAAAAATCAAATACAAACATACTGCCCTGTCATTGTAAAACTGTGCTTAATATCATTGGTAATTTGAGTATATCTTCCTTGTTTCTTGTCGGATTTGAATGATTTTTGATGTCCCGAAAAGCATATTTTATGAACTTTACTGTTGAGCATATTTGCATATTTTGTGCATAGGTTGATCAAAATGCTGTTGCAAACTCTCAGCTCTGTCACTTTAGATCCAAACTGAACACTATTAGTAAATTGATCATATCTTCCTTGTTTCTTGTCGGATTTGAATGATTTTTGAAGTTACAGAAAGCTTATTTTATGTGTGACAACTTTACTGTTTAACACATTTGCATATTCTATGCATAGGTTGATAAAAATGCTGTTGCAAACTCTCAGCTCTGTCACTTTAGTAATTACGTTATCCAAACTGAACACTGTTAGTAAATTGATCATATCTTCCTTGTTTCTTGTCGGATTTGGATGATTTTTGAAGTTCCAGAAGGCATATTTTATGTGTGACAACTTTCCTGTTGAATGTGTTTGCATATTTTGAGTATAGGTTGATTGAAATCCTGTTACTAAACTAAGTATAGTTAGTAACATAGACGTATCTTTCTCGTTTCTTTTCGGATTTAGATAATTCTTGATGTTTTAGAAAACTTGGATTATTTTATAAACCCTTCTTATTTTGAGTTTTTTGAAATTTTGAATTTAGCTTGGTCAAAACTAGAGTTGTTTATTGTTGTCCCGAGAGTAAAATGACAGCAATAAATCATTGACTTGAAAATTGTACTAGCTTATTTTTGCTCTCATTCTTGTTCGATTTTGATGTTGTTTTGAAATGTTTTGAGAGCTATGATTCCTATCAATAAGCTAGCTATATTTGAAGAATTTTAAATTCAAATTTAAATAGAATTTGAATTGGTTTTGGGTTAAATTTGAATTGAATTCGTATTGAATTCAAGTTATCGGTCTTGGGTTATCTTTCTTGTTTTTCACTGTTTTCGAGCGCGGTTTTCACTAAAATATTTTGAAGTGATTTCTGAAATAAATGGACATTTCAAATTATTATTATACAGTTTTAAAATTATTTTTCTAATATAAAATCTATTTATTTCGTATAATAAAGGAATTTCAAATATTGGTTTTATTAATCTTTCCGAGAAATAGTTTTAAAAGCTTGTTTTCTCTAGTAAACTATTCTAAATATAAAACATACACTTTTGCACTATTCGAATGTATGAGAAAGAGAGTTAAACGATTTAGCAAAACGCGTGGTATGGGACATGTGCGTTTACTATTTCGGTTAATTCCAGACTTGTACGATCGATGCTATTTGAGATTAATGATTCTGAGATGTTTTTCCATTTTATGGCATATTTTGATTTTTATAATTCCTATTTATTAGAATTATTTAAGATGGCCAATATTTGGCAAACACTATGGTTTGAGATCTCCTATATAGGAGTATGGTCGATGAGATCCATTACGATGTTTTATTTGCTTGCCAATGATATAAAGCAAGTCTTGAGTTTATGATTTCATATTTTGAGATTTATGGTTTATGAGAAACCATCATGATGTTTTCACTTGTCGATGAGATGAGACAAGTTACGATGCCATTTAATGCTTGTCGATGAGATGAGACAAGTATGGTGGCTCTTCGTCACTCGTCAATGAGACTAGGCGAGATATAAATTTATGAGTTTTATGATGTTTCTAGTGTGGCATCGGCTAACGGCTAGTAAACCGCTAAGTGCGAATGTGTGGTATGGGACACATGTTAACACTTTTCGGATTTCTATCTATGAGTTGTGACACATTAACAACGTTTACCTAACAGAACTGCTTGGAGAGGTGTCAGCGACCTTGTCATGAGGATGAACTGCTTTGGGAGGTGTTAGCGACCTTATTAGGACTGACAAAATGGCTTGAAGAGGTGTCAACGACCTTGTCATGAGGACGAACTGCTTTGGGAGTTGTTAGCGACCTTGTTAGGGCTGACAAAACAGCTTGAAGAGGTGTCATCGACCTTGTCATGAGGATGAACTCCTTTGGGAGGTGTTAGCGACCTTGTTAGGGCTGACAAAACGGCTTGAAGAGGTGTCAGCGACCTTGTCATGAGGACGAACTGCTTTGGGAGGTGTTAGCGACCTTGTCTAAGGCTTCGGCCATCTGAGTTTAGCATGTGCAGCATTGCTTCGGCATTATAATCAGGGATTCAGGCAATCCGGATTTTCTGAATTTTCTGTTTTATTGTGATTTCACCTTTTTAAGATGTTTTTTTACATCGATAGCCTAGTGCTATATGAGATGTTATATATATGGTGATTTCAATTATGATGTTTTGAACACTTATCGAGTTCCTTGAGTTATGAGTTTTGATAATTTCAGGATTTTATAGGATATTCTGTGTGTTGCCATTTTGGCGAGAGTTTGTATTGATGTTTCTCCTTTTGACGAAATATGGTTCATGGAAACCATGTAGACATGATGTCGCTGATGATATGAGGCACTTGTGTTTGATTTGAGTATTGAGTTTGAGTTGCCTCCTTCGAGGTATTTGTTCACTTAAGTAGTGTTTGTTACTTAAGTGTTGAGCTTATGAGTTTATCGATTCATTCTTCTCTTTCGAGAAGAAGTATCTTCATGTCTATACTGCTTCATATTACCGATATTGGCTGATTTGTGTAGCTAGACTGACCAATGTATTTATACTCAGGTCAGACCGAGTTGTTTCAGGTATCATCTATTGGTCTTAGCTTGAAGTTGATGTTGGATATTAGCTCTCCTTTCTCTTGAGCAATTTCTGTTCTTCCGCATACTCTGATGTATTTATATTTGATTCAATGTGTATGATGTGTTTGAGTACCACCTTTATTTGTATTCATATTGTATTGTACTAAACATGTATCAGTGTGTTTATATATATGATGTTGATTATTGTTCTATGATGTGCTTTACATTTAGTTATTGTATTTTATTCTGATAGATCCGTTAGCCACCTATAGTTTTGTATTAAGCATTCACTGTGTATGTCGATCCATTGAGATAGAAAAGAAAAAAATTATATTGCATTTATCGACGTATTCAGTAGATGTTTAAGACAAAGTTATAGATGGTCGCCCTTAACCAGCCCTATTCTCCGCTTTAGTAGATGGAATTACTCGTTAATTTTCTTTACTAAGGTGGGTCTCGAGGTGGGGTATTACAGTAAAGGTAGAGTAGACAAAGGCAGGAGGGTTGTTACAGCCATTGGATATTCCTCAATGGAAGTGGAAGAGTAGTGTTTATGGATTTTGCGGATGGTTTATGGCGGAGTAGAAAAGGAAATGAGAGCATTTGGGTTATGTTCGATCGGTTGACCAAGTGCTCTCACTTCATACCTATGAGAAGTGCTTGGCGGCAACATCGTTGGTGGCTCTATATGTGAGAGAGGTTGTTAGGTTACATAGAATTTCTACTAGTGTAGTTAGCGACCAAGTCCTGCTTTTCACTAGTGAGTTTTGGAGGAGTGTACGGAAGGCTATGGGGACTGAGTTTAGCTTGAGCACCGCATATCATCTGCTGATGAACGAGGGGAGGGGGGACGAAGAGGGTAGATCAGGTATCGGACGATTTATTACGGATGTGCATTTTGGACTTTTGAGATTCTTGGGAGGATCACTTGCCGTTGATGGAGTTTACCTATAACGATAGCTATCAAGCTAGCATTCGGTTGGCAGACCCTGTAGTTCATTGTTGTGTTGGTGAGACATTACGGATAGGATTATTCTTGGGTTGGGTATGGTGAAGGAGACATCAGAGAAGGTGGACTTGATCTGTAAGAGAATGAAGATTTCTTAGGATAGTCGGATATCTTATCTTAATAGGAGACATATGGAGTTCGAGTTCACGATTGGCGATATGGTGTTTGTGAAGGTTTCGTCCCTTGGATACATGATATGATTTGGGAGATCAGTGAATCTAGCACTAAGATTTATAGGACCTTTCCAGATAGTGGCTAGAGTAGGGAAGTTGGGGGTATAGAGTGGAGCTTCCAGAGAATTTGCTAGGAGTACATGATGTTTACCATGTGTCACATATATAGAAGTGCTTACATGATATAGTTACCGTGATCAAGCTGAGTCTGCTAGAGGAGTTAGAGGTTGAGCGAGAGTCACTTGTTCACTGTGCACCCACTCTTATTGTAGAGCATGGCATGAAGCGACTCCACAATTGGGAAATCAGACTTAATAAAGTTCAATATGGAGATGATCCGTTTGAGAGTACATGAGAGCACGAAGAGAAGATCCGAGCTACCACCCACAACTCTTTTCTGGCACATTTACAATTTAGGTTTTATAGGTATAGGCTACTTATGTGTAGGACTTAGGTGGTATACCCTTAGATAGATACCATTAGATGGTAGGAATGGTTGCAAACATGTTTGTAAGACATGTTGTTAATGATAGGTGCCAATGGAAGTATTTGGATGTATTGTTTAATTGTTCTCCTTTGCATGTTTAGGATATTATATCCTCTAGGTACATATACATACTTATACTAGATAACATATTATCTCTTGATTTTTGTTATGCTAGTGGATGTTATGCATATGGATGTTGCATATGAGTTGTATGGTTGTGTATACATATAGAATTGCAAGTATATTTGAATAGGATGTTGCATACATTTGGATGCATGGCATGAGCATTGCATGACATAAGGTCGACTGGATCAGTAGACTGCCTACTCTTTGCATTAGAAATGGTTCGCATGCATTTCATGTTGCATATATAAGTATATATTACATTAGAAAATTTCAAAGGACAATAACTTCTTATGGATGATGGATGATGGGTAGATGGTTGTAGCTATTGATTTCTGCATGTATAAGTTACATTTTTCCTTCCTTTAAGATTTCGGGGACAAAATCCTTTTAAGGGGGGCGAATGTAACACTATAAAAATTTAACAAAATTTAATAAGAAAATTAAATTAAAATAAAACAAGAACAAAAAGGAAATTTTCATAAATGTCCAAATTTGGCTGCAAAATTTGCGCCACTACGTTCGTAGTGATTTTCTAGATGATTTTCATATATAACACTTCATAATCGAAGTTAAGCGTAAAAGTTATGAACTCTAGAAGAATTGAGATAAAAATAAAAAAAGCTTAAAATAAAAATTAACACTACAACCGGTCGAACAAGGAGGGTCGATGGTCGATCATCAACAGTCGACCCAGGGTGATAGGCGGTCGACCATGTCCAATTCCATTTATATTACAGTCCAATTTATTTATTTCAGTCCAATTCTATTATTTGCTACAGTCTTTATGATTTACTTTTTATTTTCTTCATTCAATATTCTCAATTATCTAATCCATATTCGTGTTTAATTTGTTCTAATCCATACGTGAAGAAAAGGTGGAAGAAGAGAATAGACGCTTGCATAAAATCCAAAATGTAGAAGAAGATGTAAATAAAGCAGTAAATAATGGTAAATAAACTTAAATACTGTAAATAAACTGTAAATAATTAAAAAGCTTTGCTTAATAGTAATAAATTGTAATTAACTGAGAAAGAATAACTAAAAGAGAATAGACTGAAAAATAGATCAAAAATTGATAAAAGGGCTATTCCAAAATCATAGTAAAACTACAACCATTGGAAAACCTATTATATTAAATTACTTAAAGAAATCTTAAAATAATTACAATCACTCACCTCCGGTCCTAAGCTCTCCCTTTGGTCTTGCCGGATCCACTTGGAGTTGTAAAATAATTTAATTTATAAAGATTTTCTCCTTGAAAATTTATTCCGTTTAGGGTCCTTCCTAGAAAGGTGAACCCAACTGGAGAAAACTTAGAATGAGAAAAAGTGTTAAGCCTAGGGTTCTATTTACATGTGTAGAAGTGGATCACAGACCATTGGATATGGAGATTGTATAGGATGCAACCACGTCATAGGCCGAATAGCAGCCATCGGATGCAACAATGGAGGGATCAGACTAGTTTGAAGAATGCAAAACACATCATAATCGGCTAAAATTTCGAACAAATGAACCACCACCAAAAGAGTAGTCGGGTCGACCTCGCGGTAGACCGCCTGGTGCCCAAGTTGACCGGCCGGTCGACCTGGATATATTATATATTTTTTCCTCTATTTTTGTTTATTTAATCACTTGTTCATATTAGCTCAATTTCAGATGTTCTATATATGGAAATTGACCAGAAAATTACTATGGACACAATGGTGCAACTCTCTTGGCTCAATTCTGATGATTTCACCAAGTTATTTTACTATCTAATTATTAAAGAATTGATTACTATAGGTTAAATTTTGGGTTCTTACATTCTCCCCTCCTTAAGGGATTTCGTCCTTGAAATCTCTAAGGATAAAAGAATGTACGATATGTTTTCATCCAATTTTACAACCAACCACTCAATCATCAACCATTCGCCCGTTGTCCTTAAGTTTTTCTAATTCATTTTATGATACTTATACAATTAGTATAGTGTAAATGTCCCTAACTAATGCAAAAGATTAGGCGGTCCATTGATTCAGTTGACCTCCTTTCATGCAATCATGTTCGTGCCATGTATCCAAATGAATGCAAAAATTTCCTAATGATAACTGATAATTCTATATGCGTGCTACAAACATCATCCAAGTGCAACAACCATGTGGTAAATATTAATTTATAGAAACCATAGAAATAAAAAAATGCACACACATCCGTACGCATATGCTTTAGTGTCCTAATTAGGTTGATCCTTAAAAAACAATAGCGCCTAGTGTACCTATATGCGTCCATTAGTATCCACTAGCAAACACTTGGAACCACTAGCAAACACTTGCAACCACTAGCATACATCATTCATAACTTGTTCTAATAACCTGTTTGCACCAAGCCCTACCATCCATAGGTAATCCTATGTTTTACCCTCCCAAAGGATAACAAAGGAAAGAACCTACTCAAAAATAAAGATGTAAAAAGGAAATTATAAAACCTATTATCAATGAGACATGGATATGAGATTCGAATTTTCTCTGAATCAACTTAGTCTTTTCAGAAATATCTCTAATTATGTCAGAACCAAGAAGCAACATTTCCGTAGACTCCAACAACATGAAGATGTCTTACACGGCCTTCCCAAAAAGTGCTTCAAAAGGAGACACTCCAAAGCTAGCTTGAAAACTACTACCATATGAATTCTACTAAAGAAAGATGCTTCTCTCAAGTTCCTAAAAAAACGAGAATACACATCCTTACCAACGTGCGTCGTACCATCTTATTAATATCACTAGCTATTTTCCTTTAGTTAACACGCATGAACCAACATTCCTAGGTTCTCACTAATATCCTATGCACTTTATGCAAAACTTCCATTATTACTTCCCAAAAGTGGTTATTGTTATCTTCTCTATAGTCTTACACTTTTTTTGTCACTCCTTAGGAAATAGTTCTTATCTACACCACATTTAAGAATTTGGTTTGGTATTTGTCACCTTGATTTAACAACTAAAGTTTTCAAAAAATTTAAAACATCAAATCCCAAAATCTTTATTTATAAAAGTGTTATCTTTTTAATTTCTATTAATTTCAAAAATACTTTGTCACTTAATATTATTTCCTAAACCTAGAGGGAAAAACTTTCAAATTTATAAGTCTAAAACTTATATCTCTCTTTCGTTTAAAGACTTTTACAGTTTTCTATAAAAATTTGAATTTTCGAATTTTACTTTTATTAAGTTTTTCATTTCAAAACTTATTTACTTTTTCACCAAACCATTTTCTTTTAAAATATCTTTAAATTATCCTTTATGTGTTTTCAAAACAACTTCTTGTTACACCTAACTATCTCATATCTTAATATTTTGGAACTACTTTCTCTTATGAGAAGTTATTAACGCTAAAATCCTCTATGAACCTTTTAAAAGAGAATATCATGTTTATGTGAAATTACAAGGAACTTATTTTATATTTTTCCAAATAGGCTATACAAAATATGGTGCTTTTCATACCTTGTATATCTCTTTCATGTATTCCTTGTAACTTGCACAAAATAATTTTATCGGTTTCATAGAAAATCATACCATTATTCATTTCATTCCAATAGATTAAATTATGTTTAAATTATATTCTTCCATGATAAATATTTTATAATACCTAACATACACATGTTTCAAAAAAACTCATCTTCAAAACCGTTTTAATATTTCTATAATTGCAAAAACACTTCCTCATACTTATTAATAATAAGTGTGCTTTACAAACCATTTTGTTTCTATACTTAGAAATTACCTTTTTATTTGGGTTAAATCAGATGTTGCATAAAACACCGTTACTACAACCCAAAAAAACATACTGGTGTATGAATTTAATTAAAAGTAAATAATAATACACCTTACATACTATGCAAAAACATTTCCTTCAGGAGTAACTTACCATAACAATAGCGATATAGTCTATGTTCCCTTCATTTTCACGAAAGCATCGATCACAACAATAAATGTTGTAATCTACGTTTTTAATACTTAACGCATTCTAGGTTTTTATATTAAAAATCTTTGTTTATTTAGAAAGAAACTAGCAAGCTATATACGCTCTATAATTGTTCAAAAAGAATTTCATAGTTTATATCATATAAAGACCATTTTTTTTATCATATTCCCAAAAACCAAATATTTACTTTTTAAAAATATTAACAATTCTCCTTTTGAATTTTAATAATTTCATTTTATTAGGTTAGACATAATGTGTATTTTCCTACCTACTACCCTAAGAGTACCTTTCCTAAACTGAAGTCTTTTACTCCTATTCCTCTTTGATGCTTATATATTTACTCTAAGGCACTACCATTGAACCCCCTTATATGAAACAATTATAATTTCTACAATTATCTACACGTGGTCTTATCAATTCTATCACCAGCGACCCTAAGCCGATGAAGTCCAGTGGATAAATCAAGCTGAGAGAATACTGAAGAGCCAACTAACTGGTATAAAAGATCATCTCTCCAAGAAGGTAGTCCCATAATCTCCTCAAAGACGTCTGGAAAATCTCTGACAACAAGAACTGAATGTAACTCTTGTTGATGATGGATCGAGGGAATAAAGAACGCTCAACATTACTGACTCTTGTGGGTTGCAAGAAACCTCGAGTGTCCTACTGTTGCATGTCTCTAATCTAACGACTCTCTCTCATAGTCCAATACCGCTTCACAAGTGGATTCCCAATCCATTCCCAAAATCATCATATACCCTATGAATTCCAATACATAGGTGTCACAATCAAATCATATGCCTAGGATAAAAATTTTCAAACCCGTACAAACCATAGACAAGTGTGTCGATCCTCCTATGGGGTTTGAAACAACAATGGGGCCTACTATTAAAGAAATATCTAAGTGTAAAAAATCCACCAGAGAATTAGAAATAAAAGACTGTGATTCTCATAGATTTTAAAAGAGTTCGAAAAGGGGAAATCAGAAATAGGAATCAAAATTTCCTACCTCAATCCGGTCTGCTGCTGGAAGGTGCTGCCTCAAAAGCCTAAATTTGTGCTGCTGGTGTACTTGCTTCCTACCCCATCTTCTAAGGATAAGCTTTACTAAAATGACCAGGCTGTCCACAATTGAAACACTTCCCCTTCATTGCTGCCTTTCTGTAGTCTTTTGCATAACGGTCCATCATGCCACAACTCTTGCACTTTCTTTTTTCTCGATCTATTTTTGAGGTCCTTCTCCTCTCTTCTTAGGACCTTCAGACTTAATAACTTCTTTAGACTCCCCTTCCTTGACTGCATCGGACATAAGGGCCATCTCGGCCAAAGACTCATAAGTAGCTCCCATCGATACATGAGTCAGCAATAATCCCTGAAGGGGTTGATTCAATCCCTTCGTAAACTTCATAGCTTTCTTATGCAGCGTGTTCATCAATTCTCTACTAAACCACGATAGCTCATTGAATTGATTGATGTATTCCATAATAGCCAAACCCCAATTGATGAACCTCTCCAACTGTACACTCTCTTCCGCTTGAGATAGAAACTTCCTATCAAATCACTCCTGGTATCCATCCTAAGTAACATTTCTACCCTCCAATTCGATCACCTCCCACTAATAAGACGCCTCCTCCTTCAGTTGCCAAGAGGCCAACTAAACCCGCTGCTGAACGACCAATCCCGAAAGACCAAAAATCCTCTTTGTGACCCTAAGCCAAGCTCTAGCCTCTATGAAAGTTTCCATGCCAGAAAAAGTTTTCCCGCTCAAACTCGAAAAATCCTTACAAAGCATAGAGAAATTGATGGTGGCAGGTGGGTTAATGGGTTTCCCACCCACTGGTGCAGGATTGGGCACTGGCCCATGCACCCCTGGAGTCATGGCTTGTAAATACCTATGAAACTAGGCTGGGACTGAAATGCCCTCAGGAAGGTTCGGGGCATCAGCCATTTGATGAAAAGAAACGATAGTCTAGGAAAGAGTCAAAGGGAGATTGAACAGGACTTATGAGGGGCTTTTTCTACAAATTCTTTTATACTTAAAAACATTTCGAAGAGTTCTTTTCTAAAAAATACTTTTAAAACAAGTTATTTTTTAAAAATACTTTACTTTAAAATAAATTTTTAGGAATCCTGTAACCTTAGTCTCTAATACCAAGAGAAACACCCAACACCCCTTAATATACCTAAAAGTAAACATTAAAAGGCATGGTACGTTGTAGGTATAATTAAAGTTAATAGAGACTAAGATTCACAAGAACAAAAATAGGTAGAAACAACGGAAACTTAAAGATATAACTCATTTAAAACAAAATCTCATTATTGCTTCATAAACCAAATAAGTCAAATACCAAATGCAACATATATATCCCAAAACCCAATATGTCTCATGATATATAAAAAAACTCATTGTCTCAAAAATCAGAGTAGATAATAACCCTTATAATAAGCCAGCACACAAAAAACTAAAGCTGAAATAAAAGAAATACAATGTGTAAATCTTCTCCAGGAAACCTCCGTGCAACTATAGTCGACTAACTTCCCTATTGATTGCCTATGGGGAGAAAGGCGAAAATAGAGGAGTTGGTCAGACTAAAAGTCTGGTGACTGATAGTAATTACTGGAGTTTTAAGCAAAATAAAAGTAATAGACTCTGCAACAGTTCTAGCTTAAATAAGGAAAACAAAGGAAATAGAAAAGAGATAAATGGGAAATAAATACGATTAAATATTTCTCAACTTATATAATAGGTTAACTTTGATTGTTAGCACTTATCGTTGCTAACTACTTTGATTAGGCTAAATTCCCAATCCTACTTTAATTAGGCTGAAGTCCTAACTCTACCCTTTGATCGACCTCCTACCAATGTGTCTACTACGGATCAGACCCTAATGTGCCTAAACAGAAGACACCAGTGCCTACAAAAGACATCTATTAAGCGCTTTGGAACTTAATAGCGATGTATCTCCCTTAGTCGATGCCGTATGCACGGTCACAGTCGATTTGCACTATCTATTGCTACATCTTTTGATCTTTTATTTACCCTAGACAGCATAAGCGTGCCCTCATCTCACTTCAGGCTAATGTGAGATCACCATGTCCACAGAAATAATAGGGGATGCTATTGGTACTGGTCCCTACTAAACAAAATCTTGTTATGCCCCTTGTCCAAATCCTCATGATTCGGACTTCTAATTATTGATCGCCTATCTACCCTAAACAACATAAGGGAAATGCTATCGGTACAGATCAACCTCTTTTACTTTTAATCGCCTATCTACCCTAAACCGCATAAGGGAAATGTCGTCGGTACGGATCTTCCTCTTTAACTTTTGATCACCTATCTACGCTAAACAACATAGGGGAAATGCTGCCTATATGGATCTTCCTCTTTAACTTTTGATCGCGTATCTACTCTAAACAGCATAATGGAAATGCTACCGGTACGGATTTTCCTCTTTAACTTTTGATCACCTATCTACCCTAAACAACATAAGGGAAATGCTACCAGCATGAATCTTACTTCTATCATTGCTTATTAACTTAGATAAATTATTTGAATAAGTCTTTATTATTATTCTTGCTATTTTTGCTTAGTAATTTATCCTAAGTCTTGAAATAAGCCTCATTTTGTTCTTTTTCTTATTATAATCTACTTTATAATCATGCTTATTACCTAACCCATGACCTAAGTGTGAAAATAAGCTTCTTTCATCTTTTATCCTTTTAGTTATAGTCCTAAGTTATAACAAGCCCAATTTCTTTTTAATTCAGTCTAATTAATGTCATAACTAGGTATAATTTCAGTCCAATTCCATTTATATCACAGTCCAATTTATTTATTACGGTCCAATTCCATTATTTATTACAGTCTTTATAATTTACATCTTAATTTCTTCATTCAATATTCTCACTTATCTAATCCATATTCGCGTTTAATTTATTCTAATCCATACGTGGAGAAAAGGGAGAAGAAGAGAATAGACGCTTGCATAGAATCCAAAATGTAGGAGAAGATGTATATAAAGCAGTAAATAATAGTAAATAAACTTAAATACTTAAATAAAGCAATAAATAACAGTAAATAAACATAAATACTGTAAATAAACTGTAAATAATTAAAAATTATGCTTAATAGTAATAAATTATAATTAACTGAGAAAGAATAACTAAATGGGAATAGACTGAAAAATAGATCTAAAGCTGATAAAAAGGCTATTCCAAAGTCGTAGTAAAACTACAACTATTGGAAACCCTATTATCTTAAATTACATAAAGAAATCTTAAAATAATTACAATCAGCCACCTCCAGTCCTAAGCTCTCCCTTTGGTCTTATCGTATCCACTTGGAGTTGTAAAATAATTTAATTTACAACGATTTTCTCCTTGAAAATTTATTCCGTTTAGGATCCTTCCTAGAAAGGTGAACCCAATTGGAGAAAACCTAAAACGAGAAAAAGTGTAAAGCCTAGGGTTCTATTTACAAGTGTAGAAGTGGATCTAAGATCATTGGATTTGAGGATTGAATAGGATGCAACCACGTCAATGGAGGGATCGGATTGGTTTGAAGAATACAAAACACATCATAGTCATCTAAAATTTCGAACGAACGAACGTTCATTCGCCTCAAAAGAGCAGGCGGGTCGACTGGGCGGTCGACTGCCTGGTGCCCAGGTCGATTGGCCGGTCGACCTGCCTATATTATTTTTTTTTCTTTATTTTTGTTTATTTAATAACTTGTTTATATTGGCTCGGTTTTAGACATTCTATATATGGAAAGACCATAAAATTACCAAGGACACAATGATGCAACTCCGGTGGCTCAATTCTAATGATTTCACAAAGTTATTTTATTATCTAATTAATTAACGAATTAATTACTATAGGTTAAATTTCGAATTGTTACAAAAGAGTCATAGGATGTGGCTTGTTGTTATTGATAGAAGGAATCTATAATTAGAGCCTTATTCATGATGCCAAAAGTGAACATCTTATCATAAAGTTGGTAAGAAATAAGAGCAAAAGAAGTAAAATTAACATTTTGAAAAGTTAATATCACGGATGATGGTATTCTTTTCTATTTAGTACATTCAAGATAAATGATTAGTGAGATGTCATTAGAAAGTAAACAGTTAATAGAAGTCATTAGGGAGAAGATACAACCAATCACGAAGAGCCACGACCGTTTTTTCAAAAAAAATCTAAAAATTAAAAGCATTGGCAGTTGAAGTGTCTATTGAATTTTATTAAAACAAAAGAATATGTTTTATTAATTTAAATTACTTAGAATTTATTTATTTATTTTTTATGTAGTTATATATACTAATTGTTGTCTAGAATATATTTTTTATTATTGAAAATTTATTAATTTAAATGTCATAAATATTCAAATTTTGGCTCCAAAAGGTATAGCAGTTATAACTTACTAAGTGTCTATTCAATTAGATAACTATCCGTTAATTTCTTTTTAGAGGGAAAATTTGTTTCTACTTATTTAAACCATTTTGGTTATTTAGGTCATAAAAGAATAACTAAAATGTCTTTCTATTTGAAGTAGTATGTAAAAGTTCTATTTCCTAATACCTTCAAAAATACTATTTGACTCATTTTCATTAATGCGACATTTATCATTTACGAATTTAAACCATTATCGCAAAATTAACTAATACTCAACATATTATGCTTTAAATTCCTAACTAACAAAACATTTGAGGATTTCTAGAATTACCAACATTGTCGATGCCAATCACATATCCTTTAGAGTTGTCTCCAAAATTTACTGATCCACCATCTTTATAGACTATATCTTTAAAGCTCTTCGGATTTCCAGTAATGTGCCTCGGACATCTCTTTCGAATATCCACTTATCCTTCTTGATTTTTTATATTTCATTTTCAACTTTCTTTTCACCATTTTCC
The DNA here is from genome assembly GCA_030765085.1 of Allium cepa. Taxonomy (NCBI): domain Eukaryota; kingdom Viridiplantae; phylum Streptophyta; class Magnoliopsida; order Asparagales; family Amaryllidaceae; genus Allium; species Allium cepa. Next base: position 497,964,462 of record CM060929.1, read on the forward strand.
ATATAACAAGTTTGTTACTGCAATTCAAAAACATATCTTCACAAGTAATCAAATGAATTTTCGAAAGAGATAGTTTCAAAAAACATATTGGTTCCATAAAATTATTTTTCTACAAGATTGTTAAATGTATTACTGGCTATTTAAAAAATCAAATTATGAGTTTTTGAAACCTAATGCTTAGATACCAAATGTAAGTCAGCGAAATAGGAATCTTAAGGCTAAATTAACACTAGAGGGCGGGTGAATAGTGTTTAATGGATTATATGAATATTTTTCAAATTATTTAAGATTCTACTTGGATTGATGTAATTAACAATCATAGAAAAAAATCACAGAATCATAGTGCGGATAGAAGTAAATGCTGTAAGAGGAATACACCCAGATTTTATACTGGTTTGGAGTTACTTTACATCCAGTCTCGCTCATTTCCCTGTACGAATTTCTTTTCAACTGGTAAATTGAAAAACATTCTCGATTTCAAGGCTATGAGAGACACGCTGCAAAATCCCAACCTTGTGTAGAGTCACTTGATTTTTGAGCTACAAGCACACCCACTAGATTTATGGGCTATTATGCACACCCAATTGATTTTACGAGTTACAATCATACCCACAAGTACAATAATATGATTTGATAGAGTTCTACTGATTTAGATCTTTGATCTTGATTACAATTGATCCTATAACTCTTTAAAAGCACTATGATCTTTGTCGGAGTGAGAGATGAGAGAAATTAGAGAGTATATGAAAGAGAATCAAAATAGTAATGATTGAATTTGATTCTGATTGAATTTTGGCAGGATTTGGGGAGAAATTGATTTGGAAATCAAGAGAGTGAAAAGTGGAGAGAAGAATAACAAAGTAGTTAATAAAAATTTGTTTGGAAGTTTGGTGTATATAGGGAAACCATAGTCATGTCCACTCATGTAGAGATACGATGAAAAGACACTTCCACTCAAATTTTAATTTTGAAAAGTACGGCCACTATCTCCACATACATGGATAGGATATGTCGACATATCCTTCACAGAACTGAAAAACACTTTATAAAAATTATTTTGAGAAGCTGTTGCTTTATAAAATAATTTGATGCTTGTAGAATCATTTAAATATAGTTTATACATATTTTAATCAAAATATAACTTAAGAAAATTTTATAAAATAATTTTGAATGATTTAATAGGAATATTCAATATAATATAAATAATATATATAAAATCAATATATTTGTAAATTATTACTATATAAAAAAATTATATATAAAGTTAAGAATAGTAAAATAATATTTTTAGAAGTATAAGAGATTGAAAGTCATTTAGAGAAATATTTTGAAAAGATTATTTTAAAACTAGGATATTTAAAAAAAATAAAACAAAATTAGAGAAGGCTAGAGAGATCATGAAAATGCTATCGAGGATTTAAAATAAATTCTATGACTCTATAACTTATTTGGAAAATCTTGAAATCGTGAACTGTTCAATACTCATGCGTCTTCAATTTTGAAATCTTGAAACTCTATATCAGCGTCTTGAATCTATTCTTGATACTGTATAGTCTTCTTAATAAATATCTGCCTAATATCCTACACTATATACTATATATATATCGCTAAACCTTATTATCTATATTTTTATAATGTCCTATAGTTGTTATCATCAAAATAAATACCTAAGGACTAACAATCTCCCTCTTTTTGATAATGACAACTCTTTATATAAAATATAATATAACTCCCCTTTAATCTATGCCTAATTTTTTTGTATTTCTCCCCCTTTGGCATCAACAAAAATAACCACCTAAAACTATAACTCTTACTGTAACTCTACCTCCCTCTGAATAAAGTACTTATAAAATAGAGAGTTGAATTCAATAAATAAAATTTAAATGTTATGCCGATGAATCGTAAATGATACATTGAATACGATATTGTAAAGATGTAATATGTGATATATAATCGGAAATTATGACATATAAATGATGATTAATATATGATATGGACGGTGATTAATATGTGATACAAATGATAGTTAATACAAGATATAAGTGATATATTATGACATATATCAAAATATATAACGATAATAAGATAACATAAACTATATTAGAATGCTAAGTAATACAGATATAACTATATTTATGAATGATGATTAATAATATATATTAAAGTCATTAAATAAGACAAACAAAATTTTATCAAATGTGAATGCGGGATACTATAATCATTATAAAAAATAATGGGAATAAAATCCTAAGTAAAATGATGAATACATCAATATCAATACCTAATGTATTTAAAATAATATAAACAGATGATGTGTGTGTATGTGTGTGTGTGTGTATAGAATCAAAATTCAATTATGAGAGTATGGAAGACGATTTAATATAAATGTTATTATTGCATTCTAATTTTACAAAGAAATTTATATATTAGATTTATTATATAAATTCACATATTTACATAACAAACCATAGTAATTAAGAAGTTTAATCGTTGCCTAACCATAATGTTTGACAAGCATGATATGTGCATGATCAAATATGAATTTATAAACTTACTAACCATTTTATTTTGTTTTTTTTAAAATAATTCATGTTAAATTAAGTGTTAAATAATCCAAACTTCCACTATTACATTTATAAAATACTTAACTTTCTTATTAAAAACTATGTATATTAAATTACTTTTTTTAAAATACTTATAAATATTTTAAAGCACTTTTAACTTACTTAAAATTATATCATAATAGAATATTAAAAAAATAACAAAGATTGAAAAAGAAAAAAATTAAACATGTTTTGTATTAAAGCTTTCTTAGTTTAAAATTTTATAACTAATTATTAAAAATGTATTTAAACATGAAATCAATTTTACAACATTCTAATATAAGTTAGAAAATAACTCTACAAAGATTTGAGGAAAATTCTTAATTTGGAGATCACTTTTACACAATTCAAAGTTTCAAACAGGAAATTCAACACTTTCATAATTCTTTAAAAAGTTTCTGTTGCAAAAAGTATTCAAAACGTTATAAACTAGGAACTGTAGCTTTTATAAGGTGCTGCAAAACGTCTTTGAAACACCTTCCAATGTTTCAAAGAACAGAAATGCTATCTAAATAATTCGTAATAGTGTTGTAGAAGTAGAGACACAATTTCAGAAATGCTATCTAAGGTTCTGGGTTTGTTTTTAACATGATTTTACACCAACTTTGCGAATAATTTTTCATACTTAAACAATTGATTTTTGATCCCATTTTTCTACAGTAGTTAGTATACCTAGATTACTTAAAAACCATGAAGAAAAATAATGATAAACATAATAATTGTAAAAATAAGATACTCTACTAAGCCTTTTATTTCTAAACACAAGTAGTGTACTAAAATTCATTCATTATACTTTTATATGTAATATAATATGACATAATGCATTTTTTCACATTGATTGTTTAAAATTATAAGTGTATTAATGAGTTGCATGTGAAAAGACACTTTGCATTATGCAAGTATACACTGATTTTCCTAAATGACAAGTGTAATGACACATGTCATTTTGCATATGTGTTATTATTTATTTATATGTCAAGTGTCATATAATGTGGCACGTTCTTATTGGTAGGAATCTATAAGTAGAGCCTTATTCACATGTTCTGAATTCATTCAATTAATTTTATAAAGCCATAAAGTTAATATCTCATCATAAAGTTAGTATGAAATAAGAGGGAAAGAAGTAAAATCAACATTTTGAAAAGTTGAAATCAAGTATATAGGTATTTTTTCTATTTATATTTGTGATAGAAGATTACTGAAATGTCATTAGAAAGGTGACAGTTTATAAAAGTCATTAGGGAAAACATTTAACCAATCACAAAGAGGCATGACTGTTTCCTAAAAAATTTAAAAATTAAAAGCATAACTTGGTAGTTGAAGTGTCTAATGAATTTTATTAAAACAAAAGAATATATTTTAGTAATTTAAATTATTCAGAATTTTATTTCTTTATTTTTTATGTAGTTATATATACTAATTATTATCTGGAATATATTTTTATTACTGAAAAATTATTTAATTTGATGATAATAAAAATTCAAATTCTTGTTTCAAAATATATAGCACTTGTAATTTACTAATGTCTACTCAATTTGAAAACCATCTATAATTTCTTTTTAGAGGGAATTTTTTCTACTTACTTAAACCATTTTGGTTATATAGAACATAAAAGAATAACTAAAATATCTTTCTATTTAAAGTAATACATAAAAGTTCTGTATCCTAATATGTTCAAAGATAATGGTTGACTCATTATCTTCGACGCGACATTTATCTTTCATAATTTTTTTTGAAACCCTTGTCACACAGTTGACTAATACTCAACAGATTATGCTTTAAATTCTTATTTAACAGAATAATAGAATAGTAGGAGTTTTACAATTACTGACATTGTTGATGCCAATCACATATCCTTTAAAGTTGTCTCCAAAATTTACAGATCCACCATCTTTATAAACTATATCTTTCAAGATCTCCGGAATTCCAGTAATGTGCCTTGAGCATCCACTTTCCAGTATCAACTTATCCTTCTTCATTTCTTATATTTAATTTTCAAGTGTCCATATCTATTTAATTTCCAGTCACGTGCCTTGAACATCTTCTATCCAATATCCATATTCACCATTTGCCATATAACAAACTTGTTCCTATAATTCAAAAACATATCTTTCCAAGAAATCAAGTGACTTTTTAAAATAGTTAGTTTCTAAAAACATATTGGTTTCAAAAAATTATTTTTCTACGAAATTTTTAAAAGTATTACTGGCCGTTTAAACTTTTCAAAAATAAATCACAAGTTTTTGAAAATCTATTGCTCTGGTACCAACTGTAAGTCGACGGGATAGGGATCATAAGGCTAAATTAATACTAGAGGAGGGGGGTGGAATAGTGTTTAATGGATTATATGAATATTTTTCAATTTTTTTAAGATTCTACTTGGAATGATGTAATTAACAATCACATAAACAATCACAGAATCAAAGTGCAAATAGAATTAAATGTAATAAAAGTAAAAAAGAAAGAACACACCAGGACTTTATACTAGTTCGGAGTTACCCCTACATCCAGTCTTGCATAATTCCCTGTACGGATTTATTTTCTACTAGTAAATGCAAATACAATCTCGATTTTAAGGCCACAAGACATACCCTCCATAATCCTGACCTCTGGGTAGAGTCACTTAATTTTCAGGTTACAAGCACACCTAGTAGATTTACGGACTACTAAGCACACCCAATTGATTTTACGGGCTACAATCACACCAAAATGTATAGTGGTATGATTTGATAGAGTTTACATGCTCAAATCTTCGATCTTGATTATAGTTGATCCTATAACTCTTTAATATCACTTTGATCTTGGTTTGAGTGAGAGAGATGAGAGAAATCAGAGTGTGGATGAAAGAGAATCAACTAGTAATGACTGAATTTGATTCTGTTTGAATTTCGGCAAAATTTGCGTAGAAATTGATTTAGAAATCAAGAGAGCGAAAAGAAGGGAGAAGAATAGGAAAGTAGTTTATAAAATTCATTTGGAAGTCTGGTATATATAGGGAAACAATGGTCATGTCCATTTTGGAAGAGATATGATGAGAAGACACTTCCATTCAAAATTGAATTTCGTAAAGTACGACCACTATGTTAACATACATGGATAGGATATGTCGACATATCCTTCAAAAAATTGAAAAACACTATAAAATTATTTTTAAAATCCATTGCTTTGTAAAATAATTTTATACTTTGTAGAATCATTTTGATATAATTTATGCACATTTTAATCAAAATATAACTTAAGAAAACTTTATAAAATAATTTTAAAAGATTTAATAAGAATACTCAATACAATGTAAATAATATATATAAAATTAATATAGTATCTTTTTGAGAAATATTAATAAGAATACTCAATATAAATTACTTAAGTATAAATAAAAATTATATATATATAAATTTAAAAACACTAAAATAATATCTTTGTAAGTATAAGGGATTGAAAATCATTTTGAGAAATATTTTGAAAAGATTATTTTAAAACCAAGATATTTGAAAAACAATTTTAAACAAAATTAGAGAAGGCGAGAGAGATCATGAAAGTGCTATTAAAGTTTTAACATAAATTCTATAACTCCATAACTTATCTGGAGTATCTTCAAATCTTGAACTCTTCAGTATTCATGAGTCTTCAATTTCCAACTCTTGAAACTCTATATCAGCATCTTGAATCTATACTTGATACTATATAGTCTTCTTAATCAACACTTGTCTAATATCGTGCAATATATACTGTATGTATCTTGATAAAATGTTAATATCAATATTTTATAAAATATCCTATAGTTATTATCATCAAACCAATACCTAAGGTCCTAACAAGCTTTTCCCTTCTAAGTCCATCAGCTACACCATTAACTCCTTCATCGGTAGGCATCATTCTGTTGGGCGTCTACTTATGGGTTCAGCTACAGGTATAAGATCTATTCAAAACTCAATAGCTTGTTTTGGAGGTAATCTTGTAACAGGCTTAATGACATCTGCAAATTCTATTACTATGAAACTCGATTCAACATGTCTTCCACTTCTATTGCACGTAACAAGGAACATACATCCAAACTTGGATTCTCTATAGAGTATATAATCCGGTTACTACTTTTAAAGTGTCATAATGATATTTCCTTACCTCGGCAAAATACCATAGCATCATAGTTACTTAACCAAACCATTCCTAAAATAAACCTAAATCATACGAAATCAAATACATGCAAACTACAGTCAAATATATGACCTATTAATTCAAACTCTAGTTAGTCATATCTCATCCCTTGAGTTGCAAATCCTCATATCGGATTTGATACCCTTAAGGAAGTAACTATATAGGAAGATTCTAGGTTGAGCTTATCTACTAAGTAACGAGATATAAAAGAATGTGATGCACCGGTATCAAACAGTATTCTAGCAACTTTACCATGAATTAAAAGCATGCCTCCCATCACAGCTTTCCCTTTTTCCTCAGGTGTTGGTCTTGAGGTAGTTAGTTCCGAAGAAAACACTTTCCCTTTCTCCACCTTGGACGCCTCTAGATACTTGTTCTTATAATGCATCTGGTCACAATTGAAACATCTTATGTTCTTCTTTCCAATGACTTCCTTTCCCTTTCTGGCTTCTAGTCGCACTTATAGCACACAACTTCAGGTTTTCCCTGCTTGGCAGCTCCATCCTTCTGAGCTCCCTTCTTCAAGAAAAACTTTCTCTTCTGATTTTGTCCACTCTAACTCTCTACTAGCTTGTTATTACCGAACAAAGCAAGCTCAAAGCCATCTCCTCGACTACATTACATGAATCCCTAAGACGTGGCAAAGTTGCTTTAGAAAGCTCGGCTCCCAGTCCATGTATGAACTTCTCATTTCTCTTAATTATCGTGTCTACTGTAGCATATCCATATTAGGACAGCTCCTCAAATCTGGTTGCGTACTCAAGCACCGTCATATCACCTTGCACCAACACAACAAACTTTCTCAATATAGATGACTTGGAAATTTCAGACATAAACCTCTATTCGTACCTCCTTCAAAATTCAGCCCAAGCCAATGTTTCCTCTACTACCCCAGCAGTCACACTATTCCACTAGTACAAGGCAACTCTTTGCAATTGCCTAGATGCCAATCTTTTCTTCTGTTCATCATTCAAACTATGTTCAGCGAAGTTCCTTTTACAATGAAGCAACTAATTCTCCACTTTAATTGCATCCTCCCTTCTAATAAATGGTTTCCCCCAAGTCCTACATAGTACTCGAAATAGCATAATTGTTGATGATTGGAACTTCCTGATTAGCTCCTCCGGCATTCCACCAACTAATCCAGAAGTAGCTCCTCCTTACATCATGTTGAAAAAGAACTGATATATTGCACCCTTATCAACCGGTTGTGTTCCTACACCTATGCTAGCTGTAGTCCTTCGACCCGAATTTCTTCGAGTGTTGGGCCTGACATTTCGTTGATAGTGTTGCTTCTCCGCTGAGATTCACTTTTCTGTTTCCTACCTATATATCTTACTTCGTTAAATTTGCATACAAATTTTAGCAAGATACGGAAGAACAGTCTAAAAAGGAGAGAGATAATGAGATAAAGCATATACTTATATATAGCAAATACAGGTATGTTACTATAACGTTATCCCATATCCCAAGCTTATTCTCTAATTCATTTGGGTTATGTTTTCGAAAAGTCTTTTTAAAGTTCAAAATTATTTTGTTTTACATAAACATATGCTATGACACCAAGTGGTAACATCCCCTATTTTGAGGCCCAAAGCTAAGTGCTAAAGATGCTGTAGTCATTTATACTATTAATTTCCAATGTAAAAATGCAGTCATGTTAATGGTTCCATAATATCAGAAGCATAAGTATACGAAACAAAAGCAAACTTTTGCATTTCATTTCAAAGTCATAATTTTGTATTCAGTACATAATCCCAAACATTTCTCAGGTTCGGATAAAATTAAATTATTGCAAAATACTCCTAGGGCGACATATGAAGATGTCCCCTTAGTTGATTAGAGTTACTAAATAGACAGATACATCTACTGTCAATACATTCATACACAACTAACATAACACAGTAGATAAATAAATAGATAGACTCCTACATAGCTAGCTTAGCCTCCCGCACGTCTTCGGAAGCTTTGTTTGCCAAAACCCACTTAATCTGTAATGCCCTTACTCTTGACCAACTCAAATCAAATTTTGAGAACTCTAGAAAGGGGAATCATAAACTTCGAGTCAGACAAAAAGCCTCGTGTAAATAGTAGTATGCCTTCTCGATTAATTGATACTACTGAGACCACGCCGCTAAGACGAACAGGTTTTCTCCTCATAATATCCTTTAAATATATATATTTTACAAATCAAACACCTGCAACTAAACTGGTTATAATAAACATTGTAAAACAATATAAACAAAAATGTGCATGCATGCTACGTGGGCAATCATGACTGTCCATCAATCTATGGACTATCCGTCCCAATGTTTAGTTTTCACAGGGGACTACCCACCTACAAGTCTCACGCAGACCTACTAGATATACCAAATTTTCTAACTGACTATTAGAAGAAAACTGGACGATCGATCCAAATACACTTACCCTAGTGTTTACCTGATTATCTCTTAGTCTTATAATTGCTAAGCTTGCTATGAACCTAAACATTCTGCAAGTTAACCTATATCTTATCTTATCTTCATATATTCCTTTCTTGGTGTAAACCTACCTTTTATCTTTCCTTTGACAAAGCCCTACACATTGGAATTTTGGACTTATATTAGTTAAGGGCTACAGTTGAAGTATAGGGCACTACCCTACACTAGTCTCATTTGGTTTTCTAATCTCTGAGTCAACTCACCCTATCACAATCTATCCAAAAGTGATAAGGGTAATAATTCTTTAGTAAAATTCTGGCTAAATACCCTATTCTATTTCCTTGGAAACACTTTCTTAGTAAATGATTTAACGCCTGAAACCATACTTTCAAAACAAGGAAAATATAGCCCTTTACTTTATTCAAAATGATTATGCCATGACATATGCTTTTATAAAGTAATATTGATGTATCTCAAAATCTCTTGGAAGTTATCTCACTTCGAAACCATAGGCTATAGAGACAAAACAATATAAAAGCTTTATACCGGAAAACTCGACAAGGTACAACCGATGAAGGTCTTCGCCCCTCTAAATATGTTAAAGTCTTATATTTATAAAACATAAGCCCATAGCGTTGATAACATGGACTTCACACCTTAGTGGGTGTCTACGTCTTTGGATATAAAACTAGGCTGCATATTAATAAGCCTTAAAAAGATAGGGTAGATATAGGTAAATCTCGGCATCGCTGCCTTAAGGAAATAAGTAGCTTCATTAGAGCCGAAGTCATTAGGAACGGCACCATAGCCGTCTTCAAAAACATATGATTTTGAATAAAGACGGCATCGTAATCAATGATGTCGATATAACTAAAAGCGACATCATTGCCTATAAAACATGTGGTATCATTATTGCCGCTATAACTACTTCAAAAGAAATAAGGTCGGTGATGTTATGGGCATGCGATCCCATACTCTTACATATATAAATATGGTACTACAGCAAAGCATGCGGCAAGGTCGATGCCGACGATGAGGATGCCGACTTCGAACCACTTCAATCATAGTCGATTCACTACATACCAACATAGGTTGACATCAAGTGCATCTGTATTGGTTGTCCTTGAAGTCATAGAAGCGATGAAGATGAACGGAAATGTCATCATTGCTAACATGGCATTTTCGTCATTAATAATAAAATTGTTTATTTGCTAATAAGAGTAAGTTCTTTTCCCACCAACCTCTATTGTTTGTTAAAATTTTATTGGTTAATAATTACATTATCATAACCTTTTTCAAATAACTGCCATAGGGTAGATTTACATTCCCAAACATATTTGCAAACCATTAACTTATATTAATATTTTAATGTAAATATTAAGCTTTTCTAGCCCAATAAATTTATATAAAATCAAAAACCTGTAGAAAAAATGCCCAAAAATAATAATAAATCTAGTTTATTATATCGCTTAACACATAAAATTTTAGGACCAAAAACATAATTTAATTATTTTAAATACTTAAAACCTGAAATTTCTCACATTCCAACCTTAGCAAATTCACCAAATAATCTAATTAAATCAGAAAATTATGAAATTAAAACACACTTCCAACATCATGTTTCCAGCATCATATTAAAATTTCAAGTCATTGGGTATTATATGATATCAAATCGATTTGGAAAATTTGATCGGTATTGGAAAATAAAATTAGAAATCAATTTGAAATTTGATTTGGTGTTTGAAAGTGAATATTTGGAAAATGATTTGAAAATCGTATATCAATGGATATTTGAAAATTTAAATCCACAATGAAAATTTATAAAGGAAAGGGGAATTTGCTTTAAAAATAAATATTGGTTTATTTTTAAGGGTGGAAAGAAATCAGCGGATTTGGAATGTAAATTTAAAATAAATCGAGAAAGGTTTATTAATTGACGTAAATGAACCATTTTGTAATGGAAAGAGAATTCTTCCCTGGAAAGCCGAGTATATTTTTTAAAAAAAAGTAGCCTTTGAAGTATAAATTAAAAGTTTCTGGAAATTGATTTGAAAGAATATTTTTGGAGAAATTAGTTTGGAAGATTGTTTTAAATCTTTAAAGTAAAGATTTATTTAATTAATTATAGAAGGGATTATTTTAAAGATATTCGTTTATCTATTATATTTGTTCCGCTGTGAAATGTGGGGTTCTGCAATTGTTTCTGTTTCTTCTTCTATCTTGTTCTTCTTTAACCCTAACGATTCGGTTCTCCGACATCCAATTGTGCCACATTTGATACAGTGGATATATTGATGTCGACTTTCGAGAGTCGAAAAATTAGGCCGTTACAAATTTGGTTATCAAATAATTTCAAGAAATTCACCAACAAACATATAATCATTCAAACTATTATAACATGCATAATATAAGATAAATAATTGGATTGATAATTTAAACAGAAAATAACAATTAAAACATGTGAAGCAAAACTATTATTCACCTTGAATAGTTTAAGATGGTTAAGATTTTTTTTTTGATTTGATACCCCTAAGCTTTAATCTTTCTTTTCTAGCTTTTCTTCTATTGAATCGCCTTTAATAGATAGCCTTGCTCTTTTAGTTTTTTGGTAACGAATGAAATGAGGGAGGAAAAAATAAAACAAGGGTTTATGTTTAGCAATTTAGATCTATTCTCATTTTGCCCTTAGCATATATTTCTCCTTCTTATTAAGTTTTTGAACTATTCTTATTAACTCATTCATTAGGCCACGACCCGTATTCATTCTCAAAACTCAATCTCTGAACATTTTACATTATTATATTTAATTTATCCAAATAAAAATCCTAAATAATGTTAAATAGAATTAGGGTTGTTATAAATGCAGGGGAAAAACAACCAGAGGTTGGTCAATATGATGTTTACTGAATAAATTAGAAAGAATGTGGAGGCGTATATGGACGACATGCTTGCTAAGTCAAAACTGGCATTAAACCACATCAAAGACATGGAATATACCTTCATAATCATAAGGCGATACAAATTGAAGCTAAATCCATTGAAATGCACCTTCACCATCCAGCTAGGATAGTTCCTAGGGTATATAGTGAGTGCACATGGCATTGAAGCAAACCCTAAGAAGATTGAGGCTATAAGAAAAATGAGAATCCCAAAGACACTAAAGGACTTGATGAGTCTAAATGGCAAGGTAGCAGGTCTAAACAAATTTATATCTAAAGCCACAGACAAGTGCGTCCTATTCTAAGAACCAAGTTAAGTAGGAGAAAAAGTTCGAACGAAATATGGACTGTAAAGTTGCCTTCCAAAACCTGAAATATCATTCTGTCAATACTCCTATATTATCGAAACCAATGAGAGGCGAGAACTTATACATCTATCTAGCTATAACTGATCAAGCTATTAGTGTTTTAGTGGTACGAGAGGTCGAAGGGATGCAAAGGCCCATTTATTTCACTAGGAAGCCATTATCCAAGGTGGTGCTAAACTACTCAGTTTTTGAAAAGCTTACATATAACCTCCTCCGATAGCAAGAAAGTTGGGGCCCGATTTCTGAATGCATCCCATCAAAGTCCTCACATAAAAACATCTTAGGCAAATACTAATGTAACGAACCCATCATGATACACATATAATTAATGAATATTATAAATAATGTCGTCTAATAATATGAAGAATAGAGTTTGATAAGGGCGACTTAATGTGAATACATCTTTAAACTAACATGGACACGTCATACTTACAGTCTATTTAACCTATGGAATAAAATTTGTTGTGTACATTCTTAGTTAAGAGTAGTAATCACACTAATTTCTCAGAATCAGAACAATATATATAAAAAATGGTCATAGATCACAATGGAATATTAAACATTATATACATATACAAAAGTGAGAGTCTATCAAATGGTACACTAAACTCACATAATAAATGTCCGATACAAATCTCTATCTCAATTATACATCTCAAATACAAATATGAATTCTAAATAAGATAAACTATAAGTCAAATATGTTTATCTCCTTACTAGCATAATCATCCAAAGATCAACCTTTACTTTAACCTGAAAAGTCTCGGCCTTACTTGAGCATTAAAATAACACCCAAGTTAGACTATCTCTGAATATTCAAAAGGGTGAGAAAAATATACAACATAAAGATATATGAATCTAGATTTCCAAGATATAACAAGTCACAGAATTAATTTAACTCAAAATCCACCTCAAGAAAGAAGTGTATATATTTATTTCATGAACATAGAATACTCGCGAACTCCAAATTTCTATAATCCAAGAGATCTTAATCCATACCGATCGCAATGATCGTCCATACCAATCACAATGATTATACTCCGATCGTGGCAAACATACAAACAATGGTATTTCTCATACCGATCCAATACTGAAAATCCTAGTCATACCGGGAAAACAAAATCACAACCGATCTTAAGGATCCATGCCGGTAAAGACGATCGTAGCAACCATGACTTGAAAGCTCTAGATTATTCATCTTTGTATATTTATAATCGTAAAAAAATCCATAAGTATATCTCTTAAGGATCTATCGGCCCTACCAAACACAAAAAGGAAATTTACTCTAAAGTGCCAAATTCTACCACTTTTAGCAATCACTAGAACTTAGCCAAAATGTCTTGTATTGCTTGGTGAAATTCAAGTATTTACTAGAAGTTAGTAAACCTCACTTATTATGGATACCATTGGAAAAACTAAACTATATTCTCTTAAGGATCTATTGGCCTTGCCAAACACCAAAAGAGAATACAACCCCAAAAGTGTAAATACTTTCTAAAAGCAATCACAAGAACTTAACCAAGGCATCCCATATTACTCTATGAAATTCGAGTATTCGCTAATGGGCTAGTAAGTATTCGAATATTCCATTGAACGAGTTGTACAATTTTATTAAAATTAACTTAAATTTATATATCCAAAACCATATGTCTGAATCCCATGCCTATTTTATTAACAATACGTGATATATAGTAATTACTTATGAAAAATCATTTATAAAAGAACTTGGTTAATTTGGGAACAAGTTTAATATTTGAAAACTTAAAAAAACTCCCTTTTATAAAATTATTTGTATAAATAAAATAGATAGATATGAGTTTATAAAATTCCAAAACATTGGATCGAAGTGATTCAAATTCGAGACTATGCTACTATAGATCACAAGATCATAGCAACTATCAATATAAAACAATGCAAATTACAATCAAAGAAACAAACGGGTGAACAAATGGTCAAACGGGGCAATCGGGAGACAAACAGACACAACATGGCCTAACCCTAAGTTGGGACCGATCCACCACTGGCTTTTCATGGGCTTAGCCCATGGCACTATTCGTTGCTTTCCAGTGGTCCGTCGCTGGTGAGTTTCAAGCGATGGAGTAACACATCTAATTTTAAATAACATTATTCCAAAGATTTAATTAGATAAATTAAATAGAATAATGTAAAGATTAGAGTAAAAAGAGGATTTAGATTTGGAAATTAAATAGAGGATGGGCTTTGCTAAATAAAAATTAAAAAAAAAGGGTTTATGGAAATGGTTTTATAAGTTAACTAATAAGTGAATAAGGCAAGGGTATTATGGAAAATAGCCGTCCATCATAATCCCTTAACCCTTAAAACCCTATTCCCATTTTCAAACTGGTATCTCCATAGGTTGAAGGAATCCACTCGGCTTTTGATGTTCGGCCTTCACCTGTTGAAAGTTCACACACTGCCTAACCAAGAAGCCAACATCCTTCTTTATACCTTCCTAGTAGAAGATCTCTTTATATCTTGATACATCTAGGTTCCTCTAGGTTGGATCGTAAATTTGGATCGATGACATTCTCTCAAAACTTCTTTCCTTAAGTCCTCAACATTCCGAACACACAACCATCCCTTCTTTCTTGACCATCCCCTTTGGTCAAGGCCAAATTCCTTTAGGTCATAGATCTCTAACTCAATCTGAAGCCTTCTAATCTTCTCAGCTAATACTTGGATCCTCTTTCTGCTTAGAAGGAATCCTTTTAATCAAAACTTTTCAAACTTCCAAATAAGACAACATGGCGGTGCTCTGACTTGAACTAGGAGTCGATCTTTGCTTCACTCTACAAGTAGTCAAAGCTTCAAGATCTTTCCATTCCGCCAACATGGCTAACACCACATTTTGATGTTTTCTACTAAAAGAACCCGCCACTTTATTTCCTTTTCTGTGTGTGCACTCTATACCAAAGTCATAAGTTGCTAAAAACTCCAACCACCTTTGATGCTTCATATTTAACTCCTTCTGAGAGAATAAATACCTTAAGGACCTATGATCTGTGTATAACTCAAATTTCTCACCTAAGAGATAATGTCTCCATATCATCAATGTGGAGATCACCATAGCCAACTCCAAATCATGAGTAGCATATTTTATTTCATGCGGTCTAAGCGGTCGTGAAGCGTAGGCAATGACTTTACCTTTCTGCATCAACACAGCCCCTAATCCAATTCCACATGCATCGGCATACACCACCAATCCTTGGTTTCCATCCGGAATCACTAACACAGCCGCGTTGGTCAACAAATGCTTTAACTTAAGAAATGCTTCCTCACATTAGTCAGACCAAGTAAACTTTACATCTTTCCTGGTTAACTTAGTCAAAGGCCCTGTTATCTATGAGAAATCCGTAATAAATCTCCGGTAATAACCAGCAAGTCTAAGAAAACCTTTAATCTCAGTCACCATCTCTGGTTTCTTCTAGTGATTAATATCTTCGATCTTATCTGGATTGAATGACAAACCCTTCTCTGAAACCACATGACCAAGGAACTTAACCAATTTCTTTCAAAAATGACACTTGGAAAACTTCATTTTCAGTTGATGCTGCCTCAGCATCTCAAGCACTACTCTGAGATGATCCTCATGCTCTTTCTCATCAATGGAGTATACTAAAACATCATATATAAATACCAATACAAACCTATCCCAATACTCTTGGAAAACTCGATTTATCCAATCCACGAAGAAAGCTGGTGCATTCGTTAACCCGAATGATATTACTAACCACTCGTACGAACCATACCTTGTTTGAAATGCTTTTAATATAATATTATCCTTTTCCACTCTTAACTGATGGAAACCCGTCGCCAAATCCAATTGAGAAAATATTCATGCTCCATACAAATGATCAAAAATATCATTGATTCTTGGCAAAGGAAACTTATTCTTGATCGTCAACTTACAATAGTCAATGCATAG
Source organism: Allium cepa (assembly GCA_030765085.1). Taxonomy (NCBI): domain Eukaryota; kingdom Viridiplantae; phylum Streptophyta; class Magnoliopsida; order Asparagales; family Amaryllidaceae; genus Allium; species Allium cepa. Next base: position 497,980,893 of record CM060929.1, read on the forward strand.
CCTCAAAGACCCACCCTGTTTTATGCATCAACACTGTGGCCACACCCCAAGGCAAACTGCTTGTTCTGATAAAATTCTTCCCTTCTAAATCCACCAGCGGCACCTTCAATTCCTTCATCTCGATTGGTGTCATCCTACTTGGTGGTCTACTTGCAGGCTCATCCCCTGGCATAAGATCTATATAACACTCAACGACTCATTTTGGTTGTAATCTTGTAACCGGCTCAAAAACATCTACAAATTCTCTTGCTACTCTAACCAGTCTTAATACTTCTTCTACTTCCATAGCACTTAATAGAGCACAAGCACTCCGGTCAGAATCCTCCACTAAGAATATAATTCGGTTTTGACTATTAGGGTGTCTCGGCGATATTTCCCTATCTTGGCATAATATCCTAGCCTTATATTTACCCAACCAATCCGTACCCAAAATGATTCCGTAGTCTACGAAATCAAAAACATACAAACTGCATGTAAACTTATGACCTTATAAATCAAGTTCTAACTGGTCATTCGTATTCCCAGAGTTGCATACACTCCTATTGGATTCAGAACCCTTAAGGAAGTAACAAGTTATGTGGGTTCTAAACATAACATATCAACCAATAAATGATTGCTTTGCACCGGTATCAAATAGTATCCTAAATGGTATACTCTGAATTTAAAGCTTACCTTCCATCACAATCTTTCCCTTCTCAGCAGCAGTTGGCCTAGCAGACAATGGTCCAACAGCAAATACTTTTCCTGTATCCGCCCTGACTGGTTTTGGACACTAATTCTTATAACGTCCAATATGGTGGAAGTTAAAGCATTTCACTCCTTTCTTATCTATGGCCTTCTTATCTTTGCTTGTTCGGCATTCATGAGCATAATGACTCTTCTTATCACACTTGAAGCTAACCAGATTAGCCTTCGCCTTCTTGGTAGCTTCTCCCTTCTGGTTCCTTTCTTCTTAAAGAAATTTCTATTCTTACCGAGAGAACCCTAGTCTTCAACTTTCTTTCTTCCCATAAGTAGCAAGTATCTCCTCATTTTGGATTGCCATCTCTATAACAACATTACTAGGATCACAAAGATGTGGCAAGGTCACCTTAGCAATCTCGGGTCTCAACCCTCGAATAAACTTCTCATTCCTCTTGATGATGGTGTCAATGGTAGCATATCTGTATCTAGATAACTCTTCAAATTTCGTGGCATACTCAATCACCGACATCTCGCCTTGCACTAAATCCATGAACTTCTTCAACAATGCAAACTTGGCAACTTCAGACAAAAACCTCTCTTCGAATCTCCTTCAAAATTCCATCCAAGTCAATTCTTCCTCGAGAACTCCAACAATAACACTATTCTACTAATGAAGTGCTGCTCCCTGTGACTTCCTAGACGCTAATCTCCTCTTTTGCTCATCATTTAATCCCAAGTCAGCGAAGATTCTTTCACAATGCAAAAGATGATTCTCAACTTCTATAGCATCCTTCGTTTCCAAAAATGGCTTTCCACTAAGACTGGTATAATCTTTGCTTAACTTAGCAAAGTTGTTGCCAATTAGGGCCATGGGATTAGCTCCTCCATCATTCCCTGCATTGCCCCCAACTACTCCTGCGGCAGCTCATGCTTGCACCAGATTGATAAGAACTGAAAAATCATCCCTATATCTACAGGCGGATTTCTAGCACCTAGTTGGCATCTGCAATTTGATAAGCATTTGCCCACCAACCCTGGCTTCTCCTTTTGGGCCGACCATTGTTGTGATGCTTCCTCCATCAAGATTTCCTCTTATGTTTCCTGCCTCCGTATCTTCCTTTCTCGTAAATTTGCATACGAGCCTTAGTAAGATACAAAAGAACGATTTAAGAGAGAGGGGAATGCATACTTTTATATATATATATATGTGTGTGTGTGTGTGTGTGTGTGTGTGTGTGTGTGTATGTATCAAATACACATATGTTACTATAGCGTTAACCCAAACCCCGACCTTATTATAATTATTATTTTGATTCATTGGATTATGTTTTAAAAAAATCGTTTTATGTTTGAAATTTCTTTTAAGTTTTCATAAACCTACGCTCGAATACCAACTTGTAACATCTCCCACTTAGAGACCGAAAACTAACGGTTACGGATGCTGTAGTCGTCCATAGTTATTAATTCTCGGTGACCAAATGCGATATTGTTAGATACATTGATGTAACAGAAACACATGGATACGTAATTTTTTTAAAACCGTTAAACAAATTTCTCATTCCATTTCAAATCATATTTCAAATTCATTACATAATCCCAAATTCGAGAACCATGTTCAGAAAAAGTATGCCAAGAGCGACATATGAAGATGCCCTCTTGGATGGTCAAAGTCTAAACATAGGCAATTAAACAACTTTGCATTTACAACCAAAACACAACGGAATCAAATAGAAAAGAACTCCTAATAGCTAGCTTGCCTCCTGCATATCTCCGGAAGCATATTCATCTAAAGAAGAACCTGACAACCTCAGCTCTCAAACTATTAAAAATTAATTGAGTATCCGAGAATTTAAGGAGAAAGCATAAACTTTGAGTTCATAAAGCCTGGTATGAATAATAACCTACTATCTCGAACCATTAGATATCTAGTGAGACCACACCGCTTAGCGAAACAGGTTTTACCCTCATTGGTATCTTACCTAAAAATTTATAATAACCATATACTATGCACCTACATCCACAATGATTAAAAACATAGCAACTTAAAATATAGTTATGATATGCAATCATGAAAAATATCATGGATTTCCCATCCTCATTCATCTGACTATATGTCTTAGTTATAGTTTCTAGGATCACTGTTAAACTCTTATTTTTCATGGGCTGACTAATAACCTTTTCCACGCTTATGGACTACCTGTCCGGTCTCATAGTTTTCATAGGATGAACAATAACTTTTCTAAACTCTTAGGGACTAACTGTCTGATTTCATAGTTTACATGGGATCACTAAGAACCTATTGGCCCCTGCCAATAAATTCATTCAATTATTTCGTGGGTTCTCCCTGAACCTATTGGTATCTCCGATAACTTCTTTCATATCATAGTTTCATAGGTTGACTATGAACCTGTTCACTCCTGTCAATAAATTTATCCGGATATAGTTTTCATGGGATCGCTACCAACCTATTGGCCCCTGCCAATAACACTTTCCAAACATATATTTTATGGGTTTACTATAAACCTATCTAATCTGACAACTTCTTTGATCAATCTTTAGGCATCCTTTGTTCTGGTCTACTTGACCTCTTGGATGCGACTCTACTCATACAGAAGTTAAATCGATTTATATTCACTACTGGGTCAACCTACCTGGCTATTCTTCCCTTTCTCTCCAAAATACAATCATGGATTTAATTATAAAGTGAATATAATTATAGAAGAAGCATACATAATGACTGATCATAACATACAAAACATGGTTAATATCTTTAATCCATTATTTTTTTTATCATGGAAAGCTTCTTCAAAAACTCCAAAATTGAAAGCCATTTCAAAGCTCTTTTATATTTCCATGGAATTTTCTTTAAAAATGAGATTGGGTCCTTTGTTTTGTAAACTAAGTCTTTCGAAACCTTAGACCTTTACTTTCAAAAGCAATAGAATATATCTATCAATAGCATTCAAACCGTATTTTCAAAACACTTAAGCATATGCCTTTTGAAACACTTAAAATATCTCTTTCGAAAGAATCAAAACCTTCCTTTTGAAAAAATTAAAGCATTCCTTTCGAAAGTATTAAAGCATATTTTCCAACTTATAGAAGCATAGCTTCGAAACCATTTAAAAGCACCTCTTTCGAAACCATTGAGTTTGATCTTAAATATAACTTTTTGGTCAAGGTGAACATAAGCAAAAGTACCCCTTTCGAAACCATTTACCTCCAAGTAAAAGAGTTTGAGGAAAATTAATTGCTTCGGAACCATCCATTCGAAAGCTTTAATCTTTTAAGTAAAATAATGGGAAGGATAACTTTGAAACACCTTTCAAAGCCATTTCCTTCGAAACCTTTAGTTTAAATGGCTACTGGAGCTCTTCCGAAAGCATTGGGAAGCGACTTGTTATATTATAAAACAAAAGCTTGCCTTTCAAACTCATTGAAAACTTTCAATCTATTTGAAAGGTATGAAGACGGCAGCTAGGTTTTGACTTGGTTCAAAACAACCCTTTCAAAAGCTTCCGATTAAAACATAATATACGACAACTCATTCTAAAGCAACCCTTTAAACAAAATGGCGGAAACCCCTTCGAAAGCTATGTAAAAGTAATTCAACCCTTTCGAAAGCATCCATTAAAAGCAAGGCAAGCGGTATCTCTTTTGAATGCAAAACAAAGACCTTCGAAAGCTATTAAAATGACCTCGACCCCATCAAAAGCATGGTTTCGACTCTATACCTTTCGCCTTTCTCCAATCCACTATGTACCAAAGCATTGATACCATGTGTACCGGTTTCAACTTGGTTGGGGTGGAGGCATGGGGTCGAAAGGTAGCAAATGGAAATGGCGAAGTAGTAAATCTATGCAAAACTATTTTATTGCCTTTTGAAGTAACGCTTTTCAACTAACTTGCCTATTTGTAAAAATATAATTTGTTTCCATAAACTTTACCAAAATCTTTTCTAAAAGATGGCCGAATTCATCCAGAATTAATTGAAAATAATTAACAAAGAAGCCCTTCCCTTTAACAAAACAATTAAGACATTTAAGTCCTCCAACTTAATTAATTTAGTTTCTATAGTAAATCACTTAGGAAAAATCCCAAAAAATCATCATAATTTACTTTTAATATGTTCTCTAACATATAAAAATTCCAAACCCAAAATCCTCTATATAATTGCTAAAATAAATTTTTAAACCCAATTATTTATTTCTTCCTTCAAAAATTCATAATAAATCATCCATAGCTTGGATAATTATGAAAATATACTCATCTTCAAAATAATGTTTTACATTACATTTTAAATCCACATGGCATTTGTAACCCAATAAATATGATATTAGCCTGAAAACCGCATAAAATATTTATCAAACATATTTGTTTGAATCAAACATATCATTTAATATAAGCATATCATCATTAAAATCATCGTAAAGGTTTTAAACTTAAAATCCCCGAATTCAAATGCTCTTTAAAAACGAAATGAGATGGTTTTGATTATTATTTACCTTGCTTTGGATAAGGAACTTGAGATTCGATCTTACTTGATCCTACTTTGCTTGAATCCTATGCTTTAGTAAATTTACAATCTCCTTTTCCCATAGCTGTGGCCGGTTTTGAGCTCCCATTTTCTTATGTTTTTGAATTATGAACATATAGAATGAAAAATGGGAATAAGGGATTAGGGATTAAGGGATTATGGTGGATGATATTTTTCATAATACCCTTGCCTTATTCTCTAATTAGTTAACTTATAAAACTTTTCCATAAACCCATTCTTTTAATATTTATTTAGTTAAGCATGGCCTCTATTTAATTACAAATCCCAAATCTCTTATTACTTTAATCTTTACATTATTATATTTAATTTAATTAATTAAATCTCTTGAATAATGTTATTTAAAATTAGGATGTTACAGGTGGATGATTTTGGCATTAAGGGTACTGATTTTGATGTCATGCAAACACATTTTCAATTATAATTTGATGAAACAAGGGATCAAACATCTAGGGTTTTCAGCAAACAAAAAGTTACATATCCAAAATGCAAACATAAGGAATAGAGATCATTTTGATAATAGTTTCTAACAACAATTAAAACCAAACAGAGCATGGACTTAATAAAAATTTAGAGATAGTTGTGTAAGTGTTTAACTCACCTATAAGCACTTGAATTGTGACGACCCACAAAATCCGACCCGTTTAAACTGATAATAAACTACCCATGTGCAACCAAAATGAACGGAAAGACAGATAATCATGAGAAAGAAAGAGAGAAGAAGTGAAGAGAAGAAGAAGAGAGAAAGAAACTAAAACAATTATAGAATCTCACAATCGCAGCGAAAAACATATATTATAATATCAATGATCTTTACAAAACAGAAACTATATTATACATACATCCATCAGAGTACAACAAGAAATCACTGGTCATTATCCAGGACAGTTATAAAAACCTGTTCTTGCAAATGCTGATTATTTAAACAGTAAAGCAATAGAAAATAAAAAAATATGGGAATACGATTAGAAAACCTCCAGTTTGCCTGCTGAAGCTCTAAAGCATCCATATCTACATCTGTAAATATACTCGGTCCAACCCGAGCATTAAAAGGGAAGAATGCCCGGATCAGTATGGTAAATCAATGCGAGAAAACGCGTCTCAACTGAATTTAAATTTATAAAAATTTTCCTTTTCAAAATAAAGGTATCTCGTAAGATGCGCCCACACATAAACAAGGATGGGTTTTTACCTTACGGTAACCAAAACATTTCATATCAAATTCTATTATATTATAATAGTGTCTATTATACAAATAATATTAATCACGACCCAAATTGTTACATTGATTAAATTCCAGCATACTAGCCACAAACGTGGGTGTATAAAAAAATGGCAACCACGTAGTGGAGATTGGATTTCCATATAAATGACCACGTGAAGGGACTACCTTCCGGCAGTACACCTCTAGAGGAATGTACCAAGGCCCAACTGATGGTCCTCTACCAACACAAGACCGGCTTACCTCTTCCGAGATACTAACGAATATTTCATCACCTCGGTCGTTACCGATCTATCAGTGGGCCCTCATGACATACATCCACAATAATTTAAAACTCGAACCTCGTAGTGGGAATAAATATATCTAGAAGGGGATGATCATATCCTAATGGTTTAGTCTTGCGGCATCTACCCTGTTTCGGTCATTGCTGAGTGCAAGGCCCGAGGTCACGTTCACCTTTTACATAGCAAATCATCTTTCCTCTTTTAATGCCACATTACCATTCCTTCGATCACTATTGACTTTCACAAACATACAACCTCTGAGATTATACGTCTTAGAGAAAGGTATTAAGCTAATAAAAGTTGCCTTCTCTGCCACCAAACAAATGTACGTTTATAAAAGTCAACGATGTAATCTCAAAAATTCAATGTCAGACATCCATCCGTACAAGTTGTCCAAGAACAGGATAAACCGAAGGCACTTTCCTACCGCATCCTATTGGGAACCACCCCAAGGAGTAGTAGTGATTAGTCCTTGCATTAGATATTTCATATCAAAAAGACCACTGCTACTATATGTATATTGGAAGTTTATCCCCAAACAATCAATAAGAAGTCTTTTGTTACGAAAATCCGAAATATCAGGGTCTTCCAACCAACACATTCGAATGCATATACATTGGTCCAAAGTGGTTCGGATAAATCCAACCTTGGTCTCTCATGATCAACAACAATAAAGATGCCAATATTTGATAGTCAGTTATTTAAATATCAAACCAAACAACAATATCCAGCACCATAAGAAATCATTAGGCCCATTTAATTAATATTTTATTAATTAAATCAATCTCTAGCTGTTCATTTCAAATTATCTTTGAAAAGATATATTCACAAAACCCATTTCAAATCTTTCTATATTGAAAAACATTTCCATATATTTACATCAACAATATAAAAATTTCACAAATCATTTCATTTTCAACACTTGGAAAAAATATTTCCATATACTTATATCAATGTTATAAGTATATTTATTATCCGACCATTTAGAGACATGCCAAATAGATTTCTATAACTGTACAACTCCAGAGTTCATACGCCTTCGAACAGGTGCTAAGTAAAGGAAGCAATGCTCCTACACCACTAAGCCTTTAGTATGATCATAAGAACCTATTCGTGTATTTCACGATTGAAGGTCAAAACGTAATTTATTTGGGTCAACACAAATGTTGCATAAAACGTCATTACGAAAACCCATAAACATTAGTATATGGATTCAATAAATTAATATATAGATAAATCACATATACTATATAAACATTTCCTTTTGGAAATCATTTACTACAACAACAATGTTATAGTCCGTGCCTTCCTTACTTCTCCGAAAACGTCTATTACAACAATAAATGTTGAAATGTATGTTTCTGTTACTTATCACATTTTAAAACATTTTCAAAACCATAATATTCCATTTAGAATTTATTATTTCCAAAACATTACTTCCAAAAGATAAATTATTTTTAAAACATTTAACACCATCAAAATATCACTTCCAAACATTTCCTTAAATAAAGATCCATATTTAAATCTCAACATAAGTTATTTCCATATTTATAATACTATTATTGTAAACCTCCTTTCTCTTTTATAAAAATTCTATTTATTAAAATTTTATTTACAAAAATTCTATTTATAAATCCATTCTTTTATGAAACAAATTCTACTATCAAAATCCATTTCTCAATCCATATTTTTATAAATCAAATTTGTTTTATAAAATCCATTTATAAAGCTGTTTATCAAAAAACTCAAAATCCATTTACAAAATATTTATAAATCCAAGTATAAACCAACTTCTTTATTTACAAAATACCACTTTTATAAATCCTTTATATAAACTTATTCCAAAAATCCCAAATCAAAGTATTTCATCAAACCATACTTTTATAACATCAAAAATCATAATTTTTTATTTCATTAAAAGAAAATTCATTCCTTTTTAATAATTTAAAAATTATTAAAACATATATACTTTAAAAATTACTTCGAAATCCTTTTCAAATCAAATTCATCATTTCAATATTTTAAAGTATCATAAATAAGGTCCAGTGCTACCATAGCACTAAATAAGTCGAATCATATCAAAGACATCAACATGACATCAAAAACATCATATATCAGCATATATATGAAAATCAAATCAAAATTAGCGAGGAAACTTGTTGGATCCCTCTAACCAGTCCCCCTACATCACAGACATCATATAATCATAAAAATAGAAATCAATCGCTTCAAGGCGAGATTCATATAGAAAGGGTCACCCGCTCTTACACGGAAACATAATCGGGTCTCATCCACGCCAATAGGAAGGAATATATCCTAACCAACCAATATATATAATATATCATCCAAAAAATTAACAAATAGCATAAATAAAATTATTCCCAATTATATATAAATATAAGTATGCCAAAGAGGCGATTTTATCACAAAAATGCAGAAATCGCCCAAATGCTATGGTTTGAATTAAAATTCAATGGTCGATCGATTTAACTGAAAATACCAACTAGCTCCAAATTCGTCCAATCCAACTTCATAGCGTAGTGCTCGCTGATATGAACGCAATGCGACTTGCTGCGCTCGAAATGGACCTCGTACGAACAAGTTATGAATTTATTAACATTCGTTACAATTAAATTGACTTTAACTTAAATTAAATTAAATTTAAACTTAACCTACACATCTCCCTCCTTTCTCGCTTCTGCCTCCAGGCCTCAAGCCACGCTCGAGAAATTTTTTTATTTCATTCGTCGTTCAAACGTGTGCCAACCACCCTCGCAACCGCCACCGCCTACTCCAGTGCCACTGCGTTTGCCTTCCATCACCGCGTCGCCTGCTCCAGCCACGCCTTCATGCACGCATCTCGTGAAAATTCCCACTCGACCGAACCTATTTGCAGCGATGAATGGATGGAATTTGCCACAACCATCGATGTCCATACAACGATCCAAGACCATGGATTGACTCCCCTCACTGAGCTCTCCAACTTCCATGTTGGACATTTCGACTAATTTTTCTCCTAGCTTGCTGTGCAATAAGGCCATTGGATGGTGGTGTTTTGACAACGACTGATATATCTTTTAGGGTTAGGGTTTTCAAAATGAAAGGAGTTGGGGGCTATTTGTAGAAAATAAACTCGACACTATTCATCCGTGAAAATTTTAAACTCTAAACAAAGCGTGTCGCCTGTCGCTCCATGTGTTATACCCCTATTCTAAACACAATGGAATATGTATTGGAAGTCAGTTCCATTATATTCAGAAGATAGCTTTTCAAAATCAAATTATTTCAATTAAATTCCTTTAATAAATTTCTATGCGTTTTAAAACCGCACGATCAAACGATACGTCCAGTCGATATGAAATTCGACAACATACCTTAGTTCTCTATTACGAATGCAATGACATTTGTTTCATCGAAATACGAGACAGTGCCAAAAATGACTATTTTTATTTGTTAATTAGACGAGTAATTTCAAATTTTTGTTTATTCACTTTAATAAAATTTAAAAGTTTATTATCTTTCTTCTAATTCAAATAGAGTTTAAATCAACTTTTGTGATCGTTTTCATTCATATTAGTTCAAGATTCAATTATTTAAACAATTTGAAATATTAAATCTAAAATTTAGTTATCAAATAAATGTCTAAATTTGAAATATTATTTAATTAACTTATAAAATTGACTTTTCAGTATTTAAAATCAATTAAATATTTCAATTTTGGATGAATAAAATTTTGGGTCGTTACATTCTCCCATCCTTAAAAGAATTTCGCCCCCGAAATTACCAAGTAAGAAAAATGCCACAAAACCCATTAATTTTTCAAAAAAATTAGTGAAAACTTCTTATAAAGACATTTTCTAAGCCATCGAATTCGCTCATAATTATTAACTAATACTCTTTCAAAAATCAAGCAATATCATTCATTCATTCATTCCAACTTATGACTCAAAATCAAATTTTTAGTTATCAAAAGCTTTTTCAAAATTCTCAAAAGTTTTCTAACGCCTTAAATTTATAGAAAATTTCGTCAGCGTCTCCTTTCCACGGTTCGACCGTAGTAATTACAATATATATATATATATATAATCACAAATATACATCTCATCTTTAAAGATGAAGCATCTCGTAGGGAAAAAATGTTAAGTACAATATGTAATCCGAGATATGTACCTTTTATTATATTAGCGAGCATATATAACTAATATAATGCGAAAGCAAGCTCCAAATGCGAAACACATGCCATCCGCACCTGCTAAACACTCAACAATCAATGAGAATATGCATATAGAAAGTAATATCAGTATATAACATATACTATACAACAAATATATGCAAATATAGTAAACGCAACAAAAGAAACCACCAAATAATTAATATTCATCCAATTAATTCATAACTATATCAATTTACATTTTATAATCTCAACATTTAATTTATTAAACCCATACGATGTACATATATCATCCGTATACAAAACCATACCTGATCGCTCACTCGATCGCACAATTTCACTTCTGAACTAGTATCGTTCACACGACCCTTCTAGTTGGGACTCAAGTCCGCTTCCTAAATTAGAAAATTGTCATTCTCTTTGCATAGCCATATACTATGATAGAGAATATCAAAACCAATCAAAAATCTATATCTAGGGTTCGCCATCAAGAAATCGAGTGAAAATCCTAACTCGGATCGGTGTGAATCACCTCGAAATCGTATATTAAAATTTGGATCAAACAGTTATGCGAATAAAATAATATACGTACAACTTACATATTAATTCCAATTGGTTTCTTATTATATCCCATTTCTGTTTATATTCAATATCTTTTACATTCTTTTTATCTTCATCCAATTTAAATCAAATTCAATTATTCATATTAATTTCACTTACATTCATTTATTAACATTCACTTATTAATATTCATTTTAAATTTAATTTATGTTCAACAACTTTTCATTCCATATTCAGTTTACTTAGCATGTTTCCTTTTAATACCAACAACACTTGACAACCATTCCATAAAATGATTTACTTTAGTTTCTAAACATTTTGTTACAACATTCTTATTTTTATTTCACTTTATACTTAAGTTTATATTCAATTTTACGAATCAACATTCTAAACCATATTCAATATATTTCACAACTCAAATTGAACTGCATTTATACTTATGTTCATCTTCATTTCAAAAGCATAATTCTAATTTACTTAACTTGTTTTATACTTAACTTGAGTTAAATTTCATTTCAAAATTCATTCTATTTAACTTTAGTTAGATTGCATGATATAATTCAAATTCAGATTTTCTTTCTTCTTATCATTCACATTCAACAAATTAAAATTTGTTTTAGTTTAATATTTCTCAAATCTATAAGTTATACAAGCTTTACTTAGAATTTCATTTCATTTTTTTATCTAATTCATTTCAAATTCAACTTTTCTTTCATTTAACCTTCTTAAGTTAAACTTCATTTTTTACTCAATTCATTTAACTTTACCTAAGTTAATTCTTTTATTTCATATCTCAAATTCAAATTTACTTTTGTTAAATTAACAAAAAAGTTCAACCATTTTAAAATTTGGTTTTACTTTCCTTTTCAAATTCATAAGTTGCTAACTTATTTCTTATCTATACTATTTCCAATTCATAAGTTCAAAAACTTATTTTTCATATGTTTCTCAAAATCAAAAACTAGAATTTATTATAATCTAAACTTATTTTAGAAAAACAAAACTCCAATAGTAAATTATTAATGGCAGCCATTCATCACCTAGAAACTCGAAAAAGAATACTGATGATGCTGTCATCACCCGAATTATTTTCCAATGACTAAAGTGAGTTTAGTGTTTTTTATCTCTTTTATTCCTTTTTGTAAATTATACTTATATATATATATATAATTCACTTTGATTATATAAAACCATTTTTTTATTTGTTTATCTTTGTTTATATTATAATAATAACAACCTTTATTAGAACACAAATAAAAAATGATAAAAATCAAATATTACCATACACTAACAACGAACAATCCATATATAACTATAATAGTTCCTGAAAAATTATTCATTTATATATAAAATATAATTTAGGTAAATTATTTCATTTACCTACTTTAAACAATATTGTGTCGGTTGCCTTGTTCAGGCATTTAGAAACCCCGATCGATAACGTGGTGTCCTACTTATGGATTAGAATTCCTAAGACACTTTAATAGATAAATTAACACAATATCAATTTTTTTTTATAACACTAATGAATAAACATTCATACATATAATACACTCAAACTCAATCTAGGGCATTACTACCCCTATCTATAATGAGTAGCCAACCAAAGCCTAGATATTTGCAAAATCCCAAGCTCTAATACTAGGAGTGACGACCCTCAAACTCGACCCATTTAGAGTTGAAAATAAACCATACATGTACAACCCAAATCGAACAGAAAGACGGTTAATCATGAGGAAGAAAGAAAGAGAGAAGAGAAGAGAAGAAGAAGAGAGAAATAAACTAAAACAATTATAAAATCTCACAATCGCAGCAGAAAAACATGTAATATAATGTCAATGATCTTTGAAAAACAGAAACTGTAATATACATACATCCATCAGAGTACAACAAGCAATCACTAGTCATCAACCTGGATAGTTATAGTAACTTGTCCTTACAAATGCTGATAATTTAAACAACAAAGCAGTGAAAAATAGACAAATACAAGAATGCGATCAGAAAACCTCCAGTTCACCTATTGAAGCTCCAAAGCATGCAAATCTACATCTCTAAATATACTCGGTCTGACCCGAGCATTCAAAGGGAAGAAGGCCCAGATCAGTTTGGTAAACCAGCGTGAGAAAATACATCTCAACCATATTTTAAAGTTATAATACTTTTCTTTTTCAAATTAAAGATATCTCGTAAGACCACGCCCACACATAAACACGGTCGTGCTTTTACCTTACGATAACCAAAATATTTCATATCAAATTACGTTATATTATAGTAGTGTCTATTATACAAATAATATTAATCATAGACGAAATTTTTACATTGATTAAATTCCAACATACTAGCCACAAACGTGGGTTCAACAAACAAAATGGTAGCATGTAGCGGAGAATGTATTTCCATACAAATGACAAGGTGAAGGGTCTACCTTCGACGGTACATCTCTAGAGGAATGTACCGAGGCCCAACTGATGGTCCTCTACCAACACAGGACCGGCTTACCACTTCCTAGATAGTACCGAATATGTCATCACCCTGTTGTTACCAACCTATTTGAGGGCCTCATAGCATACATCCATAATAATTTAAAACCTGAACATCATAGCAGGAATAAATATATTTAAAGGGGATGATTATATCCTAATTGTTGCGAACCACATAGCCTTGCCGCTTCTACCATGTTTTGGTCATTTCTGGGTGAGTGGCCTGAGATCACATTTACCTTTCATATAGCACATTATCTTTCCTTTTTGAATTCCACATTGCCATTCCTTCGGTCACTATTGACATTCACAAACATACAACCTTTGAGCTCATATGTCTCAGAGAAGGGTGTTAAGCTAAGAGAAGTTGCATTCTCCGCCACCAAACAAATGTATGTTTATAAAAGTCAACGATGTAATCTCAAAAATGCAATGTCTCACATCCATCCATGCAAGTTATCCAAGAACAGGACAAACCAAAGGCACTCTCCTACCACATCCTGTCGGGAATTACCTCCAGGATTAGTAGAGATTATTCTTTGCATTGGAAATTTCATAACGAAGGGACCACTGCTACTATATGTATATTGGGAGTTTATCCCCAAATAATCAACAAGCAGCCCTTTATTACGAAAATCCCAAATATCAATGCCTTCCAAACCTTCTCATTCTAAAACATATATGTTGGTCCAAAGTGGTTCTCGGATAAATCTGACCCTGGTCTCTCCGAAACAAAAATGATATAGAGGCCAAATTTGATAATCGGTTATTTAACTACCAAACCAAATAGCAATATCCAACACCATAAGCAATCACTAGGCCCATTTAGTTATTATTTTATTAATTAAATCAATCTTCAACTATTCATTTCAAACTATCTTTAAAAAGATATATTCACAAAACCCATTTTAAATCTTTCTATATTGGAAAACATTTCCATATACTTATATCAACAATATAAGCATATTCACAAATCATTTAATTTTCAACACTTGGAAAAATATTTCCATATACTTATATCAACGGTATAAGTATATTTAATAACACAAACATTTAGCGATATGCCAACTAGATTTTTATAATCGAACAACTCGAGAGTTTATACGCCTCCGGATGGGTGTTAAGAATAAGAAGCAATGCTTCTATACCACCAAGCCTTTAGTATGATTATAAGAACCAATTCGTGTATTTCATGATGGAAGGTTAAAACATAATTTATTTGGGTCAAGATGAATGTTGCGTAAAACATCGTTACGACAACCCAAAAAATTAGTTTAGGGATTCCATAAATTAATATACAGAAAAATCCCACATAATATATAAACATTTCCTTTCGGAAATCATTTACTATAACAACGGTGTTATAGTCCAAGCCTTCCATACTTATCCGAAAACGTCTATCACAACAATAAATGTGAAATCTATGTTGTTCTTACTTACCACACTTAAAAACATTTTCAAAACCATTAAATTCCATATGGAATTTATTATTTCCAAAACATTACTTCCAAAAGATAAATTATTTTTAAAGCATTAACTCCATCAAATATCACTTCCATACATTACTTTAAAAAAAATGCATATTATCTCAACATATATTATTACGATTGTTTGCACAAAAAATGGGCAAACACTTCCAAGTCGTATGAATTAGTTGATTTTATGTTGTTTCTAGTGGTTTGGGTGATTTATGCAAATATACAAAAAGAAGGGACTAAACTGTGAAAGACACACAGATTTATAAATGTTCGGCCAGAACGTGCCTACGTCCACTTTATATGTTATTCTCCTTTTCTATTCAGATTACAAGTACAAAGCTTTGATTACAAGTAACTGAAAGTTGTTTGAAAGTTCTATCCGTGCTTGAGCTCTCAAACTTGTCCGCCATTGTTGTACCCCTGCCCCTCTATTTATAGAGTGAGGTTGGGGGCAGGGGTCCTGGATGTATATAGCTGCTGGTGGGCCTGGGCTGAAGCAATCGGACCTGGCAGAGTTGGTTTGGCATCCACTTGGTCCGGAAATAGTTGGAGACGACTTGGTCCGGTGTGGCTGGTTCGGTGGTGAGATGTGGTAGGTTGGTCCGGTGATGGAGGAGAGTGTTTGGTTCGACAGGGAGGTGGTCCGGTGGCGAGTGTATGAAGCTTGGTTCGGTAGGACTCGGTGGGATTTGGTCCGACAGAGATTGGTTCGGCTAGGCATGGACATGGAGTTGGACCGGTAGTTGATTGTTGGAGAGGCTTTCGATTGGTAGTTGGTTGGTTCGGCCAGTGGTATTTGGAGAAGCTTTGGACCGGTGGTGAGAACTCGCCCAACATTTGCCCCCCAAAGTGGGGCATATGCCTGCATGTTTCGCGCTTTGTTTTGCTGGGAAAGCCTCACTCGGTTTTAAGCGTCGAGCCATCTGGTCCGGTCATTGATGTTTGCTTATAAATAGGGACCACGTGCCTTCGTTATTCCTTACCAACCGAGCCGAACCTTTTGCCGAATCGAACTCTCATTTTCGCCGAATCAAAGTGTTAGCCGAACCAGGTGAGACCCCTTTGCCGCCGAATGATCTTTTATATTGTACTACCGAATGAACTTGAGGGCTCTGAGTACCGAATGAATTGGAGAGTATGATCGCCGAATGAGATTGAAAGTCGGAATGCCGAATGAGCCTTCATATTTGGAATGCTGAATGAGCTTTAGGTTGGGCCTTACTGAATGAACTTGGGGATTCCGAGTGTTGAATGAACCCCTTACCGGATGGACTTTTATACTTGAATTACTAGTGAAACTCTAGATTACATAGTTTATGCGTTTTAACGATATACTTTCTTGTATCGCAGATAAATGTCTCAAAGAGTGGAAACTCGATCAGATAAGAGGAAATCTATGGACAGGAGAGAGTCCCCCGCCGTGCCCCCAGTCCATCCGGAACCAGTGCGACATTGACCTTCCCCGAGGTCATTAGTGGATGGATATGGCCCCCAAGAGCTTCTGAAATCTCCTCCCGATTGCTTTCCGAGCTCCCTTAAAAAGGGGCAACTTGATGTCATCGCTCGCTCCTTTGGGATTGACAGAGCGAGTATGCTGTTGCCGGGAGATGGTGTGATGCCGTATGATCCTCCTGAAGGATATTTTGCCTATAGCCGATACCATTGCATGTGCCGGGCCATTCCTCTAATCAATGCCTGGATAGTCAGCTTCCTCACTTACTTGAAGGTGGCTCCATTCCAGCTTCAGCCCAACTCCTATGCTATCCTGGTGTGTTTGTTCATCATTTTCCAGAGGAAGTACGGGCGCCCCCTTCCAACCGGGAGATTCGGTACCTATATTATTTGAGAGGTTACAAGAAGGGGTCCCCATACATCAGTTTGAAATCGGCCGTGTCCTTCAAGCCGGTCTTGGACTTATACTCGAAGTTCACCATGTTTAAGAAGGAATGGTTCTTCGTCAAGGACGACTCTATTTCTTTTCGCCTTTTCACTTCTGGCTGTAAGTTGAATTTCATTTGTAATTTCTCTGTCCCGACTGCAATGCTTCTTCTTATATGCTTCTGTTTCTTGCTAGCGACAGGTGGCTTTGCGGCCGTGGAGAATGATCGCCTAGTACAGATGGCTGCGAAGATAGAGGCCATCTCAGGAAGGGATATGTCAGATTCTTACCTGATCAGGAATACCACTCTCCTGGAGCATAACTGTAACGATCCTGACTCGACCTTCGAAAATTGACACCGAATACGACACTCGCATTCAAATGCCGCAGATCCAAACGTCGAATCTGGTTCGCCGGAGCTTATAACACATTAAGTAAATGACACAGTGGAAGAAATGAAATAATATTATACACAACATTTCATAAAATATCAGATACAACTGAATACAATAGAATGATACACTGGCTATCAATACATCAGAGATACAAGAAATAGCAGTGGAAAAAGAATGCCTTCAATGCCAAACTCCAATAACTCCATCTTCAATCCAAAGCTTCAATCCAGAAATAGCTCGAACTCCCAATCATGATGCACCAAGATAAGCAAGTGCAGTCCATCCAAAGACCGAACTAGCTCCAGATAGTCTACTAAACCTGACTATCTGAAAAACCCAACTCTAGACTGCCCGTGTGGGAAAATAGTGGGCACCCAGAGTTTAGGAAAGGAACAATAAACTCCAGGTCAGTCATGGGACTGGTATGAGAAAACAAAAAAGTTTAGTCATTTAAAACAAACAACCAAGCTTATAAAGTTCAAATCCGCAATGCTTTTGGAAAATGAAACTACCATAAGGCCTCCCGGCACACACACAATGCAAACGCACACATGGGGTAGATTTCTCCTTATGATAGTCAAAAATGCTTACTACGAGAATTTTTTTTTGATATTATTACTAGTGCATAGTGGAAAACCTTTCGAAAGTATAATATAAATCCTAGCCAGCATAGGTACCATTATACTATGCCTATTATAGCTGCCATGTTAAATGGCAGGTTCTACAACTAAAACCGTACAAGGAGCGTATTGGATGAATGGATTTCCAACAAATGGTCAGGCTAAGGAACTTCCTATTGCCACATGGAAACGCCTCTGGCGGGACGCCCCGAGAATCTACCCGGCTCTCTGCCAAACAAGGCCGGCTACCCCCTTCCCGGGGAATAAAACCTAAGATATGCCACCCCCGGTCCTTTGGGACCTTTAACCGAGGATCCTCTTCACCAACAACATCACACAGTAATAGATATATACTACAGTGCCCACATGAGTAAGTATCTGGGCTCCATACCATGATACTACCCTTTTCCAGAAGGAATGGTCATACCCTAGGGGAGCTACCCCTGAAACCTTGCCGCATCTTTCCTGTTTCGATCATTACCGGGCTGCGAGGCTCGATGAGGTCTCGTCCACAAAGCTACGCTTTTCCAAAAAGCCATGCTTTGATCACAAATGATCAACAAATGATCATCAATATACAGCAGCACTTAGCATGCCACACTACCAAATTGGGAGTATATCGCTAATTACCTTCAACTACATAACCTCTGAGCTCGTACGTCTCAAAGAAGGGTGTTAAGCTAAGAGAATAAATCTCCGCCACCAAACAGAAATGTATTTGAAAGAAATCGGCTTTATATCTCAAAGTGTAGTGTTAGACACACGACCATACAAGTCTGTTCCGGGCTCGAACAGAGCCGAAGGCACTTCCGAAGAAGCCCTTGCAAATTTGGGTATTCACAATCCCAATCGGACTTCCCATCACTTAGGAAATCTCTATACCGGCGCGACTCAGTGCAGAGACAATCGACGGGTTATCCTTTCGTTCTTGAAAATACCCGGTCTTCACCACCGGTCTTCAAATGCTATCCATATCGTCGTATCATTATTCAGAATGGGTTATATGACACAAGGTCCTCTCCCGGCTAAACCGAATAATGAGCGCAATATTTAAAAACATATGGATATGGGATTTCAGTTAAGTCACAACTTATTATCCAAAACCTTTCTTTAAATGGTTTAAACAAATTACCATTCCAAAACTTTTAAATAAAAAGGTTCATTTCACAAAGTCTACCAATTTTCCACAAAGGTTAATTTATAGTTTCCAAAACTATTTCATTTCCAATTGGGTTAACTTATCTAATCTTTAAATTAAAGATTTAATTCACAACTTTCAATCCATTTCCAATTTAATTCTTTTCTATGAAAGATATACCGTTTAAAATTCTCTTCGATTTCAAAACAAGGGTTAAAAATCTTTCACATAAGTTAAAGCCATTTAAGTAAAAACTCAGGTTTAAGTTTAAGTTCCCAAACAATGCTTTTTTAATAGTTTAAAAACCCATATAAACATCTTTATAACTTGTATAATCTTTTAAACCATAATTCCTAGATTTTTGTATTCAATTCAAATATTGAATCCAAATTTAAATCAAATTAATTAAATTTCAAAACTTTATTAAGTTATTCAAAATAACTTCTATTTTTGAAACTCTTTTTTTCCAAAAACTTTCAATTCCAATTTCAAAAATATTTTCGGATTCAAAAATTCAATTTTTTTTATAAAAAAACTATTTCAAAAATCTGTGACTTAACCAATTTCCTCGTGCAATCCATATTTGTGTGTGTAAGGTGTGGTCCAGGGTTTTACACAATAGTGCACAACATCAATCATAAGGATATCGATAAGCGGTATAACCCATAACGCTTATCTTCATTCACAGATTCATAGATAAAAAATAATTTTATCAATCACAAAGATTCACTAATATGATTCGATGTGGGTTTCGGATAACAAACTGGAATCCGACTCCCTGTCGCATCGAAGTTCAAATGTCGTTTTACGACCAAGGGTATTTACTTCGAAACATATCACAGATATCACAGATCAACACACATCATATTTCACATCACAGAAAATTACAGTCTAGATGTAACAATCAATTCAAGGCATATAAATGCAAACATTCATAAGTAATCCAAGCATTCAAAAATCATTTATAAACGGGATTGGTTGTTTAATCCCAGATCAATTCAATTAAATTTTTAATTAATTTACTTATGAATTAAATATTTAATTTTGATTATAACTTATTTTAAACCAGATTAATAAAGTACTAATCCTGGTTAATAAATCACAAATCATTTTGATTAATTATTCTTTAATCATTTATTGATTAACCGTTAATAATAATTTTAATTAACCTTGAATCATTAAATAATTATCCCCTAATAATTTAATTATCCTTTAATTTACTTTCCTTAATTACATTAATTTATTATCCCTTAAATAATTATTATTTAATTAATTTTTCTTAATTAATCTTTTTTTTATATAGTCACATAATTTAAGTATTGATTAAATTAATTAGCCCTTAATTAATAATTAATATCCTTAATTAGTTAACAAATTAACTCACCAATTACTTACCTTAAGTAATCATCTTTTAATCATTTAATTAATCTACCTATAATCATTAGTTAATTTCCTTAATTACTCTCATTAAGTGATTAACCAGTAATTAACTAATTACCCTTAATTACTTATTAATTAACTTTTAGTTAATTATCCTTCAATTAATCTCTTCAACAAATTATCCATTAGTTAATCACTTGGATTAACTAGGCTAATTAATTAACCTTAAATTATAAAGTAATCGAGCTTTTTATTACTTAATAAACCTTTAAGTTTGAAAACTTGTTTGAGAAAACTGGGTTTGTTTCATTTTAGAAACATGTTTTATTAAAATACACAAACTTGGTTAGTGTTTTAAATCTAATCCAAACCTCCTTCAGGAACCAACCCGAGATTCAACCTCCATTCCCCTGGCAACAACCAGAGCCAATCTATACATTTTTTCCTTTTTCTTTTACAACTTTGCTTTAAAGAATTTAAAACCTGATTACAAAACCCATACTAATTTACGCGAGCTTTTACTCTGGCCATCAACTCATTTTCACGAGGGCAGACTCGAGTTTCCCATCCTCACCTCCTTCTTCTTCTATAGTAGATTACTGATACCCCATCTCCATGGTGCACGTGCACCGAAGTTCGACGGTGTTCTGGCCAACACCACCCCACTCCACAAATCCCAGATCAACCACGCCATCGTTTAGAACCCACAAATCGACATGTTCGTGAGCCAATCAATTTCGAACATCCTGAACCAAACTGCAACATACGATCATCAGAAAAAAAAAACACCTCATCTGATCGCCTCACGCCACCAACAACATCGCCATTCCACCCAGGGTTTCGTCTTCAACCAACCCCAAGTCTCCCCCAGGTCCGATCGAACACGAAGCTTCTTCGTCCATGAACTCAATTCAAAACTGACAGTAGCTAAAAACTCCCCTTAAACCCTACTTTAGATTCGTATATTCCCTACGATCAATTGGAATTTTTATAAACATTTTTCCCTTTCTCCCCATCAATCAGACCACCTCTAGTTCAACAATCAAACAATTCCACCATGCCGCTAGTCGAAATTTGATCATTTTGTGTTTTAGGTTCAAACCCAAAATTCCACTTCAATTCATAACTTAAAATCATAATGTTATTATTAAAACTCAACGTTTGCAAACACCAATCAGATTCTGGAATCAAAACATAAATTTAAGTTGTTTGAATTTCCGACTAAAATTGATTTTATTGTAATATTATATCTGCTTAACATTATTACTTGAGTTTTTTTTTTTAAATGAATTCTGGGTAATGCTCTACATATTTTATTTAGAGATCAAATCCTATAAAGGATTGGAAGAAGAGAATTTAAATTTTTAAATTTGTGTAAAGCCTGATTTTTTTTAACAGAGTTTTACAGGTATGTATATACCTGTACTCAAACATGCATGACTATCTTTACATACAATACGTTTTCATTTGACAAAAATACTCCCAAAACATCATCATCACAAGCATATAAATCAAGAAGATCAGGCTTAGAAAAGAAATAAGGTTTGCTCACATGGAAAATTTTGACAGAGAACAAAGAAGAAGCAAAGAAGTGTTTTGACAGCTTCAAAGAGTGAAAGCCTGAATCCTTTTCTTCTTCTTCTTCTTCTTTAGATCTTAGAGTTCAGATCTGTAAATTGTAAATACAGATTTCTATTTACTCTTTGTTGTACTTAATTTATTAAATACAAACAATTTTAATTTCTTACAGTTGAATGACAGAGAAGTTTTCTTTTTTTTCTCTATAACTTGAAAACAGAAGTAGCTCAAGTCTTGGGCTTGATTTTCCTGCAACTTGGATTGACCTAATTGTTTAAATCTTGTTTTAGTTACTGATTACAACTTCAAATTCACATCTTTAAAAAGAATTACACTTGCCTTTAACTTATTTCCAGATTTCTTTTCCTGCAACTTGAAGCCCAGGTTTGCTAAAACTTCCAGGTTTGATTTTTCTTGCTTGAATCTGAATTTGAACTTCCAGACTTAAAACTTGCCTCTTAATTTGTTTTCAGATCTTTAGAAATTTGCTTTCGAACTGATTTTAGTTTTGAGCTCCTTTTAATTTTGAAGCTGCATTGCTTTAACATTGAGATGCTCAATCTCCTTTTTTTCTTTGTACTGTTTTTTTTCTTTTTCAGAGATTTGGTGTGGCCAAATCTTTTTGTTCAGATTTGGTGAGATGTTATAAGATTTGAATATGGGAAAATGGAGAGTTTTCTTGAAATTTTAAATTTCATTATTTTACAAAAGTAATGATATGGAATGCCATTTGTATAAAAATGATCATGAGGCCTAAACACTTGTACATTCATACTTACATATGTATGTTTACTTCTTTACTTATGTATAAGTTTACATTTAAAATTTTTAAAGACAAAAGAATGTTTTTAAACAAACTTCATATCATATTTGCTTTGTAAATGAATATACCTCTTTATTCATTTGTATGTGTACATATACAATGTTGAAAGAAAAATTGTTTTACCCAATATTTATATAATATACATTACTCCTTAATGATTTTGAATGCCACTTACTTTTAAAACTTTTACTTTAAATTTTATACTTTGGTACATTTACAAAAAATATTCTCAAATGAAAATGTTCAATTCTCTACAACCAATATTATTTTAAACTTTTTTCCTTGTTTTGTATACATTTTGTTTTATTAATTTCTACTTCTTATATTACAGATAAAACAAATTTTCCTATTGGTATTAAATTTGTAGAGTTTCCAAATCCAATATATTTATAAATGTTTACATTTTGAATTTTCCAAATCAAAATTCCTTTTACAATTTTAGCTTTCAATCTTTATATATATATATTTATACAAAATTTTCAAATTAAATCCAAAATCAAATTTTATAGTTGATGTAATTTTTCAAAGTGTTTATTTTCAATTTCCAATTAGAAATTCTATTTTAAAACCATATTTACATTGATAAACAAACAAAAATCTATTAAATTCTGGAAAATACCAAATTAATTCACAATTTAATTTCTAAAATAAATTAAATTTTCAATTTAAATTTGATTTAAAAACGGGAATGTTACAGGTTCCCCTCCTTAATAAATTTCGTCCCCGAAATTTGCAAGGAAGACGAGCAAGAATAGATGTTAGATAAATACACGATTGATCCGATCGGGCCAAAATATTTATTCTTTATTCGGTTTACCAAATCAGAATATCAATAATATGGGAACAAACTCATTCGATACTACACAAGATGCTCGGGTCACCAGATCTACGAAATATGCAGGGGCACTGGTTAGTTCGAAGGAGTAACTAACCACTCGTAGAATATATCGAGACCCAATGAAAGATAGATGGATTTAATCTTTCGATATTCTCAAATACTAGATGTGGATTCCAAACTTAAGTCAGAACACCCCAAAGCATATATCTTGTCCCACTTCGGACTTTGATATTCATAAGCAATTACAATAGAATTTCAAATTTGGTTTTAATCGAAATCGTTTTATCGATACAATCTATTTAGCTTTATATTTTTGGTTAACCAATTTATTTCAATTTAAATTTCAATTTCGCTAAAGTTAAAATCTAAAAGCTGATAGAAATTTGGCAAAGAGAATACGAATAGAGACTTATCTATGCGATTCATAAGGCCACCATCACACCGAAGCTTCTTCCTCGAGTTGTTATGAAGAAATCAAAGAATTGAAGAGACGAATCAAAGGAGATCGATAGAGAAAGTTATTTCCACTGTCGTAGGGTATTGACCATTTGTAGTGGTACTCCCCTGTCCCCTATCTCGTTCTCTTCTCGCACTCATACTTACTATTAGTGAATAACAAGAGAATTTACTGAGGCATTCGAACATATATCTTAGGAATATACTCATTCTAGGGTATATACTTCACCCTATCTCTAATGAGCTACTTAATGTGTTATACTCCTGAGCTAAAGTTTTAACCTTCAGCTCTGATACCACTGTAACGATCCTGACTCGACCTTCGAAAATCGACACCGAATACGACACTCGTATTCAAATGCCGCAGATCCAAACGTCGAATCTGGTTCGCCGGAGCTTATAACACATTAAGTAAATGACACAGCGGATGAAATGAAATAATATTATATACAACATTTCATACAATATCAGATACAAATGAATACAATAGAATGATACACTGGCTATCAATACATCAGAGATACAAGAAATAGCAGCGGAAAAAGAATGCCTTCAATGCCAAACTCCAATAACTCCATCTTCAATCCAAAGCTTCAATCCAGAAATAGCTCGAACTCCCAATCACGATGCACCAAGATAAGCAAGTGCAGTCCATCCAAAGACCGAACTAGCTCCAGATAATCTACTAAACCTGACTATCAGAAAAACCCAACTCTAGACTGCTCGTGTGGGAAAATAGTGGGCACCCAGAGTTTAGGAAAGGAACAATGAACTCCAGGTCAGTCATGAGACTGGTGTGAGCAAACAAAACAGTTTAGTCATTTAAAACAAACAACCAAGTTTTTAAAGTTCAAATCCGCAATGCTTTTGGAAAATGAAACTACCATAAGGCCTCCCGGCACACACACAATGCAAACGCACACATGGGGGAGATTTCTCCTTATGATAGTAAAACATGCTTACTACGAGAAAAATTCTTTTTGATATTATTACTAGTGCATAGTGGAAAACCTTTCGGAAGTATAATATAAATCCTAGCCAGCATAGGTACCATTATGCTATGCCTACTATAGCTGCCATGTTAAATGGCAGGTTCTACAACTAAAACCGTACAAGGAGCGTATTCGATGAATGGATTTCCAACAAATGGTCAGGCTGAGGAACTTCCTATTGCCACATGGAAACGCCTCTGGCGGGACGCCCCGAGAACCTACCCGGCTCTCTACCAAACAAGGCCGGCTACCCCCTTCCCGGGGAATAAAACCTAAGATATGCCACCCCCGGTCCTTTGGGACCTTTAACCGAGGATCCTCTAGACCAACAACATCACACAGTAATAGATATATACTACAATGCCCACATGAGTAAGTATCTGGGCTCCATACCATGATACTACCCTTTTCCAGAAGGAATGGTCATACCCTAGGGGAGCTACCCCTGAAACCTTGCCGCATCTTTCCTGTTTCGACCATTACCGGGTTATGAGGCTCGATGAGGTCTTGTCCACAAAGCTACGCTTTTCCAAAAAGCCATGCTTTGATCACAAATGATCAACAAATGATCATCAATATACAGCAGCACTTAGCATGCCACACTACCAAATTGGGAGTATATCGCTAATAACCTTCAACTACATAACCTCTGAGCTCGTACGTCTCAGAGAAGGGTGTTAAGCTAAGAGAATAAATCTCCGCCACCAAACAGAAATGTATTTGAAAGAAATCGGCTTTAAATCTCAAAGTGTAGTGTTAGACACACGACCATACAAGTATGTTCCGGGCTCGAATAGAGCCGAAGGCACTTCCGAAGAAGCCCTTGCAAATCTGGGTATTCACAATCCCAATCGGACTTCCCATCACTTAGGAAATCTCTATACCAGCGCGACTCAGTGCAGAGACAATCGACGGGTTATCCTTTCGTTCTTGAAAATACCCGGTCTTCACCACCGGTCTTCAAATGCTATCCATATTGTCGTATCATTATTCAGAATGGGTTATATGACACAAGGTCCTCTCCCGGCTAAACCGAATAATGAGCGCAATATTTAAAAACATATGGATATGGGATTTCAGTTAAGTCACAACTTATTATCCAAAACCTTTCTTTAAATGGTTTAAACAAATTACCATTCCAAAACTTTTAAATAAAAAGGTTCATTTCACAAAGTCTACCAATTTTCCACAAAGGTTAATTTATAGTTTCCAAAACTATTTCATTTCTAATTGGGTTAACTTATCTAATCTTTAAATTAAAGATTTAATTCACAACTTTCAATCCATTTCCAATTTAATTCTTTTCTATGAAAGATATAACGTTTAAAATTCTCTTCGATTTCAAAACAAGGGTTAAAAATCTTTCACATAAGTTAAAGCCATTTAAGTAAAAACTCGGGTTTAAGTCTAAGTTCCCAAATAATGCTTTTTAAATAGTTTAAGAACCCATATAAACATCTTTATAACTTGTATAATCTTTTAAACCATAATTCCTAGATTTTTGTATTCAATTCAAATATTGAATCCAAATTTAAATCAAATTAATTAAATTTCAAAACTTTATTAACTTATTCAAAATAACTTCTATTTTTGAAACTCTTTTTTTCCAAAAACTTTCAATTCCAATTTCAAAAATATTTTCGGATTCAAAAATTCAATTTTTTTTATAAAAAAACTATTTCAAAAATCTGTGACTTAACCAATTTCCTCGTGCAATCCATATTTGTGTGTGTAAGGTGTGGTCCAGGGTTTTACACAATAGTGCACAACATCAATCATAAGGATATCGATAAGCGGTATAACCCATAACGCTTATCTTCATTCACAGATTCATAGATAAAAAATAATTTTATCAATCACAAAGATTCACTAATATGATTCGATGTGGGTTTTGGATAACAAACTGGAATCCGACTCCCTGTCGCATCGAAGTTCAAATGTCGTTTTACGGCCAAGGGTATTTACATCGAAACATATCACAGATATCACAGATCAACACACATCATATTTCACATCACAGAAAATTACAGTCTAGAGGTAACAATCAATTCAAGGCATGTAAATGCAAACATTCATAAGTAATCCAAGCATTCAAAAATCATTTATAAACAGGATTGGTTGTTTAATCCCAAATCAATTCAATTAAATTTTTAATTAATTTACTTATGAATTAAATACTTAATTCTGATTATAACTTATTTTAAACCAGATTAATAAATTACTAATCCTGGTTAATAAATCACAAATCATTTTGATTAATTATTCTTTAATCATTTATTGATTAACCGTTAATAATAATTTTAATTAACCTTGAATCATTAAATAATTATCATCTAATAATTTAATTATCCTTTAATTTACTTTCCTTAATTACATTAATTTATTATCCCTTAATTAATTATTATTTAATTAATTTTTCTTAATTAATCTTTTTTTTATAGTCACATAATTTAAGTATTGATTAAATTAATTAGCCCTTAATTAATAATTAATATCCTTAATTAGTTAACAAATTAACTCACCAATTACTTACCTTAAGTAATCACCTTTTAATCATTTAATTAATCTACCTATAATCATTAGTTAATTTCCTTAATTACTCTCATTAAATGATTAACCAGTAATTAACTAATCACCCTTAATTACTTATTAATTAACTTTTAGTTAATTATCCTTCAATTAATCTCTTCAACAAATTATCCATTAGTTAATCACTTGGATTAACTAGGCTAATTAATTAACCTTAAATTATAAAGTAATCGACCTTTTTATTACTTAACAAACCTTTAAGTTTGAAAACCTGTTTGAGAAAACTGGGTTTGTTTCATTTTAGAAACATGTTTTATTAAAATACACAAACTTGGTTAGTGTTTTAAATCTAATCCAAACCTCCTTCAGGAACCAACCCGAGATTCAACCTCCATTCCCCTGGCAACAACCCGAGCCAATCTATACATTTTTTCCTTTTTCTTTTACAACTTTGCTTTAAAGAATTTAAAACCTGATTACAAAACCCATACTAATTTAGCGAGCTTTTACTCTGGCCATCAACTCATTTTCACGCGGGCAGACTCGAGTTTCCTATCCTCACCTCCTTCTTCTTCTACAGTAGATTACTGATACCCCATGTCCATGGTGCACGTGCACTGAAGTTCGACGGTGTTCTGGCCAACACCACCCCACTCCACAAATCCCAGATGAACCACGCCATCGTTTAGAACCCACAAATCGACATGTTCGTGAGCCAATCAATTTCGAACATCCTGAACCAAACTGCAACATACGATCATCAGAAAAAAAAACACCTCGTCTGATCGCCTCAAGCCACCAACAACATCGCCATTCCACCCAGGGTTTCGTCTTCAACCAACCCAAAGTCTCCCCCAGGTCCGATCGAACACGAAGCTTCCTCGTCCATGAACTCAATTCAAAACTGACAGTAGCTAAAAACTCCCCTTAAACCCTACTTTAGATTCGTATATCCCCTACGATCAATTGGAATTTTTATAAACATTTTTCCGTTTCTCCCCATCAATCAGACCACCTCTAGTTCAAAAATCAAACAATTCCACCATGCCGCTAGTCGAAATTTGATCATTTTGTGTTTTCGGTTCAAACCCAAAATTCCACTTCAATTCATAACTTAAGATCATAATATTATTATTAAAATTCAACTTTTGCAAACACCAATCAGATTCTGGAATCAAAACATAAATTTAAGTTGTTTGAATTTCCGACTAAAATTGATTTTACTGTAATATTATATCTGCTTAACATTATTACTTGAGTTTTTTTTTTTAATGAATTTTGGATAATGCTCTACATATTTTATTTAGAGATCAAATCCTATAAAGGATTTGAAGAAGAGAATTTAAATTTTTAAATTTGTGTAAAGCTTGATTTTTTTTTTACAGAGTTTTACAGGTATATATATACCTGTACTCAAACATGCATGCCTATCTTTACATACAATACGTTTTCATCTAACAAAAATACTCCCAAAACATCATCATCACAAGCATATAAATCAAGAAGATCAGGCTTAGAAAAGAAATAAGGTTTGCTCACATGGAAAATTTTGACAGAGTACAAAGAAGAAGCAGAGAAGTGTTTTGACAGCTTCAAAGAGTGAAAGCCTGAATCCTTTTTTTCTTCTTCTTCTTTAGATCTTAGAGTTCAGATCTGTAAATTGTAAATACAGATTTCTATTTACTCTTTGTTGTACTTAATTTATTAACTACAAACAATTTTAATTACTTACAGTTGAATGACAGAGAAGTTTTCTTTTTTTTCTCTACAACTTGAAAACAGAATTAGCTCAAGTCTTGGGCTTGATTTTCCTGCAACTTGGATTGACCTAATTGTTTAAATCTTGTTTTAGTTACTGATTACAACTTCAAATTCACATCTTTAAAAAGAATTACACTTGCCTTTAACTTATTTCCAGATTTCTTTTCCTGCAACTTGAAGCCCAGGTTTGCTAAAACTTCCAGATTTGATTTTTCTTGCTTGAATCTGAATTTGAACTTCCAGACTTAAAACTTGCCTCTTAATTTGTTTTCAAATCTTTAGAAATTTGTTTTTGAACTGATTTTAGTTTTGAGCTCCTTTTAATTTTGAAGCTGCATTGCTTTAACATTAAGATGCTCAATCTCCTTTTTTCTTTCTACTGTTTTTTTTCTTTTTCGGAGATTTGGTGAGGCCAAATCTTTTTGTTCAGATTTGGTGAGATGTTATAAGATTTGAATATGGGAAAATGGAGAGTTTTCTTGAAATTTTAAATTTCATTATTTTACAAAAGTAATGATATGGAATGCCATTTGTATAAAAATGATCATGAAGCCTAAACACTTGTACATTCATACTTACATATGTATGTTTACTTCTTTACTTATGTATAAGTTTACATTTAAAATTTTTAAAGACAAATGAATGTTTTTAAACAAACTTCATATCATATTTGCTTTGTAAATGAATATACCTCTTTATTCATTTGTATGTGTACATATACAATGTTGAAAGAAAAATTGTTTTACCCAATATTTATATAATATACATTACTCCTTAATGATTTTGAATGCCACTTACTTTTAAAACTTTTACTTTAAATTTCATACTTTGGTACATTTACAAACAATATTCTCAAATGAAAATGTTCAATTCTCTACAACCAATATTATTTTAAACTTTTATTCCTTGTTTTGTATACATTTTGTTTTATTAATTTCTACTTCTTATATTACAAATAAAACAAATTTTCCTATTGGCATTAAATTTTTAGAGTTTCCAAATCCAATATATTTATAAATATTTACATTTTGAATTTTCCAAATCAAAATTCCTTTTACAATTTTAGCTTTCAATCTTTATATATATATATTTATTCAAAATTTTCAAATTAAATCCAAAATCAAATTTTATAGTTGATGTAATTTTTCAAAGTGTTTATTTTCAATTTCCAATTAGAAATTCTATTTTAAAACCATATTTACATTGATAAACAAACAAAAATCTATTAAATTCTGGAAAATACCAAATTAATTCACAATTTAATTTCTAAAATAAATTAAATTTTCAATTTAAATTTGATTTAAAAACGGGAATGTTACAACAACTTGATTTTGCCACATCAATCCGTGGTTAAGCCGAGGAGAGGGCTGCCAAAGCTAAAAGCGGGGCCATGACGAAGAGTAGCAAGAGGAGACCCTTCTCGATGCCTCCAGTCGTCGGGGGGAAGAAGCTTAATAAATCTGATGGACCCTCTCCCAGCACATGCCCAGATGTTCCGGAGGAGGAAAGTGGAGAGGAGGAAAGGGGCGAGGAGGAGAGCGGAGGTGGTGGAGAAGGTGACGACGGTAACAGTGGCGAAGGGCAGAGTGGTAGTGGCGTTGGTGCCTTGACTTCTGGGCAAGCGGGTGAGATTCAAGAGTGGACGGATGATGCCTTCCGTCAATCCTTTGAGGGGTTGGAGGAAGCGCCGGCCTTGGTGGAGAAATTGAAGAAGTCTTATAAGGCCGGGACTGGTGCCAGTCTATCTTCTGAGAGTATTTCAGCTAAGGCAACCCCGGCGGCTCAAGGTGAATTCTTAACTCCTTTTTTAACTCCATATGTTTCTTGAATTATAGTCTCATGCATGCTTGTAACACTCGGTTTTTATTCCAGGATCGGTTGAGGCGGCCAAGACATCAGACATTCGGCACCGCCTTGAGCAATTCAAACTCTTCAAGGCTTCTGCTAAACCGCAGCCCTCGACTGACCATTCCGGGAGCGTAGTCAGTTACCATCCTCTTCTCGGAGTTATCGAAGAGGGTATTCAAAAGAGAAAGAGGAGGTGTTCCATGTTCGAACCTTCACTTGGACCTCATCCCCCAACCCAGCCTATTCATGACATCACAGAGGAAGATACTGAGTCCATACCATCTCCGCATCCATCAGAGAATTCTTCCGTTACTCACATTGATCGTCCCGGTTTGGCTCGTAACCCATTTGCGGGTCATCCAGATCTGGACCCGAGTTCTCATGATATTTCCTTCGATGAGGTTACCGGTGAGCACCTCCTACCCCACAATGCTATGGTAAGGGTACTTGATGAGGCTAAGGCTTTGGATCTCGACTTGTTGACTACTCGGATTGTGACTATGGGGGATGAGGCTAAGGCAAACATCGATCGGGTGGCTGAAGAGACCAAGAAGTTAATGGAGCATCACGCCCGACTAGTTAAGGCTGGAGAGGAAATCGGAAGTGCTAACATTCGACTATGGCTAATGGTTTCCGATCAGGACAAATAGCTTGCCGATCAGGCCATTCAGATCTCCCAGCATGAGGCGGCCTCCAGACGGCTAAAGAAAACTATGGAGGAGGCTAGTAGAGCCGAGCTGCGAAAAATGGAGGCCACCTGCAAGGAACGAATTGATATGTCCATTGCCACTGTGGATGAGGTTCGGAGAGCGGATCTTGAGCAGATAGAGGAGTTATCTGGGAAGCTTGAGGCCGTAGAGCTTGCTCAAGCTAAGCTGAAGGAGGAGATGGAGGCGATGCGGAAATCCCTTCAGGCTGACTGCTCGAGATACCGATTGGAGAGAGATGCTGCCGTTGGAAGGCTGTCGGCTTCCGAGGCCCGGATGAGGAAGTTTGAGGAGATCGAGGGGATGATGGATGAGATGCTCCAGGACATGTACTTCCGTTCTTGGAAGCAGGGAAACCTGTCCTGGATGGACGATTATCCCCTGGTCATGGCTAGGATATATTTCCGGGCTTTGGAGGAGGCCAAGGCTGAGGCAGATAAAGAGGGTGGAGCGGCTTTCAGAATGGATGTGGTTACCGCACAGTTTAGCAAGGAGGAGAAGGTGGCGATGAAGGAGGGCATGCGGCCGCTTACCACCGAGGAAGTGGGTTTACAGTTGGAGGATGACGATCAGGGAGCAGACGCTGGTAAGTCTTCCATTTTAATCTTTTCTTAACTTGATTGCTTATCGTTTGTCTAATAGATTCTTCTCCTGAATTGGACAGGTGGGACCTCTGGTCAGCATGTTGGGAGTTCTGATCCTGCGGTCAAGTAAGTCCCGGAGGGCTAGCAGGATAGAGGCGGAGCCCTGCTGCAGCTGACTACTTTTTTTTGGTTTACTTGGCATTCCTGAATATACTAGTCCAAAACATTAATGTACTTTCGGGCTGTAATTATGTAATTATGTCATTGTAGCGAATGATTTTATTCTTATAACATAAGCTGATTCTGTCGTATTTGAATGCTGTCGTTATTTTGGTGTGTTACATAAGAAATATAGCTGTGTATATGCATGTACTTTAATCGTGTTTGATGCTAAGCTCTTGCTTAAAATATAATTTCATGTCTCGTAATGTTAGTGTGATGTGTGAATAGGCTATAGCTACATGTTTATGTACAAGAAAAGGAAGTACCACCCTTCATGTTTTAGTTGTAGACGGTAGCTTTGAATGTCTTGTGTGACTGAGGATGGAATGCAACTAAGTGACCTGTTATCCAGTCGTGAGTTCTCATTTCCACTAGCGAGTGTCTCCCATTTCGTGTCCTATACTTTAGTGATCGTTATAGAGGATAGGAGGAAAGTTTTTATAAATAAAATGGAAATATAAGAAATGGTAAAACTTTCAATCACGGAAGGCCTTCAATGTGCTTAAGTTCGTGGTGAACGGGTTTTGTAGTCATTTTCCCTAGCTGTGCGTCTTGGAGACATTCGTCACCCATCTTACGCCTCCGCGGGGAGTTTTCATTTTTACCACAGCCGTACTTAAGACACATCGGAGCCGAGATCGCGCACAGTAACTACCCGGGCCATTATGGCCGTAATCGTGGGTATTATTCGATTTACCGTGGCCGGCTAGCGTGGGTGCCAATCGTCAACTGTGAACTGCCCTTGGCTGGCCACACCTTATGTTGGGGCTTATAATCGGTTCACAGCCGCCGGCGAGCCGAACGCCGTAATGAGCTGCCTCGGCTATAGTCGGCCTTCTCGGTGGCTTATCCCTTGATGGCGGTGCGAGGATGGTAGGTGATATCATACTGACTCAGTTCAATACACCATTTAAGTAGTCCCTCAGAAGTGTCGGGGCGATGGAGTACCTGCCTTAGCGGTTGATCGGTTAAAACTCTGATGGAATGAGATTGGAAATAGTGTCACAGTTTCTGTGACGTGATTAGCAAATAGTATGCTAGCTTTTCAAGTTTAGGGTATTTGGCTTCTGCCCCTGTAAATCTCTTGCTTACAAAGTATACAGGCCGCTGCGCGCGGTTGTCTTCTCTTACCAGAGCGGCGCTTAAAGCATGGGAAGATATAGAAAGATATAGGTATAGTTCTTCGCCTTCAATTGGGGTTGAGAGTACTGGCGGTCTCTGAAGGTGTTCGATTAGGTTAAGGAAGGCTGCCGAGCATTCGTCAGCCCATTCGAACTTTCCTTTGTCTTTCTTAAGGGCTTCGAAGAGAGGGATGCATTTGTCGGTTGCTTTAGAGATGAACCTGCTTAGGGTAGCCACCTTCCCGTTTAGGCTTTGCATCTCTCTTCGAGTGGATGGTATCTTGATATCTTGCAAAGACCGGACTTGTTCGGGGTTTGCTTCAATCCCCCTGGCATGGACGATGAATCTCAAGAACATTCCCGACGATACTCCGAAGGATCACTTTAGAGGATTCAGCTTCATTCCATATTGGCGAAGTACTTGGAACATCTCGTCCAGGTGATTTATATGATCGTTGGCTTTCCCCGATTTTACCAGCATGTCATCTACATAGACTTCCATAGTTCGTCCTATTAATTCCGCAAACATCTTGTTGACGAGGCGCTGATAAGTAGCTTCGGCGTTTTTAAGTCCAAAAGGCATTACTTTGTAGCAGTACAATCCCCGTTCAGTGATGAAACTAGTGTGGTCTTGATCGGGGGCGTGCATAGGGATTTGGTTATATCATGAGTATGCGTCCATAAAGGATAAGAGTTCGTGTCCGGCTGTGTTGTCCACGAGCTGATCGATTCGGGGGAGTGGGAAGCAGTCCTTCGGGCAAGCATCATTTAAGTTGGAGAAGTCGATGCATGTTCGCCACTTCCCGTTAGCCTTCTTTACCAGTACCGGGTTGGCGATCCATTCTGGGTAGATGGCTTCTCGTATGAAGTCATTGGCAAGTAAGTTCTTTACTTCTTCCTCGAGGGCTGCTGATCGTTCTACCCCCATGCTCCTCTTTTTCTGCTTCACTGGCACCTTAGTGGGATCGATGTTCAGTACGTGGCATGCTACGTCTGGGGAGATTCCTGTCATGTCAGCGTGCGTCCATGCAAATACATCCATGTTGTGGCGAAGAAAATCAATGAGTTGATCCTTTAATTCTTCTTTAAGTTGAGATCTGATTTTCAATAGTCTACTTGAGTCATGTTTTTCTACAGTTACAAATTCCATAGCCTCTGCAGGCTCGGCGGTGGCCTCCTCCTCTTTGTCCCTGGGGTCTAATTCATTGAAAGGATCACTGGTATATCGAAGGGGAGGGGCTTTCTTTAGTTGCTATGCTTCCAAGCTTTTTATGCAGAGAGTAGTCTCTGCATTTTTCCCTTTATCTTTTTTGCGGTTATTGCGAAGTTCAGTCACATAGCAATCTCGAGCGGCGTCTTGATTCCCCTCTACTTCCCCTATTCCGTTGTCTGTTGGAAATTTTATCTTCAGGCACCATGGGGCTAGGACAATTTGGAAGTCGGCCAAGGCTGGTCTTCCCAAGAAAGCGTTGTAGGCCGAGTGATTATCTATTAGCACGAATGTCTGTTTCCGTACGGCGGAGCGGGGATGACTTCCTATTTCAACAAAGAGGTCCAATTGCCCGAGGGGCATCTTTGCATCTCCAGTAAAACCGTGTAGTGGTTTGTTGCATGGAGACACATCCTTCATTGACAGCTTCATTTTGTCGAAAGCATGCTTGAATAGGATATTTACTGAGCTTCCAGTGTCTACTAAAATTCGAAAAACTTTGGCTGGACCGAACAAGGCAGAGATGACCATAGGATCCATGTGTGGGTACTGCCTTCCCTCTAGATCATGCCTACTGAATGTGATGTAGTCATTCTCTTTCCGTTTCGGGTGGCGTTCTTCATAACAGAATTAAGGTAGCCTTCATCGTTTCTAAGTGACTTATCGTATCTTTCCATCTCTGCCCAGCTTCTGTCGGCGATGTGTGGTCCTCCTGATATGGTATGGACCACTATCGTCTCTTGACTAGAGCCGCTGGTGTTGCGATTTCCTCCGCCTACTTCTGGGAGGAGTAGCCCTGGGTTTTCATTGGCTGGAGCTAGAGTCCTGTTCTGGGTTTTTACATAGCGTTCCAGTCTCTTCCTTTTAATGTGTTCTTCAATCAAGTCCCGGAGATAGTGGCATTCATTGGTGTCATGTCCATGGGATTCGTGGAAGCGGCAGAACTTTCCAGACTTGAGTGCGTTATCTGACTCCTTCTTGTGCGGGGGGCGCTTTTATCTAACTCCGTCTTGAGTGGCTAGGAAGATATTTTCGATTGTTTCATTCAAAGGAGTGTAAGAGTCAAATCTTGGTCCTGGTCGATATAAGCGCTTTTCTCCCTTCTTGCCCCCAGCATTGTCTCTAGAGTCATTTCTCCAAACATCCTTTGCTGCAGCGGGAACCCTGTCTGGAGCTGCCTTAGCCTGTTGCCCTGACCGCCTCTCAATGGCAACGTCTTCAAGCCTCATATATTTTCCAGCTTCATGGAAGAAGTCGGGTAAAGTAGCTGGTTTTTATTTTGTTAGTCTTATAGCAAATTTAGTATCCGGGTGCACGCCACTGCAGAGGGCCATTAGGATAAGTGTCTCATCGACATCTTAAACTGCAGCCGCTGCGGCATTGAATCGGGTTAAATATTGCTGCACTGTCTCTCCATGCTTTTGTTTGATATTAGATAAGGAATAAGCGTCCTTGGGCTGTTCCACATGAATGCGAAACTGGCTGATGAACTTTTCTTTCAATATTTCCCACGAGCTGATGGACCCTTGGGGTAGATGGCAGAACTAGGAGGTAGCTAGATCTGCCAAGAATAGCGCGAAGCATTTACACAACACTCCCTCTGTTGCTCCGCTCATGAGCATATGTTGTGTGTATCTTTGTAGGTGTACGACGGGGTCAGAGGTTCCCTTCTAAGGTTCCATTGTTGGCATTTTCCATTCTCGGGGGGTGACGGCGATTTCGATATTGCGGGTGAAGGGGCTGGTCATCCTAGCGCCTATCCCTCGATCTCTCTGATCCCGTTGGACGCACTCTCTGAACAATCACGCCATCCTTTCATCAGAACTTGGAGCGGATAGAAATGAGTTTGGTTCCTCTCTGCGGGATTGATTCTGTCCAGATGACCTGCGAGGATGGTATCATCAATCACTCCTAACATTCTCCAACGGCTGCCTTTGGTCTTCCGGGGGCATGCTGGGGTCGGCCACAGTTGGCCCTTGCCTTGATCTTCCCCTGCTGGGTTCTGTCCTCAGCACTTCCTCGGGTCCAACTTTGGGCTGGACTCCAGCTCGGCCCCGTCCCTTGGTATTTCCATGGTTAGGTA
The DNA here is from genome assembly GCA_030765085.1 of Allium cepa. Taxonomy (NCBI): domain Eukaryota; kingdom Viridiplantae; phylum Streptophyta; class Magnoliopsida; order Asparagales; family Amaryllidaceae; genus Allium; species Allium cepa. The sequence continues at coordinate 498,018,492 of CM060929.1, forward strand.
GCATGGCGGGCTCAGCTACATCCGACCCTTGCCTGGTACGTCCTCCGTTGGGTTTGGTTCCAAGCGCTTCCTTGGGTCGGGATTCGGGCTGAGTCCGGGCTTGGCTCCTACCATAGCTGTTTCTGTTGTTAGCCTCTTCGAAGAAGAAAGACCCTTGTCGTCTCCTAGATCCTCCAGACTGGGACTCACCCCATGATTCAGTGTTGCGGTTGGTTTCTTCAACATCCCTTAAGCATGACATAAGTTGATCCACTAAGGCTTCTTGTTGAGATGCGAAGCGGTTAGTTACTTCAGCCACAACCCTGTCTAGATCCGCCCTTGTAATTGGTTGTTCCGTAGCAGGGGCTGTCGGATTTGCCTGATTTAAATTTGCTGTTGGAACCGGACGATTGTCTCGGTCTCTGATCACTGGATCTGAGATATTTCCAGTTGCGATGTTCTTTCCTTTGTTAGCATCTTTCTTCCATTCGGGAGGCATGTTTATCAAGCAATGAACGATGCTGATAGAAAAAGGGTTAAGTGGGAGAAGCTGAAGCTTCGAGCTCCGTTCTCAGTGAAAGCACCAAAAATGTTTGCACAAAAAATGGGCAAACACCTCCAAGTCGTATGAATTACTTGATTTTATGTTGTTTCTAGTGGTTTGGGTGGTTTATGCAAATATATAAAAAGCAGGGACTAAACTGTAAAAGACACACAGATTTATAGTGGTTCGGCCAGAACGTGCCTACGCCCACTTTATATGTTATTCTCCTCTTCTATTCAGATTACAAGTACAAAGCTTTGATTACAAGTAACTGAAAGTTGTTTGAAAGTTCTATCCGTGCTTGAGCTCTCAAACTTGTCCGCCATTGTTGTACCCCTGCCCCTCTATTGTGAGGTTGGGGGTAGGGGTCCTGGTTGTATGTAGCTGCTGGTGGGCCTGGGCTGAAGCAATCGGACCTGGCAGAGTTGGTTCGGCATCCACTTGGTCCGGAAATAGTTGGAGACGACTCGGTCCGGTGTGGCTGGTTCGGTGGTGAGATGTGGTAGGTTGGTCCGGTGATGGAGGAGAGTGTTTGGTTCGGCAGGGAGGTGGTCCGGTGGCGAGTGTATGAAGCTTGGTTCGGTAGGACTCGGTGGGATTTGGTCCGACAGAGGTTGGTTCGGCTAGGCATGGACATGGAGTTGGACCGGTAGTTGATTGTTGGAGAGGCTTTCGATCGGTAGTTGGTTGGTTCGGTCAGTGGTATTTGGAGAAGCTTTGGACCGGTGGTGAGAACTCGCCCAACAACGATATTTATAAAACTATTTTTATAAGTCTCCTTTTGCTTTTATAAAACTTCTATTTATTAAAATTTCTTTGTTTAGAAAATCATATTTATAAATCTATTCTTTTATAAAACAAATCCTACTATCAAAATCCATTTCTAAATTCGTATTTCTATAAACCAGATTTATTTTATAAAATCCATTTATAAAGCTCTTTAATAAACAACTTCAAATCCATTTACAAAATATTTATAAATTCCAAGTATAAATCAACTTCTTTATTTACAAAATATCACTTTTACAAATCCTTTATATAAACTTGCTACAAAAATCCCAAATCAAAGTATTACATCAAACCTATCTTTTATAACAACAAAAATCATAACTTTTTATTTCTCTAAAAAATTCATTCCTTTTTAATAATTTAAAAATCATTGAAACATATGTACTTTAAAATTACTTCGAAATCCTTTTTAAATCAAGTTCATCATTTCAATATTTCAAAATATCAAAAATTAGGCCCAGTGCTACCATAGCAGTAAATAAGTCAAATCAAATCAAAGACATCAACATGATATCCAAAACAATATATATTAGCATATACATGAAAAGAAATCAATGGTTGTGCGGAATCCCGTTGGATCCCTTAAACCTGTCCCCCTGCATCATAGACATCATATAATTATCAAAAATATAAATCAACCGCTTCGAGACGGGATACGTATATAAAGGGTCATCCGCTCTTACACGGGAAAGTAATAGGGTCTCATCCACTCCACTAGGAAGGAATATATCCAAACCAACTAATATATATAATATATCATCCAAACAAGCAATAAAAAGCATAAATAAAATTATTTCCACTTATACAAAAATATGAGTAGGCTAGAGAGGTGAGTTTACTCGCAAAAATGCCAAAAATCGCATAAGCGCTCCGGTTTGAATTAGAATTGAATGATCGATCAATTTAACTTAAAATTCCTACTAGCTTTGAATTTGTCCAATCCAACTACATAGCATAGTTCTCGCTGATACGAACGCACGCAACTTGTTGTGCTCCAAGTTATGAATTTATTAACATTCGTTATAATAAAATTAACTTCAACTTAAATTAAATTAAATTAAAACTTAACCTACATATCTCCCTCCTTTCTTGCTTCAGCATCCAGGCTACTGGCCATGCACAAGGATTTTTTTATTTCGTTTGTCGTTTGAACGCACACCAGCCATTCTCGCAACCGCCACCGCCTGCCCCAATGCTGTTGCGTTGCCAACTCCTGCCCCTAGCCTCTCCTACGCACACGTGTCTCGCGTGAATTTCGACTAAACCAGCCCATTTGCAGCGATGAATGGACGCAATTTTTCATCGCCCGATGTCCATACGACGATCCAAGACCGTGGATCGACTCCACTCACCGAGATCTCCAACTTCCATGTTGGACGTTTCGACTACTTTTGCTCCTAGCTCGCCGTGCAATAATGGCCGTTGGATGGTGGAGTTTCAATGGCAGCTAAAATATTTTTTGGGGTTAGAGTTTGCAAAATGTAAGGAGTTGGGGGATATTTAAAGAAAATAAACTCGACATTATTCATCCGTGAAAATTCCGAACTTCAAATGAAGCGTGCCGCCTAACGTTCTATATATTATACCTCTATTCTGAACACAATGGAATATGTATCGGAAGCCAATTACATCATATTTAGAAGATAGCTTTCCAAAATCAAATAATTTTAATTAAATTTCTTTAATAAATTTCTATGCGTTTCAAATTCGCACGATCAAACGATATGTCCAATCGACACGAAATTCGACGGCATACTATAATTCGCTATTACGGATCCAATGAAATTAGTTTCATCGAAATCCAAAATAGTGCCAAAAATGACTATTTTTACATGTTAATTAAAACGAATAATTTACAATGTCTGTTTATTCACTTTCAAATCAAATTTAAAGGTTTATTATCTTCCTTCTAATTCAAATATAATTTAAATCAAATTTAGTAATCGTTTTCATTCATATTTAATGCAAGATTCAAATATTTAAACAATTTCAAGTATTAAAACTAACAATTTAATTATCAAATAAATCACTAAATTTGAAATATAAGTTATTTAACTTATAGAATTAACTTTTCAATATTTAAAATCAATTAAATATTCCAAATTTGAATGACTAAATTCTAGGTCGTTACATAAAACCTTCTAGGCTAACTTCTTTCGATAACTTCCTAGATTATTTCAGAAATTGCAAAGGGGGGTTATCAATAAGCATAGATTAATAATTGAAATAAACACACAAGAAGATGGAGAAGATTACCTTGTTTCCATTCCTACAAGAATTAGCCAAATGCCCTTTCATTTACCTAAGATTTGGGTTGATATAGAGCTAGAATTTTGAGAATAAAAAGTTTTTATTTTAAATTTTTTTGAGCTGTAAATGAAATGAGAAGGAAATAAACGTAAGTTTTATTTTCTTCTCACAAAATCTATTACTTGGGCCAAAAAGGTTTGCATGAACCAAATAAACGAAAAGATTACTAATTTCCTTTGTTTTAATTATTATAAAGCACTATTTTCACCTTAAACAATGTTTTAATTAGCCTAATTTAATTTCTCAAATTTACCAAAATCAATCAACAAGTTAAAATTCGCATTTCTATTAATATTGAAAAATTTTGTACAATTAAATAGGACTTTTGAAAATACAATTTATTCTCATTATTTTCAATAAAATAAACTATTAGTTATAAAAATCTCACTTTAAACAATAAATGTTAATAATGACATTTTACTAAACATTACAATGTTGGTTGACATAATTTGAGTCGAAGAATATATTATCATAAATCTCCACTTATAATAAATGAGCGAATAAAAATTTATACTTCACATTTTTATATTACAATTTATTTTCATATATTTAATTATCACAATTTCGCAAAATTATCCTTTTATTATCAAATATAAGAATCAAGTTTCACAAAAGGATATTACTAGAATTTCCAATTTATTAAGTCCAAATCCATTTTAATTTAGGAATTATAACTTATAAAATTCCAAATTTTATTTTAAAATTAATTAAGATAAATCAAATCATATTTTTAAGTTTAATTTTAGGTAATCTCGACAAAGGTTGTCATTGGCCTCTCGCCTTAAAGAAATTACATCCTCGTAATTTCAATTCAGAGAAAACTCTAAAATAAAAACATATGTATTTAGAAGTTCCTTCTTTAAATTTACCCAACACCACAAGAATAAACATTGTTTTAACTTACAATTTAATTTATACAATTTATACATTCCACTTCCTTATTTTCTAATTAGAAAATAAGTTCACACAAATATTTTTAACTTCAAATTTCAAAATTTTAATTATTACTTCCAAATAACTCTTTCATAAAATTTAAGTTTTTTAATTATAAAACCTAAATCATCAAATTATAAAATTCCAATTCCAATTTATCTCATATTTTGAATTTCCAAAATCTAACATCCATCTAAATCATAAATGGTACACACAATTGTTAACCCGCCCTTTTGCAAGGTCGTGGATAGGCGGATTTAACCAAATCGACTACTCATTTGTCGAGACTGGAATGCGATTAGTTGGAGCCAGCTGGATGGATAGACCGTCAGTCATGGATGGTTCGATATGCATGGCTCGGTCTAGGTGGGTCGGCAGATGTCGCTTGGTCTGGAAGTCAGGAGTCGGTCAGCCTTAATGATGTCGCTCAGTCTGGAAGTCAAGGGTCAGTCGGCCTTGATGATGTCATTCGGTCTGGAAGTCAGGCGTCGGTCGACATTACGATTCGGTCTGGAAGTCATGGGCCACTCGACATAGGTCGTTCGGTTTGGAAGTCATGGGTCACTCGGCATCGTGATTCAACCTGAGTGGTTCGGCATTGATTGAGGTTCGGCATTAGAGGAGGCTCGATATGGTTTGGGTTGGCTAGATGATATTGGTCGGTTACTTCGAGTCTTGAGGTATGTGACTTCGGGACATCGCTCGGGTAGCTCGGTGGAGTATTAGGTGGATTGGCATGGTGGCTTTGAGTGACACTCTGTGAAGGTTGGAAGTTTGTGCATGGCTCGGCATTGATGGGGTGGTTTGGCATAGGCCGGTCGGCACGGCAGTGTGGGTTGGTCGTGATGGAGGATGTTGGCTTGGCTATGGTTCTGATGGGCCCAGACCACTCAAGAAGCCCAATAACTCGGGATTTGCCTATAAATGCAGCATGTGAGGCTTCAGAAAAGGGATCTTCATTCTGTTTCCCTTCATCTTCTACACAAAGGCTGCTATTCCATTGTTGTTCTAAAAACTCTGGATTGCAACTATAATTGATTCTAACATCAATAATAAGGAAATTGCTGGAGTGGACCTAGGCCGGAGTCAGCCAAACCACTATAAATTATGTGTCTTTACTGCTTTCTTTTTAATTTTGACTATTCTTCATATTTACACAATCTACAAACATCCTATCTATAATATGTGACTGTGATTTGGTGCTTTCGCTTGGATTTGGGTGTTAGTGACCCATTTTGGCGCTAACATTTTGGTGCTTCCAGTGAGAATGCTAGCACACGGGGATTTTGGAGCTTGGATTTTGGATTCAAAACTTGAGAACTTGGATTTTAGAAAGCAATGGCTAGACCACCAACAAGGTAGCAAGCAGCGGAAAAGAGGAACCAGGAAGGAAGTCAAGCGGCCTCTTCTGGAGCAGGAGAGGATCATGCATCCATCTACATAACTCGGGACGAGATGCAGGTTATGATGAATTCTATGCAGGAGCCAGTGATGAAACGGAAAGAGGAGATGATGCAGGCTCTTCTTAGGCAATTTGGACAACCAAGAACTGTAGGTGCTCAAGTTCTTGGAACTGGACCAGAGGAACTCAACCAGCAGGCAGATGGAGTGATTCAGCAAGGGGCAGCTCCCAATCAACAAGCAGCTAACAATCTGGATGGACCTAGACTCAGGGGAACACCACCAGGTAATGCTGGACTAGTCCATGGAGGGATACCGGATAATGCTGTGCGGCCCGATGCCAATAGGAATACAGGGCTACGTGACGAGGAATATGTGCTAGAATTTTCTCATGGACTTCGAAGACAGTTAGGAAACATGGACAGGGGGAAACCCTTGGTAATTAATACTGGATTGGTTGATATCATCAGATGAACCATTCGTGGATGTCTGGAAAATAGAGATTTGGAGGAAGTCAACAAAAGTCCGTTTACCCAGAACATTAGGATAGCTAGGAATCCGCCCGATTTCAAGCCGCCCACTCTAGAAGTATACAATTGGAAGACGGACCCCATTAACCACTTGATGAGGTACATGAGGCATTTGGAAGTGCTGGGGGAAACAGAGGTGGTCATGGCTAGGTCTTTCCCCTTATACTTGACCGATATAGCTGTTATGTGGTTCAGACAGCTAGAGGATGGATCTATTGGGACGTGGATAGAACTGGTGGATAAGTTCTTGAGACAGTTTTGAGTTTACATAAAAGGGCCAAAGAATGTGATGAAACTAACGTTAGTCAAGCAGAAGGCGGATGAATCATTCAGGAATTTCTTAACCCGGTTTAATGCAGCAGTCGCTTCGATGAATCGGCCGGATCCATCAATGGTTTTGGTGGCTGCAGTATCAAGAGTCAGGGATAATTTGGATTTCAAAGTGTCATTGATATGGGATCCACCACTGGATCTCAAGGAATTCATTCATGAAGCTGATATATTTCTTCGACAAGAGGATGCATGTTTGGATATGAAATCAAAGGAAGTAAACATGGTCAAGGATGGAGGACCACCCAGTGAAAGCTCGGGTATAAGCAAGGATAAAGAGAAAAGAAAGCGTCGGGAGAACAAATTTCTCCACTTACACAGGATTGAATGCAACACCAAAATAGATATTTTTGGATACTCTGGATTGCCTTCCTTATCGAAGGTCAGCTAGGAGGGAGCCCTCAGAACGCGAAAGGGCATCACGAAGGCACTGTCTCCTTCATGACCTAGATGGGCATGATACTAATAGCTGCCGACATTTAAAGGATAGAATCGAGGAGCACGTAAGGAATGGTCAGTTGTGAAAATGTGTCGAAAATCGAAACGCGGCTGTGGAACAGGAGCAGCCACCGCCTACCCTGAATGATGATGGCGTGACGACCAAAAATGATGGTCAGTTGGTCATCAACTGATCGCGACGGTTTGAAATAAGTAGCAAACTATGGACAGACAGCTAAGTCGCTTAGTCATGTACTAGGTCGGAGATAAGCCTTAGGCATGCTCTGAGACGATGATAAACCATGATGCCTTGGTTTGTGAAATCTGTTTTTTTCCTTTTGGCTTAGAAATTGGCCTTTTCTGCATTGGTTTTGGAGTTCGGTTTGAACTCCTAGTTTTGTTGGTTTTTTGGTTTGGATTTTGGTTAGGACGCTTGATTTTTGATTTGGATTAGGATTTTTGACATGGATTTCTTGTTTTCTGGCTGGATTTGGATTTCGGGTTGGATTTTGATTGGATTTTCTCTGGATTTTGGCTAAAAGGTCATCGAGCATGGACTATGTTCGACAAGGGTTTGGAGCGACCATGATTTGGCTTAGGACTTAAGCCACGACATTATTCGATGTTCAGGGACACTGAACCAGGAACACCATGGAATTACTTAACACAGGTCGTCAAGTTTGGATTGCACTTGGCAAGAACTTGGAGAGGTTACAGATTTGGATATTGGCTAATAACAGCTAAGGAATTGGGTATGGACCCGGTACGGTCTCAGATTTGGATATCGACCCGGAGAGGTCATGGACGTAGTTATTAGTTATTGGGTATGGATGGATTAGAACTCGGTTATCGAGTTCAGATGGGTATGGATGTGGCTAAGGATTCGGTTATTGGAATTGGAATTGGATAACGACTCAGAGAAGTCGTAGATTCAGATAAGAATATGGCGATGGCACTTGGATAAAATGGATTGAATTATTAATCGGAAAGTATGGATGTGGATGACATATGACTTTGGATATCGGACTTGGTTCTATTCAAAACAAACCTTTCGATAGCAAGGCATGTTTTGGGGGGAAAACGTTAACTCGTCTTTTTGCAAGGCCGTGGATAGGCCGATTTTACCAAATAGATTGCTCATTTTTCAAGACAGGAATATGATTGGTTGGAGCCAGTTGGACGGATAGACGGTTAGTCAGGGATGGTTCGATATGCATGGCTCGGCCTAGGTGGGTCGGCAGATGTCACTCGATCTAGAAGTCTGGAGTCGGTCGGCCTTAATGATGTCGCTCGGTCTGGAAGTCAGGGGTCAGTCGGCCTTAATGATGTAATTCGGTTTGGAAGTCAGGGGTCGGTTGGCATTACGGTTCGGTCTGGAAGTCATGGGTTGCTCGGCGTAGCTCGTTCGGTTTGGAAGTCATAGGTCGCTCGGCATCATGATTTTGCATGAGTGGTTCGGCATTGATTGCGGTTCGGCATTGGAGGTGGCTCGGTATGGTTTGGGTTGGCTAGATGATATGGGTCGGTTACTTTGAGTCTTGAGGTATGTGATGACTTCGGGACATCGCTCGAGTAGCTCGGTGGAGTATCAGGTGGATCGGCATGGTGGCTTGGAGTACTGCTCGGTGAAGGTTGGAAGTCTATGCATGGCTCCGCATTGATGGGGTGGTTCGGCAAAGGCCGGTCGGCACGGTAGTGTGGGTTGGTCGTGATGGAGGATGTTAGCTTAGCTATGGTTCTGATGGGCCCAAACCACTCGGGAAGCCCAATAACTCATGATTTGCCTATAAATACAGCATATGAGGCTTCGGAAAAGGGATCTTCATTCTGTTTCCCTTCGTCTTCTGCACAAAGGCTGCTTTGCCATTGTTGTTCTAAAAACTCTGGATTGTAACTGTAATTGATTCTAACATCAATAATAAAGAAATTTCTAGAGTGGACGTAAGCAGGAGTCAGCCGAACCACTATAAATTATGTGTCTTTGCTGCTTTCATTTTAATTTTGACTGTTCTTCATACTTACACTCTCTATATACATCCTATCTGTAATCCGTGACTGTGATTTGGTGCTTCCGCTTGGATTTGAGTGTTAATGACCAATTTTGGCGCTGACAACAATAAATCTAAATATTACGCACTTTTTTATCTTAGCATATATCTTAAAATAACATTCACAACATACAAACATTAAATAATAAAATGACGCTGCTTTGCCATATATTTGGAGCAAATTACTTCATCAAATGTCTACAATGTTGATAGTGAACTCAACATGGCCTCGCCACTGACCTCTGTTATTGCTAAGGTTCAGTGGCTATGCACATCATCCAAAATAATACATATATAATGCACTTTTATAATTTTCGTTGTCATTTTATAAATCACCAAACATTAAAACACTCATATACTAGTAGATAAATTTCCCTTTAAATTTATTATCCAAAAAATTTTCCCCAAAATTTTCAACTTTCACAAATAATAATATCAAGTTGCAAATCATTTACTCAATACTATTATCAAAATTCCAATTAATATTTACTTTTAAACTAATCGCATTTGTATATAAATTTCTACTAAATATCTTTTTACTACCAAAATTTAAGACATTTTCCTTAATCTTATCTCATTATATAAAATAATATTAAGCCATATTTTTTTTGACTCATTTCATCACTTGGCTACAAAGTCGATTGCCTAAAATATCAACGTTGCCTCGTTATGCTCTCCACTTACCATAATTTATTCAATGGAAAAATAATATTTCAAATTATTTTAACTCAAATATTTTCTCGATTTTCAAACTAATTATTTCTCATGTCAAAATGCCTCGTTCAGTGTTTAGGAACCCCTATCGATAACATGGCGTCCCACTCACCGGTCAGAATCCTTAAACATTTCTTGAAGATGTCAACACAATAGATAATCACAAGTTTTCCTTAGTTATATTTATTTTATTATTACTAGCATCCATATACCAAATTTAAATTATAACCAAGCAATTAATTCTTAACAACCAATAACCAAAACTAAATAGTCGCTTTCAACGGAACAATTATATTTCGAAAATTCGGCTGCGCAACTCTAAATATTCCTAGATTATTTAAAATTTAAACTTATTTACCCAAATTTCCCAAATTCCCTATTAAAAGAAAATTGTTCACTTAAACCAATCTACATCAATTTATATCTTTTAAAATTAATTGCCCAAAATCCAAAAGCAATTTTCCAACCTCTAAAAGATTTTAACACGTTTCTTTCCAAAAGTTTAATACCACAAATTCCAACTTAGCTAATTAAAATTTTATTCAGAATACATTCCAATTGATTATCCCAATAATCAATTTATATTTTTATCCCTATATAAATAATTAATATAACTTTCTACTACACACCCTAGGGGACATGACTCTAAGTCTCACTAGGTCTAGATTTGTGATTTTATGCGTTATGATGTTCGGACTCGACTCTGATACGAAACTGTATAACCTCACCACGATACCCGTATTATTAAAGAACATTATAAATAATTTCGTCTAATAATGCAGAGAATTTGGCTTGATAAAGGTGACTGAATGTGATTATATGTTTAAAAAAACATTTACATGTCATATTTACGGTCTATTTAATCCTTGGAATAAAATTTGTCGTGTACAGTCTTAGTTCAAAGTAATAATCACACTTGTTTCTCAGAATCAAAACTGTGTATCATATAAACACTGGTCACAGATCACAATGGAATAATAAACATCATATATATATATATATATACAAAAGTGTGAGTCTATCAAATATAAAGACTCATATAATATACATCAAATTGAAATCTTTATCTATACATCTCATACACAAACACGAATCCTAAATGAGATAAACTAAAAGTCAAAAATGTTTATCTCCTTGTTAGCACAACCATCCAAATGTCAACTTATCTTGTAACCTGGAAAATCTCGGCCCGACCCGAGTATTAAGATAACACCTGGATCAGACTATCTCTAAATATCCAAAAGGGTAAGAACAACATATAACATAAAGATATATAACGTATAAATAAATCCAGATGTCCAAGATGTAACAAGTCACGAAATTAATTTAACTCGTAATCCACCTCAAGACAGAAGAGTATATATTTATTTCACGAACATAGAATAGTGAAAGAATCCAAATTTCTAGAATCCAAGAGATATTAATCCATACCGATCGTAATGATCATCCATACCAATCACAAATATTGTACTCAGACCGTGGCCAACAAACAAACAAAGGTAGCACCCATACCGATCCAATACCAAAGATTGTACTCATACTGCGAACACAAAACCACAACTGATCTCAAAGATAGTCCATACCGATCAAGGCAATCGTAGCAACCATGACTTAAAGACTCTAGATTATTCATCTTTATAAATCTGTAATCATAAAGAAATTCATGAGTATATCTCTTAAGGGTCTATCGGTCCCACTAAACACCAAATGGAAATATGCTCTAAAGTTTCAATTACTATCACTTTCAGTAATCACTAGAACTTAATCAAATCGTCCCACATCGCCTCGTGAAATTCAAGTATTTACTATAAGTTAGTAAATCTCACTTATTATGGATATCACTTGAAAACCTAAAATATATTCTCTTAAGGATCCATTGGCCCCGCCAAACACCAAAAGAGAATATAACCTTAAAGTGCTAAATACTTCCTAAAATCAATCATAAGAACTTGACAAAGACATGTCATACTACCCGGTGAAATTTGATTATTCGCTAATAGGCTTGGAAGTACCACTCGAATAATCTATTCAATGGGTTGTACAATATCTAATGAAGCGTTACTCAAGAGTATTTAAACCAATCAGTAACATTAAGTCGATTATTGACATTCCCCATATTATAGAATAAAGTTCTCAAAGCATTCATCTCATAAAATTTGTAGTTTAGAAATCCAATACTATAATTTTTCATATAAGAAAAGATCTCTAAATACTTTATTTATAATTGGACAAAATAACTCATCTATTCCATTTGATCACAAAGTACGTATATGGTTATCTCAAAAATTCCATAAAGTGATATTATTCACAAAAGTTAATCCAGATTCCATATATATATTTATTTATTTAAGTGGCCATTTATTTTATAAGTCTATATTTTTTGCTCTTTCAAACCCATTTCAACATATGGCCATTTTATTTAGAAATAAATTAAGTTTTGTATTTTTCTAAAAACCTATATACCAAAGCCACACATATAAGTACCCGTTTATTTGCGAAACCATGACTCATTTTCTAACACTCCATTTGGTATTTTGTCAATTATTTTTGAACAACCTAAGTTTATATTTCCAAATCCCATGCCATTTTTATTAACAATACATAATATAGAGTTATTACCTATGAAAAATCATTTTTCAAGGAACTAGATTAATATGGAAAAAATTTAATATTTGAAAACTTAAAATAAACACCCTTTAATAAAATAATTTATATAAATAAAATAGATAGATATAAGTTTATAAAATTCGAACCCTTTGAATCAAAGTGATTCAAACTCCATAACACGAGAGAACACGCCACTATACATCACAGATCGCAGCAACCATCAACATAAAACAATGCAAATAACTATCAAAGAAACAATCGGGGAAAAAAATGGTCGAACGGGGTGATCGAGAGGCAAATGAAGCAACTTGGGGTTCTACTTAGCTCATGACCAGTGCAACCGTCACGTGTAACTAGTCCACTAGTGGCACTGCCTGGGCCGAGCCCCAGGCAGTGTTTGTCGCTTCCCGATGGTCCGTCGATGGTGAGTTTCAAGTGTGGATGATTTTGGCTTCAAGGGTACTAATTTTGATGTCATGCAAACACATTTTCAACTATAATTGATGACTTAAGAGATCAAACATCTAGTGTTTTCAGCAAATAAAAAGGTACATATCTAAAAATGAAACAACATAAGGAATAGAGACCACTTCGATAATATCTTCTAACAACAATTCATACAAAACGACAAATGCACTTAATATAAATTTAGAGATAATTGTGTGAGTGTTTAGCTCACCTATAAGCACTTTAATTAAAGCTAAAGACTTTAATCCTTCTTGGCTAACCTCTTTTGATAAATTCATAGATTATTTTCATAAATTGTAAAAAGAGGATTATAAAAAGTCTGAAAGTAACAATTGAACTTGACACATTCGAAGATGGAGAAAATTACCTTCTTTCTATTCCTACCATAATTAGCTAAAAGCCCTTTGATTTGCTTAAGATTTTGGTTGAGAATGGAGCTGGGGTTTTGAGAATAAAAAGTTCTTATTCTCATAATTTTTGAACTGTAAATGTAATGAAATGGAAATGAACGAAGGTTACATTTTCTTCTCACAATATCTATTGCTTGGGCCAAATGGGTTTGCATGAACCCAATAGAAGAAAAGATTAGTAATTCCCTTATTTTTACTTATTATAAAACACTATTTTATCCTTAAACAATGTTTTGTTTAGCCTAATTTAGATCTCAAATTTACCAAAACCAATCAAAAATTTAAAATTCTCATTTATATTAATATTGAAATATTTGGTACAATTAAATAGGACTTTTGAAAATACAAGCTATTATCATTATTTTCATTAAATAAACTATTAGTTATAAAAAACTCATTTTATACAATAAATCAGTATGACGTTTTACTAAACATTACAACATTGGTTGAAATAATTTGAGATGAACAATATTTTATCACAAATATCCACTTTTGATAAATAAGCAAATAAAACTTTATACTTCACATTTTTCTATTGTAATTTATTTTCATATATATAATTATCATAATTTTCGAAAATTATTCTTATATTATGAAATATAAGAATCAAGTTTCATAAAAGGACATTCCTTGAATTTCAAGTTTATTAAATCCAAATCCATTTAATTTGGAAATTAAAACTAACAAAATTTCCAATTTTATCTCAAGATTAATTAAGATAAATCAAAACAATATTTTTATGTTTAATTCCAGATAATCTCGATCAAGATTGTTAAAACTGCAGAAGCCAGAGACCTCGGGTCGCCTACTAAAATAGGCAATGGAGCTTAGCCTGTATGACATCATCTATTGTCCCAAGAGGGCAATCAAAGCCAAAGAACTTGCAGATTTCATCCCATACTGCACTTTACTTGCTGAACCCATTTAGAAGGTGGAACAAACACCCTATAGTTTTGAAAATTGTTCATAGATGGAGCATTGAATTAACAAGGGGTGGGGATTTGATATGTATTGATCACCCCAAATTGGTAAAAGTTGCATGGAGAAGTGCAACTTAGTTTTAAAGCAAGCAATAATATGGAAGAATATATGGCTCTTCTTGCAGGCTTACGAATAGCCTAGGTAATGAAGGTAACCCACATTATCATTCACAGCGATTCCCAATTAGTTGTGAATCAAGTGCAAGGCAATTACCGAGTGAACGAGCCAACCTCAGCTAAATATGTGGAACTATCTAAGAAATTACTAGAGCAGTCCAAGCAATCTAAGATAGAGCAAATCGTACGTGAAACCAATTCATCCACCAACTCCTTTGCAAATCGAGCTAGTACCAAAGTGGCCAATGAAATGAAGTACCAGTTGGGCATCAAGTAAAGCCAGGTATAATATAATCGAATCAAATACCCATCTTGACCCAAGCTGTAACGACCCGTATTTTACGTGTCTATAAATCATAAAATAGTTGCATTAGGTCGTTGATGTTGTTAAGTTGTTTAGGGTTGAGTCGACCAAAGCTTAAGTCGCGTGATAGTTAACTCGTGTGGAAGTTAGCTTAGGTCGTGTGAGCGAGTTATGGGTTTCTGACTGACCTAAGTATCGACCGAGTTAAGATAGTATGCGACCTAAGAGATTTAACGATTTAACGGGTTAGCAGAGCTAGCGACTTAGAGGTGTGGCTGACTCATAGGTTGACCGACTTAAGGGATTGGTACAACCCAAGAAGGCTACCGACTTAGGCAGTGGGGGAGTTAAGTGTTGGAGCGACTTAGTGGTGTTGACCGACCTAAGGAATTAGGCCGTGTAGTGGTTAGGTCGCATGGATGTTGGCTTAAGTCGTGTGGCCGAGTTAAGAGAGTTGACCGACCTATAGATATGGAGCGACTTAAGTTATTGACCGATCTAAGGGTTATTGGCTTAAGGGGTTAGGCTGTGTAATAATTAGGTCGTGTAAATGAGTTAAGGGTTAAGACGACCTAAGGATGGAGCGAGTTAAGAAGGTTAGTGGGTCAGAAGGCCCACGGGTTAGCGACTTAAGGTTAGGTCGTAAGTCGTTCGAGCGACTCAGGGAATAGCCTACGGTTTGGTTAGGTCGGCCATAAGGCTATATAGTTACGTCGTTGACTCGGAACCAGTTAAGTCGTAAGTCGTCTTTTTTGTTAAGAGTTGAGTCGCTATGGTTGTTGGGTCGGCCTTGTGGGTAAGTCGTTAAGGGGTTTAGTTGATAGGCCGAGAACGACTCAGGGTTATAAGGTTGAGTCGTGAGTCGCGCGCATGTGTTGAGCCGCGTTTGAGTTAAGCCGTTGAGTCGTAAAGTGGCTTATGTCGTGGGTCGTGAGTCTTAGGTCGTGGGCGACTCATGGGGGCGGCCGACTCAGGGGAAATCTGCCTATAAATAGAAGGGGTTCGCCTCACTTTTTGGCACCGGATTTTGAAGCGACGAAGTGCTGCCATTTTGAGAGCTCGACTACAACACTTCTTCACTTCTTTTCTCCACTCTAATCTAGTGATTCCTTCTATCTAAATTGAAGATCAAATCGAAGATCCAAGAGCCAAAGTTGGAGGTTTCCATCCATTGAAGGGAGATTTCATCTATTGAAGCGAGATTTTGCCGGATCAAGCTTAGTTCTTTGCTGTCCAGATCTGAAGTTGTTATCTTTTGAGGTGTTTAGGTGATTCGGTGAGTGGTAGTTATCTCTCACACGGACCCAAGGGAGTATATTGGATCGGTGGTTTGTTTATGTGTTAAAGATAGTGATTTCTTGCATTTTTCCTAAGTATGCATGTAGATCTATCATCTATGAAGTTTTGACACCTATTTTACTACATGTTCACTTATGCAAGTTCATTCATCAAGTTGTAGAGATATTGTTCATAATTTATGCTTGTTGGAATGCATGTTAGATTTGGACTCTTTATTTACGAAATTGCCATTATTGTTGTAATTGTTTATTTAGATCTTGTTTGAATGATTGATTGCTTGGGTTAATGTTTGATTTGATTGATTAGTTGATCGATAACTTGATTTGGGGAAGTTGGTCGAAGCTAAGTGGAAAGGCTCTTGAATAAGGAAAGCTGCTTGTGGCATATGAAGCGGATGTTGAAGCTCATATGGATAGATTTGATGATGATGTTGAGATGGGACTTTGCCATGATGCGATGAGGCAAACCATGATGTTGAGATGGGACTTTGTTATGTGCGATGAAGCAAAGCATGATGTGAGAAAGCCTTGGTTTAATCCAGACGGGATCATTCCAAGCATGTTGATAACTCGATGATGTGATTCGAGTTGGTTGATAATGGTGGGCTCGAGAGGCGCTTGGGCTAGTATGGGAATAGTCGTCGAGGAGGATGACTAGAAGGCTGAGATTTTATCGTTGTTGAAGGTTCTAACATGCTCAAAGCAAGAGTACGTTGGGACGGGTCACGATGACGTTCCAAGCACGGGCTGCGACGACGTGCTAGTACTCTAGGTAGTTGCGAAAATTCCTAGGCACGGGCTGCGACGACTTGCGGAGTTATGTCTAGAACCGGGATTACCATTAGCCCTTGACAGGCGGTCATTCAACTAACGGTAAATCAAGGCAATGATAACAGTGATGGCCAGAGTCATGGATGTTTGGATGTTTGGTTGTATCTTCGCTTGGGTCAAGAGCGATGTTTTCAAGGTGCTTATCTGATCTTGGTTTAGGCCTTGGGGGTTTGTACTTGGAAAACACCGACCTTGACTCGAGTGGTAATTACTTTGCTTTGAGTGTCTGAATTGCTATGATTACTTCTGTTTAGTGTGTTTAGGGGCTATCACTGTAGAATGAGGTGGAGTGGGATGGTTGAGTTCCTATTCCTTTTACCCTTTATGCTCTTTTGGTATGTTTGATAGTTAATTTACTGCTCACTAAGACTGTTGTCTGACTCAAGGTTTTATGTTCATCTCTTATCACCTTGGGCTGTTCATCCATGTTGGGATGGGCAGACTAGGTAGCAGGTGACATGTGCTGTTCTTGGCTACCAACGCTGTTGATGACGAAGACGAGCTGGAGGCTTTTGCATATTGTTTTCTTACTATATGTACTGGATGTTCCGCTGTTTGTTTGATACTCTGAGTGTTATGTAGTGAGGCTTGATGTATTGACCATTCAGATGATTGTATAAAACTATAATGAGTTTATATGATGAGACTTCTGTTCTATAGAGCTTCACTATATATATTTTCTATTGTATTTTATCCATGCGCTGTGAGTAATACGATAGAGCCTGCTGTTTTACCTTACCCTGACTATCGTCCATGGCTGTCTGGCACACTTTTCAGCGCACCATTCCCTTGTTTCGTGCGGGAGTCATGGGCGGTCGTTACACAAGCCTAAAGGGCCGCCGCTCAAGGCGCACAAAATTAAGGGCAACCCGACATGGGGCTTCTACCTCAAAATACCAAAGAGAATAACTGAATGACCCCTATCATATATTCCCTTTTAAACGGAGTCTTACCACCAGATAGAAATAAGGCTCAAAAGATAAGATACCAGGCTTTGTACTACTCTTTCTTTGATGGCACATTATACAACAGATGGTATTCTACCCTTTATCTTAGGTGCATCTCCAAGGAAGAGGGGTACTGGTCATGAGGATAGTATACGAAGGCCGATGCGAGATCACTCCGGGGGAAATAGATTAGAAAAAAAGGCATTGAGATGTGGCTAATATTGGCGTACCGTGTACCAAGATGCGAAGGAATTTTTATGGAAGTGCAACAAATGTTCACAATTTGCCAATATCTTAAGGCAACCATCCTATGAGCTCATCCCACTCGCAAGCCTATGGCCATTTGTTATATGGAGGATAGATCTGATAGGACCACTTCGAATGTCAAAAGGAGGAGCGAAATACGCCATAGTTGCCATTGATTACTTCACTAAATTGGTAGTGGCAAAACCCCTAGATACGATTACTACAAAGAAGATCGTCACTTTTGTAGTAAGGAACATAATTACTAGGTATGGAATACCTCACAAGATCATTTCTGACAATGATACCCAGTTTTAAGTAAAGAATTCATGGGACTTTGTGAGAAGAATGACACTATAAAAAGTTTTCGTCAATCAGTAGATGTGGCATTAGGACCAAAACAGGAAGGTCCACTGTCATAGCAGATGTTCTAGCAAATGGGGCATATTGTTATTGAGACCCGATGGCAACCTAGTTCCAAGAACTTAGAACTCAGGGCACCCCAAACCTTACTTTGTCTAATTTACATTGCTTATGTATTGTATATTGTAGTATTATAAAAAATGTTACAATCCAATAAACTGGACGTAGTTGATATTAGATGATCCAAACAAGTATAATTATCTCTATGTTAATTACCCTTTGGCATTGTCTCATCACACATTTGTAGTTCACCGCCAATAGTCATCAATCAGGCAAAACACAAGGTCGGTAGACTAAAATGGCACTCTCAAACCTGAGAACGTTGCAACTGGACTCAAACACTTGGAATTGCATCAACGAAATCCAGCTCTTCAGCCAAAATTACTATACCAGCATAGGGATATTAGATTGCCCCGCCCTACTATAAATATTCCTATGATAGAAATCATACCATAGCTAAACCGATCGAAGGAATATTGGACGGTCTGAATCAGTAACAAAACCCATCTATGTTAAATAATTTAATATAGAATATTGGACCTATGAATATTAGACAACCAGAACTAGTAAAACAAATCATGCACATGCGAGGGTTGTATACGCGTGATTCGACTTCTCGGTCAAATAAAAAAATTCTAGTCAGCACCCAAACAGCAGGACCATGCTAGGAGTAAAAAAACAGTTTCATGAGTTCACCATCAACGTTCATAAAAATTGAACATATTATGCAAGACATGAAAGACAACAATAATCCCTCAAATAGGAATAGTGATGCTAAAACTAAAGCTATATTATATCTCCAAAAAGCGAGGAAGGCCATGCCAGGCGCATGAAATTGATACCGCATCCCGGCAAGGGGTAGGTCATATCAAATATATAGATAACGACTGCTACCTAAGGGTTACGATTAGGGGAGAAGCTTCAACTACCTCAAAAGCTTATCCTAAAGATTGGCAAAAAAGCACAATACTTAGTTTGCTCCTTACATGTCCACCATGGTACATTGTCAATTTTAAATACCTATATAAAAATTACTCAAAGTTTGCTAACAAGAGTAACATCAAGAAGTGGTACCTATTAACGAAAGCTATATTAAAAATCCAACTCAGAATCATAAGTTTGCCAGATATGACCACTCCTCGTCAATATAACTGTTTGGAACTTGATGCCGAAGGCTGACAAGAACCATCCGCCAATCAAAGAGCGTGGGTTTGATCATCCAGTTTAGTAACAACATCTGATGACTGGATAAGATTGATGTTATATTGATCTAAACTTCGTTGGCGTATGCACGTGAGCATAAATGCAAGAACAGTTAGAAGGAGATATTCCACCATCGAAAAGAATGGAAGAGTAGACAGAACTGACAGGAAATGTAGACCGGGTGCTTAAGATGGTAAATTTATGATGACCTGTGGTCACCGCAAACTTGGAGGGAAGTGTTACACATGTTTTTACCTGGAACCGCATTAAAGGAAAACGGGGAAGGGCGTGAGAACATGAAGCCTGCCCTTATATTGAGAAGATTAGACTAAAAGAAAAGGGGATTAAAATCGAGCAAACACGAACTGCTAAGGGAGCCATCTTAAAGCTACGATACTTAACCCGACCCCAAATCTATAATCAAGGGAACCGCATAAGAATAATAATTACTGCACTCATAAGGAAGCAAGGGTAGTACGTGTTGAACTATGCTAAATGCATCACCAAAGCCCATAATTTGTCAACGCCTACAAGAACAAGTCTACACTTGCACATACCGAGGGCAACCTAGGCAGCACCTCAAGTGGTCAAGAACAACTCCAAGGCTACAAAACGAGCCACTCGGGATACGATTCAATGCAAAACCATACTTAAAGGTTGATGACAAAGATATGGAGCTCTTCCTTCTTCTCATCGGCAACCTGAAAATGCTGGTAATGAGGACAACTCAAATCAAAGCTAGGTCATGTTCACAAGCACAACATTATATAGTTAAAGCCATGCTAAAGTCCAACAAAATCTCTGCTATAGCGCATATCACTCTCCATCCGCTATGCTATTTCAATTTTGCGCTATTAAGAAGTAGGTCTACTTTAAGCCCCACTATTTCTACTATACTCGCTAAATCAATAACACATGTTTTAGTAAAATTAATATTTAAAGGTTGATTAGACTAGGTTTCTTTTAAAAAAAATCAATAAATTAAGGTAAAGATCTAATTTAAAGGCATAATTACACAAGTTAAGTTAAAAATCTACTGTAGTCACCAAATCTAGTATGCATAAATCACGACGTTCTTCGATTTTACGATGTAAGATTAAAGTATATTCCTTTTTCCTACACAAATGATGTGAGAATGAGAATAAATTAATTAACAATATTTGGTTTTATATCTAATGAAACCTTTTGCACCTCCATTATTTTGCCGCTATATCCTCGCTTTATCTCTGTTATAACTTTTTGCATCTCCACCACTATAGAACCGTTAAATGCTTTAACTACATAATAGACTAACGCCCAAGGTAAAGCAAGGAAGTGCAACTCCACCAAGATACAAGGCCAAAAAGACAAGCGCAAATCTAATAAGTAGCAAAGATATAAGCACAGTAGTACCATCTGTCAGTGTAGATACAGCGGTGGTACCTTTAGACCATTGAATGACAACTAATATCCCCATGTAGACTCAAATACAAGGTCAATTGAAATATGAATTCCCCACAGCCATTTCAAATATTCCCACTCTAATTTTGGGAGTTTCTGCCTTCACTAAAGCTTTCGGTCAAAGGTATGTCAACAATCTGAACACGTCATATAGACAATATGGATACACGACATCTGGTAGAATCTAAGGGTTGAGGCATAACGGCGAGGAAAGAATTCTAGTAATCCATGTTCATCACAAGGCTATAAATAAAAAAAGCACTAAAGCATGAAAGTGACTTTTTTACTCTTTTCTATTTTCGATACATTTAAGGTTTATTATATACTGTGTCATAGAAATGTGTGCCAAAATACTAAAAAAGGGAGAAAGCGAAATTTTTTCCATGGATGTAGGATTCCTTAAAATCCAAACTCTGTAAATCCCCCGTGTCCTCTACTATTTCTTACTTTTGTTATTTTCTTACTTAGGTTATATTACCGGATCTAGCCTTATTTGTGCTTGAATCACTACAAGAAAGTATGTTTTTAATAGCACCACTCGATAACGCATTACTCTAAATCGTTATTATTCATCCTTCATCCTTAACTGTTTACTTTTTTTTACTTTGTTTTGTTCCGTTCGGTACACGCTTCGAACAAACGTAACACGTAACGCTTGGCCCAAAACCAAATATATCCCTCCTAAAATTTTCATCTCCCTCTCAAAATACTTATTCAGTTCATATTCCTCCTAATTCCTAATCACTCATCGCTTCCAAAATATCCCTCCTAATCGCTTATAGCTCGCCATCTTCGATCTTTCATCCAGCTCGCCATCTCCGATCTCCACTCATCGCTCTTCAGCAGTTCCGAAGTCGACGCATCCAAAATCCTAAATCTCCCACTCATATTTCTAGGTTAGAAATTTATAGGTTATATTTATCAACTATTTTTAAGTAATCTTTGTATACTTTTACGCGATGGTGGGCTTTGGATATAATTTATTCTGATATAACAGTGTTCTTCTTTAATTGGTGAAATTTGAAGTCCTCGTGAAATTATGATATAATAGAGATAGGACCTGTTCCTTTAGTTGCGAAAATGACATCAAGCTATAGAACAAGTATGATTAGCAATATAATCTGAATTTTATCAAGTACAACATTTTTTTTTGAAAATTGAATATTCTTATCTGATAATATGTGACTAAGATCTCATATGTTATCTGTTTATGCTTGATATTCCTGCTAATTTTCTTTGTAATTGTAGATCATAAAAAATGCATAGGGGGATAATCATATCTGGAAGGAAATATGGTCAACTTTATGGTTTGTGCATAAAGATGCCATGGCTTAAGTTTCTTTCGGCTTGCCAATATGAAACATATTGACAATAATTATTTACGTGATATCTTAATCTTTAATCATATTTTATTTATTTATTCCATTGCTACGGCACTTTGTCATCTATATTGTTTTTTGTGTACAGTTGTTTGTAGCTCTACATTCTAGCATTAGGAAGATGACTTCTGTTGGAGATCGATTTTACTACACAACATTAAGATGCAATCACGGGGAACAAAAATTCAATTACCCACAGGACATTGCAGTTGCTGGCGAATGTCTTGCAAAATTAGAGGTGGCATTGACTGACTGTTGTGAAGGAATCTTTTTTCCTATGGTCGATTTTAGAACAAGCATTCAATGATACAATATATACTGTATAATCGAGGTCAGATTTGACCCAATCTTGTATATTTCTCTAATTTCTTCAATTTTTATGCACACTACATATTCTAAATTCCATAAATCTATTAAAATTTAACATTGTTGAAACTTTTATTTCAGATCTAATTTTGCACGGTTGAATTATAAAGGTTTTCACACCATAGTTTTGAAGAGAGAAGATGAGATTATTTGTGTGGCATCAATTAGGTAATTTTTAATTTCATAATGCACATAAAAATGTAAAATTAAATGGATTACACATTTCTGTTATTTTGCTATCTTTTTATTATCAGACTTCTTTGGAAGTAATATGTCACCATTTAATACGATGACATCATATTTTTATATTATAAAATGAAGTTCTCTCACCCAAAATACGTATATTGATGGAAACTAAAAACTTATAGCCTAGTAGGAAAAAAATGCATTTATAAAGTATGCCAATTCAATTCACGATTGGCTTCCTATGAACCTACATAATTGTTTAAATTTGTGTCTTAGTTATAACCTGAGATAGCATTGTATGATTTGTTTCTTCTAAATTGAATAGAGTATCTGTGCTGAAATACCACTAATTGCAACTAGTAACTAGTATCATAGTCAAGGAATGTGCAGGCGCTTGGTGAGTGCGATAGAAGAGGTAAGACAAAAGTAATCTAAACAACAACCATTTTAATCTGTTATGTTAATGCTTTTGCATTTCAAATCTGATTCTTAGATGCCCATCCGTCTCAAGAATAAAACTAGTCATTCGTATTTTTGGTTTTCATATAAAATATTGATTCAATGTTCCTACTTTTCAAAGCAAGTTTGTGCAATAGAAACTGATTTGCTAATATTATGTTTGTCAGTAATAGGCTGTATAATAAATATGAAATACAACGTATACTATAATATTTATTTACAATATATTTCTAGTTCAAGATACTTTTTGTTTAATTATTTATGTTCACCTATGTTAGCTAAGACTTATGAATGCTTGATCTTTTATACCAACCTTAAACTTGACTGTATAGATAGAACAAAGATTCAGGATTATCAAAAGTATACTATAGAAGACTATTTATATCTTTGATGTAACTTTGTTTCTTGCCTGCAAAACTAGCAACTTATTTCTCTTTACTTGTTTAGCCATTGAAATTTCTAAAATACAAGGATTTAGGATTACTATGATTGCATCAGTCACATATTAATATGTCTTCAGCCATGCATACATTTTTATATTTTCACTTTTTAAATTACCGTTATTTCATATGAGATTTCTTTAATCTTTGGTCTAACAACACCAACACCAATTTGACTTTTGATCATATGTAGCGTTCAAAGATTGTTTATCGATGTACACGTTAATAATGTTTTTTTCTTTTTGTTCTTTAAAAATAAAAAAAGAAAAGAAAATGAAAATGAAAGGAAACATACTATAATACTTTAGTGCAACTTTAAATTGCTTTAGCTATTTTCATGTTTAATAGCGTTGATTATGATATATAACATCTTGTTTAACTTTTTGTAAGGCTTATTTATTTATTTTCCTCATTTCTTTTTAAAATCGTCCGTTATATATTAATGCATGTGTTCATCTTATATTTAATTTTACTTGTCAAACACATGGAAATAAATAAACATGAATATAATTTTTAGAATACTCGTGATAAAAATTTAACAAGCATGAAAATTAGAAAGATTATAGTGTAGCATATTCTTTATAAGTTTTATCATATTTTGCAATAATACATAGATTATTTTCATTTGATGAAGGGATACCGCAAGGATACATATAAATAACATCTTTTATTTTAGAACTTAGTAAGAAAAGTTTTAATAAAAAGATGTACTTAATAAATTAATTTGAGTATATCAATAATCTATTATTAGTCTTATTTTGTAGGAAAAGATTAAACAAATTGAAGCTTCTCCACAATTGAGCTCGGCAATAAATTACAGAGAAGATGTACTTTCACAAGAGTTGGGGCAAGAAAGACCTAGTTGACTAAGAGCAATGTGAAGCGGAATGAGCCTCAGTAGAGCAGCTTTATCGTGGGTTAGGGATAAACAAACATTGCAACTTGAAAACAAAGTGTTAGACTTAGAGAATAAATTTCTGCAGCTGGTGATAAATTAAATTTTTACTTGTTTGAAATCATTTGTATTTTAATTTATTATTTAGTAACTAATATAATATTTCTATTTTTAATTGCAATGCAAGTACGATAAAAGTATGAAGAAATGTGATTTATTGGATTGGCGAGGGACTAAAGAGATCGTTGCCGAAGGAAGAATATTATAGCTTGGCCTTCTGCACATATTGTAATGGTATGAATTTTTATATGCAAGTTTTGTATGCTGTTTTATATCATAGCCACGAATTCTAAGTCCCATTTTGGTACTCAAAACACTCAATTAATAAGGCTTGACTACTGGTAATTTCAAAATCAATGTAGACATAGCTGAAATAAAAAAACACTTCGTACAAAATGCTGCAAAAATTTCAGTGTGTAGCATCTTCTAATTTTGTTATTTCATGGTCTTAATATGCCCTTTCGTTAGCGTCTTCTACATTTTCGTTATCAAAGTTTATGCTAATTAAAATAAGTAAGATTGAACATTCATATCATTATTTATGATAAATGAGTATCTTGTCTTGGGTTACATTGATGCTAAAAGTATCTTGTCGTAGGCATAGACTCAACTGAAATTTCTATTGATTTAAAGATGGATAACAAATTTTCTGAGGATACATATACTAGTTTCCCAATTCCAATTATAGGCATTATCATTATAACTAATGTTTCATGTTTTTATTTTCATAAATGGTGCTCATCCAATTCCAATTTCAGGTTTGGCTGATGATGGTGGGTATTGGTTGATGGAGGCAGGTTAGTGAGGAGATGGAAACGACTGTTGATGGTGATGGTGGGTTTGGCTGGGTGGTTCAGACTGGGTGATCGAGTGGTAGTGTCAGGCTTGTATAAGAGAGTGTGGAAAGAGGTAGTTGTTTGTAATTGAAGTGATTGGGTGAAGTGGTGAGGCCTAATGGTCATATGCATAATTGGTTTATTGATAGGGGGTATGCTAGAGAATGTGCACCAGAAAGAAATGGTTGAAGTGGTAGATGAATGTCTATGGTAGTTTTGTTTATTTGTACGGGGAAGGCAGTAGGTAGGTGTGTAAGTTGTCTGGTGGTTGGAGTGTTGTTTGAAGGTGAAGTAGTAGTGCAGATGTTAAGAGTTGATGTGGTTCTTTGAATGAGGTGGATTGAAGAAGTTGACTGCAAGTATGTTGTGATGGCTGAGTGGTTGAAGATGTATGATGTAGGTTCAGTGATGGTCGATGGCAGAAGTGTGTGCACTGATAGGATGTGCAGTGTGTATTTTTTGTAGCAGTGTTGAACTATAGTGATATAGAAATATATAAATGCAGTGCGCACTGATAGATGTTGAACTGCAGTGATAGGATGTGCAGTGTTTGTAGCAGAGTTGAATGTAGTTCTATGGAGTTGATAACAGTATGTACTATAGAGGTGGGTCGAATGGAACAATGGAACAAATGGCTGTGATGGAGGAATTGAATTGCAGAGGAGTTTTTATGTATGAAAATTTGAACTGGTTTTTATTGAAGTGGCGATGCAACAGTATTTGAAGTGGATGGTTATAACATAGTGGCAAAGGGTAGTATACTGTGAAGTGAAGGAGGCAGTTTTGTAGAGGAATATATAGAGAAGCAAAAATAGGTCAAAATAAATGGATCAATATATAGAGAAAAGAAATAAAGAACCAAAAGTAATTCGCATAGAGCATGCACTTGTTTTAACATTTTCTGTTTCTTTGTGTTAACTTCGCAGGCTTATTTGGAAGGAAGCAAGGTCCTTAGTACGCAACTAGATCAGATCTTGCATGTTGGAACTCTGTAATGTTTGTACTCTGTAATATTTGGAAGGATTGCTTTAATGTTTGTACTCTGTAATGTTTGTACACTCATTAAATTGACATTATTTTCTGTTTCTCTGTGTTAACTTGGCTGCAGGCTTATGTTTTATTCAATGGTTATGCACTTGCTTTAATGTTTGTACATTGTAATAAGCTATTGAATGGTTGAGATTTAGCTGTATTATAGCGGCTACAATGAGCTATTGAATAAATATTTTATAGCAGCAAAATGGTGTTATAAAGATTTCCAGTTCCGTTGAGATTTAGCTGTATTATAGCGGCTGTAATGAACTATTGAATTAAAGTACCATAGCGGCGATTTTGCGTTATAAAACTAAGCTCAACCATAGCGGCATATTTTGCGCTATAAATATTCAACAGTTTTTTATAACATGTCGATATACAACGCTTATCAAACCGCTATGGTTGTGATTAATAGCGGCTATATGCCGCTATAAAAGACACTTTTTGTTATAGTGAATTATTTACTATTTGGACATGATATTTTAATGAACAGTTAAGTGCAACTACTTGATTGTGTAAGCATCGAACGACCTAATCTCCACTTCATGGCAAAGTTAAGACTACTTAATTTTTCTAATTCAAATTAGTAAAGTAATCAGCATGTTAATTTCTTCACACTTAATCGAGGAGTTGGAGGACGAAAAAGTTCCCCAACAAACTAAATAAAGCTATCATAGTTTGACAAATAAGGCCACCAAAAGTTGATAGAATGAAGCATGTGATAAAATAAAGAGAAGAGCTATCGCAAGTTGGTGATTTAAAGTTATTGCATATTGATGGAATAAGCTTTTGAAGGTTGATGCTTCAAGGCTATCACATACTAATAGAGTAGGCTATTAAGGGTTGATACTTCAAGGCTATTAAGCTATTGAAAGTTGATACTCTAAGGTCATCACAACGATGGAGTGGGCAATTAAAAGGTTGATGCTTCAAGGCAACCGAATGTTGATAACATGGGCTATCATGGGTTGGTACATTAAGTCTATTGTATAATAAATTGAGCAATCGAAAGATGACAATGCAGATCCATTGTATTTGAATAATATACCCAAAAATCAACATCTTAACTTGCTACATGGCGTTCTCCTATTAGGCTGATTGTGTCATGCCATCATAAAGAAATTAAAGAAGGGTAGTGCCACATGTTACCTCAAGCATGTGCACTTCAACAAATCATGACCATTAATTTTCTTAAATGACATCCATCATGAATCTAAAGGCTAAAGTTTTCTATAAATAGAGATGTACCCTTACTAGAAAGCAACCGATTCATTATTGTTCTTCATCTTCATTATATATTTTATTTTTTGCACAACCAAAAAGCTTGGATTTGGGATTTCAATGGCCATTAGGTCAAATCAGAATAGCGAATTTTTTATGGACTTGAATAAATTCTTCTTTGCATTATTACTCTCATATGAACCCATGACCTACACTTATTTCCAATGGACCTATGACTTGTACTTGTGACTTTTGACTTACATATAGAACCCAGGATCCTACCTTCCTTAGAACTCCAAATACATATGATTAGACTATATTTTTACCTAAAATTTAATGATGCTTTCATTAAGAGTTGAACTCATGGACAAACCAAGAACTTCAAATATAATATTGAGTCCATCTTCATCCAAAACTTGAACATGGTGGTTAAATCTCAATAAGGATCCGTTATGCCCAATTTTAAAACATCAATCTATCCATGAAGTGCACCATATTTTAGTAAGGAATAGGAATTAAATCTAAGAAATTAAGCTCCTCAAATTTTAGAAGAAAGGAAAAGCATTGTCTAGTATAACCCAAGAAAATGGAGCTTAAGCCATTCCATATAGGGAAAATCAAAATTTCTCTTTAGCATATGAACTAAACAAAAAGAGATCGATCCAAATAAATGGAATAAATATCAAGTTTAAAGGATAATCCAGTTGCCCAAGCAAGACAAAGTGTTCAATTTCAAGCTCAAGAGAAATTTTGTGAAATAAAGTTAAACCATGAATTTGAAAATTTTTCTCAGAAATGGAAAGATATTATAAACTCAACTCTTGAAAGGAAAAGGTAGAATTTTTTGAGTAATGTAAAGGAAATTGGATAAAAACCAAAATGAATTGATGAACCTACAAAAGAAGCACTGAAGCGAGCAAGGAAACAATATAGCAGAAGGGCCAAAGTGCAAAATAGTTACTCCCCTTTATGTTTTCTCAAGAGAGAATATTTTCTTAGTAGAGAAAGACTAAACTATTATACTTCTAAGAAAATCACAAGAATGGAAGAAAATAATAAAGGGGGTGAAAACTTCGATTATCATAGAATAAACGGGCATTATACAAATGATTGTGGAGCTTTATCAAGAATCATATAATATTATGCGACAAAAAGAGAATTGCAGGAATTTATTGAATATGGGAATTCAAAAAACTAGATAAAGTGCAAAAAAAATCTCAAATAGTTATGTTTGTACATTCTTAAAAAACAATGCTAACGTTCAGACTCCTGTTTTTAAGGATAAAAGTGAAACGACCCTGACTCGACCTTCGAAAATCGGCACCGAATACGACACTCGTATTCAAATGTCGTAGATCCAAACGTCGAATCTGGTTCGCCGGAGCTTATAACACATTAAGTACAACACAACGTAAGAAAAAGAATAATACATTTGATATACAACATTTGATACAATATCCAAGTACAACTGAATGATACAATAGATATCAATATACACCAGAGATATGATACAAGATAATAGCAGTGGAAAGATAATGTCTTCATTGCCAAACTCCAAGAACTCCATCTACAATCCAAAGCTAGCTCGAACCATCATCACGTTGCACAAAGCTAAGGAAGTGCAGTCGCGAATGCTAAAGTGTAGAAAAAGCGATCCACAAATCCAAAAGACTTCGAAGGATAATGAATCAATTCCTCCTATTCGATTATCAGAAAAACCCAACTCTAGACTGTCCGTGTGGAAAATAGTGGGCACCTAGAGTTTAGGAAAGGAACAATAAACTCCAGGTCAGTCGTGGGACTAGTATGAGCAAACAAAAACATTTGGTCTTTTTTAAACAAACAAAGAATTTTAAAATTTGGAATCCGCGATGCTTTTTAGAAAATGAAACTACCATAAGGCCTCCCGCCACACACACAATGCAAACACAGACTTGGAGGAGATTTCTCCTTATGATAGTCAAATATGCTTAATATGAGAAAAAAATTCTTTGATATTATTACTAGTGCATAGTGGAAAATCTTTCGAAAGTATAATATAAATCCTAGCCAGCATAGGTACCATTATACTATGCCTACTATAGCTGCCATGTTAAATGGCAGGCTCTACAACTAAAACCGTACAAGGCACGCATTGGATGAATGGATTTCCAACAAATAGTCAGGCTAAGGAACTTCCTATTGCCACATGGGTACGCCTCTGGCGGGACGTCCCGAGAGCTTAACCAGCTCTCTGCCAACACAAGGCCGGGTTACCTCTATAACTAGGTAACTACTACACGAGCGTGCCATCCCCCGGTCCTTTGGGACCTTTATCCGAGGCCTCGATAACAACAACCACAAAGCCATCACAAAGTAATAGATCTGCAGTGTCCACATGAGTAAGTATCTGTGCTCTATACCATGATACCACCCTTTTCCAAAAGGGAATGACAAACCCTAAAGGGAGCGACCCTCATAACCTTACCGTATCTTTCCTGTTTTGACGATTTTCGAGATGTGAGGTCCTGATGCAGTCTCGTCCACAAAGCTACGCTTTATACAAAAGCCATGCTTTGATCAACAAATGATACACTACAACACTCAGCATGCCACACTACCAAATTTGGGAGTATATCACTGATAAATATCAACTACATAACCTCTGAGCTCGTACGTCTCAGAGAAGGATGTTAAGCTAAGAGAATAAATTTTCCGCCACCAATCAGAAATGTATTTGATAGAGATCGGTTTAATATCTCAAAGTGTAGTGTCAGACATACAACCATACAAGTCTGTCCCGAGTTCGAACAGAACCGAAGGCACTTCCAAAAAAGCCTTTGCAATCCGAGTATCCACAATCCCGATCGAACTTCCCATCACTTAGGGAGAACTCTATACCGGAGTAACTCAGTGCAGAGTAAATCGACAGGTTATCCTATTGTTCTCGAAGACACCCGGTCTTCAACATCGGTCTTCAAATGCAATCCATAACGTTGTATCACTATTCGGAATGGGCTATATGACACAAGGTCCTCTCCCGGCTAAACCGAATAATGAGTGCAATATTTACAATCATATCGATATGGGATTTCAGTTAAGTCACAACTTTTAACCAAAAAAATTTCTTTTAAATGGTTAAACAAATTAGCATTTCAAATCTTTTAACAAAAAGATTCGTTTCACAAAGTTCACTTAATTTCACAAAGATCGATCCAAAGATTCCAAAATAATTTCCATTTCCATTTGGATTAACTCAATTAAAATTTTAAAGTAAAGATTTAACCTATAGCTTTCAAACCCATTTCCAAAGATTTATTCACAACTTGGAAGACAATTTTAAATTTAGACTTGAAAACCTTTTAACACAAATTGGAAGTTCACTTCTTATGCGAAAGCTTTTATTATTTGAAAACAAAAAGTTTTCGTTTCAGAAAAATCCAATTTTATTTATACAAGTTAAAATCTTTGGGTTGAATTTAAAGTCCCAAAACATCACTTTTAAAATGGTTTAAGACCCATATAACTTGTATGGTCCTTTTAAAATCATAAATAGGATTTAATTTCAAATTTGGGATTCAAATTTAAATCAAATTTTAAAAATAAATCAAGTTATTCGAAAATGACTTTTTCCTTTGAAATTCCTTTTCAAAAGCTTTTTATTTTACACCCAATCCATTTCCAAAACTATTTGAATTCAAAAATTCAATTTTAAAATAATTTCAAAAATCTGTGACTTAACCCATTTCCACGTGCAATCCATATTTGTGTGTGTATAAGTGTGGTCTAGGGGTTCAACACAATAGTGCACAACATCATCATCACAGATTCAATCATATCGATAAGCGATATAACCCATAACGCTTATCTTTATTCACATATTCATGGATAAAATAAATTTATCAATCACAAAGATTTACCATTACAATTCTATGTGGGTTTCGGATAACCAACTGGAATCCGACTCCCTGTCGCATCGAAATTCAAACGTCGTTCTACGGGTCAAGTTTTTTTTTATATTCATACAACAGTATATACATCACCGACATAACAGCTCAGCACAAAGCATTACATAGCATTACATCACATATCAAATATATCAATCCATCACACATCATTCAATAGCAATGAAACATCTTAATTAAGATGAATAAATCGTGTGGTTTTTAATTTACTACTCACATAACTACTTTCATTAGTAATCTTTAACCCATGATTAATTATCACTAACTACAATGGATTAAGTCTTAACCACCTTTATTAATTAATCATTTCTTTTATTGATTATCTTAATTAATTAACCATTAATTGTAATTAATTAACCTTAATTACTTTTATTAATTGACCTTTAATTAATTACTTTAATTAATAAATTCTTAAATTTTAATTAAATTTTAATTATAATAAATTATCCTAAACTGATTATTCTTAATTTAATTACCCTAATTAATTAACCACATTATTTATTATGCTTTAAAGTAATTAACCCTTAATATTTGATTAATCAATCTTTAATCTTTAATTATCTACTCTTTATTACTTTCACTAAGTAATTATTATTTTTATCTGATCATTCATTAATTACTTGATTAGTTAACTTGAATTATTAATTAATTTCTTTAATTACTTTAATTGCCTTCATTAAGTAATTCACTTCTATAATAATAATTTCCCTTTAACAACTATGTTAACTTAAACTTTGAAAATTAATTAACCATTCTAAAACATCCTTTATGATAATTATTTCTTTATACATTATTAAGAAGATAACCTTCAAATTAAAGTTAATTTATTTTAAACCATTTAAATTTAGTTTAATTAAAAAAAAATTATTTAAAACCCTCCTTAGCTATTTTAAAAAAACTTAGGAAACGTTTAAACATTGAAAAGAAATTTAATTTAACAAATTTAATTTTCAAAAAAACTTGAATTTCCTTAAACTTCAAAACTGTTTACCTGCTGACTCGAGACTTACTTCGAGTCCAACCCGAGCAAAATGCTCTATTTCTTCGGGTTTCCCCAAAAGTTAACCCGAGCGCCAATTTTTTTTTATTTTTTTACCTAAAAAATTTCTAAGTATTTTTACTATCGCACACCCATCCTACTTCGAGTTGAGACTCGAGCTATGCCATTACTTCCCCGAGCCCAAACTCGAGAATCACACGAACAACACACCTGCTTCTTCTTCCACACTTCACAAACCCAGATACATACGACGTCATCGTGCATGTGTACAAACCTTCCGATCATCTCCGATCAGAGCCCCGACCACCCCCAAGTCATCAACGATCATCACCACCCAAACAACCATCCAAAGCCTTCATTTGCTACCTGAATCAAAATCGAACAATCCCATTCAACCTGGAACAGAAATGAACCACCCAAGTCCACCTCGCCCCATAGCCTCAGGCCACCATAGGCCTCGAAATTGTGCCCAGAGCTTGGTTAACGTTCCAGGCTTCTTTTCCATCAGTCCCGATACAGTCCGGTTAAACGATCATCACGCCACTGCTCTGAGAACGTGATCGACCCAAAACTAGGTTAAAACCCTAATTTGAACTCGCACTGCCTCATCAGTAGTATATAAATCCATCCGATATTTTTCTGGTGATCTCGAGCTTCTAAGCTACCTTCAACATCGAACTCGAGCCTCAATTTGACATTTGATCGACGGCAGTTGACAAAAATATGAATTTGGTTCAACTCTCTTTTTCCCATGATTTAATACATTAAAAATTCTGATACAACTTTCTAAAATCATCATCTTTGAAGGCGATTCAGATTATATGATCCAATAGAGAAGTCGTACTAATTGAATTTTGGATGTTTTTAGTCTTTTCTTCTTTTTTCACTGTATTTCCTAATTTCTAGTAATGCCATTTGTATTTGATGCTTCCGAATAGTTTTTAAACCTGAATCAGGTAAATTCAATCACATTCAAAAATCCCCGGCTATGACTTTTTAGATTCTAAGATAAAGATTTTCTTAAATTTTTTTCTTTCGTTTTGCTATTAACCTGTTGCTAACAGAGGCTATTCTACAAATATACACAAGCATGCACCCATAAATTTACAAATATATACTTGCAGATATATTCCATGCAAGATCATCACATGCAGATCAGTATTTAATCCAAATTTAAGATTTTGAAAATGTGGTTTGCTCACCTGGAAATTTTAGAAAGACAGAGGACAGAGATAATGTTTTGCCTGGGAATTTTTATTTTTTTGTTTCTTCTTTAATCTTGGAGTTTTAGATCTGTATATTGTAATTACAGATTTTATTTACTCTTGTATTCATTCACTTGATTCATCAATAACAACAAATTTTAATTTTACTTATAGTTTTGAATTCCTTATGCACAGAAATCAGGGTCTGTATTTGCTACCCGAGCTTGATTTTTATTTTTACCTTTGAACTGGATTTGTTTTCCTACAACTGATTAAGTTCATTGATTAGATTCTTATTTTACTACTGATTAACAACATTAAATCCAAATCTTTTAAAGAAAACTTACTTGCCTTTAACTTATTTTCCAGAGAGCTTTGCATTTGCTTTCCAGTAATTTTAATCTTGCATTTGCTTCCAGATCGAAGTTTGATTGCTTTCTTCAATTTTCCAGATTTGATTTTAATCCATACTTGGTTTGTATTGCAGCTGAATTTGTTAAAGCTCCCAGATTGTTTTAAAGTTTCTAGATTTTAAGATGTTTCAGTTTTGAAAATCTTTTTTTTTTGAACCGAGAATAACATGGTTCTGCCAATTTTCTTTCTACCACTTTTTTTTGCATTGTAGTTTTGAGATTCTCAATCTTTGATGCTGTATACTTTTCTGATTTGCTGAATAGTTATTATAATTGCAGATGGGGAGCTCAACAGTCTTCTTGTAATTTTTAATTTTATTATTTTATTTAAAAATAATAATGTTGAATGCCATTTGTAAGAAATCATCATGATATTTCCATGTGATGTTTACTTCTTTACTTCCTTATGTATATGTTTACATTTAAAATTTTCAAAGACAAAAGAATGTTTAAAATTTTTTATATCATATTTATTTTATAAATGAACACACCTCTTTATTCATTTGTGTGTATGTATATACATATACAATGTTGAAAGAAAAATTGTTTTTAACCAATATTTATATATATACATTACATCTTAATTCTTTTTTTTAAATGCTACTTATTTTTTTTCTTTTCTGTTTAAAACATTTATTCTAAATTTAATTTCAAATTCCAATTCACTTGAATAAAAATTCATTTATGTCCACATATATATTCATGCATACAATGGTAAATTTTTATATTCAATTTGAATGTACACACTCAAATCTACTCATATATGCTGTATACATATATGTATAAAATTTTAATTTAAATATCTTTTTTTTTAAATATTTATTATTTCAAAACTTTTAAACCTGAAAGAAATTGGAATCCATTTACATATAGTTTATTACTTATTTTATTTGTTTCGAGATGATTCTAATATATTTTCAAATTAAATTTAAAAGGTTTAAAATATATTATTAATCTTAATTGATAAATTTAGGATGTTATTTTATTATTCATAAGATATTAAATATCCACTTTCAAATCCACAGTTACCTTTTAATATAAATGTCTATTTAATGTGAAAAATTCAAATTGATTCTCAATTTTGTTCACAAATTTATTTTAATTATCGATTTAAATTTAATTAAAAATCGGGATCGTTACAGATTCCCCCTTAAATAAATATCGTCCTCGAAATTTGCAAAGGAGACAACAAGGAAAAGATAAAAGATAGAGAAATATCTTTTCAGAACAAAGTGAATATCTATTCTGTATTTGGCTTACCAAATCAGAATATTGACAATACGAGAAAAAACTCATACAATTATTACATAAGATATTTGGGCCCACCGGTCTACGAACATAAAAGGGCATCGATTAGTTGGAAGGGACAACTAATCGTTCGTAGAATATATCGGTCCCTAGAGAATAGATAGATGGATTTAAATCTTCCATAATTCTCAAACACTAGATATGCATTCCAACTTCTAGTCGAAATACTCCAAAGTATATACCGACTTGTTGCTCTTCGGACTTTGATATACGCAATAAATTACGATTGAATTTCAAATTTAGTTTTAACCCATA
The DNA here is from genome assembly GCA_030765085.1 of Allium cepa. Taxonomy (NCBI): domain Eukaryota; kingdom Viridiplantae; phylum Streptophyta; class Magnoliopsida; order Asparagales; family Amaryllidaceae; genus Allium; species Allium cepa. The sequence goes on from CM060929.1 coordinate 498,054,781, forward strand.
CCGTTTTATTGATCCAATTCAAATTTATCCTTATATTTGTTAACCAATTTAACTCAATTTAAAATTTCCAATTTATTTAAATTTTCAAATTCAAATTCATTAGAGTTTAAAACGAAAAAATGATAAGAAACCGATGAAGATACGAAGTAAAGACTTTCTACAACGATACGTAGGGCCACCATCACACCGAAGCTTCTTTCTGGAGCTGTCATGAAGCAATCAAAAGAATTTCGGAATCAAATCAAAGGAGATTGATAGAGAAAAGTTATTCCGCTATTGCAGGGTATTGACCATTTATAATGGTACTCCCTTGTCCCCTATCTCGTCCTCTTCTCGCACTCATCCTCACTATCAGTGGATAGTAAGAGAATTTACTGAGGCATACGAACTGATATCTTAGGAATATACTCATTCTAGGGTATACTTCAACCTATCTCTAATGAGTTACTTAATGTGTTATACCCCTGAGAAAAAGTTTTAACCTCGCTCTGATACCAATTATAACGGTCTAGGGTTTTTAACCATCAACAGCGGCCAATCTCGACTCGTAGGCTTTTCAACCATCCCAGCCCCACCGTGGAATAAAATGTCACCTGAAACTTACTTTTACGGCCAGCCTTTCAACTGTCACGGCTTACGCCTAACCAACCCCGTAAAGAGGACGTGTGGGGTTAAGAGTCTCCTGCTTGCCACCAAACAAAAAGTGAGAATCCCCCATCACGTTTCACATAGATAAGCAAGTCTCGTCCGCAAAGCTGCGCTTTATACAAAAGCCATGCTTTGATCAACAAATGATATACAGCAGCACTCAGCATGCCACACTACCAAATTTGGGAGTATATCAATGATAAATATCAACTACATAACCTCTAAGCTCGTACGTCCCAGAGAAGGGTGTTAAGCTAAGAGAATAAATTCTCTGCTACCAAGAAGAAATGTATTTGATAGAGATCAGTTTAATATCTCAGAGTGTAGTGTCAGACATACAACCATACAAGTCTGTCCCGGGTTCGAATAGAACCGAAGGCACTTCCGAAGAAGCCCTTGCAATCCGGGTATCCACAATCCCGATCGGACTTTCCATCACTTAGGAAGAACTCTATATCGGAGCAACTCAGTGTAGACTAAATCAACAGGTTATCCTATCATTCTCGAAGACACCCGGTCTTCAAACGCAATCCATAACGTCGTATCACTATTCGGAATGGGCTATATGACACAAGGTCCTCTCCCGGCTAAACCAAATAATGAGCACAATATTTACAATCATATGGATATGGGATTTCTGTTAAGCCACAACTTTTAACCAAAAACTTTTCTTTTAAATGGTTAAACAAATTACCATTTCAAATCTTTTAACAAAAAGATTCGTTTCACAAAGTTCACCTAGTTTCATAAAGATCAATCCAAAGATTCCAAAACAATTTCCACTTCCATTTGGATTAACTCAACTAAATCTTTAAAGTAAAGATTTAACTTATAGCTTTCAAACCCATTTCCTAAGATTTATTCACAACTTGGAAGACCATTTTCATTTTAGACTTGAAAACCTTTTAACGCAAATTGGAAGTTCACTTCTTATGTGAAAGCTTTTATTATTTAAAAACAAACAGTTTTCGTTTCAGAAAAATCCAATTTTATTTATACAAGTTAAAATCTTTGGGTTAAATTTAAAGTACCAAAACATCACTTTTAAAATGGTTTAAAACCCATAAAACTTGTATGATCCTTTTAAAATCATAAATAGGATTTAATTTCAAATTTGGGATTCAAATTTAAATCAAATTTTAAAAATAAATCAAGTTATTCAGAAATAACTTCTACCTTTGAAATTCCTTTTCAAAAGCTTTTTATTTTAAACCCAATCCATTTCCAAAACTATTTGAATTCAAAAATTCAATTTTAAAACAATTTCAAAAATCTGTGACTTAACCCATTTCCACGTGCAATCCATATTTGTGTGTGTATAAGTGTGGTCATGGGGTTCAACACAATAGTGCACAACATCATCATCACAGATTCAATCATATCGATTAGCGGTATAACCACAACGCTTATCTTTATTCACAGATTCATTGATAAAATAAATTTATCAATCATAAAGAATTACCATTACAATTCGATGTGGGTTTCGGATAACCAACTGGAATCCGACTCCCTGTCGCATCAAAATTCAAATGTCGTTCTGCGGGTCAAGGTTTTTTTTATATTCATACAACAGTATATACATCACAGATATAACAGCTCAGCATAAAGCACTACATAGCATCACATCACATATCAAATATATCAATCCATCACACATCATTCAATAGCAATCAAACCTCTTAATTAGGATGAATAAATCGTGTGGTTTTTAATTTACTACTCACATAACTACTTTCATTAGTAATCTTTAACCCATGATTAATTATCATTATCTACAATGGATTAAGTCTTAATCTCCTTTATAATCATTTCTTTTATCAATTATCATAATTAATTAAACCTTAATTGTAATTAATTAACCTTAATTACTTTTATTAATTAACCTTTAATTAATTACTTTAATTAATAATTCCTTAGATATTAATTAAATTTTAATTATAATAAATTTTCCTAAACTGATTATTCTTAATTTAATTACCCTAATTAATTAACCATATTAATTTATTATGCTTTAAAGTAATTAACCCTTAATATATGATTAATCATCTTTAATATTTATTTATATACTCTTAATTACTTTCACTAAGTAATCATTATTTTTATTTGATCATTCATTAATTACTTGATTAGTTAACTTGAATTATTAATTAATTTCTTTAATTATTTTAATTGCCTTCATCAAGTAATTCACTTCTATAATAATATTTTCCCTTTAACAACTATGTTAACTTAAACTTTGAAAATTAATTAACCATTCTAAAACATCCTTTATGATAATTATTTCTTTATACATAATGAAGAAGATAACCTTCAAATTAAAGTTAATTTATTTTAAACCATTTAAATTTAGGTTAATTAAAAATAATTTATTTAAAACCCTCCATAACTTTTTTAAAAAACTTAGGAAACGTTTAAACATTGAAAAGAAATTTAATTTAACAAATTTTATTTTCAGAAAAACTTGAATTTCCTTAAACTTCAAAACTGTTTACCTGCTGACTCGAGACTTGCTTCGAGTCGAACTTGAGCAAAATGCTCTATTTCTTCGGGTTTCCCCAAAAGTTAACCCGAGCGCAAATTTTTTTTTACCTCAAAAATTTCTAAGTATTTTTACTATCGCACACCCATCCTACTTCGAGTTGAGACTCGAGCTACGCCATTACTTCCCCGAGCCCAAACTCGAGAATCACACAAACAACACACCTGCTTCTTCTTCCACGCTGCACAAACCCAGATACATACGACGTCTCCGTGCACGTGTACAAACCTTCCGATCATCTCCGATCCGAGCCCCGACCACCCCTAAGTCATCAACGAACATCACCACCCAAACAACCATCCAAATCCTTCATTTGCTACCTGAATCAAAATCGAACAATCCCATTCAACCTGGAACAGAAATGAACCACCTAAGTCTACCTCGCCCCGTAGCCTCAGGCCACCAGAGGCCTCGCAATCGTGCCCAAAGATTCATCAACGTTCCAGGCTTCTTTTGCACTAGTCCCGATGCAGTCTGGTTCGGCGATCATCACGTCATTGCTCTGAGAACCTGATCGACCCAAAACTAGGTTAAAACCCAAAGTTGAACTCGCACTGCCTCCTCAGTAGTATATAAATCCATCGGATATTTTTCTGGTGATCTCGAGCTCCTAAGCTACCTTCAACATCGAACTCCAGCCTCAATTTGACATTTGATCAATGGCAGTTGACAAAAATATGAATTTTGTTCAACTCTCTTTTTCCCATGATTTAATACATTAAAAATTCTGATACAACTTTCTAAAATCATCATCTTTGAAGGCGATTCAGATTATATGATCCAATTGAGAAGTCGTACTAATTGAATTTTGGATGTTTTTAGTCTTTTCTTCTTTTTTCACCGTAATTCCTGATTTCTAGTAATGCCATTTGTATTTGATGCTTCCAAATAGTTTTAAAACCTGAATCAGGTAAATTCAATCTCATTTGGTTCAAAAATCCCTAGCTAAAACTTTTTAGATTCTAAGATAAAGATTTTCTTAAAAAAATTTCTTTCTTTCCTGTTAACCTGTTGCTAACAGAGGTTATTCTACAAATATACATAAGCATGCACCCATAAATTTACACATATATACTTGCAGATATATTCCATCTAAGATCATCACATGCGGATCAATATTTAAACCAAATTTAAGATTTTAAAAATGTGTTTTTCTCACTTGGAAATTTCAAAAAGACAGAAGACAGAGACAATGTTTTGCCTGGAAACTTTTATTTTTTTGTTTCTACTTTAATCTTGGAGTTTTAGATTTGTAAATTGTAATTACAGATCTTTATTTACTCTTGCATTCGTTCACTTGATTCATCAATAACAACAAATTTTAATTTTACTTACAGTTTTGAATTCCTTATGCACAGAAATCAGGGTCTGTATTTGCTACCAGAGCTTGATTTTATTTTTTATCTTTGAACTCGATTTTTTTCTTGCAACTGATTAAATTTATTGATTAGATTCTTATTTTGCTACTAATTAACAACAATAAATCCAAATCTTTTAAAGAAAATTTACTTGCCTTTAACTTATTTTCCAGAGAGCTTTGCATTTGATTTCCAGTAATTTTAAACTTGCATTTGCTTCCAGATCGAAGTTTGATTACTTTCTTCAATTTTCCAGATTTGATTTTAATCCATACTTGGTTTGTATTGCAGCTGAATTTGTTGAAGCTCCCAGATTGTTTTAAAGTTTCCAGATTTTAAGATGTTTCTGTTTTGAAATTTTTTTTTGAACTGAGAATAACTTAGTTCTGCCAATTTTCTTTCTACCTCTTTTTTTTGTATTGTAGTTTTGAGATTCTCAATCTTTGATGCTGTATACTTTTCAGATTTGCTGAGAAGTTATTATAATTGCATATTGGGGAGCTCAAATGTCTTCTTGTAATTTTTAATTTTATTATTTTATTTAAAAAAAATAATGTTGAATGCCATTTGTAAGAAATCATCATGATATTTCCATGTGATGTTTACTTCTTTACTTCCTTATGTATATGTTTACATTTAAAATTTTCAAAGACAAAAGAATGTTTTAAAAAAATTATTTCATATTTATTTTATAAATGAACACACCTCTTTATCCATTTGTGTGTATGTATGTACATATACAATGTTGAAAGAAAAATTGTTTTTAACCAATATTTATATATATACATTACATCTTAATTCTTTTTTTTAAATGCTACCTATATTTTTTTCTTTTTTTTTAAATATTTATTCTAAATTTAATTTCAAATTCCAATTCACTTGAATAAAAATTCATTTATGTCCATTTATATATTCATACATATACTGGTAAAATTTTATATTCGGTTTAAATGTACACACTCAAATCTACCCATATGTGCAGTATACATATACGTATAAAATTTTAATTTAAATAACTTTTTTTTTAAATATTTATTATTTCATAACTTTTAAACACAAAAGAAATTGGAATCCATTTATATATAGTTTATTACTTATTTTATTTGTTTTGAGATGATTCTAATATATTTTCAAATTGAATTTCAAAAGTTTAAAATATATTATTAATCTTAATTGATAAATTTAGGATATTATTTTATTATTCATAAGATATTAAATATCCACTTTCAAATCCATAGTTACCTTTTAAAATCAATGTCCAAATAAGTAAATATCATATTTAATGTGAAAAATTCAAATTGATTCTCAATTTTGTTCAAAAATTTATTTTAATTATCGATTTAAATTTAATTAAAAATCAGGATCGTTACAAAAAGACTTTGAATGGAATGGAAACCAAACTAAAACCTTCCGTCTCCCCATAAGATGTGGCCGAAGTGCCTATCCAAAGAGTGATGGTCAATCAAGCCTTTGGTCCTGTCGCCGGGTTTGGCTAAAACACTCATCCAAAGAAATGGAAAAAAATTCAATATCACTACAAGGTATGGCCAAAGCACACATCTAAAGAGTGATGGTCAATTAAGACTTTGGTCCTACCATTGGGCCTGGCTAAAATAATCATCAAGGGAGATAGACAAAAAGCCTTTGGTCCCGCCATAAGGTTTGGCAGATGCGCTCATCCAAAGAGTGATGGTCAGTTAAGTCTTTGATTCTTTGATCCATAACCTGGATTAGCCAAAATAACCTTCATTGGACGATGAATTTAAGGGGACCAATGCCATATCAATGCCTTATCAAAACACCTATGCAAGAGAAATGGATGACAAGATTTTTCTAATTCTATCATTCGACCCAATCAAAACATTTATAAGAAGGGTATGCGAGTCATATTGTGAAAAGCAAACAAACAACTCATTATGAAATAGGTACACAAATTTTCTTTATTATACAAGGGTATATTTGTAACGACCCGTATTTTTACGGATCGAAATATTGTTTAACTATATGCTTAAAATCGTTTTGTTGTTAAGTCGTTTAAAGTTTGAGTCGACCATAGTTTAAGTCGTATGGAAGATAACTCGTGTGGTCCTTAAGTCGTGGGAAGCTTAGGTCGTATGGGGCGACTTAAGGTAGGTGGCCGACTCATAGGGTTAGCGGCTTATAAGGTTTGGCCGACTCATAGGCTTAGGCGACTTAAGGTTACCGGGTTAAGGTGTTGAACGACCTATAGATGTTAGCCGACTCATAGAAGACCGACTTATAGATTCGAGCGACTCATAGGTAGTGACCGACTTAAGGGCTAACGGTTTATGGATGGCCGACTCATGGATTAACCAACCTAGGGAAACTAAGTGGGGTTAAGGAGATAACCGAATCAATTGAATCGACGACTTAAGGTTAGGTCGTAAGTCGGCTAGAGGCTAGGTCGGCCATAAGGCTAAGTCGTTAGGTCGCATATAGGGTTAAGTTGTGTGACCTTGTGTCTGTGTTGAGTCGCACATTGGTTAAATCGTGCGCATGTTAGATCGGCTTAGAGTTAGGTCGGCATGCTAATTAAGTCGTCATACGACTTAGGACTTAGGAACTGTGCGGCCTTGAGGTTGAGTCGTGAGTTGCTAGGCCGTGTGTGTTGAGTCGTATGAGTCGTGAGCTGTGTGTGTTGAGTCGTGTATGGGTTGTGCTGTGTTGAGGTGAGTCGGTAGGTCGTATGCTGGCTTGAGTTGTGAGTCGTGGACGACTCATAGGGGGGACGACTCATGGGTTAAGTCGTGACCGACTTATGGGCAAACGAGATAAGGATTCAGCCTATAAATAGAGGGCTTTGGCTCACTTTTTGGCACGGGATTTTGAAGCGACGAAGTGTTGCCATTTTGAGAGGTCGACTACAACACTTCTTCACTTCTTTTCTCCTCTCTAATCTAGTGCTAACATCCATCCAAGATTGAAGATCAAATCAAAGATCCAAGAGCCAAAGTTGAAGATCTTCATCCAACAAAGAGAGATTTCATCGCTTGAAGCGAGATTTTGCCGGATCAAGCTTGTTTCTTTGCTGTCCAGATCTGGAGTTGATTGTTTTTGAGTTGTTTAGGTGATTCGGTGAGTGGTAGTTATCTCTCACAAGGACCCAAGGGAGTATATTGGATTGGTGGCTTGTTTATGCGTTAAAGATAGTGATTTCTTGCATTTTCCTAAAGTCTGCATGTAGATCTATCATCTATGAAATTTTGACACCTATTTTGCTACATGATTACTTGTATAAGTTCATTCATCAAGTTATAGAGACATTTTCCTATGATTCATACTTGTTAGATTTGGACACTTTAATTACCAAATTGCCATTATTGTTGTAATTGCTTATTAGATCTTGTTGAATGTTTGATTGCTTGGATTAATGATTGGTTTATGATTGATTTGATTGTTTCAAATTAGCTAGTAGTTGATTTGGACAAGTTGATCGAAGATAATTCAAAAGTTAAGTGGGAAGGCTTTTGAATGGTGAAAGCTGCTTGTGGCATATGAAGTGGATGTGGAAGCTCATATGGATAGATTTGATGATGATGGACTTTGCCATGATGCGATGAGGCAAACCATGATGTTGAGATGGGACTTTGATATGATGCGATGAAGCGAAGTATGATGTGATGTAGTCTTGGCGTAATCCAGGCAGGGATCATTTCAAGCATGTTGATAACTCGAGGTATGGTTCGAGTTGGTTGATAATGGATTGCTCGAGAAGTAGCTTGGGCTAGTATGAGAATAGTCGTCGAGGAGGATGACTAAGAGGCTTGGATCTCATCGTTGTTGAAGGTTCTAGTAAACTCAAAGCAAGAGTACGTGGGGCGCCCAAACGACTACAGGTAGGTGGTCGGGACACCCAAAAGACTACAGGCAGGTGGCCGAGTACTCTGGGCAGAGTAGGTAAGTCCTAGGCACGGGTCACGATGACGTGCAGAATTTATCTAGAACCGGGGTTACCATTAGCCCTTGACAGGCGGTCATTCAACTAACGATGATATCGCGGCAATGCTAACAGTGATAGCCAGAGTCATGGATGTTTGATTGTACCATCGTTCGGCCTCAAGAGCGGTGTTTTCTAGGTGCTTATCTGATCTTGGTTTAGGCCTTGGGGGTTTGTATTTGGAAAACATCGACCATGACTTGAGTGATGATTACTTTACATAAATTGTCTTCTTTGCTATGCTTGTTTATGCTTAGTGGGTCTGGGGGCTATCACTGTAGAATGAGGTGGAGTGGGATGGTTGAGTTCCTATTCCTTTTATCCTTTATGCTCTTTTAGTATGTTTGATAGTTAATTTACTGCTCACTAAGACTGTTGTCTGACTCAAGGTTTTATGTTCTACTCTTATTACCTTGGGCTGTTCATCCATGTTGGGATGGGTAGACTAGGTAGCAGGTGACAGGTGCTGTTCTTGGCTACCAACGCTGTTGATGACGAAGACGAGCTGGAGGCTAGCATATTAGTTTTCTTACTATATGTACTGGATATTCCGCTGCTTGTATATGTTTTGAGTGTTATGTAGTGAGGCTTGATGTATTGATTGTTCAGATGTTTGTATCGAACCTTTATGAAGTCTATGTGATGATATTCTGTTATGAGCTTCACTATATACATATATTTCTCTATTGTATTTTGTCCATGCGCTGTGAGTTGCACGATAGAGTCTCTGTTTTATCTTACCCTGGCTATCGTCCATGGCTGCCTGGCACGCCTTTCAGCGCACCATTCCCTTGTCTAGTGCGAGAGTCATGGGCGGTCGTCACATTTGGTATCAGAGCTTTGGTTAATCGATTTTAGCCAACGCTCGCTGAAGTAACTACATATGAGAGACGTAATTGTAGTTTGATGGATGATTACTATATATATAATATAGTAGTTTAGAATGATTTGAACTCCTTATGTAGTTGTTTTTCAAGGTGTTCTAAATCATTCCTTTTTGTAGATATTAAGGATGAGTCGAAGTGAGAGGCAAGCTGCTAGGGAAAGCCGTGCTGCTAGGGGAGCTACTGACTATGCTGCAATGTTCGAAGCTATGATGACTTCGATCATGAGAAGGATACCAACTTCAGGACCGTCGGTAGATGTTGGAGTTCAAGTTCAAGCTCCAAGACCAGTGGATTTTGCTAAGTTGTGTAAGGACTATACTGCTCTTGGAGGAAAGGTTTTCTTGGGAACAGAATCAACCATAGAAGTTCAGAGATGGATTGATGCCTGTAGAAGGATTTTTGGTGACTTGGGAATCGAGGATGCAACTAAGAGGAAGCTTGCATCGAGACAGCTTCAGGGAAGAGCTGCTGATTGGTGGGGTTCTATCACTATTGATACTCCAGAGGAAGAGATTACTTGGGAGCAATTCCAAGTTAGATTTGAAGCTAAGTTCATCTCTACGGCTCAGAAATCTGTTCTGTTTAAGAAGTTTGTGGAGCTCAAGCAAGGTGGGAGACCAGTTCTTGAGTATGTTTCTGAGTTTGAAGCTTTGTCCAAGTATGCTCGATCGTATATTGAATCTCCCTATCAGAAGAATAAGAAGTTTGTGACAGGCTTGGACTATTATCTTGGGAGACAGTTGGTGGATCATTTGGACGATCCATTTGAGAAGCTTGTGGAGAAAGCACTCAGGCATGAGAGTTTGTTTCCTAAGGAAGGATCTGTTGATGCTGTAACCAAGGAAGGGTCTAGGCCACAGCAGGGTGGAAACAAGAAGAGGAAGCAACAGCAATAGAAGGGTAAGGATGGCCAGAAGAAGCCGAAGGGCGAAGTGACGTGCTACAACTGTCAGCAGAAGGGCCATCTCTCCAAAGATTGTAGGAATCCCAAGGTGCCGGGAAAGTGTTACAACTGTGATAAGCTAGGACATATCAAGAAGGACTGTCCAGAACCGAGGAAAGATAAGCAGATTGTTCAAGCTTATGCTTTGGGGGCTGTTCCATCATCTTCTAAAACACCTACTGCTGAAGAGAAGGGGAAGAGTGTGGTGGTTCAAGGTACTCTTTCCATTTGTGGTGTTCCAGTTAGAGTGTTGTTCGATACTGGGGCGTCACATTCGTTTGTTTTTGATGATTTGGTAGGCCGGTTGGGTTTGGAACCGGAAATTGTTGGAAGACCATTGGTTGTGACTAATCCAGTTGGGGGTTCGTCTTGTTTGTGTATGATATGCCATGGTCTAGTTGTGTCGAGTCATGATTGCTCTTTTGTTTGTGATTGCTTTGTTCTGAACTTTGCGGGGTTCGGAATAATTTTGGGTATGGACTGGCTTAGGAAGTATGCGGCAAAGGTTGATTGTGAGAATCTGGAGGTGACAATCCGGAATGTGGAAGGGCGAAAGGTTGTGATACGATGTAAGCATGAAGAAGGCGTCTTCATGGGCTTCATGTATTCGCTGGTTGTTCCACGGGATGGACTGTCACTGTCATCGATGCCAGTTGTGAATGGATTTGAGGACGTCTTTGACGAGGTCAAAGGGTTACCGCCGCATAGGGAGATCGAGTTTCGTATCGATCTAGTTGAGGGAGCCAGACCAGTTGTGATGCCTCTTAGACGGATGGTGCCTAGAGAACAACAAGAGCTGAAGGTGCAGGTTGATGACCTTTTTCGAAAAGGATTCATTCGGCGTAGTGTGTCCGAATGGGGTGCACCAGTTGTGTTCGCAACCAAAGCAGATGGATCGTTAAGGTTGTGTGTGGATTATCGTGAACTGAATAAGGTGACTAAGAAGAACAATTATCCATTGCCGAGAATAGATGACTTGTTTGATCAGCTTCACTAGGCTAAGGTGTTTTCTCAGATGGATTTGGCAACGGGATTTCACCAGTTGAGAGTGGCTAAGGATAGTGTGCCGAAGACTGCTTTTAGGACACCATCCGGTTTTTATGAGTGGCTGGTAATGCCATTTGGATTGACTAATGCACCAGCATATTTTGTGGATCTTATGAATAGGGTGTTCAGAGATCAGTTGAACAAGTTCGTACTTGTGTTCGTGGACGATATTTTGGTTTACTCCAGAAATGAAGAAGAGCACAAGACACACTTGCGTATTGTTTTAGAAATCTTGCGGAAACATCAGCTGAAGGCTAAGTTTTCGAAGTGTCACTTCTGGAAGAGTGAAGTGAGGTTCTTAGGTCATGTTATCTCTGGAAATGGAATAGCGGTTGATCCCGCTAAGGTGGCAGCGATCCAGGATTGGGTTAGACCTAAGAATGCATCTGATGTGAGAAGTTTTCTTGGATTAGTAGGATATTATCGTCGATTTATCAAAGACTTTTCCAAGATAGTTGCACCGTTGACAGGATTGACGAAAAAGAACCAAGTGTTCAGATGGGATGCTAAGTGTGAGCAAGCTTTCGTAATCCTGAAAGAGCGACTGACAAGTGCTCCTGTTTTGACTATTCCAAGCGGGAATGATGAGATGGTGGTTTACACCGATGCATGTGGTACTGGACTTGGAGCAGTACTGATGCAAAAGGATAAAGTTGTTGCGTATGCAAGTCGACAACTGAAGCTGCATGAAAGGAATTATCCGACTCATGATTTGGAGTTAGCGGCGATTGTTTTTGCTCTGAAAATGTGGAGACATTATCTATTGGGAGTTCGATTCGAGTTGTTTACGGATCATAAGTCGTTGAAGTATCTGTTCTCCCAAAAGGATTTGAATCTTTGGCAGCAAAGGTGGCTAGAGTTTTTGGCATCATATGATTTTGATATAGCCTATACTCCGGGAAAAGGTAACGCAGTGGCCGATGCGTTAAGTCGAAGACATGCAAGATTGGGAGCCATGTTTTCGGAATGGAAGAGTCTCGAGTATTTGGCTGGGTTTGACTTCAGGTCTAGATGTGAATTGGAACCTGAGATGTTGGCAAACTTATCGATAAGACCTACTCTTGTAGAAAGGATTGGCGAGAGCCAAAAGCGAGACGATAAGCTTGTCAAGATTATCCGTGATTTGGAATCTGGATTGAATCCAGAAAAGGATAAAGGATTTTAAGTCGATCGAGAGGGTTGGCTTCGGAAACAAGGACGACTAGTTGTTCCCGATATAGATGGATTGAGAGATGAAGTTCTTAGGGAAAGTCATCACTCGAAGTTGACGATTCATCCAGGTGGAAATAAGATGTATCGGGATATGAAGAGAACCTATTACTGGGAAGGTATGAAGAAGGATGTTGGAAATTTTATTTCCAAGTGTATGAACTGCCAGTTGGTAAAAGCCGAGAAGAAAAAGCCCAGTGGATTGCTTCAGCCATTAGAGGTTCCTACATGGAAGTGGGAGCAGATATCGATGGATTTTATCGATGGTCTACCTAGAACCAGGGCAGGGAATGAAGGGATTTGGGTCATTGTAGATCGTTTGACTAAGAGTGCAAGATTCATTCCTGTTCGGTCAACTAGGACTGCATCGAAATTGGCTGAGTTGTATGTTAAGTGGATAGTTCGATTCCATGGTATTCCAAAGAGTATAGTGAGCGATCGAGACCCATTGTTCACTAGTGGATTTGGGAAGAGCTTCCAAGAAGTTTTGGGAACTGAGTTGTGTTTGAGTACAGCTTACCATCCCCAAACAGATGGTCAGACTGAGAGGGTCAACCGAGTTTTGGAAGATCTCCTTAGAGCATGTGTTTTAGATTTCGGAGGATCATGGGAAGATCACCTTCATTTGGTGGAATTTGCATATAATAACAGTTATCATACAAGTATTGGTATGCACCATATGAGGCACTGTATGGAAGACCGTGTAACTCTCCGACATGTTGGTTGGAAACTGGAGAAAAGTTGATACTTGGGCTAGAGATGATTCGACAGACTACGGATTGTGTAGAGGTCATTCGGCAACGAATGAAGGCAGCCCAAGACCGTCAGAAAAGTTATGTCGATAATCGTCGTAAGGATTTGGAATTCGACGTAGGCGATATGGTTTTTGTGAAGATTTCTCCACTGAAGAATGTTATTAGATTCGGGAACAAAGGGAAATTGACTCCGAGATTTGTTGGACCATTCCCGATTATCGAGCGAATTAGAAAGCTCGCTTATAGATTGGAGTTACCGGAAAAGATGGCGGGTGTGCACAATGTTTTTCATGTATCTTATCTACGGAAGTATGTGCATGACTCGAATACGGTGGTTTCTGCTGATAGCTGTGAAGATTTGGAAGTTGATCCAGTTGTTACGAGACCTCGTAAGCCGCTTCGTGTTGTTGAAACCGACACGAAACAGCTTAGGAGGAAGACAATTACGTTGCTCATGGTACAATGGAGTGATGATGTTAACGACTGTACGTGGGAGGAGGAAGAGAGGATGAAGGCAGCTCATCCTGAACTCTTTAAGGTATGGTCCTAAGGTGTCGTGACATCTCACGAATTTGTAGCTTGTTCTAAGTCTTAGAATTCTACATGCTAGGCTAGTAATTGGATGCATAGTTTGTTGATTGCTATGGATGATAGGCATGCGGAATAACTTTGGATGCTCTTGTTTGTTTGGAATTTCGGGGGCGAAATTCCTAAGGGGGAGATAATGTAACGACCCGTATTTTTACGGATCGAAACATTGTTTAACTATATGCTTAAAATCGTTTTGTTGTTAAGTCGTTTAAAGTTTGAGTCGACCATAGTTTAAGTCGTATGGAAGCTAACTCGTGTGGTCCTTAAGTCGTGGGAAGCTTAGGTCGTATGGGGCGACTTAAGGTAGGTGGCCGACTCATAGGGTTAGCGGCTTATAAGGTTTGGCCGACTCATAGGCTTAGGCGACTTAAGGTTACCGGGTTAAGGTGTTGAACGACCTATAGATGTTAGCCGACTCATAGAAGACCGACCTATAGATTCGAGCGACTCATAGGTGGTGACCGACTTAAGGGCTAACGGTTTATGGATGGCCGACTCATGGATTAACCGACCTAGGGAAACTAAGTGGGGTTAAGGAGATAACCGAATCAATTGAATCGGCGACTTAAGGTTAGGTCGTAAGTTGGCTAGGGGCTAGGTCGGCCATAAGGCTAAGTCGTTAGGTCGCATATAGGGTTAAGTTGTGTGACCTTGTGTCTGTGTTGAGTCGCACATTGGTCAAGTCGTGCGCATGTTAGATCGGCTAAGAGTTAGGTCGGCATGCTAGTTAAGTCGTCATACGACTTAGGACTTAGGAACTGTGCGGCCTTGAGGTTGAGTCGTGAGTTGCTAGGCCATGTGTGTTGAGTCGTATGAGTCGTGAGCTGTGTGTGTTGAGTCGTGTATGGGTTGTGTTGTGTTGAGGTGAGTCGGTAGGTCGTATGCTGGCTTGAGTTGTGAGTCGTGGACGACTCATAGGGGGGACGACTCATGGGTTAAGTCGTGACCGATTTATGGGCAAACGAGATAAGGATTCAGCCTATAAATAGAGGGCTTTGGCTCACTTTTTGGCACGGGATTTTGAAGCGACGAAGTGCTGCCAATTTGAGAGCTCGACTACAACACTTCTTCACTTCTTTTCTCCTCTCTAATCTAGTGCTAACATCCATCCAAGATTGAAGATCAAATCAAAGATCCAAGAGCCAAAGTTGAAGATCTTCATCCAACAAAGAGAGATTTCATCGCTTGAAGCGAGATTTTGCCGGATCAAGCTTGTTTCTTTGCTGTCCAGATCTGGAGTTGATTGTTTTTGAGTTGTTTAGGTGATTCGGTGAGTGGTAGTTATCTCTCACATGGACCCAAGGGAGTATATTGGATTGGTGGCTTGTTTATGCGTTAAAGATAGTGATTTCTTGCATTTTCCTAAAGTCTGCATGTAGATCTATCATCTATGAAGTTTTGACACCTATTTTGCTACATGATTATTTGTATAAGTTCATTCATCAAGTTATAGAGACATTTGCCTATGATTCATACTTGTTAGATTTGGACACTTTAATTACCAAATTGCCATTATTATTGTAATTGCTTATTAGATCTTGTTGAATGTTTGATTGCTTGGATTAATGATTGGTTTGTGATTGATTTGATTGTTTCAAATTAGCTAGTAGTTGATTTGGACAAGTTGATCGAAGATAATTCAAAAGTTAAGTGGGAAGACTTTTGAATGGTGAAAGCTGCTTGTGGCATATGAAGTGGATGTGGAAGCTCATATGGATAGATTTGATGATGATGGACTTTGCCATGATGCGATGAGGCAAACCATGATGTTGAGATGGGACTTTGCTATGATGCGATGAAGCAAAGTATGATGTGATGTAGTCTTGGCGTAATCCAGGCAGGGATCATTCCAAGCATGTTGATAACTCGAGGGATGGTTCGAGTTGGTTGATAATAGATTGCTCGGGAAGTAGCTTGGGCTAGTATGAGAATAGTCGTCGAGGAGGATGACTAGGAGGCTTGGGTCTCATCGTTGTTGAAGGTTCTAGTAAACTCAAAGCAAGAGTACGTGGGGTGCCCAAACGACTACAGGTAGGTGGTCGGGACACCCAAAATACTACAGGCAGGTGGTCGAGTACTCTGGGCAGAGTAGGTAAATCCTAGGCACGGGTCACGATGACGTGCAGAATTTATCTAAAACCGGGGTTACCATTAGCCCTTGACAGGCAGTCATTCAACTAACGATGATATCGAGGCAATGCTAACAGTGATAGCCAGAGTCATGGATGTTTGATTGTACCATCATTTGGCCTCAAGAGCGGTGTTTTCTAGGTGCTTATCTGATCTTGGTTTAGGCCTTGGGGGTTTGTATTTGGAAAACATCGACCTTGACTTGAGTGATAATTACTTTACTTAAATTGTATGCTTTTCTGTGCTTGTTCATGCTTAGTGGGTCTGGGGGCTATCACTGTAGAATGAGGTGGAGTGGGATGGTTGAGTTCCTATTCCTTTTATCCTTTATGCTAGGTATGTTTGATAGTTAATTTACTGCTCACTAAGACTGTTGTCTGACTCAAGGTTTTATGTTCTACTCTTATTACCTTGGGCTGTTCATCCATGTTGGGATGGGCAGACTAGGTAGCAGGTGACAGGTGCTGTTCTTGGCTACCAACGCTGTTGATGACGAAGACGAGCTGGAGGCTAGCATATTAGTTTTCTTACAATATGTACTGGATATTCCACTGCTTGTATATGTTTTGAGTGTTATGTAGTGAGGCTTGATGTATTGATTGTTCAGATGTTTGTATCAAACCTTTATGAAGTCTATGTGATGATATTCTGTTATGAGCTTCACTATATACATATATTTCTCTATTGTATTTTGTCCATGCGCTGTGAGTTGCACGATAGAGTCTCTGTTTTATCTTACCCTGGCTATCGTCCATGGCTGCCTGACACGCCTTTCAGCGCACCATTCCCTTGTCTAGTGCGAGAGTCATGCGCGGTCGTCACAATATTACAAAAATAATTTTTCTACAATAAGGTTAACTTTCACAAATTTCATGGCTCAAGAGGGTAAGGATGTGGGTGATATTGATGAACAATCTCTTTTCCTTTCCTTTTGAGTTCTAAAACACAATGATAGGATTGTATGGACAAACCCACAATCTTATACAAAATAGAAGGAACCCTAATTTCCATAGGAACATCAGTGCATTCATACCAAGAGAAATGATAATACCTCTGATAACTAGAAGTAACAACCTTCCTTAATCGGCAATCTCTTTCCAAGCCTAAAATTAAGAAGTTAATTTTTAAATCAAAAGCAACTAGGGCTTCAACTAAATAATCGAATAGTGAATCAAGCTGAGATGCCTTGGTGGATTAAAATTACTTTAATTCTAAATGGCCTTTAAGCTCTATTACATCTTACATTAAAGTTTCCAGTATAAAAGGGCGATCAATGATACGTTGAATCGCCACAAGGGGTATTTCTATAATTCCTTCTCCTACTTTAAGAGAATCTATAGAGTTGATCTGAGCTAGTAGTGCCTTGTGATAAGTTCTTTTGGCATTTCTTAGTTGGGAAACTTGATGAGACAAGCCACTTTTGGTGGTCTCGAGTGTTTGGATCTTTAATGAAAGTTCATTTGTTACATTCCGAAGTCTCAACCTTAAGTCTAAGATATAAAAGCGCCTCAATAAACTTTGTTATTGCTGTATTCCTTTATCTTTTGTTACAATCAAACTTGAAGGAAATACTTAGCTAGACAAAGTCATATTTTTTTTTTTGGTAATGAAGGAGTTGGAGCAATCACACTACTACTACATGTTGAATGACCTCGAGATGAAGAGGAAATCTGTAAATGATCCTTTTGGGTGACTTTTCAATGTTGGAGTGGGGAGTCCTTATTTATATTCAGTTAAGATAGGCTTGTATGACTGGCATTCGTTTCTTGAATTTAATAAGTCTATCCCCAAATCATGAATACATCGATTAACCTATGTAATTTTTGCGTCATATTCTAGCTGTTATTAAGAATCAAAGCATGAATTAAGCTTTCCAGTTAAATCCAAAATTTCATATCTTTTGTAGAAAATTTCTTTTAACATCATCAGCCATTTCTTGAGGAGCCCTTAAGATAAACTTTAATTAAGTATAATTCTTATACCACTTGTTAGCTTCAATATTATTGATGGTTGCTGAAATAAAAGAAAATGAGCAGAATGATTCTCTATGGTCGTCACTAATTTAGATATAATATTCTCAAGACATTGTGTAAGGTTGGGATCATCAATAGCTAAAGACATTTCCTATTCCTAAATTAATAAATAAGCAATAACAATCTTTAGAACATGAAATATTATTTATAATTTAGAGAAGAACTTAAGTCATACATTTGCGTAGAAATACCGATAATAAAAAATTACATGCTCATTACAATTTTGCTAATTCTTTGAAAAAGATATGACATCTCAAGTTCTTTGAAAGGACGAAAAAGTAATGGGAAATGTAGTAAAAAAGAAGAAGCTCCGACACTATAGGGAGTATTAACTAAAGAAAATCCTCGATAATACCATTATTTTGGGGAGGCTAAGTTCATAGCATATACATTTCACATAGTTGGTTCGAATCTTATAAAACTACTACTCTCTTTGTTCTCCCAAGAAACTAAAGTCCAAGTTAGGAAATTGAGTGTACGTGTAATGAAGTCGCAAAGGAGACGGTATTTCGACAGACGAGAGTTGTTAAATAATGTGGAATTTTCCTCAAAAAACATTATTAATCCGACCAATTTATTTAGTGTATCTATAAAGACATGGGATAAAAAAGAGATAGAAGCAAAATTCAAAAACCTACACATCGATAATATGACAAAGTCAATAGCCAAAACATAGGTTTTACATGAATATGCTATTATAACATCAACTTAAATACAGAGTTAAAACTATACAATAATGTCATAAAGATTCGTAAAGAATGGACTCTTTATAATAATAACTAATGAATCTACCATTGTTGAACATAATCGTTTTTGGAGGAAGGGAGCTAATAGTTAAAAGAGCAGTAGAGACTAGGCAAATTCCAACAGTCTCCTAGTTATAGATTTGAACCATGCTCTTCCAAGTACCACTTATGAAGACATAATTAGGCCTTCACATTCATCACCTAGGAGTGAAAATCGGTCATGGGAAACCTGAAATAAACTAGATAAAAGAACTCCATTAGTTTGGACTTGTCTTTGAATAACATCCTAAATTGGTAGTAAGCTCTTCATTCTCCTTACAAAAGTTGGACTGAAGAAAGCAGGAATTTTGTAAGAGAGGGCTGGCCCATTTATTCCTAAGATTCTCAAAATACTTGAGGCATTTTAAAAGTCTCATAAATCTATTATTTGACTCTTTTAAGTCCTTACATAACCTTTCTCCTTCTCTATTGAGCCTCAAGATCCCATCTCTCTTTTTATCTAATAACATCTCAACATAATTCCTATTTCTCCTTCTATGTTGTATGTCAAGTAATATTGAGATTATCATCTATAAAATATGAAAAATAGAAAAGAAAATTCGGAGAAAAATTACCCATTAAGGGGCCATCAAAGCACTAGCTTGAAAGATTGAACATTTCCCATCCGAAAAAACGATTGGTCGAGCTTACTTTGGCTGTGAATGGTTAAACCACCAGAAGGATTCTTTAAGGGAAATGGACCACCAACTACGCGATCAGAACGAGGAAGGAAAAGCCAACATTGTGACTTGGATCCTAGGGATTCCAATCCACCCTGGCCTAAGCTACCACATCTATCCTTCTTTGGTAAGCCTTCATGAATGTGATCCCCAACGTCATCATTCCTACCATCATTGTCATTGTCTTTATACTTGCTTTCCTTATCACTTTTTTATTCGTCAATGTCTGACGGAGGGTCATCAAAGATTAGGAACTTAATAGGATCGAGAGGGTCATCATCCCAAAATTCTAAAAGATCCCTAGGGATATGATCAAGGAAGATATTAAACTTTCTTTTGTGGTTTAACCCGGTGAAATTAAAGGGAAGTCCATATCTAAACATCAGTCGAGATTATTTTTTAAGTAGTAAATAGGGCGGCTTTAGAATTCCAATCATTCTAATGGGGAAGAGCTTCATTTAAAAAGGATTTCGTCTTGGATTTAATGTAACAATCTACAACTCCTGACACACCGATCCAAAGACCATAATGGCTTTTGAACTCACGTCGTGTTAAAAAGTACTTGTTGGGTTTTAATCTTTACACGATACATGGCCAACTATAAATTTATAACATTCTATATTTTCAGATCTAACGGTAGAAGAATATAAAATATAACTACTAAAAATAACCAAATCAATTAATATTCTCAACATAAACTTGGTCCATACAACAATGTCTCTAAATGAAAAATACGTAAGTGTTTGCACAAAAAATGGACAAACACCTCCAAGTCGTGTTATTTAGTTGATTATATGTAATTTTCAATGATTTTAGATGAGTATGTAAATATGAGAAAAGTAGGGGCTGAAATGTAAAAGACACACAGATTTATAGTGGTTCGGCCAGAATGTGCCTACGTCCACTTTATATGTTATTATCTTCTTTCTTTCAGGTTACAAGTACAATGCGTTGTATACAAGTGTATGAAAGTAGTTTGAAAGTTCCTTCCTTGCTTGAGCTCTCAAACTTGTCTGCCATTGTTGTACCCCTGCCCCTCTATTTATAGAATGAGGTAGGGGGCAGGGGTCTTGGAAGTATATAACTGCTGGCGGGCCCGGGCTGAAGCGATCTGGACTGGCAACTATGTGGTTCGGCGAGGCTCATTCGGTGTTGCGTGGATATGGAGGCTTGGACCGGTGTTGGGTAGTTCGGCATGTAGGTGTTGTGGTGGTTCGGTAGTATGGTTGGTCCGGTGGCGATTGTGGTTCGGCAGTAGCGAGGTGTGGTGGTTCGGTAGTATGGTTGGTCCGGTGGCGATTGTGGTTCGGCAGTAGCGAGGTGTGGGCTTTGGACCGGCAAGGGTCTTGTCCGGTGGTTTGGTGGTATAAAGGACGCCGAATGAGGTGGAGCCGAACGAGGTGGGGACCGAATGTGATGGAGCCGAATGAAGTGGAGCCGAATGAGTTGGAGCCGAATGTGGTGGAGCCGAATGAGGTGATGGTTGAACGTTGGATGGACATCTAGGTTAGTATTGAGCTTCTTGGCTGTCGAACGAAGTGGAGGCTGCAAGCCCGGGTGACATTGTGACTTCCTGGTCCCTAGATCTTCTGGGTGAGAATTCGCCCAACATTTGCCCCCCAAAGTGGGGCACGTGCTTGCATGTGTCGCGCTTTGTTTTTCTTGTGGCGGGGAGATTGGCTTTGTAATGCCGGTGATCGGACGTTCGTATTCCGTTAATGTCCTGCAAAGAAATTTACAGTTTTAGCGTGATTTCGAATAACGACCGTTCATGATCGAAATATTCGAGTTGAAGTGAACTGTGCCATTAAGGACGATAGAGTGAGCCCCGAAGGGGCTTGGCATCGTCGATGCCCGGTTTATGTTTGTGAAGATGGTTTATTGCCAGCTCAGAGCATGCCTAGGGATCGTTCGCAACCCCGTACATGTGTAAGTAGCTTAGCCATTTCATAATAATTATCAAATATCCATATGACCGATGGGCTTAAGAATGCGTGTCAAAGTGTAAATTCCCACGATGGTAGGGTTAACAACCATTCAGAGCGTGCCTAGGGACCATTCGAGGTCGCGTACACGTGTAAACGATTTAATCCACGTCGGTGAGGATTTTACGACTTATTCATCGTTATCTTAATCTTATTTTATTAGTTAGTTCTGGGGTTCGGTACTTATCTGAGGGAGGCGCTTTGCACGCCACTAGTTCCTGGTCTTGATCGGTAGAGAGAGAATTTCATTCGGTTTTTGGTTGGTCCGGCTATTCACATTCGGCTTCTGGTGGTCCGGTATTATTGGTCCGGTTGGGCGAGTCGTTTGGTTCGGTGGTTGTGAGTTCGCCTATATATAGAGGCCGTACCCCCCTTGTTTTTCTTCACCGAACCAGCAAGCGCCGAATCAATCTATTGCCGAACCAAGTGTTTTGCCGAACCAACCTTATACCGGACCAGGTATACACTTATTGCCGAATACACACGTACGTCTTCGTTTCTCCGAATGAGATTACGGCCTTGGGGCCGAATGCCTTGTGTACCGAATGCCCTTAATACAGTACCACCGAATGAACATGATGACCGAATGAGATGGAAAACCGAATGTACATGATGACCGAATGAACTTGATGACCGAATGAGATGGAAACCGAATGAACACGATGACCGAATGAACTTGATGACCGAATGAGATGGAAACCGAATGAACACGATGACCGAATGAACTTGATGACCGAATGAACATGATGACCTTGAAAACTTTAGTTTGCGAATGAAATCCCACACTTGCACGCACTTGTTTGTTTACTTTTCTATGTTCCCTGTTCTAATGCCTTGCTTTCCTTGTGTTGCAGAAAATGTCTCGCAAAGCGGAAACACGATCGGATAGAAAGAAGTCTAGAGGCACAGGAGAGCCTTCTTCTTCCTTGCCCCCAGTCCAACCAGGATCCGGGCAACACCGACCTATTCCGAGGTCTCTAGTGGACGGATATGGTCCACAGGAACTTTTGGTCTCTCCCCCGGATTGCTTTCCTAGCTCCCTAAAGGAGGAGCAACTTGACGTCATATCCCGTTCCTTCGGGATAGATAGGGCTCTTATGCTGCTGCCGGGAGATGGAGTGATGCCATATAATCCTCCCGAGGGCTACTTCGCTTTTAGCAGGTACCATTGCATGTGCGGCGCTATCCCCCCTATCAACGCTTGGATAGTAAGCTTCACCACATATTTGAAGGTGGCTCCCTTCCAGCTTCAGCCTAACTCATATGCTATCCTGGTGAGCCTCTTTGTCATCTTCCAGAGGAGGTACGGGCGTCCTCCTTCTAACCGGGAAATCCGATACTTGTACAACCTGAGAGGCTATAAGAAGGGGTCTCCGTATATTAGTCTGGAGGCGGCCGTACCCTTCAAACCAGTTCTGGACTTATATTCCAAGTTTACCATGTTCAAGAAAGAGTGGTTCTTCATCAAGGACGATGCTGTTTCTTTCCGCCTTTTCACTTCTGGCTGTAAGATGGATTTCATTTATATTTTCCATGTTTTGACTGTAGTGTTTTTTCTGACATGCTTCTATTTCTGGCTAGCGACAGGTGGTATTGCACTTGTGGAGGATGATTCCTTGGTGTGAATGGCTGCTGAACTAAAGGCTATTCCGGCACGGGACCGGTCGGCCTCCTTCTTGATCAGGAACGCAACCCTCTTGGAGTATAATTTGATCTTACCGCACCAGTCCGTGGTTAAGCAAAGAGACACGGCTGAGGAGAAGGCTGCTAAAGCTAAGGAGGGGGATAAGGTAAAGAGCGGTAAGAGGGAGCCTTTCGCAGAGCGTCCCGTGGTCGGGGGGAAGAAACTGAGGAAGTCCGATGGCCCTTCTCCAAGTACTTGCCCGATTGTCCCGGAGGAGGAAGGTGTAGAAGAGGAGGAAGGAGGCGAAGTTGGAGAAGGGTCGGAGGGTGGAGGAGATGGCGACGGTCAAGGTGGTAGTGGTGTTGCTGCTCTAACCTCTGAACAAGACCTCGAACTGGATGAGGCTCTCCGTCGGGCCTTCGGGGAGTCGGAGGGAGAGTCGGAAACGGAGAAGGGAACGGAGAAGGCAAAGGAAACCGGCAAAGCTGTGGCTGGCACTGACCCATCCTCTAAGGGTTCCTCAGCTAGGGTGATTCCGGCGATGCAAGGTGAACTTTTGTCTTCTGCCGATTCTATTTTCGATAAGGACTTAGAAATTTTTTACGGTTCACTTCCGTCCTGGAATGAGATCCAGGACTTATTGCAGTATCCCACTCCTCCGCCGGGTTTGTATAATAGATGTGTCTCCTCACTTTTCTTTCTTTTTAACTTAGCACATTTTTTGAATTGCGGATTATTGTATGTTCGTAACACTTGTTCTTTATTCCAGGGGCAGGCCAGGCGGGTAAAACGTCGGATGTTCGACACCGCCTTGAACAATTTAAGTCGAGGAGAGCTTCCGCGAAACCTTCTACTGATCGCACTGGGGACGTAGTCAAGTACCACCCTCTTCTTGGGGTCATCGAAGAGGGCATTCAGAAAAGGAAGCGGAGCCGTTCCTTATTTGAGTCTTCTTCTGCTTCGCAGCTTCCTACTCTGCCTCCCCCTACTCAGCCTCCTCGTGATACTACGGAGGAGAGCACGGAGCCCTGCCCCCCTCCTCCTCCTTCCAAGAGTTCTACTGTCATTCATATAAGGCGTCCCGATGTGCCTCGCCCCGTGCCTCGTGACCCTTTTGCCGGCCATCCTGATTTAGACCCAAGTTTTCGGGACATTTCATTCGATGAGACCACGGGCGAGCACCTACTTCCCCGCAACCCCATGGTAAGAGTGCTGGACGAGGCCAAATCTTTAGATCTTGATTTACTTACTACACGGGTAGTCACCATGGGGGATGAGGCCAAGGCTAATATCGACCGGGTGGCCGCAGAGACCAAGAAGTTAATGGAGCATCATGCTAAGTTGGTCAAGGCCGGGGAAGAGATCGGGAGTGCTAACATTCGGTTGAGGTTAAAGGTTGCCGATCAGGCCAAGCAACTCGCCGACCAAGCCATCCAGATTTCCCAGCATGAGGAAGCCTCCAAGCGTCTGAAAGAGACCATGGAGAAGGCCAGTAGGGCGGAATTACGGAAGATGGAGGTCGCTTGCAGGGAACGGATCAACATAGTTATCGCAACGGTGGATGAGGTTCGAAATGCGGATCTCGAGCGGGTAGAGGAGTTGTCAGGGAGGCTCGAGGCTGCGGAGATGGCTCAGGCCGAGTTGAAGGAGGAGATGGAGGAGATGAGGAGGTCCCTCAAGTTGAAGGAAGAGGAAATGAGGAGGTCACTCCAGGCTGACTGCTTGAGATACCAATCAGAGAGGGACGTCGCCATCACCAAGTTGCAAGCTTCCGAGGCCCGGGTGAGGGAGTTTGAGGAAAACGAGGGGATGATGGATGAGATGTTGCAGGATATGTACTTCCACACTTGGAAGGAGGGCGGCTTGTCTTGGATGGACGATTACCCTCGGGTCATGGCCAAGGTGTATCTCCAGGCTTTAGAGGAGGCCAGGGTGAATGCGGGTAAGGAAGGCGGAGAGGCTTTCAACTTGAGTGCGGTTACTTCTCAGTTCTCAAAGGAGGAGCAAGCGGCGGTGAAGGAGGGGATGCGGCTACTCGCTGCAGAGGAAGCGGGCGTGCAGTTGGATGATGAGGATCAAGCGGCGGATGCTGGTGAGTTATTCTTTTCCCTTTCTTTTCTTTTCGTGTTTTCATAACTTGATCGTTCGTTTAATGAATTCCTCTTCTGATCTGGACAAGTGGGACTTCAGATCCACATGCTGGGGGCTCCGATCCTGCGGCTAAGTAGGCTGGGGGAGTTGGTGATGGAGTGTGGATGCATCTGCCATCTTTTTGTTTCTTTTTTATCACTGTTCATGTTAGTCTTTGATATGCAACTGTAATAAAATTATTTGCAAAGAATAACTTCGTGTGATCTTATAATATAAGCTGATTTTGTCATGTTTAAATGTTGTTGCTATCTTTATGTGCTGTGTGAGATGTATAATTATGTATATGCCTGTGATTCCACTTGTGTTTGATGTTAAGTTTTTGCTTGAAATATAATTTCACGTTTTGCAATGTCAGTGTATGAATAAGTTATAGTTACGCATTTATGTACAAGAGAAGAGAGTACCGCCCTTTATGTTTTATTCGCAGGCGGTAGCTTTGAGTGTCTTGTGTAACTGTTCACGGGTATAGCCGAGCGCCCTGCTACCCAGCACGCAGGCTTAGAGCCTCATGAGTGAATGCTTCCTATTTGGTTTCCTGTACTTTAGAGTTTGTTATACAGGATAGGAGAAAAATATTTAAATGAAATGGAAATATAGTAAAAGTAAAACTTCCAGTCACGGAAGGCCGTCGATGTGCTTAAGTTCGTGGCAAACGGGTTTTGTAGTCACTTTTCCTAGCTGTGGGTCTTGGAGACATTTGTCACCCATCTTACGCCTCCGCGGGGAGTTTTCTTTTTTACCACAGCCGCACTTAAGACACATCGGAGCCGAGATCGCGCACGGTAACTACCCGAACCATTATGGTCCGTAATCGTGGGTATTATTCGATTTACCGTGGCCGGCTAGCGTGGGTACCGTTGGCCGTGAACTACCCCTGGCTGGCCACACCTTATGTTGGGGCTTAAAGTAGGTTCACAGTTACCGACGAGCCGAACGCCGTAATGAGCTGCCATCGGTTATAGTCGGCCTTTATGATGACTTATAATCGGCTCATTACAGTTGGCTTTGAGGGCAGGCGCGCAATGAGTTAACCCGCAGCAGAGGGATGCTGGGGCAAAAGAGTCTCATTGGCGAGTGCATAGAATCGTAGCGTACCTGTTAGGCCTAGTCCAGATGAGGCCGCGGTGCGTCTTGAGTGGAGATGCCATAGAATTTTGTTCAACAGAAAGGGATAACGCTTAACAAGTAGCCAAGACATAAAGGAACAAGTTAAAAAGAGACAAGATTTTTTAAAGTGGTTCGGCACGAAAATGCCTACGTCCACTGATTCTCTTTGTTAATTCACTTCATATGGGCGGTACAAGTTAAGAAAAGTATCGACGGAGGTGTCGGATGTTCCATGCCCTCTGGAACACCTCTCCGTCCACTGTTGACAAAATGTAAGCTCCATTGTGGAGGTCTTTGTGAATTACATATGGTCCGTCCCAGATGGGGTCCAGTGCCCCGGGGCGCGGAAAGATTCGCCTGAGGACAAGATCTCCTTCTTTTAAGCTGCGATGCTTGACTTTGGAATTGTATAGTGCTGCCACTTTTTGTTTGTGAGCTGCTGCTTTGAGTGCTGCATCGTTTCTCCTTTCCTCAATCAGATCCAAAGACATGAGGAGGAGTTCTTCGTTTTCTTCTGGGTTGTAGTGGATCCTACGGTGGGAAGGCACAATAGTCTCAACTGGGAGCATTGCCTCCGATCCATATGCCAAAGAGAAAGGAGTATGTCCCGTTGATGTTCTGAAAGATGTGCGGTATGCCCATAGTGCCGTAGGAAGTTCGTCCACCCAAGCGCCTTTTGACTTTTCAAGTTTCTTCTTGATTAGGGTTTTGAGAATTTTGTTGACAGCTTCAACTTGTCCGTTTGCCTGAGGGTAAGCTACTGATGAGAAGCTTTTATGAATTCCATGCTCTTGGCACCAGTCGGCAAATTCTTCGCTGTCAAATTGGAGTCCGTTGTCTGATACGATCTTGAGGGGGACTCCATACCTGCACAGAATGTTTTTGATCAAGAAGTTGATAACTTTTGCTGAAGATATTTTATTTAAAGGTTCCGCTTCCACCCATTTGGTGAAATAATCGACTGCCACTATAGCATATTTGGCTCCGCCTCGGCCCGTTGGCAGTTCGCCAATTAAGTCAATTCCCCATACAGCAAAGGGCCCAGGGCTGGTCATTTGAGTAATTTCGTTTGTGGGTAGTCGAGGGATCTTGGCGAACTTCTGACATCTGTCGCATTTCTTAACGAAGTCTAGGGCATCTTTGTTTAGTGTGGGCCAGTAATATCCATATCGGAGTATCTTTCTTGCCAAAGTCTGTCCTCCAGTGTGATCTCCTCATCCTCCCTGATGGATGTTTGTTAATATCTCCTTGGCTTCCCTTCCGGCGACGCATCTTAATAGGGGGCTAGAGAAGCCACGCCGGTAGAGGATGCCTTCTTGTATTGTGTAGTGGGGAACTTTCCTCAAGATCTTCTTGGCTTCGTCACGCCTGTCGGGTAGTATGCCATCTTGCAAATATTTCCGGATAGGAGTCATCCAGGTTCCTTCTTCGATTGCAGTTATCAGATTCGCTTGTTCGAAACTCGGGGCTAGCTGCCTTGAGATTGCTAGTGCTCCGGGAATGGTGCTGTCCTTCATACTAGCTTGCTTTGCAAGTTCATCTGCCTCTTGGTTTTCTTCTCGAGGAATGTGTTTGATTAGATAATGGTCCAATCGATCGAGCAGCAGTCTGGTTTTCTTTAGGTATGCTGTGAGCCGTTCTCCTCGAGTCTGGAATTCTCCTAGTACCTGCCCCCGAGCCTTGTTCGTTCGATGCTCCGTCTACAAAGAGGTTCCACTTGATGTTTTTTGCCACTTCGGATTGTTCCTTGCCTTCGTTGGTAGTGAATTCGGCAATGAAATCAGCCATGGCTTGTCCTTTGATAGCGGTGCGGGGATGGTAGGTGATATCATACTGACTTAGTTCGATGCACCATTTGAGGAGTCGCCCAGAAGTGTCAGGACGATGGAGCACTTGTCTTAGTGGTTGATCGGTTAGAACCCTGATGGAGTGAGACTGGAAGTAGTGTCGCAGTTTCCGTGACGCGATCAATAA
The DNA here is from genome assembly GCA_030765085.1 of Allium cepa. NCBI lineage: Eukaryota > Viridiplantae > Streptophyta > Magnoliopsida > Asparagales > Amaryllidaceae > Allium > Allium cepa. The sequence continues at coordinate 498,083,185 of CM060929.1, forward strand.
ACAATATGCTAACTTCTCAAGTTTAGGGTATCTGGCTTCTGCCCCCGTAAATCTCTTGCTTACAAAGTAAACCGGGCGTTGTGTGCGGTCTTCTTCTCTTACCAAGGTGGCGCTTAGAGCATGAGATGATACAGCGAGGTATAGGTATAACACTTCACCTTCATTTGGAGTTGAGAGTACTGGTGGTCTCTGAAGGTGTTCGATTAGGTTGAGGAAGGCTTTTAAGCATTCGTCGGTCCACTCGAACCTCCCTTTGTCTTTCTTGAGTGCTTCGAAGAAAGGGACACACTTGTCAGTTGCCTTGGAAATGAATCTGCTTAGGGCGGCCAACTTCCCGTTTAGGCTCTGCATTTCTTTTCGAGTGGAAGGTATCCTTATTTATTTTAAAGCCCGGACTTGTTCAGGGTTTGCTTCGATTCCTCTGGCGTGGACGATGAATCCTAAGAATTTTCCCGATGAAACTCCGAAGGAGCACTTTAGAGGATTCAGCTTCATTCCATACCGGCGAAGTACCTGAAACATATCGTCCAGATGGCTTACATGGTCGTTGGCTTTCCTGGACTTTACCAACATGTCATCCACATATACTTCCATAGTTCGTCCTATCAGTCCTGCGAACATTTTGTTGACGAGGCGTTGATAGGTAGCTCCAGCATTTTTGAGTCCAAAAGGCATGACTTTGTAACAATATAATCCGCGGTCGGTGATGAAGCTAGTGTGGTCCTGATCGGGAGCGTGCATGGGGATCTGGTTATATCCGGAGTATGCATCCATAAAAGATAGGAGTTCGTGCCCAGCTGTGCTGTCTACGAGTTGGTCAATTCGGGGAAGTGGGAAGCAGTCTTTCGGGCAAGCGTCATTCAGATTGGAGAAGTCAATACATGTTCGCCACTTTCCATTGGCCTTTTTTACTAGCACCGGGTTAGCGATCCATTCTGGGTAGATGGCTTCCCGTATGAAGCCATTAGCAAGTAGATTTTTTACTTCCTCATCAAGGGCTGCTGATCGCTCTGCCCCCATGCTCCTCTTTTTCTGCTTTACTGGTACCTTGGTGGGATCGATGTTCAACATGTGGCATGCTATGTCTGGGGAGATTCCTGTCATATCGGCATGGGTCCACGCAAATACATCTAAGTTGTGGCGGAGGAAGTCAATGAGTTGATCCTTCAATCCCGTTTTCAGCTGAGATCCGATTTTTAATAGTCTACTTGAATCATGCTTATCTACCGATACGAATTCCATAGCCTCTGCAGGCTCGGCGGTAGCCTCCTCCTCTTTATCCCTGGGGTCTAGTTCATTGAAGGGATCGCTTGTGTATCGAAGAGGAGGGGCTTTCTTTAGTTGCTATGCCTCCAAGCTTTTCATGCAGAGAGTAGTCTCTGCATCTTTTCCTTTACTCTTTCTGCGGTTATTGCGAAGTTCAGTTACGTAGCAGTCTCGGGCAGCATCTTGATCTCCTTCTACTTCTCCTACTCCGTTGTCTGTTGGAAATTTCATTTTCAGGCACCAGGGGGCTAATACAATCTGAAAGTCAGACAAGGCTGGTCTTCCCAAGAAAGCGTTGTAAGCCGAGTGATTTTCTATTAGTACGAACGTTTTTTTTCGCACAACGGAGCGGGGATGACTTCCTATTTCGACGAAGAGGTCAAGTTGCCCGAGAGGCATCTTTGCATCTCCAGTGAAACCGTGCAGTGGTTTGTCACAGGGGGATACATCCTTCATTGATAACTTCATTTTGTCGAAAGCATGTTTGAACAGGATATTAACGGAGCTTCCCGTGTCTATTAGAATCCGAAAAACTTTAGCTGGACCAAACCAGGCAGAGATGACCATGGGATCCATATGTGGGTACTGTCTTCCTTCCAAATCATGCCTACTGAATACAATGTCATTGTTTTCTTTTCGTTTCGGGTGGCGTTCCTCCGTAATGGAGTTAACATATCCTTCGGCATTTCTAAGCGACTTGCCGTACCTTTCCATCTCTGCCCAACTTCTGTCGGCGATGTGTGGTCCTCCTGAGATGGTAAGGACCACTATCTTCTCTTGACTAGAGCCACTGGTGTTGTGATTGTTGCGATTCCCTCCGCCTACTTCTGGGAGGGGTTGCTTTGAGTTCTCGTTGGCAGGAGTTGGAGTCCTGTTCTGACCTTTCACATAACGTTCCAGTCTTCTTCTTCTAATGTGTTCTTCGATCAAGTCCCGAAGATGGTGGCATTCATTGGTGTCATGTCCGTGGGATTCGTGGAAGCGACAGAACTTTCCGGACTTGAGTGCGTTATCTGATTCTTTCTTGTGCGGGGGGCGCTTGTATCCGAGTTCGCCCTGAGTGGCTAGGTAGATGTTTTCGATTGTTTCATTCAAAGGAGTGTAGGAGTCAAATCTTGGCCCTGGTCGATATTGGCGCTTCTCAACCTTTCTGCCCCCAGCATTGTCTCTAGATTCATTTCTTCGAGCGTCCTTAGCTGCAGTGGGAACCTTGTCCTGAACTATCTTGCCTTGTTGCCCTGACTGCCTCTCCGTAGCAGCGTCTTCAAGTCTCATATACTTTCCAGCTTCATGGAAGAAATCAGGCAAGGTAGCTGGTTTTTCCTTAGTTAATCTTCTGGCAAACTTGGTGTCTGGATGTACACCACTACAGAGGGCCATCAGAGTGAGTTTTTCATCGGCATCTTGAACTGCTGCCGCTGCGGCGTTGAACCGTGTTAGATATTGTTGCAGCGTCTCTCCGGATTTCTGTTTGACATTGGATAGAGAATAAGCATCCTTGGGTTGTTCCACATGGATGCGGAACTGGCTAATAAACCTTTCTTTTAACATCTCCCATGAGCTGATGGATCCTTGGGGTAGATGGCAGAACCAGGAGGTAGCTAGATCTGATAGGAATAGCGGAAAGCATTTACATAATACTCCTTCTGTTGCTCCACTCATGAGCATATGCTGGGTGTACCTCTGCAGGTGTACGATGGGGTCGGAAGTTCCTTTGTAAGGTTCCATGGTTGGCATTTTCCATTCCCGGGAGTGATGGCAGTTTCGATATTTCGGGTAAAGGGACTGGTGACCCTAGCGCCTATTCCCCGGTCCCTTTGCTCCCGTTGGACACATTCTCTGAATAATCGTGCCATTCGTTCGTCAGAACTTGGAGCGGACAAAAATGAGCTCGGTTCTTCCCTGCGGGATCTATCTCGTCCAGATGCCCTGTAGGGATGGTACAGTCTATCACCTCTAGCATTATCCAGTGGTTGTCTTTGGCTGCTTGGATGCACGCTAGGACCAGCTACAGTTGCCCCCTGCCTTGATCTTCCCCTGTGGGGTTCTGTTTCGAGCACATCCATGGGGTCAACTTCGGGCTGGGTTCTAGCTCGGCTCCGTTCAGCGGGGTTTCTATGATTAGGTGGCATGACTGGCTCAGCTACATCCGACCCTCGCCTGGTGCCTCCCCCGCTAGGTTCGGTTCCCAGGGCTTCCTCGAGTCGAAATTCGGGCTGAGTCCGGGCGCGGCCCCTATCATCGTTTTTCCTGTTGGTAGCTTGTTCGAAGAGTGAAGACCTTTGTTGCCTCCGGGATCCTCCGGATTGGGATTCACCCCATGATTCCGTGTTGCGGTTGGACTCTTCAGCATCCCTTAAGCGTGACATGAGTTGGTCCACCAAAGTTTCTTGTTGGGATGTGAAGCGGTTAGTTACTTCAGCCACAACCCTGTCCAGATCTGCCCTAGTGATTGGTTGTTCCGTTGCGGGACCAGTTGGATTCTCCTGATTTTCATCTGGTACTGCTGTTGAAGTGGGCTGATCTGTGATTGCTGGATCTGGAAGGCTGCTAGTTGCGATGTTCTTTCCTTTGTTAACATCCCTTCTCTGTTTGGAAGGCATGATTTCTAAGCAACGAGTGATGTTGTTAGGAAGAAGGTTGAGTGGGAGAAGATGAAGTCTGAGTTCAGCTCTCAGTGAAAGCACCAAAAATGTTTGCACAAAAAATGGACAAACACCTCCAAGTCGTGTTATTTAGTTGATTATATGTAATTTTCAATGATTTTAGATGAGTATGTAAATATGAGAAAAGTAGGGGCTGAAATGTAAAAGACACACAGATTTATAGTGGTTCGGCCAGAATGTGCCTACGTCCACTTTATATGTTATTATCTTCTTTCTTTCAGGTTACAAGTACAATGCGTTGTATACAAGTGTATGAAAGTAGTTTGAAAGTTCCTTCCTTGCTTGAGCTCTCAAACTTGTCTGCCATTGTTGTACCCCTGCCCCTCTATTTATAGAATGAGGTAGGGGGCAGGGGTCTTGGAAGTATATAACTGCTGGCGGGCCCGGGCTGAAGCGATCTGGACTGGCAACTATGTGGTTCGGCGAGGCTCATTCGGTGTTGCGTGGATATGGAGGCTTGGACCGGTGTTGGGTAGTTCGGCATGTAGGTGTTGTGGTGGTTCGGTAGTATGGTTGGTCCGGTGGCGATTGTGGTTCGGCAGTAGCGAGGTGTGGTGGTTCGGTAGTATGGTTGGTCCGGTGGCGATTGTGGTTCGGCAGTAGCGAGGTGTGGGCTTTGGACCGGTAAGGGTCTTGTCCGGTGGTTTGGTGGTATAAAGGACGCCGAATGAGGTGGAGCCGAACGAGGTGGGGACCGAATGTGATGGAGCCGAATGAAGTGGAGCCGAATGAGTTGGAGCCGAATGTGGTGGAGCCGAATGAGGTGATGGTTGAACGTTGGATGGACATCTAGGTTAGTATTGAGCTTCTTGGCTGTCGAACGAAGTGGAGGCTGCAAGCCCGGGTGACATTGTGACTTCCTGGTCCCTAGATCTTCTGGGTGAGAATTCGCCCAACAGTAAGAGTTTGACTAATAGAAATTACATAATATATTAATAAGTACGTAGAGAGAAACTAATAATAATTGTATCTTTAGAGCATTACATTGCTTCCTTCACGAACCTCGCCTTGCCAATGTCACTTTGACGCAGCGGATTAATCAAACAAAACTTCAATCGATGGATTGTAGCAATCGGTGAGTTGAAGATACCAAAAATGCCCAAGTTCGTTGATCCAAAGATACCGAACTCTAGCTATCTCAAACACGTTGATAGCGCACTATACCGTGTTCAAAGATCTACGATTCTTCGCACGTTGATCTAGCGCACTAGATTCCGTGAATCGGCTTCAACAAACGTGGATTCGAGCGCACTCGAACGACGTAAGTGGAGATAGGAGATTACACTCAACTACCAATTGGTATGAAAGCACAAAGCTAACAAAAGAGAAATTTTATTCAAAATCAACAACCACAAAATGTACAACACACGCGCTATTTATAGCTTTCACAACTCAACACACACAAACCCTCACCTGACTCTTAGGTCGGCGACGACTTACGACCTAACTTAGGTCGCGGCCGACTCAACACAAGGCAGCTCAACTCCAGAACGACTCAACCCTGGCCGACTTAACAAGCATGACCTTCATACATCATCATATGACCTTAAGACGACTCACCATAGGTCGTATGCGACCCAACACTTCATATACATGACCGACTCAACATTACCCCTAGGTCGGTAACGACCTAAAATACAACACTCACAACCCATAGGTCGGTAACGACCTAAAATGCAACACGATCCACTACATACCGACTTAAAACTCACGACATACGACTTACAACATACAACAGTACACGACTCATCACAACAAACGACTCACGACTCATACTAGGTCGGCAACGACCTACGACTCACGACTCATAACTTCAGCGACTCAACATCCTTCCTTCGACTCAAGCTCCCATCAGTTGAATCCTTCTCCTTCTTGATGCTATCTCGGTCACGACTTATGGATACGTTGTTAAGTCGTGTACGACTCATCAAGTATGCACACTCCAAGTTTCCCTTGAGTCGTAACCCTGTTCCATTATCCCGTATACGACTCAAGCTCGCACGACTCAAACCCGATGCCTCTTTTATGCGGTTCAAATTGTTGTTAACTCGAAACTTGCTATCCCGTGCACCATTAAGTCGGAAACGACTTAACCCTGCCTTCCTAAGTCGCGTACGACTTAACCTCTCTATGAGTCGTGTACGACTCATCCTTGTTAGAAATTTTGGTTGCATTTCTTCTCTGTTCTGAGCTGCATCATCCTCCCCTGGTTGAGAAAAATTCGACCTCGAATTTGTAAATTCTTCCTCAACCATCTCACCTCCATGATATGGAATTAAATGTTTGACGTTAAAAACATCAGAAGTATAAACATCATCTGGTAACTTTAATCGATAAGCATTCTCATTGATTTTCTTCAAAACTTCAATTGGACCAATTTTTCGTGCCTTCAACTTGTTATAAGCACCCACCGGAAAACGATCCTTTGTTAATACGGCATAAACCAAATCACCTTCCTTAAATTCAACATTTCGACGTTTCAAATCTGCAAACTTCTTATATTTCTCATTCGATTTCTCCAATCGTTCCTGAACGGTTCTATGACATTCAGTCAGCTCATCAACAAAATCAGTAGCTCGTTTAACTGTTCTCTTTGACTGTGGTACAGCTGCTAAATCCAATGGCCCCCTGGGTAAATTTGAATAAATAATCTGAAACGGACTGAATCCTGTGCTTCGATTTACTGCATGATTATGAGCAAATTCTGCCTGGCATAGTTTCATGTCCCAACTTCTCAAATTATCCTGTACAAGACATCGCAACAAATTTCCCAATGACCTGTTAACAACTTCTGTCTGCCCATCGGTTTGTGGATGATAAGCACTGCTAAACTTCAGTTTCGTTCCCACCATCTTCCACAAACTCAACCAAAAGTGACTCAGAAAACGAGTATCTCGGTCAGAAACAATAGATTCTGGTAAACCATGAAGTCGATAAATCTCCTTGAAAAATAGCTGTGCGACTCGAACTGCATCTGCTGTCTTCTTGCAAGCAACAAAATGTGCCATCTTTGAAAACCTGTCCACCACAACAAATATCGAATCATTTCCCCTTTGAGTTCTCGGCAAACCCAAAACGAAATCCATGCTGATATCAACCCATGGCTTAGATGGTACTGGTAACGGCATATACAACCCTGCATTCGTTGCTGTCCCTTTTGAAACTTGGCAAATATGACATCGCTCCACGAATCTTTCAACCTCTTTCCTCATCGACGGCCAAAAGTAAGACTGCGAAATCAACTGTAAAGTACGATCACGGCCAACATGTCCTTCCTCGTGCAATTCCTTCACAATCTTCATCCTCAAACTACAGTCCGGAATACATAAACGATTTCCTTTAAACAGAAAACCATCAACTAACATGAATTCATCGGTACTCCCATCCTTCACTTTTTCAACATATTTCACAAAGTAAGGATCTTCTTCAATCATCTCTGGCAACATTTCAAACCCCGTCACTTCCACCTTCATTGTCGTCAGTAAATGACTCCTCCTACTTAAAGCGTCAGCTACTCGATTGGTCACCCCAGATTTGTGCTTAACGACAAAAGTAAACTGCTGTAAATATGCAATCCATGATGCATGTCTTGCTGAAATCTTATCTTGCCCCTGTAAATGTTTCAAAGCTTCGTGATCAGTGTACAGAACAAATTCCTTCTGAAATAAGTAATGTCTCCAATGCTTAACAGCCTGAACAACAGCATAAAATTCAACGTCATATGTACTGTATCTGATCTTTGCCCCTGACAGTTTCTCACTAAAATAAGCAACTGGCTTTCCATTCTGGCTCAGAACTCCTCCAATTCCAACCTTCGAAGCATCAGTATGCAATTCAAACAATAACTGAAAATTAGGTAGAACAAGAATTGGTGCAGACGTCAACAATTCCTTGATCCTTTCAAAGGCAACCCCCGCTTCCTCTGACCACACCAACTGTTTACCCTTCATGCAATCAGTCACTGGAGCCATCACGCTACTGAAGTGTGGTATGAACCTTCGGTAGAATGACGCTAGCCCATGAAAACTTCTCACTTCTGTAATTGTCTTTGGCTGTGGCCAATTCTTGACTGCTTCAACTTTGCTCTGGTCAACTTGAATACCTTTCCCTGAAACAACATACCCCAGGAATAAAACACTAGGTGTCATAAACACACATTTCTTTGTAGCAGCATAAAATTGTTCTTCACGAAGAATAAACAACACTTCTCTCAGATGTAGAACATGTTCCTCCGTACTCCTGCTATAAATCAAAATATCATCGAAATAAACCACGACGAACTTTCCAATGAGTGGTCTAAAAATTTGATTCATCACCCGCATGAATGTACTAGGTGCATTAGACAAACCAAATGGCATAACCAACCATTCGTACAACCCCTCTCTAGTTTTGAAAGCTGTCTTCCATTCGTCTCCAGGTCTGATACGAATTTGATGATAACCACTCTTCAAATCAATTTTCGAGAATATAGTTGCCCCACTCAACTGATCCAACAAATCATCCAACCTCGGCATAGGAAATCTGTAACGAACAGTGATCTTATTCAAAGCTCTACTATCAGTGCACATTCTCCAAGTTCCGTCCTTCTTTGGTACTAACAATGCAGGTACAGCACACGGACTCAAACTTTCCTGAATACGACCCTGTTCAAGTAATTCTTCCACCTGCCTTCTCAATTCCTCATGTTCCTTCGGACTCATACGATAATGTGGTCGATGTGGTAACACTGCCCCCGGAACAAGATCAATCTGATGTTGAATGTCTCTAAGTGGTGGTAACTCCTTTGGCAACTCCTCTGGAAAGACATCTTCAAACTCTTCCAAAACTGGCTTTGCTTCTTCGGGAATCTCAACTTCTTCACTACTCTCTCTCCCAATCAACAAAAACACTTCCGGTTCTTCCTCCACTTCTTTAACAAACTCCTTCAAAGTCAACAGAGTTTTCAATTCTTCAATCTCCTCCAGTTTGTTCTCCTTCTGCTGTTGCTTCTTAGGAACCAAAGTGATTTTAGTACCCTCGAACATGAAACTGTAACTGTTGGCACGACCGTCATGCTGAACTGCTCTATCAAACTGCCATGGCCTGCCCAATAACAAGTGACAAACATCCATGTCCACAACATCACACCAAATTTCATCTTTGTACTTCTTCCCAATCGAAAAATTCACACAAGCTCTTCGACACACTTTCACTTCACCTCCTTTTCTTAACCATGCTAGCTTGTATGGTTTAGGATGCTTCTCGGTCTTCAAATTCAACTTTCTCACTGCTTCTGTAGAAATAATATTATCACAACTTCCTGCATCAATAACAAACTTGCAGACCTTTCCCAGAATAGTACATGTCGATTGGAAAATATTGCTTCTCAGCCAACTACAATCCTCCTCTTGCTTAGGTGTCAAACAACTTCTCCTCATCATAAGATTACAACCTTCATCACCCGACACTTTTTCTTCCTCCTCAACATAAGGTACATTTGAATACTCTGCCTCCTCACCATCATCTGCTTCAACCTCTGCAACCATGGTTCTCTTCTTCGGCTTCGGACATTCGTTGCTTTTGTGACCCAACTCCTGACAATTATAACATTTGAAAACACTACTAGCCTTCGCCTTCTCAACCTCCTTGACCACTGGCTTTGTAACAGGTTTAGGAACATTAGAACTTCCGCCAACACCCCTTGCTTGATTATTGGAATTAGTAAACACACCACCTCCACGCCTTCCTTGTTTCTCCCAAGCTAACGCTTTCTGATGTGCCTCTGCTACTGATCTAGGATCAAACATATTAACCATATCTTGGATCTGCATTCTCAAGCCCCCAATGAATCTAGCAGTTAGCTGTTCTTCTGTTTCCATGATATCATTCCTGGCGATGAGTTGGTAAAATTCATCAGCATAATCACTAACAGATTTTGTCCCTTGCCTCAGATTCTGCAACCTCTGGTACATAAGTGATTGGTAGTTATAAGGCAAAAATGTAGATCTCATCAACTTTTTCATCTTCTCCCAAGATTCTATCTTTGACTTCCCCATTCGTTCTCGAGTAAGTTTAGTTTGCTGCCACCACGCCAAAGCTCTCCCCCTCAACCTAGTAGCAACCAACTTCACCCTTCGATTCTCCGGCACCTCCTTGAAATCAAAGATTTCCTCCACATTAGACAACCAATCTAAGAACTCCTCAGCAACCATCCCGCCTTTAAACTCCGGAATCTCCATTTTCATACCCGACTCCCAACGACGGTCATCCTCCACATCACGGTAAGAATTTCGAACTTGGTCTCGATCTCGATAATGAATACTTGCTCTATCACCCTCTTCAACAAAATCAAAGGTACGCCTACATCGATCTCGACTAACATCATCCCTTCTCTCATGCATGCTTCTTTGACTATGTCCCTCTTCATCTCTATATACTTCATGGTCAAATTCTCGATGACTTCTTCTTTCTTCATGTGCATAGTCATGATGATCTCTTCGTGATGAAATTGATGTTTCTCTTCTATCTCTACAAGAATGTGGTGATACCCTCCTCGCTTCCGTAACCAATGGCGAAACTCGGTTTCCTCCATGGTTCGAGTTTGGTGATCTCCTCCTTTGATTCAAATCATTCATCAATCTCTCCAATTTACCAATGCCTTCATCAAATTTTTCATTAATACGTTGTTCCATAAGCTCGGCTTCTTCTCTACGATACAAAGCTTCAACGTTTTGATGACGATTAGCTCTCCTTGGTGGCATGGTTAAAATTTTCACAAACTTCAACAAATTGAACACAATACTTCAAAATTTCACACGATAAGGCAATCTAGGCTCAACTGTCTCGGCAATGCTTGTCTCGGCCTTGACTCTTCACAACTTTGCTTGGCTCGGTCAAGACTTGCCTCGGCTCACTCCAAAACCTTCAAAACTTTGGCGCGCAAATCACCAATTCAAAATCCAAACAAAATCCAACTCCTCGATCCAAAATGAAATGGATCAAACTCTCCAAACTTGATGCAACTTCAATATGAACACGATGAACTACTTCAAACTTCAAAAACTTGGCTCCAAGAATCAAACTTAGCTATGATTGGCTAAGTATGGCTCTGATACCAAACTGACGCAGCGGATTAATCAAACAAAACTTCAATCGATGGATTGTAGCAATCGGTGAGTTGAAGATACCAAAAATGCCCAAGTTCGTTGATCCAAAGATACCGAACTCTAGCTATCTCAAACACGTTGATAGCGCACTATACCGTGTTCAAAGATCTACGATTCTTCGCACGTTGATCTAGCGCACTAGATTCCGTGAATCGGCTTCAACAAACGTGGATTCGAGCGCACTCGAACGACGTAAGTGGAGATAGGAGATTACACTCAACTACCAATTGGTATGAAAGCACAAAGCTAACAAAAGAGAAATTTTATTCAAAATCAACAACCACAAAATGTACAACACACGCGCTATTTATAGCTTTCACAACTCAACACACACAAACCCTCACCTGACTCTTAGGTCGGCGACGACTTACGACCTAACTTAGGTCGCGGCCGACTCAACACAAGGCAGCTCAACTCCAGAACGACTCAACCCTGGCCGACTTAACAAGCATGACCTTCATACATCATCATATGACCTTAAGACGACTCACCATAGGTCGTATGCGACCCAACACTTCATATACATGACCGACTCAACATTACCCCTAGGTCGGTAACGACCTAAAATACAACACTCACAACCCATAGGTCGGTAACGACCTAAAATGCAACACGATCCACTACATACCGACTTAAAACTCACGACATACGACTTACAACATACAACAGTACACGACTCATCACAACAAACGACTCACGACTCATACTAGGTCGGCAACGACCTACGACTCACGACTCATAACTTCAGCGACTCAACATCCTTCCTTCGACTCAAGCTCCCATCAGTTGAATCCTTCTCCTTCTTGATGCTATCTCGGTCACGACTTATGGATACGTTGTTAAGTCGTGTACGACTCATCAAGTATGCACACTCCAAGTTTCCCTTGAGTCGTAACCCTGTTCCATTATCCCGTATACGACTCAAGCTCGCACGACTCAAACCCGATGCCTCTTTTATGCGGTTCAAATTGTTGTTAACTCGAAACTTGCTATCCCGTGCACCATTAAGTCGGAAACGACTTAACCCTGCCTTCCTAAGTCGCGTACGACTTAACCTCTCTATGAGTCGTGTACGACTCATCCTTGTTAGAAATTTTGGTTGCATTTCTTCTCTGTTCTGAGCTGCATCACACTTATTACACTAGTCACTTTTGGCAGATGTAAAGAGGGAAGGGGGTCAAACAATGTCTGGCGATTGAATTATACTACTAGTTGTATGGAGTAGACAAGTAGTTAAAGTTCGGTTATATTCTACACTTCAGGGTGCTCTTTAGCCTTTATGTTCTTTATACATAATTGATTAACTATTTTCATGATATGGCTTGACTACTCTGATTGTGACTACATTCCATATTAATTATGTAGTTTTCCATACACATATGGAACATCTCAACTAAATATTTTCTAGAAAACATCTCTAGTATATGATCACCTATTGAGTTAACATCCTCATTTTTAACATTCTTGTTTATAATCATCTGGTTTACTATGAATCCAATATAGCTACAAAGATAAGTCTATGCATTTAGGTTAACAATCCCTATTTAATCTTTTGGTTTAATAATCCCCATACATCCTTTAGGGTTAACAATCCTAATATAATCTTTTGGGTTAACAATCCCAATCTAGTCTCATTCGATAGAATACGTACCCTATGCTCTCTATCATTACACAAGTAGCATTTAAGAGTGGATAAACGGTTCCAACTCTTATAGGACTAACGATTCCTGCAATGATGGATTTCTCCGCCATACCTCTTTCCATCTCCCACCCCGTAAGTGGTTAGGACTGGATTTGAATGATAAGAGCTTCTAATTGCGATTTAGTCACTCGTTGCATTAAATTCCACATCTGCTTATGTCATGAAGCATGTGCCTAGGACTTCACCGAATGTGATTACATTTCCAGCTTGCTACATGACTTCACTCAGCTATATTAATTAGGAAGTAGGAACAAATTTTTCCCAAGCCTTCCTACTTGGCATGTACTAGGTTCAGGTTCAATCTGGGCTAACTCAGCAAATTCTGATGTCTGAAAAACATTTTAGTCATCTGACCACACTTTAAAAAAATTCCAAGTATCCAGGCATATGGATTCTTTTTAAGCCATCTGAATTGGGTAAATTGTTGAATTATTTCCTTTCAAGTTTGAACTTTCCACATTTTGACCTTTATAATTAGATTAAGATGTCCAATAAACAATTCAGATGTTTGAACATGGTTTTTCAAATTTTTAAGATTTATTTACTTTGTCTTTTTTTGTTTGTCTATCTTCTTTGTAGATTCGAATATACATACTAGATTTAATTCTTACTTAGGTTCAACTATATCCTTCATTATTGTTTATATATAATTCCAAGTAATTTCATTTCATTGATCATATATGTTGATTCCAAAATGGAAAAACATCTAGACCTATGGAAATATTGAGATTTAGCAAGAAATATTAAAAAAGAAAAGTAAACACCGAAAGTTTTGTAGTGGTTAGGCAATCTCTAGCCTATGTCCACTATATGTTTTGTTTATTAGTAGTTTGATAATCACTACTGCAAGGGATTACCGATCAAAAGCCTAGAACAACAAATAGTTGTTTCCTAAGCAACTATAATAGAGGAGAGATGGGCGACAAAGAAGAAGAAATGCCAAAAATACTATTCCTAGTTGCCAAAGGGTATGTATTTATAGGGGAAGTGCTTAGTGGAAGCAGAGCCCATGAAATACAATGTCGAGGTCCAAGTCCAAAGATGAAGAAAAGAAAAAGGTCGGCCCTACCATAAGTTAAAATCACTCCGTACCAAGAGGTTCCTCTAGGTACCGAAAGGTTTGTGTTGGTAGAAACCTTATCTTTCTCTTCCACCCTGCTACCTATCTCCGATCTGTTATTTTTCAAATAGTCTTTCTTCATGATCGAGTCATTTCTGATAAATTCTTCGATTTTTCTTGTCTTTCCCTGCTTCTTTTTTTATTTTTTCCAAAAAACCTTAGTGTTACTCACCTATTTTCTGAGAAAAGCATTCCATGGCGACCACTTGAGTAATGCTCCAAGTATAAGTGGATTAGAAAGTACAAAGTAAAAGAACTGTCGGTACCGAGTGGTCCACTTTTCTCCTTTTCCCATGAAACTTGTTGAATATAATCTTCTTGCTTATCCAAACATTTTTGCAAGTCCATGAATTATTTTGTCTTCATCTTGATGTCCTAATTCTGGTTGGAAATCCACTTGTTTAAAAATCCTGTTAGCACTTTTTCTCCAAAGTTTTCCTTATGAAATTAAGATGCTTAAGGATATGTTTCAGAAGTAGCCAATCTTCGGTAGTTGAGCCCTCCGGCCATCCATCGATCTCGAACTTAGAGAATCGTTATGTTCCTTTGTAATCTCTTGCAAATCCATGGTCATTGCAAAACGTCATAGCTAAGGACTATAGTCCTTGCTTAAGCGTTAGTCATGAATCATAATCAGTCCATTTTTATCCGGAGTTATCATATTATGTATCAAAACCATCCTATATTCGCCCAAGATTTATCTATTTTACTCTAATTAAAAGGTATTTAAATCCTAATATCGGGTCGATGTCTGTTCTAGGATTTGATCTTCTCAGATCATTTATCATCCAATATAGGGTTCGATCTCCCCGAATCGCTTAACATCTAATTTGGGGTTCGATCTTTTTGGATCATTCATAAACTCATCTAGGGTTCAATCGCTCCAAACTATTTATCATCCAATTTAGGGTTCAGTCTCCCCGAATTGTTTATCATCCAATTTAGGGTTCAATCTCTTCGGATCATTTATCATCCAATCAAGGGTTCGATCTCTTTGGATCCTTGTTAAGTCCAATCTACTTGCTCTCCAGCAAGGGGATTCAACATCCAAGTAAGTATATCCACTCACACTTCAGCGCGGGGATTTAATTTTGATCCTTCTGGATTCTTGCTAAGAACAATCTGCTCGCTCCCCAACGAGGGGGCCTAACATCCAAACAAGTACATTCGCTTACTCTCCTGGAAGGGGACTTACTTCTTGCGATCATTGCTTCGTCTCTCCAGATGAGACTACCACGATCAGTCATCGTGTTCTAGTGGTTTTCAGAAATCAAATATTCAAATCAAAGAAAGCAAGAAAACATCCTAAATATTTATCTTAGAAATCCAACTCAAAGCGTATCTTTGAGCTCTGATAAATGTGTAAGCGATCGTAGGTTGCTATTAACTTAACTATTCAAAACAGAAGCAAAGTGTAGGAAACAAACCCAACTCCTACCATCCTAATCATGGGATTACCGATCTCGACCCAGATCTATGGTTGTATCTTAATGCATTCACTACAAATAGTAGCTGCTTCAGCTGCACCATCGTACTTCGATTCCTTACATACTATTGTAGCCAGTTACTCTGAACCAATTCTTCTATCAAATTATGAAGGTGACTACACTCATTTATTTCATGTCCATCAAGCTCATGGAACAGACAATGCTTTCCAGATCTTTTCCGCCAATCTATGCGTCCCCTCTTAGCTGAGCTTTGATAGGGGACCTGTGTCTTAGTATCTAGGTATATCCTCTCCAGGTTTTTAGTTAGGTCAGTGAAAGAAGAGAAATTTGACTCCCTCCTTGGTCGCTTTGGTCCCTCGAAGCTATCTTCAGCTTTTTGCCTTCCTTTGTCTCTAGCTTATCCTGCTTTGGACGGTCCTCCGTCATTCACAACATTTACTTTGGTGGTCACGGCTTCAGCCTCTTCCTAATGCAAGTAACACTCCGCGTTGCGATAGAGCTTCATAAGATCAAGTAACACTCCACGTTGCGATCATTGCTTTGATAGGTCGTATGCTGGCTTGAGTTGTGAGTCGTGGACGATCACAGCTTTTTGCCTTCCTTTGTCATCATTCTCCATGTAATGATCCCGATTTTGAGTCAGATTTAAATTGACGATTAATATAAATTTTGGATTAAATTGTGAATTAAATTGAATTTTTCCAAAATAAAATAAGATATTTGTTTATATATATATTGATTTTAATTTGAAATTTGGATTTGAAATTCAAATATAAATGTATTGAAATACAAATTGGATTTGAAAAAAACATTTTTATTTTAAACTAATAGAAATTTGTTCTCTAATTATAATATACATATGAAACATATATTTGGAAGTTGTATTTTGAATAAATTTTCAAAAGCTAATTAAGTTACATTCTAATTTATTCAATGTGTAATTAGATTTCTTAAAGTTATAAATATATAAACAAAAGAAAATGAATTTGTTTAAATAGGAAAATATAATATAATATTTTATGAAGATATGTTTAAACACATGAGTACATGTGTAAGAATTTTAAAACATGAAAGAATACAAATGCAAAGCATGAAGGGTAAAAATATAACAAGTGTCATACTTTTATATTTTCTTCTTATTTTTAAAATTGAAATAATAGAAGAAAATCAAGGCTATATATATCTCCACCTCTCCCTATATCGCTTTCTTTGATCTGTCAAGAAATAAAACCTGTAAAATCAAAGCTAAAGAAATAAGTAAACGACCTCTTTCCAAATTCAAAACCTGAAAGCAAACCCGAAATCAAATTTAAACCAAATCCAGATCAAAGAAAAGGGAACCAGAGAGAATGAAAAGCTGGAAAATAATCTGGAAAACAAAAGAAAATCAAAAATCTGAAGCTTGGAAACCAAATTAAAACCAGATCAAAGCTTCAACTCAAACAAAAATTTCAGTTTCAAGCTAAATCAAAACTGTCCTTAACATTTCAATCTAGGATCAAGCTTCTGACTGAATCAAACCCAGTTAAAGGTAAAAGCAAAGATATGGATCAAGCTTAAAGCTTTCTGGAATCAAATAAATGGAGAAAATCAAAAAACAAGGCTTCAGTTTCAAATTTAAAGTTCCAGGCCTAAACATATGTATTTTTCTTTGTTCTCTGTCTTCATCCAGGTGAGCAAACTTTTTAAACCTTGAATTTGTTTATATATATTGTGATTGAAATAAAATGGTTGTATGAATGAAAATATTGCCTGCATATATATATATGTGTGTGTGTGTGTGTGTAAAGTTGTGTGCATGTATGAGAAGTAGAAAATAAGCCTCTGTTATTATTCAGGCATCTAATCAAGTACAAAAAAAATTCAATTTCTCTGTATACATTCAATTTTAGGTTATGAAATCTAAAGGAAAACTGTTGGTAATAAAAAAAGATTATTTATAAAAACATAATTAAGTATAATTAACAAATAGGTTACTGGAAACCAAAAATTTATAGTAATGATCTTTTAAAGACAAAAAAATCAAATGATTTAATTCCGTGTTTTGATCATGCAATCTAATTAGTGCTTGTAAATGTTAAATTTTAATAATAAAATTGGCATTTTTAGTTTCGATTTAGAGTGGGATTTTGGGTTTGAACGGAAAATGGGTTTTCATCAATTATCGTCGACCCACGACGAATTGAGCATCGTGATTAATGGTGAAGGAAGCTGGGTATTTGAGGATCATAGGAAAAATGCTGGAAAAAATTATAAGTCGCCGGGTTTGGAGGCAATTTTAGTCGATGTTGAAAAAGTGGGTCGTTGGACGGTGAGTGTAACGACCCGTAAATTTCGACAATTAAATTTGTTAATTAAATAGGATTTTGTAATTTAATTTTTTGTAGAAATAATAAAGGTGATAAATGAGTATTGGAATGAACGCTAAATTATAATATAGCAAGGGAAATTAAAACTTATTTATTAGGAATTTGAATAAAATTCTGATGAGTGAAATAGTGAAAAGATTATACCTGTGTGTAAATTGAATATAAATAAAGGAAAGGATTAAATTTATTAATGCAATAACCATTGTAACGGTATTCGATTGTAAATTTAGGTAATTAGGTAATACGTTACTTGAAAATAAATTTAAGGGTAGAATAGAGACTGTTTTAAATTACCTAATAAATTGGCCAATGAATCCATTGGAATAGGCCATTTAGATGTTTAGAAATTATAATGTGTTACTGATATAAACGGAACTTTAATGATTATTAATATAGTAACGAAAGTGGAAATGAAATTAATAGGAATGTATTTTATGGTAGTAATTGCATGTAGATTTATGAAATGGAGTTAATGCAAATAAGTGAAATTGAATTTTACGTTACTATGATTTTAAAGGAATATGTAGATTGGATAGAATCAATAATTGATGAATTAAATGGTAAAAATTTAAATTTAATCCTATAAAATTTGGAAACTGATTGTAATGTAATGTAATAAGGTTAGTGCAATACCAATTGATTTGGAATTCAAATTTATATTAATTATAAATTTGGTAACAATTGAAGTTTACTATTTTGCAATTGAAATAAGAAATCAAAAATTAATAAAAGTATTAACTAGAACGGAATTCATTAATATAATAATGAATAGTGAAATTTGTTACATTTGGTATAAATAGGAAAGGAGTATATAAAAGTAACTGTTGAATAATCAATCGCAATAAATATAAAATTAACTTTTGGTTAATGGAAATTTAGGTAATAAAGTATACGCAGGTCAATAAGTAATTAATTGAAACAGTTGGGAGGTCAAAGTTGATTTCATTTAATAAATTCGGGGATAAATTTCATTATAGGCAATTTATTTATTTTGATTAATGTATACTTGGTAATAAATTTAATATAGGAAAACGAAATTGAAATATTGGATTAATTGATTTATATATATAAAATAAATGGTGATTATTGGATTGGGAAATAATAAACTTATAAAAGGTGATTAAGAGTTGTGACCACAAATTATTATGAGTGATACCTATATATTTAATTCATTCAATTGAATTGGAAATCATTGAAATAAATCTAAAGGAAATGTTACATTAATATAAATTTGGGGAAACATTAAGGGTAATAGTTATGAACCAAATATAATTTTACCATAGGAAGAAATTTATCGAATAATAATTGGTTAGATAAAAGGATTTAAGTAAATCAAGCTAATTTATTTGGATAAATTTTTTCGTTGAGTTAATTGTGAATGTAATTAATTACTACGCTATTTGGAATCGAGATGTGTAACGCCCCACCTCTATACCCACGCCAGTCAAGGACATTACAGGGTAATGCCGTCAACTAACACGGAGAATAAGGCTGGTTGTGAGCGACCATCTATAGCCTTGCTCTAATTATCTATTGAATACATCGACAAGAGTCATACCAAGCAGGTCGACATACCCAATGAATATTTAAAACAAAACCATAGGTGGTTGGATCTATCAGAACAGAATATAACAATTCAAATGTAATATACATCACAGAACAGCAGATCATCATATACACATTTACTGATACATAACAGAGTATACAAAATAATACAAGTCAAGTGGTATAGCAGACCACAATATACAGACGAGTCAAGAAGAATAAATATCAGAGTTACAACATAAATGGACTACTCCAGTCAAGAAGAATAAATATCAGAAGATGGGAATTGGTTTAAAGAATTATAAATGAATAAGTAATACAAGATGATAAAATTTATGAATTATATAATCTGAATTTTTAATAGTAAGTTAATTTATTTAATTTATAATAATTGGGTTAATTGCAAATGAATGAAATCAAATATTTAACTATTACGTTAATTTAAAAATTAAGTTGAAATTTGTAAATATTTGTGAAATAATTTTAAATCCAATGGTAAACCCTTCTATTTGGAATTATGAATGGAATAATTATGGGTTAATTCAATTTAATGGAAATTTGGAAATTTATCTATAATTTTGAGTTTTATGAAATTAAAGATTTATATTGATTAATCTTTAATAGATTGACATTTAAAGAATTGTTAAATTATTGTAAATGTCTGAGAATTATAAAGTGATAAAGATTGCGAATTTAGAATTTAAAATTTGAAATTTGATTTAATTATTTATTTTAAATTTATTTAATTAATATAAAAATAGCCATTTTGGTCACGGACTCGGATTTCGACGAAACCAGTTTCATCGGATTCGTAACGGTAAATTATTGTAGGGTTTCAAGTTTCGTAGCGATCGGACTTGTCGTTTGATCGTACGAACGCGAAACGCCTTGAAATCGAAATCGAAATCCATTGAAATCAATTTGAAAATATTGATTTCATCATAAATTCTTCATATGATGGAATTTGGATGTGATACTTTTTCCATCGCGTTTAAAATATTTTAAAACACCTATTTTGATATATGGGTTTACCCAATTTCGTTCCGGGGTCAGAACGGGCTTTTTGGGCCACGTTAGCGGCAGCTCGTATATCGATCAACCTAATCCATCTATTTTTCAACTTTATCTATAAATACCCTGCTAAACCCTAGCCTTCGCCTATTCTCATTTATCTGCGTGTAAAATTTCATCGGCTCCTCTTCTTCTTTAGTGGATGCAAACCCTAGATCCAATTACAATCCAAAATCAAAAGTCAAAAATTCAAAGTCCTAAGAAAAATCTCAAAAAAATATATGTTGATGCTCTCGACGAGCGAAATTCAATGGTGCAATTCATTTTTCGCCTTGGATTTCTAGGTGACCAGAAAAGAGGATAAAGTCTCCGCCGTCCATAGGTGATTGTTGGATTTGACGGCGGATTTGCGACGAAACGGCGATCGAAGGGTATTGGCTCAAGGATGTTGTCCTACAGTGTCGATCTGTATGGTTGCATCGCGTCGGAGAGGTCAGGATTGTCGAGTTTGGGGCATGGTTTCGTGCGTGGCCACTTACGGTAGGGGAGCTATGACGGCGCCGCAAGTGTCACGAAGGGCAGGGGAGGGTCGACTAGAAGAGGGGAGTGCAATGGCGTAGGCCGATCGTGTCATAGAGCAACGAGGCAAGGGCGAAATTTTGCTCAGAGCGGCGGCTAGGGTTGTAGAACTGGGACCAGTTCGAACGAGAGGAGCTAGGGTTCGAGTGCGCAAGTAGCTGTGACGTGGATTTGCTTTTTGGGGAAAGGTGAGTTGTTCGTTTGATTTTCTAATTTTATTTCAAAAAAATCAATCAAGCAAACATGAATAACTTTGGTATACGAACTCGGTTTCACGTGCAGTTTTCGCCGCTAGGTTCCTATTGGAGTTCCGGACACTTTGGCATTGGTTTGGACGAATTTTGAGGCTGTCAACATTTTGGTTTTAAATTCAATTTAAATTCAAAAGGTGAGTGTTTTAACCCACACACAACTTCTAAAATTTCTTATGTTTGTTAAATTGATATATGATGTGATTTGAAATTTATTTATGTTTGTTTGGCCTTTTTTTAATCATCATCTCAGTTAATTGCGTTTATTTAATTAAATTGTTATTTGTTATTTATTGCATATTAACTGCCAGTTAACTTTATATTTATTTTTATTGCATATAAACTACCAGTTAAACAGTTGTAATATATTTTGAATATAAACTGATAGTTGATACCAATTATTTATCACCTGTTATATTTGATGTATTGTTTGATTTTGGATAATGATTGTAACATATGGATGTATGATTTTGATGGATGGATGGAGGTTTATTTATATTGACTGCAAGTTGTTATGCATTTCATTTCATTCGGGATTACGGTTTGAAATGATATATAACCGTAATTTTTATTTTAAATTGCGGATTGAAATGATAGATATCCGTATCACTTGACCATAGGGTAGAAAATTATATACAGACACCGTCGATCTATGTATATATATAAAAATATTTTGAAAATGATTTCTATGGTTTGGATATGATACGGTTTAATAAATATTAATTTTTGATCTTATATAAAATCTTATTTTATATATACATATATAGGTAATTTTTTGAATTTAAGCTATGTATGAATTTGTTAAACGAAAATAAATAAGTTGAATAATGGAGTTTGATAATTTATATTACATGATTAAGTACAGGTATAAGATATTGTGTATATATAGTGTTTTAAATGGTTCAAATCAATTAAGATTGAAAGATAAATTGGAATTTATTTGGAATTGAGCTTATTAGAAAAATTAAACTCCACAAGTCGGTGTAAACTTATTAAACTTGGAAACTTTAAAGGAATGATATTTATAATTGGATTTTTATTCAAGATAAATTAAATGAATATATCTAGTATAAATAAATTGACGGAAATATTTAACTGTTAGAGATTTGAATTTATTTTATGGATTTATTTTGTGAATATTTCAAAACTAAATAATAGAACAATAAATTGTTGAATAGAATTCCAACCTTAGTTTTGAAATTGTTAAATACTCAAAGTTTGAATATATTGAAATCGAAGTGTTTTATTGAAACTGAAAGTGAATCTAAATTTATGGGGTTTAGACCTAAAATTTTAAATGAATAAAAATTGTGAAGTCGTGGAAATTATTTTAAAAAGTAATTTTAAATTCAAACTATTTTATTCTATATACTGTTTGAATATCCAAACCATTCAAGTTTTAGAAGTTATGGTTTTAAAGCTATGAATTTCGAGGTATTATGTTTTAAAAAGTTATAATTCAAATGTTGATTTCGAGATATTATAAATTTTAAAGTGGTATGATCTTTCGAAAGAAATATTTGGAAAAAAAATGATATCGCATTTATTTGGGTTTTAAAATAGAGATGATATCGTATTTATATGGTTTTGAAACGGATATTTTATTCTGGTTTTAAGGTATAATTATTTAAAAAAAAGACCGCGGTGTTATAATAATGTTTGGTTGTTGAAGAGACCGGGATCAGAAGTTGCCATACTCTCTGCCAACTCCGAAAACCACTTTAACAACCTTGTACGCGGTGGAGATTCTAGAATAAAGTAGGATGGTGGTGGCGTTTCCTTTAAGGTAAATACGTGGACCCAACTCCCGTGAGTTGGCATAAGGTGGCTAAAATAGAAGCAATCGACGGGTTAATTGAGGTAGCACCTTTGATCGGACACTTCCCTCCGATACTATACTCTGACTTTGGATTATTTCGGTGGCCACCGTCACTTTTGATTTCTTTGATTTGGAGGAGTTTGTCTGAGGTGGGCGGTAGCTGTAGCTACGCGTTACCACCGACCCGAAAGCGTAATTGGTATATCTACCCTGGCATTGCCTAGTTGTGCCGTGTCACCTACCATACCGAGCCTTTACTATGAGTTTCTATTTGTGTCGTACTTATCGAATGTCTTCTCGTAGTCTCCCGATCAGGAGATATGCAGGCACTGTGTAGACGATTGGCACTATTACGTGTTAAGGTGGAAAATGTAAAGCCTTAACACTATTTTAAAGTAAGTTTATTTTACAATTAGACACTAATATAATTGCAAAATATACTATATAGTAAATAGTTTGACGGATCCTTAGGAGACGTAAATCCCGAGCATCTCTTGAGTTACTGCACTCATATTTATTTCTGTTAATTTAACTTACATAAGATCTTTTAGTTCTGACTCAAGCGTTTTGTCTTTTCAATTCGCTCGGGTCAGTCCGAGCGTTTCAGGATTTGAAGATTTAGCTCTGGAAGACGAAGACGAAGATTTGTATTATTATTATTATTTATATTATTGCACTACACTCATACTGTTCCGCTGCATTATTATTGGTATGTGTAACTCTGATATGTATTATATAAATATAATCAAATGTTTTTGTAAACATCTTTATAAACTGTATATTTGATCATTATGTTTTATCCTTCCGCTGTGAGATTCTGTTTTGTTTTTATTTCTTTCTTGTTTTTCTTATTTACCCCATAACAATCCGCCCTTCCATATGGTTTGAGTTGGCACGTGTGTCGATTTAAAACGTACGAGAAGGCGGGACATTATATCTGGTATCAGAGCGAGGTTTAGCGATAAATATTAGCTTTGTGGGGTTTGACTATTTACTAATAGGGTAGTAATACCCTATGGGAGTCGCTGAGTGTATACGTATGAGAGAGCGTATTTGTTAGTGTTATAAAAAGATTTTAATATTGTGTTAATTTGTTCCATTTTGTATTTATAAATTCTGGTTGATGCATAGGACGCTATGACATCAATAGGGATTTCTAAACACTTAATAGGACAGAACGACGACATAATATTTGTTTTAATATAGGCAAATGAAATAATTTTGCCTCTTATATTTTCTATATATATAAAATAAATTTTATAAAGATTATATTTGGTTGCAATACATTGGTTGTTAGGTAATGGAATTTATAGATAATAGTTCAAATGAGATTTAAAATAAAATAACTGAAAAATGGAAATTTAGAACTTAAGTGTCAGGGTTTTGAAATTTCTTCGAATGATTTTGAGATATAATAATATTATTAGAAGTATTTTTTTGACATAAGTATAAATATAATTTGGAAGAATTGTTTTAAAGAAAATTTTGGAAAAAAAAAGTTGTACTCCCCTCTCTGTCGTTGGAAAATAATTTCGGTGATGAGTGTACGCATCATCGACTTTCATTTTTGAGTACCGAAGCGGGAAGATCACTGTAATAGTTTACTGCAGACCCATTTTTGATAAACAAATATAAATTTTTAATTGTTTTAAATATAATTGGATTTATAAGTTGTAAGTATATATATTTACCTATTATTTTTAAAATAATTTGAAATTTAACCCGGTATTTAGTTCTTAAGTTTCCATAAATTAATGGTTTCAATTATTCTAGTGAAACAGAATCTAAGAAATTAATAATCGAAACCGCTAAATGAAATAAGAAATTTAGTGCTAAGTTATTAATGGATTAAAAGAAATTTGAAATTGTAGCTTATATAAGCAAAGGATATTATTATTGAACTTTAATTTAATTAAAGGAAATAGAACAAACTTGTATAACTTTCAATCACACCCTTAAATAACATATATATAACTTACCAAATATTAAAAGTTGAAATGTGTAATAAGAGATTGTAATAGAATATTATACAAGAAAGAATTTTTTTTTGAAATAATGTAAGTATTCAATGAAATTCTTTAATAAACAAGAAATTGATGTTATAAAGTTATAAACTTAAGTTGAAACTGAAGTATTTCAAAATTTTAATATAATAGAAATGTAAGCGCTAAATAAGTAAATGAAATTTGAGAAATGAATGTAATGCAAATAAATAAATAAATGAAATGAAATTTTGCAAGGAATAAATGTGAATCATAAGAAATCATTATATGAAAAAAAATATGAAATGAAATAAATAATAAATAAATTTGGTTTGTTGTTTGGAATTGTTGTTGTTTGGTTTATGGTTGGTTGGGTGAGGATACTTTAAGATTGTTTGGATGAATGAATAATCTATTTAGTTTCACCTAAGACTGTTGAGTGAAGGGTACACTTAGTAGTTTATTTTTCATTCCGTACAATTTAAAGTTTTGAATCCGAACAACTAATTGATATAAATGAATGTTTGATTTGTGTTGATTTTTTTTATGTGATGGTTGTATGTCTTGTTGCAATTGTTTGATGTTTGTATTGATTGTTTGTTTGTGGTTGAACAACTTTAATATTTCATTCTATATAATTGCTAACTCTTATCAGATTATATAAGTAAAATACAGGTTATGGAAGCAATTGCTACTACTTTTGGTTTCATAATAAAGCGTAAATTGCCCGACAAATGGGTACATTTTCGGATTACGGTTTTATAGCGCTATTTTATATATTTTCCCGTGTTGGGATATTATATTTTTGATATTATATGTGATATTTTGATATATTTGATTTTATATTTTTCTCCCGAGCCTTCCGTACAAAGGAGACTATCCCGAAATTTTTCGAAAATTTTTGACTTAGAAAATTTTGAAAGGTTTTTCCAAACTTTATTTACTTGAATATAAAATGATTAAAGAATGATAAATTGATATATTTTGTTTAAATTAATTGATTTTGTAAATAAATTTTTACAGATTTAATATTTTAAATAGGAAATGTTATTTCCTTAATACTTTTTTTCCCTTCTTTTCCTTTTCGGGGGCGAAAAGTTTTGAGTGGGGGAGAGTGTAACGACCCGTAAATTTCGACAATTAAATTTGTTAATCAAATAGGATTTTGTAATTGAATTTTTTGTAGAAATAATAAAGGTGATAAATGAGTATTGGAATGAACGCTAAATTAAAATATAGCAAGGGAAATTAAAACTTCGTTATTAGGAATTTGAATAAAATTCTAATGAGTGAAATAGTGAAAAGATTATACGTGTGCGTAAATTGAATACAAATAAAGGAAAGGATTAAATTTAATAATGCAATAACCATTGTAACGTATTCGATCGTAAATTTAGGTAATTAGGTAATACGTTATTTAAAAATAAAGCTAAGGGTAGAATAGAGACTATTTCAAATTACCTAATAAATTGGTCAATGAATCCATTGGAAATAAAGGCAATTTAAATGTTAAGAAATTATAATGTGTTATTGATATAAATGAAACTTTAATGATTATTAATATAGTAACGGAAGTGGAAATGAAATTAATAGGAACGTATTTTATGGTAGTAATTGCATGTAGATTTATGAAATGGAGTTAATGCAAATAAGTGGAATTGAATTTTAATTTACTATGAATTGAAAGGAATATGTGGATTGGATAGAATCAATAATTGATGAATTAAATGGTAAAAATTTGAATTTAATCCTATATAATTTGGAAACTGAATGTAATGTAATGTAATAAGGTTAGTGCAATACCAATTGATTTGGAATTCAAATTTATATTAATTATAAATTTTGTAACAATTGAAGTTTACTATTTTGCAATTGAAATGAGAAATCAAAAATTAATAAAAGTATTAATTAGAACAGAATTCATTAATATAATAATGAATAAAGAAATTTGTTACATTTGGTTTAAATAGGAAAGGAGTATATAAAAGTAACTGTTGAATAATCAATCGCAATAAATATAAAATTAACTTTTGGTTAATGGAAATTTAGGTAATAAAGTATACGCAGGTCAATAAGTAATTAATTGATATAGTTGGGAGGTCAAAGTTGATTTCATTTAATAAATTGGGGGATAAATTTCATTATAGGCAATTTATTTATTTTGATTAATGTATACTTGGTAATAAATTTAATATAGGAAAACGAAATTGAAATATTGGATTAATTAATTTATATATATAAAATAAATGGTGATTATTGGATTGGGAAATAATAAACTTATAAAAGGTGATTAAGAGTTGTGACCACAAATTATTATGAGTGATACCTATATATTTAATTCATTCAATTGAATTGGAAATCATTGAAATAAATCTAAAGGAAATGTTACATTAATATAAATTTGGGGAAACATTAAGGGTAATAGTTATGAACCAAATATAATTTTACCATAGGAAGAAATTTATCGAATAATAATTGGTTAGATAAAAGGATTTAAGTAAATCAAGCTAATTTATTTGGATAAAAAAATTTCGTTGAGTTTATGTTGAATGTAATTAATTACTACGCTATTTGGAATTGAGATGGGAATTGGTTTAAAGAATTATAAATGAATAAGTAATACAAGATGATAAAATTTATGAATTATATAATCTGAATTTTTAATAGTAAGTTAATTTATTTAATTTATAATAATTGGATTTATTGCAAATCAATTAAATCAAATATTTAACTATTACGTTAATTTAAAAATTATGTTGAAATGTGTAAATATTTGTGTAATAATTTTAAATCCAATGGTAAACCCTTCTATTTGGAATTATGAATGGAATAATTATGGGTTAATTCAATTTAATGGAAATTTGGAAATTTATCTATAATTTTGAATTTTATGAAATTAAAGATTTATATTGATTAATCTCTAATAAATTGACATTCAAAGAATAGTTAAATTATTGTAAATGTCTGAGAATTATAGAGTGATAAAGATTGTGAATTTCAGAATTTAAAATTTGAAATTTGATTTAATTATTTATTTTAAATTTATTTAATTAATATAAAAGTAGCCATTTTGGTCACGGACTCGGATTTCGACGAAACCAGTTTCATCGGATCTGTAACGGTAAATTATTGTAGGATTTTAAGTTTCGTAGCGATCGGACTTGTCGTTTGATCGTACGAACGGGAAACACCTTGAAATCGAAATTGAAATCAATTTGAAAATATTGATTTCAGCATAACTTCTTCATACGATGAAATTTGGATGTGAAACTTTTTCCATCGCCTGTAAAATATTTTAAAACACCTATTTTGATATATGGGTTTACCCAATTTCGTTCCGGGGTCAGAACGGGCTTTTAGGGCCACGTTAGCGGTAGCACGTATATCTATCAACCCGATCCATCTATTTTTCAACTTTATCTATAAATACCCTGCTAAACCCTAGCCTCCGCCTATTCTCATTTATCTGCATATAAAATTTCATCAGCTCCTCTTCATCTTCAACGGATGCAAACCCTAGATCCAATTACAATCCAAAATCAAAAGTCAAAAATTCAAAGTCCTCAGAAAAATCTCAAAAAATATATGTTGTTTCACTCGACGAGCGAAATTCAATGGTGCAATTCATTTGTCGTTTTGGATTTCTAGGTGACCAGAAAACGAGGATAAAGTCTCGACCGTCCATAGGCGATTGTTGGATTTGACGGCGGAATTGCGACGAAACGGCGATCGAAGGGTATTGGCTCGGGGAGGTTGTCCTACAGTGTCGATCTGTACGGTTGCATCGCGTCGGAGAGGTCAGGATTGTTGAGTTTGGGGCATGGTTTCATGCGTGGCCACTTACGGTGGGGGAGCTGTGACGGCCCCGCAAGTGCCACGAAGGGCAGGGGAGGGTCGGCCAGAAGAGGGAGTGCAACGGCGTAGGCCGATCGTGTCATAGAGCGACGAGGCAGGGGAGAAATTTTGCTCAGAGCGGCAGCTAGGGTTGTAGAACCGGGTCCAGTTTGAATGAGAGGAGCTAGGGTTCATGTGCGCAAGTAGCTGTGACGTGGATTTGCTTTTTGGGGAAAGGTGAGTTGTTCGTTTGATTTTTTAATTTTATTTCAAAAAAATTCAATCAAGAAAATATGAATAACTTTTGTATACGAACTCGTTTTCACGTGCGGTTTTCGCCGCTAGGTTCGTATTGGAGTTCCGGACACTTTGGCACTGGTTTGGACGAATTTGGAGAATGTCAAAATTTTGCGTTTAAATTCAATTTAAATTCAAATGGTGAGTGTTTTAACCCACTCACAACTTCTAAAATTTCTTATGTTTGTTAAATTGATATATGATGTGATTTGAAATTTATTTATGTTTGTTTGGCCTATTTTTAATCATCATCTCTGTTAATTGCATTTATTTAATTAAATTGTTATTTATTATTTATTGCATATAACTTCCAGTTAACTTTATATTTATTTTTATTGCATATAAAATACCAAGTAAACATTTATAATATATTTTGAATATAAACTGATAGTTGATACCAGTTATTTATCACCTGTTATATTTGATGTATTGTTTGATTTTGGATGATGATTGTAATAAATGGATGTATGATTTTGATGGATGGATGGATGTTTATTTATATTGACTTCAAGTTGTTATGCATTTCATTTCATTCGGGATTGCGGGTTGAAATGATATATAACCGTAATTTTTATTTTAAATTGCGGATTGAAATGATAGATATCCATATCACTTGACCATAGGGTGGAAAATTATATACAGACACCGTCGGTCTATATATATATAAATATTTTGAAAATGATTTCCATGGTTTGGATAGGATACGGTTTAATAAATATTAATTTTTGATCTTATATAAAATCTTATTTTATATTTACATATATAGTTAAATTTTTGAATTTAAGCTATGTATGAATTTGTTAAACAAAAGTAAATAAGTTGAATAATGGAGTTTGATTATTTATATTATATGATTAAGTACAGATATAAGATATTGTGTATATATGGAGTTTTAAATGGTTCAAATCTATTAAGATTGAAAGATAAATTGGAAATTTATTTGGAATTGAGCTTATTAAAAAAAATTAACTCCACAAGTCGGTGTAAACTTATTAAACTCGGAAATTTGAAAGGTATGACATTTATAGCTGGATTTTTATTCAAGATAAATTAAATGAATATTTCTATTATAAATAAATTGAAGGAAATATTTAATTGTTAGAGATTTGAATTTATTTTATGGATTTATTTTGTGAATATTTCAAAACTAAATAATAGGACAATAAATTGTTGAATAGAATTTCCAACCTTAGTTTTGAAATTGTTAAATACTCAAAGTTTGAATATATTGAAATCAAAGTGTTTTATTGAAACTGAAAGTGAATCTAAATTTATGGGGTTTAGACCTAAAATTTTAAATGAATAAAAATTGTGAAGTCGCGGAAATTATTTTATAAAGTAATTTTAAATTCAAACTACTTTATTCTATATACTGTTTGAATATCCAAACCATTCAAGTTTTAGAAGTTATGGTTTTAAAGCTATGAATTTTGAAGTATTATGTTTTAAAAAGTTATAAGTCAAATGTTGATTTCGAGATATTATAAATTTTAAAGTGGTATGATCTTCGGAAAGAAATATTTGGAAAAAAAATGATATCACATTTATTTGGGTTTTAAAATAGAGATGATATCGTATTTATATGGTTTTGAAATGGATATTTTATTCTGGTTTTTAAGGTATAATTATTTTTAAAAAAAGACCGCGGTGTTATAATAACGTTTGGTTGTTGAAGAGACCGGGATCGGAAGTTGTCATACTCTCTGCCAACTCCAAAAACCACTTTAACAACCGTGTACGCGGTGGAGATTCCAGAATGAAGTAGGATGGTGGCGGCGTTTCCATGAAGGTAAATATGTGGACCCAACTCCCGTGAGTTGGCATAAGGTGGCTTAAACAGGAGCGATCGACGGGTTAATTGAGGTAGCACCTTTGATCGGACACTTCCCTTCGATACTATACTTTGACTTAGGATTATTTCATTGGCCACCTTCACTTTTGATTTCTTTGATTTAGGGGAGTTTGTTCGAGGTGGGCGGTAGCTGCGGCTACGCGTTACCACCGACCCGAAAGCGTAATTGGTATATCTACCCTGGCATTGCCTAGTTGTGCCGTGTCACCTACCATACCGAGCCTTTACTACGAGTTTCTATTTGTGTGCACCTGTGGAGTGTCTTCACGTAGTCTCCCGATCAGGAGATATGCAGGCACTGTATAGACTATTGGCACTATTACGTGTTAAGGTGGAAAATGTAAAGCCTTAACGCTATTTTAAAGTAAGTTTATTTTACAATTAGACACTAATATGATAGCGAAATATACTATATAGTAAATAGTTTGACGGATCTTTAGGAGATGTAAATCCCGAGCTTCTCTTGAGTTACTGCACTCATATTTATTTCTGTTAATTTAACTTACATAAGATCTTTTAGTTCTGACTCAGTGTTTTGTCTTTTCAATTCGCTCGGGTCAGTACGAGCGTTTCAGGATTAGAAGATTTAGCTCTGGAAGACGAAGACGAAGATTTGTATTATTATTATTTATATTATTGCACTACACTCATACTGTTCCGCTACATTATTATTGGTATATGTAACTCTGATATGTATTATATAAATATAATCAAATGTTCTTGTAAACCGCTTTATAAACTATATATTTGATTATTATATTTTATCCTTCCGTTGTGAGATTCTGTTTTGTTTTTATTTCTTTCTTGTTTTTCTTATTTACCCCATAACAATCCGCCCTTCCGTATGGTTTGAATTGGCACGTGTGTCGATTTAAAACGTACGAGAAGGCGGGACGTTATAGTGAGGAAGCGTCGGAGGTAATAGCGCCGAAGGGAAAAGAAGTGTGTGTCAGTGGTGTAACTGTGGTCGGATTGGCGAAGTTACTGACGATCAAAATTGGCATAGCGAGGCATTTCCAGATGATCAATTTTTGTTCCAGTTTGATTAAAATGTTCAAACTCGATTTCGTGGTTTTGGTGAGGTTCTGAGTTTTTGGGAAGTTCGATGGAGTTATTGTTGGTGTGTCAATGATCACGGCAAGGGTCGGCGATCGGCCAGGCCAACGTGCGCGTGCACGTGATGGAGTGTATCTGTCTATGTTTGGGAATGAAAAGTAAATCTCGGGGACGAACTCGAAGTCAATTACGTTTTGGCTCGAAGACGAGGGATGTAAGGGGAAACTCGAAGTTAGGCACAGGTATTTGATTATTTGGCTCGGGTTTTGATTTGGGAAGACTTGGATTGTTTTGCCAGGTTTTAATTTTTGGGAGGGAAACATGTTTTAGTTTTTTTTAAGTTAAAAAGAAGTTTAACCTGTAACCAAGTATTGAAGTTATAAAAAGAAAACGAATATGTTTTCAAAGGATTGTAAATCAAGTTGCCGAAATAGAATTGTTAAACAAAGATTTCAAACAAGTTTCAAAGGTTAAATGATTAAAGTAAATGTTTTGAAATTGTTTTGTTTAAAGTAACCATATAATACGTTAATGATGAATTTACTTCAAAGAATATTAAATAAGATCTAAATGTTAATTAACTATAGTAATTAAAATAATAATTACTTAATGAAATTAATTACTTAATGTAATTAAAGGGTAATTACTTTGTGTGATCACAATAAAGTGTAATTAATTAATAAAGATTTATTAATGAAAGTAATTAAGGTTAATTAATTTATGATTAAAGTTTTGATGAATCAAATGATTTAAAGAATAATTTATTAAAGGATAATTAATTAATGTAATTAATTAATTAAAGTAATTAATTTGAGGTTAGTTAATTAATTTGGGGATAATTAATTAATTAAAGGTTAATTAATTAATGAAAGTGATTAGGATAATCACTTATTATAATTAATTAAGGATAATTAATTAAATGGTAATTCATTAAGGGTTAATTAATTAATGTAATTAATTAAGGACAAATAATTAGGGGTTAATTATTTAATGATTAAAGGTTGATTAATTTATTAATTAAAGTTGGTTAATTAATTTATTAAAGGTTAATTAATAAATGATTAAATATTAATTAATTAACGGAGATTAGTAGTTTATACATAAGTAATTAAGCTGATTTAAATTAATAAGATGATTAATTGATCCTACTCATGAATGTTTGGATTCTATTGAATGTTGAATTGTTTGATATCCCTGATGTGTGATGCTCTTTTTTGATTTAAGCTGTGATGAATGTAATTTATTTATCAATGATGAATGTAATTTATTTATCTATGATGAAATTATATTATTTATCTTTGAATCTGTGAATGAAGATAAGCATTATAGGTTTATACCGCTTATCTATGGTTGCCGTGTTTGGATTATTGATGATGTTGCATTATTGTGTAAAACCGCTGGACTACACCATATACACACAAATATGGATTGCACGAGGAAATTGTTTAAGTCACAGATATTTGTTTTTAATATTATGAAATGATTTTAAAGGTTAAATTTTGAATCCAAATGGTTTTGGAAATGGAATTGGATTGAATATGAAAAGCTTTTGAAAGAAAGTTTGAAGTTGAAATATAATTTGAATAAAATATATCTTGTTTAAGTTTTGAAATTGTTTTGGAAATTTGGTATGAAAGGTTTATACAAATTATATAATATGGGGTTTAAACCATTTTAAAAGTATTGTTTTGGGAATTTTAATTTAACCCAAGTTTTATACTTGAAGGGCTTTAACCTGTAGAAATGTAATCGGATTTTTTTGAATCGAAAACTATTTGTTTTCAAATAATAATAGCTTTCATATAAAGAAAGAATTTCCAATTTGTGTTGAAAGGATTTCAAGCTTGAAATGAAAGTGGTTTTCCAAGTTATTAATGAATCTTTGGAGATGGTTTTGAAAGCTATGAATTGAGTCTTTGACTTAAAGATTGAATTAGTTAATCCAATTTGAAACGGAAATTGTTTTGAAAGGCTATGAATGAATCTTTGTGAAAGATTGGTGAACTTTGTCAAGCAAATATTTTTGTTAATGATTTGAAAATTGTAATTGGTTTAAATCATTTGAAAGAAAGGTTTTGGATAATAAGTTGTGACTTAACTAAGATCCCATTTCCATATGGTTTTTAAATATTGCGCTCATTATTCGGTTTAGCCAGGAGAGGACCTTATGTCATATAACGCATTTCGAATAATGATACGACGTTGTGGATTGCATTTGAAGAACGGTGGTGAAGACCGGTTATTTTCGGGAACGAAAGGATTACTCATCGAATGACTCTACCCTGAGTAGCTACGGTATAGAGATCTCCATATGTGATGGGGAGTCTGATTGGTATTATGAATACCCGAATTGCAAGGGCTTCTTTGTGAAGTGCCTTCGGTTCTGTTCGAATCCGAAACAGACTTGTATGGATGTGTGTCTAACGTTACACTTTGAGATGTAAAGTTGGTTTCTATCAAATTCATTTCTGTTTAGCTTAACACCCTTCTCTGAGACGTACGAGCTCAGAGGTTATGTTGTTCATGGTTACTAGTGTTACATTCCTAATTTGGTAATGTGGCATACAAAGTGCTGCTGATCATTTATTGATCAAAGCATGACTTTTATGAAAAGTGTAGCTTTGTGGAAGAGACTTCGTCGAGCATCACAACCCGAAAATGGTCGAAACTGGAATTTTGCGGCAAGGTTTTTAAGGGTCGCGCCCCTAGGGTATGTCCATTTCCTTCTCTATAAAAGGTGGTATCATGGTATGGAGCTCACATATTTAACATATGTGGTTGCTGCAAATCTATTGCTTTGTGGTTGTTGGTTGAGGGCCCTCGGATAAAGGTGGGTAACACCGGGGGTGGCATTCTTGTAGGTGTTATTTCCAGGCAGGGGTAACCCGGCCTTGTGTTGGCAGAGATCCGGTTCGGTTCTTGGGGGCGTCCCTCTAGAGGCGTTCCATTCGGTAGGAAGTTCCTTTCCCTGACCATTGTTGGAAATCCAATCATCCAATATGCGCCCTGTACGGTTTTAGTTGTATAACCTGCCATTTAACATGGTAACTATAGTACGCATACTATAATGGTACGTATGCTGGCTAAGATTAATATTATACTTGCAAACGTTTTCTGCACTATGCACTAATAATAATATCAAATGGTTTTCGTGTATCAAGCATTTTTGACTATCATAAGGAGAAATCTCCTCTAAGCGTGCGCTTACATTGTATGTGTGGCGGGAGGCCTTATGGCAGTTTCATTTTCCAAAAAGCATTGCAGATTTCAATCTTAAATTCTTTTGCTGTTTGTTTTTATTTAAAACTATTTTTATTTGCTCACACCAGTCCCATGACTGACCTGGAGTTTATTGTTCCCTTTCTAAACTCTGGATGCCCACAATTTTCCACATGGGTAGTCTAGAGGTGGTATTTTCAGATAAACAGATAGTAGATGTAGATTCGATAGCCTCCAGCCTTCTATTTGAAAATAGTTGGAGTCGTTCCTTGGATTTTTGCTATCGCTTTGTACTTCTCTTCAACATTCTGGACTAACCTTGCTTAGTCCAAATTGACGATGGATCGAGCTTTTGGTTCAAGCTAGCTTTGGATTGGCGCATTTGATATGGAGATGCAATGTTGGAGTTCTCTCTTAGAAGTTGAAGTTATATTATCATATTCCACTGTTGTTCCGCTACTGGTGTTTTGTATTCAGCTGTAGCACTGTATTTGTGCTCTGATATATGTTGGGCAGTGTTATATCATATTTGGATATTGTATTCATTGGAAATTTATTATATATTCATTCTTTTTCCGCTGCGATCTGTTGTACTTAATATGTTATAAGCTCCATCCGAACTGGAGTTCGACGATTGAATCTGCGGTATTCGAATATGGGTGAAGTATGGATGTCGATTTTCAGACGTCGGATTTCAAGTCGTGACAAGTGGTATTAGAGCTGAAGGTTGAACTTTAGCTCAGGAGTATAACACATTTGGTAACTCATTAGAGATAGGGTGAAGTATACCCTAGAATGAGTATATCCCTAAGATATCCGTATGTGTGCCTTAGTAAATTCTCTTACTATCCACTGATAGTGAGTATAAGTGCAAGAAGAGGACGAGGTAGGGGACAGGGGAGTACGACTACAAATGGTCAATACCCTACAACAATGGAAACAACTTTCTCTATCAATCTCTTTTGATCATCATTCAATTTCAAATTCTCTGATGGCTTCGTGGCAGCTGTAAGGAGAAGTTTAGGTATGGTGGCGGCCCTGCGAATCGTTCCTATTTCGTGTTCTGATTATCAGTTTTTCTATTAGCTTTTCGATTTTTACTTTAACGAATTTGAAATTTTATTTGAAACGAATTGGTTAACGAAATATGAGGTTAAATTAAATTGTATTCATAGAACGATTTTGGTTAAAACGAAATTTGAAATTCTATTGTAATTTCTTATGAGGATCAAAAGTCCGAAGAAGGACTAGGCGGTGTAAACTTTTGGGTATTCCGACCTGAGTTTGGAATTCATATCTAGTGTTTGAGAATCGTGGAAGATTGAATCTATTTGTCTGTTCTTTTGGTTCTAGATACATTCTATGAACGATTAGTTATCTCTACGAACTAACCAATGCCCTATATATTTTCGTAGATCTGGTGACCCGAGTATCCTGTGAAGTATTGAACAAATTGTTCTTGAATTTATTGTTCATATTCTGATTTGGTAAGCCAAATACAGAATAAATATTCAGTTTGATCTGGAAAGATATTTCTCTATTATTCATCTATTCTTTTGTTGCCTCCCTAGCAAATTTCGGGGTCGAAATTTTCTTAAGGGGGAATTTGTAACAATCCCGATTTTGAGTCAGATTTAAATTGATGATTAATATAAATTTTGGATTAAATTGTGAATTAAATTGAATTTTTCCAAAATAAGATAAGATATTTATTTATTTATATATATGCATATATATATATATATTGATTTTAAACTGAAATTTGGATTTGAAATTCAAATATAAATGTATTGAAATATAAATTGGATTTTAAAAAAAAACATTTTTATTTTAAACTAATAGAATTTTTTTTCTAATTATAATATACATACGAAATATATATTTGGAAGTTGTGTTTTGAATAAATTTTGAAAAGCTAATTAAGTTACATTCTAATTTATTCAATGTGTAATTAAATTTCTTAAAGTTGTAAATATATAAATAAAAGAAAATGGATTTGTTTAAATAGGAAAATATAATATAATATTTTGAAGATATGTTTAAACACATGAGTACATGTGTAAGAATTTTAAAACATGAAAGAATACAATTGTAAAGCATGAAGGGTAAAAATATAACAAGTGTCATACTTTTTATATTTTCTTCTTATTTTTAAAATTCAAATAATAGAAGAAAATCAAGGCTATATATATCTCCACCTCTTCCCATATCATTTTCTTTGATCCGTCAAGAAATAAAATCAGTAAAATCAAACCCTAAAGAAATAAGTAAACAGCCTCTTTCAAATTCAAAACCTGAAAGTAAACCAGAAATCAAATTTAAACAAAATCTAGATCAAAGAAAAGGAAACCAGAGAGAATGGAAACCTGGAAAATAATCTGGAAAACAAAAGAAAATAAAAAAATTGAAGCCTGGAAATCAAATTAAAACTAGATCAAAGCTTCAACTCAAAACGAAAATTTCAGTTTCAAGCTAAATCAAAACCGTCCTTAACATTTCAATTTGGGATCAAGCTTCAGACTGAATCAAACCCAGTAATAAATAAAAGCAAAGATATGGATCAAGCTGAAAGCTTTCTGGAATCAAATAAATGTAGAAAATCAAAAAAACAAGGCTTCAGTTTCAAATTTAAAGTTCCTGGCCTAAATATATGTATTGTTCTCTGTTCTCTGTCTTCATCCAGGTGAGCAAACTTTTTAAACCTTGAATTTGTTTATATATATTGTGATTGAAATAAAATGGTTGTATGAATGAAAATATTGCCTACACACACAGATATATATATATGTGTGTGTGTGTGTGTGTGTGCAAAGTTGTGTGCATGTCTAAGAACTAGAAAATAAGCCTCTGTTCTTGTTCAGGCATCTAATCAAGTACTAAAAAATTCAATTTCTCTGTATACATTCAATTTTAGGTTGTGAAATCTAAAGGAAAACTGTTTGTAATAACAAAAGCTTATTTATAAAAATATAATTAAGTATAATTAACAAATAGGTTACCGGAAACTAAAAATCATGTTAACGCTAAAAATGTGCGCTAACACCCTGGTGTCAGTGGTGATAAAGTGAGGGCGCCACCCGTATGCACGGGAACTAAAAGTACACAGAAAATAGCCAAAACAGTAAAAGAGATAGCAATTTTTATAGTGGTTCGGCTTAAAGTCAAGCCTACGTCCACTTACATCCTTCATTACGATCTTTTAGTACACTCTTAGAACACAACTTCGAGATTAGAACACTCTGACAATACAACACTTTAACGACTTTTACCCTTCGATTACAACATGATCAAGATAAGTAGCTGGAACTTTAATGATGAATTTCTCTTCGGATTCGTGTTGAATTATCTTGAATCTTCGAAGTGTTAGTAGATGAAGTGTTGTGGAGGTTGAGCAGAGTATTGGCGCTTCTCGGTTCGAAAAAGTCCCCCTTTCAATGTGGAGTAGGTAAGGTATTTATAGGGAGAATTTGGAGCAGGTTGGGTAGGTCGTAGGTCGTGAGTGACCTAAGGGATAGGTCGTAGGTCATTGGCGACCTAATGGAGTCAACCTGGATAGGGTATAAGCTTCGAGTGACCTAGTGTATGTAGTGGAGGTGTGGCGACCTAAGGAGTCCCGACTTAAAGATGTTGAGGCATGGCTTATAGGTCGTGAGCGATCTAAAGGAAGAGGTAGTGCATGGATTAGGTCGCGAGCGACCTAATTGGGAGAACAGGCATTTGGCGACCTAATAGAGCGACCTAATGGAAGTCGCTAGGTCGCGATCTAATGGAACGACCTAATAGAGTGACCTAATGGGAAATGCTAGGTCGCTGAGTCATTGAGTGGATAGGTCGCTTTTCCTTGTAGGTTATTAGGTCGTTTCCTCTCTAACTCGTTAGGTCGCTAAGTGTTGCCACAATGACTCACTGGAGGATTTAGACCGTTAGGTTGGTTGAGTTAGGTCGTTTGAGTTAGGTCGCTTGAACCCTGAAGAAGTTAGGTCGCTCGAATCCTTAATTCATTAGCTCGCTGGGGGCTTTGGATGGATGGATCGCTTCAACCTTTAAGTCGTAGCTCACATTAGCTCATTGGATGCTCCATGCTCTAAGTCGCATGCCTGTTGAGTTGCTATAAGCTATTGACCTCTAGGTCGTTAGTGTCTTTTGACTGGTTGAGCTGCTTTGAGATGAACTATCCTTGCTTTATCGGTCGATCTTTTGGTATCACGGCTTTTTCCCAAAGGGCGGGATAACACTTGCCCCCCAAAACATGCCTTGCGGTAGGAAGGTGTGTTTTGTAATGCCATAAGTTGGATGTTCATATCCTGTTGATGACCTGCAAAGGAATTAACAGTTTTATATGGCCCCAAATGACAAGCGTTCGGGATCGAGCTATTTGGGATGAAGTGCGGCCGTTTACGGTCAAGCGCCTAACTTCAAATGACGATCGTTCGTGATTGAGTCATTTGAGGTGAAGTGCGACCGTTTGCGGTCAAGCGTCTAAATCCATGCGTCGATCGTTCGGGATCGAGTCATTTGCCGTGAAATGTGATCGTTCACGGTCAAGCGCTTTACTTCAAATGACGACCGTTCGTGATCGAGCCATTTGTGGTAAAGTGCGACCGTGCACGGTCAAGTGGCGGAGCTCAGATGACGACCGTTCGGGATGGAGCCACTTGTAGTGAAAAGTGACCGTTCATGGTCAAGCGCCTTACTCCAAATGACGACCGTTCGGGGTCAGGCAATTTGTGGTAAAGTGCAACCGTGCGCGGTCATGTGGAGACCGTACGGGATCGATCCATTTGTGATGAAAGGTGACCGTTCACGGTCAAGCTCCTTACTTCAAATGACGATCGTTCGGGATTGAGCCATCTGTGGTAAAGTGCGACCGTGCCTGGTCAGGGGGCGGGCCTCAAATGACGACCGTTCGGTATCGAGCCATTTGAGGTGAAATGTGATTGTGCCGTTCGAGACGAGTTTTTGCCGTTCGAGGCGAGTTTTTGACTGTTCGAAGTCGGGTGCCGTTCGAGGCGAGTTTGTGACTGTTCGAAGTCGGGTGCCTGTTTGAGGCGAGTAAGTGTGCCCGGGAGGGCTTAATCATCTCAAGATTATCAAAATCAAATATTCAACTGAAAAAATTTTAAAGCAAAAAATGTCTGAAAAAGTCAAATCCAAACATCAGAAGCAAAACATGAAATCAATGTAGAGTCAAATCCAAACATCAGAAGCAAAACACGAAAGCAAAGCAACCAATCATCAGAAGTAAAACATGAAAGCAAAGTATTGACATCCGAGTGCAAACACCTACATCGATATGATTTATAGTTGTATCAGAGAATGCCTGGGGATCGTTCGTGGTCCCGTACATGTGTGAACAACTTAAGTGCGTCGATGTAGAGTTTTCCACTCATTCGTGATAACTTCAATCAATCGATAACAAGCTGACGCCTCGATCCCGAGCAGTCTACAGTTGGTGCAGGTGGAGATCGTTCTTGTTCCACCGTTACAGTCTTCTTTTTCACATACTGTGATAGCAAACCATCCCGGATGTGCCCCTCGACTTCATCTCTCAAGTGTCTGCAGTCATTTGTGCTATGACCATTCAACTCATGGAACAAGCAATACTTGTCCGACTTTCTTTCATTGTTAGTTGGATCTCTCCTTATCGGCTTCCGATAAGGAACATGTCCCTTGGTATTTTGGTAGATCCGCTCCAAAGTCTCATTTAATTCCGTGTATGAGGTGAATCTTGATTCCCTTCGTTGTCTTGCTGATCTATCATTGTTATCCTCGGTCTTTCGTTTACCTTTGTTAGCTTCTCCGTTTTTCTTTGGAGGATTTCCACCTTTGACCACCAAAACATCAATTCCTTCTCCTCCTTCTCTTTCAACTTTTGCATCTTCTAATCGTAAGAACCCTTCGGCCTCATGGAAAAATTCTCCTAAATCCATAAGAGGATCTCTGGTCAATGAATTTTTGCACTCTGTGCCGTCAGCTATGCCCAACATGGCTTCCATTAGAACCATAGATGGATCTGGTCGATCCATCGATGCCGCAGCTGCATTGAATCGCGTCATAAA
The DNA here is from genome assembly GCA_030765085.1 of Allium cepa. Taxonomy (NCBI): domain Eukaryota; kingdom Viridiplantae; phylum Streptophyta; class Magnoliopsida; order Asparagales; family Amaryllidaceae; genus Allium; species Allium cepa. The sequence continues at coordinate 498,124,405 of CM060929.1, forward strand.
GCTTCTCAAAGATTCTCCAATTCTTTGCTTTAGTGCTTTCAAACTCATAACATTCTTGGGTCTCGAAATGTGAACCCTAAATTGCCTCATAAACCTTCTAATCAAATCATTCCATGTCTCAATAGATCCATTCTCCAATTGTCTGAACCATAATGCCGCAATATCTGTCAAATACAATGGAAAACACCGAGCCATAACTTCCTCTGATGCCCCCAGCACTTCCATATGCCTCATATACTTTGTCAGATGAACTGTAGGGTCCTTCCTTCCATTATACATATCCAATGATGGTAGCTTAAAGTCTGGTGGGTTTTTAGCTCACCTAATTGCTGTAGTAAAAGGACTCCTATTCACATCCTATAAATCTTTGTTTACCAAACCACCTCTCATAGCTTTTTTGACCATTTCCACCATTCTGTCGTTGTCTCCTAGTTGTATTCCTCGTCCACTACCTTCGACCTGCCCCCCGAGTTCATGAGGGAATTCTGGAATTTGCCCTCCTGGCTGAGATTCTGTTCCTCTGCCAAAGCCATGTTACTCAAATCCATCTGATGTTTTCCTTGGAATTGGTTCAGTGTGCCCAAGATGAGTGCCCCCTAGTTCTGGTGCTACCTTAGATGGTCCTGCTCTGTTCTGAACTTCAGCTGCTCCTTGATTCTGCGCTCCAAGTTGTCCAATTTGCTGAAACAAACTCCGGATCAACTCCTCTTGCCTTTTCATCATCGCCTCCATCTCGTCCCTGGTAACGAAGGATGAAGTTCGGTTAGCTCCTGAGGAAGCCTCCTGACTTCCTTCATGTTGACTCCTCTCTTGTCTCTGTAATCTACTAGATCGCCTTACCATAATTCTTAAGATCTGAATCTCCAAACTCTCTGATCCAACCCTTAGTTGATAGAACTCTTGATTTCAATTCTCAGCCAAGGCTCTTAACCTTGTGGTCGTGGGTTCGAGCCCCACGGTGGGCGCCAAAATGTTAACGCTAAAAATGTGCGCTAACACCCTGGTGTCAGTGGTGATAAAGTGAGGGCGCCACTTGTTTTCATGGGAACTAAAAGTAAACAGAAAATAGCCAAAATAGTAAAAGAGACAGCAATTTTTATAGTGGTTCGGTTTAAAGTCAAGCCTACGTCCACTTTACATCCTTCATTACGATCTTTGAGTACACTCTTAGAACACAACTTCAAGATTACAACACTCTGACAATACAACACTTTAATGACTTTTACCCTTCGATTACAATATGATCAAGATAAGTAGCTGGAACTTTAATGATGAACTGCTCTTCGGATTCGTGTTGAATTCTCTTGGATCTTCGAAGTGTTAGGAGATGAAGTGTTGTGGAGGTTGAGCAGAGCATTGGCGCTTCTCGGTTCGGAAAAGTCCCCCTTTCAATGTGGAGTAGGCGAGGTATTTATAGGGAGAATTTGGAGAAGGTTGGGTAGGTCGTAGGTCGTGGGCGACTTAAGGGATAGGTCGTAGGTCGTTGGTGACCTAATGGAGTCAACCTGGATAGGGTATAAGCTTCGAGTGACCTAGTGTATGTAGTGGAGGCGTGGCGACCTAAGGATGTCTCGACTTAAAGATGTTGAGGCATGGCTTATAGGTCGTGAGCGATCTAAAGGAAGAGGTAGTGCATGGATTAGGTCGCGGGCGACCTAGTTAGGAGAAGAGGCATTTGGCGACCTAATGGAGCGACCTAATGGAAGTCGCTAGGTCGCGATCTAATGGAACGACCTAATGGAGTGACCTAATGGGAAATGCTAGGTCACTGAGTCATTGAGTAGCTAGGTCGCTTGTCCCTGTAGGTTATTAGGTCGCTTCCTCTCTAACTCGTTAGGTCGCTAAGTGTTGCCACAATGACTCACTGGAGGATTTAGACCGTTAGGTCGGTTAACTTAGGTCGTTTGAGTTAGGTCGCTTGAACCCTTAAGAAGTTAGGTCGCTCGAATCCTTAATTCATTAGCTTGTTGGGGGATTTGGATGGATGGATCACTTCAACCTTTAGGACATAGCTTGCTTTTGCTCATTGGATGCTCCATGCTCTAGGTCGCGTGCCCGTTGAGTTGCTCTAAGCTATTGACCTCTAGGTCGTTAGTGTCTTTTGACTGGTTGAGCTGCTTTGAGATGAACTATCCTTGCTTTATCGGTCGATCTTTTGGTATCACGGCTTTTGCACAAAGGGCGGCATAACAAATCTATAGTAATGATCTCTTAAAGACGAAAAAATCAAATGATTTAATTCCTTGTTTTGATCATGCAATCTATTTAGTTCTTGTAAATATTGAATTTTAATAATAAAATTTGGATTTTTAGTTTCGATTTAGAGTAAGACTTTGGGTTTGAACGGAAAATGGGTGTTCGTCAATTATCGTCGACCCACGATGAATTGAGCATTGTGATTAATGGTGAAGGAGGCTGGGTAACTAAGGATCGTATGAAAAATGTTGGAAAAAATTATAAGTCGCCGGGGCGGTTGATCGAAAGTGATTTAGGGTTTGGGGGCAGATTCAGTCGATGTTGAAAAAGTGGGTCGTACGACGGCGAGGGAGCGTCGGAGGGAAAAGAAGCGTGTGCAAGTGGTGTAACTGTGGTCGGATTGGCGAAGTTACTGACGACCAGAATTGGCATAGCAAGGCATTTCCAAATGATCAATTTTGGTTCCAGTTCGATTAAAAAGTTCAAACTCGATTTCGTGGTTTTTGTGAGGATCTGAGTGTTTGGGAAGTTCGATGGAGTTGTTGTCGGTGTGTCGATGTTCACGGCGAGGGTCGACGATCGACCAGGCGATCGTGCACATGCACGTGATGGCGAGTATCTGTCTGTGTTTGAGAAAGAAAAGTAAATCTCGGGGAAGAACTCGAAGTCAATTATGTTTTGGCTCGAAGACGAGGGATGTAAGGGGAAACTCGAAGTTAGGCATGGGTTTTTGATTATTTAGCTCGGGTTTTGATTTGGGAAGACTTGGGTTGTTTTACCAGGTTTTAATTTTTGAGAAGGAAACATGTTTCGGTTTTCTTTAAGTTAAAAAGAAGTATAACCAATAACCGAGTTTTGAAGTTATAAAAAGAAAACGAATATGTTTTCAAAGGATTGTAAATCAAGTTGCCGAAATAGAATTATTAAAAAAAGATTTCAAACAAGTTTCAAAGGTTAAATGATTAAAGTAAATGTTTTGTTTAAAGTAACCATATAATGGGTCAATGATGAACTTATTTCAAAGAATATTAAATAAGATCTAAATGTTAATTAACTACAGTAATTAAAAGAATAATTACTTAATGAAATTAATTACTTAATGTAATTAGAGGGTAATTACTTTGTATGATCACAATAAAGGATAATTGGTTAATAAAGATTTATTAATGAAAGTAATTAAGGTTAATTAATTTATGATCAAAATTTTGATTAATCAAATGATTGAAATAATAATTTATTAATGGATAATTAATTAAGGTTATTAATTAATTAAAGTAATTAATTTGAGGATAATTAGTTAATTTGAGGATAATTAATTAATTAAAGGTTAATTAATAAATGAAAGTGATAAGGATAATCACTTATTATAATTAATTAAGGATAATTAATTAAATGGTAATTAATTAAGGGTTAATTAATTAATTAAATTAATTAAGGATAAATAATTAGGGGTTAATTATTTAATGATTAAAGGTTGATTAATTTATCAATTAAAGTTGATTAATTAATTTATTAAAGGTTAATTAATAAATGATTAAAGATTAATTAATGGTAAATGTTTGTAATTAATTAACATTAATAAACCGGGATTAGTAGTTTATACATAAGTAATTAATCTAATTTAAATTAATCATATGATTAATTGATCCTACTTATGAATGTTTGGATTCTATTGAATGTTGAATTGTTTGATTTCCCTGATGTGTGATGCTCTGTTTTGATTTAAGCTGTGATGAATGTAATTTATTTATCTGTGATGGACGTAATTTATTTATCTATAATGAAATTATATTATTTATCTGTGAATCTGTGAATGAAGATAAGCATTATAGGTTTATACCGCTTATCTATAATTGATATGTTTGGATTATTGATGATGTTGCACTATTGTGTAAAACCCCTGGACTACACCATACATACACAAATATGGATTGCACGAGGAAATTGGTTAAGTCATAGATATTTGAATTTAATATTATGAAATGATTTTAAAAGTTAAATTTTGAATCCAAATGGTTTTGGAAATGGAATTGGATTGAATATAAAAAGCTTTTGAAAGAAAGTTTGAAATTGAAATGTAATTTGAATATAATATATCTTGTTTAAGTTTGGAAATTGTTTTGGAAATTTGGTTTGAAAGGTTATACAAGTTATATAATATGGCTTTTAAACCATTTTAAAAGTATTGTTTTGGGAATTTGAATTTAACCCAAGTTTTATACTTGAAGGGCTTTAACTTGTAGAAATGTAATCGGATTTTTCCGAAACGAAAGCTATTTGTTTCCAAATTATAATAGATTTCATATAAAGAAAGAATTTCTAATTTGTGTTGAAAGGATTTCAAGTTTGAAATGAAAATGGTTCTCCAAGTTATGAATGAATCTTTGGAAATGGTTTTGAAAGCTATGAATTGAGTCTTTGATTTACAGATTGAATGAGTTAATCCTATTTGAAAGGGAAATTGTTTTGAAAGGCTATAAATGAATCTTTGCGAAAGATTGATGAACTTTGTGAAATAAATATTTTTGTTTAAAGATTTGAAAATGGAAATTGGTTTAAACCATTTGAAAGAAAGGTTTCGGATAATAAGTTGTGACTTAACAAAGATCCCATTATCCATATGGTTTTTAAATATTGCGCTCATTATTCGGTTTAGCCGGGAGAGGACCTTGTGTCATATAACCCATTCCGAATAATGATACGACGTTATAGATTGCATTTGAAGATCAGTGGTGAAGACCGATTATTTTCGAGAACGAAAGGATTACCCGTCGATTGACTGCATTAAGTAGCTACAGTATAGAGATCTCCATATGTTATGGGGAGCCCGATCGGTATTGTGAATACCTGGATTGCAAGGGCTTCTTTGTGAAGTGCCTTCGGCTATGTTCGTACCCGGAACAAACTTGTATGGAAGTGTGTCTGATGTTACACATTGAGATGTAAAGTTAGTTTCTATCAAATACATTTTTGTTTGGAGGCGGAGAATTTATTCACTTAGCTTAACACCTTCTCTGAGACGTACGAGCTAAGAAATTTTGTAGTTGATGATTACTAGTGATACATTCCCAATTTGCTAATGTGGCATACAAAGTGCTGATCATTTGTTGATCAAAGCATGGCTTCTGTGCAAAGCGTAGCTTTGTGGATGAGACTTCATCGAGCCTCATAACCCAGAAATGGTCGAAACAGGAATGTTGCGGCAAGGTTTTTAGGGGTCGTGCCCCTAGGGTATATCCATTTCCTTTTGGATAAAAGGTGGTATTATGGTATGGAGCCTAGATATTTAACCTATGTGGTTGTGGAAAATCTATTACTTTGTGGTTGTTGGTTGAGAGCCCTCAGATAAAGGTCAGTAACGACTAAGGGTGGCATACTTGTAGGCGTTACTTCCTGGCAGGGGTAACCTGGCCTTGTTTTGGCAGAGATCTGGTTAGGTTCTTGGGGGCGTCCCTCCAGAGGCATTTCCATTCGGTAGGAAGTTCCTTTGCCTGACCATTGTTGGAAATCCAATCATCCAATACACGCCCAATATGGTTTTAGTTATACAACTTGCCATTTAACATGGTAGCTATAGTAGGCATATATAATGGTACGTATGCTGGCTAAGATTAATATTATACTTGCAAATGTTTTCTGCACTATGCACTAATAATAATATCAAATGGTTTTCGCGTATCAAGCATTTTTGACTATCATAAGGAGAAATCTTCTCCAAGTGTGCGCTTACATGTTTGTGTGGCGGGAGGCCTTATGGCAGTTTCAGTTTCCAAAAAGCATTGCGGATTTCAATCTTAAATTCTTTTGTTTTTTGTTTTTATTTAAATTTGTTTTTGCTTGCTCACACCAGTCCCATGACTGACCTGGAGTTTATTATTCCCTTTCTAAACTCTGGGTGCTCATAATTTTCCACACGAGCAGTCTTGAGTTGGGATTTTTAGATAAACAGATAGTAGATGTAGATTCGATAGCCTCCAGTCATCTATTTGGAAATAGTTGGAGTCGTTCCTTGGATTTTTGCTATCGCTTTGTACTTCCCTTCAACATTCTGGACAGACCTAGCTTAGTCCAAATTGATGGTGGATCGAGCTTTTGGTTCATGCTAGCTTTGGATTGGCGCATTTGATATGGAGATGCAATGTTGGAGTTCTCTTTTAGAACTTGAAGTTATGTTATCATATTCTGATGTTGTTCCACAACTGGTGTTTTGTATTCAACTGTAGCACTGTATTTGTGCTCTGATATATGTTGGACAGTGTTATATCATATTTGGATATTGTATTCATTGGAGATATATGATATATTCATTCTTTTTCTACTATGTTCTGCTGTACTTAATGTGTTATAAGCTCCATCCGAACTGGTGTTCGACGGTTGAATCTGCGGCATTCGAATACAGGTGAAGTATGGATGTTGATTTTCGAACGTCGGATTTTAGGTCGTGACATTCCAAGTTGTTTGGATCTGCAATTTCTTATCACAAATTTACGCATGCCTACCTTATTCAAATTTATTTTATTTTATTGTAGATAGTTAAGAAATTAAAATTTGACTTTGAATGAGATATATGTATACTATGAGATAATCTTTACTTATTCAAATGTTAATGGATTATATATGTAAGTTAAGTTATCTACCATTCCTTGAATCTGATTTTAACTACATATGTTAAATTTTTGCACAACTGTTACAATCCTTGTTAAAAAAAAGTGGATACCTTTATTTAATATTAATGAATGGACTTTTGTGCAAATTTTAATCATTTGTTGTTTTCTGTATTTAAAGTTTTGTGTAAAGTCTGAAGTATTGTTTCATTCCAAAATTGAAAATTAAATGAAAACTTTTAACTTTAAAACCAAAAACCTTTTGTACAAATGTATGTACACGTATCCCATATGCTACATTGTTTGCAAATGTAGGCTTTCTAATCCAAATTATTAAATCTCACAATATAAATTTAAATCAAATTCGTATAAAGATTATGAGCAATAATGTAACCTTCTTTCTGTTAAACATTTCCTTAATTGGAATTTTTTCCATTAATGATAATTTAGGATTTCAATTTATTTAAAACAACCAATAGGTTTTCACTTTGTATTTATGTCTGTATCCATAATTATTATGAATGTACGCATCCATAATTATCATGAATGTATGCATATATTTCATTGATAAAATTTAGAAAGCAAAGGAATGTGTAGATTTTTTGTAAGTAATTAATGTCATTTAATGTATTAATTGTTACAGCTAAATGGTGAAAGAAATAAAAGGTTTTCCTCTTTCATATTCTATTATATCCATATGTAGATTTGATTGATAAGTAATAAATGTCATTTAATGTATCAATTGTCATAGTTAAATGGTGAAAGAAACGATAGGTTTCGCTCTTTTCATATTCTATCATATCCATGTGTAGATTTAATTGATACGTAATAAATGTTATTCAACGAATTAATTGCCATAGTTAAATGGTGAAAGAAATTATATGTTCCTCTCCTTTCATATTCTGTCATATCTTTACTTTATTAATTGAATACAATAACAGTGTGAAACAAATAATTTCCTTCTCTTAATTTATTTTTACTTGTTTGATTTATATATATACACCACTTATACATCGCACTTACACTTCGCATAAATGAATGTATTTGATACATTCATCATATCACATACATTTGTATGTTTAAAATTCCTTAAATTACCATATTGAATAAAATACTAATTTAATTTAAAAGAAAATCTAGATAGGTTCTAAGTACATTTAGACCTCAGAGGCCCATTAATGATCGAAATATTAAATTTTTTAAATTCACCCATTTCTTCCGCTGGGGGTTGGCCCAGTTACAGCAATGGTATCGGAGACCAATAGACTATGCGGTCTGAATTAGTCATATTAGGGCTAATTAATTAAGCTTGTGTAGTCAGTATGGTGTCTAGAAAGGTGATGTCTAGGATTGGAATTGGGTAATCAAGTACCCTATCCTACATGTTTACCGGCCTGACCTGAAAGGTGATGTAAGCCCAAAGGTTCCCCCTAATAGAAAAGTCCCAATTTGAATTAGGCCTTCGGCAAATTTAAAAATAGTTCTGAAAATTAGGTCATTATTTAAAATTTAAAAGTTCAATTTAAAATAAAAATATGTTTATTATAAAAGGTTATAATATAACATAAATCTTCAAAATGTTTGACAATATAATGAAAATTCAAAATGTTTGAAACTATGTAAATAACAATTTCGAAATTTAAAATTATTAATAAGATTGATAATATAAATTAATTAAATGAGTTAATTAGTTAATACTTATATGCATGTATTATATATGTTGATATATGTTATATTATTTTAAATTGTTTAAGAGAACATAAGCATACATGTATGCATATGAGATAAATTTTTGAAAATAATACAATTTATTAAAATTGTTTAATTGATAAAGTAAATGAAGGTCAGTTATCTAACTAAAAATATGCATATATAAGATATATGTAACTTACTATAAAGATTATAGTTGATATGTCCAATATAAAAGTTGTACTGGAATACTAATTTAAAATTAATTAAAGAATTAATTAAAGAAAATTAATTTAATAAGTTTTAGTTAACAAAATATCATACATAAGACTATCATATAAGTAATATGAAATATAAAAGTTATATAACAATAAAACTTATATGATATGAATATATAAACTAAAGATAGAGCATTAAAGAAACCTAAATAGACTTAAGGAATAAATACATACGTAAATGTACGTATACTATGATTTCTGATGTGTCTGACATTTGAATCACGAGGGTATTTCATAAGAAGTACATTCTTCCATAAGTCAATATCACTCAATATAATATATTTAAGATTATGAATCTTCAATATAATGTTGTCTTATACCATATATATATATATATATATATATATATTAATAATTACTTACATACTCCTCAGCTGTTGAGCAAACTCAAGCTGGGGATGTTATGTGTAGTATTATTAATATATTGAATAGGCGAGGTAAGATAACTATATGTATTTGTTGGGCAAACTCAAAGTACATATACTATCTTTAGGCTATCACAATGTAGTAGGTACGAGTAAATAATCTCATACGATTTGTTGAGCAAACTCAAGGTCGAAATTAGATTAGGACAAGGATAAACAGGTTAGGAGTTGTATGTGATACAACCGATAAGGGGTTATCCAACATTTGTGGGGCTATGATTTGTTGAGCAAACTCAAGGTCATAATACCAAGATAGACGAGTCCTAAAAACCACTAGTGAAGTCGAAAGACTTTTATGTTTCATCTTAGGGTTTGGAGAAACATAAAAGACTAGTGGGAGCATATTACAAATGTAACGACCAGGTATTTCGAACCATTCAAGTCGACAATCATCACACATTTCAGACTTAAATTGCTCAAAACAAAAGACTGTTAATTTATAATTGGCAAAACTTAGCATATACAGTGAACAAATCAATCACAGAAACGCAGACATAGAGTATTACAACACTGAATAGCGAAACGTATAAATAATAGTTCTTGAAGCTACTATAAAACATCAGAGTATGAAACAAAATATCACAAAATCTCAAATACAAATAAATCTCTAATATATAAGTAACTAACGAGTTTGAACGTAAATAACTGAAATAACTAAAAGCTGGATGGATAGATCTTCAAACAAAGCTCTAATCTCCAATGGTGAGTCTTAAATGCTGTGACACTCAGTCCGACCTGAGCATAAAGCAAAACACAAAACACTCAAGTCAGGATTAACATTCTTATAATCGTACATTTAACTCAAGTGAAATACCAGCTGAAATACGAGTAACTTAAAGGATGTTTAGGATACCCCATCCTCTAAGGATCTATGAAACTATCTACTATGTAGTAATATACGCTATTATAATATGTCTACCAGTAATGTAAAGTATTAAAATAGCACTAAGGCGTTACTCATATCCCCCTTAACACATTTTATATAATGCCGTAGTCTATATGTACTGTAAACTCCACCAAACCGGTGGACTATCAGGAAGCATTCCATAGGTACGACAAAAACTAAAATTGTAGTGGGCTCGATAAGGTAGATGACAAGGCACGCGAGGCTATACCCTTGGTAGGATTCTACCAATTTACACTTTTGGGCTGGTGGTAACGCATAGCCGCAGCTACCGCCCACCTTGTACAACACTCCTAAAATCAGAGGTGCCCCCAATCAAATCACAAAGTAATAGAATGGTATCGAAGAAGTGTGACAGGTCGGAGGAGCTACCTCACTTGGTCCGTCAATTACTCCTGTTTTAGACATCTTATTTAGGGCTCGTTTCATACCTCATTACAGCAACGTCGTCAAACCATCCTACTTCATTCTAGATTCTCCACCACGTACATAGTTGTTAAAGTGGTTTTAAGTATTAGCAGAGAGTATGACAATGTTCGATCCCAGACTCTTTAACAACCAAATGCTTATTTCACATCGTGGTCATTTTATATTTCAAACAGTTTATACTTCGTATCAAAATACCATATTCATTACAAAACCATATCACTTCGATATCATTATTCAGTTTAAATAATATTCGTTTCCAAATTCGTAACACTTTCAAAATTATAACACTTTCGAAATCATAACACTTTTGAAATCGTAACACTTTTGAAATAGTAATAGTTCCAACTTAAACAGTTTAGATATTGAAAATAATATAATTTATTTTACTGCTATTGAAATCGTATAAATTTATGATAATTTTATTATTTCAATTATCAGTTTGAAAATAACACTTTTGAAATCGTAACACTTTAGTTTTTATTTTACTGCTATTATCAGTTTCCGCATTTATATACCATATTACACGATCCTTAGTACTACACGTACACTTTCATTTGGTATCAGAGCAAGGTCATCCTATAACCGTCATAAAGTTATTTGATATTTATTTCTAGTAATATGGCAACGACACAAACTAACGATTTTTGCACTAACACTAATACTGATTTCACAGAGGGTCAATCAACTTCACGACCTCTATTTTTTAATGGTATAAATTATAATTATTGGTCAACTAGAATGAGAATTTATATACAATCTAGTGGATTTGATATCTGGAATATTATACAAAAAGAGTACATAACTCCTACTGGAGAATACTCAACTTGGAGTAACACACAATAACTAGATGCTACATCAAATGCAAAGGCTATGAATATTTTATTTTGTGCATTAGTTAGAAATGAATTCAATAGAGTTAGCATGTGCACTTCAGGTTATGAAATTTGGAGAACACTTAAGATAACACATGAAGGTACAAACAAAGTTAAATTAAGCAAAATCTCTATGTTGAAAAATCAATTTGAAAATTTCAAAATGAGGCCAAATGAATCTATAAATGACATGTACTCTAGATTTCATGATATTTATCATGCTTTAATATCACTAGAACAAAAGTTTACTGATTTTGATGTTGTTACAAAAATCTTGAATTCTTTAACGGACGAATGGGAAAGAAAAGTCTTAGTCATTGAAGAAGCAAGTGATTTGTCAACATTAAAACCAGAATAATTGATAGGTAATCTAATGTCCTACGAAGTAAATTTGCAGGCAAAAAGAAATGGAGCACAAGAAAAGAAAAATGTGGCTTTTCAAGCAGAAAAAGACGATTCCGACTCAGATAATGAAAATATGGCGATGATCGCTAAAAATTTCAAAAAGTTTTTGAAATTCAACAGAAACAAATACAAAGGAAACAAAAATAATTCCAACAACGATTCTAACAGCAGCAAACCATCATCTTCAGCAATGGAATGTTATGAATGTCACAAGAAAGGTCACATAAAGAAAGATTGTCCAGAAAGCAAAAAGAGCAATTTTAAGAAGGACAAAACCAAATGAAGAGCTTTTTCTGTCACTTGGGACGACACTGACTCATCATCCTCTTCAGAGAGTGAAAGTGATAATGAACAAGCAAATGTGTGCTTCATGGCTTCATCAGACGATGTAAGTGATTTTACTTTTGAAGATTTAATTGAAATAAATTCTGAATTAATAAATGTAACAAAGCAACTTAGAAAGAAAAATAAGGAGTTGCAAAGAAAATTAGATAGAACAGTCTTAGAAGTAGATATGCTGAAAGATGAGAAGAAAATATTAGAAGAAGAACTTGAAAGTTCTCAACAATCAAATTCTAACTTATTCTCTCAAATTTCATCAATATCTGAAGAACTAGAAATACAAAAGTATAAAAATAATGATTTACTTTTCAAAACTAATAGTTTAAACTCCAAGATTAAGGATTTAGAGTTAGAAAAATCTAGTCTTAAAATAAAATTTGATGATATGTCTAAAAATGTATCTAATTTCAATAAAGGAAGAGAGAATCTTTCTAATATACTAGAAAATTCTCAATCCTCTAACAATAAATCTGGAATAGGATTTAAGAAACAAAATAATTTTACTAAAAGTAGGATTAATAATATTAAGAAAACAGTTTACCGAAATACTAAAATCATAAAAATATGGATTCCAAAAACAATAGTGTTTTGATAAAGAATAAACATATCAAAATGTTCATGGAAACTGTTCATAATAACAAAAACTATATTTATAAATGGAATTCTGAACCCGTATGGGTTTGGCTTCCTAAGATCTAACTCTTAGGACCCTAAAAAGAAACGGGTACCAACTTTTTATAAATGTTTTTACAGGTACCACATAAGAAGAGAGGAAAATGGATTTTGGATAGCGGTTGCTCAAAACACATGACTGGAAACAAAGAAATGTAGTCAAACATTGTATACTCAAATGGAGGAGCAGTCACCTTCGGAGATAACTCAAAAGGATATGTCATCGGCAAAGGCGATGTCAGTAGCAACGGTATCTCTAATTTACCTCTCATTACTGATGTTTTATTAGTTAAAAATTTAAAACACAATTTATTAAGTATTAGTCAGCTATGTGATAAAGGTTTTAATATAAATTTCTCTGAAAATAAATGTAATATTCTCGATAAAAATCATACCATTATCTTTGAAGGAACAAGAGATAAAAATATTTATATTTTAAATATGAATTTTAACAATGATTCAAATTTATGTCTAATAGCCAAGGAAAATGATTCATGTCTTTGGCACAAAAGATTTTGTCACATCAATTTTAAAACCATTAATAAGATAGCTAAAAATAAATTAGTTAAAGGATTACCTGACATAAAATTTAAAACTAATATATTTTGTGATGCATGTAAATTAGAAAAATTAACTAAATCGTCTTTTAAGTCAAAGAAAGTAATATCTACAGAACAACCACTTGAACTTTTACACATGGATCTTTTTGGTCCAACTCAAGTGCAATCTATTAATCATAATAGATATGTATTTTTTATTGTAGATGATTTTTCTAGATATACTTGGATTTTCTTTTTGAAAAATAAAAGTGATACGTTTGACAATTTTAAAATCTTTGTTAAAAGAATTCAAAATATTAAAAGTTTGAAAATTAAAAATATAAGAGGTGATCATGGAGGAGAATTTGAAAATGAAGCTTTTGAACAATTTTGTAACAAAAAAGGTACTAACCATAATTTTTTGTTTCCTAGAACACCACAAAGAAAAAATAGAACGTTACAAGAATGTGCAAGAACTTTATTAAACGGAACCACTTTATCAAAACATTTTTGGGAAGAAGCTGTAGCTACTGCTTGTTATGTGTTAAATCGTGTTTCTATTCGACCATTAACTAAGAATACTCCATATGAATTACTAAATGGAAGAAAACCAAATATTTCATATTTTAAAGTTTTTGGCTCTAAATGTTTTATTTTAAATACTAAAGATCAACTAGGTAAATTCGATCCAAAATCCGATGAAGGAATATTCATTGGATATCCGGAACGAAGCAAGGCATATCGAATTTACAATAAAAGAATTAAATTATTGAAGAAAGTTTACATGTTTCTTTTGACGAAAATTTTAAAAATATAAATCCAAATGTTACTATTGACTCTGATGATGAAACTACTCAGAATGAAAATATTAATACTGAACAAACCTTCAATAATGATTATGATATTACTGAAAATGAGAATATTACTACTAATATAATAAAATCTCCACCTAAAATTTTACGACATCATCCTGTGCAAAATATAATTGGAGAAGTAAATACGAACGTTAAAACTAGACATCAATTAAACCAAGTTGGTCATGTAGCGTTTCTCTCTAACATAGAACCTAAAAATATAAAAGAAGCTTCAACTGATGACTACTGGATTCTTGCCATGCAAGAAGAACTAAATCAATTCGAACGAAACGAAGTTTGGGAACTCGTTCCTAGGCCTAGTGATCAACAGTCATTGGTACTAAATGGGTTTTTAAAAATAAAGCAGATGAACAAGGAAATATAACTAGGAATAAAGCTAGGTTAGTTGCACAAGGATATAATCAAGACGAGGGAATAGACTATGAAGAAACATTTGTTCCAGTCGCCCGATTTGAAGCAATACGAATCTTATTAGCTTTCGCGTGTTTTCATAATTTTAAACTTTATCAAATGGATGTTAAAAGTGCTTTTTTAAATGGTTTTATAAAAGAAAATGTTTATGTTGAACAACCTCCATTATTTATACATGAACAATTTCCTTGTCATGTCTATAAACTTAAAAAGGCTTTATACGGTTTAAAACAAGCACCTCATGCTTGGTATGATCGTCTTAAAAAATATTTACTAAATTCTGGTTTTGAAATTGGAAAGGTTGATCAAACTCTTTTTATTAAAAGAGACAAGCATGATATTTTAATTATCCAAATTTATGTTGATGATATAATTTTTGGATCTACAAATGAAAAACTATGTCAAGAATTTTCTAAAATAATGACAAATGAATTTGAAATGTCTCATATGGGTGAGTTAAATTATTTTCTTGGTTTACAAATAAAACAAATAGAAAATGGAATTTTTATTAATCAAGAAAAATATTGTTATAATTTAATTAAACGATTTGGTCTAAAAAACACTTCTGCCAAACCTACTCCGATGAGCACAACAATGTATCTTGACAGAGACGAAGAAGGCAAAAGTGTTGACCAAAAACTATATCGTAGTATGATTGGATCGTTATTATATTTAACAGCGAGTCGACCCGACATTATGATGAGTGTTTGTTTATGTGCACGATTTCAAGCAAATCCTAAAGAATCACATATACGAGCAGTTAAACGTATTATTCGTTATCTAACTAAAACCAAAGATTTTGGACTATTCTATCCAAAAGAATGTCCTTTCGAATAAGTCTCATATAGCGATGCTGATTTTGGAGGAAGTCGGACGGATCGAAAAAGTACAAGTGGAACATGTCATTTCATTGGACGATCATTAGTCTCTTGGTTTAGTAAGAAACAAAACTGTGTTTCTTTATCAACATGTGAAGCAGAATATATAAATGCTGCTTTGGCATGTGCACAAGTCGTATATATGCAACAGACACTACAAGATTTCAACTGTTATCTTGAAAAATCTATTATTTATTGTGATAATACTAGTGCAATAAACCTCTCTAAAAATCCAGTAAATCACTCACGGACAAAACACATTGATATTCGTCATCACTTCCTTCGTGATTGTTTGGAAAAAGTTTTAATAAATTTAGAATTTATTAATACTGAAAATCAAATTGCAGACATTTTTACTAAACCGTTAAATGAAAATAACGTTATAAAATTAAGACGTGACTTAGGTATAATGTCTTTAAAAGATTTATAGATAGAAAATATGCAAAAACATTGAAAAACAAAAATTTGTTTTATTTCTGACCAAAGCGGGATTCGAACTCATGATTTCTGACTAGTTTGATAGATGTCATATTATAGCCAATTGAGCTATGGGTGTTTCTTTTCCTAGCTTAACTTAAATTTTATTATACTACTGTTGTCTTCAGAAATACTATTCTTAGACCTATAACTTATGAATCAAACATTAATAACTGTTTTTTTCTTAAAATCTCTGTGATACTATTTGAAAACAATCCTTAACCACATATTTTTCAGAAAATATACGATTATAAATACAATGTTTATTTTTTTTCTAATGATATTCTAAAAACAAAACCTTACAAAAATTATAATGTCTTCAAACAATGAAGTTTACAATTCCGACAATTCCCATCTATCATTCTCATCTCCAGATGATGATTGTTCTGATCATATTCCAGAGAATGGTCCCTATCCTACTTTTCCATTGCCTAATCGGGTCCTTAATTTTTCCTCTCCGGATAAAGATCCCAGACACGGATGGAAACCATGGGAAGATTCCCATACAGGCTATACACCTAACAATAAAAAGGGGAAGCATACAATGCTTATATCTCCATCAACAAAGCAAAAGATTGATGAAATACACCATTACCAACAACAGCAAATGAATATGCAACGAGAGCTCTACTATGAACAGAAAGTAACGACAAGACGTCTAAGCTTTCTAGATAAAATTGCCATGAAAGTTTGTTCATCAAAAAAGGATGAAGTTGCTGAACCTTCCTATAGAACTCCATCCCCTTCAAAACCTGTTCAAACTCCAATAGCTCCAAAATGGTCACCTGTAGAAGATCTTCCATCTCCAAACTCCTGGGAGCGTAAGTTTTAAAGAATGGTGGCTAAAATTTTATATATATATATAAATATATATATATATATGTATATTGCTTTAAGCAAAATGTATAAATATAATATAATAATAAAATTTATATGACTCTACATATATATATATAATTTATATTTTAAATAAAATGTGCATTTCTAATATTTCGGCCGACCGAATAACCTGAGTCGATCAGCCGACACCAGGCCACAAGCTTCATATATGCACATTTAACAGTGTCGGTCGACCGAAACTCTGAGTCGGTCGGTCGAGCCCTTTCCCGAAACTTTCAGCTAACCTCTGTTTCCTATTTTGGCCGACCGACCCAGAGAGTTCGGTCGACCGACCGTGTTTCCAGCTGTTGACTTTTTCTGTTTACTTCATATTATTAACCCACCCCTTCACCTTTTCCACCTACCTCTTCACTTCTACTTTCCCAATTTCGGTTTTTACCCTAGCCCCCATTAAAATTCTCTCAAATTATTATTTTTTTCTTCAACAAAAATCAAATGGCTCCAAAGAAGAAATCAAAGACTGCCGGAGGATCATCTTCGACACCTCCCGTTGATACTCAAATTGCTTCATGGCTAGTCAACAACGTAGCACTTCAAAGATGGATACGACTTCAAGATGCCAAAATCTTTGAAGAATCATTCGTAAGTTATCCTGATTTCGTTATCTATCGAATTAAAGATGCCGCAATTAGAAGTGGGTTAGATGCTTTTCTAGACTACCGCAAAAATAATTTGAAAATTAACCACATTATGGTAAAATTGTTTTTTGCTAACCTAAATCTTGTCAATCCACCTAGAAACACTGAAAATTGTGTTTGGACATCGTTTTGTGGCACCTCAATCTTTCTCTCCATTGATCGAATTAACCATATATTAGATGCAAGACCGGGTGGAATTTCATTACACGACGTAGACAGTAATATATCAAGTCGTGACCACATAAGTCATTTATTTTTCGAAGATGATGCTACGGATTTTAGACATACATCATCACTTAGACCCAAAGCTAGACTTTTTCATCGTTTCATAATGAAATCAATTATACCAAGAGGTGGCTCCTACCACTTAGTGTATCCTGAGAATTTTAAAGCTTTATATGCTTTGTGTTCAAATACACAAGTAAATTGGGCACAATTACTCATGGATGAGTTTCTTACATTCAATCAAGGAAAGATGATTCATATCTATTATGGTGAATACATAATGAGATTAATTAATAGCTTCATCCAACATGCTCCGGAATCCGAAACTTCCAAAGTTCGTTCTTTTGATTAAAGGACCATAAAACTAATGAAGTTGCCCGATGCACCACCTAGATTTTTAACCTTTAACCAATGGCAGAGTACTCCTCGAGAACAACTACGCCGTAGTCAATCTACACCTCATCCATCAACTCATGCTCCGGAGCATCTAACACGTCAACACTCTGTTCAAAGACCAACTCCCGGAATGAGTACAGAGGCAGCTATTGATATTTTGGCTCAAAATCAAATAGCCTTAGATGCTCGCCTTCGAAAAATTAACGGTCGTTTTAAGAAAATCAAGGGCTTCTTCGTCAATCTATGGGATGCATTATCATGTACTACCGAAGCTGGTACCTCTTTTGTTGCTCCCGGAAAAAGGCCAGCACCAAACTTCTCATTTTCCACTTCAGAGAATACAAGCTCCGGTACATCAGGAACTCACACTTCTAACACTCAAAGACGCGGTAAGGAACATGCTCCTCCGGAAGAAAATATCCGTCCAGAATTCGGGGATTCCGATGATGATGAGGAGTGATCATATTACAATTTGCTATCTCATAGTTTTTAGTATTTTGGTATTGTTGTTAGATGTTGTGTACTACAGTAAAACATTAATATTCCTATTTTCTTTGAGTATGTCTTATTTAAAACTATATGTTTTTTCTTATGTTGTGTCACATATTCCATATTGTTTAAATGTACACTAAGTATTCCTTTTTGTCGATGACAAAGGGGGAGAAATATATGCAAGCTAACAAATTTTTGCAGAAATATCGCCATATATTCAGGGGGAGAATTACAATATATACTACTTCGTCACATAGGTATTGTCATCAATCAAAAAGGGGGAGAATGTTGATTCAAGAGTTTTGATTCATGACACAAGCTTCATATATCATACGACGAAAGCGACAAAAAGAGAATAAGTGTATATTATGCACTACAAAGGAGACAAGACTACAATCCAGAGTTTATTATGAATATTTTAATGTATTTAGTCTTAGAATATTGTTAAAATCATTCCTCAAGTAGTCACATGCACACACGAAATAATTTATACACAAATAAGTGTACACTGTGCATATAACAACAGGTCGGCTGACCGACCAGAAAATTCGGTCGACCGACCCTGTAGTCAGTGCACAGATACTCTCTGTTTTGTACACGATTTCAAACTCAGCTGACCGGCCAGTTTTTCCGGTCGACCGACCTGCATATAACGGCTAGTTTTCTGAAGAGTTGCGATTGTTTCATGAAGAGATACGTCCCTCAATTCAAGAGATACGGACACAACTTTTGATTGAAACTCTTCATGAAAGATTGTAACTATTCTACAACTATATAAACATGTTCAAATCACTTCTACAATCACCAATTCTTGTTTATAATTCTGAAATCTATTCTCTATTTATTTCTACAAATAAAAGCATTCATTCTTATTTAATATCACTAGAATCCTTGATTTAAATCATAAACTTTGATTCTACGTGATTATCTTCCTTCTAAATCTTCACACATATATACTCTTGAGGATTCGATTATAGGAAAGTTGTACTATCAAAAGACAATTAGTGTTATTCAGAACACATTTGTCAACAAACTATTTGTATTGAAGTTAAAGTCCTCTTCGGCTGTTGAGGCGGAAAAATTCCTGTTCGGCTGCTCAGGTGTCGTATACCTATTCCTCCGGGTGAAGTGAGGGGTTTAGTTTAAATCCAGAGGGTATTCTGGGACTGGACATAGAACGGGAAGTTCGAACCAGTATAAAAATTCCTGGTGTGCTTACTTTAATTTTTATTTTACTACTATTATCAGTTTCCGCATTTATATACCATATTACACGATCCTTAGTACTACACGTACACTTTCATATGTATCATTTCAACCGATAGGGAGAACAAATAACACGTAAAATAACATAGCATATGAATAGAAATATAATAAAAATTTCCAAATCAATTATGAAATACGCATACTAATAGGTTATTGGTTTCAATAATGTCAATTATAATAGATGAACCAATGCATATAATATCATGTCATACTTAAACTAGCCAATTCAAAATTTAACAACATATTTCAATAATCGTCATTTCATGTGAATTAAATTTTCTAAATATAAGAATGTTAATCGTGAGTGATTGCTCACCTTTCGTAGCTAGAGAACGATGTAATTGAAAAGCAACTGACACGGATACGGATACTTCAAATATCCACGACAAGCAAACAAATTCAGCACAAAATTGAATGAAAAACACACACACACACACATATATATACACACATATGCAATACATATACACATTTGTTTTATAGGATATTAGAAGGAACATATATAAATAACATAGAAATTCATCGACAAATACAAAAACGACAAAAAATGACATTTGTCGACATGGCTGAAATTTGCTTCAGGTCAGGCTTCGGGTCAGGCTTCGAGTCAGGATAGAGTTTTCTCGGGTTTGACTTCGAGTCAGAGCAGGGTGCTTCAGTTTTGGAAAAAAAATGAGGATTTTGGGGTTGCTTCGGGTCGCAACGGCAACTGCTTTGGGAACGGCTTCGGGTCAAAGAGAATTGCTTCAAGTTTTGGAAATCTCGGGTCTCGGCAATGTTTCTAAGTTTCGATGGTGGCTGCTTCGGGATGCGCTTTTGGTTTTTGGGTGGGTTGCTTCGTGTCGCGCTTCGAGCCAAAAGAGAGGCAAAATGAAAATGGCAGTTTTGGTTTGCTTCGAGTTAGAGGTGGGTTTTCTCGGGGACCACTTCGAGACAGGAGGTAAGTGCATGAAAATTTATGGCAAAAGCAAGGAAAAAGAAGAGGAACTTTTTTTAATAAAGGTCAACAAATGGAAAAGAAGGAGAATGGCCAGAAAACGAAATTGAAGAGGCATTATTCACATATATAAATTTGAAAAGATGAGAAAAGGAAAAGTCACCTGATGGAATCCAAAGTTATAAATGCAGATGGCTTTTGGAATCCTATGGTGGCAATTGAAAAGACTGAGGATCAAAACTCAAATACAGAACCGTTACGACGATCGTTTTGCAGATTTCGCAGCGTAACAAACATCGAAATGCACAAATGAATATACTATGGAGATCAACACGATGAGATAAATAGAATGGTACATAGATATCAATTATACGACCAAGTTTCTAAAATCTCGATTTTTTCGCTGCCAAAAATGCTGCTAAAACGCCGAATATAAGATAAACGGGGCTAGAGCAGTCCAAATTTTGCGGAAATGAAATATGACTTTCACTCAGAAAATGATTTACATTTTTTTATTATATAAAGTATTTAGATTTCAAAACTATTTATTTCTATCAAACTTTTAACTGAATTTAAGTTGAAATCAAAAACAGAACTAACTTTTATATTTACCAATGAAAATTTGCCATTTGCTATGTTTAAATAGACGCGCTCCAAATATCAAATTTTCATTGCTAAATTTATTTTTTAATTTCAAGAAAAATTTAGTTAATTACGTTACTTAAATCGTCTGAAATTTTCGGGTCGTTACAACAAAAATGAAATGGTAACATTTAACCTTACTTATATTAGAAGAACATATGCTAAACAATGTTATAATTATCTACAATGATAAATTTGTGTATTTATTACTATTGATAAAATGTTAATCAATTAACATATACAAGCAAACTGAATTGAAAGTTTACAAATGGAAATATAATACCCACTTTTAAATTCCCATTGCATGTTAACATTTCAACACCCATGCAAGCGCCTGATTTTACAACTACCGAATACATTCGTGGTTTGATCACTTAAGCATTTATTTGTTCAAGACCATGTATTGCATTCTATGAGTTTCGAAATCTAAAGCAATACAGGACTATGAATGTTTGATCTGTCTACAATTGCATATAAATGTTATATGGTGAATGCTCAAAGTTCGTAACACACAATATTTTGACGAAATTAGTTCATTCGAAAAACCAAATAAACCTTATTGCGAGATTGGTATTCAATCTAGTTGATTAAAAAAGGGATCATATTGTGTTAATATAACACAATAACAAAACCTATAAGATAGATATAAGAACTCAATCGCTGAAATGTCATTTTTATCGGTTTACGTAAAGTGTGACATACCTGATGTCCTTAAATGTTACGGATAATCGAATGCGCTTTTGTAAAGAGCTTGTTATGATATTGTAGTATGGTTTTCCTTTGAATAGTTTGGCTATTTGAAAGGAAAATGAATGTATAAGAATAGATGTAATTTAAGGTACATCTGTGATGAAGATAATGAATAGTCACTTCTATTTCATAGAGAAACATTGAAAATGGGAATTGTAGTAATAACTAATACTTAAATGAATTCTATTTCGAAATGTATTTTCATATAGAAAATTGTTTTCTATGAGATTTATTACTTTGGCTCAAGATATTTGATCAATGAAATCTCCATTGTAAATAGTTGTAATGTATGAAATAAAAAAATTGTATTAAGTGAATGATGGACCTTCGAATTTAGTACACTATTATAGTAATGGCGGAAATAGTGGGAGCATGCCATATAGCTCTTATTACTTGCATCATATTGTGAAAATTGTTTTCTTAAAACTTACCATACATTATTTATGAAATAATGATTATTTTTCGATATCGACTGAAAAATAAAGAAATAGACATAGCTATATTTCAATACGAATATTATGAATATTTTTTTGTGAAATAAAATTATAATGTTGTAATTTGTTTTGACAAAAGTGATGCATTGGAAAATATAAAAGTGTCTAATATTATTTACAGTTGTTTTGGAAATACAGACTAAGTCGTAGTTTTGAGAAATGATTTTATTATAATTTTGAATCATATCATACTTGTTAATGATATCTCAAATAAAAAAGGGCTATGCACCCATTTAGTGGGAGTATCATAACAGTTGATGAACTGTTCGGATTGATACATGTAGATATGTGCAATCATAATTCTATAGATACCAAAACGGTTCCACGTACTTCGTCATATGCATTGATGAGTTATCGTCGACATGGATATGTGTATTTAATACACATGTAGTATATCTATGGTAAACTTATAGAATATAAAACAGAAGTAAAAAAAATAACATGCGATAGAAATGATTTGATTTGATCGAATGAGTGAGTATATTGGAAAGTGTTCCGAATGTACCTAAAATGAATAAAGATTCAATCTCAAAATTACTCCTTCATGTGGTACATAATGATGCATTGATATGGAGTAATTGAACTTTGCTGGACAATGTACGATTAATTGTGAGTGAAGTTGAGTTAGTTTCTTTCAATAACATAATGTACTTAAGGGTATTACACAAGGTTAATATTATTTCATCTGAGCAACAGTTTACAAAATTTTACGTGATAAAGGTTTATAGGAAACTCCAACATATTCTAGGCCAAGGAGTTGGCAGGTTATGGGAGTCGAAATAGTGCATGTAATAATTATTCGTAAGGGATCTTTGTACGAATCTCCCAAATAGAACTTTTGGAAGGCTGTCATTGGATGACATATTTATGGTTTTTAACATAAGTTTTGTTAACTAAAAACAAATATGTTTCATAAATAAAGAAATTCATAAAATGTTTATGAATACCTATTCTATTGCACTGAGAAACAATTGTTGTTTCAAGATATACCAAATTCATTGAGAAGAAATTTCTTTGAGGAATTATTGGTAGTAAAATGGAACTAGATACGATCCATAGATAGAAATAATTATATGAAATGAAAAGAAATTGACTAACCTAAATGAACACAAAGCATCAGAGTGTCTACTAATTATTCTCGCACATTGAAGAGAAACTGTGAGTTTCTTATTATGTCAAAATTATATAATCTAGATTGTTTAGTTAAACCATTGAGAGTGTTGGCTCAATATGGTATGATGCGCAAATCCGAAATAATTTCAAGTACGTTACCAAAATATAGATTTTGGTGGTCATAACTGAAGTGATAAGATCCTTCATCCAAGGCTGTGTCCTTGTGAGTAAGGCCGATGCAGTTGGAATTAAATAGCAGTGTTGATAAGAATAATGTCGCAAATTTCAATTGTTGAAATTAGCATGATAGGTTCGATATTCAACATGTTTAAGTCCATTCGGATTTACTCACAAAATTATCGCTTAATAAGTCATAGTGTTTTGGTACATATTTCTAGAAACAGAAAATTCTAAATAACAATTTGGAGTAAGCATTTTACACATATTAACCAAAAATGTTTCAAAGTTAGTGGGAGAGCCATTCAGTTTGTAGTCCTTGGATATGATCAAAAAAATGTTTTGAAAGTATAATTTTATAAGCAACAAGATTGAATAATTATTTTGATAGAAATATCAAATAGTTTGATTTTCAATCAAAGTGCAGAGGAAGCATGTGTTCATAAAAAAGAACGTTAAAAGATAGATTGATATTTCTAAACTATAAGTAAACAACACGCAGTTGATTTTAACGACGTACTTGTGTCAAAAACGGCCTTAGTTGTTTTAATACTCAACATTGGATTAATGAATGATGTATTTTATAGTAAGTATAAAAGATGTTGGGAATGTCCCAAATGATATGCTTGGACACCTTATTAAAATGTTTAATACAGAACATGTAAGATTGATTCCTTTACATTGGAAAAAGGAATTATCATATATGTTATACTGTCTATGATATAATGATTTTTTTACGTCATTGATACCTGAAGCAAATATCAAATCCAAATTGATATCACTAAATGGTTATTTGAAATATTCTCGTGTATTTATGAAATAGAATCGTTTGCACAAACAAAAACTGCTTATGTAGGAGTGTTCGAACTCAAACTTCATAAGTCATATTGAGTGTAGTATGTCAATAGTAAATTCAAGTTAAGAATCTTTAAGTTGGAAATATTCCAAATAAAAGAACGGCTTAATCAATAAAAAAAGGCTACGTACATCACGTTGAATATTGTCACAATAAAAATAATGTATATAAAATTAAAATTGCACAAATTTATAACTGAGCCGATACCAAATTTTGAGAATCTCATGACATAGTTATATGATAACAATGTCATAATATAGTTCGTAATAGAATGTAGAGCTCACTTGAAGTCGAGTGACATACTCTGAATTGTTCCACATGATAAAACAGTTTATCACCATCGGAGAGAGTTGACCAAGAGAGTAGATAATTAAAAGGTAATAGCATATTCATTCAAAAAGGGAATGACCCAATTGGTGTTGAGAAAACCGACTGGAGAAGTTGGAATAAGATTCCATAATTGACCCAAAGTATAAGCGGGAGATTGATAAAGTTAGGTGTATGCCTTAGGGGAAATTATGTAATTTGTTACATATATCTAACTCTTTTGACCAATTTCGTTCAAAATAAAGGCATTTTCTTTCTATTATATACTTGATATAATGCGTTTATATTTATTAATCAATTTAATTTAAAGTATATTTAATAGAAAATCCACAAATGGTATGCTTGTGATAGTAGTTATGAAGTGTTGTAATAGTGAGTAATTTATAAAAATGACACAAATATATCATTTTAAATGTTCCTAGTAAAGATGCATCGAGACTGAATATCGATTTATCCATTGAGCCTAGAGTATGAAATGCTCTCTAAATGTTAGGCAGTGTATTACTCATGACTGTTAGGGACACCAAGGGGTTACATACTGATAGTTATTGGATAACTGTGGAATGAGTCACTAGATATTTTTCTATTGGTTAATATAATTAATACTAAGCAGAGAATATCAAAGTGACTAATTTACATAGTTCTCTCGACTTGAGAATACTTTTGATCTTCAGTATGGAAGCTTCTCTTTGATTATAGTTAAATCATGGCACGACGTCCATCGAACGACTATAGTTAGGTCGAGTGGAAGCATTGGAAGTGAAACACTATTCAAGAGAGGATCTTTCTCCTCGGTTATATGAGCTTAGTATCAGGTCTACTGAAGAGAATACCTCAATACTCAAAACTCAAGTTTTGAGTATTGAGGTATTCAACTCAAAGTCAAAGTCTCCGGCCAGAGCATTTCAGTTAATAATAATTGTTATTATTGAACAAAATTTTTTGTGTTTGGACTATAAAGTTGAATGTGGATGATGCTGGAATTTTGACCATTATCAAATCCCATAAATCCAAAGCGGTATAGTTCTGATGAATAGAATTGGCATAAATAATTGTCACTATCAGGTACCGCTTATAATAAGTAAAATTTAATTTTACTGAAAAGATCTATAAGCTATGAATTCAGCCAAACTGTCACCCCACCTGTTAAGTGACGTGTGAGCATTAATATTTGAATTGTTCAATATTAATCGCTGATTGAATTCACACCTTTGAGTCGCACAACCGCATTTATGATTTCTCTGTAAACCACACAATTTAATTAGTTTGTAAAATGTTGCAAACTATTTAAATTAATCAATATTTATGAAATATTTATTATTGTTATTTTATTTGATTTTTTGAACGTTGTTGGTAATTATTTTAATGCACATATAAAAGTTATATTTGCATATATCAATATGCAATATCGGTATAATTTTAAACATGTTTTAAATAAAAAATAATTATGTAAAAGTTGTTTACTTTTGCTTGGAAAAGTTGCATATTTGGAATGTGCTTGGAAGAAGTGGAAATCTATTAATGAGATTAACTGAAATTTGAAAAGAGGAAACAAAGGAAGAAGTTCTAATATGAGAATAGGAAAAGGTTCCTTTAATTCTATTAAAAACAAAACCTCCTCATTTTTGGAAGTACACTGAACAGAACGTCAATTTTACTTTTTTCTTCCTCTTCTCTATCATTCACCCATGGCTGAAACTTCATCCAAAAAAATATCAAAACAAATTCAAATCAACATCAAACTAAATTAAAAAGGGTGGTTCATTCTTCTCTTGCAAAGTGGGATGGTGATTTTTGAAATCTGAGGAGAAGCCACAAATTAAGGTGTGATGAAGGGCAAGGTTTATCGGATCTAGAAAGTGATCAATCAGATCTAGGTATTCTAATATCATTCAAGGTGTTTCTGCATGCTTCATCCTAAGGTTATTATATATGTTTATAATTCGATATTTACATGTTTATTGTATTATTATGTTGATCTATCATTTCCTTTTAATGTATATTTATGATAAATCAACATGTCTTGAATCTCATATTACTTCTGATAAATTGTCATCACTCTCTGTGTAGTTTGGATCTGCAATTTCTTATCACAAATTTACACATACCTACCTTGTTCAAATTTCTCTTGTTTTATTGTAGATAGTTATGAAATTAAAAATTGACTTTGAATGAGATTTATGTATATTATGAGATAATCTTTACATATTCAAATTTTAATGGATTTTTTGTGTGTGTGTGTGTGTTAAGTTATCTATAATTCCTTGAATCGTATTTTAATTACATATATTAAATTTTTGCACAATTGTTAAAATCCCTGTTAAAACAAAAGTGGATACCTTAATTTAATATTAATGAATGGGCTTTAGTGCAAATTTTAATTATTTGTTGTTTTCTATATTTAAAGTTTTGTGTAAAGTTTGAAGTATTGTTTCATTCCTAAATTAAAAATTTAATGAAAACTTTTAACATTAAAACCAAAAACCTTTTGTATAAATGTATATACACGTATATCATATGCTACATTGTTTGCAAATGTATGCTTTCAGATCCAAATTATTAAGTCTTAATTATCAGATATTTATCATATAATGTTTTGGTTTTATCAAATTTTACAGAGATTCTGAGCAATAATGTAACCTTTTTTTGTTAAACATTTCCTCAATTGGAATTTTTCTATTAATGTCAATTTAGGATTTCAAATTATTTAAAACAACCAATAGTTTTTCACTTCGTATGTATGTATGTATCCATAATTATTATGAATGTACGCATCCATAATTATTATGAATGTATGCATATATTTCATTGATAAAATTTAGAAAGCAAAGGCATTTGTAGATTTGGTTGATAAGTAACTAATGTTATTTAATGTAATAATTGTTACAGGTAAATGGTGAAAGAAATAAAAGATTTTCCTTTTTCATATTCTATCATATCCATATGTAGATTTGATTGTTAAGTAATAAATGTCATTTAATGTACTAATTGTCACAGTTAAATGACGAAAGAAACGATAGGTTTCCCTCTTTTCATATTCTATCATATCCTTGTAGATTTGATTGATAAGTCATAAGTGTCATTTAATGTATTAATCGTCATAGTTAAATGGTGAAAGAAATTATATGTTCCTCTCCTTTCATACTCTATTATCATTCCTTTATTAATTGAATATAGTAATAGAGGGAAACAAATAATTTCCTTCTCTTAGTTTATTTTTTAATGTTTCATTTATACATATATACACCACTTGTACACCGCACTTACACTTCACATAAATGAATGTATTTGATACATTCATCATATCACCTGCATTTGTATATTTCAAATTCCTTAAATTACCATATTGAATAAAATATTTATTTTATTTAAAAGAAAATTTAGCTAAGAACTAAATAAATTTAGACTTCATAGGCCGGTTAATGATCCACAATGGTAAGACTTTTGAAATTCACCCATTTCTTCCGCTGCGGGCTGGCTCAGTTCCAACACCATCATACATTTCCAACGTCGAAAGCTTGATTTCAAGAGGATTCCTTGCATACTGGATGTTACGGGTAAATGGATTACCTTTTACATCCTCCAAACTCGAGTTTGTTGGTCCATCCTTCATTATCGTTTTAACCAGCTCAACTATTCGGTGGTTGCCGTCCAATGGAGGTCTTCAATCAATGGCTGAATTTTGCCTTATCCCCATTACTTCTTTAAGGGAACTCTGGTACATACTTCTTCAGCTGCACATTCTCATTCTTATCCACACCTTCAAATTCATTCTACCCCCATTCCTATTTGGAAGATCTAGTACATAATACTCTGATTGATATGAATTTGCATTCCAATTTGCATTTTTGGCTTTAGCATCATCTGTTTTTGGTATCCTAGCTCGCCCTAAGCCCAAACCAGTATTGCCACAACGTAAATTCCTCTCAGTACTAAGAGGACTAAGGTCAGTACCAATTAGTTCTTATAATGGGGCATTGCTCCAGTTTACTCCACTCCAATTCTAGATGATTTACATTGGCTTCTGTCCTTTAGTTTTGAATCGCACCAGCTCTAATTGTTCCTTACTATCCCATCCTTTGGGAAAACTCCTCCAACATTTTCTGTTTTCGAGTCATTATTCCATCTGTATTTCCTTTATTATTCTCTCCATCTCCTCTCTGGTTACATAGATGAATTGACTAGAATTTAAGGACATCTTTGAGTTGCCCCATGCTTTAGTTGACTCCCTCCCATCATGGATCAATTATTAGGCCTCTTCACCTTCTTTAAACTTCAGATTCAAGCTTTAGGTTGTGAAATTTAGCTCTTTCTCGACACTAAAAGTGGAACACTGCACAAAAACATGTGGAAATATTGAGAGCTAGCAAGGAACATCAAAAATAAAAAAGAACACCAGAATTTTTGTAGTGGTTCGACAATTTCTGGCCTACGTCCACTATATTTTATTTACTAGAGGTTTGAGAGTCAACAGTACAAGGGATTTACTAACTTAAAGCATAAACATCAAATAGTTACTTCTTAAACAACTCTAATGGAGTGGAGATGGGAGATAAAGAAAGAGAAGTGCCAAAAGTCTATTCCAAGTTGCTACAAGGTCCGTATTTATAGGGGAATTGCTCGGGGGAACCAAAGGCCCATGAAAACTGGTCCAGGTCCAGGTCTAGGTTTAAGTCCAAAGGTGAGAAAGAGAAAAAATCAGCCTAACCATAAGTTAAACTACTCGGTACTAAGAGGTTCCTCTTAGTACCAAGAGGTTTGTGTTGATGGAAACCTCAGTCTGCTTCCTATCTCTAATCGGTTGCGCTTTAAATACTTTTCCTTAAATATCGAGTTGTTTCTGATAACTTCCTTTATTTTGCTTGTCTTCTCTTACTTTCTTTTCTTTCTTCCAAAAAATCCTTAGAGTTTCTTATCTATTTTTTTTTATAAAAGCACTTCATGGCAATCACTTGAGGTAGTGCTCTAAGTACAAGTGGTTTAGGAGGTCCAAAGTGGAGTAAAAACATTTTAGTACCGAGTAGTCCACTTTGCTTCTTTTCCCTTGAAACTTATTGAGTATGATCTTCTTGCTTTTCAAGCATATTCCTAAGTCCATGAATTATTTTGCCTTCATCTTCATATTCGAATTCTAATCGAAAATACACTTATTCGGAAAGCCGGTTTACAGTATACAGTATTTTATTTTATTTCTTATGCTTTGAATTGATTGTCTAGACGTCTTCCGACAAATTTATAGGATATTAAAAAAAAATAGGTTCAGTTTCTAGTTAAATTCAATGAGTATATTTTTATTTACTTCTCACCTATCAAAAGATAATTCAACTTTTTTATACATAATTTACATCTATACAATTAATGTAATTTAATTCAAATGACTCTCCCCTCCCATATCACAGTGATTATTTTACCAATTTAACGACTAGAGTTTTCTAACTATTTCCAATTCATAGATATTTTTCAATAAAGATTGATCCAATACTAAAAGCATAATTATAAATTCTAATAAGGGTATAACTAAAAATCAACTTCTTACCAACATCGCATACACTTTGTAGACAAACCCAGTCACCATGTTTGTGGACTCTCTTCTTTTGATTATAATTTGATGCTCTTCTTTCTTTCTTCAATTTGAATTCCTTTCCCCTAGATCGATAGCTTCTCTCTTTCTTTCTTTACTTTTGGATTATCCCTGTTTTATTTTATTTCGTTTAGAAGGTTTTGTGAAGAAAAGGAGTACTGTTTAAATTGAGATGTTTTGTAACAATCCAAAATAGAAGGAGTAATTAATAATAATTATAAATGAAAAAAAAATTGTGTATATAATTAGAACTCGTTTGAAATTAGTTTTTAAATTAATTGGCCATAGATTTATTGAAAAGTTTCAATTAGAAAGAGAAAAGGAATTAAATTGTAATGATTGAGTTTAATACAAGAACTTGCATTTGTGTCAAAATGGAATGAACATTTTAAATAAAAATAAATGCATGTTTTGAGATAAATAATATAAACTTCTCATTTTTGAATATATGTATAATTTTATAAACAAGGAGTTTGTTTAGTTACAAAAGAGAAGAGAAGAAAAAGGTATAACAGTGTATTTAAAAAGAAGGCATCCACTTTTATAAATTTAGATGATGATGTTCAAATGAGATGAGTTATTGTAGATGAGAGAAAATGTAACCATATATTTATAAAAAGAAGGCATTTAATAAAATAAACGTTATATTTTGAAAAGAAAAGGCAAGAGTGTATTGTGGAAGGGTTACATTTCTTACAAAAAATATATGGTATATTATTTATTTATTAGTAAAGAAAAAGGGTTAGTTTGATTTTTAAACTTAAAAACATTAATACCAATCAATTATATTACAAAAGATGTGAATATGGAAAAAAATTGTAGACATAACAATTCACGTGTTATTTAATGAATTCAAATTTGAATATGTAGAATATTAACATAACAATTCACATGTTATTCATCCAATTAATTCAAACGTGAATATGTATAATGCTAGCGTAGGAATTTCTAGTTATTTGTTAATTAATTTTACACATAAACAAGGAGAAATATTGACATGTTAATTTACTTATTTCAGATGTAAATGTGGAATGATATTGATATGTTGTTTATTTATTATTTCAGACGTAAATATGTAAATTAAATGGGATATTGAAAACTGAAATGAAACATGTGAATAAAGAGAGACGCATGGAAATTTAATAAGAAATAAAATGTCACAAATTAGAAATTAATTGAGGAGAAAAAATGTTATTTATAGTTTGTATATTATTGAGGGTGTAATTAATTAAATTAAACATAAGATAAGGTGCTGACAAGGCGCATTGTAAGATTTGACACAATAATGAGTCAGTAGAAATTTCTAGAGCTTCTAATCTACGGTTGAAAGAACACCTAAAACATTATAAATAGGACCTAAACTAACCTAGGTTTTCACTCTAAAATCAAAATCTGGTCTCCATTTCTCTCTATCAAATATTTACCTACATTCATCATTTATAAAATAAAATTATATTATATATATACATTCAAAATAGAAGACGAAGATTGTACAAATTAGAGGAGACTTCTAGAGAATTTTGGTTGCTGTAAAAAAAAGGTTTCTACCTTTTGTCTTAGGTGAGTGATTGTAATTATTTTAGACTACGTTAAGGAATTTAAAAATAATAGGCTTTCAATAGTTGTAGTTTTACTACGAATTTTGGAATAACATTTTTAGTAGTTTATTTACAGTTTTTAGAATTATTTTCAGTCTATTTCTTTTAAATATTCTTTTCAGTTAATTTTAGTTTATTTCTGTTAATTATAGATTTTCCATTTAATTACAGTTTATTTACAGTATTTTCATTTATTTACTGTAATTTATGCATTGCATACATCTTTTTCCTACGCTTTGGATATGTCTTCTATTTTCAGTTTTCTTTTGTTTCTCCTTCTTCTTTGCATATGGATTAGAATAGATTAAAAGCAAATATGGATTAACATTATAAGAATACTGAAATAATGGATGATAAGATGTAAATTTTAAAGACTGTAATAAAAATGGAATTAAGACTAAAATTGAGCCTAATTATGATATTGATGTTAAAATTAGACTAATTAAAGATAATTGGCTTAGTTATAACTTAGAATTATAAATAAAAAGAGTATAAGAAGAAAGGAGCTTATTTTTACACTTAGATCTTGGGTTAAGTAATAAGCATGATTATAACGTAGGTTATAATAAGAAATCAAACATAGTAAGGCTTATTTTAAGACTTTGGACAAATTAATAAGCATGGATCGTAAGAACAAAAGTAAAGGCTTATTTAAATAATTTATCTAAGTTAATAAACGAACAAATAAAGTAGTACCTGTACCGAATAACATTCCCCTATTTCTATGGATATGGTGTTTCACCTAACTATGAAGTGAAACGAGGTGTCTCACATAACCCTGAAGTAAGACTGGGTGTCTCATATAATCCTGAAGTGAGACGAGTGGCACGCTTATGTTAATAACGGTAGTAAATGGTCAATAAGGAGAAGCCGATATTGTGGGGATTTGGGCAAGGGGCGCAACTAGATATTGTTTGGATAATGGGCCAATACCGATGACATTTCCCCTATTATTTCTATAGACACGGTGTTTCACATAACCATGAAGTGAAACGAGGTGTCTCACATAACCTTGAAGTGAGACAAGGTGTCTCACATAACCATGAAGTGAGACTAGATGTCTCACATAACCCTGAAGTGAGACGAGGGGCACGATTACGCTGAAGCTTGAGGTAATAAGAAGACCCAATAGGTGGAGCAACAGATAACATGAACATGGTGGCGGTTACACGTGCGACTTCTATTCGGGTGCTCAGTAATCATTATGAGTTATAAGAACTTAGTATGTTACTTTCGTAGGCACTAATGTCTATTGCATAGGGAGCTTTAACGTCCGGTCCACAGTAGATTATATGGGGTAGCAGGCCGATCAACAGGTGGTATTAGGAATTCAGCCTAATCTAAGCAGCTATCAAAAACAAGTGCAAACAATCAAAGTTAATCAATTATGTCTATTTAGTGAATTCTTATTTATTTCCAGCTTATTCCTTCTCTCTATTTCCTTTCTTTCCTTTTACATACTACAAAAGTTGTAAAGTCTATTACTTTTACTTTACTTAAAGATTCTAGTAAATACTATCATTCACTAGACTTTTAGTCCGACCCACTCCTCCAATTACCCCTTTCCCCCATAGGCTAGCAAGAGCAAGGATGATAGATTGCAGACACTTGGAGACTTTATTAGCAGAGATTTGTTATGTATTTCTCTTCTTTATTTTCAGTTTTTAGCTTATTCCATGTACTGGCACTTTATGAGGGATAGTTTGTACTCTGTTATTTATGAGACCGAGGTTTTGAATTCATGAGACGTATATTGGTATTTAGAGACATATTATGTATTTGGTTTTATAATTCTATATTATGAAGTTTGACTTTTAGAAAATTATTATTTTAATTGTTTATGTTGTTTTTATCTTTTTTTTCTTGTGAATCTTAGTCTCTGCTAGTTTTAGCTATACCTATAATGCACCACATCTTTTACTGTGTCCTTTTGGGTATATTAAGAGGTGTGGGGTGTTACATTTAGTATCAGCGCCTAAGGTTATGGGATTACTAAACATTTTTTAAAAAAAGTAGAGTATTTTTCAATATAACTAGTTTTAATAGTATTTTTCATAAAAGAAGCTCTTGAATTTGGAATTAATTTTCAAATAATAAAGAGTTTTTCTTAAAAATCCCCTCAAAGTCCAGTTTATACTCCTTTCGATTTCAAAATATCACACTCTTCCATCTTCGGTTCTTTGATCGTTTGTTTGCACTTAGACATCTCTTTAATAGTAAAACCCATTGTTGTTCCAAACCCCATAGGAGGATTGGCACACTTGTCTATGATTTGTAGGGGTTTGAAAAAATATATCCTACATGTAGAAATTGACTACGACGCCTATGTTTTGGGATTTTCAAGGTATGGGATGATTTTGGAAATTGATTGGCTATCCACATATGGAGCTATATTAGATTGTGAGAGGATAGTCATTATACTAGAGACAGGCAACGGTAGGACTTTGGAGGTTTCTTGCGACCTCAACGGTCAGTTATGTTGAGCTTCCTTTATTCTCTCGATTCATTATCATTAGAGTTAGATTCAGTTTCTGTCGTCAGAGATTTTCCAGACGTCTTTGAGGAGGTTAGAGGACAACCCACTTAGAGAGAGATTGACTTCAGGATTTATTTGACTAATAATGCTAAGCTAGTAGCTGTTAGCGCCAAACATGGTTACTAACACTCAAATCCAAGCGAAAGCACCAAACACCAATAACTTCTCACAAATAGAATATACGGGGAGGATACTAATATGAAGAACAACAAAAATTAAAATGAAAGCAGTAAAGAACAACAGATTTTATAGTGGTTCGGCTAACTCCAGCTTAAGTCCACTCCGAATATTTCCTTTTTATTGCTGTAATAATCGATTACAGTTAAAAATGGTAGAGCAGCCTTAGCCTTAAAAAATAGAACTTTGGAGACCCACATGCTGTATTTATAGGCAAATCCCGAGCTACTAGGCTTCCTGAGTAGTCCAGGCCCATCAAGACCATAGCCAAGCCAACATCCTTCAACAGAACTGACCCATACTACCGTGCCGAATGGCCTATGCCGATCCACTCCACCAATGATCGAGCCATGTACGAACTTCCAACCTTCACCGTGTGGCACTACCGACCCATGCATAGACTTCCATCCTTCACCGAGCGGCACCCTAAGCAACCACGTCGATCCACCTGATACTCCACTGAGCTACCTGAGCGATGTCCCAAAGTTATGAGCACCTCGACTCGAAGTCATCGATCTGCGTTTTTCCGAACCGTACTTTAACTACACTGCCAGACCTACCTATAACTTGACCGAGCCACCCTGTTACCTTATCCATGACCGGGCCACCTCGGCGAGATATAGTGCCGAATCACCTTACCGAGCCGCCATGACTGAACTATGACGCCGAGTGATAACCAAGGCCGAACCATGATCTAATTAGGCCAAACCACCTTCCATGATGAGCCACCAACACGGCCGGGCCACCCATGCCGAGCCACCTTGCCGGGCCACTTATGTCGAGCCACCTAGAAGACTCGAAGAAACCATCTGCGAGACTCGAAGCTCGACCAACTACGACTCGAAGCAAATCTAGGACAACTCGAGACATGTCAAAACCTAAGCTTCAAGTATCCAATAACCTTCGTCCATCGACCACGCCGAATCTCGGCTATTTAACCGTGTTTGTTATTCATGATTGATCATCCATCGATCCAGTCGATTATATTCGTCATAAACTAGCTTCGACAAATGAAAAGTCGATTAAGCTAAATCCACCCATCCACAGCCTTGCTAAAAGGCCGGTTAACAGTAGCATTACCCGTGAGGCATATGGCACCTAGTAAGAGGAAGGAATCAAGCAAGTAGATTCGTGAGCTTTTGGAGAAAGGATTTATAAGAAGGAACATATCGGCGTAGGGAGCACCCTCTTCATTGCTACTAAGGCGGATGATTCCCTTCGACTTTTCCAAACTATAAAGAATCGAATAAGCTCACGATCAAGAACCGACATCCACTTTCTTGGATAGATGACCTTTTTGACCTGTTAGTTGGCTATGTAGTATTCTCTCTGTTTGATTTAGCCTAAATTTCACCAGCTTAGGGTCGCTGATAACAGTATTGATAAGACCGCATTTAGGACACCCGTCGGATTCTTTGAGTGGTTGGTTATGACTTTTGGGCAAACTAAGTCCCTAGCCTACTTCGTAGATTTGATGAGCCGCGTCTTTAGAGAAGTCCTAAATAAGTTTATGGTTTGTATTCGTGGAAGACATTTTAGTGTTTTCCAAGAATAAGGAGAAGCATGTTATTCATCTAGAGGAGGTTCTTCTTACACCTCGTGTCACGACCTGAAATCCAGCATTCAAAAATCGACATCAAATACCTCACTTGTATTAGACTGCGGAAGATTCAAACGGTGAACTCTAGTTCGAAGGAGCTTACAACGATATTAGATGAAAGTAAAATAGCAGAAACAAAAGATGGTTTCATTGATCACAACACAGATACAACACTTGATACAATATTTGATTACAATAGATGAGCACCAACATCAGAGTGATATATACAGAATACAACAACAGAATGATAACGCCATAGCGGAACAATAATGCGTCTTCAAAAAGAAAGAGCGAGAATCCAAACTAAGCACCATCTTCTTCCAGACTTTAAAGCTTCCAAGACTTCAAACCAAAAGCTTCCAAAAAAAATGACAGTCATCTAAAAGACTTCTAAATCCAAGCTAGCTCCAAAACATGGATAACCTGCTTCTAGGCTGCCCGTGTGGAAATTTATGGGGACCTAAAGTTTAGGTAGGAAACAATAAACTCCGGGTCAGTGGGACTGCTATGAGTAAACAAAAACAGTTGTTTGTACAAAAACAATTTATAAAAGATATCCATTCATGCTTTTGGAAAATGAAACTACCAAAAGGCTTCCCCCAACACACACAAAATGCAATCGCACAATTGGAGGAGATTTCTCCTTATGATAGTCAAACATGCTTGATATGAGAAAATTCTTTTGATATTATTATTAGTGCATAGTGTAGAAAACATTTCGAAAGTATAATATTAATCTTAGCCAGCATATGTATCATTATATTATGCCTGCTATAACTACCATTTAAGAATGGAAGGTTATACAACTAAAACCGTACTGGGCACGTATTGGTGATTGGATTTCCAACAAATGGTTAGGCTAAGGAACTTCTTATGCCACATGGGTAAGCCTTTGGGGGGACGCCCCGAGAATTTAACCGGATCTCTGCCAACACATGGTCGGGTTACCTCTGTAACTAGGTAACTATTACACGAATATGCCATTCCCCGATCGTTACCGACCATTATCTGAGGGCCTTCAACCATAAAGCAACAACCACAAAGTAATAATTTAGGAACAACCAAATAGGTTAAATATCTAGGCTCCATACCATGATATCACCTTTTTCCAGAAGGAAATGGACATACTCTAAAGGGCGCTACCCCCAATAACCTTGATGCATCCTTCTTGTTTCGACCATTACCAAGATGTGATGTTCAACGAAGACTCGACACGCTTTTCAAAAAAGCCATGCTTCGATCAACAAATGATCAGCAGCACTCAGCATGCCACACCACCAAGTTGTGAGTACATCACTAATAATCATCAACTACATAACCTCTGAGATCGTATGTCTCAAAGCAGGGTGTTAAGCTAAGAGAATAAATTCTCTGCCACCAACAGAAATGTATTTGAAAGAAATCAGCTTTATATCTCAATGTGTAATGTCAGACATACAACCATACAAGTCCGTTCCGGGTTCGAACGGAACCGAAGGCACTTCCGAAGAAGCCCTTGCAATCCAGGCATCCACAATCCCGATCGGACTCCCCATCACATATGGAGATCCCTATACTGGAGCAACTCAGTGTAGATTCATTCGATAGGTTATCCTATCGTTTTTGCAAACACCCGGTCTTCACCACCGTCTTCAATTGCTATCCCTTTTGTCGTATCACTATTCGTAATGGGTTATATGACACAAAGTCCTCTCCAGGCTAAACCGAATAGTGAGCGTTTAATTTAAAAATACGTGGATATATTAATCACAAAGATTGACCATTAAAATTCGATGTGGGTTTCGGATAACCGACTGGAATCTGACTCCCTATCGCATCGAAATACAAACGCCATTTTACGGGCCAAGGGTTTTCACATTCACACAATAATATATTCGTAGATGTCATAGCTTAGCATAAACTAATTCATATCACATGGTATTACAATCACATATCAGAGATATCAATCAATACAAAGCATTCAATAATAATTAATCATCTACAATTAAGATGAATTAATTGTGTGATTATAATTAGTTAATCACATAATTATTTTCATTAATTATCTTTAAATGATGATTAATTATTCTTAATTATAAATTAATTAGTCCTTAATTACTAATTAATTAATCTTAATCACTTTTATTAATTAAATATTACTTAATTAATTACATTAATTAATTAATCCTTAATTACAAATTAATTAACCTTAAATTAATAATTAGTACCTTTAATTAATTATTCTTTAATTAAAAAACCTTATAATTAATCATTATTAATACATTAATTAATTCAAGATATTATGGTTAATTAAAAATTTAATACAACATTTAATCCTGGTTAACCTTTTTAATTACATTTTTTATTTAAAATAAATTAAAATCAATTTATAATTAATGATCACAGCATTATTAAATTAAACATAATTACTTTTAAAAATAACTTACTTAAAACCTTTATTTGTCCAAATTTAAACCAAAACAATTATCTTAAAATATGGGTTAAAAATGATTAAATTTTGAATTTATTTTGAAATTTTGAAAACTGTTTTATCACAAACCTGGGAACTACCCGAGTGCTCCCCGAGACGAATGCAAGTTTACTTCGAGTCTTCCCCGAGTGCTTCCCAAATTTTAATTTTAAAACTTAAAATTTTGTTTAAGTCTTTAATACCCGATACACACACAGAATCACCCAAACTAAAATTCGAGCTGGCACGCAAACCCCCGAGGACCACTTCGAGTTAAACCTTTCTTCCTAAACTTAACCACGGACAGACACCAGAAGTATGTGCACGTGCACAACTGCTTCGATCACCTCTGGTCGATGCTACGACCATCGACCAGTCGACGATCATCTACTCGACCCTTCAAACCATCCAGCAACACGAATCGATGACGAACCCACGATTTGGCTACACGACCCAGTCCTAGAACAAAACTGAGCCACCAAGATCATCTCGTTCTCCCTCCTCCGACCATAAGAGGTCACACAAATGTGCCTAAAACTTCATCGATATCTGATGCTTCGATCCCCCTATGTCCGTTGACACTCGATCCACCAGAGACGCTGCAGCAGTTCGATTTCCGACCTCGACCCAAACTAGGGTTTAAACCCTACATCACCGCTGTCTCGATGCCACGATGGATTATAAATTCATCTGACATTTTTGCCGAGATCCCCAAGTCTTCCTCCACATCCAGGCAAAACACTGACTACCTCGAGTTCCTCGATCGCTAGAAACGCCTTAAAACCTACTTTCTGATCATCATCGAAATGCTCACTCAATACACATTTTAAAATCTTGATTTCAATTTTAAAAATCAATATTTTCAAAGACGTTTCAATTTATATATTTGAAATCAAAAACCTTGATGATTGAATTTTCAACGTATATTTGGCTTTGCCTGTATTTTTAAATTTCAAAAGGAAGTTTTTATTTTAATTTACTTAAATTTAATTTGAAAACTTAAACCATGGTTAAATAAAAAAATCTTGTTTTGATCCCAAAGTCCAATAAGGATCAGTGGAAGGGTAATCGAATTTTGAACAGGTTTTTGGAAACCTGTAAACAACAGAGGCATCTCTACCTGTAAATCAACATGCACACCCATCACACATATACATACATATATTTACATGCATGTAAAGACTTTACAATTTAATCTCAAGCATGATTCAAAAATCAAGTAAAATCCAGATTTTAAAAAAGTTTACTCACCTTTTAAAAGAAGAAACAAAGAGCTTTAAATCCTAGAGGTTGTTTTTAAAGTTGAAAATCTGGAAAATATTTTGATTGCTTAGTTTTTTTATCTTTGAATATGAAAACTTGATGTTAAGCTTGAAACTGGAATTGTTGAATTGATAGCTTTGAATTTTTATCACTTCATGGCTTTGCTGTTTGAAATGATTTCAGGCTTCAGGTTGTAAAAAAGGTTTGAATTTTTTTTTTCTTTTCAGGTTTTTATTTTGATTTTCTGGTTTGATCTGTTTTTAGTTTCTATGGTTTGAGATTATACAGGTTTAGTTTGAAAATGAAGAGAAAGGAATGAGAAGGAGGAGAATAGAGATGTTATATAGTTTAATTTTATTTTTATAAATTTTCTCAAAAATAAAAACAAAAAGATGACACTTGTTCATTTTAATTACAAGATCATTACACTTGTTAAACTACTTGTTTTCATGAATTACACTTGTTAATATTAAGTGTTAAAAATTTAATGCTTGTATTTTGCATGAATTACAGGTTTTAAATAAATTTTATATTATGTTTTTCTCATTTCATAAATACATTTCTCCTTTATTTAAATGTATAAAATTTAAAAGAAAAATGTTTTAAAACAAATTAAACATTAAATAAATCACATATATATTATATTAAGTCCAAATTTTTCACTAAGATATTTATTTAAATTTTAAATTCAAATTCAAATTCAAATTTACCCATATATATATATTTGAATTCAAATAATTTTTTACAAATATTTATTATTTTGAATTTTTAAACTCAAATGCAATTTATAGTCTTATTTATATATATACAAATCAATACTTACCAAATTTGATTTGGAATTTTCAAATTAATTTGCAATTAAATTCCAAAATCTATATTAATTAATAATTTTAATTTTGACAAAAATTAAGATGTTACAGATTTCCCCCTTAAGAAAATTCGTCCTCGAAATTTGAAAGAGAGAGACAAATAAAGAATATAAGAACACAGAAAAAGATAGAGAAATGACTTACCAGATTAAGCCGAAATATCCACTCTGCAATTGGGATAGGACTTTTGAATGCTATCCTCTATTTCCCAAGTACAGTCATTTGGATCAACACTTCATCGCACTTTAACTAGTTTCACAATTTTATTCCTCAGCTGCTTTTCATTTCAATCAATTATTTTCAACGGATCTCTTTTAACTGCCAGATTTGGTGTGATCTCCAAATCCTGCTGAGCGGCCTCTTCAATGATACAATCTGGATCGTGCACATATTTTCGAAGATGTGAAACATGAAACACATTGTGTACACCAAACAGCCAATTAGGTAACTTCACTCGATATGCCAAAGGACCGATCCTCTCCAGTATAGGAAAAAGACCAATATATCGTGGTGCCAGCTTACCAGTTTTTCCAAATCTCAACACTCCACGCATTGGAGACGCTTTCAAAAAAATAGAATCTCCAACCTGGAATTCTAAAGATCTTCTCCAATGGTCATAATAACTTTTCTGACGACATTGAGTCGTTTTCAATTTCTTTTGAATAAAATCAACTTTCTCAGTAGCTTCCTTTATCATATTTGCGCCAAGGACGAGTCTATCACCTGACTCAATCCAACATCCAGGTGATCGACACGGACGACCATATAAAGCTTCTAAAGGAGCCATTTTGATATTGGCCCGATAGCTATTATTATATGAAAATTCAACCAAATACAAATGGTCCTCCCATGAACCACCAATGTCAGGAATACAAGAACGCAAAAGGTCTTCTAAGATTCAATTAATCCTTTCAGTGTGCCCATCAGACTACGGATGGTAAGTAGTACTGAAGTTCAGTTTAGTTCCTAATGCGGCTTGAAATGCCTCCCAAAATCTGCTAGTGAAGATCGGCTCATGATCACTCACTATACTGCTGGGTATACTATGGAGACGAATAATCTCTTTTATATACAACTTTGCAAAACTTGCCGTTTTTCGGGTAGATTTTACTGTGATGAAGTGGGCAGTCTTGGTTAGACGATCCACGGTAACCCAAATTGCCTCATTACCTTTCTGAGTTGTTGGCAAACCGTCTATGAAATCCATAGACACATGATCCCATTTCCACTTAGGCACCTCTAATGGTAGGAGTAATCCCACCATTTTCTTTTGATCACTTTTGATTTGTTGACAAGTAGCATAATGACTCCCATAAATAGATATATCCCTTTCCATTGTTTTCCACCAAAACGTCCTTTTGATATCTCAATACATCTTATTAACTCCTGGATGGATACTAAGTTTGGACTTGTGACACTCGACCAACACTTCTTGCTTTAGATCTGGGATATCTGGAGCACACATCCTGCCTTTCAGTCCTATAACTCCATAATTATCGGTTCCAAAACTGGAATTTTCACCTCGACGAATCCTCCCATAAATTTCCTGAAGAAATTTGTCTTCTTTCTGCTTACTGGCCATTTTTTCAGGAAGAGTAGGAGTGACAACAAGATGAGCAAGAATAGCACGTCTTCTACTCAAAGCATCGGCTACCACGTTGGCTTTTATGTGCGTATATAGAATATCCGGGTCATATGACGCTAGAAATTCCAACCAACGTTCTTGCCTTAGATTTAAATCTTTCTAGGATAAAAGATATTTTAGAGATTTATGGTCGATGAATAATTTGGATTTTTCACCTAAAACAAGAAGGATTTATTAAGTTTAAATATTAAGTTAAGTTAAATTTTTAAATTTTTTAAGAAAGCCGAAAGTGATTTTTACCCAGAAGATAGTGACGCCAGATTTTCAAAGCGAAAATAACTACAAGGCGAATGGGTTTTTTTTTGATCGAGTGCTGTTCCAATTTGGGTTTGATGGCAAAATTTCAAATTCGTCAATAAGTTTAATTTAATAATTTTGTGATCATTAATTATAAATTAATTCTTAATTTATTTTAATTAAAAAATGTAATTAAAAAGGTTAATTAAGATGAATTGTCGTTTTAAATTTTTAATTAACCTTAATATCTTGAATTAATTAACGTATTAATAATGATTAATTATAAAGTTTATTAATTAAAGGTTAACTAATTATTAATTTGAGGTGAATTAATTTATAATTAAGGATTAATTAATTAATTAATGTAATTAATTAAGTAATATTTAATTAATAAAAGTGATTAAGATTAATTATCAGTAATTAATGACTAATTAATTTATAATTAAGAATAATTAATCATTAATTAAAGATAATTAATGAAAATAATTATGTGATTTATTAATTATAATTGCAAATTAATTCATCTTAATTGTAGATGATTGATTATTATTGAATGCTTTGTATTGATTGACATCTCTGATATTTGATTGTGATACCATGTGATATGAATTGCTTTGTGCTGAGCTGTGACATCTGTGTATATATTACTGTGTGATGTGAAAACCCTTGACCGTAAAATAGCATTTGTATGTCGATGCGACAACGAGTCTTATTCTAGTCAGTTATCCATAAGCCACATTTAATTTTAATGGTGAATCTTTGTGATTGACATGTCCACGTGTTTTTAAATTAAGCACTCACTATTCGGTTTAGCTGGGAGAGGACTTTGTGTCATATAACCCATTCCGAATAGTGAAACGATGAAAGGGATAACATTTGAAGATGGTGGTGAAGACCGGATGTTTACGAGAACGATAAGATAACCTATTGAATGACCCTACACTAAGTTGCTCCAGTATAGAGATCTTCATATGTAATGGAGAGTACGATCGGGATTGTGGATGCCCGGATTGCAAGGGCTTCTTCGGAAGTGCCTTCGGTTCCGTTCGAACCTGGAACGGACTTGTATGGTTGTATATCTGACATTACACCTTGAGATATAAAGCTGATTTCTTTCAAATACATTTCTGTTGGTGGCAGAGAATTTATTCTCTTAGCTTAACGCCCTTCTTTGAGACATACGAGCTCAGAGGTTATGTAGTTGATGGTTATTAGTGATATACTCCCAACTTGGTACTGTGGCATGCTGAGTGCTGCTGAGTTGCTGCTGATCAGTTGTTGATCGATGCATGGCTTTTATGAAAAGCATAGAATTATGGACGACAATTCGTCAAACCTCACAACTCGGTAATGGTCGAAACAGGAAGGATGCAGCAAGGTTATTGTAACGACCCGTAAATTTTGGTAAATAAATTTAATTAAATTTATGAGATTTTGTAATTAA
This sequence comes from Allium cepa, assembly GCA_030765085.1. Taxonomy (NCBI): domain Eukaryota; kingdom Viridiplantae; phylum Streptophyta; class Magnoliopsida; order Asparagales; family Amaryllidaceae; genus Allium; species Allium cepa. The sequence continues at coordinate 498,169,013 of CM060929.1, forward strand.
ATTTAGATAGAAATAAAAACCTTATAATGTATAAAGGAATAATATTGGAACAAATAAAATTTGTAAATGAATAATGAAATAATAACTATGATGAAGTGTAACAATGATTATTAAAGATAAAATTGTTATAGATTAAATGAAACTACAATAAATGAAATAGTGTAAGCGTTATACCTGGATGTAAATTGAATATAAAAATATAAAGTAGGTATTGAATTGGTTAATGAAAGAACACGTTGTTGCATTTATTGAATTAAACTAAGGAAATTAAATATGAATAAATGGTCATTTAATAAAACCAATGTTCTGGGAGTAATTATAATAGTTGTTTGAAATACGTATAAACTTTGATTTGGAAATCTATTGGATTTAAAATAAAATTTGGTATTACTTTTATGAGTTTAAATGTTTGTTTATTTTGTAAAGTAATAAATGATGTAATAAAAGAGTGAAATCTAGATAAATAAATTTAATCGAGACTTTAATTAAATAATGGGTGAAATAATAGGAAATGGTAACATTGATATTGTAAGAAATAAAAACCCTGTTAATGTAAGAAAACCAAGGCAAACATTTAAGTTATAAATGTTATAATAAATAAAAATAAAATGACCATTGTATAAGGATTTGGCATATGAAAATAGTAGCAATTGCATGTTAATATTGGAGTAAATATTATGTAGGCAACTATGATAATTTGTTGGAAATAATAAACCTTAGTGTATTGTGAGGTTGCTTGTTTATTTCGTTTAATAAATTTGAAATCAATTAGAGTAAAGGAACCTTAATGTTATATTAATAAGAATTAACGCAATAACTAAATTAGTGCACACCCTATTAATTGAAACAGATGGTAAAGTTAGGATTGATTGAAATTAGTAAATTGGGAAAGGAATTCAAAATTATGATAACCGATGAAGCATGCGTAATAAATTGTAAAGTTATAAAATCAAAGTCCATTAAGTGGTTATAATATTTATAGTTGATAATAAACGATACTTAGTGATTATTAATATAATAACGGAAGGCATAAATGTAATAATGGAATATTAACCTGGGTTGATAAGCAACGAATCTATAAAGGCAATGGAAAGCAATAGGTGATAATTAATATAGGTTTATTTGTGTGACGTGCAAATAAACTTTGGTAATCAATTACAATAAATCCAAATTTAACGTTTTGTTAATGTAAATATAAGTAATGTTGGATTTATTCATAATACGGATTGGTTGATTTAATAAATGGAAACTTTGATTTGTGAATAATAAAAAGTTTGAAACCAAGTAAATAAAATTTATTGGGGATATTTAATAGGAATTTATGTATATATTTGGCAAGTAAATCAAATCAATTTATAGAAATCAATTTTTAATTAATTGGAAGGAAATCTATAATAAATGAATTCATTTGTAAGAAAATGAATTAAATTTCTATATTAATTGGAAATTGTAATAAGATGATAAAATTTATGAATTATAGGATTTGAATTTAATGTATAATTTTGAATATAATGAAATTGAAGATTTGACACTGCAATTGATAGAATAATCAGCTTTAAATGGACATCTAAACTTGTTTAAAATTTTTATAGATGATTAAGAAATATAAAGGTGATAAAATTGTCGATTTTAGTAGTGAAATTAAAAATTGGATTTTATTGATTGATTTTAAATTTATTTAATTAATATAAAAATAGCCATTTTGGCCACTGACTCGGATTTCGACGAAACAAGTTTCATCGGATCCGAAACGGTGAATTATTGTAGGATTTCAAGTTTCGGATCGATCAGACTTGTCGTTTGATCGTACGGACTTGTCGTTTGATCGTACGAAATCGAAACGCCTTAAAATCGATTAATTGAAATCAATTGAAATCAATTTGAAACTATTGAATTTAGCATAACTTCTTTATACGATGGAATTTGGACGTGAAACCTATTCCATCGCGTTTAAAATATTTTAAAACATCTATTTTGATATATGGGTTGACCCAATTTCATTCGGGAGTCGAAACGGGCTTTTTGGGCCACTTTGTCGTTAGCGCGTACATCTATCTTATCCGATCCATCCTATTTCAACTTTTCCTATAAATATCCAGTTATAAACCCTAGCAGTCTCCCTTCCTCATTTCTATAAGTACAGAACTTCTGTGCTCCTCTTCCTCAATGGCAGACAAAATTCTATATTTCCAGATCCAATTGCTAATCAAATCCAAAGCTAAATTTTCAAACTTCTCAGAAAAATTCAGAAAAAATATATGTTGAAGCTCTCGAAGTGCGTAATCTTCTGGTGAAATTCGTTGTTTAATTCGATGCATCGGTTGTTTAGGAATCGGTGAATTTGTTTCGGCCATCCATAGGGCACCGTCACATTCAACGGTGGATCTTCGATATCTTTACGATCGGAAAGCGCTGCACTGTAGGGCTCGTCGAGGAGGGCTTGGGGATGAAGTCGCTCGCCTGAAGGGTGTCAAAATTTGCCGCGATTGGCTAGTGTTTGGCACGACGACCGTGAGCTGAGGAGGGCGTCGCAACCTTCATAAAGGGGTCGGTGGAGGCGGTTCATGTCGAGGAGGCTTGTAACGTGGGCAGATCCGGTCGATGAAGAGTACGGGCGGCGGTTTGATCGATTTCAGTTGGCGACTAGGGTTCTGGTTTCGATTCTTGAAGGAGCTCGCGTGCGTGATGAACGGAGGGGGGTTGCTGACGTGTTCGTGCATGAGCGGTAATCTTTTTATTATTATTTTTTATTTATTTAAATTCAAACTTTAACGTTCTTATGTTAATAACTTTCTCATACGAATTCGGATTCACGCGCGGTTTTCTCCACTAGGTTCGTATTGGAATTTCGGACTTTTTTGCGCTGGTTTGGACGAATTCTGAAACTGTCAAAATTTTGGGTTTAAATTGAATTTAAATTCAATTTAAATTCCAAAGGTGAGTGTTTTAACCCACTCATAATTTTTAAAATTTCTTATGTTTGTTAAATTGATATATGATTGATTGAAAATTTATTTACGCTTGTTTGGCATATTTTTAATCACCATCTCAGTTAATTTCATTTATTTAAATTAAATTGCTATTTAATTTATTCATTGCATTTAAACTGCCAGTTAAATTGTTAATTAATTATTCATTGCATATTAGCTGCTAGTTAAACAGTTATTTAATTTATTATTGAATATAAACTGCTATTTAATACCTATTGTTTATTATCCGTTCTATATTGATGTTATTGTTTGAATTTGATGATGATTGTGATAAATGGTTCATGGGTGATATTGGATGAATGGATGCTGTATTTTATATTGTTATAAACTGCAAGTTATTATGCATTTCCATTTCATTCGGGATTGCGGTTTGAATGTTATATAACCGTAATTTTTATTTTAAATTACGGATTGAAATGATAAATATTTGTATCACTTGACCATAGGATAGAAAATTATATACAGGCACCGCGGTCTATATATATAAATATTTTGAAAAGATTTTCTATGGTTTGGAAAGGAATATACGTTTTAATAAATATTAAATTTTGATGTTATATAAATATTATTTTATATATATAGTTAAATCGTTGAATTTAAGCTATGTATAAAATTGATTAATAAAAATGAATTTAATAATGGAGTTTGATTGTTTTGTATTCTATGGTTTAGTACCTATTTGAGATACTATATATATAGAGTTTTCGAATGACTTAAATGAAATTTAAGTTGGAAGATAAATATGAAATTGATTTAAATTGAATTTTTTAAGAATTGTACTTGAATAAATTTTGATCTGGAATTTAAATAAAATTAGAGATTTTAAATGGATATGATTCTTATAACTTGATTTGGTTTAAAGTTATTTAAATGAATATAAAGTTGAGATAAATGAATTTATCCAGTTAAATAAATTGATAGAATATCCAGTTGTTTGAAGTTAAAAGTTTTACTAAAATTATATGGGATTTATTAAGTAAACTTTTCAAATATAAATAATAGCAATTGAATTTGATATATATGGAATTACCAAAGAATTAGTTTTGAAATGGTGGAATATTTAAAGGTTTGAAATATATGAAAATTTGAAATGGTTTATTTGGAGGTTCAAATTTGAATATGGAATTTATTTATGGCACTAAAAAAATGATATTATATTTATATGGTTTTGAAATGGATATTATATTCTGGGTTTAAAGTATAAACTATTTTGAAAAGACCGCGGTGTTATAATAACGATTGGTTGTTGAAGAGACCGGGATCGGAAGTTGTCATATTTTCTGCCAACTCCGAAAACCACTTTAACAACCATGTACGCGGTGGAGATTCCAGAATGAAGTAGGATGGTGGCGGCATTCCTTTGAGGTAAATACGTGGACCCAACTCCTGTGAGTTTGATAAGGTGGCTAAAACAGGAGCGATTCTCGGGCCAATGAGGTCATTCCACGGACCGGATGCACTCCTTCGATATTATACTCTGACTTTTGGTTTGATTCGGCGACCACTTTTGATTTTTGATTTTGAGGGTTGTTCGAGATGGGCGGTAGTAGCTGCTACGCGTTACCACCAGCCCGGATGCGTAATTGATATATCTACCCTGGCATTGCCTAGTTGTGCCGTGTCACCTACCCTATCGCGCCTTGTACGAGTTTGGTTTTCTCCCGTAGCCCGTGTGGTATCCTCTGGTGGCTTCCCGATCAGGAGCAACTATGATAATGGATGGACTACTGGGACTATTACGTGTTAAGGGGAATATTGGGTCACTCCTTAACGCTATTTAAAAGTAAGTTTATTTTACAATTGGACACTATTATAATAGAGAAATATACTACATAGTAAATAGTTTAACGGGTCCTTAGGAGATGTAAATCCCGAGCATCTCTTGAGTTACTGCACTCATATTTATTTCTATTGATTTAACTTACATAAGATCTTTTAGTTCTGACTCGAGTGTTTTGTCTTTTCAATTCGCTCAGGTCAGTCCGAGCATTTCAGGATCGAAGACTTTATTTCTGGAGGACGAAGACGAAGATTTCATTTTTATTATTATATTATATTGTTCCACTACACACTGTATTCCGCTGCATCGATTGTTATTCGTTGGTATGTGCAACTCTGATATATATTGTATAAGTAAAATTAAATATTTTGTAAACAGCTTCATGAACTGTATATTTGATTATTATATTTTATCCTTCCGCTGTGAGATTCTGTTTTGTTTTATTTCTTTCTCAATTTTATTATTTACCCCATAACAATCCGCCCTTCCATATGGTTTGAATTGGCACGTGTGTCGATTTAAAGCGTGTGGAAAGGCAGGATGTTACATTTGGTATCAGAGCTTTGGTTTAGCGATAAACCTTAGCTTTGTGGGGTTTGACTCTTTACTAATAGGGTAGTAATACCCTATGGGAGTCGTTGAGTGTATATATATATATGAGAGAGCATATTTGTTAGTATTATAAAAAAGTTTTAATATTGTGTTAATTTGTTCCGTTTCGTGTTGATAAATTCTGGTTGATGCATGGAACGCTGTGACATCAATAGGGATTTCTAAACACTTAATAGGACAGACCGACATAATATTTGTTTTTAATATAGGTGAATGAAATAATTTTGCCTATTATATTTTCTATATATAAAATAATTTTTTTGTAAAGATAAATATTTGGTTGTATTATATTTGTTGTTGGGTAATGAAATTTATAAATAAGATTTGAAAAGAAAATAAGATAAATGAAAAATGGAAATTTAGAACTTAAGTTTTGGGGTTTTGAAATTTCTTTCAGTTGATTTGGAATACAATAATAATATTATTTAGGAGTATTTTATGATATAAATATTTCAATATAATTTGAAAGAATTGTTTTAAAGAAACTTGGAAAAATCAAGTTTTGTACTTCCTTCTCTGTCGCTGGAAAATAATTTCGGTGATGAGTGCACGCATCATCGATGTTAATTTTCGAGTTTCAAAGTGGGAAGGCCACTGTAGTAGTTTACTGCAGATTTGTTTGATAAAGCAAATATAATGTTTTTAATTGTTTTAAATATAATTAGATATATAAAGTGTAAGTATATACATTTATCTATTATTTTAAAATGATTTGAAATTAACCCGGAATTTAAATTCTTAAGTTTCCATTAATTAATAGTTTCGGTTATTGTAGTGAATTTGAACGCAAGTAATTAATAATTAAAACCTTTAAAGGAAATAAGAGATTTAATGCTAAGTTATAAATAAAAAGAAATTAATGGATAGGTTATAAATGAAATAACCAGAAAGTTGAAATTGTAACTTATAAAATAAAAGATGTAATTGTTAAACATTAGATTAAATTAAAAGAAATGAGGTAAAACTTGTATAAGCTTCATTTGCATTCTTTTTACCAAAGGATGTAAAAATTTGAAATGTTAATAAGAAGATGTAATAGAGATTATACAAATAATAAATTTGAGGTAACGAAAGTAATTGATGAAATTATTAATAAATAAGAATTTGTTGTTCTAGTGGTATAAACTTAGGAATAATTGAAATTGCTTCTAATAAAATATAATAGAAAGATAAGTAATATAAATAAAAAATTTTAAACTTAAGAACATGAAATTAAGCAGTCAATAAATGCATGTAATATAATAAAAGAAAATTTCATGTTATGAATAAGTGAAATGAGATTTTGTTAGAAATGAATAAAAGTAAATGAAACTGTAAGAGGGAAAAAAATGAAAATTAAAAAGATAAATTACTATATGAATGAAATTAATAAAAAATGAAATTAATCTATTGTGTGGAATTGTTGTTTGCTTGACTTATAGCTGTTTGGGCAAAGATACTCTAGAATTGTTTGGATGAATAAATAATCTATTTAGTTTCATCTAAGACTGTTGAGTAAATGGTGCACTAAGTAGTTTATTTTCCATTCTATGCAATTTAAAGTTGAACCCGAACAACTATTTGTTTTGTTTGATATGAATGAATGATAGATTATGTTGATTCTGTATGATGGTTGTATGTTGTGATTGCAAGTGATTGTTGTGTTTGACATTGCTTTGTTATTTAGTGGATGAAACAAAAATAATATTTCATTTTATATAATTGTTAACTTTTTGATTAGATAAGTGAAATGCAGGTTATGGAAGCAATTGCTACTGCTTTTGGTTCCATAAAATTAGAGTTAATTGCCCGACTAATAGGTACGTTTTCGGATTACGGTTTATAGCGTTATTATATTTTTCTGGGTTGGGATATATATTATTTTGGAAAATATATGTTGTATATTGCTATATTTGATATTATATTTTCTCCCGAGCCTCCCCGTACAAAGGAGACTCTACTGATTTTTTTCGAAAATTTTGGGCTGAGAAAAGTTTTGAAAATGTTTTCCAAACTTTATTAATTTAAGTATTAAAAGATTTAATGGTTATAAATCGGTATATTTTATTTAAATTAATTGATTCTGTAATTTAATTTTTATAGATTTAGTAGTTTAAATAGGATATATTATTTTCTTAATTCTCCCTTTCCCTTCTTTTCCTTTTCGGGGACGAAAAGTTTTGAGTGGGTTAGAGTGTAACGACCCGTAAATTTTGGTAAATAAATTTGGTTAAATTTGTGAGATTTTGTAACTAAATTTAGATAGAAATAAAAACCTTATAATGTATAAAGGAATAATATTGAAACAAATAAAATTTGTAAATGAATAATGAAATAATTACTATGATGAAGTGCAACAATGATTATTAAAGCTAAAATTGTTATAGATTAAATGAAACTACAATAAATGAAATAGTGTAAGCGTTATACTTGGATGTAAATTGAATATAAAAATATAAAGTAGGTATTGAATTGGTTGACGAAAGAACACACTGTTACATTTATTGAATTAAATTAAAGAAATTAAATATGAATAAATGGTCATTTAATAAAACCAATGTTCTGGGAGTAATCATACTAGTTGTTTGAAATACGTATAAACTTTGATTTGGAAATCTATTGGATTTAAAATAAAATTTGGTATTACTTTTATGGGTTTAAATGTTTGTTTATTTTGTAAAGTAATAAATGATGTAATAAAAGAGTGAAATCTAGATAAATAAATTTAATTGAGACTTTAATTAAATAATGGGTGAAATAATAGGAAATGGTAATATTGATATTGTAAGAAATAAAAACCCTGTTAATGTAAGACAACCAAGGCTAACATTTAAGTTATAAATGCTATAATAAATAAAAATAAAATGACCATTGTATGAGGATTTGGCATATGAAAATAGCAAAAGTTGCGTGTAAATATTAGAGTAAATATTATGTAGGCGACTATGATAATTTGTTGGAAATAATAAACCTTAGTGTATTGTAAGGCTATTTGTTTATTTCGTTTATAATAAATTTGAAATCAATTAGAGTAAAGGAACCTTAATGTTATATTAATAAGAATTAACGCAATAACTAAATTAGTGCACACCCTATTAATTGAAACAGATGGTAAAGTTAGGATTGATTGAAATTAGTAAATTGGGAAAGGAATTCAAAATTATAACAATTGATGAAGCATACGTAATAAATTGTAAATTTATAAAATCAATGTCCGTTACGTAGTTATAATGTTTATAGTTGATAATAAACGATACTAGTGATTATTAATATAATAACGGAAGGCGTAAATGAAATAATGGAATAATAACCTAGGTTGATAAGTAACGAATTTATAAAGGCAATGGAAAGAAATAGGAGATAATTAATATAGGTTTATTTGTGTGATGTGTAAATAAACTTTGGTAATCAATTATAATAAATCCAAATTTAACGTTTTGTTAATGTAAATTTAAGTAATGTTGGATTTATTCATAATTTGAATTGGTTGATTTAATAAATGGAAACTTTGATTTGTGAATAATAAAAAGTTTGAAACCGAGTAAATAAAATTTATTGAGGATATTTAATAGTAATTTATGTATATAATTGGCAAGTAAATCAAATCAATTTATAGAAATCAATTTTTAATTAATTGGAAGGAAATCTATAATAAATGAATTCATTTGTAAGAAAATGAATTTAATTTCTATATTAATTGGAAATTGTAATAAGATGACAAAATTTATGAATTATAGGATTTGAATTTGCTGTATAATTTTGAATATAATGAAATCGAAGATTTGACACCGCAATTGATAGAATAATCAGCTTTAAATGGACATCTAAACTTGTTTAAATTTTTTATAGATGATTAAGAAATATAAAGGTGATAAAATTGTCAATTTTAGAAGTGAAATTAAAAATTGGATTTTATTGATTGATTTTAAATTTATTTAATTAATAAAAAAAAAGCCATTTTGCTCACTGACTCGGATTTCGAAGAAACAAGTTTCATTGGATCCGAAACGGTGAATTATTGTAGGATTTCAAGTTTCGGATCGATCGAACTTGTCATTTGATCGTACGAACTCGAAATGCCATGAAATCGATTAATTGAAATCAATTTGAAAATATTGATTTTATCATAACTTATTCATATGATGGAATTTGGATGTGAAACCTATTCCATCGCGTTTAAAATATTTTAAAACATCTATTTTGATATATGGTTTGACCCAATTTCATTACGGAGTCGAAACGGGCTTTTTGGGCCACTTTATCGTTGCCGCGTACATCTATCTTATCCGATCCATCCTATTTCAACTTTTCCTATAAATATCCAGTTATAAACCCTAGCAGCCTCCATTCCTTATTTCTATACATATAGAACTTCTGTGCTCCTCTTCCTTAATGGTAGACAAAATTCTATATTTCCAGATCCAATTGCAAATCAAATCCAAAGCTAAATTTTCAAACTTCTCAAAAAAATTACGAAAAAATATATGTTGGAGCTCTCAAAGTGCGTAACCTTTTGGTGAAATTCGTTTTTCAATTCGATACATTGGTTGTTCAGGAATCAGTGAATTTGTTTCGGCCATCCATAGGGCACCGTCGCATTCAACGATGGATCTTTGATATCTTTACGATCGGAAAGCGCTGCGCTGTAGGGCTCGTCGAGGAGGGCTTGGGGATGAAGTCGCTCGCCTGAAGGTTGTAAGAATTTTCCACGATTGGCTGGTGTTTGGCACGACGGCCGTGAGCTGAGGAGGGCGTCGCAACCTTCATAAAGGGGTCGGCGGAGGCGGTTCATGTCGAGGAGGCTTGTAGCGTGGGCAGATCCGGTCGATGACGAGTAGGGGCAGCGTTTTGATATATTTCAGTTGGTGGCTAGGTTTCTGGTTTCGATTCTTGAAGGAGCTCGTGTGCGTGATGAACGAAGGGGGGTTGCTGACGTGTTCGTGCGTGAGAGGCAATCTTTTTTTGATTTTTATTTATTTATTTAAATTCAAACTTTAACGTTCTTATGTTAATAACTTTCTCATACGAATTCGGATTCACGCGCGGTTTTCTCCATTAGGTTCGTATTGGAATTCCGGACCTTTTGGCACCGGTTTGGACGAATTCTAAAACTGTCAAAATTTTAGGTTTAAATTGAATTTAAATTCAATAGGTGAGTGTTTTAACCCACTCACAATTTCTAAAATTTCTTATGTTTGTTAAATTGATATATGATGTGATTTAAAATTTATTTATGCTTGTTTGGCATATTTTTAATCATCATCTCAGTTAATTTCATTTATTTAAATTAGATTACTATTTAATTTATTCATTGCATTTATACTGCTAGTTAAATTGTTAATTAATTATTCATTGCATATTAGCTGCCAGTTAAACAATTATTTAATTTATTTTTGAATATAAACTGCTATTTAATACCTGTTGTTTATTATCCGTTCTATATTGATGCTATTGTTTGAATTTGATGATGATTGTGATAAATGTTTAATGGGTGATATTGGATGAATGGATGGTGTATTTTATTTTGTTATAAACTGCAAGTTATTATGCATTTCCATTTCATTCGGGATTAAGGTTTGAAATGATATATAACCGTAATTTTTATTTTAAATTATGGATTGAAATGATAAATATCTGTATCACTTGACCATAGGATAGAAAATTATATACAGGCACCGCGGTCTATATATATATATATATATATATATATAAATATAAATATAAATATAAATATTTTGAAACTAATTTTCTATGGTTTTGGAATGGAATATACGGTTTAATAAATATTAAATTTTGATGTTATATAAATATTATTATATATATATATAGTTAAATCCTTGAATTTAAGCTATGTATAAAATTGATTAATAAAAATGAATTTAATAATGGAGTTTGTTTGTTTTGTATTATATGGTTTAGTACCTATTTGAGATATTGTATATATAGAGTTTTTGAATGACTTAAATGAAATTTAAGTTGGAAGATAAATATGAAATTGGTTCAAATTAAAGAATTATACTTGAATAAATTTTGTTCTGAAAATTAAATAAAAATGGAGATTTTAAATGGATATGATTCTTATAACTTGATTTGGTTTAAAGTAATTTAAATGAATATAAAGTTGAGATAAATGAATTTATCAAGTTAAATAAATTGAAAGAATATCCAGTTGTTTGAAGTTAAAAGTTTTACTTAAATTGTGTGGGCTTTATTAAGTAAACGTTTCAAATCTAAATAATAGCAATTGAATTTGATATATATGGAATTATCAAAGAATTAGTTCTGAAGTGGTGGAATATTTAAAGCTTTGAAATATATGAAAATTTGAAATGGTTTATTTGGAGGTTCAGATTTGAATTTGGAATTTATTTATGGAAATAAAAAAAAGCTATTTTATTATATAAAGTAATTTAATATTTAAACCATTTAAGTAATTGAAGTTATGTTTCAAAGCTATGGTTTTCAAGGTATATAGATTTGAAGTGCTATGATTTTAGATAAAGGATATATTTGAAATAAAAAGATATCATATTGATTTGGGTTTTAAAATGAAAATGATATCATAGTTATATTGTTTTGAAATGGATATTATATTTTGGTTTTAAAGTATAAACTATTTTGAAAAGACCACGGTGTTATAATAATGATTGGTTGTTGAAGAGACCAGGATCGGAAGTTGTCATACTCTCTGCCAACTCCGAAAACCACTTTAACAACCGTGTACTCGGTGGAGATTCAAAAATGAAGTAGGATGGCGGCAGCGTTCCTTTGAGGTAAATACGTGGACCGGACTCCCGTGAGTTGGCATAAGGTGGCTAAAACAAGAGCGATTCTTGGGCCAATGAGGTCATTCCTCTGATCGGACACACTCCTTCGATATTATACTCTGACTTTTGGTTTGATTCGGTGGCCACTTTTGATTTTTGATTTTGGGGGTGTTGTTCGAGGTGGGCGGTAGTAGATGCTACGCGTTACCACCAGCCCGGATGCGTAATTGGTATATCTACCCTGGCATTGCCTAGTTGTGTCGTGTCACCTACCCAATCGCGCCTTGTACGAGTTTGGTTTTCTCCCGTAGCAGGTGTGGTATCCTCTGGTGGCTTCTCGATCAGGAGGGACTATGATATTGGATGGGCTACTGGGACTATTACGTGTTAAGAGGAATATTGGGTCACTCCTTAACGCTATTTAAATGTAAGTTTATTTTACAATTGGACACTATTATAATAACAAAATATACTACATAGTAAATAGTTTAACGGATCCTTAGGAGATGTAAATCCCGAGCATCTCTTGAGTTACTACACTCATATTTATTTCTGTTGATTTAAATTACATAAGATCTTTTAGTTCCGACTCGAGTGTTTTGTCTTTTCAATTCGCTCGGGTTAGTCCGAGCATTTCAGGATCGAAGACTTTATTTCTGGAGGACGAAGGCGAAGATTTCATTTTTATTATTATATTATATTGTTCCACTACACACTGTATTCCGCTGCATCGATTGTTATTCGTTGGTACGTGCAACTCTGATATATATTGTATAAGTAAAATTAAATATTTTGTAAACAGCTTCATGAACTGTATATTCGATTATTATATTTTATCCTTCCGCTGTGAGATCCTGTTTTGTTTTATTTCTTTTCGTTTTTCTTGTTTACCCCATAAAAATCTGCCCTTCCGTATGGTTTGAATTAGCACGTGTGTCGATTTAAAGCGTGCGAAAAGGCAGGATGTTACAGTTATTGGGGGTAGCGCCCAATAGGGTATGTCCATTTCCTTCTGGAAAAAGGTGATATCATGGTATGGAGCCCAAATATTTAAACTATGTGGTTGCTGCAAATTTATTACTTTGTGGTTGTTGCTTTGTGATTGAGGGCCCTCGGATAAAGGTCGGTAATGAACGGGGAATGGCATAATCGTGTAGTTGTTACCTAGTTACCGAGGTAACCTGGCCTTGTGTTGGCAGAGATCCGGTTAAGTTCTCGGGGCGTCCCTCCAGAGGCATACCTATGTGGCATAGGAAGTTCCTTAGCCTGACCGTTTGTTGGAAATTCAATCACCAATACATGCCCAGTACGGTTTTAGTTATAAAACCTGTCATTCTTAAATGGTAGCTATAGTAGACATAATATAATGGTACCTATGTTGGCTAAGATTAATATTATACTTTCGAAATATTTTCTACACAATGCACTAATAATAATATCAAAAGAATTTTCTCGTATCAAGCATGTTTGACTATCATAAGGAGAAATCTCCTCCAATTGAGCGATTGCATTGTGTGTGTGCGGGGAAGCCTTATGGTATAGTTTCATTTTCCAAAAGCATGAACGGATTTATTTTATAAATTGTTCTTGTACAAACAACTATTTTTGTTTACTCATACCAGTCCCATGACTGACCCAGAGTTTATTGTTCCCTTCCTAAACTCTGGGTGCCCATAAATTTCCACACGGGTAGTCTAAAAGCAGGTTATCTATGTTATGGAGCTAGCTTGGATTTGGAAGTCTTTAGGGTAGTTGTCTTATTTTTGGAAGCTTTTGGTTTGAAGTCTTGGAAGATTTAAAGTCTGGAAGAAGGTGGTGCTTAGTTCGGATTCTCGCTCTTTCTTTTTGAAGACACTGTTATGGTTCCACTGTGGCATTATCATTCTGTTGTTGTATTCTGTATATATCAATCTGTTGTAATCAAATATTGTATCAAGTGTTGTGATCAATGAAATCATCTTTTTTTCCTCTATTTTAGTTTCATCTAATGTTGTGATAATCTCCATCCGAACTAGATTTCAAAGTTTGAATCTTTGGCAGTCGAATACAAGTGAGGATTTGATGTCGATTTTTGAACGCTGGATTTCAGTTCGTGACACCTCACATTCTTTAGTTGGAAGTAAAGTAGTTGAAGTATCACTTTTGGCATACGGAAGTGCGTTTCTTGGGGGCATAGAGAAGGTCTACACATGGTAGAAGTTTGAGAAACGATTTGTACATTTAGGTTCGATTGTGAAAATCCAAAGAGTTGTAGGAAAAAATTGGAGATGTATCATAGAAAAGGAGAAAAGCCACATGAAGATAATTGCAGAAATTAAAATTGCCATAGAAAAGTGGATTTAACGGTAATGCCATTAGATAAATATTAGCATAAAAGAGGAAAAGGAGTAAAATACTTTAGTAAGGAAATGAGATTTCCAAGATTTAGGAAGGGTACTCCGAGGGTAGTACGAAGAAAATCGACCTTATGCCTAGTCCAATAAAATGAAATAGTTGGAATTGAAAAGTTTAAAAATATACTAGTCAATATTTTTGAAGAAGTAAATATTAGGTTTTTGAAAAAAAAGTGGTATGAAATTTAAATTGGTTTCTATATGATTTTGTTAAAAGTGAATTCTTTTTGAAGAATTACAGAGCATATATAGCTCGCTGGTTTCTTTATAGGTAAAAAAAGATTTTAAATATAAAAGCCTAGAGTGTATTAAGTATCGAAAGCATAGGCTATAAAATTTATTATTGTAATAGATGCTTTCGTGGAAACTAAAGCGAGTATAAGCTATAACACTATTGTTATAGCAGGTGACTCCAAAAGGAAATGTTTTTACATAGTGTATGAGGTTTATTAGTATTTATTTTTAATTAAATTCATACACAAGAATTTTCGGGTTGTGGTAATGGTGTTCTACGCAATATCTATTTTAAAACCAAATAAAAGTGAATTTTAAAAAGATAACTTCTAAGAGTAAAAATAAAAGTGATTTGTAAAATACACTTATTATAAGGAAATGTTTTTGGTTATGGATATATTGAAGCAGTTTTGGAGGTGAGTTTTTGTAACAACTGGGATTTTTAACGTCTGTTAATTAGGTAATTAACTGGTTTAAATCATTGAAACGTTAATTTTATTAGTCAAACTAATAAATTTTTGATAATGGAAATATCTGAAAAAAAATAAATTGATTTGGAAAACCATAACAAATGTTGAATTATAAATCTCTGGAAATGATTAATCTTATAGTAAATTAATAAATAATATATTTCACCATTTAAATTCTAGATAAAATATCCATACATATATAAATAGATATGTACAAGCTTTATAGTATATATGAGTATATAAATGTATGTACATGCATATATATATATATATATATATATATATATATATATATATATATGCCCTATGTAATAAAATGTAGGAAAGTTCGTAAAAATATGGATGTATATAATATCAAAATACACATAAGTAAAATTGTGATAACCCGGGGTTTTTAGCAAAATTTAATTTAATGATCTTCTAATATAATTGTTTAAATTTGCAAATTTATCTTTTTAAACAAATAAAAAGATGCTTCCTAATTACTATTTTTCATATACATATATAGATTGTGAAGAGGAACTACGATTTGAAATTCAAATAAATATCTCAAAAGTAATCTAGATTTAAGCTCTATATTTTTTAAACACTAGTATATATAGTTATTAATTTAAGTATACATAACTTAAGCTTAAATAAAAATAAACAAAAGAGTTATGTAATATTAAGTAAACATAGTTAATGAAAATATAAATATAAATACAAATAAAAAGAAAATGTATAAATAAAAAAATATAAAACATAATGTAAAAACATAAGTAAATATAAAATACATGTATTAGACATATGTAAGTTAGGAAGTGTAATGCAAATACAAGTGTCAAAAATTCTTGTTTAAATGAATTTCCTTATTTTTCAAAATATAATAAAAAGGAGAAAATAGTAAGAACCAGGTGATGTACAATTTACACTTATATATATTTATATATCTCAATCTCTTTTCTATCTTTCATCTTTCAAAATCTAAAACCAGAAAAATATTTAACAAATAACTAAATCAAACCTTTTCAACTTTCCACTGTACAAAGCTAGATTCAATTCAAGATATAACATAATCAAATAGATCAAGCTTCAAGATTCAAATTAAAGTACAAATTCAAGCTTAAACAAGTAGATCAATATCAAGTTACAGTTTCAAAGATCAAATACTAGTTTTCAATTCATCACTATTCTCTATGCAAACATTTTTAAGGTGAGTAAACATTATTTTTAAAACCAAATCTTCTTTATATCACTATGCATGTAAGATTTGATTGTAGAAATGGCTGGAATCTTATTTGCATGAATGAAATAGTATGATTATCTATGTGTACAAGTCTGAATGTACTGTATGTATACATGCATGTCTCTGTTTTGTTTTAACAGACCCAAATTTCCATTCAAAAATTAATTCCTCTTCAAACAATCACTTCTAGGTTATGATCATCAAAGAAAATTTGTTTGTAATGTTGTAATTCCATTTTTAAAAATAATTCCAAGAAAAATTATTGAGTATTTATTAGGAAAAGGGGTTTTATAGTGAAAATCATATCATATCATAAACTTCGACCATCATAATTTCTTGTTTCTCTGATATAAGCTGGTTCGCCTTTAAAAATGTTGATTTTTGGTGATATATCATAATTTTTAAGTTAGGATTAGAGGAGAAATCGAAGATGATCGAAAATTGGGTTTTTGGGTGATTTCCGGCGATCGGAGGATGATAGTGTGGCGTGACCATTGCTGGAGGTAGCTCGAGGGTCGAGGAGTATGGGAAAAATGATCGACGATTTTTTCTGGTCGCCGTAGCGTTGTAGCAACGGTGATGTAGGTTTTAAGGTTTGGCTAGAGTCGATGACGTTTTCGAGGCCTATGCAACGTCAAGGTCGCATCAGAAGGGGCCAGAGTATGGGGAATAGGAAGAGGGTGGTCTGGCGAGTCTCCAGGAGGAGCGGCGAGGTCTCAGGTGGACAGAGAAGGCGGTGCGGGGTGGATGTTGGCGATTGGTTTTGTCCCTGTGTAGCTCGACTTGTTCAATTTTGTTTTGCAGGGTGGTTCATGGTTCTGGGTGGTTAGGGAGGGTTGGAGGGTCGTCGTCGACTTGGTGGTGTCATCTGCAATTGGTCGAAGCAGCGCCGTAAATCACCGCCGCGTGTGCATGTGCACATGTATCAGTTGTGTCGGGTTGATGCTGTGTTTAGAGGGAAGAAAAGAAGAAGGAGGAGGGTCGAAAGTTTGAGTTTGGCTCGAGATTTTGATCGGGATTTTGGGCTAGGGCCCGAGTGTTTTAGAAAACATAAAAATGAATTAACCAAGTTTTCAAAGCAAAATTTTGAACAAGTTTTCAAAGTAAGTTTTAAGCCAAAGGATTGTGAAGTTAAATGTTTTGAATTTAAATTGATTTGGTTTAGGATAATTCTATATTAGGTTAATTATTTAATTTAATTCCTATGTTTTTCAAATAAAATTAAAATATGTTTTAAAGTAAATGGTTAAGATAAATGTTTTAAACTTATAACTAATCAAAAATCTTAAAGTGATTTTAAACGTACTTAATGAACTAATCCCAAACATTTAATTAATTGAAATAAATGGCCTGTAATTAATTAAAGATCACTAAGCAGGATCTATAAGTAATTAATTTATTTTTTGTAAATTAAATTAATTGTATAATTGTACCACAGATTAATCTTGCTTATGGATGATTAAAGTTGAATTGAATGCTTTGGATTGCTTAATCTCCCTAGTAGGTTAATTTGTGTTATTCTGTGATATGAAATGCCTAGATTGATCTGTTAATAAATGTGAGTCATTTATTTAAATAGATAAGTGTGATGAAATTGCTGTGTGAATATGATATTCTGAAGTTAAATTACTTAAACAATTTGGCCTCAAAAGTTGGCGTTTGGATTTCAATGAGACTAGGATTGGATATCAAATTGTTATCCGAATACCACATTGATCCAACTTAAGAGATAGGTTGTCACGGTAAATTTGACCATTTAAACTAAGTAACGGTACTTAGATATATTTTTTGGAATAAATGTTTAGTTATAGCAAGATAAAACTCTTAGTGACGAACGAGTTACCTGAGTTTTCATGAAGCTTATCAACTTAAGTATTTCATATTAGATGGGTTTACTCACGCTGGTTTCCAGACTGACTTGTGTGTTACTTTATTGTAATGCTCGAGTCAGACCGAGTATTACAGATTTTCAGATTAGGACGTTTTGGAGCTGAGGAGGCGAGCTGGATGGCAGGGACGTATGGAGTTTATTCCGCTGTGTACTAGAGATTGTATTGATAGTATTCAGGACAAGTTGTTACAACTGTCCAATTTATTTGTGAACGATTGTATTCTGATATACTGAATGTAATTGACATTTACAGCTTTCTTTATGTAAATTTTGTTATTTGATATTATATTTTGTTCCGCTGCGATTATGAGATTCTGTGCTTTTATTTTAGTTTCTTCTTCTACCTCTTTTTCTTCTTTACCCTAAAAGTCGGGTGTTTCCAACAATCGATTTCTCGGCAATCTATACAGTGAACGTATTAGTGTCGAATTTTCAAAGCCAAAAATTCCGGGGCATTACATTTGGTATCAGAGCCAAAGGTTAAGCAAGAACCTTGGCTCTTGTGGGGATTACTCATTAGATATAGGGTCAGTAGTACTCTAGAATGAGTTGAGAGTATTATATGAGGGCGTATTTGTTATTTTCTTATATAATAATTTTAAAAACGATTTTAAAAGTACTTTTTATATAAGCCTATATTTTGATATACAAAGCAATAAATTTTCTAATTATTATATATATTAAGGTACTTGGTTGTTGATTATTGAAATTAAATATAATAATAAGAATTAAGTGGTAATAAATATACAACAGAATAGAAATTTGGTAAGGATTAACTACACAAATAAGTTGAGCTAAAAAAATGGATTCAAAACTGAATTTCAATATTTTGAAAATTCAAAAGAATTTTCAAAGTACTGAAATAAGTTACCTTGGTTTGATTTTCCAGCAAATGATAAAGCAGAATGAAATGTTTAAGGAAGTAACAACTTAGATAAGTATGACTTATAAATTGAAAAGGATTTAAATTGTGAAGTTTCAAAGCTAAGTCTAGAAAATTTGAAATAGTTTCGAAGTGTTTAAAGATATAATAAATAATATTATTTGGAATAATATTGAATGTTGGAATCTTATTATAAAACAAGAGTCGTTTTGAAAATTTGAAAGGAATTTGTTTTTAATTAAAAAACTAAGAATGGTTTAAAAATTGAAAGTATGACTGGGTATGCAAACGAAATAGATATGTGTATATATAATGCAAAGTTAATTTGAAATAAAACAGATATATATATATATATATATATATATATATATATATATAGAAAATAAGAATAAAAGCTGGAAATTCAATTAATAAAAGTCTAAATTATAGGTTAGGAAGCCCCACTAGAATCCAGTCCAAGAGAGTAATGGCTAAAAGTGAAGGATGAATGGCGAGACGCAGGGAGCGGAGAGCAGATTCCCGTAAGGAACGAGAAGAAGCAATGAAGGAGTATGAGAAACAAGTTAAGGAAAGGACTGGACCAAGGCCTTATGATAATGTCACCTGCTACAGATGTTACAATAAGGGTCATTACGTAGCTAAGTGCAGTAAAACAAGGAAGGAATTAAAGGGTACATTCCAACGGTTTCGCTCTGAGATCTTATGCTTTAAGTGTCATAAGAAAGGACATTTCCTAAACCATTTCCCTGAAGTGAGGAAGGTGAAGCATAAACCCGTAGAACCAGTCAACGAGTTGACTATTTGCTATCATTGTAAGATGATGGGGCACATCGCTAGGAATTGTCCCAAGAGACGGAAGAAGAGTAAGGTTGTGGAACGTCCTGCAGGAGGCGTGAAGGTTATCCAGATTGATGGAAAGGTAGAAACCTTTTGAGGTAAATGTTATAAGTGGGGACATGCTGTTGAAAAGTGCATGTTCGGGCTTTGCCCATTGAAAGGATGTCCTTAGAGAGTATTCATGTAAAGAATACAAAGGCTCTATTCTTTTCCAAACCCCTAGGTGATAGAGGGCGTCTAGTTTTGTGACTTCTGTAAGACTCTTATTTTTGGATAAATGGATGTAACCTTTGAACTACTAGTGTGTAGTCTATCGATGTATGGAATATTTTGTGGCAATACAATCTAATATAAATTCACTTTTATTTATTTGAGATTGGAATTGAAATTAGTTCAAATTGAAATTTGATTTGAATTAATTGGAATTGTAATCGAAGTTGAATAAGGTTAAATTCAAATAGGAATTGATTTGAGTCGAAGTAAATTC
This sequence comes from Allium cepa, assembly GCA_030765085.1. NCBI lineage: Eukaryota > Viridiplantae > Streptophyta > Magnoliopsida > Asparagales > Amaryllidaceae > Allium > Allium cepa. The sequence continues at coordinate 498,189,561 of CM060929.1, forward strand.
AAATTGAATCAATTTAAGTGGAAGTGGAAATTGGAAATTGGAAATTGATTGGAATAGGAGCTTGGGAAATTGAACGAGTTTGGCTTTGAACTATTTTCAAAAAAAATTATTTTAATATAAATCGTTTTGAATCTATTCTCGTAAATATTTAGACTATTATGATTTTCCAAGCCATTACTATACAAACCTTTCTTTTTAAAACTCAAACTACCTTATATTAACTAATCATTAATTTACAACTACTTTACAACTAATTACTATTTTACAACTATTTTGCCACTGTTTAACTATTCTACAACTATTTAACTATTTTACAACTATTTTATAACTACTAAACTATTTACAACTATTTTACAACTAATATATTTTTTACAACCACTTAACCATCTTAAACTTTTCAAATCTATTTTCTAAACTCAAGCGGGTCAAAGTGCAAACTGTGTATAATTACATACCAATTAAGATAAGAATTGAAGTGATAACCCAAATGGAAATTGAAGCAATTGTGAATAAGTGAATAGAAATAAAAATGAGTGTGAATTAAAAGAAAATTGATTCAGCTAATAATCAATGAAGATAAATATGTAGAATGTATGTATATTATTCTATTTTCATAACGATTTGATCCTGATTCGAGCATAGAATTTCGAGATAGTATGTCGATCCCAGTAGGGTTTTTCACTTGATTTTCGACGGCAAACCCTAGATATGGATTTTTGATTGATTTTGTAAATTCTCTATTATAGTTATGGCTATGTAAGCAGAATGACGGTTTTTGATCAAGAAACCAGATCTGAGTCCGCACTAGGAAGTCGGGTGGACGATACTAGTTCGGAAGTGAAATTGTGTGATCAAGTGAGCGATCGGATTTGATATTGCGTACGGATGATATATGTACATCGTACGTGCTTGAGTGAAATAGATATTGAAAATTTTGAAAAGAAACGTAAAAATGATATTTTTTGAAATGGAAAAGTATATTTCTCAAAATATATGATGAATAAGACTGGAAGTTGGATATCACTATAACTAAGACTCATTTTATAAAAGTAAGTAATTTGGCATAAATAAGGTTATATATATATATATATATTTGTTATATATGATGAACTCTCCTTGTTGAATCTATAGCCAGAAGAAAATATCTTTGAAAAAAATTTAAAGTATTAAAAAAGGAATGTATGTAAGTATGAAGTGACCCAAAAATATTTTGTTCCAGTTAAGAGAATAAACTTATATATTTATCTATGTATATAAATGATTTTTGAGAATAGAACTGAAAAGGTATTTGGAACCCACTGATTTTTAAAAGCTTTAGATTTTGGGAAAAATCAATTTTGGGAATTTGGAAAGCCAAATTTGTGAATTATCGATTTTGGGATATCAATTTTGTGTAAATGGGATTTATATGTGATACATATAAAGAGTATGATTTGAAAAATACTATATGTGTATAGCATAAAATGTTTGGAGAATGCAATGGGGAAAAAGGCGCTCCCATTTACAGTTGAAACTTATAGTAAGAGATCCATGGGATGGTTTTGCCTTAAGCCCTAAGGGGGGTACTAAATTTGATCCCAGAGGATGTTTAGAGTAAACTGTAGTTCCTGAGGATTATGGTTTGGGTAGAGAAAGTCGAGGGTGCTGATGTGTATAGAGACATTGGGGTTGTGCTCTGACAGCAGTGCAACTCGGTATAACTTCGATCTACTGCGCTCCATAGCGTAAGTCATGGGGCAGTGATTGAATAAAGTCTACATTTGATTTCGCTGGAAGAGCGACGTAACATCGGTAGATTGTGATCTATGAAGACATAGCGGAAGTCGTGTGACAGTGAGTGCATACAAGCTACATTGGGACTCGACTGATTTAGTCTGCGATCTATGTGGCTTGTGTGGCGAAGTTTCATTTAGCAGTGAAATTCGAGGGCGCTGATGCCTACAGTTACATGTTTCTTCCATGATGGCAACATAACCCCAGGTGTAGCTACGATCTATGGCAGTTCCATGGTGTAATCGAGGGGCGCGGATGCCTACAGTTTTCTATGGTTTCGCCGGGATAGTGACGTAATCATCGGGTTAACTACGACCACAGCGGTGGTGATGATTTCCAGAGCATTCTCACAAAAATATTTTCTACATTTTCACAAAATGTTTTTTAAGTATTTTCACTGGGTTTGAAAACGGGTCTGTTAAGTACTTATATATTTTCAGTTCTACGCCTGATCAACGTATGACCGAATTTCTGTGAGAACAAGGTTGGTCTTGTTGAAACATCGAGTTATGAAAAGTACTTTTATAAAACTATTTTGATAATATTATGTAGAATTTTAAAGTGTTTTAAAAATCTAAAATAAAAAGAGTTAAGAGTTAGAAATGTTTAAAGAGTAATTTAACGGATAATAAACATTGTAATAAAATTCTTGCTTCGTTTCTTTTCGAGGCCGAAAAGTTCTAAAGGCCGGAGGAATGTAATGACCAGGATTTTTAACGTTTGTTAATTGGGTAATTGACTGGTTTGAATCATTGAAACGTTAATTTTATTAGTCAAACAAATAAATTTTTGATAATGGAAATATCTGAACCAATATAAATTGATTTGGATAACCATAATAAATATTGAATTATAAATCTTTTGAAATGATAAATCTTATCGTAAATTAATAAATAATATATTTCACCATTTAAAATCTAGATAAAATATCCATAAATATATAAATAGATATGTACAAGCTTTATAGTATATATGAGTATATAAATGTGTATACATGTATGTGCGTGTGTGTGTCTATATATATATGCCCTATGGAATAAAATGTACGAAATTTTGTAAAAATGTGGATATATATATAATATCAAAAATACACATAAGTAAAATTATGATAACCCAGGATTTTTTGCAAAATTTAATTTAATGATCTTCTAATATAATTGTTTAAATTTGCAAACTTATCTTTTCAAACAAATAAAAAGATGCTTCCTAATTACTATTGGTCATATACGTATATAGGTTGCTAAGAGGACTATGATTTGAAATTCAAATAAAAATCTCAAAAGTAATCTAGATTTAAACTCTACATTTTAAAACACTAGTATATATAGTTATTAATTTAAGCATACATAACTTAAGCTTAAATAAGAATAAATAAAAGAGTTATATAATATTAAGTAAACACAGTTAATAAAAATATAAATATAAATAAAAAGAAAATGTATAAATAAAAAATATAAAACATAATATAAATACATAAGTAAATATAAAATACATGCATTAGACATGTGTAAGTTAGGAAATGCTATGCAAATACAAGTGTCAAAAATTCTTATTTAAATGAATTTCCTTATTTTTCAAAATATAATAAAAAGGAGGAAATAATAAGAACCATGTGATGTATAATTTGCACTCTTATATATATATATATATATATATATCAATATCTTTTCTTTCGTTTATCTTTCAAAATCTAAAACCAAAAAAAATAATAAACAAATATATCAAGCTTCCAGATTCAAATTCAAGTGCAAATTCAAGCTTAAACAAGAATATCAAGTTATAGTTTCAAAGATCAAATACCAGTTTTCAAATCATCTATGTTCTTGGTGCAAACATTTTTAAGGTGAGTAAACATCATTTTTAAAACCAAATCTTCTTTATATCATTATGCATGTAAGATCTGATTGTAGAAAAGGCTTGAATCTGATTTGCATGAATGAAATAGTATGATTATCTGTGTATACAAGTTTAAATATACTGTATGTATACATGCATGTCTCTGTTTTGTTTTAACAGACCCAAATTTCCATTCAAAAATTAATTCCTCTTCAAACAATCACTTCTGGGTTATGATCGTCAAAAGAAACTTGTTTGTAATGTTGTAATTCCATTTTAAAAATAATTTCAAGAAAATTATTGAGTATTTATCTGGAGAAGGGGTTTTACAGTGAAAATCATGTCATATCATAAATCCAACCATCATAATTTCTTGTTTCTCTGATATAAGCTGGTTCACCTTTAAAAATGTTGATTTTTGGTGATAATATCATAATTTTTAAGTTAGGATTACAGGAGAAATCGAAGATGATCAAAAATTGGGTTTTTGGGTGATTTCCAATGATCGAAGGATGGTAGTGTGGAGTGATCGTTGCTGGAGGTAGCTCGAGGGTCAAGGAGTATGGGAAAAATGATTGGTGATTTTTTTTGGTCGTCGTAGCGTCGTGGCGATCGTGATTTAGGGTTTTATGTTTGGCTCGAGTCGATGACGTTTTCGAGGCCTGTGCGACGTCAACGTCTCATCGGAAGGGTCCAGAGTAATGTGAATAGGAAGAGGGTGGTCTGGCGAGTCTCCAGGAGGAACGGCGAGGTCTCAGGTGGAAAGAGGAGGCAGTGTGGGGTGGATGTTGGCGATCGGTTTTGTCCCTATGTAGCTCGACTCGTTCGATTTTGTTACGTGGGGTGGTTCATGGTTCTGGGTGGTAGGGAGGATCGGAGTGTCGTCATCGACTTGGTGGCATCATCGGCGATTGGCCAAAGCAGCGTCGTCACGTGTGCATGTGCACACGTATCAGTTATGTCGGGTTGATGCTATGTTTAGAGGGAAGAAAAGAAGGAGGGTCGGGGAAGTTTGAGTTTGGCTCGAGATTTTGGGCTTGGGCTCTAGTGTTTTAGAAATTGATAAAAATGAATTAACCAAGTTTTCAAAGAAATTTTTTGAATAAGTTTTCAAAGTAAGTTTCAAGCCAAAGGATTTTGATGTTAAATGTTTTGAATTTAAATTGATTTGGTTTAGGATAATTATATATCAGGTTAATTATTTAATTTAATAACTAAGTGTTTTCAAATACAATTAAAATACGTATTTAAGTAAATGGTTAAGATAAATGTTTTTGAACTTATAACTAATCAAAAATCTTAAAGTGATTTTGAATGTACTTAATTAACTAATCCTAAACATTTAATAAAATAAAATAAATGGCTTATAGTTAATTAAAGAAATTAAGCAGGATTTATAAGTAATTAATTTATTTTGTGCAAATTAAATTAATTGGATAATTGTATCACAAATTAATCTTGCTTATGGACGATTAAAGTCGAATTGAATGCTTTGGATTGCTTAATCTCTCTAGTAGGTTAATTTGTGTTATTCTATGATATGAAATGCCTAGATTGATCTGTTAATAAATGTGATTCATTTATTTAAACAGATATTCATGATGAAATTGGTGTGTGAATATGACATTCTGAAGTTAAATTAAATTGTTATTTAAACAATTTGGCCTTAAAAGACGGCGTTTGGATTTCGTTGAGACCGACATCAGATATCAAATTGTTATCCGAAAACCACATCGATCCAAATTAAGTGATAGGTCGTCACAGTAAACTTGGCCATATAAACTAAGTAACGGTACTTAGATATATTTTGTGGAATAAATGTTTGGCTATAGCAAGATAAAACTCGCAGTGATGAACGAGTTACCTGAACTTTCATGAAGTATATCAACTTAAGTATTTCATATTAGATAGGTTTACTCACGCTGGTTTCGAACCTGACTCGGGTGTTACTTTATTGTAATGCTCGGGTCAGACCGAGTATTACAGATTTTTAGGTTAGGATGTTCTAGAGCTGAGGAGGCGAGCTGGATGGCAGGGACGTATGGAGTATATTCCACTATTTATTAGAGTTTGTATTGATAGTATTCAAGGACAAGTTGTTACAACTATCCAGTTTATTTGCGAACGATTGTACTTTGATATATTGTATGTAATTGATATTTGCAGCTTTCTTTGTGTAAATGCTGTTATTTGATATTATTATTTGTACCGCTGCGATTGTAAGATTCTATGCTTTTGTTTTAGTTGCTTCTTATGCTTCTTTTTCTCCTTTGCCCTGATAGTCTGGTGTTTCCGGCACTCGATTTCTCGATACTCGATTTCTCAGCACTATATAAGATATAGTATAAGTGTCTAATATTCGAAGTCGAAAATTCTGGGGCGTTACAATTTTTCTTAAAAGAAAAGAGTAAGTTAGATATTAGAAGATGACTATCATAAGAAAATATAAATTAAACATAATTTAATATATTGTAATGAAAAAAAAGTAGTGGTATAATTTTCTATTAAACCAACAAAAATGTTTTGTGCATGTTACAAGGAATACATGAAAGAGATGTACAAGCTATGTAACGACCCGGAATTTTGGGCAATATAAATTTAATAATCTGTGTAAACAATTTAATTGGTTTGATAATTTTCTTTATAATTTTAATTTAAATTGGGTAAATTTAATCTTTTAAAGGTTAATGAATTTTTAATCTGGCAATATTTGATAAGAATTTGTTTTTCAAAGCTAATAAAATGTTATTCTGTTTGTAATATATATAATTGATATATATTGTGAATAGAAGAGCTTTTGTTTTAAATTAAAGATTGAATTTTCAAATTGTAACATCTATGTATGTATATGTTATAGTTTGATATTGTTTTGAAAATTGAATTTTAATCCATTAATAATTTGTATATGAATGAATTGTAACCTGAAGCTTTGTTTTAAAATTTAATACTTTTCAAAAAGTTAATTTAAAGTTTAATTCAATTTGTTTTCAAATATAAGATGGATATTTATTTTAATATGATAGTTTCTAAAGAAATTTATCAATGTTTTATCTTTGTTTTCTTTTAAAGTGTTTAAATTAAATGGTTATAAATATATATAAAAAGTTATAAATAAACTTTCTTTTTAAATATCTCTTGAACTAAGAATTGTTTGTAAAACATAAGCTATTTATAGAATAAAAGTTCATAAAGATTTTATACTTGTATATTTATTTAAAAATTCAAAGGGGCTTCTTATAAAATCATTTCACTAATGCATATGGATATTTCATAAATGCATATAATACTTTATGAATACATATAAATACTTTATGAATACAATTATAACTTAAAATGATTTAATTAAAAGGGAAGAACACTTGTAAATCAAAGATGAAACATATTAACATGTTAGGGACCTGTGTTAAGCAATTATGTACCACAGTGACATTTGTTCAATTTAATAACAAGTGTCTTCTTTTTTAAAAAAAAATTCACTTTCTTTACTTAAATCAAAACCAAGTTTACTAAAATATTTTTCATATCTTTGTTTACATTTCTTAACCAAATTAATGGCAACCAGGAATATTTCCTCAGATCTGAAATTCATAACCCACAAAGCAATATACTTCATATCAACTTCAAAACCTACAACTAAAACAACTCTCTCCAAAAATCTAAAGCCAAGTGAAACCCAAAGCAAATCTGAGGCAAAAGTAAATCTGGAATTAAATTAAACTGCAATTTTTCAAACCTGAAACCTGCATTTCAATAATGATGTTCAACCTGCAAAAGGGGAAGTCTGCATTTCTAAAATCTGCAATCAACTTGCATTTCAAAGTAATGAATCAATCAATTAAAGGCATGCAGAGGAATGTTCAACATGCAAGTTCAACTAAGATTTTAAGTGCCTGGAAGCTAAAATAAAAGGAGAAAAAAAAACTACTCTGCTTAAAGAATCAGGTGAGTAAATAATTTTAAAAACAGTTTGCTATGTTTTCATTTCTATGCATGTGATGAATTATGCTATAATGTTGGATATATGTTTACATAAAACATTGATATGTATGTAGATTAAGGGATTGAAGAGTCTGTTGATAGTGTCATCTTCATTTTTGTTATTTACAGGGTAGTTTTAAAAAAAAAATTAAAATCTTCCAATCTAAACAAAATTGGATCTTGGCATGTGAATGAAAATGATTTGATAATGTCTAATGGAAATTTTGAAAATAGTTGGTGAATTTTTTTGTTTACAAATGATATTTAAATTGAGAATAACAGTGAAATACTGTTATATACGAAAAATCAAAAATCTTGTTTTCTGATTTGGTTTTTGTGGATGAATTAGTGATTAGAAATCATGATTTTTAATACAAGTTTCATGATTTTTAGTTTAAAGAATCAAGAGAATTTCGAGTTTGAACATTATTGGGATTTTTATGAACTGCGGATTGTATACATCATAATTTGAGTTGAAACTTGGATTGGAGCTTGTGCATGGACTGTTGATTTTGGGGAAAATGTAATTTAATTTTTCTAATGATTGAGGAATTGGTAATCAAGCAAACTAGGGTTTTAGCTAGGGGTTTGTTCGGCTTGGTTGTCGAGGGGATTTCGCCATGTGTAGTGGACCGAAGATGATCGTGGTAGGGGGAATGGTAGCTCGGGGACGAGGTGGATCGATGGTGAGGACGGCATGGTCTATCGGCGTCTGGATCGTCAACGATTGGGAGTTTTCTGTTCAAGTTGTGGTTCCAGTTGTGGCTTGGGAGCTCGTTTTTGATTTAGCGACGTTTGAGGCGTTTTGGTTGGTTGTGATGGTCATCGTCGTCGCCGCCGACTTGGTGATGGCCGGAGGAGAGCTCGACGTCGATGGGATAGTCGTGCAACGTGCACGAGATTTTGTTTGTGCTCTGGGTTTTTTATTCGCGTTGGGGAAGATAAGTTTTTTTTACTCGAAGGGAAGCTCGCGTTGTACTCGGGGCGACTCGAAGATTTGAGGAGTTGGTGGTATCTCGAGGGAAGAACGGGGAAACTCAGGTCGAACTCGAGTTTTTAGGTGGGGGCTTTGGTTTTTACTGTAAAGAAAGATAAGTTTAAAAGAGATTAAACTTGTTATTTTTAACAAATAAAAATCAGTGCTTAAGATTTTATAAAAGAAAGTAAAATTTACAAGTTAAAGTTTGTTTTTTAGAAATAAGTTAAATCAAACTTTAAAAGGGGTGTTAATTAAACTTTTAAAATGTTGCTTGAATTTATATTTCAAATTTAAATTGTTTTATGATAATTTCTCTTGTAAATAATTATCTTAATTTAATTTTGAGGTTCTAATTTAAAGAGTATTTTTGATTTTAATTATTTAAGTAAAGTTTTAAAGTGATGTTTTAATAACAAAGTTTTCAAATTTATTCTGAAAATAAATAAGTTTAGATTAGATAAATTATAATGTTTTAAATTTTGGAATTGATTTCTAAATGCCTTATTTTAAATAAGGATATTATTATAATTTTGAAAACCAAATAGGATAATTTGTTTAAGATGTTAAAATTTGATTTAATCAAATAATTCATCACAAGATAAATAAGGTTAATTATCCTTGATTTGAATATAAAAATATTAAATATGTTTTGTTAATAAGTAAAGAGTTTATTTAAGATTAATGGTTTTCTTAATTAATTAAGGATTTTAAAATATTAGAAGTTAATTAATTAATTGTTTAATTTATTTTAAATAATTAGTTAATTATTTATTTAATTTTAAATAATCACTTAATTAGAATTAATTAAGTGTAATTACTTAATAAAGTAATTAATGGTTAATAATTGAATGTAATTAAGAAGGTAATTACTTATGGAAGTAATTAAAGTGGAAGTGATTAATGGATAATCACATAAGGTTATTAATTAAGGATTAATTAATATAATTGTTTTGAGGTTAATTAATTATGGAGTAATTAATTAATTTTAGGATTAAGAATTATTTAATGAAGGAATTAATTATTTGTTATGTAATTAATTAAGAAAGTGATTAAGATTTATTAATGAAAGTAATTAGAAATAATTGCTTGTTAAGTAATTAAGAATTAATTACTTAGTTAATTTTAGTTAATTAAGTAATGTGATTAATTAATTAATTAATGAAATTTATTTAAGATTAATTACTAAAGGTAATTAATTAAAAAAATGTAATTAATTAATAAAGTGATTAATTAAGGATTTATTTATTAATTAATAAGGATCATTAGTTAATGTAATTAATGAAATTAATCAAGGTTGATAATTAAAAGTAATTAATTTAAATGTGATTAATTAATGGTAATTAATTAAGGTTTAATGTAATTAATTATAGTTAAGTAATTAATGAATGATCATTAATTATTGTAATTAATGATAGTAATTAAAGGGTTAATTACTAAATATGGATAGGATAATTACTTGAATGTAGTTAAAAGATAATTAATCAAGGAAGATTAATTAAAGAAGATCATTAGAGATGATTAATTTATTTATTTGGAATAAATAAATGAAAATGATTTAGGTAATCCAGGTGATTAGGAGATAATCAATTCTGTTTGATATGGATGATGAATATCAGATGATTGATTGATATTGGATGTTGAATGATAATGGGTGATTGGTTGATATTGAATATTGATTGATATTGGTTGATATTGTTTGATATTGGTTGATTTGGATATCTATGATATGTGAGATACCGCTTATGAAGATGAATGTTGTTAGGAGTTATCTCTTGTGATAATATGCTTCATCTATCTATTTATATATCATCCTGTATATAAGTTTAAATTGTTTAAACCCTTAAGTACAACTTGGACATTAAAATGGCGTTTGGTTTCGGTGAGACCGGGATCGGGTTTCCATATTTGGATATCCGAAAACCACATCGATTCCAATTAAACGTTAGGTCGTGTATCCAAGAGGAGCAAGTGAAGACTCGAGGTGTAAGGGCTATACGTCAGTATAAATCTGTGGGTGATTCCGCAATGAGTTTGACGGAATAGTGCTTATAGATTCGAGATGGCGAATCAGAGTGCAAGGACTATGGTCGTTGACTCTGAGGGTGATTCCAATAATGAGTGCAACGAGATAGTGCCTTCGGTTTCGTTCGAACCCGGAACGAACTTGTATGGATTGAATGCTTTCAGCACATCGTCAGGCGGACGATGAGCATTCTAAGATTTGATATTCTATAAAGGTAATCGTAACCTCAAGCCTCATCAACCGGGAATGGCTAAAAAAGGGGAGGTGCAGCAAGGCTTAGTGGGTAGCCCCCACTTGAGAGCGAGATTTACCCCTGTCTAGAGGTCCCTTTATATTTCGGCTTAGTGTGTGGTTGGTCGCGCCAACTACGGGGTGGTCTTGTTCGGGACTGTTCAGTAAGGAACGGTTCCGGCCTTGTGTTGCAGGGGAGTGGGAGTACTCCTCGGTACGTTGATCTAGGCCACGTACTGTGACGGGCGGTACCCCGGTAGCCCTGCCATTGATGGAAACCCATTTTCCCTACGAGACCCTACGGTTTTGATTGTATTACCCACTTTTGTGGCTAGTAGATGGAATTTAATAGATGTAACAATTTCGGCTATTTCATATTTACTTGAAAACCCTAGACACTATTATAATATCACTGGATTTCCTATCAAATGTTTTGGTTAGCGTAAGGTAAAAACTTTTTCATGTTTATGTGTGGGAAGTCTTACGTGATACCTTTTTCTTTTCAAAGGTTTTTCTAAAGTTAAGCAATTTTAACCCGTTTACTCACACCAGACCCCTGTCTGACCCGAGTGTTTATTTTCTGTTTTATTAAACTCTTGGGTACTCATATTATGTATGAGTAGTCAAGTGGATCAGGTTAGCTTGACGAATTCTGGAGGAGATATGGAGCAGGAGGCTTCGACGTGTAGATATGTATTGTTTCCGCTGTGTATGTTGTGTCTGTATCTTGTGTTCTTGAGTTGTATAGTTAGACAGAAGTTTATAACTGTCTAATATGTGTTGTATAGTTGTGTACTCTGATGTAAGGAGATACTATGTAATATTTATGAGATATATTATATTTTATTCGTTCCGCTGTGAGTTCTCTGATGTTGTTTGTGTTCTTCTTTCTCTTTCTTTTCTTCTTCTATCCCTTTCTTTCTTCACTAGTGATGCGATTTCCTGGAGATAGGAAGTCGGGTCGTCACATTTGGTATCAGAGCATTAGGCTGAGTGAATACCTAGGCTCGAAAGTGTATCTTTCTTTAAGGAGCATTAGGTTGAGTGAATACCTAGGCTCTGTAGTAGTGTCTTTCTTGAGAGAGCGTACTTGTAATCTTTATATATATCTATATATTTATATATCTTTATCTACCTAATAGGTTGGGTTTTCTGTACGGATTTTCCAACATAAGTTTTAGAGGTAGATGGAGCAGTGGTGTGTGTAACACGACTACCACTAATGGAAGAGGTCCATATGTTTGAGGTTGGAAGTATTTGTCGAGACTGTAGATCTAATACTATCTTGAGTAAGATTTGTAGTTTGGAGTAAGGATTTCTCTGATATCCGAAGGAAATCTTTTTAATGATTTGGAGTTTGTCTTTGAAGTGTAAGTTTGGATTTCGCTCGGGTAAGCGAATTTTTCTTAAGTTTGGATCTGTTGGAAGTGCAGAAATAAGTGATGATATCTTGATAACTGCGTGATGAGATGCAGTATCCTTGGATATTTTCTGAAGGTGTTTTCTCTTGAAGCAGTTTTAGTAGTAGTTGAGGAGCAGTCTTTACCTGCCTCAGGGAAGATTCATCTATGTATAAGTTGTTTGGATCTTTAGCATGGAGGTTGGCTGTTTTGGAATATGAGACTAAGGTCTATGAGTTGTTTCTCTCCAGGCATGGTCTCAATGTTATTCCTTAAGGAAAGCGAGATATGGATGCTTGGTTTGGAATCCGAGATTCTTGAGAGGTTGTCTGCCATCTCGGAGGTCTGTTGCATGGTTTGTTGGTGGTTTTGGTTTTGAAGAAGCCTTTGGATTTGAAGTCTTTGGTTAGCTGTGGTAGCAGTTTCAGTTCGAAGTGTCGGGGTGCTGTCAAGGAGATCTTTTAGCTTTGCTGTATCGTCGAGATAGAGTTTAGAAGCTGCAATGTTGATTGTTTCTCTGGTGGTTTAGAAATCTTTGTGGTTCTCTTTCAGCAGTCCGGGCTGAAGGTGGTGATGTTTTCTTGAAGGGTTAACCTTGTTTGGAAAAGTTTAAAGCTGTTCTAATTGGTAAAGAAAGGACAGTTTCTTTGGAATTCGAACTAGGTAGGATCGTAAAAGTGACCTGCGATTAGTTGGGAATTTTTCTTGAGCATTCTTTTGTTTGAGACTGAGGATTCTCATGTGGAAGTAGGAGCTGCTGAGGTAATCATAAGGTTGTATGCATCTGGAGTTGAGTTCCATATTGGTTTGGTTCCAGAAGCAATTTGGTAGTTAGCCTGGTAGTAGGGTGGTTCTTGGAGTAAGGAGAGTTGGTGTAGCAGCTCAGAATTTTTGGAATTGGAATTGGACTGATCTAGCTTTTGGAATAGGATTCTGTTTTGAGGATGTGTGACTGAGTCAGATAAGTCACTCAGATTTTATGGATTTGATGAACAAGTTTTCCGGATATATTGGATAAGTTTGTATTCGTGTTCATCAGCAGTATTCTTATCTATTTTAGAATCAGAGTTGTGCAGCGGAAGCGAGGTAGCTGCTGTGCAAGGAAGGAAGCAAGTTCTGTTTGATATTGCTTGAATAGTAGAGCTTGAGTTCTGGATTTCGATGGATTTTGGAAGGCTTTTCTGTTGAATAGGATTCATTGACTGCTTTGCTTTGGACTAGTTATTTCTGGGATTATCAGCATAGATTAAGCTGATCAGGAAGAGATTGGCAGCCCAGGATTGTCTGTTGAGTTACAGATATGAGATGAGGAGTTTGGAATTCGATGTTGGAGACTTCAGTGTTGTTAGAATTCTCTGGATAAGAGAACAGTAATTAGATAAGATTGGTTGAGTAGTGCTGAGACATTTGAGGATTTCTTATCTGTGTTTTGATAGGATAAGATTGAATTGCCAGTTTGGATAGCTGGAATTCATTGTGTAACACGTGTCTCTGAGGGAGTACGTGTATGATTCATCATTGGTTGTTGAATCTGTAGTTCAGTTGGAATTGGATGTTGAGCTGGATTTGAGAGTAATCTGATGTTCTGTTCTGATTGAAGGATCTAGATATGAGAGGAGCTCTGGATTTTGGTGGTGTAGTTAGTTTGTTGGCTTTTGTTGAGCGAGTCTCCTGGTGATTTATACTTGGGAAAACTCGAGATAGTATTAGAAATTTATTCTGATTTGTGTCAGAATAATTAGTTAAGTTTGTTTGTTTATGTGTTTGCTATGGATGTTAGTAACAGGTTGTTAGGAATGCTTTGCTAATTTAAATTAAAATCCGTACTGGATTATTAAATTACCTTTGCTTTTAAATTTCGGGGACGAAATTCTTTTAAGGGGGAGGATTGTAAAGACCCGGAATTTTGGGCAATATAAATTTAATAATCTGTGTAAACAATTTAATTGGTTTGATAATTTTCTTTATAATTTTAATTTAAATTGGGTAAATTTAATCTTTTAAAGATTAATGAATTTTTAATCTGGCAATATTTGATAAGAATTTGTTTTTCAAAGCTAATAAAATGTTATTCTGTTTATAATATATATAATTGATATATATTGTGAATAGAAGAGCTTTTGTTTTAAATTAAAGATTGAATTTTCAAATTGTAACATATATGTATGTATATGTTATAGTTTGATATTGTTTTGAAATTGAATTTTAATCCATTAATAATTTGTATATGAATGAATTGTAACCTGAAGCTTTGTTTTAAAATTTAATACTTTTCAAAAAGTTAATTTAAAGTTTAATTCAATTTGTTTTCAAATATAAGATGGATATTTATTTTAATATGATAGTTTCTAAAGAAATTTATCAATGTTTTATCTTTGTTTTCTTTTAAAGTGTTTAAATTAAATGGTTATAAATATATATAAAAAGTTATAAATAAACTTTCTTTTTAAATATCTCTTGAACTAAGAATTGTTTGTAAAACATAAGCTATTTATAGAATAAAAGTTCATAAAGATTTTATACTTGTATATTTATTTAAAAATTCAAAGGGGCTTCTTATAAAATCATTTCACTAATGCATATGAATATTTCATAAATGCATATAATACTTTATGAATACATATAAATACTTTATGAATACAATTATAACTTAAAATGATTTAATTAAAAGGGAAGAACACTTGTAAATCAAAGATGAAACATATTAACATGTTAGGGACATGTGTTAAGCAATTATGTACCATGGTGACATTTGTTCAATTTAATAACAAGTGTCTTCTTTTTTAAAAAAAATTCACTTTCTTTACTTAAATCAAAACCAAGTTTACTAAAATATTTTTCATTTCTTTGTTTACATTTCTTAACCAAATTAATGGCAACCTGGAATATTTCCTCAGATCTGAAATTCATAACCCCAAAAGCAATATACTTCATATCAACTTCAAAACCTACAACTAAGACAACTCTCTCCAAAAATCTAAAGCCAAGTGAAACCCAGAAGCAAATCTGAGGCAAAAGTAAATCTGGAATTAAATTAAACTGCAATTTTTCAAACCTGAAACATGCATTTCAAAAATGATGTTCAACCTGCAAAAGGGAAAGTCTGCATTTCTAAAATCTGCAATCAACTTGCATTTCAAAGTAATGAATCAATCAATTAAAGGCATGCAGAGGAATGTTCAACATGCAAGTTCAACTCAGATTTTAAGTGCCTGGAAGCTAAAATAAAAAGAGAAAAAAAAACCTACTCTGCTTAAAGAATCAGGTGAGTAAATAATTTTAAAAACAGTTTGCTATGTTTTCATTTCTATGCATGTGATGAATTATGCTATAATGTTGGATATATGTTTACATAAAACATTGATATGTATGTAGATTAAGGGATTCAAGAGTCTGTTGATAGTGTCATCTTCATTTTTGTTATTTACAGGGTAGTTTAAAAAAAAAAATTAAAATCTTCCAATCTAAACAAAATTGGATCTTGGCATGTGAATGAAAATGATTTGATAATGTCTAACGGAAATTTTGAAAATAGTTGGTGAAATTTTTAGTTTACAAATGATATTTAAATTGAGAATAACAGTGAAATACTGTTATATATGAAAAATCAAAAATCTTTTTTTCTGATTTGATTTTTGTGGATGATTAGTGATTAGAAATCATGATTTTTAATACAAGTTTCATGATTTTTAGTTTAAAGAATCAAGAGAATTTCGAGGTTGAACATTATTGGGATTTTTATGAACTACGGATTGTATACATCATAATTTGAGTTGAAACTTGGATTGGAGCTTGTGCATGGACTGTTGATTTTGGGAAAAATGTAATTTAATTTTTCTAATGACTAAGGAATTGGTAATCGAGCAAACTAGGGTTTTAGCTAGGGGTTTGTTCGGCTTGGTTGTCGAGGGGATTTCGCCATGTGTAGTGGACGGAAGATGATCGCGGTAGGGGGAATGGTAGCTCGGGGACGAGGTGGATCGATGGTGAGGACGGCATGGTCTATCGGCGTCTGGATAATCAACGATTGGGAGTTTTCTGTTCAAGTTGCGGTTCCAGTTGTGGCTTGGGAGCTCGTTTTTGATTTAGCGACGTTTGAGGCATTTTGGTTGATCGTGATGGTCATCGTGGTCGCCGCCGACTTGGTGATGGTCGGAGGAGAGCTCGACGTCGATGGGATTGACGTGCAACGTGCACGAGATTTTGTTTGTGCACTGGGTTTTTTTTTCGCGTTGGGGAAGATGAGTTTTTTTTACTCGAAGGGAAGCTCGCGTTGTACTCGGGGCGACTCGAAGATTTGAGGAGTTGGTGGTATCTCGAGGGAAGAACGGGGAAACTCAGGTCGAACTCGAGTTTTTAGGTGGGGGCTTTGGTTTTTACTGTAAAGAAAGATAAGTTTAAAAGAGATTAAACTTGTTATTTTTAACAAATAAAAATCAGTGCTTAAGATTTTATAAAAGAAAGTAAAATTTACAAGTTAAAGTTTGTTTTTTAGAAATAAGTTAAATCAAACTTTAAAAGGGGTGTTAATTAAACTTTTAAAATGTCGCTTGAATTTATATTTCAAATTTAAATTGTTTTATGATAATTTCTTTTGTAAATAATTATCTTAATTTATTTTGAGGTTCTAATTTAAAGAGTATTTTTGAATTTAATTATTTAATCAAAGTTTTAAAGTAATGTTTTAATAACAAAGTTTTCAAATTTATTCTGAAAATAAATAAGTTTAGATAGGTAAATTGTAATATTTTAAATTTTGGAATTGATTTCTAAATGCCTTATTTTAAATAAGGATATTATTATAATTTTGAAAACCAAATAGGATAATTTGTTTAAGATGTTAAAATTTGATTTAATCAAATAATTCATCACAAGATAAATAAGGTTAATTATCCTTGATTTGAATATAAAAATATTAAATATGTTTTGTTAATAAGTAAAGAGTTTATTTAAGATTAATGGTTTTCTTAATTAATTAAGGATTTTAAAATATTAGAAGTTAATTAATTAATTGTTTAATTTATTTTAAATAATTAGTTAATTATTTATTTATTTTTAAATAATCACTTAATTAGAATTAATTAAGTGTAATTACTTAATAAAGTAATTAATGGTTAATAATTGAATGTAATTAAGAAGGTAATTACTTATGGAATTAATTAAAGTGGAAGTGATTAATGGATAATCACATAAGGTTATTAATTAAGGATTAATTAATATAATTTTTTTGAGGTTAAGTAATTATGGAGTAATTAATTAATTTAAGGATTAAGAATTATTTAATGATGGAATTAATTATTTGTTAAGTAATTAATTAAGAAAGTGATTAAGATTTATTAATGAAAGTAATTAGAAATAATTGCTTGTTAAGTAATTAGGAATTAATTACTTAGTTAATTTTAGTTAATTAAGTAATGTGATTAATTAATTAATGAATGAGATTTATGTAAGAGTAATTACTAAAGGTAATTAATTAAAAAAATGTAATAAATTAATAAAGTAATTAATTAAGGATTTATTAATTAATTAATAAGGATCATTAGTTAATGTAATTAATGAAATTAATCAAGGTTGATAAATAAAAGTAATTAATTTAAATGTGATTAATTAATGGTAATTAATTAAGGTTTAATGTAATTAATTATAGTTAATTAATTAATGAATGATCATTAATTATTGTAATTAATGATAGTAATTAAAGGGTTAATTACTGAATATGGATAGGATAATTACTTGAATGTAGTTAAGAGATAATTAATCAAGGAAGATTAATTAAAGAAGATCATTAGATATGATTAATTTATTTATTTGGAATAAATAAATGAAAAGGATTTAGGTTAATCCAGGTGATTAGGAGATAATCAATTCTGTTTCATATGGATGATGGATATCAGATGATTGATTGATATTGGATGTTGAATGATATTGGGTGATTGGTTGATATTGAATATTGATTGATATTGGTTGATATTGTTTGATATTGGTTGATTTGGATATCTATGATATGTGAGATACTGCTTATGAAGATGAATGTTGTTAGGAATTATCTCTTGTGATAATATGATTCATCTATCTATTTATATATCATCCTGTATATAAGTTTAAATTGTAAACCCTTAAGTACAACTTGGACATTAAAATGGCGTTTGGTTTCGGTGAGACCGGGATCGGGTTTCCATATTTGGATATCCGAAAACCACATCGATTCCAATTAAACGTTAGGTCGTGTATCCAAGAGGAGCAAGTGAAGACTCGAGGTGTAAGGGCTATATGTCAGTATAACTCTGTGGGTGATTCCGTAATGAGTTTGATGGAATAGTGCTTATATATTCGAGATGGCGAATCAGAGTGCAAGGGCTATGGTCGTTGACTCTGAGGGTGATTCCAATAATGAGTGCAACGAGATAGTGCCTTCGGTTTCGTTCAAACCCAGAACGAACTTGTATGGATTAAATGCTTTCAGCACATCGTCAGGCGGACGATGAGCATTCTAAGATTTGATATTCTATAAAGGTAATCATAACCCCCAGCCTCATCAACCGAGAATGGCTAAAATAGGGGAGGTGCAGCAAGGCTTCGTGGGTAGCGCCCACTTGAGAGCGAGATTTACCCCTGTCAAGAGGTCCCTTTATATTTCGGCTTAGTGTGTGGCTAGTCGCGCCAACTACGGGGTGGTCTTGTTCGGGACTGTTCAGTAAGGAACGGTTCCGGCCTTGTGTTGCAGGGGAGTGGGAGTACTCCTCGGTACGTTGATCTAGGCCACGTACTGTGACGGGCAGTACCCCGGTTGCCCTGCCATTGATGGAAACCCATTTTCCCTACGATACCCTACAGTTTTGATTGTATCACCCACTTTTGTGGCTAGTAGCTGGAATTTAATAGATGTAACAATTTCAGCTATTTCATATTTACTTGAAAACCCTAGACACTATTATAATATCACTGGATTTCCTATCAAATGTTTTGGTTAGCGTAAGGTAAAAACTTTTCCATGTTTATGTGTGGGAAGTCTTACGTGATACCTTTTTCTTTTCAAGGGTTTTTCTAAAGTTAAGCAATTTTAACCCGTTTACTCACACCAGACCCCTGTCTGACCCGAGTGTTTATTTTATATTTTATTAAACTCTTGGGTACTCATATTATGTATGTGTAGTCAAGTGGATCAGGTTAGCTTGACGAATTCTGGAGGAGATGTGGAGCAGGAGGCTTCGACGTGTAGATATATATTGTTTTCGCTGTGTATGTTGTGTCTGTATCTTGTGTTCTTGAGTTGTATAGTTAGACAGAAGTTTATA
This sequence comes from Allium cepa, assembly GCA_030765085.1. Classification (NCBI taxonomy): domain Eukaryota; kingdom Viridiplantae; phylum Streptophyta; class Magnoliopsida; order Asparagales; family Amaryllidaceae; genus Allium; species Allium cepa. The sequence goes on from CM060929.1 coordinate 498,209,076, forward strand.
ACTGTCTAATATGTGTTGTATAGTTGTGTACTCTGATGTAAGAGATACTATGTAATATTTATGAGATATATTATATTTTATTCGTTCCGCTGTGAGTTCTCTGATGTTGTTCGTGTTCATCTTTCTCTTTCTTTTCTTCTTCTATCCCTTTCTTTCTTCACTAGTGATGGGATTTCCTGGAGGTAGGAAGTCGGGTCGCTACAAGCTATGAGAAGTAACATATTTTGTATAGCCTATTTCAAAAAGTATAAAATAAGTTCCTTGTAGTTTCACCTAAACATGAAGTCCTCTTTCAAAAAGGTTTATAGAAGATTTTAGCATTGATTATTTTCCATAGGAGAAAGTAGTTTCAAGACATTAAGGTATGAGACTGTTAGGTATAATGAGAAGATGTTTTGTAAACATAAGGATATTTTAAAGACATTATAAAAGAACATTATTTGGAAAAAAGTAAATAAGTGTTTGGAAAACTTAATAAAAGTAAAATTTGAAAATTCAAATTTTATAGAAAACCAAAAAGGTCTTTAAAAGAAAACAAGGAATAAGTTTTGGACTTAAAAGTTTTTCCCTCTAGGTTTGGGAATAATGTAAATTCAAAAAGCTGTGAAGATGCATGTCTAGAAAGATAAAATTTTAAGTAACCTGGTATTTTTTAATTTAATAGAAACTTAAAGATATCACTTTTAAAGATAAAGATTTTTGGATTTGATGTTTTAAAAATTTAGAAACCTTAATTTTTAAAATGGAACTATAAACAGTGAACCGAACTCCTAATGTGAAGTAGATAGGAATCATTTCCTAGGTGTAACGGAAAAGGTGTAAGGCTACAAAGTAGACAGTAGTAATTAATTTTGGATGTCATAATAGATTTTCCGTAGAGTGTATAAGACCCTAGTGAGAACCTAGTAACATTAATTCATGTGAGCAGACTAAAGAAGAATAGTAAAATGGAGTTAGTAAAATTGTAAGACACGCATGGTTCAGAATGCATATTCCTGATTTTGAAAGAACTTGGGAAAAGCATCTTTCTTTTGTGGAATTTGCATAAGGTAGTAGTTCTCAAGCTGGCAGTGGAATGTCAGCTTCTGAAGCTCTTTATGGAAGACCGTGCAAGTGGCTTTCGTGTTGGATAGAGTCTACAGACGTTAAAAAGACGTCGGAGAAGATTAAATTGATTAGGAGAAAATGCGTACTTCTTGTCCACATCTCTCTTTAGTAGTAAATTTTGAATTTCCTATTTCCATCTTTAGTTTTGAATATGTTCTTTCCTTTATCATCCATTTGGAGGGTAGAACTTAAGATTTAACCTATGGATGATAGGATTTGATGTAAACATGTTATTAGAACATGTCATGTATGATGGATGCTAGTGGTTGCAAGTGTTTGCTAGTGGATGCGAATGGACGCATATACTTACACTAGACACTATTATCATTTAGGGATCGGCATAACTAGGACACTAGAACATATGCATGTGGATGTGTGCGCATTTGCATTTTATTTTATTCCATGGTTGCTATAAAAGGATGGTTATCATATGATTGTTGCATTTGGATGATGATTGTAGCAAGCATTAGTACTATTAGTTATCATTAGGGAATTTTTGCATTCATTTTGATACATTGCACGAACATGATAGCATAAAAGGAGGTCAACTGAATCAATGGACCGCCTAATCTTTTGCATTAGTTAAGGGCATTGACACTACACTAATTGCATAAGTACCATAAATCGCATTAGAAAAACTTAAGGACAATGGAAGCAATGGGTGATGGTTGAGTAGTTGGTTGTAGAACTTGGTTAAAACTTTTATTTCATTCTACCATCGTTAGAGATTTCGACAATGAAATCCCTTAGGGAGGGGAGAATATAACAACCCAAAATTTAAGGAGGAATTAATAAATAATTATAAGTGAAAAGAAATAGTGTTTATAATTAAAATTAATTTGAAATTAGTACTGAAATTAATTGGCGGTAGATTTATTGAAATGTTTCAATTAGAAAGGGAAAGGAAATAAATTGTAATGATTGAGTTTAATATAAAAACTTGCATTTGTGTCAAAATGGAATAAACATTTTAAGTAAAAATAAATTCATGTTTTGATATAAATAAAATAAACTTCTCATTTTTGAATATATGTATGATTTTATAAAAAGGGAATTTATTTTGTTACAAAAGAGAAGAAAAAAAAGAAGGTATAACAGTGTATTTAAAAAGAAGGCATCCACTTTTATAAATTTAGATGACGATATTTAAACGAGATAAGTTATTGTAAATGAGAGAAAATGTAACTATATATTTATAAAAAGAAGGCATTTAATAAAATAAACATTATATTTTGAAAAGAAAATGTAAGAGTGTATTATGGAAGGTTTCACGACCCGAAATCCAACGTCTGAAAATCGACATCCAATACCTCACTTGTATTCGAATGCCGGAGATTCAAACGTCGGACTCTAGTTCGCAGGAGTTGATAACAACATTAGATGAATACAACACAGCGAAAACAAAAGGTGATTTCATTGATCACAACAACATGGATACAACATTTGATTACAACAAATAACCACCAACATCATAGCAATGAATATAAGATACAACAACAGAACAATAACAGTGGAACAACAATAGGCTACAGTAACTTCAATAGAGTCTTCCAAAAGAAAGAGAGAGTGAGAATCCCCATAAGCACCTTCAATCCAAACTTCAAAGCTCCAAAAGACTTTCAACCCAAAAGCTTCCAAAATCCAACAGCTTCCAATCCAAAGACTCCAAAAGACTTCTAGATCCAAATCTGAACTAGCTTTAGAGCACCGATAACCTCACTCTAAGCTGCCTATTGGAAAATTATGGGCACCCAGAGTTTAGGAAGAGAACAATAAACTCTGGGTCAGTCATGGGGCTGGTAAGAGTAAACAAAAACAGTTGTTTTAAAAAAAACAATTTACAAAAAGAAATTCGCTAATCTTTTTGAAAAATGAAACTACCATAAGGCCTCCCGCCACACACACAATGCAATCACACACTTGGGAAGATTTCTCCTAATGATGTCAAACATGCTTGATACGAAAAAATCTTTTTGATATTATTATTAGTGCATAGTGTAGAAACATTTTGAAAGTATAATATAAATCTTAGTCAGCATACGTACCATTATAGTATGCCTACTATAGCTACCATATTAGATTGAAGGTTCTATAACCAAAACCGTACAGGGCTCGTATTGGGTGATTGGATTTCCAACAAATCAAGGCTAAGGAACTTCCTTTATCCGAAAGGGTACGCCTCTGGAGGGACTCCCTGAGAACCTAACTGGCTCTCTACCAACAAAAGGCCGGGTTACCTCTGTAACTAGGTAACTAATTGTCACGAGTATGCCATCCCTCGGTCATAACCGACCTTTATTGAGGGTCCTCAACACCAACAACCACATAAGAAAATTATCTGGGCTCCATACCAGAGTACCACTTTTTATCCAGAAGGAAATGCACATACCCTGAGGGGCATTACCCCCTTGACCTTGCTGCATCTTTTCCTGTTTCGACCATTTTCGGGGTGTGATGTTCGATGAAGTCTCATCCCACAAAGCTATGGTTTTCATAAAAGCCATGCTTCGATCAATCAATGATCAGCACTTAGCATGCCACACTACCAAGTTGGGAATATATCACTAGTAACCATCAACTACATAACCTCTGAGCTCGTACGTCTCAGAGAAGGGTGTTAAGCTAAGAGAATAAATTCTCCGCCACCAAAAAAGAAATGTATTTCATAGAAACCAGCCTTACATCTCAAAGTGTAATGTCATACATACATCCATACAAGTCCTTCCTGGGTCTGAATGGAACCAATGGCACTTCTTCGAATAAGGGAAGAAGCCCTTGCAAATCCAGGTATCCACAATCCCGACCGGACTCCCCGTCGCATATAGAGATCTCTTTACTGGAGCAACTCAGTGTAGAGACAATCGATCGAAAATACTTGGTCTTCAACCTCCGTCTTCAAATGCACTCATATTTCGTCATATTATTATTCGAAATGGGTTTTATGACTTAATGTCCTCTCTCGGCTTAACCGAATAAGAAGCAGTTATTTTAAAACACATGGATATATAAGTCAAAAAAATTTATCATTAAGATTCGATGTGGTTTTTGGACAACCATTTGGAATCGACCCCCGGTCGCATCGAAATTCAAATGCCGTTTCAAAGGCCAACGTTTTTATTTCAATTTAGAAGTTTATAATCACACAGCAATATATCACATATATCACAACACAGAACAAAGAAATACATATCACAAAGTATCACAATCACATATCAGAGATATCAACCAATCCAAGGTATTCAATAATAATCCAATCATGTATAACCAAGATGAATTAGTCGTTCAATTCCCAATTAATTCAATTTAAATTCCAAATAAATTAAATTAATTTCTTCAAATACTTTTAAATCTTGCTTAATTATCATTAAATAATTACAATTATTTTAATTAATTATAATTAATTAATCACATAATTACTTTCATTAATTATCCTTAATTAATGATTTAAGTATCCTTAATTATTAACTAATTAATTCTTAACTATTTATTAATTAATCTTTAATCATTATTTAGTTAACCTTTAATCATCAATTAATAAATTAATTAATTATTCTTTAATTACTATTATTAAGTAATTATCCGTTTAAGTAATTATCTTTTAATTCCTCTCATTAATTAATTAATCTTTAATTACTTAAACTTTAATTAATTAAAAGATAATCATTTATTCTAATTAATCTCTTAATTAACATTAAAATCTTTAATTAACAAACCTTGTAATTAATTAACATTAAACAATTAACTCAAGTAATTTAGGTTAATTAATAATTGAAAATATTTCTTCTTAATTAACTCTTTAATTACATTATTTTTTAAAATAAATTAAGAATTAATTTATAAATAATGATCACACGATTAAATAAATTAAACTTAATTATTTTAAAATAACTTACTTAAAACCTTTACTAATCCCACTTTTAAATAAAATAATTATTTAAAAAGAATGAGTTAAAAAAATGTTTAAATTTGAATTTGTTTTAAAGTTTGAAAACTGTTTTATACCAACCCGAGATAATCCCGAGTTCATCACCGAGCCCAGACCAAATTTCTTCGAGTCCAACCCTAGCCACCCAATATTTTTTTTGTTTTTGTTTTAAGGTTTTAAAACCCGATACGTAATCGCAAATACCCGATCAAAGACTCGAGCCACAATCTGATTTTCCCGAGATCGACTTCGAGGCAAACAACCTTTCTTCCTCAAATACAGGCTACTGACATGAATTTGATACCGTGCACATGCACAGGTGCTCTGACGAACTTCGATCAACCTCTCCATCACCAATGAGTTAACGACGATCTACTTAAGCCCTCAGACCAACCAGATCGACGAACTCCCATGCAAATCAAAATCGAGCAACCTGGAGCACTACTGGAACAAAACCAGACCACCCAAGATCATTTCATGTTGCCACCTCTGGCCATCAGAGGTCAAGCAACTATGTCCAGAGCTCCGTTGGACTCTTACACTTCGATTCCCACCTGTGCGATCGCCTCCGCTCCACTGACGATGATGCGGCAACTCGAATTCCGAACATAACCCAAACTTGGGCTCAAACCCTAGATCGTCAACGTTCGTCCTCCACGATGATCAGGAATTTGCCTGATCATTTCTCTCGAGTTCGATCATCACCCAGCTACCTCCAGTAGCAATCCCGATCCTCCATTTTTCTCTGATCGCCGGGAATCACCAGAAAACCCAAAAACAATCAACTCGAGATATCTTCATGTCCACAAACTTAAAAATCATGATTCCACTTTCAAAAATCATTGTTTTCGAAAACGATTTACGTGATATAATTTGTGATGTCCTAGAAATTTAGGCAATACTTATTTAATAATTTTCATTAAGAATTATTTTAAAATGTGAAATATTGATTTAATAGTCCAATTCAAACAGAAATTATCTTTTGAAGATTTATAATTATTTAGTTTGTCAAATGATATTGTTTTCAAAATTTATAATAATGATAATTTAATAATTGGGAATTTTATTCTTTTCAAAAATTTAAAATATTTAAATGATAAAATTATCTTTCTAAGCTTATTTAAAGGATATCTTATTTATAATGTATATATGTGTATACATTGTAAATGGAGAATTTGATTTTTAAATTTAAATTTGATAAGAATATTTTCAAATTATATATATATATAAGATGTATAAATTATGAATTGATTAAATTGATTGAAATTAGTATTGAAACTTTTCAAAGGTTAATTTAAAAGTTTATCTTATATTTTCAAAAGAAATATAAGTAAGTATTTATTTTGTTGAAAAATATAATAGTTTAAATTGTATTTTATAATAAAAGTTTATTTTGTTTTATTTTAAAAATTTGTTTTGGAATAGACTTAGTTCTTATATATTAGAGTATAATATTTTAGTTTGAAAACTTTGAAATAAAATTGAATTTCAACATTCTTTTTCTTTTTAAATTTTCTCTTTTGAAAATTTAGTTTTAAAAATATTATTTTAAAAATATTCAAGTAAACATTAAGATATGTAATTTTATAAAAGTAGTTTATATGTAATCATTTTAAAGGCTAAATATAGATAAAACATTTAAAACGTGTTAAATTAAATTAGAAACTGATTAAGAAGAATTTTACTAGGGTAATTCTGATGAACTACTTGTTGGGTTGTGCAGGCTTATGTCTCGGGTTTTACTAGGGTAATTCGAGAATTTTACTCGAAGTAATTAGGTTGTGGACTCGAAGTTATTATGGGTGGTCTCGGGTAGGTGTTAGCCTCGGGTTTTTATAAACCTGACAGTATGCAGTTTCTAAAATTTAAATGAAATTCAAAATTTTAAAGCAGGATTTTAAGCAGGATTTAAAATAGAGTTTTAAAATGCAAAGTTTGAATTTGAATTCAAAGGAACTTTTGAATCCAAAGTTTTTAAAATGAAAATTATAAATTTAAAGTAAGGTTTAAAATCAAGTTTAAAATCAAGTTTAAATATGAGTTCAAGTTTACTATAGATTCAAATTCTTGAATTTAAATCAGTTTGTAAGTTTAAATGTTGAACAAGTTTAAAATGTTTTAAAGTAGAATTAAAAAATGAGTTTATTTTCAAATAAGTTTTAAACTTGATAAAAATTCTTTTCTTTAATATTTGAATTAAAGTTATGAAATGTTTAACTTTAAATTGGAAAGTTAAAATAATCAATTTATTTTCTTAAGCTTGATTTCTTTTATAAAATTAAGTAATTTGGTTTTAAACTTTTCTTATATAAGTATCTTATATAAGAAATGATTGTTCTTCACTTTTATTTTAAGAATAAATTTATTTAAAATTTGGATAATGTTTAAATAGTTAAACATTTTGAAATCTTAAAAATTTAAAATGGAAATTGAATTTCATTTAGAAATGTATTGTTTAAATACATTTGAATGTTAAGGAAGTCACTAATAAGTAAATGAATTATCTTAGAAATAATTAAGATAATAAAAGAGTTTAATTATGGAATAACTTATTATTTGATTTTAAATAATTATTTAGATTAAATTTTAATTAGAGATGATTAATAATAATTAATCTAAGATAAATTTCTTAAATAAGTAATTAATGAAAATGTTGCTAGTTAATAATGACAATTATCTAAGGATAATTAAGTAATTAATTAATGAGATTAATTTTGGTAATTAATTGAATTAATTAATTGAATATAATCAATTGTAAATTGTTAAGTATAATTACTTGATAAAAGTAATTAAGGGATTAATTACTTATTGTAATTAATTATGATAATGTGATTAGTTATGTTAATTAATTTAGTTTAATTAATTTAAGAAATCATTTGATGATTTAATAAGAGTAATTACTTAATGTAATTAATGGAGCATGACTACTTAGGGAAGTAATAAATTATAATTACTGGAATGTAATTATGGAGAGATGATTTATAATGAAGTAATTTGGATAATTACTTTTGTAATTAATCAAGGGATTTATTAAGGAAGATAATTAATTATGGGATAATTAATTTATTATGAGTAATTAAGGGTGGTTAATTACTGGATTGAATATTAATCAAGGGTGATTAATAATTGTATTTTAAATTTTAGATTAATTACTGAAGGTAATTAATTTTAAATTAAATAATTAATTTAAATATAAATTAGAGATCATTAATTAATATAATTAATGATGTAATTAAGAATTGTTTAATTAAGTAATAATCAATAATAAAGTGATTAATTAATGTAATTAATTAAGGATAAATCTAATTAATTATAGTTAATTAATAAATAAAGTAATTAAATGTTAATTACTTATGATTAAGGTTAATTAATTTTTTGAAAATAATTAAAGACTAATTACTTATTGTAATTAGTGAATGATTAATCAAAGTTGCTTAATCAAGTTGAATACTTAGAGGATGATTAATTAACTAGGTTAATTAATTAATGGATATAAGCAGGATTTATAGATGCGTAATTAATTTAATTTATTTTAAATTAATTAGAGATAGAAGTAATTAATTTAATTCATTTTAAATTAATTATAGATGATGGTTAATAAATCTTTGCTTATGGATGATATTGATATTTTTTTGAATGGACGTGATTTCAGTAATGAGATGAGTAGTATCTGTATGATATGGATGCTTAGTAAAAGTATGATAATATGGATTATCTGTTTGTGATGATTATCTGTTGTGATGATGATACGAGTTATCTGATTATGATGATGAATGTTATTATCTATTGTGATATGTGAATTATCTATCTGTGTGTATATAGATAATGATGAATTGAATTAATTGTTCAAATTAAAATTGACTTGGACATTAAGATGGTGTTTGGATTTCGATGAGACTGGGATTAGATTTCCAAATTTGGAATTCCGAAAGCCACATCGATCCAAATTAAACGTTTGGTCGTGAATCTCAAGTGAAGATGAAGATTTAGAGTGCAAGGGTTATCGTCGTTAACTCTGAGGGTGAATCCAAAATGAGTGTAACGAGATAATGCCTTCGGTTTCGTTCGAACTCGGAACGAACTTGTAGGATTGAATGCTTTCAGAACATCGTCAGGTGGACGATGAGCATTCTAAGATTGATATGTCCTGTTAAGGTAATCGTAGCCTCAAGCCTCATCAACCGGGAATGGATAAAATAGGGGAGGTGCAGCAAGGCTAAGTGGGTCATGCCCAAGTAGGACGAGATTTACCCCTGTCTATAGGTCCCTTTATATTTCGGTTGTGTGGCAGTTGGCGACGGCCAATCTGTGGGGTGGTCTTGTTCGGAACTGTTCAGTAAGGAATGGTTCCGGTCTTGTGTTGCAAGGGAGCGGGCGTACTCCTTGGTATGGTGATCTAGGCCATGTACTATGACGGGCGGTACCCCAGTAGCCCTGCCATTGACGGAAATCCATTCTTCCTACGAGACCCTACCGTTTTGATTGTATTACCCACTTTTGTGGCTAGTAGCTGGAATTTAATCATGTAATAATTTTGGCTATTTCGTATTTACTTGAAAACGCTGGACACTATTATAATATCACTGGATTTCTTGTCAAATGTTTTGGTTAGCGTAAGATAAAAACTTTTCCATGTTTATGTGTGGAAGTCTTACGTGATACCTTTTCTTTTCAAAGGATTTTCTAAAGTTAAGCAACTTTTAAACCCGTTTACTCAAACCAGACCCATGTTTGAGCCGAGTGTTTATTTTCTGTTTTATTAAACTCTTAGGTACTCATATTATGTATGAGTAGTCAAGTGATTCAGGATTGCTTTGACGAGTTCTGGAGGAGATATGGAGCAGGAGGCTTCAGCGTGTAGATATATATATATATATATATATAGTGGTTCCGCCGTGTTTGAGTTGTCTCTGTTTTCTCCGATGTACATGAATTGTAATAACTAGACAGATGTTTATAACTGTCTAGTTTGTGTTGTATTAGCTGTATAACTCTGATGTATATGATACTATGTAATGTTTTATGTGATATAATATAATTTATTCGTTTCCGCTGTGAGATTCTGATGTTGTCTGTTTCTTTCTTTTCTCTTTTCTATCCCTTTCTTTCTTCTTAATGATGCGTCTTTCTATGGAATGAAAGGCGGGTCGTTACATTGTGGTATCAGAGCGCTAGGTTGAGCGAATACCTAGGCTCTGTAGTGGTGTCCTTCTTGAGAGAGCGTACTTGTAATTTTGAATATATATATATATATATATATATTTATTTCTACCTATTTGATTGGGTTACCTGTTCGGGTTTTCCAATATAAATTCTAAAGGTAGACAGGGTAGTGGTGTATGTAACACAACTATCAATGATTGAGTCCGAATGTTTGAAGTTGGAAGTGTATCTGCTAGGGAAGTATTGGGCATCTTGAGTTGTTTTGCAGTATGGTGTGAAGGATTTCACCGATCTCTGAAGGAAATCTTTCCAAGGTTCGAGTTCATCTTTGGTTGTAAGCTTGGTTGCACTCGTGCGAGTTGATTTTCTTGAGCCCGGATCAGTTGGGAGTTCTGAAGCCAGCAATGGTATCTTAGCAACCTTAGGAAGGAGTTCTGTTTGTATTTGAGTTTGAGACTCAGTTTGGCAGAATGTTTTGTGCTTGGTTTGAGTCGAGTTTCCTGAGAGATATCTGTCTACTGAAGGCTCTATTGTGGAAGTGGCTGGTGAAGCTTTGTAATTCGATGAGCTTTTGGATAAGAATTTCTTTGGCAACAGTATCATCTTTGAGGTGTTGTGTGTGCTATCAGGATAGTCTCTTGGTTTAGCTGCTGTTTGCACAAAAAATGGGCAAACATCTCCAAGTCGTATGATCTAGTTGATTATATGTGGTTCTTAGTGATTTGGGTGATTTATGCGAATATATAAAAAGATGGACTAAACTGTAAAAGACACACAGATTTATAGTGGTTCAGCCAAAATGTGCCTACGTCCACTTTATATGTTATTCTCCTTTTCTGTTCAGATTACAAGTACCAAGCTTTGATTACAAGTATCTGAAAGTTGTTTGAAAGTTCTATCCGTGCTTGAGCTCTCAAACTTGTCTGCCATTGTTGTACCCCTGCCCCTTTATTTATAGAGTGAGGCTGGGGGCAGGGGTCTTGGATGTATATAGCTGTTGGTGGGCCTGGGCTGATGCAATCTGGCCTGACTAAGTTGATCTGGAACGTCTTAGTTCGGTGGAGAGTGGTATGTTGTTTGGACCGGTGGTAGGCTGGGAGTGAGTTTGGATCGGTGGTGGTTGGTCCGGCTAGGACTCGGAGATGAGCTGGTTCGGTGGTGAAGTGGGAGGATTCGGTTCGGTGATGGAGGAGAGGGGAATTGGTTCGGTAGGTGCTGGAGGCCTCTGGTTCGGTAGTTTATGGGGGTAGCTGGTTCGGTGGCAGGTGGGACGTTATTGGTTCGTTGGGGCCTTCCCCCCTTGGTTCGGTGATGCTTCCTTTCATTTGGCTCGGTGGTGGAAACGCACCCAACATTTGCCCCCCAAAGTGGGGCATATGTTGGCATATGCCGCGCTTTGTTTTAACTTGGGTGTTTCCGTCCAGTCCTATGTGCCGAACCATCCGGTCCGGTCGTCCTGCGTTAGTTTATAAATAGGGGTGTTAGGCCTTCGTTATTCCTTTATCATTTTAAGATAGCCGAATCAATCGAGTACCGGATCAACCAAGTGCCGAATCAACCAAGTGCCGAATCAATCAAATACCGAATCAACCAAGTGCCGAATCAAACCTAACTGCCGGACCAGGTGAGTTTTCTTCTGCCGAATGAGTTCTTATGATGGGACTACCGAATGAAACATGGGGTTCGAATACCGAATGGATTTTCATTTTTGAATTGCCGAACGAGACTTGGGGAATTGAGTGCCGAATGAACCTTATATACTTGAATTTTCATGTTTTGAATTACAAGTGACATTCCGGATTACATATACTTGCATGTTTATATCCTCTGTTCTAACGATGTACTTTCTCGTGGTGTAGATAAATGTCTCGTAAAGTGGAAACTCGATCAGATAAGAAGAAATCCAAGGACGAAGGAGAGTCCACCGTAGTGCCCCTAGCTCAGCCAGGACCGAAACGTCGTGGACCCACCCTGAGATCGCTAGTAGATGTGTATGGTCCTCAAGAGCTTCTGAATTCTCTGCCTGACTGCTTTCCTAGTTCTCTCAAAGAAGAGTAGCTTGATGTTATCTCCCGTTCCTTTGGGATTGATAGAGCACGCATGCTGTTGTCAGGGAAGGGGGTCATGCCATATAATTCCCCTAAAGGATACTTCGCTTGTAGTAGGTACCACTGCATGTGTGGGGCCATTCCTCCAATCAATGCTTGGATAGTTAGCTTCGTCGCCTATTTGAAGGTGGCCCCTTTCCAGCTCCAGCCCAACTCCTACGCTATCTTGGTGTGCATGTTCGTGATTTTCTAGAGAAAGTACGGGCGCCCACTTCCAACCGGGAGATTCGGTACCTATATAACTTGAGGGGTTACAAGAAGGGGTCTCCATACATCAGCTTGGAATCGGCCATGTCCTTCAAGCCGGTCCTAGACTTGTATTCAAAGTTCACCATGTTTAAGAAGGAATGGTTCTTCATCCAGGACGACTCCGTTTCTATCCACTGCTTTACCTCTGGCTATAAGTTGAAGCTTATTTATAATTTCCGTTCTGACTGAAATGCTTCTTCTCATGTGTTTTTATTTCCTGCTAGCGACAGGTGGCTTTGCGGTCGTGGAGAACGATCACCTGGTTCAGATAGCCATGGAGATAGAAGCCATATCGGAAAGGGATAGGTCAGCTTCTTACCTGATCAGGAATGTCACTCTCCTGGGACACAACTTGATTCTACCACATCAGTCTGTGTTCAAGTAGAGGGATACGGCTGAGGAAAGGGCTGCTAAATCCAAAGGAGATGCCACGACAAAGAGCAGCAAGAGGAAACCCTTCTCGATACCTCCATTCATCGGGGGGAAGAAGCTCAAGAAAACTGATGGACCCTCTCCCAGCACGTGCCCAGATGTTCCGAAGGAGGAAAGTGGAGAGGAGGAAAGAGGCGAGGAGGAGAGTGGAGGTGATGGAGAAGGTGATGGTGGCAATGGTGGCGAAGGACAAAGTGGTAGTGGCGTTGGTGCCTTGACTTCTGGGCAAGTAGTTGAGATTTAAGAGTGGACGGATGATGCTTTCCGCCAAGCTTTTGAGGGGTTGGAAGAAGGGTCGGCCTTGGTGGAGAAACCGAAGGAAACTGATAAGGCCGGGACTGGTACCGGTTCATCTTCTTAGAGTATTCCGGCTAAGGCGACTTCGGTGATCCAAGGTGAATTTTTGACTTCTGCAGACTCCCTTTATGATAAGGACTTAGGAATATTTTATGGCCAGCTCCCGTCCTGGAATGAGATTCAGGACTTATTGCAGTATCCCACTCCCCCTCAGGGTTTGTAAAATAAATGCGTCTTCCTACTCCTTTTAACTTTACATATTCCTTGAATTATGGATTAGTGTATGCTCATAACACTTGTTCTTTATTCTAGGGGAAGGCGAGGTGGCCAAGACATCAGATGTTCGACACCGCCTCGATACAAGCTACTCAGAGCCTCTGCTAGACCGAAGCCTCCTACTAGCCGCCCCGGAGATGTAGTCGGCTATCGTCCTCTTCTCCTGATCATTGAAGAAGATATCCAAAGGAAGAAGAGGGGCCGCTCCGTGTTCGAATCTCCATCTCGTCCTCAGCCTCCAACTCAGCCGCTTCAGGATGTTACGGAGGAGACTACCGATTTTGTACCCTCTCCGCATCCATCTGAGAACCCTACCGTTACTCCGATAGATCGTACCAGCTTGGCTCGCAACCCATTTGCGGGTCATCCGGACCTGGACCCGAACCTCCATGATATTTCCTTCGATGAGGTTACTGGTGATCACCTCCTACCCCTCAATCCTATGGTAAGGGTGCTTGACGAGGCTAAGTCTTTGGACCTCGACTTGTTGACCACTCGGATTGTGACTATGGGGGATGAGGCCAAGGCAAACATCGATCGGGTGGCTGAGGAGACCAGGAGGCTGATGGCGCATCATGCCCAACTGGTCAAGGCTGGAGAGGAAATCGGAATTGCTAACATTCGGTTGCGGCTAATGGTTTCCGATCAGGCCAAACAGCTTTCCGATCAGGCCATCCAGATCTCCCAGAATGAGGCGGCCTCCAGACGACTAAAGAAAACCATGGAGGAGGCTAGCAAGGCAGAGTTGCGAAAGATGGAGGCTGCTTGCAAGAAACGAATTGACATGGCCATCGCAACGGTGGATGAGGTTCGTAGAGCGGATCTTGAGCAGGTAGAGGAGTTATCTGGAAGGCTTGAAGCCCCAGTGCTTGCTCAGGCCAAGCTAAAGGAGGAGATAGAGGCGATGAGGAGATCCCTTCACGCTGACTGCTCGCGATATCGATTGGACAGGGATGCTACCGTTGCTAAGTTGTCGGCTTCTAAGGCCCGTATGAGGGAATTTGAGGAGAACGAGGGGATGATGGATGATATGCTGCAGGATATGTATTTTCGTACTTGGAAGCAGGGCAACCTATCCTGAATGGACGATTACACCCGGTCATGGCTAGGATATATCTCCGGGCTTTGCAGGAGGCCAAGGATGATGCGGATAAATAGGGTGGCGCGGCCTTCAGAATGGGTCTGGTTACCGCTCAGTTTACCAAGGAGGAGAAAATGGCGGTGAAGGAGGGCATGCGGCTGCTTACCGCCGAGGAAGTGGGTGTGCAGTTGGAGGATGATGATCAGGGAGTAGACGCAGGTAAGTCTTCCCTTTTAATCTTTTCTTAACTTGATTGCTTATCGTTTATCTAATAGATTCTTCTCCTGAATTGGACAGGTGGGACATCTGGCCAGCATGCTGGGAGTTCTGATCCTGCGGTCAAGTAGATCTTGAGGGGTCGGAAGGATAGAGATGAAGTTCTGATGTTGCCGACTATTTTGACTTGATTCAGATATTTTTGGTTTTACTTGACATTCCTGTATATATTAGTTCCAAAACATTAATGTACTTTCAGGTTGTAATTATGTCATTGCAACGAACGACTTTATTTTTTACATGTAATTTTATAACATAAGCTGATTCTGTCATATTAGGATGTTGTCATTATTTTGATGTGTTGCATAAGAAATATAGTTGCGCATGTGCTAGTGATTCAATTGTGTTTTGATGAACTACTTGTTGGGTTGTGCAGGCTTATGCCTCGGGTTTTACTAGGGTAATTCGAGAAATTTACTCGAAGTAATTAGGTTGTGGACTCGAAGTTATTATGGGTGGTCTCGGGTAGGTGTTAGCCTCAGGTTTTCATAAACCTGACAGTATGCAGTTTCTAAAATTTAAAAGAAATTCAAAATTTTAAAGCAGGATTTTAAGCAGGATTTAAAACAGATTTTTAAAATGCAAAGTTTGAAATTGAATTCAAAGGAACTTTTGAATCCAAAGTTTTTAAAATGAAAATTTTAAATTTAAAGCAAGGTTTAAAATCAAGTTTAAAATCAATTTTAAATATGAGTTCAAGTTTACTACAGATTCAAATTCTTGAATTTAAATAAGTTTGTAAGTTTAAATGTTGAACAAGTTTAAAATGTTTTAAAGTAGAATTAAAAAAATGAGTTCATTTTCAAATAAGTTTTAAACTTGATAAAAATTCTTTTCTTTAATATTTGAATTAAAGTTATGAAATGTTTAACTTTAAATTGGAAAGATAAAATAATCAGTTTATTTTTTTAAGCTTGATTTCTTTAATAAAATTAAGTAATTTAGTTTTAAACTTTTCTTGTATAAATATCTTATATAAGAAACGATTGTTCTTCACTTTTATTTTAAGAATAAATTTATTTAAAATTTGGATAATGTTTAAATAGTTAAACATTTTGAAATCTTAAAAATTTAAAATGGAAATTGAATTTCATTTAGAAATGTATTGTTTAAATAAATTTGAATGTTAAGGAAGTCACTAATAAGTAAATGAATTATCTTAGAAATAATTAAGATAATAAAAGAGTTTAATTAAGGAATAACTTATTATTTGAATTTAAATTATGATTTAGATTAAATTTTAATTAAAGATGATTAATGATAATTAATCTAAGATAAATTTCTTAAATAAGTAATTAATGAAAATGTTGCTAGTTAATAATGACAATTATCTAAGGATAATTAAAAAATTAATTAATGTGATTAATTTTGGTAATTAATTGAATTAATTAATTGAATATAATCAATTGTAAATTATTAAGTATAATTACTTGATAAAAGTAATTAAGGGATTAATTACTTATTGTAATTAATTATGATAATGTGATTAGTTATGTTAATTAATTTAGTTTTATTATTTTAAGAAATCATTTGATGATTTAATAAGAGTAATTACTTAATGTAATTAATGGAGCATGACTACTTAGGGAAGTAATAAATGATAATTACTGGAATGTAATTAGTGAGAGATGATTTATAATGAAGTAATTTGGATAATTACTTTTGTAAGTAATCAAGGGATTAATTAATGAAGATAATTAATTATGGGATAATTAATTTATTATGAGTAATTAAGGGTGGTTAATTACTGGATTGAATATTAATCAAGGGTGATTAATAATTGTATTTTAAATTTTAGATTAATTACTAAAGGTAATTAATTTTAAAATAATTAATTAATTTAAATATAAATTAGAGATCATTAATTAATATAATTAATGATGTAATTAACAATTTTTTAATTAAGTATTAATCAATAATAAAGTGATTAATTAATGTAATTAATTAAGGATAAACGTAATTAATTATAGTTAATTAATAAATGAAGTAATTAAAAGTTAATTACTTATGATTAAGTTTAATTAATTTTGTGAAAATAATTAAGGACTAATTACTTATTGTAATTAGTGAATGATTAATCAAAGGTGCTTAATCAAGTTGAATACGTAGAGAATGATTAATTAACTAGGTTAATTAATTAATGGATATAAGCGGGATTTATAGATGTGTAATTAATTTAATTTATTTTAAATTAATTAGAGACAAAAGTAATTAGTTTAATTCATTTTAAATTAATTATAGATGATGGTTAATAAATCTTTGCTTATGGATGATATTGATATTTTTTTGAATGGATGTGATCTCAGTAATGAGATGTGTAGTATCTGTATGATATGGATGCTTAGTTAAAGTATGATAATATGGATTATCTATTTGTGATGATTATCTATTGTGATGATGATACAGGATATTTGATTATGATGATGAATGTTATTATCTATTGTGATATGTGAATTATCTATCTGTGTGTATATAGATAATGATGAATTTAATTAATTGTTCAAATTAGAATTCACTTGGACATTAAGACGGCGTTTGGATTTCGATGAGACCGGGATCGGATATCCAAATTTGGAATTCCAAAAACCACATAGATCCAAATTAAATGTTAGGATGTGAATCTCAAGTGAAGATGAAGATTCAGAGTGCAAGGGTTATCGTCGTTAACTCTGAGGGTGATTCCAAAATGAGTGTAACGAGATAATACCTTCGGCTTCGTTCGAACCTGTTTGCACAAAAAAATGGGCAAACAACTCCAAGTCGTATGATTTAGTCGATTTTATGTTGTTCTTAATGATTTGGATGATTTATGCAAATATGTAAAAAAAACAGGGACTAAACTGTAAAAGACACACAGATTTATAGTGGTTCGGCCAGAATGTGCCTACGTCCACTTTATATGTTATTCTCTTTCACTGTTCAGATTACAAGTACAAGGCTTTTATTATAAGTGTATGAGAGCTGTTTGAAAGTTCTGTCCGTGCTTGATCCCTTAAACCTTGTCCTCCATTATTGCACCCCTACCCCTCTATTTATAGAGTGAAGCTAGGGGTAGGGGCCTGGGATGTATATAGCTGCTGGTGGGCCTGGGTTGATGTGATCTGGCCTTGCAGTGATGGTTCGGTAACGCCTTCTTCACTTTGGTTCGGTAGCATTGGTTCGGTGGTCTTGGTCCAGTGGCCCTGGTCCGGTGGTGAGTGGAGTTGAGTTCTGGTCCGGTGGTCTTGGTCCGGTGGAAATGCGCCCAACATTTGCCCCCCAAAGTGGGGCATATGCCTGCATATGTCGTGCTTTGTTTTAGATCATTCAGTTTGGACACTCTCATTCGGCCCAAATGTCGAACCAGTTGGTACGGTCATCCTACGCTTGCCTATAAGTATGGGCTTCACGCCTCTGTTATTCCTCACTATTTGAAATAGCCGAACCAAACTTCTATTCTGCCGTATCAAACATATAACCGAACAAGTTTTGTCTGCAGGACCAGGTGAGGTTTTCTTCTGTCGAACGAACTTCATGTTTGAACTATCGATTGAGTTTGGGGAGTATGAGTGCCGAATAGGCTCTCAGCATCGAACTACCGAATGAACTCGGGGAGGACGAGTGCCGAATGGGCCCTTAGCCTCGAACTACCGAATGAACTCGGGGAGCACGAGCGCCGAATGGGCCCTTAACCTCGAACTATCGAATGAACTCGGAGAGTACGAGTGCCGAATGGACTTTGATGTTTTGAATTATGAATGAGATTCCAGACTGTAGGTACTTGTTTTTCTACATTCCTTTCTCTAACGATGTGTTTTCTCGTGTTGCAGATAATGTCTCATAAAGTAGAAACTCGTTCTGACAAGAAGAAATCCAAGGACAAAGGAGAGTCCTCCATAGTGCCCCAGTTCGGGCAGAACCAGAACGTCATGGACCAACCCCGAGATCATTAGTAGACGGGTATGGTCCTCAGGAGCTCTTGAACTCACCGCCTGACTGCTTTCCCAGCTCCCTCAAAGATGAGCAACTTGACGTTATATCTCGATCTTTTGGGATTGACAGAGCGCATATGATATTTCCGGGGGAAGGAGTGATGTCGTATAACCCCCCAGAAGGGTATTTTGCTTACAGTAGGTATCACTGCATGTGCGGAGCCATCCCTCCGATCAACGCTTGGATAGCCAGCTTCATCACATACTTGAAGGTGGCCCCTTTCTAGCTTCAGCCCAACTCCTATGCCATCTTGGTGAGTCCGTACATTATCTTCCAGAGAAAATACGGGCGTCCCCCTTCCAACCGGGAGATCCGGTACTTGTATAACTTGAGAGGCTATAAGAAGGGGTCTCTATATATAAGCTTAGAATCGGCCGTGTCTTTCAAGCCAGTCCTGGACTTATATTCAAAATTTAGCATGTTTAAGAAGGAATGGTTCTTTGTCAGGGATGACTCTGTTTCTTTCTACCGCTTCACCTCTGGCTGTAAGTTGAATCTCATTTATAATTTCCGTTCTGACTGCAATGCTCCTCCTTATGTGCTTTATTTCTTGCTAGCGACATGTGGCTTTGCGGTTGTAGAGAACGATCGTCTGGTTCGGATGGCTGAGGAAATAGAAGCCATTCCGAAAAATGAGAGGGAAGCTTCTTATTTGATCAGGAATGCTACTCTTTTGGGGCTCAACTTGATTCTGCTACGCCAGTCTGTGGTCAAGCAAAGAGACACAGCTGAGGAGAAGGCCGCCAAGGCTAAAGGAGGGGCTACGGCGAAGAGTGGCAAAAGGAAACCCTTCTCGAAACATCCAATTGCCGGGGGAAGAGACTTAAGAAGTCCGATGGACCCTCCCCCAGCACATGTCCATACATCCCGGAGGAGGATGATGTGGAGGAGGAAATAGGCGAGGATGAAGGAGGTGAGGTGGAGAGTGGAAGTGGTGGAGAAGGTGAGGGTGATGGTCATAACGATGATGGTGGCGACTGACAGAGTGGTGATGGTACTGGGGCTTTGTCTTCTAAGCAAGCAGGTGTGATCCAGGAGTGGACAGACGATGCTCTCCGCCTAGCTTTTGAAGGGTTGGAGGAAGGATCGGCTATATTGGAGAAGCCTAAGAAAGCTAACAAGGCCGAGACCGGCGCCGATTCATCTTCCAAGAGCGCTTCAGCTGAGGCAATTCCTGCGATTCAAGGTGAATTTTTGACTCCTGCAGACTCCATTTATGATAAGGATTTAGGAACATTTTATGGCCAACTCCCGTCCTGGAATGAGATCCAGGACTTATTGCAGTATGCTACTCCTCCCCGGGGTTTGTATAACAAAGCATCTCTTTACTCTTCTTAACTTGATATATTTCTTGAGTTATAGTTCAATGTATGCCTGTAACACGTTGTTTTTATCCCAGAAGCGGGTAAGGCGGCCAAGACGTCAGATGTTCGGCACCGTCTTGAACAATACAAACTTATCAAGGCTTCAACTAAACCCAGGTCTCCGACCAACCGCCCTGGAGACGTAGTCGGCTACCGCCCTCTTCTTGGAGTTATCGAAGAGGATGTCCAAAGGAAGAAGAGGAGTTGTTCCTTGTTTGAATCCTTACCTGGTCCTCAGTCCCCAACTCAGCCTCTTCGGGATACCACGGAGGAGGATATTGAATTTATACCTTCTCTGCACCCGTCTGAAAATCCTACCGTTACCCAGATAGATCATCCCGGCTTGGCTCGTAATCCGTTTGTAAGTCATCCGGATCTGGATCCGAGTTCTTGCGATATTAACTTTGATGAGGCTATCGATGAGCACTTTCTCCCTCATAATCATATGGTAAGAGTACTAGATGAAGCTAAGTCCCTGGACCTTGATTTGATTACCACTCGGGTTGTAACTTTGGGGGATGAAGCTAAGGCGAACATTGACCGGGTTACCGAGGAAACCAGGAAGCTGATGGGGCATCATGCCCGATTAGTCAAGGCTGGAGAAGAATTTGGGAGTTCTAACATTCGACTGCGGTTAATGGTTTCCGACCAGGCCAAACAACTTGTTGATCAAGCTATCCAGATCTCTCAACATGAGGCCACCTCAAGACAACTAAAGAAAACCATGGAAAAGGCCAGTAGAGCAGAGTTACGGAAAATGGAGGCTGCTTGTAAGGAACGGATTGATATGGCTATTGCAACGGTGGATGAGCTCTGGAAAGTGGATCTCGAGTGGGTACAGGAGCTATCCGAGAAACTTGAAGCCGCATAGCTTATTCAAACCAAGCTGAAGGAGGAGATGGAGGCGATGAGGAAATCCTTCTAGGTTGACTGCTCGCGATACCAATCAGAGAAGGATGCTGCTACTGTAAAGTTTTTGGCTTCTGAGGACCGAATAAGGGAGTTTGAGGAGAATGAGGGGATAATGGATGAGATGCTTCAGGACATATACTTTCGCACTTGGAAACAGGGCAACTTATCTTGGATGGATGATTATCCCCGAGTCATGGCCAGGATTTATCTCAGGGCCCTTGAGGAGGCTAAGGCCAATGCAGATAAGGAGGGTGGCGTGGCCTTTGTAATGGATGCGGTCACGGCTCAATTCACCAAGGAGGAGAAAGCGGCGGTGAAAGAGGGTATGCGGCTGCTTACTGCTGAGGAGGTTGGTGTGCAATTAGAGGATGATGATCAAGGAGAAGATGCTGGTAAGTCTTCCCTTTTAGCTTTTCGTAACTTGATTGCTTATTGTTTATGACTATTAATGGATTCTCTCCTGAATTGGAAAGGCGGGACCTTTGGAGCACCCATTACCTCTGGTCAACATGCCGAGAGTTCCAATCTGGCAGGATAGAGGTGAAGCCCTGATGCAGCCGATTCCTTGACTTGATCTAGATATCTTTCGGTCTGTTTGACATTGTTGTCTATGCTAATCCCAAAACATTCGTGTATCTTTTAAGCTGTAATTGTGTTATTGGTAACAAACGACTTTTCTCTTGGCATGTAATTTTTAACTTAAGCTGATTCTGTCATATTTGAATGCTTTTGTTATTTCGGTGTGTTGCATAAGAAATACAGCTGTGCATACACCCGTGATTCAATTGTGTTTGATGTCAAGTTCCTTCTTAAGATATAGTTTCATATCTTGCAATGTTAGTGTGATGCGTGAATAAATTACAGCTACGTATTCATATACAAAAGAAGAAAGTACCGCCCTTCATGTTTTAGTCGTAGATGGTTTCTTTGAATGTCTTGTATGACTGAGTATGGAATGCAGCTGAGTGACCTGTCATCCAGTTGTGAGTTCCTATTCCCATTAGCGAGCCTCTCCTATTTTGTGTCCTGTACTTTAGGGACCGTTATAGAGGATAGGAGGAAAGTTTTTAAATAAAATAGAAATATAAGAAATAGTAAAACTTCCAATCACGGAAGGCCTGTGATGTGCTTAAGTTCGTGGCAAACGGGTTTTGTAGTCACTTTCCCTAGCTGTGGGTCTTGGAGACATTTGTCACCCATCTTACGCCTCCACGGGGAGTTTCTCTTTTTTACTACAGCCGTACTTAAGACACTCGAAGCCGAGAACGCGCACAGTAACTATCCGAGCCATTATGGCCCGTAATCGTGGGTATTATTCAATTTACCGTGGCCGGCTAGCGTGGGTGCCGATCGTCAACTGTGAACTACCCCTGGCTGGCCACACCTTATGTTGGGGTTTAAAGTAGGTTCACGGTTGCCGGCGAGCCGAACGCCGTAATGAGCTGCCTAGGCTATAGTCGGCCTACTCGGTGGCTTATAATCGGCTCATTACAGTTGGCTTTAAGGGACGATCGCGAGCAATGAGTTAACCTGCAGCAGAGGGATGCTGGAGCAAAAGTGTCCCATTGGCGAGGGCATAGATTCGTATAGTACCTGTTAGGTCTTGTCCAGGTGAAGTCGCGCTGTGATGTGTCTTGAATGGAAATGCCATTACACAGGATTTTGTTCAACAGAAAAGGATAAAGTTAACAAGCAGCCAAGATATAAAGGAACAAGGTAAAAAAAGACAAGTTTTTAAAGTGGTTCGGCACGAAAATGCCTACGTCCACTGATTCTCTTTGTTAATTCACTTCATATGGGCAGTACAAGTTAAGAAAAGTATCAAAGAAGGAGTTGGATGTTCCATGCCCTCTGGAACACTTCTCCGTCCACTATTGACAAAATATAAGTTCCGTTGTGGAGATCTTTATGAATTACATATGGTCCGTCCCAGATTGGATCTAGTGCACCGGGGTGCGGGAAGATTCGCTTGAGGACAAGATCTCCTTCTTGTAAGCTGCGATGCTTGACTTTGGAGTTGTATTGTGCTACCACTTTTTGCTTGTGAGCTGCTGCTTTGAGTGCTGCATCGTTTCTTCTCTCTTCAATTAGATCCAAAGACATATGAAGGAGTTCTTCGTTCTCTTCTGGGTTATAGTGGATCCTACGGTGGGAAGGCACTATAGTTTCTACTGGGAGCATGGCCTCCGATCCGTATGCCAAAGAGAAAGGAGTATGCCCCGTTGATGTTCTGAAAGATGTGCGGTAGGCCCAAAGTGCTGTAGGAAGTTCATCCACCCAAGCACCTTTTGACTTTTTAAGTTTCTTCTTAATTAGAGTTTTGATAATTTTGTTGACAGCTTCGACTTGTCCGTTTTCCTGGGGATAAGCTACAGACAAGAAGCTCTTGTGAATTCCATGCTCTTGGTACCAGTGGACGAACTCCCCGCTGTCAAACTGAAGTCCATTGTCCGATATGATTTTGAGTGGAACTCTGTACCTGCATAGAACACTTTTGATCAAGAAATTAATAACTTTTGTCGAAGAAATTTTATTTAGAGGTTCTGCTTCCAACCATTTGGTGAAATAGTCGACTGCCACTATAGCATATTTGGCTCCGCCTCGGCCCGCTGGCAGTTCGCCAATCAAGTCAATTCCCCATACTGCAAAGGGCCAAGGCCTGGTCATTTGAGTAATCTCATTTGTTGGTAGTCGAGGAATCTTAGCGAATTTCTAACATCTGTCACATTTTTTGACAAAGTCTAAGGCGTCTTTGTTTAAGGTGGGCCAGAAATATCCATATCGGAGTATCTTCTTCGCCAGAGTCTGCCCTCCAGTGTGATCTACGCAGCTTCCTTGATGGATGTTGGATAAGATTTCCTTGGCTTCCCTTCCAACGACACACCTTAATAAGGGTTTAGAGAAGCCACGCCGATAGAGGACGCCTTCTTTTATTGTGTAGCGGGAAGCTTTCCTCAAGATTTTATTGACTTTGTTACGCTTGCTGGGAAGTGTGCCATCTTGTAAAAATTTTCGGATGGGAGTCGTCCAAGTTTCTTCTTCGATTGCAGCTATCAGATTCACTTGCTCGAAACTCGGGGTTAGTTGCTTTGAGATGGCTACTGTTCCGAAAATGGTACCGTCTTTCATGCTAGCTTGCTTTGCCAGTTCGTTGGCCTCTTGGTTCTCTTTTCGAGGAATGTGTTTGATTAAATAGCAATCCAATTGATCGAATAGCAGTTTGGTCTTCTTTAGATATGTTGTGAGTCGTTCTCCTCGAGTCTGAAATTCTCCTAGTATTTGATTTACAACAAGTTATGAATCACTATGAAGACATAAAGAACTGACTCCAATCTCTAAGGCAAGTTCTAATCCAGCTATTACTGCTTCATATTCTGCATCGTTGTTGGTGGCAGCGAATTCCAACCTTAGAGCATAGTGTAGCTTCCTTCCTCTGGGAGTGATTATTACAATACCTGCCCCAGAGCCTTGTTCGTTTGATGCTCCATCCACAAAGAGATTCCACTTGATGTCTTCTGCTATTTCAGATTGGTCCTTACCTTCGTTGGTAGTGAATTCGACAATGAAATCGGCCATGGCTTGTCCCTTGATGGCGGTGCGAGGATGGTAGGTGATATCATATTGACTCAGTTCAATGGACCATTTAAGTAGTCGCCCAGAAGTGTCGGGATGATGGAGTACCTGCCTTAGCGGTTGATCGGTTAGAACTCTGATGGAATGAGATTGGAAATAGTGTCACAGTTTCCGTGATGTGATTAGTAAACAGTATGCCAGCTTCTCAAGTTTAGGATATCTAGCTTCTTCCCCCGTAAACCTCTTGCTTACAAAGTATACTGGCCGCTGCGCGGTTATCTTCTCTCACCAAAGCGGCGCTTAGAGCACGAGATTACACAGCAAGGTATGGGTATAGCTCTTTGCCTTCGTTTGAAGTTGAGAGTACTGGTGGTCTTTTGAGGTGTTCGATTAGGTTAAGGAAGGCTGTTAAGAATTCGTCAGTCCATTCGAACTTTCCTTTGTCTTTCTTTAGAGCTTCGAAGAAAGGGATGCACTTGTCAGTCGCTTTAGAGATGAATCTGCTTAGGGCGGCCACTTTCCCATTTAGGCTTTGCATTTCTCTTCGGGTGGAAGGTATCCTAATATCTTTCAGAGCTCGGACTTGTTCGGGGTTTGCTTCAATTCCTCTGGCATGGATGATGAATCCAAAGAACTTTCCTGATGATACTCCGAAGGAGCACTTTTGAGGATTCAGCTTCATTCCAAATTGGCGAAGTACCTGAAACATCTCGCCCAGGTGGCTTACGTGATCATTGGCTTTCCTTGACTTTACTAGCACGTCATCCACATAAACTTCCATAGTTCGTCCTATTAGTTCCGCGAACATCTTGTTGACGAGGCGCTGATAAGTAGCTCTGGCGTTTTTAAGTCCAAAAGACATTACTCTGTAGCAGTACAATCCCCGATCAGTGATGAAACTAGTGTGGTCTTGATCGGAAGCGTGCATAGGAATTTGGTTATATCCTGAGTATGCGTCCATAAAAGATAAGAGTTCATGCCCAGCTGTGCTGTCCATAAAAGATAAAAGATAAGATCGGGGGAGTGGGAAGCAATCCTTCGGGCAAGCGTCATTTAAGTTGGAGAAGTCAATGCATGTTCGCCACTTCCCATTAGCCTTCTTTACTAGTACCAGGTTAGCGATCCACTCTGGGTAGATGGCTTCTCGTATGAAGTTATTGGCAAGTAGGTTCTTTACTTCTTCATCGAGGGCGGCTGATCGTTCTGCCCCCATACTTCTCTTTTTCTGCTTTACTGGCACCTTGGTAGGATCGATGTTCAGTACGTGGCATGCTACGTCTGGGGAGATTCCATTCATGTCAGCGTGTGTCCATGCAAATACATCCAAGTTGTGGCGGAGAAAATCAATGAGTCGATCCTTCAATTCTACTTTTAGCTGAGATCCGATTTTCAATAGTCTACTTGAGTCATGTTTGTCTACAGATACAAACTCCATAGCCTCTGTAGGCTCGGCGGTGGCCTCCTCCTCTTCATCCCTGGGGTCTAATTCATTGAAAGGATCACTGGTATATCGAAGAGGCGGGGCTTTCTTTAGTTGCTATGCTTCCAAGTTTTTCGTGCAGAGAGTAGTCTCTGCATTCTTCCCTTTATCCTTCCTGCGGTTATTGCGAAGTTCAGTTACATAGCAATCTCGAGCAGCGTCTTGATCTCCCTCTACTTCCCCTATTCCATTGCCTGTCGGAAATTTCATCTTCAGGCACCACGGGGCCAGGATAATTTGGAAGTCAGACAAGGCCGGTCTTCCTAAAAAGGCGTTGTAGGCCGAGTGGTTTTCTATTAGCACAAATGTTTGTTTCCGCACAACGGAGCGGGGATGACTTTCTATTTCAACAAAAAGGTCCTGTTTCCCGAGGGGCATCTTCGCATCTCCAATGATACCGTATAGTGGTTTGTTGCAAGGAGACACGTCCTTCATTGACAGCTTCATTCTGTCGAAAGCATGCTTGAATAGGATATTTACTGAGCTTCCGGTGTCTACTAGAATTTGAAAAATTTCGGCTGGACCGAACTAGGCAGAGATGACCGTAGGATCCGTGTGAGGGTACTGCCTTCCCTCTAGGTCACTCCTACTGAATGTGATGTCATCATTCTCTTTCCGCTTCGGGTGGTGTTCTTCTATAACAGAATTAACAAAGTCTTCATTGTTTCTAAACGAATTTTCATATCTTTCCATCTCTGCCCAGCTTCTGTCAGCGATGTGTGGTCCTCCCGATATGGTATGGACCACTATCTTCTCTTTACTGGAGCCGCTGGTGTTGCGATTTCCTCCGCCTATTTCTGGGGGGGTAGCCTTGGGTTCTCATTGGCAGGAGCTGGAGTCCTGTTCTGATCTTTTACATAGCGTTCCAGTCTCTTCCTTCTGATGTGTTCTTCAATTAAGTCCCGGAGATGATGGCATTCATTGGTATCATGCCCATGAGATTCGTGGAAGCAGCAGATCTTTCCAGACTTAATTGCGTTATCTGATTCCTTCTTGTGCGGGGGGCGTCTGTATTTAACTTCCTCTTGGGTGGCCAGGAAGAAGTTTTCGATTGTTTCATTCAAAGGAGTGTAAGTGTCAAATCTCGGTCCTGGCCGATATAGACGCTTTTCTCCCTTCTTGCCCCCAGCACCGTCTCTGGAGTCACTTCTTCGAACGTCCTTTGCTACAGCGGATGTGTCGCCATGAGTTGCCTTAGTTTGTTGCCCTGTCTACCTTTCAGTGGCAGCGTCTTCAAGTCTCATATACTTTCTGGCTTCATGGAAGAAATCGGGTAAGGTAGCTGGTTTTTCTTTCGTTAATCTTCTAGCAAATTTAGTATCCGGATGCACACCACTACAGAGGGCCATTAAGATAAGTTTCTCATCGGCATCTTGGACTACGGCCGCTGCTGCATTAAATCGGGTTATATACTATTGCACTGTCTCTCCAGGCTTTTGTTTGTTATTAGATAAGGAATAAGCGTCCTTGGGTTGTTCCACATGAATGCGGAACTAGCTGATGAACTTTTCTTTCAACATTTCCCATGAGCTGATGGATCCTTGGGGCAGATGGCAGAACCAGGAGGTAGCTAGATCTGCCAAGAATAGTGAAAAGCATTTGCACAATACTCCTTCTGCTGAGCATATGTTGTGTGTATCTCTGCAAGTGTACAACGGGGTCAGAGGTTCCCCTGTAAGGTTCCATTGTTGGCATTTTCCATTCTCGGGGGGTGATGGCAGTTTCGATATTGCGGGCGAAAGGGCTGGTTACCCTAGTGCCTATCCCTCGATCTCTTTGATCTCGTTGGACGCACTCTCTGAACAATCGTGGTATCCTTTCATCAGAATTTGGAGCAGACAGAAATGAGTTTAGTTCTTCTCTACGAGATTGATTCCGTCCAGATGAGCTGTAGGGATGGTATCGTCTATCACTCCTAATATTTTCCAGTGGATGTCTCTGGTCTTCTGGGAGCATGCTAGGGTTAGCTACAGTTGGCCCTTGCCTTGATCTTCCCCTGCTGGGTTCTGTTCTAAGCACTTCCTCGAGTCCAACTTCGGGCTGGACCCTAGCTCGGCCCCGTTCATTGGTGTTTCCATGGCTAGGTAGCATGACA
Organism: Allium cepa; assembly: GCA_030765085.1. NCBI lineage: Eukaryota > Viridiplantae > Streptophyta > Magnoliopsida > Asparagales > Amaryllidaceae > Allium > Allium cepa. The sequence goes on from CM060929.1 coordinate 498,237,386, forward strand.
GGCTCAGCTACAGCCGACCCTCGCCTGGTACCTCCCCCGCTGGGTTCGGTTCCAAGTGTTTCCTCGGGTCGGAGTTCGGGCTGAGTTCGGGCTCGGCTCCTACCATTGCTGTTTCTGTTGTTAGCTTCTTCGAAGAAGAAAGATCTTTGTTTCCTCCGAGATCCTCCAGACTGGGACTCATCCCATGATTCAGTGTTGCGGTTGGATTCTTCAGCATCCCTTAAGCGTGACATGAGCTGGTTCACCAAGGCTTCTTGTTGGGATGTGAAGTGGCTAGTCACTTCATCCATAACCCTGTCTAGAACTGCCCTAGTAATTGCTGCTGACTGCTCCGTGGCAAGGGCTGTCAGATTTGCCTGATTTCCATTTTGTACTGCTGTTGGAACGGAATGATTCTCTTGATCTATGACCACTGGATCTGGAATACTGCTAGTTGCGATGTTCTTTCCTTTGTTAACATCTTTCTTCTGCTTGGGAGGCATGTCTTCCAAGTAATATGCGATGCTGTTGGGAAGAAGGTTAAGTGGGAGAAGCTGAAGCTCCAAGCTCCCCGTTCTCAGTGAAAGCACCAAAAATGTTTGCATAAAAAATGGGCAAACAACTTCAAGTCATATGATTTAGTCGATTTTATGTTGTTCTTAATGATTTGGATGATTTATGCAAATATGTAAATAGCAGGGACTAAAGTGTAAAAGACACACAGATTTATAGTGGTTCGGCCAGAATGTGCCTACGTCCACTTTATATGTTATTCTCTTTCACTATTCAGATTACAAGTACAAGGCTTTTATTATAAGTGTATGAAAGCTGTTTGAAAGTTCTCTCCGTGCTTGAGCCCTCAAACATTGTCCTCCATTGTTGTACCCCTACGCCTCTATTTATAAAGTGAAGCTGGGGGTAGGGGCCTTGGATGTATATAGCTGCTGGTGGGCCTGAGCTGATGTGATCTGGCCTGGCAATGTTGGTTCGGTAACGCCTTCTTCACTTTGGTTCGGTAGCATTGGTTCGGTGGTCTTGGTCCGGTGGCCCTGGTCCGGTGGTGAGTGGAGTTGAGTTCTGGTTCGGTGGTCTTGGTCCGGTGGAAATACGCCCAACAAAACCCGAAACGAACTTGTGTGAATTGAATGCTTTCAGAACATCGTCAGGTGGACGACGAGCATTCTAAGATTGATAAGTCCTATTAAGATAATCGTAGCCTCAAGCCTCATCAACCGGGAATGGCTAAAACATGGGAGGTGCAGCAAGGCTAAGTGGCTCATGCCCAAGTAGGACGAGATTTACCCCTGTCTTGAGGTCCTTTTATATTTCGGTTGTGTGGCAGTTGGCGACGGCCGATCTGCGGGGTGGTCTTGTTCGAAACTGTTCAGTAAGGAATGGTTCCGGTCTTGTGTTGCAGGGGAGTGGGCGTGCTCCTCAGTACGGTGATCTAGACCACGTACTGTGACGGGCGGTACCCCAGTAGTCCTGCCATTGATGGAAACCCATTCTTCCTACGAGACCCTACGGTTTTGATTGTATTACCCACTTTTGTGGCTATTAGCTGGAATTTAATCATGTAACAATTTCGGCTATTTCTTATTTACTTGAAAACCCTAGACACTATTATAATATCACTGGATTTTCTATCAAATGTTTTGGTTAGCGTAAGGTAAAAAAATTTCCATGTTTATGTGTGGGAAGTCTTACATGATACCTTTTCTTTTCAAAGGATTTTCTAAAGTTAAGCAACTTTTAAACCCGTTCACTCACACCAGACCCATGTCTGACCCGAGTGTTTATTTTCTGTTTTATTAACTCTTGGGTACTCATATTATGTATGAGTAGTTAAGTGATTCAGGATTGAGTTCTGGAGGAGATATGGAGCAGGAGGCTTCAGCGTGTAGATATATATATAGTGGTTCCGCTGTGTTTGAGTTGTGTCTGTTTTCTCTGATGTACTTGAATTGTAATAACTAGACAGATGTTTATAACTGTCTAGTTTGTGTTGTATTAGCTGTATAACTCTGATGTATATGATACTATGTAATGTTTTATGTGATATAGTATAATTTATTCGTTTCCGCTGTGAGATTCTGATGTTGTCTGTTTCTTTCTTTTCTCTTTTCTATCCCTTTCTTTCTTCCTAATGATGCATCTTTCTATGGAATGAAATGCGGGACGTTACATAATTAAAACCAGAAATCATGATGCTTGAATTTTCAACGTATATTAAGTTTTATGTATTTTCCAATTTCCAGAAAATGCTTTAACTTATTTTACTTAAAAATATTTTTAGGACCTAGATCTTGATCAAACAAATTTATTTTGTTCGAATCTTAAATCTTAAAGTGGAGTAGAGAGAGAATTTTGATATTGAAACAGGTTTGAAACCTGTAAACCTGGAAAAATGGCATTTCTGCCTGTAACTGACATGCACACACAAATATTTGCATATTATATACATGGAAGCATTTCTGCAACCTTATATTTGTCATTTATTACATGCATCAAGATTTCAACCCAGATTCAAGCTTTACTCACCTTTTATTTTGAAACGGAGGAGCTGGAATTGTTTGAATTTGAAAAAAAACTGGAAACTTGTTTTCTGGATTTGATCTTATTGAAACTGTTTTGACTTTGTACTGATGGTTGTTTGTTCTTGAGAGCTTTGATCTTGTTGAACTGAACTATACTTTATGTTGAATTTTGCTTCAGGTTTTTGAAATGAATTCAAGTTTTTTTTTTCTGATTTTGTTTTTGATCTGCTCAGATTTTTGTTTTGATAAATTTTTGAAAATGAAGTTAGAAGAAAAATAAGATAGAAGAATAGATATATATATATATATATAGCCCGATTTTTATTATTTCTAAAAATAGAAAAATAGAAAATTTTGACACTTGTTAACACATATGTTAACACTTGTTAACACATATGTTAACACTTGTTAATATCCATGCTAAATTGATCACACTTGTTAATTTATTTGTTAAAAATTTAACACTTGTCTTTTTGCATGAGAATATGTTTTTATATAATTTTAAATGATATTTTATCTATTTTTTTCTTTTATAAATACATTTCCTTTGTTATATTTGTATATAATTTAAAAGAAAATGATTTAAAACTAATTTATACATTAATAAAAATCACATAAATATTATTTTTAAATCTAAATATTTTTAAGATATTTATATTTGAATTTCAAATTCAAATTCAAATTACAATCTATTCATATATATATATATATATATATATATATATATATATATATATATCAACATTTATCTTATTTGTTTTGAAAATTTTCAAATTAATTTCAAAATTAATTCCAAAATTGTATATTAATTACCAAATTAAATTTGATTCAAATACGGGATCGTTACAGATTCTCCCTTAAGAAAATTTCGCCCTCGAGATTTGGAAGGGAGAGAGACAAACAAAGAATATATGGACACATAAAAAGACAGAGAAATGGCTTACCAGATTAAGCCGAAATATCGACTCTAAACTTGGGATAGGACTTCTGCATGCTATCCTCTGTTTTCCATGTACAATCATTTGGATCACCACTCCATTGCACTTTTACCAGTTTCACCACTTTATTTCTCAACTGCTTTTCATCTCGATCAATAATCTTCAATGGTTCTCTCTTTACTGCCAAATTAGGTGTGATCTCTAAATCCTGCTGAGCGGCCTCTTCAATAATATGATCTGGATCCTGTACATATTTCCAAAGGTGTGAAACATGAAACACATTATGTACGCCAGATAACCAATTAGGTAACTGTACTCGATAAGCCAAAGGATCGATCCTTTCAAGTATAGGAAAAGGATCTATATATCGCGGTGCCAGCTTACCAGTTTTTTCGAATCTCAAAACCCCACGCATTGGAGAAACCTTTAAGAAAATAGAATCTCCAACCTAGAATTCTAACTTTTTTCTCCTACGGTCGGCATAACTTTTCTGACAACTTTGGGTAGTTTTCAATTTCTTTCGAATAAAATCAACTTCCTTAGTAGCTTTCTTTATCATATCCGGACCAAGAACAAGTCTATCACTTGACTCAATCCAACACACAAATGATCTACATGGACGACAATATAATGCCTCAAAAGGAGCCATCCTAATGCTAGCCTGGTAGCTATTATTTTATGAAAATTCAACCAAATGCAAATGGTCCTCCCATGAACCGCCAAGTCAAGAATACAAGCACGCAAAAGATCTTCCAAGGTTCGATTTATTCTTTCCGTTTTTCCATCAGACTGCTGGTGGTAAGCAGTACTGAAGTTCAACTTGGTTCCTAGTTCGGCTTGAAATGCTTCCCAAAAATCTGTTAGTGAAGATTGATCATGATCACTCACTATACTGTTTGTATTCCATCGAGTCGAACAATCTCTTTCACATATAACTTTGCCAAACTTGCTGCTGTTCGGGTGGATTTTACTGGGATAAAGTGGGCAGTTTTGGTCAGACGATCCACAATAACCCAAATTGCCTCATTATCCTTCTGAGTTCGTGGAAAACCATCTACGAAATTTATAAACACTTGGTCCTACTTCTATTTAGGCACTTCCAGTGGTTGGAGTAAACCCGCCATCATCATTTGATCACTCTTGATTTTTTGACAAGTTGCACATCGACTAACATAAATAGATATATCCCTCTTCATAATTTTCCACTAGAAATTCTTTTTAATATCTTGATACATTTTATTAACCCCTGGATGGATACTAAGCGTGGACATGTGACATTCGTCCAAAACTTCACATTGTAGATCTGGGATGTCTGTAACACAAATCCTGCCTTTCAGTCTTATAATTCCACTATTGTTGGTTTCAAAGCTGGAATCTTCACCTCGAAGGATTCTCCCATAAATTTCTAGAAGAAACTTGTCTTCTTTCTGCTTACTAGCAACCTTCTTAAGAAGGGTAGGAGTGGCAACAAGATAAGCAAGAACAGCATGTCTTCTACTCAATTTTGCTGCCTCAGATTCAAATCCTTCTGGGTAAAGAGATACTTTTGAGATTTTGGTCGGTAAACAATTCGATTTTTCACTCAAACGATAATGACGCCAGATTTCCAAAGCAAAAATAACAGCCAAGAGCTCAAGATCGTGGGTCAGGTAGTTTTTCTCGTGTGGTCGCAATTGTCCACACACATAGGCAATCACTATACCCTCTTACATTAGAACAACACCCACACCTTCACCACATGCATCTGTCCAAACAGATACACCTTGATTCCCGTTAATAATAGCAAGAACGGGAGCAGTGGTCGACCTGCTCTTCAATTCCTGGAATGCTTCCTCGCACTTCGGAGTCCAATCAAATTTGGCATTCTTCATAATCAGCTTAGTTAACGGACTGGGTAACTTAGAGAAATTCTAGACAAACGTTCGGTAATATCCAGCTATTCCCAGAAAACATCTGACTTCCTTCAGAGTTGTGGGTTGCTTCCAGTCTAGGATAGCAGAAACCTTACCAGGGTGTACAGAAATTCCTTTTTCAGTTACAATATGTCCGAGAAATCTAACTTCCTTCACCCAAAAATGACATTTAGAAAATTTGGCAAATAGAAAGTTCCTCCTCAATATTTCCAAAAATAATCTTAAGTGCTCGGCATGCTCTTGTTCAGTTTTGGAATAGATTAGAATATCATCAATAAATACAAGAACGAATTTATTTAACGCTTCTCGAAATACTCAGGTCATCAAGTCTACAAAATATGCAGGAGCATTGGTTAGTCCAAAAGGCATAACTAACCATTCGTAGAATGTATCTGGACCCCTAAAAGCAGTGAAATGAATACAATCTTTCGAAATTCGCAATTGATGGAATCCTTGGGTTAGATCCATCTTAGAAAAGAATCGAGCACCATGCAATTGATTGAACAGGTCATTGATTCTGGGCAAAGGAAATTTATTTTTAAGAGTTAACTTATTGAGATCGCGGTAGTCTACGCACAATCTCAAGGATCCATCGGACTTGGCTACGAATACCACAACTGAACCCCAACTGGATCAACTGGGACGTATTAATCCTTTCTCCAGCAAATCTCGGGTTTACTTGACTAGTTCTATTCTTTCCCTTGGTGCCATCCTGCGACTAGCATGCACAACAGGACAAGCATTGGGAACCAAGTTAATTCTGAATTCAATTTCCCTTTACGGAGGTAAAGATTTAACCTCTTCGAATAAGTCCAGAAATTCCTGAACAATAGCCATGGATTCCAAACTTAGGTCGGGATACCATAAAGTATACATTAGTTTATCCTTTTACGGACTCGGATCTTCACAAGAAATCACAATGAAATTCCCAAGTTTTGTTTTGACCGAAATCATTCGATTGTTACAATCTAATTTAGCTTCGTATTTCATTAACCAATTCATTCCAAGTAAGATTTCAAATTCATTAAAGTCGAGAACGAAAAGGTTGATAGAAAATTGATGACGAGAATACGAGATAGGAACTTTCCTACAACATAGATAATGGTTCGCAAGGCCACCAATCGGATTCTTCACACAAATGGGTTCGTCTACAAATTCGGGTTCAAGTTTTAACTCGTTTACGGTTTGTTGTGAAATGAAGCTATGTGTGGCTCCTATGTCGAACAGAACCCTAACAACTTTATCATAAATAAGAAGGTTACCTTCTAAAACTCCTTTTCCTTTGTCTGCTCCTGAGGTTGAAGATTTATCCTTGATCGCATACATGTTTGCTACTTGAGCCTGCTTCATTGTAGGGCAATCTTTAACCATATGTCCTGGCTTATGACGGTAATAGCATTCCCTGGATCCCTGACTTGTCTTTATAGATTGATCCTTCTTTCCTTGCTTCTTTAGCTTCTTGCAACTATTAAAATAATGACTTGAAACAAGTAACATCCTTCGCCTTATTTTCTTGATTATTCTTCTTTTCTTCGCCTTGCCACGGTTTCTTTCCTCCAAACCTCCTTTTCTTCCAATTCGAATTACTTGCACTCACTTTCTCCTCTAGAACTTCCTGTTTATCCAAGGTAGCATATCTATAACCCATATCTATCAAATTAGAAAAAGCTTCCTTCACATGGGATGTCATTCTTTCATGGAACTTTTTGTTCATCCCTCGAATAAATCTTTCATTCTTCTTGAGAGGGGTATTCACCAATTCTAGGCCAAATCGAGATAACTCTTTAAGCTTGTTCAAGTATTCTTCAAAAGACAAACTTCCTTGCTTCAAGTCTGTAAACTCTTGCTACATTCTGGAGATACCAGCAGACGGCATATAACGCTGCTCAAACACTTCCTCGAATCGATCCCAAGTAAATTCATCCTCCGACTCAGCCAATGTAATAGTCTCCCACCATGCTAAAGCCTCTATTTGGAGCTGCCAAGAAGTTATCAGCCTCATCTGATCATCTTCCAACTTCAATCCTTTGAAAATCCTTTCGCAAGATCGAATCCATGCTTGTGCTTCGATAATAGTTTCCTTGCCTATGAATGGCTTTCCCCCAAGTCTTGAGAAACTTCGATATAAATCAGCCAGATTCGGCTGAAGTTGGATAGGAATAGCTGCTTCCGTTGTTGCAGGGTCTCGACCAGTTGTAGTGGTACTTCCCCGTCCCTACCTCATCCTCTTCTTGCGCTCATTCTCACTATCTATAAATAGTAAGAAAACTTGATTTAGGCATACGAATGAGATATCTTAGGGATAAACTCATTCTAGGGTATTTCTAACCCTATTTCTAATGAGCCACCTAATGTGTTATGCTCCAAAGCTAAAGTTCTTACTCAACCTTAAGCTTTGATGCCACTTGTCATGACCTGAAATTCAGCATCTGAAAATCGACATCCGATACCTCACTTGTATTCGAATGCCGGAGATTCAAACGTCGGACTCCAGTTCGCTAGAGCTTATAACAACATTAGATGAATATAACACAGCGGAAACAAAAGATGATTTCATTGATCACAACAACATGGATACAAAATTTGATTACAACAAATAACCACCAACATCAGAGCACTGAATATAAGATACAACAACAGAACAATAACAGTGGTATAATAACAGGCTACAATAACTTCAATAGAGCCTTCCAAAAGAAAGAGAGAGTGAGAATCCCCATAAGCACCTTCAATCCAAACTTCAAAGCTCCAAAAGACTTGCAACCCAAAAGCTTCCAAAATCCAACAGCTTCCAACCAAAACTCCAAAAGATTTCTAGATCCAAATGCGAACTAGCTCCAGAACACGGATAACTTGACTCTAGGCTGCCCGTGTGGAAAGTTTTGGGCATCCGGAGTTTAGGAAGGGAACAATAAACTCCAGGTCAGTCATGAGACCGGTATGAGTAAATAAAAATAGTTGTTTGAACATAAATAATTTAAAAAATGAAATCCGTTATGCTTTTTGGAAACTGAAACTACCATAAGGCCTCCCGCCACACACACAATGTAATCGCACACTTGGGGAAGATTTCTCATTATGATAGTCAAACATGCTTGATACGAGAAAGACTTTTTGATATTATTATTAGTACATTGTGTAGAAAACATTTCGAACGTATAATATAAATCTTAGCCAGCATACGTACCATTGTATTATGCCTACTATAGCTACCATATTAGATGGCAGGTTCTATAACTAAAACCGTATAGGGCTCGTATTGGGTGATTGGATTTCCAACAAATGGCCAAGGATAAAGAACATCCTTTATCTGAAAGGGTACGACTCTAGAGGGATGCCCCGAGAACCTAATCGGCTCTCTGCCAACACAAGGCCGGGTTACCTCTGTAACTAGGTAACTAACTGTCCCGAGTATGCCATCCCTCGGTCTTAACCGACCTTTATCGAGGGCTCTCAACACCAACAACCACATAAGCAAATTATCTGGGCTCCATACAAGAATACCACTTTTTATCCAGAAGGAAATGCACATACCCTAAGGGGCACGACCTCGATAACCTTGCTGCATCTTTTCCTGTTTCGACCATTTTCGAGGTGTGAGGTTCGATGAAGTCTCGTCCCACAAGGCTACGCTTTTAACAAAAGCCATGCTTCGATCAACTAATGATCAGCACTTAGCACGCCACACTACCAAGTTGGTAATATATCACTAGTAACCATCAACTACATAACCTCTGAGCTCATACGTCTTAGAGAAGGGTGTTAAGCTAAGAGAATAAATTCTCCGCCACCAAACTGAAATGTATTTGATCGAAACCAGCTTTATATCTCAAAATGTAATGTCAGATATACATCCATACTAGTCCACCCTTGGTCTGAATGGAACTGAAGGAACTTCCTCTAATAAAGGAAGAAGCCCTTGCAAATCCGGGTATCCACGATCCCGACCGGACTCCCCATCACATATGGAGATCTATATACCGGAGCAACTCAGTGTAGAGATAATCGACATGTAATCCTTTTGCTTTCGAAAACACCCGGTCTTCAACCACCGTCTTCAAATGCACTCCCATTTCGTCGTATCATTATTCGGAATGGGTTTTATGACTTAATGTCCTCTCCCGGCTTAACCGAATAAGAAGTTCTTATTTTAAAACACGTAGATATGTAAGTTAAAAATTTTTATCATTAAGATTCGATGTGGTTTTCGAATAACCATCTGGAATCCGAACCCTGGTTGCATCGAATTTGAAATGCCAATAGTTTTACTTCAATTCAGATGTTCATAATCACACAGCAACATATCATGATGTCACAGCTTAGAATAAAGCAATTCATATCACAAAGTATCACAATCACATATCAGAGATATCAGACAATCTAAGGTATTCAATAATAATCCAATCATCTATAAGCAAGATGAATTAGTCGTTCAATACCCAATTAATTCAATTTAATTACCAAATGAATTAAATTAATTACTTTAGTTACTTTTAAATCTTGCTTAATTATCATTAAGTAATTACAATTATTTTAATTAATTATAATTAATTAATCACATAATTACTTTCATTAATTATCCTTAATTAATGATTTAATTATCCTTAATTATAAACTAATTAATTCTTAATTATTTATTAATTTATCTTTAATCATTATTTGATTAATTATCAATTAATAAATTAATTAATTATTGTTTAATAACTATTATTAAGTAATTATCCTTTATGTAATTATCTATTAATTCCTGTCATTAATTAAATGATAAATAAATTATTTTAATTAATCTCTTAATTATCATTAAAATCTTTAATTAACAAACCTTATCATCAATTAACATTAACCAATTAACTCAAGATATTTAGGTTAATTAATAATTGAAAACATTTCCTCTTAATTAACTCTTTAATTACATTATTTATTAAAAATAATTAAGAATTAATTTATAAATAATGATCACACGATTAAATAAATTAAACTTGACTATTTTAAAATAACTTACTTAAAACCTTTACTAATCCCATTTTTAAATAAAATAATTATTTAAAAAGAATGAGTTAAAAAATGTTTAAATTTGAATTTGTTTTAAAGTTTGAAAACTTTTTTATACCGACCCGAGACAATCCCAAGTTCACCCCCGAGCCCAGACTAAATTTCTTCGAGTCCAACCCAAGCCATCCCATATTTTTCTTTGTTTTTGTTTTAAGGTTCTAAAACCTGATATGTACTCGCAAATACCCGATCAAAGACATGAGTCACAATCTGATTTTCCCAAGATCGATTTCGAGGCAACAACCTTTCTTCCTCAAATACAGGCTACTGACACGAAATTGATACCGTGCACATGCACAGGTGCTCTGACAAACTTCGATCAACCTCTCCGTCACCAATGAGTCGTTGACGATCTACTCAAGCCCTCAGACCACCTAGATTGACGAACTCCCATGCGAATCAAAATAGAGCAACCTGGAGCACTACTGGAACAAAACAAGACTGCCCAAGATCATCTTGTATTGCCACGTCCGGCCATTAGAGGTCACGCGACTACGTCCAGAGCTCCGCCTGACTCTTACGCTTCGATTCCCACCTGTGCGATTGCCTCCGGTCCATTGACGATGATGTAGCAACTCGATTTCCAACCACAACCTAAACTTGGGTTAAAATCGTAGATCATCAACATTCATAATCCACGATGATCAGGAATTTTCCAGTTCATTTTTCCCGAGTTCGACCATCACCTAGCTACCTCTGGTAGCAATCCCGATCCTACATTTTACTCCGATTGTCGGGAATCACCAGAAAACCAGAAAATGATCAACTCGAGACATCTCCATGTTTACAAACTTAAAAATCATGATTCCACTTTCAAAAATCATTGTTTTCGAAAATGATTTACATGATATAATTAAAACCAGAAATCATGATGCTTGAATTTTCAACATATATTAAGTTTTCTTGTATTTTCCAATTTTCAAAAAGTTCTTTAACTTGTTTTACTTAAAAATATTTTGAGAACCTAGATCTTGATCAAACAAACATATTTTGTTCGAATCTTAAAGCTTAAAGTGGATTAGAGAGAGAGAATTTTGATTTTGAAACAAATTTGAAACCTGTAAACCTGGAACAATGGCATTTTTGCCTGTAACTGACATGCACACACAAATATTTGCATATTATATACATGCAAGCATTTCTTACAACCTTATATTTATCATGTATCACATGCATCAAGATTTCAACCCAGATTCAAGCTTTTAAAATAGTGTTTACTCACTTTTTATTTTGAAACAGTGAAGCTGGAACTGTTTGAATTAGAAAAAAAACTAGAAACTTGTTTTCTGCATTTGATCTTTTGAAACTGTTTTGACTTTGTACAGATGGTTGTTTGATCTTTAAAGCTTTGATCTTGTTGAGGTGAATCTATACTTGATGTTGAATTTTGCTTCAGGTTTTTGAAATGAATTCAAGTTTGTTTTTCTGGTTTTGTCTTTGATTTGCTTATATTTTTGTTTGATAAAAGTTTGAAAATGAAGTTAGAAGAAAAATAAAATAGAAGAAGAATATATATATATATATATATATATATAGCCTGATTTTTATTATTTCTAAAAATAAAAGAAAAATAGAAAATTTTGACACTTGTTAATATCCATGCTAAATTGATTACACTTTTTAATTTATTTGTTGAAAATTTAACACGTGCCTTTTTGCATGAGAATATGTTTTTATATAATTTTAAATAATATTTTTTCTATTTTTTTCTTTTATAAATACATTTCCTTTGTTATATTTACATATAATTTAAAAGAAAATGATTTAAAACTAATTTATACATTAATAAAAATCACATAAATATTATTTTTAAATCCAAATATTTTTAAGATATTTATATTTGAATTTCAAATTCAAATTCAAATTACAATTACAATTACAATCTATTCATATAAATCTATATATATATATATATATATATATAAACACTTATCTTGTTTATTTTGAAAATTTTAAAACTAATTTCAAAATTAATTCCAAAAATTTATGTTAATTACCAAATAAAATTTGATTCAAAAACGAGATCGTTACAGAAGGATTACATTTCTTACAGAAAATATAAGGTATATTATTTTTTTCTTAGTATAGAAGAAGAGTTGGTTTGATTTTTAAACATAAAAACATTAACATCATTCAATTAATGTAATTGATTGCTCAATTTAAAGGTAAAGAATTAGGTTACTAATTAATAAACAACATATATACACGTTTGTGGACATATGTTATTTATCTAATTACAACAGATGTGAATATGAAAAAAATGTAGACATAACATTTCACATGTTATTTAATGAATTTAGATTTGAATATATAGAATATTGAAATAACAATTCACATACTATTCATCCAATTAATTCAAATGTGGATATGTTCAATACTGGCATAAGAATTTCTAGTAATGTATTAATTTATTTTAGACATAAACATGGAGAAATATTGCATGTTAATTTACTTATTTCAGATGTAAATGTGGAAAGGTATTGATATATTGTTTATTTATTTATTTTAGACGTAAATATGTAAATTAAATGGAATGTCGAAAACTGAAATGAAACATGCGAAAAAAGAGAGACGCACGGAAATTTAAAATAAAATAAAATGTCACAAATTAGAAATTAATTAAGGAAAAGAAAACATTATTTGTAGTTTGTATATTATTGAGGGTGTAATTAATTAAATTAAATATAAGATAAGGCACTGACAAGGCGCATTGTAAGATTTGACACAGCAATAAGTCAATAGAAGTTTCTGGAGATTTTAATCTGTGGTCTAAATCACACCTAAAACACTACCAATAGGACCTAAACTAATCTAGGTTTTCACTCTAAAATCAAAACCTAGCCTCTATTTCTCTCTCTCAAATATTTACCTACATTCTTCATTTATAAAATAAAATTATATTATATATATATATATATATACATTCAAAAAAAGATAGAGATTGTACAAATTAGAGGAGATTTCTAGAGAATTTTGGTTGCTGTAAAAAAAGGGATTCTAGCTTTTGTCTCAGGTGAGTGATTGTAATTATTTTAGATTTCTTTAAGTAATTTAAAAATAATAGGGTTTCCAATAGATGCAGTTTTACTACGATTTTTGGAATAACATTTTTAGTAGTTTATTTATAGTTTTTAGATTTACTTTCAGTCCATTTCTTTTAGCTATTCTATTCAGTTAATTTTGTTTATTTTTGTTAATCATAGCTTTTTCATTTATTTATAGTATTTTCGTTTATTTACTGTTGGTTGATGCGTTATATACATCGTTTTCCCACGCTTTGGATTTTCTTCTATTCTCGATTTTCTTTTATTTCTCCCTCTTCATCGCATATGGAATAGAATAGATTAAATGCGAATATGGATTAACATTATAAAAATACTAAAATAATGGAAGATAATATGTAAATTGTAAAAACTGTAATAAAAATGGAGGTAAGACTAAAATTGATCCCAATTATGATATTGATATTAGAGTTGGATTAATTAAAAATAATTGGCCTAGTTATACTAAAAAGAGTATATGACGAAAGGAGCTTATTTTTACACTTAGACCTTTGGTTAAGTAATAAGCACGATTATATCGTAGGTTATAATAAGAAATAGAATAGAGTGAGGCTTATTTTAAGACTTAGGATAATCTAATAAGCATATATAGTAAGAAAAAAAGTAAAGGCTTATTTAGATAATTTATCTAAGTTAATAAGCAAAGAATTAAAGTAGGACATGTACCAAATTACATTCCCCTTTTTGTATGGACACTGTGTTTCACATAACCCTGAAGTGAAACAAGGTGTGTCACATATCCCTGAAGTGAGACGAGGTGTCTCACATAATCCTGAAGTGAGACAAGGGGCACACTTATGTTAATAACGGTAGAAATGGTCAATAAGTAGTAGTCCAAGTCATAGGGATTTAGGCAAGGGGCGCAACTAGATATTGTTTGGATGACGGGCCAATAATAACAGCTTTCCCCTATTATTTCTATGGACACGGTGTTTCATATAACCCTGAAGTGAAACGAGGTGTCTCTCATAACCCTAAAGTGAAACAAGGTGTTTCACATAACCCTGAAGTGAAACGAGGTGTCTCACATAACCTTTAAGTGAGATGTGGTGTCTCACATAATCCTGAAATGAGATGACGAGCATGTTTTTACTGGAGCTTGAGGCAATAAGAAGACCCAACAGGTGGAACAACAGGTAACATGTGCATGGTGGTGGTTACGCGTGCGACTTCCATTCGGGTGCTCAGTAATCGTTATGAGTTCTAAGCGCTTAGTGTGTGCCTTTCGTAGGCACCAATGTCTGCTGCATAGGGAGCTTTAGCCTTCGGCCCATAGTAGATTCTATGGAATAGCAGGCCGATCAAAGTGTAGTATTAAGAATTCAACGTAGTCTAAGAAGCTATCAATAACAAGTGCAAACAATCAAAGTTAATCAATTATGTCAATTTAGTTAATTCGTATTTATTTCCAGTTTATTCCTCATCTCTATTTACTTTCTTTCCTTTTATATACTAGAACTATTGTAAAGTCTATTACCTATACTTTGCTTATAGTTCTAGTAACTACTATCATTTACCAGACTTTTAGTCTGACCCACTCCTCCATTTTTCCCTTTGCCCCCCATAGGCTAGCAAGGGAAAGGAGATAGATTGCAGACACTTGGAGATTTCTTTTGCAGAGATTTCTTATGTATTTCTCTTCTTTATTTTCAGCTTTTAGCTTATTCCATGTACTGGCACTTTGTGAGGGATAGTTTGTACTCTGATATTTATGAGACTGAGGTTTTGATTTCATGAGGCATATATTGGTATTTTGAGACATATGATGTATTTGGTTTTATAGTTGTATATTTTGAAGTTTGAGTTTCAGCAAATTATTATTTTAATTGTTTCTGCTATTTTTATCTATTTTGTCTTGTGAATCTTAGTCTTTGCTAGTTTTAGTTATACCTACAACGCACCCCATCTTTTAGTGTGTCCTTTTAGGTATGCTAAGGGGTATGGGGTTTTACATGTTTCCAACGAAGAAGAAGAGGAAATGCACACATACAATGAAGGAGGTGGCGGCTAGGGTTTAGAATAAGAAGAAGTAAGAGTTAAAGTCTTATTTATATTTGATGTCTAGGTATACAAAAAATTATACATTTGTTCATACGTTACTTATCTTTACGTGTATGCAATGTTTTCTTTCCTTTTTCTTTAAAAAGTAACATTTATATTCTTCCCATTAATGTCATTAATGATGACTCGAGTAAATATCATTTATTATAATTTCAAATCTGTTAATATCATTCATTGATATCCTACACATTTATTATTATTAGCCATTGTAGGAAATCATGTATTTATATTCAAACGTATATGTGTGTGTGTGTGTTTATTTACATTAACTAGAAACTTGACTCTTTACCAATTAGTTACGCAAAAAATTTGTAATAGATTGATATTAATATTTCCAAGTTCAAATTGGATTTACCCATTTATTCTTTACGAATAAAGGGATAGCGTACCTTACCTTTAAAATAACGCTTTACGTCCATGCATACATTATTATCTTCACTCTTCAAAACATATAACATTAAATCCGTTTGATAATTTTAGTTAACCAAAATTTTTATTTTTAACTAGAGATTTACATTTAAACTAATTCCTTTTTAACAATTTTTTTTTTCTTTGAAACCCAAAAATCAATTTTATATAATCTTTCAAACATTTCAAACTCCCATTTTTTCCTGTTTTAAACCAGAGCATGCATGTGGATATACATTTACTAAATAAAAACAAGATTAATTTATACTTTACTAAACTAAATTTATTTACAGTAAAATTTCTTCCTTCTAATCTAAACATATATATATATATATATATATATATATCTTTAAAATTTAGTAAAAATAGAAATCTATTTTCTTTTCCTGTACATAACAATAGTAACTTTATTTTACTGCAAATATACGCATATATATAAATCTATAAGTTGAAGGAAATAAATTGTTTTATAAAATTTACTATTACTATTTTATTTCTTCAATATATATATATATATATATATATATATATATATTAATTTAAATTAAGCTAAGAGCGGCACTGTTATAGCAAATAATTTCTAAATATAGGTACATATATATATATATATATATATATAATTTAATAAAATAAATTAAGATAAACAAATAATATAATAAAAATACCTTACTGTACGAAAACGAACCCAGATACTCACGGCCTTGGCGTTCGTCAACAGCCAGAGACGAAATCGTGACCCATCAGAGGACTCGGCCCCATCTTCGTGCCCATACACTCTCGCTCTCCTCGCATGCGCTAGCACGCGGCTTCACCTTCATACAAAACTGCTGCTCTCGATTGATGATGTCATCACATCCATGCCATTGCGCCACGACAATCGGAGCTCCACTTCGAACGTATTGACAACGAATGGCCCTACGAAGCCTTCTCATGAAGTTAATCGATCGAGGCTTCGACCATCATTTTCTTTTTTCTTTTTTTATTTTACCAGTTCGATTTTGATTAGCTTCGAGCTGCTAGAATTTTGATTTGGGAAAAGAAGAGAGAGCAGCCATTATTTTCTTCTTGAAGCTTGTTGATTCGATTTTTCGAAAGAGAAAGGAGAAATGAACGAATTCGTTTGGGGATTATTAAATTCACAGCTCGGCATTCTTTCTTTTTATTTTAATTTTAAAAGCAACGCATGTCGATGAAGATGACAAGGGTTTAAACTATTGGAAGCACGTGTAAAATTTTCCTTATGAAAAAATTTCTATTAAATACATATATATTATATTAATTTGTAAATTTAAATTCGAATCGTTTAGAAAACGAAGCCTAAAATCTCGATCTCCTATCGAGGCGTGCCGTCAGGCGTTTATAATGCTAAACCCTTATTTCGAACGCAATGGAAAAGGTTTCGAGGCCTAATTCGATCGTATGGAGAAGATAGCTTTTTTTGGACTCGGCAATTATATTAAATTTCGATATAAATTTCAGCGCGTTTGCTTACCGTACGGTCAAACGATCACTCCAAACACAATGAAAATTGAAATTCGATAATAATGCAATATTATGGATCCAACAGAAATAGTTTCGTCGAATTCCGAGACTGTGCCTCAGAAGGCTATTTTTAAATATCGATTTAAATGATAAATTTCAAAACTGAACAAAACAGTTTTAAATTCAACTTTTGAAAGTTCTATTATCTTCAATATCATCAATGTAAATTTTACAAGCCTTTGAAATATTTTTAACAAGCATAAAACTGAAGATTAGATATTTTACCCAATTTTCAATAATTTAATTACCAAATAAACAGTGATATTTGAAATTCATGTTAAATTATCATTCAACTATTTAAAATCAATTAAATATTTTAATTTCAAATATTCAGAAATTCCGGGTCGTCACATTCTTCCGCCTTAAAAGAATTTCGTCTCGAAATTATTGTTAGGAAGAATGGTCCACAACTCTTTTATCATTATTCCCAAAACCAAATAGTTTCAACTTTCTAAAAAAAATTATTAAAGATACTATCATTCTTACTAACTTTCCAAACTTAACCATAAGTTTCAAATAATATTGTTTTCTTAACAATTCAAATTTAAATTTAAATTCAAATTTTAAATTATCAAAATTTTCTCAAAATTTTTCTAACCCCCTAAATTATCAGAAAAATTCGCTAGCATATCCTTTGCGCGGCTAACTCGGTACGACTACAAAATGCCACTACGACCCCCCGATTTCAAAAGGAAACAAAAAGCCAAGTGGCTAGACCAGAAAATCATCTAATTTCATACAGAAATTCAAATACATACCTTTGTCGAGCAAATTTCATTTATCCTCTGTAATCACAAATCCCAATTTCCATTTACTTTTAAATCACCTGTATATCCTACTAGTAATAACGTCCAATTACAACCTTCAAAATCATTTTGAACATTCCTTTACAAAAGTTTCAATATCTATTTCATTAAAGTCTGTTCGATGTACTTATATCATCCGTATAAATATCAAATTCGATCGCTTACTCAATCACACAATTTCACTTCTGAACTAGTATCGTCCACCGGACTTCCTAGTGAGGACTCAGATTTGGTTTCTTTATCAGAAACCGTCATTCTTCTTGCGTGGTCGTAAACTATGACAGAGAATTTCCAGAATCAATCAAAAATCCATATCCAAGGGTTTCCATCGAAAATCGAGTGAAAAATCCCAACTCGGATGAATATAATTATCTCAAAATTCTGTACTCGAATTCTGGATCAAATCGTTATGCGAATAAAATAATATACGTGCATCCTACATATTTATTCCAATTGATTATTAGCTATATCAATTCCCTTTTTCTTTTGTTCACATTTATTTTGATTTCCATTACCTATTCACAATTATCCCATTTCCCAACTTCTAGTTTAATCTTCACTCAATCATTAACTTAGAATATTTCCTCAATTCCAAATTTACTTAAGAATTTCACCATTTCTCCTTAAGTTAAATATAAATATTCTATGTACTTCTTATATTTATTTTCAATTCACCACTTAGGTTTATATCTACTTATATTTAAACTAGATCCCCAATTCCATATAATTCATTTTGCTTTAATCTACTTATTAATTTCAAATCTCAACACTTTTATTTCCAACTTTTATCAATTTTCATTTCCAATTCTACTTGAATTTAATTTATCTTCAAACTTTGAATATTGAATTTTATTTATCTTATCTCAAACCATCTTTAATTAGTTCCACTATTAATTTATTTATATCTCAAATAAAAGTTCATTTCCAAACTTTTACTTCTTTTAGTTCATCGATCAAATTAACAATTTCACTTTATTAAACACCATTTTAAATTGATTCCAATATTACATAACCATTTTTAAATCAGATTCAAGAGTATTAAATAATCACTTAAGTATTTCAAAATCATTTTTGAAATCAATTATATCAAAATCCTTCGGTAAATTCACTTATCTCTTTGAATTTCAAAACCAAACCTAGTTTTGCAAACAACTCCCATTTAAAACAATTTGGCAGCAATTCCTCTCTTAGAAACTCGAAAATGAACACCGATGATGTCGCGATCATCATCGGAATTATTTTCCAATGATCGAAAGAGTTTAGTGCTTTTACTCCTTTAAAACATTTCCAAATATTTTTAAATCCAAATTCTACCAGATTTTAAATCCCATTCAAAAATAATTCTGAAAAATTAATACTGTTATTTCTTCAAAACCTTTGAAAACCATTTTCAAATTCAAATGAATTTAAATTTCCCAAATTTCCAAACTTCAAATCCTTTCAAAAACATTTTCAAATATTTCTCTTGAATTCTATCTCAAATTGTAAATCACATTTATAATTTATATTTACAAATACCATTTGTATATGAATTTATTTCTTAGCTTTTAGTTATGATTTCAATTTCTATTTCAAATTTCTTCATAATAATGATAATAATTTAATATTATCATTTCCTAACAACCAAGCAACCATATGTACCTATAACAATTTACGGAACATTATTTCTTTTATATACAAAAATAATTTGGGTAAAATTATTTCATTTACCCTATTTTAAAACAATACTATGTCGGTTTACCTTGTTTAAGAGTTTAGAAACTCCAATCGATACAGTTGGCCAGACTGCACCGACCAAAATCTATAAACACTCAACCGATAAGTCAACACAACACAATTTTTTTATATTCACTGACAAATACGCGCTCATATCTATTAATACACTCAAACTCATTATAAAGTACTACTGACTCTATTTCTAATGAGCAATCCCCACCAGAGCCAAGTTCATCGACAACCTAAGCTCTAATACCACTCTATAACGACCCGATTTTTCAACGCCTGAAAATCGACATCAATACGTCCACTGTATCAAATGCCGAACAATCGAATGCCAGAAAACCGAACCGTTAGGTTTAAAGAAGAAGAAGGCAGAAGAAGAAACAGAAACAATATCAAAATCTCACAATCACAACGGAACAATATATAATAGATAAATGACTTAGCTTTAAAACAAAAGAACTATATATGTTGTACACTAGATCATCAGAGCCAATATACAACACAACAGCGGAATAATAACATTTTATACAAGTGATACGTCTCGTCATCCAGCTTGTTTTTTGATCTCCACAGTATACTTTCCTGATTTAGCTACTAAACAATGATAACATGACTCTAGACTGCCCGTGTGGAAAATTAGGGGAAACTAGAGTTTAGAAAAGGAAACGATAAACTCCGATTCAGTCATGAGACTGGTATGAGATCTTAAAATAGTTATTTGCACAAAAGAAAAGGAAAATAAATCCGTTCATGCTTTTGGAAAATGAAACTACCATAAGGCCTCCCACCACACACACAAAGAAATCACACACTTAGGCAAGATTTTTCTTATAGCAGTCAAACATGCTTGATACATGAAAATCCTTTTAATATTATTATTAGTGCATAGTGTGGAAAATATTTCGAAAGTAATATAAATCTTAGCCAGCATACGTACGATTATAGTATGCCTACTATAGCTACCATGTTAAATGGCAGGTTCTACAACTAAAACCGTACAGGGCGCGTATTGATTGTTTGATTTCCAACAAATGGTCAAGCCTAAGGAACTTCCTTTTCGAAAGGGTACGCCTCTGGAGGGATGCCCCAAGAACCTAACCGGATCTCTGCCAACACAAGGCCGGGTTACCTCTATAACAAGTTAACTAACTGTCACGAGTATGTCATCCTCCGGTCGTAACCGACTTTTACCGAGGCGCCACAACAACCAACAAACACATAAGTAAAATAATCTGGGCTCCAAACCAGAATACCACTTTTTATCCACATAATTTAAATATCTAGGCTCCATACCAGATACTACTTTTTATCCAGAAGGAAGTGCACATATCCTGAGGGGAGCGACCCCCATAACCTTGCTGCATCCTTTCCTGTTTCAACCATTTGCGGGATGTGAGGTTCGACGAAGTCTCGTCCCACAAAGCTACGATTTTCATAAAAACCATGCTTCGATCATATAATGATCAACATTTGGCATGCCACATTACCAAATTGGGAGTATATCACTAATAACAATCAACAACATAACCTCTGAGCTCGTACGTCTTAGAGAAGGGTGTTAAGCTAAGAGAATAAATTCGCCGCCACCAAACAGAAATGAATTTGATAGAAACCTGCTTTATATCTCAAAGTATAATGTTAGACATATATCCATACAAGTCCATCTTGGGTCTGAATGGAAGCGAAGGAACTTCGTCCAATTATGGAAAGAAGTCCTTGCAAATCCGGATATCCCCTAATCACGTCCGGACTCCCTATCACATAGGGTAATCTCTGTACCGAAGCAACTCAGTGCAGAGACGATCGACATGTAATCCTTTCGTTTTCGAAAATACCCAATCTTCAACCACCATCTTCAAATGCAAATCCCATTCCATCGTATCATTAATCGGAATGGGTTTTATGACTCAATGTCCTCTCCCAGCTAATCCTAATAATGAGAGCTTATTTTAAAAACAAGTGGATACATTCTGATCTAAATCAAGTCACAACAAATTTCCATTTTTTTATCCTTTAAACAAAAGATCCATCATTAAGATTCGATGTGGTTTTCGGATAACCATTTGGAATCCAACCCCCGGTCTCATCGAAATTCAAGTACCGTCTTAAAGGCTAATATTGATAGTCCGTTATTTAACTATCAATAATACCCATAATCAACCTTCAGATTTAAATAATTTCCCAAATTATTTATTTTAAAATATCTTTGCAAGATATATTTTCACACTTCAACCCTTTAAAAACAATTTTCAAATCACTTTCCTCACGCGGAAATTTTTTCAAATATTGTTTATTTCCACTGAAAAATTGCCAAGTCCGAATACTTTAAAATAATTTAAATCACTTATCCAAAAATATATACTTGGAAATACTTAAAATAAAAACTACTTTAAACACTTTATTTAAAATATTAGTTAAGAAATTTTATACTAATATCTCACGTAAAACTTAAGCCCCAAACTAATTTAAAAAAAAAAATTACTGGGTGGAGTATAATTATTTAAATAACCATCTTCTAAATCAAAGACTAGGTAAATCTTTAAAATAATCACTTCAATAATTAACTAAATAAATATTTTCTTTAAAAAATTTTTAAGAAAATAACTTCTCCAAAAACATTATCTTTAAAACCAACTTTAGAACTTTTAATTTATATTTAAAAGCTACTTTGAAAACATACTCGGATTTCTAGAGAAAATGCACTTCCCATTCCAAAATAGTTCATTCAAATCAATTAATAAATTCTTCTTGATTTATCCCAAATTTACATCCCAAATTCATAAATTTTCTTACCACACTTTAAAAAAATAAACCACTATTTATTTTTAAAACAAATTCCCATTCCTTAACAAATCCCCATCATGAATTTATATTTTCAAATATCCATTGAAATCTTATTCCACTTTATAAATCCAGTTTATAAATTCCATAGCCTCATTCTTCTTTCAGAAAACAGTTTTAAACATTAAATCAATTTCCAATTTGATTTCCAAAATTTACTTTCAAACACTAAATAAATTTCCAAATTTATTTCCAAAATTTATTTTCAAACCCCAAATCAATTTCCAATTTGATTTCCAAAATTTACTTCATTTAAAAATTGCCCCTTTACTTATCCAAATTTATTTCAAAACCCATTAATCCATTATTCACATCTATATTTATGATTTAAATTCCATTTAAATAAGAAAAACCAATTTCATACTTGATTTCAAAATTCTCCCTTTATTTCCCCAAACCATTTAAAATCCGTTTCCAAATTCTTTCTTTTAATTTATCCAATTTTCTAAAATTATTTTACTTAAAATTCTCTATTTTAATTTCCTTCCAAAAATCTAATTTTTTATATTTCTGGTATTTTAAAAATACCAAAATATATTCGGCCAAACCATAGCCTTCAGTAATTTCAATTACCAATATAATCAATCACAAATTTTCAGTAAATCATATCACAACATATGAAATAACTTCAAACAATTTGAGGAATTCAGTTGGTTCCCTTCAACTTGTTTCCCTACATCCACAGATGTTAGCACAACAATTAAATACCAATCCCACCTATATAAAGGGTCATTTGCCATTATGTGGGGCGTAATAAGGTCTCATCTGCTACATAATGCGGGAAATCAATCACCCCAATATATATATATATATACATACATACATATATATATGTATGTATACACACACACTATCATATATACTATCACATCCAAACAATCAATCAATAATTTAAATTCTAACTATTCCTATTGAGTGAGAAGATCTCACCTTTACTTTTGTTTTGCAATCCATTTCCTATCCAGCTTGTTTTCATGATTTTTGACCTTGTATAAACAATCGTATGATTTTTATTAATATTTGAACAAATCGAACAATTAAATTTCCATTTGATAATTTTAGTTAACCAAAAATTTTATTTTTACCCAGCGATTTACATTTAAACTAATTCCTTTTTAGCAAAATATTTTCTTTCCTCTTACTTCGAAACCCTCACTTACAAAAAAAAATAATTTTTATAGATTCAAATGTCAATTGTATATAATCTTTCAAACATATCGGACTCCCATTTTTTTTCCTGTTTTAAACTAGAGCATGCATGTGGATATACATTTACCGAATAAAAACAAGATTATTTTATACTTTACTAAAATATATTTCTTTACTGTAAAATTTCTTCCTTCTAATCTAAATATACATATATATATATATCATTAAAATTTACTAAAAATAGAAATTTGTTTTCTTTTCTTATACATAACAGCAGTAACTTTATTTTACTACAAATATATGCATATATATAAATCTATAAGTTGAAGAAATAAATTGTTTTATAAAATTTACTATTATTATTTTTTCTTTAGTCTATATATATATATATATATATATAAATTTAAATTAAGCTAAGAGCAGCACTATTATTGCAAATAATTTCTAGTTATAGGTACATATATATAATTTAATAAAATAAATTAAGATAAACAAATAAAATGATAAAAATAGCTCACTGTACGAAAACGAACACAGATACTCACGGCCTTGGCGTTCGTGAACAACCAGAGACGAAATCGCGACCCATCAGAGGACTGTTCCCATCTTCGTGCCCAAATACTCTCGCTCTCCTTGCGTGCGTGAGAGCGCGGCTTCACCTTTCTATGAAAACTGCCGCCCTCGATCGATGATGCCATCGCATCTATGCAATTGCGCCACGACACTTGGAGCTCCACTTCGAACGTACTGATGACTGGCCATGTGAAGCCTTCTCGCAATGTTAATCGATCGAGGCTTCGGCCATCATGTTTTTTAATTTCACCGATTCGATTTCGATTAGCTTCGAGTTGCAAGAATTTTGATTTGAGAAAAGAAGAGAGAGCGACCATTATTTTCTTTTTGAAGCTTGTTGATTCGATTTTTTGAATGAGAAAGGGGAAATGAACAAATTTGTTTGGGGATTATTAAATTCAAAGCTCGGCATTCTTTTTTATTATTTTTATTTTTATTTTTAAAAGCAACGCATGTCGATGAAGATGACAAGTGCTTAAACTAGGGGAAGCATGTGTAAAATTTGTCTTGTGAAAAAAATTTGTATTAAATACATATATATTATTTTAATTTTTAAATTTAAATTCAAATCAATTTGAAAACGAAGCCTAAAATCTCGATCTCCTATCGAGGTGTGCCGCCAGGCGTTCATAATGTTGAACCCCTATTTCAAACGCAATGGGAAAAGTTTCAACGCCTAACTCGATTGTATGAAGTAGATAGCTTTTTTTGGAGCCAGCTATTATATTAATTTTTATATAAATTTCAGCAGGTTTGCTTACCGCACGGTCAAACGCTCACTCCAAACACTACGATAATTGAAATCCGATAATAATAAAATATTATGGATCCAATTGAACTAGTTTCATCAAATTCCTTGCTTCATTTATAAAAACCATTTAAATATTTTAAATAACATCTTTATAAATATATGTAAACTATTTGAAAATAATTATTTACATCATTACTTATATTTAAATAGAAGCTATTGAAAACATTAAATCCATTATTTATAAATTTATTAGTTTTATCTCGAGATACTTTCAAACATTATTAATAACTCAATAATCATTTACTTTAAATATGTTTTATTTAATTAATAACTTCTAAAATATTTACAACACTATTAATTTACTATTAAACCTTGTTGTATATAAATAAACAATGTTTTAAACATTTTAAAGTATTTAGAAATGACAAAAATAACCAAAATATCTTATATATAAACTTTATCAAAATACTTTTATAACTCGATGTCTTAATAGGTTTATCCTCGTTCTTACAGGCTCTAGCCTTGCATTGATTAGACGCAAGGCTAGAATTCTCCAAGTACTTAGTAGACCAGTTTCGACATTCAGTGAAAATATACTTAAAAATAGGTATGAGAAGTACCTCTCAAAATCCAATGTCAAATGATAATAATACGATAGCAGTGGCCGGTGCTGATCTAGTATTTACGCAATGGACACAAAACATCACAGAAGATCCGTCTACCTTTTGGATTCCCGAAAACTATCGTAGTCAGTTCGTAAACAAGGGACCATCGACCCCTGCTGTAGTGGTACGCTGCTGATTCAATGATTTACGCAATGGATGCATTTCCTTCCTGAAAGATCCATAACAACAGATCCTAGGATCAAAAGCGCCTCTATTGGGTAAACTAAAAAACCATCTACCTTGACAAAAAATCGAATAACTCATGAGTTTAAGTCCGGACAACCATATCAGTTTGAATCCATTTCTGAATTCACCCAAGTCCATTAAGGTTTATCGGTCGAATTCATTCCTAGATTCCCCAAGTCCATCTGGGCCGAAGCATATCATACTATACTTCTTCATGGAGGGTACTTCCCCATACCTCTTACTTCAAAATATAACATACCATATATAGCACCCTTTAAAAATCATAGCTTCAAATATCGCACTTATATAAATTCCATTATATATAAGATTTCATTTTCAAATAAAGTACTTTCCAAAATCAATAATTTCGAATATATCAAATCATTCTTATATAAATTCCGTTAAATATAAGATTTATCTCTTTACATCGAATACCTTCCTTAATCAACAGTTTCAAAATCACTTGTACTTATATAAAGTCCATCTTATACAAGAATCAAAAATTTCCAAAATCAATTTTACTGTATGAAAAGCCATATGGGATTGAACATCTTTTCTTTATAAAAGCTTTTGAATTTAGAATGGTTTTGTATATAAAATCATTTTGGGAAATAGCTTTGTATATAAAATGGTTGTGTAAACTAGTTTGTAAATAAAATAGTTTGTAAAATAGTTTTGTAGATAAAATAGTTTGCAAAACAGTTTTGTAAATAAAATTGTTTATAAAATAATTGTAAATCAAATTGAATAAGATAGTTTGAATAAGAAACTAAAAGAAAATATGTATAAGAAAAATAAAAGAAAATAGTTTGCATAAGAAAAATAAAAGAAAATAGTTTGTACAAGAAAAATAAAAGAAAATGGTTTTGAAAAACGGTTTTAAATTAATAGTAGTTTTGCATAAAAGAAAAATTCCAAATTAAATTACAAAGATATCAACCCAACAACCTTCAATTTCAGTGTCAAAGCATATCAATAATATTAGATAATAAGATGTACATATGTCATCATTTCGCAAAAGCACATTCGCTCGCCCGCTCGATCACACAAGTTGGCTTTTGAACTAGTATTGTCCATTCAACTTCCCTAATGCGGACATCGATATGATTTCTTGACTAGAAACCATCATTCTTCTCGCATAGCCATATGCGATGATAGAGAATTCTAGAACCAAACCAAAAATCCATATCAAATATTTTCCATCAAGAATCGAATGAAAAATCCTAACACAAAGTGGTGAAATTCACATAGAACTTGTGTACTGAATCTGGAACAAATTAATTTTGCGAATAAAATAATACACATAGAACTTATGTAATTATTCCAATTTGTTTCATCACCATTGCATTTCAATTAAATTCATTGTTAATCTCATTTATTAACATAAATATCACTTCATACTTTAATATTTGTTTCATGGAATTTCTCAATTTGTAATAAAACATTAGTACATCCATTCTCATAATATTGCTTATATTTCTCTTTAATTTAAATTACATTCATTTCACATGTAATATTTCTCATTTAATACAACATTTATTTGCAAATCATTTCATAAGGAATTTTATTATGTTCATAACCAATTTATAAAAGCTTAATTCCTTTTTATAAGACATTATTCCTATTTAAAGTTATAACAACTTTATTTATAACCATTTGTTGCAAAATCCATTTATTTCATAAAATTTACAAGTTATGGCTTTATTTATAATCATTTCACTTTTAATTCATATTGCTTATCCCAATTAGTTTCACCTTTACGTTTCAATTTATTTATGACACATTTCATAAATGTTAATTTAGTTTATAAACATATTTTTCCCAATTTAATCTCATTTACAACATTTCATTAATCACAATTTCAATTTAAACATCCTAAGACTTAATGTTCACACATGTATATTATTACATTCCATGCCAAGAATGTATACCACAATTCTATTCATTAACTAGACATAGATATAACAAATTAAACCTTATTTCACTTGCTTTCAAACTAAGGTTATCAAATTCAACTGCATAATTCAACACAATTTCTAAGTTTCAACTCATATATTAATTCAGAAAGTTTAATTATCCAAAATATTCAATTATTCCATTTTATTTCAATAGTTGAAACTACCAATCAACAAACAATAAGTTTCACAATAAAACATTTCAATTCCATAAACAAATATCCAAATTATTCATTTTATTCTCTTTAATACACCATTACTAAACTAGTGTTTAGTCTATTAATTCAATTAACAATAATTATCCAATGTTTATAAACTGACAAAAACTCAACTAATCCACAATAAATGATAATAACTAAATATTACCATTTCATAAATCAAACACATTACAAATAACTATATTAGTTATAAAAATATATTCCTTTATATGTATATCATATAATATTTAGAAAAATATAACTTGATTTCAAAACTTATATAAAACTTTTTTTTATAACATTAACAAATACTCGCTCTCGTAAATACACTCGGACAACTCATTCTAGGGTATTACCACCCTATCTCTAATGAGTTAACCCCAATAGGCTAAGGTATGTCTAAACCAAAGCTCTGATACCAACTGTAACGACCCACCCTTTTGGACGGTTTAAATCGACAATAAACCACACATGTCTAATTCAAACCATTCAGAAGGGAGGATTGTTAATGGGGTAAATAAGAAATAAAAGAAAAGAAGGAAAAAATAAAACACAGATTCTGCAGCGGAATGACAAAATTTAATAGTCAAATAAACAGTTCATGAAGCTATTTTACAGATAACACGTGATACACTTTTACAATTCAAATCAGAGTTATACATACAGTAGAAATAAACAATTAATGTAGCGGAATACATGATGTAATGGAATAATTATAATAAATAGTAATAATATACTGATTTTTCGTCATCGTCCTCCAGAAAATAAAATGGTCTTCAATACACTATAAAAGCACAAACTGACCCGAGCGTAATGAAAACAAAGCACTCGAGTCAGAACTAAAAGATCTTACGTAACTCAGATTTCTAAAATAAAATGTGAGTGCAAGGGCTTCAGAGATGTTACAGGATTTTCTATCTTCTGTCAAGTGTACAACGTGAATATAAGTATTGAAAGATTTCAAATAATTCCAAATATCAATCTTAATCATCTAATTAAAACAAATCCGAGGTTTGAATTAACTTAAACCCTTCAAATAATTCAGTTCCGAATAAAATCCAAATCCAAGAAATTATATGGGTATATGTCATTTCAGCCAGTACCAAAAATCAACATTTCAAATCAATGAAAACCATTCGGGTTTATCATTTCAACCCATAATGGTTTTCAAGTAATAATAATTAAGGTAACCTGCAGAGTGATCACAATATATAAATCAAACACATCATCCAATGTAAAAAAAATCAAACATCCATCATAATTATCATCTAATTCAAACAATGAATATTCATAATTTACAGATTATTATTTACAGGTAATTATGTGGCAATTATAATTTCAATAATAATTTAAGTGATAATTTAATTCAAACTAATTCAAATTAACAGGAATAACAATCTAATATACTAAACGGCCATAAATAAGTTCCTAATCACATCAGAAATTTAATTTAACTAACGCAAGAAATTTTAGAAGTTGTGAGTGAGTCAAAACACTCACCTTTGAATTTCAAATCGATTTGAAATTCAAATAAAGGACCAAATTTCAAAAGTCTTGGAATTTGTCCAAACTAGCATCAAAATGTCTGAAATTTCGATACAATCCCAATGAAATAAATCGCATGTGAATCCGAGCTCTTATGAAAAGTTATGATAATTAGAGTATTGAAAAAATCTGGTCCTGGGTCGACTTCGGGTTCAACTTCGGTCTGCCGCATCAAATCCACGGTGCTTGCTTTGAGTTTTTGCCAAAATGACCCAAGACTCGAGTCATTTTCTTCTTGACCCGAAGTTGCTGCAGGGTTTTTGCCTTTGAAACCCGAAGCGCTACCCGAAGTTGCTGCAGATCCACTTTTTTTTTTAAATTGATATTAGGTTTTGGAATTTGGGAATTACGTTTGAGGTTCTGTCATTTGAGAAGGAGGAAGGAGATTTACGTGCAAAAATAATAAAGTGAGAAATAGTTAGGGTTTATAAGAGCCTATATATAGGCAGGGTCGGATCGAAACGATAACAACGACCCGAAAAGCCCGTTTCATTCTCGAAACGGAAATGGGTCATCCAATATATCGAAATATAGGTTTTCGATATTTTTGACCTCAATGGAACTAGTTTCAAATCCTAATTCCATTGTATATAGAAGTTAGCTTAAAATAACAGCTTATTTCAAATTGATTTCTACGCGTTTCGAGCCCGTACGATCAAACGACAAGTCCAATCGATATAAAACTTGAAACCATACAATAATTCACCGTTACGGATCAGATGAAACTGGTTTCGTCGAAATCCGAGATAGTTGCCAAAATGGCTATTTTCACGTTAATTAGATAAAATAATTTAGTCGCTTTTCAATTCAAATTTAATAATTTACAATTTCTATCATTTTGAATTACTTAGTAATTTATAATCCTTTTAAAAAAAAAATCTATATCAATTTATTATTGAATTTTTCACAATTTACAGTGTTTAATTTCCATTTCAATAAATCAGTAATTATAATTTAAATTTCCAGTAAATCCATTTATTTGACTTTCCATCTGTTATACAATCAGTTGTTACCTTACGGATTGATTATCATGGTTTATATCTTATTACACTCATATTCTGCAATTTCATCTTTTATTTTTATTAACCACTACATTCCAATTATATTAATTCTTGTCAACTTTACACATTAATTAAGGAAAAATCCAAATTAATTATTTATCTTGGTTTCATTCTTTTATTAAATCAATTTATTGCCTAGGCAATTACAATTACATTTCTATTCCTTTTATTACATTCACAAATTTCAGTTATTGTCTTAACTTACATTAATGCAATATTTAATTGCGTTTAATTTCAACTGATTAAATATATTGGTAACAAACAACAATCGCCACCATTATTACACTTTATAACATTTGTAAGTTTATTATTTATAATTAATTGTTATAACTACTACTACCTCACTACCATTATAGGCGACGATTAATTATATCTTATTCCACTAATTGATCAACATTCGAATTATCAACTTACCTACATTAACTGCACTAATTTAGGGAATTAATTGCAATTGATTTCTAATTAAATTTAATAGACCAAATAAATAGGTAACATATAATAATTGTTACCAACAACCTTTCATCACATTTATAAATTCATTATTTACAAACAAATGTTACAATTGCTTACATAATAGTAATTTTATTCAATTACCATTAACAATATATTATTTCATTACTTAATTAAATATTTACATTTGTTTTCTCATATTCAATTTAAAACCAAGTATAACATTTACATTATTTCCTTTATTGGAATTTCATTTCAATTGTTAATAATTAACTTTAATTAACATTGTTACCTTTCATTTTTAGTTGTTATTTCATTAATAAATCCCAAATTTTTATTCTTTTCGATTATTAAATCACAAATCCTATTAAATTAACAAATTTTGATTATCGAAAATTACGGGTCGTTACATTGATGGATGAAAAAGTGTGATAAGAGAAGGTTAGAACAAACATAGGGTTTAAGCAAGAAGAGGAAAGGGAGAGCCCCCATGGTTTTTCCTATCGTGAAAGTTATCTTACAAACTTTTATCTTGTATAATATTGTAAAGTTTGTATTAGATGAAATTAATTTTTAACCTTATATACTTACTAATAACCGCATAAACCTAAAGAAAGAAGTTAACTCAACTTCACTAGTCATTTATCGTATTTTGTCTAATAAACTCTGATTACTTCTTATCGATGCATCATTATGTATTATAAGGAGGAGTAAATTTTGAGATTGGATCTTATTCGTTTTAGGTACATTTGGAACTCCTGTGACGACCGCCCATGACTCCCGCACAAAACAAGAGAATGGTGCGCTGAAAGGTGTGCCAGGCAACCATGGACGATAGTCAGGGTAAGATAAAACAGAAACTCTATCGTACAACTCACAGCGCATGGACAAAATACAATAGAGAAATATATGTATATAGTGAAGCTCATAACAGAATATCATCATATAGACTTCATAAAGGTTTGATACAAGCATCTGAACAATCAATACATCAAGCCTCACTACATAACACTCAAAACATATACAAGCAGTGGAACATCCAGTACATATAGTAAGAAAACTAATATGCTAGCCTCCAGCTCGTCTTCGTCATCAACAACGGTGGTAGCCAAGAACAGTACCTATCACCTGCTACCTAGTCTGCCCATCCCAACATGGATGAACAGCCCAAGGTAATAAGAGTTGAACATAAAACCTTGAGTCAGACAACAGTCTTAGTGAGCAGTAAATTAACTGTCAAACATACCAAAAGAGCATAAAGGGTAAAAGGAATAGGAACTCAACCATCCCACTCCACCTCATCCTACAGTGATAGCCCCCAGACCCACTAAGCATAAACAAGCATAGCAAAGAAGACATTCAAAATAAAGTAATTATCACTCGAGTCAAGGTCGATGTTTTCCAAATACAAACCCCCAAGTCCTAAACCAAGATCAGATAAGCACCCAGAAAACACCGCTCTTGAGACCGAATGACGATACGACCAAACATCCATGACTCTGGCTATCACTGTTATCATTGCCTCGATATCACCGTTAGTTGAATGACCGCCTGTCAAGGGCTAATGGTAACCCCGGTTCTAGACATAACTCTGCACGTCGTCGCAGCTCGTGCCAAGGAATTTTCGCAACTACCCAGAGTACTAGCACGTCGTCGCAGCCCATGCCTAGGAATTTTCACAACTACCCAGAGTACTAGCACGTCGTCGCAGCCCGTGCTTGGAACGTCGTCGCAGCCCATGCCTAGGAATTTTCACAACTACCCAGAGTACTAGCACGTCGTCGCAGCCCGTGCTTGGAACGTCGTCGCAGCCCGTTCCAACGTACTCTTGCTTCGAGCATGCTAGAACCTTCAATAACGATAAAATCTCAGCCTTCTAGTCGTCATCCTCGACGACTATTTCCATACTAGCTCAAGCGCCTCTCAAGCTAACCATTATCAATCAACTCGAATCGCATCACCGAGTTATCAACATGCTTGGGATGATCCCGTCTGGATTAAACCAAGGCTTTCTCACATCATACTTCGCTTCATCGCATCATAGCAAAGTCCCATCTCAACATCATGGTTTGCCTCATCGCATCATGGCAAAGTCCCATCTCAACATCATCATCAAATCTATCCATATGAGCTTCAACATCCGCTTCATATGCCACAAGCAGCTTTCCTTATTCAAGAGCCTTTCCACTTAGCTTTTGAATCATCTTCTACCAACTTTGCCAAATCAAGTTATCGATCAACTAATCAATCAAATCAAACATTAATCCAAGCAATCAATCATTCAAACAAGATCTAAATAAACAATTACAACAATAATGGCAATTTCGTAAATAAAGAGTTCAAGTTTAACATGCATCCTAACAAGCATGAATTATGAACAATATCTCTACAACTTGGTGAATGAACTTGCATAAGTTAACATGTAGTAAAATGGGTGTCAAAACTTCATAGGTGATAGATCTACATGCATACTTAGGGAAAATGTAAGAAATCAATCTTTAACACATAAACAAGCCACCAATCCAATATACTCCCTTGGGTCCGTGTGAGAGATAACTACCACTCACCAAATCACCTAAACACCTTAAAAACAACCAACTCTAGATCTGGACAGCAAAGAAACAAGCTTGATCCGGCAAAATCTCGCTTCAAACGATGAAATCTCTCTTTGTTGGATGAAGATCTTCAACTTTAGCTCTTGGATCTTCGATCTTGATCTTCGATCTTGGATGGATGTCAGCACTAGATTAGAGTGGAGAAAAAAGAAGTGAAGAAGTGTTGCAGTCGAGCTCTCAAAATGGCAGCACTTCGTCGCTTCAAAAACCGGTGCCAAAAAGTGAGCCAAACCCCTCTATTTATAGGCAGATCCATGAGTCGTCCGCCCCTATAAGCCGTTGCCGACCTACCCCATGAGTCGTCCACGACCTAACCTTGCCGACTCAACCAGCCTTACGACCTAACTAACACGGAGCCTCACGCGCGACTCAACACAACAACGCTCACGCGACCTAGCAACTCACGACTCATCTATTCTGCCGCATTTCCTAAGTCCTAAGTCGTTTGAACGACTTTACTCCTATGCGACTTAACAAAATCAACGGTCCAGATGTTACGCGACCTAAAAATGAACGCGGATCTACGATGCCGCGACTTAGCTAAGTCATTAACGACCCAAAAACATCCCGGGTTAACAAATACTTTGACTTAACTTCCTAGCGACCTACCTTAAGTCATCCAACGACCTAACGACTCAAGCCCCTAACGACCCAAGCCTTCGAACGACTTACGACTCATGCACGCCGACCTAACAACTTAACCACCATGCGACCCAAAACACATGCCGACTCAACACTGACACGACTCACGACTTAAGCCCTTAACGACCTAACCTATCTCCCTCTTAGGTCGTAACCCTTATACCGTTGGCTCCTAAGTCGCTAACTACTGGGTCATTAACTCGCTCAGTCGACCTAAGCCTTATCTCGTATGCCCCCCTTGAGTCGGTTACGACTTAACTAAGCACACAGCCTAACTATAACACGGCACAGCCACTAGGTCGCTACCTTCTCTAACTCGCTAACCCGTAAGTCGTAGCCTTCCTAGGTCGTTACCTCGGTCTAACACACTAACTCGGCAACACCTTAAGTCCCTCACACGAGCTAACTTCCACACTACCTAAGCACTAAGTCGTTAACTTCCTTAACTCGTTAACTCGACCTAACATTCTTAAGTCGTAACTTCTATAGGTCGATCCTCTCGACCTAACTCTCACACGACATAAGCTTCACACGAGCTAACCCTTAACTCGTCCACGACTTAAGCACCACCCGAGCTAGTTATTACACGGCCTAACCCCTTAAGCCGTAAACCCTACAACTTAGGTTCAAAACGACTCAAGCAATACTAACGACCTAATGCAACTATTTTACGATTTATCGACACATAAAATACGGGTCGTTACATTCTCTCCCCCTTAGGAATTTCGCCCCCGAAATTCCAAACAAACAAGAGCAATCAAAATTATTCTGCATGCCTACCATTCATAGCAATCAACAAACCATGCATCCAACTACTAGCCTAGCATGCAGAATTCTAAGACTTAGAACAAGCTACAAATTCGTGAGATGTCACGACACCTTAGGGTCATACCTTGAAGAGTTCAGGATGAGCTGCCTTCATCCTCTCTTCCTCCTTCCATGTACAGTCGTCAACATCATCACTCCATTGCATCTTGAGCAACGTAATCGTCTTCCTCCTAAGCTGTTTCGTGTCGGTTTCAACAACACGAAGCGGCTTACGAGGTCTCGTAACAACTGGATCAACCTCTAAATCTTCACAGCTATCAGCAAAAACTATCGTATTCGAGTCGTGCACATACTTCCGTAGATAAGATACATGAAAAACATTGTGCACACCCGCCATCTTTTCCGGTAACTCCAATCTATAAGCGAGCTTTCCAATTCGCTCGATAATCGGGAATGGTCCAACAAATCTCGGAGTCAATTTTTCTTTCTTCCCGAATCTAATAACATTCTTAAGAGGGGAAATCTTAACAAAAACCATATCACCTACGTCGAATTCCAAATCCTTACGATGATTACCGGCATAACTTTTCTGACGATCTTGGGCTGCCTTCTTTTGTCGTCGAATGATCTCTATACAATCTGAAGTCTGTCGAATCATTTCTGGCCCAAGTATCAACTTTTTTCCAGTTTCCAACCAACATGTCGAAGAGTTACGCTGCCTTCCATACAATGCTTCATACGGTGCCATACCAATGCTTGACTGGTAACTATTATTATACGCAAATTCCACCAAATGAAGATGATCTTCCCATGATCCTCCGAAATCCAAACCACATGCTCTCAGGAGATCTTCCAAAACTCGGTTGACTCTCTCGGTCTGACCATCTGTTTGGGGGTGATAAGTTGTACTCAAACACAACTCGGTTCCCAAAACTTCCTAGAAGCTCTTCCAAAATCCACTAATGAACAATGGGTCTCGATCGCTCACTAAACTCTTCGGAACACCATGGAATCGAACTATCCACTTAACATACAACTCAGCCAACTTCGATGCAGTCCTATTTGATCGAACAGGAATGAATCTTGCACTCTTAGTCAAACGATCTACGATGACCCAAATCCCTTCATTTCCTGCCCTGGTTCTAGGTAGACCATCGATAAAATCCATCGATACTTGCTCCTACTTCCATGTAGGAACTTCCAATGGCTGAAGCAATCCACTAGGCTTCTTCTGCTCAGCTTTTACCAACTGGCAATTCATACATTTGGAAATGAAATTTCCAACATCCTTCTTCATACCTTCCCAGTAATAGGTTCTCTTCATGTCCCGATACATCTTATTTCCTCCTGGATGAATCGTCAACTTCGAGTGATGACTTTCCCTAAGAGCTTCATCTCTCAATCCATCTATATCGGGAACAACTAGTCGTCCTTGCTTTCGAAGCCAACCCTCTTGATCGACTTCAAATCCTTTATCCTTTTCTGGATTTAATCCAGATTCCAAATCGCGGATAATCTTGACAAGCTTATCATCTCGCTTTTGGCTCTCGCCAATCCTTTCCACAAGAGTAGGTCTTATCGATAAGTTTGCCAACGTCTCAGGTTCCAATTCACATCTAGGCCTGAAATCAAATCCAGTCGAATACTCGAGACTCTTCCATTCCGAAAACATGGCTCCCAATCCTGCATGTCTTCGACTTAACGCATCTGCCACTGCGTTACCTTTTCCCGAAGTATAGGCTATATCAAAATCATATGATGCTAAAAACTCTAGCCATCGTTGCTGCCGAAGATTCAAATCCTTTTGGAAGAACAGATACTTCAACGACCTATGATCCGTAAACAACTCAAATCGAACTCCCAATAGATAATGTCTCCACATCTTCAGAGCAAAAACAATTGCCGCTAACTCCAAATCCTGAGTCGGGTAATTCCTTTCATGCGGCTTTAGTTGTCGACTTGCATACACAACAACTTTATCCTTTTGCATTAGCACTGCTCCAAGTCCAGTACCACATGCATCGGCGTAAACCACCATCTCATCATTCCCACTTGGAATAGTCAAAACAGGAGCACTTGTCAGTCGCTCTTTCAGGATTACGAAAGCTTGTATCATCCCATTTGAATACCTGATTCTTTTTCGTCAATCCTGTTAACGGTGCAGCTATCTTGGAAAAGTCTTTGATAAACCGACGATAATATCCTGCTAATCCAAGAAAACTTCTCACATCAGATGCATTCTTAGGTCTAACCCAATCCTGGATTGCTGCCACCTTAGCGGTATCAACCGCTATTCCATTTCCAGAGATAACATGGCCTAAGAACCTCACTTCACTCTTCCAGAAGTGACACTTCGAAAACTTAGCCTTCAACTGATGTTTCCGCAAGATTTCCAAAACAATACGCAAGTGTGTCTTGTGCTCTTCCTCAGTTCTGGAATAAATCAGAATATCATCCACGAACACAAGTACAAACTTGTTCAAGTGATCTCTGAACACTCTATTCATAAGATCCACAAAATATGCTGGTGCGTTAGTCAATTCAAACGGCATTACCAGCCACTCATAAAAACCGGATGGTGTCCTAAAAGCAGTCTTCGGCACACTATCCTTAGCCACTCTCAACTGGTGAAATCCCGTTGCCAAATCCATCTGAGAAAACACCTTAGCCTCGTGAAGCTGATCAAACAAGTCATCTATTCTCGGCAATGGATACTTGTTCTTCTTAGTCACCTTTTTCAGCTCACGATAATCCACACACAACCTTAACAATCCATCCGCTTTGGTTGCGAACACAACTGGTGCACCCCATTCGGACACACTACGCCGAATGAATCCTTTCCGAAAAAGGTCATCAACCTGCAACTTCAGCTCTTGATGTTCTCTAGGCGCCATCCGTCTAAGAGGCATCACAACTGGTCTGGCTCCCTCAACTAGATCGATACGAAACTCGATCTCCCTATGCGGCGGTAACCCTTTGACCTCGTCAAAGACGTCCTCAAATCCATTCACAACCGGCATCGATGACAGTCCATCCCGTGGAACAACCAGCGAATACATGAAGCCTATGAAGACGCCTTCTTCATGCTTACATCGTATCACAACCTTTCGCCCTTCCACATTCCCGACTGTCACCTCCAGTTTCTCACAATCAACCTTTGCCGCATACTTCCTAAGCCAGTCCATACCCAAAATTATTCCGAACCCCGCAAAGTTTAGAACAAAACAATCACAAACAAAAGAGCAATCATGACTCAACACAACTAGACCACGGCATACCATACACAAACAAGACGAACCCCCAACTGGATTAGTCACAACCAATGGTCTATCAACAATTTCCGGTTCCAAACCCAACCGGCCTACAAGATCATCACAAACAAACGAATGCGACGCTCCAGTATCAAACAACACTCTAACTGGAACACCACAAATGGAAAGAGTACCTTGAACCACCACACTCTTCCCCTTCTCCTCCGCAGTAGGAGCTTTCGAAGATGATGGAACAGCCCCCAAAGCATAAGCTTGCACAATCTGCTTATCTTTCCTCGGTTCCGGACAATCCCTCTTGAAATGCCTCGGTTTGTCACAGTTGTGACACTTTGCCGACACTCTTGGTTTCTTGCAATCCCTGGAGAGATGACCCTTCTGCTGACAGTTGTAGCAGGTCACTTCGCCCTTCAGCTTCTTCTGGCCATCCTTACCCTTCTGCTGTTGTTTCTTCCTCTTCTTGTTTCCACCCTGCTGTGGTTTGGACTCTTCCTTGGTCACGGCAACAACAGACCCTTCCTTAGGAAACAAACTCTCATTCCTGAGAGCTTTCTCCACAAGCTTCTCAAACGGATCGTCCAAATGATCCACCAACTGTCTCCCAAGATAACTATCCAAGCCTGTCACAAACTTCTCATTCTTCTGATAGGGAGATTCAATATACGACCGACCATACTTGGACAAAGCTTCAAACTCAGAAACATACTCAAGAACTGGTCTCCCACCTTGCTTGAGCTCCACAAACTTCTTAAACAGAACAGATTTCTGAGCCGTAGAAATGAACTTAGCTTCAAATCTAACTTGGAATTGCTCCCAAGTAATCTCTTCTTCTGGAGTATCAATGGTGATAGAATTCCACCAATCCGAAGCTCTCCCTTGAAGCTGTCTTGATGCAAGCTTCCTCTTAGTTGCATCCTCAATTCCCAAATCGCCAAAGATCCTTCTACAAGCATCAATCCATCTCTGAACTTCTATGGTTGATTCTGTTCCCAAGAAAACCTCTCCTCCAAGAGTAGTATAGTCCTTACACAACTTAGCAAAATCCACTGGTCTTGGAGCTTGAACTTGAACTCCAACATCTACTGACGGTCCTGAAGTTGGTATCCTTCTCATGATCGAAGTCATCATAGCTTCGAACATTGCAGCATAGTTAGTAGCTCCCTTAGCAGCACGGCTTTCCCTAGCAGCTTGTCTCTCACTTCGACTCATCCTTAATATCTACAAAAAGGAATGATTTAGAACACCTTGAGAAACAACTACATAAGGAGTTCAAATTCTTCTAAACTACTATATTATATATATAGTAATCATCCATCAAAATACAATTACGTCTCTCATACGTAGTTACGTCAGCGAGCGTTGGCTAAAATCGATTAACCAAAGCTCTGATACCAAATGTGACGACCGCCCATGACTCCCGCACAAAACAAGGGAATGGTGCGCTGAAAGGTGTGCCAGGCAACCATGGACGATAGTCAGGGTAAGATAAAACAGAACTCTATCCTACAACTCACAGCGCATGGACAAAATACAATAGAGAAATATATGTATATAGTGAAGCTCATAACAGAATATCATCATATAGACTTCATAAAGGTTTGATACAAGCATCTGAACAATCAATACATCAAGCCTCACTACATAACACTGAAAACATATACAAGCAGCGGAACATCCAGTACATATAGTAAGAAAACTAATATGCTAGCCTCCAGCTCGTCTTCGTCATCAACAGCGTTGGTAGCCAAGAACAGCACCTGTCACCTGCTACCTAGTCTGCCCATCCAAACATGGATGAACAGCCCAAGGTAATAAGAGTTGAACATAAAACCTTGAGTCAGACAACAGTCTTAGTGAGCAGTAAATTAACTATCAAACATACCAAAAGAGCATAAAGGGTAAAAGGAATAGGAACTCAACCATCCCACTCCACCTCATCCTACAGTGATAGCCCCCAGACCCACTAAGCATAAACAAGCATAGCAAAGCGGACATTCAAAATAAAGTAATTATCACTCGATTCAAGGTCGATGTTTTCCAAATACAAACCCCCAAGGCCTAAACCAAGATCAGATAAGCACCCAGAAAACACCGCTCTTGAGACCGAATGATGATACAACCTAACATCCATGACTCTGGCTATCACTGTTATCATTGCCTCGATATCACCGTTAGTTGAATGACCGCCTGTCAAGGGCTAATGGTAACCCCGGTTCTAGACATAACGCCGCACGTCGTCGCTGCCCGTGCCTAGGAATTTTCGCAACTACCCAGAGTACTAGCACGTCGTCGCAGCCCGTGCTTGGAACGTCGTCGCAGCCCGTTCCAACGTACTCTTGCTTTGAGCATGCTAGAACCTTCAATAACGATAAAATCTCAGCCTTCTAGTCATCCTCCTCGACGACTATTTCCATACTAGCTCAAGCGCCTCTCAAGCTAACCATTATCAATCAACTCGAATCGCATCACCGAGTTATCAACATGCTTGGGATGATCCCGTCTGGATTAAACCAAGGCTTTCTCACATCATACTTCGCTTCATCGCATCATAGCAAAGTCCCATCTCAACATCATGGTTTGCCTCATCGCATCATGGCAAAGTCCCATCTCAACATCATCATCAAATCTATCCATATGAGCTTCAACATCCGCTTCATATGCCACAAGCAGCTTTCCTTATTCAAGAGCCTTTCCACTTAGCTTTTGAATCATCTTCTACCAACTTTCCCAAATCAAGTTATCGATCAACTAATCAATCGAATCAAACATTAATCCAAGCAATCAATCATTCAAACAAGATCTAAATAAACAATTACAACAATAATGGCAATTTCGTAAATAAAGAGTTCAAGTCTAACATGCATCCTAACAAGCATGAATTATGAACAATATCTCTACAACTTGGTGAATGAACTTGCATAAGTTAACATGTAGTAAAATGGGTGTCAAAACTTCATAGGTGATAGATCTACATGCATACTTAGGGAAAATGTAAGAAATCACTATCTTTAACACATAAACAAGCCACCAATCCAATATACTCCCTTGGGTCCGTGTGAGAGATAACTACCACTCACCAAATCACCTAAACACCTTAAAAACAACCAACTCCAGATCTGGACAGCAAAGAAACAAGCTTGATCCGGCAAAATCTCGCTTCAAACGATGAAATCTCTCTTTGTTGGATGAAGATCTTCAACTTTAGCTCTTGGATCTTCGATCTTGATCTTCGATCTTGGATGGATGTTAGCACTAGATTAGAGTGGAGAAAAAAGAAGTAAAGAAGTGTTGCAGTCGAGTCTCAAAATGGCAGCACTTCGTCGCTTCAAAATCTGGTGCCAAAAAGTGAGCCAAACCCCTCTATTTATAGGCAGATCCATGAGTCGTCCGCCCCTATAAGCCGTTGCCGACCTACCCCATGAGTCGTCCACGACCTAACCTTGCCGACTCAACCAGCCTTACGACCTAACTAACACGGAGCCTCACGCGCGACTCAACACAACAACGCTCACGCGACCTAGCAACTCACGACTCATCTATTCTGCCGCATTTCCTAAGTCCTAAGTCGTTTGAACGACTTTACTCCTATGCGACTTAACAAAATCAACAGTCCAGATGTTACGCGACCTAAAAATGAACGCGGATCTACGATGCCGAGACTTAGCTAAGTCATTAACGACCCAAAAACATCCTGGGTTAACAAATACTTTGACTTAACTTCCTAGCGACCTACCATAAGTCGTCCAACGACCTAACGAATCAAGCCCCTAACGACCCAAGCCTTCGAATGACTTACGACTCATGCACGCCGACCTAACAACTTAACCACCACGCGACCCAAAACACATGCCGACTCAACACTGGCACGACTCACGACTTAAGCCCTTAACGACCTAACCTATCTCCCTCTTAGGTCGTAACCCTTATACCGTTGGCTCCTAAGTCGCTAACTACTGGGTCATTAACTCGCTCAGCCGACCTAAGCCTTATCTCGTATGCCCCCCCTTAAGTCGGTTACGACTTAACTAAGCACACAGCCTAACTATAACATGGCATAGCCACTAGGTCGCTACCTTCTCTAACTCGCTAACCCGTAAGTCGTAGCCTTCCTAGGTCGTTACCTCGGTCTAACACACTAACTCGGCAACACCTTAAGTCCCTCACACGAGCTAACTTCCACACGACCTAAGCACTAAGTCGTTAACTTCCTTAACTCGTTAACTCGACCTAACATTCTTAAGTCGTAACTTCTATAGGTCGCTCCTCTCGACCTAACTCTCACACGACATAAGCTTCACACGAGCTAACCCTTAACTCGTCCACGACTTAAGCACCACCCGAGCTAGTTATTACACGGCCTAACCCCTTAAGCCGTAAAACCTACAACTTAGGTTCAAAACGACTCAAGCAATACTAACAACCTAATGCAACTATTTTACGATTTATCGACACATAAAATACGGGTCGTTACAACTCCATTCCAATACACTCACTTATTCGATCAAGACATTTTGTTATCTTTTATAGATTATTTTATTTACTTTCGTTTCATATTTTATGAACTTATCATAGACAGACTATAAGTGAATCAAGTAAACATGTTTTTTATGATAATTCATCGGTGAATTTAATGAAGTATATGGAACCATTTTTTGTATTATTAGACTTAAGATTGCATACATCTATATTTATCAACTTGAAGAGTTCACCAAATCTTATGTCGCTCCCACTAAATAGGCGTTTTGTGCTTAATAACTTGAGATACAATATTATCCATAATCATACGATTAAAGAATTATCTTTCAAAACTATGACTTAGTCCATAATTCCAGAGTAAGTGTAAAACTTTTAAATACTTCTATGTTATATAGCAAATGCAACATATACTGTTATTCTAATAGATTTATTTCATAACGAACGTTTAAAATACTCATAACATAATAAAACTATATCTATATTTAGTTGGTACAGACATTAGTTATTTTTCCATAAATAAAAATGGGTATGTTTGCAGAAAACTATTTGTACATTGATGCATCGTTGATAAGCATTGTACAACAT
Source organism: Allium cepa (assembly GCA_030765085.1). Taxonomy (NCBI): domain Eukaryota; kingdom Viridiplantae; phylum Streptophyta; class Magnoliopsida; order Asparagales; family Amaryllidaceae; genus Allium; species Allium cepa. The sequence goes on from CM060929.1 coordinate 498,281,134, forward strand.
GCTTCCACTATTTATGCCATTACTATAATAGCATGTGAAATATGAATCTTCGTTTAACTAATTAATATGGGCTTTTTATTTCTTTTACCGTAACTAGTTTGCAGCCTAGAGACACTCTAGAGTTTTCGATCAAATTTCTTAAATTCACAAAAAAACTCTTATAGAAAACAATTTTTTATATGAAAACACTATTGGAATAAAAATAACATTTTTCATTCCATATTAAATAGTTTTTGTATTTTATACAATTCTTGTTTTCGATGCATTTTCATGAAGCAGAGGTGACCATTCACTCTCTTTATCCCAACTATGCATGGACTTACATCCACCCTTGTACATTCGCTTTCCTTTTCAAATGCTCGTACCATTCAAAAGAAAACCTTACCACAATACCGTAACAAACTCTTTATAAAAATGCATTCGATCATCCTTAATATTTTAGGATATCGAATAAGTTGCATTTTACATAAAATAATCAAACCAACATATCAATAATTGAATTCCTAGGTACATCTTGTAGCTCTTGCTTTTGTTCTACATCTACACCATAAGATCTACACTACAGTTTACATTCTTATTTTAAATGAACAAATTTCATTGATATTTCACATAATTATGCACCTAGATTGTTCACCTTATAACATTTATATGTGATTGAACGTGAATCAAATAACTAATTTCTATTAGACTTCGATACTCGTAGAAGACAGTATATAGTCTCGTATAAATAAATAGTTAAGAATCGAGGCATGAATGTTTTAGTAGTTGTATAGATTGGCCCTTGCATGGGTCTTGAAGAGACAACATGATAAAGATTTATTGGTTAGTATATTTTATATTTCTATATCGATCTTAATTTAGTTCAATTGTATAATTTATTCGACAAACATTTTATCAATTATATTAGTCATGCTAATTTGTTGAAGTAGATTATGTTGCCAATTATAGCATATATTATTACAATATATAAGGGTTAAATGTTACCATTTCAGTTTTTAATAAGGCTCATACTAGAAATTTATGCTTCTTAAAACCCTAAGAAACATAGAATTCTTTTAATTTCTCTAGTGGGTGTTTTGACATGCCTGGCTTGGAATTTTGATTTTGAGGAAACTCAATAAATCATAGGCCCACATGCGATGGAGAAAACCTTATCGATTATATTGTGTACAACTCCTATCATATAGTGTTTGTCCTAGTTGCATTTCAATCTTGAGGAAACTGAAAAAATCAAAAGAGATTGCTCGCTCATGCCCACCATTTCACGATGGACTAAGTATAGTGCACGTATCTTAAAGATACTCAATAAATACGTGCATGTATCATACTTCGTCTATTAATATATTAATAGTACTGCACTTAACATCTCTAGTTTGAGGAAACTCAACAACCAAGGAGTATGTAAGTATTTTTATTAATATATAGATGGTATAGGATAACATGTATACTAAAGGTCAACATGTGGGATGAACTCCACTAATTCAGTTAGGAAGATTCCACTCTAAAAATATAATTGAAAAGATACATATTAACCAAACACATGCCTTTAAAATTTGCTCCCTTGATTATAAGTAAATGAGTCCGAGTTGGTGGATCCTAAGATTTAATGGATATTGATATTTTATTGCAAATTACATTAGTTTATAATAATCTACTATAGATATCGATCATTGATACACATATACTTCTTGAAATAATTATATCCGTACAATATGCATATGTAGATATGTGTTTACTTCCAGTGTTATATCTTATGTTATTTATGTAGGCTTGACAGCACGAGCTGAATTTTTTTGGCCCATGATGAATGGTATCACCCCTACAATTAAAAAAGTGATATTAAGGAGCTTTGGATAAAATAACATTATTACACAATAGTATACAGATATATATATACACACACACACACACATATGTTACATTTTTTATTGATTATATTTTTAGTTCTCTATATAGGATTCATTTCAATAGATAGATGATGCTTCTCCAGCAATTTATGGAAGACATGGAAGAATAGAGAAAGTTTTGAGTATCGAGAGTGGGTTCATAGTGCAAAAATTCTTGGAAGATGCACATGAACCTATCTTATGAGATATATGTGTGGTGTTATAGGCATTTTTTCCCACAGCATGATGAGTATGAAAATACGTCAAGGAGCATGGAAATGGCCGGAAGGTGCATAATAAAGGCACCATCATGTAATTACAAGGGCAAGGCAAAGTGGTAGAGAAAGTTTGGCATAGTCAGATAATATACACAAATCACCGATGAAAGGTTTCTGAAGTCATGACATTCGCCTAAGTCAAAACAATATCTCAATCCGAGCTACAGATCCGTATATATGATTATCTTAAGATTTATCCACCACCTAACCAACTCGGGCCCCACCTTAGAGAGATGTTGTATATTTCTAGGAAATGCAACATTCAGATGGATTGGAATATTCTACTCAAACAAAACTATAAGTTTAAGTTTCATTCAATTCTAAATTAAAATGAAGGAGTTATGGCATAAATATGTGTGTGGCTCAAGTGGTTGAGCGTGAAGCTTTCAATTGAAAGGCCAAGATTCGATCCTTAGCAAGCATATTATTTTTATGGAACTAGAGAAAGGTCTGATAGGGAAAATAACCGTTTACTACATAACCATTTACTACCTAATAGATCTTTACCCATCCTCACCTTTTGCACTAGAATTGGTCACCGACACCTTTGAGAAAGATTAAGTAGAGAGATCAATGAAGAAAGTAAACTAAATCAGAGGACTATATTCTAATTTAATTGCAAAAACAAGAACACTGGATTTATAGTGGTTCAACTTAAATGCCTACGTCCACTCTAAGTTTTGATCTTTATTGCTTTCACAAATGATTGGATACAGATACAATCCATAAAATAATGGCTTGAATACAAGTGCTTAGTGAAATAGAATAAGTCTTGAATGCAGCAGAGTCTCCCCAATGTTCTCAAAAAAAGGTCCCTTTCACTGTGCCCCTGCCCTTCTATTTATAGAGGAATATGGGTTAGACTTCCCTCATGGGCCTAGGAACAAAGTACCTCGTCCCGTTGTAAGTGGCTTCTATGCACCGAGCCAGAGATGCCGAACGGCAATTACCAAGCGAGGTGGTCGAATCAGAGAATGCCGAGCGAGGTCTCCATGCCGAACAGCACTTGTATGTCGAGCCACACATCCAGGCCGAACGACATTCGTATGCCGAGCGAGGGGTGCATGTCGAACTGCACTCGTATGCCGAATGAGGTGTTGTGCCGATCAAGGTACTTGGACCGAGCGAGGCTCTTGTGCCGAACGAGGGGAGGTGCACCGAACGAAGCTTGTGCCGAACGACTCTTTTATGCTGAGCAACCCTTCTATGTCGAACGAGGCACTGGGCCGATCGACCCTTCTATACCGAACGAGGCATTGTGTCGATCGACCCTTCTATGCCGAATGAGGCTTCATGCCGAGCAACCCTTCTATGCCAAACGAGGCTTTATGCCGGGCCAGGGGAGGTGTGCCAAACGAGGCCTGTGCCGACCTAGGTACCTATGCCGAGCCTCTTGTCACATGGTCAAACAACTGGGTAACACTTGCCCCCCAAAGTGTATCGTGTGGATGAACATGATGCGCTTTGAACCATGAGCACTCTGCGTTTTTATTTAAGCTTGCTCTGTCTCCTTAATAGTGGACTCTTACGAACTCCTCAATGCGGAGGGAGGCTTGTGTTGGATCTCGCTTTATAGCGTTTTGATTACGACAACTATACATGTATATATTTGTATCGATTAACTTTGTTTTGCAAGAAGAAACTCTACAACAGTCAAATTTCAAGGGCTTAGTTGAAGATTATATTGAGTCTGTATGTATTGGTTTAGATATTATTAAAATCTTCCTTGGTGATACACACACATGCACGTTTTTAAGACATGCACAAGGCACAACAAATAGACGTTTGAAATTTCTAATTCAAACGTCTGTCCGCTGAAACAAAAATATAAATTCAGCATAATATTCAGACATATATTCTGAGTTTTTCAAACGTTTGAATATAGCCTGAATTTGCCTATTTCGCTGCTGTGTATATATTTGATTATAAACAAACTTCTGAAATTTTATTTCAGACTTCAAAAAACGAATAGATGCAACTATTCAGCAAAGTGGCACAACTCTTAATTGACATCTAATCATCGAATCTCTTCGTGAATAATTGCAACTATTTGTATACTATAAATTGCGGCTTAATCGAATATGTTTTTCAACTAATCTTACTCTAATTCTTTCTATCTTATCTATAGCATTCAGATTCACAAAAGCACTCTATTTCCATATTTCAAAGATTACAAATCTTCTCAAATCTTCCATATTCTTTCACGAACTACACTATTATCATCAAAGAAAGATTAAAGGAAGGGTGTATATTGATTTGACATATACGTGTTATTAAGAACATAAGAAGTCAACAAACTCTTTGTATTGTGAAAGTCCACTTCAGCGGTCGAGGCAAGAAATCCCGTTCGGCTGTTCGGGTAGTTGGTTAAAGTGAGGGTTGTTTTTGTTAGTAAAATTCCTAAGCGGAGCTTAGGGACTGGACGTAGGACAGTGGTCCGAACTAGTATAAATCTCTGGTGTCACTTTTATTTATGGGTGATATTCTGCTATCTACACATTTCTATTCCATACGATCCTGCTGCAATGTCTCTTTCAATTGGTATCAGAGCATAGCGATTGACAATTGGTACCAGAGCCTAGTATTCTAGAGATCGTAACAACATCCTAGAATAAATGGCTACAAAGAGATCTAGTCAAGGCAATAAGAAGAGGAAGAGCAATAAGGAAAAATCAAAGGAGAAAACAAGCAAATGCTTTATGGCAAAAGATAATGAGGTTAGTGATCTAACTTTTGATGATGTGATAGAAATAAATTCAGAACTTCTAGACACTTTGAACAATCTCAAAAGAAAATATAAGGAAGCTCTAGAAAATCAGAAGAAAGCAGAATTCGGAAGAGATATGCTTACAAATGAGAAGAAAATATTAAAAGAAGAACTCGAGAAAATTCAAGATTCACTCTCTGACAATTCACAACTCGCTCTATTAAGTCAATAAAAGCTCAAAAAGAAAAGAATAATGCTCTAGCTTCCGAGAATCATGAGTTAAAAAAAATTAAAATTATTGAGTTAGAAAACACTAGTCTCAATGCTAAGCTTTATGACATTACTAAAAATATTTCCAATTTTAATAAAGGGAGAGAAATTTTATCTAGGATTATTGAAAATTCTCAACCTGCTTCAAATAAGAAGGGATTAGGTTATGTTAAGAATCCAAAAGCTCACAATGATAAAAGCGGTTTTGGCTATGAATAAGCTAAAAGTAAAAATAGTACTAGATATGCATTCTTGTATACTAATTTTAGTGCTAGTACTAGTAACCAAGATTGTTTTAAAACAGTTATAGTCATAATAGTACTTTGTTTAGAAATGATAGAAATTATTCTTCAAGTACTAAGCTAATGACTAATAGTATTAAGATATGGATTCCAGCTAATATGATTGACCATGATAAACAACTTTATATTAGCAACTATTATAAGAATGTGATTTGTAATGAAAATTATATTTGTAAAGGTTCAACCACACCAAAATGGGTATGGTTTCCAAAGACCTGACCCCCCTGGACCCTAACATAGTAAGTGGGTACCGAAAATGATTATTATTTATTGCAGGTACTCGGAGAAACAAAAGGAAAAGGATAGATTTTGGAATTTTAAAGAATGATCCATACATTTAATAAAATTACGTAGTTACGGTGAAATATGGACTTCAGCAAATATGGGGGAGAAAATATATGCGTATCGACAGGGGGAGTTACATATATAGTTGTCATTATCAAAAAGGAGGAGAATGTTGGATCTTGCTTTATAGCGTTTTGATTATGACAACTATACATGTATATATTAGTATCGATTAACTTTGTTTTGCAGGAAGAAACTCTACAACAGTCAAATTTCAAGGGCATAGTTGAAGATTATATTGAGTCTATATGTATTGGTTTAGATATTATTAAAATCTTCGTTGGTGATACACACACATGCACATTTTGAAGACATGCACAAGGCACAGTAAATAGATGTTTGAAATTTCTAATTCAGACGTCTATCTGCTGAAACAAAAAAATATATATTCAGCATAATATTCAGACGTCTGTTCTAAATTTTTCAGACGTCTGAATATAGCCCGAATTTGCCTAGAATTTTCCTATTTCATTGCTGTATATATATTTGATTATAAACAGACTTCTGAAATTTTATTTCAGACTTCTGAAAACGAATAGATGCAACTATTCAGCAAAGAGACACAACTCTTAATTCACATCTAATCATCGAATCTCTTCGTGAATAATTGCAACTATTTGTATACTATAGATAAAGGCTTAATCAAGTATGTTTTTCAACTTATCTTACTCGAATTCTTTCTATCTTATCTATACATTCAGATTCACAAAAGAACTCTATTTCCATATTTCAAAGATTACAAATCTTCCATATTCTTTCACGAACTACACTATTATCATCAAGGAAAGATTATAGGAAGGGTGTACATTGATTTGACATATCCGCATTATTAAGAACGTAAGTAGTCAACAAACTCTTTGTATTGTCAAAGTCCTCTTCAGCAGTTGAGGCAAGAAATCCTGTTCGGCTGCTCGGGTAGTTGTGAACCTATTCCTCCGGGTAAGGTGAGGGTTGTTTTTGTTAGTAAAATTCCTAAGAGGAGGGACTGGACGTAGGACAGTGGTCCGAACCAATATAAATCTCTGGTGTCTCTTTTACTTGTTGGTGATATTCTGCTATCTACACATTTCTATTCCATACGATCCTGCTGCAACGTCTCTTCCAATTGGTATCAGAGCATAGCGATTGACAGCTGGATGCCGAACGAGGCCTGGATGCCAAAAGAGGCCATGATGCCGAACGAGGCCTTGATGCCGAACGAGGCATTGATGCCGAACGAGGCCTTGATGCCGAACGACCGAGGTGCCTTGACCGGATCTACCGGTCACTGTCTATTCACCTTCCCTTTTTCCAAATATAAAGGCCAACGCCTCTTCTCTTTCTCCCTTTTACTTTTACCTCCGCTTTAACACCCTTATGAACTTGTCTTCTCCTAGACTTTTGCTAATATCTCAACCTCCCTTTAGACTCCTGAATCCCGTACGTTGCCTCTCGACTGCCCTTAACAACAAGCCTTATTGGATTCCACATCCTAATCGAGTACTTCACTAGACTCCGACCCATTCTTCTAGGCATGAACCTCTCACTTGTTTGACTTTCTTCAATTAGGGGTTTTGTACAAGGTTCGAATTAATGACCTTCCTTTATCTCACGAATAATGGAAGTCGTGTAGATAAAGAAGATGGATCTAAGGTTTAGACATGCCTTAAGATTAGATTGAGAGGAGCTAGGAAAAAGATACCAGAGGTAGCTGAGATGTATGTTCTTGTTGGGTCGGTGAATGAGGGAGGGGGAAGTTGTAATTACTCAAAGTGTTGGTGAGCTCAATAGGTGATGGTGGATCGAGGTCGTTAGGTGAAAAAGGAGTAAGGGAGTGTAGGAGAAAAGTAGAAGCTGGGTCCAGTGTGCCAAGTGATCCGGCTCGGCATGATTGCAGCCCGGCATGACTTGTCGAATGCCGAACGGTGAGGGGAAGGGACAAGAGAGAAGCAAGAGCTGAGGGCGATGTGCCGAGCGATGCGGCTCAGTATGACCATGGCTCGACGTGACTCCCTTATGCCAAACGAGGTAATAGGGAGTGTAAGAGAGAAGTAGGAGCTGGGTTCATCGTGCCGAGAGATGTGGTTCGGCATGACCACGATGCGGCATGACTTGCCAAATGCCGAATAGTGGAGAGGGAGCGTAGGAGAGCAAAGTAGACAATAAACAGTCGAGTCTCTATAGTGCCGTTCGGCATTAAGTCTGGTAGTAGGCTACAATAGTCAGAACCATCGCAACTCTAACATAATGCATGTTGACTTAACGTACTTCCTATGCCTGAACATATGACAGTAAACAAGGACAGGGACTTAAACAATCAAGCATATCGAACAATCCAGAACGATAACTCCCCTGTCTTGATAACTATAAACATGAATTTAACTTGATTAAAATAGATAATAACCTTCCATATACAGTGTCGATGCCGAGCTCAAAACAAAAACCATCATACGACAAACTCTCGGAGACAGTCAGCGATGACGGTCTTCAAAGACAAAAGTCCAAAGCTTAATTTTATTTCATCAAATTTATGACTTGTAATTCTTCGGCACTTATACTTGAACGGTTGCATTAGTTCACACACCACACAGGGGGGAGTATTTTTGTTGTCATGTTTAATGTCGATCATTTTTCAAGTATAGTTTAAACAGGTGTTTCATCAGATCCAACATTCATTAGAGATGTCTAGAAAATCCAGCTCTGCCACAGTCTCGGATAGGACCGAGATAACTTATCAAAGAGAAGTAGTTGGAACTTCAAATCCATTGACTATTCCCGTACAAGATATTCCAAGCCCCATGATCGTGTCCGTCGACTTAGCTCCCGATGTCTTAGATGCAACGATCTTTCTAGACAACCCGGTCGATTCTCAAGCTTCAAGAATTAATGAAAGCGCTCTTCATCGCATATGCTCAATACACGGGATTCCTTTTGATGACGTGTTGGTTCCATCAGGACAAGATCGTCCTTACTTGCCCACAGTCGGTTATACGTCCTGCAACAAATTTTATGTGTTGGGATGGTAGCGTGCCACCATTCAACTCCTTCCTCCACGACCTGTTACAGTATATTGAAATCGCTCTACCACAGTTACATCCAAACAATCACATGATCATATACGGCACGTACATTCTCTTCATAAGCGTCCTTTTCAGGCTCCCGACTCCTGGCGATATCCGCTATATTTGTCATTTCAAGAGACGATCAGACAACCCATCTTTTGTATTTCTTGAGCCATATAACAAGTGTCAGATTCTGACCGGGGCGTGGAGCAAATTCGTCCAGTATAAGCAGGAATGGTTCTACGTGCGCTGTCCCCCTAGCTTCGCAAGGAGATAGGTGGAAGGGAGTAAGTCTCTTTCCTTGATCAATACTTGCATTTGGTGGAAATTGCATCTTTTCTAACTCTTTTTCTACTTTCATAGGCATCAGCCAACGTTCCGAAGGCTCCGGGTATTCTAGAGACATTGAAGCTATCCGAGCTATCCCCCCTCCGAAGACCGGGACATTAGATCTATTATTTCCAATGAATTGATCTCTAGATTCGGGATGTTGGAGGAAGGTTGTTGAATAAGTCTTCTCATGGTGTCACCATTACTGGGTATGCCTTGGACAAAGGAAAAAGGCCAGCAGGGCCTTCAACACGTGATGCCCTCGACACATCTGAGAAGGGCGAGATTAGAGAAGCTAAAGAGCCCGAAGTACCGGGTGATAATGTTAGTCCCGCTCGGGAGTTGGTAACTGAGGTTCACGATATCAAAGTAACGCCTCCCCCGTGAAGGGAAAGAAAAAATTGGCTTAATAATTGAGGAAGAAGATAGTGGGTGGATCCTCTAAGATGGCAATCACTATGGTGGAGAGAGAGCCTTCTCCTTAACACTTAGAGAGTTCTTTGAAAGGCTTGACGAACCTCACTATTCCTGATGATTTGCTTAACTATGGCTTCGATGATTCGGAAGCCCTTAAGCTTCATTCACCCTCGAGAGCCAGTGTAGGCGCTCAAGCCCATATTCAGGGAGAAAAACTCCTATAAGTAGAGATAAAGAAACTTGTCCATGGGGAGAAACTCTAGGACACACATGGACATGTGAACTTCAACTCGCACTTCAATTTTAGCCATCACTCTACTCTTTGATAACTTGTCGTTATTCACATTCTGCACAGGCGACATAAGACGTACTCATGGACTCGATCGTCTTCGTGGGTCATCTATTTTTCATCATTGTGGCTGGTATTCAGGCTCCGGCAAATGCGGAGACACAGATGACTCTGGAGACCAAGACTACCACCCTCGAGAATCAACGTATCGAAGAAAAACATACAACTAGTCCTCATATTCCAGCGATCATCCTTCTCAATCAGAGCAAGGCAGGGAGAAGTCTGCGTAGAAGGGGTCCCAGCCTGAGGCCCACCGAGATCAACATTCTAGTTCATCAAGCACCAGGCAATCTTGGGAACCCCATAAAACATGTGTAGTTTCCAGGCATAGCCCTCCCACAACTGCACCTGATCCATCGGTGGTAGAAAGACTTACTGAGCTCAAGGCTACGTTCCCGAAAATATGCTTTGATGGTTTGAAATTTCTCCCGGCGATTCATCACATTCCGGGACATGTCAAACAAAGCGTTATTGCTTGTACCAACGATGTTTACGTTCAAAATGACGCATTTGTCCATTTAGCTGAAAAAGTCTCGAAAGTCTCTATTGAGCGCCAACACGAAATTGATCGCCTGAAGCTCGAAGCTATTCACAATAAAGACATTATTAAAGCTCAAGATGAAGAGCTCTCTTCATACAAGTCTCAGCTCGAAACTGCCCAAAAAAGTGCTAAATACACAGCGGAGGCCGTTAAACGTCTAGAGACGACACATAAGAAAGAAATTGACGAAGCAGTCCAACGCTGTGGGGCCTTAACTTTAGAGAAGGATTTTGTTCAAAAGGGGAGGGATGCATTTGCGCAGCGAGTAAAAGAGTTGGAAGAGCTACTCCTCAAAGAGAAAGAGGAAAAAAAACTGCAGCTCAAGAAGATTCGCAACGATATTGCGATGGGATTGTTGCTACGCGGCTCCTAAAGACAATGCTCGACGACGAACTCTCTAAAGTCAAGATGCTGAAGGTGAAGCCCATGAGGAGGGTAAAAGAATTGCATCCACGGAGTTTGAGTCTCGCCCTGAGGTAGCTACGGAGGCCGGCAGGGAGGAGATCAAGTGCTTGTTTGACCCGCTTATAGCACAATACAACGCCCATGCCCTCATGCGTCGGGAGTTAACTTTTCTTGGTGACGGTTACCTCGAATCTTAAGCCAAGGCATGAGAAATAAAGATTAGAAAGGTTGAGTTGGGTGCCGAGGAGATTGACGAGGACGCTTTGGTAAAGGAATTTCTAAGGGGGAACGAGCCTTCAGACTTGTCTGCAGCGAAGGCTCTCTATAGCAAAGGTTACTCCTCGTCAAAAGGGAAGAATGACATTGCCAGTCCGTCTGGAATCGAGTCTCCAACTTGTCCCCCGACTCAACCGACTGGTCGGCCAGCACTTGATCTGTTTGAGCAGCACGTCGGCTACAACCTGAAAGGTCCTGGCCTGGACATTCATGTTCTATCTCCCATTCTGGAGGGTGAGACTCCTCGAACGGTGGAGAGTCAGCAAGAAACCGGTATATAACCTTTCTTCTTAAAGTCCAAAGAGCCGTTGTTTTGGCGAGAGTTCATTATATTCTAACGTTTATTTTTGTGATTTTGCATGGGCCGCTCTGACCCCGAGCCCACTTCGAGGAGCAATGATGCCAAGGAGGAAAAAGATAAGGCGAGCGAGGCTATTCAAGCGGGAGAGACTCCCGGTCCTGATGCTCAATTGATTGTGGCGCTTGACGAGGACAAGTCTGAAACTTCGTCTCCCGTCGAATAAAGTTATCAAATTGAGATTACATGGTCCTCTAGACACACTTCAAAAATGAGCATGAAGGAGCAACTTGCGGAGGAGAAGAAAAAGAAAGTTGAAATCAAAATCGAGCCCCGAGTTGTGGATTTAGATGATCCTTTGAACAGGCCTCTGAAGGTCAATCTCCCTTGTGGGTCTAGGCCACTAGAAGTCCCCCATCCTTCCACGGATGTTACTTCCCCACTAAGCAAAGCATCCAAGCGAAAACACGTAGGGGAAGAGTCAAAACGAGGGAGGAAATGAAACTAAAGAAACCGAAGAAGTAGCTATTGCATTCATTCGACGAGAGTTAGCTTAGATTATGTAATTATTTCTATTTATTTTTGCAAATCAATGTAGATAGACTTTTGACTCCGAGTTTTGGAGGAGTTGTAGTAGAACCTCATTTCGATTAATAAATAAAATTTAGCTCCTTTGTCTTTCAAATGACTTTTATTGTTCATCTTACTGTATAACTTGTTACTATAACTTTACATTCGGCGAGTTACCTGAACTCTAGTTCACCTCCATGTGACTCGGAAATTTTCTAAGAACCGTAAATACTCTATTTCATGCTATGGGTACTTAGAATAATTTTAGTCCACACTCGGGAGACTCAGAGTATTCCAGTCCACATTTCGAGGACTAGAAGATTTCAAGTCGTTTACACTTTAGTCCGTGCTCTAGGGACTTAGAGTATTCCAGTCCGCACTCCGGGGACTTAGAGATTTCAAGTCGTTTATATTCTAGTCCGCACTTTGGGAACTTAGAGTACTCCAGTCCGCACTCGGGGACTTGGAGATTTCAAGTCGTTTATACTCTAGTCTGCACTCTGGGGACTCAGAGTACTCTAGTCCGCACTTTGGGGACTTGGAGATTTCGAGTCGTTTATACTCCAATCCGCACTCTGGGGACTCAGAGTACTCCAGTCCGCACTCCGGGGACTTGGAGATTTTAAGTCGTTTATACTCTAGTCCGCACTCTAGGGACTCAGAGTACTCCAGTCTGCACTCTGGGGATTCACAGTACTCCAGTCCGCACTCAAGGGACTTAGAGATTTCAAGTTGTTATGCTCTAGTCCGCACTCTGGGGACTTAGAGTACTCCAGTTCGCACTCCGAGGACTTGGAGATTATAAGTCGTTTATACTCTAGTCTGCACTCTAGGGACTTAGAGTACTCAAGTCCGCACTCTAGGGACTTGGAGATTTGCAGTCGTTTATATTCTAGTCCGCACTCTGGGGACTTGGAGATTTAAAGTCGTTTATACTCTAGTCCGAACTCTGGAGACTTAGAGTACTCCAGTCCGCACTCTGGGGACTTGGAGATTTGAATACTCTATCCCACACTCTGGGGACTTAGAGTGCTCCAGTCCGCACTCTAGGGACTTGGAGATTTTTAGTGTTTGTGCGCGTTCGTATGTCAGACAGAATAATGTAACTTTCATTTTTCCATAGAATTATCATACACGAAAACATCAATAATTCATGGAAAAGATGGCTTCAAGCCTTTATTAATGAAAAAAACTAAATTGTCTTATTACATGCCGAGAACTATGAATCAACGAAATAAAAAATACTGGACTTAATTGCAACAAAGATACAAAAGGGATAGACTATGTATGATAATGTAGTAGATGCTTGCTATTCCATGCTCATGGGAATGTCGCGCCATCAAAGGTCGTTAGCTTGAAAGTTGCCTCCACAAGCCTCCGTTCAATGGCATATGGACCTTCCCATGTGGGATTCATATGCGAGGGGACTGGGAAGACTCATTTCAAAATGAGGTTGCCTACATCAAAGATTCTCGGCTGGACTTTTTCATTATAGTATGGGGCGAGTCGATGCCTACATGCAGCCGCCCTTAAATCAGCTTCTGTACGTTTTTCATCTACGAAGTCCAGTGATTCCAGTAAGAGATCCCGATTCGTCATAGGGTCGTAATGAGTAACCCGATGTGATGGAACTTCAAGTCCTACGAGTATAACAGCTTCCGTGCCATATGCCAATGTGAATGGAGTGTGGCCAGTCGTGGACTTGTGGGTGGTTCTGTAAGCCCAAAGTGCTGTTGGGAGTTCATCCACCCACTTGCCTCTAGCCTTTTCCAAATGCTTTTTTAGTATGGACTTGATTATTTTGTTCATGGCTTCTACTTTTCTATTGGCTTTTGGATGAGCCACTGCTGCAAACCTTTTCTCAATGCCATACTTTTGACAAAATTCTTTGAACTCCCTACTTTCGAATTGAGTTTCGTTTTCTATAATGATAGTCCATGGAAGGCCAAAACGGCATATAATGTTTCGTACAACGAAACTAATGACCTTATTGGTGGTGATCGTGGCTAAGGGCACTACTTCTGCCCACTTGGTAAAGTAATCGACCACAACTATTGCGTATTTCACACCACCTTTGGATGTGGGTAAAGAATCGAATATATCAATCCCCGACATTGCAAACGGTCAGGGAATAACCATTTGTGTGAGTTTCGTCAGTGGAGCTCTCGGGATTTTCGCAAACTTTTGGCTTTTGTCACATTTCCTTACGTAGTCTGCAGCATCCTGATTTGCCATCGGCCAACAGTATCCATAGCGGAGGATTTTCTTTCCTAGCGTCTGCCCCCAATATGATCCCCACATTTTCCTTCATGGACTTCCTTCAGGACTTTTTTTTATCTTATCGTGGGCAATGCACTGGAGTAAGGGGTCAAGAATCCCCTTCTATACATTATTCTGCCCTGCATTACATATCGCGAAGCCTTACGAATGACTTGTCGTCTTTCACTCTTTCTTTCGAGCAAGACCTCATGTAGCAAGTATTGCTTGAATGAGGCCATCCATGATTCCTTCTCGATTCTATTTCTAACACGAAATCTATATCCATCATACTTATACTCGGAGCATGTAAGGTTTCGACGGGAACCAATCCCATTTGATGTGCATCGCCAGTACTCGCAAATTTTGCCAATGAATCGGCTTCTCTGTTTTGTTCACGCGGGACATGCAAAATATCACAATATTCTGGATTTTCTAGCAGCTCTTGAACCCATGCAAGGTATGGGGCAAGTCTCTGTCCCTTCACTTGATAGTCCCCTTGCACGTGGTATACCACCAGTTGTGAGTCACAAAAGATTTCAACTGATTTTACCCCCAATTCTCTGATAAGTATCAAGCCAACAATCAATGCTTCACACTCGGCCTTAATATTTGTTGCTGGGAATTTTAGATTCGAAGCGTAGCTAATTTATCGGTTTTCGAAAGTCACAAGAACTATACCAGCTCCAGAGCAACAGCCGTTAGATGCCCCATCAGTGTACAACTTCCATCGAATGGGAGGTATGGGTTTGGGACTGTTTGATTCATCTGACGCGGTGAATTCAGCAATGAAGTCTGCTAACGCTTGCCCTTGTATGGCCCTTCATGGAAAGTAGGTAATATCGAACCAATTCAACTCGATATTCCATTTAAGCATCCTTCCAGAAGTTTTCGATCGATGGAATACCTATCGCAAGGGTTGATCGGTATAAACACTGATTAAGTGTGCTTGAAAGTATGGATGAAGGTTGCGTGATGCAATCACCAAGCAGTAGGCCAGTTTCTCAATCTTAGGATAATTTCTTTCCGCCCCCGTTAAACGTTTACTGACATAGTACACTGGCTTTTGAACTAGATCCTCCCCGCGAACCAAAGACGTACTAATAGCATGCTAGAATATAGCCAAGTACACATAAAATCCTTCATGGTCTATAGGCTTCGATAGCACCGGGGGCTATTTCAAATGTCTTACCAAAGCTCGGAATGCATCCTCATAGTAGGACGTCCATTTAAAATTTCTCTTTCCTTTCTTTATTACAACAAAGAAGGTAATACACTTATCTATGGCTTTGAATCGACTCAGCGTGGCTATTTTTCCGTTTAGGCTTTGTATTTGCTTTATTTTTGCGCACTTGTATGTCCCAAATATCTTGAATCTTTTCCGGGTTAGCTTCAATTACCCGCGCATAGAAATGAAATCCAATAACTTCTTTGACGCAACACCAAATGAACATTTCAAAGGATTGATTTTCATTCCATAATATCTGAGTATATCAAACATTTCCGCTAAGTCTCGAATGTGTTCGTTTGACTAATGTGACTTCACGAGCATGTCATCCACATAGACTTTCATTATTCTACCAATCTGGTCTTTAAACATTCGATTCAATAGACGCTGATAAGTCGCTCCTGCATTTTTCAATCCGAAAGGAATCACTACATAGCAATATAGCCCGATGTTTGTGAACAAACTGGTGTGTTCTTGGTCTGGAATGTGCATCGGGATCTGATTATATCCCGACTACACATCCATAAATGACAGTAACTCGTTTTCGACCGTTGAGTCGACAAGCTGGTCGATTTTGGGTAAAGGGAAACTAACCTTTGGGAATGCTTTTTTAAATCAGATTAGTCTACGCAAGTTCTCCATTTTCCATTTTCTTTCCTTACAAGCACAGGGTTAGACACCCATTTAGGGTAGAGGGCGTCGCGAATGAACCCGTTGGCTTTGAGTTTGTCCACCTCCTCTCTGAGAACAGCGGATCTCTCCAGGTCCATGCCACTCCTTTTCTGCTTTACAGAAACGTACTACGGGTCTATGTCAACATATGACTCGCAATAATGGGAGAAATCCCACACATATCAGAATGTGTCCAAGCGAAAACATCTAGATTCGCTCGGAGGAAATCAGTGAGGTCCTCGGCCACTGAGGGGTCGAGTTGTGATCCAATCTTAAGTACTCGTGATGGGTCATCTCGGTTGACCGAAATGTCAATCGTTAGTTCATCCGATGCTGCATTTGCTTCCCTGGGTTCCCCATCATCATCTCTCGGATCTATGTCTCTATAGATCTGATCGTGCTGCCCGAGCCAGGGCTCAGGCACTACTTGTCAACTTTCAGTGATCCGGCTGCGGACGAAGTTGTCCGCAATCTTTCCTTTCTCTCTCCATTGGGCCTCTCTCAACTCAGCCACATAACATGCGCGACCGGTCGCCTAATCGCCAGGCACCACACTAACTCCTTTGTTTGTCGGAAATTTCAAAGTCAAACACCATGGAGCCAAAGCTGCCCTAAACTCTGCCAAGGCCGATCGACCCAGAAACACATTATATGGAGAATCAACATCCAAAACTATGAAAGGTAGGATTCCCATGCTCCTACGCTCACCTTGTCCCGGTTCAACTGGTAATTCAACATACCCCACTGTATCAGTCGCTGCACCATGAAAGCCATGGATACGGGCTTTAGATGGCTTCAAATCCTTCATCTCCATCTTCATTTGGTTATATGCCTTTTTGAAGATGATGTTAACAGAACTTCCATAATCAATCAAAATTCTCTTCACATATGCTAGCCCGATTTTTGCAGATATGACAATCGGATCAATGGTAGGAGCCTCTACTTGGTCATCATCTCGGCTCCTAAACACTATATCGTCCGTCATCATGTGCTGGTGTTTAGCGGGGATCCCGTCCTCCACATTTGAACAACACTCATAATCTGCATGTCTTAAGGAATTAGCATATCGCTCTATTTCCTACCAGTACTTGTCGGCAGGGTGAGGTCCACCGACGAAAGTGTTTATGACCACTCTACCCACAGTTCAGTAGGATCCTCTAGATGGCATGGGGCCGGCCCGCGTGATGTTTCTTGCCTACCATCCGGCGAGTTATTGACAAACCTCTGCAACTTTTTCTGTCTAATCATCCTTTCTATGGCATCGTGGAGGTGTCTACATTCTTCTATATTGTTCTTGTAAGTCTCATGGAAGTGGCAATACTTCCCAATCCGCTTCTGTTCCTCTATTGAATCCTTTGGACGCGACTTTCTGTATTGAAAAGTATTACAAATTGATAGGCAAATATTCTTTATAGATGCATTCAGAGTAGTATATTCGTTGTAAGTTGGAATCCTTGGCTTCCATTTTCTTGTTTCCCTTTTCTTTTTGGGATTTCCTCCTCCGGACCCTTTAGATTGCCCAGACTTGTTCTGGACATTGACCTGAACTTTCTCTAAATTGTCACCGGATTCTTCTATAGCGATGTTTCTTTCCATAATCTCCTGAACAGGCCCTGGTGCCTTATCTCACCTTGTCCACCTGGCTTCCTCTCTCTTCATGAACTGATCAGCCTTTGAATAAAAATGCACTAGCGTAGTCGGAGGTTTTCCTATCAACCAATCTCTAAACTCTGAATCTGAATCCACTCCTCGCATTACAGCCATCATAATTGCATGGTCATTAGGGTTGCTAACTTCAGTAGCCGCAACATGAATTCTTTATAAGTACTATTTCAATGACTCCCTCGAAGCCAGGATTACACTAGATAGTGACATCACGTCCTTGGGACGAGTGGCATGTATCCTGAACTGTTCTACAAATTTCATCGCCAATTCGTCAAAGCTGGATATAGACCATGGAGCAAGTCGAGTGAACCATATGGTGGTTATTCCGGATAAAGTAATTGGGAAGCATCTACACTTGGTTGCATCATTCACTCTAGTCGAATCCATCATCCATTCATACCTCATCACAGGCTGTTTGAGATCAGTCTTCCCTTCACAGGCTGGGATAGTTGGCATGCTAAACCTCTCGAGGTACTTGGCTTGTAGAATAGTATCTATGGATGGGGTATGACTCCTGGGTATCCCCCAATCTTCATCGATCAAGCCTTGATTTTCTCTCATTAGCTGCCTGACCATAGCTGATAAGTCTGGGGTTTGTATGGAGGATGGAAGGTTGGACTCTGTCCTACGGGACCGTTCGGGTTGATGTCTCCTCTGTTGGCAATCTACCAAACATGCACCTTAGGGACCAGCTTTATTAGGGTCTTGGTGAGCCAGGCGTCTAGTTTCCACACGTGCTCTAGCTCCTAAGTTTCCGGTTCTGGCTTAGTGTGGTCTCCAAGATATAAGTGATCCCCAGTTGATCGATCAATGACACCTGCTTGTATAGTTTAAGTTTTGCGGCGTCTACACCTGGGAGGTTCATCGGATGAAGTTGAGCCAAAAAATGAAGAATAAGGAACAGGTCTACCTCCAGTATTCTGATGCTGTTGCTGAGTAAGTTCAGTCATGAGGTTAGCGTTAGCTTGAATCTGCTCAATAAGTTGTCTTCTACTTCCCATGAGTTCTCTCATCAACTCATTGAACTCTGTTCTGGTGATAACTTCCATTTGATTTGGGTGGTGGTTCCTGCACCTAGATTTGCTTGTTGGTTGCAAGGTCTATTTGTTGCACGCTAGCAGTCTTATTGTCATCCGCGTTATGAGAGGCTGATCTGGTACATGGTCTTCCCATAGTAGAGTTATTGATAGGAACTCTGAGTAGAATCAACGGATGTCCTATGAACGACTTGGATCTCCATCGGGGGATTTATTCAGTCTAGTAGCTACAAAGCAGATCCTAGCGGCCTGAGAATTCAATTCTCAATGAAAGCATCAAAATGTTGGCACCAGAATTGTTCACCAACACCCTTGAGAAATATTAAGTAGAGAGATTAATGAAAAAAGTAAATTAAAGCAAAGGACTGTATGCTAAGTTAATTGCAAAAACAAGAACACCGGATTTATAGTGGTTCAGCGTAACTACCTACGTCCATTTAGAATTTTGATCTTTATTGCTTTCACAAATGATTGGATATAGATAAAATTCGTACAATAATGGCTTGAATACAAGTGCTAAGTGTAATAGAATAAGTCTTGAATGCAGTAGAGTCTTCCCATTGTTCTCGAAAATATGTTTAACCGTGCCCCTACCCTTCTATTTATAGAGGAAGATGGGTTGGACTTCCCTCATGGGCCTAGGAACAAGGTACCTTGGACCGTGGTAAGTGGCTTCTGCGCACCGAGTCAGAGATTCCGAACGGCAATTGTCGAGCGAGGTTGGTCGAACCATAGAATGCCAAGCAAGGTCTCCATGTCGAACGACACTCGTATGCAGAGCCAGACATCCAGGCCGAACGACATTCGTATGCCGAGCGAGGGATGCGTGTCAAATTGCACTCGTATGCTGAACGAGGTGTTGTGCCGAGCGAGGCACTTGGGCCGAGCGAGGCTCTTATGTCGAACGAGGGGAGGTGCGCCGAACGAGCCCTGTGCTGAACAACTCATCTATGCCGAGCGACCCTTCTATGCCGAATGAGGCACCAGGCTGATCGACCCTTCTATGCCGAACGAGGCATTGTGTCGATCGACTCTTCTATTCCATACGAGGCTTCATGCCGAGTGACCCTTCTATGCCGAACGAGGCTTCATGCCGGGCGAGGGGTTGTGTACCGAACGAGGCCTGTGTCGACCCACGTATCTATGCCGAGCCACTTGTCAAATGGTCAAACAACCGGGTAACACTCACGCCTATAAATACCTTATAGATGAGCATAACTAGAAGGAAGGATGGATAAGAAATTATGGATCTAGGATTTGTGGCATCGAAGCTTTGCCAATCATGGATCTATCAACCCATAATTATTTTAACCATTCCGGAGAGATCCATCAGGCGCTATTGCAATTGAAGATCGAAGCATTATGACTTGGTCAGAGTACCCCTCAATTAGGAGGCAATAAATTGGCAGGAAGCTTTTGAGGCGGTGCGAGTAGTAGTGTAAGAAGTAGGCAAGGACATACTTCCCCAACTCGCATATTCAGTAGTAAAGTTACTAGACATCAATTTATGTCCAATGTCATAAGTACTGAATAGAGATTCATGTTCAGAAGTAGGAACACCAGACGTGAATCTTATTTGGAATTGAAATTACCGGATAGGAATGTTAGTTCAGTGTAAGGAGTTACCGAACCAAGGAGGAAAGGAGCCGGATATAGCTAGGAATGCAACAAGGCTCACCTACCGAAGAAGCCATCACAGAACTATCCTATTATTTTTGAACCAACCTCCTACCAAACCAAAGCACCATTGAACCAAGGCACAACCTAACAAAAGCATCATTGAATAAGGCTCAATGGAACCAAGCATCGCTGAACACCTCCTATCAATCATAGATTCCTGTTCGGTAGCCTACTGACGAAACCTGGCATAGTTAAACCATGACATGACTACTAAGCCAATTACCAACAGACCGAACATAGCATATATGAAAGGAAATCTTGAATATATGGAAGTTCTAAAGCGTACCTCATGTATATGGAATCGAACTGATCACATTATACAAGGAAACAACCTATCTTATTGTCTTGACTTCCTTATACCTTCACTCCTACAAAAACCAAAACTTCCAACAAAAATGGAGGAAAGTATTAGAGAGCTAAGCTTACACTAATAATGGCAGACAAGTCAGAGAAAGCTAGGAATAGCCTAACGGGAACAGCCTAAGAAGAACTACCTAACATGAACTTCCTAACATGAACTGCCTAGCGGAAACAGCCTAATGCGAACTGCCTAATAGGAACTACCTAATACATATAGTCTAACGGGTAGCGCTGAACATGAATAAGTGAAAAATAATTAGACGAACAGGGATAACCAAACAAGGATACTCTAACAGGAATAGCCAAACATGAATATGTAAGAAAGAATAGACGAATAGGAATAGCCGAATAGCATAAGCCGAATAGACTTCTTTGGGCCTCTATCTTATTTTCTATTAAGTAATAGATCATCATATTTTGTACTTCAAGCATTGTACCAAAGATGTATATGAAGAATAATTAAAATAGATAATTGATATATGCATATTCTTGTTGAACCACTATAAATCTTTTTTTTATTTCACTGCAATTTTCTTTCTACATTACCTATATATGATTTGCTCTCTAAAAAGCAGTCATAATACAAATGTAACGGTAGTGTTATATACCCCATATTAGTATCTCTACAATAAATAGATTGGGGGTGTTTGTCCACTTTTTGTACAAATATTTTTGACGCTTCCACTAAGAACAGATTCTTAAAATGCGTTGAGATCAAATAATAAGGTTGGTTCTACTAGCGGGAATGTAGGGGACAACCACACACCTAATCAAGCAACAATAAATCAGGATGATCATAAAGCGCTCCAATACCAATAGATGTAAATACCAAGGGCGACATAGATCGAGGTATGGACAATCAAAATGAATGTTTTATTGCCCAATAGCAAGCAATGGTGGACCAACTTATGGCATGCTTAGGGAAGTAGCGAACTATTGGGCATAGCATTGGAATGCAAGGAATATCCTAGTCCAGCGCATCCAAAAGGCAAAGGTGTTTGCACTCAAATAAGGAATCCATTAAGATAGTCAAAGGGATAGAAAAAGGAACACTGAGGAAATGAAATGGGCAAGGGATCAGCCTAAAGCTAGACTTGAAAGCGATTCGATGCCAAACTAGACAAGAATGATGCCAAAGAGGGGGCAACTACAATAAATGCTTCTAATTCCCTCATTGAAATTATGGTCAATGGATGACAAAATGATCGCTGGGATGGGTGGAAGATGAAAGAAATCATTCAACTCAAGGAGGCTAGTCACCCGAACCAAAGGATAGGATGACCCACATCTTTAGACAATGTGTGAAATGTGCACAAGTTGATTGAGGAATTAAAGCTAGATTTAGTAGTAATTTTTCTCTAGAGATAGGAGTATAAAAAACCCCATAGTTCTCAAGATGCCAACTATGGCGCCGTGTAAAGGACTAACCGACCCGATAGTATACTGACAATGGTGTACCCAGTACATATTGATAAGCGAAGCTATAGAGGAAGCCTTGTGCAAGTTCTTTCCTCTATTCATGCAAGACTTAACCACTATGTGGTCTTCTCTTAGGATCGGTTCATTCTTGTGCGATGCTAAAGAAAAAGTTTATCAGTCAATTCAGGATACATATTGAGAAACTAAAAGATGGATGCTCATTTCTAATGCGAAGTAGAAGGAAGAAGAATTAACATGGTATTACCATCCCATTTTAAGGTCGTAAGAGCTGGAACTCAAATCACAGATGAAATGTTTGCCTTCATGACTTATACAGTAGAATGTACTCTAGAATGAAATTTTCTAGGAGATTGACAAGGAGAAACCAGCCATATTGGAGGAGTTCTTCTATAATGCGGCAAAGTTATGAGGTTAAAAGGTGTTGCATGAGAGAGATAACCAATATAACAACAAGAGTTAGAGAAGAGCCTAGTGGTGCGACTGCAAATGATGATGGAAAATATTGAAGCTTCTTTCCTAGTCAATTATCTAGAAATAATTAAAGCATTCCTTAGACTCTGAAGAAAGTAGCACTAATGCAGGTCTAGAAAGACCGAGTTAGGAATTCAGTTAGCAACCCATCGAGAATGGATACAAGGGAGTTTGTAAGTAGTGAAGAAGGCTTGGAAATAAAGAATTCAATAAACTGAACCTGCAAGTTTTCTAACCAAATCGTCTCAGTGTAAAACTGATATGTACCGACCCAATAGCATAGCCCATGTCAGATCAAAGGAGGATGTCCCACCAAAAGTCAATGTTGATGCTAGAACCACATGCTTGGCTAGGAAAATGGGACCTTATGAGTTCAAACTAATGGGTACATAAATGGTTGATCCATTAGCTCAAAGGGCACGACATGGCCCACCAAGCAACCTATGAAGCATTCCATTCGCAGAAGTGCAAATCGTTGGGTTAATGCATCGAGTGTAAGGCAAGCAGAGCAGGAGAACTAGGGCTTAAAATGGTAAACCATAGTTAGTTCACTCTGAACATCGGATATGCAGTCAACCATCGAATTTTAAGACAATGATCATGGAATAATACTTTGGAAAAACCAACCCTTCATTATATTTGAGGCGCTAAATTTTTCATATGGAAGCAGTTGGAGCTACAAAGTGAGAAAATGTCATTGATTTTCTCTATTCATTTCGTACTAATAGACTATTTGGTTTAGTCATTTGGAGCACCGATCTATTAACACTTGTGTATCAAGCAAAAGGATGGATATAACTTATGGAACAATCTTGCATAGTTTAGCACTATAACGGTCGTAATACGACAACTTAATTAATGGATTATCTTTGTGACCATTTTTCTAGAATTAATATGAAAACGAAGTTTTAGAGCGAACTTAAGAAAAATTCAACCGCCAACTTGGAGGACTTATACCATCAAGCCGAAAAGTTTATGCACTTAGAGGATTTTGATAGCATGATAGGACTAGGAAATTCTAACCAAGTCATAGATGAAAAGCCTTAGGATAGGAGCTTGTGAAATATGGATGATAGATTAGAAAAATGAAACACTTTAGAAGATAGGGCAGGTTTCCACATTCACAACTTATGGAGACTCCAAGTTGAATCTATCTCGTTACTAGAAAAACCATGGGATACGACGAATTGAGAACTAGAGAGCCAACTATGGCAGAGGTGGGAACCGCTATTCTTTAAGCTAAAATCTAAGGTAAATCTAGTAAGAGTGCCATAAACTATAAAATATAGTCCATCGATGGAACTAAGTCCTTGCTGTGGAAGGTTATAAGCCACACTAGGGGCATAATGTTGGATTCACTTGTGGACATCAGAGCATATCCTCATACTAGATATCCATATATAGAGATGTGCATAAAATTGTAAAAAATGGAGTAATTAAACAATGGAACATAAGCTTCATAATCTTGATATAGGGTTTAGCTCCATCGGAGAAAATAAAAGATTAGGTTCAACTCCTCTAGAGACTTTGGAGTGTAATCCTGACCCATTCCATAGGCAGAACCGAATGTCTCAAGAGATGGTGGAGCATAATCTTTTCAAAAAGCCCCAGAGATAGAGTCAACTTTATATGAATATGAAAAACGAAACTATAGAGACAGAATACCCTCATAAAATATGGGGACAACAACGCAAATGTATGGCTTACTTTAATGAATATATTTCTAGTGAAATTTAACAGAAATACTTAAGACATAATGCCATGGCACTTGATTATAAAAACCCATAGAAGTGAGAGAGAATACGATTGACTATGCAAAATTGAAGATTCTTGTTCCCTGTGGGTCCGATAGACCTCTTGGCTTGTAGGATAGGCTGATCGATAAAGTATAATATACTAATAGCAGGATTAGAAATATCAAAAGAACTAGGAATTAGGAAACTATGTATCCATAGTGACCTATAAATGGGTGTGAATCAAGCATTTTGGGAGTTCTAACTTAAAGGAGAACGGTTGGCATACTACTTAAAAAAGGAAAAGGATGAAGGCTTTGTTGATGTATAAGTATGTTATGGGGTTAAGTACACCCTATGGGAGGAAATTTGAGATGTTGAGGATTTGGAAAGATTGGCTAGCTCAGGCAATGGATCACTTTTTGGGTTGGTCCTATCCTGGCAAGAAAAACATCACCCTTATACCAGGATGAAGTAAGGAAGTTGATGTTCAAGGCACTTCGGTACACGATACAAGATGGAATCCTTTACAGAAGAGTTTTCAATAACCTACTACTAAGGTACATGGTTGCAATAGAAGCTAAGAAAATATTGGATAACATACATCAAGGTCATTGAGATGACCACACTGAGGGGTAGACCATAGAAAAGGATATCTCAAGGGCATCGATCAGACTAGATAATTTCTAATAGTTGTTTGTGGAGCTAAGTATGCAATAGTGGATGTGAATCACTTTATCGAATATAGCATTCCACTCCAGATGATTTCGAACAATGGATGACATTTTGATAGTCAGGAATTAGCCAAATTCTATCAACAAGATGAAATTAGGAAAAGCTTTTCTACAATGCCTCACCCATAAGCCAATGGATAGGATGATGAAGAAATCAATAAGGTTCTCAAAACACTCATAAAGAATCATTTGGAAAATGATAAGGGAGCTCAAACGGATGAGCTGCCATTGGCTCTTTATGCGTATTGCACTTCCTGCGAAATTGCAATGGGACATACTCATTTTGCTTTGGATTATGAATTATAGGTTATGCTTCCTATTGAAACTACAGTCTCATCTCATAGAAGAATCCACTATGACCTAAAGGTAAATAAGGAATTGCAAAACATATCCTTGTATCTGATTGAGGAAAAGCCAAACAAGGCCGCTTTGAAAACCACGACACTTTATCAAAAGATGGTGAAGTAGTACAACGTTAAGATAAAGCATCGTCCGCTTAAGGAAGAAACCTAGTCCTAGAGTGAAATTTACCTCGACCGAGGGCACCTATTTCGATCTAGAAAGGACCATATTTTTCTAACAGGGATCTAAGGAATGCAGCCTACATACTGATCATCATAGATGGAGCCGTATCCGAGAGAATAAGAAATGCTAGAAACCACTGTTTTTTTTTTGCGCACTGACTATTTCTACTATATGGATTATGGATATATAAATTGCGATCACTACGATTTTACCGAACTCTATGGATAGGGCGTGCGAAAGCATGATTGATGATTAGTGCTGCCTAACCACCACCAAAAAAACAATCCCATACAACGTAAAGTCCCAGATTTCTCGGACTGTATGGGTATAGCCACATCGTACTAGAGGCACCTAACTATGGCACATCATGGAAAGCTTGGACAAATCATGGCCGACAACAATGAACCAGATCTACCGATGATCAGGATATGATCATAGAACAAGTAGTTCACTATTAACGCCCAAACTTCTTATTGGCAATGGTAGACCGGAGTGACCTTAGCCTGATGTCCATCATTAACGATCAGCTTTAAATTTTGTCGGCAATGGTGGACCATGGCAACCCTATCCGGGTGTCCACCATTAACGATCGGTACTAAACTTTTTATCGACAATGGCAGACAAAAGTGACCCTAATCGTGTGTCCACAATTGATGGTTGGCTTCAAACTTATTGCTTGCAATGGTGGACTAGAATGACCCTAATTGGGTGTTGATCGTTGACGGTTGGCTTCAAACTTTTTGCCGGCAATGGAAAACCAAGGTGAACCTAATTGCATGTCCACCATTGACGATCAGCTTTAATATTTTTGGTTATAGGTGCCCACTATTGATGATCATCTTCAAAAAAAATTTCCGCTAGACCCTAATCAGGTGTCCACCATTAATGATCGGCTTCAATCATTTTGCTGATAATGGCGGACCAAAGTGGCCCTAACTAGGTGCCTACCATTGACGATCGAGTCTAAACTTTTGGCTGGCCCTAGAGAACTCGACTTATCGATGATAAGGACATGACCATCGCCTGGTTGGCTCACCACCTGATCGACCACTTTACTTACTTTGTCTTGGTACAAGAAGTATTCTTGCCTTATGGTGTGAAAAATTCACTCAGACTTAAGATAACGAAACTGAAAACCAGATTGGACACATGGGATTGGATTACAATGACACTACACTAAAGATCACTTACCTTACAGAAATTGGCAGTGATTAATCCTATGCAAATGTGCAAGGTAGTGATGAGAAGGTGTTTCATCAGAGCTTGCTTACACCTTCGATCTTGATAGTGATTGATGTTTCATAAATACATGGTGTAGCGACGGGAAGATTATCAAAAGAGCTTATGGAATAATAGAGTTTGACATGGTCTGAGGGAACTTGCAAGTTATTGATCCTATGCAAATATATGGGGCCAATAGAAGATCTGCTAGAAGAGAAAAAAAATAACACGTAACTACTTCACCAATATGTACACTGTGTTGAACTTATCAATAATGGACCTTATACCAGTGTATGAGGAAGTAACCAAAGATTACTAACATGCTAGCTAATGGTTAAGCAAGGATGCTACACAAACACAACACAACATCTAATCCTAGTCGAATATGATGATTTCATTTGAAATTTTTACAAGATACATATGCGGTTGTGTAACAAGTATGGGCCATGGGAAGCATCAGTCGTAGAATCTTCTTGCCCTACCGAACTAGTTGTTGATTGATCCCATACAAGTATGTATGGTAGTGATGAAGGAGTCACTAGCGGAATAACTTGGCGATCATGTGGGAAAAATACATCATAAATACTATTCTTAATCAGCAAAACCGAAGTCAATACAACAAAATATGCATAACTGAATCCAGGTACCATGGAGCTATAGTATGTACTTTCCCCAGACCACATTGATATACTCAAAACTTTCATAAGACAATGTGCAGCCCTCAAGACTTAAAGGGCAAGGAGGTTAAACTAGAGAGATCAAGCACGGAGGTTGAACTAGAGAGAGTGACTTGCCACTAAAAAAAGATGAGAACTAGTTAGAAATCATGCTAGTTGACTATACTATCAGTAAAGCATGAGCTCAAAATGTCATATTGATAAAAGATATCTTGAAATGGTCAACAATCTTTCCTTCGAGTAAACAAGGCACTCCACAACATAGTAGCAGGGTAAAAATTACAGAAAGGATGAGAATAAGGATATAGATATTTGAGGTTCCACATAACCATTGCATAAGATAAAGAAAATTTTGGATGAAACAAAGCATATTTATATTCTATGAAATTATGCTTTGATGGTCAAGTGTTATGGGCATTTTCGCCTACAACATAGTGAATATGAAATGACATCAAGAAGCATTAAAATGGGTGGAAGGTGAATAATAAAGGCACCATCATGTAATTACAAGGACAGGGCGAAGTGTTAGAGGAAAATTTGGCATAGTCAAATAATTATATACTTAAAGCACTTGTAAATGGTTAATGAGGTCAAGACATGCGTCTAGGTAAAAACTACATCTCAATCCAAGCTATGAATCGGAAGATATAATCATCTTAAGATTTGTCCACCACCTAATCGACTTGGGACCACATCTTAAAGAGCTACTACCTACTTCAAACAAATCAAACATTCAAAGTCATTGGATTACTCTACTCGACAA
This sequence comes from Allium cepa, assembly GCA_030765085.1. Lineage (NCBI taxonomy): Eukaryota > Viridiplantae > Streptophyta > Magnoliopsida > Asparagales > Amaryllidaceae > Allium > Allium cepa. The sequence goes on from CM060929.1 coordinate 498,309,611, forward strand.
TAAAAAGCTATTATCTAAGTTTCATTCAGTTTTAACTTAAAATTAAGGAGTAATGGCACAAGAATGTGTGTAAGTCAAGTGGCTAAGCATTAACCTTCCAATGGAGAAGTCAAGAGTTTGATCCTTGGCAAGCGCATTAATTTTATGGAATAGGAAAAACATTTCCGTAGGGAACCTAACTATTTACTACCTAACCATTTACTACCTATAGATCTCTACCAACCTCATACCTACAAATAGCTCATAAATGAGCAAAATTGGAGTTGAGGATGGATAAGCAATCATGGATCTAAGATTTGCGGCATTTTAGCTTTGCAAACCATAGATCTAGCAATCCACAGTTGATGTAACCATTCCAATGAGATCCAGCAAGAGTTGTACCAAACGAACATTGGAGCTTTGTCACTTGGTCAAAGTACCCTAAACAAGGAGGTGAGAATTTGGAAAGAAGATCCTGAGGCAATGCGAGTCGAAGTATAAGAAGTATGCAATGAAATACTTCATTAACATAGCTATTCTGTAGTCAAGCTACCACACAGGAATTCATGTCCGGTGGCCTAACCACTGAACATAGGATCTTATTCGATAGAAGGAACAAGGGACAAGAATTCTTGTCCTATAACGAAGCAACCAAACATAAATGTTGGTTCAGTGTAAGGAGTTATAAATTCAAGGAGGAAGGGACCCAGACATAGCCAGGAATGTAGCAAGGTCCACCTATCATAGTTACCACCACCAAACTGTCCTATTACTGTCAAACTAACCACCTACCGAGCCAAGGCACGACCAAACAAAAGCATCTTCGAATCAAGCACCCCGAACACCACATATAACAAAGATTCATGTTCGGTAGCGTATTGTCGATCCTAGGCATTGTTGAACCATGACATAACCACTAAGCCAAACCGGACTGAACAAAGCATATATGGAAAGAAAATTTTAAATATATAGAAGTTCTAGAGAGTATCGTCCATATATGGAAATAGTTGAACCATGCATGATATATTGTAAAATTGCTTATCTTATCGGCCTAACCTCCCTATACCTTCACTTCTATAAATATCAAAGCTCCAAAAGAAATAGGGGAGGATTTTGGGGACAATGGCGGAAAAGTCAGAGAAAGCTAGGAACTATCTAACATGAACAGTCTAACAAGAATTATGTAGCTGCAACAGCCTAAGAGGAATAGACTAACAAGAACAGCCGAACATGAATAGGTTGCTAGGAATAGGTGAAAAGGGAATGCCGAAAAAGGATAATCTAATTGGAACAACCCAGCAAGAATAAGTAGGCAGAAGTAAACGTATAGAAATATCCAAGTAGGAGTAGCCAAACAGACTTCTTTGGGCTTATATCTTACTTTATATTGAGCTATAGATCATCATATTTTGCACCCTAAGCATTGTATCAATGATAATGAAAATGGACAGTGGAATGTAGGCACATTTTGGCCGAACTATTGTTATTTTCTTTATTGCAATTTACTTTCTACATGACCTATATGTGATTTACTCTCTAAAAATATAACAGTCGTGTTATACACTATGTATTCATTGCTGTACAATGAATAGATTGGAGGTGTTTGTCCACATTTTGTGAAAACATGTAGTTTTTAACATATTGGGAGGTTGTTGGAGTAAAGTTCGTTCAAAAAACACTACAAAATTTATGGTGCAAAATTAAAAGTTGCATTATGGTGGTTCGACCACATATAGATTATTAAAACCTTAAGGTATTTTTTCTAAAATTTTATTTAAAGTATAACGACTCAAAATTTTCGAAGCCGAAAATTCCAGATAGTTATGGAAAAGAAGAAAGAGATAGAAGAAGAAGAAGAACAGAACACCAAAATCTCACATTCGCAACGGATAAAATATAATAAATAATAAATGTCTACAAAAGAATACTATATCTGTTGATTACATTTAATATACATCAAATTTCCACACATATATAGTCATTGAATAAATACAAGTATCATGTCTCAGATTAACGAATATATAAATATAGCGAAAATACTCTACTCGTTACTGCCATCCAGTTTGCCTCCTGAGCTCCAGAACGTCCCTACCTGAAAATCTGTAATACTCGGTCTGACCCGAGTATTACACCAAAGTAACACCCGGGTCAGGCTGAAAACCAGCGTGAGTAAACCCAACTAACATGGAATGCGAAAGTTTACTACCCATATAAACTCGGGTAACTTATATCAATTTCCACTTCATAAGTTGTTATAGACATCACTTATTCCACACATCAATTTCTAAGTGCTAGAACTCAGATTTTATGGTCCAATTCACTTATAATCATTCCAATATACCCTATTGATTCCACGTATCAATTTGTAAAGAATCGAAGTGATTTCGGGTATTAACTAATACCCGACTCCAGTCTCTTCGAATTCAATGTTATTGATTTACCTTCCCCTTTCACAATAATCACATATATCCTTGATTAAGTTCTTAGATTCATTAACTTGTAATCACTTACATCGATTAATAATCCTTGAATTAATCATGCTCATAAATTTACCGACCCTCCATAAATTTTGTTACACTAATTAAACAAGTAATTAATCCTCAATTAAGTAATTACCAATAATTACCCCCTTTGATTTATGATATTAAGTAATTTTTCTTCGACTTATTTTATTAGTAAATTCTATTAACTACATTAATTAATTACCTTAATCAATCATTGATTATTCCAAATTATTAATTACTCTAGAATTAATTAACCTTTAATTGATTATATTATATTAATTGTTCACAATCATTAACTATTCATATTACAAACATGTTCATTTCGGGCAGAAATGTAACCCGAGCTTGCACCTCAAATTCATATATATAGATGGCCGAATTTTAAAAAGTGATACAAATGTATAGGCCTTTCCTTTAGCTTTCCATAATGACCAAGATTATCGAAGTTGGATCAACGGTTCAAAAGTTATGACCATTTTACTAAAAACATTAAGCTTAGCCTGAACTTATGTATTTGCAGGACAGCGACCAACAATTGCAATTTTAGCATAGAAAGCTTAGAAACCAGGAAAAATTATTAAAGCAAAATTTGTAGCTTAGTTTCTAAGCTTTCCGGAACATTAAAAATTACCGAATTCCGATAAGAATTGTAAAAGTTATGGATAAAACAATTCTGAGATTTGAATTTCACAACTTCTGTCATTTTGTCTCGGGACAGCGATAAGCAATTATAATTTTGGCCAAGATAACATCAAAAATTTGGAAAACTCAAAACATAAAAGTTTTATAACAAAGTCTAAGCTTTCTGGAACATCTAAATTTATTGAAATCGGTTGCGGAACGAAGAAGTTATGGCCAATTTATTTTTAACCTTAAGCACAGAGCTAATATTGGTTTTGCTCTCGGGATTACAGTAGAAAAATACAATTTTGACATAGCTAACTTCCAAATTACAGAAAACACAAAACATAAAAGTTGTAGCAAATGAAATAATCTTTCTAGAACTTCCAGGAAATCGAAATTTTATTATGAATTGAGAAAGTTATGGTTAAATTACTATGCTGCATTTTTGATAGAACCGAGCCACTTTTACTTACAACTATCATCTCTTCAAGAATAACATGAATACTAGAAATTTAAATAGTTTTTCTCACCTTATACTTATGTATTTGACTTGACTCTTTTTCCTTAGCTTTCTCCAAGCTTTTTCACTTTATCCTACTTTTGTTTTTATTTTGTGAAAGAAAGAAAAATAAGTGAACATTTCCACCCTTTATATAGTAATTTTCAAGGCTAGTTTGGTAATTTTAGTTTTGGACACTTGTCTACTTCTCTTTGCACAAGTTTTAGAATGTTAACACATGTCTACTTAGGTGTCTTAAGATGTTTCTACACATGGACACCTAATGGGCTTATGTGTCACTATTTTATTTAATCTTGTGACACATGTCCTTCATTTGTTTATGCAAGCCTTATTTCATGACACATACCTTATTTAGTAATCATTTAAGGTGTTCTAGAAGTGTACACCAAAGTGATATATGTGTCATAATTTTATTTCATCTTAAGATAGGTGTATGGTCCATATTATGCCGCTTGTCTTCACCATGTCATGTCACTTATCATATACTTATAAATGTATACATACTTATACCTTTTGTATTATTTAAAAGCATACATATATATAAATAAAATAGAGATGGTGTGGATGGTATATTTTTAAAACCGAACAAATCACCTTTAAATTAAATTTCAACCATTCTATTATCTTCAGTATCATCATTATAAATTCTATAAGCCTTTAAATTATTTTAAACAGGCTTACAAATTTCAGATTCAACAATTTACCCAATTTCAATTATTAAATACAATATTTAAACTATATAATTCAATGATTTAATTTTCAAGTAAATACTTATATCTCAAATTCACGTTAAAATTAACTTTTAAATGTTTAAAATCAATTCAATTATCCCATTCTACATTGTTAAAAATTCTGGGTTGTCACATTCCTCCCCCCTTAAAAGAATTGCGTCCGCGAAATTACTAGTTAGGAAGAATGGACTAATACCCGTTTAATTTTTTTCCAAAGTTCACAATTCAACACTCTACCAACTATCTTTTATTAAAAGCCCACTATCACCTTAACTACTTTCCTAAAACCTTCTATAGTTTCAAACAACACCCCTTTGCTCAATCATCTAAATTTCAATTTTAAATCAAATTTTGAATCATCAAAATTTTCTCAAAATTTTTCTAACTCTCTAAATTTCCGACAATTTTTGCCAGCGTCTCCTTTGCGCGGCTGGCTCAGTACAACTACAAAAGGCCTCTACGGGCTTCCAAATTCCAAAAGAAAACAAAATGCCAAGTGGCTAGATAAAAAACCCAATCCAATTTCATACAGAAATTTAAATACATACCTTTTTGTTGGGAAATTCACATTTATCTTTTGGAATCAAATCCAATTTCTTTTCCCTTTAGTACTTGCATATCTTACTTAGCAACAATATTCAATCGCAACCTTTTATGCAACTCTTTACAGAAGTTTTCACATCTACTTCTATGCAAATTAGTTTTTCCCCATTTTCATACGAATTCAATTTATTTTCAATTTTGAATATTGGATTTTAACTTCCACTTATAACTGGTTCATATTAGTTTCATCTACTAATTTATTTTAATTTCCAATTTGTGATCGTTTCGTTGCTAACGAAAAATTTTCAAAAATCTCCAAAAATTTTCTAAATCCCAAAATTTTCGGAAAATTTTGGCGGAGTCTCTTTTGTACGGAGGAGCTTTTGCAATTTGACAATAGATATAAATATGTATACATCGACCCACACGGTCGGAAAAAGAAAAAACAGTTCATATTTCCTATTTTATTGCGTATGCGTACCTTTGTTTAGTATTTTTAGCAAGCAGCTTATAAATTTAAGCAATTAGCGCAATCCAAACCAACCAAACAGTCTTCAAGAACCTATACTATCTCAATTTAAATATGTAAGTGCCACATATAGAAATTCTATTAGCATTTCACTTACTTTTAAAGGCTAAACACAAGCATTTCAAAAGCAACAAACACCAAACGCTTACCATAAGCGATTTATATAATTTAAAGTTAATCCAATTGCTTCCAACCAAATTTATATGCCATTACATTCAATTTTAATGGTTTACAATGCAATTGCTTACATTCAATTCATTTGTAAGCAAAACAAACTCCTATTCATATCAATTGATTCAAAAAGCAATTATATTTGCTTCCACTAATTCATAGAATTTAATTAAATCTCGATTACGTTAAACGATAATCATTTCTACGCAATTTGATAATATCCATGTGAATAAATAATTACTTTAAGTTTTATAACCAACTAAAATTGATTCCAACTCAATTTTATTTAATTCAATTCCTTTTTAATTTATCCACAATCATTTTATTTAGCTCGACACATTCCATGCTTGTGTACTACTAACCATTCCCAAATTAATTTAAACCGAGCTTTTATTTAATGGCTTTTACCCTTATTCGAAGGCAAGCTTCCTTAAATTTAAACTTAAGTTACTTTACTTTAATTTATTCCAACATCAAAATTAAGTTTACTTCTATTTGATTCTCATTTAATCAAATTCCATTAAACTCAGTTAGCCCACCATTTCATTTTAATTCACCTCCACAATTTATCAAAATAATATACAAGCGTATACTTAACTCATTTATACTTCAAATCAATATGCCACTGAACTTAAGTTCAGTCTGATAATCCAATTTCAATCAAAACCTTGATTTAGTTTTTTTTTTATTCAATCAGACTTCGTCCATTTATCATTTAATTCCATTAACTCATTTTATATTTCACTTTCTTAATTCATTTGCGAATTTATTTTATTTATACAAAGCCATTCTCAATTTACTTGCAACTTTCATTACATATTATTTATATCACGTTTGAATTTTATTTGTAATTCAAACCATCACTTTTCCAATCCAACTCTATTTTATTTCTACAACATCTCTTCTTATTTAATTCATTATCAAATCCAAGTCGAATTCTATTGACAAATTCGAATTCATTTCCAAACTCCATTATTAATTAACAATCCATTTGTTTAATCGAGTTAAATTTTTATTAACATGCTTTATCAAATAATTATTTGTTAGCTTACTTCCAACTTTTATTACAAAGAAAATTACTTCATTAAATTTTCCTGAGTTCAAAGTTATTTTTATAATTCTAGTTTGGAGTTTCCCTTTTATTTTCCCAAAATTTCAACACTTCTATTTTAAAAATTTAGAAATGCTTTTAAACCCACCTCATACTATTAAAATAGATTTTATAAAAATATTTCTTATAACTTGATGTCTCATCCAGTCCGTCCTTGTTCTCACAGAAATTCAGTCATACGTTGATCAGGCGTAGGACTGAAAATCTGTAAGTACTTGGTAAACCCGTTTGTGACATCCAGTGAAAATGCTTGGAAAATACTTTCATTGAAAATATAGAAAACGGTTTTGAAAATAGAGGAAATATCTTTGGTGACAATGCTCTGAAAATCATCACCCCCATCCATGGTCACAGTTACATTCCAGGGTTACGTTGTCGTCGCAGCAAAAGTCCATGCAACTGCAGGCTCTCCGCGGCCTCTCGATTACGCCATGGAACCCACACAACAGATCACAGTTACATCCAGGGTTACGTTGCCGTCACAGCAAAAGTCCATGTAACTACAGGTTCTCAGCGGCCTCTGATTTTCGCTGTCGAAATGAAACCTCTCCACTCCTACATAGATCGCAGTCCGCCGATATAAAATCAAACGCAGACTGTTGGCTCTCAGCGGCACACACGACTTTCGCTATATTATACCATAGGTCGCAGTCTACCGATATAAAATCAAACGTAGATTGTTGGCTCTCAGCGGCACACACGACTTTCGCTATGGTATACTCTACTCATAATCCCCAGGAACTAGTTTTTTCCGGACTCCTCACAGGATCAACTTTAGAACCCCCCCCCCCTTGGGGCTCAAGGCAGCACCACCCGGTGGCACTCCTGAGAAGTTCATTACAAGGGAGCGCCTTTTTCCCCAGAGCCATCATCAAAACACTTTACACTATACACATATAGTATCTTTCAAATCATACACCTAGTATGAATTTTATCAAAGCTCCTTTACACAAAATCGACTATCCCAAAATCGATAATTCTCAAAATAGGCTTTCCAAATTCCATATAATGATTTTACCCAAAAATCAAAAGCCTTTCCAAATCCAAAGGTTCCCAAAACCCTTTCCAAAATCCTCGTAAGATCCTTTATATATATACATATATATATAATTTTTAAAACTTTGGATCACTTTAAACTCGTATAAAATTCCTTTTATACTTCAAACACTTCCAAAATCCTTTTTCTTCCAACAATAGATTCAACAAGGTAAGAATATATAACAAAGATATAAGTTTGTTTACCCAAAATCAAATATTCAAATTTGATTACTCTTTCCAATATCAATTTCCTTTCTATTCACATTCACCTAAAATTTCATTCACTTATTCACATTTGCCTTAATCCCTATTTGGATTATTACCTCAACTCTTATCCCAGTTGGGTATTTAATCAATAACAGTTTGAACTCCGACCAGTTTATATTTAGAAAACAGCTTAAAAATTTTAAAAATAGAGAAGTAGTTGAAAAATAATTATTAGTTTACAAAATATCTATAAAATAGTTGGAAAATAGCTAGGTAGTTATTGAAATCTTAGATAATTGCAAAATAGTTGTAAAATAATAATTAATTCGTAACTTAGTTGAAAAAAAAATAGTAACTAGTTTAGAAAATAGTAGAAAAATGGTTAAATAGGTCCAAGAATAATTGTAAAACAAGTATAAAATAATTTGGCTTTAAGAAAGAAGGGTTATATATATTTAAAAACTTGGAAAAATAAGTTTATATTAAAACAATTTATATTGAAAACAATCCAGAGTCAAAACTGTTCACTGCCCCAACATTTCAATTTAAATTTCCACTCCCATTTAAATTGACCCAATTCCAAACTGAATAATCTTTAATTTCCATTGAAATTGATTTAATCCCAATTCAAGTTGAATTGATTCTCAGTTTCCTTCCAACTTCAAATCAAATTCCGTTTGATCTTTAAACTTGTACAACTTTAGTTACAATTTCTATCTTACAATTTCTATTTATAATCAATTACATTCACATTTTGCTTTTAACTCGGAATTATACATTTTGTTTAGCCAATATATTATTCCATAAACATTTTAAATCAAGATTCCAGAGTTTAAACAAATTTTCAAGATTTCAATATTACCTTAGAATTCAACTATATCCAAAATTCTTTGGCAAATTCAATTATCCTTTTGAATTTTAAAACCAAACCAGTTCACAAACAACTCCAATTTAAAACAATTTGGTAACAATTTCTCTTCTACAAACTCGAAAATGAACATCGATGATGCTGCAGTCATCACCGACGTTATTTTCCAGTGACCGAAAGAGTTCAATGCTTTTATCTCTTTAAAAACATTTCCAAATATTTTTAATTTCAAATCTCCCAGATTTCAAATTCAACACAGAAAATATTTTTGAAATAATACTATTATTTTTCCAAAACCTTTGGAAACTACTTCCAAATCCAAAGGAATTTTAAATTTTCCCAAAAATTCCAAATTCCCAATCCATCCAATTCATATTTAAACATTACTCTGGCATTCTATTTCAAATTATAATCTCATTTATTATGAAGTTTATTTCAATTTATAAATTACATTCAAAATCTATAATTCAAATTCCACTTTGTCATATAAGTTTATTCTTCAACTTTGGTTATAAGTTTCAATTTGGTCGCATTTTATATTACTTCTTAACTTAATTCCAACAACTTAACAACCAATCACCTAAATACTCATTAGAAGGGAATATTGCTTTATATACATTTAAAATCTTCATAAGAAAATAACAAGTACGCCCTCATATATATATACTCAACTCATTCTAGAGTACTACGGACTCTATTCAATGAGTAATCCCCACCAGAGCCAAGGTTCTCGCTTAACCTTCAGCTCTGATACCAAATGTAACGACCCGAAATTTTCGAAGCCGAAAATTCCAGATAGTTATGGAAATGAAGAAAGAGATAGAAGAAGAAGAAGAACAGAACACCAAAATCTCACATTCGCAGCGGATAAAATATAATAAATAATAAATGTCTACAAAAGAATACTATATCTGTTGATTACATTTAATATACATCAAAGCTCCATACATATACAGTCACTGAATAAATACAAGTATCATGTCTCAGATTAACGAATATATAAATATAGCGGAAATACTCTACTCGATACTGCCATCCAGTTTGCCTCCTGAGCTCCAGAACGTCCCTACCTGAAAACCTTTAATACTAGGTCTGACCCGAGCATTACACCAAAGTAACAACCGGGTCAGGCTGGAAACCAGCGTGAGTAAACCCAACTAACATGGAATGCAAAAGTTTACAACCCATATAAACCCGGGTAACTTATATCAATTTCCACTTCATAAGTTGTTATAGACATCACTTATTCCACACATCAATTTCTAAGTGCCAGAACTTAGATTTTATGGTCCAATTCACTTAAAATCATTCCAATATACCCTATTGATTCCACGTATCAATTTGTAAAGAATCGAAGTGATTTTGGGTATTAACTAATACCCAACTCCGGTCTCTTCGAATTCAATGTTATTGATTTACCTTCCCCTTTCACAATAATCACATCTATCCTTGATTAAGTTCTCAGATTCATTAACTTATAATCACTTACATTGATTAATAATCCTTGAATTAATCATGCTCATAAATTTACTGACCCTCCATAAATTTTGTTACACTAATTAAACAAGTAATTAATCCTCAATTAAGTAATTACCAATAATTACCCCCTTTGATTTATGATATTAAGTAATTTTTCTTCGACTTATTTATTAGTAAATTCTATTAACTACATTGATTAATTACCTTAATAAATCATTGATTATTCCAAATTATTAATTACTCTAGAATTAATTAACCTTTAACTGATTATATTATATTAATTGTTCACAATCATTAACTATTCATCTTACAAACATGTTCATTTCGGGAAGAAATGTAACCCGAGTTTGCACCTCAAATTCAATATATAGATGGCCGAATTTTAAAAAGTGATACAAACAAAAGTTATAGGCCTTTCCTTTAGCTTTCCATAGTGACCAATATTATCGAAGTTGGATCAACGGTTCAAAAGTTATGACCATTTTACTAAAAACATTAAGCTTAGCCTGAACTTATGTATTTGCAGGACAGCGACCAACAATTGCAATTTTAGCATAGAAAGCATCGAAATCAGGCAAAATTAATAAAGCATAAGTTGTATCTTAGTTTCTAAGCTTTCCGGAACATTAAAAATTACTAAATTCCGATAAGAATTGTAAAAGTTATGGATAAAACAATTCTGAGATTTGAATTTCACAACTTCTGTCATTTTGTCTCGGGACAGCGATAAGCAATTATAATTTTGGCCAAGATAACATCAAAACTTTGGAAAAATCAAAACATAAAAGTTTTAGAACAAAGTCTAAGCTTTCTGGAACATCTAAATTTATCGAAATCGGTTGAGGAACGAAGAAGTTATGGCCAATTTAGTTTCAGCCTTAAGCAAAGAGCTAATATTGGTTTTGCTCTTGGGATTACAGTATAAAAATTCAATTTTGACCTAGCTAACTTACAAATTACATAAAACACAAAACATCAAAGTTGTAGCATATGAAATAAGCTTTCTAGAACTTCCAAGAAATCGAAATTTTATTATGAATTGAGAAAGTTATGGTTAAATTAGTAAGCTGCGTTTTTGATAGAACCGAGCCACTTTTACTTACAACTATCATCTCTTCAAGACTAACATGAATACTAGAAATTTAAATAGTTTTTCTCACCTTACACTTGTGTATTTGACTTGACTCTTTTTCCTTAGCTTTCTCCAAGCTTTTTCACTTTATCCTACTTTTGTTTTTGTTTTGTGAAAAAAAGAAAAATAAGTGAACATTTCCACCCTTTATATAGTAATTTTCAAGGCTAGTTTGGTAATTTTAGTTTTGGACACTTGTCTACTTCTCTTTGCACAAGTTTTAGAATGTTGACACATGTCTACTTAGATGTCTTAAGATGTTTCTACACATGGACACCTAATGGGCTTATGTGTCACTATTTTATTTAATCTTGTGACACATATCCTTCATTTGTTTATGCAAGCCTTATTTCATGACACATACCTTATTTAGTAATCATTTAAGGTGTTCTAGAAGTGTCCACCAAAGTGATATATGTGTCATAATTTTATTTCATCTTAAGATAGGTGTATGGTCTATATTATGCCGCTTGTCTTCACCATGTCATGCCACTTATCCTATACTTATAAATGTATACATACTTATACCTTTTGTATTATTTAAAAGCATACATATATATAAATAAAATAGAGATGGTGTAGACAGTATATTTTTAAAACCGAACAAATCACCTTTAAATTAAATTTCAACCATTCTATTATCTTTAGTATCATCATTATAAATTCTATAAGCCTTCAAATTATTTTAAACAGGCTTAGAAATTTCAGATTCAACAATTTACCCAATTTCAATTATTAAATACAATATTTAAACTATATAATTCAATGATTTAATTTTCAAGTAAATACTTATATCTCAAATTCACGTTAAAATTAACTTTTAAATGTTTAAAATCAATTCAATTATCCCATTCTACATTGTTAAAAATTCTGGGTCGTCACATAAAGTTTACATCATATTATTGTACATTTATTCTATATATTATTTTACTTTTTAGAATGATGAATTTCATAAGGAGCCAACTATTCGGGAGATCTATTGTAGAACTCATAAGGTCGAGTTGAGGAAGTGATCTACAATTAGTGGATTGAATGATTATGCTTCAATGAAATTTGCAGCAAGTTATTCAACATTTGCATATTTAAATAAATTTAAATAAATTTGAACAATAATTACAAACATGATATGAAGCTAGAATTCATAATTGGAAAGTCAAGAGAAGACATTTCATATGAAGTTAAGGAAGAATATTTGTTATGCTTACCGATGCTATAGCCGAAGGAAGGATCATAATCCCTACTATGGTAGTATCCCTATGATAATTGTTTAGTTTTTCAGAATTTTATTTTATTTTGTTTCAAATACAAAAATAGGTGCAAATTTGATAAAATGCAGCAATATAGAGAAGCCACCTATAAAGTCAACAAGCGCGAACCACGGACATGAACTATGCTGGAGGAGACGGTAGAGCATTAAGAATGGAAGTTTCAAGTGTTAAAGACATAAAGCAAACAACTATATGAGATGCCTTGCAAAGATTTAATGGAGAGCCAAATAATCATAAGGTTAAGGAGCAAGGGTATTTTTCTTATGCAATGTGGTATCTGTATAACCTTATGTATTATGAACATATTATCATATTATTTAGACTATGAGAGCTTATTTGATGTTTGTTGCTTTAACTTTGTATTATGTATAAGATGTTGTTTGAACATGATTGACGGTAAAGGGTTTAATACTATTTTTATTATATATATATATATATATATATATTATGTTGATATTTCTTCTTGTTTGGCATTATTTGAGTTCTATGGATTAATACTATGTTTGAGAGAAAGAAACACATCAATAATATTTCAAAATTACTCTAGGAAAGGTGTGAGTAAATTTGATTTTTGCTAACATAAAGAAAAGTGTGGACGCCATACGAAAGGTGTAGGAAATAATGGCATAGGGAATATGGGTACCCAAACACACAAATCTTCGGGTCTTTATCAAATATTCTAGGACTTAATAGTCTCATAAAGTACTTTTTGTGTCTTTGTCTTTGGAGCACTTGTATTTTATTTGTCTTGAGTCAAATATATCTTTCATTTGCTTGATTTCATTCTTCACATATATCTTTCATTTGGTTGATACTATCCATTGAGTATCTTTTATATCTATACAATATCACCATAATTTATTTGGAAATTTTTCAAAACATGGTGAAAATTTAATGGTAACATTTTTATAGTTGGTATCAATAAATTAATACACAGCGTATTAAAATGGAAGGCATGTTTAAATGATAGGCATAAAAAAGGTATAGGAAATGTATGATGTAGAAGAGTCATAGGAAAACTACGATGTAGGAAAGGCATTAAAAAGTCTAGAACGTATGAAAGCATTAGAAATAACCCACTTTCACGATGTAGGTAAGGCATGGGAAATGTTTTCCATATGATTTTTACCTACGCCATTAGTGGTCTAGCCATTGCGTGGGTATTGTATTTATGTATGCCCTAGCTACATCATTTTAGAATAGGTAAATCCATAGCTTTCCTTCGGTGTAAAACATAAATAACTTTCGAATATACAAATATCTAGTGTGAATGATTCATGTACTCAGAATCGTATGCATAAACTTAATATATATAAAGCATTTGAGTGTAATAAATCATGTCTATCCCTGTAAAAGTGATCATGAGGTATGCCTACCACTACAAAGCAATTTCCTTGTTCTATTTTGTATTTGTCATCGGCGTGATGATGGAAACTGATTCCTATGCCATTCCGATGCCAAATCATGTGTTGGAAAATATTATATAACGACAACATTCTTTACACTTTATACTTAGTACCTTTTTCCTACTGCAATGGTCCTTACCTCAATAACGCATATATTGTCCCTAGCTTAGTCACCACCTCCTCAAGGGCCATGCCAAATTATGGGTTTTTAAGCCATCAACTTTGAAAAAGCAGTTATCCTATTGTAGCCTCCTAAGGTAACCCCTAGCGCACAACTTCGAATCCCATCAAAAAGTAATTTACATTAGTCACCATGGAAACCAAGTGCACTGAAGTTCGACTCCTGCAAGGAGTGCTAATTTTAAGGGTGTCACATTATCTCCTCATTAACAGCCCAATACCTTCGTTGGATCATGAACGCATACTCCACTTAAGCATTGTGGTTGTAACTCCACCACTATAGCACCACTCTCACTCTTGTGAACTCTTGATGAGCTTCACCTATGACCACTACATAAATGAGCTACAATCCAAAATTTTGGTTGAAAATATGCTTTGATACAAATATAATGGTTTGTACCTTTATACCATAGATATTTTCCCCATCTTAATCACCTATGCCTCAAGGGCTAAGTCAAGACATGGTGTTTTTTTAATTAAATGGCCTTGGCGTTGTTTTTTGAGGTGAAGACTTGGTATATTAGCAACTATTTTAGTGGTTTTATTATGATGTCGGATTTTAGTCTTCTAATATAACCCTAGGCGCATAGTTTCTAGTTCCACCTAAAGCACTAATTTACATTAGTCTCTATGGGAACTATGAACACCCAAGTTTGATTCCTTTAAGGAGTTTTTTTGAGGGAACCTATGGCATCCCTATGCTAGAGCTCCCTATGCCTTTTTAATGCCACAAGTTACCTATGAATTCCATATACTATAAAGATATTTTTTTCCTATGCACTATGCATATTTACTTACGCTTTCCCTACACCATTCTTCCTATTCTTCCCATGCCTTCTTCATGCCTAATATTTCCCTATGCCTTCCCTATAATTTTCCTATTTTCTTTTAAGACTGTAAAATGAATATTTTCCCTATGCCTTCCATAATCTAACCTGATGCAAAACTAGAAGAATTATGTTCCATTTGACTCCCTCTAACACAATTCAAAACATAACAGCACATAAGTCAAACCGACTACGCTAAACAGGCAATACTACCAATATATTTATTATCACAAGCTAGTAATAATGAACATTATTACTAGCCTTTGATAATATATACTCGTAGTATTGAAAGACAAATAAAAAGTTCATTGATGAAACCTTATGTACAATTTCTACCTTTACTTCTAATCATTTTTTTGTTTACATCATGCCAAGTCTAACACTTGCCACCTCCTGCGTCCATCATACCCACCTGATTTTCACTTGCTTCCATCTCCAATCCACCACTTCTATCCGCCTTGACTTCTTCCCCATTCTACCTCATCCATATCTACTTCATGCATCATCACCTGTCGTTCACCTACCGTAGTGTTGATGGCGACATATGACCCTCTACCTCCTATGGCTGATGCCTTCCCCCTCTCAGCATTAGCTTGCCACTAAAGTGGAACCGCCCTAGATTTGATTCCTATAACCACCACACCAAATGAAAAGACCCTAACTATTTTCAATCAACTCACACTCCATCAAGAGCCATACCAAAAAAAATTCCTACATTTTTTTAGAATGCCCTAAAATCAGTAAGCTCAAGGCCTTCTTTAAGGTGAGCCAACTGTTTTCTCTAACAAATAGCAACCTGATAGATTTACGAAGCTATTCAGGTACACGTTAATAGGGCATCTTCATGGTTATTGCTCCCCGTTAGAATACACTCAGAAAGCTTTGATCTCTTAACCAAAAATTGGTGTCGTTGGTGAAAAAATACTCATCCTACTATTTAATAAAGAGGATTTCCTCCATGTATGGCTTCATGAAAACTTAACATTTTAATGCTCAAATAAAGTTTTTCAAATGATCGATTGGTTTTCATCATATGCTCGAAAGCCTACATTTTTGGTTTGGATTTCTTCTTCGCATTTGCAGGCTCATCTCCATAATAAAAAGTCTCTGAAGGAATTTCACGAACAAATTGAAAAACATATAAAGGCGAATGAAGCTACCATCAACCTCAATCGTTAGCTTGGTGCGTGTTTGTTTGAAGATTGATCCCACCTACCTACCACTTATGTCTGTGTTTTTTGGTCAGAAAGTGTGGGTTATTGGAAATATATTGAATATGAATCTTGCTTTTTCATGCCAAGTGTAGAAGATTAGGCTATAAGTAAGAAGCCCAATGTATGGAAATTATTATGAATCATAACTTTGAAACAACATCGCTTTGCAATACCCAAGCTCAAGTTTAAAAAATTCATACCAATCGAAATAGGGTCCCTACCAAACAGGCTAGTGACATGTCAAATGCACCATTCACTACAACTAATATTCCAACAAGTTTGCTAGGCCAAGATGCATTGATTAGAAACAAGCAGTGGGTCACTATTTCACATTTGTCTAGAATAACCTGAATTATCACAAGGTTTGCCTCCGATCATATAAATTTACCTAACATGTTACCCATGCATGCAACGCTGGCCGATAATGCATCTTGCAAACTTGTCACAAGAACTTCATGTGATATCACCAACCGGAGTCGCGTTGATCGCCATTACTCAAGTAAAAACTAACTTGCCAGGTTCTAAACGTCCAGGCTTTAGTACAATAGTGGAAATCCTAGCATTAAAATCTTTTCTGCCTGCAGGTCCTTAGTTTTCATAATGTTGCAATCCATTTGCTTCATGCTCGGTCCAAAAATGATTTTCCTCCAAACGTTTTACTGGAAACCCAAAGACACAACAACCCATTTCCAATAACTAAGCCCACTATTTATAAAGTTGTATCTTTTTTACAAGCCTTGTGGCTTTCCATCTCGATCATCAACCTATCAATTTTAGCTTTACTAATCACACTACAAGGCCCATATATGACCCACCTCAAATCGGGCTAGCATCCTTTCCTCACGAACTATAGAAATTCCTACTCTTAACATTATTATACACCTGGCTTCCAACGCTATCTTCAATCACTGAATAGAAAATGCTACTTACTCCTCATCCTTAATCGAAACTCAACCAACCCCAACTTCTAGTATGTCATCTTCGGTCAGGAGCCCCACCCTTAGATCAGCCCTTACTGTAACATGCTTAATTTTAGTATAACATTATTCAGGATATCTAATTGGGTAAGTTAAATAGAATAATGTAAATAGTTAATGAGAATGAAATTTGGTCATTAATAAGGTCATGCTCAAATAAATTAACTAATGAAATTGTTTTAGAAAACTTAATATACAGGAGGATATACAAGAATGGCAACTTAGGTATAGATTTATCATATATCCCTAAAACCCTCTCCCCCTCGTATCATTCTCATTTTCATAAAACATAAACAACTATAGAGAAGAAATTAAAGACTCGCTATAACCTAAGGGAAAATAGGATAAAACCCAAGGTATTCAAAAGAGAAAGAGCCTAAGGAAACTAGAGCAACATCAAATTTCAACTCCATATAATCTAAGGTGAAAATAAAGTTCCATCTCTTTAAATAGCTTTCGAATTTGGATATGGGTAATACCAAAATTATTGTGATAAATTATACCATATTTGGTTGATTGATTTTTGGATAGGACAACAAATAGTGTGATTTTTGTCAAATTAATTGATGGAGTTTTAACGGTAAAACCGTAGTTTTTAATCTCCAATTGACTTAATTTTTAGATATGTAATGTAAAACATTAAATTGGAGATGTGTTTTTAATTTCATAATTTTTCAAATTAAATTGAATATTTTATGAATTTCCTAAGAAGGAAATAGCTTAATTTTAGGTTTTAATTATTTAAAATAATTAAGTATGGCTTCTGGCCCTGAAATTTTTATATTGAAAAGAGAAGGATATTCTCGAATTTATGTGAATTTTTGGGATATTTCCTAAGTGAGTATGATTTATCATGAATTTAATATGCTAGATATGCATTTAAATTAGTAATTAATTAAGGCTATTATTTAATTAATGTTGATAGATGTTTTGGAACTTAAAAATGGTACGTGGCATAATTTCTATGATGGAAAGAAAAAAAGATGTTTTATCCAATAGAAATTGGATAAAAAGTTTAGGTTTAGTAGAAAGTATATAATTTTATCAGTAATAAATCAGTTTTCCTAATAATTATGATAATGCCATGCCACATTTATTCTCTTTAAGCTTATAGAAGTGTCATGTCCTTGGGTGTTGATGTCTAGGTGAAAAGAAGCATAGGATAATTACTTCGGTAGCTATGAAATGCTTCTGAGTAGATCAAAATCGACCTCGTTGACAATTTAGTATCAGTAGCATCGACACCACATGGTTTAACTATGTCAAAGCCATGCCTCTTTGCATATATTTTTAAAAGGCCATATGTTATTGTTTTGAGTGCTTTCAGTGTCATCTATACTAAACTATGGTGACGGTGCATGTCTTGTCTTCAACTTGATAGATGAACCAGCATAATAGCCGAAGTAAGTTAAGTAGAAAACTTTTAAAGATTTCGCTAGTCTTGTTACTACTATATATCAGGGTCTGAGACCCTATATGTTTGTTTTTCAGTAGTTAGCCAATTGTTTTATAATTCTAAAGATTTGTTAAAGAGGGTGGGCAACCTATATTTTATCTTTATGTCGACGACATTATCTTCGACGTGGAAATTTTATAATTAAAGAATTTAATCTTGGTTTACCTTGGATAGAGGTTCAAAGGGGCATACCACAGCTTGAATGTCAAGTATCTTCTTTAAGGGTGGAGACCTTAATTTTCTTTTCGATGTGGTTATTGGGGTGACAAAGTAAATTAAATTTGACCTAAAACATTGGGCATACCAATACCATTTTGAGAACTTCGACACTATCATTAGGGACACCAAAGTAAATAAGCATTGACATGCTAAATGTTTCCATTTTGACATTTATCTATATTAACTAAATTAAGGGCAACGAACCTATTGTTCTATTATTTTGAGTTTAAAAATTAGGGATACCACTACTATTGTGATTGTAGTTGAAGACCCTATCATTTGGACACCAAAGTAGATTAGTTTCAACAAACTAAATGTTTTATAAATAAGACTTTATCATTAAGGATACTAATGCATTTTCATAAATGAGTTTGCAATAATCATTTGGGGATACCAATGCGTTTCACTTGGAACACCAATAATGGATTAAACATGTGGGTAACATGGATTCAAATTGTTAATTGATTAGCCAATAATCATCCTAGGAAAACTATAAGATGTGAGATGGATAGTCCACATCATACCGGAGATGTATAGTCTCTATAAGGTAAATGAAGGGTTCATAGTCATCCTAGGAAAACTATGGGATGCGTAATGGATATCTCGTATCATTGTAAATTAAATGGAACATATGTGATGGATAGTCCATATAATTGAAACAATGGAACCATATTTAATGGGTAGTCAATATGGTAGAGGATGAGAAATCAAATTAATAATTGCATATGCGCTGGATCGTCCATATAACTATAAATATGTTTAAATGTAAGATGGGTAGTCCACATAATTATAAGACGGGTGGTGAGATTAAAATAAGATAGGTAGTTTATTTAAATTGTGATGGGTAGTCATTTGAAATTTAGATGGGTAATTTAAATCGAGATGGGTAATTGTGACAACCTTAATTTTATTTAACATTATCTAGGAGATTTAATTGGATAAATTAAGTAAAACTACACAAAAGGTTAAAGAGATTGGGATTTGATAATTATTATGAGTCAAGCCTTAATTAATGAACTAATGGAATTAATTAGAACATTAATAGAAATGAGGAATTCATGAGAAGGATAAAATAGAAAAAGGATTACATTCCCTAACACAAACCCCTACCTCCTTTCTCTTCATTAATTTTACACTTTTATAAACAAAAATAAAGTTTAGGCTAGCCATTTCTAGAAGATTCAAGAGAAAGAAAAATCTAGGAAAACAAGTAGAAAGCTCAGAGGAATAAAATCAAATTCAAATCTCAACCTTCTTAAACCATTCTAGGTGAATAATAATTGTGCGTCTCATGTTTTAATTTTAATTTTCAGTTTTAAATATAAATTCAATTCTTTTGCTCATAATATGTCATGCTATGATAGTTTGAATGATTATATGCTTATTGGTGAACTTATGGAATTTATTTATGAAATTAAATGATATATTTGAGTTAGAAAGCCTATCATATTACACCCAAATGACTTGAGATTTTGATACAATATTAGAAACATTATTATAAAAGAGGGTTTTTAATTTCATAATTTCCTAATTTAATGAGAATATTTACAGAATTTCTAAAGTTGAAAAATGAGATAATCAGAGTTCAATTATTTAAAATAATTAAATTATGATATTGGTCCCAAAATTTGTATTTGTTAATGGATATAATAAATTGGATTTATTATGGTTTTTAAGGATTTTTGCCAAACATTTATTATTTAATATGAATTAATTGAGCTATAAAAGTTTAATTATTATAGTAAAATATTAATATATGTGTATGGTTCGCAAAATATTTTTAAAATGGAACATTTGCTCTATGGCAATTTTCTGGAAAAGATTTTAATTAAAAAAAAATTGTCCAATAGTATTTTGACAAATACAAGGAGTTAAATTACGTTGAATTTGGCAAAATTGTAGTTTTTAGGTTATTTATGACATGCCACTTCAAAGTCGTAGTTGTCGATGTCCATAATGCCACTGTTATATGTTTCCAATCTTAACGAATGCATAGGATTTCATTCTAGATGATATGGAATGAATTCAGGAAGGCTGGGATCGACGTATACCATCGACATCATGAGCTTCGAAGAGAATAACGTTGCTTGTTTACCTCAAACGCATTAAACTATTTCATTTTTATCCTTGTCGGTGTTGATGAAAGCAATGCCGCTTCTTTTTATTAACGACACCGACATCATTAGTTTCAAAGTAATTTATAGTGGTGATAATGATGTTGCATGTTTTAAACATGTCGACATAGACTCTATAGACAACTATGCTGCTATTAATTACTTCGGCAATATAGTGTCGTGCATTATAACATCTACTTTAATGTTTGTCACTTTAATCCCAGTAAGCTATTTTTTAAGAGGGCTATGATGCCACTTATTTTGACTTCGACCCTAATGAAGCCACCTATTTTTTAAGGTATTTGACGCCAATATTAAACTATGTCCACATTAAGCTTTAAGACCTTAAACTACGCAAACTATGTATTTTATCCCATGACGTTGACACTATGAAATGTGATGTTCATATTAGAGGCTCTATGGCCTTATGTTTTATAATTTAAGGACTTTAACCTACTTTTATACGGAAGAGGGATGAAGACCCTTAGTGGAGATGAGGTCGTCGAGCTTTATTAATATACAAGGTTTATAGGTTTGGCCTTATGGCCTATGTTTAAGAGGCGAAGACCCCATTGACTTCGAACTTCATCAATGAAGCTTTATAAAAGCATATATCATGGCATAATTATTTTGGATATAGTAAAGAGCTATATTTTTCTTGTTTTGAAAGTATGATTTCAAGGGTTAAATCATTTATTACTCATGGCATAATGTTTAGTTTTTTCAAGGAAATAGAAAAAGAGTATTTAGCCTAAAATTTTACTAAAGAATTACTACTCTTATCGCTTTTCGATAGATTGTGTTAGGATAAATTGACTTGGAGATTAGAAAACAAGATGGGACTAGTGTAGGTTAGCAACCTGCACTTCAATTGTTGGCCCCCTAGCTAACATAAGTCGAAAAATTCTAATGTGTAGGGCTTTGTCAATGGTAAGACAAAACGTAGGTTTACATGCATAAAGGAATACATAAATACAAGGTAGGTTATGGGTTGGCCTGCAAAACCTTTAGATTCATAGTAAGCCAAGCAAAATTATGGAATTAACAGATAGTTTAGGAAACACTAGGATAAGTGTATGTGGACGAACCATCTAGTTTTCTTCAAATAGTCAGCCGGAAAAATTGGTATATTTGGTAGGCTCGAGTTAGCCATCTAGGTTGGTAGTTACCTTATGAAAACAAAACATTAGGATGGATTGTCCATTGATTTGATGGATAATCATGATTACCTATGCAGCATGCATGCACATTATTTTTATATTGTTTATTTTAAATAGGTTGGTTCTAGGAATTGATTTGTAAAAGGTATATTTTAAAAAAGGTTATTAGTGAGTTCAAAATCCATTTCGCTCGGCGCTTGGTCTCACTTAATATCTATAAACCGAGATAATATAATATTATTCACACCAGGCTTTTTGTCTGACTTGAAGTTTTTGTTTTTCTGTGGCGCTCCACCTCTATACTCACGCTAGCCAAGAACACTACGGAGTAATGCCGTCAACTAGCACGAAGAATAAGGCTGTTGAGGAGCGACCATCCGTGTAATTGCTTTGTGCGAGCACCGATATGTCAGATAGTATAATATGCATTTCATTTCAAGAGGAAATCCAACACATCGATACAAACCCAAAGCTACTACACAGTGGCTATATGATCTTCGAAAACAGATATAGAAATAAGCATAACACAATCAGTCACAGATATCCATATCACAAAGGCGGAAATAGATATGAATATATAACAGTTAGAAGTGTTTATCAGAGTAGTGGTCAAATAAGATCCAAAGTATAACAAAAGAATAGATACAAGTGCTAGACAATAGAATATGTATACATCAAGGAGTCTCTATCTCGAATGTATAACAACCAAAACTACCAATATAGTGTAGTTACCCAAAAGTCAGGTAACACTCCCAGATGAGGAGTCAAGTAGAAGCACCTATAACCTCTCGGTCTGACCCGAGTATTATTTAATAAGAAAATAATAAACGGATCAGTCTAGCTATAAATATCAGATAAAATGAGATGGAATAAGAGATATAACAAAATGTATGATAACAATAATGCCATACTAAGAAAAGTATACTTTTGACAACAACAAAAATCATACAATATCTCAAGAAATCTCATAACATCAAAAAGAATGTCATATTCTTTACTCTATTCACCAAACCACAAATATTGACAGACTTATCAATGCCGATCATAAAAGTTGTTGAAACACAAATTCACCAATGCACAAATATTGATAAAGCTTATCAGTATAAATCACGAATTTTGGTGAAACACAAATTCTAGAAATCATCAATAGAAATACAGAAATCACAAAAGCGGGAGGCCTATCACAAAAAGGGAGCATGAAAACTCACCAAAACGTGTATCACAAAATGGAACACTATTCCATGGTTGGTAGCCATTTATTTTGAGCTGAAGCTCCACAAAACGGTCCGAAGACCATGGGTCGCTACCCCACCAATTTTGAGCTGAAGCTCCACAGAAACTGGGTTTAGTCTCCCTCACAGACAAAGAGGCATCGCACATTGCTAGTCTAAATCACAAAATGATCATCATCAACCATCAAGAAGTGTCAAGTACACTAAGCTAGTAAATTGATGAGTTTAGCTTCATGTCACATAACCAATGGCTTAACTTAAATATTTACGAACAAACTGTAAGTCTCCACTCGAAAATTGTCACAAGAGATTCAATCGAACAAGTCCAAGAATTTACCGACGAAGTAAACACAAGCATTTCATACCACTTGTTTTTCTAAGCCATTTATTAGATTTCTCATACGAGTGAGGTAAAGGTTTGTATATACTAATAGGTTGGAAAACGGTTTTATAAATGAGTTTGATATTGAAAATAGAGTTGAAATCATCTTCGTGAAAGAGTTTGGATATTTACTACTAGTATAGAAACCTTTGTATTTAGAAGTGACAAACCATAAAGATGATTGTAAAAACAATCAATCACCAAAGTTTATCGTTCAAAGACGTGAATTAAATCCAAAGAAATCGATTCCAAATCCATCAAGTGGATATACCCAAAAATTCCAAAATAGAAGTCATCAAGGTCGATAATAAATGATAACAAAAAATCGAAAAACCATGAATCGATAAAAATTGGAATTTCAAGCAAAATAGGCTAAATAGGGTAAAACAAGCACGTCGGTCGACTGACTGCAAATGGCCAGTTGACTGAACCAGAAACTTGGAAATTTTGTTTCCTGCAATCAATCGATTGATTACAGAGGCCAATCGACTGATTGCAGGAAACAGAGGCCTCCAGCCTCTGCAAACAGTCCCCGGAACACCTATTGGCTACAGCCAGTCGACTGACTGCAAAGGTCAGTCGACTGACTGACACTAGGGCTATTTTCAGCCTATCAAATGAAAAGCAAACTCTCAATGATTGAAATCGAACGAGCAACGGGCGCTAAGGTTTTACGCCATTCAGCAACCCAGCCCTATAGGCTCTTCAATGCATCACCAAAAACATGTTCAAACATCAAAGTTAGGATTTTTAAAGATTTGACTTCTAAACACCAAAATTGAAATATTCGCCAAATCAATCCAAACCAAACAAATGCACATGAATAAGTGTTAGGAATTCATACCCAACAATCAAAGATAGTTATAGACATAGATGTCAGATAAAAATCTCACCTTTTGCACGAAAACAAGGAAGAAGAAGCTATAGAGCAAGGCAAGAACAATCACTCCTTGATTCCAACCCAAGAAGCTTGAATCTAAGCTTAAAAGAAAAACACTTCCTAAGTTAGACTTTAGGAATTTCTGAAATTGAAGGTAGAATGAGTTGGAGAAGAAGAAGAGGATGCTTACCAATAGCTTCACTTTGAATTTGGAGTTAGAACTTGGATTTGCAATGGAACTAGGGCTTAGGAATTCTAATTCTCTATCTCTTCCCCCATTTTTATGAAAGCTTGAAGGTATTAGGAAATGAAAGTGAATGAAGAGAAGTGGGGGTGGAGCTAGAGTTAATAGTTTAGGCTAACCCAAACCCAAAGTCCAAAGTGCATAGGTCAAATTTTAGCTAGTTCCAAACATATCGAAGTTTATACTCAAAAAGGTCGCAAACGGTATTTTGAACTCAATGGGAGTGGTCATGAGTCGTAATTCGACCGCATGCAAAAAAAGTAGCATTTTGGACTATAATCCGACTAACAATGCTGTATTTAAATAAAATATTTAAATACACAATCGTAAAATATGT
Organism: Allium cepa; assembly: GCA_030765085.1. Classification (NCBI taxonomy): domain Eukaryota; kingdom Viridiplantae; phylum Streptophyta; class Magnoliopsida; order Asparagales; family Amaryllidaceae; genus Allium; species Allium cepa. The sequence continues at coordinate 498,334,943 of CM060929.1, forward strand.
GGGTTGTTACTGACTCCCCTCCTTAAAGAAATTGCGTCCTCGCAATATTTAAGAAGAAAATAAAAAGTAACAACCATAAAAGCATATCAACAGAAAAGAAATTTGAAATAAAAAGTTCAACTCAAAGAGCACGAGAAAGTAAGTCCGGATGTGTTCGCTCGATGAGTTCTCTAGATTCCCAAGAACAATCCTTAGAATTTGAGGACCATTGAACCTTCATAAGAGGTAATCTTTATTTCGAAGCGTTTAACCTCCGATGCAGTAATACGAATAGGATGTTGCTCATAAGTCAAATTAGGCGAAACTTTAATTTCTTCCACAACACCGGGCTCAAAAATAGAATCGGAATCTCGAAGGCATTTCCATAATTGAGAAACGTGAAACACGTCATGAATAGTAGAAAACTGAGCCAGTAATAAAAGGCGATAAGCCACGGAACCAATACGTTCGGTGACGGAAAATGGACCAATATATCGAGGTGCTAATTTTTTTGATCGACTGAAATGCACAACACCCTTCATAGGTGAAACACGAATAAACACAAAATCTCCCACAGAAAATTTTAATTTCCTTCTTCGGTTATCGGCATAGGATTTTTGCCTACTTTGAGCTTCTTTCATCCTATGACGAATAAGGCCAATCTTTTCTGTGGAATCACGAATAAAATTTGGACCTAAAACCAGCCTCTCGCCGACCTCAAGCCAACAAGAAGGAGATCGGAATGGCCTTCCATAAAGTGCCTCAAAAGGTGCCATGCAAATACTATATTGAAAGCTATTATTATAGGAAAACTTAACAAGAGAAATATGATCTTCCCAACTTCCACCATAATCAAGAACACATGCACGAAGAAGATCTTCAAGAGTTTGATTCACACGCTCGGTTTGTCCATCGAACTGAGGATGATAAGCGGTGCTAAAATTAAGCTTTGTTCTCAAAGCTTTTTGAAGACTCTTCCCAAATCCACTAGTAAACAATGGATCACGATCGCTAATAATAGAAGTAGGAACTCCACGTAATCTAACAATTTCTTTAATAAACTGTTAGGCCAAAAGAGGCATGGTCCGATTGGACGGAACGGGAATAAAATGGGCGGATTTTGTAAGTCTATCAACTATCACCCATAAGCTATCATGAGCCGAACGAGTACGGGGAACACCGTCAATAAAATCCATGGAAATTTGGTCCCACTTCCAAATTGGAATGTCCAAAGGTTGCAATAACCCATCGGGCCTTTGGTGCTCGGCTTTTACTAGTTGGCAAGTCATGCAACGCCTAACAAAGTTAGCAATATCAGATTTCATCCCATCCCAATAATAAAGTCGCTTCATATCCGCATACATTTTACTATTACCGAGACGAATGGTAGATTTAGAACGATGAGAATCTTCTAAAATATCTTTACAAAGATTACTAATATTTGGCACGATAAGCCTACCATGTTTTCGAATACCGCCACAAGAATCAATATCAAAGTCTTTCAAACCTTCAATATCAATTTTATCCCTAAAATTTTGGCTAAGAAAAGCCAATTCGGGATCTAGCTTTTGAGCTTCAAGGATGCGGTCAAAAAGAGAAGGATGAACCTCAAGGCTACATAAAACAAGAGATGCACATAAGTTGGATTCACGATCTCGAATCTCACAAGTGGATAAAGTCAAGAGATAATTCCACTCGGATATCATCATAGAAACATTCGCTTGTTGCTTATGACTAAGTGCATCGGCAACACGATTTCCCTTTCCGAGAGTGTAAAGAATATCATGATCATAAGATGCAAGGAACTCGAGCCAATGTTGTTGACGCAAATTAAGTTCCTTTTGGGAAAATAAATACTTTAAAGATTTATGTTCGGTGTAGAGAACAAATTTCTCTCCCAAAAGATAATAACGCCAAATTCGAAGGGCGAAAACAATAGCCGCGATCTCCAAATCATGAGTGGCATATCTTTTCTCGGCTGGCTTTAATTGCCTAGATGCATAAGTAATAACACGATCACTTTGCATAAGAACGGCTCCAAAACCAACACGACTAGCATCAGTATAAACAATAAAATCTTGGTTCCCTTTGGGAATCACAAGAGCAAGAGCATCGGAAAGGAGTTCTTTTAATTTCTGAAAAGAAGCTTCACATTTGTCCGACCAAATGTATTTAACTCCTTTCTTTGTCAAGCTAGTAAGAGGCACATAAATTTTGAAAAGTCTTGTATGAAACGACGGTAATAACCTGCCAGTCCAAGAAAGCTACGGATTTCCATCACACTCTCCGGCCTCTTCTAATTTTGTATCGCTTCAATCTTTGAAGGATCCACGGATGTTCCGGATTCAGAAATAATATGGCCGAGAAATTTCACATGATATTGCCAAAAGTGGTATTTATAAAAAATTTCTTTCAATTGATTACTCCTAAGAGTTTCCAACACAATCCGAAGATGCTTTTCATGCTCCTCCTCGGTTTTAGAATACACAAGAATATCATCTATAAAGATGAGAACAAATCGATCGAGGAAATCATTGAAAACTCGATTCATAAGGTCAACGAAATAAGCCAAAGCATTCATTAAACCAAAATGGTACAACAAGCCATTCATACGATCCATAACGAGTACGGAATGATGTCAAAGGAATGCTATCCTCTGCAATACGAAGCTGATGGAAATCGGTTGCTAAGTCTAACTCTGAAAAGATTCTAGCACCACTAAGTTGGTCGAATAAATCAACATCCGAGGTAAAGGATATTTATGTTTAATGGTAAGATCATTAAGCTTGCGGTAGTCAACGCAAAGCCTAAGTGTACCATCGGATTTCTTCACAAAAATAGCCGAAGCTCCCCAAGGAGAGGAACTAGAGCGAATAAATTACTTCGTCTCCAATTTAGATAATTGCTGACGCATCTCCTTGTTTTCCTTATTGGACATACGATAAGGAGGACGAGTAATGGGTAAAGCTCCAGGGGTTAGATTAATTCTGAACTCAATTGCTCGCTTAGGTGATAATCCTAAAAACGGACTCAAATATGTCGGAAAATTCACGAACAACGTGAATAATAGAAATGACACCTTCTTCATCATCATTATCGTTATCATGAGGATTTAGAGAATATAAAGATGCATCCAGGATGGAATCCGAATCTTTAAGAATAATAGAAATCTACTTAACAGATTGAGGATGTCGAAAATGAATAGTCCGTTCGGGACATAGGATATGTGCTTCATAACGGTTAAGCCAATCCATTCCCAAAATCATTCCGAAGCCCAAGTAACGCATGACATGCAAATCGGCTCGGAAAGAAAAATCACACAAAATAATTTCGACATCTTTATAAAGCAAACTAAGTGTTGCGGATCCACCGACCGGATTCGCAATTCTCAAAGTAGTCATTAAAGCCATAACACTTAAAGAAAAGGTATCAACAAGTTCTTTTGATATAAAAGAATGGGATGCACCCGTATCAAAAAGAACTCGAATAGGTTGATCACGAAACATAATAACGCCATCGAGGATAGAATAAGAAATACCTTGACCATAAGAAGTGTCACTAAGTGCTTGTACAACATTTAGCTTTCCCTCCTTCTTACCTTGAAGTTTGGGACCTGAAGATATATAATGGCCCGAGCTTTTGCAATAGCGACAAGTAAGGGGCTTTGAAGACTTATTTACATAATTGTTCTTAGAACCACAATTGTAGCATTCTCCACGGCTAGAGTTAGGAGTCTTTGCAACATGTTCCCCTTTCTTGTTGGTATAAGGACCCTTGAACTTAATAGGCCTCTTCTTGTTGTTGTTGAAGTTTGGTTTGGCACCCACAAATTCAACATCAACCTCTTTATCAGCCTCTTCGAGTCGAAGAGCGATATCAACAAGCTGATCGAAAGCAACCTCCAATTTTAGAAGTAATGGCTTCTTGATATTCTTAATCCAGCCGTGGACAAATCTCTGATTTTTCTTCAATGGGGTATTTATATACTCGACCCCATAATTAGAGAGAGATTCAAAAGATGCGACATATTCTGCCACAGGTGATTCACCTTGAACAAGGTCTATAAAACAATGGGATAAAGTCACCCTTGTACATTCGCTTTCCTTTTCAAATTGCTTGTACCATTGTACATTCGCATTCCTTTTCAAATGCTCGTACCATTCAAAAGAAAACCTTACCACAATACCATAACAAACTCTTTATAAAATGCATTCGATCATCCTTAGTATTTTAGGATATCGAATAAGTTGCATTTTACATAAAATAATCAAACCAATATATCAATAATTGAATTCCTAGGTACATCTTGTAGCTCTTTCTTTTGTTCTACATCTACACCACAAGATCTACACTACAGTTTACATTCTTATTTTAAATGAGAAAATTTCATTGATATTTCATATATTATGCACCTCGATTATTCACCTTATAACATTTATATGTGATTGAACGTGAATCAAATAACTAATTTCTATATGACTTTGATACTCATAGAAGACGGTATATAGTCTCGTATAAGTAAACAGTTAAGAATCGAGGCATGAATGTTTTAGTGGTTGTATAGATTGGCCCTTGCATGGGTCTTGAAGAGACAACATGATAAAGATTTATTGGAAAGTATATTTTATATTTCTATATCGATCTTAATTTAGTTCAATTGTATAATTTATTCGATAAACATTTTATCAATTATATTAGTCATGCAAATTTGTTGAAGTAGATTATGTTGCCAAGTATAGCATATATTATTACAATATAGAAGGGTTAAATGTTACCATTTCAGTTTTTAATAAGGGTCATACAAGAAATTTATGTTTCTTAAAACCCTAAGAAACATAGAATTCTTTTAATTTCTCTAGTGGGTGTTTTGACATGCCTGGCTTGGAATTTTGATTTTGAGGAAACTCAATAAATCATAGGCCCACGTGTGATGGATAAAACTTATCGATTATATTGTGTACAACTCCTATCTTATGGTGTTTGTCCTAATTGCATTTCAATCCTGAGGAAACTGAAAAAATCAAAAGAGATTGCTCGCTCATGCCCACCATTTCACGATGGCCTAAGTATAGTGCACATATCTTGAAGATACTCAATAAATACATGCATGTATCATACCTCATCTATTAATATATTAATAGTACTACGCCTAACATCTCTAGTTTGAGGAAACTCAACAACCAAGGAGTATGTAAGTATTTTTATTAATATATAAATGGTATAGGATAACATGTATACTAAAGGTCAACGTGTGGGATGAATCCCACTAATTCAGTTAGGAATATTCCACTCTAAAAATATAATTGAAAAGATACATATTAACAAAACACATGCCTTTAAAATTTTCTCCCTTGATTATAAGTAAAGGCGTCCGAGTTTGTGGATCCTAAGAGTTAACGGATATTGATATTTTATTGCAAATTACATTAGTTTATATAATAATCTACTATAAATATTGATCATTGATACACATATACTTCTTGAAATAATTATATCCGTACAATATGCATATGTTGATATGTGTTTACTTCCAGTGCTATATCTTATGTTATTTGTGTAGGCTTGACAACACGAGCTGAATTTTTTTGGCCCATGATGAAAGGTATCACCCCTACAATTAAAAAAGTGATATTTAGGAGCTTTGGATAAAATAACATTATTACACAATAGTATACAGATACATACATATACATACATACATACATATATATATACATATGTTACATTTTTTATTGATTATATTTTTAGTTCTATACACAGGATTCAATTCAATAGATAGATGATGCTTCTCCAGCAATTTATGGAAGACATGGAAGAATAGAGCAAGTTTTGAGTATCGAGAGTGGGTTCATAGTGCAAAAATTCTTGAAAGATGCACGTGAGCCTATCTTATGAGATATATGTGTAGTGTTATAGGCATTTTTTCCCACAACATGGTGAGTATGAAAATAAGTCAAGGAGCATGGAAATGGCCGGAAGGTGCATAATAAAGGCACCATCATGTAATTACAAAGGCAAGGAAAAATGGTAGGGAAAGTTTGGCATAGTCAGATAATATACACAAATCACCGATGAAAGGTTTCTGAAGTCATGACATTCGCCTAAGTCAAAACAGTATCTCAATCCGAGCTACAGATCCAAATATATGATTATCTTAAGATTTATCCACCGCCTAACCAACTCGCGCCCCACCTTAGAGAGATGTCTATTTCTAGGAAATTCAACATTTAGATGGATTGGAATATTCTACTCAAATGAAACTATTAGTTTAAGTTTCATTCAATTCTAAATTAAAATGAAGGAGTTATGGCATAAATATGTGTGTAGCTCAAGTGATTGAGCGTGAAGCTTTCAATGGAAAGGCCAAGATTCGATCCTTAGCAAGCATATTATGTTTATGGAACTAGAGAAAGGTATGATAGGGAAATTAACCATTTACTACATAACCGTTTACTACCTGATAGATCTTTACCCATCCTCACCTTTTTGCACTAGAATTGGTCACTAACACCCTTGAGAAATATTAAGTAGAGAGATCAATGAAGAAAGTAAATTAAATCAGAGGACTGTATTCTAAGTTAATTGTAAAAATAAGAACACCGGATTTATAGTGGTTCGGCTTAAATGCCTACATCCACTCTAAGTTTTGATCTTTATTGCTTTCACACATGATTGGATACAGATACAATCTGTACAATAATGGCTTGAACACAAGTGCTTAGCGAAATAGAATAAGTCTTGAATGTAGCAGAGTCTCCTCAATGTTCTCGAAAAAAGATCCCTTTCACTATGCTTCTGCTCTTCTATCTATAGAGGAAGATGGGTTGGACTTCCCTCATGGGCCTAGGAACAAAGTACCTCGGCCCATGGTAAGTGGCTTTTGTGCACCGAGCCCGAGATGCCGAACGTCAATTGCCAAGCGAGGTGGTCGAACCAGAGAATGCCGAGCGAGGTCTCCATGCTGAACAACACTCGTATGTCAAGTCACACATCTAGGCCGAACAACATTCGTATGCCGAGCGAGGTGTGTGTGTCGAACTGCACTCGTATGCCGAATAAGGTGTTGTGCCGATCGAGGTACTTGGGCCGAGTGAGACTCTTGTGCCAAACGAGGGGAGGTACGCCGAACGAGGCTTGTGCCGAACGACTCTTCTATGCTAAGAGACCCTTCTATGTCGAATGAGGCGATGGGTCGATCGACCCTTCTATGCCGAACGAGGCATTCTGCCGATCAACCCTTCTATGCCGAATGAGGCTTCATGTTGAGCGACCCTTCTATGCCAAATGAGGCTTTATGCCGGGAAAGGGGAGGTGTGCCAAACGAGGCCTGTGCCGACCCAGGTATCTATGCCGAGCCTCTTGTCATATGGTCAAACAACCGGGTAACACTTGCCCCCCAAAGTGTATTATGTGGATGAACATGATGCTCTTTGAACCATGAGCACTCTGCATTTTTCTTTAAGCCCTTGCTCTATCTCCTCAATAGTGGACTCTTACGAACTCCTGAATGTAGAGGGAGGCTTGTGTTGGATCTCGCTTTATAGCGTTTTGATTATGACAACTATACATGTATATATTAGAATCGATTAACTTTGTTTTGCAGGAAGAAACTCTACAACAGTCAGATTTCAAGGGCTTATTCGAAGATTATATTGAGTATGTATGTATTGGTTTAGATATTTTTAAAATCTTCCTTGGTGATACACACACATGCACGTTTTTAAGACATGTACAAGGCACAACAAACAAACATCTGAAATTTCTAATTCAAACGTCTGTCTGCTAAAACAAAAATATATATTCAGCATAATATTGAAACGCCTGTTCTGAATTTTTCAGACGTCTGAATATAGCCCGAATTTTCCTATTTCCCTGCTGTGTATATATTTGATTATAAACAGACTTTTGAAATTTTATTTCAAACTTCTGAAAACGAATAGATGCTACTATTCAGCAAAGTGACACAACTGTTAATTCACATCAAATCATCGAATCTCTTCGTGAATAATTGCAACTATTTGAATACTATAAATAGAGGCTTAATCAAATATTTTTTCAACTAATCTTACTCTAATTCTTTCTATCTTATCTATAGCATTCAGATACATAAAAGCACTCTATTTCCATATTTCAAAGATTACAAATCTTCTCAAATCTTCCATATTCTTTCACGAACTACACTATTATCATCAAGGAAAGATTATAGGAAGGGTGTACATTGATTTGACATATCCATGTTTTTAAGAACACAAGTAGTCAACAAACTCTTTGTATTGTGAAAGTCCTCTTCAACAGTCGAGGCAAGAAATCCCGTTCGGTTGTTCGGGTTGTTGGGTAAAGTGAGGGTTGTTTTTGTTAGTAAAATTCCTAAGAGGAGCTTAGGGACTGGACGTAGGACAGTGGTCCGAACCAGTATAAATCTCTGGTGTCACTTTTATTTATTGGTGATATTCTGCTATCTACACATTTCTATTCCATACGATCGTGCTGCAACATCTCTTTCAATTGGTATCAGAGCATAGCGATTGACAATTGGTATCAGAGCCTAGTATTCTAGAGATCGTAACAACATCCTAGAATAAATGGCTACAAAGAGATCTAGTCAAGGAAATAAGAAGAGGAATAAAGAAAAATCAAAGGAGAAAATAAACAAATGCTTCATGCAAAAAGATAATGAGGTTAGTGATCTAACTTTTGATGATATGATAGAAATAAATTCAGAACTTCTAGACACTTCGAAAAATCTCAAAAGAAAATATAAGGAAGCTCTGGAAAATCAGAAGAAAGCAGAATTCGAAAGAGATATGCTTAAAGATGAGAAGAAAATATTAGTAGAAGAACTCGAGAAAATTCAAGATTCACTCTCTGACAATTCGCAACTCGCTTTATTAAGTCAAGAAATAGAAGCCCAAAAAGAAAAGAATAATGCTCTACCTTCCGAAAATCATGAGTTAAAAACAAAAATTAAAATTGTTGAGTTAGAAAACACTAGTCTCAAAACTAAGCTTGATGACATTACTAAAAATATTTCCAAAATAAAGGGAGAGAAATTTTATCCAGGATTATTGAAAATTCCCAACCTGGTTCAAATAAGAAGGGATTAGGTTATGTTAAGAATCCAAAAGCTCACAATGATAATAGAGGTTTAGGCTATAAACAAGCTAAAAGTAACAGTAGTACTAGATATGCATTCTTGTATACTAATTTTAGTGCTAGTACTAGTAACAAAGATAGTTTTAAAACAGTTATAGTCATTATTGTACTTTGTTTAGAAATGATAGAAATTATTCTTCAAGTACTAAGCTAATGATTAATAGTATTAAGATATGGATTCCAGCTAATATGATTGACCATGATAAACAACTTTATATTAGCAACTATTATAAGAATGTGATTTGTAATGAAAATTATATTTATAAAGGTTCAACCACACCCAAATGGGCATGGTTTCCAAAGACCTAACCCCCCCGGACCCTAACATAGTAAGTGGGTACCGAAAATGATTATTATTTATTGCAGGCACTCGGAGAAACAAAAGGAAAAGGATAGATTTTGGAATTTTAAAGAATGATCCATACGTTTAATAAAATTACGTAGTTACAATGAAATATGGACTTCAGCAAATATGGGGGAGAAAATATATGCATATCGACATGGGGAGTTACATATATAGATGTCATTATCAAAAACGGGGAGAATGTTGGATCTTGCTTTATAGCATTTTGATTAAGACAACTATACATGTATACATTAGTATCGATTAACTTTGTTTTGCAGGAAGAAACTCTACAACAGTCAAATTTCAAGGGCTTAGTTGAAGATTATATTGACTCTGTATGTATTGGTTTAGATATTGTTAAAATCTTCCTTGGTGATACACACACATGCACGTTTTTAAGACATGCACAAGGCACATCAAACAGATGTTTGAAATTTCTAATTCAGACGTCTGTCTACTGAAACAATAATACATATTCAGCATAATATTCAGACACATGTTCTGAATTTTTCAGACGTCTGAATATAGCCCGAATTTGCCTAGAATTTGCCTATTTCCTTGCTGTATATATATTTGATTATAAACAGACTTCTAAAATTTTATTTCAGACTTCTGAAAATGAATAGATGCAACTATTCAGCAAAGAGAAACAACTCTTAATTCACATCTAATCATCGAATCTCTTCGTGAACAATTGCAACTATTTGTATACCATAAATAGAGGCTTAATCAAATATGTTTTTCAACTAATCTTACTCTAATTCTTTCTATCTTATCTATAGCATTCAGATTCACAAAAGCATTCTTTTTGCATATTTCAAAGATTACAAATCTTCTCAAATATTCCATATTCTTTCACGAACTACACTATTATCATCAAGGAAAGATTATAGGAAGGGTGTACATTGATTTGACATATCCACGTTATTAAGAACACAAGAAGTCAACAAACTCTTTGTATTGTGAAATTCCTCTTCAACAGTCGAGGCAAGAAATCCTGTTCGGCTGTTCGGGAAGTTGTGAATCTATTCTTCCGGGTAAAGTGAGGGTTGTTTTTGTTAGTAAAATTCCTAAGAGGAGCTTAGAAACTGGACGTAGGACAGTGGTCCGAACCAGTATAAATCTCTGGTGTCACTTTTATTTATTGGTGATATTCTGATATCTACACATTTCTATTCCATACGATCCTGCTGCAACGTCTCTTTCAATTGGTATCAAAGCATATCGATTGACAGCTGGATTCCGAACGATGCCTGGATGCCGAACGAGGCATTGATGCCGAACGAGGCATTCATGCCGAACGAGGCCTTCATGCCGAACGATTGAGGTGCGTTGACCGGATACTGGTCACTGTCTATTCACCTTCCCTTTTTCCTAATATAAAGGCCAACGCCTCTTCTCTTTCTCCCTTTTACTTTTACCTCCGCTTTAACACCCTTATGAACTTGTCTTCTCCTAGACTTTTGCTAATATCTCAACCTCCCTTTAGACTCCCAAATCCCATACCTTGGCTCTCGACTGCCCTTAACAACAAGCCTGAGTGGATTCCACTTCCTAATCGAGTACTTCAATAGACTCCGACCCATTCTTCTAGGCATGAACCTCTCACCTGTTCGACTTTCTTCAATTAGGGGTTTTGTACATGGTTCGAATTAACGACCTTCCTTTAACTCACGAATAATGGAAGTCGTGTAGATAAAGAAGATGGATCTAAGGTTTAGACGTGCCTTAAGATTAGATGGAGAGGGGCTAGGAAAAAGACACCGGAGGTAGCTTAGATGTATGTTCCTGTTGGGTCGGTGAATGAGGGAGGGGGAAGTTGTGATGACTCAACGAGTGTTGGTGAGTTCAATAGGTGATTGTCGATCGAGGTTGTTAGGTGAAAAGGGAGTAAGGGAGTGTAGGATAAAAGTAGAAGCTGGGTCTAGTGTGCCAAGCGATCCAGCTCGGCATGACTGCGGCCCGACATGACTTGTCGAATGCCGAATGGTGATGAGAAGGGACAAGAGAGAAGCAAGAACTGAGGGCGATGTGCCGAGCGATGCAGCTCAGCATGACCATGGCTCGACGTGACTCCCTTATGCCGAACGTGGTAATAGGGAGTGTAAGAGAGAAGTAGGAGCTGGGTTCAGCGTGCCGAACGATGTGGCTCCGCATGACTGTGGTGCGGCATGACTTGCCGGATGCCGAACAGTGGAGATGGAGCGTAGGAGAGCAAAGTAGGAAATAAACAGTCGAGTCTCTAAAGTGTCGTTCGGCATTAAGTCTGGTAGTAGGCTACATAGTCAGAACCATCGCAACTCTAACATAATGCATGTTGACTTAACTTACTTCCTATGCCTGAACATATGATAGTAAACAAGGACATGGACTTAAACAATCAAGCATATCGAACAATCCACACCGATAACTCCCCGTCTTGATAACTATAAATATGAATTTAACTTGATTAAAAGAGATAATAACCTTCCATACACAGTGCCGATGCCGAGCTCAAAACAGAAAATATCATACGACAAGCTCTCGAAGACATTTAGCGATGACAGTCTTCAAAGACAAAAGTCCAAAGCTTAACTTTTCTTGATCAATACTTGCATTTGGCGGAAATTGCATCTTTTCTAACTCTTTTTCTACTTTCATAGGCATCAGCCCGCGTTCCGAAGGCTCCGGGTATTCTGGAGCCATTGAAGCTATCCTAGCTATCCCCGCCGAAGACCGGGACATTAGATCTATTATTTCCAATGAATCGCTCTCTAGATTCGGGCTATTGGAGGAAGGTTGTCGAATAAGTCTTCTCACGGTGTCACCATTACCGGGTATGCCTTGGATAAAGGCAAAAGGCCAGCAGGGCCTTCAACACGTGATGCCCCCAACACATCTGAGAAGGGCGAGATTAGAGAAGCCAAAGAGCCCGAAGTACCGGGTGATAATGTTAGTCCCGCTCGGGAGCTAGTAACTGAGGTTCACGATATCAAAGTAACACCTCCCCTGCGAAGGGAAAGAAAAAATTGGCTTACTAATTGAGGAAGAAGACAATGGGTGGATCCTCTAAGATCGCAATCACTCCGGTGGAGAGAGAGCCTTCTCCTCAACACTTAGAGAGTTCTTTGAAAGGCTTGTCGAACCTCACTATTCTTGATGATTTGCTTAACTATGGCTTCGATGATCCGGAAGCCCTTAAGCTTCATTCACCCTTGAGAGGCAGTGTAGGCGCTCAAGCCCATATTCGGGGAGAAAAACTGTAAGTAGAGATAAAGAAACTGGTCCATTGGGGGGAAACTCTAGGACACACATGGACATGTGCACTTCAACTCGCACATCAATTTTAGCAATCACTCTATTCTTTGATAACTTGTCGTTATTCACATTCTGCACAGGTGACATAAGACGTACTCACGAACTCGATCGTCTTTGCGGGTCATCTATTTTTTATCATTGTGGCCGGTATTTACGCTCTGGCAAATGCCGAGACAGAGATGACTCTGGAGACCGAGACTACCGCCCCCAAGAATCAACTTATCGAAGAAAAACATATAGCTAGTCCTCATATTCCCGCTATCATCCTTCTAAACCAGAGCAAGGAAGGGAGAAGTCTGCGCAGAAGGGGTCCCAGCCTGAGGCCCACTGAGATCAACATTCTAGTTCATCAAGCACCAGGAAATCTTGGGAACCCCATAAAACATGTGTAGTTTCCAGGCATAGTCCTCCCATAACTACACCTGATCCGTCGGTCGTAGAAAGACTTACTGAGCTCAAGGCTACGTTCACAAAAATATTCTTTGATGTTTTGAAATTTCTCCCGGCAATTCATCACATTTTGGGACATGTCAAACAAAGCGTTATTGCTTGTACCAATGACGTTTACGTTCAACATGACGCATTGGTCCATTTAGCTAAAAAAGTCTTGAAAGTCTCTATTGAGCGCCAACACGAAATCGATCGCCTGAAGCTCGAAGTGATTCACGGTAAAGACACTATTAAAGCTCAAGATGAAGAGCTCTCTTCATACAAGTCTCAGCGCGAAGCTGCCCAAAAAAGTGCTAAAGACACAGCGGAGGCCGTTAATCGTCTAGAGACGACACATAAGAAAGAAATTGATGAAGCAGTCCAACGCTGCGGGGCCTTAACTTTAAAGAATGATTTTGCTCAAAAGGGGAAGGATGCATTTTCTTAGCGAGTAAAAGAGTTGGAAGAGCTACCGTCAAAGAGAAAGAGGAAAAAATCCGCTGCTCAAGAAGATTCGCAACGATATTGCGATGGGATTGTTGCTACACGGATCCTAAAGACAATGCTCGACAACAAACTCTCTAAAGTCGAGATGTTGAAGGATGAAGCCCGTGAGGAGGGTAAAAGAATTGCATCCACGGAGTTTGAGTCTCGCCCTGGGGCAGCGACGGATGCTGGCAGGGAGGAGATCAAGTGCTTGTTTGACCCGCTTATAGCACAATACAACGCCCGAGCCCTCATGCATCGGGAGTTAACTTTTCTTGGTGACGGTTACCTTGAATCTCAAGCCAAGGCATGGGAAACTTTGATAAAGATCAAAAAAGTTGAGTTGGGCACCAAGGAGATTGACGAGGACGCTTTGGTAAAGGAATTTCTCAAGGGGAACGAGCCTTCAGACTTGTCTACAGCGAAGGATCTCTATAGCAAAGGTTACTCCTCGTCAAAAGGGAAGAATGACATTGCCAGTCCGTCTGAAACGGAGTCTCCAACTCGTCCCCCGACTCAACCGACTGGTCGGCCAGCACTAGATCTGTTCGAGCAGCACGTCAGCTACAACCCGGAAGACCCTGGCCTGGACATTCATGTTCTATCTCCCATTCTGGAGGGTGAGACTCCTCGGATGGTGGAGAGTCAGCAAGAAAATGGTATATAACCTTTCTTCTTAAAGTCCAAAGAGCCGTTGTTTTTGGCGAGAGTTCATTATATTCTAATGTTTGTCTCTTGTGATTTTGCATATGCCGCTCTGACCCCGAGCCCACTCCGAGGACCAATGAAGCCAAGGAGGAAAAAGAGAAGGCGAGCCCACTCAGCTCAATAGCGTATGGACCTTCCCATGTGGGATTCATATGCAAGGGGACTGGGAAGACTCGTTTCAAAACGAGGTGGCCCACATCAAAGATTCTCGACCGGACTTTTTCATTATAGAATGGTGCGAGTCGATGCCTATATGCAGCCGCCCTTAAATCAGCCAATTTACATTTTTCATCAACAAAGTCCAGTGATTCCAATAAGAGATCCCGATTCGTCATAGGGTCGTAATGAGTTACCCGATGTGATGGAACATCAAGTCCTACGAGTATAACAGCTTCTATGCCATATGCCAATGTCAATGGAGTGTGGCCAGTCGCGGACTTGTGGGTGGTTCTGTAGGCCCAAAGTGCCGTTGGGAGTTCATCCACCCACTTGCCTCTAGCCTTTTCCAAATGCTTTTTCAGTATGGACTTGATTATTTTGCTCATAGCTTCTACTTGTCTATTGGCTTTTGGATGAGCAACTGCTGCAAACCTTTTTTCAATGCCATACTTTTGACAAAATTCTTTGAACTCCCTACTTTCGAATTGAGTTTCGTTTTCTATAATGATAGTCCATGGGAGGCCAAAATGGCATATAATGTTTCGTACAACGAAATTAATGACCTTCTTGGTGGTGATCATGGCTAAGGGTACTACTTCTGCCCACTTGGTAAAGTAATCGACCACAACTAGCGCGTATTTCGCACCACCTTTGGATATGGGTAAAGAATCGATTATATTAATCACCCACATTGCAAACGGCCAGGGACCAACCATTTGTGTGAGTTCCGTCGGTGGAGCTCTCGGGATTTTCACAAACTTCTGGCTTTTGTTACATCTCCTTACGTAGCCTGCAGCATCCCGATTTGCCATCGGCCAACAGTATCCATAGCGGAGGATTTTCTCTCTTAATGTCTACCCCCAGTATGATCACCACATTCTCCTTCATGGACTTCCTTCAGGACTTGTTTTATCTCATCGTGGGAAATGCACTGGAGTAAGGGGGTCAAGAATCCCCTTCGATACATTATTCTGTCCTGCATTACATATCGCGAAGCCTTACGAATGACTTGTCGTCTTTCACTCTTTCTTTCGGGCAAGACCCCACGTAGCAAGTATTGCTTGAATGGGGCCATCCAAGATTCCTTCTCGATTTCTATTTCTAACACGAAGTCTATATCCATCATACTTATACTCGGAGCATGTAAGGTTTCGACGGGAACCAATCCCATTGGATGTGCATCGCCAGTACTCGCAAATTTTGCCAATGAATCGACTTCTCTGTTTTGTTCACGCGGGACATGCAGAATATCATAATATTCCAGATTTGCTTGCAGCTCTTGAACCCATGCAAGGTATGGGGAAAGTCTCTGTCCCTTCACTTGATAGTCCCATCGCACCTGGTATAACACCAATTGTGAGTCACAAAAGATTTCAACTGATTTTACCCCCAGTTCTCTGATAAGTTTCAAGCCAGTAATCAATGCTTCATACCCGGCCTCGATATTTGTTGTTGGGAATTTGAGATTCGAAGCGTAACTAATTGATCGGTTTTCGGGAGTCACAAGAACTGTACCAGCTCTAGAGCAATAGTCGTTAGATCCCTCATCGGTGTACAACTTCCATCGAACGGGAGGTATGGGATTGTGACAGTTTGATTCGTCCGACGCGGTGAATTCAGCAATGAAGTCTGTTAACGCTTGCCCTTGTATGGCCCTTCGTGGCAGGTAGGTAATATCAAACCAACTCAACTCGATATTCCATTTAAACATCCTTCCAGAAGTTTTCGATTGTTGGAGTACCTATCGCAAGGGTTGATCGGTATAAACACTGATTGAGTGTGCCTGAAAGTACGGATGGAGGTTGCATGATGCAATCACCAAACAGTAGGTCAGTTTCTCAATCTTAGGATAATTTCTTTCCGCCCCCGTTAAATGTTTACTGACATAGTACACTAGCTTTTGAACTCGATCCGCCCCGCGAACCAAAGCCGTACTGATAGCATGTTAGAATATAGCCAAGTACACATACAATCCTTCATGGTCTATAGGCTTCGATAGCACCGGGAGCTTTTCCAAATGTCTTACCAAAGCTCGGAATGCATCCGCACAGTCGGACGTCCATTTAAAATGTCTCTTTCCTTTCTTTATTACATCAAAGAAGGGAATACACTTATCTATGGCTTTGAATCGACTCATCGTGGCTATTTTTCCGTTCAGGCTTTGTATTTGCTTTGTTTTTGCACACTTGTATGTCCCAAATAGTTTGAATCTTTTCCGGGTTAGCTTCAATTCCCGTGCATAACAATGAAACCCAAAAACTTCTCTGACGCAACACCAAAGGAACATTTCAACGGATTGATTTTCATTCCATAATATCTGAGTATATCAAAAATTTCCGCTAAGTCTCGAATGTGGTCGTTTGACTGCCATGACATCACGAGCATGTCATCCACATAGACTTTCAGTGTTCTACCAATCTGGTCTTTAAACATTCGATTCACTAAACGTTGATAAGTCGCTCCTGCATTTTTCAATCCAAAAGGCATCACTACATAGCAATATAGCCCGATGTTTGTGAACAAACTGGTGTGTTCTTGGTCTGGAATGTGCATGGGGATCTGATTATATCCCGACTACACATCCATAAATGACAGTAACTCGTTTTCGACCGTTGAGTCGACCAGCTGGTCGATTTTGGGTAAAGGGAAACTATCCTTCGAGCATGCTTTTTTAAATAAGATTAGTCTACGCATGTTCTCCATTTCCCATTTTCTTTCCTTACAAGCACAGGGTTAGACACCTATTCAGGGTAGAGGGCGTCACGGATGAACCAGTTGACTTTGAGTTTGTCCACCTCCTCTTTGAGAGCAGCGGACCTCTCCAGGTCCATGCCACTCCTTTTTTGCTTTACAAGAACACACTACGGGTCTATGTTCAACATATGACTCGCAATAGTGGGAGAAATCCCATACATATCAGAATGTGTCCAAGCGAAAACATCTAGGTTCGCTCGGAGGAAATCAGTGAGGTTCTCGGCCACGAGGGGTTGAGTTGTGATCCAATCTTAAGTACTCGTGATGGGTCATCTCGGTTGACCGAAATGTCAATCGTTTGTTCATCCGATGCTGCATTTGCTTCTCTGGGTTCCCCATCATCACCTCGCGGATCTATATCCCTATAGATCCGATCGTGCTGCCCGAGCCAGGGCTCAGGCACTACTTGTCAATTTTCAATGATCCGGCTGTGGACGAAGTTGTCTGCAACCTTTCCTTTCTCTCTCCGTTGGGCCTCTCTCAATTCAGCCACATAACATGCACGACCGGTCGCCTAATCACCATGCACCATACCAACTCCTTTATTTCAAAGTCAAACACCATGGGGCCAAAGCTGCCCTAAACTCTGCCAAGGCTAGTCAACCCAGAAACACATTATATGGAGAATCAACATCCAAAACTATGAAAGGTAGGATTCCCATGCTCCTACGCTCACCTTGTCCCAGTTCAATTGGCAATTCAGCATACCCCACTGCATCAGTCGCTGCACCATTAAAGCCATGGATATGGGCTTTAGATGGCTTCAAATCCTTCGTCTCCTTCTTTATTTAGTCATATGCCTTTTTGAAGATGATGTTAACAGAACTTCCCTAATTAATCAAAATTCTCTTCACATATGATAGCCCGATTTTTGTAGATATGATAATCAGATCAATGGTAGGAGCCTCCACCTGGTCAGCATCTCGGCTCCTAAACACTATATCGTCCGTCATTATGTGCTACTGTTTAGTGGGGATCCCATCCTCAACATTTGAACAACACTCATAATCTGCATGTCATAAGGAATTATCACATCGCTCCATTTTCTGCCAGTACTTGTCGGTAGGGTGAGGTCCACCGACTATAGTGTTTATGACCACTCTACCCACAGTTCGAGCAGGATCCTCTGGATGGCGTGGGGTCGGCCTGCGTCCGGGGTCTGATGTTTCTTGCCTACCATCCGGCGGGTTCTTGACAAACTTCTGCAACTTTTTCTGTCTACTCAGCTTTTCTATGGCATCGTGGAGGTGTCAACACTCTTAAGTATTGTTCTCGTAAGTCTCATGGAAGCGGCAATACTTCCTAATCCGCTTCTATTCCTCTGTTGACTCTTTTGGGCGCGACTTTCTGTATTGAAAAGTATTACAAGTTGACAGGTAAATATTCTTCAGAGATGCATTCAGAGTAGTATATTCGTTGTAAGTTGGAATCCTTGGCTTCCATTTTCCTGCTTCCCTTTTCTTTTTGGGATTTCCTCCTCCGGACCCTTTAGATTGCCCAGGCTTGTTCTGGAGATTGACCTGAACTTTCTCCAAGTTGTCACCGGATTGTTTTATAGCGATGTTTCTTTTTACAGTCTCCTGAACAGGCCCTGGTGCCTTATCTCACCTTGTCCACCTGGCTTCCTCTTTCTTTATGAACTGATGATCCTTTGAATAAAAATTCTCTAGCGTAGTCGGAGGTTTTCCTGTCAACCAATCTCCAAACTCTGAATCCAGATCCACTCCTCGCATTACAGCCATCAGAATTGCATGCTCGTTAGGGTTGCTAACTTCAGTAGCTACAACATGAAATCTTTATAAGTACTCTTTTAATGACTCCTTCGGAGCCAGGATTACACTAGATAGGGACATCAGGTCCTTCGGACGAGTGGCATGTATCCTGAACTGTTCTACAAATTTCGTCGCCAATTCGTCAAAGCTAGATATAGATCATGGATGAAGTCGAGTGAACCATATGGTGGTGATTCCGGATAAAGTAATTGGGAAGCCTCTACACTTGGTTGCGTCATTCGCTCAAGCTGAATCTATCATCCATTCATACCTCATCACAGGCTGTTTGGGATCAGCCTTTCCTTCGTAGGCCAGGATAGTTGGCATGCTAAGCCTCTCGAGGTACTCGGCCTGTAGAATAGTACCTATGAATGGGGTATGACTCCTGGGTATTCCCCAATCTTCATCAATCAAGCCTTGATTTTCTCTCATTAGCTGCCTGACCATAGCTGATAAGTCTGGGGTTTGTATGAAGAATGGAAGGATGGACTCTGTCCTACGGGACCGTTCGGGTTGATGTTTCCTCTGTTGGCAATCTACCAAACGTGCACCTTAGGGACTATCTTCATTAGGGTCTTGGTGAGCCGGGCGTCTAGTTTCCACACATGCTCCAGCTCCTTAGTTTCCTGTTCCGGCTTGGGTGTGGTCTCCAAGATGTAAGTGATCCCCAGTTGATCGATCAATGGCACCTGCTTGTGTAGTTTCAGCTTTGCGACGTCTACGCCTGGGAGGTTCATCGGATGAAGTCGAGATATCAGATGAAGAATATGGAACATGTCTACCTCCAGTATTCTGATGTTGTTGCTGAGTAAGCCGAATCATGAGGTTAGCGTTAGCTTGAATCTGCTCAATAAGTTGTCTTCTACTTCCCATGAGTTCTCTCATCAACTCATTGAACTCTGTTCTGGTGACAACTTCCATTTGATTTTGGGTGTTGGTTCCTACACCTAGATTTGCTTGTTGGTTGCAAGGTCTATTTGTTGCACGCTAGCAGTCTCATTGTCATCCGCGTTATGAGAGGCTGATCTGGTACGTGGTCTTCCCATAGTAGAGTTATTGATAGGAACTCTGAGTAGAATCAACGGACGTCCTATGAACGACTTGGATCTCCATCGGGGGATTTATTCAATCTAGTAGCTACAAAGCAGATCCTAGCGGCCTGAGAATTCGATTCTCAACGAAAGCACCAAAATGTTGGCACCAGAATTGTTCACTAGCACCCTTGAGAAAGATTAAGTAGAGAGGTTAATGAAAAAAGTAAATTAAAGCAAAGGACTGTATGCTAAGTTAATTGCAAAAACAAGAACACCGGATTTATAGTGGTTCAGCGTAACTGCCTATGTCCACGTAGAGTTTTGATCTTTATTGCTTTCACAGATGATTGGATATAGATAAAATCCATGCAATAATGGCTTGAATACAAGTGCTAAGTGTAATAGTATAAGTCTTGAATGCAGTAGAGTCACCCCATTGTTCTTGAAAATATCTTTCACTATGCCCCTGCCCTTTTATTTATAGAGGAAGATGGGTTGGACTTCCCTCATGTGCCTAGGAACAAGGTACCTTGGGCCGTGGTAAGTGGCTTCTGCGCACTGAGCCAGAGATGCCAAACGGTAATTGCCCAGCGAGGTTGGTCGAACCAGAGAATGCCAAGCAAGGTCTCCATGCCGAACGACACTCGTATGCCGAGCCACACATCCAGGCCGAACGGCATTCGTATGCCGAGCGAGGGGTGCGTGTCGAACTGCACTCGTATGTCGAACGAGGTATTGTGCCGAGCGAGATACTTGGGCCGAGTGAGACTCTTATGTCGAACGAGGGGAGGTGCGTCGAACGAGGCCTGTGTCGAAAAACTCATCTATGCCGACCAACCCTTCTATGCCGAATGAGCCACCAGGCTGATCGACCCTTCTATGCCGAATGAGGCATTGTGCCGATCGACTCTTCTATGCCGACCGAGGCTTTATGCAGAGTGACTCTTCTATGCCGAACGAGGCTTCATGCCGGGCGAGGGGAGGTGTGCGGAACGAGGCCTGTGCCAACCCAGGTATCTATGCCGAGCCACTTGTCACAAGGTCAAACAACTGGGTAACACTCACACCTATAAATACCTCATAGATGAGCATAACTAGAAGGAAGGATGGATAAGAAATTATGGATCTAGGATTTGTGGCATCGAAGCTTTGCCAATCATGGATCTATCAACCCATAAATATTTTAACCATTCCGGAGAGATCCAGCAGGCGCTATTGCAATTGAAGATCGAAGCATTATCACTTGGTCAGAGTACTCCTAAATTAGGAGGCAAGAATTTGGCACGAAGCTCCTGAGGCGGTGCGAGTAGTAGTGTAAGAAGTAGGCAAGGAAATACTTTCCCTACTCACATATTCAGTAGTAAAGTTATTAGAAATCAATTTCTATCCAATGGCATAATTACTGAATAGAGATTCATGTTCAGTAGTAGGAACACCAGACGTGAATCTTATTTGGAAGTGAAATTACCGGAGAGGAATGTTAGTTCAGTGTAAGGAGTTAACGAACCAAGGAGGAAAGGACCCGGATATAGCTAGGAATGCAACAAGGCTCAACTACCGAAGAAGCCACCACCGAACTGTCCTATTATTTTTGAACCAACCACCTACCAAACCAAGGCACCATTGATACAAGGCACAACCTAACAAAAGCATCATTGAATAAGGCTCAATGGAACCAAGCATCGCTGAACACCTCCTATCAATCATAGATTCATGTTCGATAACCTACTGACGAAACCTGGCATAGTTGAACCATGACATGACTACTAAGCCAATTACCACCAGACCGAACATAGCATATATGGAAAGGCGATCTTGAATATATGGAAGTTCTAAAGCGTACCTCATATATATGGAATAGAACTGATCACATTATACAAAGAAACTACCAATCTTATTATCTTTACTTCCTTATACCTTCACTCCTATAAATACCAAAACTTCCAACAAAAATGGAGGAAAATATTGGAGAGCTAAATTTACACTAATAATGGCAGACAAGTCAGAGAAAGCTAGGAATAGCCTAACGGGAACAACCTAACAGGAACTACCTAACAGGAACTGCCTAACATGAACTGCCTAGCAGCAACTGCCTAATGCAAACTGCCTAATAGGAACTACCTAATAAATATAGTCTAATGGGTAGCGCTGAACATGAATAGGAAAAAAAATTAGACAAACAGGGATAACCAAACAAGGACACGCTAACAGGAATAGCCAAACATGAATAGGTAAGGAAGAATAGACAAATAGGAATAGCTGAATAGCATAAGCCGAATAGACTTCTTTGGGCCTCTATCTTATTTTCTATTGTGTAATAGATCGTCATATTTTATACTTCAAGCATTGTACCAAAGATGTATATGAAGAATAATTAAAATAGATAATGGATATAGGCATATTCTTGTCGAACCACTATATATCTTTTCTTTATTTTACTGCAATTTTCTTTCTGCATTACCTACATATGATTTGCTCTCTAAAAGGCAGTCATAATACAAATGTAACGGTAGTGTTATATAACGCATATTAGTATGTCTACAATAAATAGATTGGAGATGTTTGTAAAATTTTTGTACAAATATTTTTGGTGCTTCCACTAAGAACAGATTCTTAAAATGCGTTTGAGATCAAATAATAATGTTTGTTCTCCTAGCGGGAATGTACGGGACAACCACACACCTAATCAAACAATAATAAATCAGGATGATCATTAAGCGCTCCAATACTAATAGATGTAATTACCAAGGGTGACATAGAATGAGGTATGGCCAATCAAAATGAATGTTTTATTGCCCAATAGCAAGCAATGGTGGACCAACTTATGGCATGCTTGGGGAAGTAGCGAACTATTGGGCATAGCATTGGAATGCAAGGAATATCCTAGTCCAGCGCATACAAAAGGCAAAGGTGTTTGCACTCAAATAAGGAATCCATTAAGATAGTCAAAGAGATAGAGAAAGGAACACCAAGGAAATGAAATAGGCAAGGGATCAGCCTAAAGCTAGACTTGAAAGCGATTCGATGCCAAATTAGACAAGAATGATGCCAAAGAGGGGGCAACTACAGTAAATGCTTCTCATTCCCTCATTGAAATTACGGTCAATGGATGACAAAATGATCGCTAGGATGGGTTGAAGATGAAAGAAATCTTTCAACTCGAGGAGGCTAGTCACCCGAACCAGAGGATAGGATGACCCACATCTTTAGATAATGTGTGAAATGTGCATAAGTTGAGTGAGGAATTAGAGCTAGATTCAGTAGTAATTTTTCTCTAGAGATAGGACTATAAAGAACCCCATAGTTCTCAAGATGCCAACTATGGCACCGTGTAAAGGACTAACCGACCTGATAGTACACTGATAATGGTGTACCCAGTACATATTGATAAGAGAAGCTATAGAGGAAGCCTTGTGCAAGTTCTTTCCTCTATTCATGCAAGGCTTAACCACTATGTGGTTTTCTCTTAGGATCGGTTCATTCTTGTGCGATGCTAAAGAAAAAGTTTATTAGTCAATTCAGGATACATATTGAGCAACTAAAAGACAGATGCTCATTATCTAATGCGAAGGAGAAGGAAGATGAATTAACATGGTATTACCATCCCATTTTAAGGTCGTAAGAGCTGGAACCCAAATCACAGATGAAATGTTTGCCTTCATGACTTATATAGTAGAATGTACTCTAGAATGAAATTTTCTAGGAGATTGACAAGGAGAAACTAGACATATTGGAGGAGTTCTATAATGCGCCAAAGTTATGAGGTTAAAAGGTGTTGCATCAGAGAGACAACCCAGTATAACAACATGAGTTAGAGAAGAGCCAAGTGGTGTGACTGCAAATGATGATGGAAAATATAGAAGCTTCTTTCCTAGTCAATTATCTAGAAATAATTAAAGCATTCCTTAGAGTCTGAAGAAAGTAGCACTAATGCAGGTCTAGAAAGACCGAGTTAGGAATTCAGTTAGCAACCCATCGAGAATGGATGCAAGGGAGTTTGTAAGTAGTGAAGGAGGCTTGGAAATAAAGAATTCAATAAACTGCATGCTTGGCTAGTGAAATGGGACCTTATGAGTTCAAACTAATGGGTACATAGATGGTTGATCCATTAGCTCAAAGGGCACGACATGGCCTACCAAGCAACCTATGAAGCATTCCATTAGTAGAAGTGCAAGTCATTGGGTTAATGCATCGAGTGTAAGGCACGCGGAGCAGGAGAACCGGGGCTTAAAACGGTAAACCATAGTTAGTTCACTCTGAACATCGGATATGCAGTCAGCCGTCGAATTTTAAGACAATGATCATGGAATGATACTTTGGAAAAACCAACCTTTTATTATATTTGAGGCGCTAAATTTTTCATATAGAAGCAGTTGGAGCTACAAAGTGAGAAAATGCCATTGATTTTCTTTATTCATTTCGTACTAAGAGACTATTTGGTTTAGTCGTTTGGAGCACCGATCTATTAACACTTGTGTATCAAGCAAAAGGATGGATATAATTTATGGAACAATCTTGCATAGTTTAGCACTATAACAGTCGTAATACGACAACTTAATTAATGGATTGTCCTTGTGACCATTGCTCTAGAATTAATATGAAAACATAGTTTTAGAGCGAACTTAAGAAAAATTCAACCGCCAACTTGGAGTACTTATACTATCAAGCCGACAAGTTTATGCACTTAGAGGATTTTGATAGAATGATAGGACTAGGAAATTCTAACCAAGTCAGAAACGAAAAGCCTTAGGTTAGGGGCTTGTGAAATATGGATGATAGATTAGAAAAATGAAACACTTTAGAAGATAGGGCAGGTTTCCACATTCACAACTTATAGAGACTCCAAGATGAATCTATCTCGTTACTAGAAAAACCATGGAATACGGCGAATTGAGAACTAAAGAGCCAACTATGGCAGAGGTGGGAACCGCTATGCTTTAAGCTAAAATCTAAGGTAAATCCAGTAAGAGTGCCATAAACTATAAAATATAGTCCATCGATGGAACTAAGTCATTGCTGTGGAAGGTTACAAGCCACACGAGGGGCATAGTGTTGGATTCACTTGTGGACCTCAGAGCATATCCTCATACTAGATATCCATATATAGAGATGTTCATAAAATTGTGAAAATGGAGTAATTAAACTATGGAACATAAACTTCATAATCTTGACATAGGGTTTAGCTCCATCGAAGAAAATAAAAGATTAGGTTCAGCTCCTCTAGAGACTTTGGAGTGTAATCCTGACCCATTCCATAGGCAGAACCGAATATCCCAAGAGATGATGGAGCATAATCTTTTCAAAAAGCCCTAGAGATAGAGTCAACTTTATATGAATATGAAAAATGAAACTATAGAGACAGAATACCCTCATAAAATGTGGGGACAACAACGCAAATGCATGGCTTACTTTAATGAATATATTTCTAATGATATTTAACAGAAATACTTAAGACATAATGCCATCGCACTTGAATATAAAAACCCATAGAAGTGAGAGAGAATACTATTGATTGTGCAAAAATGAAGATTCTTGTTCCCTGTGGGTCCGATAGACCTCTTGGCTTGTAAGATAGGCTGATCGATAAAGTATAATATACTAATACCAGGATTAGAAATATCAAAAGAACTAGGAATTTGGAAACTAAGTATCCATAGTGACCTATAAATGGGTGTGAATCAAGCATTTGGGAGTTCTAACTTAAAAGAGAATGGTTGGCATACTACTTAAAAAAGGAAAAGGATGAAGGCTTTGTTGATGTTTAAGTATGTTATGGGGTTAAGTACACCTCATGGGAGGAAATTTGAGATGTTGACGATTTGGAAAGATTGGCTAGCTCAGGCAATGGATCACTTTTTGTGTTGGTCCTATCCTGGCAAAAAAAACATCACCCTTATACCAAGAGGAAGCAAGGAAGTTGATGTGCAAGGCATTTCGGTACACGATACAAGATGGCATCTTATACATAAGAGTTTTCAATAACCTACTTCTAAGGTACATGGTTGCAATAGAAGCTAAGGAAATATTGGGTAACATACATTAAAGTCACTGAGATGACCGCACTGAAGGGTAGACCCTAGAAAAGGATATCTCAAGGGCATCGATCAGACTAGATAATTTCTAATAGTTGTTTGTGGAGCTAAGTATGCAATAGTAGATGCGAATCACTTTATCGAGTATAACGTTCCACTCCAGAAGATTTCGAACAATAGATGACATTTTGATAGTCAGGAATTAGCCAAATTCTATCGGCAAGATGAAATTAGGAAAAGTTTTTCTATGATGCCTCACCCATAAGCCAATGGATAGGTTGATGAAGAAGTCAATAAGGTTCTCAAAACGCTCATAAAGAATCATTTGGAAAATGATAAGGGAGCTCAAACGGATGAGCTTCCATTCGCACTTTATGCGTATTGCACTTCTTGCGAAATTGCAATGGGACATACTCATTTTGCTTGGCTTATGAATTATAGGTTATGCTTCTTATTGAAACTATAGTCTCGTCTCATAAAAGAATCCACTATGACTTAAAGGTAAATGAGAAATTGCAAAACATATCCTTGTATCTGATTGAGGAAAAGCCAAACAAGGCCGCTTTGTAAACCACGACACTTTATCAAAAGGTGGTGAAGTAGTACAACTTAAGAAAAAGCATCGTCCGCTAAAGGAAGAAACCTAGTCCTAGAGTGAAATTTACCTCGACCGAGGGCACCTATTCCGATCTAGGAATGACCTTTTTTTTCTAACAGGGGTCTAAGGAATGCAGCCTACATACTGGTCATCATAGATGGAGCCGTATTTGAGAAAATAAGAAATGCTAGAAACCAATGTTTTTTTTTGCACACTGACTATTGCTACTCCATGGATTATGGATATATATATATATTGCGATCACTACGATTTTACCGAAATCTATGGATAGGGCGTGCGAAAGCATGATTGATGATTAGTGCTACCAAACCACCACCAAAAAAAACCATCCCATACAACGTAAAGTCCCAGATTTCTAGGACTGTATGGGTATAGCCACTACATACTAGAGGCACCTAACTATGGAGCATTATGGAAAGCTTGGACAAATCATGGCCGACAACAGTGAACCAGATCTACCTATGATCAGGATATGATCATAGAACAAGTAGTTCACTATTAATGTCCAAATTTCTTATTGGAAATGGTAGACCAGAGTGACCTTAGCCTGATGTCCATCACTAATGATCAGCTTTAAAATTTTGTCGGCAATGGTGGACCATGGAAACCCTATCCGGGTGTCCACCATTAACGTTCGGCACTAAACATTTTATCGACAATGGCGGACCAAAGTGACCCTAATAGTGTATCCACCATTGATGGTTCGCTTCAAACTTATTGCTGGCAATGGTGGACTAGAATGACCCTAAATGGGTGTCGATCGTTGACGGTTGGCTTCAAACTTTTTGCCGGCAATGGCAGACCAAAGTGATCCTAATTGCATGTCCACCATTGACGATCAGCTTTAACCTTTTTGGTTATAGGCGCCCAGTATTGATGACCAGCTTCAAAAATTTTGCCGCTAGACCCTAATTAGGTGTCCACCATTGATGATCGGCTTCAATCATTTTGCTGACAATGGCGGACCAAAGTGACCCTAACTGGGTCCCCACCATCGACGATCGAGTCTAAACTTTTGGCTGGCCCTAGAGAACTCGACTTATCAACGATAAGGACATGACCACCGCCTGGTTGGTTCACTACCCGATCGACCGCTTTACTTACTTTGTCTTGGTACAACAAGTATTCATGCCTTATGGTGTGGACAAATTCACTCAGACTTAAGATATTGAAGCTGAAAACCAAAAAGGGCACATGGGATTAGATTACAATGACACTACACTAAAGATCACTTACCTTACAGAACTTGGCAGTGATTAATCCTGTGCAAATATGCAAGATAGTGATGAGTAGGTGTTTCATCAGAGCTCGCTTACCCCATCGATCTTGACAGTGATTGATGCTTCATAAGTACATGGTGTACCGATGGCAAGATTATCAAAAGAGCATATGGAATAATAGAGTTTGACATGGTCTGAGGGAACTTCCTAGTTATTGATCCTATGCAAATATATCGGGGCCAATAGAAGAGCTGCTAGAAGAGGAAAAAAATAACACGTAACTACTTCACCAATATGTACACTATGTTGAACTTATCAATAATGGACCTTATACCAGTGTATGAGGAAGTAACCAAAGATTACTAACAAGCTAGCCAATGGTTAAGCAAGGATGCTATACAAACACAACACAACATCTAATCCTAGTCGAATATGATGATTTCATATGAAATTTTTACAAGATACATATGCGGTTGTGTAACAAGTATGGGCCATGGGAAGCATCAGTCATAGAATCTTCTTGCCCAACCGAACTGGTTGTTGATTGATCCCATACAAGTATGAAAGATAGTGGCGAGAAAAGTTGATAATGGGACAATAAAACTTAGCAATCATGTGGAAAAAACATATCACAATTACTAGTCATGAAAAGGAAAATATGAACATGAATAAATACCAAACACGGTAACACATAAACATCAAAAGAAGGTTAGCTTCATAGCATAAGTGCAGGATTTAAGCTATGTCCAAAACTTCAGTAGGAAAAATACATCATAAATACTATTTTTAATCAGCTAAACCGAATTTAATACAACAAAATATACATAACTGAATCCACGTATCATGGAGCTATAGTATATACTTTCTCCTAGAGCACATTGATATACTCAAAACATTTATAAGACAATGTGCAGCCTTCAAGACTTAAAGGGCAAGGAGGTTAAACTAGAGAGAGCAAGCAAGGAGGTTGAACTAGAGAGAGTGACTTACCACTAAAAAAAGATGACAACTAGTTGGAAATCATGCTAGTTGACTATACTATCAGTAAAGCATGAGCTCAAAATGTCATATTGATAAAAGATATCTTGAAATGGTCAACAATCTTTCCTTCGAGTAAACAAGGAACTTAGAAGAGTAAAAATTACAGAAAGGATGGTAATAAGGATATATATATTTGAGGTTCCACATAACCATTGCATAAGACAAAGACAATTTTGGATGAAACAAAGCATCTTCAAATTCTATGAAAGTATGCTTTAGTGGTCAAGTGTTATGGGCATTTTCGCCCACAGCATGGTGAATATGAAATGACATCAAGAAGAATTGAAATGGGTGGAAGGTGCATAATAAAGGCACCATCATGTAATTACAAGGGCAAGGCGAAGTGTTAGAGGAAAATTTGGCATAGTCAAATAATTATATACTTAAAGCACTTGTAAATGGTTAATGAGGTCAAGACATGCGTCTAGGTCAAAAATACATCTCAATCCAAGCTATGAATCGGAAGATATAATCATCTTAAGATTTGTCCACCACCTAATCGACTTGGGACCCCATCTTAAAGAGCTACTACCTATTCAAACAAATCAAACATTCAAAGTCATTGGATTACTCTACTCAACAATAAAAAGCTATTATCTAAGTTTCATTCAGTTTTAACTTAAAATAAAGGAGTAATGGCACAAGAATGTGTGTAAGTCAAGTGGCTAAGCATCAACCTTCCAATGGAGAAGTCAAGAGTTTGATCCTTGACAAGCGCCTTAATTTTATAGAATAGGAAAAACATTTTGGTAGGGAACCTAACTATTTACCACCTAACCATTTACTACCTATAGATCTCTACCAACCTCATACCTATAAATAGCTCATAAATGAGCAAAATTGGAGTTGAGGATGGATAAGCAATCATGGATTTGTGATTTACGGCATTTTAGCTTTTCAAACCATAGATCTAGCAATCCACAATTGATGTGACCATTCCAATGAGATCCAGCAAGAGTTGTACCAAACGAACATTGGAGCTTTGTCGCTTGGTCAAAGTACCCTAAACAAGGAGGTGAGAATTTGGAAAGAAGATCCTGAGGAAATGCGAGTCGAAGTACAAGAAGTATGCAATGAAATACTTCATTAACATAGCTATTTTGTGGTCGAGCTACCAGACAGGAATTCATGTCCGGTGGCCTAACCACTGAGCATAGAATCTTCTTCGATAGAAGGAACAAGGGACAAGAATTCTTGTCCTATAACGAAGCAACCAAACATAAATGTTGGTTCAGTGTAAGGAGTTATAAATTCAGGGAGGAAGGGACCCAGACATAGCTAGGAATGTAGCAAGGTCCACCTATCATAGTTGCCACCACCAAACTGTCCTATTACTGTCAAACTAACCACCTACCGAGCCAAGGCACGACCAAACAAAAACATCTTCGAATCAAGCATCGCAGAACACCACATATAACAAAAATTCATGTTCGATAGCGTACTGTCGATCCCAGGCAGGTTGAACCATGACATAACCACTAAGCCAAACCGGACTGAACAAAGCATATATGGAAAGAAAATTTTAAATATATAGAAGTTCTAGAGAGTATCGTCCATACATGGAAATAACTGAACCATGCATGATATATAGTAAAATTGCTTATCTTATCGGCCTAACCTCTCTATACCTTCTCTTCTATAAATATCAAAGCTCCAAAAGCAATAGGGGAGAATTTTGGGGACAATGGCGAAAAAGTCAGAGAAAGCTAGGAACTATCTAACATGAACAGTCTAACAAGAATTATGTAGCTGCAACAGCCTAAGAGGAATAGTCTAACAAGAACAGCCGAACATGAATAGGTTGTTAGGAATAGATGAAAAAGGAACGCCAAAAAAGGATAATCTAATTGGAACAACCGAGCAGGAATAAGTAGGCAGAAGTAAATGAATAGAAATATCCAAGTAGGAGTAGCCAAAGACTTGTTTGGGCTTATATCTTACTTTATATTGAGCTATAGATCATAATATTTTTCACCCTAAGCATTGTATCAATGATAATGAAATTGGACAGTGGAATGTAGGCACATTTTGGTCGAACTATTGTTATTTTCTTTACTGCAATTTACTTTCTACATAACCTATATGTGATTTACTCTCTAAAAATCAATCATAATACAAATATAACAGTCGTGTTATGAATTCAATGCTTTACAATAAATAGATTGGAGGTGTTTGTCCACATTTTGTGAAAACATGTAGTTTTAAACATATTGGGAGGTTGTTGGAGTAAAGTCCGTTCAGAAAACACTACAAAATTTGTGGTGAAAAATTAAAAGTTGCATTCTGGTGGTTCGAGACCATATATAGATCATTAAAACCTTAAGGTATTTTTTCTAAAATTTTATTTAAAGTTTACATCGTATTATTGTACATTTATTCTATATATTATTTTACATTTTGGAATGATGAATTTCATAAGGAGCCAACTATTCGGGAGATCTATTGTAGAACTCATAAGGTCGAGTTGAGGAAGTGATCTACAATTAGTGGATTGAATGATGATGCTTCAATGAAATTTGCATTAAGTTATTCATATACTTGAATTGAATTAACATTTGCATATTTAAATAAATTTAAATAAATTTTAACAATAAATTACAAACATGATATAAAGCTAGAATTCGTAATTGGAAAGTCAAGAGAAGACATTTCATATGAAGTTAAGGAAGAGTATTTGTTATGCTTACCGATGCTATAGCGAAGGAAGGATCATAATCCCTACTATGGAAATATCCCTATGACAATTGTTTATTTTTTCAAAAAAACATTTTTATTTTGTTTCAAACGCAAGAATAGGTGCAAATTTGATAAAATGAAGCAATATAGAGAAGCCACCTATAAAGTCAACAAGCGCGAACCACGGGCAGGAGCTATGCTGGAGGAGACGGTAGAGCATTAAGAAGGGAAGTTTCAAGTGTTAAAGACATAAAGCAAACAACTATATGAGATGCCTTGCAAAGATTTAATGGAGAGCCAAATAATCATGAGGTTAAGGAGCGAGGGTATTTTTCTTATGCAATGTGGTATCTGTATAACCTTATGCATTATGAACATATTATCATATTATTTAGACTATGAGAGCTTATTTGATGTTTGTTGCTTTAACATTGTATTATGTATAAGATGTTATTTGAACATGATTAACGGTAAAGGGTTTGATATTATTTTATTATTATATATATATATATATATATATATATATATATATAATGTTGATATTTCTTCTTGTTTGGCATTATTTGAGTTCTATGGATTAATACTATGTTTTAGAGAAAGAAACACATCAATGGTATTTCAAAATTACTCTAGGAAAGGTGTGAGTAAATTTTATGTTTGCTAATATAAAGAAAAGTGTGGACGCCATACGAAAGGTGTAGGAAATAATGGCATAGGGAATATGGGTACCCAAACACACAAATGTAGAATGGATTTTATGGCCATAAATACACCAGAGGGGTTGGATAGTGTATCTCCACTATTTAAATATTTACTTGAAATTCTAAAAATTATCAACTTGAAGGCGTAATAGAATCAAAAATATATGCAGATAATAAATAATAAATGTAGAGTAAAGTAAAGGTAAAGAGTAAAAAATAAAGGAAATTTTATACTAGTTCGAAGTTTCAATCCTATCACGTCTTGTATTTTGTACAATTATCTTATAGGCCTCCAGTACTAGTATGTCTTTGGAATCAGTGAGGAATAGGATGAGGCTAGAGAGAATGATTGAAAATCAAGTATAAACCATTTGATCTTTTGTGGTTTGCAAATTCTTGAAGAATATGAGTGAATGCTTCTGGATTCGTAAAGAAAGTGGAAGTAAATTAAGGAGTTTTTCTCACAAAGTACGAGAATGTTAAAGCAAAAGAGAACCGGGAAATTGATGATCAAATTCATTTTTCTAGACCTCTTTATATTGGAGACGAAAGAATTTGACTACTGGTCAAGAATTGGCACCAAAATCCTTTAATTTTAATTTTAAAAGCCGATATAACTTCCTTTATGTCGATATAGACCAAAATTACACTAGGTATTCCGACATATCAATGTAGTTTTGGTTCTCTTTTTCCTAATATTCAAATAGAGACATCCATGCTTCGGAACTCAAATTGTATCGTCATATGAAAACGTTTAGAGATGAATTTGAATTAAGTAAAAGTAGAATTTCAAAAGATATTATCTTCGGGTCTTTATCAAATATTCTAGGACTCAATAGTCTCATAAAGTACTTTTTGTGTCTTTGTCTTTGGAGCACTTGTATTTTATTTGTCTTGAGTCAAATATATCTTTCATTTGCTTGATTTCATTCTTCACATATATCTTTCATTTGGTTGATACTATCCATTGAGTATCTTTTATATCTATACAATATCACCATAATTTATTTGGAAATTTTTCAAAACATGGTGAAAATTTAATGGTAACATTTTTATAGTTGGTATCAATAAATTAATACATAGCGTATTAAAATGGAAGGCATGTTTAAATGATAGGCATAAAAAAGGTATAGGAAATGTATGATGTAGAAGAGTCATAGGAAAACTACGACGTAGGAAAGGCATTAAAAAGTCTAGAACTTATGAAAGCATTAGAAATAACCCACTTTCATAGTGTAGGTAAGGCATGGGAAATGTTTTCCATATGATTTTTACTTACGCCATTAATGGTATAGCCATTGCGTGGGTATTGTATTTATGTATGCCCCAGCTACATCATTTTAGTATAGGTAAATCCATAGCTTTCCTTCGGTGTACAACATAAATAACTTTCGAATATACCAATATCTAGTGTGAATGATTCATGCACTCAGAATCGTATGCATAAACTCAATATATATAAAGCGTTTGAGTGTAATAAATCATGTTTATCCCTGTAAAAGTGATCACGAGGTATGCCTACCACTACAAAGTAATTTCTTTATTCCAGTTTGTATTTTTCATCGGCCTGATGATGGAAACTGATTCCTATGCCATTCCGATGCCAAATCATGTGTTGGAAAATACTATATAACGACAACATTCTTTACACTTACTATTTAGTACCCTTTTCCTACTGCAATGGTCCTTACCTCAATAACGCATATATTGTCCCTAGATTTGTCACCACCTCCTCAAGGGCCATGCCAAGTTATGGGTTTTTAAGCCATCAACTTTGAAAAAGCAGTTATTCTATTGTTTTCCTTGCGATGTTGGATTATAGCCTCCTAAGGGAACGCCTAGCGCACAGCTTCGAATCCCATCAAAAAGTAATTTACATTAGTCACCATGGAAACCTAGTGCACTGAAGTTCGACTCCCGCAAGGAGTGCTAATTTTAAGGGTGTTACATTATCTCCTCATTAACAGCCCAATACCTTCGTTGGATCATGAACGCATACTCCACCTAAGCATTGTGGTTGTAACTCCACCACTATAGCACCACCCTTGCGAACTCTACTGATGAGCTTCGCCTCTGACCACCCCATAAATGAGATACAATCCAAAATTTTGTTTGAAAATATGCTTTGATACGAATATAATGGTCTGTACCTTTATACCATAGATATTTTCCAAATCTTAATCACATATGCCTCAAGGGCTAAGTCAAGACATGGTGTTTTTTTTAATTAAATGGTCATGGTGTTGTTTTTTGAGGTGAAGACTTGGTATATTAGGAACTATTTTAGTGGTTTTATTATAATGTGGGACTTTAGTCTTCTAATATAACCCTAGGCGCATAGTCTATAATTCCACCTAAAGCACTAATTTACATTAGTCTCTATGGGAACTATGAACACCCATGTTTGATTCCTTTAAGGAGTTTTTTTTTGAGGGAAACTACGGCATCCCTATTCCCTATGCCTTTTTAATGCCACAAATTACCTATGAATTCCATATACTATAAAGATATTTTTTTCCTACGCACTTTGCATATTTACTTATGCTTTCCCTACACCATTCTTCCCATGCCTTCTTCATGCCTAATATTTCCCTATGCCTTCCCTATAATTTTCCTATTTTCTTTTAAGACTGAAAAATGCATATTTTCCCTATGCCTTCCATAATCTAACCTGATGCAAAATTAGCAGAATTATGTTCCATTTGACTCCCTCTAACACAATTCAGAACATAACAACATATAAGTCAAACCGACTACGCTAAACAGGCAATACTACCAATATATTTATTATCACGAGCTAGTAATAATGAACATTATTACTAGCCTTTGATAATATATACTCGTAGTATTGAAAGACAAATCAAAAGTTTATTAATGAAACCTTATGTACTATTTCTACCATTACTTCTAATCATTTTGTTGTTTACATCATGCCAAGTCTAACACTTGCCACCTCCTGCGTCCATCGTACCCACCCGATTTTTACTTGCTTCCATCTCCAATCCACCGCTTCTATCCGGCTTGACTTCTTCCCCAATATACCTCATCCATATCTACTTTATGCAACATCACCCGTCGTTCTCCTACCGTAGTGTTGATGGCGACATATGACCCTCTACCTCCTATGGCTGATGCCTTCACCCTTTCAACATTAGCTTGCCACTAAAGTGGAACCACCCCAGATTTGATTCCTATAACCACCACACCAAATCAAAAGACCCTAACTATTTTCAATCAACTCACACTCCATCAAGAGCCATACCAAAAAAAATTCCTACATTTTTTTGGGCTGCCCTAAAATCAGTAAGCTCAAGGCCTTCTTTAAGGTGAGCCAACGGTTTTCTCCAAAAAACAGCAACCTGATAGATTTACGAAGCTATTCCGGTACACGTTAATAGGGCATTTTCATGGTTATTGCTCCCCGTTAGAATACATTCAGAAAGCTTTGATCTCTTAAACAAAAATTGGTGTCGTTGGTGAAAAAATACTCATCCTACTATTTAATGAAGAGGATTTCCTCCATGTATGGCTTCATGAAAACTTAACATTTTAATGCTCAAATAAAGTTTTTCAAATGATTGATTGGTTTTCATCATATGCTCGAAAGCCTGCATTATTTGGTTTGGATTTCTTCTTCGCATTTGCAGGCTCATCTCCATAATAAAAAGTCTCTGAAGGAATTTCATGAACAAATTGAAAAACATATAAAGGCGAATGAAGCTACCATCAACCTCAATCGTTAGTTTGGTGCGTGTTTGTTTCAAGATTGATCCCACCTACCTACCACTTATATCTGTGTTTTTTGGTCAGAAAGTGTGGGTTATTGGAAATATATTGAATATGAATCCTGCCTTTTCATGCCAAGTGTAGAAGATTAGGCTATAAGTAAGAAGCCCAATGTATGGAAATTATTGTGAATCATAACTTTGAAACAACATCGCTATGCAATACCCAAGCTCAAGTTTAAAAAAATTCATACCAACCGAAATAGGGTCCCTAGCAAACAGGCTAGTGGTATGCCAATTGCATCATTCACTATAACTAATATTCCAATAAGTTTCCTAGGCCAAGATGCATTGATTAGAAACAAGCAGTGGGTCACTATTTCACATTTGTCTGGAATAACCTGAATTATCGCAAGGTTTGCCTCCGATCGTATAAATTTACCTAACATTTTACCCATGCATGCAACGCTGGCCGATAATGCATCGTGCAACCTTGTCACAAGAACTTCATGTAATATCACCAACCGGAGTCGCGTTAATCGCCATTACTCAAGAAAAAACTAACCTGCCAGCTTCTAAATGTCCAGGCTTTAGTACAATAGTGGAAATCCTAGCATTAAAATCTTTTCTGCCTGTAGGCCCTTAGTTTTCATAATGTTGCAATCTATTTGCTTCATGCTCGATCCAAAAATGATTTTCCTCTAAATGTTTTACTGGAAACCAAAGGCACAACAACCCATTTTCAATAACTAAGCCCACTATTTATAAAGCTATTTCTTTTTTTCAAGCCTTGTGGCTTGCCATCCCGGTCCTCAGCCTATCAATTTTAGCTTTACAAATCACACTACAAGGCCCATATATGACCCACCTCAAATCGGGCTAGCATCCTTTCCTCACGAACTACAGAAATTCCTCCTCTTAGCATTATTATACACCTGGCTTCCAACGCTATCTTCAATCACTCAATAGAAATTGCTAATTACTCCTCATCCTTAATCGAAACTCAACCTGCCCCAACTTCTAATATGTCATCTTCGGTCAGGAACCGCACCCTTAGATCAGCCCTTACTGTAACATGCTTAATTTTAGTACAACATTATTCAGGATATCTAATTGGGTAAATTAAATAGAATAATGTAAATAGTTAATGAGAATGAGATTTGGTCATTAATAAGGTCATGCTCAAATAAATTAACTAATGAAATTGTTTTAGAAAACTTAACATACAGGAGGATATACAAGAATGGCAACTTAGCTATAGATTTATCTTATATCCCTAAAATCCTCTCCCCTTCGTATCATTCTCATTTTCACAAAACATAAACAACTAGAGAGAAGAAATTAAAGACTCGCTATAACCTAAGGGAAAATAGGACAAAACCCAAGGGATTCAAAAGAGAAAGAGCCTAAGGAAACTAAAGCAACATCAAATTTCAACTCCATATAATCTAAGGTGAAAATAAGTTTCCATCTCTTTTAATAGCTTTCGAATTTGGATATGGGTAATACCAAAATTATTGTGATAAATTATACCATATTTGGTTGATTGATCATTGTTTGGATAGGACAATAAATTGTGTGATTTTTGTCAAATTAATTGATGGAGTTTTAAGGGTAAAACCGTAGTTTTTAATCTCTAATTGACTTAATCTTTAGATATGTAATGTAAAACATTAAATTGGAGATGGGTTTTTAATTTCATAATTTTTCTAATTAAATTGAATATTTTATGAATTTCCTAAGAAGGAAATAGCTTAATTTTAGGTTTTAATTATTTAAAATAATTAAGTATGGCTTTTGGCCCTGAAACTTTTATATGGCAAAGAGAAGGATATTCTCGAATTTATGTGAATTTTTGGGATTTTTCCTAAGTGAATATGATTTATCATGAATTTAATATGCTAGATATGCATTTAAATTAGTAATTAATTAAGGTTATTAATTAATTAATGTTGATAAATGTTCTGGAACTTAAAAATGGTATGTGGCATAATTTCTATGATGGAAAGAAAAAAAAATATGTTTTATCCAATAGAAATTGGATAAAAAGTTTAGGTTTAGTAGAAAGTATATAATTTTATCAGTAATAAATCAGTTTTCCTAATAATTATGATAATACCATGCCACATTTATCCTCTTTGAGCTTATAGAAGTGTCGTGTTTTTGGGTGTCGAAGTCTAGGTGAAAAGAAGCATAGGATAATTACTTCGGTAGCTATGAAATGCTTATGAGTAGATCGAAAACGACCTCGTTGACAATTTTGTATCAGTAGCATCGAAACCTCATGGTTTAACTATGTCAAAGCCATGCCTCTTTTCATATAATTTTAAAAGTCCATATGCTGTAGTTTTGAGTGCTTTCGGTGTCATCTATACTAAACTATGGTGACGGTGCATGTCTTGTCTTCAACTTGATAGATGAAGCAGCATAATAGCCGAAGTAAGTTAAATATAAAACTTTTAAAGATTTCGCTAGTCTTGTTACCACTATATGTCAGGGTCTGAGACCCTATATGTTTAGTTTTCAGTAGTTAGCCAATTGTTTTATAATTCTAAAGTTTTGTTGAAGAGGGTGGGTAACCTATATGTTATCTTTATGTCGACGATATTATCTTCGACGTGGAAATTTTATAATTAAAGAATTTAAGCTTGGTTTACCTTGGATAGAGGCTCAAAGGGGCATAGCGTAGCTTGAATGTCACGTATCTTCTTTAAGGTTGGAGAGCCTTAATTTTCTTTTCGATGTGGTTATTGGGGTGACAAAGTGAAGTAAATTTGACCAAAAACATTTGGGATACCAATATCATTTTGAGAACTTCGACACTATCATTAGGGACACCAAAGTAAACAAGCTTTGACATGCCAAATGTTTTCACTTTGACATTGATCTATATTAACCAAATTAAGGGCGACGAACCTATTGTTTTATTATTTTGAGTTTAAACATTAGGGATACCACTACTATTATGTATGTAGATGACGATCCTATCATTGGGACACCGAAGTAGATTAGTTTCAACAAACTAAATGTTTTATTAATAAGACTTTATCATTGAGGATACTAAAGAATTTTCATAAATGAGTTTGCAATAATCATTTGGGGATACCAATGCATTTCACTTGGAACACCAATAGACATGAATTAAACATGTGGGTAACATGAATTCAAATTGTTAATTGATTAGCTCATAATCATCCTAGGAAAACTATAAGATGTGAGATGGATAGTCCACATCATACTGGAGATGTATAGTCTCTATAAGGTAAATGAAGGGTTCATAGTCATCCTAGGAAAACTATGGGATGTGTGATGGATAGCCCGTATCATTGTAAATTAAATGGAATATGTGTGATGGATAGTCCATATAACTGAAACAATGGAACCATATTTAATGGGAAGTCAATATGGTAGAGGGTGTGAAATCCAATTAATAATTGCATATGGGCTGGATAGTCCATATAACTATAAATATGTTTAAATCTAATATGGGTAGTCCACATAATTATAAGACGGGTGGTGAGATTAAAATAAGATAGGTAGTTTATTTAAATTGTGATGGGCAGTCATTTGAAATTTAGATGGGTAATCTAAATGGGGATGGGTAATTGTGACAACTTTAATTTTATTTAACATTATCTAGGAGATTTAATTGGATAAATTAAATAAAATAACACAAAAGGTTAAAGAGATTAGGATTTGATAATTATTATGAGTCGAGCCTTAATTAATGAACTAATGGAATTAATTAGAACATTTATAGAAATGAGGAATTTATGAGAAAGGTAAAATAGAAAAAGGATTACATTCCCTAACACAAACCCCTACCACCTTTCTCTTCACTAATTTTACACTTTTATAAACAAAAATAAAGTTTAGGCTGGCCATTGCTAGAAGATTCAAGAGAAAGAAAAATCTAGGAAAACTAGTAGAAAGCTTAGGGGAATAAAATCAAATTCAAATCCCAACCTTCTTAAACCATTCAAGGTGAATAATAATTATGCGTCTCTTGTTTTAATTTTTATTTTCATTTTTAAACATAAATTCAATTCTTTTGCTCATAATATGTCATGCTATGATAGTTTGAATGATTATATGCTTATTGGTGAACTTATGGAATTTATTTATGAAATTAAATGATATATTTGAGTTAGAAAGCCTATCATATGACACCCAAATGACTTGAGATTTTGATACAATGTTAGAAACATTATTATAAAAGAGGGTTTTTAATTTCATAATTTTCTAATTTAATGAGAATATTTGATGAATTTCTAAGGTTAAAAAATGAGATAATCGGATTTCAATTATTTAAAATAATTAAATTATGATATTGGTCCCAAAATTTGTATTTTTTAATGGATATAATAAATTGGATTTATTATGATTTTTTAAGGATTTTTTCCAAACATTTATGATTTAATATGAATTAATTGAGCTATAAAAGATTAATTATTACAGTAAAATATTAATATATGTGTATGGTTCGCAATTTTTTTTAAAATGGAACATTTGCTCAACGGCAATTTTTTGGAAAAGATTTTAATTAAAAAATATTTGCCCAATAGTATTTTGACAAATGCAAGGAGTTAAATTACTTTGAATTTGGCAAAATTGTAGTTTTTAGGTTATTTATGACATGCCGCTTCGAAGTCGTAGTTGTTGATGTCCATGATGCCACTGTTATATGTTGCCAATCTTAACGAATACATAGGATTTCATTCTAGATGATATGGAATGAATTCAGGAAGGCTGGGATCGACGTATACCATCGACATCATGAGCTTCGAAGAGAATAACGTTGCTTGTTTACCTCAAACGCATTAAACTATTTCATTTTTATCCTTGTTGGTGTTGATGAAAGCAATGCCGCTTATTTTTATTAAGGACACCGACACCATTAGTTTCAAAGTAATTTATAGTGGTGATAATGATGATGCATGTTTTAAACATGTCGACATAGACACTATGGACAACTATGCCGCTATTAATTAGTTCGGCAATATAGTGTCGTGCGTTATAACTTCTACTTTAATGTTTGTCACTTTATTCCCAGTAACCTATTTTTGAAGAGGGATATGATGCCACTTATTTTGACTTCGACCCCAATGACGCCACCTATTTTTTTTAAGGTATTTGACGCCAATATTAAACTATGTCCACATTAAGCTTTAAAACCTTAAACTACGCAAACTATGTATTTTATCCCATGACGTTGACACTACGAAGTGTGATGTTCATATTAGTGGCTCTATGGCCTTATGTTTTATAAGTTAAGGACTTTAACCTACTTTTATACGGAAGAGGGATTATGACCCTTAGTGGAGATGAGGTCGTCGAGCTTTATTACTATACAAGGTTTATAGGTTTGGCCTTGTGGCCAATGTTTAAGAGGCGAAGACCCCATTGACTTCGAACTTCATCAATATAGCTTTATAAAAGCATATATCATCGCATAATTATTTTGGATATAGTAAAGAGCTATATTTTTCTTGTTTTGAAAGTATGATTTCAAGGGTTAAATCATTTATTACTCATGGCATAATGTTTAGTGTTTTCAAGGAAAAAGAAAATGAGTATTTAGCCTAAAATTTTACTGAAGAATTACTATTGTTATCGCTTTTCGATAGATTGTGATAGGATAAATTGACTTGGAGATTAGAAAACTAGAAGGGACTAGTGTAGGGTAGCAACCTACACTTCAATTGTTGGCCCCCTTGCTAACATAAGTCGAAAAATTCTAATGTGTATGGCTTTGTCAATGGTAAGAAAAAACGTAGGTTTACACACATAAAAGAATACATAAATACAAGGTAGGTTATAGGTTGCCTGCAAAACCTTTAGATTCATAGTAAGCCAAGCAAAATTATGGAATTGACAAATAGTTAGGGAAACACTAGGATAAGTGTATGTGGACAAACCATCTAGTTTTCTTCTAATAGTCACTTAGAAAAATTGGTATATTTGGTGGGCTCGAGTTAGCCATCTAGATTGGTAGTTACCATATGAAAACAAGACCTTAGGATGGATTGTCCATTGATTTGATGGATAATCATGATTACCTATGCAGCATGCATGCACATTATTTTTATATTGTCTATTTTAAATTGGTTGGTTGTAGGAATTGATTTGTAAAAGGTATATTTTAAAAAAGGTTATTAGTGATTTCTTAACCCATTTCGCTCAGCGCTTAGTCTCACTTAATATCTATAAACCGAGATAATATAATTTTATTCACACCAGGCTTTTTGTCTGACTTGAAGTTTTTGTTTTACTGTGGTGCCCCACCTCTATACTCACGCTAGCCAAGAACACTATGGAGTAATGCCGTCAACTAGCGCGAAGAATAAGGCTATTGAGGAGCGACCATCCGTGTAATTGCTTTGTGCGAGCACCGATATGTCAGATA
Organism: Allium cepa; assembly: GCA_030765085.1. NCBI lineage: Eukaryota > Viridiplantae > Streptophyta > Magnoliopsida > Asparagales > Amaryllidaceae > Allium > Allium cepa. Next base: position 498,377,480 of record CM060929.1, read on the forward strand.
GTATAACATGCATTTTATTTCAAGAGGAAATCCGACACATCGATACAAACCCAAAGCTACTACACAGTTGCTATATGATCTTCAGAAACATGTATATAAATAAGCGTAACATAATCAGTCACAAATATCCATATCACAAAGGCGGAAATAAATATGAATATATAACAGTTAGAAGTGTTTATCAGAGTAGCGGTCAAATAAGATCCACAGTATAACAAAAGAATAGATACAAGTGCTTGACAAAAAAATATGTATACATCAAGGAGTCTCTATCTCGAATGTATAACAACAAAACTACCAATATAGTGTAGTTGGCCAAAAGTCAAGTAACACTCCCAGATGAGGAGTCAAGTAGAAGCACGTGTAACCTCTCGGTCTGACCCGAGTATTATTTAATAAGAAAATAATAAACGGATCAGTCTAGCTATAAATATCAGATAAAATGAGATGGTAAAAGATATAACAAAATCTATGATAATAATAATTCCATACTAAGAAAAGTATACTGTTGACAACAACAAAAATCTAACAATATCTCAAGAAATCTCATAACATAAAAAAGAATGTCATATTCTTTACTCTATTAACCGAAACACAAATATTGACAAACTTATCAATGCCAATCGTAAAAGTTACTGAAACACAAATTCACAAAAGTTAGTGAAACACAAATTCACCAATGCATAAATATTGATAAAGCTTATCAATATAAATCATGAATTTTGGTGAAACAAAAACTTTAGAAATCATCAATAGAAATACAGAAATCACAAAAAAGGGGAGGCTTATCATAAAACGGGAGCATGAAAACTCACCAACACGTGTATCACAAAATGGAACGTTATTCCATGGTTGCTAACCATTTATTTTGAGTTGAAGCTCCACAAAACGGTCCGAAGACCATGAGTCGCTACCCCACCAATTTTGAGCCGAAGCTCCACAGAAACGGGATTTAGTCTCCCTCGCAGACAAAAAGACATCGCACATTGCTAGTCTAAATCACAAAATGATCATCATCGATGATCAAGGAGTGTTAATTACACTAAGCTAGTAAATAGATGAGTTTAGGTTCATGTCCCTTAACCAATGGCTTAACTTAAATATTTACGAACAAACTGTAAGTCTCCACTCGAAAATTGTCACAAGAGATTCAATCGAACAAGTCCAAGGATTAACCGACGATGTAAAAGCAAGCATTTCATACCACTTGTTTTTCTAAGCCGTTTAATTAGACTTCTCATACGAGTGAGGTAAATGTTTGTATACACAAATAGGTTGGAAAACGGTTTTAGAAGCGAGTTTGATATTGAAAATAGAGTTGAAATCATCTTCGTGAAAGAGTTTGGATATTCACTACTAGTATAGAAACCTTTGTATTTAGAAATGACAAACCATAAAGATGATTGTAAAAAACAATCAATCACCAAAGTTTCTCGTTCAAAGACGTGAATTAAATCCAAAGAAATCGATTCCAAATCCATCAAATGGATATACCCAAAAATTCCAAAATAGAAGTCATCAAGATCGATAATAAATGATAACAACAAATCGAAAAACCACGAATCGATAAAAAATGGAATTTCAAGCGAAATAGGCTAAATAGGCTAAAACAAGTAGGTCAGTCGACTGACTGCAAATGGCCATCCAACTGAACCAAAAACTTGGAAATTTCATTTTCTGCAGTCAGTCGACTGATTACAGAGGCCAGTCGACTGATTGCAGGAAACAGAGGCCTCCAGCCTCTGCAAATAGTCCTCGAAACACGTATTGGCTATAGCCAGTCGACTGACTACAAAGTTCAGTCGACTGACTAACACTTGGGCTGTTTTTCAGCCTATCAAATGAAGAGCAATCTCTCAACGATTGCAATCGGACGAGCAATGGGAGCTAAGGGTTTACGCCAATCGGCAACCCAGCCCTATAGGCTCTTCAATGCATCACCAAAAATATATTCAAATATCAAAGTTAGGATTTTTAAAGATTTGACTTCTAAACACCAAAATTGAAATATTCGCCAAATCAATCCAAACCAAAAGCAAATACACATGAATAAGTGTTAGGAATTCATACCCAACAATCAAAGATAGCTATAGACATAGATGTGAGATAAAAATCCCACCTTTTGCACAAAAACAAGGAAGAAGAAGCTATAGAGCAAGGAAAGAACAATCACTTCTCAATTCCAACCCAAGAAGCTTAAATCTAAGCTTAAAAGAAAAACATTTCCTAAGTTAGACTTTAGGAATTTCTGAAATTGAAGGTAGAATGAGTTGGAGAAGAAGAAGAGGATGCTTACCAATAGCTTCACTTTGAATTTGGAGTTAGAACTTGGATTTGCAATGGAACTAGGGCTTAGGAATTCTAATTCTCTTTCTCTTCCCCCATTTTTATGAAAGCTTGAAGGTATTAGGAAATGAAAGTGAATGAAGAGAAGGTGGGGTGGAGCTAGAGTTAATAGTTTAGGCTAACCCAAACCCAAAGTCCAAAGTGCATATGTCAAATTTTAGGTAGCTCCAAACATATCGAAGTTTATACTCAAAAAGGTCGCAAATGGCGTTTTGAACTCAATGGGAGTGGTCCTGAGTCCTAATTCGACTGCATGCAAAAAAGTAGCATTTCGGTCTATAATCCGACTAACGATGCTGTATTTAAATAAAATATTTAAATACATAATCGTAAAATATGCGGGTTGTTACAGACTCCTCTCCTTAAAGAAATTGCGTCCTCGCAATATTTAAGAAGAAAATAAAAAGTAACAACTATAAAATCATATCAACACAAAAGAAATTTGAAATAAAAAGTTCACCTCAAAGAGCACGAGAAAGTAAGTCCGGATGTGTTCGCTCGATGAATTCTCTAGATTCCCAAGAACAATCCTCAGGATTTAAGGACCATTTAACCTTCACAAGAGGGACATCTTTATTTCGAAGGCGTTTAACCTCCGATGCAATAATACGAATAGGATGTTGCTCATAAGTCAAATTAGGCGAAACTTCAATTTTTTCCATAACACCGGGCTTAAGAATAGAATCGGAATCACGAAGGCATTTCCGTAATTGAGAAACGTGAAACACGTCGTGTATAGCAGAAAACTGAGCCGGTAATAAAAGGCGATAAGCCACGGAATCAATACGTTCGGTGATGGGAAATGGACCAATATATCGAGGTGCTAATTTTCTCGATCGACTGAAACGCACAACAACCTTCATAGGTGAAACACGAATAAACACAAAATCTCCTACATAAAATTCTAATTTCCTTCTTCAATTATCAGCATAGGATTTTTGCGTACTTTGAGCTTCTTTCATCCTATGATGAATAAGGCCAATCTTTTATGTGGAATCATGAATAAAATCTGGACCTAAAACCATCCTCTCGCTGACCTCAAGCCAACAAGGAGGAGATCGGCATGGCCTTCCATGAAGTGCCTCAAAAGGTGCCATGCCAATACTAGATTGGAAGCTATTATTATAGGAAAACTTAACAAGAGAAATATGATCTTCCCAACTTCCACCAAAATCAAGAACACTTGCACGAAGAAGATATTCAAGAGTTTGATTCGCACGCTAGGTTTGTCCATCGGACTGAGGATGATAAGCGGTGCTAAAATTAAGCTTTGTTCCCAAAACTTTTTGAAGACTCCTCCAAAATCCACTAGCAAAATAATGGATCACGATCGCTAACAATAGAAGTAGGAACTCCATGGAATCTAACAATTTCTTTAATAAAGTGTTTGGCCAAAAGAGGCACGGTCCGATTAGACCAAACGGGAATAAAAATGGGTGGATTTTGTAAGTCTATCAACTATCACCCATAAGCTATCATGAACCGAATGAGAACGGGGAAGACCGTCAATAAAATCCGTGGAAATTTGGTCCCACTTCCAAATTGAGTGTCCAAAGGTTGCAATAACCCACCGGGCCTTTGGTGCTCGGCTTTAACTATTTGGCAAGTCATGCAACACCTAACAAAGTTAGCAATATCAGATTTCATCCCATCCCAATAATAAAGTCGCTTCATATCCGCTTACATTTTACTATTACCGGGATGAATGGTAAATTTAGAATGATGAGAATCTTCTAAAATATCTCTACGAAGATCGCTAATATGTGGCACGATAAGCCTACCAAGTTTTCGAATACCGCCACGAGAATCAATATCAAAGTCTTTCGAACCTTAAATATCAATTTTATCCCTAAAATTTTGGCTAAGAAAAGCCAATTCAGGATCTAGCTTTTGAGCTTTAAGGATGCGGTCAAAAAGAGAAGGATGAGCCTCAAGGCTATATAAAACAAGAGACGCACAAAAGTTGGATTCACGATCTCGAATCTCATAAGTGGATAAAGTCTCGAGATTATTCCACTCGGATATCATCATAGAAATAACCCCTTGTTGCTTACGACTAAGTGCATCGACAACACGATTTCCCTTTCTGGGAGTGTAAAGAATATCAAGATCATAAGACGTAAGGAAGTCGAGCCAATGTTGTTGACGCAAATTAAGTTCCTATTGGGAAAATAAATACTTTAAAGATTTACGATCGGTGTAGAGAACAAATTTCGCTCCCAAAAAATAATGACATCAAATTCGAAGGGCAAAAAAATATAGCCACGAGCTCCAAATCATGAGGGGCAAATCCTGTCTCGGCTGGATTTAATTGCCTAGAAGCATAAGCGATAACACGATCCCTTTGCATAAGAACGGCTCCCAAACCAACACGACTAGCATCGGTATAAACAATAAAATCTTGGTTCCCTTCGAGAATCACAAGAACAGGAGCATCGGAAAGGAGTTCTTTTAATTTCTGAAAAGAAGCTTCACATTTGTCCGACCAAATGTATTTAACTCCTTTCTTTGTCAAGCTAGTAAGAGGCACAGAAATTTTGTAAAGTCTTTTATGAAACGACGATAATAACCTACCAATCCAAGAAAGCTATGGATTTCCGTCACACTCTCCAGTCTCTTCCAATTTTGTATCGCTTCAATCTTTGAAGGATCCACGGAAATTCTAGATTCAGAAATAATATGGCCGAGAAATTTCACACGAGATTGCTAAAAGTGGCATTTAGAAAATTTTGCTTTCAATTGATTACTTCTAAGAGTTTCCAACACAATCTAAAGATGATTTTCATGCTCCTCCTCGGTTTTAGAATACACAAGAATATCATCTATAAAGATGAGAACAAATCGATCGAGGAATTCTTTGAAAACTCGATTCATAAGGTCAACAAAATAAGCCGAAACATTCGTTAAACCAAATGGCATAACAAGCCATTCATACGATCCATAACGAGTACGGAATAATGTCAAAGGAATGTTATCCTCTGCAATACGAAGCTGATGAAAACCGGTTGCTAAGCCTAATTCTGAAAAGACTCTAGCACCACAAAGTTGGTCGAATAAATCATCTATCCAAGATAAAAGATATTTATTTTTAATGGTAAGATCATTAAGCTTGCGGTAGTCAATGCAAAGCCTAAGTGTACCATCGGATTTCTTCACAAAAATAGCTGAAGCTCCCCAAGGAGAGGAACTAGAGCGAATAAATTGTTTCGTCTCCAATTCGGATAATTGCCTATGCATCTCCTCATTTTCCTTATTGGACATACGATAAGGAGGACGAGTAATATGTAAAGCTCCAGGATTTAGATTAATTCTGAACTCAATTTCTCGCTTAGGTGGTAATCCTAAAACGGGCTCAAATATGTCGGAAAATTCACGAACAACGTGAATAAAAGAAATGACATCTTCTTCATCATCATTATCGTTATCATGAGGATTTAGAGAATACAAAGATGCAACCTGGCTGGAATCCGAATCTTTAAGAACAATAGAAATCTGCTTAACAGATTGAGGATGTCGAAGATGAATAGTCCGCTCAGGTCATAGGATATGGGCTTCATAACCGTTAAGCCAATCCATTCCCAAAATCATTCCGATGCCCAAGTAACGCATGACATGCAAATCGGCTCGGAAAGAAAAATCACACAAAATAATCTTGACATCTTTACAAAGCAAACTAAGTGTTGCGGATCCACCGACCGAATTCGCAATTCTCAAAGAAGTCATTAAAGCCATAGCACTTAAAGAAAAAGTATCAACAAGTTCTTTTGATATAAAAGAATGGGATGCACCCGTATCAAAAAGAACTCGAATAGGTTGATCACGAAATATAATAATGCCATCAAGGATAGAATGAGAAATACCTTGACCATGAGAAGTGTCACTAGGGGCTTGTACAATATTTAGCTTTCCCTCCTTCTTACTTTGAAGTTTTGGACATGAAGATATATAATGGCCCGAGCTTTTGCAATAGCAACAAGTAAGGGGCTTTGAACACTTATTTGCATAATGGTCCTTAGAACCACAATTGTAGCATTCTCCACGGATAGAGTTAGGAGTCTTTGCTACATGTTTCCCTTTCTTGTTGGGATAAGGACCCTTGAACTTAATAGGCCTTTTCTTGTTGTTTTTAAAGTTTGGTTTGGCACCTACAAATTCAACATCACCCTCTTTATCAGCCTCTTCGAGTCGAAGAGCGATATCAACAAGCTGACCGAAAGCAACCTCCAATTTCAAAAGTAATGGCTTCTTGAGATTCTTATTCAAGCCCCAGGCAACTCTCTTATTTTTCTTCAATGGGGGTATTTATGTACTCGACCCCATAATTAGAGAGAGATTCAAAAGATGCGACATATTCTGCCACAGATGATTCACCTTGAACAAGGTCTATAAAACGACGGGCTAAAGTCACTTTCTCAGTTTCTAGTACAAACTTCGATTGAAATCTTTCCCGGAATTGCTCCTAAGTAAGATCCGCTTCAATAATTTTAGAAATCAGAAGTTCGAACCAAGCTAATGCTCTCTTTTGAAGCATACTAAAAGCCACTTGAACTCGATGAAGATCAATAAGATTCATGCGAGAAAAGATGTGATCGCATGTTCTAAGCCAAGCTTGGACTTCAATGATGTTTTCGGTACCCTTGAATGGCTTCCCACCCAAATTTGTATAATCACTGCACAAGCGTGCAAATTCGAATTTTGGTTGAGTAGGCTCTGGAATGGGTCCGACAGTTTGAGCATTCTTTACTAGATCTAGAAGTTGTTGTGCAGACATAAATACTCCATCATAGGGAGTAATACTGGATTGACCGGCGCTGGGACAACCTGGTCTGACCATTTCTCTTCTTTTAGAAAGAAAGAAAGAAGAAGAAAAATGTTAATCTTAGAATGAATATCAAACAAATCTTGATTGATAAAACAAGGCATCACAAAGAAAATAGGATAGAATGGGTCTAAAGGCACGACTCCTACGATGGACTTAGGACGATGATCCTTGTTAAATTATTCTACATTGTTCCGAAGTTTGGCTCTGATACCATGCTGTGGCGCCCCACCTCTATACTCACTCTAGCCAAGAACACTACGGAGTAATGCCGTCAACTAGCGCGAAGAATAAGGGTGTTGAGGAGCGACCATCTGTGTAATTGCTTTGTGCGAGCACCGATATGTCAGATAGTATAACATGCATTTCATTTCAAGAGGAAATCCGACACATCGATACAAACCCAAAGCCACTACATAGTGGCTATATGATCTTCGAAAACAAATATAGAAATTAGCATAACACAACCAGTCATAGATATCCATATCATAAAGGCGGAAATAGATATGAATATATAATACTTAGAAGTGTTTATCAGAGTAGTGGTCAAACAAGATCCACAATATAACAAAAGAATAGATACAAGTGCTAGACAAAAGAATATATATACATCAAGGAATCTCTATCTCGAATGTATAACAACAAAAGCTACCAATATAGTGTTGTTAGCCAAAAGTCAGGTAACACTCCCAGATGAGGAGTCAAGTAGAAGCACCTGTAACCGCTCGATCTGACCCGAGTATTATTTAATAGAAAAATAAAAAACGGATCAGTCTAGCTATAAATATCAGATAAAATGAGATGGAATAAGAGATATAACAAATGTATGATAATGATAATTCCATACTAAGAAAAGTATACTTTTAACAACAACAAAAATCATACAACATCTCAAGAAATCTCATAACATCAAAAATAATGTCATATTCTTTACTCTATTCACCAAACCACAAATATTGACAAACTTATCAATGCCAATCGTAAAAGTTGTAGAAACACAAATTCACAAAAGTTAGTGAAACACAAATTCACTAGTGCATAAATATTGATAAAGCTTATCAATATAAATCACGAATTTTGGTGAAACACAAATTCTAGAAATAATCAGTAGAAATCAAGAAATCACAAGAAGGGGGAAGCCTATCACAAAACGGGAGCATGAAAACTCACCAATACGTGTATCAAAAAATGGAATGCTATTCCATGGTTGCTAACCATTTATTTTGAGCAGTAGCTCCACAAAAACGGTCCAAAGACCATGGGTCGCTACCCTACCAATTTTGAGCCGAAGCTCCACAGAAACAGGGTTTAGTCTCCATCGCAGACAAATAGACATCGCACATTGCTAGTCTAAATCACAAAATGATCATCATCGATCATCAAGAAGTGTCAATTACACTAAGCTAGTAAATAGATGAGTTTAGCTTCATGTCCCATAACTAATGGCTTAAATTAAATATTTACGAACAAACTGTAAGTCTTCACTCGAAACTTTTCACGAGAGATTCAATTGAACAAGTCCAAGAATTAACCGACGAAGTAAACGCAAGCGTTTCATACCACTTGTTTTTCTAAGCCATTTAATTAGAATTCTCATACGAGTGAGTTAAAGGTTTGTATATACTAATAGGTTGGAAAACGGTTTTATAAATGTGTTTGATATTTAAAATAGATTTGAAATCATCTTCGTGAAAGAGTTTGGATATTTACTACTAGTATAGAAACCTTTGTATTTAGAAGTGACAAACCACAAAGATGATTGTAAAACCAATCAATCACCAAAGTTTCTCGTTCAAAGACATGAATTAAATCCAAAGAAATCGATTCCAAATCCATCAAATGGGTATACTCAAAAATTCCAAAATAGAAGTCATCAAGGTCGATAATAAATGATAACAACAAATCGGAAAACCACGAATCGATAAAAATTGGAATTTCAAGCAAAATTGGCTAAATTGGCTAAAACAAGCAGGTCAGTCGACTGACTGCAAATGGCCAGTCGACTGAACCAGAAACTTGGAAATTTCATTTCCTGCAGTTAGTCGACTGATTACAGAGGCCAGTTGACTGATTACAGGAAACAGAGGCCTCCAGCCTCTGCAAACAGTCTCCGGAACACCTATTGGCTACAGCCAGTAGACTGACTGCAAAGGTCAGTCGACTAACTAACACTAGGGCTATTTTTCAGCCTATCAAATGAAGAGCAAACTCTCAACGATTGCAACCGGACGAGCAACGGGCGCAAAGGGTTTACGCCAATCGGCAACCCAGCCCTATAGGCTCTTCAATGCATCACCAAAAACATGTTCAAACATCAAAGTTAGGATTTTTAAAGATTTGACTTCTAAACACCAAAATAGGAATATTTGCCAAATCAATCCAAACCAAAAGCAAATACACATGAATAAGTGTTAAGAATTCATACCCAACAATCGAAGATAGTTATAGACATAGATGTGAGATAAAAATCTCGCCTTTTGCACAAAAACAAGGAAGAAGAAGCTATAGTTCAAGGCAAGAACAATCACTCCTCAATTCCAACCTAAGAAGCTTGAGTCTAAGCTTAAAAGAAAAACATTTCCTAAGTTAGACTTTAGGAATTTCTGAAATTGAAGGTAGAATGAGTCGGAGAAGAAGAAGAGGATGCTTACCAATGGCTTCACTTTGAATTTGGAGGTAGAACTTGGATTTGCAATGGAACTAGGGCTTAGGAATTCTAATTCTCTTTCTCTTCCCCCATTTTTATGAAAGCTTGAAGGTATTAGGAAATGAAAGTGAATGAAGAGAAGTGGGGGTGGAGCTAGAGTTAATAGTTTAGGCTAACCCAAACCAAAATTCAAAGTGCATAGGTCAAATTTTAGCTAGCTCCAAACATATCGAAGTTTATACTCAAAAAGGTCGCAAACGGCGTTTTGAACTCAATGGGAGTGGTCCCGAGTCCTAATTCGACCGCATGAAAAAAAAGTAGCATTTCGGACTATAATCTGACCAACGATGCTGTATTTAAATACACAATCGTAAAATATGCGGGTTGTTACATTTTCCCTTAAACTCTCGAGTGCTCAAAATTTGATTTGAGTAGGTCGGGAGTAATTGCTTTACTGGTTAAATATGTTTTGGTGAATAAAGCTTCCAGTGACATGCATGAGGTAAATTAGGCTATGTAGGAGACTATTTATTACTATTATCCACTATGTTATGTTAGTTGTTCTATGAATGTAGTGACGTAGATGTATCTGTCTATTTAGTAACTCTGATCATCCAAGGGGCATCATCATATGTTGCTCTTGGAGTATTTTGTAGTAAATATATTTTAGCTTAACCTAGGCAATGTTTGGGATTATGTAACAAATATGGAATATTGTCTTTGAGATGTATTGTGAAAGTTTGCTTTGAAATTGTATTTAAAATTATTTCGTATTCTTATGCTTTTGATATCATGGATACCATTAACATGATCGCATTTTTTCATTGAAAATCAATACTATAGATGACTGCAGCATCTGCAGCACTTACTTTTGGCCTAAAAATGGGGATTGTTACAATAATCCAGTATATGTTACATGATTTTAAATGCTAATTTTGGTTCTATCCATTGTAGTTGTAGGAGCGTAGTATATGATTAGTTAGTTTTGGTTAAGATACCAATGAGGGGAAAATCCGTTTCGCTCAACTGCATGGTTTCACTAGATATCTATTCGTTCCAAGATGGTAGGTTATTATTCACACCAAATATATTATCTGACCCGAAGTTTTTTCCCTTAAACTCTCAGGTACTCATTTAAGTGGGTTGGGAGTAAGGGATTTCAGTTTTCGAATTAAACCAATAAGCTTCTATAGACGTGCAACAAAAAATTTAGCTATTAGGAGCTTTATATATTTCCATTATGAAGTTTGGTTTTGTCTATTTGGATGTAATGACAAAGTTGTATAACTGTCATTAACTCCGATCAACCAAGGGGACATTTTCATATGTCGCTCTTGGAATATTTTGTATAGTTATATTTTCCCTGAACATGGGGTTACGAATGGGATTATGCGATGAATATAAAATATTATTTGTGAAATGAAATGTGAAAATTTGTTATTAAACTGTGTTTGAAATTTTTCATATTCATGTGCTTCTGATTATTAATATGATTAATATAGCCACATTTTGTCATCAAAAATTAATAGCCATGGATGATTACAACATCCATAGCGGGTAGTTTGGGCCTCAGAATGGGGGATGTTACAAGTTGATATAAGATTTTTATGAGTAAAATAAATTTAAACCTAAAGAGTTTTGAAACATTATCTTAATGAATCGGAGAAAAAGACTAGGTATAGGATAACTCTATAGTAACATACTTGTATTTGCTATATATAAGTATATATTCTATATCTATTCTTCCTACTCTTAGACCGTTCTTTTGTATCTTACTAAGGCTCATATGAAGATTTAAGAGAAAAAAAGATATGGAACCAGGAAACAGAAGAGTGAATTTAGGTGACGGAAGAATCACAATCCAATGGAAATGCTCGGCCCATACCAGGAGGAATCAGAGTCGATAGGTAAGTGCTAATCAAAATACATACACCAATGTAGGTGTTGCAACCCCACCGGTGGATATGGGGACTACGTATCATTTCTTTATCAATCCGATGCAAGGTGCGGCAGCTGTAGGAGTAGTTGGTGGAAATTTTGCTAATGCAGGAGGAGTTAATCCCGTAGCACCAGTTGGTAATAACTTTGCCAAGTTGAGTTGAAATTGTACCAGTCAGTGTGGGAAGCCTTATCTAGGGACTGAGGAAGCAATAGAAGTAGAGAAGTGGCTATTACATCGTGAAAGATTTTTTGCTAATTTGGGTCCAAAATATGACTAAAAATGTGGTTGGCTCCATGATAGTTGCAAGGAGGTGCTTTGCTCTAGTGAAACGTGGTGATCGTAGGGGTACCAGAAGAAGAATTGACTTGGGCAGAATTTCAAAGAAAATTAGAGGAAAGGTTTTTGTCTGAAGTAACCAAGTCAGTCTTGCTCGGGAAGTTTATGGAGTTGGAGCAGGGTGAAATATCATTATTGGTGTACTCTATTAAGTTTGATGAGTTGTTGAAGTATGGATATGCCACTATTAACACTATTATCAAGAGGAATAAGAAGTTAATCCAGGGGTTGATGTCGGAGATTACTTGGGAAACTATGCCACATCTAAGGGCTCCATTGAATGTAGTAGTGGAGATGGTCGTCAGGAATGAAGAAATGCTTTCGACCTTTGGGAAAGAGAAGTTGATGGAGAACCAAAATTCTCGGAATAAGAAGAGGAATTTCTTTAAGAAGAAGGGAGCTTAGAAAAGGTGGGGCTGCCAAAACAAGGAAAGCATAAATAGTTTGTTACAAATGTGACAAGAAGGCGCATAATTCTAACGAGTGTCAATCTGGTGATGTCAAGGTGGTTGCAGGGAAGAAGAATGTAAAGTGCTTTAATTGCGACTAGGTTGTATGCCAACAAATGTCTAGAAGCGGCCAAGGCTGAAAGAGGAAAGGTTTTGCTTTAGAGATATCTACATTAAGACCAAATGTAGCCAAGATGGAAAAGTGTGCGATGAAAGTATGCTTTTGATTCATAGCATACTGGTTAGGGTATTGTTTGATACCAGTGCATCACATTCATTTATATCTCAATGTTTGGTAGATAAGTTTTGTTTTGAACCATCATACCTTGACACTTCCTTAAGGATAGCTAATCCAATAGGAGGTTATGCAATTTTAGGGATGAGATGTGACCATCTAGGGTTTGAGTTACTAGGTTATACGTTTTCCTACAATTTGTATATATTTGAATTCACGGGTTTTAGGATTATTTTGGGTATGAATTGTTTGAGCAAATATGATGCTAGGATATTTTGCCGGGATAGAAAAATATCAGTTAGATGCCTTGATATTAGTGATCGAGTTATATACTCAGTAGATAACTTGATTATTGATATTTGTACTTTGTTGGGAGTAATGGAAGTAAAAGATAAGGTTTTAGTTGCGAGGAAATTTGGAGATGTTTTTAAACCAGTTATAGGACTATCACCGAAATGATCTACTGAGTTTCAAATACATCTTATACCCGGAGCTGACTTGTAAGTAGAACGCCTAGTAGTATGACACCTACTGAGATGAAGGAGTTAAAGGTGTAGCTAGTGGAGTTAGAAGGAAATAGTTTTGTTAGACTAAGTAGTTCGCCTTTGGGAGCGGCCTCGGTGTTTGCGAAGAAACCGGACGGTTCATGAAGATTATGCATCGATTATTGTAAGTTGAATGAAAAGACGATAAAGAATCAATATCCTTTGCTGAGAATTGATCGTTTATTTGATCACTTGAGTGGAGCCAAAGTATTTTCCCAGTTGGATTTGGTGATAGGGTTCCATCAATTGAGAGTAGTGGAGGATAGTATTCCTTTGATGACATTTCAAACGAGGCATAGCTCATACGAGTGGTTAGTGATGCCATCCGTATTAACTAACGTGCCAACTGTCTTTGTGAATTTAATGAATGAATTTTTTGAGAGTACTTGGATAGGTTCGTATTGGTATTTACAAACGACAATTTGAAATGTTCAAATGATGAAAGAGATCACGAGTTTCATCTTAGAATAGTGCTAGAGAAGTTGAGGCAACATCAACTGAAAGTGAAGTTTTCAAAGCGTCATTTTTGGAAGAAGGAAGTGAAGTTTCTTAGTCATATAGTTTCAGAGAAAGGGTTGTCAGCTATCCAACTAAGATTGAAGCTATGAGTGATTGGAAGAGACTAGAGACGGTGATAGAGATAAGGAGTTTTCTTTGATTAACTGGCCATCACCGATGGTTTATCAAGGAATTCTCATGGATAGCAGCGCCTTTGACTAAGCTAACTAGAAAGAACGTGAAGTTTATTTGGTCTGATAAATATAAGGAAGCATTCCTTGAGTTGAAGCATTTGTTAACCAATGTTCCCTTATTATGCAGATAGGAATCAAGATTTCATGGTGTATATGGATGCATGTGAAACACAATTAGGAGCTATATTGATGCAAAAGGGTAAATTGATTACCAATGCTTCTCGGCAGCTCAGACCACATGATGTTAGATATCTGACTCATGAATTGGAGTTGGCAGCGGTGATTCGCATTGAAAGTACGGAGATACTACCTCTTAGGAGAATGATTCAAGTTTTACATGGATCATAAGTCTTTGAGGTATTTATTCTCTTAGAAAAAGTTGAATATAAGACAGCAGAGGTAGTTGGATTTTTTACCATCTTATGATTTTGGTATTGAGTACACACTAGGGAAAGGAAATAAAGTTGCCGATGCACTTATCAAGAAACATCAAGATGTGGAGATAGCTATGTTGGCAGAATTAAAGGATCTGGAGGCATTGACTACTTGTAGTGTGCAGTTAAGACCGACTGGTAGTTCTAGTCAAAGTACAACCATGTTATCTTGGTTGGATGTTCGACCAGTGTTGATCGAAAGGATCTCTTCTAAGCACGGAGATGATCCATTGCAAGCTGAGAGGATTAGAAGATTAGAAAGTGGAACTAAAATCGATGATCTAAATTATTTTATTCTTGACTATAGGGGATGGTTAAGAAAGAAGGGACGAATATGTGTTCCGGATATTGGAAACCTACCGAGGGAAGCTCTTAGGGAGTGTCATCGATCAAAGTTTATGATTCATCGTAGAGGAACCAAGACGTATTAGGATATGAAAAAAGTTTCTTCTTGGAAGGTATGAAGAGAGATGTAGGCTTGTGGGTGAAGCAATGTGCAAATTGCTAGCAAGTGAAAGCCGAACATCAGAAGCCAAGTGGGTTGTTTCAGCCTTTAGATATACTAGTTTGATAATGGGATTCTATATCCATGGATTTTATTGACGGATTGCCAAGGTCAAATAAGGGAAATGAAAGTATTCGGGTCATAGTGGATAGACTGACCAAGAGTGCACTTTTCATCCCCATTAAGTTAACTAGGATGAAATCTGTGTTGGCTCAGTTGTTTATGTAGAATATTGTTAGACTGGATGAGATTCCTAGTAGCATAGTCAGTGACAGAGATGCTTTGTTTATTACTGAATTCTGGAGGAGTCTATAAGAGGTATTAGGTAATAAGCTTAAGATGAGTACCGCTTATCACCCACAGATAGATTGGTAGGTAGAGAGAGTCAATAAGGTATATTAAAATTTGCTAAGAGCTTGTGTACTAGCGTTTGGTAGGTCATGGGAAGACCTTTTGCACTTAGTTGATATTTCCAATAATAATACTTATCAGACAAGTATAGGTATAGCGCCTTTCGAAGCTTTGTATGGACAACTGTGAAAATCACCATCATGTTGGTTGGAGACCAAAGGCACATTAATCCTTAATCCGAATATGGTAAGAGAAGCCACGGAGAAGATTGAATTAATCTGAGGTAGAATGAGAGAAACTCAGTCTAGGCAGAAAAGTATGTAGCTAAAAGGTGTAAAGATTTATAGTTCTCGGTTGGAGATCATGTTTTCATTATGGTATCATCAGTTAAGGTGTGGTACGATTTGGAAAGTAAAGGAAACTGGCACCAAGGTATGTTGATCCATTCTCTATTATAGAGAGGATCGAAAACTCATGTACCATGTACAATTACTTAGTAGTTTAATAGGTGTCCATAATGTGTTTCACGTTTCTCATTTTAGAAAGTATATGCATAATCCAAGGACTACTTTCTCCGACTGCACTGAAAGATTTAGTAGTAGAACCGAATCTGACTTTTATGAGACAACCAGTTTAAGTTGCAGTAAGAGATGAGAAGATATTAAGGAAAAAGACTGTCAAGTTAGTGAAAGTCCAGTGGAGTGATAGCGAGAAAAACTGTTTTTTGCAGATAGAGACATGATTAGGGATGCTTATCCTAATCTATTATGATGGTATGTTCTATATTTGTTGTACATAGACTTTATGGCTAGCAAGATATACCCACTGTTTGGATGCGCAATATACTTACTTGCGGTCCTTACGTAATTTCAAGGATGAAATTCATTAAGGAGGGAAGCTTGTAACACCTTTAATTTTAGTTTAACATTATTCAGGATTTTTAATTGGATATATTAAAAAGAATAATGTAAATAGTTAAGGAGAATGAAATTTGATCATTATTAAGGTTGTGCCTTAATAAATTAATAAATGAAATTGTTTTGGAAAACTTAATATATATGAGGATATATGAGAAGGCAATTTAGGAATAGAACTATCTTATATGCCTTAAACCCTCTCCCCCTCATATCATTCTCATTTTCACAAAACATAAACAACTAAAGAAAAGAAAGAAAAGGTTGGCCATAAACTAAGGGAAAAGGGGACAAAATCAAATGGGTTCAAAAGAGAAAAAGCATAAGCAAATTAGGGCAACATCAAGTCTCAAATCCATCCAAATCTAATGTGAATAATAAGGTTCCATCTCTTTTATTTGCTTTCGAATACAGTTATGGGTAAGACCTGAAATAGTGTGATAAATTATACCATGTTTGGTTGATTGATTGTTCTTTGGATAGAGCAATAAATTATGGGATTTTAATGAAATTAATTGATAGGGGTTTAAATGAAACCATAGCTTTTAATCTCCAATCGACTTGATTTTTAGATATGTGATGTAAAAATTTAAATTGGAGATGATTTTTTAATTTCATAATTTTCCAAATTAAATTGAAAATTTATGAATTTCCTAAGGAGGAAATAGCTTAATTTTGGGTTTTAATTATTTAAAATAATTATATATGATTTTTGGCCCTGAAATTATTATATGGCAAAGAAAAGGACATTCTCGAATTTATGTGAATTTTTAGGATTTTTCTTAGTGAATATGATTTATTAAGAATTTAATATGCTAAATAAGTATTTAATTAATAATTAATTAAGGTAATTAAATAATTAATGTTGATAAATGTTTTGGAACTTGAAAATGGCATGCGGCAGAATTTCTACAATGGAAAGGTTAAAAGATGTTTTATCCAATAGAAATTAAACAAAAAGTTTAGGTTTGGTAGAAAGTATATGCTTTTATTAGCAATAAATCAGTTTTCCTGATAATTATGATAGTACCATGCCGCATGTATCCTCTTCGAGCTTATAGAAGTGCCACGTCCTTGAGTGTCAAAGTTGAGGTGAAAGGAAGCATATGATAATTACTTCGGTAGCTATGAAATGCTTCTGAGTAGGTCGAAGTCGGCCTTATTGACAATGCAGTATCAATGGCATTAGCACCTCACGATTTATCTATGTCAAAGCCCCACCTTTTCGCCTGTATATTTAAATAACACTACATGTTATTGTTTTAAGTGCTTTCGAAGTAATCTATATTAAAGTGTGGTGACGCCGCTTTAATTGTATTTGACTTTATTTATTAAGTGGAATAATAGCCGAAGTAAGTTAAGTATAAATCTTTTAATCACTTTGCTTGTCTTGTTACCGCTATTTATTAGGGTTGTGACCTTATATGTTTGATTTTCGAGAGTTAGCCAATTGTTTTATAATATCCTAAAACTTTGTTAAAGAAGTGGGTAACCCATATGTTACCTATATCGACAACATTATCTTCAACATGGAAATTTTATACTTTAAAGAATTTAAGCCTAGTTTACCATGGGTAGAGGTTCGAAGAGGTATAGTGCGGCTTGAACGTCGCCCATCTTCTTTAAGGGAAGGGAACCTTCAGTTTCTTTTTGGCGTGGTTATTAGGGTACCAAAGTAAAGTAAATTTGACCTAAAACATTGGGGATACCAAAACCATTTTGAGAATTTTGACACTATCATTTGGGACATTAATGTAGACAAGCTTTGACAGGCTAAATGTTTTCACTTTGACATTGATCTATATTACCAAATTAAGGGCAGTGAGCCTATTGTTTTATGACTTCAAGTTTAAACATTGGGCATAGCAATGCTATTTTTATTGTAAAAGATGACACTATCATTGGGGATACCAAAGTCGATTAGTTTTCATAAACTAAATGTTTTATAATTGAGACTTTATCATTGAGGATACCAATGTATTTTCTTAAACGAGTTCAACATTGATCATTTGGGGATATCAATGCATCTCACCTTGAAATCTTTTAACTTTAAAGGGTGATAACCTAATTAGGGACACCAATAAACATGGCTTAAAAATGTGGGTAACATTAATTAAATTGTTAATCGATGGGTTCATAGTCATCCTAAAAAAACTGTAGGATGTGAGATGGATAGTCCCTATGAGGTAAATGATGGGTTCATAGTCATCCTTGGAAAACTATGGGATGTGTTATGTATAGTCCATATCATTGCAAATTAAATGTAATATGCATGATGGATAATCTACATAATTTAAACAATGGAACCATATTTGGTGGGTAGCCAATATAGTAAGCGATGGGTAATCCAATTATTATTGCATGTTGGATGGATTGTCCACATAACAATGAACATGTTTAAATGTGAGATAGGTTGTCCACATAATTATAAGACATGTAATCGAATTAAGGTAAAATTGATAGTCAATTAAATTATGATGGGTAGTCATTTGAAATTTAGATGGGTAATCTAATAAATCGGGATGAGTAATCAAGTATATGTTGCATGATTTTAAATGCTGTTTTTTTTCTAACCATTGTTGTTGCAGCAGAACCGTATATGGTTAATTAGTATTGGTTAAGATACTAGTGAAGGGAAAGCCCATTCCGCTCAACGGCGTGGTCTTATTGGATGCCTATTTTGTTCGAGATGGTAAGTTATTATTCACACCATATTATTATCCGATCAAAATTTTTTGTTTTTCCCCTTAAACTCTCGGGTACTAATTTGAGTAGGTCGGAAGTAAGGGCTTTCAGGTTTCTAGTTAGACGGATAAACTTCGAAGACGTGCTGGAGGTAATCTGGCTATTAGGAGCTTATCTATATCCGCTGTGTAGTTTGGTTTTATCTATTTGGATGTAATGGAAAAGTTGTATAATTGCCAAATATTTGTCTCTGATCAACCAAGGCGGCATCTTCATATATCCCCCTTGGAATATTTTTTATAGTAATATTTTCTCTGAATATGGGGTTACGAATGAGATCATGTAATGAACATGAAATGTCATTTATGAACATGAAATATCATTTATGAAATGAAATGTGAAAAATTGTTTGAATTTTTTTAATATTCATGTGCCTTTGGTTATTGATATGATCGATTTAGCCGTATTTTATCGTCGAGAATTAATAACTATAGATAATTGCAGCATCAATAACGATTTATTTTAGGACTCAGAATGGGGGTGTTACACCTATCGCCAAGGACATACAGGCCTATGTTAGACTCTACATGCAACTCTCATCCTTATCTTGGAGTTTTGGAGAGGTCGATCTAGATATTTGTCACAAGCAATCTTGAGTTTAGAAAACCATTTCAATCCCTTGCTTCGATTACGACAGTGGAGCTCACTTTAGATCAGGACCATGAATGACGATCTTTGTTATTCCGCCTTTTTCAACAAGGTCGTGATATCAAAAGATCGACCGAGAGAAGCAAGATAGCTCGTCTCAAAGATTGGTCAACTCAACATCTCAACAAAACAAGTTCTGTTGAATGTCTTTTCATCTAAGATCCCCTACGGAGGGGGGGTCCAGGGGGGTGCCAACCACCCAAGGTGGGGGTGCGGGGGCAACGCCACCGCGACGGTGTTCGACCTGACCGGTCAGGTCGCAGGGGTCCAGGGGGCAGCTCCCCCGGCGGGGTGTGGGGCAGCGCCCCGTCCAAAACGCTATACGAGTTAAAGAATGAAGCGACCTATCTTCTACTCGAGGCCAGCGCCTACAACCTAAAAAGACCTCGTGACCTAAGACATGACCAAGTTAAGCGATCTAGCGGCTTAACACATGGAGCGACCTAAGCTGGACCAAGGGTCGACGACTTAACGGGTTAACCTATCAGCGACTTAAGGCATAAAGAGGTTCAACCGAGTTAACGAGCTAACAGGAGATGCGGCTCAACGACCTAAGGCTAAACGAGTTAGTAACTCACCAGAAGGTCCGACCTAACAGAGTCCACGGCTTAAAGGAGTCCACGACCAAACGACTTAACTAGGTGGCACGACCAACGACTTATCTTAGGTCGTCCACACGACCTAACTCCTTAAGTCGTCCCTGCCGACCTAGCTCCTTAAGTCGTCCCTGCCGACCTAGCTCCTTAAGTCGTCCCTGCCGACCTAGCTCCTTAAGTCGTCCCTGCCGACCTAGCTCCTTAAGTCGTCCCTGCCGACCTAGCTCCTTAAGTCGTCCCTGCCGACCTAGCTCCTTAAGTCGTCCCTGCCGACCTAGCTCCTTATGTCTTCCTTGGCGACCTAGCTCCTTATGTCGTCCCTGGCGACCTAGCTCCTTAAGTCGTCCCTGGCGACCTAGCTCCTAAAGTCGTCCCTGGCGACCTAGCTCCTTAAGTCGTCCCTGGTGACCTAGCTCCTTAAGTCGTCCCTGCCGACCTAGCTCCTTAAGTCGTCCCTGCCGACCTAGCTCCGATTTCACCTATAAATACTCCATCAACTCCACATTCGTGGGGGGGACTTTGGCTGGATTTGAAGGCGCCTACACTCTGATGATTTCTGGACTCTCCGAGCACCTCAACCATCGAAGATTCTTCATCAAGAGATCTACTTCATCCAAGAGAGATTCGAAGAGCAATTCACCATCAACGTTCTAACTTCTTTCTTCGTTCATGTTGTAATTGTAAGATTGTGTTGTAAAGGTGTTGTAATCGAGAGATCATGCTGTAAAAGTGTTGTAATCTTGTAAAAGTGTGTACAAAGAAGATAATGAAGAACGTAAAGTGGATGTAGGCTTACTAGAAGCCGAACCACTATAAAAATCTCTGTCTCTTTTACTTTTCTGCGACTTTTCTTTTTACTTGGTTTCCCGTATAAACGGGTGGTGCTTTCACTTCATCACGAGATACACCGGGTGTTAGCGTTAAAGCTATTTTTACCGTTAACAATCTTCTTTGTTCTTCCTAGGTTCTACCATCTCTACCTGAACAGAGAAAGAGAAGATCACCCTTCATTAGACTAAATCATGTATAATTCTCATTGATGTATCAATTTTTGACATTAATATTGATATGCACAACGCTACACCACTCACCCTTTTGACATGTACATATATCAGATATGCACACTCAATTATAGGCCAATACACTTGTACCCTCATACTACATACAGTCTATCCTCGTTTCCTCCACAAGTAATGCTGACACTGTTCACTGCAACACTCAATCTACTTCGGACCACTTTCGCATCCTACTCTAGTAAGTCTCGCCTAGGTCGATCTAATGCCATTACACAAACCTGTTCCAACAAACTTTGATTTCTTCCCCACTTATATTTATTCAATGACCGCAATAGCCTTATCCTCCACATTAAACTCTAGTTCAACTTCATTTCCTATATCATCAATTAATTAACAACCTGGCTTGTCTACATCTTCTCGGCCAAAACATACATGTCCAACCCATCTGTTCTGCTACCTAACATAATACTTTTGTCATAGGTGTCCATGAACCCCATATTGATTTGCATAGTTTACCTTCCTTGATCATGAAACTTTTATTTAAAGAGGCCTACAATACTAGAATGGCGAAATTTGGGTCATTTGGGAACTTGATTGGGTGACCACTCTAATTCTTGATTCGAACCAAGCTTATCTTTTCTTTTCTAAAATTATATCATATTTCCCATATTGGATATTTACATCGTGTAACATTCCTATCATGATGCCCAAAGCTAAGCGCTACAGATGTTGGAGTCATCTATAGTATTAACTTACGACGACAAAATATGATAATGCTAATGGTATCCATAGTATCTGAAGTATATGTGTTTTCTGGGGATTTGACCAGGCAACTAAGTACTCGGCATTGGTACACCGCTCGGCAATGTATGTATCTTTTAGCATTCTGAATGCTCGGCACAATGAATCGTTCGACAGTCAAGGTCTCGGTAGTCAAGAGCTTCGGCATCAGAGAAACGCTCGGTATGAAGGAGCGCTCGGCATCCAGAAGCGTTCGGCATTGGGAAATGTTCGGTATCGTATATCGTTCGGCATCCATGAACGTTCGGCATACCAAGGGCGCTCGACATAAGTTTCATTCGGCATACCAAGGACGCTCGACATAAGTTTCGTCCGGCATCTAAAGATCGTTCGGCATCCATGAACGTTCGGCATACCAAGGCGCTCGGCATAAGTTTCGTTCGGCATACCAAGGACGCTCGGCATAAGTTTCGTTCAGTATCTAAAGATTGTTCGACATAAGTTGCATTCGGCATCCAAAGATTGTTCAGCATCCCGAGAATGCTCAGCAACCAAAGATTGTTCGATATTCTTTCAATCTCGACCGACTTCGATTGTTGCTCGGCCTACTCTTCCTACACAACACCGCCTCGTTCGGCATTTGGCCGTTCGGCATGTTCGGGTCGGCGCGTAGAGCTTACTCCATCTGGGCCGAGATATTCAACTACTAGGCCAACCAGGGAAGTCCAACCCACCTTCGTCTATAAATAGAGAGGCAGGGGCACAGTGAAAATGATGAGTTTTTTGGGAACACTGGGGAAACTCTACCTCATTCAACACTCACTCAAGACTTAATCTTTCACTTTGCAATTGTATTCAAGTAATTAAAAACGGATTGTATCTGAAATCAACTGTCAAGGAAATCAATATAAATCAACTTCAAAGTGGACGTAGGCAGTTACACCGAACCACTAAAAATTTGGTGTTCTTGTTCTCTGTATTGAAATTCATATATTATTCTCTGTTTTAATTTAATTTCTTCATTAATCTCCCTAGACAATCTTTCTAAGTGTGTCAGTGACCAATTTTGGTGCTAACATTTTGGTGCTTTCACTGAGAATCGAATTCTCAGGCTATTAGGATTTGCGTTGTAGCTACTGGATTGCATAAATCTTCTAGAGGAGATCCAAGATCATTCACCAGGCATCTGCTGATTCTATTCAAAGTTACAACCAATAACTCTACCATGGGAAGATCACGAGCCAAGATCGGCCTCCCATAACGCAGATGTCCACGAGACTGCTAGCGTGCAACAAGTTGGATCTAGAAATCCGCAAGCAACTCGAGGTGCAGGGCCCTCCACCCAAAACCAAGTGGAAGTCATTTCCCGAGTAGAGTTCAACGACTTGATAAGAAAACTCAAGGAAAGTAGAAGGCAACTTGCTGAGCATATTCAAGCCAACACTAATAGCATGACTCAGCTCACTCAGCAGCAGCGTCAAAATGCGGGAGGTAACCCTGCCCCTTATTTTGAATCTGATGTTCAACCTCAGCTGATGAACCTCCTAGGCGTAAACGCCGTAAGGATGAAGGTGCAAAGGCGGGTGCCACAGATCGATTGACTAAGGATCAAACCCGCACGGTCCCGTGGAACAGAACCCAACCCTCCATCCTCCATACAAACCCCGGACTTAACAGTTATGGTCAGGCAGTTGATGAGAGAGAACCAAGGCTTGACCAATAAAGACAGGGGAGTGTCCAGAAGCCATAATCCCTTTACAGATGGTATCCTACAGGCTGAGTACCCCAAGAAGTTCAATATTCCCAGCCTACGAAGGGAAGACTTATACCAGGCAGCATGTGAAAAGGTACGGATGGATGATAGATTCTGCAAGCGCTAATGATGCAACCAAGTGTAGGTGCTTCCCAATCACTCTGTCCGGAATTGCCACCATGTGGTTTACTCGTCTTCCCCCACGATCTATATCCAGCTTTGATGAATTGGCAATGAAATTTATAGAACAATTCAGGATGCACACCACTCGTCCAAAGGATGTGATGTCCTTATCAAGCGTCATCCAAGCTCTGGAAGAGTCGTTGAAAGCATACTTGCAGAGATTTTATGTTGTAGCTACCGAAGTGAGCAATCCAAACGACCATGCAATTTTGATGGCGATAATGCGCGGAGTGGATCCAGACTCTGAATTCAGAGATTGGTTGGCGGAAAAGGCCCCAGACACGCTGGAGCGTTTTTATTCGAAAGCTCATCAGTTCATAAGAAGGGAGGAAGCTCGATGGACAAGACGAGATAAGGCACCAGGGCTTGCTTAGGATACTGTGAAAATTAACGTCGCTATGAAGCAACCGGCAATAGTTTGGGAAAAGCTCAAGTCAACGCCTAAAACAAGCCTGGGCAGACTAAAGGATCCGGAGGTGGAAATCCCGGAAAGAAAAGAGAGACGGGGAAATGGAAGTCAGGGATCCCGACCTACAATGAATACACCCCGCCAAATGCATCTCTTGAGAACATCTATTTGTCAACTTGCAACACTTTTCAATATAGAAAACCACGCCCAATGGAATCAACGGAGGAACAGAAGAGAACTGGAAAGTATTGCCGCTTTCACGAGTCTTATGGGCACAACACAAAGGAGTGTAGACACATCCTTGATGCTATAGAGAAGTTGTTTAGACAGAAGAAGCTGCAAGAGTTTGTCAAAGACCCGCAAGATGGAAGACAAGAGACATCGAACCCCGGATGCGGGCTAGCTCCACACCAATCAGAACAACCTGCTCGAACCATGGGTAGATTGGTTATCAACATGATTGCTGGCGGACCTCATCCCACGGATAAGAATTGGCAGGAGATGGAGCGATATGCTAACTCTTTAAGACATGCGGGGTATGAGTGCTGTTCGAATGTGGAGGATGGGACTCCTACAAAGCAGTAGCGCATGATGGATGATGATATTGTATTCAGGAGCAGAGATGTGGATAAGGTTGAAGCTCCTACCATCGACCAGATGGTCATATCTGCGACAATCGGGCCGGCGTTCCTGAAGAGGATTCTACTTGATTGCGGAAGTTCTGTTAACATCATCTTCAAGAAGGCATACGACCAACTGAAGCTGGAGACTAAGGATTTGAAACCATCTAAAGCCAGAATCCATGGCTTTGACGGCGCAGCAACTGATGTAGTGGGATATGTGGAACTACCAGTTGAACTAGGGCAAGGTGAGCATAGAAGGGTGCGAATCCTGCCGTTCATAGTGTTGGATGTTGACTCTCCATATAACGTATTTCTAGGATGTCCAGCCCTAGCAGAATTTAGGGCAGCATTGGCCCCTTGGTGTCTGACGTTAAAATTTCCAACAGACGGAGGTGTTGGAGTGGTACACGGCGATCAAGCGACCGGTCGTGCATGCTATATGGCTGAGCTGAGAGAGGCTTGGCGTAGAGAGAAAGGAAAGGTTACGGACAGCTCCGTCCGCATCCAAAATTCTGATGATTGACAAGTAGCGCCCGAGCCCTGGCTTGGGCAACATTCTTGGATCTATAGAGACATTGATCCGAGAGATGATGATGGGGGATCCAGGGAAACAAATGCAGCACTGGCTGAACTCACAATTGACATCCCAGTCAGCCGGGATGTCCCCGTCATGAATTCTTAAAATTGGATCACAACTCGACCTCGTGGTGGCCGAGAACCTTACTGACTTCCTCCAAGCGAATCTTG
The DNA here is from genome assembly GCA_030765085.1 of Allium cepa. Lineage (NCBI taxonomy): Eukaryota > Viridiplantae > Streptophyta > Magnoliopsida > Asparagales > Amaryllidaceae > Allium > Allium cepa. The sequence continues at coordinate 498,403,156 of CM060929.1, forward strand.
ATGTCTTCACTTGGACACACTCTGATATCTGTGGGATTTCTCTAACAGTTGCGAGTTATATGTTGAACATAGACCCAAAGTACGTTTTCGTAAAACAGAAAAGGAGTGGTATGGACCTGGAGAGTTCTGTGGTTCTCAAAGAGGAGGTGGACAAACTCAAAGCCAATGGGTTCGTCCTCGACGCCCTCTATCCTGAATGGGTATCTAACCCGGTGCTAATGAATAAAGCGAATGGAAAATGGAGAACTTGTGATGATTATTCTGATTTAAACAAAGCATGCTCGAAGGATAGTTTCCCGTTGCCTAGAATTGATCAACTGGTCGATTCAACTGCCAGAAATGAGTTACTATCATTTATGGATACATACTCTGGATATAATCAAATCCCGATGCACCTCTTAGATCAAGAACATACCAGTTTTGTCACAAACGTTGGGTTGTATTGCTATGTAGCGATGCCTTTGGATTGAAAAACGCAGGAGCAACTTATCAGCATCCGGTGAATCGGATGTTCAAAGATTAGATTGGTAGAACGATGGAAGTCTATGTGTATGACATGCTCGTGAAGTCACAACAGTCAAACGACCACATCCGAGGCTTAGCGGAGATGTTTGACATACTCGGGCATTATGGAATGAAGATCAATCCTTTGAAGTGTACATTCGGCTTAACGTCAGGAAAGTTTCTGGGTTTCATTATGAATGCGTGGGGGATTGAGGCTAACACGGAAAAGATTCAGGCTATCTGAGATATACAAGTGCCCAGAACCATAAAACAAGTGCAATGCTTGAATGGAAAGGTGGCCGCGCGGAGCCGATTCATATCTAGGGCCACAGACAAGTGTATTCCTTTCTTCGATGTTATAGAGAAAGGAAAGAGGAATTTCGAATGGACATCCGACTATGAGGAAGCATTTCGAGCTCTTGTAAGGCACTTAGAAAGTCCCCTGGTATTGTCGAAACCAATAGATCATGAATGTTGTACGTATACTTGGCTATATCCCAACACGCTATCAATACAGCCTTTGTTAGCGAAGAAGACCGGGTTCAAAAGCCATTTACTATGTTAGTAAACGCTTGACGAAGGCAGTGAGAAATTATCCAAAGATTGAAAAACTAGCTTATTGCTTGGTGATTGCATCACGCGAGCTTCGTTCGTATTTTTCAGGAGAACTCAATCAGTGTTTACACTGATCAACCTTTACGGCAGATACTCCAACGACCGGAAACTTCCGGAAGGATGTTAAAATGGAATATTGAGTTAAGCCAGTACGATATTACCTACGTGCCGCGAAGGGCCATACAAGGACAAGCACTAGCTGACTTCATCGTTGAGTTTACTATGTCAGACGAATCAAACGACCACAATGTCATACCTCCCATTCGATGGAAGATGTACACCGATGGGCATCCAACGACCGTTGTTCTGGGGTTTACATAGTTCTTGTAACTCCTGAGAACTGATCAGTTTTCTACGTTTTGAAGCTTGAATTCACAACAACGAATAACGAAGCCGAATATGAAGCGTTGATCGTCGGCTTAAGATTTATCAAAGAACTTGGAGTAAAATCGGTTGAAATCTTCTACGAATCACAGCTGGAGGTGTACCAAGTGCAAGGAGACTACCAAGAAAGGGGCAGAGACTTGCCCCATATTTGGTTCGAGTTCAGGAGCTGCCAGCGAATCTCGAGTATTATGATATCTCACATGTCTCGCGTGAGCAAAACAGAGCAGCCGATTCATTGGCAAAATTCGCAAGCACAGGCGATGCACAACAAATGGGATTATTTCCTGTTGAGACGCTCTATGCTCTGAGTATAGATATGATGGAGGTTGATTTCGTGTTAGAAACAGAAATCGAGAAGGAATCGTGGATGACCCCAATTAAGCAGTACTTGCTATTCGAGATCTTACACGAAAGAAGGAGCGAAAGATGACAAGTCCTTCGTAAGGCTTCTCGTTATGTAATACAGGATGGAATAATGTATCGGATGGGATTCTCGACCCCATTACTCCGATGCATTGCCCATGATGAGATAAAATGAGTCCTGAAGGAAGTCCATGAAAGAGAGTGCGGCGACCATATTGGAGGGCATACATTAGCAAAGAAGGTCCTCCGTTACGTATACTACTGGCCAACTGTGAGTCGGGATGCTATAGACTATGTGAGAAGATGTGATAAACGCCAGATATATGCGAAAATCCCGAGTGCCCCGCCGACAGAACTCACGCAAATGGTTAGTCTCTGGCCATTTACAGTGTAGGGAATTGACCTAGTTGGTTCTTTACCCATAGCCAAAGGTGGAGCGAAATATGCAATAGTTGTTTGCACAAAAAATGGACAAACACCTCCAAGTCGTATGATTTAGTCGATTTTAAGTTGTTCTTAGTGATTTGGGTGATTCATGCAAATATGTAAAAAGCAGGGACTAAATTGTAAAAGACACAGGTTTATAATGGTTCGGTCAGAATGTGCGTACGTCCACTTTATATGTTATTCTCCTTCACTCTTCAGATTAAAAGTACAAAGCTTTGATTACAAGTATATGAAAGTTGTTTGAAAGTTCTGTCCGTGCTTGAGCTCTCAAACTTGTATGCCATTGTTGTACCCCTGCCCCTCTATTTATAGAGTGAGGCTGGTGGCAGGGGTCTTGGATGTATACAGCTGTTGGTGGGCGTGGGCTGAAGTGATCTGGCCTGGCAACGTTGGGTCGGTAGTAGATGGTTGGACTAGCGTTTTGGTCCGGTGGTAGAGGGGATGGGATTATTTCGGTGTGGTTGACTCGTTGGAGGTTGGTCCGATGGTCGCCTCCCTTGCTTCTGGTTCGGTGGTACCTCTCCTGCTTCTGGTTCGGTGGTGGATGGAGGTAGCCGATTCGGTAGTGTCTATCTAGCTTTGATTCGGTAGTGGTGGAAGTGGGTTGGTTCGGTAGGTTGGTTGGTTCGGTGGACTTGGTCCGGTGAAGGGTGGAAACGCACCCAACATTTGCCGCCCAAAGTAGGCATATGCCATCATATGTCGCGCTTTGTTTTAGCTTGGGGGATTTTCATCCGGTCCTGTGTGGCGAACCATTTGGTCCGGTTATTTATATTTGCCTATAAGTATAGGCCTAATGCTTCCGTTATTCCTTATCAGCCGAACCAAACTTCTCGTTTTTGCCGAAACAAACGTATTTGCCACACCAAACTCTCTTCTGCCGGACCAGGTGAGGCCCATTTCCGTCGATTGTGCTTTTGCTTTGAACTACCGAATGGACTCGGGGACTTGACATACTGAATGAACTCATGAAGTATTCTTACCGAATGAGTTCAAAGAATTGACTTTCCGAATGAACTCGTGGAGTATAAGTACCGAATGAGTTCAAAGACCTGACTTTACCGAATGAATCACAAATGAAATTCTAGACTGTACACACTTGCTCGTCTGCTTCCCTCATTCTAGCGACGTACTTTTTTGTGTTAGTAGATAAATGTCTCATAAAGTGGAAACTCGATCAGATAAAAAGAAATCCAAGGACAGAGAAGAGTCCTCCACGGTACCCCCAGCTTAGTCAGAACCGGGACGACATAGGCCCACACCGAGATCACTAGTGGATGGATATGGCCCTCAGGAGCTCTTGAACTCTCCTCCTGACTGCTTTCCTATATCCCTCAAAGAGGAGCAGCTTGATGTTATTTCTCACACTTTTGGGATTGAAAAAGCGTGTATGCTATTGTCGGGGGAAGGAGCGATGCCGTACAAACCCCTGAAAGATATTTCGCTTATAGTAGGTACCATTGCATGTGCGGGGCCATTCCCCCGATCAATGCCTGTATAGTCAACTTCATTACCTATTTAAAGGTGGCCACTTTCCAACTTCAGCCCAATTCTTATGCTATCTTGGTGAGTCTATTCGTCATTTTCCAGAGAAAATACGGGTGTCCCCCTTCTAACCGGGAGATCCGGTATTTGTACAACTTGAGGGGCTATAGGAAGGGGTCTCCATACATCACCTTGGAATCGGCCGTGTCCTTCAAGCCGGTCCTGGACTTATATTCGAAGTTCAACATATTCAAGAAAGAATGGTTTTTCGTCAAGGATGACTCTGTTTCTATCCGTCGCTTTACCTCTGGCTGTAAGTTGAAGCTTATTTATAATTTCCGTTCTAACTACAATGCTTCTTCTTATGTGTTTTTATTTCTTGCTAGCGACAGGTGGCTTTGCGGTCGTGGAGAACAATCACCTGGTTCAGATGGCTGCGGAGATAGAAGCCATTTCGGGAAGGGAGAGGTCAGCTTCTTACTTGATCAAGAATGCTACTCTTCTGCAGCACAACTTGATTCTACCACATCAGTCTGTGGTCAAGCAGAGAGACACAGCTGAGGAGAGGGCTGTCAAAGCTAAAGGAGGGGCCACGACGAAGAGCAGCAAGAGGAAACCCTTCTCGATACCTCCAGTCGCCGGGAGGAAAAAGCTCAAGAAATCTGATGGACCCTCTCCTAGCACATGTACAGATGTTCCGGAGGAGGAAAATGTAGAGGAGGAAAGAGGCGAGGAGGAGAGCGGAGGTGATGGAGAAGGTGATGGTGGTGATGGTGGCGAAGGACAGAGCGGTGATGGCGTCGGGGCTTTGTCTTCTGGGCAAGCAGGGGAGGTCCAAGAGTGGACAGATGATGCTTTCCTCCAGGCTTTTGAGGGGTTGGAGGAAGGATCGGCCATGGTGGAGAAGCCAAAGAAAACCGATAAGGCCGAGACTGGTGTCGGTTCATCTTCCAAGAGCATTTCAGCTAGGGCAACTCCGGGGATTCAAGGTGAATTTTCGACTCCTCTTTTAACTTCACATGTTTCTTGAACTATAGTCCCATGCATGCTTGTAACACTTGGTTTTTATTCCAGGAACGGGTAAGGTGGCCAAGACATCAGACATTCGGCACCGTCTCGAACAATTCAAACTCCTCAAAGCTTCCGCTAAACCAAAGCCTCCGTCCAACCGTTCCGGGGATGTAGTCGGCTACCGTCCTCTTCTCGGAGTTATTGAAGAGGATATTCAAAAGAAAAAGAGGAGGCGCTCCTTATTCGAACCTTCACTTGGTCCTCAGCCTCCACCCCAGCCTATTCATGATATCACGGGGGAGGATACTGAGTTCATACCCTCTCCGCATCCGTTTGAGAATCCTACCATTACTCAGATTGATCGTCCCGGCTTGGCTCGTAATCCATTTGTGGGTCATCCATATCTGGATCCGGGTTCTCATGATATTTCCTTCGACGAGGTTACTGGTGAGCACCTTCTCGCTCGCAATCCTATGGTAAGGGTGCTTGATGAGGCCAAGTCCTTGGACCTTGATTTGCTTACTACTCGGATTGTAACTATGGGGGATGAAGCTAAGGCAAATATCGACCGAGTTGCCGAGGAGACTAGGAAGTTGATGGGGCATCATGCCCGACTAGTCAAGGCTGGGGAGGAAATTGGGAGTGCCAACATAAGATTGTGGTTAGTGGTTTCCAACCAGGCCAAGCAACTCGCCGATCAGGCCATCCAGATCTCTCAGCACGAGGCTGCCTCCAGACGGCTAAAGAAAACCATGGATGAGGCTAGCAGAGCAGAGCTGCGGAAAATGGAGGCCATCTACAAGGAACGGATCGATATGGCCATTGCAATGGTGGATGAGGTTCGGAAAGCGGATCTCGAGCGGGTAGAGGAGTTATCCGGGAAGCTTGAAGCCGCGGAGCTTGCTCAAGCCAAGCTGAAGGAGGAGATGGAGGCGATGAGGAAATCCCTTCAGGCTGACCGCTCGCGATATCGATCGGAGAGGGACTCTACCGTTGCAAAGCTGTTGGCTTCTGAGGTCCGAATGAGGGAGTTTGAGGATAACGAGGGGATGATGGATGAGATGCTCCAGGATATGTATTTTCGTACTTGGAAGCAAGGCAACTTATCCTAGATGGATGATTATCCCCGGATCATGGCCAGGATTTATCTTCGGGCTCTGGAGGAGGCCAAGGCTGATGCAGATAAGGAGGGTGACATGGCCTTCAGAATGGATGTGGTTACGGCCCAATTCACTAAGGAGGATAAAGTGGCGGTGAAGGAGGGCATGCAGCTGCTCGCTGCTGAGGAGGTAGGTGTGCAGTTGGGGGATGATGATCAAGGAACAGATGCTAGTAAGTCTTCCCTTTTCGCCTTTTCATAGCTTGGTTGCTTATTGTTTATTCAATGAATTCTTCTCCTGAATTGGACAGGCGGGACCTCTGAAGCGCCAACTACCTCTGGTCAGTATGCTGGGAGTTATGATCCGGCGGTTAAGTAGACCTCGGAGGGCCAACAGGACAGAGGCGAAGCCCCGATGCAGTCGGCTCCTTGGCTTGATCTGTACATTCTTCAGTTTACTTGACATCGCTGTCTATGTTAGTCTTAAAACATTAATGTAATTTTCAGGCCGTAATTATGTAACGAACAACTTGATTTTTGGCATGTAACTTTATAACATAAGCTGACTTTGTCATGTTTGAATGCTGTCGTTATTTTGATGTGTTGCATAAAATATAGTCGTGCATGTGTTAGTGATTCAATTGTGTTTGACGCTAAGTTCTTGCTTAAAATATAATTTTATGTCTTGCAATGTTAGTGTGATGTGCGAATAAATTATAGTTACACATTTATGTACAAGAGAAGAAAGTACCGCCCTTCAAGTTTTAGCTGTAGACGGTAGCTTTGAATGCCTTGTGTTAATCGAATATGGAATGCTGCTGAGTGACCTGTCATCCAGCTGTGAGTTCTTATTCCCATTAGCGAGTGTCTCCTATTTTGTGTCCTGTACTTTAGTGATCGTTACAGAGGATAGGAGGAAAGTTTTTATAAATAAAATGGAAATATAAGAAATAGTAAAACTTCCAATCACGTAAGGCCTTCGACGCGCTTAAGTTCGTGGCAAACGGGCTTTATAGTCACTTTCCCTTGCTGTGGGTCTTGGAGACATTTGTCACCCATCTTACGCCTCCACGGGGAGTTTTCTTTTTTTCCACAGCCGTACGTAAGACACATCGGAGCTGAGATCGCGCATGGTAACTACCCGGGCCATTATGGCCCGTAATCGTGGGTATTATTCGATTTACCGTGGCCAGCTAGCGTGGGTGCCGATCGTCAACCACGAACTACCCCTGGATGGCCACACCTTATGTTGGGGCTTATAATCGGTTCACGGTTGCCGGCGAGCCGAACGCCGTAATGAGCTGCCTAGGCTATGGTTGGCCTTCTCGGCGGCTTATAATCGAATCATTATAGTTCGCTTTAAGGGCCGTCACGAGCAATGAGTTAACCCGCAGCAAAGGGATGATGGAGCAAAAGTGTCTCATTGGCGAGGGCATAGATTCGTATAATACCTGTTAGGTTTTGTCCAGGTGAAGTTGTGTTGTAATGCCCTGAATGGAGATGCCGTCTATACAGGATTTTGTTCAACAGAAAAGGATAAATCTCAGCAAGTTCCCAAGATATAAAGGAACAAGTTAAAAAAAAGACAAGTTTTTAAAGTGGTTCGGCACGAAAATGCCTACGTCCACTGATTCTCTTTGTTAATTCACTTTATATGGGCAATACAAGTTAAGAAAAGTATCGACGAAAGTGTTGGATGTTCCATGCCTTTTGGAACACCTCTCCGTCCACTGTTGACAAAATATAAGCTCCGTTGTGGAGATCTTTATGAGTTACATATGGTCCGTCCCAGATTGGATCTAGCGCTCAGGGGCGCGGGAAGATCCGCTTGAGGACAAGATCTCCTTCTTGTAAGCTACGGTGCTTGACTTTGGAGTTGTATTGTGCTGCCACTTTTTGCTTGTGAGTTGCTGCTTTGAGTGCTGCATCATTTCTTCTTTCTTCGATTAGATCCAAAGACATGTGGAGGAGTTCTTCGTTCTCTTCTGGGTTGTAGTTGATCCTACGGTGGGATGGCACTACAGTTTCAACCGGGAGCATGGCTTCCGATCCGTATGCCAAAGAGAAAGGAGTATGCCCTGTTGATGTTCTGAAAGACGTGCGGTAGGCCCAAAGTGCCGTAGGAAGTTCATCCACCCAAGCGCCTTTTGACTTTTCAAGCTTCTTCTTGATTAGAGTTTTAAAATTTTTGTTGACATCTTCGACTTGTCCATTTGCCTAGGGATAAGCCATAGATGGGAAGCTTTTTTGAATTTCGTGCTCTTGGCACCAGTCGGCGAACTCTTCGCTGTCAAACTGAAGTCGATTGTCCGATATGATTTTGAGTGCAACCCCGTACCTGCATAGAACATTTTTGATCAAGAAGTTAATAACTTTTGCCGAAGATATTTTATTTAAAGGTTCCGCTTCCACCCATTTGGTGAAATAGTCGACCGCCACTATAGCATATTTGGCTCCGCCTCGGCCAATCGGCAGTTCGCCAATCAAGTCAATTCCCCATACTGCAAAGGGCCAAGGGTTGGTCATTTGAGTAATCTCATTTGTTGGTAGTCGAGGAATCTTAGAAAATTTTTGATATCTGTCGAATCTTTTGACGAAGTCTAAGGCGTCTTTGTTTAAAGTGGGCCAGTAATATCCATATCGGAGCGTCTTCTTTGCCAGAGTCTGCCCACTAGTGTGATCTCCGTAGCTCCCTTGATGGATGTTTGATAAGATTTTCTTGGCTTCCCTTCCAGTAACACACCTTAATAAGGGGTTAGAGAAGCCGCGTCGATAGAGGATGCCTTCTTGTATTGTGTAGCGGGAAGCTCTCCTCAAGATTTTCCTGACTTCGTTACGCTCGTTGGGTAGTGTGCCATCTTGTAAGTATTTCCGGATAGGAGTCATCCAAGTTTCTTCTTCGATTGCAGCTATCAGATCTTCTTGTTCGAAACTTGGGGCTATTTGTTTCGAGATGGCTACTGTTCCGGAAATGGTGTTGTTCTTCATACTAGCTTGCTGTGCCAGTTCGTCGGCCTCTCGATTCTCTTCTCGAGGAATGTGTTTGATTAAATAGTGATCCAATTGATCGAGCACCAGCTTGGTCTTCTTTAGATATGCCGTGAGTCGTTCTCCTCGAGTCTGAAACTCTCCTAGTACTTGGTTTACGATAAGTTGAGAATCACCATGAAGACATAAAGAACTGACTCTAATTTCTAAGGCAAGTTCTAATCCTGCTATTACTGCTTCATATTCTGCATCGTTGTTGGTGGCAGCGAATTTCAACCTTAGGGCATAGTGCAGCTTCCTTCCCCTGGGGGTGATTACCACAATCCCTGCCCCCGAGCCTTGTTCGTTTGATGCTCCATCTACAAAGAGATTCCACATGATATCTTTTGTTATTTCAGATTGATCCTTACCTTCGTTGGTAGTGAATTCGGCAATGAAATCGGCCATGGCTTGTCCCTTGATGGCGGTGCGAGGATGGTAGGTGATATCATATTGACTCAGTTCAATGCACCATTTAAGTAGTTGCCCAGAAGTGTCGGGGCAATAGAGTACCTGCCTTAGCGGTTGATCAGTTAAAACTCTGATGGAATGAGATTGGAAATAGTGTCGCAGTTTCCGTGACGTGATTAGCAAACAGTATGCTAGCTTCTCAAGTTTAGGGTATCTGGCTTCTGCCCCTGTAAATCTCTTACTTACAAAGTATACGAGCCTCTGCGCGCTGTTGTCTTCTCTCACCTAAGCGGCGCTTAGAGCATGGGACGATACAGCAAGGTATAAGTATAGTTCTTCGCCTTCGTTTGGAGTTGAGAGTACTGGTGGTCTCTGGAGGTGTTCGATTAGGTTAAGGAAGGCTGTCGAACATTCGTCAGTCCATTCGAACTTTCCTTTGTCTTTCTTTAGGGCTTCGAAGAAAGGGATGCATTTGTCGGTTGCTTTAGAGATGAATCTGCTTAGGGCGGCCACCTTCCCATTTAGGCTTTGCATCTCTCTTCGAGTGGATGGTATCTTGATATCTTGCAAAGCCCGGACTTGTTCGGGGTTTGCTTCAATCCCCCTGGCATGGATGATGAATCCCAAGAACTTTCCCGACGATACTCCAAAGGAGCACTTTAAAGGATTAAGCTTCATTCCATATTGGCGAAGTACTTTAAACATCTCGTCCAGGTGGCTTACATGATCGTTGGCTTTCCTCGATTTTACCTGCATGTCGTCCACATAAACTTCCATAGTTCGTCCTATTAGTCCCGCAAACATCTTGTTGACGAGGCGCTGATAAGTAGCTTCGGCGTTTTTAAGTCCAAAAGGCATTACCCCGTAGCAGTACAATCCCTGGCCAGTGATGAAAATAGTGTGGTTTTCATCGGGGGTGTGCATATGAATCTGGTTATATCCTGAGTATGCATCCATAAAAGATAAGAGTTCGTGCCCGGCTATGCTGTCCACGAGTTGATCGATTCGGGGGAGTGGGAAGCAATCCTTCGGGCAAGCGTCATTTAAGTTGGAGAAGTCAATGCATGTTCGCCACTTTCCATTAGCCTTATTTACCAGTACCGGGTTGGCGATCCATTCTGGGTAGATGGCTTCTCGTATGAAGTTATTGGTAAGTAGGTTTTTTACTTCTTCCTCGAGGGCTGCTGATCGTTCTGCCCCCATACTTCTCTTTTTCTTCTTTACTGGCACCTTGGTGGGATCGATGTTCAGTACGTGGCATGCTACGTCTGGGGAGATTCCAGTCATGTCGACGTGCGTCCATGCAAATACATCCAAGTTGTGGCGAAGAGAATCGAAGAGTTGATCCTTCAACTCTGCTCTTAACTGAGACCTGATTCTCAGCAGTCTACATGGGTCGCGTTTGTCTACAGATACAAATTCCATAGCCTCTGCAGGCTCGGCGGTGGTCTCCTCCTCTTTGTCCCTGGGGTCTAATTCATTGAAAGGATCACTGGTATATCGAAGAGGAGGGGCTTTCTTTAGTTTCTATGCTTCTAAGTTTTTCTTGCAGAGAGTAGTCTTTGCATCCTTCCCTTTATCCTTCCTGCGGTTATTGCGAAGTTCAGTTACATAGCAATCTCGAGCGGCGTCTTGATTTCCTTCTACTTCCCCTATCCCATTATCTGTTCGAAATTTCATCTTCCAGCACCAAGGGGACAGGAAAATCTGGAAGTCAGACAAGGCTAGTCTTCCTAAAAAGGCATTGTAGGCCGAGTGGTTATCTATCAGCACAAATGTTTGTTTCCGCACAACGGAGCGGGGATGACTTCCTATTTCGACAAAGAGGTCCAATTGCCCGAGGGGCATCTTCGCATCTCCGGTGAAACTGTGTAGTGGTTTATTGCAGGGAGACACATCCTTCATTGACAGCTTCATTTTGTCGAAAGCATGCTTGAATAGAATGTTTATGGAGCTTCCAGTATCTACCAGAATTCGAAAAACTTCGGCTGGGCCGAACCAGACAGAGATAACCATACGATCCATGTGAGGGTACTGCCTTCCTTCTAGGTCTCGCCTACTGAATGTGATGCCATTATCCTCTTTCCGCTTTGGGCGGCGTTCTTCCATGACGGAATTGATGCAGTCTACATTATTTCTAAGTGACTTTTCATATCTTTCCATTTCTGCCAAGTTTCTGTCGGCAATGTGTGGTCCTCCCGATATTGTATGAACCACTATCTTCTCTTGACTGGAACCGCTGGTGTTGTGATTTCTTCCGCCTGTCTCTGGGTGGAGTTGCCCTGGGTTCTCCTTCGCAGGAGATGGGGTCATGTCCTGAGCCTTTACATAGTGTTCCAATCTCTTCCTTCTGATGTGTTCTTCAATCAGGTCCCGGAGATGACGACATTCATTGGTATCATGCCCATGGGATTCGTGGAAACGGCAGAACTTTCCAGACTTGATTGCGTGATCTGATTCCTTCTTGTACGGGGGGCGTTTGTATTTAAGCTCGTCTTGGGTGGCCAGGAAGATGTTTTCGACTGTTTCATTCAAAGGAGTGTAAGCGTCAAATCTTGGTCCTGGCCGATATAGGCTCTTTTCTTCCTTCCTGCCCCCAGCATTGTCTCGAGAGTCATTTCTTCCGACATCCTTTACTGCAGCGGGTGCATTGCCATGAGCTGCCTTGGCTTGTTGCCTTGTCTGCCTTTCGGTAGCAGCATCTTCAAGTCTCATATACTTTCCGGCTTCATGGAAGAAATCGGGTAAGGTAGCTGGTTTTTCTTTCGTTAACCTTCTGGCAAACTTGGTATCCGGATGTACGCCACTACAAAGAGCCATTAGGATAAGTTTCTCATCGGCATCTTGGACTACGGCCGCTATGGCGTTGAATTGGGTTAGATATTGTTGCGCTGTCTCTCCGGGCTTCTGTTTGATATTAGATAGGGAATAAGCGTCCTTGGGTTGTTCCGCATGAATGCGGAACTGGCTGATGAACTTTTCTTTCAACATTTCCCATGAGCTGATGGATCCTTGGGGTAGATGGCAGAACCAGGAGGTAGCTAGATCTGCCAAGAATAGTGGGAAGCATTTACAAGACACTCCCTCTGTTGCTCCGCTCATGAGCATATGCTGTGTGTATCTCTGCAAGTGTACTACGGGGTCAGAGGTTCCCTTGTAAGGTTCCATTGTTGGCATTTTCCATTCCCAGAGGGTGATGGCAGTTTCGATATTGCGGGTAAAGGGGCTGGTTACCCTAGCGCTTATCCCTCGATCCCTTTGGTCCCATTGGACGCACTCCCTGAACAATCGTGCCATCCTTTCATCAGAACTTGGAGCAGATAGAAATGAGTTTGGTTCTTCTCTACGGGATTGATTCCGTCCATATGACCTGTAGGGATGGTATCGTCTATTACACCTCACATTTTCCTGTGGCTATCTTCGGTCTTCTGGGAGCATGCTGGGGTCAGTCACAGTTGGCCCTTGCCTCGATCTTCCCTTGCTGGGCTCTGTCCTAAGCATTCCCTCGGGTCCAACTTCGGGCTGGACTCCAGCTCGGCCCCGTCCATTGGTGTTCCCATGGTTAGGTAGCATGACAGGCTCAGCCATATCCGACCCCTGCCTGGTACCTCCCCCATTGGGTTCGGTTCCAAGTGTTTCCTCGGGTCGAAATTCGGGCTGAGTCTGGGCTCGGCTCCTACCACTGTTGTTTCAGTTGTTAGCCTCTTCGAAGAAGAAACATCTTTGTCGCCTCCTAGATCCTCCAGACTGGAACTCACCCCATGATTCAGTGTTGCAGTTGGATTCTCCAGCATCCCTTAAGCGTGACATGAGTTGGTCCACCAAGGCTTCTTGTTGAGATGCAAAGTGGTTAGTTACTTCAACCACAACCCTGTCCAGATCTGCCCTAGTAATTGGTTGTTCCGTAGCAGGGGCTGTCGGATTTGCCTGATTTCCATTTTCTGTTGGAACAGGACGATTCTCTTGATCTCTGATCACTGGATCTGGGATACTGCTAGTTGCGATGTTCTATCCTTTGCTAGCATCTTTCCTCTGCCTGGGAGGCATGTTTTCCAAGCAACGAGCGATGCTGTTGGGAAGAAGATTGAGTGGGAGGAGCTGAAGCTTCTAGCTCGAGTTCTCAGTGAAAGAACCAAAAATGTTTGCACAAAAAATGGGCAAACACCTCCAAGTCGTATGATTTAGTCGATTTTAAGTTGTTCTTAGTGATTTGGGTGATTCATGCAAATATGTAAAAAGCAGGGACTAAATTGTAAAAGACACACAGATTTATAGTGGTTCGGCCAGAATGTGCCTACGTCCACTTTATATGTTATTCTCCTTCACTCTTCAGATTACAAGTACAAAGCTTCGATTACAAGTATATGAAAGTTGTTTGAAAGTTCTGTCCGTGCTTGAGCTCTCAAACTTGTATGCCATTGTTATACCCCTGCCCCTCTATTTATAGAGTGAGGCCGGGGGCAGGGGTCTTGGATGTATACAGCTGCTGGTGGGCCTGGGCTGAAGTGACCTGGCCTGGCAACGTTGGTTCGTAGTAGATGGTTGGACTAGAGTTTTGGTCCGGTGGTAGAGGGGATGGGATTGGTTTGGTGTGGTTGACTCGGTGGAGGTTGGTCCGGTAGTAAGTGGTCCGGCGGTAGCCTCCCTTGCTTCTGGTTCGGTGGTACCTCTCCTGCTTCTGGTTCGGTGGTGGATGGAGGTAGCCGATTTGGTAGTGTCTATCTAGCTTTGATTCGGTAGTGTTGGAAGTGGGTTAGTTTGGTAGGTTGGTTGGTTCGGTGGACTTGGTCCGGTGAAGGGTGGAAACGCACCCAACAATAGTTGCGGTCGACTACTTCACCAAATGGGCAGAAGCAGAGCCTCTGGCCACAATAACCACCAAGAAGGTTATTAATTTTGTTGTACGAAATATCATATGCCATTTCGGCCTTCCACGGACCATCATTACAGACAATGGGACTCAATTCGAAAGCAAGGAGTTCAAAGAATTTTGTCAGAAATATGGCATTGTGAAGAAGTTTGCCGCGCTTGCTCACCCGAAATCCAACAAACAAGTGGAAGCCGTAAACAAGATAATTAAGTACATATTAATAAAGCGTCTAGAAAAGGCTAGAGGCAAGTGGGTGGATGAATTTCCAACGGCACTTTGGGCCTACAAGACCACCAACAAGACCGCGACTGATCACACTCTATTCGCATTGGCATATGGAACGGAAGCTGTCATACCCGTGGAACTTGAAGTTCCATCACATCGGGTAACCTATTACGACCCCAAGTCAAACCAGAACCTTTTATTGGAATTGTTCGACTTCATTGATGAAAAACGCGAAGAAGCCAATTTGAGAGCGGCCGCATACAGACATAGAGTCGATAAATATTATAACAAAAATGTCCGACCGAGAATTTTTCGTGTGAGAGACCTTGTTTTGAAACGAGTTTTTCCGACACCATCTCATATGAACCACGCATGGGAAGGTCCCTACGTCATCGAACGGAAGCTTGGAGAAGGAACTTTCAAGCTAGCGACCGTTGATGGTGCGAAACTCCCCCTAGCATGGAACAGTGAGCACTTACGGCATTATTATACTTTGTCTATTTCTTTCATGTATTAATTGCATTTACTTCCGGTACGCTTTTATTTCTAGTTGTTGGCATGTAGTAAGACAATTTAGCTTGCTATCATTAATAAAGGCTTGAAGCCATCTTTTCCATGAATTACTTATATTTCTGCGTATGATGATCCTGTAACAGACAAATGAAACTATATTATTCCGACTGACGTACGAACATATACAAACGACTCAAAATCTCCAAGTCCCTAGAGTGCGGACCGGAGTACTCTAAGTCCCCGGAGCGTGGACTCGAGTATAAACGACTCAAAATCTCCAAGTCCCCAGAGTGCGTACTGGAGTACTCTAAGTCCCCGGAGCACGGACTCGAGTATGAACGACTCAAAATCTCCAAGTCCCCAGAGTGCGGACTGGAGTACTCTATGTCCTTGAAGCGTGGACTCGAGTATAAACGACTCAAAATCTCCAAGACCCGAGAGTGCGGACTGGAGTACTGTAAGTCCTCGGAGCGCGGACTCGAGTATAAACGACTCAAAATCTCTAAGTCCCCAGAGTGCGGGCTGTAGTGCTCTAAGTCCCGGAAGCGCGGACTCGAGTACAAACAACTCAAAATCTCCAAGTCCCCAGAGTGCGGACTGGAGTACTCTAAGTCCCCGGAGCGTGGACTCGAGTATAAAAGATTCAAAATCTCCAAGTCCCCAGAGTGCGGACTAGAGTACTCTAAGTCCCTAAAGCGTGGACTCGAGTATAAACGACTCAAAATCTCCAAGTCCCCAGAGTGCGGACTGGAGTACTCTAAGTCCCCGGAGCGCGGACTCGAGTATAAACGACTCAAAATCTCCAAGTCTCCAGAATGCGGACTGGAGTACTCTAAGTCCCTGGAGCACGGACTCGAGTACAAACGACTCAAAATCTCCAAGTCCCCAGAGTGCGGAATGGAGTACTCTAAGTCCTCGGAGCTTGAACTCGAGTATAAACGACTCAAAATCTCCAAGTCCCTAGAGTGCAGACTGGAGTACTCTAAGTCCCCGGAGCATGGACTCGAGTGTAAACGACTCAAATCACCAAGTCTCCGAAGTGTAGAATGGAGTACTCTAAGTCCCCGGAGCGTGGACTTGAGTATAAACAACTCAAAATCTCCAAGTTCCCGGATGCGGACTGGAGTACTCTAAGTCCCCAGAGCACGGACTCAAGTATAAACGACTCAAAATCTTCAAGTCCCAAGGGTGCGGACTGGAGTACTCTAAGTCCCCGGAGTGTGGACTCGAGTATAAACGACTCAAAATCTCCAAGTATCCGTAGTGCAGACCGTAGTACTCTAAGTCCCCGATGTGCGGACTGAAAAATATTCTAAGTGCTTGAAGCGCGGAAGGAAAAACGAACAACTCTCGAAGAATCTCCGAGCTATATGAAGGTAAACCGAGAAGCCCGTGTTATTCACAAAAGCTTGGATTTAAATCACAATCATACAAAAATTGAACGACAAGAGTCTTTTGAAAGACAGAAAAAAGAAACTAAGCTTTATTTAGAAAAAGTTTCTACTACAAGCCCTCCAAAGTTCGGAGTCGACAATCTATTTAAAAAGACTACGGAAGTAGATGAAAATAGTTACATAACTTAAACTAACTCTCTTTGAACAAGAGTAATGATCACTTCTTGTGCTTCTTCGACTTCTTCAACTCCGTTGTCTTCTCGGACGTCTCCTTCCCTGCGCGTTTACCCTTGGTACTCTTCTTTGATGGAGGGGTAGCAACTGAAGAAGTACGGGGAACATCTACGGGCTTGGACCTGCCAGGGAGAATGACCTTCAACGGCTTGTTCAAAGGGTCATCTGGGTCCATAACTCGAGGCTCGACCTTGATCTCGGTTGTCTCTCTCTTCTCCTTCTCAAGCCGCTCCTTCATACTCAGCTCAGATGTGTGTTCGGAGGCGCCTGTAATCTCTACTTCATAACTCCCCTCGATGGGAGAAGAAGTCTCCGATTTGTCTTCATCCAGCGCTCCAATCACCTGAGCATCTGGCCCGGGAGCCTCTCCTGCCAGAGTGTCCTCACCTATCTTTTCCTCCACCTCCTCGGCGACATCGCTCCTCGTAGTGGGCCCGGGATCAGAACGGCCTACGCAAAATCATGAAAAACAAGCATTAGAATACAACAGTCCTTCATAAAGAATGACGACTTTTGAAATCTTAAAGTGAAGGGTTATCTACCAGGTTCCGGCAGGCTCTCAGCCGTCAAGGGGGTCTCGCCTTCCGGAATGGGAGACAGAATATGGACGCCAAGGCCGGGGTCCTCCGGATTGTAACCGATATGCTGCTCAAATGGATTGAGTATCGGCCGATCGATTAGGAACATGAGCTGGAGGCACGACCCCAGACGGACCAGTAACAACTTATTTCCCTTTCTTTAAGGGGGAGCCTTTGCCATAATAGCTTTAGGTGCAGACAAGTACGAAGGCTTATTTCCCTTGAGGAATTCTTTTATCAAGGCCCCCTCATCAATTCCTCCAGTACCGTGCTCGGCCTTCTTGATTTCTAACAAGGCCTCCCATGCCTCGGCTAAAGATTCAAGATAGCCCTCTCCCAGAAAAGTCAAGTCTCGATGAATGAGGACGCGGGCATTGAATTCAACGATTAGCGGGTCAAACATTCTCTTGACCTCTTCCCTACCTTCTTTTTTAGCCGCCTCAAGATGGGAGTCAATGTCCGCAGACGCTATCTTCTTGCCCTCTTCACGGGCTTCACTCCTTATTGCCTCTACTTTGGAAAGCTCGGCCTAAAGTTTTTCTTTTAAGAGTCGAGTAGCAACGATTTTGTCGCAGTATCGTTGTGACTCTTCTTGGGAAGCCATTTTCTCTTCTTTCTCTCTACGGAGCTGCTCCTCAAGTTCCTTGACTCGGAGGCCGAATGCGTCTCTCTCTTTTTGGACTGAATCCTTCTCTTGTGCTAAGGCCCCGCAGCATTGTACTGCCTCATCGATCTCTTTTTTATGTGTCGATTCCAAATGAGTCACGGCTTCGGCAGTATCTTGAGCACTCTGCTGGGTAGCCTCAAGCTGAGATCTATAAGATGCAAGCTGTTCGTCCTGAGCCTTAATGATATCACTGTTGTGGATGGCCTCGAGCTTCAGGGGATCGATCTCGTGTTGGCGCTCCATGAAGACTTTAGAAAGTTTTTCAGCCAAATAAACAAACGTGTCTTGTTGAACATAGACGTCGTTGGTACAGGCGATGGCGCTCTGCTAGACATGTCCGGGAATAGGATGAATCACTGGGAGGAATTTCAGGCCATCAAAGAAGATTTTTGGAAATTTATCCTTAAGCCCGGCCAGACTCTCCGACACGGTTGGATCTGTTGCAGGAGTAGGAGGAGACGACTTAGAAAGTTCAGCCCTTCTGTGAGGATCTCGGGACTGTTGAGTGGTAGAGGAGTCAGAGTGTTGATCCCGAGGGACATCGGACTGCGACCCCTTATGGCCGCGCTTGTCTTTGCTTGGTTTCGAATGAGAAGAGGGATGATGGTGGTACTTGGGCTGATAGTATGTTTTCTTCTGAGATGATGAGTCTCGGGAATGATAATCCCTATCGCTATCATCGTCTCTGTCCCGACATCTCCCGGAACCTGAATCACGCCCGGAGTGATAGAAAACAGATGACCCGCGGAGGCGATCAATGCCGTGTGTACGTCCCATGCCACCTGTACAAAAGTTGAGAAAGAGTTAGCAATGAGAAGAGTGACAACGAGAATTAAAGCGCAAAGTGAAGTGCAATTGCATGTGTGTGTCCTAGTGTTTTCCCCCGACGGACCAGTTGCTTTACTAATGGGAGTTTTCTCTCCCTGACCCTGGGCTAGAGCGCCCGCATCGCCTTTGATCGGCGAGTGAAGTTGAAATGCTTCCGGATCGTCGAAGTCATAATTGAGCAGGTCATCGAGAATGGAGAGGTTCGATAGGCCCTTTAAAGAACTTTCTACATGCTGTGAAGAGGCCTCCTTCTCCATTGGAATGAGCGTAACTTTTGAAGTTCCGCCAACCTTCTCCTTCCTAATCTTGTATATCAATCCCTTTTTCCTCTTTGAAGGGGAAGTTGGCGTTTCGATATCATGCACTTCGACTATCGGATCCTGAGCGGGACCTAGGTCCTCACCTTGTGCTTCGGGTGTCTCGTTCCCTTGAGTTTCCACCTCTTCTGGTGTGTCAGGAGTTTGACGTGCTGATGACTCAGCTAATTTTTTCCCGTTACCGGATGCGGGCCTAGGTATGGAGACGCCCTCGAGAAGGTTTATCCAACGACCTTCTGCTAACGGTCCGAACCTCGACAGTGACTCATTTGAAATGAGGGTTCGGAAGTCCCGTTCCTCGGCAGGGAGATCTCTAATGGCTTCGACGGCTTCAGAATACCCACGACCGTCAGGGCGTGGATTAATACCTAAGAAGATGAAAAAAGAATTAGAAAAGGCGTGGCTTTGACCAAGTATGAATATAGATCCAGAGAAAAGACTTACTTCCTTCCACCCATCTCCTCGCGAAACCAGGAGGGCAACGCTCATAGAACCATTCCTATTTGTACAGGGAAAATTTGCTCCACACCCCAGATAAGATTTGGCATTTGCGATAGGGCTCGAGAAAAATGTATGAGGGGCTATCTCCCCGCTTCTTGATCATATAAATATATCTGATGTCGTTCGGAGTTGGAGGCCTAGAGAGGACGGTCATGAAGAGGATGTAGGTGCCGTAGATAAATGCATGGTCGTTCGGGTGCAATTACGACGGGGCAATGTCAATATATTGCAGCACATCCCGAAGAAATAAACTGAACGGTGGCACGCTACCAACCCAGCACATGAATTTATTACACGCCGTGTATCCAACTGTGGGCAAGTGTGGATGATCGTGCCCCGAGAGAACCAACACGTCGTCGAAAGGGATTCAATAGATGGAACATATTCGCCGGAGCACAACTTCATGGACCTTCGAAGCCTATGAATCAACAGGGTTATCCAAGAGAATTCCTGCCTCCAAAGCGTCGGGAGCTAAGTTATGTGCAGGGGAGGTTGACGGACTTGAAACATCTACGACTTCTTGTCGGGAGGACGGTCCCGGTCTATCTGAAATCGTGCCGGAGCTAGATCTCTTAGACATTTCCAATAAATATTGAGTTTGGCAGAGCACCTGTTTGAACTATACTCGAAAAATAATCGGTGTTAGACTTAACAACATAAATTTTTCCCCCTGTGCAGTGTGTGATCTAGTGCAATCATTCAAATATAAACGTTGAGAAATTATACGTCACATAGCTGATGGTATAAAGTCGAACTTCGGACTGTCATTCTTGAAGACCGTCATCGCTGACCGTCTCCGAAAACCAGCTTTGTGATGTTGTCAATTTTGGGCTCGAACATTGACATTGTATGTCAAACGCTTTTATCCCTTTTTTTCAGTTCAGGCTTGCGAGTAATCGGAACTAGAAAGTTATCAGTTCAGATAAGTTCGATATGCTAGTATGCTTGAGTCTCTGTCCTTGTTTTGTTATATGATTAGGCAAGACAAATGATCGTTCAACCTAAGTTTTGTTCGACTAAAGAATGGTTCGGCATTTATGATTGTTCGGCTTGAGTATTGTTCGGCTGAGATATGGGTCGGCAGTCATGATTGGTCGGTCTAAATGTTGGTCGGCCTAACTGTCGACCGAACAAGCTATCATTCAGAAAAGCTATGGTTCGGCCTAAGTAACGACCGGCCTAAGTTCTGCTCGGCCAAAGTAACGTTCAGCATCCTACCTAATCCATCCCACTGCTCGGCATGTGACGAGTCATGCCGAACCAAAAAGTTACGCCGAGCCCCAACGCTCGGCACTCCATCCACAACTACAGTTTCATTTTTCCTCTCTTCCTCCATCCATGCCAAACAACAAGGACGGATCGTTCGACGAATCATGCCAGTCCACGCTGTTCGGCATCCTAACCACCTCCTACTCCCCCTCTATTCTTTTTTCCTCCAATCTCGCTCGGCACAAGGGAACCATGCTGAACCACAATACAACTCCCAACAGCTCCCTTGTATGCTCGTCTCTAGTTACTCCTCCTTTCCTCCTCATCATTTAACTCTAAAAACACTAAAAATATCTTAAATCAAGGCTCGACTCTTTCATACACCTATCGGCTACGGTTCCAATCTATGAACTTGAGCATAAAAACTTTTTAGTTATGGAAAGGATTTAGACAGAAGAATCGATAACTAGTTAGTAGATCAAGACTTTGAAAGGATTGTTAAATCTTTGGAGGCTATTAACTGGCGAGGTTAGCAAGTACAAGGTAGCGGAGGTAAAAAAGTAGAAAGAAAAGAAGAAGGAACGTGCTGACCTTTATAGGGAGGAAGAAGAAGTCGAAGCGACAATGACCGATAGAACCGGTCAAAGCAGCATCGTTCGGCATCGGCATTCATTTCGTTCGGCGTACATGGGATGTTCTGCTTCGGTCGTAACGTTCGGCATTCGCGTTACATTCGGCACACACCACCTCACCTGGTACCCACAAGAAAACAACCTCCAAGAGTAATGGGCCAAGGTTCAAAGCAAAGCCAAATGACTCGTAGTTCAAAGCGTATCACATTCGGTCACACGATACACTTTGGGGGGCAAGTGTTTCCTGGGGATTTGACTAGGCAACTAAGTACTCGGCATTGGCACACTACTCGGCAATGTATGTATCGTTCGGCATTCTGAATGCTCGGCATAAGGAATCGTTCGGCAGTCAGGGTCATTCGGCAGTCAAGAGCACTCGGCATCAGAGAAACGCTCGGCATGAAGGAGCGCTCGGTATCTAGAAGCTTTCGGCATTGGGAAACGTTTGGTATCGTATATCGTTCGGCATCCATGAACGTTCGGCATGCCAAGGGCGCTCGGCATAAGTTTCGTTCGGCATACCAAGGACACTAGGCATAAGTTTCGTCCGGCATCTAAAGATCGTTCGGCATCCACGAACGTTCGGCATACCAAGGGCGCTCGGCATAAGTTTCGTTTGGCATACCAAGGACGCTCGGCATAAGTTTCATTTGGCATCTAAAGATCGTTCGGCATAATTTTTGTTCGGCATCCAGAGATTGCTCGGCCTCCCAAGAACGTTCGGCAACCAAAGATTGTTCGGCATTCTTTCAATCTCGACCGGCTTCGATTGTTGCTCGGCCTACTCTTCTCGCACAACACCGCCTCGTTCAGCATGAAGATGATGGTTCGGCATTTGGCCGTTCGGCATGTTCGAGTCGGCACGCAGAGCTTACTCCATTTGGGCCGAGATATTCTGCTACTAGGCCCACCAGGGAAGTCCAACCCACCTTCGTCTGTAAATAGAGAGGCCGGGGCACGGTGAAAAGAATGAGTTTTTTGGGAACACTGGGGAAACTCTAGCTCATTCAACACTTACCCAAGACTTAATCTTTTACTTTGTAATTGTATTCGAGTAATTAGAAACAGATCGTATCTGAAATCAACTATCAAGGAAATCAATAGAAATCAACTTCAAAGTGGACGTAGGCAGTTACGCCGAACCACTATAAATTTGGTGTTCTTGTTCTCTGCATTAAAATTCATATATTGTTCTCTTTTTTAATTTACTTTGTTCATTAATCTCTCTATACAATCTTCCTAAGGGTGTTAGTGACCAACTTTGGTCTAACAACATGAATACGAAACAAAATCACATATTTCAAAAATAACATTTCTGATTACATTTCATAAAATATGTTTCATATCCAGATTACATAATCTCAATGTTTTCTAGGCTTAGATCAAATATAATTATTACATAAATACGACAAGAGCGACATGTGAAGATGCCCTTGGTTGACTAGAGTACTAGATAGTCATAACTGATTTAATATAAAACAGAGGAATAAAACAAAGAAAACAAGTCCTAAATAGCTATCCATCAACCTCCTGCTCGTCTTCGGAAGCTTTATTCGTCAACCTACTAAAACCTATAAATCCTCAACCCTCGACCTTCTCAGATCAATTTTGAGCACTTTAGAGTGTAAGGGGTAAACATAAACTTCGAGTCAGACATAAAGCCATCTGTGAATAATACAATACATCTTGGTTATTTGATATTAAGTGAGGCCATGCCACTTGGCGGAACGGGTTTCCCCTCACTAATATCCTTTTAAAACATATCTTTTGCAAATCTTAATCCTGCAACAGAAACTGGTTTAAAAAATAAAGTAATATCATGCCTGCATACAAATTAGATAACAAATGGACCATCGGTACGAACACTATAGTTTAGTTTGGAAACTACTAACCTTTGGCTGGCTCGGGCCTACCAGACAAAACAAACAAATAATCTAACTTCTATTAGATACACCTCTTTTGGATGGTCTATCCCTAACTTATTTCTCACAGGGTCAACTGATCCTAATGATTTTGCGGGCTCACCGATAACCTATCTCTCCTCTATAGATTCCTTTTTGTGTGCAACATCATTTAAGTCTTACCTATGACAAAGCCCTGCACACTGGAATTTTGGATTTATATTAGCTAGGGGCTACTAGCTAAAGTATAGGGCATGACTCCATACCAGTCTCATCTGGTATTCTAATATCTGAGTCATTTTACTTAGGGTCGTCTAGCCATAAAATTTTCCTTGAAAACATTTTCTCTCAAATTGATTTAAACCATTAATTCATACTTTAAACAAGGAAAATATACTCTATGCTTTACTCAAATCACCTTGCCATGTTATATATATATATACTTTACACAAAACTTTATTGATGAAAATATTTAAACCTTTGAAAGTACCCCTTTCGAAACCATTAAAAGTGCCCCTTTCGAAACTAAGTAACTACTTTGCTTTACAACCTTAGGCCGAAAGGCCAAAACATACCTTTCGAAACTATTCTTAATAAACCTTTCGAAAACATTGAAAAACCTTTCTTTCAAAAACTTTAAAACCTTAAACATCCTCATATCAAAACATTATAAATATTGCCTTTCGAAAACATTGGAACCTTATGTTTATAAACCTTTCGAAACCATTGGGAACCACTCCTTTGAAACCATTATCTTAAACCTTTCGAAAGCACAAAATCCTTTTCATAAAATCAAACCTTTTGAAAGCATTTGGGATCAAATAAAACATGTGGAATAACCATTCGAAACCATTAGAAATTATTCCTTTCAAAACCTTTTGGGTTTAACTTTCAATGGAACAAAAGGGTCATAAAACAACTAAGTCAAAACCACTCCTCCGAAAGCTATTTCCTAAGTAAAGAAGTGATGGTGTCGAATCTAACCTTTCGAAATCATTAGAGAAGTGGCTAAGTTTTAAAAACAAAGCAACCCTTTCAAAACCATTTTCTTCGAAAGGTGGAAAATGGCAGCAAGGGGTTTCGACCCCTTCGAAGCATTTACTTAGATCAAAAAGGTGCAACTTCTTTCGAAACCATTCCTTTAAAATGATTTGACCCAGTCGAAAGCATTCCTTTTAAAAGAAAAGAAGATGCGTTTTTATTTAGAAACCAAGTAAGGCTTCAACCCCTTCGAAACCCCTTGTTTCAACCTAGTACCTTTCACCTATGTCTAATTCACTATGTACCAAGTCTTTGATACCCTGTACTTTGGTTTCGATGGAGATGGAGACGGAAGTAAGGTGTCCAAGACTAGGTGCCGAAAGTGGCGAAACATGTAAAAAGCATTTTAAACTGTTTTTTAACATTTTAAAGCAATTCTTTTCAACTAATCTTCCTTGTTTGTCAAAATATGATTGGTAGCTAATTTCTTTTCTAAACATAATACCGAAATTTTTGAAATAAGCAAATTAAGTTATTTATAAAATGTCTCTTCTCCTTTTATAAATATATAAACATTTAAGTCCCATACCTTAAATAATTTTATATACATATTAAAACACTCAGGGAAAATCTATAAAAATTCCCGTAAGTCACTTTTAATATGTTTTCTAACATTTATTACTTTCTGACCCAAAATATACATATATTAGTCGTAATTAATTTTAAACCAAAACAACAATTTTCCTTAGAAGAAAAATAATATTAAATACATACTAATTTATAAAATTATAGAAATCGATACCCATCTCTAAAATATCATATCTGACCTTATTCTACAATCATAAGGCACTTGGATGTCAGTTAATAAGGCTTTTCACATTAAAACATATCTTAAAATTCATATGAATTAGCATAAATCATTAACAAGCACATATATCCATTTTAACAGTCAAAAACATAGCAAAACATTGCAAAATAGTTCGGATCTAATCTAAAACCAAAAAAAATATCAAAAACATGAGTTTTAGTCATTATTCACCTTAGCTTTGTGATTGAGAAGCAGAGATTTGAGAATGGTTTGAACTGATCAAGCTTCCTTCCTTTGATTGTTTTATCTTCTTCTTGTTCTTCCTTAATGGTGACCGGCCTCTAATGTTTTATTTTTTGTCAAACGAACGTGTAGAAATAATGGCTTAAGGGTTTAAGGTATAACAGTATACATATTCCTGTTTTACCCCTAATCTATCTGCCTTACCTTTTTTTTAGTTTCCTTTAGTTCATTTTTTATATGGCACGACAACCTTTCTATTAACAAAAATCTCAATCCCCTAATCATCACATTATTTTATTTAATTTAACTAATTAAGTATCCTTAATAATGTTAATCAAAATTAGGGTCGTATGGACTCCTCTCCATAAAGAATTTCATCCTCGAAATTATGATAAGGTACTCAACAAATCAGTCAAAACAGTAAACTTACCATCAAACAAATCAGGTTAAGCATCTCTAATCCTGCTCTCAGTCTCCCAAGTATAGTCTCTATCATCGTCGCTCCACAGAATTTAACTAATCTAACTGTCTTGTTGCTTAGCCTCTTCTCATTTCTCACGATTATACGAACCGGCTTTCTAGCTATAGACAAATTCGGCTCTACTACTAAGTCCTCTAACATAGTCGGTGCTATAGTTGTCTTCGAATCTCTAATACACTTTCTTAGATGAGAAATATGAAAAACATCATGGACACCTACCTAACTATTCGGTAACTCTACTTTATATATGAGTTTCACGTTCCTCTCTACAATAGGAAATGGTCCAACAAATATCGGTGTTAATTTCCTTGACATTCCAAATCTGATTACACCTCTCATCCATGATACCTTGATGAAAACGTAATCTCCAATTGAAAACTATACGTCCTTCCGTCTTCTGTCAGCATAATTCTTTTGCCTAGACTGACCTTCCTTAATTCTAGCTCGAATTAACTCAATCTTCTGTACAGCTTCTCTAACTAAATTTGGACCAAGAAAAAACCTACCCTCGGTTTCTAACCAACAAACGGGAGATTTGCATGGCCTTTCGTACAAAGCATCAAATGGTTCCATCTATATTAGCTTGATCACTGTTGTTATACGAAAATTCAACTAAGTGTAGATGGTCTTCCCATGATTCCCCAAAATCTGACACAATGCTCGTAACAAATCTTCCAAGACTTTGTTAACTCTTTCTGTTTGCCCATTAGTCTGTGGGTGGTAAGCAGCATTCATCTTAAGCTTGGTTCCTAAAATTTCCTATAGACTTATCCAGATCTCACTAGTAAATAATGAATCTCTTTCACTTACTATACTACTAGAAATAACATGCAGTTTAACTATATTCTTCATAAATAACTTAGCCAAAACAGTTTCCGTCCGAGTTGACTTAAATGGAATGAAATAGGCACTTTTTGTTGACCTGT
The DNA here is from genome assembly GCA_030765085.1 of Allium cepa. NCBI lineage: Eukaryota > Viridiplantae > Streptophyta > Magnoliopsida > Asparagales > Amaryllidaceae > Allium > Allium cepa. The sequence continues at coordinate 498,429,813 of CM060929.1, forward strand.
CTACTACGACCCATATACTTTCATTTCCTCTATTAGATCCTGGCAAACCGTCTATAAAATCCATAGAAATAGAATCCCACTTCCATACTAGAATATCTAATGGCTGAAATAACCCACTTGGTTTCCAATGTTCAGCCTTTACCTGTTAGTTGTTCGGACACTACTTTAGCCATAAGCTTACATCCCTCTTCATTCCTTCCTAGAAGAAACTTCTCTTCATGTTCTGATACATCTTAGTTCCTCCCGGATGAATAGTGAACTTCAGATGATGGAATTCCTTCAAAACTTCCTTCATAATGTCTCCCCCATTTGGAACACATAATATTCCTTTCTTTCTCAACCACCCATTCTAGTCAAGATTAAAATCCTTCAGATCATCGCACTTGGTTCCATCTTTTAACTTCCTAACTTATTCAGCTAATACTGGATCTGTGAGAAAAGCGAAATACGGATCTTAAGGCTAGGATTAACACTAGAGGAGGGTGAATAGTGTTTAAAGGAATTACTAAATCTTTTTGAGTTTTTATTAATTTGAACACAAATGTATGCAAATATTATGACACATATATGACAACAGAATCAAACACAAATGCAGAAATAAAGTAAAAGCAATAAAGGAAAGAACACACCGAATTTTATACTAGTTAGGAGTTACCCAACATCCAGTCCCTCACACAAGTAAGGATTTCCTTTCAAAAGCAATTGTACAATTACAACCTCGATTTCAAGGCCACAAGGTACACCACTCCAGATTCACAATCCTCTGTGTAGTGATACTAGATTTCAGGGGCAACAAGTTCACCCAATTGATTTCCAAGGCTATAATCACACCTTTTCTCACTTGATTGATTTCCAAGGCTACAATAACACCTTTTCTCGCTTAGTTTACTACAAAGAAGTCTATAACTCTTAATAGCACTGAGATCTTGTTGAGATAGTGATAGAGAATCACCAGAAATGATCTAGTTATATTCAATGTTGATTTCGGCAGAGTAATGGTAAAAATGTGTATAAAGAAATGTGGAAGAAGAAGAGGAGTGAAAACCAGAAAAATATGAATACAAATTCTTTCAAAACCACCCCTATTTATAATAGAACAACAGCCATGTCCATTCGTGAAAGGATATGACGAATAGATACTTCCTTTGAAATTCAAAATTTTGAAATAAACTGCTACCATGTCGACATGGGGTACTTGAGGATGTCGACATGCCAAAGAAAATTTTGGTGGTTTGTTTTTCTTTGAAAATAACTTCTATCTTATATTAAAACTATTTTAAGCTTTATAAATATACTTAACTATAGTTAAAATACATAAGTAAGTATAGAGAATAATATTTTGGTACATATATATATATATATATATAATTGTACTACAATTTTATATTTAAATCTAAGTATAAATATTAAAAGTTAAATATATTATTATTAAAAGATAGTTTAAAAACTAAGGATAACTTAATTTTGAAATTAAAGATTATTTTGAGGCTAAAAGTTTAAAACCAGGATAGATGTTTTTTATTCTTTTAAAAGGAAGATTTTGAAAACATTTTGAAAACAAGATATAATTTTGTAATACATTTTTTAATAAAAGTTAGCGGATACGAAACAATGTTCCACTAGATTTTTCATAGGTTCCATCCTACCTCGAGTTCCATCCCTTTAACGGGCTCGAAGTGGATTCCATTCCACGAATAAATTGGATTATAAGATGCCAGTGCTTTTCTAGAAGTTTTAACAAAATTTCTAATTCAATTACTTATTATTGAAATCTTGAACTCTTGATAATCTTGATACTCATGAGTCTTCAATCTTGATATCTTGAATCTCTATACTGTACATCTTCATTCATGGTACCTGCATGGTTAAATCTTGCATATACCTATATATCTAAACTATAATGTTAGTGTTTATATTTTATAATCTTATTCTAAGGTTGTTGTCATCAAAACCATCATCTCAAGGACTAACAATCTTCCCCTTTTTGATGATGACAACCTTTGTTTGTAAAATATTACTTCTATCCTAATAACTCCCCCTTAATCTATGCCTAACTATCCTATTTTATATTTCGCCCACTTTGTCATCAACAAAAACTGACTTGAAACTATATAACTCCCCCTCATTCTTGTACTAAAGTACCTGCATTAATAAACTATACAATGGAGTATATAATAGATAGATTAAGAGATAATTATACTGATAGACATGATAACTAATCAACGATCATATAAATATCAATGTGTTTTTATACATGTTTTTCACACTAAATATCAATCCACACCAAACCAAATCAAATCAAATCAATCCAAGCAATCAATTAAAATCAAACAAAGCAATCAAATAAAATAAAATATTACGAGGAACTTCCACCCATCCTTCTTCTCAAAATATAGGGTCTGCTTTAATCGCATCCCAATTTTCATTATCATTGGTGAGAGAGATAGGAGGATGTGCTTCATTATCATCTTTGTGCAGGGAGGAAATCATCCATCGTATCGCATCAAAATGCTTTTCTCGCTCCTTGATCATCTGCATTTGACTCAACTCTAAGTGTCGCTGGCTATGAAGAATGAAAGAGAGAATATTCTTGAAAGAATTAAGGGTTTCTTCAAGATTCTCGGTTAGATTATGAATTGGATTGGCCATATTTGAGTTTGTGAGAAGAATTAGAGATAAAATAGATAAGAGATAATTTCGAGTGATGAATTCTGGAAGAAATAGGTATTTTTAGGTGTAGAAATTCGTTTGAAATGAATAGACATAAGGTAGTTATTCAAATTTCAAATTTAAAATGAAATGTCATTTCTGACCAGTACATGTCGACATGTCAAGGGGGATGTCGACATGGTTCAGTGAATTTTGATGGCTTATTTTTATTTTGTGAATAATTGTGTGTGTGTATATATATTTATATAATATACTAACATTTATTCTGGAAATAAGATAAGCTAGATAACAGAAATGAAATTCATTTTCATTGCATAATAGAACGATACAATGATTAATCATAAAGAACTATACCAACATTCAAATCAAAACAAATTAGAACTAATAGAACACGACATAAAAAGATAGAACTAGTTAGAGGATAACGAATATGAGGATAATCCAAGCTTCTTGCTGACTTTGGAGAAAAACTTGTTCATCTTCGATGACATTTTATCCAATTTCTTACTAACGGACCGTTTAAGAATCCGTTGACTCTCAACAATGGTCTTTTGATTTTTGAGTAAGGTTTTGTTGGTTGGATTAGGAGGATAGTCAATGCTTTCCAAAGAGGTTTCACCTTCTTCTTCTTCTTCTATTTCCATTTCATTCCCTTCTTCTTCCTCCTCCTCCTCCTCTTCCATCTCCTCATGAGCCAAATGCTCTTCCCTTTCGGCAAGAGTCTCATAAGATTGAAAAATAAATAGAATTTTCATAAGAGAAATATTTGAGTGATTAAAAACCTTTCTTGAAACAAATTCTTCTCCTTTGAAATCTACTCCAAAATAGTTAAAAATTCGATGGAGAGATCCATGATACAAGGTGTTTTCTCACATTTCAAGATTTTTGGTATGAAGTTCATCCAAAATAACTTGCGCCCAATTAATATCATAATTTCCAGAAATAGAAAAAAGTGCTTTGTAAACTTTTAAGGTAGGATTATTAAAATTCCCGGATCTTGGGGTCAAAGTATGTTGTAAAAGAAGATTAACAATTCTAGCTTTTGGTCGAAAGTTTCGATTTTTGAACTCAAAATCATCATTTCCTTCGAAAATGTGATGAAATGTCTCACGCTCATTTTCATCGATATTAAAACTAGAAAGATCCATTCCCATGCTTTTGCAATTGAAAATGGTGCCCAAAAGATCATAATTTAAAACGATTCTAGTGCCTTTGACACTACTCCAAATTTCACCATCATTTCCATTATAAAATCCAAGATTTAAATTTGCATAGAAAATTTTAACAAGACTTGGATAACAAACAAAATCATTTTGAGAAGCATCAACAAGACTAAGAACTTGATTGTTTGCAAAAAGAGAATCAATTTCATAAGAAGAAAAAACTTGAAATAATGCAAACTTTCCGGGATGGACTTTTCCATAGTTAGCATAAATGATGTACGCTTTTATGACCTCCAGATCATTGAAGAGTTGCTCTTTTATCATTCTGGAAATTCTCATTGTGGAAGGGTTGCTTGAAGAAGCCATTAGAGTAGAGAGTAGAGAGCTTGAAGTTTTGAGACAAGAGTTTGAATTTGAAAATGAGGGTGAAAAGTTGTGATAAAAGATAGTGAATAAATAGATTCTCAAAGGACATATTCTCTTGTCAAAAGGTGGCTTTTCAAAGAATTGAATGAAGTGAAAAGATGGAGGAAAATTCAATATTTGAATTCAAATTTTGAATTTCAAGTTTCTGTACCCATGTCGACATGTGCCTTTGTATTTCCATGATTATTTTTCTTAAGCATTCTAATATATATTTTTATTATCTTTAATGTCCATATATATATATATATATATCTGGAATATTACCAGAATTATAGTATATTCCATAAAATATTATGATACTATTAAAAATAAATAATAATAATAATAATAATAATAAAATAGAAAAAATAAAAATTTTAAAATTTAAACAACACACCAATTCAAAATCAATCAATCAAGCATCCAATTCTAAGCACGCATTTCAACCAATTGTATTGTAAATGTATACCTTTTTCTGATTCTGTTTCTCTGAATTCGTCGGAGTCGTGAACTGCCGTGAAACACATATTTGAATTATCTGTCTTCTGATCATCTCGCTTGAGGACGAGTCTGAGTCATCTAGAGTAGCAGTAAATGCACTTTCTTTATGGAATCATTGTTTATAGGAAGATTTTGCCTATCGTGATATGAACAGTCTCTTTTGATACGGCCTGGTTCATCATAGTTGAAACATTTGATATTGTTTGGCACTACATTCTAATTTCCAGAATTCTTATAGTTGTTTCTCATGAGATCGTTCATATTTCTATATTTCAGGAATTTCCGAAAATTCTTGGTCATAAGGGCTATCTCTTCATCATTATCGCCGTTTGAGTCTGATCAATCGGTCAAAGCATTGAACGCCATTGATTTCTTTTCAGATGCTTTGCTTTCTCTTCTCTCAATCATTTGGACTTCAAACGACATTAGATTTCCAATTAATTCTTCTATCTTTAAGGTACTGATGTCACTTACCTCTTCGATCGCAAGTGTCTTTTGATCCCATTTTGGAGTAAGAGAATTTAAGATTTTTCTGACTTGATCTTCTTTCGAAAATTCCTTTCCCAAGAATATTAGAGAATGCATAATGTTCTGAAATCTATTATGCATATCGAAAATAGACTCATTTGAATTCATTTCAAATAATTGAAACTAGTTTGTGAGCATGGAAATTTTGGTCTATTTAACTTTGCTTGTTCCTTCGTGAGTAACTTGCAAAGTTTTCCAAATTTCATATGCAGACTTACAAACTGACACCCTATTAAATTCATTTCTATCAAGTGAACAAAACAGAATATTCAGTCTGTGTGACATTCCAGTTGGTAGTGTTAACATTACCAGTGTTGGTAGCCATTTAGAAAAAATTTCAAAATTTAGATTACGAAAACTTTGAAAACCTTGCTCTAATACCAAATTTGAGAAATGCGGAATACGGATCTTAAGGCTATGATTAACACTGGAGGGGGGTGAATAGTTTTTCAAGGAATTACTAAATATTTTTGAGTTTTTGTTAATTTGAACATAAATGTAGATATTCAGGCATAGATGTGATCACAGAATCAAACACGGATGCGGAAATAAAGTAAAAGCAATAAAGGAAAGAACACACCAGTACGGATTTCCTTTCAATAGAAATTGTACAATTACACCCTCGATTCCAAGGTCACTAGATACACCACTCCAGATTCACAATCCTCTGGGTAAAGATACTTGATTTCAGGGGCAACAAGTTCACCCAATCGATTTCCAAGGCTACAATCACACCTTTTCTCACTTGATTAATTTCCAATGCTACAATCAGACCTTTTCTCACTTAATTGATTACAAAGAAGTCTATAACTCTAAATAGCACTAAGATCTTGTTAAGATAGTGATAGAGAATCAAACCAGAAATGATCTAGTTAGATTTAATGTTGATTTCGACAGAGTAATGGTAAAAATGTGTATAAAGAAATGTGGAAGAAGAAGAGTGAAAACCAGAAAAATATGAATACAAATTCTTTCAAAACCACCCCTATATATAGTAGAACAACAGTCATGTCCATTCGTGAAAGGATATGACGAATAGACACTTCCTTTGAAATTCAAAATTTTGAAATAAACTGCTACTATGTCGACATGGGGTATTTGAGGATGTAGATATGCCAAGGAAATTTTGGTGATTTGTTTTTCTTTGAAAATAACTTCTATCTTATATTAAAACTATTTTAAACTTTATAAATATACTTAACTATAGTTAAAATACATAAGTAAGTATAGAGAGTAATATTTTGGTATATTTATATAAAATTTTACTATAATTTTATATTTATATCTAAGTATAAATATTAAAAGTTAAATATATTATTATTAAAAGATTGTTTAAAAACTACGGATAATTTGATTTTGAAATTAAAGATTATTTTGAGGTTAAAAGTATTAAAACCAGGATATTTTTTTCCGATTCTTTTAAAAGGAAGATTTTGAAAACATTTTGAAAACAAGATATAATTTTGTAAAACATTTTGAACAAAAGTTAACAGATACAAAACAATATTCCACTAGATTTTTCGTAGGTTCCATCCTACTTAGGGTTCCATCCCTTTAACGGGCTCGAAGTTGATTCCATTCCAAGAATAAATTGGATTATAAGATGCCAGTGCTTTTCTAGGAGGTTTAACAAAATTCCTAATTAAATTACTTATTATTGAAATCTTGAACTCTTGATAATCTTGATACTCATGAGTCGTCAATCTTGATATCTTGAATCTCTACACTGTACAGTCTTCATTCTTGGTACCTACATGGTTAAATCAAGCATATACATATATATCTAAACTATAATGTTAGTATTTATATTTTATAATCTTATTCTAAGGTTGTTGTCATCAAAACCATCATCTCAAGGACTAACAGGATCCTCCATCTGTTTAGAAGCAATCTTTTCGATCATAATCGGTCGAACTTCTAAACATGATAACACTACAGTTTCTCCACTAGATCCAGATTTAGATCTCCACTGTGCCCCACATGTCGTCAAAGGTTCCAAATCTCTCCACTTAGGTATCATTGCCAACACTGAATTTTGATGTTTTTTGCTAAGGGGATCTGTAACCTTATTTCATGTTCCTTGTGTGTACTCAATTCCAAAGTCAACAGAAGCTATAAATTCGAGCCATTCCTTTTGAGAAATAAATACTTCAATGACTTATGATCTGTATATAACTCAAATCTTTCTCCTGAAAGTTAATTCCTTCGCCCCTTTAGTGCAAAAATCACCAAAGCCAATTCCAAATCATGTGTCGGGTAACTCACCTCATGCGGTCCAAGCTGACGAGAAGCATAGGCAATCACTTTACCTCTTTGCATTAACACAGCTCCTAACCCAATTCCACAAGCATATGTATATCTATTAAGTCCAGTTCCCTTTCGGAACAACTAACCCAAGTGCATTATTCATAAGTGTTTCAAGCTCTGGAATGCTTCCTCACACTTATCGGTCCATAAAAATTTCACATCTTTTCGCGTTAGCTTGGTCATCGGTGCTGCTATTTGCAAGAAATCCTTTATGTAACTCCAATAATACCCAACGCTCATTCAAGAAAACTCTTTATCTCAGTCACTGTCTCGGGTCTCTTCAAATTATTCACCTCTTCAATTTTATTAGGATCTAGAGACAACCCTTTCTTTGAGACTAAATGGTCAAGAAACTTCACTTCCTTCTTTCAAAAAATGACACTTTGAAAACATCACCTTTAGTTGATGCGACCTTAACGTCTCAACCACCACTCTAAGATGAACTTCATGCTCTCTTTCATCCTTAAAGTATATCAAAATATAACCTATGAATACCAACACGAACTTATCTAAGTGCTCTCTGTAAACTTAGTTCATCAAATCCACAAAGAATGATGGCGCATTAGTTTGTTCAAACGGCATTACTAACCATTTGTACGATCCATATCTAGTTCTAAACATCATCAAAGGAATACTATCCTCTGCTACTTTAAGCTGATATAAACCTATTGCTAAATCCCACTGAGAAAATACCTTGGCTCCACTCAACTGATCGAACAAATCGTAAATTCTAGGCAACAGATATCGATCACTTATCGTCTTCTCATTCAATTTATGATAATTGATACGTAACATTAACTATCCGTTCGGCTTCTTAGCAAACACTACAGCTGCTTCCCAAGGCGAGCTGCTTGGCCTAATAAAATTCTTGCCTTCCAAATCCACCAACTGCACCTTTAACTCCCTCATCTCAGTAGGTGTTATCCTGCTTGGTGGTCTGCTCAATGGTTTTTCTCCAGATACTAAATTTATCCGAAGCTCAATGGCTCGTTTCGGTGGCAATCCTAGTACAGTTCAAAAACATCAGTGAATTCTATAACCACAAAAACTCGATCTAACTTGTCTTCTACCTCCACAACACCCAATAAAGCATTCAACTCACGGACAGGGCTTTCTATGGTATGTACAATCTGATCACTATAGTCAGGGTGCCTAAGCGTTATTTTCCTATCATGGCAAAATATCCTAGCATCGTACTTACTTAACCAGTCCATACCCAAAATAATTCCGAAGCATACGAAATCAAACACATGCAAACTGCAAACAAAGGTATGAACCAACAAATCAAACTCTAGGAGGTCACACTTCATCCCAAGTGTCGCATACCCACCTATCGGATTTGCAATCCTTAAGGAGTTAACTAAATATGAAGGTTCTAGGTTGACGCAGCGGATAATATGGATTGACGACGAAATGAAGATTTCGTGTCAAACTAATCGAAATGATTAGATGAATCAATATGAATCGATGGATTTATGGAATACCAGATGCCCAAATTCGTTGATCTTCGAAAGATACCGAATTCTAGCTATCTTCGACACGTTGATCGCGCACGATGCCGTGAAAGAAGATCTACAATTCTTCGAACGTTGATCAAACGCACTTGATACGGTGAATTGGCTTCAACGGTCGTTGATTCGAGTGCACTCGAATAACCGAAAGTGGAGATAGGAGATCACACTTAACTACCAATTTCAAAGAGGCACAAAGCGCTCAAACAAAGTTTCATTCAAAATCATTCATGTTACAAATGACCACACCTCCCCTATTTATAGGGTTTTTACAACACACACACTAGGTCGCACATGACCTTACATACCTGCGACCTAAAACAGCCAGCGACTCAACACAAAGACACGATACAACATAGTTTTACCGACCTAAACAAGGCCGTTAACGACTTAAGAAACAACAGTACAGATGACCTTACACAATGCGGCTTAACAACTACAACACGAAACAGTACAAAACGAGTTACATCACAACGACCTATGACTTAAGACTCAGAGCGACTTAAAATACACGGCAGCGACATATCTTCACAACAACATAAGGTCGAGCGACCTAAATTGAATGTGACTTAAGCTTCGGCACAAGAGAGCGGCTTAAACATCTGGAGCGACCTACTTCAAGGCGGCTTGAGCTTCGGCATGGGAGAACGACTTAATATAAGAACTTCCGCGACCTAACATAGGTCGTAACACGTTGTCGCGACCTAACTTAGGTCGTAGCTCGTCCAAGTTGAAACTCGAGAGGTTGGAACGACCTAAAGAACAGCTCACTGGTTTCCTTAGCTCGCTGGGTGGGTCCTCACAGCTAGCTTGCGACTTAAAGATTGAGGCGTTAGGTCGTTTGAATGTTTTAAACCCCAACCCGTTAGGTCGCAAGAACACTTCATCATCCTTCTCGTTAGGTCGTGAACGACCTATGTTCTTCGAGCAAGATTGCGCTGCATCATCCTCCCCTGGTTGACAGAAATTCAACCTCGAATTTGCACCTTCCCTTTCAACAACAAGCTCATTCCCATGATATGGAATCAAGTATTTGACATTGAAAACATCAGAAGTATGAACATTATCCGGCAATCTTAACTGATACACATTCTCATTGATCTTTTTCATGATCTCCAAAGGTCCAATCTTTCTAGCTTTCAACTTGTTGTAAGTTCCAACTGGAAAACGGTCTTTTGTCAACACTGCGTAAACTAAATCACCTTCCTGGAAGTTCACACTTCTTCGTTTCTTATCCGCCAGTTGTTTATACTTCTCATTTGATGCAAGCAATCGTTCATGAACAGTTTTGTGGCACTCCTGCAACTCAGTCACAAAATCACAAGTTCGCTTAACAACTTCCTTCTGATATGGCACTGTCGTCATATCCAATGGCCCCTTTGGCAAGCTTGAATATACAACTTGAAACGGACTGAATCCAGTACTTCGATTGACCGCATGATTATGTGCAAACTCTGCCTGACATAACTTCATATCCCAGCTCTTCAAGTTATCGTTCACGAGACATCTCAACAAGTTCCCTAGTGATCTGTTAACCACCTCCGTTTGCCCATCAGATTGCGGATGATAAGTGCTACTAAAGTTCATCTTTGTTCCGACCATCTTCCACAAACTCAACCAAAAATGGATTAGAAATCTAGTATCCCGATCGGAAACAATAGACCCAGGTAGCCCATGTAATCGATACACCTCTTTAAAGAATAACTGAGCAACATGGACGACGTCTGTTGTCTTCTTACAAGCTATAAAATGTGCCATTTTCGAAAAACGGTCCACCATAACATATATATAGTCATTTCCCCTTTGAGTTCTAGGCAAACCCAACACGAAATCCATGCTTATATCTACCCATGGTTTTGTAGGAACAGGTAAAGGCATATACAACCCCGCATTTGTAGCTGTTCCTTTCGAAACCTGACAAACATGACATCTACGCACAAACTTTTCAACTTTCCGCCTCATCGATGGCCAATAGTAAGACTGAGAAATCAACTGCAATGTGCGATCCCGTCCAACATGTCCTTCCTCATGCAACTCTTTAACAATTTTCATTCTCAAGCTGCAATGTGGTACGCATAATCGATTCCACTTGAATAAGAATCCATCCACCAACACAAATTCATCAGTACTCCCTTCCTTGACTTTCTCAACAAACTTCATAAAGTAAGGATCTTCTTCAATCAACTCTGGCAATAGTTCAAATCCTGTCACTTCAACCTTCATTGTTGTCAACAAATGATTCCTCCTTCTCAAAGCATCAGCTACACTATTCGTCACCCCTGATTTGTGCTTTACAACAAAAGTAAACTGCTGTAGATACGCGACCCATGAAGTGTGCCTAGCTGAAATTTTGTCCTGCCCTTGCAAATGCTTCAAAGCTTCATGATCTGTATAAAGAACAAACTCCTTCTGAAACAGATAATGTCTCCAGTGCTTCACAGCTTGAACAATCACGTAAAATTCCACATCATATGTATTATATCTCATCTTGGCTCCAGACATTTTGTCACTGAAATAAGCAATTGGTCTTCCATTCTGACTCAATACTCCACCAATCCCAACCTTCGATGCATTAGTATGTAATTCAAACAATAACTGAAAATCCGGTAAAACTAGAATTGGTGCTGACGTTAAAAGTGTCTTGATCTTCTCAAAAGCAACCTCTGCTCCCTCTGACCACTCAAACGTCTTTCCTTTCATGCAATCGGTTACAGGTGCCATCATACTGCTAAAATGTGGAATGAATCTTCGATAAAAGATACCAACCCATGAAAGCTTCTCACTTCAGTAATTGTCTTAGGTTGTAGCCAACTCTTGACAGCTTCCACTTTACTTCCATCCACTTGAATGCCTTCCTTCGACAGAAAATATCCCAGAAACAAAACACTGTGCGTCATGAACACACACTTCTTCGTTGCAACATAAAATTTCTCCTGTTGTAGAATCAACAGTACTTCACGCAAATGCTGGACATGCTCTTCCATACTCCCACTATAGATCAAAATATCATCAAAGTAAACTACCACGAACTTCCCAATAAATGGTCTGAAAATCTGGTTCATCACTCTCATGAAAGTACCAGGAGCATTTGATAAGCCAAACGGCATAACCAGCCATTCGTATAGACCTTCTCTAGTTTTAAAAGCAGTCTTCCACTCATCACCCGGTCTAATACGAATTTGTTGGTATCCACTCTTCAAGTCAATCTTCGAAAACATAACAGCCCCAATCAACTGATCAATAAAATCATCAAACCTCGGCATAGGAAATCTGTATCTCACAGTAATCTTGTTTAGATCCCAACTGTCCGTACACATCCTCCACGAACCATCCTTCTTGGTACCAATAAGGCTGGCACAGCACATGGACTTAAGCTCTCCTGAACATGCCCCTGTTCTAACAACTCCTCCACCTGCCTTCTCAGTTCCTCATGATCCTTAGGACTCATCCTGTAATGTGGCCTGTGTGGTAATACTGCCCCTGGCACAAGATCAATCTGATGTTGAATATCCCTCAACGGTGGTAACTCCGTTGGTAATTCTTCAGGAAACACATCTCTGAATTCTTCCAATACCGGATTTACTTTCTCTGGAACTTCATTAGTTTCAGTGGCTTCATATCCAATCAACAAAAACACCTCTGGACTCTCCTCTACTTCTTCAACAAATTCCTTCAAAGTCAATAAAGTCTTCAGCTCCTCAGTCTCTTCTGATTTGCTCTCTCCTTGCTGTCTCTTCTTCGGAACCAAAATGATCTTAACACCTTCGAACATAAAGCTGTAGCTGTTGGTTCGACCATCATGCTGCACTGCTCGATCATACTACCATGGTCTTCCCAAAAGCATGCGACAAACATCCATCTCCACAACATCACACCAGATCTCGTCTTTATACTTCTTCCCAATAGAAAATGGAACATGTACTCGTCTATCCACATTCACCTCTCCTCCTTTTCTCAACCACGCTAACTTGTAAGGATTTGGATGCTTCTCCGTTTTCAGCTTCAACTTTCTCACAGCTTCAGTAGAAATGATATTATCACAACTTCTTACGTCGATCACAAATTTACAAACCTTCCCCAGAATAGTGCATGTTGACTGAAAGATATTACTCCTCAACCAACTAGCTTCTTCTTCCTGCTTTGGTGTTAAACAAGACCTCCTCATCATTAGATTACATCCTTCATCTCCTGACGCGATATCCTGTTCATCCTCCTCAACTAGAATAGAATAACCCTCACCAACATCCTCACCTTCAACTTCAGCAATCATAGTTCGTTTCTTCGGCTTCGGACATTCATTACTCTTGTGACCCACTTCTTAGAAATTATAACATTTGAAACTGTTGTTGACCTTCGCCTTCGCAACTTCATTCACAACTGGTTTACCGACAACTTTAGAAACATTGGAACTTCCGCTAGCACCCTTGCTTTGAAAATTGGAACTTGGAAACACACCACCTCCTCGTCTCCCTTGCTTTTCCTAAGCCAACGCTTTCTGATGTGCTTCTGTAACAGACCTCGGATCAAACATGTTCACCATATCTTGAATCTGCATTCTCAACCCCCCAAAAAACCTAGCAGTCAATTGTTCCTCTGTCTCCATAATGTCATTTCGAGCAATCAGTTGATAAAATTCATCAGCATAATCATTAACAGTCCTCGTCCGTTGCCTCAGATTCTGCAACCTCTGATACATGAGTGATTGATAATTGTAAGGCAAGAATGTAGCCTTCATCAGTTTCTTTATCTTCTCCCATGATTCAATCTTCGACTTCCCCATTCTTTCCCGTGTAAGTTTAGTTTGCTGCCACCATGCCATAGCTCTCCCTTTCAAACGAGTAGCAACTAACTTGACTCTACGATGCTTGGGAACTTCCTTAAAATCAAAAATTTCTTCTAGACAACCAATCCAGAAATTCTTCCGCTACCATTCCACCCTTGAACTCTGGAATTTCCATCTTTATCCCCGATTCCCATCAACGATCATCTTCAACATCTCGATATTGATTTCGAACTTGGTCTCGATCTCGATAATGCATGCTAGCTCTATCACCCTCTTCATCAAAATCAAATGTACGTCTATATCGATCTCGACCATCAACTTCCCTTCGATCACGCATGTCTCTTCTACTATGTCTCTCTTCATCTCGATATGGCTCATCTTCAAACTCTCGTGGAGTTCTTCTCTCTTCATGTCTATATTCTTGGTGATCTCTTCTCAATGAAACTGAAGATTCTCTTCTATCTTGAAAAGGTTGCGGCGACACCCTCCTCGCTTCCGTAACCGATGGAGAAACTCGGTTTCCTCCATGGTTCGAGATTGGCGACCTTCTTCTTTGACCTTCATTCATGTCAATCATTAATTTCTCCAACCTACCAATTCCTTCATCCAACTCCTCATTGAATTTATTGCTAATTCGTTGTTCCATCTCTTCAGCATCTTCTCATTTATACAAATCTTCAATATTTTGATGACGATTAGCTCTTCTCGGTGGCATGATTGATCTTCACAAATATTTCAACAAAAACTTCAAAACTTCAAAAATCTTCAAACACAACTTTCGGCCACACTAACTCGCACGGCTCTAACTAGCTCAATTCAAACCGACGTGACCTAACTTAGCTCGCGTAAACTCCGCAAATAGCTCGGCCTAACCTTCCAACTTAATTCGGCTCAAACACTTCAAGCTCGCACAAGCTCGGTATAGGACAAATTGATGCACGGCTCAACTTCAAATTTCACTTTGGCACGCAAACTTCCCTGGCACAAATTTAAACACTTTCGAACTTTTGATCCAAAATGATATGGATCGAAAACTCCCAACTTGTTGCAACTTTACGATGAACACGATGAATATCAAACTTCAAACTCCTTGGCTCCAAGACTCAACTTAGCTATAATTGGCTAAGTCTAGCTCTGATACCAAACTGACGCAGCGGATAATATGGATTGACGACGAAATGAAGATTTCGTGTCAAACTAATCGAAATGATTAGATGAATCAATATGAATCGATGGACTTATGGAATACCGGATGCCCAAATTCGTTGATCTTCGAAAGATACCGAATTCTAGCTATCTTCAACACGTTGATCGCGCACGATGCCGTGAAAGAAGATCTACAATTCTTGAAACATTGATCAAGCGCACTTGATACCGTGAATTGGCTTCAACGATCGTTGATTCGAGCGCACTCGAATAACCGAAAGTGGAGATAAGAGATCACACTCAACTACCAATTTCAAAGAGGCATAAAGCACTCAAACAAAGTTTCATTCAAAATCAACCAAGTTACAAATGACCACACCTCCCCTATTTATAGGGTTTTTACAACACACACACTAGGTCACACACACTAGGTCGCACATGACCTTACATACCTGCGACCTAAAACAGCCAGCGACTCAACACAAAGACACGACACAACATAGTTTTACCGACCTAAACAAGGTCATTAATGACCTAAGAAACAACAGTACAGACGACCTTACACAATGCGGCTTAACAACTACAACACGAAATAGTACAAAACGAGTTACATCACAACGACCTATGACTTAAGACTCAGAGCGACTTAAAATACACGGCAGTGACATATCTTAATAGCAACATATGGTCGAGCGACCAAAAATGAATGTGACTTAAGCTTCGGCACAAGAGAGCGGCTTAAACATCTGGAGCGACCTACTTCAAGGCGGCTTAAGCTTCGACATGGGAGAACGACTTAATATAAGAACTTCTGCGACCTAACATAGGTCGTAACACGTTTCCGCGAACTAACTTAGGTCGTAGCTCGTCCAAGTTGAAACTCGAGAGGTTGGAACGACCTAAAGAACGGCTCACTGGTTTCCTTAGCTCGCTGGGTGGGTCCTCACAGCTAGCTTGTGACTTAAAGATTGAGGCATTAGGTCGTTTGAATGTTTTAAACCCCAACCTGTTAGGTCGCAAGAACACTTCATCATCCTTCTCATTAGGTCATGAACGACCTAATTTCTTCGAGCGAGATTGCGCTGCATCATCCTCCCCTGGTTGACAGAAATTCGACCTCGAATTTGCACCTTCCCTTTCCACAACAAGCTCATTCCCATGATTTGGAATCAAGTATTTGACATTGAAAACATCAGAAGTATGAACATTATCAGGCAATCTTAACTGATATGCATTCTCATTGATCTTTTTCACGATCTCCAAAGGACCAATCTTTCTAGCTTTCAACTTGTTGTAAGTTCCAACTGGAAAACGATCTTTTGTCAACACTGCGTAAACTAAATCACCATCAATGAGCCCTAAATCAAGAAAGATTCTCTTATAGTGCAATAAAAGGTTCTCTATTTCAATGGCGACTTTAGTTCCGATGAATGGCTTTTCCACCCAACCGAGCGTAATCCCTACTCAAAATAGCATAATTGTTAAAAACTGGAGCTCCCTGAACTCCTCCTCCGGCATTTCCTCCATCTACTCCAGCAGCGACACCCACATGCATCATGTTGATAAAGAACCGATACATTACTCCCATGTCAACTTGCAGGACTCCAGCATGCACATTTCTAGCTTGCGCCTGACCTTAGTTTCTTCTCGTATTTGGTCTAGCATTTCCATTTATAGTGGTGCTTCCCCCTCCAAGGTTAATCTTCCACTTCTAGCATCCAAATTTATTTTCAAGCCCCGTAAGAAACAAAACAGTAGCCTAAGAGAGATACGAGAATAAAGATATATTGTATACTTATATATAGCAAATACTAATATGTTACTACAGCATTATCCCGTACCCCGATCTTGTGCAATTAAAGCGCTTGGTAGGTTCAATTCGGTGGAGGTGCAAAAAGTCATAATGGGGTTAAAGCAAGGATATAATAAAATATAGCGGATGACTTTAAAATAGCATATAAAACTCATAATTAATTTTTTTTACAATTACATATATTGTAAATAAATGAAAATTTAATATTCAATTGAATTATAATTAATACATAAATAGTTTTAAATAAAAATATGTGCGAATATACTATAAATCAACTTAAAACTGTTATATAACATAATTGAATTCAGTAGAATATTAGAGTATTTTCATTTCTAAAAATATATTAAAAATCAGTTAAATAAATTAATTTCATAATTTTTATAATTTATAAATGTCATTTTTAATTGATTTCTTTTAAAGAAGATATAGCGGAAATAGTGAAATATAGCGGAAATAACGAGATATAGCGGAAATAGCGGGGCTTAAAGCGGAAAGGATATATTTAGGGCTATATGGAAAAATCGTAGCGGTAGAAATCTGCTATGAGATATAGTAGGGTTATAGCGGGGTATTAACTGCATAGCTCCTATTTTATCTCTTATTCCTTAGGATTATGTTTTCAAAAATAATTTTAGTTTAAAATTCTCCAAAAACCTATGCTCTTATACCAAGTTGTAACATCTCCTATCTTGAGGATCAAAACAAAGCACTACAAATTTTGTAGTCATCTATATTATTAACTTCCGGCGACAAAATACGGTAATCCTAATGGTATCCATAATATCAGAAGCACATGAATATGAAACAAAATCACCAATTTCAAAACCAAAATTTCTGATTACATTTCATAAAACATGTTTCACATCCAGATTACTGTAGAATACAATAGCCTATGATTTTTGTTTGATGATAATAAACATATATATATTTGTTTTAATGTATTTGTTATTGTACTATTTTACTTTTTCCACATAATTAAATAAATATTTATTGAATAAAATAAATAATTGAGAATTCATATTTAAACAAATATTTTATTCAAACAAATATTTTATTACAAATTCGAATAGTACAACGTGAGCTCTCACTGCATTTACACCTTTTCAACTATAATACAACTCAACACTGCTTTATATATTTTGTGCAGGATTACATATTTACCCATTCACTAATTGTCACTCTTTTGTTGTCTTCAAGCTTCAGTATAAGTCGAATCTTCTAAGTACCTATCATATATAATTCAAAAGCAGTCAACTTAAAAAGAAACAAATTTAAATTACAAAAATAAAATTGAATATAAAATTTATTTTTGCCTCGGTTGTCTAGGCTATTCGTCATCATTTCCTTTTAATTCATCTTATACGAACAAATTATGACATGCACAGTGTATCACTGTACATGCCACAAAGTCGTGCACACAATTATACATTTGCTTGTTAAAACCGCAGGGACAGGTGAGCACAAGGTCAAACCCAAGTCAAGACTGGATTCAAATCAAGTGCAAATGCAAATATAGACCAAAACTAACCAAGGACAGTCCAGGAAAACCATGGATCATAGTACACCAGACATGCATAAGGATAAAGCAAGTATGACTCAAGCAAAACAAAACAGCAACAACATTTCAGAGAATACAATTGCACAAGGACAAGTGGGCACATGAAAACACCAAATGCAACAAAATGTTCAAATGGAACCATATCAATAAAACAACAATTACAACCAGACTCGAGTGACTAGAGGTGAACATGTCAAAACAACAACAAGGCGACAAGACTCAACACAATGGCTACAACCAAGAGTTCAAAAGAAAAGTGGATTTCAAAAGGCACGAGAATAATATTCAAGTTCAATTTAGTCAACATGAAGTGCACAAGTTTAACTCGAAGCGACCCGACAAGTGTGGATGTAGTGCAAAATTAACCAAGAAGCAAGAACTAGACATGAACACAAAGCCACAATGCAGACTCTAACCAAGCAATACAACAACAGTCAAAGGCACCAAGTTTATCAACCCAGTTTAAAGAAATGCAACGTGAAGACTCAAATTAAGACAAAAATAACAAAGTTCACGTAACCAGACTTCATTGGAGTCAAGGTATCACAACTAAGGTCCAACAAGACATGTATGCATTGGATCATGTATGCATATATACATACACAAATCGATTTAGTTCAGAAATGTACACATCAGAATGCAAGCACAACAAGTCTAACAAGGAAATTCAAGCATAGACACAGCAAGTCAAAATAACCAACATTGATGCCAGAGCCATCACAACGCATATACACACACATACGTATGTATGTATGTCTATATATACATGGTGACACATATACAAATGAACATGACATGATAAAAGCATAGTATCTTGTAGTAGTTCGAACATAGTGAAGCAATTTATATGTTTACAACAAAAATAGTCGCACAGTGCAGAAGTTTACATGTTAACAACAAAAAAGGTTGCAGTTCGAGCAAAGTCAAGGTCGTGTTTCAAAAAGAAATGATCAAACATTTTTATTCAAAAATTCAAAAAATGAATGCCAGCAAATAATGGGATCAGTGAATAAGTCAATCTCAAATTCAAATGCTAAAGTCATGGGAGCAAGGAACGGAACGAACCCAAATCAATTCAACCGATGATGTTGTGAACAAGTCAAAAATCATAGAGTCCATTCGATCAAAAAATCAGCACAAGTGATTAAATCATGAAAACTTCAAACCAAAAATATACGAACGAATTAATAGGGTTTCTATCCCTATAAATTCAACCCAATTCATCACTCGTAGGATTATGAAGTCGAGCATAATCAAAATTGAAAAAGGGAAAATCATGTATCAATTCAAACTAGCATTCGAGCTCAACATTTAAAGCAACCATATGCAATCAAAGCCACAAGTCAATTTACGAAGCAAATAAAAGCAGTATCTTCACTTCAAACAATCGATTTTAAAGCGGCAACTTCAAATTGACCAAAACCCTGATTTCGAAAGAGTAACAAAAGTAATCGGCCAGAGTGATATACGAACTGAAGAAGATGGGAGAGTCGTTTTATCTTATTTTAATTGAGCCGGTTTTATTTTGAGTGCTGGGCTTCAATTTTAAGTAGGGTTTTGTTTTGTATTAGTTTAAGATTTATTTTGTAATTTCCTTTTAAAATTGTGTAAATTTCTAGTTGTGTAATTAGGTACAAACTATGGGGTGTAGTTTGAGAATTCGTAACTCAATGGTAGAGTTTTGACAAGGTTTTGAGCTTAGAGTCAGGATAATCAAGTTAGCGGGTATCAAGAGTTTACATGTATTTGTAAGCGACCGATTACTTAATTTCTGTAGAAACCTTGGAGCAACACGTAGGCAGATTTTTGCCGAAGCTGGGTAAATCTATGTGTGATCTTTGCTGCATTACTTTCTGTTTTTATTTTTATATACGCATTAATTTTTATTAGTACACCCTGTTCACCCCCACTTCTAGGGTGAAAACGATCCTACAATTAAATAATTCCAATGTTTTCCTGGTTTAGATCGGATATAATTATTACATAAATATGCCAAGAGCGACATATAAAGATGCCCACTTGGTTGACCAGAGTACTAGAAAGTCGTAACTGACTTAATATAACACATCGAAATAAAACAAACAAAACAACTCCTAAATAGCTATCCATCAGGCTCCCGCTCATCTTCGGAAGCTTTATTCGTCAACCTACTAAAACATATAAATCCTCAACCCTCAGCCTATTCAAAACAATTTTGAGCACCCGAGAGTTTAAGGGGAACACATAAACTTCGATTCTGACATAAAGCCTGGTGTGAATAATACTATACATCTCAGATATTTGATATTAAGCGACACCAAGCCGCTTAGTGGAACGGGTTTCCCTTCACTAATATCCTTTTAAAACATTTAATCCTGCAACCAAAACTGGTTAAGCAATAAAACAATATCATGTATGCATACGAATTAGGTAACAAATGGACTATCTATCCGAACAATATAGTTTTGTTTGGCTAACTACTAGTCTTTGGCTGACTCGGGCCTACCAAACAAAGTAAATAAATAATCTAACTTCTGTTAGACACTCCTATTTTGGATGGCCTGTTCCTAACATAGTTCTCTCAGGGTCAATTGATCCTAATGGTTTTGCGGTTCACCAATAACCTATCTCTCCTTTATAGATTGCTTTCTGTGTGTAACATCATTTTAGTCTTACCTTTGACAAAGCTCTGCACACCAAAATTTTGGACTTGTATTAGCTAGGGGCTACTAGCTAAAGTATAGGGCATGACCCCATACCAGTCTCATCTGGTATTCTAATAACTGTGTCATTTTATTTTGGGTCGTCTACCCATAAAATTTTCCTTGAAAACATTTTCTCTCAAATTGGTTTAAACCTTTAACTCATACTTTAAACAAGGAAAATATGCTCTATGCTTTACTCAAATCACATTGCCATGTTATATATATACTTTACATAAAACTTTGTTGATGAAAACATTAAACCTTTGAAAGTACCCTTTTGAAACCAAGTAACTACTTTGCTTTATAACCTCAGGTTGAAAGTCCAAAACAAACATTTCAAAACCATTCTTAATAAATTTTTCGAAAACATTGAAAACCTTTCTTTTGAAGCCATTAATATCTTAGGCATCCTCTTATCAAAACACTATAAACATTACCTTTCAAAAGCATTGGAACCTTCCACTTAAACATTTCGAAACCATTGGAGAACCACCCCTTCGAAACCTTTATCTTAAACCTATCGAAAGCATTGAATCCTTTTCAAAAAATCCAAGCTTTCAAAAGCACTTGGGTTCAAATAAAGCAAATGGAATAACCTTTCAAAACCGTCGGAAACTATTATTTTCAAAACCTTTTGTATTTAACTTTCAATAGAAACAAATGGTCATAAAACAACTAAGTCGAACGCACTCTTTCGAAATCTATTTCCTAAGTAAAGAAGTGATGGTGTTGAAACCAACCCTTTGAAAGAATTGGAGAAGTGGCTAAGTGTTAAAAAAAAGTAACCCTTTCGAAATCATTTGCTTCGAAAGGTGGAAAGAGGCAGCAAGGCATTTAGACCCCTTTGAAAGCTTTTACTTAAAAGAAAACAGCGCAGCTTCTTTCAAAATAATTGCTTTAAAACAATTTGACCCAGTCGAAAGATAACCAAGTCGAATGTATTCCTTTCGAAAGCAGAGCAGGTGCATTTTTATTTAAAAACAAAGTAAGGCTTCGACCCCTTCGAAACCCCTTGTTTCGACCTGATGCCTTTCATCTATGTCCAATTCACTACATAACAAGTCTTTAATGCCATGTGCATTGGTTCCGATGGAGATGGAGGTGGAAGTAAGGTGTCGAAGGCTAGGTGCCGAAAATGGCGAAACATGTAAAAAGCTTATATAAACTGATTTTTAACTTTTTAAAGCAATTCTTTTCAACTAACCTTCCTTGTTTTTCAAAACATGATTGGTTGGTAATTTCTTTTCTAAAAGTACTGCTGAAAATTTTGAAATAAAGAAATTAAATTATTTACAAAATAACCCTTCTCCTTTTATAAATATATAAAACATTCAAGTCCCATACCCCTGAATAATTTTATATACATAATAAAACGCTAAGGAAATATCTACAAAAATTCCCATAAGTCATTTTTAATATATTTTCTAACATATATTAATTTTTGACCTAAAACATGCATATATTAGCCATAATTAATTTTAAACCCAATTAAACATTTTCTCACTAGAGAATTAATATTAAATCCACATTAATTTAGAAACTTATGAAAACTGAAACCCAACTCTAAAATATCATTTCTGGGCTTATTATGAAATCGCAAGCCATTTGGATGTCATTTAATAGGATTTCAAATTAAAACATATCTTAAAATTCATTTGAATTAGCATAAATAATCAATAGGAATATATATCCATTTTAACAATAAAAAACATGGCAAAAGCTTGCAAAATAGTTCGGATTTAATCTAAAACCGAAAACAGTCAAAAACATGAGATGTTGTCATTATTCACCTTAGCTTTGTGATTAAGGAGTTGAAATTTGAGAATGGTTTTGAATTGATTAAACTTCCTTCCTTTGACTGCTTTATCTTCTTCTTGTTCTTCCTTAATAGTGACTGGCCTCTTATGTTTTATTTTTTTTGCAACGGAACATGTAGAATGAATGGCCTAAGGATTTAGGGTATAAGAATATACTTATTCCTATTTTACCCCTTATCTATTTGGTTTGCCTATTTTATTTTAGTTCCCCTTTAGTTTATTTCTTATATTGCACAGCTACCTTTCTACTAATACAAATCTTGATAACCTAATCATCATATTATTTAATTTAATTCAACAATTTGAATATCCTAAATAATGTTAATCAAATTAGATTCGTTACACATTGTTTATGCCATGTTTAATGTAATCAAGAGGCGTGAACTATGGATGACATCTCTTATCAATCTTCCATGGGCTTCGACTCCTTGGTCAGGTGACTTTAATGTCAAAGCTAATGACGATAAAAAGATCGGAGGCGACCGTCACAGTAGTTAGTCGATTAACGACTTCAACTCTACAATCCCATCGGTCTATCTACTCTATCTACATGAGATCCCTTTGTAGCTCCAAGTCACATGGTGTAGTAATAGAAAAGGTAATGACCATGAATCAGTAAGACTTAATAGTGTTTTCGAGAATGATGGTCAGTTTTGTTGATGATAATTGGTGGGGATTTGATTTTATTGGACACAATTTTTTTTATTACTTCTTGATAATGTTATACAATTCATAACCAGCTATTTATAGCCATATTACTTAGAGTTTAAGTAACTGTATGATAGGAAAACTATTATAGTAATAAAATCTTAGATATTTAAATATCCTTGATTTGTCTCCTAACATATAATGAATATCTCTTAACATCCTCAATTAAAATCATGATGCAGCGGCCATGTACATCGAGACTTTCCTAACTAAAAATCAAAAATGTGAAACTGAATGTTACTAATAAGGCATGCAATCTGCATGAAAGAGGGAACATAAGGCACAGTAATAAAACCTTTCTCAAGATGAAGACGTGTGGCTTGACCATAAATATCAATAAGTTTGGTCCGCTCATAAAATACGAGTTGCGAGAAATCTGAACAACTCCCTTATTATCACAATACGTAGAAGTAGGATCAGAAAGAGGCACACCCACATCTGCAAGTAACCTACGCAAAAAAATAATATTTTTGGTAGTAGATTATATATCATAATATTCCGCTTCATTTGAGGAATGAAAAACAATAGATTGATCTTGATCTTCCAAGATATAAGTGAATCAACAGGAAAGATACAAAAACCAGTAATAGACTTGTGATCCATGGGATCACTACTATAATTAGCAACAGAGTAGGTACACAATTCCAAGGATGAGCTAGATGAAAGTAGAAGGCTATGGAAAATAGTACCTTGAAGATACCTTAAAATACATAGGATGGCTACCCAGTGAACTGTGGTATGAGAAGCTATAAACCGACTAACAAACTAAACAACATATGATATATTCGGATGAGTGATGGTAAGATAAAACAAGCTTCCAACAATGGTACGGTATAAAGTAGTATCTGACCGTGGTATACCATCTGAAGGAAAGTATTTTGCATTAACTTTAATAGAAGTGGCAACAACCTTAATATCAGTAAATCTAGCATTCTCAAGAATATCTGCGACATATGGCTTAGAAAGAAGATAATCTTTTGCTAAGCATACTAGCTTAATTCCTAAGAAACATTTTAGAGGACCCAAATCTTGCATTTCAAATTATTTAGCCAACTCCTTTTTTAAGGAAGAAATGCCACGCGTATAACGGTAGTATGATATGTCCTTTTTTGGTTTTTTGAAAAAAAAGGAATTATCATGAAAGTTAGAAACAAAACTAAGAGATTTAACCACAATAGAAAACATTTCAAACTAAGCACAAGGTGTTTGCTTAAGTCCATACAATGCTTTCTTAAGCTTGCAAACATATCCAGATTCATGTGAAACACTTAAAGGAGGTTCCATATAAATTTCAATTCAAATATCGCCATCCAAGATTGCATTTTTAATGCCAATTTGTGATATGGACCACTTTCGAACGAAAGTTGCCAATGAGAGTACGAGGGGTAGTCATCTTTGCAATTGAAGCAAACATCTCATCATAGTTCATGCCATACTATTAAGAGTAACCTTTTGCAACCAATCTAGCTTTATATCTTTCAATTGATCCATTAGAATTTAGTTTTGATTTTATATATGCAATGACAACTAACAACACTCTTACCATAAGGTAGAGGAACCAAATCCTACGTACCTATCCTTTGTAAGGCAGAATGTTCTTCATCTATAACCTCTCGCCAACATGGATAATGAGCTTCTTCTTTATAAGAAGTTGGCTTAGAAAGTTTATTATTATAGGTTAAGAATGATGAAAATGATGAACAATAGCAAGAATAAGCAAAATCAGGTAATTTTGCAGACTTACGAATGCATGTCGAATGACAAAAAGGTGGATCTACAAGCTCAATTAGAGATTGAGACTCCATAGAGGGGAAGTATGCAACTTCAAATGCTCTAGTTGTTCCAATTACTATGGGGCTATTAGTATTATTATTATCCTTAGAAAAGGGACTGATATGAATTAGATTAGATTTGTTAAACTACGAGTGTCGTATGGAATAGAGTAAATTGGTATATATTCAAGAAAAACAACATTTCGAGATAAATAAAGTTTTTGGGTGGTTGGATCAAAGCATCTATAACCTTTTTTACCTCACCATAACCAAGACAGACACAAATAGCAGATCGAGAAGATAATCTACTACATTTTATATGAGGAAAGAAAATAAAGCAAGTACACCCAAACACTTTAAAAGTAGAATAGTCTGGTGCATGTCCATACAATTTTTTAAACGGTGAAATACCTTGAACTAAGAAGAAAAAATAGTATTAATTATTCTAACAGCAGTGAGAACATCTTAACCCAAAAATTCCTAAGGAATAGAAGCATAAAGTAAAATAGATCGAGCAGTTTTCGAAATATGTCTGTGATTTTTTTGCAACTTCATTTCGTTAAGGAGCATCAGTACATGTTGTTTGTTGAATAGTTCCATCCATCGAAAGTAATTCTCAAAATTTCATAAAGGTGCATTCTCCACCTGCATCATACCAAAAACTTTTTATAACAAACGAATGCTATGTCTTGAGAAGTGCTGTACAGTTTTTGTATATTACAAAAAAGTAATGAAGATGTTTCATTAAATAGACCTAATAATACCATGTATAGTCATCAATAAAGGACACATAATATCGAAACCCTGTTTTAGTGAGAATTGGAGACGGTCCCTACATATCCGAATGAGCAGAAGAAACAAAGATGCTACTATCAAATAGTAAAGAGGAAAACTTTGCCAATTTACATCCACTATAGTCAGAAATATCATGAGTATGAGATCTCCTAATGCACCTTTGGATGTTAAAAATATCGAATAAGGAGAGAAAAACATTACCCAAACGAGAATGCCATGAATAATAACAAGGGGAAGAAGGACACAAATGAAAAGAAGATAAATCAATACCGGTAGCAGCACTAATTGGAACTTTTAATTCATTCAAAACATATTGTCCCTCTTCCCTATGGTTTGTTCCAGTTAGTTTTTGAGATTGTAAATCATCTACAAAACAAGAATCAAAAGTAAATATTACTATATTTTAGAGTCACATAACTAACCAACATACATAAGATTTAATGTGAGATTCGATATATGATAGACATTGGAAAGAGATAAATTGGGAATAACAATAGAACCAACTCCCGCCCAAGGTATAGGATGCCATCAGGAGTCAAAACATGAATGGAGTATGAAGATAAAGTAGAAAATAATGAAGTGTCTCAAGAAACATGGTGGGAAGCACCAAAATCTAAGACCCATAATGATGACTTACCTGAGAAGTTATTATGTATTGATCTAAAAATGAAGTGGTAGACATAACCTATTGTAGTAGAGAATGAAAATTTCAAAGAAACTTGTAGCAGGTGAAATAAATAGTTGCACTCTAGGAATTATGAGATAATTGGTTTTCATTTTCAAATATTAAATTATGACATATCTAAATAAAAAAATTCTGTGGAAAGAGTTCAAATAACAAAATTCTAATTGTCAACTATTACAAATAAAGCAACATTCTCAACTGTGTTCACTGATTCTATGAGCATAATAAGTGAAAGATGTAAATATTTGTCAACACATGGTTCACATTTAAGGTTCTTTTGGGTTTCAATTCGGCACCCCAAAATTCCATTGTTATTTTTTCTTTTTTTCTTTTTTTTCTCTCCTTTCCTTTTATTCAAAAAATAAAATAATAATAATAATAATATCTTAGCAATAGAGTGATTATTCTCCTCCTTTTTATTCTCTGCCCAAAACCAAAATAACATAGGTAGCAAACACAACCTAAAAAAAGATGGACTTTGGAAATCATGGAGGCATGCATAAAGTAGTCGAAGCGGAGTCAGTTTGCAAACATCCATTTTAATAAGGCTTTTGAGATGGATTTGGATCTGGTATCTAGATTAGGTTGTAGACAATGTATTTATTTGAAATTCATTGGTGTAGATATTAGATTTGATTACAATGGGTTATTGGTAGCAGATCTAAGTGGAGGTAGAACCAAGTGGTGGTTTGATAATGTAATGTAGGAGTGGTGGAGTTATGATTTTTTTAGGGTTTGGTGATGGTGAAAGTAAATGTACACTAGGTTTATAACCAAGAAGAATTCAAGCATAAATAGAAGGTAAGAACGAAGATGAAATGAATCAAGAACTTGAAAACACGATCAGGAAGACAAAAGAACAGATTCCAAGAAGTTTCACAAGATTTATGGCTGAGTAATCCACTCGGTACTGTTAGCAAATAAATTTGCTAACCCCAAAAGTATTTAGAAAACTTGGTTATTTAAGAAGAGGCCTTGAAGAGGCTCATTGACTTCGTTATCTCAAGGAAGGTTTCCAAAGAAAACTTTGTTATATTCTCCATCAAAGTCATATTTGCAACATAAGTAAAACTTCAAACTCATATATTTGAAGCAAGTACGAGTTCGAAGTCGTGTATTTGTAGTAAGTTTGAGTTCGAAGTTGTATGTTCAAAGAAAATTTAAGTTCAAAGTCCTTATGTCAAAGTCAATTATGCAATAATAGCCTTGAAGTCACAACAATTCACATATGCAAAGTCACAAATATGTTCAAGTCATAGGATCGAATCAGTTACACATATGCTATGTTGTGTCCTTGTTTTACATTCAAGATCCTATGTGTATAATGTTCTTGAGTTGCAATATGCTCTAAAATCACCAAATCAATTTAGGGTTTACAATGTAATAAATGAGAGAAGTGGAAATTCAACCTCCAAAGTGGTGCCCCTAAGGTCGTATTTATAAGGGTGCACAGCCACCACTTCGCTTCACATGTCTTCGAGTATGTTGACTTCGGTGGCACTAAATGGGTCAGATGTGGATTCATTATCAGGGGTAGTATATTGTGATGTCTCTGTCATGTGGGAGCATCTTCAACATGTTGGAGCATCTTCGGTATCCTTTAGCATTAGCCTCTTTACTAGTATGTCTTCGTTGGTGCCAAGTTGGCTATAATCCTCACATATTAATGCCACATATAAGAGTTTGCATGGTTTCTTCCCAAAGTCTTCGATGCTGGCATTAATTGGTGCAGGTATAGAAGGATACCTTCGAAGTGTTATAATATGTGATGTCACCTTGCTATAATATGAGGTCTTTATGAATGTTGATAGTGTTCCTTATCAACCGCTAGCACAACATCTTCGGGAAGCTTGCAAAGTGTAGTGCTACTTGTATATGGGTGAAGGGTGAAGTGGATATTAGGGAAGTGGGGCATTACAATGTGTATCAATGCCTTTGAAAAGCTTGAGTAGTGTGATGCAAATATGTCTTTGCACCAAGGATGCTCACTATGCTCACTCTGACATTTTTTAACAACTAGATAAGTAGATTGTATTTGGCCTTTTTGATATTGATTTATAGGTGCTTCGCTAGTTATATGTCTTCGAATTTGTTCCTTGTAGTTTATGTGATCAAAGAGAAAGGTCCTACTTTGAATGATTATAACATCTCATATCTCTCTTTATATATCCTCAAAATACTTCTTACATTTTTAATCGATGAGGTGCTGCGTCCTACCTCTTCGATACTGTCCTATAAGGCCTCTTCGATTGAATGATTTGTATATGGTTATGATGCGAAGTCATAAAATGCTTAACTTCTTCGACGTGAATCATTATAGTAACATTTGCCACTTAGTTAAAGGATTCCTTAGCTTTTCAAGCCAATAATATCGGTGATACCCTTTCCCACCTTTTGGTCTGCTCATGTCAATGTTAACCAGTCATTTAAAATAGATCCAACGGTTCTAACAAGCTAATCTCCTTGTATCAATAGATAAGCTTCCTCTTCCTTTCTTTTTTACATGAAATTCAAATACTCAAGCTAGAATCAAACTTTCAAAAATTATCAACAAATTCGAGTTTTCCCACCACAACTCATAACCAAGGTATAAGTTTTTTAAAACACAACTTAGCTTGTCTAGCCTTTGCATGTGAAATCAAAATTGGGTTTTGACCAAGACTTGCGAATTATGCTTAATCGTTTAGTTTAAATCTTCAAATTTCATTGCTAAATTCTGTTTATTAACTTTGTTGTTTGTTTAATTCATAACATTGCCTCATCGGTCTTAAATTGATTGATTACCTATGCATAGATTTTGGAATTTAGAGGATTTTTCTATTTGTATTGGTTTGATTTGAACCTTACTGATCCTATATTAAGGTTTGAATTAAATCTGTATAGTCTTAATGTTCATCGGTTTTAACGAAGGTGAACCTAAGTTGGATTATTCGTAGCTATTTCACTATTAATTGGAGTTGAAATTTCACCAAACGTGTTGTAGGCTAGGTAGCGAGAGAGACAGTTCATTTAACCCACAACCCATTATCGAACGACCTTGACGACATTTATAGTTTTATCATGGCATTCGAATTCAGTATTCTTGATTACCTTGTTGGTTCAGTCACTAATGCTTTTAGTGGGTAAATGACCTATTCAAAGTCATGCACATCATCGTTTTTTGGTTGTCTTTTATGCTAATCGGTTAAGGCTAATAGAGACGAAACCCACTTATGCCTTATCGACTAAGTCAAAGTGAAATATCTTTTAACTGAGAACTTAGGGGTTGTCGATGATGTTAACTTCTATTAGGCATGATGTAAATGACTTCTATGTCAATCAAGTGTGAAGCCATATGTCTTCGACGTATGGTTACGAACACAAATAACAAGTGACCTTATTTTCCATCGCTTTTTCATAATTATACTAAATTTTTTAAGTAGGGTTCTATATGATTTCGACATTATTTTAGCCATTACTTTTGAGTGTTATGAATCGTTTAACCAATTATTATATTTTTTATCCACATTGCCACTGCTCGTTGGTGTTACGTCCTTATCATTTTGGAGTTACACATAGTTATAACGATCATTTGTTATAAGTCAAAATATCAATAGGGTTCTATTTTACATTTCTACTCATGGCATTACCATCCTGATAGATTGTACACTTTTAATTTGCACATTTACAAAGTCACATTCTAACCCACGTCCTATTTCTCTTTTTGTAAAAGTCCTTTATTGAGATCATAGTTTTCATCCTCTAACATACTTACCATATGTTATTGAAACATTACTGCTTTATGATTAGTAATTACTTTGTTACTTTTGAAATTACAGAGCACTTAAGAAAAAAACTTAATAAATTATGATAATTTCAAGTTTAGAATAATATCACCTAGCAGAAAAATAGAAGGTAAATAGTCCAAAAAGAATTCTTCGAAGAGAAGGGACAAAGAGTCCAAACCTTCACCCTCAAGCGATAAGAAAGAAGGCATTATTTCCAAGATATCATATATCACTTCTCAGGCTGAAGTAGATTCCATTATTAACCAATTTGGAATAACTGGGGCGGAGGCTATCCTAGCAGGATCTACAAAACACATCTACAACCCTCCGAAAGGTTATTTTGCCTTTTCCACTATTCATATCTGGCATACGGGTTATCTTCCCTTTTCGGTTCTTCTCAATTATTTCAAGCATCTGGATATCGCGTCGATCCAGCTCTTGCCAAACTCTTATACATACCTAACTTGTTTGGAAGTCTTGGGTTGAGAATCTGGTTTTCCCTCTCTTAGTCCTAACATCCTACACCATATTGTCAGCCTTGCTAAAGTTGATGATCAACTGACCTCTAATTATACTGAACCTACCTTTATCCATACGGCCTAATTTCTAAGACTCTCAATAAAGCCAAAGTATGGGAGACTAAGTTTTTCTACATTAAACGCTTTTCTGGTCTTAGAGGAACCTTTTCAACTATTGGTGAGCTTCTCTTTTCTTTGCTTATTTATATTTGTTCATCATTCCTTGCTGATCGGTACCTTGTTTTCAAATCTGTTCCTAAAAAAAGAAGATCAAAAGATCAAGGACTAGTACATTTGCTGGTCGATGTAGCAGTTATGATAGGAAACAGGCTCAGTGTACTAGTTCCATCTAAGCTTCATCAACACTCTATTATCCCGTAAAAACACAAAATCTTGAGGTAATCCCTACTAGTAAAATGTAACACCATGGGTAAGGGCTCATTGGTAGTGGGTACACACAAATTCTTGTCTTCCATCTCTCCTATTCAATCTAAAATACCTAGTAAGATATCACTGTAATCATTCAAAAATTTATTATAATGTCATCTCGTAAGTTTTTATTTTTGACTTAAGCCCGTCTTCTTTGGTTGTTGCTCCCACCAGGAAGGAAGTTGTTATGGATATTTCCAAAGATAAATTGGAGGAAGATGTCACTTCTATTATAGTTCAAGCTCCTAAATCTCGATCTTTCAATGATGCTATGTCTAGTTCATTTTCTTCTACTAAAAGAAAAATAAGTGTTGGTTCTACCGATGCTCCCATCCCTAGCAAAAAGTCTAAGAATGGAGATGTATAGACTCTAGTTTTTATTAAAGAGGGGGGACTAGTCGACGTTGGCATGAATCTTAAGTCTCCTGATCTTGATTCTATAGCTGTAGATAAGTTTGATTTTAATGCTGATGAAGACAAGACACAACAGGTGGTCAAGCCAGAATCTTTTCAGAACCTTCTACTCTGTATTACTATACCAAGTTTCCCTAAAGCCTTAAGTTGTATTTGCTAAGAGCTTAGGTTCTCTCTCACTCTGAAGGACCCCTTTCCTTCTAAGTCCCAATCATCTGCTCCTGTCAGTGAATTCAACAACATTCTTCAATTGATCAATCTCCTTCTTTTGCTGCTTTCCAGCCATTAAAACCTTCTTCCTACACAAAACCATCGACTTTCTCTCCTTAGACAACACTTGCTGGTATACACCTTTTTTTTCTAGTTTCCATAAACTCGTAGTATCTTACATATCCAAGTTTCATTATCTATTCCAGGTTGCCAAAATCTGCTTTCACTCCAAGATGAGGCTTTGGAGTCATCAAGTGAAATTTCTAAGCTAAAAAGGAAGGAGGATCTTATAGACAAGTCAGTAGTAGTGATTAAACAGGCAGAACAAAAAGAGTCCAATTTTCTTGTCACGTCTCTTGACATTATCAATGGGAGATCCTACGAGAAGGTACTCTTTATCGCTTATGATGATAATGCTTACAAGTGCTTAGACTTTTGCTTTCCCTCTGTTTTTTCAAAATGGAATGAAAAGTTGATGATCAAATTTAAGGAGTTGTCATAGGGATATTATGTACTTGAGGGAGAGGAGGAACTGATCCCACCAAGTTATTGACTTATGATGATCCTCTAGTTGATGAAGAGACTGATTCAGATGAGGAAGATAAAGATGGTGATGAGAATTTTGATGAAGGTGATGATGATAATGATGGTCCTAATGACAGTGATGATGATAATATGACAACGATGGTAGAGGTGGTGGAAATGGCATTTTCGGACCATCGGTTGACAAGGATAGATCAGGAAATGCTAACCTAGATCCATCTTTTCAAGGTCCGAGGGCTACCGAAATTCATGATCCTCCCAGGGCAAGTTATCCCAAAGGAGTTAATGATACCCTAGGCTTAAAGCTCAAAAACAAATAGAAAATATCGTTGTCTACTATCCCACTTTATCAGATATGGATGTCATTACACAAATATTTTCAATTATCAAATAATCTTTAGTTAACCTGTTAACTATTTTGTCAAAGAGAAAGTCAAAATACCATTACGACGTTATGCTAAAAAAGAAGCAAACGGATATAGATAGTATTAATATAGAGTTAGACAAACAAATGAAGGATAATAATAATTTATCTAAGAAGTATAAGAAGCTGGCAAAGAACACATAAAAATTAAAGTATTTCAAGAAGAAAGAAGTCGCTCCTCGGATGAAGGATGCTCGCCGTTGCCGGGATATATCCTTAAAAGAGAATGCTGAACCAATGACCCTTTTTTGGACGTTAACCGATGACAAGGACATCTTTGTAGAATTCCTGCATAAGTTTTATTGCAGAGGTTTAATTGTTGACTTCTCATACTTAGGTGATAATAATGGAGGTTTGCTAAGACGCCTTACCATAGATACATGTATGAGCATAAGACCGATCCTCATCCCAGGGCATGTTCGAACCTTCCCCGAGTCACTCCCATTCCTCTTTCCTTACACACTCTTCTTCCCAAGAAACTTAAATATAATTAAAAGAGATTCATTTCTAAAACGATCTATTTTATATGAACCTGGATGATTATACAATAATTATATGTTACTTGGTTTATGTATTTCATTGTTTTGTTTTCTATGTTGCACAAATAAAATACTTCTCATGCAGTTCGGTCCCTAAGGATCTCTTAAGTAGATTTGTTAAGATGAGGAAGGTTTTTAATGAGAAATCTTAAATTCTCAAATCATCACAGCTGGGAAGATAATTTTTCCTCAGAGAATTGCAAGAAATTTACAAGTGGTTTCACTATTTCTGCTTTGACTTTCTGGGTGGTGAGAAGGAGAAACTACGTAGCGAAATTCGAACCTTCCACACAAAATTTAGTATGTGGTCGTGATATCCCTCCAGTTGGGGAATGGGATTACCACGATTCCCCTCTAATTTATACTCCGGATGGGATCAAGGCTTCTTTTGACTCTACACTTACTTTTTCTGCTAGATCTTCGAAAAGGCTAAGGCCGTGGTTTCAATACTTTGAAAATTAATTGAACATTATTGAAATGAAACTGCAATGTAACCTTGAATTTTATTATTATTTGTGAACTCCATTTGGTCTTAATGGAAGAGTTTTCCTCCATGTATTGATTTTTGTTTTATTTATTTTTAGTAGTACAAAAAGTTAGTGCGTAAATTTGATTTCTTAGACACCTCATGAATTATTGAAGTTAAAAATCAGGTGTTTGCATATATAAAGGAGAAATGATCATCTCAAGATGACTTGGCTTTATGTTTCGTTAATAACCCCAAGGCATGAGAGTGTCATAGGAAATATTTACTATTATAATCAGCTTATAGTGCGTACAAAGAAACGACCGTTCTTATGGAGGCTGAACTTAAAAAAACGAAGAACAAGCTTTAGCTGTTGAAACGAAGAAAAGACATAGTTCACGGATCTACTTCTCTATTGAAGTTGATATTGAGATATCTAAGCTTCACTAGAAAATAAGTGATCTCGAATTAAAGCTAACAAAAAGCCAAGTATCATGCCAATCTTTGGAGCTTATTGTAAGTGGGAGTAGTTCTATCCTTCTTACTCCTACTCAGAGATGAAGAGCAAGATCCACATCCTTAACTAATCATGAATTTCTAATTTACTAAACCCTCCTCTAGGTTTTAATAACACACACTCTCCAAGTGCGATGATCAAGTCAAATTCAAAATGATGCAGTATTTCAATAAGAAGTGGGAGGAAAAACAAATATGAAAATAAGGTTCAAAAAGTTTAACAAGAGAAGTATGATCTTAACTTAAAAATTAAAAGCTGACAAGTTTGATTCAAACACTGCGAGGAGCTAATAAGTTTCTTTATTGTACCTTGAAAAAGCAAATCAACTTGAGTGAAGATGAAGACACCATTCATAAAAGGGAAAAGAAACTCAAGGAACTTGTTGATGTGTCCATTCATCACATCACTGATCCCATATTTTCCAAGAGTTTGGATAAATCAGGACAGAATCTTAAGTTGTAACATGGACCAGACTTAATTAGATTTATTTCTTTTATCTGTCTTTTGCACCTGCAGCTATGTAAATAGTGTATCAAATTGTAAAAAGTTGTGCTTAAATGAATATTACCTCAGATAAGTAACTAAGAGCTGAACTTTGATTCTGACTTCAAATTGTTTGATGCTTAGTGTATCACTTTTCCATACTTTGAGTTTTTAAACTCTCTTTATACTTGTTTGTAAAATTGGGTTTGATGTAGATTGAGCCTTTTGTAACTCAATATGGTGTTTAATAATGGAGCTTCCTATTTAAATAATATTAGATCTTGTAACAACATAGAATGTTAGAAATCCCTATCTAAAAGGTCAGAAATCCACGTTTGGAATTATAGAAGACAAGAAATTCATATGTAGGATAATAGAAGACTGGAAATCTATATTCGATAATAGCAGATAAATAAAAAAATTATACCTGGAAATATAATACTTGAAGATATTTTCTTCTTAGGGGTTAGATAGATTTTAAGCACTACGTGACTTGGATTTTATTGATCTTCCTTTGGAAGATTGGTTGGTTGAGAGTACTACTTGGCCTAAACTTTGTTAGACTTGAAAGCACTACTTAGCTGTGATTTCGATTGATCCAAGAGTGGTATTTTGGCTCATACTTGTAGGTTTGGGAGCATTACTTGGCTCTGATTTCGATTAATTCGATAGCACTTCTTTGGCTCAAATTTCTATAGGTTTGAGAGCACTATTTGACTCTAATTTCGATTGACATAGGAGCACTACTTTGGCTCGGACCTATTGTCACCATCTAAGGTGATAGTTTAAGACTGTTGTCTGGTGCATTTGGTTAGCTATCTTAAATAGGACCAAAGACTCTCTTGACCTCCCTCTAGGAGGTGCTACATTGAGGCCTTTTTTGGCAAGTAGTGAAGGATGGTTCGGTGCTATAGTGTGGCCTTTGACGATAAAGCTAAAGACTTACTCTGTTTTCCCACTAGGAGGCGCTTCAACCAAGGCATGTGGGAAGGGGTTGAAGGCTTGCAGAAACATTGGACAGGAATTTTCATATGGGACCAAAGGATGACTCCGGCCTCCTCTAGGAGGCGCCATAACCAGGCCTTCGATGACGGGGTTAATTACTTATGCTCTTGCTAGGCCACATAGGTAGGATCGAAGGCTTAATCGGTGCTTATCCAGGACCTTTCGAATGAGACCAAAGACTTACTCTATCCACCCTCTAGGAGGCGCCTTGTTTGTGCACGTGTTAGCTTGAGACAAAGGCTTTGGCCCCTTACTGCCATCTTAGGTAGTGATTTAGGCTTTCCATTATACTAGGATAATTTTACTCCTCAACCATATAGAATTAATTTTGAAGGACTTCTTATATTATTAAACTTGTCTAATATCTTTTTACAAAGTCGCATCTTGTTACAAATTCATTGAGCTTTCCTTTCCACAGAAAATCGATGGTCATTCCTTCTACGCTTCTGCACTGGTTGGTTTTATGCCTATTTGTATGGTGATAGTGGCAAAACAAGCTTCAAAGATTTCTCTCAAACTTGGGACTTCCCTATTGCGAAGGATAATAATCAAGTTGTCCTTAGTTAAGAAGTAAATTTTTTCAAGAGAAGTGGTGAAAGTGCAATCTTTTGGAAGTCGGGAATGCTAGTCTTCTTGACTATTGCTTCGTTCTTTTTTCTGCTTGGTATATCATCGTCCATAGACAACATTCTTTTCAGTGTCCTTTGAACTTCATTAGAGTCCAACGGATGATTCTCTATGACATTTCTGAGCAAAAATGTCAAATCATTTGTTATTTCTTCCTCGAATATGGTCCACTCGGCTTGTGATTAGATAGCTATCCTTATCTTTAGGAACAAATTGTCCTTCCTTAGGGCATCTTTTTCCAAGGAAAAATTTGGAGTAGGGCCTATATAAATGGGATTTATGCTCCAATAATCCAGATCATAAGGGGCCGCATACTTCTTTTCATTTATTATCTGTTATTCGAGAAATCGTGGGTCATCGACGATTTGACAAGTAGGCCTAACCGTTCGAGGCTCAAAAGACCTATGCTTAGACTTCTTAACATGATTAAGTAGCATGGTGTTGGAGATTAAGGTTGATTATCCTCAGACTGGTATATGCTTAAATAGGAATGTTCGTTATATTATAAGCGTGTTGAATTGGTTCCTCTTAAGGTTTCAATGAAGTCATAGGTTCGAGCCATTCTTATAATGCCAAAATGTTAGTAAATAAATTTGCTAATCCCCAATTTGTTTGGATAGCTTGGTTAAGTAAGAAGTGGCCCTAAAGAGGCTCGTCGAGGTCATTATCACAAGGAAGGTTTCCAAAGCAATCTTTGTTATGTTCTCCAACAAAGTCATATTTGCAACATAAGTACAAGTTCGAAGTCATATATCTGAAGCAAGTTCGAATTCAAAGCTGTATGTGCAAGGAATATATAAGTTCAAAGTCGCTAAATCAAAGTCCATTATGCAATAATAGCCTTGAAGTCATAATAGTCCATATGTGTAAATTCAAAAGTACGTTCAAGTAATAGATTTGACTCGGTTACACATATGCTAGGTTATATCCATGTTTAACACTCAAGATCCTATGTGTACAATGTTCTTGAGTTGTAGTATGCTCTAAAACCCCAAATCAGTGTAGGGTTTACAATATAAGAAATAAGAGAAGAGAAAATTTGACCTCCAAAATAGAGCCCCTAGGATTGTATTTATAGGAGTGCACTGCCACCACTCTGTTTCATATGTCTTCGTTGACTTCAGCGGCACTAAAATTGGTGAGGTACAGAGTCATTATCAGGCGGCAGTATGTAGTGGTGTCTTCGTCATGTGGGAGCATCTACAAGATGTTGGAGTGTCATCGATGTCCATTAGCATTAACCTCTTCGCTAGTTTATTGTCGGTAGTGCCATGTTGGCCTTGGTCCTAGCATTTAAGTTCCATATGTAAGAGGCAGCATTGTTTCTTCCTAACATCTTCGATGTTGGCATCAATTAGTGTAGGTGTAGAAGGATTCCTTCGAAGTGTTATAATATATGATGTTACCTTGCTATAACATGACGGTCTTCGTGGGTGTTGATATTTTTTCCTATCAATGCGGCTAGCACAACATCTTCAAGGAGCTGGCAAAGTGCGGTGCTACTTATATATTGGTGAAGGGCGAAGTGCTATCGGCAAACTGAGGCATTACAATGTGTAACAATGCCTTCAAAGAGCAATGCCTTCGAAGAGCTTGAGTGATTTGACGTGGATAGGGCTTTCTACCGAGCAAGCTCACTATGATCACTTTGATTTTCTAACGACTGGATAAGTAGATTGTATTTGGCCTCTTTGATATTGATTTATAGGTGCTTGGCCAGCTGTATGACTTCGAAGCTGTTCATTGTAGCTTATGTGATCGAAGATCAAAGTCCTATTGTGAATAATTATATCATCTCACTTCTCACTTCGTATATCCTCAAAATCGTCCTTATATTTTTAATTGATAATGTCTTGCTTCCCACCACTTCGATACTTTCTTGTAAGGCCTCTTCGATTGAATGATTTTGATAAGGTTATTGATGGGAGGTTACAAACCGTCGAATTTCTTTGATGTGAATCATTTCAGTAACAGGTACTGTTCGCGTCGACTAAAGTTCTATGAACTAGAAAATAGCCGAACGAAATTTATAATAAAAATAGCCGCAAGCGCACGGCGTACACTTGTAGCACGTATGCGAGTACGGATCGATCCACAAGGAATTGATGATTTTAAAATTCTATTCAATCAAATTATACCAAAGTCGAGTGAAAGTTAAGCTAATAAATTAGAAAATTAGCTAACTAACTAAAAGAAAAGAGATGCAAATATAAGAGTTAAATGACAATTTAGAGAATAAATCCACTCTCTAGATCACATAGTTTAACATATATGAAATCATGATCTCTCTTTTATGGTCGTTAGTGCTTTAATTGATATGCTTATCATAAGTATGACATATTTGTGCTATTGATTATCCAAAATAAGCCATCAAACTATAACACATCCCTTAAAGCACTTACTTACTTTCATGAAACTTGACAAAGAAAATGAAATCTATTTTAAGTATGTCCTATTAATTATTGATTAGAAATATAGACCACCAAATTTTAATTTCAAATCACTTTCTTTTTCCATAATCATATTTTGATGAAGAGGCATTTGTATTAATGGTTATTTAAGCATAGCCTATTTGATATTGCTATCAAAATCAAAGAAAAAACAATAAATAAAACACTTCATTGATCATCATTAAGCACAAAAAGAGAGAATGAATTAACAAATAATGGAAGCTACATAATTAGAGAGCTTCATTACCCTTAAATTGAAGGGGTTTAGCCTCTCATATTTGTCATTTGATTAACAAATGTAGCTAGCAAAATGAAAGCAAAAAAGAAAGGAAAATGAAAGCTAATGGAAAAGAGAACTATTATACTTGCATAAATGAAATGAAATCTACACTAGAACATGAAAGAAAATAAACAAGAGAAAAAAAGAGCAATGTATTAAAGTTGCATAAGAAGAAATTACATGAAATAAAAATAGCTAAGTAGCCATGAAAAGGAAAAAGAAGCTTTATTTTATTTTGAGCCTAAACTAATGAAGAGGAAGAGAGTTACATGAAACATAAGGGGTATATATACATGTGTTAAACCCTAATTCATATTTTTAGGGAATGCACAAAATGCCCTTAAGAAAGTGTGGAGGCCAAGTAATATTAGCTTCTACTAATCATCATTTAACTGTACATGAAGCCATTAATTTCATAAGCATGTGCATTAGCCTCTAATTTGTACATTAAGGTAGGTGGGTAGGTGGGGTCCTCCATGTTCTTCACTTTGAATTATTTCCATCTTCACTCCTTTGTATTCATTTTGTGCATGCATGTGTCTTCATGAAACCACTCCTATTTGAGATTAAATTTCTACAAAAATATGTATAAATTTCCAATAAATTTTACTCAAAGAAATATATGCATGCAAATGAACGTTTTGCCCCTATATGAAGATGAATATGTGACAATTTGAAAATAATTTGAATTTTGGTTTAAACAAGTTAAAATACCCAATATGATCATTTATTCAATTTAAATAGATTAAATATTGTGGTAAAAATATGCACATTTATGTGCACATCAGGTACCAAGTGAAACCTCTCGGTATCGAGAAGTCCTTTTTGCTATTTATTCCTTTTGAACATCATATACTTCATACTCCACTACTACCTCTCATGGTCAAGTGCTTTTCTCAAAGTTTGGATGAGCAATTCTCAGGATTGATGAGAAGAAAGCAAAAAAAACTGAAAAATACAAGTGTTATTAGGAGAATTACTAGAATTAGCTGAAAGTATATGGAAAAGAATTTGGAAAACAACAAATAGAGGATAGGAAAGCAAGGCTAGAAAAAGTGAGAGTTTGCAACTAAGTTAACCACTCGGTACCTAGATAAACCTCTTGTTACCAAGAGAAATTTATGGTTAACTGGGTTGAATTGCCAACTTGTACCTCCCTAGGCTTGCTTCTAGACTTCAGTGCAAGTGGGCTCCTGAACCTATGCAACTGTTATGTAAGTATCAAACTAACTACAACTAATGAGGGGTCTTCATTCTGATCATAGACTCTGCTCATTCTTTGTCTCTTATCACTCCCTCACAATAGTCACTTAGGCAGATATTATTGGTTTTTCCAAGCTTAGGATCCCGTCAATCCCTTATACTAGCGACTCTAATTCTATCTCAAATCCATACTCAATAAAACTATAAAGTAGTTTTAGGCCAGTAATCGCTAAAACAGTATAAAATGCTTGCGTTTCTCTACTTTTCTATGCCTTCCTGCATTTTCTTATTATTTTTACTAGATCTAATCCTACAATAGGTTATATTTGGGTATTATGCCACCTTTGGCATCAACTTTTTGGTGCTTTTAGTAAGAAATGAACTTAGGGTTAGATCTTGCTTGCTACCGTGGATTTGGAGAGGTCTAGTGGTTAGATCCAGAAGTTTTGTTTGAAGAATTGGAAAGTTTTCTATTTTAAGTTAATGGAACCTAGGAGGTCTAAAAATCATCCGAAGTAGTAACTGGATCTGATGTAGGAAATCCTTACCAAGCTGAAGTTATTAATCAACAGGCGATACTAGGATCATTTACTCAATAAGAGGTGATTACCAGAGGAGAACTTGATAAAATGATACAAGAGCTTAAATAGAAGATGGTGGATAGCCAAAAGGCTCTAATGGATGAGATGAATGCTTTTCTAACCTTGCAACCGCCAAGAATTGAAGAACTAGAAGGGAAACTTCTCCTGCGGTAGAATAAGAGAATTCCTCCGCGTCTGACCAAAATAGAAGAGATGTAATAAATAATAGAAGGTAGGAATCGATGGAGTTTTCAAAGGACTTGCAGTAGGAAGCAGAAGCACAGCCCTATAAGAAACCAACTGATACTGAGTGGATTTGTCTCAGTATCGAGAGGAATCTAGAAGAGGGTGATGCATAAGAAGTTGAGCAATGGTGGTCTCTGATGAGGAAATGGATCTAAAGCTTGATGATGATGCTTTTAAGTTGGAAGTCAATGCTAATAAAGATGGAATTCAAACAGCTGCAACATAACCAAGCACATGCCCATAAAATACCAAAGGAGTGGTTCTTCCATAGACATGAGACCTAGACATCAGCCGCCAAACCAAGACCGTTTGTACTGTCAAACACTCGGTGTAGCCCTAGATAGTCGACCTTTGGATTACCATGCTAATGAGGATTACATAGATTATATAGATAAATAGTTGAAGGAAGAAAGCAGAGGCAGAAAGAATAAAGACTGGGGTTCCGCACCAAGTAGAACTCCATTCACCGAAAATATTCTGAGAGAAGAATACCTTGAATGTTCATGGTGCCAACGATGCCATCATACAACAAAACTATTGATCCTAAACGGCACTTACTCAAATACAAGTGGAATATGGATGGAGCTAGATCTACGGTTTCTATTCATTATAGATATTTCCCCATCTTCTTGGAAGGAGTCGCTTCTATGTAGTTCACTAGGCTCGCACCAAGGTCTATATCACTTTTGATGAATTAGCTAAGAAATTTTTGGAGCATTTTAAACTCCATGGTGCCCAACCAAAGGACGTCATGTCCCTATCTCGCTTGTCTCTAGGATCCAAGGAGTCACTAAATGGTTTCTTGAACCAATTCAACATCGCTGCTACAGAAGTTAGAAATCCGAAGGAAGATCTTGTACTCATGGAACTAGTCTAGGGTAAATACCTAGACATGAATTTTGGTGAGTGGCTGAAGATGAAACAACCAACTACTATGGAAGAATTCTATCGAAAGGCGAACCAGTTTCTGCAATTAAGGAAACAAGTCTAATTTAAGGGAAGGTTAGTGACGTATAGTCAAAATTGGTTATCCAAAGCAACGTGGCAATTAAATAGTCTGGAGATGGCACTAGTAATACGATGGTAAATGCTAAAAACTCTGGTAGCTATAAGAAACATAATCAAGGCTTGGTGGTAGGTGTAATAACAATAAGAAACATTCGATTAGTATGAGATCGGAAGATTATATGTCTTTGAATGATACGCTAGAGAATATTTATCTTGCTAGTCAGGAAATTGAGCAATATAAGAAACCAGTCAAGTGGGAAGCCATAGGGTAGCAGAAGCGATCTGGGAAGTTCTGCCGCTTACACGAAACTCATAGGCACAACACGAATGAATGCCATCATTTGAAGGATTAAAGAGTTGGTATGAAGAAATGAACTCCAGCAGTATATCAAGAAACAATAGAACACTGATCAATCTGTAGGTCCCCATGTACCCCCAACTCAAAGAAAATCCTTTGGGCAAAATGATGAAGGGCCCAGATGTACTGATGGAAGGTTGCTAATTAATACCATTACCAGAGAACCATGCCCAGTGCAGAGAAGATGAGGGAAGATAGAGAGGTATGCGAGTTCACTGAAGCATGCCCTGTAGGAAAGTTGGTACGCCGTCGAAGATGGAGCTCAAGCTAAATAATAGAAGATGATAACATATGACATTGTGTTCAGAAACTAAGATTTTAAGGGAGTTAAAGCACCAACCCAGGATCCTACGGTGATAATAGTAGGAATTGGACAAGAAGTTATGTGCTGAGTTTTAGTAGATAAGCTCAGTTAACACTATTTAGAAAGACATCCAACCAAATGAAATCCATATGAAGGATTTAAGTGCCTACAAGATGAAGATTTATGGATCTGGGGGCGAAGCTAAATAACCAGTTGGGATGATTGACCTACCCGTAGAACTTGGTGAAGGAGAACGTAAGGTGATTCACATTCAGAATTTTTTTATTTTTGATGAGTATTCAACATATAATGCTTTCTTGGGCCGACCAATCCTAGTTGATTTCATGATTGCTTTTTCTCTGTGGTGTCTGACAAAGAAGTTTCGTACAAATAATGGGATAGAATTGGTGCGAGGAGACCAATGTGTGGAAAGAGAATGCTATGTTGTGGAAATATGAGAAGCTAAGCATCGAGAAAAGGGAAAGAAAGTGGGGAGAACTCTCCACATTCGGGAACTACAAGCATAACAATTATAGATAAACCCTTGACTCAAGAACCATAGTCAATTTGACAAGTATATGTATCCAATAAGGAAGTCAGGAAGGTTACAGGCAGCACTGAAAGAGTTTATAGTGAGTGTCCTTTTTCATATGGATGACCCAACTAGAGTATTGAAGATTGGTTCTCAACTTGGAATTGGATTACGGAAGGAACTGATTAATTTCCTTCAAGGGAATCACGATGTGCTTGCTTGGATGCATTGATATATGCGGGATGTCACCGGAGATAGCATGTCTTGCACTAAATATCGATCCAATGTTCACACCGGTGAACAAAAAAGGTGTAGCCTAGGTCTGGAGCAATTCACTGCATTGAAGGAAGAAGTGGATAAGCTGTTGGTAACGGCTTTTTCTGTGACGCTTTATGCCCTCAATAGGTATCTAACCCCATATTGCTCAAGAAGTCAAATGGAAATGGCGAATGTGCATTGATTACTCAGATCTAAACAAAGCTTTTCCAAAGTACAGCTTTCCTTTACCAATAATTGACCAGCTTATTGACGAAACAGCGGAGCATGAATTGCTTTAGTTTCTGGATGCTTATTGTTAGCGCCAAAATTGGTCACTAACACCCAATTGTAAAAGAAAGAACCAACTAACAGTCATAGATAGAGTGTATGAAGTAGAGAGCATAAATATGAAGAGTAGTAAAAATTAAAAAAAAAACAGAAAAAATAGTGGATTTATAGTGGTTCGGCTGACTCTGTCCTACCTTCACTCCAAAAATTTCCATTTATTGATATGAGAATCAATTACAGTTACAACTCGAATTTTCAAAACAATAATGGTAGAGTAGCCTTAATGAGGAGGAAGAAGGGAAACAAAATAAAGATCCCTTTTCTAAAGCCCCGCTTGCTATATTTATAGGCAAAATCTGAGTTACTGGGCTTCCTGAGTGATCCGGGCGCATTTAGACCATAGTCAAGTCCATATAGCCGACCCAGCTTCCTACTGACCAAACTTCCAGCCGACCCAGCTTCCTACCGACCCAGATTCCTGCCG
This sequence comes from Allium cepa, assembly GCA_030765085.1. Taxonomy (NCBI): domain Eukaryota; kingdom Viridiplantae; phylum Streptophyta; class Magnoliopsida; order Asparagales; family Amaryllidaceae; genus Allium; species Allium cepa. The sequence goes on from CM060929.1 coordinate 498,474,593, forward strand.
ATAGAGCTTCTTACCGACCCAGATTCCTACCGACCCAAATTCCTACCGACCCAGCTTCCTACCAACCCAGATTCCTACCGATCCAGCTTCAAGCCGACCTAAATTACTACCGACCCACCTTCCAACGGACCCAGATTCCTACTGGCCCAGCTTCCTACCGACCCAGCTTCCTACCGACCTAGATTCCTACTGATGCATATTCATACCGACCCAGCTACCAACCGACCTAGATTCCGACCGACCCAGCTTCCTACCGACCTAGGTTCCTAAGGACCCAGCTTCCTGCCGACCCAGATTCCTACTGACCCAGATTCCTACGGACCCAGCTACCTACGGACCCAGCTACCTACGGACCCAGCTTCCAACCGAACCAGCTTCCAGCAGACTCAGCTTCCAACCGACCCAGCTTCTTGCCGACCCGGCTTCCTGCCGACCGAGCTTCCTACGGACCCAAACTCCTACCGACCCAGATTCCAACCGACCTGAAGCATTACCCTGGATGACTCGAAGAAACCATCAAGAAAACCCGAAGCAAGTCCAAATACGACGCGAAGCAAACTCCTGGCAACCCGCGACAACTCAACTTTTGTCGAAACTCGTATTTCGAGTATCCCACGACTTTTGTCCATCGAATATGCTGAATCCCAGCTTCATAATCATGATTACCATCCGTGATTGATCGTCTATCCATCCAATTGACTAAAACCCATTGTATTCCAGTCTCAAAGACCGAGCAACCGATTTAGTTAATTCCGCCTGTCAACGGCCTGGCCAAAAGGCAGGTTAATATTTGCCCCTCAAAACATGCCTTGATTTGGAAGGTGTGTTTTGGATAGCCTCAGATCCATTAATCAAATCCATGATCTCTCTGTGTCATTAACAAAGTTCCTGACTGTTCCGAGTCAATATCCAATTCCTAATTCATTTTGTATCCATTAACCGAATTCACGATCTCTCTGAATCATTTTACCCAAGCACGGGATCTCTTCGGGTCCTATAATCCATAGCTAGGATCTTGCCAGGTCTATATCCAAAATCGGGAGCTCATCGGGTCCTATATTCTATATCCGGGACCTCACTGGGTCCCTATCTGAAGTCGGGACCTCGCCGGGTCCATACCCAGATCTAGGACCTCTTTAGGTACTGTAACTCAAATCTGGGTTATTTATCCTACTCCGGCCTCGACCCTCCGGTCAAGGACTTAATCCGTGGGGTATCCTTCTCTGGCCTCGATCCTAATCGAGGTCTTCATATTCTCCAACTTCGACTCTATGGTCAAGGACTTTTATATTCTCCGGCCTCGACTCTCCAGTCAAGGACTTGTATATTCTCGTATTAACTCCATGCTCGAGTCCATTCCATCACTCTCCAACGAAGGGACTCGTGACATGCGATTTCTGCCTCATCTCTCCAATCGGGATCATAACCGTGTGACCTATGCTATTTATTACATTAATATTCCAAATCCTACCAACACAGAGTTCCATTGATAAGTTTAGTCCATACAATAAAGAAAATCAAATTTACGTAGTACCAAGAAAGAAACTAGAGTTCAAAGAAAATAGAAAAAAACAAAATTTCATAAACCCAAGCATCACGGAGTATCATCATCTTAGAGCATGCCTAGAGACCATCCTCGATCCTATACATGTGTAAGTGACTTAGCCGCCTTACTTTGGGGTTTACTACTTATTCAAAGCCATAAATCCATTCAGCTAATAATAAGGTGACGATGCCTAGATCTAGTGCCAGCTTCGTCTGATTTGGGCAATAGCTGCTCATGTTCACTACCACAGCTCGATTCCTTATGTACTGTTGTAAATGATCATTCCTTATATGTTCCTCAATGATATCCTTCAAATACCTGCAGTCATTTGTGTTTTGCCGATCTAGATAATGGAGTAGGCAATGCTTTCCCGATGCCCGTTCGTGTTCGATGGGTTCCCTCTTTGCTGGCCTTCGATACTAAAGGCGTCCTCGAGTATCTAAATAATTTTTTTTCGGAGTCTCATTCAAATCCGTATAAGAAGATAATTTTTATTCCCTCTGTTGCCTTTTCGATGTGTTCTCGCTATCCATTTTCCTTTTGCCTCTGTCGTCCTTATTTGAATAATCCTTGGTGGACCTCCACCTTTTACCGCATAAAACTATACCTCTCTCCCTTCTCTTTCAGCCTTTGCATCTTCCTGTCTTAGAAAAATTTCGCTTCATGGTAAAATTCCCCAAGCTCCATTGGTGGGTCCCGCTCCAACGATATCTTGAAATCCGAATTATTCACAATCCCTGAGACTACCGCTATCAAAACCATCGACGGATTGGTTCGATCTACCAAAGTCACTGCCGCAATGAATCTGTTAAGAAATCCTTAAGTGATTCTCCCTGCTAATGCTTCATCGATGTCAAAGTCATCACACTCCAAGGTCTCACGATGTGGACCCGAAATTGTCTTGTAAACCTATCAATCGGCATTGTCCATGTTCCAACACAGCCACTTTCCAGTTGTTTGAACCGTAGTGCCGCTATATCCGTCAAACACAAAGGGAAATACCACGCCATGACTTCTTCCGATGCCCCTAGTACTTCCATGTCCCTCACATAACTTGTTAGGTAAACAGTGGGATCTGTCTTCCCATCATACATTTCTAGCAATGGTAGTTTGAAATCAGATGAATTCCTAGCATGCCTGATCATAAAGGTAAAGGAGCTCCTATTCGCGTCCTCCAAATCTCTATTCACCAATCCTCCTCTCATAGCTCATTTGATTAAGTCCGCTAAGCTGTCGTTGTCATCAAGTAACGGCCCTTGTCTGTTGTCTCCAACCTGCCCCCAAGTCCACGAGGGAACCCTGGAACATGCCCTTTTGGATAAGCATCCACTTTCCTATTAATGCTAAATTTCCCAACTTTGCCTGGTATCCTTACTGGAATGGAGCCTACACGATTAGAGGGCATGCCCCTAGTTCATGGGTCATTCTCGGTGGTCCAACTTTATACCAAACTTCGGTCGTCCTATGCCCTTTGTCCTGATTCCGAACTGCCTCCATTCCTACCACTCTAGCTTCATGATCCTCATTTCCAGAATCACTTGCTACTCAATTCCTTTGGTTTTGTACTCCAACTTGTCCAACCTGTTGGAGTGGGTTCTGCATCATTTCCTTCTGCCTTTTCATTATCCCTTCCTGCATAGCATCCATCATCATTTCCATCTCATCTCTGGTGATGAAAACAGAGGTGTGATTAGCTCCTGAGGAAGCCTCCTGACTTCCTAAACGCGGACTCCTTTCCGGCCATTGTCTCCTTGTTGATTGCTTTGCCGTAGCTTCCCAAGAATCTGAATTTCTAAGCCTTTAAACGCAAAGTCCAAGCTTTAAAATCCCTGAGTGCTAGCTTTCTCAATGGAAGCACCAAAATCTTAGTGCCAAAATTGGTCACTAGCATCCAAACGTATGTGAAAGCGCCGAATAACAGTCACAGATAACAGATTGAGTGTATGTGAGAGTATAAATATGAAGAGCAGTAAAAATTTAAAAGAAAGAAGAAAATACAAAGGATTTATAGTGGTTCGGCTAACTCTGGCTTGCGTCCACCCCAAAAATTTCCTTTTTATTGATATGAGAATCAATTATAATTACAATCCGGAGTTTTCAAAACAATAATGGCAGAGTAGCCTCAATGAGGAAGAAGGGAACCAAAATGAAGATCCCTTTTCTGAAGCCCCGCTTACTTCATTTATAGGAAAAATTCGAGTTATTGGGGTTCCTGAGTGATCCGGGCCCATTGAAACCATAGTCGAGTTTATACAGCCGACCCAGCTTCCTACCGACCCAGCTTCCAACCAGCCCAGCCTCCAACTGACCCAGCTTCCAACCGAGTCAGATTCCTACCAACCCAACTTCCAACCGACCGAGCTTCCTACTAACCCAGCTTCCTACCGACCCAGATTCCTACCGACCTAGCATCCTCCCGATCCCGATTCCTCCCGACCTAAATTCCACCGGGCCTAGATTCCTACCGACCCAGCTTCCTACCGACTCAGCTTCCTACCGACCTAGCTTCCAACCGACCTAGATTCTTGCCGACCCAGATTTCTACTGAGGAAGATTCTACCGGCCCAGCTTCCAAGCGACCCAAATTCTACCGACCCAGATTTCTACTGACCTAGCTTCCTACCAACCCAGATTCCTACCGATCTAGTTCCTACCGACCCAGCTTCAAGATGACCCAAATTCTTGCCGACCCAAATTCCTACTGACCAAGATTATTACCGAACCGGCTCCTATCGACCCAGATTCCTACCGTTCTAGATTCTCGTGGATCCAGCTTCCTACCATCTAGATTCCTACCGACCCAGCTCCATATCGACGCATCTTCTAGCCGACCCAGATTCATACCGACCTAGATTCCTACCGACCCTGCTTCCTACCAACCCAACTTCCTACCGACCTAGATTCCAGCTGACCCAGATTCCTGCCGACCTAACTTCCAACCGACCCAGCTTCCTACCGACCAAGATTCCTACCGACCCGAATTCCAGCCAACCCAAATTTCTACTGACCCAGCTTCCAACCAACTCGGCTTACTACTAACCAGATTCCTACCGACTCGGATTCCTACTGACTCGGATTCCTACCGACCCAACTTCCAACTGACCCAAAGCGTTTCTGGATGACTCAGAGAAACTATCAAGAAAACCCGAAGCAAGTCCAAATATGACTCGAAGCAAACTCCAGGCAACCTGCGACAACTCAACTTTTGGCAAAACTTGTATTTCAAGTATCCTGCGACTTTTGTTCATCGAATATGCCAAATCCCAGCTTAATAATCATGATTTCCATCCGTGATTGATCTTCTATCCATTCAATTGACTAAAACCCATCGTATACCAGTCTGGACAACCGAGCAACCGATTTAGTTAAATCCGCCTTTCTACGACCTTGCTAAAAGACAGTTTAAAACTTATTCTGCATACAATCGGATTAGGATACATTAGCCAAATTAGGATAATACTAGCTTTATCATGGATTTGGGATTACACCGCTGCCGAAAAATGTTGTTTTGTTTGAAGAATGGTGGAGCCATGTACCAATGATTGGTAAATACAATGTTCAAAAATCAAATCAGACGAACGAAGAAGGTTTCCGTGGATGATATGCTTGTGAAGTCATGGGTGTCTCAAAATCATTAGGGTGACCTCTCGGAGATGTTTGTGATTCTATGGAAATATGGAATGAAACTAGATCCTGTAAAATGGTATTTCAAAGTAAGTTCTAAAAAGTTTTTGAAACTTATTTTGATGCGGGGCATCAGGCTAATCCGTAGCAGATTAACACTTTAAGATATTTAACTACCCCAATAAAAAGAAATAACTTCAAAACTTAGCTGGATAGATCACTGCTTTGAGGTTATTCATCTCAAAGGCGATAGATAAATGCATACCTTTATTCAACACCCTCAAGAAAGGGAAAAAGAATTTTGAATGGAATCAGGATTACTAGACTGCTTTCGAAGAGTTATTGAAGCACATGGAAATGTCACCGATCTATCCAAGCCATTGTATAAAGATGATCTATTTTTTTTTACTTAGTTGTGTCCGCTCATGCATTAAGCCTAGAATTGGTACGTGAGGAGGAAAGGGTTCAAAGATCGGTCTAATACATCAGCAAGTGGTTTACATGAAAAACAAATAATTACCCAATGTTAGAGAAACTTGCGTATTTCCTTCTGATTGCATCAAGGAGGTTGTGACGTATTTTCAGGCTCATTCGATCAAGGTGCTAATAGATTAGCCTGTAAATTAGGTATTGTACCGACCTGAGACTTTGACAAGTTTGCTGAAATGGAATATCAAGTCAAGTCAATACATTATTACCTACCATCCAAGCAAAGCAATAAATGGGCAAGCACTAGCATACTTCCCCACCAAGTTTACTGTGTATGACAGTAAAGACATAGAGGATGCTGCAATAGCAGCTACTCATTGGAAAATTGTTTATAGATGGTACTTCAAATGAATTTAGCTCGAGGGCAAGAGCAGTGTTTCAAATGATGGAGGGAGGATCAACTTCTACAAGTTGAAGTTGGAGTTTCCTGCGACTAATAATGAAGCTGAGTACGAGGCATCATTAGCAGGATTGATTATAGTTAAGGAACTGGCAACAAAGACACTACACATATTTAGCGATTCCCAATTGGTGGTCTTCCAAATCAAGAAGGAATACCAAGCCATGGGTGTGAGTTTAGCCTCTTGTCTGTCGAGAGCATTAGAATTTCTTGAAGACATAGATCATTATGCCATAATGTACATCCATAAAGAGGAAAACATGAAGGCTGATTCATTAGCAAAGCTAGCTAATTCTACGGAAGCATATTTAATGGGATTGGTTCTAGTGGAAGCTTTGACAGCTCCTAGTATTGATCAAATGGATGTTGATTAGATTTTGAAAACTACAAAAGATGAGGAATAATGAATGATTTTGGTCAAAGGCTATCTGATTAGTGGAACTTTCCTGAGAGACGGTAATGAATGGAAAAAAAATCCTTCAAAAAGCACTTTGGTTCATGATGCAAGATAGGATATTATATGGGGAAGGATTCTAAACTCCCTTCTTTGGCGTATAGCCAAGGGTGAGGCTAGGAAGATCCTCATGGAAGTTTACAAGGGCATTATTGGTGATCATACCGGGTGGCAGACGCTTTGTGAAGAAGGTATTGGGCTATGGATATTTCTGGCCTACAATAAACGGAGATGCAGTTGACTGCACAAAGGCAGTGTGACCGATGCTAGAGATTTGCGAAGATACCGAGAGCCCCTTCTCCATAACTAACACAAATGGTGATCATATGTTCATTTGCAATTTAGGGAATCGACATTATCGGTATGCTAGCAATAGCAAAACGAGGAGATAAATATGTTATCGTCACAATGAATTAGTTCATGAAATGGGATTAAGTGGAACTGCTTGCTATAATTACAACAAAAAAGGTAATCAATTTTGCAACAAAGAATATTATTTATAGGTTAGGAGTGCCCAAGAAGATCATTACTGACAATGAAACTCAGTTCGAGAGCGTTGAGTTCTGGGATTTCTAAACAGTACAGAATTGAGAAAAGCTTCTCCATAGTGGCGCATCATGAAGCAAATGGCAATTGGAAGCAGTAAACAAGATCATCAAATCCACCTTGAAAAAGCTACTTACTATTGCTAAAGGGAACTGGGTTAATGAGCTTCCGTTAGCACTATAGGCTTATAGGATGACTTATAAGTTTACAACTAGACACTTGTCAGTCGCTTTGGCTTACAGATCAGAAGCAGTGATCTCTATAGAACTAGAAAACCCTTCTCATCAAAAGGAATTTTGATCTGAAGGTTAAAGAGGAGATTTTGCTCGAGTTTCTCAATTTAGCAGATGACAAAAGAAAAGAAGTAGAATTAAGGGTAGTTGCTTGCCAGAAAAGGGTAGCACGGCAATTCAATGCCAAGGTTCACAATTTTACTTTTGAGGTAGGGGATCTCATTCTAAAACAAGTTCTCTCGGGTACGAGGGCACTTGGTCCAAACTAGGAAGGACCTCACGCAATTGATTAGAAGCTTGGATACGAAACTTTCAAGCTAGCAACCGTTGATGGAATCCGAATCCCACATAGATGGAATCAAGATTTGCTACGGCGCTACTACATTTAGATTTTCTCTATTTGTTTTCACAAATATCGCTCCCAAAGGCACTTTGTGCAATGTAGTAAGGCAACACTTTCAACCTTTTCTGTTTGCAATAAAAGCTAGCTTCTTGAACTAATAGAACCATGTTCTTATGAGCAGAACCCTTGTGTCGCATGATTAGTTGCACAACCGAGGAAATCTTCCTCTGTCCTAGGACCATCAATGGTGAAAATCGACTCAAACCAACAGGTCGACAGGGAACGCACAACCTTCTGAGAACCGGCGTTGCCTGAAGATAGGCAACACCGAAATGGTCCAAACTACCAGGTCAATGAGAAAATCGACACTTAACCTCTTGATAACCAGTGTTTCCCGGGCATAGGCTATGCTAGGAAGGTCTACACTATAGAGTCGATGAGGAAAATCGACCTTTGATCTTCTAAGAACCGATATTGCCCAAAATAGGTGATGCTAGGAAGGTCCAAACCATCAGGTCGATGGGAAAATCGACCTTCAATACTCTAAGAACCGACGATGCCTAGGGATAGGCGAGATCAAGAAGGTTCAAACCGCCAAAACGATGGAAAAATCGATCACCGACCTTTTGAGAGCCTTTGATGCCTAGAGATAAGAGACAATGGAAATGCTTGCCAATTTAACTAACCTTCAGGCATTCACTATTACCTGGAGATAGGTGACAGCATGAAAATTCATTGACCCAATCTAGGAATTAATCGAATCACGTGGCTCTGGACTCTTGGAATTCGTAAGATAGGCAACGTAAAAGAAGGAATTCTCAAAATTAGACTGCTGATGTGCTAGTTTTCGGAGATTGAAACCAGTGCACAACAAGATTTCTAACTTTGACCTTAGAAAAATTCAAATGTAGCACAAAGATATCTAGAAAATTATACTTGGAATAAGGTAGAAAAATCTTTAGTTCTTAGAGATAGGAGATGGCATATGAACGGGAATCTCAACGGCAGTGCTAGCGGCCAAGAGGGACACGCTTGGTCAAGGATGATAAAGGATAGTCGTAGTGGCTCAAAAATAGGTATTTTTCAAGCCTTCCTAATCTAGGTTCAGGAGTGGAAAAGCAAGGCTAAACTAGGGGCAATCGGAGAATTTACACAACAATGCTATTAACTTACAAATGCCTAAAGTATGCCATTTCGTAACAATAAATCCCATAAACAGGGATAAGCATGCAAACAACCGATAGAAAAGAACCCGACCAGGCACCAATAGGAATAACCATGGAGTTGGTTAAATAACAGTTATATTTTGTCGAACGAAGCATTTTAGCGATTATAAACAGGGCTAAGTAACATATATAACCACAGCAATTACAAGAATATTATTTATATGCTTAGAGTTGCGGTAAATAAGAAAAATTGTACCGAAACATACATATATAATTGTAGTATAGCCTGTTATGTAATATGCATAGTCAATCTTGTACAAACAGTACAACGTATAAAGGTGCAGAAAAATGAACAAGAGAAAGATTACAAGACAAAAGTAAATCTTTCATTACGACAACTTTTATGTACGTCATTAAGCAAGGGTCGTACCCACACAATCTTGGCCAGTTCAAAATAGAAAATAAAAATGATAGCGACTCCACAACACAAAATACATGACTCTCAGCTGATAAGTTCTAAGTACCATCTAGTTAGTCTTTCCCTTCTTTCCGCCTTTGCCACTTTTGTCGCTACCTCCTCCGGGACGAGTCTTGTGTTTTTATTCTCGTCTTTAATTACCCTACCTTGAGGAGTATCGCCTTCCTAGTGAATGGGCTGTTCGTCGGTCATAGAATGTGGCTCTTCAGATTGGCGAGTTGGAATCTCGATGGGCTTTGCAGGAAGTTTGAGTCTCAAATTTATCGATATAGAAGGAGTAGGCTCGGCGACCTTAGTCTCTTTCTTTACTTTGATTTTCTCTGTATTCACCTTCAACCTTGCAGCCATCTTGTGATTGGTCGAGTCCGAAGCACTAACAATCCTTAAATCGTCCTTCTAGGACACATAAATGTCCTCCAAGTTCTTGAACATAGAAGCATGTTCTGGAAGCAAGGCGGCTCATCGGCCGAAGCATCGTTGGAATCAAGACACGAATCGGGGCCTGGATGGGAGCTTTCTCCCTGTTCAAAGTTCACTGCCTGGGAACAGAAGGTTTAAATTAATGGAGTGAATGGTTCAATCGACTAAACATGAGTAAAATTGGTCCCGAGGCAGGAAAGTTTTAAATAAAAGACTAGGCAAGAAAGCCAGTCAACTAACTTCAGTCGATAAGGAATAAGTTCAGTCGATTGAGCTTAGTCGACTGAATAAATGCCAAGTCGAATGAAAGACTGGGATGTGGCCAACTTTTGAGGATTTCTTTCCCATTTTATTGCGATTTTTCGTAGGCTCTTGGCATGACTTTAGAGGGGCCTTGGGCTACTCTAAAAGGTAGGATGCAAGGCGAAGCACAAGATCTGGATATGGATGCAAGACGATGAAGATATATCGTTCTTCATCGGTAATAGGCTTATTTGATCATGCGATGTTATATTTGACATGTGCATATATATATATATATATATATATATATATATATATATAATTTGTGCGTGTATGGCATCGGTTTTCCTTTGTAGTCCCCGATAGTATAGGACACGAGACACGAGCATCGTTTATTTTTAGATAGAGGCGTACACAAGTTATTTGAGAAATCCTTGGATCACGATAGAAGATGTCTGGGTATGTTAGTGTACGACCTTTATTTGTTATTAGATCACGATAGATGTTTGGGTACATTAGCGTACTAGCACTATTTATTAATTGATCATGATATATGATGTCTAGGTACGTTAATGTACTGACTCTATTTGTTAATAGATCGCAATAGATGATGTTGGGTATGTTAGTGTACTGAATCTATTGGTTAATAGATAGCGATAGATGATGTCTGGTATATTAGTGTACTGACTCTATTTGTTATTAGACCGCGATAGATGTTTGTAGTTGACTCCAACCATCGGTAATGATGGGCATTAACTTGTATTTCTTAGATTGTTTTTCATTGTTATTTGTGTGTGTTATTAGTTGGTTGTTGTTACTACTACTACATTTATTATCATTATGTACTTAGCGATGGAATGATTCCCTACTTTTGGATGTTAAGTTATCTTTATCATAGTATGATATTCACATTTCAGTCACGTTATATCAGTTGTGCTAACTCATTGAGTACAGGAGAAGAGCAGGTTATGGTGTGATTCCATATTTTTGAGATGGGTTTACTACACTTGTATATAGGAAGTTCGGATCAACCCTGAGCTACGTAAGTGGAGAGGGCAGAATGTGATTTAGTTGCTTTCTATTTAATGGTATATAGTTTTGACATACAGTATTTTGAGATAGTTCCCTTTACACCAGGCTTTAAGTCTGATCCACATTTTTTCTTTATCTGTTTATGTCATGAAAACTCTTGGGTATTCGATTGAGTAGTAATGGGAGTCAGGTGCTTTGGGGATAAGCTAGCAGGATGCACAGTTGGAGCATTTTGGAGGCGAACGTCGATAATTTGAGATATATATACTTGATATTTTAATAGTACATGATAGACTAGCAATTTGTATATAAGATTGTTATATCAAATATTTATTTAGAACTTCATGCATTTTCGAGTTGATGTATTCTAACTTTCTGTATTTATACTTATTTATCAACTGCTTCTGCTAGTGAGGTCTTTTATATATTTTTATTCTATTTTTTCATGTGTATTCAGTATATTATATATTATCATTTTCGTTGTGAGTTCCTATCAATGTCTTGGTTTAGTGTTTTGTTTTAATTTTACCACAAAGATTTGTCTTTTATGGTATTCAAGAGTCTGTCATTGTTATAGAAGCATTTTTGTCAAAAAGAAGAAGGATAATAGTCAAAGCGGTTGTTGTAGAAAGAAAGGGGAAGTAGATTTAGGCCTAGACTGAGGTTCGATGGTTACATGGACCTAAATGATACCGTCGAAAACATTTATCCTATAATGCAAATGGAGCTTAAGAATAATAAGCCTCGGTTGAGAAAGGAGACTAAAGTGGATATAAATATGGGAAAGTATGGTAGATTTCACGAATCCCACGGACATGACACTAATGAATATCGTCACTTACGAAACATTATAAAGGAATACATCAGAATGAAGAAGCCAGAGTGGTACATTAGAAATCCTAATGCTCCCCTGTTCATATGTGGTAGACCTCAAAGTAGCCTCCATTAGAAAATGAATGAGAGGGAACTAGTACTAATCAAGAGAAGGATGGGAGATTGATAATTAATACCGTAATAGTAGGACCTCATGTGGTGGAAAGAAATCCGTGAAGAATGGAGAAAGACATACAAATATCATAAAGAATGGAGAAGCTTTTATATACACCATTTGTGAGAAGGATAAGGCTAAAGCCCTTCGCTGGGAGCAGAAAAAGATAATCTTTAATGATAGTGACTTACATAGGAAGCAGTATCCGTACGCAGACCACATGGTGATTTCAACTATGCTCTACCCCAACAGAGATACATTGGATTTTAGTGGACAGTGGGAGTTTGTTTAACATTCTATTCTGGGATGTGTTTGATAGGATGGGGTTGTCCTTCAAGGATGTTATCCCTGAAACCAACAACAACATGGATTTATGGGAGAAGGAAAAATGCCCTTAGGAAAGCTGGATTTGTTTATGGAGCTAGGAAGCCATATCCGAACAGCAATATGAAAGCAAAATTTTGTTTTGGTCGATGGATTCTCTACGTATAATGCTTTCCTAGGACAACCCACGTTATCAAATTTCCATGCAGTGGTAGCCTAGCGGTTTTTGACTATGACGTTTCCCATAACCTATGGAGTGGGGGAAGTAGTGGGAAACCGGGATGCCACTAGGGAATGTTATGTGGCAGATCTCCGAGAGAGAAAAAGTTTGGAAAAAGGGAAGAGTATAGAATTCACACTCTATGCCAAAAAGGCGATTGCATAGCAATTAAAGGAGGGCCCCTGCTCGAATTTACAAATGATCCTTACAGTGAACTTGACCAGAGAGACATGGAAGAGGGTGCCACAGCGGAGCCCGGAGAGGCGGTAGAATTTTGTGGAAGTAGATAGAAATGACCCAACAAAGTTGATGAAGATCGAAGCCAAGCCGAAGCAAGATCTAAAAATATAATTAATAGAATTCTTACAAGAAAATTAAGATATGTTCGTCTGGTTCCGTACAAACACATGTGGAATTTCCCCTTCAATTGCATGTCATGCCTTAAATATCGACCCAAGGAAGCCCAAGGTGAAACAAAAGAAAAGAAGTTTGAGTCTTGAACGGTCCACAACCTTTACTGAATAGTTAGCAACTTTATTGAAAAATGGGCACATTAGGGAATTCTACAACCTAAAATGGATAACTAATTTGGTTTTGGGGAAAAAACTGAATGGAAAATGTTAAACATATATTGACTTTTCCAACTTGAACGACGCGCATCTTAATTTTTATTTCCCACTTTTAATCAACTACTAGATGGAACATCGAGACATGAGCTTTTATCCTTTATGGATGTATATTTTGGGTACAATCAAATCGCTATGTATGCCCCAGACTAGGAACATGCTAGTTTCACTACAGACTTTGGATTCTATTGTTAGAGAGTCAAGGAAATTCAGACTCAAGAATGCAAGAGCAACATACCAACACTTAGGTAATAAGATGTTTGCTAGTAATATTGGAAGGACTATAGAGGTATATGTTGATGATATGTTCATAAGACCAAAGAAGACCAAGGACCACATTACTCACCTAGATGGGATGTTTCAACTTTTATGAGATTTTGGGATGAAGTTGAATTAGTTAAAATGTTCATTTGAGGTTTTGTTTGGAAAATTCCTAGTGTTTATTATGCACCAGAGGAATTGATGCTTACCCAGAGCAAATCCAAGCCTAAAAGATATATAGATTCTCGAAACACGGAAGTAAACACAGAGTATAAATGGCAAAGTGCCATCGTTGAGCCGGTTCATATCTATGACCACTAGTAAGTGTGTTCCACTCTTTGAAGCAATAAAGAAGGAGAAAGGCAATTTTACATGGATAGATGACTTCCTAGCAGCATTCCTTGATCATTTAGAGCACTTGTAGAAGTCGTTATTTCTTTTTATGCTAGTGGAAGAGAAAGATTTGTGTATATATATACTTAGCGGTGTGAACATATGCTTTGAGTGCAGCATTGGTTCAGGAAAAAGATCGAGTAAAGCGACCACGTATTATGTGAGCAAACGGTTCACCTGAAGTCCAAATATCCTAAGCTATAAAAGTTGGCATACGATCTCCTAATAGCATCTTGAGAACTTAAGCACTATTTCTTGCTCATCTTATTTGGGTGCTGATAGATCAACCATTGAGACAGGTACTACATCGCTTATTGTTAAGCCAAAAAGTAGCACAACACCCCAACTCGAATGATAGAACATATATCTAACTATAATCAACAAATAAACGGTAGCAACATGTGAATTTTATTATGGTTCCGCTAATCTAAGGCCTACATCCACATTAATCTTATTATGGAATGTTGTTATCACAAGTACAAAGAATTGCAATTGAAAACAACTTAAAAAGGTAAAAAAATTAGCCTTCTTCGCAACAAACTCAAATAGAGGAAGAAGAGCCAATATGTCCTCCCTAATTTACCATAGGATTTCTATTTATAGAAGAATCGTCCAACAAAGTCGCTGGATCATGAAGTACTAGTTCAAACTCCAGATCTAAAAAAGTAGGAGAGGAGAAGAAGTCCCTTGAGGCTTAAAATCATGCCGGTATTGACCAAAATCTGGTCTGTACCGATCTAATTTATTGATTGAAGGACCTTCGTCTCTTTTATATCTTGCCTTCTAGCTTCGATTCATCAACCTTTGAGCACTTTGCCTTAGAAATTAGGTTGTTACCGAGAGGTTGTATCATGTCCAATACTTGTCCTTTCTTATAAAGCTTTTTGGATTTATTCACATACTCCCTCAGAAAAGAGCCCAGGATGATCTGCTTACCCAACCATACCTTCTCCATGCCTCCAAATTCCACCAATGCATGTGAAATCATGTCAGTACCAAAAAGGAAAGAGGTTGTACCAACCACTCACTTAGGTATATTTCACACTCGAACTTCTTGAAGCTCCTTTCATTGCCATGTTATGCTTGCCTCCAAGTCCTTTAACCACTCCATCTTTGTCCTGACATCCAGATTTATGTGAAAGCTACTTGGTCTTAAAGCTTGATAACATTTTCCCTCCAAAGTACGCTTCTATTGAAAAAATCATGCTTTGGATCAAGATAACTTATGAAGTCGTCTGCATAAGTCCATTGGCCATCCAAGAGTTGCGTCGAAGTGTCATTTCTAGTCCATGGGCATTCGATCTAACTCTTTAAATAGCAGTCGTACCACTTTCCAAGCCAAGGCCAATGTTTATATTTTTCAAAGACCGTTCCATGCCTCGGCCAGGAAAGAATTCCTTTTCCTTCACCTCTGTCTTTTTTCAAATATGGTCAATAATTCAAGTCTATACCTATCTCTTCATGTCAGTACCAACATGAAATGCTGAGTAATATTAGTGCCTATATATCTCAACACTTAGTAAATTTTCAACCAATGACTTCATTACTTATACCTTCAAATTATCGGTGTCAAAAATTTGTGAGCTCAATCCCTATTCAAAAATGCCCATCATCGATAAACTAGAACAATTACCACCACTTTCATGTAGTTGCTGCCACTTATTTCCCACCGCAATCACTGTTGTCTTCTTAAAAGAATTTGACCCCAAATCCTTTTCCACTTCAGTTCTAGAACCAATACTAAAGCGTGAATCGGTGCTATTTTGTGGTGGTTGAGTGGCTACATTTGTTAACCATATTTTTGACCAAATAGATTTCAACTAGAATTAGGATGTCAATACGAGGACGAAATGACTCAAGAATTTGGAAACACGCTTAGAAGGACCGGAAGATGGAATCTTATAAGTTTCAAGCAAAATGGAGCTAAGTGTAGCTCTTAGTACCGAGAGGATTTTCCTCCTCTTATGTAACATTTCGCCATTTTGTACGTTTTAAGTGGATACACATGTCAGACTCATACCACACAAAAGAGCATATTGTTATTGGGGTGAATAAGAAAAGGGGGAGAAAGAAAAAAACAGAATCTTGCAGCGGAATGACAAAATATAATAATCAAATAACAGTCCATGAAGCGGTTTACAAAAAAGTTGATTATACTAATACAATACATAATCAGAGTTACATATATCAGAGATAAATTAATAACAATGCAGCGGAATAGTATAATGCAGTGGAATAAATATAGTAAATAGTAATAGTACAAATCTTCGTCTTCGCCCTCCAGAAATAAGGTCTTCAAATGCTGAAATGCTCAGGCTGACCTGAACGAATTGAAAAGATAAAATACTCGAATCAAAATAAAAAATCTTATGTAAGTTAAATCATCGGTAAATAAATATGAGTGGAATGGCATTAGAGATATTTACGGGGTTTGACACCTCCTATCCAGTGTCTAATGTGAGTGCAGTAACTTAAGAGATGTTTGGGATTCACATCTCCTAAGGATCCGTTAAAATATCTACTATATAGAACAATACGCTATTATAATATGTCTACAGTAAAGTAAAAGTATTAAAATAGCATTAAGGCATTACCCATATCCCGCTTAACACATTTTATATATTCCCATAGTTTATACAGTACCGTACGCTCCTACGAGAGGTTTACACAAAGAGGACCCCACAGGTATGGTACAAAACAAACTCGTAGAGGGCACTCTAGGGCATGTGAACACGGCACTCGAGGCAATGCCAGGGTAGATATACCAATTGCACTTCCGGACTGGTGGTAACGCATGACAGCTACTACCGCCCACCACGGAACACACTCCCAAATAAAAATCGTGAGTGGCTACCAAATCAATCACAAAGCCAGAATATAGTATTGAAGGAATGTGCCCGATCGGAGGAATGGTCTAACTTGGTCTGATATAGCTCATGTTTTAGTCACATCTATGCTGACTCGTGGGAGTCAGGGTCACGTCATACCTTATACATAAATCGTTCACCAAACCATCGTGCTTCGTTTCTGGAATCTCCACCACGTAAACAGTTGTTATAGTGGTTTTCGGTATTCGAAGAGAGTATCACAATATCCGATCTCGGTCTCTTCAATAACCAATCGCTAATTACATACCGGAAGGTTCTTTTACATTTCAAAAGTCAATTCACAATTGATATCAAAATATCATATTCTCAAACCATATCACTTTCAAATCATATTCACTTTCAAATCGTATCCACTTTAAAATTATATTCACTTTGAAATCATATTCACTTCTAAATCATATTCACTTTATCATCATATTCACTTTTAAATAATATTCAATTTCAAACCATATTTCGAAATTATATTTCCTTTCAAAAGTCATAATTTCTTCCAAAATCATATTTCCAAAATAGGTTAAATCCTTACTTCAAAATCACCATTTTCAATTTATCATAACATTTAAATCCCAACTAATGGTTATAACATCATTTAACCATATTTGCTTTTAAACTAGTGAATTTGGATATAAACAATTTTGCTTTGCTTAGTCTGAAAATTTAGAAATAGTTTAAATAATTACAAATAGCTAAAATAGTTATAAATAGTTAAATTCTCTAAAATAGATTTAAAAATAGATTAATTAGATTTAAAATGAATTAAATAGTTTAATTAGTTTAAAATAAATTAAATTGGTTTAAAATAGATTAAAATAATTTATATAGTTAATATTGGTTAAAAAGTTTAATAAATTTGAAATTCTTAATAATTTCAAATTTAAAAATAATATATTTTTTAAAACAGTTTATATTAAAATATGAGTTTGGAATTAATATCAAATTTAACTATTTGTTTCTATTCAACATATTTGAACCATTTTCAATTTCCATATCAACAAACCAATTTCAACCCTTTCAATTTGTAAGTTTCAATAAACCCTTAAATATGATGTCGTTTCAATCCATGTTCAAATATCAATTCAGATTACTCCAGTTTCAAAATATTTCAAAGTTATTTTCAAAAAAATTCAATAACTCGATTTCAATAGAATTTCATTTATATTTAAAATTTAACTTTAAACTTCCAAATTAATTTGTTAAACCAATTCCTTTTAAAACCAATACACATTTCAACACAAAACTTAATTTTCCAATAATAATTCAAATTGTATAAATCTAATTTTATTTCAAAATATCATTTAATTAAAACCAAAAATTTAAGGATTTTAAAATCACTTAATTTAACTAATCCAGTGTCCGTATACAATTTTCTACCCTAGGGTAAACTGATACGGATATTTATCATTTCAATCCGCAGTTTAACCTTTTACGGTTATATATGATTTCGAACCGCAATCTTGAATAAATATTAAAATTCATAAAATCGCTCGAGTCCATCATTTCAACCCATAACGATTTATCCTTAATCTATAGATCATTCGGGCATGTATCGTTTCAACCCATAGTGAATTTGCAGTTTGTAACGATATAAAATACAATATCCATTCATCCAATATCCATAGTCACACATCCATCACAATCATCATCCAAATCAATCAGTAAATATCAATATAGAACTGATAACCAATAACATGTATTTAAATTGCAATTTATATTCAGTAATAAATTAAAAAATGATTTAATTCAAATAAATTTAAATTAACTAAGATAAAGATTCAAAATATAACAAACAGTCATGAATAAATTTCCAATCACATCATAAATCCAATTTAACAAATATAAGAAATTTTAGAAGCTGTGAGTGGGTTAAAACACTCACATTTGAATTTAAATCCAATTTAAACCCAAAATTCAAACAGTCTCAGAATTCATCCAAAACAGAGTCAAAACGTCCGGAATTTCGCTCTGATCCTAACGGATCAAATTGCGCTTGAATCGGACCTCGTATGTGAAAGATACATACGTTAGAATATTATATGATAAAAATTCAAATTAAAACAAAAAAAATAAGCTACACATACTGCCACGTCACCGAGATGACACGTCACTCCATCCTCTTCCCTTATAGGCATGCACGTGCTCTCGAAGTCCGATTGAAACCCAAAACCGCCATCCACGTGTCGTAGATCGAGAAGGCCTCGCCCTCAAAAGTAGCCGTTGCGACCCCCTATCACCTCGACTCTCCCACCGCGACGCCAGGTGATTGCACAAGCACGCCGATCGGGAAAAAAGCAAGCACAGCCGTCGAACTTGAAACCATATTTCGTATTATTGCCGTTGATCTAGCTGACCGATCACCTTCCAACCTACGTAGATGAACTCCCCTCCTTCCTCTCCACGACCCATTATCCTTGCTTCGACGATCGGTCGCAGTCAATTGCGACGAAAAGAACAGCCGAGAATTATTCCTTGAATTCCGGTCACATAGAAATTTGAATCGAAAAACGAATAACATATTTGACTTGCGCTCGTTGAGAGCTTCAAATCGATATATAATATGATATAATCTGAGGAGTTTGAATTCGATTTGATTTTTGATTTGAAAATGAATTGGGAATTTGTTTGGTTTGTCTACCATTAAGAAGGAGTAGACTGAAATGTACATATAGACAAATGAAAAAGAGGAGTGGCTATGGTTTATAACAGGCTATTTATAGGTAAAGCTAGAAATAGAAAGAATGGACCAAATTGATTAAACGATACACGAACCGAAAAGCTCGTTTTGAATCCGGAAAGAAAATGGGTCAACCCATATATCGAAATAGATGTTTTTGATAGTTTTAAACTCAATGGAATAAGTTTCAAGTCCTAATTCCATCATATGAAGAAGTTATATTAAATTCAGGTTATTTCAAATTGATTTCAATTAAATTGATTTCTTGGCTTTTCGTGCTCGTACGATCAAATGATAAGTCCAATCGTTACGAGACTTGAAATCCTATAATAATTCACTGTTACAGATCTAATGAAACTGGTTTCGTCGAAATCCGAGTCAGTTACAAAAAATGGCTATTTTCAAGTTAATTAAATAAATTAATTATAAATTAATTAAGTCCCTTTTGAACTCAAATTTAATAATTTGACATTTGTATCACTTTGGATTTACTTATTAATTTATAATCCTTTAAAACAAATTTCTACATCAATTCAATGTAAATTATTTTACCAATTGCAATGTTTAATTTCAATTGTGATTAAATCCAATTATTTATAATTAATTCCATTAAATTAATTTGATTCAATTCCAATCCTTCTATTAAATCCATTATTACTCTATAGACATAGTTGACATTTGGTTTACATTTCATTACATTAGTATACTCCAATTTCCATCTTTAGTTTGTATTAACTACTAATTTTCAATTATCTTGAATTTTGTCAATTTTACACATTAATTATAACTTAAATCCCCAATTAATGCATTCATCTTGGCTTCATTCTTTTTATTAAATCAATTATTTTCTTATGAATATAGTTGACATTCCTATACATTTATTACATTCACAAATTTAAGTTGTTGTATTAACTCACATAAATGTAACATTTTAGTTTCATTTAATTTTAATTGTTTTCCAATTCAATTTAATGGACTAATTAAATAGGTAACTTATAATAATTATTACCATTAACTTTTTATTTTCACTTAAAATTTTGTTACTTACAAAAAATTGTTACCATTAGTTTTCATAACACTAACTTATTCCATTTCCATTCATTATACATTATTTTATCAATAATTCAACATTTTAAATTATTAGTTACCTTTTATATCCCATTATAAATTAATGCACACATTAATACAACAAATATTATAATTCTTTACACAATACTGGTTTTATTCAATTACCAATAATGAATTAAATATTTATTATTTTTTCTTTATATTCAATTTATAACCAAGTATAACATTTACATTTTTTCATTTATTGCAATTACACTCAAATTGTTAATAATTAGCATTAGTTATCCTTGTTACATTTCATTTAAGTATTCATTTCGTTACTAAATTACAAAATTTTACTTCTTTCGATATTAAAGCACCAAAATCTCATTAAATTAACCATTTTAAATTATCGAAAATTACGGGTCGTGACACTCCCCTCCCCCCCCCCACTCAAAACTTTTCATCCACAAAAAGGAAAAAGTAGGGAAAGAGGAATTGAGAAATCAACATATCTTATTCAAAATATTAAATTTATAAACAAAAATTTACAAAATAAAATAATTTAAATACAATATATCAATTTATAATAATTAAATCCTTTTATAGTCAAGTTATAAAAATTTTGGGAAAACTTTCCAAAAAATTTCTAAGTCCAAAAGTTATAGAAAATTTCGGTAGAGTCTCCTTTGTACGCAAAGGATTGGGAGAAATAATAATATCAAAATTAACAATATATACAATAATTTTCAAAATATAAATATATATCCCAACAATGGGAAAACAATATAATATCGCTAGAAAATCATAATCCAAGGACGTGCCTATTTGTCGGGCAAACAACGCTTAATTATGAAACCAAAAGTAGTAGCAATTGCTTTCATAGACCTGTATTTCACTTATATAATCCAAAAGGAGTTAATAAATATATAAAATGAAATATTAAAGTTGTTTCAATGAATAATAAAACAAACAAATACAACATAACCACAATCATTTACAAACAATCATTCAATTTTCATAAGGAATCATCACCCATAGAAAGTAAACAAATGGTTTGTTTGGGTTTAGATATGTAACATTCCTGTCTTTAAATCAAATTTAAATTGGTAATTAATTTAATTTTTGAAATTTAATTATGAAATAATTTGGTATTTTCCAAGTTAAATAGATATTTGTTTGTTTATTAATATAAATGAATATAAATATGATTTCAAAAAAGAATTTCTAATTGGAAATTCAGAAATAAATATTTTGAATAATATATTAATTATAAATTAAATTGTGAATTAATTTGAAATTATGGGAATTAATATGTGTGTGTATATATATATAAGTTTTTAAAATAAACAATTTGATTTGGAAATCTAAATATTTTATAAATAGATTATATTTTGGAATTTGAATTTGAAATTCAAATACATATATGTTGAAAATAAATATTTGGAAAATAAATTGAATATGAATGCTCTATTTTAAAATGAATTAAATTTGTCTTCTAATTATAATATATGATATATATATATATATAAAGTTATATTTTGAAATTAATTAGTAAAAGAATAATTAGTTTTAAAATCATTTTCTTTATATTTACAGATATTTATAAAAAAAAGAAATGCATTACTTTAAATAATAAGATTGTATTAATAATAATATAACACATATATAAATGTTTAAAACTAAATTGAAAATATGATAAAAACATTTATGAAAAGAAAATGTACAAATTAATATATATAAGAAGATAATGGAACAAGGACTTAAACATAAAAACATTTAGTTTGACATTTGTAAAATAAGGATTTCATGTACTAAAACATGTGGAAGAAAAATAGTAAAACAAATAAACAAGTGATAGCTCAATTTCATTTTATAATTACAAGTATCATTTGTCTTTGTATTTTCAAAAATATGAATAAAATGAAAACAAAGTGTATATGTGCATCCATACTTCTTTCTCACCTTTCTTTTACATATCCAAAACTTAAGAAAGAAATTCAAAACAAAGGAAATCTAAATCAAAGTAAATAAAGCCTAGAAACTCACAATCAAAACCAAGCAGAGAAAAATAATACAAATGAGAAAAAGAAGCAAGTTAATAATCAAACCTGAAAAAGAAATTCTAGATCAAAGTTCAGATCAAAACCTGAGCATTTGAATCTGGAGCTTGTGACCAAATCAATTCAGTTTTCAAAATCTGGAAACAAAAAGAAAAATCAAAACACTTCCTGTTTCCAGATTTAAGAACCAAATCAATAGCCTGAGAATCAAATCAAACAAGTTCAGCTTGATTCAAATCTGAAGCACGCAAACATTAAGTTCAACTAGAATACTTCCAGTTTCAAAGTTGTACACTCATCTCAAAACAGATCAAAGTTTCCAGTTGAAAACAAAACAAGGTCCTCTGCTCTTCCAAACAGGCGAGCAAACCTTTTTTTAAAAAAAAAACCTGATCTGCTTGATTTTTTATGTTTGTGATGATGCTTAAATAGACTGCAAAGTATTGATATGCATGCAAATATATGTAGATATTTATCAGAGAGGAGTGTGCATGTTTGAGTTACAGGCATATTTGTCTCTGGTTGTTCCCAGGTTTCCAAAACCTGTTCAAAAATTCGATTTCAATCTCCCTGATTCTTGTTAGGCTTTAGGACTCAAACAAAAATTGTTTGTTTAAACATGTTTTAAGCTCAAAAAACAAAATTAAGCAAAGGAAATTAGAGTATCTTCTGGAAATTTGAAACTACAGGCAAATTTGAAACATGTTGAAAATTTAATTATCATGGCCTCTTGTTTGAAATATATAAACCGAAACGTTTTTAAAATACGGATTTTTAAGAGCAAAATCAAATTTTTTTATGAAGAATTGAGCAAGCATTTCGAAGTTGAACGGAATTGCGTTTATTGGCATATTCTGGCCATCGGTATAGAATTGGATCTCGTGTTCGTGGTTGGAGCAAGCATGATCATCAAGGATCATCAGAAAAATGTTTGATGATTTTATAATTTATCGTGGAAGGTAGACGAAGTCGATCTTAGGTTTAACCCTAATTTTTATTAGAGGTGGGAAAACTAGTCATTGTAACTTCGTTAGGGCATCGGACTACATCGGTCGCGGGGGAAATGACTCGTGAGTGATCGAGGAAGCTTCAGTCGGAGTCGCGAAGCTTCTGGCGGCGTCACGTGGTGGCACGAGTTGTTTTGGTTGGTCATGTTAGTGCTAGTAGGGGTTGGTATGGTTCGATTTTGATTCTCAAATGATCGTGTCAAAATGGATGGTCGGGAGGCTCGTGGGTATCGTCAGCAACTTGTTGAAGAGATCGACGTTGATCGAAAGACGTCAGAACAATCGTGCATATGCACGATTATCAGCTGTATCTGTTGTTCGTTCGATAGATTGGGGAAGAAAAGAAATGCTCGGGTTCGTGCTCAAGTTATTTGCGTGAGTATCTCGAAGCAGAAGAAGTTTGGTTGAAGCCCGAAGTAAGCCTTGGAAAAGTTTGGCAATGGCCCGGGTTTGAGTGTTTGTGCATAAAACAGTTTTGAAGTTTTAAAATTTAGATAAAATAAGTTTTCCAAATTTGAAATTAAATCATGTTTTAAAATACTTTCTTAATTAAAGGTTTTATACAAGTTTTGGTTGAATAGTTAAAGTTTGAAAATAATTAATTTTTAAATAAATAGAGTTAAAGTGTTTTTAATGTGTATATATATATATACATACACTTTATTTTAAATGAACTCTTTATTTTATTTAAATGAGATTTAAATGTTGAAATAAAGTGATCGGTTAAGATAAGAATTTATCTTGATTAATCAAGGACTTAATTAAAGCATCATTATTGATGTGTTAATAACAGTTAATTATGTGATTGATTAAATAAGGTAATTAATTTGAGGATGATTAATTAATTAAAGGTTATTAATTAATGAAGGTGATTAAGGAATGATAATTAATTAAGGGCTAATTAATTTATGTGATTACTTAAGGATAGTTAATTAATTAAAGGTTAACAAATTAATGAAGGTGATTCAGGAATGATAATTAAATGATTGGTGATTAATTAATAAAATTAATTAAGGATAATTTGTTAAAGGATAATAAATTAATTAAAGATAATCATCAAATGATTAAATGTTGATTAATTAATAATTAAAGGTTAATTAATTTATTATTAAAGGTTAATTAATAAATGATTAAAGTTTAATTAATTAAAATGGTTTGTGATTAATTAATGTTAATTAACCAGGGCTAGTAATTTTTTAATCTGGTTTAAGTTAAGTTATAATCAGGATGGAGTAATTAATTCATAAGCAATTAATTTAATTAAAAATTTACTTGAATCAACTAAGGATTACAATTAATTAATCATGCCTATAAATGATTATTGAATGCTTGGATTGCTTAGGAACGTTTATGTGGTATGAGATGCCTTGAATTGATTGTCCTTGTTGATCTATGATATTTTGTCCGTGAATTGAGCTGTGTATAATTTATTTATTTATCTGTGATAAATTTGTATTATTTGTGAATCTGTGAATGAAGATAAGCGTTATAGATTATGTCGCTTATTGATATTGATATGATTGAATCTGTGATGATTGATGATGTTTCACTATTACGTAAAACTCTTGGACTACACAATACATACACAAATATGGATTGCACGAGGAAATTGGTTAAGTCACAGATATTTGAATTCAATAAAATGGTTTTAAAGTTGAATTTTGAATCCAAATGGTTTTGGAAATGGAATTGGGTTAAATATGAAAAGCTTTTGAAAAGGAATTTTAAAGATAAAATTTATTTTGAATAATTTGATAAAGTTTTGAAATTTAAACGGTTTGATATGAATTGGAATTCAAGAATTGTAATTAAGTTATATGAATTCTATGTTTGGAAATTATGGTTTAAAAAGGTTATACAGGTTATAAATGTGTTAATATGGGTTTTAAACCATTTTAAAAGTATTGTTTCTGGAATTTGAATTTAACCCAAGTTTTATACTTGAAGAGCTCTAACTTGTGCAAATGTAATCGGATTTTTCCGAAATGAAAAGGATGGTTTTTCGAATAATAATCGCTTTCATATAAAGAAAGGATTTCTAATTTATGTTGAAAGGATTTCAAGTTTGAAATAGAATTGTTTCGGAAGCTACGAATAAATCTTTGTGCAAGACTGTTGAACTTTGTTTTGAAATTTAGGAGGATCATAAAAGGTATCTTTTGTATAAAAGATTTGGAATTGAAATAGTTTTGAAAGCTATGAATGAATCTTTGTGAAATATTGGTGAACATTGTGAAGTGAATCTTTTTGTTTAAAAATTTGAAAATGGTAACTTGCTTAAACCATTTGAAAGAAAAGTTTTGGGTAATAAGCTGTGACTTATCTGAGATCCCATTATCCATATGATTTTTAAATATTACGCTCATTGTTCGGTTTAGCCGGAAGAGGACCTTGTGTCATATAACCCATTCCGAATAATGATACGACGAAATGGAAAGCATTTGAAGACTGGTGGTAAAGATCGGATATTTTCGAAGCGAAAGGATAACTCGTTGAATGTCACTACTCCGGCTAATCCTCGGTATAGAGATTTGATCACCCTTTGTGATGGGAAGTCCGGACGTGATTAGGGATTATCCAGATTTGCAAGGGCTTCTTTGTGAAGTGCCTTTGGTTCTATTCAAACCCGGGACAGACTTGTATGGATGTATGTCTGACATTACACTTTGAGATGTAAAGCTAGTTTCTATCAAATACATTCCTGTTTGGTGGCGGATAATTTATTCTCTTAGCTTAACACATTCTCTGAGACGTACAAGCTCAGAGGTTATGTAGTTGATGGTTACTAGTGATACATTCCCAATTTGTTAATGTGGAATATAAGTGTTGTTGATTATTTGTTGATCAAAGCAAGGCTTTGTGTAAAGCGTAGCTTTGTGGACAAGACTGCGTCAGGACCTCACACCTAGGAAATGGTCGAAACAGGAAGATGCAGCAAGGTTATTTAGGGGTCTTGCCCCTAGGGTATGTCCATTTCTTCTGGAAAAGGGTGGTATCATGGTATGGAGCCCAGATACTTAACTCATGTGGTCACTGCAAATTTAATACTTTGTGGTTGCTTTGTGGTTGAGAGCTCTCGGATAAAGGTCGCAAACTACCGGGGATCTCATACTTGTAGGTGTTACTTCCGGGCAGGGGTAACCCGACCTTGTGTTGGCAGAGAGCTGGGAAAGTTCTCGGGGCGTCCCTCTAGAGGCGTACCGTTGTGGCAATAGGAAGTTCCTTATCCTGACCATTTGTTGCAAATCCAATCACCAATATGCGCCCTTTACGATTGTAGTTGTATAACCTACCACCTCAGGTGGTAGCTATAGCAGGCATAATATAATGGTACCTATGCTGGCTAAGATTTATATTATACTTTCGAAATTGTTTTCTGCACTATGCACTAATAATAATATTATCAAAAAGGATTTCGCTTATCAAGCATGTTTGATATCATAAGGAGAAATCTCCCCCAAGTGTGTGATTGCATGGTGTGTGTGTCGGGAGGCCTTATGGTAGTTTCATTTTCCAAAAAGCATTGCGGATTTCAATTCCAAATTCTTTTGTTGTTTGTTTTAAAAATAAACTATTTTTGTTTCCTCATACCAGTCCCATGACTGACCCAGAGTTTATTGTTCCCTTCCTAATCTCTGGGTGCCTACAAATTTCCACACGGGACAGTCTAGAGTTGGGTTTTTCAGATAATCAAATAGTAGGTGTAGATTCGATACACTAGTACAAAACTGGTCATTTGTGTCGGTTGTGTAACCCCTGTTGTGTCAGTTTTACAACTGACACAAATGAAGATGACACAAAAGACATTTTTCTGTTGTGTCGGTTGTACAACCGACACAAATATCAATTATTTGTGTCGGTTGTTAATAGAGAACCGACACAAAACTATGAACAGTTGTGTCGGTCTTTTTAAAGGACTGACACAAATCAGCTTGTATAGCGAAGCAAACCGCCGTTTATTGTGTCGGTCCTTTAAGAAAAACCGACACAACCGTTGCTTGTTTTGTGTCGGTTCTTTATTGACGACCGACAAAAATGATTGATATTTGTGTCAATTATGTTTGTTTTTTCAACCGACACGATTGATATGCAGTTGTATCGGTTCCCTTTGAAGTAACAACCGACACAAGTTATATCTGAAGCAAAAAAAAAATTATTACCGTTTAAGATTATAAAAATAGTATGAAATTGAATTTTAATTTTTTATAAACGAACGTTACAATGAACTGATTGAACAAAAAAATATAATTATATTATCCATCAACATAATTCATGTTTACAGACCAAAATAGAATATAATCTATCACAAACGTAACGTACATAACAAAATAACAAAATACCAACGTATGTTACAATAGATCAGCGTACACAACAAAAAGCAACTACATCCAATTATACATGATATAACTAGCTAAATTCTCTCGAACCTCGTCTATCTCTTGTTGGTTATAAGAATTGTCTTGTACAAAGTCCTGCAATTAAGAGAATTGTTATACAAAAGACAATAATTAAGTCAGGAATACTCTGCATAAAAGAATCTTAGAGGAATGTAATTCAAACACAGGTTGAACCATAAGCTGAATATAGGAAACAGTAATTTGGGACCTGTGTTATTCACCGTGTACCATGATCATATTATCTGTATTAGAGGTGATTTGTTACTTGCCTGTGCAATATGTAATATTGTTTGTTGTTTTCACAATTAAATGTTGTGTAGTTAACAGTCTCAATGGTTTCTTCTAACTAGCATTTCCACCACCAGACATTGCATACTACATTGCCATACTCCTAAACAAACTGCCCATTCATATACACTTACATTCACCCACCAGACCATACATTCATCTTACAACCCTTCGACGCTCTTTGACAATACATTCACCTACCGTGAAGCAATTAAACCTTTGTATTCACCCTCTGTCACATAGCCTGTGATCAAACCTTCCACCTTCTTCACATTACTGCTGTCATAGCCTTCAATACAAACCACCAACAACCTAACAACAGCACTGCAGTTCGACCTCAAAACATAATCACCTCCACATACCTCTGTCACTAGCGGCTACAAACTCTTCCTCACCCACTGCACTTCTCTTCCAGTACCATCAATCACCCCCTGTCCAATCACTGCCTACTACAGATTCACAAACATCATTACAGTTCAATTCTCTGCCAGCTGCCTCACCACATCTAACTATCCTCCACCCACACTAGCAAATACCACCATTTACAACACTCAGTCACATTCACATTCAAACACTGTCCATCAGTCTACTTTTCTAACCTCCTCCGCCACTGAAAACAACTCATAGTCCATCAACGCTTCAACAAGAAGTCTACCAGCACACTTCATGGCGCATCACTATTTCTGAAACTAAACTCCACTTCCTATCAACCTATCAACCACCAGAGAAACTGCTATTCTCCACTACAACCATACACAACTGACCACATCTCCTATACTCAACAACTACCGTCTCTACTACCTTCCACTGCTCCACTTCTATCACCACTTCATTTTAGTTTACTGCCCACCACCTCCACCACTTCCCTGCAAAACCATCTGCCTCGACCACGATCAAACAAGCATTTAATTATCAACATTCCACAATGCTGTCATCATCATCAAACATCATGACTTCAAACCAAACTTCTTACTTCTGCAAAACAAACTTCATCGTCAAACCTGAAGCGACTGCTGTTCTACTACCATTCCAACTGCCTACCATTGTAACTCACATACAAACCAAAGCTGCCTTCTTATCTCAAAACTGACCACCACTTCTCTGCCAAACAAACTTGCAACACCAAACAAACAACTCTATACAGACTTCAATTATCAACACGGCTGCTGCAAACAAGTTTGTTGACAGTATTCAACAAACTTCTTCAAACTAAAGCACACCGAACAAGACCAAAAAGGAAAAAAAAGTGGAAAAAAAATCACCACTATTGACATAATGAAAACTTATCATAAAACTTACCATATCCAATTGTTTTTGTGTAATCTTTAGTGCATCAAGTCAATGTTGACATAATGAAAACTTACCATAAAACTATCCAGAAACTTGTTTGGATGCTGCTTATTTTGAAACTGTTGGTAGTTTCTTTTGAATCTTCTTATCTTGGTCGCTTTTTGGTTAAAATATTAAGACCCTTCACTAAAATACTTAAACCGTTCAAAGATCAGCCCATTATAGCCGAGTAAGGAACTGATATTGGTTAGTTTGCCTATCCATATCAAAAAAGAAAATTCCCAAAACTGTATGACCTTTGCTGACAGTTCTAAGAACTAATCTAAATGGACATAATTCATCATCTGAACAAGCAGACCTAAATCAATAATCGATTTTAGTGCTCCATCTGTCTGAGCTCGTACTTAGTAACATCTGTTACATATTATAAATTTGTTTTACTAATAACATGACATCTAAAAAACACTAAAATTAGTATAAATAACTTCAACTTTTGTGTTTTTTCATAACTTATGCTGGAAAATTTCAAAAAAGTAAAACAGTAATTCAATATTAATCCAGAAATCAGTAATTAAACAGATTTTGTCCTATGTTGCCTAGAAGAGATCTGCGTACCATCTTTTGTGTTAACAATTTATTTGAATTTGATATTATTTTCAGGCGTGTTTTATTTATCGTACAAGGTATGTTGTATGCTCATTTCATTTATATCTATTCACTCGTAGTTTTTACATTTCCCCCACCCATTTTCCACCGTTACCCTTTAAGTCTTAATAACATATCCACGTGTTAGAAGCTTAATACTTTTGCTTTATGCGCCTTATTTTAACTTGCTGCAGGCTATTCTTTTCTCATTATCCTTTTATTTATTTTTATTTTTTTTTCAATTTATTTTGGCTTCGCTAACTATATCTAGCATTTTCCCCTTGAGTCATTCCTCTTTATTAAAAACAATACAACCACGTATGGCCTTTGGCTCAAATCCTATCTCTTGTATTAAGTTTCAACAAACATGAGTTTGGCTACACATAACAAAACATTATAGCAACGACACAAATGTTAAGACTGAAGATAACGTATGGCCCATGTGTTCTATATAAATTTTTTTTGTGTTAAAGCTATTTCTTTGTTTTTAAGTTTTTTAAAAAAAAAAGGAAAAAACAAACAAGTTTTTCTTCAAATACATGAACTGAACAGGAAATAAAGACTTGGCATTTGATTTCTTCTAACTAGCATTGCAGCAATGATTTGATCGAAATATACCTATAATGTAGCTAATGTATAATATGAAGGAAAAAAAACTAAAGTAGTACCTTTTGTAAATCGATGCTTTGATTGTGGTTTTTCACTATGTCATGCATATACCTCATCACATAATATACACAGTCAGTTGCTCCTAATTGTTGAGGACACTACAGCAATATTACAAGATAACTTAATAGTTGGTTTAAAATGAATTCTTTTTGTACCCCGTAACAGCACGATCATTCTGTGTGTTTATTTGATTTTATTTATATTCTTCAAATTATTTTTGTTTGATTTTATTTTGCGTTAATTCTGTGTGTTAAATTGCATATAAAAAAAAAGAAAAAAAATTATTGTTTTGTGTTTGTGCGTAATTTTTGTTGTTATTTTGTTTGTGTGTTTTTTGCATTTCTAGTTGCATTTGCATTTGCATATTTAAAAAAAATGCATTTCAAAACAAAAAAAATATTTTATTTCATTTTCATTTAAATTTTTAAATTTCCGTTTTGATTTACGTTGTATTTACATTTTATTTACTGGCCTACTTCAAAAAACTTTGCGCTGTGCACATATACACTGCTGCATATTCACTATGCTAACTATCGTTCCCCTGCCTTCATACATCAATCAATTGTGATACCCTCCTCGATTCCCTGTTGCATTGCATCACTTCACCATAAACTGCCTTTACCACTTCCTCTTACTACTGTTACCCTACCATTCACAACCAACATCAACATCCTCTGCCTCCAACTACATCATACAACTACAAACTAACACCAACTCACAACTCAACTCATAGCCTTCAACATCCTCTTCCTTCACCACTACACATCATTATCACAGTCATAGACACCATCCAAACAACTCACTGTCAAGTAGTAGCTACATCATAACATCAACTTATTCACATTAACACTAAGTCACAACAGTCAACTTCCTCTACCTCAACTGCCTCCAGCCACCTTCAACTACCAGTAGGACTTCTCCACTGCAACCAGATACCCATCCTCTACACTCTCTACAACTTGCACCATCAATCCATTCACTGCCTTGTTCATTTCTACCACAATACTCAGTTATATTTCTCTACCACAAAACTCAAACCATCACAACATACCATTATCTCCAACAACTGCTTACAACCCTGACCACTTCTGTGCACTGTCTGCCTACTCAAAACACCATACATTCGAAACCACATCAAAGCAACACACTGCCAGCAATTCACCAGCAACTCACCATTAATTCGGTTCATTACTTGAACAGCTGCTACAACACTATCTACAACCTACCCTCAACTAACAACCATATCTCTTACCCGCTACCACTACTGTCAAACATCTCCTTTCTGCCTACAAATACATTTCCTATTCAAATTGATGGGGAGCCTCATGGTCTTATAGTGGATGATGACATATCATATGCCTATGGACACTCTTTTGAAAATGATAGCTTATGAGCAGATTTTTGTGGGATGGAAAACATTGTAAAATCTCTTCAATAGATTTTTAGGACAAACGTAGATCATCAGGACTTAAGCCCTCCATCCCACGGCAGCTCATGTTGTCTAGACTTTTAGGACAAACGTAGATCATCAGGACTCTTCCTTCCTAGTTTGAGTGGTTTGAGCATTTAATCATGTTTATGCATCACACGAAATCATTTTAAATTGTCATTTTATCCACCGCGCCCACACTTAGAAACAAATATATCAGATTAGATTATATGATCATGTCATGAAATACGTACTTCTGAAGCAAAGAGCAAAGCTGACCTTAGTCATCGCCCACATGCTTTTGTCTTCATTATATATAGATACACATATACAATTATCTAAAGAGTAGTTTATAAGTGTATAGCATCAGGAGCAATCAAACGCAATTTTTATGAGTTTTGGGTGAGTAGGTTCTTTCATTTGTATACACACAATGCAAGCTCTAACTTGAGATGATTGAAAGCAGAAATTTGTGTTTTTTGATAAAATTATAATTCTGTGAACATTATAAAATAATGAAAGTAACAAGTATATTCCATTAGTGAGCTTTACTAATTGATGACAAGGAAAGGAAAGAATGTTTAATTCTTTTTCCCTGGAAAGGTAATATTTTCTTAGACTTTTACTAGTGCTGCCAAAATCTAGAAAGTGTACAGTAGTGCCTAGATTCTCATGGCGCAAAGCTTGCATTACATATCTTTAATCATGAGGATATGCAAAAAATATTAAAAGGGAAAAAGGTTGAACGAAAGCATGTTATGTTGGTTTATAATATATGTATATACCTTAACATTTGATGAGCAAGAAGACTACAGAAATTTGCCAAGTATGAAATACAGGAGTATACAAATAAACAGATGTTCTGTTCTAGTATCTCGAGAACTCAAGTGGATAATGCTTGATAAGGTACACATCACTTGTAACTTAAAGAATGCATTCAACACCAGATTGATCAATTCTGAGGAAAAAACTATGGAGGAAAACATATTAGAACATAAACTATGAACACATATGCATGTTATGCTTTGATCTTTTTTGTGTATAATTTGTTACTTAATAATTCTATGAATAGCAGATTGAGACAATAAAATCATTAGCTAATTTTGAAATCATAAGTATTGTTGTAATGTATATAACTCATAAATTTTGAATCAAAAGCTTATTTTATTCAAGATAACAATAAATAATACAATAAGTTTACTGCACTGTAAAAATGATTATATTTATTTTTATGGCCAGGTTAATAAGCAATTAATATACAATGGTTATATATTAATAAAATACAGCAAAAATTACTCGCTTATGGAGTTTCTTGTTCATTGTTTTAAATCCTTTTGCATAGCAAAAGGCATAATATCCATTATAGCCATTTACCCCTTCCTTCAATCTCATTGCAACAGGACCTCTTGTATTTCTCCTATATGAATGGAGCCGAACAAAATACAAGACAGACACTTTAAGCAATGTTCATATTGAAATTACCAATGACTTAGAACTCCATAACACTCATGAATTGAATGATAACAGCCAATCAAGATCTATAAGGACTATATTAATGTCCAATGGGATTCATTGAATTGAATGATGATGGCGTCTTACTAGATTTATAGGGACTATGTTAATAAATATAGGCTTACTAATATTGCATAATCAGAAGTCTTCAATAATTCAATAATTCATAAATTCAACCGAAAAAACCCAAAATCGCAAATCGAAAAAACCCAAAATCGCAAATCGAAAAAACCAAAGTCTTCAATAATTCAAATAAGGCATACCTAAAAGATCGAAAATCTTGATCTAGAAGCAGACAAAATCGCAGCGCAAACTCTTCAATCACTTGACTTTAGTTCAAAAGAGAGAGAAGCGAGACGGAATAAAAGTGATTGCTGTTTTCTCTTTTTTTTTTTGCTAGAGAGAACGGTAGTATAATGGGTAGAGAGAAGAAGGAATAAAAGCACGCGATTGCTGTTTTCTCTCTCTTTTTTTTGTTTTTTTTGTTTTACGAAGAAGTAAAGAAGTGACGGGTCGGGTACGTGATGGCTAAATTTTCCCTCTAAAATTTAGGGTTCGCGGGAAAAGATGGGGCGGCTGAAATGGATTTGGGGGGAAAGTTGTGTGCCTATTGTGTCGGTTTTTGGACAACCAATGCTATTGTATTTAATTGTGTCGGTTGTTCAAACAACCGACACGAGTAGATCTATTGCTTCCCTTCATCTGTGTCGGTTTCTTAAGAACAACAGATGCAAATTACATTTTTAACATTTTTTCTTACCCCATAAGTCAATAGTTTCGGTTGTTAATGAACAACCGACACAAATTACACTATTTGTATCAGTTTTATGGACAACCGACACAAATGAGGCGAAGCAACTGATCTGTTTTGTACTAGTGATAGCATCCAGTCTTTGGATTTGGCGATAGCATCTGTTTCACTCCAATAGTTTCTGACCTTTCTTAATACAACTTGGCGGTGGTTCGATCTTCTGGATTTGGGGTTCTTGGAGCGTCGGCAATGGAGTCGTATTCTATTGGATTTTCACTTTCTCTCGGAGTCTAAAGATATCATTTCCGCTACTATGGTCTTGATGTATATTGATATCGTTTGTGTCAAATTATTGTTTCAAATGTTGTATATCAATGATATATTCATATTTTTCCGCTGTGTTGTTATACTTAATGTGTTATAAGCTCCAGCGAACCGAATTCAAACGTTTGAATCTACGGCATTCGAATACGAATGAAGTATGGATGCCGATTTTTGAACGTGAAAATCCGGGTCGTCACATTTAGTATCAGAGCTAAAGGTTGAACTTTAGCTATTGGAGTATAACACATTAGGTAACTCATTAGAGATAGGGTTACAAATACCCTAGAAGAGTATTCCCTAAGATATCCATTCGAATGCCTCAATATATTCTGTTACTATCCACTGATAGTGAGTATGAGTGCAAGAAGAGGAAGAGATAGGGGACAGGGGAGTACCACTACAAATGGTCAATACCTTGCAATAGCGGAAACAATTTTCTATCAATCTCTTTGATCATCATTCAATTTCATTTCTTTGATGGCATCGTGGCAACTACAAAAGGAGCTTTGGTGCGATGGTGGCACTGCGAATCGTGTAGATAAGTTCCTATCTTGTATTCTCGTTATCAGCTTTTCATTTTAAACTTTAATGAATTTGAAATTTGAAATTAAAATAAATTGCTAAACAAGAATATAAAGCTAAATTGGGTTGTATCGATAAAATGATTTCGATTAAAACCAAATTTGAAATTCTATTGTAATTTCTTGTAAGGATTAAAGTCCGAAGAGGGACAAGTTAATATATACTTTAGGGTATTCCGACTTGAGTTTGGAATCCATATCTAGTGTTTCAGAATTGTGGAAGATTGAGTCCATTAATCTGTTCTTTGGGGTCTAGATATATTCTACGAGTGGTTAGTTATCCTTCGGACTAACCAACGCCCCTGCCTATTTCGTAGATCAGATGACCCGAGTATCTTGTGAAATGTTGAATAGAGTTGATTTCGTATCTACTGTTGATATTCTGATTTGGTAAGCCAAATGCAGAATAAATATTCAGTTTGATCTAGTAAAACAATCTTTATATGTTCTTTGTTGTCTCCTTGCCAAATTTCAAGGATGAAGTTTTCCGAAGAGGGGGAATCTATAACATTCTTGTTTCTAAATCAAATTTAAATTGGTATTAACTTAATTTTTGAAATTAAATTGTGAATTAATTTGGTATTTTTCAATTTAAATATATATTTGTTTGTTTATTAATATAAATGAATATAAATATGATTTTAAAATAGAATTTCTAATTGGAAATTCAGAAATAAATATTTTGAATAATATATTAATTATAAATTTAACTGTGAATTAATTTGAAATTATGGGAATATGTGTGTGTGTGTGTGTCTATAAGTTTTTAAAACATAAAATTTGATTTGGAAACATTAATATTTTATAAATAGATTATAATTTGGAATTTGAATTTGAAATTCAAATACGTATATGTTGAAAATAAATATTTCGAAAATAAATTGAATTTGAATGCTCTATATTTTAAGATGAATAAAATTTGTCTTCTAATTATAATATATGATATATATATATATATAAAGTTATATTTTTAAATTAATCAGTAAAAGAATAATTAGTTTTAAAATCATTTTCTTTAAAGTTACAAATATTTATAAAAAAAGAAATGCATTACTTTAAATAATAAGATTGTATTAATAATAATATAGACATATATAAATGTTTAAAACTAAATTGAAAATATGATAAAAACATTTATGAAAAGAAAATGTACAAATTAATATATATAAGAAGATAATGGAACAAGGACTTAGACATAAAAACATTTAGTTTGACATTTGTCAAATAAGGATTTCATGCATTAAACATGTGTAAGCAAAATAGTAAAACAAATAAACAAGTGTTAGCTCAATTTCATTTTATAATTACAAGTGTCCTTTGTCTTTGTATTTTCAAAAATATGGATAAAATGAAAACAAAGTGTATATATGCATCCATACTTCTTTCTCACCTTTCTTTTACATATCCAAAACTTAAGAAAGAAATTCAAAACAAAGAAAATCTAAATCAAAGTAAACAATGCCTAGAAACTCAAAATCAAAACCAGGTAGAGAAAAATAATACAAACGAGAAAAAGAAGCAAGTTAATAATCAAACCTGAAAAAGAAATTCAAGATCAAAGATCAAAGTTCAGATCAAAACCTGAGCATTTGAATCTAGAGCCTGTGACCAGATCAATTCAGTTTTCCAAATCTGGAAACAAAAAGAAAAATCAAAACACTTCCAGTTTCCAGATTTAAGAACCAAATCAAAAGCCTGAGAATCAAATTAAACAAATTTAGCCTGATTAAAATCTGAAGCATGCAAACATCAAGTTCAACTAGAATACTTCCAGTTTCAAAGTTGTAAACTCATCTCAAAATGAATCAAAGTTTCCAGTTGAAAACAAAGCCTGGTCCTCTGTTCTTCCAAACAGGTGAGCAAACCTTATTTTTTTTAAAAACCTGATCTACTTGATTTTGTATGTTTGTGATGATGCTTAAAATAGATTGTAAAGTATTGATATGCATGCAAATATATGTAGATATTTATATGCAGGGAGGAGTGTGCATGTTTGAGTTACAGGCATATTTGTCTCTAGTTGTTCCCAGGTTTCCAAAACCTGTTCAAAAATTCGATTTCTATCCCCCTGATTCTTGTTAAGCTTTAGGACTCAAACAAAAATTGTTTGTTTAAACATGTTTTAAGTTCTAAAATAAAATTAAGAAAAGGAAATTAAAGTACCTTTTGGAAATTTGAAATTATAGGCCAATTTGAAACGTGTTGAAAATTTAATTATCATGGTCTCTGGTTTCAAATATATAAACCGAAATGTTTTTGAAAATAAGGATTTTTAAGAGTAAAATCAATTTTTTTTTAAATCGAGTAAGCGTTTCGAAGTTTAACGGAATTGTGTTTATTGGCAAATTCTGGCCATCGGTATAGAATTGAATCTCGTGTTCGTGGTTGGAGCAGGCATGATAATAAAGGATCATCAGAAAAATCTTCGGTGATTTTATAATTTATCGTCGAAGGTAGACAAAGTCGATCTTTGGTTCAACCCTAATTTTTAGTAGAGGTGGGAAAACCGGTCACTGTAACTTTGCTAGGGCATCGGACTACATCGAACGCAAGGGAAACAGCTCGAGGGTGATCGAGGAAGCTTCAGTCGGAATCGTGAAGCTTCTAATGGCGTCACGTGGTGGCGCGAGTTGTTTTGGTTGGTCATGTTGGTGCCAGTAGGGGTTGGTATGGTTCGATTTTGATTCACAGATGATCGTGTCAAAATGGATGGTCGGAAGGCTCGTGGGTATCGTCAGCAACTTGTTGAAGAGATCGACGTTGACCGGAAGATGTCAGGACAATCGTGCACGTGCACGATTATCCGCTGTTTTTGTTGTTCGTTCGATAGATTGGGGAAGAAAAGAAATAGTTGGGTTCGTGCTCGAGTTATTCGTGTGAGTATCTCGAAGAAGAAGAAGTTTGGGTAAAGCCCGAAGTAAGCCTCGGGAAAGTTTGGCAATGGCCCGGGTTTGGGTGTTCGTGCATAAAACAGTTTTAAAGTTTTAAAATTTAGATAAAACAAGTTTTCCAAATTTGAATTTAAATCCAGTTTTAAAACCAACTTTCTTAATTTAAGGTTTTATACCAGTTTTGGTTGAATAGTAAAAGTTTGAAAATAATTGTTTTTAAATAAATAGAGTTAAAGTGTTTTTAATGTATATATATATATATGCTTTATTTTAAATGAACTCTTTATTTTATTTAAATGAGATTTAAATGTTGAAATAAAGTGATTGGTTAAGATAAGAATTTATCTTGATTAATTAAGGACTTAATTAAAGGATCATTATTGATTTGTTAATAATAATTAATTATGTGATTAATTAATTAAGGTAATTAATTTGAGGATGATTAATTAATTAAAGGTTATTGATTAATGAAGGTGATTAAGGAATGATAATTAATTAAGGGATAATTAATTTATGTGATTAATTAAGGATAATTAATTAATTAAAGGTTAACAAATCAATGAAGGTGATTAAGGAATGATAATTAAACAATTAGTAATTAATTAATGAAATTAATTAAGGATAATTAATTAAAGGATAATTAATTGAAAGATAATAATCTAATGACTAATTGTTGATTAATTAATAATTAAAGTTTAATTAATTTATTATTAAAGGTTAATTAATAAGTGAATAAAGTTTAATTAATTAAAATCATTTGTAATTAATTAAAATGGTTTGTAATTAATTAATGTTAATTTACCAGGACTAGTAATTTATTAATCCAGTTTAAGTTAAGTTATAATCAGGATTGAGTAATTAATTCATACGTAATTAATTTAATTAAAAATTTAATTGAATTAACTAAGCATTAAACAATTAATTAATCCTTCCTATAAATGATTATTGAATGCTTGGATTGCTTATGAATGTTTGTATGGTATGAGATGCCTTGAATTGATTGTCCTAGTTGATCAGTGATATTTTGTCTGTGAATTGAGCTATATATAATTTATTTATTTATTTGTGATAAATTTATATTATCTGTGAATCTGTGAATGAAGATAAGCATTATGATTATACCTCTTATCGATATTGATATGATTGAATCTGTGATGATTGATGATGTTGCACTATTGTGTAAAACACCTGAACTACACCATACGCACACAAATATGGATTGCACGAGAAAATTTATTAAGTCACAGATATTTGAATTTAATGAAATGGTTTTAAAGTTGAATTTTGAATCCGAATGGTTTGGAAATGGAGTTGGGTTAAATATGAAAATCTTTTGAAAAGGAGTTTTAAAGATAAAAGTTATTTTAAATAACTTGATAAAGTTTTGAAATTCAAATGGTTTGATTTGAATTGGAATTCAAGATTTGTAACTAAGTTATATGAATTCTATGTTTGGAAATTATGGTTTAAAAAGGTTATACAAGTTATAAACGTGTTAATTTGGGTTTTAAACCATTTTAAAAGTATTGCTTTGGGAATTTGAATTTAACCCAAGTTTTATACTTGAAGGGCCTTAACTTGTGCAAATGTAATCGGATTTTTTCGAAACGAAAAGGATTTTTTTTTCAAATAATAATAACTTTCATATGAAGAAAGGATTTCTAATTTATGTTGAAAGGATTTCAAGTTTGAAATAGAATTGTTTTGGAAGCTATGAATAAATCTTTGTGAAAGATTGTTGAACTTTGTTTTGAAATTTAAGAGGATCTTGAAAGGTATCTTTTGTATAAAAGATTTGGAATTAAAATAGTTTTGAAAGCTATGAATGAATCTTTGTGAAAGAATGGTGAACTTTGTGAAGTGAATCTTTTTGTTTAAAGATTTGAAAATGGTAATTTGTTTAAACCATTTGAAAGAAAAAATTTGGGTAATAAGTTGTGACTTATCTGAGATCCCATTATCCATATGATTTTTAAATATTGCGCTCATTGTTCGATTTAGTCGGGAGAGGACCTTGTATCATATAACCCATTCCGAATAATGATACGATGAAATGGAAAGCATTTGAAGACCGGTGGTGAAGACCATATATTTTCGAAAGCGAAAGGAATACTCGTCGAATGTCTCTACACGGCTGATCCCCGGTATAGTGATTTGATCACCCTTTGTGATGGGAAGTCCAGACGTGATTAGAGATTATTCGGATTTGCAAGGGCTTCTTTGTGAAGTGCCTTCGATTCTGTTCGAACCCGGAACAGACTTATATGGATGTATGTATGACATTACACTTTGAGATGTAAAGTTGGTTTCTATCAAATACATTTCTGTTTGGTGGCGGAGAATTTATTCTCTTAGTTTAACACCTTTCTCTGAGACGTACGAGCTCAGATGTTATGTAGTTGATGGTTACTAGTGATACATTCCCAATTTGGTAATGTGGCGTATGAAG
This sequence comes from Allium cepa, assembly GCA_030765085.1. Classification (NCBI taxonomy): domain Eukaryota; kingdom Viridiplantae; phylum Streptophyta; class Magnoliopsida; order Asparagales; family Amaryllidaceae; genus Allium; species Allium cepa. Next base: position 498,515,281 of record CM060929.1, read on the forward strand.
TACTTCTGATCATTTGTTGATCAAAGCAAGGCTTTGTGTAAAGTGTAGCTTTGTGGACGAAACTGCATCAGGACCCCACACCCTGGAAATGGTCGAAACAGGAAAGATGTAGCAAGGTTATTTAGGAGTCGCTCCCCTAGGGTATGTCCATTTCTTTTGGAAAAGGGTGGTATCATGGTATGGAGCCCATATACTTAACTCGTGTGGTCACTGCTAATTTATTACTTTGTGGTTGCTTTATGGTTGCTTTGTGGTTGAGAGCTCTCGGATAAAGGTCGCAAACGACCGGGGATGGCATACTTGTTGGTGTTACTTCGGGGCTGGGGTAACCCAGCCTTGTGTTGGCAAAGAGCTGAGTAAGTTCTCGAGGCATCCCTCCAGAGGCGTACCCATGTGGCAATAGGAAGTTCCTTAGCTTGATCATTTGTTGCAAATCCAATCACCAATATGCGCCCTTTACGATTGTAGTTGTATAACCTGCCACCTCGGGTGGTAGCTATAGCAGGCATAATATAATGGTACCTATGCCGGCTAAGATTTATATTATACTTTCGAAATTGTTTTCTGCACTATGCACTAATAATAATATTATTAAAAAGGATTTCGCGTATCAAGCATGTATGACTATCATAAGGAGAAATCTCATCCAAGTGTGCAATTGCATTGTGTGTGTGCTGAGAGGCCTTATAGTAGTTTCATTTTCCAAAAAGCATTGCGGATTTCAATTCTAAATTCTTTTGTTATTTATTTTAAAAATAAACTATTTTTGTTTTCTCATACCAGTCCTATGACTGACCTGGAGTTTATTGTTCCCTTCCTAAACTCTGGGAGCCCACAATTTTCCACACGGGCAGTCTAGAGTTGGGTTTTTCAGATAATCAAATTGTAGGTGTAGATTCGATAGCATCTAGTTTTTGGATTAGGCGATAGCATCTATTTCACTCCATTAGTTTCTGACCTTGTTTAATACAACTTGGTGGTGGTTCGAGCTTCTGGATTTGGAGTTTTTGGAGCTTCGGCAATGGAGTCGTATTCTATTGGATTTTCACTTTCTCTCGAAGTCTAAAGATATCATTTTCGCTGCTATTGTCTTGATGTATATTGATATCATTTGTGTCAAATTATTGTATCGAATGTTTTATATCAATGATATATTCATTTTCTTCCGTTGTGTTGTTATACTTAATGTGTTATAAGCTCCGGTGAACCGGATTCGAACGTTTGAATCTTCGGCATTCGAATACGAGTAAAGTATGGAGGCTGATTTTCGAATGTGAAAATCCGGGTCGTCACAAGATACCTTTAACCGTATAGAAGGACAATTAAACTACTCATTATACAATACACTCAACAGTCTTAGATAAAAAATTAATAGATTACTCATACATCCTAAACAATTAGAAGTATCCTTTCCTAACCAACCATAAACCAAAACAAACAACAAATTCCAAACATTATTCAGCTTTATTCTTATTAATTTCTTTTCTCATTGATTATTTCTTTAGCTTGCCTTTATTCTTACAAAATCCAACTTCCATTCATTCATTTATTACATGATTTCATTCATTTACATTCATTTATTTACAAATTCATTTTTCTTTATTTATTCATATATTAAAAATTCTTTTCATTTCTTTATATTCATTCCTTTACATAAGTTATTTCTGTTTAATTGATTATAAAATCAGTGAATTCATTATCCAAGTATTGCGTATATTTTATTGCAGTTTAGTTCACAATTATTAATTTGTATATCCGGTTTCCTTGGATATTAATATTCATTAGTGCATAAATTCATTCTTAAGTTTCTTACTTTTAAATTTACATTAATTTTCTTATATAATGTCATTGAATATTTAATCCATTTTCAAAATCATTTCAACTATTTTTGGAGTTCTAATCATTTGATTTAGTATAGTATCATCTTATTATTTGCTTTAATTATCCATAGTTTCAAACATTACTTAAGTCCAAAATCTTTTACTTACAATATTCATCTTTCTACTTATTTTTATTATAAATAACTTCAAACATTTACTTAAGTTTATTATCATTTATTTATAATACTCACTTTTCTATTATATTTAATTAGTAGCATTAAATTATAACTTAAGTTTATAACAACTATAATATCACAGTTCTTATTTATAAAAGAATTTCATTGAACATTTTCATTACTTTAAGTTTTATTTGCATAATATTCCATTACATTTTCTTATTAAACATTTCAACTTTTAACTTTGGTAAGTTATATCTGTATATTTCTAAGAATGAAATTGAAAGTTACACAAGTTTATCTTATTTCATTTTAGTAAATAAATGTTCAATAGTTATCGTTTCTTATTTTCATATCCTTTTTATATTGCAGGTTACAGATTTCAAATTTCTCAAATATTTCAGTTATAACTTAGCATTTAAATTTCTTATTTTCATTTAGAAGTTACAATTATTAAATAGTTAAAATTTTATTCCATTACAATAATTGAAATCTCTAATTTATAGAAATTTAAGAACAAAATGTCGGGTTCCATTTTTAATTTTTTTTAAAAATAATAGAAAGATGTATATACTTATAACTTATATATCCAATTATATTTAAAACAATTTGAAATTTATATTTGTTTATCGAAATAAATCAGCAGTAAAACTACTACAGTGGCCTTCCCACTTGAAACTCGAAAATGAATGTCGATGATGCGTGCACTCATCATCAAAATTATTTTCCAACGATAGAGAGGGGAGTACATAACTTATTTCCTTCTAAAAATTCTTTTAAACCTTTTTTCCAAATCATGCTGAAATATTTATATCAGAAAATACTTCCAAATAATATTAATATTATATTCCAAAATCATTCGAAAGGAGTGTCAAAAAATCTCGTAATTTAAGATCTAAATTTTCAAATTTATATTCACTTACTCGTAAATTTTATTTTACAACCCATAGTTATCAATTTTTACTACCTAACAAACAAATATATTACAACCAAATATATCATTTATAAAATTATTATTTTATATACAAAATATATATAATAGGAAAAAAATATTTACCTGTATTTCAAAACAAATATTGTGTCGTTCTGCCCTATTAAGCATTTAGAAATCCCTATTGATGTCATAGCATCCTATGCACCAACCAGAATTTATAAATACAAAACGGAACAAATTAACACAATATAAAAACCTTTTTATAACACTAACAAATACGCTCTCTCATATATATACTCTTAGCGACTCATTCTAGGGTATTACTACCCTATTTAATATGAGTCAGACTCCAAAAAGCTAAGGTTATTTCTAAACCAATGCTCTGATACCAACTATAACATCCTGCCTTTCTGTACGTTTTAAGAAAACACACAAGTCAGACTCAAACTATGCAAAAGAGCAGATTGTTATTGAGGTGAATAAGAAAAACCAGAGAAAGAAAAAACAAAATAGAATCTCACAGCAGAATGACAAAATATAATAATCAAATAACAGTTCACGAAGCTATTTACAAAAATTTTGATTATACTAATACAATACAAAATCAAAGTTACATATATTAAAGATAAATAAATAACAATGTAGCGGAATAGTATAATGCAGTGGAATAAATATAGTAAATAGTAATAGTACAAATCTTCGTCTTCGCCCTCTAGAAATAAAGTCTTCAAATCCTGAAATGCTCAAGCTGACCTGAGCGAATTGATAAGATAAAACAATCGAGTCAGAACTAAAAGATCTTATGTAAGTTAAATCATTGATAAATAAATATGAGTGGAATGGCGTCAAAGATGTTTACAGGGTTTGACATCTCCTATCCAGTGTCTAACGTGAGTGCATAACTTAAGAGATGTTCGGGATTCACATCTCCTAAGGATCCGTTAAACTATCTACTATGTAGGACAATATGTTACTATAATATGTCTACAGTAACGTAAAAGTATTAAAATAGCATTAAGGCGTTACCTATATCCCCCTTAACACATTTTATATATTCCCATAATCTATATAGTACCGTACGCTACTCCGAGGGGTTTACACAGAGGGCACCCCATAGGTATGGTACAAAAAAAATCGTAGAAGGCACTCTAGGGCATGCGAACATGGAACTTGAGGCAATGCCAGGGTAGATATACCAATTGCACTTTTGGACTGGTGGTAACGCATTGCAGCTACTACCGACCACCTTGAAACACACTTCCGAATCAAAATCGAGGGTGGCATCAAATCAATCACAATGTTAGAATATAGTATCGAGCGAGTATGTCCGATTGGAGGAATGACCTAACTTGGCCCGGTATAGCTCCTATTTTAGTCATATCTAAGTTGACTCACAGGAGTCAGGGTCACGTCATATCTTACACAAAAATCATTCACCAAATCGTCCTACTTTATTTCTGTAATCTGCACCACGTACACAATTGTTAAAGTGGTTTTCGGTATTGGCAGAGAGTATGACAATATCCAATCCCGGTCTCTTTAACAACCAATCACTTATTACACACCAGATGGTTCTTTTACATTTCAAAAGTCAATTCACAATTGATATCAAAATATCATATTCTCAAACCATATCACTTTCAAATCATATTCACTTTCAAATCATATCCACTTTGAAATCATATTCACATTGAAATCATATTCACTTCCAAATCATATTCATTTTCTAATCATATTCACTTTTAAATCATATTCACTTTCAAACCATATTTCAAAATCATATTTCCTTTCAAAAGTCATAATTTCTTCCAAAATCGGTTAAATCCTTGTTTCGAAATGACCATTTTCAATTTATCATAATATTTAAATCCCTACTAATGGTTATAATATCATTTAAGCATATTTGCTTTTAAACCAGTGAATATGGATATAAACACTTCTTCTTTACTTAGTTTGGAAATTTAGATATAGTTTAAATAATTATAAATTGTAACGATCTTAAATTTTGAACAATTTAATTTGTAAATATTTAATTTATTTTAAATATTTAAATGATAATTTGACTTAAATTTCAAATTATCAGAATGAATTGGTGATTAAAATTTAGAATTTAATCTATTTAAAAGTTGAATAGAAATTTGAATTTTGACTTTGAAGTTGAAATTTAATATTGAACTTATATTTTAAATTTGAATTAATGATTTAGAAAAATAGTTTGGATTTAAAATAAGAAAGAAAATATAATATAAAAATAAATAAAAATATATATATAATAAAATAAATAAAGAACATATATTTAGTTAAAATTTTAACAACATAATTATAACAAAATAAAAACAAAGCAAACAAATTATAAAAAAAAAAAACTAATTAAATTTAAAAGAGAAAATAAAATAAAATAAAAAAAAATAAATAAATAAAAAAAAAAAGTAAACCTTACCTTACCTTGAGCATTCCTCCATACCTTCAACATACCATGATACATGCCGTGACCATGCTTTAAACACGATCTCTTCTGTTTTATAACCCTACCCCTCTCCACTTTCTTCATTCAGACGAAAGAAAAATAAAAAGAAAAAAAAATGGCGGCCTCCCCAATCCATCTTCGTTCGACTTCAGATTAGGGTTTCGGCTTCGATTCATTTCTTCGCCGACCTTCAGCAAGTTGGGGCTTTCCAAAAATCGAAAGCGACGGCTTCGACTCGATCGCGTGCTCTTCGATCTGAGAAATTAGGGCTTCGGCTCCATTACATTTCGGTGAAAGGTGAGTCTTTTGGCTCACGATTATCTTAATGCAAGTTTTTGAATTTGTTTGAAGTGAATTTCTTGATTTCATACTATGAATTTGGGGGTTGTTCGTTGTCATCTGCTGGGTTAATTGGCATGCTGTGTTTTGATGATTGGTGGGTTTCAGTTGCTCGGTTACTTGAATCTGAACCATTTGGGGGTAATTGCGATCTCTTGCTCGATTTGCTTGAATTTTTTTTACTGATAAAAGCAGATACTTTTTGCTCTGATAATTCGATTTAAATTGTTAAGGACAGATACTATCTACGGTCGCTTGCTCGATTATTTTAATTGATAAGAACAGATTCTACTCAATATTTGATATGTGTAATTTGTTTTTTTTTTACTGATAAGAATAGATGCTGTTTGATAATTTGTTTTAAAATTTAAATTGATAAGAACAGATACTATAATTGGTTTTGTTTTTTTTAAATTTGATAAAAAAACAGATGCTATAAATTTTATTTCTAAATTGATAAGAACAGATGCTTAAAGTAAAGTTTTGGGGTTTGTTTAAAAGTGTGTTGTTTTGGCTTGTGGGTTGATTGTTGTGCTTGAACCTCTGCATGTATGCCATGGCTTCGAATTTAATAGATAGTGTGCTTGTGTTCCTTTTGCCTGGGGATGTATTGCTTTTCCAGTTTCTCTGAGTTATGATTTACAGTGTTCATATACCTAACTCAAACCCTTTTCTATTTGTAAATTTGATTTTAAATTGTTTCAGATTTATTATAACAGAACTGTTCTGTTTTTAAGAAGTTTTTTTTTTAAGGTAAAGTTCAAATTTAAATCTGAAATTGAACTTAGAATGAAATTAAAATCTGAAGATGAATTCAAAATTGTTTGAATTCTTATTTTGTAATAATTTGAAAACAGAGATTCAAATTTGTTTTAAGAAGAAAAAAAAAAGAAAGGTCAATAACCATCCTTCTTTCTGAACAATATGAGCAAACTCAACCTGACCAATATTTGAATAATCTGTGATGTATGATCTCCCTTGTGCTTGATTTAGAATATGATTATGATTACATGCATGGGTATGGTTAAGAATAATGATATGCATGCTAGTATTTAGGCTCTGTTCCATGTTATTCAGGTTTTCAAAAGTTGAAAAAAAAAAAATATCCAAACTCTCCTCCCTGAATCTCTTTAGACTTTACTATATAAATAAGAGTTGTTAGCTACATCAAAATATTTATAAAAAGAAGATGTTTCAGAATTAAAATAAGATGTTAACAAATCTGATCAAGTCTGGGCAATTATATTAGGATAATTTTTGAAGTGAGTTGAGGGGGATTTGATTTCTGTAAGGAATTAATGAATGATTACTTAATGAATTAAGGGGTAGTTGCTTTGTGCAATTGCATCAAGGGGTGATTGAATTATGTGATGAAGTAAATTATGTTTCTACAGGCAAATCATTATTGCCTCATTTTATAGACTTAGCTAATAACTGAAAGATGTCACACAATTTTTGTCAAAACCAACAGTTGCAGGAAACTGCTGCCTTGCCATATTTTTATATATGTTCATCTCCAATGATTTCATTTTGTGATTTAAGTGGCACTCCATCTGCTAATATTTGATGTTTCATGACACTGTCAACTCAGCAGTGAAAATTTCCAGTTTTAATGCACGTAGTTGCATTTTTCTTTATTTACAGTAAAAGCTATAAATATTTGTTTTGTGGATATTTGCATTTATTTGCACCAAAAACTGCATATTTTCCGAAAATACTTCTATATGTGTTTCTAGAAGCCATTTGTTGCCTCTGTTACCTCTGTGGCCTCTGTTGCCTGTGTTACTTCTGTGTTACCCCTATGTTGTCTCGGGGTTGCCTCTGTGTTGCCTCGATATTGCCTTCGTGCTACTGTACATTTTTGCTGCTGCATAGTGCCTTGCCTTGTTTGTTTTGGAGTTATGCTTGTACACTTGCAGTGATTTGTCTGACTCGTGCACGCGTGTCGGCGAGGCAGTGCACATGTGTGCAAAGTACACGTGTGTACTGCAGCCACACGTGATTGACAGATTTTAAAAGTTAAAGTTGTTAATATGAAAATCCGTAATAGATTAAATTGATTCATGTGATACATTTTATTCAGTTCATTTCAAATTTATTTACTTGAGTTAAGATTAATCCTGACTCGAGTGTTTTTGTGTTTTGCAATTAACGCTCGGGTCAGACCGAGTATTTTTACAGCTTGAAGATTTTCAGGCCGCGAAGTTAGAGAGAGGGAGATTAAAGCTCTACTAAAGTTTTCAGTAAAATTTTTCTTTGTACTCTAAAAAGATATATATTCCGCTGTATATAAAAATTTAATGCATTGTGCAAACTCTGATATATGTATGTAAGAAAAGTTCAATTATGAATAATATTATGATTATTCTGTGATTCTGTGGCTGATTCTGTTTAAACTTTATAAACTGACTAACAATTCGTCATTTTGAACGTTTCTAGTTGGTTTAATTACCGACTAGAGGCGGTCAGAGCGGCGGGTCGTTACAAAAGTGGTATCAGAGCTTTGGTTTACTCAAAGCTCAGTTTATGATGTTTAATATGAATAGTTACTAGAACCACTATAAAGAAAGTGTTTTTTCAAATTTAAAGAAGTATAAAAATTGTTTTCTTTAAAATAAAAGGTATTTTGGAAATTAAAATTATTTTGAAAATTCCCCTCTCTAAATGTGAGTTTGCGATAGTTTATATTCGGTGAGGTCTCGTTAGGTTTGAGTTTCGATCGTTCAGAAACTCATTATCGAATTATTGAGATTATGAAAAATGAAATATGAGTTAAGTGAACTAATAAATTAGTGAATTGGTTTAAATTGGTTTAAATCGAATAACTTGAATATTTCGAGTAATAATTGTGAAATAAAAAGATTTATAAATTGAAGTTTTATAAATAGGAAAAGAATTTATGAAGATTGTCTATAAATTCGAAAACAATTGAATTTGATAAGTAAATTGTTATAGCTTATTAAAGGAGATATATCCACGATTTTGGACAGTGGGTAATCCTTTAAAAATAAAAATAAGTTGTAGAAATGATGAAATTGGTTGACAAATTATATTCACGATTTTGGACAGTGAATATATTATTGAATAAAACAGATATGTTTTAGGGAAGTGATATTATGAAATGAAATTTAATTGTTGATTTAACTGTAGAAATCAAACTAATTTCGATGTGAAGTTTATATTTTAAGTTTAGACTATTGTCTAAAATGGTTAATATGGAAATATGAATTTAATGGAGCTAAATTGATGAACAATTTACTAAAGAACTAGTTGACTATTTTTGAAATAGAAAGTAAATGCAAAGTTCAAATAGAATTTAAATTTTGAATTTGAAGTTGTCAACATGATAATCCATTATAGGTTTAAATAAATTCAGTGATGAATTTGAATTTAAACGTGCGGAAAATTAAATTAAGTGAAAAACTTAATGTTGAAAAGTTTGAAATCGATTTAGAACCAATATTGTGAAAAGTATGAGGAATTTAAACTATGAATTAAGTGAAGTAGAAAAAGTTAATAGTTTTAAAGATGTTTTAAAAAGCATTAACTATCGAATACATAGATTTCAACATTCAATTGTTGAAATAGACGTTTTCGAGAAAATTAAGGAAATGGTAGACGATAACACTATTGTTATAGTAAATGTTTCCGGAAGGAAATATTGTTGATAGTATTGGGATTTATATATCCATCTTAAATCCGAATCCCTATACTAGTGATTTTGAGTTGTCGTAACGATGTTTTACGTAACATTCGTTTTAACTCAAATAAATGTGATTAAAAGAATGATTTCCTTAAAGAATGGAATATATACTTAATTTTGATTCAAGTATATTGAATATTTTCAAAGTGTTGAAAATGAAAGAATTTGTGAATTACTTATTATTGAATAAGTATGGAAATATTTTCCAATGTGAAATGAAAGGTTTGAAATTTTATCTTTTAAAGATAAATTGAGAAATGAATATTTGAAATTTATTTCAAATGATTAAGTGTGAAAATTATATATCTTGTAAAGATATTATTTTGAGAAATTTGAACAATTAGTTCAACTTGGAAATTTTTCAAAGAGTGAATTTTGAGTTAAATTGAGTTTAACTTCGACACCAAAAACAATATAAGTTCAGCTTTGAATTTTGGATAGTCGATTGGGATTGTATGTCTAGCATTGTGAATTGATGACATATCATTTGATCTCTATTAAATATATATCTGTGGTGGCGGAGAATTTATTCTTTTAGCTTAACACCCTTCTCTGAGACGTACGAGCTTAGAGGTTATATATCGATAGACATCAATTATGTGTTGAGAATTGACGATGTAACGTGAAATCCAAATCGAATGTGAAATCGATAATGAATTGGATTGTGAATGTGAATTAGGTTAGAGATAACCTTAAATTTTCGAATCGATTGAGAGGAAAATTTTAAACGTGATGGAAAATTTTGAATCCTCTATTTGTTGTGAATGTGAAATGAGTTTTCGTAACTTATATATGTGAATACGATCGAAAACTATCAGTTTAGAAAAATCATCCTGTGTAGGTTTACATAGATATGATAAGTACGAAATGTGAATGAAGTACTATATGTATATGACATATGTTTTCTAAAAACTGAGGATATGGAAATGTACCTTCCAAATTATTATGTGTGAAGGTGATTGGAACTCGGTGGAGTGTCCATTGTAAATCGTAGCTACGTAGAATTCCCTTAGTGGAATGTCCAATGGGACTGATTTGATATCCCATTGTGTTGGGATTATCCCATTGTGTTGGGATTATGTGATTGATGCTGGCGTAATTCGAGGGGTGTGATACCTAAAGTTACAAGCGATTCCATTGAGATAGTGGCGCAACCGCCGAGTAAACTGCGATCTGGGAACCGAAGCGTAATTCGAGGGGCGTGATGCCTAAGGCTACGAGCGATTCTACTGAGATAGTAGCGTAACCGCCGTGTGGACCGCGATCTAAGGCGACAACCATGGCGAAATTCAGGAGTGATGAGAAATCTAAGTTACAAGCGATTCTACTGAGATAGTAGCGGAACCGCCGGGTGACTGTGATCCATGGGGGAACGGACTTTCCATATCCATTTTTAAAAGAATTTTTAAAAGAATTTTTAAAAGTATTTTCACTGGGAGTTGAAGCAAGTATGTTTAGTACTTGGAGATTTTTAGTCTTGCGTCTGGCCAACGTATGCCTAAAGTCTGTGAGAACGACGATGGACTTGTTAAACTTTGAGTTATCAAGTATTTTCAAAACTTTGAATAGAAAATCAATAATCTGAAATTAGAATTACATGATTCTAACTTAATGAATTAAGGAAGAAGATCTTTTTGAATATCTTGAAAGTCCACAGTTTTGGATAAGATGTATTATGCAAATATTTAGCATGAAAGATTTCAAGTTTAAAAATCTGAGTTTTGTAAATCAAAAGAATTAGTGAAAGACTTTTGTGTCTTGATTATTGAAATCGATAAACAAAACTAGTAAAATGAAATAAATGGAATGAATCCTATATTTATTTATGAGTTTGAAACTGAGTGAAATTATGTAGGATATAAATATCGGTGAGATTTTAGCAATCGTTTTTCTAACTTATAATTTCGGGACGAAATTCTTTTAAGTAGGGGAGACTGTAACGATCTTAAATTTTGAACAATTTAATTTGTAAATATGTAATTTATTTTAAATATTTAAATGATAATTTGACTTAAATTTCAAATTATCAGAATGAATTGGTGATTAAAATTTAGAATTTAATCTATTTAGAAGTTGAATAGAAATTTGAATTTTGACTTTGAAGTTGAAATTTAATATTGAACTTATATTTTAAATTTGAATTAATGATTTAGAAAAATAGTTTGGATTTAAAATAAGAAAGAAAATATAATATAAAAATAAATAAAAATATATATATAATAAAATAAATAAAGAACATATATTTAGTTAAAATTTTAACAACATAATTATAACAAAATAAAGACAAAGCAAACAAATTATAAAAAAAAAAAACTAATTAAATTTAAAAGAGAAAATAAAATAAAATAAAATAAAATAAAATAAATAAAAAAAAAAAGTAAACCTTACCTTACCTTGAGCATTCCTCCATACCTTCAACATACCATGATACATGCCGTGACCATGCTTTAAACACGATCTCTTCTGTTTTATAACCCTACCCCTCTCCACTTTCTTCATTCAGACGAAAGAAAAATAAAAAGAAAAAAAAATGGCGGCCTCCCCAATCCATCTTCGTTCGACTTCAGATTAGGGTTTCGGCTTCGATTCATTTCTTCGCCGACCTTCAGCAAGTTGGGGCTTTCCAAAAATCGAAAGCGACGGCTTCGACTCGATCGCGTGCTCTTCGATCTGAGAAATTAGGGCTTCGGCTCCATTACATTTCGGTGAAAGGTGAGTCTTTTGGCTCACGATTATCTTAATGCAAGTTTTTGAATTTGTTTGAAGTGAATTTCTTGATTTCATACTATGAATTTGGGGGTTGTTCGTTGTCATCTGCTGGGTTAATTGGCATGCTGTGTTTTGATGATTGGTGGGTTTCAGTTGCTCGGTTACTTGAATCTGAACCATTTGGGGGTAATTGCGATCTCTTGCTCGATTTGCTTGAATTTTTTTTACTGATAAAAGCAGATACTTTTTGCTCTGATAATTCGATTTAAATTGTTAAGGACAGATAATATCTACGGTCGCTTGCTCGATTATTTTAATTGATAAGAACAGATTCTACTCAATATTTGATATGTGTAATTTGTTTTTTTTTTACTGATAAGAATAGATGCTGTTTGATAATTTGTTTTAAAATTTAAATTGATAAGAACAGATACTATAATTGGTTTTGTTTTTTTTAAATTTGATAAAAAAACAGATGCTATAAATTTTATTTCTAAATTGATAAGAACAGATGCTTAAAGTAAAGTTTTGGGGTTTGTTTAAAAGTGTGTTGTTTTGGCTTGTGGGTTGATTGTTGTGCTTGAACCTCTGCATGTATGCCATGGCTTCGAATTTAATAGATAGTGTGCTTGTGTTCCTTTTGCCTGGGGATGTATTGCTTTTCCAGTTTCTCTGAGTTATGATTTACAGTGTTCATATACCTAACTCAAACCCTTTTCTATTTGTAAATTTGATTTTAAATTGTTTCAGATTTATTATAACAGAACTGTTCTGTTTTTAAGAAGTTTTTTTTTTAAGGTAAAGTTCAAATTTAAATCTGAAATTGAACTTAGAATGAAATTTAAATCTGAAGATGAATTCAAAATTGTTTGAATTCTTATTTTGTAATAATTTGAAAACAGAGATTCAAATTTGTTTTAAGAAGAAAAAAAAAAGAAAGGTCAATAACCATCCTTCTTTCTGAACAATATGAGCAAACTCAACCTGACCAATATTTGAATAATCTGTGATGTATGATCTCCCTTGTGCTTGATTTAGAATATGATTATGATTACATGCATGGGTATGGTTAAGAATAATGATATGCATGCTAGTATTTAGGCTCTGTTCCATGTTATTCAGGTTTTCAAAAGTTGAAAAAAAAAAAAATATCCAAACTCTCCTCCCTGAATCTCTTTAGACTTTACTATATAAATAAGAGTTGTTAGCTACATCAAAATATTTATAAAAAGAAGATGTTTCAGAATTAAAATAAGATGTTAACAAATCTGATCAAGTCTGGGCAATTATATTAGGATAATTTTTGAAGTGAGTTGAGGGGGATTTGATTTCTGTAAGGAATTAATGAATGATTACTTAATGAATTAAGGGGTAGTTGCTTTGTGTAATTGCATCAAGGGGTGATTGAATTATGTGATGAAGTAAATTATGTTTCTACAGGCAAATCATTATTGCCTCATTTTATAGACTTAGCTAATAACTGAAAGATGTCACACAATTTTGGTCAAAACCAACAGTTGCAGGAAACTGCTGCCTTGCCATATTTTTATATATGTTCATCTCCAATGATTTCATTTTGTGATTTAAGTGGCATTCCATCTGCTAATATTTGATGTTTCATGACACTGTCAACTCAGCAGTGAAAATTTCCAGTTTTAATGCACGTAGTTGCATTTTTCTTTATTTACAGTAAAAGCTGTAAATATTTGTTTTGTGGATATTTGCATTTATTTGCACCAAAAACTGCATATTTTCCGAAAATACTTCTATATGTGTTTCTAGAAGCCATTTGTTGCCTCTGTTACCTCTGTGGCCTCTGTTGCCTGTGTTACTTCTGTGTTACCCCTATGTTGTCTCGGGGTTGCCTCTGTGTTGCCTCGATATTGCCTTCGTGCTACTGTACATTTTTGCTGCTGCATAGTGCCTTGCCTTGTTTGTTTTGGAGTTATGCTTGTACACTTGCAGTGATTTGTCTGACTCGTGCACGCGTGTCGGCGAGGCAGTGCACATGTGTGCAAAGTACACGTGTGTACTGCAGCCACACGTGATTGACAGATTTTAAAAGTTAAAGTTGTTAATATGAAAATCCGTAATAGATTAAATTGATTCATGTGATACATTTTATTCAGTTCATTTCAAATTTATTTACTTGAGTTAAGATTAATCCTGACTCGAGTGTTTTTGTGTTTTGCAATTAACGCTCGGGTCAGACCGAGTATTTTTACAGCTTGAAGATTTTCAGGCCGCGAAGTTAGAGAGAGGGAGATTAAAGCTCTACTAAAGTTTTCAGTAAAATTTTTCTTTGTACTCTAAAAAGATATATATTCCGCTGTATATAAAAATTTAATGCATTGTGCAAACTCTGATATATGTATGTAAGAAAAGTTCAATTATGAATAATATTATGATTATTCTGTGATTCTGTGGCTGATTCTGTTTAAACTTTATAAACTGACTAACAATTCGTCATTTTGAACGTTTCTAGTTGGTTTAATTACCGACTAGAGGCGGTCAGAGCGGCGGGTCGTTACATAAATAGTTAAAAAAGCTATAAATAGTTAAATACTCTAAAATAGCTTTAAAATAGATTAATTAGATTTAAAATGAATTAAATGGTTTAATTAGTTTAAAATAAATTAAATTGGATTAAAATAGATTAAAATAATTTATATAGTTAATATCGGTTAAATAATTTAATAAACTTGAAAATCTTAATAATTAGAAATTTTAAAATAATATATTTTTAAAACAGTTTATATCAAAATATGAGTTTGGAATTAATATCAAATTTAACTATTCGAATTAATATCAAATTTAACTATTCGTTTCTATTCAACATATTTGAACCATTTCCAATTTCCAAATCAGCAAAACAATTTCAATCCTTTCAATTTATAAGTTTCAATAAACCTTTGAATTTCATGTCGTTTCGATCCATGTTCAAATATCAATTCAGATTGCTCCAATTTCAAAATATTTCAAATTTATTTTCAATCAAATTCAATAACTCGATTTCAATAGAATTTCGTTTATATTTAAAAGTTTAACTTTAAACTTCCTATTTAATTTCATAAAGTAATTCCTTTATAAACCAATACACAATTCAACATAAAACTTGATTTTCCAATAATAATTCAATTTATATAAATCAAATTTTATTTCAAAATATCATTTAATTAAATCCAAAATTTTAAGGATTTTAAAATCACTTAATTTAACTAATCCAGTGTTTGTATATAATTTTCTACCCTAGGGTCAAGTGATACATATATTTATCATTTCAATCCGCAGTTTAACCTTTTACGGTTATATATCATTTCAACCCGCAATCCTGAATAAATACTAAAATCCATAAAATCGCTTGAGTCTATCATTTCGACCCATAATTTTTTTTCCTTAATCTATATATCATTCGGATATGCATCATTTCAACCTATAGTGAATTTGCAATTTGTAACGATATAAAATACAATATCCATTCATCCAATCTCCACAGTCACTCATCCAGTACAATCATCATCTAAATTAATCAATAAATATCAATATAGAACTGATAATCAATAACAGGTATTTAACTGACAATTTATATTTAATAATAAATTAAATAATGATTTAATTCAAATAAATTAAAATTAACTGAGATGATGATCCAAAATATACCAAACAGTCATAAATAAATTTCCAATCACATCATAAATCTAATTTAACAAATATAAGAAATTTTAGAAGTTGTGAGTGGGTTAAAACACTCACCTTTAAATTTAAATTGAATTTAAATCCAATTTAAACCCAAAATTCAAAAAGTCAAAAAATTCATCCAAAACGGAGTCAAAATGTCTAGAATTTCGCTACGATCCCAGCGGATTAAACCGCGCATGAATCAGATCTCGTATGTGAAAGATACTTATGTTAGAAAATTATACGATAAAAAATCAAATTAAAACAAAATAAATGAGCTACATGTACTGCCACATCACCGAGCTAACACGTCACTCCATCCTCTTCCCTTACAGGAACGCACGCCCTCTCGATGTCTGATTAAAACCCAAAACCGCCATCCCTGCGTCGCTGATCTAGAAGGCCCCGCCCTCACAAGAGGCTTCTGCGACTCCCCATCACCTCAACTCTCCCACCGCGACGCCAGGCGATTACACCGGCACGCCGACCGGGACAATAACTTGATATAGTTTGAGGAGTTTGAATTCGATTTGATTTTTGATTTGAAAATGAACTGGGAATTTATTTGATTTGTCTACCATTGAGAAGGAGTAGACTGAAACGTACATACAGACAAATGAAAATGAGAAGTGGCTAGGGCTTATAACAGACTATTTATAGGTAAAGCTGGAAACAGAATGAATGGACCAGATTGGTTGAAGGATACACAACCTGAAAAGCCCATTTTAACTCCGAAACAAAAATAGGTCAACCCATATATATATATATATATATATATATATATATATATATATATATATATATCAAAATAGATGTTATTGATAGTTTTAAACTCATTGGAATAGGTTTCAAGTCCTAATTCCATCGTATGAAGAAGTTATGTTAAATTCAGCTTATTTCAAATTGATTTCAATTGATTTCAATTAAATTGATTTCTAGGCGTTTCGAGCCCATACGATCAACAACTCAAGCCTATTGATATGGAGACCATTTCCTCTATAAACATACATCCTATAGCAATCAAAGGGGTATCTCTTTCTCTACCTTTGGGCACTTCTCCTTCTTCATCTTCTACTTCCTTAACTACTCCAAAGACTCTTGAATCTAAGATCCACTAGTCTATCGTTGGATCTAATTGAATTCATTATAATGGAAAAGAAAATAATCAATAATAAGATTAAAGTGGATGAAAGATGGAGTATTTGTCGAACCACTATAAGAAGTGTTTGTGTGATCTTGTTTCCTTTCCATTTTTTCCTGTTTCATTTGAATTTCTACATTTTTGGTGCTTTCATTTGATATTTGGGTACCAGTGCCATTTTTGGCATTAATATTTTGGTGATTTCACTAGGAAATGTGCTTGGAATTGAAATTTGGAGAAGATGAAGTGACCTAACATCGATTTAGAATCGATGGAATTTGACCACAGCATAGGGAAGCCACGTGATGTCCTCAAATTATCATCATTCCATCTACGTGAATAAAGAGGAGATGGAGAGAATGGTGAAGGAGATGCAGGATGGAATAATGGCATGACAACAATAAATGTTAGAGAGGTTTTTCCAAAGGACGGGATAGGAAGGAAGAGCTAGAGCTACTGAAATTCAGAACCGGAGGCTGAAATCCAATGCAGAAACATCTGAAGTTAGAGTGAAGCAAATCGGAATAATTCCCCATGACCCAAACCTATCGGTACCAATCACAATCCTCTCGTTATTGAGAAGATTTTACTCGAACACAATGTCAGTTCAAGCTTAAGGTGAGTTGGGATGCCGAGAATGGATGATGTTGGGACTAGAAATGCAAGTTGAAACGCAAATGTACAACGACTAGAAGAGTATGTTTTAGAATTTACCCACAGGAGCGGGGGGCAGAGTGCAACTATTGATCGACGACCTTCGTTGGACGGCAATAAACAAATAAATAAGTTGGTCAGAAGGATGGCTAGGGGTGGAACACCACACCAGAGCTTAGAGGATGTAAATAGGAATCCATTTATCCTTAACATCCAAAATATGAGAATCGTCCGAATTTCAAGCTTTCGACGTTGAAAATATACAATGGGTAGATGGATCCAACAGTTCATCTAATGAGATATACATGATATATGGAGGTGTTGGGTGCTTCTGAGGAGGTTACGGGGTGGTGTTTCCCATAATATTTGACATATTTAGTTCATTGTGGTTTAGACAGCTAAAGAATGGGTTCATAAGCACCTGGACTGAGTTAGTAAACAAGTTCTTGAAATAGTTTAGGTCCACATCTCTAGACTAATGAATGTGGTGATGCTATCAACCATAAATCAAAGGGCCATAGGGACCTTGAGAAGCTATCCAATGAGATGTAACGCAACAGCCATCGCAGTCGATAAGATGGATTCATCGATAATCCCGATTGCGGTAGTGTCTGCAGTCGCAAGCAAGACCGATTTCAAAATTGCATTGCAAATGGATCCATCAATGGACCTCATAGAATTTTATCATAAACCTAAGAGATATCTACATTAAGTGGATGTTGAGGTTGTTCATGATGATATTAATGATGTGGATGATGGAGTAACCTCTGGAGTAGGATATGGAAAGGATAAAGGAAAGCTAAAAGCTGATAATGACTTTGAACGACTAAAATGACAAAGTAGGGAATCAAAATTTTCTTCTTACACTAATCTAACCGAAACCCTGGATAGGATATACATAGATATTAGGGGAAAGATCCCCTATAGGAGACCAGCTAGAAGGGAAGCCATGGATTAGGAAAGGAGGTTTGGAAAGTTTTGCAAGTTCCATGATTGGTGGATGTGAAACGAATGAGTGAAGACACCGTTATGATCTGATAGAAGAGTTGGTATGGAGTAACCAGCTGCAACAGTATGTAAGGAATCGAACTATGATGGTGCAGCCCGAGTAGCCACTATCTGCAGCAAATGAATCAAGACATGACCAGGGATCTGGATCGAGGATGGTAATCCCATGATCTGTATGGATAGAACTTTAGTCTTTCTTGCAGTCTGCTTTCCCGTTTTAAGACAATAATAACCTCAGAACGCTTGCACATGTATGTGGCCTTAATTGGTTTCTAGGCATGCTCTGAGTTGGATGTCTGAGGTGAAAATTTTGGATGTTTTCTTGCTTTCTTTGATTTGAGTATTTAATTTTTGAAAACAACTTGAACGTGATGACTGATATTGATCGTGGTAGTCCCGTCCAGAGAGACGGGTAATGGCCATGAGGCGCAAGTTCCCATGCCAGAGAGCGAGTGGATGGAATTGTAAGAAAAGTAAGTCCCCTCACCAAAGAGTGAGCGGTTGGGCTTGCTTGGTCGTTGAGTCCTCTAGTCGAAGAGTGAGTGGATTGGGTTCAATAAGGCTTTACAGAGATTAAAAGTAAGTCCCTTATCGGAGAGAGCCGATGGACTTGCTTGGACATTGATCCCCTTGTCGGAGAGCAAGAAGATTAGACTCAATAAGGATCCAAAGAGACTAAACCATAGATTGGATGTTAAACAATCCTGAGAGATCAAACCATAGTTTGGATGCTAAATGATCCGGAGAGATCGAACCCTAGAATGGATGTTGATTGATATAAGGATTTGAACGCCTTATAATCAGACAAAAATAGATAAATCCTTGGTGAACACGATACAATTATGATTTACAAAATAATAAATATGGATGAAATCAGACTAATGATTATTCATCATTAACACTTAAGCAAGGATAGAGTCCTTAGCTATAGCACATTTTGAATAAGCTTTGGTTTGTAGGAGAGACCAGAGGAATCGAACAGTTCACCAAGATCGAGATCAATAAATGGCCGGAGGGCTCAACATTTGAAGATTAATCGCTACCAAAATTTATCCTTCAGAAAATTATACCTTACATTCATAAGGCGTGCTTTGAGGAGGCAAGTGTTAACCAACTTTTAGACCAAATAGAGTTCAATTGGAATTAGGATGTCAATACGAGGACGGAATGACTCAAAAACTTGGTAACATCTTAGAAGGATCGAAACATGAAATTTTATAAGTTTCAAGCAAAATGTAGCTAAGTGGAGCTCTCGGTACCAAGGGGATTTTTCTCTACTTGGCACACCCCCAAAACATGGTAAAGTGTTTGTCTTGGATAATAAATGAACAACTTTAAGAATCTATAAGAAGAAAGCAAAGGAAATAGGACGAGATAAGCAGATTGGAGGAAATCATCAAGAATGACTCGACCTTCAAGGAAAAGAGTTTGGAATACATCAAAATAAAGATAGGAGAGCAAAGAAAATGAGAAGGAGAGGTTTTCACCAACACAAATCTCTCGGTATTGATAGAAACCCTCGGTACCAAGAGGTCCATATTAAAAATTAGGCCAACGGTCTCTCTCCTCCACCTATGATCTTGCATTTGAACCCTGTACAAGTCGAGCCTATGAATCTGTAGGGCATTTCCCTATGAATGTCAACCCTATAACAACCAAAAGAGGTTCTCTTTCTTATATTTTGGGCACTTCTTCTTGGTCAACTTCTTTCTCAACTACTTCAAAGACTCTTGAATTCGAGATCCACTAGATTGTGGTTGGATCTAATTGTACTTATTGTAATCTGAAGAGAAAACAGGAAATAATAAGATTAAAATGGATGTAGGCTGGAATATTTGCCAAAACACTATATAAAGTATTTATGTGATCTTGTTTCCTTCCTAACTTTTCTTGTTTGATTCGAATTTCTACATTTTTTGTGCTTTCATCTGATTGTTTGGTATCAGTGCTAATTTTGGTGCTTTCATCTGATAGATAGGCATCGGTTCCATTTTTGGCATCAACACCAGCAATAGTTAGAAATCACAAATGACCGATGATTAGTTGGAAAGTTCGACTTATGATCGGGATATGCTTTAATTTTTTCTTATGGAAAACAAGGAAACCCTTCTAAGGTGACCCTAGCCATGACTCTAATTTTGCACAACTGCTACCTCAGTCACAATGGTTCCCTGCCCTCCCAGTGCCATCTCTAGGTTATTATTGGCCTTGCTTCGAGTCCCTTTGAACATGGCTTTAGTTTTTGCTTCTTTTTATAGTTCCAAGCCTATATGCATTTCAATATGCAAAGGCACCACCTTTTGACTCTGATCGATCGTAAGTCGTTACTTGAACTTTGATGAGACGGTTCGTTTCCAAAGAATGGTCACGGTGAATGCACTCCAACGGTCAAACAATTCCATTATACAACATTTTCAGTCACTACACAATCCTTTATTCTAGGCAAAAGAACGTTTCCTGTCACTCTTGACAACTGTTCCGTTATCGACAATCCAACGATAACAGGTAAGATCCGATACATAGTTCCATCCTACGACAAAGCTCATTTTCTTTCATGAGTGTGCTATCTACACAGAACGGTCTGTTTGTCATGTATGGGACACATGACACACATCACATAGATTCTCACTACCAATTTGACTTGGTCAATATTTAGAATCCGATTAGTCAACACACGTTGAAATCCATTGTATTTTGGATGTTGGTCACATGAGTTTATATTAAAATAGAATTTCAAAATAAAACTGACCCGACCATGTTCGCCATCAAGTTTTTTAGTCCAGAATGACTCGCCATTTTCCTCCTTTCAACATTTGCACCGGAACGTCAACTTCTTTGGAAGCCGGGTCCACCACTGCTCGAGCTTCAATGTCCATGCCCTGCAAAACAAGATGCTCACAATGGAGATGTAAGGGTGATAATACCAGCGAGTCCAATCTAGGTGTGCCTCCTCCTCTCAATGAAAAGGTAAGTTTGAGGGTTCTAGATGATCCTCTAAAAAAATGGCGATAGTCCTAACTACTAAGTCATTCCAAACTATATGCTTCCAACGTGGAATACCAAAGAGTGATGTCCTGCTGCCAATAGCTAAACAATAGGTGCATAATCCTCTACAAGGTTATACAAGTTGCAATAACTAAATAATAGGTGGGGGTTGGCATGGATTATTGGCTAAAGAGATGGTAGGGTGTGACTGAGGGAGAGTGGTGTCTGGTCGTTAGAAATGGATAATAGAGTTTGGCATACTGGACATTTTGGTTGAAGGTTAAGGGTTAGGAGTGGAGGGGAAGGTGGAATAGGTAGGGTAGGACCATAATTGGGATGTAAAGAGGGCAAGAAATAAGATTGGAGGAAGTAACATTAGGGTTTGGAGTCGGTGGAGAAGAAGAGAAGCCATGATAGGGCTATTGTTTAAAAATTTATTCAGATTTATTATAGTGTTTTCTTTATATCATACTTTTATATCCCTTTAAACTCTCTTTTTTTCATTTTCTTTGCATATACTCATGCACCCTATTGTACATTTCAATTTCGTTTAATTCATTTATTCCAACATGAATTTAATCTATACTTTATCAATATCCATTTCATTATTCACTACTTTGTTCGCTAGTTTTCCCATTATCAACAAATCATCATTTTCAATGAGTATAAAAATTAAATCACAATTTTTCATTTTAGATTATATTATTCATAAGTGTTGTCCAAACTCATTAATTTTCCAATTTAATCCATATTAAATCTATGATCCACCAATGACCAAAAAATTAAGCGAGATTAGCTAGTCATAAAATAGAGAAGATGAAAACCATCCACACAAACCGACTTACGCTCAATTACTCAATATTCGAAATTAAAATTTCCAATGAGTTTGCTTATTCATGACTCTGATTGGTATTAGATTGTAGGTCTCGACTCGCTCTTTGGTTTGGTACTTATTAATTACGTTAGAGATTGGAGCGAGAAGTTGATATTTGATAATAAAAGTGGTTTTTGGTTTTTGAGACGCGAGGAAGAAGATGAACACGTATGAAACCGATGATTTAAAATTTCAAACAGAAAGTAATAGCTGCTATATAAGGCCATGGTAAAGTGTCCATTCAGTTTGAGTTAGGCTTAGCTTATTTAACATTCAAATCTCTAAATTAAAAAAGAGTGTTATCTCTATCGTAGGGACTCGGATTCTGATTAAAAAAATATATGACGTAAATCAAAAATATGAGACGACCATAATAGCACAAGTTACCTTTTAAAAGTCAAATGTATGAAATATAATTATTTTGCTTTCAAGGTTAAAATAATTAAGTTCATTTAATTTTCAAATTATAAAAAATACAGGTTATTACACAACATAAAACTAAGTAGCTAAACGAGTATAGGAATATATAATGATATAAGTTACGTTTTGATTTTTAAAATGTTAATTTGTTCCTATTACAGGTTATTATCAAAAAATAATTTGGTAATAGAATATGATTTTCGAATATGTTTCCTATTTGGTAAGAATTTGTTTACTTTTGTAGTTTGTATTGATCTTTTACTTATGGATTTTGATATACAGTTTTTAATTATAAAATGTTAGGAATGAAGCAAATTGATGAAATTTTGATTATGAATAATTACATACACGACATGAGGCATACAGTTTTACCCCATGAAGACTAGAAAAATGTGTGCTCCTAGAAGCATTAAAAAGAGAAACAAACATATTCAACTTATTGAAATTCTTCAATACTATTTGCGAAAGATATTTTTTTTCTTTTTGTTCTTTTATTCGTATCATTCAATTTTAGATTAGCTTACTATAACTGTAGGATTTACATTAGAAGATGGGTATTGTTTATTGGAGCATATATTCTAAGTGAGTATGTGTGATCTTAATGGGCTTAGTTTGTCTCTACCATTGTTGTATGGACATTCGAATTTATTATCAACATGGTAGTTATTCACTTTCAATTTCAATAGCTAAAAAAACCTAGCCACGTTATGTTATAGGGTGTTTAATATAAAATGGAAAAATACAACTAGGTTATAGGTGAAACAATGTTTTACTATATGGAATTTAAGTTTGCAAGTGATATATGGTGGAATGTTTTGAAAAATATTTATGCACATTCAAACCCTTAACATTCTAGTATGTTTTCTAAAATCATAATTCATTGTAAATCGTAGTTCAGATTCACACTTGTATATCCTAAAATATCAATTATACTTTAAATTTGAATCATGTGTAGATCTTAAATATTAGGAATTAGATCTTAACTAAACATAGTAATTGTTTATCATCTTAAATTAGACATATGCAGACACCCTATTTAATAAGAAGGATATATTAATAAACATTAGCTAAATTATATTTTACATAAAACATGAACATAAACATATTTTCAAAAATAATTAATGAAATATATACGAGTATTTTAAAATCCATTAAATTTATACTTCAAACATCTTGAAAGAAAAATTAAATAAACATTTTAATTTATACATTTTAATTATGGCTGGACAAAATAAGTATACGTATATGAATATGTATAATTTACATATATAGACACACACGCATACACATACATACATAGATACAATTGCCTTTGTAATATACATTGATATTATAAACAAATACATATGCATATGGTGCTTTCGATTAACATACATACTTGCATATAGTTATAACCCCAACGTCTACATACACACACACACGTATGTGTGTGTGTGTGTGTGTTTGTATGTGTGTGTGGGGGCATCTTTATTTTTATACAATTATTTCACATAAGATTGAACTAATAGATATTTTGGGTATTCGTATACTCAAATAATATTACTAAATTTATTTTGACAGACAATTTTCAAATCAAATTAAAATTGGTTTTATATTAACTAAGTTTTAATATAATTTGGATATTTGTTCATAACAACACAAAATTGTACTTTGAGCAAATTTATTAAAAAGAATTCTGTTTGAAATCAACCCTTTCCATCTATCAATTAGAATTTAATAAATTTAAATCTGGATATACCACCATTTATAAATATATATACACATATGTCATCATCTATCGATATACTATTTCATTGTTTTGGTTATTCATTAATGGTGTTGGTAAATCTAACACAATTTCTAATGCATATAAATTTACAATGTGTATGCATACATACATACATACATACATACATATACATATATATATATATATGATATTTTTACTGCAAAATATACGTTTTATTTTTAAAATTGTTCATTCATATATACTTTAGATTCTAATAGAATAAAATATATAAATCATATAAATATATTTATTTCTCTTTGGCCATTAATAAAAAGTTTGGCCAAATTTATATACGTTACACATAATATGTAATTTAAATTATAATAAAACTAATGTTAAATTTAAAATTATTTATATATTTCAAATTTAATTTTTATATAAAAATTGCTTTCAGGAATAAATAAAAGGAATTTTTTAGGCTGGAGTATTTAAATATTTGGTACTACCACCTCATTAAAATCTTGAACAATACTAGTGAAGTATTGGACAAGGGAAAAGTGTGGGGTTTCTTTATTGCTGCACAAAAAATAATACCTTAATGCATAGCAATTAAATATACATGGGTTACATGATAACACAAAAATGAAATAATAAGCGAGCTACATATTTCAATAATAAACGGTGCTACTTTCCCAAACAGAACCCTATCTTCATCTGCTATACTCGCTTGGTACTTTCAAAGACCACTGCCAGAATCTCCAATCACATTCATTTATAAAGCTAGTAAAGAAATTCATACCCTCCATAGCCATAAAATGGAAGATCGAGGCATCGATAACTTTATTCTGGAATTGCAAATTCCTATCGATCTCAAACAGCAGAGTTTTTGCATTGTAGTAGATGATAAAGTTCATCCATCATCTCTCAAGTCAATACCTCATCCGATTAAGACAACAAGTCGAAGTTACATATAGTTTTATTATTTAAAACCACAACCTGAAATGTAATAACGCATCGTTTTGTCACTTTGATAAATTATATTTATATTTGAAATATTCGAATGTAAGGTTTTACAGCACAAATTATAATGTTTTGAACCATAAATAATGATAGTAAACTTGTTCTAAAGGTATATCAATAAATATGGATATTTAGGGGTTTTTATCAAAAAAAATGATGAAAATTGATATTCAAAAAATTGAGATTTTCCCAATATTAAAGCGAACGGGACAAGATAAATACACTTATTTATCCATTTAAGCAAGAATATGAAATAAGAATTGCTTATTTTATTTTTGAAAATAAAATATATTTATGACATCATTTTTATATATTTTCTGGAATTTTAAACTAAATTTAAATAATCAAATAATTATTTTAAAATAATAATAATTCATTTTAATTATTATATAGTGATAATAATTGATTTATACTAGTTTTATAAAGATATATAATTGTTTTAAAAATATAAGAAAATACATAACTTTTTGTAAACATTTGTTTAATATTGATTTATATGGTTATATGATTCAAATGTGATCGTTTTAATTAATTACTAATGATAAGAAATTTTTTTTCAAATTTTATTTAAATTTATATGTAATCCAATTAATAAGTGAAAAGGTGACCAGGAATTGGCTTCTAGATTTTCAATGGTTTAACGAACGGAAGTTGTTTAAAGTCGTTGCAACATCACTTATATGTCTTGCGCATATATAACATACACATACATGCACTAACATATACATATATATATAATATACACATACATACATACATACATACATACATACATATACATACATATATATATATATATATATAAATACGTACACATATGCACTTAACAAAAAAGTATCTAAGATATTTCCATTTTCTTCATTCTTAAGCATCCTAAAAGTAAAAAACCATCTAACATCACCTCCTTACACAACATCATCACTCAAGCACATGGAGAGGACAGGGGGTGAGTGGACCATGCGTGTGAGGAGAGTAGGCGAGGAACAATTTGGTTATTTCACATTTAGATATTTGTACACTTATTTTTCCTACAAATACCGCCCTACATTCTCTCATTTCTTCATACCATCTTCTTCTTCTTCCAAGCTATTTCCATGACTTACATAGCCTCGTAGGAGGACTAAAAAATAACATCGAAGTTTTGTCAAAATAACTCGTAAAATATAGAGAGATATACCACTTTGAGTTCGAGATCGAGTTAGTGATCTTATCCTTCTCCTACATAGGTCGTACCCATCGAAGCATCCCACCACCCTTATAAGCCCAAGGTCGAACCCCTAGGAGTCTTAGTGTAAGGTTCATAAGATCCGGTTCCAGAATAGTGGAACTATAGTCAAATTTTGTAAATCTAAAAACCAATAAAGGTGAGAATTACTCCGTTCATTTGTTATAAATTATGTGATGAAATAATATACTTGCTATGATTGTTTTCTATGTTTTATCATCATGTTTGAATGTGATAATATGTTTGTTTGGTTTTGAAAATTATTCACGTTAAATTCATGTAGAATTTATACAAAGGAAATCACTTTCTTATATGAATTATAAAAGTGTTACAGAATAGTTAAACCTCTTTAAACATGAATAGAACGGTTTAGAATGGTTTATAAATGTTTTATAAAATTAAAACTTCGGTGAAGTTTGGAAAATATTTGAAAATGGAGTCAAAATAAGCGCGTCACGTAACGGTAGTTCACGATTTCACAACAGAAAAGTGAAGTCAATGTGAAAAATGTAATATAGCTCAGAATTGTTCAAAATAAGAATTTTAAAAACTCTTATAACTATAGTTTTCAAATGCAAAATAAAGATCAAGATTTCATTAGATAGAATTTAAGTTATGTTCAAATCAAGTTTTTAAAAACATCGTAATTTGGTAGTTTTAAAAACCTAAGTGGTAAATGCTTTAAAATTGATGTTTTTAAATCAATAAAAATATGAATAAATTTTATAAATATGTTAAAATGTTTTAAAAGGAATTTGAGTTATGAAAATGGACATATATGAAATGGAATTGGTGTTTTGAACAAAGGAGCTTTAAAAATACTATTCGCGATAGTTTTTGCAGTGGTTTCAGTACATTTTGCAAATTGTGGTTTTAACATAATTATTCTTTTCCAATAAAGAAAAATTAAGTATTTAAAGGAGTTAGAGGTTTTATAATTATTTTAAAGGAGTTTTCAATAAATGGTTAACGGAAAATTGTTTTAAACAATACTTGGAATTTTGTAAAGTAAATGAAAATCATCTCTTAAAGATCATATAAAAGAGTTTAGAGTTGATCAAATAACTTGAGCACCTTATGGGTGATAGAAAGATAGTCTTTAGACCAAAGCATGAACAACCAGTGTCTAGGTTCCGCTCGAGCTATCTAGGCTGGCCCAAAAGAGGAGATAGTAAATTTGATTTACTCAGACCACAACTTCCTAAGATAAAAATATATTTAGAGCTTTCCAAAAGTTAAACAAGATTTAAAAAAGGATTTAGGTTGTTAAAGAAAACATTCTAGGTAAACTCCATATTAAATTCTGAGGGAACTCGCACTATCCATATGAATTTAAAAGGTGATTTCACCATTATTCGACAAACAGTACAGGTTGAATACAGAAACTAGTATTGGGTATAACTAATCCAAAATTTATGGATCCTTTTTATTCAATACTAATTAGTTTGATTTACAGTAAACGATGTCTTAAATAACATTTTTTGACCCATTAAAGAGATGTTTTGGAAAAGTGAAATCTTCATTAAGAATTGAATTATACTTTTCCTAAGTTATTAAAGATGAAATGTTTTGATATTTCCAAAGTTAAAAAAATGGGTTTTAATTAACCAAAAGATATGATAAAAGAGATTTAATGATTCTGTATGTACTAAAAAAGACATGGTTTAAAGATGCATATCTATAGAAGATATTTTATCTGGATAATAGATATTGATGAATTGAATAATTATCACCCACATACTTAACATCTTTTATTGAAAAATTGATTTGAAGAAACAGGGATCAGATTTTCTTTGTCACGTAGTGCAGCATGATAGGGTTTTCTCACTTTTTTATCATGGCGAGAAGAAGACTCTTACTCCTACATGTCCTTTGGGTTGGTGAAGTTGAGTGGTTGACTGTAAAGGCAAAAAGAAAAGTAGCATTGTGAGGCACAATGGTTGTACCCACTGACTAGAAGGCCGAAGGCCTGTTCATCACATTTGTTATCAGAGCTTAGGTTGAGCGAACACCTGAATCTGATTTTCTATTGATTAGAAAAATGCCGATAAATTTTAAAATAAAATAACCGCAAATGCATAGCATACTATCATAGTATGTGGCGAGTATGGATCGATCCGCAGGGAATAGTTTTAGATTTTAAAATTTTCAATTCATTCAAATTAGACCAAAGTGGGAGGAATTTGTTAACTATAAAAAAAAGCTAAAGCTAGAATTGAAATGTGATTTAAAAACCATTAGACTAGAGAACAATTTAGAGGCAAATCCACTCTCATATTTTTGTAAATCAACAAACAAATAATTTATGATATCTAGTTATGAAATTAAGTGAAATAATTGTTGCATTTATCATAAGTTTGGTTTATTTATGTTATTAATTAACATAAATTTAACCAGCAAACTATAATACAAAAAATAAATCACTTATCAATTCTCATGAAAATGAAGCCAAAGCAAAAGCTATTTTAAGTATGATATATTTACTATTGTAACTAGTAAGATAGATCATCAAATTTTGTTTTTACTTTCTCTTCAAAATCAAAAATTAATTAGCAAATGATGATGCAAGTTGCGTTTATGCTGAATAAGAATAGCTCATTTGCAAAAGCAACATAAGCTATCAAACCTACTTGTATAGACTTGCATCAAAATTCACTCTCATGAAGCACAAACCGAAAGAGATCATAAATCACAAAAATGTTGAAATTACATAAAGTTAGAGTGCTTTATTACCCATAAATTGAAGGGGTTTAGCTACTTAATTGTGTTATCAAATCAAAACTTTTAAATTTCAACATTAAAAAGCAAAGAAATGGAAACTAAGAAAAGGAAGCATGAGAGAATAACTACTAACTATTTGCTTAAAAATTAAAGCTACACTACTTGCATGAATGTAAATCTAAGCTATGAACTTTAAGAGAAACAAGCATACAAATAAACATTAACATAAAAGCAAAGAAAAGCATTTAGAAAAGAAGAGAGGAAGAGGCTCGGAAGCCATTTTTATTTCGTGAAACATTGACATTACAAATTGCTTTCTTAATTTCCTAACTAATGTGAAAGAGTAGAAGATATTTACATGTACATAAGAGGGCTATTTATACATGCATAAAACCCTAATTCAATTTTTAGAGTGCTTCCTAAAATGCCATTTAGGAAGTGTGGCCACCGAGTAACCATTAGCCACTAATTAATCCATCGTTTAATGTGCATGAAGCTTTAACCTCACTTAGTTGTCCATTAGCTCCTAATTGTACATTTAGCTAGGTGGATGGGGTCCTCCATAATCTTGAACTTGAATTATATCCTCTTCATTCCATGGTATTCCCTTGTACATGCACATATGTCCATGAAGCAAAGCCCTCTTCCATATGCAATAAAATATCCTATAAAAATCATAAAAATTGTCCTAGTAAAAATTCTCAAATTGACACATGCACAAAAATGACCATTTAGCCCCTGAATGAAGATGAAATATGATGATTTGAAAATAATTGAATTTTGGTTTTAAACACATTAAAATACCCAAAATATAATATTTATTTAAATAAAAAGATAAAATATTGATGTAAATATATGCACATTTATGTGTACATCAAATACCCCCACACTTATCTTTTTATTCGTCCTCGAATAAAGGAAAACTAAGATAAATCCATTTTCGTAGGGAGCACGATTGCATTGAGCGTATGCAACAAGCCGTTAAACCTCTGGGTGTCCCCAATAGAACGAGTGTTGTCTCTTAAGGGTTTTCAACGGATACTACCCACAAAATCCAAATGCAAAGTGAAAATATTTGCAAAGTGCAAGATTTATTTTCAATAGGATGAATGCAAGTTTTTGAAAGTATTTACAAATGAAAGATTTACTTTTAAATAGATACAAATAAGTTAAATATAAGTTTTGGTCATTTTCTTGAAAATTTAAGTCATTTACTCGTCAAAATTTCCAACAAAAATTAAGTTGTCATAACAGATAGACTATAGTTTGGCTAGTCGTTTCGGTTGATAACACAATATAATTATGAAATGGATCATTGGTTGATTATCAAAGTTTGTCAAAATGGTTTTCTCATTTTTTTTCAATAACAAGTTAGATCAAATAAGTAAAAACAATTCTTAGATTTCAGTTGCTTACTCTCTCTTATTTGAAATTTTTTATTTATATTAACAATATTTACATATGCCCAACTCAGGCAAACTGAGGCCAGATATATTACCCGTGCATTGCCTTGCAGACTGATGTGAGGGAATAAAGAGCGTGGAGAGTGAACATACAAGTGTGAACACTTATGGACTGTAGGCGTTATTAAAAAGAATTTTTATATACATAAACCCAACTCAAATAAACCAAGGCCAGATATACCGATCGTGCAATGCCTTTTGGGCTTACGTGAGAAGGGTACAGAGCAAGGCGGGTGAACACATGAGTGTGAACACATGACCTAGGTGTTAATTTTTTTACATATATACAATTTTTTTTAGAAAGATAAAGTTTTGCAAAATCATCTTAGCGCTATTTAACTTAGAAGATAAAATTGTTATATCCTTTAATTTAAATTTACCACTTTTTTAAACAAAGATTTTCAATTAGAACATACTTCATAATTAACACATATGAACCTTCCTATATACTAGTTAAACCATTGTTATTTGTAATCAAATTCATTTTCATTTTTGTTAAGACAAATAAATTTTCAAACATTTCAATTTCTTAAAAAAAACTTATACTTATCCCATAGTGTTCCTTAAAAATAAATCAAATGCTAAAAAGAAAATGTTTTTGAGATTTAAAAATTTTGAGATCTTTTTTTAAATTAAAAGAAAATGAAAATTCAAAAATGCCAAGAAACTGAAATGAAAATGAAAAATGAGACTCCCCCTACACTTAATTTTGACTGTGTCCCCACAGTCAGTGTACGATATAATGAGTGTAACGGAGAAAAATATGTACATATTTACAAAAGAGGGTTCACATTCTTACTAGATGTAGCTTGGCTCATGAAGAATCACGAGCTCCTCCTCTTGGTTACTGGGCAATTCCAAGAAAGATTTCAAATGATGACTGCCAAAAACTTGTTAAACGAGAAATTTTCTATTGATTAGAAAATTGCCGATAAATTTTGAAATAAAATAACTGCAAGCGCACGGTGTACTATCGTAGTACATCACGAGTACTGGTCGATCCGCAAGGAATAGTTTTGGATTTTAAAATTTTCAATTCAAGTTAGACCAAAGTGGGAGGAATTTGTTAACTAGAAAAAAAGAAGCTAAAGCTAGAATTGAAATGTGATTTAAAAACTATTAGACTAGAGAACAATTTAGAGGCGAATCCACTCTCATATTTTTGTAAATCAACAAGTAAATAATTTATGATCTCTAGTTATGAAATTAGGTGAAATAATAGTTGCATTTATCATAAGTATGGTTTATTTAGGTTATTAATTAACATAACTTAGACCATCAAACTATAATACAACAAATAAACCACTTATAAATTCTCATGAAAATGAAGCTAATGCAAAAGCTATTTTAAGTAGATTTATTTACTATTGTAATTAGTAAGATAGATCATCAAATTTTGTTTTTACTTTCTCTTCAAAATCATAAATTGATTAGCAAATGATGATGCAAATTGTGTTTATGTTGAATAAGAATAGCTCATTTTCAAATGCAATATAAGCTATCAAACCCACTAGTATAAATTTGCATTATAAAGACCCGATTATTCGTGCCATTCGCATCTGCACATGTCAGACTTGAATTGCTCAAAATATCATATTGTTAATTTAAAATTTGGAAAAACTCAGCATGTATAGTAAATAAATCAATCATAGAATCACAAATACAGAGTGATATAACAATAATATGCAGCGGAATAGATAAATAACATAGTTGAAATAAAATACAACAGAATATCTCAAATACAGCGCAGGCTCGAACACAATTTGATGAAAAGTCTGAACCAACAACTGGATAGCTGAAAGCTAAATAGATATAGATGGATCTTCGAGTGAAGCTCCAACTCCAAAGGTGAGTCTCAAATGCTGTGTAACTCAGTTTGACCCGAGCGTAAAGAAAAACACAAACACTCGAGTCAGGATTGACATTCTTATATCAATAAATCCAACTCAAGTGAAATATCAAATGAAATACAAGTAACCTAAAGAATGTTTGGGATAACCATCCTCTAAGGATCCGTGGAACTATCTTCTATGTAGTAATATACGTTATTATAATAATGTCTATAGTAAAGTAAACTATTAAAATAGCGTTAAGACGTTACCCATATCGCCTTTAACACACAAACACACACACATATACACACACACACACACACACACACACACATATATATTTTTATATATATTCCCATAGTCTATACAGTACCGTATGCTCCTCCGAGAGATTTACACAGAGGGCACCCCATAGGTATGGTACAAAACAAACTCGTAGAAGGCGTGCTAGGGCACGCGACAAGGCACTCGAGGCAATGCCAAGGTGGATATACCGTTTGCATATCTGGACTGGTGGTAATGCATAGAAGCTACTACCACCCACCTCATGACACACTCCCAAATCAAATGGTGCACCCAATCAATCAAAAATTCAATAGAATGGTTTCGAAGGAATGTGCCCGATAGGAGGAATGACCTCACTTGGCCCGGCGTGGCTCCTGTTTTAGCCGCATCAAGCTGACTCACGGGAGTCAGGGTCATGTAAATACCATAAAGAACCGTCGCCAAACCATCCTACTTCATTTTGGAATCTTCACCACGTACACAGTTGTTAAAGTGGTTTTCGGTGTTGGTAGAGAATATGACAATATCCGATCCGGGTTTTCTTTAACAACCAAATATTATTATAACACCTTGGTCATTTTGAAATAATTTATACTTCAAAACCAAAATATCATTGCCATTTCAAAACCATATCATTATGATATCATTTCCATTTCAAAAACCAAATACGATATCTTTCCATTTCACATATAACCTTTTCCAAAAATCATAGCACTTCAAAGTTATAACACTTTAGAAATTATAAAGCTTCTAAAACCATAATTCTTTAGAAATCATAACATAGAAATCATAATACTTTGGAAATCATAACACTTTGGAATCATAACACTTCCCACTTAAACGGTTTAGATATTAAAAAAGTGTATAAAGTAGAATAGTTCATAAAAATAAAATAGTTTATATAAATTAGTTATAGGTTAAAATAGTTTATAATAAAATAGTTAGTATATTAAATAGTTTATATTAAAAATAGTTTATATGAAAATAATTTATAAAGTAAAATATATAAATAACTTTAAATAGGGGAATTTTACCATAAGGGCCTTCTTTCATCAAACAATAAGTTTGTAGGACACAACTTTAAAATAATAACTTTGCAGGACAAAATTTTATGCACGTTACGCCAGCCCTTCAATCTGTTACTTCATGCCCTTCTTCCGTTCCGTTTTCTCTTTCGCTTTCTACCATTTTCCAAAGTTGTAAACCAAAACCAAAAATAGGTTTTAGAAAACAAACGATTGATTTCCCTTCCCAATATTTCTGTTAAAACGATAACAAATCATTTATCAGAGCCGCATTTTACAACTACTTCAGGTTCATCAATTTCAGCTTCATCGATTTCAGCTTAAACTAAAATACTTTCATCGAGCAATCTCTGCAATCACCTCAAACTTAAATGCAGAACAAGTATACTGTATTTTATTTTGATGTAAATGTTTTAGTTAGATGATAAATCATAGTTATGTATTCATTCTTACTGATGCTGATGGTAGCTTTTGTAAAGGATTTAAGGTATTTTAGTTCTTGTTATGATATAACATAATCGACATTTGTTTAATTAAGCATACCTAAATATTCAATGGCAGATGCTACTAAACCCTATGTGTTAAACTGAACAAGTTATTATTATTTTTTGCTATATATCGATTGTTTTTGTTAGCTGAATTAGTTATTCACTGATGATTTTCTTTGGTATTTATGGGTTTTTTTGCTTGTGTTTGAACAAGTAAGAAATAAGTTCTATTGATTTGTTTATATATAACAGTTTTTGTATTGCATGTAAGGTGTTTGTTGTTTTTGTCATGGTTTAACGTGATGTAAAACTGTTCATATTCAACATCTTAAAAAGATAAATCTGTTTATCTTTTGATCTAAATGATTTAATACAAGAATGTAATGGATCTAACATGTTTATTTATCTTAGAGTTTCTTTAACGTAATTTTAACTTCCGTACTTCAAAAATCGTATGTATTGTGTAAATACAGTTATGTTGTAATGTTCCTATGTTCAACAGCTACGAAAGATAAACATATTTATCTTTTACTATAATTGGTACAAATCAACTTAAGTCTTAGTTATCTTAAATAGTGACTAGTATATGTTATACATGTTTTCCATTTTTATTATTATTTAAAAGTTATTACAAAAGATATACATCAAATTTGCACCCTACTTAATAAAGGTAAAACCATTTATGCTTTTATGTGCAGAATAATTTAATTAGATAATGAACTATATATGATTTCATAGTCAATAATGCATATATGCATAACTCTTCATTCTTACTAACATATTATTACACATGATAATCTTCATGCAAGATACAAATGAAGATAAGATAGCGAAAAATAAAAAAAATTATTGAAAAAGCTACATGTATATTCATCAGCAATGGAAAATAGTGTATTAATCAAAGACCAATATCTAGTCCGTTTTGTAACGAACACAGTCAGCACAAATCTTTGTCAATAACACCATTGGTAAAAAAAAATTCCTTAATTATGTATACAATAATATTTAATTACATGTTGAATTGTTACATACTATATGAACATGTTACTATGTTTAGCTGCTGAACAAAGATAAGCACATTTAGCTTCATCTGTGTAGGACTTAATTAGATGTTTAGCTTTACTTATATTTTAAAACAACGATACATTAAATAAGCAATACATGTTTAGCATTAGTTATATTTAATTACATGTTTAGCATTAGTTATATTTGAAACAAGATATACATGTTAA
This sequence comes from Allium cepa, assembly GCA_030765085.1. NCBI lineage: Eukaryota > Viridiplantae > Streptophyta > Magnoliopsida > Asparagales > Amaryllidaceae > Allium > Allium cepa. The sequence goes on from CM060929.1 coordinate 498,551,188, forward strand.
ACTACTTTTAAGTTTTATTCATTTTTTAAATTTGTTTCATACCATATGAACATGTTACTGTATTCAACTACTAAAAAAAGATAAACAAATTTAGCTTTATCTATATGGGATTTAATTAGAAGTTTAGCTTTACTTACATTTGAAAAACAATGATAAATATTAAACAAGTTTGCTGTTTTATTCATTATTTACAATTATTACATACCATATGAACTTGATTTAAAGCTTGCATAAAAATGATAAAAGCATTTATGTCTTTCTAAAAAGAACTTAATTACATAATAAATTATAACGAAATGCTTTTAGTTGTTTATGAATATCAAAAAATATGCCACTTATTACTACATAGTTACTTATTTGTTATATACGTTAACTGTCGAAGCTTATTACAGATGTAAATCCCTCTTTAATCAATAGGGTTTAAGGGCACCGTTGAATTGGCAGCATATTTTTTTATAGACCATATTTTTAGCATTTTATTCACTAGCCTCTACATTATTAACACTACTGTATACAAACTAGTTAACAATTCCTCATTGACAAAAAAATATCTTAGTCCTAAGAAAATACAAAATAATTAAAAAGACAAACCATATTAACTTTTTATACAGACTATTGTGCAGTACGATGTTTTTTGATAATATTGCTTTGATTTATGTGCATAATGATTCTTGAGCGGAATGATATTATCTTCATGAATATGCAGAAATAAATGTAGGATTCCAATTAATGATATTATTTTCATGAATGTAGGATGAAGTTGAACCAATAAAGCAAACCTCTCAAATATCTGAACAAGAACAGCTGACATACTCAGATGAAAAGGGAACAATTTCAGAAATATGAGTGAAGCAAATTTCGATTCTCAAGAAATGAATATTGAAACAGATGACTCAGATGATGTTGCAAGATATGAGATTCAAAACAGACTGAAAAGACAGAAAAACATCTGTACACTGGAACATACAGATGTAATTTAGATGCCATGTACAAAGTTTTGACGACTGTTCAGGAAAAAACATTCTGTCTGCTGAAGCAAAAAGTTATATCAACAAAATGCTATTCAAAATTTTTTTTAATATGTTTCTCACCAATGGCATAGAATGACAAAACATACGGAAAAACGCTACAAATTTAGACCAAATAATTACTTCTTTCAGTATTGAAGAAAAAGCCTTCAAAATTGGAAACAAACTGCTGAAAATCACACCTAAAGAAGTTAGCCTTATATTTGGACTGCATTTATTTGGAGAGGACTTGTTTCCGATACTAACTTCAAATAAGGCCACAGCAATGGAAAGTTTTTCAGAGTTTTTGACTAAAAATTTCGAAGAAAATTACATAATCAGCCAGAAGACAGTCACAAGAAGGTTAAAAAAATGATAGAGGAAGAAACGAGAATGAAGATTTAGTCAAATTGTTGTTGCTCTTGTTGATTATTACTTTTTTCTTTCCTAACAACCAGAGCTACATGCAGTGGGGCTTCTTATCAAGGCTGCTAAACTTAAGAAAATTGAACTCAATCTCTTGGCCGAGAGCAATATGCGTAAATGTCATGAAAAATAATCAAAATACTATACTAATCCAAGAAGCACACCAGGATGTACTATGGTCTTATTCGTATGATTTAAAAACTTTAAGTAAATATAAATATATTTATACTGAAGATTTTTACAAAAAATTTAAATATTAATGCTTATTTGTATGCTCTTATTAACAATATTGGTTTTATGAAAGGACGTAAATCATCAATGAAAAAGAAAATTTGGAAAGAAAAATACCAAGGATGAGAAAATGGGATTTGTCAAAATTAAAAGATTTAGACCTCAATGAAATAGACAATGATAAGGTATGCTACTTTTATATATATTTCTTGATATACAAAATCATATATATAAGTACATAGTGATTTAAGTACAATTCAGTTTCTGCCCAACTCCAAAGTTTATAGTTAATTTAGCATCACTACCAAACCACCAGAAAATCACCACGAACACCCACATTCAATTTCTCCCGAACTCCACAGTTCGGTACAATTCAAACTTGTTGAACAATGTTATTCAAACTTCGTAAATGGTGCAATATATCCACCCCACATTCAACCACAAAGTACTCCTCTTCTCCACCTAATTTCACCTTTATACAACCTAACTGAACGAACAACAAACTGCTGCACCAGCCACATGCTACTTGAAACACCTAAATAAATTCAAGAACTCAACCAAATTCAACCAAACACCTTTTATCAACTCCTTGTCCTGCAAACCCATTACTTCTTACATCACTAAAGGTGGTTTGCCAATGATGTTATGTATTCTGTTAACAGATTTAAGTTTTAATTTTACCATGCTTAAAATCTATAAAAGATAAAAGCATTTATCTTTTAATGTAAACGATTTAATAACAAGTTAGGCCTTACTTATATATGATATATAGTTATACGCATTAAACATTTTTCTTGATTTAGTCATATTTTAAATTTATTACAGAAAATATACCACTAAATTAAACCCTAGTTAAAAAAGATAAAAGCATATATGTTTTTACAGAAAATGATTTAAGTACATAATGAGCTATATATATTTGTTGATATACAAATATATATGATTAAATATGTGTATATTTGTGTTATTTAATAGAGACAAGGTTCTAAATTTATGTAGTTTGTAGGTTAGTTAATTACACATCTATATTTATAAGTAACGCTATTGTGTGTGCATTAAAGATTTTCCTGGTCTTTTATCCATCTCATATGAATGTGCTTACATGTTGTATCCATTTTTCAAGTGTCTGAATTTTTTTTACTTGTTTATTTTTAATAATTTCTGATTTCTAACTTCATAGTAATTTGATGATATTACATGTCCAAATTTAATTTCAAATACCTTCCATGCAGATTTTACGGAAATTTTCAAATGTAACTAAAGAGGAAAAAGACTTTCTGTCAAAAAAAATATACTAGGCGGGAAGATAACAAATATGCTGCGGACTGCTCAAGTAGCACAAAAGAGTTGGAGATGAAAGTGAACTTTTTATCTTCTGAGATGAAAAGTATGGCAAAAAAATTAAATGAGGAACAACATTTAAGACAACTGGCCGAACAAAGACTCCACAAACTTGAAATGAAACTTCAAAAGCTGGAAAGTTTTGAAGACTATAATGTGGAGAGAAAAACGATTTCAAAGAAAAAAGTGAAGCTTAAAAAGTACGGAAGAAAGAAAGATAGTTGATATGATGCACATAAATAGTTCTGCAAACTTTCCATGTTTTGATTTGATGCAAACTCACGATTTCATTCTAGAAGCTGAAGACGGTTTAAAATCTGAAAATATCAAACAAGTTGGTAAACAAATTGCTTTAGAAAAACCAATTTTTGTTGAAGATGTCAGTCCTGAAGAACAAAAAAAGAAGAGGAAGCAAAAGAATGTTGAAAAGTGTCCACTGATGAAGCATCTTACTGAAGAACAGCAAGAAAATGTAAAACTTGTTTTCAAAGTTTTGGGAGGAAACAAGTAAGTATTTAAACTACTTTTGATTCATACAAACTATATCAATTATGTGTTAAATTAATTATTAGTTCTATTTTGGTTCTGTTTTAGTTTGGTCAACTATCTATATATTTGTCAACTACTGTACACTCATACACTTACTCAAAAATAAATAAAACTAGACAAAAATAAAAAAAGATAAATTAATTTATCTTTAACTTTTCATACATACTTCCATAAAGGCTTCTATTCTGTTTTGGTTCTGTTTTAGTTTGGTCAACTATCAGTATATCTGTCAGCTACTGTACACTCACACACTTACTCAAAAATAAACAAAAACTAAACAAAACTAAAAAAGATAAATCAATTTATCTTTACCTTTTCATACATACTTCCATAAAGGCTTCTATTTTGTTTTACTACCAAATGCAAACAACATAGTACGTAGTAAACTTACTTTCTTTTATTAACAGCCGTCCAATTTTTTAGCGATGAAGCATTTAGTTGTGATGATGAAAAATTCATCACCATAACAAAATTCATGATAGAAGACCTCCTCTATCAGCAAAGTATTTGTGGCCAAGTAAGTACAACAAAATTGAATTTCCTTCATTATAAATTATATACTTTATCCATATTATTTTTCAAATGTAGATCATTGATTGGTTTTGGTTCCGAAAAACAAAGCAACTAGAAGAAAGAAAAAGCTTTATCTATGTTAACGCAACTATGACTGTAAGTGAACTATATTCTCAAATTAACATTTTTTATACAACATAAATTTTATAAAACAATTTTTTTATTGAAAAGCATAATGGATGGAAGCTTGGAAAATATCAAGAAACAAATATTCAATCCTTTTATGAAAAGAACACTTTTAGATCCATTATGTTGCAACATATTATTCCCAATACATGGAAATGAACATTGGAGCCTGCTTGAACTAGTTGTTAGAGAATGCACTTGGAATCAGTACGACTCTCTGTACTTGACCACGAGAAAATCCTGCAGAAATGGACATACAAATTTTCCATTAATGTGGTAAGTAAAAAATACACAAAAAGTAATAATGATAAATGTGTTTATATTTATTCTAATTTTCTTTCACTGTTTGTAGAAATCAGTAGTAAACAACCTAAACAAAGAGCTACAAGAAGAAGGGCTCAAAACAATTCTCAACAAAAATTCAGTGCTTAAAAATGTTGACTGTGCTCAACAAAGCATGGGTAATTTTGATGATAGTTCGGAATTTTATACAAAAATTCACGATACACAATAACTACATACACACATATTACCAATTAGATAATATTATTTACTCACATACAATTACTTAGATAAACATAATACTAATTACAATTCATTATCAAAATAAAGAAAAGATATCTGTTTTATCATTATATTCAAAGTACTAAACTTCAGAAATACAGGTATAACTGTGGAATTTTTGAGATGATGTTCATGCAAAAAATAGCACAAGGAATGCAGACTACATCAAAAATTAGTCTTGAACAAGTTAATGCATTCAGAGCACAAATAGCTGCACAAATACTCTCTGACGAACCATACTGCTGGCTTGACAAGTTTTGCAGCTCTTCTTCAGCCCATAAAAAAGTAATGACTGATGATTGAGATGATGAATTTGTAATGGTTGATGTTAAAAATTAGATAATGAATTTGGTGATGAATTTGTAATGGCTAGTACTAAATTGATCATAGATTTTAGGGAGTATATTTGAATTTACTGATGAATACCATGATGAATTTGTAGTAACTGATATTGAAAATTTGATGATTAATTTGATATTGAATTTCTAATGGCTTTGTTGATTTGATGATGTTATTCAGATAAATGTGGATCATGAATTTGTAATCCAAAATACGATTTTACTGGTCTTTTAAGAAAGATAAATCCTTTTATCTTTTATTGATAATTAATAGTTTTATATTTACTATTGTGTTTTCTAATTCCGTTTTTCTACACAGCAAAAGTATGCAGTATGGGCTACTTTTTCTAGACAAGAAGAAGCTTTAAGATTTGTCCAAACACATGCAAACACTTAATTATTTTGCTACCAAGATCATTTGACTGCACAAAGAAGGTTCCTCGTTTCTACATATGATGAGTTCTAGAGAAGGTACAAAACCATGAATCCTAAGTTACACCACCATTATGAGGTTATTCAAGTCGGACTACCTTGCCACTTGTATTATGATCCACAGTTTAATAAAAAGATTAACACTGGAGAAAATGCCAATGAAATGGTAGATATTCTGATATCCATCACCTTCAAAGCGCTAAATGACAAATACAAAATATAGGGAAATCAAGATTGGGTTATACAGCTTGATTCATCTACTGAAGAAAATTTCTCTCGACATGTCATCATTCGTATCTCAAATATTTCCTTCAAAGAAAACTCGCATGTTGGAGCACTCATCTCTGAGGTATGCTCATGTATAGTAAATTTAAGAGTAACTGATCCACAGTTTGAAAAACTATACATCAAGAAAGATTCAAGCTCATTAGACAATGCGGAGCGTCTTTTCGTTGATATTGGAGTTTATACGCGTAATCGTTGTTTTCGTCTACCTTTCTCATCAAAAGCAAGGAAGAATGCTTTACTCCTGCCAAGCGAACGCTTTGCATGTAAGAATCTGAATGAGGAACAAGTGTTTATCAAATCACTTACTTGCAGAATAGATGCTGATTTTGATAAGCTATTAGAGTGCAAAATGGATCTGGACTGTTGCAAAATTCTTCACTTTAAATCTGAGATCAATGATAATAGCACCTACACCGAGGGATATAAGTCATTACATGTTTATAGTAGCAATGCACCGAAGTCCTATTGTTCAGGAAAATCTCCCTTTCCAACTTTGGATGATAAAATTTCATCTTTTGCCTCTCATGGAAGTGTTTCGGGTAAAATCAGAAGGTGCTACTGGTTTTCTGCACATGGCTACATAATTTATAGCATGTCCAGAAGTCGATATTGTGAACGAATTGGAAGAGAACATAAAAGTAATCATGTTATGTACGTTGTTGATTTCCAAAGGGGTGGCTACTATCAGAAATGCTACGAACCCGATAGTAGAGGTTATCGATCTCCAGTGCGCCCAGTACCATGGGATGTATTATCAAACAGTTATGGTATTGTGAACCAAGAAGGCAAGACTGTTTAGAACAATTTCATCTGTCATATGAAATATTAACTACATAATTACTTCAGTCTATGTTGCTTTTGTGTATTGTTAACTAGCAAGTACTTAGACAACTGATTTTAAATTTGATAATGAAATTCTAGTAACTGATAAAGAATTTGTAATGGCTAATGTTTGTAATGCTCTATTAAAAAGATAAAAGTATTCAAGTTTTATTGATAGTTTGTTGTATCACTTTTATTGACAATTCTGCGTATGCTCTATTAAAAAGGCTATACATAACAACATCATTTTTATCGATAGTATGTTTCAGGTAGCGCTATGCTAGTCATACTTATCTCTAGTTGTTCTGTTTGATTTGTATTCCTAGTGCTGTGCGCGAAACTCGTGAATTAACAGATGATTTGGATCGAATATCCGTTGGCATTGAGGATATAGAAGATCTCATTATAGATTTGGATTATGCTATTAAAACTGCTCCAATTTTATACCATTTTGATTTTGTTCTAGTGACCAGCGTCAAGGCTGGAGTGGATTAATAGAAAAGACTATATCTTAAGAATAGACATAATAACTACAGTAACATATAATAACAAAAAAAAGACTATGCATAAGAATCAAAAAGATATATCAATTTATCTTTTTTTAACAGAACAAACAATATTGTATTCCAAATAACAATTAAACATAAACAATTGTATACAAACAAAAGTAATCAAAACCAAATCATAACCAATTCAACATATGCAGTTATCCAAATATTCAACTCAAAATATTCATAAAACAACCAAGTATTCATAGAACAATCAATCATATACATTGGACTAAAACAATCAACTCAATTATTCAACTCAAAGTATTCATAGAACAACCTATCAAATACATTGGACTAAAACAATCAACTCAATTATTCAAAGAACAACCCTTCTATTATTTCCTAGTTTTTTACAATTTCCACATCTATTTTGCTTAGCATGAAAATCAGCACCTTCAATCGTATTCATCCTAGGTCTACCAGCTCCACAAACAGGCTTAGGAGGAAGAAAAATAGATGATTCTTTAGCTTCAATTGCTTACTTATCCAAAGTTGGAATAGGATTGATAAAATGTGAATGCGAAGCTTGATAATACTCAATAGTAAAGTAATTCTCAATATATTCATAAACAGAAATTCTGGTTAAAGAAATACACTTCAAAGCATGCGCATAAGGAAAACCTGTCACTTTCCATTGATTGCAACAGAAAAAGTGAATATTAAGATCAACCTTTTAAGATGTTGGAGAATGAACTTCAAAAATATACCTACAAAATATAAAATTAAAAACAGTTAAATTATATAAGCAGATTGCATTTCCAAAAAAGGATTATTAGCACTATATATATTCTCACTAATCTATCTAATAAATAAGACCCAATTCATGTGCATTGAACTAATAGTGAAAAATAAGACTCATAAACCAAAATAATTAACAACGGTCATACTGTTCATATTCTTAAAGATCACAGAATCTATGCTATAAGGGAAGGAAAAAAAGATAATGTATGTTTGCTCATGAATTCTGCATGTGAGCATTGCTCAATATTTCCATTACATATTTACTGTTAATCTTTAAATTTATAAACTTGAAAATATATTATCACAGCTTTCAATTAGACCAAAAACCATAAATACTCTCACGTATGTGAATAAATCCTAAGCAGACAGACTAATGCATCATACTCCTATGCACAACATTAGTTTTTACCACAACAAAATCTCAAAAATAAAACACTACGATGATACTTGCTTTATATTACTTGGTCCTTATATTATTCATATTATCATAAGCCTCAATGCAGACAAAGAGAAAATATGTAGCAAGCGACACCAATAAAATGAAATCATAACATAGGCTACATAGCAAGTTGAAAAAAGATAAATGCATTTATCATTTTTCAAAAACTGTAAACATCATGTAAAAAATATAAATGCATACCGAGATGATTTAGAAACACTCCACCCAAATCCTTCTTCCTTTAATTTCAACAAACGAGCTTCCATTTTTGGACATAGCACACTAGTCCACTTTGATGCCTCCTCTCTACGATTAGACATTTGCATCATAAGTTTTACCCTAATTCCATCAAGACAAGGAGTAAGAGGCAAACTTCTTTCATCCAAAATCCAAGAATTAAAACTCTCAGCTACATTGGACTTATTTTCACCATATCGCTTCCCCGGAAAAAACAAATCGGCCCAATGATCATATGATTTATCGTTCAAGTACTCTATAGCTTTGGCACCTCCAATTTCTTTGTACTTGGACATGGCTTTTTCAAACTCATGATGCTTAGAAGCTATAGCACAGCACTCAAGTAAATGAGCTACCCAAACTCCCCTTCCACTTTTCACAATGCTAGCAATATTATTTTGCATATGATGAAAACAATAAGAATGATGACTGTTTGGAAATTTTTTTAGAATAGTTAACAATAAACCCCTGTGTCTATCACTTAAAAAGGTTAATATTCTGTCACAACAAGAGCATTCTTTAGGTGCTTTAAAACCAACTCCAACACTCTTCATTTTCTTTGGGAACAAGAGCCATTTCTAATGGGAAAAAACTAGGAAAAAAATAATAATAATTCACTGTTTATGTATTACATTTGAAACAACAAAATGCACTATATTTGAAATAGTATTAGCTAATAGTAGACAATCACATGAACACTATGCCCTTGGCCCAAATAAAAAAGGAAAAATAAATTTCCTAGAGGCAATTCATCCTTTTTTCTTTCTTTTTTTAAAAATTTGCTACTTGAATGTGTAGTCTACGCAGAAAGGGTAGAAATTGCAAAGATATGATACATAGTTCATGCATACAATACAAAGAATTATATTCGAACTTCTAAAACATATATGCTTTTATCTTTTCTATATGTTGTTTAAATCATTTGTATACCTTATGTAAGAACTTCAAATAAAGAGAAAAATGATAAATATGTTTAATATGTAGTAGTATCTATGATATATAAGTACGGCTTAATAAGTTATTTAATTCTTTATCTTAAAAGATAAATGCATTTATCTTTTTTAAGTCCTGTATACAGTAACATTTTGTACATCAAATTAAAGAACATTAAATCTTTTACAGTGTTTGTTTTGGATCAAATTTACAATAAGAAGGAGCATGGCTGTACATTGAACAATTGTACCTACTTTGTAACTAGTGCAACTAGATTGAAGATGTTAGAGATAAAAACATATATGCATTTATCGTTTGAAATATAATAAATTCTGATAAATCCATTATAAGCAGTAGGTATCATGACATTTGGTGGCTAAATTGAAAAAATAAAACGTCTACATTATGTATCTATCAAGAAAAAAAAACCATCATTAATCATCGTAAATTTTCAGTCCAACTAAATTGTGAGTTTGAAGAAACAGTACTATGTTACATTAATTTTGTAACAAGGAACTAATGCAAACAGTACGAAGTAAATACAATAGCAAAAAAAAGAAGATCAAAATCAGTACCTTGATTCCCATTTCTTGCAGTGGCAGCCAACAAAATACCACTTCGCCCTTTCAAAAAGGTAGCATCTAAAAACACCATAGGACGATAATAGCTAAATCCAAATATACATGCCTCATAACATATAAAAACTCTCTCAAATTGAGTAGTGTCAGAATCCACATCCATACTTGAATAACTATTTGGGTTATTTCTTTCCAATGCCTTCAAATACCAAACTAATTCATTGTAAGATTTCTTTTCATCACCGTAAATATCATTCATAGCCAATTTCTTACCCTTATAAGCAAAGTAACAGCTCAGCTCCACATCATAATCTCTTCTAAAACTTTTAATAATATCCTTGGTTTTTCTTTTTGGCTCATCATGAATTTGATTGACGATTAAACTTTTCACAAGATCACTATTAATAGTTGGACTACCAAGCGAACGAAATCCCCCACCACAAGTATGAATCAGGTGAATGTTTTTAACAAACAGTTGGTCCAATTGCTTCAGTTTGCAAGAAGCACGAATCCTAAAAGGACAACTAGCTATAGCACATCGAACTGTCAATCGTTCTTTACAATTCTTAATATATTGTACTTTAAACCCATTCTTCAAACAATAAACACTAACTGTTCTACAGAATCCAATAGCAAAATCAAACTGTTGACCAACCCTGGTAAAAAAAATTCCATATTTAAATTCTTCTTCAACAACTCATGTAAATCCTTTTGTTGAGTAAAACCAGAATCTAAATCATCATCGTAACCTAACATATTATTACTTGGCACACCACCAACTACTGAACCAGACTTGCTACTTTCAGTAACAAAATTATCCATTGAATCATTCTTCAACCGTAGAAAAAAAATACCAAAAACCCTTCCTTTTTAAACCAAGACAAACACAATACAGCTTGAAGATCACTACCCGTTTCAACAAAGGTAGTCTTTGATTATCGAATATAAAAAATATCAAAGCATAATGGACAAAAATTATTCCGCTCCTCCCAAATCCTATTCTTAACAGAAAAAATAGAAGCATCCAATCCAAAAAGAGCACTAAAACAAATGTTATTGAAATCAAACACAACTATAACATATGAATCACACCTACAAAAAAAATGTAAACAAAAAATAACTATGTGAAACTGATCTTAATTAAAAACTAATAGCATAAAATACTACGTAACAAATCATTTTCTATCCCACTTTTCGAAAAAAGATAAAACAATTTATCTTTTATAGATCACAAATCACCAAGAACTAAAGAACAAACAACGTCAACTAAAATTATTTCAGATCCAATTTCATAACCAAAGTGAGTAAAAACAGAATTGACTAACAAAAATAACTGCTTTGATTGCTCAAACCAAATATGAAGTGATAGTCCAAATTTTAAAATCATAATCTAAAGTGAATGATGCAACCAGGCTAAATACACTGCTTGTGTTATCAGAATAAAAGAATACCATTCAGAGGCCATTATTCCAACTACATCAAACAAAACCTTCCTCCAATAGATCAAAAACGCCTCCCCTGATAAGAAATATACAATAACATCATGAACATCGTAATACACCAAATTGGGAATGAAATACACCAAATAAAATCGAGACTCACCACAGAACAAGCAATCCAATAGAGAAAATCGATTAGCCTATCCAAATGAAGAAAATCGCCTCACAATTTCCCACAATTAAAGTCGAATTTGGTTTGAGAAGAAACTAACGCCTAATTTTTTCAAAAAAAATCAACGACCGCTTTGATTCCACAAGAAATGAAGGCCTAATTTTGCCTAATTTCCACGAGCGGTAGATTTCAGAAGATACGAACGTCGTTTGAGAAGATGAAGACGCACGTCGCATAGATATTTGCCTTGGAAAATAATAATTACAAACCTGTGTCCTAGAAAAAAAATTGGGCCATATAATTAGGCCCTTCACACCAATTTCCATCTTTAAATATAATTTAAAAATACTTTATATAATAAAATAGCTTCATCAAATTTCAAAAATCGATTTTAAATCAACTCGACTTCCAAAATGCAAATTTAATCCAATTTCAAATCATCAATTTAAATTTATTTCAGTTTCTCAATAAACCATTTCAAATTATATCGATTTCAAAAACAGATTTGAATCACAAAATTAACCATTTCAATTTCAATATATTTCAAAGGTTTAATTATTCCACAATTTCAAAACTAAATTTGATAATTTCATATATATCTTAATTTAACATCATTGTTATTTAGTTTTGAAATATCCACTTAATAAATCCAATATCATTTAAATAAAACCCCAAAGTACAAATAATCTAAATATTTCCTTCAATTTATTTAAGCTTGAAATATTCATTAATCACTTTAAACCAAAATCAAGTTATAAATCATACCCTTAAGTTCTCAATATCCAATAAGTTTCAAACTGATTTTGTTTAAATATAATTCTTAAAAGAACATTATTTCAAATCAACTTAAATTTATCTTCCCAACCTTAACTTATAAAAATCATTATAAAATCTAATTTAAAAGATAATCTTAAATAAATTCTTAAATATCTTATTAAATTATTTATATATTAAATATATTTACATATTAAATATATTTATATATTCTAAAAATAGTAAAATTATAAATAAATTCTTAAAATTTATAATTTCAACATTAACTTATAACTATACAAATTTCAAAACATATAAATTTAAAAATCTAAATTTTATAACTTTATAAAAATACATTTATATATAATATCTTAAAATCAATATTTATTAACCATAATTTCTTTTCCAAAACCATAGAAATCATTTTCAAAATATTTATATATAGACCAACGGTATTTGTATATAATTTTCTATCATATGGTTAAGTGATATGGATATTTATCATTCAATCCGTAATTTAAATATATATGGGTACATATCATTTCAACCCGCAATCCCAAATTCATTTCAATTGAAAATCGCTTGGATTTATCATTTCAACTCATAACGATTTTCTCCTATTCTACGGATCGTTCGGGTATGTATCATTTCAATCCATAGGGAATTCTATACAAACAGGAAACTTGCAGAGTGAGAACAGACATGATAATAATATAACAGGCATATATCATCAACATAAATAACAGGGTCAGATGCCATAGGTGAACAGATACAGGTAATAGCATATATACAGCAATTTAAATAACTACAGCAACATATTTCAATTATTGTTTCAATCGAAATCAAATTTAATAAATATAAGAACGTTAATCGTGATTGATTGCTCTGCTTTCGACGCTAAGGAAATTTGATAACGAAGTGAGTTACGAATCCAGACACGAATTCCAAAATAAAGCAAGATTGGCACGAATTCGATGAACAGAGCTGAAAGCTTGGAATTTAAGAAATCAAATCAGACTGGATTGGCGAAAATAAATGGTATGAGTAAACTTTTATATATATAACTATATATAAAAATCATATTCTAAATTAAAACACAAAAACATATCAAATATATATATATATATATATATATATAAATCAGTGTTTCAAATTAAACACATATACTAAAACCAAACATATATACATAATATACATTTTGAAATAATACTTATATATATATACACACCCAACCATATCATAACTTATATATATAAAACTATATATAAATCAATATATGTATGAGCTGACCCATTATGACTTATATAATTAAAATATTATAACATGCTTACAAATCAATATTATTGCATACTTATATACCCATATACCATAAAATCAATACTGTTACAACTCATATGTATTTATGTAAGCTACTAAAAAAAGGATCATCTATGCAGAATTTAAATAAGCAGCAAAATATATATTTTTATATTAAACCCATACTTTTAAAAATCATTATTGTTAATAAATATTTACATAAATCAAGATAGTAAGCCAAATTTCGAAACATAGACATAACATGCTTATATATATAAACTACCTGACCTTACATTTGAAAGTAAAATCCATATATATATATATATATATATATATATATATATAAACTAGTATATGCTGTGGTAAACAATGATTTATATAAACATACATGTATACACTATATAAATACGTGTTATAAAAAACTTCATCTAAAAGCAAATTCATATAACAGCCTATTATATACAAAAAAATATAAACCTCTACGTATTGATATATATATACACACACACACTAGAAAAGTTAATATTAAAATATTCTATTGACTATATATAACAGCATGTTATAAATCAAATAACTTGTATTATATGTTAACCAAATAACCTTTATAAACTTGCATATAACCTCATGCGAACTGCAAAACTTATATATACTATTACAACATATAAGGTATGTATATATATTTTTATATATACATACATAACTACTGATATAAAATATATAGAGCATGAAAATATATAGTACTGTAAACTTATAAAACACTGTAGCAACTAAAACATACGAACTAAACCAGTCTATGTATATCTAAACTTGTACATTGTAAAGCTAATAGATATGTATATATTGATTTTATATATATATAACAATATGTACATATACTTTTAAACTGTTGACTGTAAGAGAAAATATAAACATAGATTGTAACTTCATATACTTGTATATAATAAGCCGAAAAAACAAAGATGCAGGCTATTCATACTACAAAATATACATATATATAAATCTTATAACAAAAAATGTAAACAAATGTGTGTGTGTCTATATATATATATATATATATATATATATATATATATACCTACATGCTCTCAACATATAAACCCATACCGTCGAAAGTAAAAAAAATAAAAATAAATACATATACTAACATATATAAACAAAACAGAACTCAACAGAAAATATATACTAATATACAAGTAAAACGTATATATATTTATACCTGTAAGAAAAGAAAAAAAGATGTAGCTCGGCTATCATGTGAGTAGCCGGGGCAGATGGGGGTGATGGCTGCAGGTCGGTAGGAGGGCAGATCTAAGCAGTAGGCGTGGAGATGTCGGGTTGCTATGTCGTGAGTATCTGGTGCGAGTCATGGAGGAGAGGGATGGATAGGCAAGAACAGTGAGAGGCCGATGGTTTTACAGGGTAGGGGTGGAAGACGTGCTCGACGGCATTTCATTTGTTACAAAAAAAATATTATATGGCAGCGCCGAAGGAGAAAAACAAAGGAGGGGAGAAGAAGAATGTACAGGAGAAGGAAAATGAATAGTAAGAAATATATATAAATTATACGTTATACGTTTTCCTCTAAACCAATAGGATGGCAAAAATGAACCATCACTTGAATAGAATGGAAAATTTTCAAGCACGAGAATTCAGGGATCACTAAAGCAATTAATTGTTGCTTGGATGACACGGCTGAAGTTTGAAAGGCAATAGAAAGCGAAAGGTTGCGGATACGATACCGATACGACACCTGTTTTTGTCATTTTCATCGCGTGCCGGGTCCTAAAATCAAAAATAAATATACTACGGAGATCGGCATGACGAGACGAACAAAACAGTACACAAATATGGGTGACACGATCGGACTATCGAAAGTCGATATCCGGCACCAAAAATGCTGCTAATTTGCCGAAAATAAGATAAATAGAGCAATAGCAGGCAAAATTTGATTAAACGGAAGATGACGCCTTACTCAGAAGATGATTTACAAATTTATTATAAAAAATATTCTGGTTTGAATAACACTTTATTATCATCTAATATTAACTGATTTAAATTGAAATAGAATTACACAAGAAAATAAACTTCCATATAATCTGACGAAAATTTACCATTTGCTATGTTTAACTAGACGTATTCCAAATATTAAAAAAATTCTTCAAAATTTTATCATTTAAAATTTCACAAAAATTCAGCAAATTACATGATAAAAACTATTAAAATTTATGGGTCGTTACACGCATCAAAAATCACTCTCATGAAGCACAAACCAAAAGAGACACTACGCCATAGATTGCATACTGCAAAACCGAGAAGTGATGCAGGAAGTGCACAAAAATGTGGCTTTAGGCTAAAAATGGGCAAAGGCAACACTTCCTCGGTGATGCATTTTGTCGCGTTGCCGTAGAGTCAAAGGCAACATCTTTGCGGCCCTGGGGCAACATCGGTTCTGTTGTTGCCACAGGCACCAAATTTACTAAAAAGTGGACCCCACAATCTGGGCCCCAACATGTGGGACCACATTGTGGGGCCCACTAATTCTTTGGCCCACCTTTACGGATCCCTGTTGTGGGGACCCATATTCATTAATCTGTGGTAACACTTTTACCATCCAATGGCAACACTTTGCCAGTTTATTACCACATTTAACATCACATGCTGCAACATTATATCATATCTATGGCAGCACCTTTTGCAATTTAAATTGGAAATGTACTGCGACATTATACTACTGCAACATTATATCATATCTATGGTAACATTACATTGCAACATTATATCATATTCATTCTAATTGCAGTACATACTAAATTCTTAAGCACCCATGTCAAGGTTTGCTTATTATAGCCAGTACATTCACATTCAGAGTTACAGTACATTCATACTAAATATCTAATGGCAGTACATTCATATTCATAGTTACAGCCACTACATACTAACTTCTACTTATTAACAGGACAGTCATGTTTGCGAGCCTCCAGTTCCATCGGTGCCATTAGTGCCTCCAGTGTCATCACTGCATACGGTCACACAAAGATCCCCAACATCAATTTGCATGTCAGGGTTTGCTTTGCCTAATTTCTTAAGCACCCATGTCAAGTTCTCCCGAACTTTTTGGTTCACCTTCACATCAAATTTATTTTGGACCTTCTTGCTCACCTTTGCTTCGACTTCGTCGACTATATTTTCCCTTATCTTCGCTGTCAGCTCCTGTATGTATGTGCTTGTTGTTGGGGCATATTTTGAAACTTCTGCAGACTTTGTGTGCCGTCCTATAAGCCAAGATGGACCGTGCGACTTTCCATCAGAAATCATTTCTTGAACAACTCCATCACTTCCTCCTTCACGTATTGCTTTTTCAATCTTATCCTACAAAATAAAGCAGTTTAAAAATGTGACATTAACTAAGATTAACAATTCTGAAACAAGTTTCTTAAACAAGAATTGTTTTGCAATATCTATTAACAGTTATAAAATGGATTCAGAAAATATCCTGCAGAATAAAGCAGTTTCAACAAGTTTCCTATCCTGCAGAATAGTTTTGACATCTGATTGAAGGGAAAATAAAATTCTTACAATTCTGTACTTCATTACTGAAGTATCAGTCTTGTACACCTTTCCTTCTTTCCGCTTGCGAGTTTTAACAAAATGTTCTCCATCTGATTCATTGGACTGATACAAATTAAATGAAAAAAGTTAGACATCAAAAGGATATCAAACCAATTTTTCCAGAACATATATCACTAATCAATTCATAAATTATACTCAAACTCAAAGCAAAACTAAGGTAAATATGATCGCCTTTACATAAAAACAAATCTTGTTTCAAATGAAGAACAGAAACCACAAGTGCACACAAGCTAAAAGTCTCGAGCAACTCATAGATGCAAAAATGGAGCAACAGTAAGTTCTCAAGCAGCTTACATGTGCAAAAATAAAGAAACAACAGGTATAAAATCACAACATATGTAGCAACAATATCAGAGCTTTTTCAAGCATAGTATCAAGTGATGTATCAGTTTTGCAAAATTCAAGGCTGAGCTAAGGAAAATTTGCATAGTAAATATCCCATATGTCTTTGCTTTCAGATTATTAACTGTAAGCACAGAGATAACAAATATCCCAGATTCATCTTAGATTCTGATGCAAAACTAAGATTACCCCGTGATTAATCCAGGAGCCATGAACATATATATAATACTAAAACGATTTAAGCTTAGCAAGGCAGTAAAGCCATCAACATACAGCAGACAAAAGACAGGTATCAATTGGACATCCATATGCTTAAGAGTTAAGAGTGTATCCAATAGTTTACAAATTACTTAATTTCCACAGAGATGGATTGGACTCATATTTAATGTTTAATATGCATCTAACTTGCAGACGTATATTGACCAAATGCATACAAATGCATGAGCATGACGAACACTCGTTTGGAAAAGAAGAATTGAGTTTTCTATGCCAAAGGTGGCAAAGAAAGGCTCATTTATATTTTTATAGATTTTGTGTACTTTTTTAGCAAATGTTATTAATAGCTATTGAGTCGTAAATTAACGTGAAAATGCAAAAATAATAAAAAGATACAATAAAAATTAATACATTAAAATAGAAATAAAAACATTTGCTGGACGATTAATGTGACAGATCAGATTATATAGCCTGCTTGTTATTCTTTTAGTTACAAACTTCTATATCGTAAACAGAACATATATCACTAATATTTATTTTGCTTATTTGTTTGAGTGAGGTGGTATTTTATTTTGGAACATATATGTAGTTATTTTAATTTTTATTTTGGAACATATATCGCTTTGCTAAATAAGGAGAGGAATTTGAGATAAAATAAAATGCATACCTCCAGCCAACCATAAAAATAAGCAAAATACATACCATCTTATGCCGAATTTGGGAAAAAAGTTTTGCACCAGCAGTGTATGTGTCTGTATACAATTTTCGACTTGCACAATTTGTAAGGGCCTTAGACTACAAAAACATGAAATAAAGATTTTTATTATCTGTCTAATTTGAATGAATAAAAATGGAAAAAAATTATGTGATAAAACTTAAAATTATACCTGAATTTTTTCATCTCCCCAATACATCAAGAGTACTCTGAAATCCGCAAGTGGAATTTCGTCCGGCCTATTTTCAAGCCTCTCTTTATCAGTTTCATAAGCCGTATAATGTGCCTTTATAATACGACTCTTGTACCCCCTCCAAGAGTCACGAATTGACTTCAAAACCCAATATTCACATTCATCCGAAATAATATACCGTTGCTTAAATACAAATCAAACATTAAAAAGAACAGTCATGCTACTTTTGTGACAAGTTTCATATATTTAAGTAAAATTCAGCTAAGTTTGCAAATTACCTTGACATAGTTCCACAGTGTGCCTTTCAAACTTGAAGGAACATCAAACCAAGACTTGTAAGTAAGTGGAACACTCCTCTTCAGTGTTCCTAAAAAAGCACACAGTTTAGACAATACTTGGTCATCGTCTCAAATAGGTTGGCCGCGGCGATTCATTTGGCTTAGAACTCTTTTGTCATATGACCTTGAATGAACTTTATCCATCTTTGTTTTTCCCCTGATCCTTCTGGGAGCTCCCACTACTATTACAGAGTACATACAATAGTAATGAGAAGGCTAGACATAACATAAATGAGAACTTAAACTATTAAAATCAGAACTCAATTAGATAATACCTTCAGCTTCTTCTACTTATTCTTCTTCGTTTTCAATATGTGTCGAGACATTTCCGACAACAGCCTTCTTACTTGCACTTCCACTTCCACTATTGTTATTCTTCTGGCGTTCTCGCATAGCCAAATAAGCATCCATTGTTCCTATTCCTTCATTGTGTGGTAACTCAACGATACATGGTGGATCAACAGTTTGTGTAGGAACTGGATTTTCCCTTGCCTTCGGAGCTGCATTCTTATCAGTTGTAGATTCAACAATGACCCGTGAACGAGTTGTTGGTCCAGACTGAGGCTTTGTAATCGTAACCTTTTTGGTTCTCTAAAATACGCACACAAAAACAATAAAATAAAAAAATAAGGAAGCTAGTCTATAATTACCAACATAAAATTAAATCTTCAGCTATAACGCACCTTTTGAAGTATCATCTTCACTAGGTTCCTCTTGTTCTGGAGCATAATCTTCGCTTTCAGCTGGCATCTTTGATTTTCCTTTATTTTTTTCAAATTCATTTATTAGTCCAGTAACTAATGCAGGCATCCCAAGAGCTTCAAAAACACTATTCCTCTGCGACACAAGTTTAGCTCTATCCCTTTCTTATTTTGTAAGCGGCGGAGGTGGCGGAGGTGGTAGGTCATCATCCTGAAAGTAATTTAACAAGACAATATTGTAAATATAAGCAAAATATATGTAGAACATCATGTTAGAAGATCAAATTGTAGTC
The DNA here is from genome assembly GCA_030765085.1 of Allium cepa. Classification (NCBI taxonomy): domain Eukaryota; kingdom Viridiplantae; phylum Streptophyta; class Magnoliopsida; order Asparagales; family Amaryllidaceae; genus Allium; species Allium cepa. Next base: position 498,571,452 of record CM060929.1, read on the forward strand.
TTCTTACTAGAATCTCATTTTCATCCATATTTTCCTCTTCATCTGGAGGATTATAGAAATCCAATTTAATCCTAACACTTGCTGAGTTGCTATTCAAAGTTGCATCGCTGACTTCAGTTGGATTTTTCTTCTCTGGTGTCTTCGTACAACTACTGACTTCAGTTGGATTTTTCTCTTGTAACTTTGTAGACCTACCGACTCCAGTTGACTTCTTGCTGATCACCTTTTTCCTATCCATGCGTGGACTCACAGCAGCTTCGCTCACTTGTGGATTGTTTAGCCGTGCCGAATTTCTAGGACTAAAGACTTGATCAGTCTGCGTCTCGTCGGTAAGTGGATTGTTTAGCTGTGTCGACTTTCTAGGACCAAAGACTTGATCAGTCTGCGCCGAATTTCTAGGACCAAAGACTTGATCAGTCTATGTCTCGTCGGTAAGTGGATTGTTTAGCCGTGCCGACTTTCTAGGACCAAAGACTTGATCAGTCCGCGTCTCGTCGGTAAGTGGATTGTTTAGCCGTGCCGACTTTCTAGGACCAAGGACTTGATCAGTCTGCGTCTCGTCGGTAAGTGGATTGTTTAGCCGTGCCGACTTTCGAATCGGAGTAAAGACTTCAGTCTGCTTCTTGTTTTTTGCTGCCTGTTGCAGATGGTGAGTGGTAACAAATTGTCGTTTCTGTGATTTCACAGCTGCAAACATACAACGACATAAAAGGCAAGTTTATCATGTCATAAACATAATTATTTAAACTTAACTAAAGAAATTAAGACTTGATCATGTACACTAATACCTGTAGACAACAGATTCTTCCTTGCGCGTACGATGACATGTGGCTGCATTTGTTTCATTGGCTCAATTTTATCATCGACCACGGTGTCGACATAGAAATTAATGTAATCACCATTATTTTTTATTTGCATCAATTCCCACAGATCTGCATCACCGGTCACCAATTTCCACCCACTCATTGGACCTTTCCATGAATATACTCCTCCAATTTCAGTGTACTTTAGCTCATCCCTGACATACTCCATCAGTACTGTGTAAGAAAACATATCCAGATCAACGCCCATGACAAAAGTCTCTTCTCCACCAACATATCCATTCTTCTCAAATTTTCCTTTGAGATGGAATTTAAGATATGCCTCCATCCTACACAAAATGAAGGAATTGACATTAGAATGACATAATTACAAATTAAAATAAACCAACTGGATTATAAAATAAAACAGTCACTTCACTAAAATGTAAAAAAGGTAGAAACGCTAAAAAAGAGACAAAAAAAGCCACAAATATGATACATCGGTTACAACATTTAATCAAGGCAGAAACAACATTTTCTTACTTAAATTGGGTACATTAGCTACTTAATTAAATATGATAGTGATACACAGAAATTAAGAAGCATTTTCTTTCACTCTGCTAGGTGGAAGGCGGATTCGTCTTATTGGGACATCATATCTACACCAACAAACATCAAAATCTTGATTTCCCATTCCATAAGCAGGCTGGATATCATTCAAATCTTCATTTGCATCTTCGCTTTCGATTTCACACCAGCCTCTCGGCAATTTCTTGATAACATTATGGCACATCTTATTAATTGCATCTTCTATATAAAACACCTGTTGTACTTGTGAAGCCTTAACATGAGGATCAGATTTCTGGCACAATCGATTAAAATTGACACGAGTCAGCCCACATAAATCTTTCTCTTCTTGGTAGCAACAACACTTAAATAAAACCACACTAAATTCTCCCCAATAATCTAGTTCTAATATTTCCTCAATTGATCCATAGTAATTAACTTCACCAACTAATGAATTTTGATCTTTCGAACTTGCAAAGCTAGTAGTCAAGGTTGTCAAAAATACACCACTGTTTTGTGTTGTACATTTGGCATCTCTAAACCTTGTATAAAATCTGTATCCATTGATAACATATCCAGTAAACCTCTTAGCTGTTGGAACAGGGCCCATTGCAAGCAGTTTACTTCTTTTGAAATGTCCTCCTTTTTCCCAACCTCTTCCTTTAACCACTTCCAAAATTATTCACTATGTTCTCTCTCTCTCTCTCTCTCTTTTTTTATAATGCATGACCATCAATTAAAGCTCGATGTTCCCTAGAATAAAGACGTGGTTAATAAAATATAGAAACAAATTTTCTAGTTCTTCAATACTTACTAAAATAAAAATAAAACTTAAAAAATTACTCAAGTAAACTCTCTATTTCCTTGTTACCACAATTGAATAGAATGTAACGGTGACATGTCATCCATTGAGAATCTTTAAGATGAATACCTTTTCCATCTTTGTTTCTTCTTGTGCCAATAGGATATTCCAGATTCTGTGGACATGTTTCAAATTTAATTTTTCCTGCTCCATCGCCACCTAAGAACCTTGAACAGAATATCAAACATTCTTCTGCAAGATAACCTTCAGCAATGGACGCCTTAGGTTTACTTTTGTTGCGAACATATGATTTCATTTTATAAAGATAACGCACAATAGGAAACATACAATGAAGTTGTGCAGGTCCACCATATTCAATTTCCTTGCATAAATGAACTAGCAAGTGCACCATTATATCGAAGAAAGCATTTGGGAATATCATCTCAAATTGATAAAGAATTTCCACAATTTCCTTTTGTAGCCCCTTGAGATTATCCAAATTGATATTTTACTCCATAGACTTCTTACAAATGCACCTAATTTTATCATAGGTATTGCAACTTCAGGTTTTACAGATTTCTTTACAGCAAATTGCAGCAAGTAGTGGAGAAGAAAATGAGCATCGTGGCTCTTATACCCTGCAATTTTCCTCTCTTTCTTGTTTACATACCGGCTGATATTAGCTGCACAACCATAAGGCAGTTTAGCATTCTCCAACACCGAGTAAAATATTTCTTTCTCCTTGTTCGTCATTGCAAATATGGCAGCCCTGATCTTAAGGTAATTCCCATCAGCTGATAGAACCGGATGAAGGACCTACCTGATGCCTATCTCTTGTAAATCATATCGAGCACTTAAATGGTCTTTCGACTTCCCATCAATATTTAGTAAAGTGCCAAGTATGTTATCACAAATATTTTTCTCTATCTGCATAACATCAAGGCTATGTCGACATACATTATGACTCCAATATGATAAATTAAAAAATATTGACTTCTTTTTAAAAAGGGATTCATTTTTATGCTTGTTGACCTCTTTCTGCCCAAAAATATTTTCATAACCAGCCAACAATTCTTCAATGTCTGTCCCAGATAAAATTCCCAGAGATGTTCCCATTTCAATTTCACCATTGAACCTTTTCTTATCAAACCTCCACTTGTGTTTTGGATCTAAAAATTTCCTATGATTCATGTAGCACATTTTTTTACTATGTTTCAAGTAAGTTGAAGAAGTCTCGAAATGGCATACGGGACAAGCTAAATAACCCTTTGTGCTCCAGCCGGATAACATTGCATAGCCCGGAAAGTCGTTGATCGTCCATAACACGCTTGCATGTAACGTGAAATTAGCATCAGTTAAGGCATCATAAGTTTGTATCCCAGGACCCCATAATTCTTTCACTTCTACGATAAGAGGCTACATGTAGACATCAATGTTATTCTTAGGAGATTGTGGACCAGGAGGGTTGAAAGTGTCAAATTTTCTGGCTTCATGCATAACCAAGGTGGAAGGTTATAATTTACCAATATGATTGGCCATGTGCTGTGAGCTGTAGTCATTGTACGAAAAGGACTGAATCCATCAGCTGCTACTCCTAACCTGATATTTCTGTTTTCAGATGAAAAATGAGGATATTTGGCATCCATCGTCTTCCAAACCTCGCCATCAGCTGGATGTCGAAGTCTGCCATCATTTTTTTGTCCCACTGCATGCCATATCATAAGTTCTGCATACTCCTTGGACATGAACATCCTTTGCAGCCTTGGTTTTAGTGGAAAATAACGTATCACTTTTGCTGGTACTTTGTCAATCCGCTGCTCCGGATCATTGTCAACACCCGCTTTATTTTCCGGTATAGCCCACCTTGAAAAACCACAAGTTTTGCAGTTATTTTCCTTTTCATTTTCTGCCCAATATAGCATGCAGTCATTTGGACATGCATGTATTCTTTGGTAATCGAGGCCTAAATCTTTAATGATATTTTTGGTAGCATTGAAAGATTAAGGGATGTGGGCTTGTGGAAAAGCTTCTATTAGCAACTCTAATAAATCGGCAAATGCAGACTCGGTGATTCCATGTAGGCATTTTAAGGAATAAAGCCTGACGATGAAAATTAATCGCGAAAATTTAGTACACCCGGGATATAATGGCTGCTTTCCCTCTTCAACACGATGATGAAATTTTCTAGCATCGACATCTACTCCATTTGGTCCATCAGAAGATTCACCTTCATTGTTCTACATATTTCCACAAGTACGACGCAACATCTCATCGAGATTATCCCCAAAATTTATTCCCGCTTCACGATCCATATCGTTATCGCTCCTTTCAGGATCTAGACAGGAAACCTCACAAATCCATTTCACGTACAATTCAAATGGACCATTTCAAATCAGATGGTCGTAGACTACATCTTGACGACGCCACTTGCGATTATGACACTTTTTGCAAGGGCATGTTATTTCATTACCTACCGCGAATCAAGAAAAAGTATTTTTAATAAAACATTTCACTCCACTGATATATCCTTCACTGAACTTAGGAAGTTTTGCCCATATTTTTTCCTCGTCGTTCATCACTAATTTACACACAAATAACATGCAAAGACAAGCACAATAATAAAACCAGGAATATGATTACACCTGAACTCACAAGTAAATCAGTAAATTAGGCAACACAACAATCAAATCAGGAAAAACTTGAAATATACATAGAGTGATACCTTAAGCAGCATATTAAATCGAAGCCCTAACTGAAATTCGAAACCCAAACGAACCCCAATTGAAGACCTAATTGAAACACCGAAGCCCTAATTGAACTTGAACTCGAACTTGCCGTAATCGAAACCCAATTAAGCTTGTAAACTTAAGAACTTTTGTTAAGTGTTTTGTTAAGTGTGTGAGGGTTTCACACGCGTTGTTTTTGCCGCTTTTTTTTGCTTCCCACGTCACCCTGCTTTTTTTCAGCTGCGCTCATTTTTCATAATATTTTTATAAGTCTATATCTACTACATCATAGTGTTGATATCTATGCTAACATCCTAAAGCTAATGTTGTAATAGACAAAAATTAGCATAGCTATCGTTACATTATAGCTAGCAATATCTGGTATTTTCGTTGCAATAGGCCATCTATGGCGTAGTGAGATCATAAATCATAAAAATGTTGAAATTACAAAAGGTTAGAGAGCTTCATTACCTATAAATTGAAGGCGTTTACCTACTCATTTGTGTTATCAAATCAACACTTGCAAATTTCAACATTAAAAAGCAAAGAAATGAAAACTAAGTAAAGGAAGAAAGAGAGATTAACTACTAACTATTTGCATAAAAATGAAAGCTACACTACTTGCATGAATGTAAATCTAAGCTATGAAAATTAACAGAAAGAGAGCATAAAAATTAACATTAACATAAAAGAAAAGAAAAGCATGCAGAAAAGAAAAGGAGATGAGGCTTGGAATCCATTTTTATTTCATGAAACATTGACATTACACCTTGCTTTCTTAATTTCCTAACTAATGTGAAAGAGTAGAAGATATTTACATGTACATAAGAGGGCTATTTATACATGCATAAAACCCTAATAAAATTTTTAGGTTGCTTCCTCAAATGCTCTTTAGGAAGTGTGGCCACCAAGTAACCATTAGCAACTAATTAATCCATCATTTAATGTGCATGAAGCTTTAACCTCCACTTAGTTGTCCATTAGCTCCTAATTGTACATTTAGGCAAGTGTGTGGGGTCCTCCATGATCTAGAACTTGAATTATTTCCTCTTCATTCCTTTGTATTCTGTTGTGCATGCACATATGTTCATGAAGCCCACTTACATATGCATCAGAATGTCCTATAAAAATCATAAAAATTGTCCAAGTAAAAATTCTCAAATTGACACATGCACAAAAATGACCATTTTGCCCCTGAATGAAGATGAAAATATGATGATTTCAAAATAATTGAATTTTGGTTTTAAACATGTTAAAATGCCCAAATATAATATTTATTTAAATAAAAAGATAAAATGGATACAAATATATGCACATTTTCATGCACATCAAATACCTCCACACTTATCATTTTATTCGTCCTCGAATAAAGGAAAACAAAGATAAATCTATTTTCGTGGGGGGCACGATTGCATTGAGCGCATGCAACAAGCATTTAAACTTCTAGGTGTCCCCAGTAGGACGAGTGATGTCTCGTGAGGGTTTTCAGCGGATACTACCCACAAAATCCAAATGCAAAGTGAAAATATTCAAAAAGTGCAAGATTTATTAACAATGGGATGAATGCAAGTTGTTCAAAGTATTTGTAACGACCCGATTTTTCGACGCCCGAAAGTCGACATCAATATGCCCACCGTATCAAATGTCAAACAATCAAATGCCGAAAAACCGAACCGTTAGGGTTAAAGAAGAAGAACATAGAAGAAGAAACAAAAACAATATCAGAATCTCATAATCGTGGCGGAACAATATATAGTTGATAAATGACTAATCGTTCAACAAAAGAACTATATCTGTTTATACATTACAACATCAGAGTACAATCATCAACAAACACAACACTGGGCAGTCGTGATAACTTGTCTACATAGAAACTGAACTTGCAGCAACACATATGCAGCACACAATAATAATATAAGTGATACGTCTTGCCTCTAGTTTATCTCCTGATCTCCATAGCATACTTTCCTGACTTCGCTCCAGAACAACTGATAACCTGACTCTAGACTGCCCGTATGGAAAATTATGGGCACCTAGAGTTTAGAAAGGGAACAATAAACTCCAGGTCAGTCATGAGACTGGTGTGAGATCATAAAACGGTTATTTTCACAAAAGAAAAGGAAAAGAAACCCGTTATGCTTTCTGGAAAATGAAACTACCATAAGGCCTCCTGGCACACACATAATGCAATCGCATACTTGGGGGAGATTTCTCCTTATAGTAGTCAAACATGCTTGATACAAAAAAATTCTTTTAATATTATTATTAGTGCATAGTGTGAAAAACATTTCGAAAGTATAATATTAATCTTAGCCGACATAGGTACCATTATATTATGCCTACTATAGCTACCATTTAAGAATGGCAAGTTATACAACTGAAATCGTAAAGGGCTCGTATTTTTTTTTTGGATTTCCAACAAATGGTCAAGGCTAAGGAAAATCCTTTTCGAAAAGGGTACGCCTCTGGAGGGACGTCCTGAGAACCTAACCCGATCTCTGCCAAAACAAGGTCGGGTTACCTCTATAACTAGGTAACTAACTGTCATGAGTATGCCATTCCCCGGTCTAGACCGACCTTTACCGAGGCGTCTCAACAACCAACAACCACATAAGTAAGTAATCTGGGCTCCATACCAGAATACCACTTTTTATCCACACAAGTTAAATATCTGGACTCCATACCAAATACAACTTTTTATACAGAAGTAAATGCACATACGCTAAGCGACGTGACCCCTATAACCTTGCTGCATCATTTCCCTTTTCAACCATTTCTGGGATGTGAGGTTCGACGAAGTCTCACCCCACAAAGCTACGCTTTTCACAAAAGTCATGCTTCGGTCAACCATTGATCAACACTTAGCATGTCACATTACCAAATTGGGAATATATCACTAGTAACCATCAACTACATAACCTCTAAGCTCGTACGTCTCAGAGAAGGGTGTTAAGCTAAGAGAATAAATTCTCCACCACCAACATAAATGTATTTGATAGAAACCAGCTTTACATCTCAAAGTGTAACGTCAGACATACATCCATACAAATCCATCCTGGGTCTGAATGGGACCGACTCCAATTAAGGAAAGAAGTCCTTGCAAATTCGGATATTCCCTAATCACTTTCGAACTCCCCATCACAAAGGGTAATATAAATATCTATACCGGAGCAACTTGGTGCAGAGGCATTCGACAGGTAATCCATTCGTTTTTGAAAATACCCGGTCTTCAACCACCGTCTTTAAATGCAATCCCATTTCTTCGTATCATTATTTAGAATGGGTTTTACGACTCAATGTCATCTCCCGACGAATCCGAATAATGAGCGCTTATTTTAAAACAAGTGGATACATTCATATTTAAATTAAGTCAACGCAAATTTCCACTTTTGATCCTTTAAATAAATGATCCATCATTAAGATTCAATGTGGTTTTCGAATAACCCTATGGAATCCGACCCCCGGTCGCATCGAAATTCAAATGCCGTCATAAAGGCCAATATTGATAGTCGGTTATTTAACTATCAAACAAGGTTGACAACAATCATCAGATTTAAATAATTTCCCCAAATTATTTATTTATTTATAAATATCTTCGCAAGATATATTTCCACACTTTAACCCTTTGAAAACTATTTTTCAAATCACTTTCCTCTCGTGGAATAAATTTCCAAATATTGTTTATTTCCATTGAAAATATTCCAAGTCTGAATGCTTTAAAATAATTTAAATCACTTATCCAAAAATATATACCTGGAAACACTTAAAATAAAAACTATTTTAAATATTTATTTAAAATGTTAAATATGAAATTTTTATACTAATATTTCATATAAAACTTAAGCCCAAATTAATTTTTAAAATAAAATTAATAGATAGAGTATAATTATTTAAATAACCATCTTCTAAATCAATTACTTGTTAAAACTTTAAAATAATCACCTCTATAATTAACTTAATGAATATTTACTTTTAAAAATTCAAAAACAATTTAAGAAAATAATTTCTCCAAAAACATTCTTTTTTAAAACCAACTTTAGAACTTTTGATCTATATTTAAAAGCTACTTTGAAAATATACTCGGCTTTCCGGGGAAAATACACTTTCCTTTCCAAAATAGACCATTTAAATCAATTAAAAATCCTTCTCGATTTATCTTAATTTATATTCCAAATTCGTGAATTTCCTTTCCGCACTTTTAAAAATAAACCAATATTTATTTTTAAAACAAATTACCCCTTCTTTTATAAATTCCCATCATGAATTTATATTTTCAAATATTCATTGATATACAATTTTCAAATCGATTTTCAAATATTTACTTTCAAACACCAAATCGAAATCTAAATTTATTTCAAAACCCAATAATCCAATGTTCACAGCGATATTTATGATCTAATTTCCATTTAAATCAAAAAAACTAATTTCATACTTGATTTTAAATTTCTTCTTTTATTTCTCCCAAACCATTTAAGATCCGAATTTTAAATAAATTCTTCAACTTTAAAACAATACTACTTAAATACTCAAAAATCCATTTATTAAAAATCTTTTTCCCCCATACTTAAAATTTATTCATTAGGATTTCAAAAATCAATTTTAATCCTTTTCCAAATTCCTTCTTTTAATTTATCCAATTCTCTAAAATTATTTTACTTAAAATTATCTACTTTAATTTTCTTCCAAAAATCCAATTTTATATATTTCTGGTATTTTAAAACAACAGAAATATATTCAGCCAAACTATAGCCTTCAATAGTTTCAATCACCAATATAACCATTCATAGATTATCAATAAATCACATCACAACATATGAAATAAATTCAAACATTTAAGTAATCCAGTTGGATCCCTCCAACCTATTTTCCTGCATCTACAGATGTTAGCACAACAAATTAAATACCAATCCCGCTTCAAGGTGGGATATCGCGGTATAAAGGGTCATCCGCTATTATGCGGGGAGCATAGGGTCTCATCCACTATACAATGCGGGAAATTAACCACTCCAATATATACACTATCATATATAATATCATATCCAAACAATCAATCAATAATTTAAATTCTAACTATTTCGATTGAGTGAGAAGATCCCACCTTTGCTTTTGTTTTACAATCCATTCCAATCCCGACATGTTTTCTTGATTTTTGTCCTTATATAAACAATTATATGATTTTATTAATATTCGAACTAATCAAATGATTAATTACCATTTAATAAATTTGTTTTAACTAATGATTTTAAATTTAAACTAATATTTTCCCTTAGAAATCCTTTCGTAACTAAAGTAGTTAAATGGGTTAATAAAACAAATTAATCACCCAAAATACATTGTAATAAAATAAGCTAGTAAATTTTAGAAATGTGTATACGTATATTTTATTTCATTTTCCATTTTCAGGCTACTTAAAAATAATCTATATAGGTTAAGACATCTACTTTACATATTCATCTATATATATACAATATATATAAATATATATATTCAAAAAATCTTCTTCTTTTACTGTATTTAAATATTTACATATATAATTTAGCAGAATTTTCATTTAAACCTTACTGTGATTTTTTGTATATAATTATATACATATAAATTTAAAAAAATGATAAAAATACCTCCGAACTTCTTACCCACGACACCATCAGCCTTGCCACTACTTGAATCGTCAAACCCAATATGTCGACTACCACCAACGATGAAACCAAACCCTAGCCACGCGATCCCAATGTTGTGAATTTCCACATCCATCGCGAGTCCGTGCCCAAATCCCAATCGCGACCACACTCCATCCTTTTTTGACAAAGCGCGCTCCAAATTGAGCTTCTCTCGCGTGCGCGAGCGCACATGCTTGTGCTCGCGAACGGCCTTTAGTCGCCTACTCGACAGTGACTACGTCCAAATCGACGCACTACCTACTGCCTCCATTGCGACGCGATATCTAGAACTCGAGCGCAAGATTTGCACTCGCGAGATGGTCGCGATTTCCTTTTTTTCTGGTCGATCGAATTGATTCTGAGGCCATTGTTTTACTGGAAACAAAATGAGAGAGGAGGGGAGTTTCATTTTAATTTGAATTTTATTTTGAGGGCATGGTTTCGTTTGTACAGATTAGGGACGAACGAAAGCAGAGATAAAACGAATTAAATTTCTTTTTATTAGAATCAAACGCGTGTTAAAAAAACAGGAAGAAAAGAACACGTGTTAAAAAATCCTATACGTGTATGTTAGCTACAGTACTCGTTTTTATTTTATATTTTTTAAATTTAAATTCAAATTTAAATCGTCTCGAATTACGCAACTCAAAATTTCGACCTCCCATCGAGGTGTGCCGCCAGGCATTTATAATATTAAACCCCCATTCCAAACGCACTGCAAAAGGTTTCGAGTCCAAAGTCGATCGTATGGAGAAGATAGCTTTTTGGACCACTTAATTTATTAAATTTTCGATATAGCTTTCAGTGCATTTGCTTACCGTACGGCCAAACGATCACTCAAAACATTACGAAAATTGAAATCCGATAATAATACATTATTACGGATCTAATGGAACTGGTTTCTTCAAATTCCGAGACTGTTCCTCGAAAGGCTAATTTTAAATATCAATTTAAACGATATAATTTCAAACTAAACAAACTGCTTTTAAATTCAATTTTAAAAGTTCTATTACCTTCAGTATTGTAAATATAAATTTTTCCAAGCTTTGAAATATTTTTAACCAACTTGAAAACCAAGATACACTATTTTAACCAATTTCCAGTTATTAAATTCATTAATTTAATTACCAAACAAACAATGATTTTTGAAATTCAAGTTAAACTAACTTTTAAATATTAAAAATGAATTAAATATTCCAAATTCAAATATTAAAAATTCTGGTTCGTCACATTCTTACCCCCTTAAAAGAATTTCATCTGGAAATTTCTAGTTAAGAAGAATGATCCACAAACCGTTTATCATTTTCCTAAAACCAAACAGTTTTATCAACTTGCCAGAATAAATCTTTTTATTAAAGACCCATTATCACTTCATCTAACTTTCTAAGATCTTCCATAGTTTCCAAACAACATTGTTTTCCCAATAATTCAAATTTAAATTTAAATTTAAATTTTAAATTATCCAAATTTCTCAAAAAAATTCTAATTCTCTAAATTTTCGAAAAATTTCACCAGCGTTTCCTTTGCGCGGTTAGCTCGGTACGACTACAAAATGCCACCACGGGCCCCAAGATTTCAAAAGAAAACAAAAAGCCAAGTGGTTAGACCAGAAAGTCATCCAATTTCATATAGAAATTTTAACACATACCTTTGGTTGAGCAATTCAATTTATCTTCAAAATCAAAAATCCCAATTTCCTTTTCCTTAATAACACCTGTATGCTACTTAATAACAGTGTCCAATTTCAACATTCAAAATCATTTATACATTTCTTTACAAAAGTTTCAATATTTATTTCATTTAAGCCTGTATGATACATAGATATCATCCATATGCAATATCAAATTCGATCGCTTACTCGATCATACAATTTCACTTCCAAACTAGTATCGTCCACCCGACATCCTAGTGCGGAGTCAGATCTGGTTTCTTGATTAGAAACTGTCATTCTCCTTGCATAGCCGTAAATTATTATAGAGAATTTCCAGAATCAACCAAAAATCCATATCCAGGGTTTGCCGTCGAAAATCGAATGAAAAATCCCAACTCGAATTGATTTAGCTATCTCGAAATTTTGTGCTCGAAATTGGATAAAATTGCTATGTGAATAAAATAAAATAATATACATACATCCTATGTATTTATATCCTTTGATTATTAGCTATAACAATTCTCCTTTATTCACATTTATATTGATTTTTATCTAAAATCTTCATTTACCACACTTTTATTTACTCCATTCAAATACTTACTTAGTATATTTTCCCAATTCCAGATTTTTACTTAAGAATTTCACCATTTAGTTTTTTAAGTTCAATTTAAGTATTTTATACACTTCTTATATTAGTTTTCTACTTCATCACTTTGGTTTTTATCTACTTTTATTCAAATTGAATTCCAATTCCTTATAAATTCAATTTTTTTCTTTAAACTCTGAATATTGAATTTTTTTCCTTATCAGCTATCCTTCACTTATTCATATCTAATCCATATCATCATTTTATTTGACTCAAATTTTCAATCCTATACTGAATTCAATTTTATTATCTTCAATTCTTAGTTTATTTCCAAATCAAATTAAATATTGAATTCTATTCACCCTTTCTCAAACCCTTATAAGTTTTTAAACTTATAAGTATTCCATAACCATTTTTAAATAAGATTCCAGAGTTTAAATAATCACTTAAGTATTTCAAAATCATTTTTGAAATCAATTATATCCAAAATCCTTCGGTAAATTCACTTATCTCTTTTAATTTCAAAACCAAACCCAGTTTTGCAAACAATTCCAATTTTAAAACAATTCGGCAGCAATTCCTCTCCTGGAAACTCGAAAATGAATACCGATGATGTCGCGATCATCATCGAAATTATTTTCCAGTGACCTAAAATAGTTTTAGTGCTTTTGCCTTATTTAAAAACATTTTCAAATATTTTTAAATTCCAAATCCCCTAAATTTCAAATCCAATTCAAAAACATTTTCGAAATAATATCACCATCATTGCTCCAAAACTTTTGAAAACCAATTTTTTCAAACTCAAAAGGGATTTAAATTTCCCAAATCTCAAAATTTCAAATCCTTTCAATTTATTTTCAAATATTACTTTGGAATTCTATTTCAAATAATAAATCACATTTACAATTTATATTTACAAATCCCATTTGTATATGAATTTATTTTTTTAGTTATGATTTCAATTTCTATTTTCAAAATTTTTACACAACAATGGTAATAATTTAATATTATCACTTTCTAACAACTAAGCAACCATATGTAACTATAATAATTTACGGAAGATTATTTCTTTTTTATACAAAAATAATTTTGGATAAAATTATTTCATTTACCCTATTTTAAAGTAATAGTGTGTCGATTTATCTTGTTTAAGAGTTTAAAAACACCATCGATACAGTTGGCCAGACTGCACCGACCTGAATCTATAAACACTCAACCGATAAATCAACATAATATAAAAATAATTTTTATATTCACTAACAAATACGTGCTCATATCTACTAATACACTCATGCTCATTATAGAGTAGTACTGACTCTATCTCTAATGAGTAATCCCCACCAGAGCCAAGGATAGCGCCAACCTAAGCTCTGATACCACTCTGTAATGACCCGATTTTTCGACGTTCGAAAGTCGACGTCAGTACGCCCACTGTATCAAACGTCGAACAATCAAACGTCGAAAAACCAAACCATTAGAGTTAAAGAAGAAGAATATAAAAGAAGAAACAAAAACAATATCAGAATCTCACAATCGCAGTGGAACAATGTATAATAGATAAATGACTAATCTTTAAATAAAAGAACTATATCTGTTTATATATTACAACAGCAGAGTACAATCATCAACAAAACACAAAATTAGGCAGTTGTGATAACTTGTCTACATGGAAATTAAACTTGCAGCAACCTATACGCAGCGAATAATACATAATATAAGTGATATGTCTCGCCATCCATCTTGTCTCATGATCTCCACAACATAATTTCCTGACTTCGCTCCAAAACAACTGATAACCTGACTCTAGGCTTCCCATGTGGAAAATTATGGGCACCCCGAGTTTAGAAAGGGAACAATAAACTCCAGGTCAGTCATGGGACTAGTGTGAGATCTTAAAATAGTTATTTGCACAAAAGAAAAGGAATAGAAATCCGTTATGCTTTTTCAAAAATGAAACTACCATAAGGCCTCCTGCACACACACAATGCAATCGCACACTTGGGGGAGATTTCTCCTTTTAGTAGTCAAACATGCTTGATATGCGAAAATCCTTTTAATATTATTTTTTGTGCATAGTGTGAAAAATATTTTGAAAGTATAATATTAATCTTAGCCAGCATAGGTACCATTATATTATGCCTATTTTAGCTACCATTTAAAACTGGCTGGTTATACAACTGAAATCGTAAAGGGCTAGTATTGTTTTGTTTGGATTTCCAACAAATGGTCAAGGCTAAGGAACTTCCTTTTCGAAAAGGGTACGCCTCTGGAGGGATGCTCCGAGAACCTAAACGGATCACTTTCAACACAAGGCCAGATTACCTCTGCAACTAGGTAACTAACTGTCACGAGTATGCCATTCCCGGTCCAGTCCGACCTTTACCGAGGCGCCTCAACAACCAACAACGACATAAGTAAATAATCCGGGCACCATACCAAAATACCACTTTTTATCCATACAAGTTAAATATTTGTGCTCTATACCATATACCACTTTTTATCCTGAAGGAAATGCACATACACTGAAGGGCGCGCCCCACATAACCTTGCTGCATTCTTTCCTGTTTCAACCATTTCCGAGGTATGAGGTTCGACGAAGTCTCGTCCCACGAATCTACGATTTTCACAAAAGCCATGCTTCGATCAACCAATAATCAACACATAGCATGCCATATTACCAAATTGGGAATATATCACTAGAAACCATCAACTACATAACCTCTGAGTTCGTACGTCTCAAAGAAGGGCGTTAAGCTAAGAGAATAAATTCTCCACCACCAAAAGAAATGTATTTGATTGAAACCAGCTTTACATCTCAAATTGTAACGTCAAACATACATCCATACAAGTCCATCCTGGGTCTGAATGGAACCAAAGGCACTTCCTCCAATTAAGGAAAAGTCCTTGCAAATTCGGATATTCCCTAATCATGTACAGACTCCCCATTATATAAGGTAATACAAATCTTTGTACCGGAGCAACTCGGTGGAGAGACATTCGACGGGTAATCCTTTCATTTCTGAAAATACCCGGTCTTCAACCACCGCCTTCAAATGCACTCCCATTTCGTTGTATCATTATTCGGAATGGGTTTTATGACTCAATGTCCTCTCCCGGCTAATCTGAATAATGAGCGCTTATTTTAAAACAATTGAATACATTCAGATTTAAAGTAAGTCACAACAAATTTCCACTTTTGATCCTTTAAACAAAAGATCCATCATTAAGATTCAATGTGGTTTTCGGATAACACTTTGGAGTCCGACCCCCGGTCGCGTCGAAATTCAAATGCCGTCATAAAGGCCAATATTGATAGTCAGTTATTTAACTATCAAACAACATTCACAACAATCATTAGATTTAAATAATTTCCTCAAATTATTTACTTATTTATAAATATCTTCGCAAGATATATTTCTACCCATCAACCCATGGAAAATAATTTTTCAAATCACTTTCCTCGCACGGAATAAATTTTCAAATATTGTAAGGACCCGATTCTTCGACTTCCGAAAACCGACATCAATACGTTCACTGTATCAACTGCCGAGCAATCAAATGCCAGAAAACCGAACACTTAGGGTTTTAAGAAAAAGAAAGAAAAATAAGAAGGTAGAAGAAGAGAGAAAAGATAGAACAGAACAGAAAGAAAACAACAGAACAATATCAGAATCTCACAATCGCAGCGAAACAACATAAAATAGATAAATGAATAATCTTTAACAAAGAACTATATCAGTTATTACATTACATCACATTACATTTCATTACATCAGAGTGTACAACATCAAACAACAACAAACAGCGGAAAAGAAATACTATATACTAGTAATATGCCATGCCATCCAGCTTGCCTCCAGCAACTCCTGAATTCCAGAATATCCTGATAAACCTTAACTCTTGACTGCCCGTGTGGAAATTGGTGGGCACCTAGAGTTTAGGAAGGAAAACAATAAACTCCGAGTCAGTCATGTGATTGGTGTGAGAACTCAAAACAGTTTATTTTTCTTTAAAATAAAGTACAGGATAATTTTTTAAAATAGATTCGCAATGTTTTTAAAAATGTAACTACCATAAGACCTCCCACCACACACACAATGCAAACGCAGACTTGGAGGAGATTTCTTCTTATGTTAGTCAAAGATGCTTACTACGCAAAATCAAATCAATTTTGATATTATTATTAGTGCATAGTGTAGAAAACATTTCGAAAGTAGAATATAAATCTTAGCCAGCATAGGTACCATTAAATTATGCCTACTATAGCTACCATATTAGATGGCAGGTTCTACAACTAAAACCGTACAAGGCTCGTATTGTTTCTTTGGATTTCCAAAAAATGGTCAGGCCAAGGAACTTCCCATTGCCACATGAGAACGCCTCTAGAAGGACGTCCCCGAGAACCTAACCGGATCTCTGCCAACACAAGGCTGGGTTACCTTTCAAACTAGGTAACAACTGACACGAGTATGCCATCCCCCGGTGCTTTGGGACCTTTATCCGAGCGCTCATAACCAACATCACACCAAAATAATAAAGTGTTTCAACATGAGTAAGTATATGGGCTCCATACCATGATACCACCCTTTTCCAGAAGGAAATGCACATAGCCTAAAGGGAGCTACCCCTCATAACCTTGCCGCATCTTTCCTGTTTTGACTATTTTGGGGTGTGAGGTCCGACGATGTTTCGTCCACAAAGCCACGCTTTATACAAAAGTTGTGCTTTGTGTCAACAAATGATCACAAAGATAAGTGATCAAACAAACGATCATATCACAAATGATCAAACAATGATCATTTCACAGCAACACTCAGCATGTCACATTACCAAATTGGGAATATATCGCTAATGACCATCAACTACATAACCTCTTAGCTCGTACGTCTCAGAGAAGGGTGTTAAGCTAAGAGAATAAATTCTCCGCCACCAACAGAAATATATATGAAAGAAATCAGCTTTATATCTCAATTGTAATGTCTGACATACAATCCATACAAGTCTGTTCCGGGATCGAACTGAACCGAAGGCACTTACAAAGAAGTCCTTGCAATCCGGATATTCACTAATCACGTTCAGACTTCCCATCACATATGGAGTCTCTATACCAAGGACCAGTCGATGCAAAGACATTCGACGAGTTATCCTTTCGCTTTCAAAAATATCCGGTCTTCAACACCGGTCTTCAAATGCAATTCATAACGATGTATCACATATTCAGAATGGGTTATACGACTCCAAGGTCCTTTCGGCTAACCCGAATAGTGAGCGCTTATTCAAAAATAAGTATGGCATTCAAATTCAAGCAAATCACAAAAAATACCCATTCAAAGGTAAATATTGATAGTCGGTTATTGAACTATCAATGGATATGCACAACATCACTAGATTCCAAATAATTCTCCAAATTACTTATTTCCCAAAAATATCTTTACAAGATATAAAATTTTCACACTTCAATCATTTGAAAACAATTTTTAAATCACTTTTCACATTTACCACTTTTGAAAACAAATTTCAATCATTTCACTACGCGGAAATACTTTCATTTCAACATGGTTCATTTAAACCAATTAAATAATCCTTAACGATTTACTTTATATTTACGTTCCAAATTCGTAAATTTATTCCCACTCTTCAAAAACTAATCAACGTTTATTTCTAAACAAATTCCCCTTTTCATTTATAAATTCCATAATTAATTTATATTCCAAAATATCTATGAATATACGATTTCAATTATTCATTTTCAATTTACCTTCAAAAAGATAAAATTGTCAAAACGTTTTATTTCACATTGGAAAAACATTTCCATACTTACTTATTAATAAGTAATTCACAAATCTATTTATTTTCAACCTTTGGAAAATATTCGATATACTTAAATCGAAATTAAGTATATATTTCATTCTTTAAGGAAATCATTCTCTTAAACATATTTATTTGGGCCAAAACGAATGTTACGTAAAACATCGTTACGACAACCCAAAATCACTAGCATAGGGATTCGGATTTAAAATAGATATATAAATCCCAATACTATACAAAACATTTCCTTTTGGAAATCATTTACTATAACAACAGTGTTATAGTCCACCATTTCCTTCTATTTCTCGAAAACGTCTATTTCAACAATAAATGTTGAAATCTATGGTTTCGAATCTTAACACATTTTAAAAACATCGTTAGATCGTTTTAATTCTATTTAAAACATCACATCCAAAATATTTTCTTTAACATATTATTCACTATTCAAAAACGTGAATATACTTCGTTAACCAATTTCATCATTTCTATACATTTTATTTTAAAGGATTATTCACCGTCTAAAACGTGAATATAACTCCATTAATAAGTTATAACAATTTACTTATCAAAATAAGCCGTTGGCGGATTTATAAAACAACGTTTATAAATTCCATTTCTATTTATTTTATATCAACTCCCTTCTATAAATCTCCTTTATTAACCTATTCAATTTATAACTCAATTATAAACCAAAGATTCATATTATAAGTTAAATGCTTACAATTTATTTGTTTGCAAAAATCGTTCCTTTAAACTTCCCAAATTATAAATCTTATAACTTATAAGATTCATTTATTTACCCATATCTATTCTTCAAATAACTTTACAAATTTTATAAACCTACTGCTTATAAAATTCCATTTACAACTTCACCGTTTATAATCCTATAAATTTCATTCATTTATGAAATTCATTTATGATTCATTCTAACACTTATAAAAACTCGTTTTATAATTCCAATGTTTTAATTTATAAATATAAATTTTATAATCTTTTAATATAAATCAATTTATACTATTATTTTAAAAACGTCTTTAAACTCCTTTATAATTTCATCATTTTGATTTATAAAATAATCAAATTTTATAAATCCTATTTTTAAACCTTTTATAATAAATTCAGAAATCCCAATTTAAACTATTTTATAAAATTATTAACCCCATATTTTCAAAAATCAACTTTTAACTATATTTCTCAAAAATCATAATTTTTATAACATTAAAATTTATAACGTCATTTATTTATAATGGATCAATTCCAAAAATATTTTATAAACATATACTTTCAAAAATCACTTTAAAAATCATTTTAAAATTCCAAATTTGGCCCAATGATGCTACATACCAAATAGTCAATCACGACAGCAACGACATCATATATCGATATGATAATCAACGAATATCAAAATATCCATAATCAAATAAATACTGTTGAGGAATCCAGTTGGATCCCTCCAACCTGTTTTCCTGCATCTAAAGATATTAGCACAATACCAATTCCGTTCCAGTACGAAATTATCGCGTTATATGGGATTTAAAAGATTATCCGCTTAATAGACGGCGCAATAGGGTCTCATCCGCTACATAATGCGGAAAATCAATTCCAAGTACATAAATAATACCAATTTCACTGTTTATGAAATATTCACGGTATATGTTTTTAATAAATAACATCCGCTTAATAACGGCGCATAATGTCTATTTTAACAATCAATAGATAACAATCATCATTCAAACATACATTCAATAATTTTAAATCTAACTATTTAAAATTAAAATCGAAACCGATTCGATTGAGTGAGTAGTTCTCACCTTGATTTTAATTTCGTTTTAGCGATTTATTTCGAATAAAATTAAACGCGCGTTTAATTTTATCCGTAATTCTCACTAATTCCAAACGACTCCAATCCAATTCCATCGCGTAATGCTCGTCCATACGATTCCAACGCAACTGGTTTCGCGCGTTTTCGACCTCGTATAAAAAAGATACAGTATTTTAAACATTCACGAATTTATATATCAATTTACAACATTTTTTTTTAATTTTAAACCTACACTTCATCACAGCCCTAGATCCCTTCCTCCCGCAAATCGTGACCGTCACCCCCTTTATCTTCCATCTCTCGTTCACAGGTACTACACGCGCACGGCCGAACCCATCCAAAGCAACTAGGGTTAAAAATCGCGACTTCCTCGACGAGTTTGGTGACGATCAGATGCTTCCATTTGAACGACCAACCTCCTCTCTACCTTCGGCTGCAAGCATAGCAAGCTCGGCCACCCTATCACCTCGGAAAACGCGTTTGAACAACACACGTTCAACTCCAATTTGCCGTTGATCCGCTTGACCAAAAACGATCATCACCGTATAGAATCGAAGCTCCCATCGTCCTCTAGAAGTTTGTAGTTGGATGTTTCTCGTAATTGTGAACAGATTGGAAGAGATTAAGGAGAGAAAGGGATGTATTTCAGGCTATTGATAACATAGCTGGCGGCTCCTGAAGAAACCCTAGGTTTTTTTCTTTGCAAATTTATGAAGAACATGGGCTTATATAGAAAATTCACGCGACACTATTCATCCCGGATTTTCCGAACTCCAAACGGGTGCCGGTTGGCGTTCCTAAGGTTTACCCCGCGTTCCGAACACAATGGAACGTGTTTCAGGAGTTAATTCGGTCATCTGTGCGAGTTATGGCAATAAACGTTCGACTTAAAATTAAACCGATTAAACGATTTTCTAGGCGTTTTATCTTGCATCGGACAAACGGTAAATCCGATTGACATGAAATTTGAAACCTTACAATAATATCACATTATAGATCCGATGAAAATGGTTT
This sequence comes from Allium cepa, assembly GCA_030765085.1. Lineage (NCBI taxonomy): Eukaryota > Viridiplantae > Streptophyta > Magnoliopsida > Asparagales > Amaryllidaceae > Allium > Allium cepa. Next base: position 498,592,885 of record CM060929.1, read on the forward strand.
AATCGAAATCCGAGACTGTTTGAAAAATGACTATTTTAACTCGCCAAATTAATATTAAAACAATTTCGATGCGTTTCGAACTTGCACAATCAAATGAAAACTCCGATTGCTACGAAAATTGAAATCCGATAATAACAAACTATTACGGATCCAATGGAACTAGTTTCGTCCAATTCTGAGACTGTTCGAAAAACGGCTAATTTCACTAGTCGATTAAATATTAAAATATTGAATTTTCACAAATAAACTTTTAATCGATTTTAAAAGTTCTAAAACATCATTCTAACTCCAATATGATATAATAAAATTTTACAAATCATATTCAATCATATTTAACCCAAATTTCAACTATTTCTGTAATTTAACATATTAAATTATCGATTTAATTATTCAATTAAATCCCATTATTCGAATAAAATTTATTCGACTTATAAATTCACTTATAAATATTTAAAATTAATTAAATATTCAAATTTTAATTAATAGAAATTCTGGGTCGTTACATACTTCCCCCCTTAAAAGAATTTCGTCCTCGAAATTACCAAGTAAGAAAAGTTACAAAATTTATTAACTTTCCATAAATCCATAGTTAAACTTCCTACAATAACTTTACTAAGTTTTCAAATCATACTTAGTTATCTTTTCAAAAACAACTACTATTGTTTAACTTCAAAGCTTAGTTTTCAAAAAAAATTCCAATTTTTCTCAAATTTTTCTAACACCTTAAATTTTCGGGAAAAATTCGCCATAGTCTCCTTTGCGCGGCTCGATCCGAAAAAAAAATGACAGTATATATATCATAAATATACATCTCATCAAGTGATGAGGCATCCCGCAGGGAAACAGTGTAAAGTACGATATTTAATCCGAGATATGTACCTTATATTTTATTAGCGAGCATATACGGCTAATATAGCGCGAAAGCGAGCTCTAAATGCGAAGCAAACGCGATCCGCACCTACTAAACACTCAACAAATAGATGAGAAACATGTATATAGACAATAGTATCGATATACAACATATAGCAACATAATAACTATATATGCCAACATAGCAAATGTAGTAAAAGCAATATATTCAACCATCAACCAACTATCATCCATAACCAATAAATATTCATTCATATTCTCATTAATATTCAATGAAATGGGTTTTCAATTTAATCACATTTGATTCATTAACAGTGGATGTTTTTACTAACATTCATTTTCAATTAGTTTATATTCACTAATTCATATTCAAGTTGGTTTACTTCCAAATCAAATTCAATCTTACTTAAGATTCGCTTAACTTCCAATTTCATTATGGGTCTTTTTTATACAATCAACTAATTATAATATAACAACCAATGTATATTAATTACAACCAAATTCCTTTGCTTATATTCATCTTGGTTTAACACCTTTACTTTCAATTGGTTTAATTAAATTGATTTTCATTCAATTATTCAACTTCCAATAACATTAGATTTTAATGAATTTACACCTACATTCATTATTTCATACCAATTATTCACATTCAATTGATTAACTTTCAATTAGTTAACCATTTCAAGTTGAATTTCATTTACATAACTTAAGTTCATATTTATCACTTAACTTTATTAATTTACTTTGATACCAAAATCAACTTCATTCAACATCTCTTAAGTTATATTCCATTTTACAAACATCACTTGGTTTTACTTAACTTAAATTCCCACTTATAAATCAATTCAGATTCTAATTCTAAAGTAAATTTCTATTTAACTTTAAATTCATTTTTTATTTACAACTCATATTCATAAATATATTCATATAGTTTCACTTCTTATATATATATAAATTTATTTCACAATTGTAAATTACATTAATCATAATTCAATTCTTATAATTCTTTTTAATTATACAATTATTCTTTAATTTAGATTATTCAAACAACTTTTAAATTTACTTATATATATTCTTACATTTTCAACAACCAAACAATCAACTTATATACACTTTAATAATTCTGAAAAATTATTCCTTTATATATAAAAATAATCAAGGTAAAATTATTTCATTTACCCAATTTAAAACAATACTATGTCGATTTATCTTGTTTAAGAGTTTAGAAACCCCTATCTATGATAGTTAGCAAGACTACATCGACCGGAATTTATAAACAATCAACCGATAAGTCAACACAATACAAAACAATTTTATATTCACTAACAAATACGCTCTCATAGCTATTATTACACTCAAACTCATTCTAGAGCACTACTGACTCTATCTCTAATGAGTAATACCCAACAGAGCCATGGTTGTCGCTTAACCACATGCTCTGATACCACATTGTAAGGACCCGATTCTTCGACTTCCGAAAACCGACATCAATACGTTCACTGTATCAACTGCCGAGCAATCAAATGCCGGAAAACCGAACACTTAGGGTTTTAAGAAAAAGAAAGAAAAAGAAGAAGGTAGAAGAAGAGAGAAAAGATAGAACATGACAGAAAGAAAACAACAGAACAATATCAGAATCTCACAATCGCAGCGGAACAACATATAATAGATAAATGAATAATCTTTAAACAAAGAACTATATCAGTTATTACATTACATTTCATTACATCAGAGTGTACAACATCAATCAACAACAAACAGCGGAAAAGAAATATTATATACTAGTAATATGCCATGCCATCCAGCTTGCCTCCAGCAACTCCTGAATTCCAGAATATCCTGATAAACCTTAACTCTTGACTGCCCGTGTGGAAATTGGTGGGCACCCAGAGTTTAGGAAGGAAAACAATAAACTCTGAGTCAGTCATGTGATTGGTGTGAGTACTCAAAACAGTTTATTTTTCTTTAAAATAAAGTACAGGATAATTTTTTAAAATAGATTCGCAATGTTTTTGAAAATGTAACTACCATAAGACCTCCCACCACACACACAATGCAAACGCAGACTTGGAGGAGATTTCTTCTTATGTTAGTCAAAGATGCTTACTACGCAAAATCAAATCAATTTTGATATTATTATTAGTGCATAGTGTAGAAAACATTTCAAAAGTAGAATATAAATCTTAGCCAGCATAGGTACCATTATATTATGCCTACTATAGCTACCATATTAGATGGCAGGTTCTACAACTAAAACCGTACAAGGCTCGTATTGTTTCTTTGGATTTCCAACAAATGGTCAGGCTAAGGAACTTCTCATTGCCACATGAGAACGCCTCTGGAAGGACGTCTCCGAGAACCTAACCTGATCTCTGCCAACACAAGGCCGGGTTACCTTTCAAACTAGGTAACAGCTGACACGAGTATGCCATCCCCCGGTCCTTTGGGACCTTTATCCGAGCGCTCGTAACCAACATCACACCAAAATAATAAAGTGTTTCAACATGAGTAAGTATCTGGGCTCCATACCATGATACCATCCTTTTCCAGAAGGAAATGCACATACCCTAAAGGGAGCTACTCCTCATAACCTTGCCGCATCTTTCCTGTTTTGACCATTCCGGGGTGTGAGGTTCGACGAAGTTTCGTCCACAAAGTCACGCTTTATACAAAAGCTGTGCTTTGGGTCAACAAATGATCATAGAAATGATCACAAAGATAAGTGATCAAACAAATGATCATATCACAAATGATCAAACAATGATCATTTCACAGCAACACTCAGCATGTCACATTACCAAATTGGGAATATATCGCTAATGACCTTCAACTACATAACCTCTGAGCTCGTACGTCTCAGAGAAGGGTGTTAAGCTAAGAGAATAAATTCTCCGCCACCAACAGAAATATATTTGAAAGAAATTAGCTTTATATCTCAATTGTAATGTCAGACATACAATCCATACAAGTCTGTTCCGGGATCGAACAGAACCGAAGGCACTTACAAAGAAGTCCTTGCAATCCGGATATTCACTAATCACGTTCGGACTTCCCATCACATATGGAGTCTTTATACCGGCGACCAGTCGATGCAAAGACATTCGACGAGTTGTCCTTTCGCTTTCAAAAATATCCGGTCTTCAACACTGGTCTTCAAATGCAATTCATAACGACGTATCACATATTCAGAATGGGTTATACGACCCCAAGGTCCTTTCCCGGCTAACCCGAATAGTGAGCGCTTATTCAAAAATAAGTATAACATTCAAATTCAAGCAAATCACAACAAATACCCATTCAAAGGTAAATATTGATAGTCGGTTATTGAACTATCAATGGATATGCACAACATCACTAGATTCCAAATAATTCTCCAAATTATTTATTTCACAAAAATATCTTTACAAGATATAAAATTTTCACACTTCAATCATTTGAAAACAATTTTCAAATCACTTTTCACATTTACCACTTTTGGAAACAAATTTCAATCATTTTCCCTACGCGGAAATACTTTCATTTCAACATGGTTCATTTAAACCAATTAAATAAATCCTTAACGATTTACTTTATATTTACGTTCCAAATCCGTAAATTTATTCCCACTCTTCAAAAACTAATCAACGTTTATTTTTAAACAAATTCCCCTTTTCATTTATAAATTCCATAATTAATTTATATTCCAAAATATCTATGAATATACGATTTCAATTATTCATTTTCAATTTATCTTCAAAAAGATAAATTGTCAAAACGTTTTATTTCACATTGGAAAAACATTTCCATACTTACTTATTAATAAGTAATTCACAAATCTATTTATTTTCAACCTTTGGAAAATATTCAATATACTTAAATCGAAATTAAGTATATATTTCATTCTTTAAGGAAATCATTCTCTTAAACATATTTATTTGGGCCAAAACGAATGTTACGTAAAACATCGTTACGACAACCCAAAATCACTAGTATAGGGATTCGAAGTTAAAATAGATATATAAATCTCAATACTATACAAAACATTTCCTTTCGTAAATCATTTACTATAACAACAGTGTTATAATCCACCATTTCCTTCTATTTCTCGAAAATGTCTATTTCAACAATGAATGTTGAAATCTATGGTTTCGAATCTTAACACATTTTAAAAACATCGTTAGATCGTTTTAATTCTATTTAAAACATCACATCCAAAATATTTTTCTTTAACATATTATTCACTATTCAAAAACGTGAATATACTTCGTTAAACAATTTCATCATTTCTATACATTTTATTTTAAAGGATTATTCACCGTCTAAAACGTGAATATAACTCCATTAATAAGTTATAACAATTTACTTATCAAAATAAGCCGTTGGCGGATTTATAAAACAACGTTTATAAATTCCATTTCTATTTATTTTATATCAACTCCCTTCTATAAATCTCCTTTATTAACCTATTCAATTTATAACTCAATTATAAACCAAAGGTTCATATTATAAGTTAAATGCTTACAATTTATTTGTTTGCAAAAATCGTTCCTTTAAACTTCCCAAATTATAAATCTTATAACTTGTAAGATTCATTTATTTACCCATATCTATTCTTCAAATAACTTTACAAATTTTATAAACATACTGCTTATAAAATTCCATTTACAACTTCACCGTTTATAATCCTATAAATTTCATTCATTTATGAAATTCATTTACAATTCATTCTAACACTTATAAAAACTCGTTTTATAATTCCAATGTTTTAATTTATAAATATAAATTTTATAATCTTTTAATATAAATCTATTTGTACTATTGTTTTAAAAACGTCTTTAAACTCCTTTATAATTTCATCGTTTTGATTTATAAAATAATCAAATTTTATAAATCCTATTTTTAAACTTTTTATAATAAATTCAGAAATCCCAATTTAAACTATTTTATAAAATTATTAACCCTATATTTTCAAAAATCAACTTTTAACTATATTTCTCAAAAATCATAATTTTTATAACATTAAAATTTATAACGTCATTTATTTATAATGGATCAATTCCAAAAATATTTTATAAACATATACTTTCAAAAATCACTTTAAAAATCATTCAAAATTCCAAATTTGGCCCAATGATGCTACACACCAAATAGTCAATCACGACAGCAAAGACATCATATATCGATATGATAATCAACGAATATCAAAATATCCATAATCAAATAAATACTGTTGAGGAATCCAGTTGGATCCCTCCAACCTGTTTTCCTGCATCCAAATATGTTAGCACAATACCAATTCCGTTCCAGTACGAAATTATCGCGGTATATGGGATTTAAAATATTATCCGCTTAATAGATGGCGCAATAGGGTCTCATCCGCTATATAATGCGGGAAATCAATTCCAAGTACATAAATAATACCAATTTCACTGTTTATGAAATATTCGCGGTATATGTTTTTAATAAATAACATCCGCTTACTAACGACGCATAATGTCTATTTTAACAATCAATAGATAACAATCATCATTCAAGCATACATTCAAGAATTTTAAATCCAACTATTTAAAATTAAAATCGAAACTGATTAGATTGAGTAGAAAGTTCTCACCTTGATTTCAATTTTGTTTTAGCGATTTATTTCGAATAAAATTATATGCGCGTTTAATTTTACCCGAAATTCTCACTAATTCCAAACGACTCCAATCAAATTTCATCGCGTAGTGCTCGTCCATACGATTCCAACGCAACTGGTTACGCGCGTTTTCGACCTCGTATGAAAAAGATACAGTATTTTAAACATTCACGAATTTATATATCAATTTACAACATTTTTTTTTTTAATTTTAAACCTACACTTCATCACATCCCTAGTTCCCTTCCTCCTACTAATCGTGACCATCACCCCCTTTATCTTCCATCTCTCGTTCACAGGTACTACACGCGCACGGCCGAACCCATCCAAAGCAACTAGGTTTAAAAATCGCGACTTCCTCGACGAGTTTGGTGACGATCAGATGCTTCCATTTGAACGACCAACCTCCTCTCTACCTTCGGCTGCAAGCATAGCGATCTCGGCCACCCTATCACCACGGAAAACGCGTTTGAACGACACACGTTCAACTCCAATTTGTCGTTGATCCGCTTGACCAAAAACGATCATCACCGTATAGAATCGAAGCTCCCATCGTCCTCTAGAAGTTTGTAGTTGGATGTTTCTCGTAATTGTGAACAGATTGGAAGAGATTAAGGAGAGAAAGGGATGCATTTCAGGCCATTGATAACATAGCTGGCGGCTCCTGAAGAAACCCTAGGTTTTTTCTTTGCAAATTTATGAAGAACATGGGCTTATATAGAAAATTCACGCGACACTATTCATCCCGGATTTTCCGAACTCCAAACGAAGCGTGCCGGTTGGCTTTCCTAAGGTTTACCCCGCGTTCCGAACACAATGGAACGTGTTTCGGGAGCTAATTCGGTCATCTGTGCGAGTTATGGCCATAAACGTTCAATTTAAAATTAAACCGATTAAACGATTTTCTAGGCGTTTTAGCTTGCACCGGACAAACGGTAAATCCGATTGACATGAAATTTGAAAACTTACAATAATATTACATTACGGATCCGATGAAACTGGTTTCGTCAAAATCCGAGACTGTTTGAAAAATGACTATTTTAACTCGCCAAATTAATATTAAAACAATTTCGATGCGTTTCAAGCTGCCACGATCAAATGAAAACTCTGATTGCTACGAAAGTTGAAATCCAATAATAACAAACTATTACGGATCCAATGGAACTAGTTTTGTCCAATTCTGAGACTGTTCGAAAAACGGCTAATTTCACTAGTCGATTAAATATTAAAATATTCAATTTTCACAAATAAACTTTTAATTTGATTTTAAAAGTTCTAAAACATCATTCTAACTCCAATATGATATAATAAAATTTTACAAATCATTTTCAATCATATTTAACCCAAATTTCAATTATTTTTGTAATTTAACATATTAAATTATCGATTTAATTATTCAATTAAATCCAATTATTCGAATAAAATTTATTCGACTTATAAATTCACTTATTAATATTTAAAATTAATTAAATATTCAAATTTTAATTAATAGAAATTCTGGATCGTTACAAATATTTTTTATTTCTAATGAAAATTTGCCAAGTCCAAATACTTTAGAATAATTTAAATTACTTATCCAAAAATATATACTTGGAAACACTTAAAATAAAAACTATTTTAAATATTCTATTTGAAATATTTGTTATGAAATTTTTATACTAATATTTCATATTAAACTTAAGCCCAAACTAATTTTTAAATAAAAATTATTTGATAGAGTATAATTATTTAAATAACCATCTTCTAAATCAATTACTAGTTAAATCATTAAAATAATCACCTCTATAATTAACTTAATAAATATTTGCTTTTAAAAATTCAAAAACAATTTAAGAAAACAGTTTCTCCAAAAACATTCTTTTTTAAAACCAACTTTAGAACTTTTAATTTATATTTAAAAGCTACTTTGAAAACATACTCGGCTTTCTAGGGAAAATACACTTTCCTTTCCAAAATAGACCATTTAAATCAATTAATAAATCCTTCTCAATTTATCTCAATTTACATTCCAAATTCGAAAATTTCCTTTCCACACTTTTAAAAATAAACCAATATTTATTTTTAAAACAAATTACCCCTTCCTTTATAAATTCCCATCGTGAATTTATATTTCCAAATATCCATTGATATATAATTTTCAAATCGATTTCCAAATATTTACTTTCAAACATCAAATCAAATTCCAAATTGATTTCCAAATTTATTTCAAAACCCGCTAATCCAATATTCACACCTATATTTATGATTTAAATTCCATTCAAATTACGAAAACCAATTTCATACTTGGCTTGAAAATTCTTCTTTCATTTCTCCCAAACCATTTAAAATCCAAATTTTAAATAAATTCTTCAACTCTAAAACAATACTACTTAAGTACTCAAAAATCCATTTATTAAAAATCATTTTTCCCATGCTTGGAATTTATTCAATAAGATTTCAAAAATCAATTTTTATCCTTTTCCAAATACCTTCTTTTAATTTATCCAATTCTCTAAAATTATTTTACTTAAAATTCTCTACTTTAATTTTCTTTCAAAAATCCAATTTTATTTATTTCTGGTATTTTAAAATACCAGAAATATATTCGGTCAAACCATAGCCTTCAATAATTTCAATCACCAATATAATCATTCATAGATTATCAATAAATCACATCACAATATATGAAATAAACTCAAATATTTGAGGAAACCAGTTGGATCCCTCCAACTCGTTTCCCTGCATCCACAGATGTTAGCACAACAAATTAAATAACAATCCCGCTTCAAGGCGGGATATCACGGTATAAAGGGTCATCCGCTATTATGCAGGGCGCATAGGGTCTCATCCACTATATAATAGGAGAAATAAATCACTCCAATATATATATATATATATGTATATGTATATATATATATATGTATGTATATATATAATATCACATCCAAACAATCAATAAATAATTTAAATTCTAACTATTTCAATTGAGTGAGAAGACCTTACCTTTCCTTTTGTTTTGCAATCCAATCCAATCCAATCTAATACCGACTTGTTTTCGTACTTTTTGACCTTGTATAAACAATTATATGATTTTATTAATATTTGAACTAATCGAACAATTAATTACCGTTTAATAAATTTATTTTAACTAATGACTTTAAATTTAAACTAATATTTTCCAGTTAAAATCCTTTCGTAACTAAAATAGTTAAATGGGTTAATAAAACAAATTAATCACCAAAAATACATTGTTATAAAATAAGCTAGTAAATTTAGAAATGTGTATATGTATATTTTATTTCATTTTCCATTTTCAGGCAGCTTAAAAATAATCTATGTAGGTTAAGAAATGTACTTTGTATATTCATCTATATGTATTGTGTGTATATATGTGTATATATATATATATTCAAAAAATCTTCTGCTTTTACTATATATAAATATTTACATATATAAGTTTAGCAAAATTTTCATTTAAACCCTACTGTAATTTTCTGTATATAATTATATACATATAAATTTAAGAAAAATGATAAAAATACCTCAGAACTTCTTGCCCATAACACCATCGGCCTCGCCACTGCTTGAATCGTCAAACCCAATATGCCGACTACTACAAATGACGAAGCCAAACCCTAGCCGCGAGACCCCAATACTGTGAATTCCCCATCCATCGCGAACTGGGAGTCCATGCCCTAATCCTAATCGCAACCACACTCCATCCTTTTCTGACCATGCGCGCTCCAAATCAAGCTTCTCTCGCATGCGCGAGCGTGCGCGCGTGCCCGCAAACGGCCTTCAGTCGCCTACTCGACAGCTACTATGCCCAAATCGCCACGCCACCTACTGCCTCCGTCGCGACGCGATATCTAGAACTCGAGCTCAAGATTCGCACTGCGATATGGTCGCGATTTCCTTTTTTTGGGTCGATCGAATTGATTCTAAGGCCATTATTTTACTGGAAACAAAATGATAGAGGAGGGGAGTTTCGTTTGAATTTGAAATTTATTTTAAGGGCATGGTTTCGTTTCTACATATTAGGGACGAACGAAGGCAGAGAAAAAACGAGTTAAATTTCTTTTTATTAGAATCCTTTACATTTCTGTTAGCTACAGTACTCATTTTTATTTTATATTTTTAAATTTACATTCAAATTTAAATCGTCTCGAATTGTGCAACTCAAAATTTTGACCTCCTATTGAGGCGTGTCGTTAGGCATTTGTAATGTTAAACTCCTATTTCGAACGCACTAGAAAAGGTTTCGAGTCCAAATTCGATCGTACGGAGAAGATAGCTTTTTGGATCTATTATTTTATTAAATTTTCGGTACAGTTTTCAGCACGTTTGCTTACCGTACAGCCAAACGATCACTCTAAACATTACGAAAATTAAAACCTGATAATAATACACTATTATGGATCTAATGGAACTGGTTTTATCAAATTCAGAGACTGTGCCTCAGAAGGCTATTTTTAAATATTGATTTAAACGATATAATTTCAAACTGAACAAACTGCTTTTAAATTCGAATTTAAAAGTTTTATTACCTTCAGTATTGTAAATATAAATTTTTCCAAGCTTTTGAAATATTTTTAACCAGCTTGAAAACCAAGATCCACTATTTTAACCAATTTCCAATTATTAAATTCAATAATTTAATTACCAAACAAACAGTGATTTTTGAAATTCAAGTTAAACTAACTTTCAAATATTAAAAATCAATTAAATATTTCAAATTCAAATATCAAAAATTCCAAGCATCACAGTATTTACAAATGAAAGACTTACTTTTAAATAGATACAAATAAGTTAAATATAAGTTTTGGTCATTATCTTGAAAATTTAAGTCATTTAATCGTTAAAATTACCAACAAAAATTAAGTGGTCATAACAGATAGACTATAGTTTGGCTAGTTGTTTCGGTTGATAAAACAATGTAATTATGAATGGATCCTTGGTTGATTATCAAAGTTTGTGAAAGTGGTATTCTTATTTCTTTTCAATAACAATTAAATCAAACAAGTAAAAACAATGCTTAGATTTCAATTGCTTACTCTCTGTTATTTAATTTTTTTATTGATATTAACAATATTCACATATGCCTAACTTAGGTAAACTGAGGCCAGATATATTACCCGTGAGCTGCCTTACAGACTGAAGTGAGGGGAGGACAGAGCGTGGCGAGTGAACACACAAGTGTGAACACTTATCGACTGTTGGCGTTATTAAAAAGAATTTTTATATACATACACCTAACTCAGTTAAACTGAGAACAGATATACGGATCGTGCAATGCCTTTCGGGCATATGTAAGAAGGGTACAAAGCATAGCGAGTGAACACACGAGTGTGAACACGTGACTCTAAGTGTTAAAAAATATACATATATACAATTTTTTTTCTATATTTTTTTGTATAGATAGAGTTTTGCAAAATCATCTTAGCGCCATTTAACTTAGAAGATAAATTGTTATATTCTTTAGTTTAAATTTACCACTTTTTTAAACAAAGATTTTCAATTAGAACATACTTCATAATTAACACATATGAACCTTCTTGTATACTAGTTAAACCATTATTATTTGTAATCAAACATCATTTTCATTTTTGTTAAGACAAATAAATTTTCAAACATTTCAATTTATTAACCAAAACTTATGCTTATCCCATAGTGTTCCTTCAAAAATAAATCAAAATGCTAAAAAGAAAATGTTTTTAAGATTTAGAAATTTTGAGATCTTTTTTTAATTTAAAAGAAAATGAAAATTCAAAAATGCCATGAAACTAAAATGAAAATGAGACTTCCCCAAACTTAATTTTGACTGTGTCCCCATAGTCAATGTACGATATAATGAGTGTAACGGGGAAAAATGTGTACATATTTACAAAAGAGGGTCCACATTCTTACTAGACGTAGCTTGGCTCATGAAGAATCATGAGCTCCTCCTCTTGGTTACTGGGCAATTCCAAGAAAGGTTTCAAATGATGACAGCTAAAAACTTATTTAACGGAAAATTTTCTACTGATTAGAAAAATGCCAATAAATTTTGAAATAAAATAACCACAAGCGCACGGCGTACTATCATAATACGTGGTGAGTACTGGTCGATCCGTTGGGAAAAGTTTTAAATTTTAAAATTTTCAATTCAATCAAATTATACCAAGTGGGAGGAATTTGTTAACTACAAAACCAAGAAGCTAAAACTAGAATAGAAATGTGATTTAAAAACTATTAGACTAGAGAACAATTTAGAGGCAAATCCACTCTCATATTTTTGTAAATCAACAAACAAATGATTTATGATCTCTAGTTATGAAATTAAGTGAAATAATTATTGCATTTATCATAAGTATGGTTTATTTATGTTATTAATTAACATAACTTAAACCATCAAACTATAATACAACAAATAAACCACTTATCAATTCTCATGAAAATAAAGCCAAAACAAAAGCTATTTGAAGTATGATCTATATACTATTGTAATTAGTAAGATAGATCATTAAATTTTGTTTTTACTTTCTTTTCAAAATAAAAAATGATTAGCAAATGATGATGCAAATTGTGTTTATGTTGAATAAGAACAGCTCATTGCAAAAGAAACATAAGTTATCAAACCCATTTGTATAAACTTGCATCAGAATTCACTCCCACGAAGCATAAACCAAAATTGATCATAAGTCATAAAAATATTGAAATTACATAAAGTTAGAGAGCTTCATTAACCCTAAAAAGCAAAGAAATGAAAACTTAGCACGGAAAGAAAGAGATATTAACTACTAACTATTTGCATAAAAATTAAAGTTACACTACTTGCATGAATGTAAATCTAAGATATGAACATTAAGAGAAAGATAGCATAAAAATAAACATTAACATAAAAGCAAAGAAAAGCATGTAGAAAAGAAAAGAGGAAGATGCTTGGAAGCCATTTTTATTTCATGAAACATTAACATTACAACTTGCTTTCTTAATCTCCTAACTAATGTGAAAGAGTAGAAGATATTGACATGTACATAAGCTGGCTTTTCATACATGCATAAAACCCTAATTCAATTTTTATGGTGCTTCCTAAAATGTCCTTTAGGAAGTGTGGCTACCAATTAACCATTACCCACTAATTAATCCATCATTTAAAGTGCATGAAGCTTTAACCTCCACTTAGTTGTTCATTAGCTCCTAATTGTACATTTATGTAAGTGGGTACGGTCCTCCATGATCTTGAACCTGAATTATTTCCTCTTCATTCCTTTGTATTCCCTTGTGCATGCACATATGTTCAAGAAGCCCTCTTCCATATGCATCAAGATATCCTATAAAAATCATAAAAATTGTTCAAGTAAAAATTTCCAAATTGACACATGCACAAAAATGACCATTTTGCCCCTGAATGAAGATGAAAATATAATGATTTGAAAATAATTGAATTTTGTTTTAAACATGTTAAAATGCACAAATATGATACCTATTTAAATAAAAAGAGATGAAATATGGATGTAAATATATGCACATTTACATGCACATCATTAAAGTCTCATTAGAGATAGGGTTAGTAACCCCGTATGACAAATAACTCATTAGAGATAGGGTAAGTGACACCCTAGAATAAGTTGAGAGTATTATATAAGGGTGATTTAATGTTATATATAAATGATTTGTTTTAAAATTATTGTAAGTAAAATAATTTTGCCTAAGGTTATATTTTTGTATGTAAAGAATATATTTTGAAAAATACTTAATTACGTTGTTAAGTAATAAATTGGATAATTTTTCAAAATCAGGTTAGTTAAATCTAAGTATGAATATCTTGCAATTAAAATTTCACAGTTTGACTACAAAATGTTTCATAATAATGCTGAAAGGATTTTGAAAGGTGATAATAACAATGTTTGGGAAATATTTTAGCAATGATTTCAAAGGATTTTTGGAAAAGATAAAACATTTGGACATGGATATCATGGGAAGAGATGTAAGTTAGACAAACTATCTTTAATAACCGGTTAAACAAAGATCTCGATTTGTTTTTTAGGTATTGATCGAATATCGGTTTGGGAAAAGTAGTAACAAGTGCTTAGTGAATTATTCTCTTTAAAATAGTGTATTGAAAAAAATTTATGTTAGGATAAACTAGATTAATAATTTGACATTAGATTGAGTTAAGATAGTTAAAATACTTAGCGTCTAAGTATTTTTTTTTTTTTGTTTACAATTGTAGAAGCCTTCTAGTTACGGAGCAAAGTATTCCAATGTGGAATCATATAGAGCCAAGTAGGGCGAAAGAGATAGTTAGATAATTCTTTCCAGTGATGAAGAACCTAAAGCATGGCCGTCTAGCAATGATTGGCCAAATATAGGGGAAGAGCCTGATCAGTACACTCATCTAGGTAAAGATGGTTATCCTAAGGTTGGGATACTTATACCATTCGAGACTTCAAAAAAATTTTAGGTATAAAGTGACGAAGAAACCACCCCAGACATTAGAAAACATAGAAATAATCATGCAGTTAGAACAAGTAGTGTTGCTCAAAGAAATATCAGAGAGGATGTGGATCGCCGTTCCAGCAAGTTCCATACCCAAACAAGACGAGGAGGAAATTCCCTAAGAAGAACCAATAGAAGAAGAGCCCGAGCCCAATGACGAGCTAAATGCTGCAATGGATATTCAAGACTCTTCTATATATATGATGCATGAATGGATGAAATCACAGCTGAAAAAATAAAATCCATTCATTGTTGCATAGTTAATACACATTTAATTTTATTTTTGCATTTTATCTTAGATTTTGATTAATAATAACGGTTAGAAATCGGTAACACTTAATTGTACATTGACAATTTGTCTTCTTTGAACAATTTAATTTCTCGGTGTATAGGCTACGGCAAAGCAATAATGATTTATAAATATTACAGTGATTCGTAAATATTGTAGCGGTTGTTTCTCTAAAGGTACTTAAACCTTCGACTGCATTGCTACAGTGATTCATTGTGGAACGATAAATCCTGTCTGTTACCTAGCTGAAAACTGTCCTGTTGATTTAAGACAATGTGTGATTATACAATTTGGGTTAGGAGCTACTTAGGATAAATAATTTGTAATTAAATCCTTGCATTCGTTTAGTAGCACTAGTTCTTGCATATTTAAAAAAAAAAATTCAAAATCCAAAACTAAAAGAAATTGCAAATATTCCATTTCCTTTTCCTTTGAAATTTTTTTCAACAACAAAAATCCAAAAAAAAAATTAAATTAGTTTTTTAGAAAACCAAAAAAAATTCTTTTCAAAAAAATTGAAATTCCAAAAAAATAATAATCAATTTTCCCTTTTTAGAAAATAAATTCTTTTTGTATTTTTCCTTTATGAAAAACCTTAAACATTCTTAAAAATGTCTGAATTTCCAAATTCACATGAATTTTACGATAGTAGTGAAAACCAGCATAATCCATATAATTTCAGATCAAATTCTTATGTATATTTTAATAACAGTTATCGTGCAAACAATTCAAATTTTGCACCACAAAATTTTCAAAATAATGATCAATTCTCAACTCCTGAAATGAGAATAAAATCTTTACTTGAACTGGTTACAATACAAAATCAAAAGATGAATCATTTATGCAATAACTTAAGTCAAGGATTTCAAAATAATCAAATTTTGAGTTCACTTCAAAATTCAAATGATTTTGATTATAACCAATGACAATTCAATTTCGAACTCCAAAATGAATTTCAAACTCAAAATGGAAATGTGAATCACTTTCTAAATGAATTTGGCAATAGGAATAGTTCAATAATGGTGCGATTGACAATTTTTGTTCCCAACAAATTCAAATTGAAAATTCTCAAATTAATAATCATGAATTTGATTAAGTTGAGCAAATGAAAAAGATTATGAGGATTTGTTGCGTGAAACCTACAAAAAATTTCGTGAGAAACAAAATCAAATCCAAGCTTGTGAAGAATCAAATAATAATCCACTGATATTGAAATTGACAATTTTTGTCCTCAAAAAGTTCAAAGTGAAAATTTTCAAGTTAATAATTACAAATTTGACTTTGTTGAGCAAATGAACGAAATCTACAATAATCACACGGATTTGTTGATTGAAACATACAAAAAATTACGTGAATAACAAAATCAAATCCCAATGTGCGACGAGTCAAGTGATAATCCACCTTTTATCCAAATTGACGATTTTCAAAGAACAACTTTGGAAATTAAAAATAAGAATCTTAATGAAGTTGTCGAAAACACGGTAATTAAATTGGATTTCAATTCTTTTGAAAATGTAAAACTCGATTTAAAATTCGATCTTCCTTTCTCTGATTTCCAAAAATTGAATACCACAAGTTTGTATTTTGAAAATAATATACGCAATGAAGTTGTTGATAATCCAACAAAGAAAGATGAATCTAATGAACATGATTTCTTTGGACATTTTGAAAACGAGTTATCAAATTCTGAAGGGTTGATTTCGATCACCATTTTGATTTTGAAATCAATAATTCAGAAGAATTTTTCAATGATAAGCTTGAATTTCAAATTGGTGAAAATAAACTTGAGCTTCAAGGAATTGTGTTATCAACCTCGAAAATCATAGAAAATAAAACAACTCATAAGATTTTTAATAAAACAACATTCGTTTTCCCAAATCAAACTTCAACTTTGAAATCATTTATAGTTTGGTTTTTTATGCTTAAGTTGTGTCTCTCATACTTGATGAGACAAACGAACTGGTCTTTAGAGGATCCTTTCATTTACTTTTAAATGATATAATTTCTGATATCGTGTAATTAATCTTTTCATTTTTATCTAAATATAGGTCATATTTTATTTTTCTTTTATTTTTCTCCTTTTACTTGGGTTGACTCTGTGGACACTATCAAAATCAAGTATGGGGGAGCCTCATCTTCTTTTATAATTTTTCATGGTATATTTAGTTTTTTCATGGTTTGTTTTTACTTTTTCTTTCCAAAATTTAAAAAAAATTCAAAAACAACAAAAAAACAATTTTTTTTAAGCATTTGTATTTATTTTTAAAGAAACACTATAGGATAAATATATGGTTTGGTTAACTAAATTGAAAATTTTGAAAATTTATTCATCTTAACAAAAATAAAAATAAAGTTTGATTAGAAATAACGATGGTTTAACTAGTATATAGGAAGATTCATGGGTGATAAATATGAAGTGTATCCTAATTGAAAATCTTTGTTTAAAGGAGTGGTCGATTTAAAGTAAAGGCGATAATATTTTAAAACTTTTGAGTTATGTGGTACTAAGATAATATTATAAAACTTTCTTTCCAAAAAAAAATATTGAAAAAAAGACAAAAAAATGAGAAAAGAAAAATCTTATTATATGTATGTATATATTTATTAACATCTACGGTCGATAGGTGTACATACCATGTGTACACTCGCCATGCTCTGTACCCTTCTCTCATTAGCCCGAAAGGCAGTGCATGACCGGTATATCTGGCCTCGGTTTATCTGAGCTAGTGTATGTATATGAAAAATCTTTTATTAATAATGCCTACAATCGATAGATGCTCACACTCGTGTGTTCACTCGTCACGCTCTGTATTCCCCTCACATAAGCCTGCAAGGTAGTGCATGGGTGGTATATCTAGCCTCGGTTTACCTGAGTTAGGCATATAAACATTGTAAATATCAATAAAAATTTCAAAAAAAAAAGAGAGAGTAAGCAATTGAAATCATAGCACTATTTTTACTTATTTGATTTTACTTCTTATTTAAAAGAAATGAAAATACCACTTTTGTAAACTTTGATAACTGACTAAGGATCTATCTCATAGTTACACTTTGTTATCAACCAAAACAACGAGTTAAACTATAGTCCTTTTGTTATGATAACTTGATTTTAATTGAAAATTTTGACAAGTAAATAGTCATAAATTTCTTGATAATAACCAAAACTTATATTTAACTTATATGTACCAACTTAAAAGTAAATCTTTCATTTGTAAATATTTTCAAAAACTTGCATTCATCTCTTTTGTAAATATACCTTGCATTTAAGAATTTTATACTTCATATTTGGATTTTGTGGATAGTATTCGCTGAAAACCCTCATGAGACAACACTAGTCCGACTGGGGACACCCAGAGGTTTAACGGCTTGTTTCATACGCTCAATGCAATCGTGCTCCCTATGAAAACGGATTTATCTTAATTTCTCTTTATACGAGGACGAACAAAAAGGTAGGTGTGGGGGTATTTGGTGTGCACGTAAATGTGTATATTTTTACGACCATATTTAATATATTTAAATTAAATCAATGATCATATTGGGTATTTTAACTTGTTTGAACAAAAAAGTCAAATTATTTTCAAATCGTCATATATTGATCTTCAATAGGGGCAAAATGGTCATTTTTGTGCATATATTAATTTTAGAAAATTTAATTGGAAATTTCTATAATATTTTGTAAGAATTTGGCTTCAAATACAAGTGGTTTCATGAAGATATATACATGCACAAAGAAAATACAAAGGAATGAAGATGGAAATAATTCAAAGTCATGATCACGGAGGAACCCACCTACCCACCTGCCTTAATGTACAAATTAGAGCTAATGCACATGCTAAAAAGCCATTAAAACTTCATGCACATTTAAATGAGGATTATCCCATGCTAATGGTTACTTGGCCAAACACACTTACTAGAAGGGTAGTTTGGATAGTTCCCAAAAACGTGAATTAGGGTTTCTAACTTGCATAAATACCCATTATGTTTCATGTAACCCACCTCTCTTCCTTTAGGCCATCTTTCTTTTAGTTTGGTTTAGGATAAAAAAAAAGAGAGCTATTGCTAATTAGCCATTTCTTTTACGTAAATTTTTTTATGCAATTTAATACATGCTTTTTTCTTTTACTTGCTTTTTCCTTTCATGTTAGTAGTGTAAATTTATATTTTATGCAAGTAGAATAGTGTTTATTTCTTGTTAATTAGTTTCATTTTTCATTAACTCCCTTTTTCCTCTTCTTTTTATTCTATGTTGCATGCTACAATTGTTGATATGATAGGCCAAATGTAATATCCCGGAATTTTTAACAATATCAATTTAATAATCTGTATTAAAAAATTAAATTGATATTGATATTTTTGTTAATAATAATTCAAATTGATTTAATAATCTTCTTCAATAAATATTCAATTGGTTATTTTATCTTTTTAAAATAATAGATTAGCATGGTTTTAAATTTAATAAATAAAACATATTTTCTAATTTTAATATTTGTAGTAATTTGGAAAAAAATTTATTTAATATATAAAGTTTTTCAAAGTTATTAAATAAATAAATCTTTGTTTAACTAAATAAATGAATCATGTTTTAAAATTCTAATACATATATTAATAATTTGGAAATTTGATTTAATTTAATATTACGTTTTCAAAAATTATATAATAAATAAATATATGATTTTAAAATTGATAAGGAGAAAATTTAAATGTTTAAAATAATTTGGCTTGAGTTTTAAATTTAAAATGAATTAACAAACAAAAAAGTTTTATGGCTTAATAAAATAGATAATTTATTAATAAAAATATAATTTCTTTTAAAATGATTTTCATTTAATAATAAGATATTTATTGAAACAATATTAACAATGTATTGTCTTTATAAATAGATTTTGAATAAAAATGGCAATTTTTATTTCAAAGTTTAATTTTTAGTCATAACATGATTTAAAAATATTTGATATTGAATTTAATTTGAATTTAAATTCCAAAGTATAGATTTTAATTGTTTTAATTTTTATATGTATAAGTTTTATTTATAAACATGATTTGTTTTTATTTCTTTTTATAAATTTATATACATATCTAAATATTAACTAACAAATCAATTAAGCTTAATACATATATATACTAACATGTTAATTAGTATGCAAATTACCTTTAAAAGAGACATGTGTTGTACTCTTAAAACCTAATTTAACAAGTGTTCAAAGATTTAACATTTAACTTGACAAATGTTGAAAATAGTACAAGTGGCACATTTTGTTTTAAAATTTTCTTATAATAAATCTGAAATTTACACTTATATAAGCCTATATCTTCATTTCTTCCTTTCTTTTTTTCATTTCAATTCAAAAGACAAAGAAAACTTAAAACTGTCTCATACAAATCTGCAATTACATACACCTTCAAAACCAAATTCAAAGCTTTGTCAAAAATCAGTAAACCCCTCAAAATCAATGCAGTTCAAATCCCTGTAATATCATATCAGTAGCCTTCCATTCCAAAAAAAATAAAAAATCAAGTACCCTCTTCAAAAACTCTGTGGCTTGCAAACCAAATCCTGTTAATTAACAAAATCAAAACCCCTCATTTATCAAGAAGGTCTGCATCACTTTCAATCTGGAAAATGAGTTTTGCATGTCACCTGAAGAAGAAAAAAGATCATGCCTGCATTTTTTCAACCTGAAGTCAAACCAGAAGCAAGCTCAAAGTATAGTTTTTCAAGCATCAACACACTCCCTGTTTTCAAGGCTTCAACCCAGTTTTTTCCAAGTATTCAAAGTTTTCAAGGCTTCATCTCAGTTTAAATCATCTCTGTATTTTGGTTGAAAGGTGAGTAATTTTAAAATTTTAAAATTTTAATTAGGTTGCATGCTAGAATGTTTAATATAAACAAGCATTGTCTGTATGATGATAAAAGTTCGATGTGATATGTATTTGTTTGCATGCTGTAATTCTCTGTTTTGTTCTGTTGTTCAAGCAAACTGTGATACAAATCTTTATCTTTTAATTTAGTTCCTTATATAAGGAAATTTATAAAGCAATGTTGTTTGATTTTCTTAAGTCAATACTTAAAATTTAAGCAAGTAAAAATATAAGTGTTTGTCTCTGGAAAACATAAAGAACATCAGTACATGATAATTTTTAACCAAAATTAAAATATGTTAATCTTGTAATTCAGTTTCATAAATCTAAAGCATTAACTATAACTTGATTTTTAGATCATGAATTAGGATTTTAGGGTGTTAGATGAAGTTGCAGTTGGGTTTTTAACTAATATTGAATTTTAAGAAAATCCTGATGATTTTTGAATTGAGAAATCTTGAGTTTCTTCTGGGTGATGGTGAAGGAATGGGAGAAGCTAGAAAAAATCATGGATGTGATTAAATTTGTCAGAGAGGATGCAGTTTTGTAATTCTTTTTTTTAACCCTAGTTTTTCACAGTGACTTTTGAATCGATCATTTCGACATGCTAGAGTGACCGAGTGTCAAGATGTTTTGGGAAGTGTTAGATTGGTGGTGGATAAGTTCGAGGCCGGAGTGGTTGGACCTCAGGTGGTCGGAGCGGCGAAAGATTGCCGTTGACAGGTTTTGAAGGGGAAACCTGTTTTCTGTTTGCAGGTTTTGCTTTTGGGTAGCCGTTTTTGATTTCGTGATTTGTAGCTCGAATAGATGGTCGTGGCTGGTTGTTTGGTAAGTGGCTGGAGCGTGGCGTTCATCGGTGATGACTAATTGTGGCTGGAGTCGCCGTGCATATGTATGGTGATGAATTTCTGATGTAGTGTGGCTGATGATGTATGGGTTTATTGGTAACAAGGGTGTTGCTTGAAGTTGCTCGAAGTAGATGGGTTGTTGACTTGGGGGAAATCAGGCTGTAGACTCGAAGTAATTTGTATAAGTCTCGGGTTGATTTGTTTGTTTAAGTTTTTTTCAAAACTTGTAACTCTGTGTTTAAATTTAAAAACCTGTAGCTTTTGTGTTTTAAAATTTGTAAACTCTGGAACTTTTAAATGTAAAGAAAAGTTTAAATCAAGTTTAAATTTAAGTTTGAATTTTAGAATTCAAGTTAAGTTAAAAATATCAGTTTGAAATAAAATGAAGTTTTAAAAAAAATTGAACTTAAGTTACTACTTTATTTTGGTAAAGTAGTTTGAACATTTTAGAAAATGAAGTTTTTAAAAATATGAGCAAGATTTGAAATTCAATTTAAAATCTGGAGATTTAAAAATGAATTTCAGCTTTTGAAATTAAAAGAAGGTTTAAATTTGAAAGATTTAAACTAAATATAAATTGAAGTTATTGAAATTTTGAAATGAATTTTTGTTTTCAAAATTCTTATGAATTTAAATTTCTAAGGCAAACACTTGTTTGTCTTGAAATTTTAAAAGTTATAAATTATTTAAACTTTGATTAAGTTTAAATTATATTCATTTTAAATCATGTATTCAAAATGAAATTTAAAAATAATTTCAAAAGTAATTTGTTTTCAAATAAATTTGTTTTAAACATAATTTAGAATTTTTTTATCTTAAAATTAATTAAGATTAATGTTTTTAAATTAATTTAATTAATGAAGTAATTAAGGAGTGGTTAATTAATTTAATTAATTAATGAATATTGATTTATGATTAATCAATTTATAATTAAGATCATTAATTAGATTATTTAATTAATGATTAAAGAATTATTAATTAAGTAATTAAGTTTTAATCAAGGTTAATTTATTTAAATAATTAAGGATTAATTAAATTTCAGTTAACTCTTAATTAATTAAATAATTAGACTTTAATTAATGGATAATTAAAGATAATTAAATTTGTAATTATTCTAAGTTAATTACTTAATGAGAATAATTAAAGAATGGTTAATGAAGGTCATTAACCGGGATTATTTAACAATTAATTAATATGATTAATTTTTATAATTAATTAGATTAATTAATTTAATAATAATCATTTGCGAATGGTTTGAGTATAATTACTTAATGAAGTAATTAAGAAATTAATTACTTAAGGTAATTAATTAAGTTAAATGTGATTGTTTAATTTAATTAATTAAGTTTAATTAATTTTAAACACTTGAGGTTTTAAAGTTAATTACTTTATGTAATTAATGATTTGGAAATTACTGGGTGAAGTAATTGATTGATAATTACAGGTTGTAATTAATTGAGGATGTTTAAGAATGAAGTGATTTGGAATGTAATTACTTAGTAATTAATCAAGGGATTAATTAAGGAATTAATTAAGAAATAATTAATTTGGTTTAATAAAGTAATTAAGTTAGTTAATTACTGAATGTAATTAATATGGGACGATTAATAATTATGAGTTAATTACTTAAGGTAATTAATTTAAGAGGATAATTAATTAAGTATAATTAAAGATCATTAATTATTATAATTAATGATGTAATTAAAGATGATTAATTATGATTAATTAATCGATTATAGGTAATTAAAGGTAATTAATTAATGTAATTAATTACAATTAATCAATTGAAGTAATTAAAGGTTAATTACTGTTTGGTTGTGAATAATTAATTTGTGAAATTAATTAAGGATAATTACATGAATGTAATTAAGGCAAATTAATCAAATGTGATTAATTAAGGTGATTAATAATGAATGATTAATTGATTACAATCAACTAAATGATTGAGTAAGCAAGATTTATATTGGTGAAGTAATTAATTTAATTTATTTTAAATTAATTAAAGATGAAGTAATTAATTTAATTCACGTTAAATTAATTAGAGATGGAGATAGTTAATTTAATTCATTTTAAATTAATTATATTGTGATGAAGTAAATCTTTGTTTATGTACGAATGGATGACATTGATTGCCTTGGATGCTTGGTGAACTTAGAAATGAGATAGGTTTTGTGGTATGAATGCTTAGTTGCATTATGATATAGATTATCTATTGTGATGGTGATATGGATTACCTTTTGAAATGAATTATGGATTACCTGTTTATTTGATAATGTGAATTATCAATTGTGATCTGTGAGTTATCTATCTATATATAGATACTGTATTGAATTGCTTTAAACTTTAAAACAACTTGGACCTAAAAGACACGCTTTCGATTTCGATGAGACCGTGATCGGGTTTCCACATTTGGATATCCGAAAACCACATCGATTCCAATTAAATGTTAGGTCGTGAATCCAAGTGGAGCTTTGTGAAGACTCGAGGTGTAAGAACTATTCGTCAGTATACTCTGAGGGTGATTCCGTGATGAGTTTGACGGAAATAATACTTACAGGCTCGAGATGGTGATTCAGAGTGCAAGGGTTATCGTCGTTAACTCTGAGGGTGATTCCAAAATGAGTGTAACGAGATAATGCCTTCAGTTTCGTTCGAACCCGGAACAAACTTGTATGGATTGAATGCTTTCAGAACATCGTCAGGTGGACGATGAGAATTCTAAGTGATGTGTTCACTAAAGGTAACCGTAGTCTCAAGCCTCATCAACCAGGAATGGCTAAAACAGGGGAGGTGCAGCAAGGCTTCGTGGGTAGCCCCCACTGGAGAGTGAGATTTACCCCTGTCTAGACGTTCCTTTATATTCGGCTATGTGGGCTGTTGCTAGCTACAACCGCGGGGTTGTCTTGTTCGGAACTGTTCAGTAAGGAATGGTTCCGGCCTTGTGTTGCAGGGGAGCGAGCGTACTCCTCGGTACGTTGATCTAGGCCACGTACTGTGACCGGCGGTACCCCAGTATCCCTGCCATTGTATGGAATCCAAAATCCAATAAGTGCCAACGGTTTTGATTGTATTACCCACTTTTGTGGCTAGTAGCTGGAATTTAATAATGTAACAATTTCGGCTATTTCTTATTTATTTGAAAACCCTAGACCCTATTATAATATCATCGGATTTCCTATCAAATGTTTTGGTTAGCGTAAGGTAAAAACTTTTCCATGTTTATGTGTGGGAAGTCTTACGTGATACCTTTCTTTTCAAAAGTTTTTGAAAGTTAAGCAACCTTAACCTGTTACTCACACCAGACCCATGTCTGATCCGGAGTTTATCTTCTGTTTTCTTAAACTCTTGGGTATTCAATTTTTTACGAGTAGCCAAGGGATTCAGGTCAGCTTTGACGAAGTGTGGAGGAGCAATGGAGCAGGAGGCTTCTACGTGTAGATATATATAGTTTTCCGCTGTGTGGATTTCTCTGAGTAGTTCTCTTGTGTTGTATTGAGTTGTATAACTAGACAGGTGTTCATAACTGTCTAGCATGTGATGTATATCCGTGTAACTCTGATAATGATTGTAAACTATGTAATATTATGTTATTAACATAATTTATTCGTTCCGCTGTTTAGATTCTGTGTTGTTTCTTCTTTCTCTTCTTTCTTTTCTCTTTTCTATCCCTTTCTTTCTTAAAAATGATGCGATTTTCTATGGTAAGAAAGTCGGGTCGTTTCACTTGGTATCAGAGCATTAGGTTGAGTGAATACCTAGGCTCTGTAGTGGTGTCTATCTTGAGAGAGCGTATTTGTAATTTTTAATATATATATATATATATAAATATATTTATTTTGCCTATCTGTTGGGTTACCTGTTCAAGTTTTCCAATATAAGTTATAAAGGTAGAGGGGGTAGTAGTGTGTGTAACACGACTACCATTGGTCGAAGTTTGAATGTTTGAGGTTGGAAGTGTATTTGTCGAGACTGTAGACCTAATACCGTCTCGAGTGAATTTTGTAGTGATGAAGGATTTCATTGATCTCTGAAGGAAACCTGTTAAGGTTCTGAGTCTATTTCTGAAGTTGGATGAGTAGAGTTTGGAACTGATGGCTAGGCAGAAGCGAGTGATGGTATTTTGATACCTCGGGGAATAGTAGCTGCGTGATGAGATGCAGTGACTATAGATGTACCCGAAGATGTTTTCTTTGGAACAAATTAAGGAGGTGAGTCTGCTTCAGTGTTGTGGCTGTGTTCAGCCGGTGTTTCTGTTTGCTTTGAGGTCCGAGTTTCTCGAAGAGCTTTGATTTGGAATTCTTTAGCATCTGTGGAAACTGTGCAGCTTGGAGTGTTCTCGGTGTTGGCATGAGATCTTCTGGCTTAGCAGTTTTTCTGGAGTGGAGTTCAGAAGCAGTTTAGTGGACCCGTTTCTCCGATGGGTTGGCTAGTTGAGTGTAAGCTATTCTGTTTGATAAAGGGAGAACAGTTTCCTTGGATTTAGTTTGGGTGGATCGCAAAAGTGACTTGCGATTGTTTGAGTGTTCTCTTGAGTTATCAGAGTTTTTTCGGATGTCTTCAGAGAAGTCAAAGATTTTGTCTGCATCTGGAGATTGAGTTTCCTTATTGTCTGGGATTCTAGGAGTGGTACCGGTGGTTTAGCTTCATAGAAGAATGGTTCCTAGAGATTGAGTTGGTGAAGCAGCTCAGGCTTTAGTGGAGTTTCTGAGTTTCTTTATGGATTTGATGAACTATATTTCTGGGATGTGTTGTCCAGTTTATGCTCGTGTTCTTCTTCAGCATTCTCTTCTACTTCGGATTAGAGTTGTGCAACGAAAGCAGTTGGGAAGTGTAACTTCTTTTCTTTTCCCGGATAGGAGAGTGAGTTGTTGTTTTCTGATGTTTGAGGAGTAGGATTTGATTCTGGTTGATCTTGAGGAGATCATTTTGTTGAGTTGATTGATTTTGTTTGTTTCTAGAGGCATCAGTGAAGGTTGAGCTGATCAGTAATGTTGTAGACAGCTCAGGATCATCTGAGGAGTTTTGTGGATTTGAGACGGAGGAAATTGGATTCTAAAGTCGGAGATTTGATCTTGGATAAGTTTTCTCCGATCAAAAAGGATCTATAAGATTGGGTAAGGCTGGGAAGCTAGCTCTGAAGTGTTTTGGATCTTTTCTGTGATCTTGGAGCTTCGTAGCTTCATAATTTTGATTGTTTGGATTCTCTAGAGCGAGTATCCCGGTATATATACACCAGGGGAAACTCGAGGAATTCTATCCATAATTTTGTCTGGATGATTAGATTAGTTTGATTGGTTGAATTAGTTGTTTTGATTGTTAGCATATGTTTGATAAATGCTTGTGTTTTAAAATTAAAATATTTAATGAGATTATTAAATTACCTTTGTTTTAAATCTCGGGGACGAAATTCTTTTAAGGGGGGAGGATTGTAATATCCCGGAATTTTTAACAATATCAATTTAATAATATGTATTAAAAAATTAAATTGATATTGATATTTTTGTTAATAATAATTCAAATTGATTTAATAATCTTCTTCAATAAATATTCAATTAGTTATTTTATCTTTTAAAAATAATAGATTAGCATGGTTTTAAATTTAATAAATAAAACATATTTTCTAATTTTAATATTTGTAGTAATTTGGAAATTTGTTTTTATTTAATATATAAAGTTTTTCAAAGTTATTAAATAAATAAATCTTGGTTTGAACTAAATAAATGAATCGTGTTTTAAAATTCTAATACATATATTAATAATTTGGAAATTTGATTTAATTTAATATTAAGTTTTCAAAAACTATATAATAAATAAATATATGATTTTAAAATTGATAAGGAGAATATTTAAATGTTTAAAATAATTTGGCTTGAGTTTTAAATTTAAAATGAATTAACAAACAAAAAAGTTTTATGGCTTAATAAAATAGATAATTTATTAATAAAAATATAATTTCTTTTAAAATGATTTTAATTTAATAATAAGATATTTATTGAAACAATATTAATGGTGTATTGTATTTATAAATAGATTTTGAATAAAAATGGCAATTTTTATTTCAAAGTTTAATTTGTAGTCATAACATGATTTAAAAATATTTGATTTTGAATTTAATTTGAATTTAAATTCCAAAGTATAGATTTTAATTTTTTTAATTTTATATGTATAAGTTTTATTTATAAACATTTTTTGTTTTTATTTCTTTTTATAAATTTATATACATATTTAAATATTAACTAACAAATCAATTAAGCTTAATACATATATATACTAACATGTTAATTAATATGCAAATTACCTTTAAAAGAGACATGTGTTGTACTCTTAAAACCTAATTTAACAAGTGTTCAAAGATTTAACATTTAACTTGACAAACGTTGAAAAATAGTACAAGTGGCACATTTTGTTTTAAAATTTCTTTTATTTGATAAATCTGAAATTTACACTTATATAAGCCTATATCTTCATTTCTTCCTTTCTTTTTTTCATTTCAATTCAAAAGACAAAGAAAACTTAAAACTGTCTCAAACAAATCTGCAATTACATACACCTTCAAAACCAAATTCAAAGCTTTGTCAAAAATCAGTGAACCCCTCAAAATCAAAGCAGTTCAAATCCCTGCAATATCATATCAGTAGCCATCAATTCCAAAACAAATACAAAATCAAATACCCACTTCAAAAACTCTGTGGCCTGCAAACCAAATCCTGTTCAATAACAAAATCAAAACCCCTCATTTATCAAGAAGGTCTGCATCACTTTCAATCTGGCAAATGAGTTTTGCATGTCACTTGAAGAAGAAAAAAGAGAGATCATGCCTGCATTTTTTCAACCTAAAGTCAAACAAGAAGCAAGCTCAAAGTATAGCTTTTCAAGCATCAACACACTCCCTGTTTTCAAGGCTTCAACCCAGTTTTTTCCAAGTATTCAAAGTTTTCAAAGCTTCATCTCAGTTTAAATCATCTCTGTATTTTGGTTGAAAGGTGAGTAACTTTTAAGATTTAAAATTTTAATTAGGTTGCATGCTAGAATGTTTAATATAAATAAGCATTGTCTTTGTGATGAAAAGTTTGATGTGATATGTATTTGTTTGCATGCTGTAATTCTCTGTTTTGTTCTGTTGTTCAAGCAAACTGTGATACAAATCTTTATCTTTTAATTTAGTTCCTGATATAAGGAAATTTATAAAGCAATGTTGTTTGATTTTCTTAAGTCAATACTTAAAATTTAAGTAAGTAAAAATATAAGTGTTTGTCTCTGGAAAACACAAAGAACATCAGTACATGATAATTTTTAACCAAAATTAAAATATGTTAATCTTGTAATTCAGTTTCATAAATCTAAAGCATTAACTATAACTTGATTTTTAGATCAAGAATTAGGATTTTAGGGTGATAGATGAAGTTGCAGTTGGGTTTTTAACTGATACTGAATTTTAAGCAAATCCTGATGATTTTTGAATTGAGAAATCTTGAGTTTCTTCTGGGTGATGGTGAAGGAATAGGAGAAGCAAGAAAAAATCATGGATGTGATTAAATTTGTCAAAGAGGATGCAGTTTTGTAATTATTTTTTTTAACCTTAGTTTTCCACAGGGACTTTTGAATCGATCATTTCGACATGCTGGAGTGACCGAGTGTCAAGATGTTTTGGGAAGTGTTAGATTGGTCGTGGATAAGTTCGAGGCTGGAGTGGTTGGACCTCAGGTGGTCGGAGTGGCGAAAGATTGCCTTTGACAGGTTTTGAAGGGGAAACCTATTTTCTGTTTGCAGGTTTTTCTTTTGGGTAGTCGTTTTTGATTTCGTGATTTGTACCTCGAATAGATGGTCGTGGGTGGTTGTTGGGTAAGTGGCTGGAGTGTGGCGTTCATCGGCGATGACTAATTGTGGCTGGAGTCGCCGTGCATATGCACGGTAATGAATTTCTGTTGTAGTGTGGCTGATGATGTATGGGTTTGTTGGTAACAGGGGTGTTGCTTGAAGTTGCTCGAAGTAGATGGGTTGTTGACTCGGGGGAAATCAGGCTGTAGACTCGAAGTAATTTGTATAAGTCTCGGGTTGATTTGTTTGTTTGAGTTTTTTTCAAAACCTGTAACTC
Source organism: Allium cepa (assembly GCA_030765085.1). Classification (NCBI taxonomy): domain Eukaryota; kingdom Viridiplantae; phylum Streptophyta; class Magnoliopsida; order Asparagales; family Amaryllidaceae; genus Allium; species Allium cepa. The sequence continues at coordinate 498,622,920 of CM060929.1, forward strand.
TTTGTTTAAAAAATTTTAGAAACCTGTAGCTTCTGTGTTTTAAAAATTGTAAACTTTGGAACTTTTAGATGTAAAGAAAAGTTTAAATCAAGTTCAAATTTAAGTTTGAATTTTAGAATTCAAGTTAATTTAAAAATATCAGTTTTAAATAAAATGAAGTTTTAAAAAAAATTGAACTTAAGTTACTACTTTATTTTGGTAATGTAGTTTGAACTTTCTAGAAAATGAAGTTTTTAAAAATATGAGCAAGATTTGAAATTCATTTTAAAATCTGGAGATTTAAAAATGAATTTCAGATTTTGAAATTAAAAGAAGGTTTAAATTTGAAAGATTTAAACTAAATATAAATTGAAGTTATTGAAATTTTGAAATGAATTTTTGTTTTCAAAATTCTTATGAATTTAAATTTCTAAGGCAAACACTTGTTTGTCTTGAAATTTTAAGAGTTAAAATTGTTTAAACTTTGATTAAGTTTAAATTATATTCATTTTAAATCTTGTATTCAAAATGAAATTTAAAAGTAATTTCAAAAGTAATTTGTTTTCAAATAAATTTATTTTAAACATAATTTAGAAATGTTTTATCTTAAAATTAATTAAGATTAATGTTTTGAAATAAATTTAATTAATGGAGTAATTAAGGAGTGGTTAATTAATTTAATTAATTAATGATTTGAAATTAATGAAAATTGATTTATGATTAATAAATTTATAATTAAGATCATTAATTAGATTATTTAATTAGTGATTAAAGAATTATTAGTTAAGTAATTAAGTTTTAATTAAGGTTTTTATTTAAATAATTAAGGATTAATTAAATTTCAGTTAACTCTTAATTAATTAAATAATTAAACTTTAATTAATGGATAATTAAAGATAATTAAATTTGTAATTAATCTAAGTTAATTACTTAATGAAAATAATTAAAGAATGGTTAATGAAGGTCATTAACCGGGATTATTTAACAATTAATTAATATGATTAATTTTTATAATTAATTAGATTAATTAATTTAATAATAATCATTTGCGAATGGTTTGAGTATAATTATTTAATGAAGTAATTAAGAAATTAATTACTTAAGGTAATTAGTTAAGTTAAATGTGATTGTTTAATTTAATTAATTAAGTTTAATTAATTTTAAACACTTGAGGTTTTAAAGATAATTACTTTATGTAATTAATGATTTGGAAATTACCGGGTGAAGTAATTGATTGATAATTACAGGTTGTGATTAATTGAGGATGTTTAAGAATGAAGTAATTTGGAATGTAATTACTTAGTAATTAATCAAGGGATTAATTAAGGAATTAATTAAGGAATAATTAATTTGGTTTAATAAAGTAATTAAGTTAGTTAATTACTGAATGTAATTAATCTGGAATGATTAATAATTATGAGTTAATTACTTAAGGTAATTAATTTAAGAGGATAATTAATTAAGTATAATTAAAGGTCATTAATTATTATAATTAATGATGTAATTAAAGATGATTAATTATGATTAATTAATCGATGATAGGTAATTAAAAGTAATTAATGTAATTAATTACAATTAATTAATTGAAGTAATTAAAGGTTAATTACTGTTTGGTTGTGAATAATTAATTTGTGAAATTAATTAAGGACAGTTACATGAATGCAATTAAGGAAAATTAATCAAGTGTGATTAATTAAGGTGATTAATAATGAATGATCAATTGATTGTAATCAACTAAATGATTGAGTAAGCAAGATTTATATTGGTGAAGTAATTAATTTAATTTATTTTGAAAAGCAATGGTCTAAGGGAGCCCAGCCCAATTTATTCATATACATCAAGAATGTACAAAATGAATTACATGAAGTCACAACCATACATCAAGAAAAATATGCACATTAAGAACCCAATTTCATGTCAAAAACAAAAAAGTACAAAACTCAGCAATATCAACACCTAAAACAATTCAGCCTTCCAACTCTTCTGCCAATTTTCTTATGCATTAAACTGAATAAAACATTTGCACTCTCCATTTTCTGATCGAAAACCCTTATATTTCTTTCACTTTAAATCTCATAAACAAAAGTTTTTAAAACGATTAAAAGAATCTCCGTCTTTGAAGATTTCCATCTTGTAGCCTTGAATATATTATACCATTCTATTCTAGAGCTTTTAACTGGTCTATGAAAGTTTCCATTAGCAAGTAATCTGCTCCATACTTCAAAAGTAAAGTTGCATTCGAAAAATAGATGAGTATTTGATTCAGGGTGGTTATGACAGAAAACACAGTCCTCATTGTTTAGTAATCCAAGTTTAGTCAATTTCTGCTTAGTGCTAATAGCATTTGCCATGATTTTCCAAAGTAGAAGATTTTCCTTAGCAGGAGATTTACTCATACAAATTCTTGATGCCCAAGGGAAGCTTTCTGTGTTTACATTATATAACAGAGCTTTGTATACAGTAGAAATAGTATGCTTCTTCCCCTTCTTTGTCCAAAGAACTTTTAAATTTGAAGAATTCAGTGATAAAGATGATACATATTGCCATAAATCCCTGACTTGTTTAGAACTACAATAAGGTAAATCAATTAAGCCATCATTGATGTAAGAATGGACTTTAGCATTTAATGGAATTCCAGACTGAAGTTGCAAAGGATAAGGAAGAATTTCCTGAATTCTCAAACCAGCCTTGGCCCAAGGAGATGTCCAGAAGTTCAATTCATTATTCACAAGTGGGTTGCATTGTATAATTGGCAGAAAAGTATATCTTAATTTCAGATTATTACGACAACTCCAGCTGCATAAGTTTGGAATATTCATACTCCAGAAATCCTTGCCTTTTAATAATTTTTTTAGAATCCATTGTGCCCAGAGGTCTTGACTTTTTGATAAAATTTTGTCATAGTAAAAGGATTTAGCTGCAATGTTCCATATTTTAGTATTTGTAATACCCAGACCATCCTTATTCTTTGGCAGTTGAATCATCTTGAAAGAAATTGGAATTAACTTTTTTGAGAATGGATCACCATGCCATAAAAATCTATTCAGAGCACTATTTATCATTGATACAAGTTTACGTGGGAGAATGTAATGCCTCATCCAATAATTGACCATAGCAGTAGCAATACTTTGCACAATGACTAGTCTTCCTGCTTGTGAAAGCTTATTGTTAGGCCATATTGATAACTTTTCAGTAATTTTTTCATAAAGTGGAAAACAATCCGTAGTTGTGATTCTTGCAGTAATGATAGGTAAACCAAGATATCTTTCACTATGCTGCATTTCTCCAAGACCAGAGTATGATATAACTTAGTCTTTAAATCATCACTAAGACCTGCTATCAGTATGTGAGATTTGTTAAGATTAATCTTCAAACCAGTGATTGTGTAGAATTTATCCAAGACCTAAAATATAGTGAAGATATTTGATATGGTTGGTTTTGTAAAAATGACAAGATCATTAGCAAATAATAAATGAGTTATTAGTGGTTCTTTACATTTTGGATGCAACTCAATCTTCCTAGATTTCACTTGTTCAGATATCAAAGAATTAAGTACCTCCATTACTATAATGAACAAATAAGCAGAGATCGGATCACCTTGCCTTACACCTTGAGTTCCTTTGAAAAATCCTCTAGTACATCCATTTCTAAGTATTGAATAATGAGTTGAAGAAATACAAGTATAAATCCATGCAAGCATTGGCTTTGGAAAATTCATCCGAGAAAAAATTGCTATAATAGAACACCAAGAGACTGAATCAAAAGCTTTTTGTATATCAAGCTTAATCATACATCTAGGTGATATGTTCCTAATACCATAATCTCTTGTAAGCTCTTGTATAAGCAAAATATTATCACTAATATTTCTGGAAGGCATGTAAGCAACTTGATTATTGGATATAACTGAAGGCAAAACATTTTGGATCATATTTGCTATAATCTTGGAAATAATTTTATACAGCACATTGCAGCATGAAATAGGTCAAAAATAAGTAACACTTCTTGCATTTGGGCATTTTGGAACAAGGGCTATATTAGTTGCATTAATACCAACAGGCAATTTGTTATGAGAAAAGAAGTAAAGAATTGCTCTGTTTATATCATCCTTTATTATTTTCCAAGTATGCTGAAAGAAAAAAGCAGTAAAACCATCAGGACCACCACTACTATCAGGCTTTAAGGAAAAGACTGCCATCTTAACCTCATCGGGTAAAACTTCTCTAATTATTTCACTTGCTTGTTTAGTACTCAGAAATGGAAGAGTCATAGAAAACAGGGGTGGGTTTGGGATCATTGGAATTGGATTGACAAGTATAGCAGAGAAATAATCAATAAAAGCTTTTGTGATAGAATCATCATTATCTTGTATTACTCCATTCTTATCAGAAATACTCAAAATTATTCCTTTGCTTTGTTTGATCCTGATAGAGTTATGATAATATTTTGTATTCCTATCACCTTGCTTATCAATAGTCTCATGTAGTGCTTCTTTTTTCATCAATGCTTCAAACTCTAAAGCTTCAAGTAATTCTTTTGATAAAACTGCTTCTTGACTAGCCAATGATGTATTCAAATATCCTTCTGCGGTTGCTGTTGAATAATAAACAATTTCTCCCTTATACCATCAAAGGTTTTAGAACCTTTCCCAAAATTTTCTTTTGCCCAAATTTTAAGCTTTCCTTTTTACCTTTGAAGCTTTGTCTTAAGAATATAAAGAGGATTCCCAAAAATATTCTCCTGCCAAACCTGCATAACAATGCTTAGAAAATCTTTATGATTAGTCCAAATTTTATAAAATTTAAACGATGGATTCCTGCAAATTGTATTCTCTCCCCAAGTTAAAATAATAGGAGAGTGATCAGAAATTGAGGGATTTAGGAATTTGCAATAAAGATTTGGCCAAAGGTTTATTGAATGGATATTATCAAATGCATGATCTAGTTTGTAGTAAGTTCTAGGACCAAGTTTACTTTTATTATTCCAAGTAAACACTGCTCCAGTAGATGGTATGTGACTAAGAGATGATTTAATCAGAGTTTGATTTAAAAGAGAAATATCTTTCAAAGAGAGTGAGTTTCCCCCAATTTTTTTATCAGAGGAATACATACAGTTGAAGCCTCCAAGAACTATCCAAGGTAAATTTGAGTGAGAAAGAGAAGTGAGATTAGAAAGGAAAGTTAGTCTTTTATCAAGATTGTTTTGTGCATAAACAAAAGTAATCAAAAAAGGAGTGTTTGAAGATAATGAAATAGCACTGAAATGAATTAATTGATCATCCTCCTGCAACTTTGTCAATTTGAAAACATCTGAATTCCATAAAACCAATAATCTTCCATAAGGAGCACTTTGTAAATTATCATCATGTGCCCAAACAGGAGCAATATTCTTACAAGCCAAATCAGATTGTAGTTTATTTAACTTTGTTTCACCAATGACAATAAGTTGTATTTTCTGATCTTTGATTGATTGCTTCACTTCAGCTTGTTTTGATGCTAGGTGTCCTTCTCTAATATTCCAATATGCTATATTATTGTTGAACATCATAACTGTTTGGGTGAAATGAGAATAGATGGGTGCTTCCTTGTATGCCTAATACCACTTGACTGATAAGTAGAGTTGTTAAATGATTCAGACTCATTATTATTCCTTGGCAGTATTTCATCAATTTTATAGCTTTTTCCACTATTTAGATCTTCTGATATTTCATGGAATAAGACTTTCTTTTTACCTTTTTTTTCCTTTTTTATTAGAAACAACTTGTTCCCCAATAGTATCCATTGAATTACATGGAGGTGGTAAAATCAGATGATTGGGAGGAGAAATATTGATATATGGGGAGGTTTTTTCAGTGGTAATTCAAAGATGAAGTAATTAATTTAATTCACTTTAAATTAATTAGAGATGGAGATAGTTAATTTAATTCATTTTAAATTAATTATATTGTGATGAAGTAAATCTTCCTTTATGTGTGAATGGATGACATTGATTGCCTTGGATGCTTGGTGATCTCAGAAATGAGATAGGTTGTGTGGTATGAATGCTTAGTTGCATTGTGATATAGATTATCCATTGTGATGGTGATATGGATTACCTTTTGAAATGAATTATGGATTACCTATTTATTTGATAATGTGGATTATCAATTGTGATCTGTGAGTTATCTATCTTTATATAGATACTGTATTGAATTGTTTTAAACTTTAAAACAACTTGGACCTAAAAGACATGCTTTGGATTTCGATGAGACTGGGATCGGGTTTCCATATTTGGATATCCGAAGACCACATCGATTCCAATTAAACGTTAGGTCGTGAATCCAAGTGGAGCTTTGTGAAGACTCGAGGTGTAAGAACTATTCGTCAGTATAACTCTAGGGGTGATTCCGTGATGAGTTTGACGGAAATAATACTCACAGGCTCGAGATGGTGATTCAGAGTGCAAGGGTTATTCTCGTTAACTCTGAGGGTGATTCCAAAATGAGTGTAACGAGAAAATGCCTTCGGTTTCGTTCGAACCTGGAACAAACTTGTATGGATTGAATGCTTTCACAACATCGTCAGGTGGACGATGAGCATTCTAAGTGATGTGTTCACTAAAGGTAATCATAGCCTCAAGCCTCATCAAAAGGGAATGGCTAAAACAGGGGAGGTGCAGCAAGGCTTCATGGGTTGCCCCCACTGGAGAGTGAGATTTACCCCTATCTAGAGGTTCCTTTATATTCGGCTGTGTAGGCGGTTGCTAGCTACAACCGCGGGGTTGTCTTGTACGAAACTGTTCAGTAAGGAATGGTTTCGGCCTTGTGTTGCAGGAGAGCGGGCGTGCTCCTCGGTAAGTTGATCTAGGCCGTGTACTGTGACGGGAGGTACCCCAGTAGCCCTGCCATTGTATGGAATCCAAAATCCAATAAGTGCCAACGGTTTTGATTGTATTACCCACTTTTGTGGCTAGTAGCTGGAATTTAATAATGTAACAATTTCAGTTATTTCATATTTATTTGAAAACCCTAGACCCTATTATAATATCATCGGATTTCCTATCAAATGTTTTGGTTAGCGTAAGATAAAAACTTTTCCATGTTTATGTGTGGGAAGTCTTACGTGATGCCTTTCTTTTCAAAAGCTTTTGAAAGTTAAGCAATCTTAACCTGTTACTCACACCAGACCCATGTCTGACCCGGAGTTTATCTTCTGTTTTCTTAAACTCTTGGGTACTCAAATTTTTACGAGTAGCCAAGGGAATCGGGTCAACTTTGACGAAGTGTGGAGGAGCATTGGAGCAGGAGACTTCTGCGTGTAGATACATATAGTTTTCCGCTGTGTAGATTTCTCTGAGTAGTTCTCTTATGTTGTATTGAGTTGTATAACTAGACAGGTGTTTATAACTGTCTAATATGTGATGTATATCTGTATAACTCTAATAATGATTGTAAACTATGTAATATTATGTTATTAACATAATTTGTTCGTTCCGCTGTTTAGATTCTGTGTTTTTTCTTCTTTCTCATCTTTTTTTCTCTTTTCTATCTCTTTCTTTCTTAAAAATGATGCGATTTTCTATGGTAAGAAAGTCGGGTCGTTTCACCAAACCCCTTTAATTATGGGGTAATGAAGCTCTCTAATTATGTAGCTTCAACATTTTGATAATTATTATTCTCTTTATGTGCTTAATGACAATGCTTGAACTGGTTTAACTTGTTGTTTTTGCTTTGAATTTGCTAGCCTATATGGTTGATACCAAATAGGCTATGCTTTAACAATCACTAAACACAAATTACCTCTTCATCTACATATGATTATGGTAATGAAGTGAATGTTGAATCAAAATTTGATGGTCTATATTTCTAATTAATCGATAATAGGCCATGCTTAAAATAAATTTTACTTTCAACTTGTTGCCATTTTTCATGAGAATTAGTAAGTGGCTTAAGGGATGTGTTATAGTTTGATGGCTTATGTTGATATAATTAATAGTATATAGACAATACTTATAATAAATGCATCAATTAAACTCACTAATGACCAAAAAAGAGAGATCGTAATTTCATATTTTGTTGAACTATGAGATCTAGATAGTGGATTTATCTATAAATTGTCATTTTATTATCATAGTTTTTGTTCACTTTTATAGTTATTAGTTTGTTAGTTTTCTCATTTTCTTGCTTAACATTCTCCTCAACTTTGGTACAATTAGATTGAATAGAAATTAAAAATCTAACAATTCCCTTCGGATCGACCCGTACTCGCCATATACTAACATTTGTACGCCATGCACTTGCAATTATTTTTATTATAAATTTTTCGACGATTTTCTAAACCGATGGAAAAAACCATCGTTAAAAATGTTTTTGAAAGGAAAGAAGAACTTTGATTTATTTTCCTAAACTAAACTAAGAGAGAGAGAGCCTAAAAAAGAGAGGAGGGTTACATGAAACATAAGGGGTATTTATACAAGTTAAAAACCCTAATTAACTTTTGAGGAACTACCCAAACTACCCATCTAGGAAGTGTGGTGGCCAAGTAACCATTAGCATGGGATAATCCTCATCTAAATGTGAATGAAGTTTTAATGGCCTTTTAGCATGTTCATTAGCTCTAATTTGTACATTAAGGTAGGTGGATAGGTCGGTAGGTGGGGCTCTCCATGATCATGACTTTGGATTATTTTTATTTTCATTCCTTTGTATCTTCTTTGTGCATGCATATATCTTCATGAAACCACTTGTATTTGAAGCCAAATTCATACAAAATATTATAGAAATTTCCATTTAAATTTTCTCAAATTAATATATGCACAAAATGACCGTTTTCCCCTATATGAAGATGAATATATAACAATTTCAAAATAATTTGAATTTTTGTTTAAACAAGTTAAAATATCCAATATGATCATTAATTTATTTTAAATAGATTAAATATGGTGGTAAAAATATGCACATTTACGTGCACATCAATCATCGATCCAGTAAGTTCCAAACTCGAACAAGACGAGGAGGAAATTCCTTAAGAAGAACTAATAGAAAAAGAGCCCAAGCCCGAGGAGGACCTAAATGCTGCAATGAAAAGTCAAGAATTTGCTATATATGATGCATGAATGGATAAGATAACAGGTGAATCAAATAACAATAGTGGTGATAGCAACATCGTTTGGGAAATGGGTGAAAATGATAATGTCATTTGACATAAAGAATCATCAAGTTCATACATCAATTGGGATAATATGGAAGATTATGAGAAACAAGTGAAAATCCTTGGGAAGAGAGCTCATGGTTTAGAAGAGTTAGCTGAAGGAGAAGTTTTGCTCGAAGTAGCAGCTGGAATAGGACATATTACATGGGTTCCCCAAGGACAGCCTTGGCAACCAATGGGATGGGATTTACTACATCAAGAAGATGATGGAAATGAAGGGGATAATTGTAGGATCGATTTCACCCTAGAGGGGGGGTGAATAGGGTGATAGTGTTAATTATAAAAATTAATCGCGGAAGCTTATAAACTAATATTAACACAGATCACAGAATATTACCAGCACAGAAATAAATAGCAGAATAATAAAATGCAGAACAGAACAACACAGAATTTACCCAGCTTCGGCAAAACCCTGCCTACGTGCTGCCCCCAAGGTTTCTACTAGAAATTAGATAGTCCCTCGCTTACACACGTAAACTCGCTATACCCGCTATTGACTAACCTAACTCTACGCTCAAAACCTTGACCACAACTCAACTACCGAGTTGCAAATTCCCAAACTACACACCGTAGTTTGCACCCTAGTCACACGACTAGAAAATAAACGGTTTAAAAGTAAAATACAAAACAAAAACAAATTAAGTAAAATAAAGCCCTATTTAAAATAATAAACTAAAGCCTTTTAATAAAAGAAAGTCGGCCCCTTGTTCACTTCAACCCGTTTCTCTTTTTTTTTTCTTTCGTGAAAAAATGGCCGCTCCTTTTTCAGATCTAGGGCTTCGTCCCTTTGATTCAATTAGGGCTTTTGAAGTGCCGATCCTACTTCGATCGATTTTGTGATTGTTCACGTGTTGCCTTGCTCGATCGATTCTCGTTGGTCTCTCTCTGGCTACTTCAAGTTGATGGAGTTCGACTTTGATTTGGTATGTGATTTCTGCTTCGTTACTGTTTGATTTTCGTATTCGAACTACCATCATTATGCCGATGATGATTTTGGTTTATATAGGATTTGAATTCCTATTATTGCGTTTGTATATGTTTTATTTGAATTTGTCAAATAATTTGTTCTGGCCATTCGATTATACTTGAATGCTCGTGATTTTTCCTTGACTAAATCATACTCGATTGCTTGATTGACACGGCTTTACAAATTGTGATGAGCACGGCTTTAATTTGACTTTGTCATATTCGTATATTTCATGTTGATTTCTTGGTATTTTTACTTTGACTTGTTCAAACTTGACATGGCGATCTCTGTTGGTTCTTCTCAAAAATTTGCCGTGCCACTTTTCATGATTTTAACTTCTCTGTGAACTTTTGCTTGTTTCCTGTTGAACTTGTTTTGTATCACTGCAAAATTTGTTGTCTGTACATTTCATATACTTGCAACCTTGCTACTGCATATTGTTGTATTTGGACTTGATGTACATCTGAGTCACTGTTGCCTTGTCGCTGTGTCATACTCGATGTGTTTGCACTTTGATATTGTTTCTGGCCTGTGCTCGGTTACTGATGCATATACGAACCGTTGCTCGTATTGTTTCTTCATATACATGTCTCTGTTCGTCATGTTGGTTCGAATTGCACTTGGTCTTTGTTGTGTTAGTGACAAGTCTTGTTCTCTGGTATCTTGGTTCACTTCATGTTGCCTTCTTCACTGTGTCACTTATGTGCATATGTTTGCACTGTTTTATGTTGTCACTTGATCTGTTATATTTGGTTCATAATTGACTGTTGTCACTTGCATGCATTTAGCTCGATGGTTGTTGCATATTGCAACTTGTACATGATTTTGGTCTTCAATGCATTCTTATATTCTCCTGTATCATGCTTGGCACAGGCTTGCATAGTTGTGGCATGGTCATTTGTGTATGGTTCACTGTTGGTCTTGTTCATCATTGATGCTGCAGCTTGGTCATTTGTCTGCACTTTCACTTGAACTTGTAGATGATGGTTCATTTGACTTGGAATTGGATGTTTGTTCATTCCAGTGAGTTGTCTGGATTTATTCAACATAGTTGTATTTGTACATTGCCTTTGTTGTGGTCTGGAGTGTATGTTGGCAACTTGTTCGGTGCATTTGCTGGCAGTTGGTCTTTATTGCATTCATGTCATATTTGAACATAGTTGCATTATATTGGTCGAGCTTTGATTCTTTGTTGGCACTTGCTTGAACTTGATTTGTTTATCTGCACTGTTGTATATTCGAACTGCACCTGTGTTGAATCCAGTTTTATTTGGATTTGACCTTGTGCTGAAGTCGTGATATATTGCATGTTTCACCTGAGTTGAATCCTGTATTTTTATTTGGGTTTGACCGGTGCTCACCTGTCCCTGTAACTCAATCAAGTGTATATATCGGTGTGCACGGCCTTGTGGCATATACAGTGATACACTGTGTATGTCACAAGTTGTTCGTGTATGATGAATTCAAATTTAAATTATGACGAACAACCCAAATAACTGAGGCAAATCATATTTTTAAAATCATCTTTTAATTTATATTGCAAAAATATTTTCTTTTCAATTTTACTGCGTTAGTGAATATTTTTGCAGATTGCTCAGATGCTGGATTCAAACTGGAATGCAGTTGTAGATAAAAATACGAGTGTGAGTGATATGTAGTGAGGTGAATATGTAAATGTGAAATGTGATGTAATTTTAATCAAAGTTGTATAGTATAGTGAGAGCTTGAAATTGTATTATTCAAAAATTGTAATAAATATTTGTTTGAATAAAATATTCGTTTGAATTTAAAATCTGTGTTATTTATTTTATTCAGCAAATATTTATTTAATCTGTGAAAATAAATAGTATATTAACAAATACATTTAAACGAATGTATATATGTTTATTATCATCAAACAAAAATCATATAAGCGCATATTCAACAATCTCCCCCTTTTGATGATAACAAACATATATTTAAGATTTTGAATATATTAAATGTATTTGATAATTTCAATTGCTCCCCCTATTTGAGTGCTTCCTTTCTATATGATACTCCCCCTACATATATGACTCCCCCTACATATATGCATACAAATAAAATGTGTGAATGAGCCTATATGCAAATGAAAAATTGTTTGACCTTTGCTTGATTTTATTAGACAAAATCTTAACTTTTCTCTCCCCCTTTTGTTATCAGCAAAAGAATAATAGTGTTAGAGAAAATAGAGATAAAGTAATCGATATCAATCCAACATTAAAACTCAATTGAATATAAATATTAAATTTCAATAAATAATCAAACAAAAATCATAAATATTTTGTTAGGTGCATATTCCACTTTTAGAATGATGGAAGTGATGTCATCATATAAAACCATACAGTTGTGTCTATTTGTGGTATATTTATATCAGGAATTTGAATATCTACTAACCATGCATAACCGTTAGGACTTTTAAATGAGATTAGTAGTATTCCAATTTTATTTTATTTTATTTTAAAAAATGAATTCAAGTATCTTCTAACCACGCATAACCGTGAGGACTTTTAAATGGGATTAGAATCAACTTGTTTATTTTAAAAGAAAAAAAATCAACTTTTGATATGCGTTCCATACATGCATAACCGTGAGGACTTTTAAATGAGCATGGAAGCACATAACAAATTCCAAGTAATTCACCCATGCATAACCGTGAGGACTTTTAAACGAGAGTGAATACTTTGGTATTTATTTATTTATATATTTTTGCTTTTTAAAAAAAATGTGAAAATGAAAAAACAAACGATTCCTGTTTAAAGTACCACATATCGACAAACTATATAGAGTTTTGATGAGTGATAGTTGTTAGAAATATGATAGATATAGAGGTGGTCATGGAATTTTTACCAACAAAAAGTTTTATAACTCTTGTTTAAATTTCTAAAGAAATTTTCTAATTATACTTTCTCGAGTTATAATATATGATAAATATCAACACTCATCACTTTTTCTATTACTATTTTTCTTTTCGATAAACATTAGGGAGTCAGATTAGTCAATATAGTCATTTAAAATCAAATTCAAAAATAATTATGAAACCAATTTTTCAAAATGACTAATCTGAAAATATGGTCAAAAATGATTTTCTCCAGGGGGTTTTAAAAGAAAATTTTCTGCTATTTGAAAATTATTTGAAATGAAAAATATGCAGATATTTTCTTTGAAAAACGATGTAGTTAATGAATGAGTCAAAAATTAATCATGTTCCACTAGTAATTTTTCTATCAACCATATTACCAGTGTAATCTGCATCTGAATTTAAATTTCACTCAAAATTCACTCGTTGAATGTCAAAGACCAGATTAAGAAATTTCTCATGATTATTATCAACAAATTTTAAATGAAATTCTCTTGGATTTGAAATGAAAACCGTGTCAACAATCAATCATATATTAAAGTGTCAATTTTAGAAGCCATCAAACGTTATTTTTATTTCAAAGCAATTTCTTAATAGTTTCAACAATTTCAAAAAAAAATTTAACATCCTTTTCATAATTTTTAAAATAGAATTCATTAGGATTTTAGATCGAGGCCGTGTCAAAACAAGAATATAGATTTAGCCAAAAATATTATAACAACAATATTATTATCCAATCAAAACACTATTTTTCTCTCAAACTTATATATCAAGTAATTCTAGAGAATTTTATAGTGTTTTTGGCATAAGAATATAAATGGCTAATCAATTTTGAATAAAGTAAGAATTAAAATCATCATTAAATCATCATCATATCATAATTGGCTGATTTTATTCAGAAAATGGTACAGATTATCACATTTAATATATCGTACAAATAAATATACTTTTACCTGTCTTTACCTTTACGATATTTCTCATCGTTGTTCATTGTGATTCTGTCACCCTTATACTAGGCTAAGGAACTTAGCTTTGTCGCCCGTTGTGTTTCTGAAACAGCCAAAATCCAGAGAACACTATTGTTGTTCCTTAGCCTGCCACCACACCTACACGGAAAAGGATTTATGTGACCTATTTGTTTTTATAGGTCCATGGTTGTTAGTGGCAGAAAATTTTGAAAAATAATTTTGTGTAGACCCAAAACTATTTATAATTGTTCCCTTTGGCACCCAAATTTGTTTAACTTTGAGAGATTTTATATTTGTGCCTTTTGGAACCCAAATCGGTATAGTTTTCACATGTTTGGGTCTATACCGACAATTATTGTGATCGTGCCCAAATTTTCTACAAATTGTGCACATAGAATTAACTTGATTAACCTTGTTTTCAACAATTTTCGAATTATTAAATCCAAGTCCTTGTCTAACCGTATTAACAGTTTGCTTTCCTAATAGCATATTCAACGATTTTTCACTTTTTGAAAATTTATCTAAAGTCGTAGACAATTGTTGGACTTTTGATTTAAGAGATTCATTTTCGTTTAACAACTGTGTGCACTTTTTAATAGAATTCTCTCTCCTAGTATTTTCATTCTCCTTTAAAATCAGAATTTCATTTTCAAGCGATTTTATTTTAATTTCTGATTTTTTAATTTCCTCATCAAATGTTGGACACTTATCACACTTAGGGATCCTACTTTGATAGGTTTTAACTAATTGATCAAGTTGTTTATTACATTCTATCAAAGTATCTTTTTGAGATTCAAGTTTGGCGTATTTTTCCCTAAGTCGTTCAAAACAACCGTTTACTTCATGAAAATATATAAGCAACTCAGAATGGGTAAGTTTTGATACCTCACTTGGCTCGTCATCGTCACTGTCAGTTGTATCACCTCGAAGACACAATTCTGCCTTTTCGCTTTCACTGCCAGTGCTTTGATCATTCTCGTCTATTTCATCCCAAGTGGCTGCAAAACTTTTCTTTTTCTGTTTCTTTCCGTGGCTGGATTTAATTTGTGGACAATCGGGCTTGATATGGCCGGGTTTGTTGCAATTATAACAAATAAACTTTTGTTCTTCTGAGTAGTCTAGTGCTTTGGCTATTCTGCTTTTTGCTTTTTGAATTCGAGCTGAATTTCCATGTTTTTGATTCCATTTTTTGAATTTCCTTATTAACAGTTCCAATTCTGCTGCTCCATCATCTTCATCGTTATCATCATCACTTTCGGTTGTTCCTTTGAGAGCTATTGATTTCTTTTGAGTGTCACCTCCTTCATGCTCTTCTTTGAATTTCATTTCAAGCTCATAAGTGGTGAGATTTCCGATGAGTTCCTCAACTTTAAGTTGTTTTAAATCTTTCGATTCTTGTATGGCAGTTACTTTTGCTTCAAAGCTTCGTGGAAGGACTCTGAGGATTTTCTGGACTATTTCTAATTCGGTGTATGTTTTTCCGAGAGCTTTTGATTTGTATACGATATTGGAGAGTCGTCCGTACATCTCTTTGACATTTTCTTCCTTCGCCATTTTGAAGTTCTCGTATTCGCTGCTTAGCATTGCAAGGCGAGATTCTTTGACTTGAGATGTTCCTTCGTGAGTCACTTCTAGTATGTGCCATATTTCCTGCGCAGTTAGACAATGTGAGACACGATTAAATTCAAATTGATCCAATGAACAGATAATAGAATTCATAGCTTTAGCATTAGTATTCTGTAATTTATTTTCTAATTCTGTCCATTGTTCCTTTGGTTTCTCTATTTCCTGATTATCTACAGTTATAGTTGGTATCCTATAACCTGTTTCAACAATATCCCAAGCGTCAATGGTTTTCAAAAAAAATTTCATCCTATTTTTCCAAAAAGCATATTCACCATTGAACATTGGTGGTCTAACTATGGATTGACCTTCTGCAAAAGCATTATTAAAAGAAGCCATTTTAAAAATTCGAATTTTTAAACAAAAACTGATTTTTTCAAAAAAAATAGAATTTTTAAAACAAATGTTGACTTCTATTCCTAGCTCTGATACCACTTGTAGGATCGATTTCACCCTAGAGGGGGGGTGAATAGGGTGATAGTGTTAATTATAAAAATTAATCGCGGAAGCTTATAAACTAATATTAACACAGATCACAGAATATTACCAGCACAGAAATAAATAGCAGAATAATAAAATGCAGAACAGAACAACACAGAATTTACCCAGCTTCGGCAAAACCCTGCCTACGTGCTGCCCCCAAGGTTTCTACTAGAAATTAGATAGTCCCTCGCTTACACACGTAAACTCGCTATACCCGCTATTGACTAACCTAACTCTACGCTCAAAACCTTGACCACAACTCAACTACCGAGTTGCAAATTCCCAAACTACACACCGTAGTTTGCACCCTAGTCACACGACTAGAAAATAAACGGTTTAAAAGTAAAATACAAAACAAAAACAAATTAAGTAAAATAAAGCCCTATTTAAAATAATAAACTAAAGCCTTTTAATAAAAGAAAGTCGGCCCCTTGTTCACTTCAACCCGTTTCTCTTTTTTTTTCTTTCGTGAAAAAATGGCCGCTCCTTTTTCAGATCTAGGGCTTCGTCCCTTTGATTCAATTAGGGCTTTTGAAGTGCCGATCCTACTTCGATCGATTTTGTGATTGTTCACGTGTTGCCTTGCTCGATCGATTCTCGTTGGTCTCTCTCTGGCTACTTCAAGTTGATGGAGTTCGACTTTGATTTGGTATGTGATTTCTACTTCGTTACTGTTTGATTTTCGTATTCGAACTACCATCATTATGCCGATGATGATTTTGGTTTATATAGGATTTGAATTCCTATTATTGCGTTCGTATATGTTTTATTTGAATTTGTCAAATAATTTGTTCTGGCCATTCGATTATACTTGAATGCTCGTGATTTTTCCTTGACTAAATCATACTCGATTGCTTGATTGACACGGCTTTACAAATTGTGATGAGCACGGCTTTAATTTGACTTTGTCATATTCGTATATTTCATGTTGATTTCTTGGTATTTTTACTTTGACTTGTTCAAACTTGACATGGCGATCTCTGTTGGTTCTTCTCAAAAATTTGTCGTGCCACTTTTCATGATTTTAACTTCTCTGTGAACTTTTGCTTGTTGCCTGTTGAACTTGTTTTGTATCACTGCAAAATTTGTTGTCTGTACATTTCATATACTTGCAACCTTGCTACTGCATATTGTTGTATTTGGACTTGATGTACATCTGAGTCACTGTTGCCTTGTCGCTGTGTCATACTCGATGTGTTTGCACTTTGATATTGTTTCTGGCCTGTGCTCGGTTACTGATGCATATACGAACCGTTGCTCGTATTGTTTCTTCATATACATGTCTCTGTTCGTCATGTTGGTTCGAATTGCACTTGGTCTTTGTTGTGTTAGTGACAAGTCTTGTTCTCTGGTATCTTGGTTCACTTCATGTTGCCTTCTTCACTGTGTCACTTATGTGCATATGTTTGCACTGTTTTATGTTGTCACTTGATCTGTTATATTTGGTTCATAATTGACTGTTGTCACTTGCATGCATTTAGCTCGATGGTTGTTGCATATTGCAACTTGTACATGATTTTGGTCTTCAATGCATTCTTATATTCTCCTGTATCATGCTTGGCACAGGCTTGCATAGTTGTGGCATGGTCATTTGTGTATGGTTCACTGTTGGTCTTGTTCATCATTGATGCTGCAGCTTGGTCATTTGTCTGCACTTTCACTTGAACTTGTAGATGATGGTTCATTTGACTTGGAATTGGATGTTTGTTCATTCCAGTGAGTTGTCTGGATTTATTCAACATAGTTGTATTTGTACATTGCCTTTGTTGTGGTCTGGAGTGTATGTTGGCAACTTGTTCGGTGCATTTGCTGGCAGTTGGTCTTTATTGCATTCATGTCATATTTGAACATAGTTGCATTATATTGGTCGAGCTTTGATTCTTTGTTGGCACTTGCTTGAACTTGATTTGTTTATCTGCACTGTTGTATATTCGAACTGCACCTGTGTTGAATCCAGTTTTATTTGGATTTGACCTTGTGCTGAAGTCGTGATATATTGCATGTTTCACCTGAGTTGAATCCTGTATTTTTATTTGGGTTTGACCGGTGCTCACCTGTCCCTGTAACTCAATCAAGTGTATATATCGGTGTGCACGGCCTTGTGGCATATACAGTGATACACTGTGTATGTCACAAGTTGTTCGTGTATGATGAATTCAAATTTAAATTATGACGAACAACCCAAATAACTGAGGCAAATCATATTTTTAAAATCATCTTTTAATTTATATTGCAAAAATATTTTCTTTTCAATTTTACTGCGTTAGTGAATATTTTTGCAGATTGCTCAGATGCTGGATTCAAACTGGAATGCAGTTGTAGATAAAAATACGAGTGTGAGTGATATGTAGTGAGGTGAATATGTAAATGTGAAATGTGATGTAATTGTAATCAAAGTTGTATAGTATAGTGAGAGCTTGAAATTGTATTATTCAAAAATTGTAATAAATATTTGTTTGAATAAAATATTCGTTTGAATTTAAAATCTGTGTTATTTATTTTATTCAGCAAATATTTATTTAATCTTTGAAAATAAATAGTATATTAACAAATACATTTAAACGAATGTATATATGTTTATTATCATCAAACAAAAATCATATAAGCGCATATTCAACAATAATGAGAAAGAAAGTGATAATGAAGACAATATGAAGGAATTTCTATTTTGGTTTGGAAATTGGAATGGACCATCAGCATCAGAATCAAAAGAATAGCTGGGTGTTGTGATATGATTTGAAGGGTGGTGATATATATGTAATATAGTATTTATTAGTAGTATAATGGCTTTGTATTATGGTTGTGTATTTCTAGTAAGATAAAGTATGGTCAGGATGACCTATGATGACCTATGCAAGGATAACTTATGGATGATAGGTGTAAGTTAAGGATTGACCTCTATACTAAGGATTATATAATATTAAGATGATCTTCTTTATAACTTCCCTCATTTGCAATTTCATAAATCACTTTATGAGACTTCTAGATGAGGGAAGAAATTTTAAAAGGAGAATTTTCTTTATAAGATAAAACTGTATTTTTATGAAATATTTAAGAATTTGAACCAAAATTTTGAGGAAAAAAAGAAAAATTATCACTCAACGGTTGATGGAAAACGTTGATGAGAATTTATAGACGAATACCTACATTTTCTGTTATAGTTGAGAACTATGCATGGAAAATAAAAGCTTTTGAGTCTGATCAAAGTCCGCACTAGAGAATCAGAGGATCAATACTAATTCAGAAGCAAAGTGGTATATTCGATTTAAGAATGAATTAGATAGTGCATATAGATAATCCATGAGCATAACATGGGTTCGTATTAGAAATTCAAAATAATGTTTTCACCAAGTTTGTGGTCAGGTGTGATTTCGAGGACGAAATTTTTTAAGAAGGAAAGTCTGTAACGGACCGTAACTTTATCACTTTGATAAATTATATATATTTGAAATATTAAAATAAAATTTTTATAACACAAATTATAATGTTTTGAACCATAAATAATGATGGTAAACTTGTTTTATTGGTATATTAACAAATATGGATATTTGGGCTTTTCATCAGACGAAAATCAGTTTTTGGGAAAATTGAGATTTTCCTAATATTAAAGGAAATAGAACTGGATATATACACTTATTTATCCATTTAAGAAAGAATATGAAATAAAAATTATATATTTTATTTTTGAAAATAAAATATATTTATGACATCATCTGGGATATCATCACTTTTATACATTTTTTGGAAATTTTAATTAAGTTAAAATAATCAAATAACTGTTTTAGAATGATAATAATTCATTTTAATTGTTATATACTGATAACAACTGATTTATAATAGTTTTATAAAGAAATATACTTATCTTAAAAATATAAGAAAATATACAACGTTTCGTCGATACGACGACACTTTTTGAAAACACTTGTTTAATATGATTTATATGGTTTTATAATCCAAATGTGATAATTTTAATTAATTATTAACGATAAGAAAACATATTTCGAATTTTGTTTACTTTTATGTGTAATCTGATTAATAAATGAAAATGCGACCAGGAATCAGCTTCTGGATTTTCAACGGTTTAACGAACGTAAGTAGTTTAAAGTCATCGCAACGTTGTTTATATGTCTTGTGCACATATATAACATACACATACACGCACTAACATATACATATACACATATATAACATGCACATACATATATATATACATAAATACATACACATATGTACTTAATAAAAAAAATATCTAACATATTTCCATTTTCTTCATCCGTAAGCATCCTAAAAGTAAATAACCATCAACCATCACCTCCTTGCACACCATCATTACTCAAGCACATGGAGAGGAGGATAAAGAAGGAGTGGGACATGCATATGGAGGGGATTAGGCAAGGGGTAGTTTGATAATTTCATATTTTGATATTTGTTCACTTATTTTCCCTATAAATACAGCCCTCCATTCTCTCATTTCTTCACACCATCTTCTTCTTCTTCCAAACTATTTCAATGGATTTCATAGCTTCTTAGGAAAATTCAAAAATAGTGACTAAGTTCTATCAAAATAAATCGTAAAATATTGAGAGATATACCACTTCGAGTTCAAGATTGAGTTAATGATCTTGTAACAACCCAAGTTCTAGTGGATCCGGATTTTTCGCAAAAATGCTAAAACCCAAATCCACTGAAGCCCGAGTTGGGTATCCGGTATCCCGAAAATAGGCAAAGATAAATATATCAGAGCTTGAATAAATATATCATGGTAGAGATGAATAAAATATAGTAATAAGTAAATACTCACCAAGGTAATAACACTTTCTAAACAAGTGTCTCAAAGCTGGAAAATCTCTGCCATCTGTCTAAACTATGGGATGATATGAGGAGGAGGTTAGAACTAAAGTTCTGGTGAATGGACAAATTATAAACTTCTAAGCATAATTCTACGTATATCGTTCTATTTCCATTTTCTATTATATTAGGTTTATTGAGTTTATAATACTCTCGCCTCTGTGCGCGAATCGTACCCATCTACTCCCTAGTAGATTAAGTCCTAATAACCAATATATATATATATGTAGGTACATGCCCAAAGACCGCATTGGTCCTAGGTACTACCAATAGTACCTTCCATATCCTCCGCGAAAAGGATTCCATCGTCCCGCTACTAGAGCGTACTGTAACTACATCTGTAAAGGACAGGTTCGTGAGGCCTACAATAAAGATGTTTCGTCGTCTACAATGAAAACATGAAACTGCATCCGCACTAGCTTATACTAGTGCTCGGACATCCATAATGTACCACCCAGTACGTACCTTGAGGACTACACGCAATCGATCTGTCTGCTCCTTGAATTCTACCAACAAGGTCTACCTTGTACGGAACTCAGTCAGGGATTTTCTATATCTGTAAAGGTACGCTTCGTTAGGCCTATAAAACCGATATTCTACTTGGTATGTCTCTTTTCTCATCGTGGGTATGGCCCCATGCAGCCCCCCTCAACTAATCGAAAGACCTTTCAAGAGCTAAGTGGTTGTGCCCTACTGCAAAAAATCTAAACATTAAATTGGTTGTGCCCCTCATCCACTGTCTCGATGTGAAAGAATCATTGGCATGTTGGTTTAACCCTAGCCTTTCACGAACTCGCTCTGACCGATGATGGCTGATACTCGTATGCAACTATCCTTAAAGGTTATGCCCAGTGTAACCTACACGCCAACTCGATTACGGTGTCATACAAATATCCTACTCCATCATCAACCTTTTGAATGCCTATAAAGGTTCGCTTTGTTAGGCTTGCAATGGAAAAGCAGTCAAGGCATACTCTCTTGATGGAACACCTACAGACCTGCTTTCGAAGGTACAGCTTCGTTAGTCCTGCCCCAGAAGGCCATCCTAGAGTATCCTCACGTCCCGTTGAAGTCTCGTACTTCCTTGCAGCCCAAAATAACTAAGTTGGACATGCTCTTTCTGTACTAAAAATCTACGACAAACTGCTTCACTAGGCTCTTTATCCAGATTCTCTTTGGGCTACTCAAACGCATCTTACCATTTTATTAGACCTTATGTCTAATCTTTTATTATATGCTTAGTTTACTTTTCTTATTCTATTGGCTACTTATTTACCATAATCAACATGCCTAGCCCTACCCACATGTGAGACCATCAGTCCTAGACCTGAAAGGGAATGCTGCCGGTATAGGCCACTGCAATTATTATTTTTTGCTTATTAACTTAACCCAAGATCTAAGTTTGATAAAATAAGCCTCTTTTATTTCTTTCTTTTTAATTATAACCTACGTGTTACAATTAAACTTGCAATTGTCACTTTTATATTCTTTTCTTTCTTTTATAACCTACATGATATAAATGTAATTGCAAGTGTCTCTTTTCTATTCTAGTCTTTCTTCTTTTATTATGACATTAAATTCTCTTTAGTTATCTTATATTAAATGACAGTCTTAGCTTGGGACTATGTCCAACTGTCACAATTTAATTATCATAATAACTGCTTTATTTTTTATTCTACTACTTGCGCAGTAAATGCAGATTTAGTCATATTTTCTGTTTATTTTTTCTTGTCTTGTCAAATATTTAACTTGATTATTTCCTTTTCTTTAATTTCTTTGAGGCTTTACGTTGTTCTCTTTTATTCTAAGAAATGGTTCTATTCTATTTGGTTGGTTACAAAAACTATAGTAAAATCCATTTTCATGTTTTAATTCTAAATAATGCCATAAATAATAACTCGTAACTGTAAGATATTTCTTTCATTGTTTCTTTAATCGTTGGATAATGCAAAATAAAGTAATGTCTCTATTTTGCACTAATTTCATTTTTTTTGCTTTATTCTCACAATTACATTTACCCTTTTCTTAATATATTAAACTATTAAAATGTATTCCCTTTTCTAAACCAGTCAACTAATCTGTCAATAACTTCCAAATCAAGTTATTAGATTTCCCCTTTTTATTTCATTCATCGAGTTTTAACATAATTTACTATAAATTTCCCACTTTTAAGCTTATACCATTCTCTATAATTTTTAAGCCTAATATTACTTATATTTAATTGGATTCCTATCTTTTTCCATATAAATAACATTTAAATATAAGTACACTTCTCTTATAAAATTTACAGTTTCAACATAAACTAGTAGAACTAATCAATTTAATTAGTTGAAATGCTGAATTAAAATATTTAATGGTAATCTAATGATATTATATATCATCAACATAAAAGGTTTATAATTTAAAACCACTCACCTGAAAAGAAAACACACCAAATTCCAGATCTGATTTTTAATCCATTTCTATAATACATAACCTTCCCCTTTGCAACCCTATTTGGATCCACAAACCGAAATTTGTATGGTTTTATAAATCTGAATCTAATTGAAGAAAAATAAAACGATAAACTAGAGAACCAGATCTGAGAACTCGCCTCACACGGACAGCTTAATTTGGATGTCTCTTCTCTAGATCTACAATTTCTTTCTCCAATTTGCAAATTAGAAAACTTAAATCTAATATATTTGATTTCTGAAGAATTGGAAGAGAAATAAAAGTGACAAGGCTTCTTCGCCCATTCATAAAAACATGGGTTTGAAGGCTAGCCCTGCACTTTTTTTATAGAGAGCCAAAGAAACGTTGTCCATTCATTTAAAGCGATTGAAATCTAGCCGTTAAAAACAATCAAAATGCTTCAGATTTTACGTGTGTAGCCTTTTTGTGCTATACGTATTAATTTATTTCCTCTATTTTTAAACTTTATAAATTATTAAACGTTAACTTTTAACCGTTGCCTATTCATTCTAATTAGTTTCCATCAATTGCAAGTTTAATTCCCCATATAACACATGTTTGTTTTGAAATTCAAACATTGCTAATTAGTTTCCTTTAATTGCTGATCTGATTAACATTGTCTACTAATGTTAATTAATTACCTCCAATTCCTGATGTCAATTAATTTCCTTTATGATGCGCATCTATTTTGAAATTCAAACGCCCATTATTTCTGGAATTTATACACACACATATATTTATAAACAAATATATTCACATTTACATGTATAATTATTTTTTGACGGAACTTCGAAAGTCAATAGCTTTTTCATATGAAGTCCGTTCGAGGCACATTATATATGTAAATTAATCAAAAAATCGCCACAAACATAATGGTATAAGTTTCGAGGCCATATTCCGTTAATTCCAAAAACGCTCATTTTCACTGTTTACAATTATTTGATTATTTAATTATCTAAAAATGCGGGTGTTACATTCTTCCACCCTTCAGGAAATTTCGTCCCCGAAATTCGAAAAGGGTAAAACTATGTAATTCCTCACATCAAAAACATCAATCTTATGTACATCTAATTTTGCGACTATCCATGTCCTTGTGCAAAGTTTCATTCAACGTAAAATATATGCATGTACATGAATTTCTAAGCGGTACCTCCTATATGAATGCTTTTCTTCTTTAAAAACTCCTTTTTAAAATATGATGCACACATCCTAAATGCACTTGCAATTTTTTATGAATGTAATCTTTTGAAAACTCAAAACGTTTTTCATCCAATTTTTCCCATACTCCCACTGAATAGGGGTATAGTTCAACAATTTTTTTCATCCAAACTCTACCACACAACTTTTAATATTCGCGAATTTCAGAAAATCTAATTTCCGAAATTCGATTTCTTATGTCAGAAAGAAGGCAGAAAAGAGAAAATCTTACATTTTCCCATTTTACTTTTGCCAGCCTCGTTCTCCATACTTGGAACTTATGCCATTATTCTTTAAAAATATCTATTTGCGTTCCCAAGCACAGTTCACATAAGAAAAAAATTCTTTTCAAATTTTTCTGTTGACATTTCTATCGCTTTCTTTAAATTTTTTGTTTTCCTTTTAGTTACTCTTATCTATTTTTACTTTTCTTTGATTATTTACGTCCTATGTTCTTATTCTCTTCTTGTGAACATCATAAAAACACAAAGAAAAAGCATCATACTAATCATCACCGATTTGCTACAATATGAACTAAATGCTTACATATGAGTACAATCTCATAACTGAAAGAGAAAATATGTCATACTACAAAGTGATACTAAATAGGTAAATATAGCAGCTAAACACAGCTATCATCTAGGGCTAGAAGGCCTAGGACCATGTCTACCCTGACACGGAAAGATCTCACTCTAGGAATCCGAGTACATAATATGCTCCCCCTGCCGCCTATTACTCGTTACTAACTTACGCTGTACTCATGATGTATAAGATCTATTCATCTCTTCATTCCATACTCAAAATGGAATAATCAAGTCTCATTTACTACAACAAATAAAGATTTCAATCTATGCAATCTCCATCTAAAAAAGTAACTTGGCTTGGGGAAATTTTCTCTTTACCTTTACCTTTCATTTTCCCCAACTAAGATCTACCTATCCCAACCATGTGTGTCTTACTATCTTACCAATGTCACTTCGCTACTCTTTTATAGTCTACACATATGAAACATTCATAGGTTCTCACTAGTGTCCTATACACTTTATGAAAACTTTTATTATTACTACTAAAGTTAATCACTGCTATCTCTGACATAGTCTAACAGTTTTCCCGTCACATCTAGGAAAGGATTCCTATCTACTCCATATTTAAAAGTTTGGTTTGGTATTTATCATTCACTTCAAAAATTAAAGCTTCTAAATTTTTGAAACATCAAATCCCAAAATTCTTGCCTTTAAAAGTGTTACATTGAAGTTTCTATTAAATTCGAAGGTACTTGGTTACTTAACATTTTATCTTTGTAGACCTGCCACATTACAGCTGTTTGAATTTAAATTATTCCCCAAACCTAGAGGGGAAAACTTACAAATTCTAAGTTTAAAACTTATTCCGCTTTTTCTTTTAAAGACCTTTACCGCTTTCCATAAAAAAAATCGATTTTTAAATTTAACTATTTACTAAGTTTTTCTCTTCCAAAAGCTTATTTACTTTTTCACCAAACCATTTTTCTTTAAAACATGCCTTGCTTGTCCTTAAAACATTTTTTTCTTGACTTCAAAAAATTTCCCCACATGTTTTCAAAACATCTTCTTTACATAGATTTTCAATTTTACAAAAAAATAGAGTAGATAAGAATAATTATTTTATCAAAAATCTCTTAACTTTCTTACTCTTCAAATTACCTAACCTTGGATGAGTTTCTAACTTACGACAAATTGTGACTTTCTACAAAGGAAAGAAATCAATGGAAAAATATGAAATTTCCATTGCTTAGCTTTCCTACTAAGGCTCTCTATAATATTCCTCCCAACAAACAGTGTCTTAATTTTTACACTTCTTATTACACCTAATGATTTTATACCTAAATGTATTAGAACTACTTTCTCTTATGAGAAATCATTAACGTTTAAGCATTCTATGAATCCTTTAAAAGAGGATTTCATGTTTATGTGAAATTACAAGGAACCTATTTTATACTTTATCGAAATAGGTTATACAAAATATGGTGCTTTCCATACCTTGTATATTTCTTTCACGTATTCCTTATAACTTGCACAAAACATATTTATTTTGATTTGGTTACGTAAAAAATGATATCATTATTCATTTCATTCCAATAGATTAAAGTATGTTTAATCAATATTTACTTATAACAGACATTTCCTACAAAATTTATTAATTTCTTAATATTTGACTTACAACTTTTTTTTAGAAGAACTCATTTTCAAAATTGTTTTAATATTTTCATAATAGAAAACATTTCCATATACTTATTCAAATAATAAGTTTACTTACAAACCACTTTATTTCTGTACTTAGAAATTATCTTCAAAACACATTTTTATTTGGATCAAAACAGATGTTGTGTAAAACACCATTACTACAACCCAAAAATATTAATATATGGATTCAGTTAAAATAAATATTAATAAATCCCATATGCTATGCAAAAACATTTCCTTTGGAAGTCACCCACTGTAACAATAGTGTCATAGTCTATGCTTTCTTTATTTTCAACGATAACATCTATTACAACAATGAATGTTGTAGTCTACATTTTCAATACTTAAAACACTCTGGCTTTTTACGTTTAAAATCTTTATTTACCTATAAAGAAACTAGCGAGCTATACATGCTCTATAATCCTTCAAAAAGTATTTCACTTTTAACAAAATTTACATCATATATAAAACCAATTTAAATTTCATACCACTTTTTTTTAAAAAAACTAATATTTAATTCCTCAAACATGTTAACAATTATATTTTTCAACTTTACAATTTTAAAATTTTTATTTTATTGGGTTAGACATAAAGTGGATTTTCTTCTTATTACCTTAGGAATACCCTTCCTAAACCTTGAAAATCTCATTTCCTTACTAAAATATCTTATTCCTTCCAAAATAAAAATACTCTCTCTACTATCCCTAGGGAACTTCCCCACTTCCTATAACATATGGATACCAATCTTCTCTCCAAACGTAGCTTATTGTACACTATAAATCGGCAATAACATAGGGCTCAACATCCTTGGGTCATCCTAAACCCAACTAGCAAACTATGTACAAACATACTTCTAAAAGCTTTCCATATGTTAAAATCTATGACTGAGGACTATTTGGATTTTAGTACATTAATATTTATATTTTATTCAAAAATACAAACATGCTCACTTATATTTCCTAATTTACGTAGGATCTACTGACCTAAGCTCTAATACCAAATGTAACAACCCAAGTTCCAATGGATCTAGATTTCTCGCAAAAGTGCTAAAACCCAAATCCATTGAAGCCCATTTTAGGGTATGGTATGCTGCAAATAGGCAAAGATAAATATATTAGAGTTCAAATAAATATCTCATAGTGTGACTGAGTAAAATATAATAATAAGTAAATACTCACCAAGATAATAACACTTTCGAAACAAGTGTCTCAAAGCTGGAAAATCTCTGTCATCTATCTAACCTGTGGGATGTTATGAGGAAGGGGTCAAAACTAAAGTTTCGGTGAATGGACAAATTATGCACTCCTAAGCATAATTCTACGTATACCATTTTATTTTCATTTTCTGTTATATTAGGTTTATTGGTTTATAATACTCTCACCTCTATGCGTGAATCATACCCATCAACTCCCTAGTAGATTAAGACCTAATAACCAATATATATATATATGTATGTATGTATGTATGTATGTATGTATGTATGTATGTATGTATGTATGTATGTATGTATATAACTACATGCCTAAAGACCGCATCGGTCCTAGGTACTACCCATAGTACCTTTTGTGTCCTCCTCGAAAAGGACTCCATCGTCTCGCTACTAGAGTATATTGTAACTACATCTGTAAAGGACAAATTCGTGAGGCCTGCAATACATTTGTTCCACCGTCTACTATGAAAACGTGAAACTGCATACGACTAGCTTACACTCGTGCTCGAACATCCACAATGTACCACCAAGTGTGTACCTTGAGGTCTACACGAAATCGTTCTGTCTACTCCCTGAATTTCATCAATAAGGTCTACAATGTATGTAACTCGGTTGGGGATTTTCTATATTTGTAACGGTCCGCTTCTTAGGCCTACTTTACAGATATTCTACCTGGCCTATCTCTTTTCCTATCATGGCTATGGCCCCACACAGCCCCTCCTCGACTAATCGAAAGTCCTTTCAAGAGCTAAGTGGTTGTGCCCTACTGTAAACAATCTAATCATCAAATTGGTTGTGCCCCTCATCCAATGTCTCGATACTGAAAGAATCATTGGCCTGTTGGTTTAAGTCTAGTCTTTCGCAAATTCACTCCGACTGATAATGGTTGATACCCACATGCGACTATCCTTATGGGTCTTGCCTACTGTAACCTACTTGCAAACTAGAGTATGGTGTCATACGAATTTCTACTTCATCATCAAACTTTTGACTACCTACAAAGATCCAGCTCGTTAGGCCTGTAATGCAAAAGCAGTCAAGGCCTACTCTCTTGATGGAACAACTACAGACATGCCTCCGTGGGTGCAGCTTTGTTAGGCCTACCTCAGAGGGCCGTCCTAGAGTATCCTCACGTTTCGTTGAAGTCTCATACTTCCTTCTAGCCTAAAATAACTAAGTTGGACGTGCTCTTTCTGTACTAAAAATCTACGGCAAACTGCTTCCTTAGGCTCTTTATCCAAATTCTCTTGGGCTACTCCAAACGCACCTTACCATTTTATTAGACCCTACGTCTAATCTTTTTTTATGCATTTATTTTACTTTTCTTTTTCTGTTGGTTACCTATTTACCCTAATCAGCATGCCTAACCCCACCCACATGTGAGACCATGAGTCCTAGACCTGAAAGGAAATGCTGTCGGTACGGGCCACTGCTATTTTTTTTTTGCTTATAAACTTAATCCAAGATCTAAGTTTGATAAAATAAGCCTCTTCTATTACTTTTATTTTAATTATAACCTACGTTATTACAATTATACTTGCAATTTTCACTTTTATACTCTTTTCTTTCTTTTATAACCTTCATGTTATAAATGTAATTGCAAGTGTCTCTTTTGTATTCTAGTCTGTCTTCTTTTATTATGACATTAAATTCTCTTTAGTTCTCTTATATTATATGACAGTATTAGCTTGGGACTACGTCTAATTGTCACAAATTACTTATCATAATAACTGCTTTACTTTTTATTCTACTATCTGTGCAGTAAATGCAGATGTAGTCACTTTTTCTGTTCATTATTTCAAGTCTTGTCAAATGTTTAACTTGATTATTTCCTTTTCTTTAATTTCTTTGACGCTTCGACGTAGTTCTATTCTATTTGGTTGGTTACAAAAACTGTAGTAAAATCCATTTCCATGTTTTAATACTAAATAATGCTATAAACAATAACTCGTAACTGCAAGATATTTCTTTTATTGCTTCTTTAATCGTTGGATAATGCAAAATACAGTAGTGTCTCTATTTTGCACTAATTTCATTTTTCTTGCTTTTATTCTTGCAATTACGTTTACCGTTTTTCTTACTATATAGACTATGGAAATGTATTCCCTTTTCTAAACTAGTCAAGTAATCTATCACTAACTTCCAAATAAAGTTGTAAGATTTCCCCTTTTATTTCATTCTCCGAGTTTTTATCATAATTTACTATAAATTTCTCACTTTTAAGCTTATGCCTTTCTCTATAATTTTTAAGCCTAATATTACTTATATTTAATTGGATTCCTTTCTTTTTCCATATAAATAACATTTAAATATAAGTACACTTCTTTTATAAAATTTACAGTTTCAACATAACTAACTAGTAGTACTTTAAGTAGTTCAAATATTGAATTAAAATATTTAACAGGAATCTAACGATATTATATATCATCAACATAAAAGATATACAATTTAAATCCACTCACCTGAAAAGAAAACACACCAAATTAAAGATCTGATTTTTAGTCCAGTTCTATTATCCATAGCATTCCCCTTTGCAAGCCTATTTGGATCCACAAACGGGAATTTGTATGGATTAATAAATCTAGATCTAATTGAAGAAAAATAAAACGATAAACTAGAGAACTAGATCTAAAAACTCGCCTCATACGGACGGCTTAATTTGGGCGTCTCTTCTCTGGATCTACAGTTTCTACCTCCAAATTGCAGATCGAAAAACTAAATCTAATATATTTGATTTCTGAAGAATTGGAAGAGAAAGAAAAGTGATAGGGCTTCTTCGCGCATTCAAAAAATATAGGTTTGAAGGCTAGCCTTGTAGGTTTTTTTATAGAGAGCCAAAGCAACGTCGTCCATTTGTTTAAAGTAATTGAAATCTAGCCATTAAAAACAAGCATAACACATCAGTTTTGACGTGTCTAGCCTTTTGTTTTATAAGTATTAATTTATTTCCTCTATTTTTAAATGTTATAAATTATTAAACGTTACCTTTTAATCGTTGTCTATCCATTCTAATTAATTTCCATCAATTGCAAATTTAATTCTCTTTATAACACATGTTTATTTTGAAATTCAAACATTGCTAATTAATTTCCTTTAATTACTGATTTGATTAACATTGTCTGCTAATGATAATTAATTATCTCCAATTGCTGATGTCAATTAATTTTCTTTATATGCGCTCTATTTTAAAATTCAAACGTACGTCATTTCTGGAATTTATACACGCATATATTAATAAAAAAATATTTACGCACTTTTACACGTATAATTATTTTTTGACACTACAAGAAATGTTGTTTCTATTGCATGTAGAACCATTATAAGATGGCATTTTGATACTAGTTGCTATTGATACTATTATCAAAATGAAAATAAAGTAAGCGTGTGCAATTTTAGAAGAGGGAACGCGAAATTTTTATCGGCCACTTCTTCTACAATTAAAACCAACTCACGTTTTCATCCCTCGTTTTCTTATCAAATCAAACCAAGATCCCAAAATCATTCATCTCTACCGTGGCTTTGGATGGTTGAAGGTTGAAGGTGTGACACCCCACCTCTATACCCACTCTAACCAAGCACACTATGGTGTAATACCGTAAACTAGGGCGGAGAATAAGGCTTTTGAGGAGCGACCATCCGTGTAATCGCTTTGTGCGAGCACCGATATGTCAAATAGTACAATTGCGGAAATCTGACATATCGATACAAACTCAAAGCTACTACACAGTGGCTATATATATTCTTTGGAAACAAATATAGAAATAAACATAACACAAATCAGTCACAGACATCCATATCACAAAGGCGGAAATAGATATGAATATATCACTTAAAAGTGTGAATCAGAGTAGTGGTCAAACAAGATCCAGAATATCACAAAAATGTAGCTACAAGTGCTAGACAAAAGAATATGGATACATCAGTGAGTCTATATCTCAAATGTATACAACAAAAACTACTAATCTAAGTAGTTAGCCAAAAGTCAGGGTGATAATCTCAGATGTGAAGTTAAGTTGAAGCACCTGTAACATCTCAGTCTGACCCGAGTATTATTTAATAAGAAAATAATAAACGGATCAGTCTAGCAATAAATATCAGATGAAATGATATGGAATAAGAGATATGACTAAATGTATAATAATCACAATGCCAAGCTGTGATAAATAAGTAATTGAAAATCAACAAGAGATTAATCAATATCACAAGAATCTTCTCAAAGATCAAAAGGAATGTCATACTCTATATTATTATTCACCAAAATCATAAGTATTGACAATAATATCAATGCCAATCACAAAAGTCAATGACACACAAAATTCACCAATGCACAAATATTGATAAAACTTATCAATGTAAATCACGAAAATTGGTGAAACACAAATTCTAGAAATCATCCATGGAAATCCAGAAATCACAAAAGGGGGAGGCCTGTCATAAAATGGGAGCATGAAAACTCACCAACACGTGTATCACAAATGGGACGCTATCCCATGGTCGCTAACCATAGAGCCGGTGCAACGACTTAGTACAACGGCACGCCCGAGGAACCAGAAACTCGAATAGTTCGGAACAACGATGTAGTACAACGGTACACCCGATGGACCAAACTCCATAAAAGAACGTGGGTAGCTAGCCTACAAAAGTTGAGTCGAAACTTCAAATATTACGTAGGTCGTTAACCTATAAAAGGAATGAGGCAAAACTCAATAAGACGAGGTATTGTCCCCTACGTGGACAAAGAAACATAGCATATCGCTAGTCATAATCACAAAAATGATCATTATCGATCATCAAGAAGTGTCGATTACACTAAGCTAGTAAATATATGAGCTTAGCTTCATGTCCCATAACCACTTGCTTTACTTAAATATTTACGAACAAACTGTAAGTCTCCACTCGAAAATTGTCACAAGAAATTCAACCGAACAAGTCCAAGAATTAACCGACAAAGTAAACGCAAGCGTTTCATACCACATGTTTTACTATGCCGTTTAATTAGATTTCTCGTACGAATGAGGTAAAGGTCTGTATATGCTAGCAGATTGGAAAACGGTTTAAGAAACGAGCTTTGTAATAAAATAGTGTTGAAATCGTTTTGATGAAAGAATTTTGATATTTACTACTAGTATTGAAAACCTTTATATTTTTAAAAGTGACAAGTCACAAAAATGATTGTAGAAACAATCAATCACTAAAATTCACATTCGAAGACGTGAATAAAAATCCAAAGAAATCGATACCGAATCCATCAAAGTGGAAATACCCTAAAATTCCAAAAATAGAAGTTATCAAAGTCAACAAAGGTGATAACAACTAATTGGAGAAGAAGAATCGAATAACAATTGGAAAAGCAAAGCAAAATGAGCATAATAGGCAAAACAAGAAAATAGGAGAATAGGAGCAGGTCGGTTGACCGGACTCCCTTAGTCGGCCGACCGAACCAGAAACAGAAAGTTTCGGCTATAGCTTCGGTCGACCGACCTAGGGGGTTCGGTCAGCCGAACCTGATGCCTTGTATTTTTCTGCCCTATTAATTGAAGTGCAAACTCTCACAATTTGCAACCGATCGAGCACGAACGCTAAGGGATTACGCCCATCGGCTACCCGGTCCTATTAGCTCGTCGATGCATCACCAAAAACATGTTCGAACATCAAAGTTAGGATTTTAAAGATTTGAACCCAAAACACTAAAAATTGAGATATTCACCAATTCAATCCTAACCGAAAGCAAATGCGCATGAATAAGTGTTAGGAATTCACACCCAACATTCAAAGATAGATATAAGCATAGAAGTGAGATAAAAATTTCACCTTTTTACAAAATCAATAAAGGAGAAGCTTGAAAGCAAAGGAAGAATCAACCACACTTCAACACAACCCAAATGAGCTTGAATCTAAGCTCAATAGAAGAACATTCCGAAAGTTAGGTTTAGGAATTTTTGAAATTGAAAGGAGAATGGTTTGGAGAAGAAGAAGATGATGCTTACCAATAGCTTCTCTTTGGATTTGGAGCTAGAACTTGATTTGCAAATGAAAACTAGGGCTTGGAGTTTTAATTTCCCATTCCTCTCTCCATTGTTGCTAAAGCCTGAGTATTAGGAAATAGAAATGAAGTAATGAAGAGAAGAGGGGTGAAGCTTGGGTCTAATGGGATGAAACAAAACCAAAGCCCTAAGTGAAAAAGTAGCAAAATTCCACTAACTCCGAACATATCAAAGTTTATACTCAAAAAGGTTGCAAACGGCGTTTTGAACTCAATGGAAGTGGTCTCGAGTCCTAATTCGACCGTATGCAAAAAGTAACTTTTTGGACTATAATCCGACTAACGATAAAATATTTAAATAAAATATTTAAATACTCGATCGTAAAATATGCGGGTTGTTACAGACTCCCGTCCTTAAAGAAATTGAGTCCTCGCAATATTTAAGAAAAAAATATATAGTAACAACCATGAAAGCATATTCAACACAAAAGAAATTTGAAATAAGAAGTTCACCTCAAAGAGCATGAGAAAGTAAGTCCGGATGTGTTCGCTCGATGAACTCTCTAAATTCCCAAGAGAAATCCTTAGGATTTAAGGACCATTGAACTTTAACAAGCGGAACATCTTTATTTCGAAGGCGTTTGACCTCCGAAGCAATAATACGAATAGGATGTTGCTCATAAGTAAAATTAGGCGAAACTTCAATTTCTTCCACAACACCGGGCTCAAGAATAGAATCAGAATCTCGAAGGCATTTCTGTAATTGAGAAACATGAAACACGTCATGAATAGCAGAAAACTGAGCCGGTAATAAGAGGCGATAAGCCACGGAACCAATGCGTTCGGTGATAGGGAATGGACTAATATATCTAGGTGCTAACTTTTCCGATCGACTGAAACGCACAACACCCTTCATAGGTAAAACTCGAATAAACACAAGATCTCCCACAGAAAATTCTAATTTCCTTCTCCGGTTATCGGCATAGGATTTTTGTCTGCTTTGGGCTTCTTTCATCCTATGACGAATAAGATCAATCTTTTCTTTGGAATCATGAATAAAATCTGGACCTAAAACCAGCTTCTCACTGGCCTCAAGCCAACAAGAAGGAGAACGGCATGGCCTTCCATAGAGTGCCTTGAAAGGGGGCATACCAATACTAGATTGGAAGCTATTATTATAGGAAAACTCAACAAGAGAAATATGATCTTCCCAACTTCCACCAAAATCAAGAACACATGCACGAAGAAGATCTTCAAGAGTTTGATTTACACGCTCGGTTTGTCCATCGGACTGGGGATGATAAGTGGTGCTAAAATTAAGCTTCGTTCCCAAAGCTTTTTGAAGACTCTTCCAAAATCCACTAGTAAACAATGGATCACGATCACTAACAATAGAAGTAGGAACTCCATGCAATTTAATAATTTCTTTGACAAAAATTTTGGCCAAAAGGGAAACGCTTCGATTGGACCGAACGAGAATAAAATGGACGGATTTAGTATGTCTATCAACTATCACCCATAAACTATCATGACTCGAGTGAGAACAGGGAAGGCCGTCTATAAAATCCATGGAAATTAAATCCCACTTCCAAATTGGAACTTCTAAAGGTTGCAATAACCCACCGAACCTTTGGTGTTCGGCCTTAATGAATTGGCAAGTCATGCAACACTTAACAAAGTTAGCAATATCAGACCTCGTTCCCTTCCAATAATAAAGTCGCTTCACATCCGCGTACATTTTACTACTACCGGGATGAATGGTAATTTAGAACGATGAGAATCTTCTAAAATGTCTTTACGAAGATTACTAATATTTGGCACTATAAGTCTACCAAATTTTTGAATACCGCCACGAGAATCAACATCAAAGTCTTTCAAACCCTCAATATCAATTTTATCCCTAAAATTTTGAGCAAGAAGAGCCAATTCGGGATCTAGCTTTTGAGCTTCGAGAATGCGGTCAAAAAGAGAAGGATGAGCCTCAAGGCTACATAAAACAAGAGATGAACATAAATCGAAAACATGATCTCGAATCTCACAAGTGGATAGAATTCTGAGATCATTCCATTCGGATATCATCATAGAAACAACCGCTTGTTGCTTACGACTAAGTGCATCGGCAATGCAATTTTTCTTTCCGGGAGTATAAAGAATATCAAGATCATCAGCTGCAAGAAATTCAAGCCAACGTTGTTGACGCAAATTAAGTTCCTTTTGAGAAAATAGATACTTCAAGGATTTATGATCGGTGTAAAGAATAAATTTTTCTCCCAAAAGATAATGACGCCAAATACGAAGGGCGAAAACAACAGCCGCGAGCTCTAAATCATGAGTGGCATATCTAGTCTCAGCAGGCTTTAATTGCCTAGAAGCATAAGTAATAACACGTTCTCTTTGCATAAGAACGGCACCCAAACCAACGCGACTAGCATCGGTACAAACAATAAAATCTTGATTTCCTTCGGGAATCACAAGAATAGGAGCATCGGAAAGGAGTTCTTTTAATTTCTGAAAAGAAGCTTCACATTTGTCCGACCAAATGTATTTAACACCTTTCTTTGTTAAGCTAGTAAGAGGCACGACAATTTTAGAAAAGTCTTTTATGAAACGGCGGTAATAACCTGCCAATCCAAGAAAACTTCGGATCTCCGTCACACACTCCGGTCTCTTCCCATTTTGAATCGCTTCAATCTTTGATGGATCCATGGAAATTCCGGATTCGGAAATAATATGACCGAGAAACTTCACACGAGATTGCCAAAAATGGCATTTAGAAAATTTTGCTTTTAATTGATTGCTCCTAAGAGTTTCCAACACAATCTGAAGATGCTTTTCATGCTTCTCCTCGATTTTAGAATACACAAGAATATCATCAATAAAGATGAGAACAAACCGATCGATGAAGTCTTTGAAAACTCGACTCATAAGGTCGACGAAATAAGCCGGAGCATTCGTTAAACCAAATGGCATAACAAGCCATTCATATTATCCATAACGAGTATGGAAAGATGTCAAAGGAATGCTATCCTCTGCAATACAAAGCTGATGAAAACCGGTAGCTAAGTCTAATTGTGAAAAGACTCTAGCACTACTAAGTTGATCGGATAGATCATCGATCCGAGGTAAAGGATATTTATTCTTGATAGTAAGATCATTAAGCTTGCGGTAGTCAACGCAAAGCCTAAGTATACCATCATATTTCTTCACAAAAATAGCCGAAGCTCCCCAAAGCGAGGAACTAGAGCGAATAAATTGCTTCGTCTCCAATTCGGATAATTGTTTGCGCATCTCCTCATTTTCCTTATTGGACATACGATAAGGAGGACGAGTGATAGGTTGAGCTCCAGGGATAAGATTAATTCTGAACTCAATTGCTCGCTTAGGTGGTAGTCCTAAAATGGGCTCAAATACGTCGTAAAATTCATGAACAACGTGAATAAGAGAAATAATATCTTCCTCATCATCATTATCGTCATCATAAGGATTTAAAGAATATAAAGATGTGACCAAGCTGGAATCCGAATCTTTAAGATCAATAGAAATCTGCTTAACTGATTGAGGATGTCGAAGATGAATAGTCCGCTCAGGACATAGGATTTGGGCTTCATAACGGTTAAGCCAATCCATTCCCCAAATCATTCCAAAGCCTAAGTAGTGCATAACATGCAAATCGGCCCGGAAAGAAAATTCACACAAAATAATCTCGACATCTTTACACAATAAACTGATAGTTGCGGATCCACCAACCGGATTCGCAATTCTCAAAGAATTCATTAAACACATAACATCCAAAGAAAAGGTATCAACAAGTTCTTTTGATATAAAAGAATGGGACACACCCGTATCAAAAAGAACTCGAATAGGATGATCACAAAATAAAATAAAGCCATCAAGGATGGAATGATAAATACCTTTAACACGAGATGTGTTGCCAGGGGCTTGAGCAATAATAAGCTTTTCTTCCCTCTTGCCCTGAAGTTTGGGACATGAAGATAAAAAATGACCCAAAGTTTTGCAATAGCGACAAAAGAGAGGTTTTGGACATCTATTGGCATAATGGTCTTTAGAACCACAATTGTAGCATTACCCACTACTAGGGGCAGAAGCCTTTGCCACCGGAATTGCTTGCTTCCCTTTCTTGTTGGGATAAGACCCTTTGAACTTAATAGGCCTTTTCTTGTAGTTGTTGAATTTTTGTTTAGCACTCCTACCCTCAACATCACTTACTCTATCAGCCTCTTCAAGTCGAAGAGAGATATCAATGAGTTGATCAAAAGAAACTTCTAATTTTAGAAGTAATGGCTTCTTGAGATTTTTATTCAAGCCATAGACAAATCTTTGGTTCTTCTTCAATGGGGTGTTTATGTATTCGACCCTGTATTTAGAAAGTGACTCGAAGGATGCGACATAATCTGCCACGGAGGATTCACCTTGAATAAGGTCAATAAAATGACGAGCCAAAGTCACCTTCTTAGCTTCTGGCACAAATTTTAATTCGAAGCGTTCCCAGAATTTCTCCCAAGTAAGATCCGCTTCGACTATTTCAGAAATAAGAAGCTCATACCAATCTAATGCTCTTTCTTGGAGCATGCTAGAGGCCACCTGAACACGGTGAAGATCAACAAGATTCATGCGAGAAAAGATTTGATCGCACATTCTCAGCCAAGCCTGGACTTCAATAATAGTTTCAAAACCTTTGAATGGCTTCCCACCCAAATTGGTAAAATCGTTGCACAAACGTGCAAATCCAGACTTAGGGTGAGTAGATTCCGAATTAGAATCGGCTGCCTGAGCATTCTTTACTAGATCAAGAAGCTTCTGGCAGACATAAAAACTCCATCCTGGGGAGTAGCACTAGATTGACCGGCGCTGGGACGGCCAGGTCTAACCATTTCTCTTCATTAAGCAAGAAAGAAGAAGAAGAAAAAGGTTATTCACAAAATGAATATCAAACAATAATGATTAATAAAACAAGGGATCACAAAAGAAAATAGGATAGGACGGTTCGAAGACCCGAATAAAATCCTAAGGCACGACTCCTAAGGTGGACTTAGGACGATGATCCTTGCTAAATTATTCTACATGGTTCCGAAGTTTGGCTCTGATACCAAGCTGTGATAAATAAGTAATTGAAAATCTACAAGAGATTAATCAATATCACAAGAATCTTCTCAAATATCAAAAGGAATTTCGTACTCTATATTATTATTCACCAAAACCATAAGTACTGACAATAATATCAATGCCAATCACAAAAGTCAATGACACACAAAATTCACCAATGCACAAATATTGATAAAACTTATCAATGTAAATCACGAAAATTGGTGAAACACAAATTCTAGAAATCACCAATGGAAATCCAAAAATCACAAAAAGGGGGAGGCCTATCACAAAACGGGAGCATGAAAACTCACCAACACGTGTATCACAAACCGGACGCTATCCCATGGTTGCTAACCATAGAGCCGGTGCAACGATGTAGTACAACGGTACGCCCGAGGAACCAGAAACTCGAATAGTTCATAACAGAGACGTAGTACAACGGTACGCCCGATGGACCGAACTCCATAAAAGAACATGGGTCGCTAGCCCATAAAAGTTGAGTCGAAACTTCAAATAATACATAGGTCATTAACCTAAAAAAGGAATGAGACGAAACTCAATAAGACGAGGTATTGTCCCCTACGTGGACAAAGAAACATAGCATATCGCTAGTCATAATCACAAAAATGATCATCATCGATCATCAAGAAGTGTCGATTACACTAAGCTTTATAAATATATGAGCTTGGCTTCATGTCCTATAACCACTAGCTTAACTTAAATATTTACGAACAAACTGTAAGTCTCCACTTGAAAATTATCACAAGAAATTCAACCGAACAAGTCCAAGAATAAACCGACGAAGTAAACGCAAGCGTTTCATACCACTTGTTTTACTATGCTGTTTAATTAGATTTCTCATACGAATGAGGTAAAGGTTTGTATATGCCAGTAGATTGGAAAACGGTTTAAGAAACGAGCTTTGTAATAAAATATTGTTGAAATCGTTTTGATGAAACAATTTTGATATTTACTACTAGTATTGAAAACCTTTATATTTTTAAAAGTGACAAGTCACAAAAATGATTGTAGAAACAATCAATCACTAAAATTCACATTCGAAGACGTGATAAAAATCCAAAGAAATCGATACCGAATCCATCAAAGTGGAAATACCCAAAAATTTCAAAAATAGAAGTTATCAAAGTCGACAAAGGTGATAACAACTAATAGGAGAAAAAGAATCGATTAACAATTGGAAAAGAAAAGCAAAATGAGCATAATATGAAAAACAGGGAAATAGGAGAATAGGAGCAGGTCGGTTGACCGGACTCCCTGAGTCGGCCGACCGAACAAGAATCAGAAAGTTTCGGCTACAGCTTCGGTCGACCGTCGCAGGGGGTTCGATCGGCCGAACCTGATGCCTTGCATTTTTCTGCCCTATTAATTGAAGTGCAAACTCTCCCAATTCGCAACCGGTCGAGCACGGACGCTAAGGGATTACGCCCATCGGCTACTCGGTCCTATTGGCTCCTCGATGCATCACCAAAAACATGTTCAAACATCGTAGGATTTTAAAGATTTGAACCCAAAACACTAAAAATTGGGATATTCACCAATTCAATCCAAACCAAAAGAAAATGCGCATGAATAAGTGTTAGGAATTCACACCCAACATTCAAAGATAGATATAAGCATAGATGTGAGATAAAAATCTCACCTTTTTACAAAATCAATGAAGGAGAAGCTTGAAAGCAAAGGAAGAATCAACCACACATCAACACAACCCAAATGATCTTGAATCTAAGCTCAATAGAAGAACATTCCCAAATTTAGGTTTAGGAATTTCTAAAATTGAAAGGAGAATGGGTTAGAGAAGAAGAAGATGATGCTTACCAATAGCTTCTCTTTGGATTTGGAGCTAGAACTTGATTTGCAAATGAAAACTAGGGCTTGGAGTTTTAATTTCCCATTCCTCTCTGCATTGTTGCTAAAGCTTTAGTATTAGGAAATAGAAATGAAGTAATGAAGATAAGAGGGGTGAAGCTTGGGTCTAATGGGCTGAAACAAAACCAAAGCCCTAAGTGAAAAAGTAACAAAATTCCACTAACTCCAAACATATCAAAGTTTATAATCAAAAAGGTCGCAAACGGCGTTTTGAACTCAATGGAAGTGGTCTCGAGTCCTAATTAGACCATATGCAAAAAGTAACTTTTCGGACTATAATCCAACTAACGATAAAATATTTAAATAAAATATTTAAATAAAATATTTAAATACTCGATCGTAAAATATGTGGGTTGTTATAGAAGGCTTCGGATGGCAGGAAGGTTGAAGAGCGACCGCGACGACTACATTCCAATCCCCAACGACTTTGAGTGGCGACTGCGACTTGGCTATGGACCGTGGCAAGACTGGCGACCGTGTCATCTCCAATGGATAGCGACTCCACGACTGTAACGACCCGCCAAATCCATACCCCTTTGACCCGACAATATTCTCAAACAGTTCAACTCAATGTGGACAGAAACACGAACCATTAGGGTTAAAGAAGAAAGAGGTAGAAGAAGAAATAGAAAACAACATCAGAATCTCACAAATGCAGCGGAACAATATATAATAGATAAATGACTGATCTTTATACAAAAAGAGCTATATCTATTTTATACATTACATCATCAGAGTACAATACAATCAATAGAAAAATACTGGACAGTTATATTAACTTGTCCCCACACAACTGAATACACAGCTTACTGCACAGTGGAATATACATCAAGTACGTGTGATATGTCTCGCCATCCAGCTCGTCTCCTGAGCTCTATAACATCATATCATGTATCCTATAATACTCGGTCTGGCTAAAGAATTATAGTGAAATAACACCCAAGTCAGTCTGGTATACCGGCGTGAGAAAACACACTAAATTGGATTACTAAGGTTTCAAAATCCTTTGAAATTAAAGGTATCTCGTAAGACCACGCAACAAATAAACATGTCGGATTTTTACCTTATGATAACCAAAACAGTTCTTATAAAATCCTCTGATATTATAATAGTATTTAATTACAAATACTAATTCAAATAGCCTAAATTGTTACATTCATTAAATTCCAGCAATACTAGGTTCTACAATCAAAACCGTAAAGGGCACTAGGGAGAATGGATTTCCAACTAATGACTAGACACTGGGGTACCACCTATCACGGTACCTGGTCTAGATCAGCGTGTCGAGGACCCCTCTTGATCCTCTACAACACAAGACTGGAGCTACCCTTTACTAGATTGTCCGAATAAGATCACCACGCGGTTGGGATCAGTAACCTCCCACACAGCCGAATAAAAAGGGACATCTAGAGAGGGATGACCTTACCATAATTGGGTGCTGCACACTTAGCTTTGCTGCATATCCTCTGATTTTCAATCATTCATGGTTGATGAGGCTCGAGGATAAGCATTACCTTTTTAGAACACATCTCAATTAGAATGCTCATTGTCCTTCAATGACAAAATTCTGAAAGCATTCATCCATACAAGTCCATTCCCGGTCTGAACGAAACCGAAGGCACTACTCATACTGCATCCATTTTGGACTCACCCTCAAGATTAGTAGCAATTAGCCCTTGCACTTCACTGCTCCATCTTCGATTCCAAACTCTTGACTTCATCACGAAAACGTTCTCGTTGGATCGAAGTGGTTTACGGATCACAAATCCTATCACGGTCTCTTCGAAACAACGTTCCCTATTTCCTGGTAAACTCAACCCTGGTTCATTACGAAATATATAGACCAGAATAAGATCGGAGATCACGTCCTAACTGTTTAGTGGAAGGATTTCCTTATAAACGTCCTAGAAAAACGAACGAGTTTACACGTACAGTATGGCACCACGAATGGTAACTGTACCATATAATTCTCGTACCTCTCCTAGATATTACCAAAGTTATATTTTGGGTCCAGACTTGATAGTTGATTTTTTAACTATCAAATAAACAATCAATTCGACCAATTATTTTATTTCCACTGAAAAACTCCAAGTCTTATTAAAAATTAGATTTTAATAATTTAAATCACTTTCCCCAAAAAATATATACTTAAAACATTTTAAATAAAACTACT
Organism: Allium cepa; assembly: GCA_030765085.1. Taxonomy (NCBI): domain Eukaryota; kingdom Viridiplantae; phylum Streptophyta; class Magnoliopsida; order Asparagales; family Amaryllidaceae; genus Allium; species Allium cepa. The sequence continues at coordinate 498,666,083 of CM060929.1, forward strand.
TAAGTTACTTTATTCAAACAATAGTTATGAAATTCTATAATAATTTCCAAGAAAAACTTTAGCCAAAACCACTTAAAAATAAAATTATTATATAAAGTATAATATTTAATAATTATCTTTTCAAATCATAATACTAGTTAAACCTTTTAAATAATCACTTCTACAATTAACTTAATAAATATTTATTTCAAAATATTAAAATGATTAAATAATAATTTCTCTAAAACATTCTTTTTTAAAACAACTTTAAAACTTCCAACTTATACATAAAAATCTTCTTTGAAAATATACTTGGCTTTATAGGGAAATACCTTCCATTTCAAAATAGCCCATCTAATCCTTTATAAATCCTACTCGATTTATCCCAATTTAATTTACGTCCCAATCCCGTAAATTTCTTTCAACACTTTAAAAATAAAACCACTTTTTATTTTTTTATAACACATTTCCCATCTGCTTATAAATTACCACCGTGAATTTATACTTTCATATTTATCCATTAATAAATATTTCACTTTATTTATAAACCCAGTTTATAAATTTCCATTCCTCATTATCCTTTAATCACAGTTTCCAAAGCAGTTAATCGATTTCAAACCGATTTCCTGAGTTAAATTCCCTTTAAAATTTATCTCTTAATTTATCCAAAGTCAATTCCAAAATCCATTAACGCCAAATTCACCCTTTATTATGATTTAAAATCCTTATTTAAATCTGAAACATCAATTTCATTCTTTATTCCAAAAATTCTCTTTTCATTTCCCTTAAGAACCCAATTCATTATATTTCTATATTTAAAATACCGAAATAGATTCATCCAAACCATAACACCGAATAACTGAGATTTCCAATATAATCTATCACAGGATATCAATAAAACACATCACAGATTATGAAAATAATTTCAATATTTTAAGGAATCCAGTTGGATCCCTCCAACCTGTTTCCCTACATCCACAGATGTTAGCACAATATACCAATCCCACTTCAAGGGGGATATCGCGGTATAAAGGTCATCAGCTATTATGCGGGGCGCATAGGGTCTCATCCGCTATATAATGCAGGAATATCAATAACTCCGATATATACATACATATATATATATACATACATACATACATAGATATATATATATAGACACACACACTACTATATAATATACCACATCAAGACTGATAATAAGTCATCAATTTCGAAAATCAATCCAATAATCTTATTTTAACTATTTAAATTAACATAATCCAAATGAGTGAGATTAACTCACCTTTGCTTTTTATTTGCAGTCCACTTTGATCTCGACTTGGTTTCTTTATGATTTAAGACCTTGTATAACATTATACGGTTTATTAATATTTGAACAATCGAATAATTAATTTCCATTTAATAAATCTTAACTCAATCTAATAATTTTACCTCATCTAATTTTCCTATAATAAATTATTTTCAGTAATTAAGATAAATTAAATAAGTTTATTAAATACATTTATTGCCCTAAACACATATTTTAAAATACTTAATAGTGATAAAATGTGAATATGTATATTTACCTTCCTTTGAAATAATATATATATACTTATAAAAATAATCCATATAGATTAAAAATTTATCTTTATATAAACTCTTAAAAACATTTAAAATTCCTATTATACGTTTTTTCAAAATCTGATTATATATATAAATTGGAAAAGGCTGCATTTATATGCCTCACTGTTATGATACTTACCCATATGAATTTTTAATTAAACTCTATTCAAAATTTACACTAGGTTGATATATATATATTATCTATTTTAAACAATTTATAACAAAAATATATTTCTGTTTTAAAAATATGTGTGTATTTATTTTTTTATCTTCATATTCTTCTCTGTAAAAAATTTCTCTCTCTCTCTATAAAGGTTTATACATATATTAATATAAGATTGAAAAATATAAACTGTAACCAAATTAACTGTAAAAATATATACTGTAAAAATATATACTGTAAAAATATTAACTGTAAACATGTTTTAAAATAAAATTAACTATTCTAGATATTAAATAAACTTAAATTAACTCAGAAAATACCTCACTATTAAAAATGAACCCAGCCTATCCTACCAACCCTAGCAGCTCCACTGTACGGTCGCCCACCCCTCCCCGATAATCACGAAACACCAGCACGAACGCCGAGTTCGAACGTGCCTCCGCTTCCTTGCTCGAGGTTGCGAGCCCCCACCTCAGTCGAACTCGCCTCTGCTCCCGATGACTTTCCAACACGTGACAACCAAATGCTTGGAAAAAACAACGTCATCCCCCTTTGCTTGAATCAAAATCGAGCCGACCTTGATGTCAATTAGCTCCGAGACGGCTTCGTGAATTTAGGGTGACGAACGAGTCTCAGCCCTCATTATTTTTTTAATCGATTCACCATTTTTTTTCAAGCTTCTATTTCTATTTTCTCAGCTAAATAAAAAGAAAGAGAAAGGGGACACCTAGTTTGTGATTTGAAAAGGCGGGAGACATGTGTTCTGAAGTGAAAAAAAGGAATAGTGTCGATATGAAATTATTTAAATTTAAATTGTCTCAAAAACGAACCCTAAAATCTCGTCCTCCTATCAAGGCGTGCCATTATATTCAATTTACGCTATAGATTTCAGCGCGTTTACCTATCGTACCATCACACGACAATTCCAAACGCTACGAAACTTGAAATCCGATAATAAAACACTATTATAGATCAAATGGAACTGGTTTCGTCGAATTCCAAGGCCGTGCCCCGGAAGGCTATTTTTCAATATCGATGTTAAACGATATATTTTCAAAAATGAACATATCACCTTTAAATTTGATTCTATCACTTTTATTGTCTTCAGTATTGCCAATATAAATTTCATAAGCCTTTGAAGTATTTTTAACAAGTTTAACTCCAGATTCAATAATTTTCCCAATCTCCAATTAATAAATTTAATAATTTAATTATCCAATAATTGGTTACGTTTGAAATTCAAGTTCAAAATTAACTTTTAAATCTTTAAAATCAATTAAATATTCTCATTTCCAAATGTCCAAAATTCTGGGTCGTCACATTCCTTCCTCTTTTAAAGAATTTCGCCCCCGAAATTGCTAGTTAAGAAGAATGGTCCATAACCCGTACATCATTTTCCCAAAACCAAACGGTTTCAAACAACTTCTCAAAACAATCCTTTTATTAAAGAGACACTATCCCTCTTACTAACTTTCCAAACTCATCCATAGCTCCCGAACAACATTACTTACTCAACCATTCAAATGATAATTTAAAACCAAATTTAAATTATCAAAATTTTCTTATATTTTTTTTAACTCCTTAAATTTTCGAATTTTTTTGCCAGTGTCGTTGTTGCGCGAGTAGATCGGTACGACTACAAAATGCCCCTACGAGCCCCTAAATTTCAAAAGAAAACAAAACGCCTAGTGGCTGGATCAGAAAACCATCAAATTTCATATGACAATTTAAATACATACCATTCTTGTTGGGCCATACAATTCTATCTTCTGATATCTAAAACACTAATTTCCTTTCCTTTCAAAACATCTGTATATCCTACTTAGCAATAATATCCAATCACAGAATCCAAAATCATTTTATTTGTTTTTTTCCAAAATTTTCAATATTTCATTCAAGCCCGTACGATGGACCTATATCATCCGTACGCAATATCAAATTCGATCGCTCACTCGATCACATAATTTCACTTTCGAACTAGTATCGTTCACTTGACTTCCTAGCGCAGACTCAGACCGGTTTCTTGATCAGAAACCATTATTCTCCTTGCATAGCCCTAAACTATGTAGAGAATTTCCAGAATCAATCAAAAATCCATATCTAGGGTTCGCCGTCGAAAATTAAGTGAAAAATCCCAACTCGGATTGGTATAACTACCTCGAAATTCTATGCTCGAATCTGGATCAAATCGTTGTGCGAATAAAATAATACACATACATCCTACTTATTTATCTCAATTGATTTTTAGCTATATCAATTCTCATTTCTTTTATTCACATTTACTTTAATTTCCATTCACTTATTCACAATTATCCTTTCACATACCCTTGTTAAGTCTTCATGCAAATACTTAGTATTTTCCTCAATTTCGAATTTACTTGAGAATTTCTCCATCCATTTCTGAAGTTCAGGATAAATATTTTATACACTTCTTATATTTATTTTCACTTTACCACTTAAGCTTTTATATTTATTTTCATTCCAAATTAAATTTCAATTCTATTTGAATCCAATCTAACTTTAATTCTGAATACTGAATTTTTATCAACTATCTTCCATTCACATCTGATCCATGTCATTACTTTGAATTTGTTCCATTTACTAATTTATTTCAATTTCTAATCAATTTTAATTCTTATAACTTTGTTCCTTTAGTCCACTCAAACTAAAATTTTCAATTCCACATTACTCATCATAACTCAAATTCATTCCAATATTCAATTTTCAATTCATTTGCTTACAAATGTAAATTTATTTGTTCATTTACAAATTTATTTCCAACTAATAAAATTTTATTTCAATAGCTATTCCAATTAGTCTACTTAGACCTTTTCTTCAAATTCACTTTTATTTAACTTGATTTAATTACAATCCAATTCAATTCAAATTTTAAACTTCTATAGGTTTTTCCAACTTATTAACATTCCATTTACTTATCTCCTTTAATTTACTTCATTCAATTGGCTTACCTTCTGACTCATTTGTTTACACACTTACCTATATTTAACTCTTTTTCAAGTTAGAATTGTATCCATCAGGTTTTAAATTTTATAAGTTATCAAACTTACTTATATTCCATAAGTATCTTAAATAAGGTTCTAGAGTTTAAACAATCGCTTAAGCATTCAAAAACAATTTTTAAATCATATATACCTAACCCAAATTATTTCTTTGAATTTCAAAACCGAACCCAGTTTTGCAAACAACTCCAATTTAAAACATTTTGGTAACAATTCCTCTCTTGAAAACTCGAAAATGAACATCGATGATGTTGTAGTCATCACCGAAGTTATTTTCCAACGATCGAAAAGCGCTTTTAATCTTTTAAATACATTTTCATATATTTTTAATTCCAAATCTCATCAGATTTCAAATCCAATTCAAAAATATTTCCGAAATAATATCACTATTATTTCTCCAAAACCTTTGAAAAACATTTTCAAACCCAAAGGAATTTAAACTTTTCCCAAAATTTCAAATTTCAAATCCTTCCAATCTATATTCAAACATTACTCTAGAATTTTATCTCATTTCAATTATAAATCTCGTTTATGATTTACATTTATGAATTCCATATGCATATGAATTCATTTCTTAGCTTTTAATTATGGTTTCACTTTCTTATTCAATCTCCATACAATAATGATAATAATGTAATATTATCATTTTCTAGCAATCAAGCAACCATATATAACTATAATAATTTCTGAAAATTATTTCTTTCATATATAAAAATAAATTTGGAAAAAATTATTTCATTTACCCTATATAAAAACACTGTGTCGAATTATTCTATTCAAGTGTTTAGAGATCCCTATCAATAACGTTAATTACTCGTATTGACCAGAATCCATAAGCCATTCAATAAACCAATCAAAACAATATAAAACCATTTTATATTCACTAACAAATACGCGCTCATATCTATTAATGCACTCAAATTCTAGAGTCTACGGACTCTATTTCTAATGAGTAATCCCCACCAGAGCCAAGGTTCTCGCTTAACCTTCAGCTCTGATACCAAGTGTAACGACCTGCAAATCCGTACCCCTTTGAGCCGACAATATTCTCCAACAGTTCAACTTCTCCAACGGTTCAACTCAAAGTGGATGGAAACACGAACCATTAGGGCTAAAGAAGAAAGAGGTAGAAGAAGAAATAGAAAACAACATCAAAATCTCACAAATGCAGCGGAACAATATATAATAGATAAATGACCAATCTTTATACAAAAAGAGCTATACCTGTTTTATAAATTACATCATCAGATTACAACACAATCAATAGCAGAATACTAAACAGTTATATTAATTTGTCCCCACGCAACTGAATACACAGCCTACTGCGCAACAGAATATACATCAAGTACGTGTGATACATCTCCCCATCCAGCTCGTCTCTAAGCTCCACAGCATCCTATCTTGTATCCTATAATACTCGGTCTGACCTGAGCATTATGGTGAAATAACACCCGAGTCAGTCTGGAATACCAGCGTGAGAAAACACACAAAATTGGATTATTAAGGTTTCAAAATCCTTTGAAATCAAAGGTATCTCGTAAGAGCACGCCACAAATATACATGTCAAGTTTTTACCTTACGATAAAAAAAACAGTTCTTATAAAATACTCTGATATTATAATAGTGTCTAAGTATAAATACTTGTTCAAATAGCCAAAATGGTTACATTCATTAAATTCCAGCAATACTAGGTTCTACAATCAAAACCGTATAAGGCACGTAGGGAGAATGGATTTCCAACTAATGACTAGGCACTGGGGTACCACCTATCATGGTATCTTGTCTACATCAGCATACCGAGGACCCCTCCCGATCCTCTACAACACAAGAACAGAGCTACCCCTTACTGGATAGTTCGAATAAGATCACCCCACGGTTGGGATCAGCAATCGCCCACACAGCCGAATAAAAAGGGACATATCTCCTGATTTTCAGTCATTCCCTATTGATGAGGCTCGAGGCTAAGCGTTACCTTTTAGAACACATCTCACTTAGGATGCTCATTGTCCTCCGATGACAACATTCTGAAAGCATTCATCCATACAAGTCCATTCCCGGACCGAACAGAACCGCATGCACTACTCCTATCACATCCATTTTGGAATCACCCTCAGGATTAGTAGCGATTAGCCCTCGCACTTCACTACTCCGTCTTCGACTCCAAACTCTTGTCTTCATCACGAAAACGTTCTCGTTGGATCGAAGTGGTTTTCAGATCACAAATCCAATCCTAGTCTCTTCGAAACAATGTTCCCTATTTCCCAGTAAACTCAACCCCAGTTCTTTAGCAAATACACAGATGAGAATAAGATCGGAGATCACCTCCTAACCGTTTAGTGGATGGATTTTCTTATAAACATCCTAGAAGAACAAACGAGTTTATGTGTACAACATGGCACCTCGAATGATGACTGTACCATATAATTCTCATACCTCTCCTAGAAATTTCCAAAGTTATATTTTGGGTCCAGAATTGATAGTCGATTATTTACTATCAAATAAACAATCAATTCAACCAACTATTTTATTTCCATTGAAAAATCCAACTCTCATTAAAAGTTAGATTTTAATAATTTAAATCACTCTCCAAAAAAAATATTTAAAACATTTTAAATAAAACGACTTAAGTTACTTTATTCAAACAATAGTTATGAAATTCTATAATAATTTCCAAGTGAAAATTTAGCCAAAACCACTTAAAAATAAAATTATTATATAAAGTATAATGTTTAATAATTTTCTTTTCAAATCATAATACTAGTTAAACCTTTTAAATAATCATTTCCGTAATTAACTCAATAAATATTTATTTAAAAATATTAAAATGATTAAATAATAATTTTTCTAAAACATTTTTTTAAAAACAACTTTAAAACTTCCAACTTATACATAAAAATCTTCTTTGAAAATATACTTGGCCTTATAGGAAATACACTTTGCATTTCAATATAGCCCATCTTATCCCTTATAAATCCTGCTCGATTTATCCCAATTTAACTTATGTTCCAATCCCGTAAATTTCTTTCAACACTTTAAAAATAAAACCACTTTTTATTTTTAAAATACATTTCCTATCTCCTTATAAATTCCCACCGTGAATTTATATTTTCAAATTTATCCAATGATAAATATTTCACTTTATTTATAAACCCAGTTTATAAATTTCCATTCCTTGTTATCCTTTAATTCACAATTTCCAAAACACTTAATCGATTTCAAACCGATTTCTTGAATTAAATTCCCTTTAAAATTTATCTCTTAATTTATCCAAAATCAATTCCAAAATCCATTAACACCAAATTCACCCTTTATTATGATTTAAAATCCTTTTTTAAATCTGAAACATCAATTTCATTCTTTATTCCAAAAATTCTCTTTTCATTTCCTTTATGAACCCAATTCATTTTATTTCTATATTTAAAGTACCAAAATAGATTCATCCAAACCATGACACCGAATAACTTAGATTTCCAATATAATCTATCACAGGACATCAATAAAACATATCACATATTATGAAAATAATTTCAATATTTTGAGAAATTCAGTTGGATCCCTCCAACCTGTTTCCCTGCATCCACAGATGTTAGCACAATATACCAATCCCACTTCGAGGGGGATATCGTGGTATAAAGGGTCATCCGCTATTATGCGGAGAGCATAGGGTCTCATCCGCTATATAATACGGGAATATCAATCACTATATATATATAATATACCACATCCAGACTGATAATAAGTCATCAATTTCAGCAATTAATCCAATAATTTAAATTTTTACTATTTAAATTAACGGTAATCCAAATGAGCGAGATTAATTCGCCTTTGTTTTTTATTTGCAATCCACTTTGATTCGACTTGGTTTCTTCATGATTTAAGGCATTGTATAACATTATATGGTTTATTAATATTTGAACAATCGAATAATTAATTTCCATTTAATAAAAATTAACTCAATCTAATAATTTTACTTAAACTAATTTTCCTATAATAAATTATTTTCAGTAACTTAGATAAATTAAATAAGTTAATTAAATACATTAATTTCCCTAAACACGTATTCTAAAATACTTAGTAGTGATAAAATGTGAATATGTATATTTACCTTCCTTTGAAATAATATATATATACTTATAAAAATAATCCATATAGATTTAAAATCTAACTTTATATAAACTCTTAAAAACATGTAAAATTCCAATTATATTTTGTTTTCAAAATCTTATTATATATATAAATCGAAAAAAACTACATTTATATGCCTTACTGTTATGACACCTACCCATCTGAATTTTTTATTAAACTCTGTTCAAAATTTACAACGAGTTGGTATATATATTATCTATTTTAAACAGTTTATAACAAAAATATATTTCTGTTTTAAAAATATGTGTGTATTTACTTTTTATCTTCATATTCTGCTATGTAAAAAATTTCTTTCTCTGTATATAGGTTTATAGATATATTAATATTAGATTGAAAAATATAAATTGTAACCATATTAAATGTAAAAATATTAACTGTAAAAATATTAACTGTAAACATGTTTTAAAATAAAATTAACTATTCTAGATATTAAATAAATTTAAATTAATTCAGAAAATACCTTACTGTTAAAAACTAACCCAGGCTATCCTACCAATCCTAGCAGCTCCACTGTATAGCCGCAAAACCCTCCCCACCAATCCTAGAAGCTCCACTGTATAGCCGCGATCCCCTCCCTGATTATCGCGAAGCATCAGCACGATAGCCGAGTTCGAACGTGCCTCCACTTCCTTGCTCGAGGTTGCGAGCCCCCACCTCAGTCGAACTCGCCTCTTCTCCCGATTACTTTCCAACACGCAACAACTAGATGCTTGAAAAAAACAGCATTGCCCCATGCATGAATTGAAATCGAGCCGACCTTGATTTCAATTAGCTCCGAGACGGCTTCGTGAATTTGGGGTGACGAACGAGGCTCGACCCTCATTATTTTTTATAATCGACCAGCCATTTTTTTCAAGCTTTTATTTCTATTTTCTCGACTAAATAAAAAGAAAGAGAAGGGGGACATCTGGTATGTGATTAGAAAAGGCAGGAGACACGTGTTTTGATGTAAAATAGAAATAGTATCGATGTGAAATTATTTAAATTTAAATTGTCTAAAAAACGAACCCTAAAATCTCGTTCTCCTATCGAGGCGTGCTGCTTGGTGTTTATAATGTTATACCCCTATTCCGAATGCAATGGAAAAGGTTCCGAGTCCTAACTCGATCGTATGGAGAAGATAGCTTTTTGGACCTAATTATTATATTCAATTTTCGATATAGATTTCAGTGCATTTACCTATCGTATGATCACACGACAACTCCAAACGCTACTCCAAGCACATTTACCTATTCCGAGTCCTAAACCGAACAAATCACCTTTAAATTTGATTCTATCACTTTTATTATCTTTAGTATTGCCAATATAAATTTTATAAGCCTTTGAAGTAATTTTAACAAGCTTAAACTTCAGATTCAACAATTTTACCAATCTCCAATTATTACATTTAATGATTTAATTATCCAATAATTTGTTACATTTGAAATTCAAGTTAAAAATTAACTTTAAATATCTAAAATCGATTAAATATTCTCATTTCCAAATGTCCAAACTTCTGGGTCATCACAATGAACATCTCCAATAGATAGGAATGCAACAACGACCGTGACTCCATGCTCATCAAAGCTAGAAACAACACAGATAGCTTCCAAATCGATCATTGATTTTGGTTATTGACTGCTTGTTTTCGAAAAGGTACTTAATTTTGGATTCTAATTTTTATTTAGTTCAACTTGTATTGTTATTTGCAAACAACATTATGTTTATGTAAATATATTCTAGTGCCAATTCAATTTTGATCCATGTGTTATAATTTGAAGATGTTTCATCACTTTAAAAAGGTTAAATATAGTGCCTAACAGCCATTTTAACCGAAAACCGGTCAACCTTCAATATAATATTATGGGGATTGTTAATAGTTTACTAAACTTGGGAAGAAAATCGTACCCATGCCATCATGTCATTTACAATTAGTATAACCCAGTAAACTTTGGCTTGGTTTCTATGGCAAATAATAATATATTAATCTATCAGAAGTTCATTTTGAATTCTACCAAAATCCATAACCAAATAGCAAATAGGTATGTTTAGAAGAAAGGACACATTACTATAAAGATGAGGTGGGATTACTTTAATCCATTAATTGCAAAACCATCACATTGACATTTGTATAGAGATCATATGTACATGGAGGGAGGTTATAGGCTGATATCTTTTTTCAAAACCAAATCTTAAAGCTAAAATATTGTTAACTTTTGAACAAGCATGATGGTATTTCTAAGCATGCATCTTTGGCAATATCATTTATGAGCGGGATAGGTACAGGAGTAAACTTTACCTAGATTCCACCCAAGTTCTTTCCCATCTTGCTTGTAGGCTATAGTATCGCTCCATGGAATGGTTTTACCTAATCAGACTTTACTAAATCTTGAGCGTTAAGTATAAGGCATGTTTGATATGTATTAGAGTTATAAAGTTGAGAACTGAAGAGAACTTAAAGGGAGATGGATTAGGTGTTGGTAACTTTCAGTTTATGAATCTAATGCAATTAGGTTTTCAGTAAAAACAAATAGACTTTTTGATGACCAAGTGATCAAAAAATGAGTCTTGTGAACTTCTATCACTTGTGGTCTTCTGCCTTTACTTTCAAACTTTAACATTTGCTATATGGATTACTTCCTCTTATTCCTTTTTAATTTTTACTGAATTTCCTAGCAAATTCTCTATTTTTGTCAACTTGTATATTAAAATCCTCCTTCAAATTTAATTCGACATGTCCCCTTGTCAAATGTGTTGTCTTATTCTTATTACTCTACATCTATGGTACATTACCTAATCAAACTTTTTATTTTATCACTAAACCCAATTAGTTAAAGTATTACAATACCATATTGGATAACACAATGACTGTTTGGTTAATTTGGTTAAACCGATAAACAAAAAAAATTATTTTACAAACCGATTTGAAATCAATTTAGTTTCAAAACCGAACTAGACCAACCAAAATGAACCAGTTCGGTAGGTTATTTTGGTTTTAACCGAATATTTCTCATCCTTGAATCGGCCAATTCTTTCGGATCCTTTTCTTTTCCTTGTTCATATATTTTGATCATTAAAGCATTAAAATCATCAGCCTATTTTTAGATTGAGCAAAGTGTGCACAGATACAGGAATAAACGCTTTTTGTTTTAGCTCTATGGTCCTACATCTTTGTAAATGCACATTAACATACCATCACATATTCTTCCTGTTTATGAAGATGAGCCTATATATGGTTATCACATGAGTACTGTACATAAGAGTGAGTTTTTAATATGTATTTTTTTCTTTTTTCTATTATAATTAAAGACATCGTGTGGAGGAGAATGATAGCCGAGTTACCTATCAAGATTTAAGTAGCGAATCCAACAGCACAAGCAACAGCCATGCTGACTAGATAGGCCATATAAATGAGGATCCCGAGAGCATCACAAAAGAAGTAGCCTATATTTGAGTACATGGCTCGTGATTCTCCGTATGGAAGAGAGCCTTTGTCTGAAAAGGTGTGTTAACTCTTTTCTTTTATTTAAAAGTAACTGTACATGGGCCAAATTGGCAGTAAAACTCTACATTTGTAGGAATTAAACTTGAACTTCAAAATTCTATACTATGCTTTTCTTATGAATGCATTTCCTTACTATTTCTATGCAACTGCTGCTACGGCCTTCTGTTTAATCATTTAACCAAACACATTTATGTTAAATAGTTGTGTAAATGCTTTTTTTTGAGCCAGTATAGGAATCCTGCTTTTAGCGCAAAAGAAAAGAAAAGAAGAAAAAAATTAACACAAATAAAAAAAATCGATATGCATCTTTGTTGACTAATGTTACAAATGTGAATTTCTGTCATACATAAAGGAACTGAACGTTAAGTTTCCATGCCTAAAGACATATAGGTGCTGTGATCTTCTCCCTTCTAGTTGGTTGTCTGTAGCATGGTATGCCTTATTTCTCAAACATCCTCACCTCTGCATTATAAGTTTCTTTTTCAACCTCCTGCTCACGTTTAGAAAATTCTATATTACCAATGTATGCTTGCATACAATACACACTCAAGCTATGAACATGAGTTTTAATTTCCTTTATAACATGTCTGAAACTTTAATGATATATTCCACGATATGCACAAGCTTGTCTAATGGTTCAATTTATTGCACGTACCCTATATACAGGGTACTAGTAGGTCAGACATTGAAAGATTTGGATGCTTGCTTTCTGACCTTTCACTTGCTGTCCACTCCTATTAGCAGAAGTAAGCTTTGTCTCAGTTCATTTGTATTTGATCATTATGAATACAAAAGCAATCAACGGAAGCTAGTATTTTATTTGCACTGTTAAGGTATCATCTTTTACTTGAGGCAAAATATGAACTTTTATTACCTTAAAACCATCCTATGGGGTTTAAAATTTTCTGGATTTGTTTATGTAAGAAAGCTTTCATGTTAGGACTTACGGCACATTGCAATTCAATTTAAATGGAGGACAGAATTAGATTTTATGTCATAGACTTTGTAGAAATAGTGCCGAATGAATCAAATTTAGGCATAGGTGGTAACACAACAAGAAGTACCACTTGACGATTTGTATACAATTGTTAGTAAGAATTCAGGGATTGATCATTTTACAGGATTGCATAAAATATCAAATATACAAGGGATAAAGTTAAGATATATTTGAGATAAATGAGTGTAACATTACTAATATACAGTGGTAATTTACAGAGAAATTATACATAGTATTTTGAAAGAGAGAGAGAGAGAGAGAGGTATGGATGTCGGATGGAATGAATGATAAATCGACATAGGTCCTGGCAGTTAATGGTGCACCATTTTTCTAATCTAGTTTCACAAAACTTTGGCAGTGAATGTGGTGATATTTTTTAACTCAATATGGATGGTTTTTGTGATATTAAATTATTTTCATGTTTAATCTTCGTAAGTGAATTATCTGAAGAACTAAGTTGTTTAAGTCTTAATATATATTATACGTTTTTAAAGATGAGGACTGTAGAATGCAAAATTCTCAGTTTTAACACTGTATGTGTACAATAGAAATGATTAATATTTGAATTAAATTTGTTTGATATGACGTATGACTCTAAAGGTTAAATATCCAGATGAGAACCACTGTATGCGTACATGGTCATTGGTGTTTTGAAAATACAAATTTACTGAATTTTATTTCTTTTATATTTAACTTCTTCTGGTTTTCTTGTTCATACCCTGATTTTCCATCATTTAATAGAACACATAAGTAAAAATAGTATGACCATTGACATTGCATCAAGTGATAACAGTCAACCTACACCATTAGGCTTGGACCGAAAAGGAAAAATTAAGGTAAATGAGATAATCTTGCTACCTTTACACACTATTCTACACTACTTCCTTCATACTCACTACTTACCATCTTTACAATGTTTGCTCTGATGAACAAGTAATGGCCGACAACTGCAGCTTGCATTCCATCCACCCCTACTAATAGGAAGGGGTCTCACAAGGGAATCATCATTAACATGAGTTGTTTTGAATGTGGAAAGACAATGTTGCAATTGCGTGATCATGGGTTATTTGATTTCAAAGCGACCTTTGTCTTTTTTGCAAATTATGATATATATTTTTAGTTTAATATAAGAGAGGATTCTAATCATAATTATGTGTTTACAAAAGTGTGATCAGTCAGAAAATTCATGGTCGTGCATATTATTGTAGACATCATGTATATATATCATAAGAGCATTTGTGGAACTTCGTGGTCAGGCAAAAAATTGCAACTTTATCAATTAATAAAGATAAAGATGTTCATTTCTAAAAGCCAAGTAACTTATTTTATTTACTTGTATATTTGTGCTTGTATAAGCATTTTGTTTGTGTAACCTACTAGGTTTATTCTTCATTGATTTGCCATGCTAATGTCTTCGTATCCTATTTACATTTTCTCTTCTTGCAAGCTGGTACTGGTATTGCAGCTTATTTATCTTATGATATCAAAGCAGGTATGCAATTTATCTTACCATCGCATTTAATATGATATTACTTTCACAATTATCTGAATTAAAGCTAAGCTTATTAATTGTTAGTTCATTAGATCTCTTTTAACTTCTGCAGACAAATCTTCCATTGCAAGAATGTCTAGAGAAGATATGGCTTGTGGATTCCAAGGTATATATATTTTTGTCAAATTTTGAAAGTATTATTGGATCCCATTTTTTGAAGAAAAAGGTTTCCCCTGACTTATGGGGAAGCAACTATTTACATTTGGAGCAAGGTGGGATTCACTAATAGTATTTAAACAGTCTACTAAAGTAAGCAAGTAGATTAAAATGACATTTACTTTGTACTGTTATATTTTGCAGGGGACTGCAATATTTGTTACTAGATGTCCATTTGGTCCTATTGAATATGATGGTAAAACTTACTAATCTGGCCAGGCAAAAAAATAAAATTTTCCTTTACAACTTTTTCACTACTACATTGAATTAGTTTATATCTGCTGCATCGTAATTTCTTAATTAGTTAACATCATTCCTGGTCAGGCAAGCAATGCATATATCTTCCCAGGATTTGGTCTTGGTTTAGTAATGTCTGGGGCAATCCGTGTTCATGATGATATGATGCTTTAGCCGGTACTAAAAATATCAAGTCTATAGTAAATTTCATCTTATATTCCTAGAATTTTAAAACCCGAATCAAAGGGAATTTTCGAAATGGGATCGAAAATTTGGAATTTTCCACTGACCGAAATGAAAACTAGAGACGGTATTTCAAACCTTGACTATTATAATTGCATATTGAGTCTATTTGTAACATAGGTTTTTATATATGCTTAATTCTATTTATAGAGCTTTTATTCTTTTATTTACAAAGTTTGCATTGTATTTTAATTATTAAACAAAACAGTAAAGAAAATTTAACCCCTTTGAAGATTTGAACAAATTGATGTACTTCTTAAATTACTCTACTTCACTTGTAAATGCTACTCGATTTTATGGCATGTTGTATACTTTGTATTAGTCGATCACCTAATGAAATAATGTGATGAATACTTAGTGTTTGCATTATGAATCCGATTTAACTTTGTGTACACTTTTTTGATAAATTGATTCTCAAGCATTACTTTTGTTTTACAGGTAGATAGATGACTGTGATGCAAAAAAAGGCTGCAATGAGTTATGGATCGAAGTTATTTTTTCTGCTAGAACTACTTTTTGGTTTTAATATATGTACTACTTGCTTTTGTTTTGCTATTGCTACTTGTTCTATATATTTTTATGATTTATTTATGACAAACTATTTATGTTTGGTGTAAGCATATTGTGTATTTTGATTATGAAATTTCTTACGTTGGTTATCAAATATCTGTCCAAAATGTGGTGTTGATACAATATATTGATTTTGAAATGTGGTATTGATATAATATGCTAATTATGAAATGTGGTATATACGCACATTGTGACTGATGTTTATTGAAATGGAATTTACAGAAAAGTAGAAAAAGTCTAGTTGACTTAACTTTGTATACAATTTAACGGCGTTTTTAAAACGTTATTAAAACATTCCACGATGTTTTTTAAACGTCGTTGAATGTTTTTAACAACGTTTTAAAAATGCACCTAAATTCTATCTAAAAACATAAAGCATGATTTATTGCAACAGGTAAACAATGTAAATAAATATCACAACAACGAAAAAATGCTATAAAAATGGATATTTAACAGTGTTTTTGAAATGCTGTAAAAATGTTCTGCCAAATTAGACCAAACGCTGTTAAATGATTTCATGACACTAGGAAAATGCTGTAAAAAAAGGGCATTTAACAGCGTTTATTCCTTGTCATTGTATATCTCTGATATATAACTGCATGTCAATATACAACGTGTGGAAAAACGCTATTAATAGCTTTTATAGCGTTTGTGAAACGCTATTAAAGGTACTATTTGCTGTAGTGTGATATGGAACTTCGAACGTCAATAGCTTTTTAATACGAAGTTCGTTCGAGCCATATTATATATGTAAATTAATCAGAATATTTCCACGATCACAATGGTATAATTTTCAAGGCCATATTCTGACAATTCAAAAAATGCTCATTTTCACTGTTTTTTAATTACTTGATTATTTAATTATCTAAAAATGTGGGTTATTCTAGATCTTCTCCTACGTCTCCCACCAAGGTCATACCCATCTTAGCATCCCACCACCCTTGCAAGCCCAAGGCCGAACCCGTAGGTGCCTTATTGCAAGATTCGTAAGCTCGGGTTCCAAAGTAACGGAGCTGTAGTCAAATTTAGTAAATCTAGAAACCAATGAAGATGAGGATTACTACGCTAATTATTATAAATTATGTGATGATATAATATATTTGCTTTAATTTTTTTTCTGTGTTTGATCATCATATTTTGATGTGATAATATGTTTATTTGGTTGTGGAAATAATTCACGTTAAATGCACGTCGAATTTACACAATAGAAGTCACTTTTCTATATGAATTGTAAAAGTGTTGCGGAATAGTTAAACCTCTTTAAACATGAATAAAATGGTTTAAATTTATTTATTAATGTTTTATAAACATTAAAACCCGTTTCGGTAAAGTTTGGAAAAGATTTTAAAATTGAGTCAAAATAAGCGCGTCGCGTACCTTTAACTCGTGATTTCGCGCCATAAAAGTTAAATCAATGTGTAAAATGGAATATAGCTCGAAATTAATCGAAATAATAATTTTCCAAACTCTTATAACTATAGTTTTCAAATAAAGAAGAAAAATTAAGATTTCATTGAATAGAATTTGAGTTATGTCCAAATCAACTTTTTAAAAACATTATGATTTGGCGGTTTTGGGAAACAAAGTGGCAAATGCTTTGAAATTGATATTTCTAAATCATTAAAAATGTAGAATAAATTTTATAAATATTTTAAAATGTATTAAAAGGGATTTGAATTTTAAAAAGGACATATATGAAATGGAATTAGTGTTTTGAGCAAAGAAGCTTTAAAAACACCATTCGCAACAATTTTTGTAGCGGTTTCAGTAACTTTTGCAAATTATGGTTTTAACTTAATTTTTCTTTCCCATTCTTTTTAGTAATCTTTTCAAATGAATAATTAAGTATTTTAAAGATGGTTTGGAAGTTATATAATTACTTAAAGGAGTTTTAAATAAATGGTTAAAGGAAAATTGTTTTAAACAATATTTGAAATTGTGTTAAGTAAATGGAATCATCTTTAAAAGATCATAAAGAAGAGTTTAGAGTTGATAAAATAACTTGATTGCCTTATAGGTGATATAAGGATAGTCTCTAGACCAAAGCTTGGACAACTAGTGTTTGGGTTCCGCTCCAGCTATCCGGACTGACCAAATGGTGGGGACAATAAATTTGATTTACTCGGACCACATTTTCCTAAGATAAAAAGAGATTTGGAGATTTTCAAAAGTTAAACAAGATTTAAAATAGGATGTTGGTTTTTAATGAATAAATTCTAGTTAAATTTCATATTATATTTTGAGGAGGGGACTCTACTATCCATGTGAATTTAAAAGGTGATTTCACCGTTATTTGATGAATAGTACAAATTGAATATGGAAATTAGTATTGGGTGTAATTAGTCTAAAATTTATGGATCTCTTTTATCCAATCTAATTGGATTTGGTTTACAGTAAAAGATGTCTTAAATTACATTTTTTGACTCATTAAAGATATGTTTTGGAAAAGTGAGATCTTTATTAAGAATTGAATAATATTTTTCCTAAGTAATTAAAGATGAAATGTTTTTGTATTTCCAAAGATAAAAAAGGGTTTTAACTGACCAAAAGATTTGATAAAAGAGATTTAATGATTCTGTATATACTGATAAAGGAATGGTTTATAGATGTATATCTATCGAAGATATTTTATCTAGATAATAGGTATTGTTGTATATCTGAAAACCACTTCATACCAATGTATGTTAGAAAGTGAAAATAGGTTGAAAATGGTGATTACGAAGACAGATATCTTCATAATGTAGGGCTGCTTGTCACTAACCTTTGGAGTAGTTCCCTTCGCATATCTGTGCTGGCAGTGGTTCCTTCAATTTAAAATATTTGATGTAAGGACTACTCGCTGCTAATCCTAGAGGTGGTTCACAAAACATGATGTAGCAGAAGAAGTGCCTTAGGTTTGTCCTATACCTGAACAATTTGTATGGATGAGTGTCTTACATTGCATTTCTGAGTATACATTCTACAAACGTACATCTGTTTGGGGTGTAGAAGGTAACCCTTCTTTGAGACGTATGAGCTCAAAGGTTGTACTTTTGTGGAAATCAATAATGCGTTATTAGAAATGGAAATGCAGCATTTAAAGTTGGATTTTTCATGTGAAATGTAAAATGTTACCTCAATCTTCACGCATCTATAATGGAAAAACAGCGTAGATGCAGTTGGGATAAGTCAGCCGCACTTATTAGGATATAGTCATTGCCTTTCAAGATTACCCTCTATATTTCGGGTTTGCTATGTATGTCGTGGCTATGGATAGGTCTAGAACCACCAGAGTGATAGCGTATTCGGTATTATCTACGGTAGAGATAGGGCGGTTATGTGTTGGCGGAGGTTGGAGCCTCAGGTGCATCCCTCTAGAGATGTACTGTTAGAAGGTAGTCCCTTACCTTGTCATTGTATGGAATCCATTCTCTAATACGAGCATTTACGGTTTTGATCGTAAACCTATTATGCTAGAATTTAACAAATGTAACAACTTCAGCTAAGATTATATACATTTATTTGAAAGAGTTTTCAAAATGTCATTAAAGATAACGTCTTTGATTTTGCGTAGCAAATGGTTTGGTTATCATAAGGTAAAAACCTGTTCATGTTTATGTGCGGAATGGTCTTCTGAGATATCCTTTATTTTCAAAAATATTCATGTTTTAAGTTTTCTCACACCGGTCTCATAACTGACCTGGTGTATATTTTCTTTTCCCTTAAACTCGGGGTGTCCTATTTTTCCGGTCAGCCAAGTAGTTATTGTTTAGCTTTGAACATTTTGGAGGAGCTTATAAAAAGAGCTGGAATTTCCTCTGTAGATAGTTTTCTATTTCCATTTCCACTGCATTTGTTTTCTGTTTGCACTTACCACTAGCAGGGACAGAGATTTATAACTATCCCAGCTAAGCGTAGGATAGACTATGATGTATGTATCTGAAATTTCCACTGTAAAGATTATATATTGAAATAATTAATTCCATTCGTATAAGACTGCTCTATCTTTATTTTTATTCTTACTAAATCTTCCCTTCCCTCTCCATTTTCTTTCTTCAATTTATTGTTCATCTTTTATATTCTCTGCTCTAATACTGCTTGATAAGGAGGGCTGGAAGGAGGTGGTGAGGAGGAAGGGTAAGTAGCCAGCAAAAGTAGAGGTGGGTGTGAGGTCGGTAGGAGGAGGCAACTAAGGGCAGGCGAAAGCAGTCTGTTCTAAAGCATTGTTGAAAGTGGGAGGTTCTGGATGAGCTGGCTATCGGGTGTAGGCCCTGGTGGTCAAGTGAGGAGTTTCACTCAGATCAAGGGTTCCAAACCAAGTGCAGCTTTCAGTCAGAGTGGAGGTCCTAAACAATTCAAATTTTCTATGCCAAGCAACGCTAGAAAAGCTTTTTATTGTGAAGTGTTTAAGTCTAAATCTGGAGGACTTTCATCTGACCTAGAGTACATAGAACCAATTACAATTAAAGGCAAAAGGAGAGGTAAAGTTTCTAATAAGGCTACAAGGGTTAGGACTGTTGCATTCTGTTATACATTGTAGGTCATAGACCATTTTTTAAAACTTTTGAGGCATATACAAATAGATATGGAAAACAAATAAACAATTACTATGCAGACTAGAGATAATCGCTTTTATATAATTGTATTTGAGAATAATGAGGAGTTTAATAAAATTATAGAATCAGGTCCTTGGTTCTTTAACAAAAACTTAATAATAATGAAAAAGCTTACTCCATCTATGAAGTCAGAAAGAGATCTATTGACTACTATGCCCGTTTAGGTTAGGCTTCCTGGACTTAGTTTTATATTATGGGGTAACAAAGCTATTAGTGCTACGGTTAGTACCATAGGGTTTCCTATATTGATGCTACAAAGAATAAAACTAGAATAACATTTGGTAAGGTTTTATTGGATATGAAGTGGGATTCCCTAATTCTGTTAAGGCAGAGGATGAACATGGCAATCTAATTATGCAAGAAATAGTGCATGAACATTCTACAATGAGATGTGATAAATGCATATGCTTTGGACACTTGAATTCTCAATGTCCGATGGCAGAGTCATAGGTCCCTAAGACATTGGATAATGGTGTTCATAAGAGGGTAGATAGCCCATATGTAGGAGAGAGATTAAGGGTGCTAAGGATGAGACAGGAGTAAGAGAAGATAATATGGAAGTGGCTCAGCTCGCAGTAGCTAAGCAGGTGGAGGAGAATTCTTTGAAGGTATTTCATGTACATGACGAAGGGGATTCGATTAGCAATGATGCAAGGTCTCTTGAAAAGATTGATGAGGTCATCAAGGAACTTATTAATATCAAATAGAGTATCGTTACTAATATGGAAAAGTAGATGGGGATGAGATCTAAATCAGTAGAAGGCAATTTGATGAGAGGGGTGGTGGATACAGACAACAAAGGATGTTGGGTGAAATCTGCAGTCTGTCAAATGTGCCAGTGTCCTCAGGAAAGCATTCGAAGAGGGCATCGTCTGTACCTACTATATTGAATAATGTCATTTCTACCTTAAAGAGCAAGGGAGCCATATACTCAATACAACTGGAAAGGATGTCACCTTCTGCTCTGTTCATTCTTATTAAACGCGGAGGTCATCATCAAACATTAATGGAGCAATACATTTGGATTCGTTTTTTCCCTTTAAGACTTTGATTACTCATTTAAACTATTTTCTAAGTGATAATAATTCTAATACAGCTAATGTTTTGTAGGTCTCAAGTGATATACCAAATCCTAAAATAGATTCGAATCATGTCTAACAAGATGGTTCACGTGATAAACCGAAACCTAATGACCCTGGTGAGCTTGAGTATTTGGCTGCTAAAGGAGATAGTGTTGCTAATCAAAATGCACATTCATCTAAAGTCCCGATAGCCTTACCAAATAGGAAAGTAAAAAGAATTTGATCAATAAAGAGCAACTGGTAGTAGTGAATCCAGAATGGGAGGATATAGAGAAGTGTAAAGATTTGCATGGGTTGAGATCTAAGCACAATAGGGTAATGAGAAGTTCCACTAGAAATAATTAACGATTGTTGCTTTTTGGAATGTGAGAGGCTGTCATAATCCTAGTAAATTGGTGGAGGTGTGTAAGATGATTTGAAAATATATAATCGGGTGTTCTGGTATCCTAGAGAACGAATTGAGACAGTCTAAAATTTCTGAAGTAAATAGAAATATGTGTAATAACTGCGAGATTGTTAGCAATGTATCATGCTATTTTTAAATGTTGTATATTCATTATGATTGATAATGAGAAATAGAAGTATAATATAATGAGTATGAGTGATCAACACGTCACGTTGGAGCTGTGTCCTTTGGTAGGTGTTATATGTAATGTATCTTTCTTATATGGCCAAAATTTTGGGTTCCTTAAAAATAAATTATGGGAGAATTTAGTTGAAGATGCATTTAAAATAATTAGGCCTTGGATAATATTGGGGGATTTCAATTGTATTAGATTTTCTCATGATAAGTTAGGTGGTGAGCAAGTGTTATTTGTCAAAATGATGGAGTTAGAAAAACGGATGATTACTACTAAAATTTTGGTGATTCCTATTCAAGGGTTTGAATATTCATGGTGGCGGGCTCGAAGCATAATTTATCACACGCATTGATAGAGGATTCATGAATTTATCTTATGTAGAATGTTTTCTTGGTATGTGTACGAATTGTGTGGCTTCTGGAGTTAGTGGTCACTGCCACATTATCATCAATATCTTCAATAAAGATAAATGTAGTCTTAAAGCGTTTAGATTCATGAACCATTGGACATTATTTGACGACTATACTAGTGTTTTTATGGAAGGTTGGCAGTTTAATGTGCTTGGCAGACCTATGTTCTGGTTCATAAGGAAATTAAAAACAATTAAAAGCATTATTCGAACCTGGGCTAGAGATAAAAATAACACAAGCATGAGGTGGAGTTAGCCCAGTTAGAATGCTCTAATCTTCAAAAGAAGTTGGAGTTGGGAGTTAATTATAGTACTAGAATTGAATTGAAAGAAGCTAAAAACAAAACGGAAAGAATTATTCGTCAAGAATACTTGGATATGAAACAAAAGGGAAGTGTGAGTGGTTGTTGTTAGGTGATGAGGCTACATCATTCTTCTAAGCTTAGATGTCTAATAAGAGGTGTCAGAATAACTAGATTATGGGATAATAGTTACAGACTTTCTGCCTTACCTAAGGATATATGTAAATGCATTATATCCGAGCATGGGGGAAATTTTCTTAACGATAGCACTGACATATATAAAACTAAGAACGTTGTTTCCTCAGTTATAGACGATACTGCGCTAGGCCTAATGTTTTCAATACTAATTTTTTAAGTTTCATTGGGAATGTATCAAATTCCTCTTAGTTGATGTAGTGAATGATTCATTTCGAACTGGGAAAATTGTGAAAGAGATTAATCATACATTATTGCATTTATTCCATAAAGTGAAAGGTGCTTCGGAGTTACATCATTTTAGGCTTATTTCTTATTGCAATATGGTGTATAAAGTGCTGGCTAAAGTGTTATGTGCAAGACTTATTTATTTAGAATCATTGATTTCTAAAAATCACTGTACCTTCATTCCGAAAAGATTGATTGGAGATGGAATTTTAATTGCTCATGAAATGGTCAAAGGATTGGGTAAAATGGGTAATAATAACGTTTGTATTAAAGTGGATCTCAGAAAAGCGTATGGCACGGTTAATAGAAACTTTGTAATAAATATGCTGTAATGTTTGAAATTTCCATAGAAATAGGTAAAGTTAATATGAAGATGATTTATCCTAAGAGTTCTATAACGACCTAGAATTTTAGTTATTAAAATTAGAATATGTAAATAATTTTAAATATTGAAAAGTTAATTTTTAGGTTAACTAACTTAAATTCCAAACATAGCGATTTATCGGATAATTTAATTTTTCAATTTAATAATCGAATCTTGAATTTTTATTTGGATAAGAGTAACTCAAAAGCTTATATAATTACTAATTAACAAGGATGAAGGTAATAAAACTTTTAAATTGGATTTAAAAGTGATTTACTCGATTTTGAAAATAATTCGTTTTAATTAACATATAAAATAGCCTTTAGGGGCAGAGTCTTGGATTTTGATGAAACAAGTGTCATTGGGTCCATAATAATGAATTATTATATGCCGTTAAATTTTGTAGCAATCAGACGAATCTTTGGGTTGTGGGAGATCGAAACGCCTTGAAATTAATATTGAAAATTTAATATAATAATTGGTTTCAAAAAGCTATCTTCTCCATACGAGCAAATTAGGTCCTGAAACTTTTCCATTGAGTTATCAATAGGGTATAACATTAGGAACACCTGGAGACACGCCTCGATAGGGGTTCGGGAATTTAAGTTACTATAAACGAGCTATTTTGAAATTTTAAATAATATATTATATTTGATTTAACTGCGCACAGCCGCTGTAACATCTCCATCAGCCACCCTACCCTATATAAGCCAATCCCTCCCCTATGAACTTCCCCCGGTTTGAAAAGGTATACCTGCAGCTAACAGAGAGAAAAAATAGAAAGTTGAATTCAAAAAAAATTATATCTCAAGGTGTACAAAATAATAAAATCAAAAAAAATTAAAAATTTTCTTTTGGCAAGAGCTTCGACTAGACGTGTTTGGTTGGAGGCGTGACATCTGTTCTTGAAACTCGATAGTAAAGTCGAGTAGCATTTTTTAGCTAGGGCTTGAGATATTATCTGATTTGGGCGGCGATGTAATAATTGAAGGATGTATTCGTATTCACGGTGGCAAATAGCATCTCCGGCTAAGAATTGGTGATTTGTGGTGCTACAAGGGATTGCATGACCTGGGGGTGAATGCGTGGAGCTTGGTGATGTCGGATTTTGATTCGGCAAGGCGGACGTGTAGCGATTGTGATAGGGAGAAAGCTCGTGCGGAGAGCGACGCGGTGGCAAAATCGGCTTGTAGAATGGCTGAGTGGTTTAGTGTATCAGGTGCATTATTGTACATGGTTCGTATATAGGGAAGAAGGAGCATACGATTTGAGGAAGATGAGGTGATGTTAATTTTGTAATTTAGTAAAAGTTATAAATTGGTTTATTTAAATTATTATTTAAACTTTGTCGATAACATATATTATTCATATCTCTCTCATACAAGGCCCGATCAAGACGAAACTTTTAGCATTGCGATCATATCGACGAGAGCATCGAAATGGAACTAGTTTGGATGAATTTGGAGACTATAGGAAATTGTGCTAAAATCGGACATCGTCAGTTTTAGTTCCAAACGCGAATGCCTTGGCGACAACAGAAAATTTCGGTGAGTTAATCTCACCTTTTTGGATAACTTGTATGATTTATAGTGGATAAAAATTATTGAATGATTGTTTGAATGAATTATTATATTTATCATTTGTTTGGATATATTTCTGCCTATTGGAGCGGATGAAACACTATGCACCCCGCATAATAGTGGGTGACCATTTTTATTGCAATATTCCACCTTGAAGCGGTGATTCTATTTTTGTGATTATATGCATCTGTGGTTGTGAGGAAACAGGTTGGAGGGCTCCTAACGGATTCCTCGAAAATTGTTGATTTTAATTTCATATATAGTGATGTATGATGTGTTTTGAATAATCTGTTACAGATTATGATGTGATTTGATTTTATTAGATGTTATAGTAGCACTGTCCTTAATTTTGTTATTATAAATACCATAAATAATATTTTTGAATTTAAAAAGGAAATTCAAAGGAGATTTTGGAAATGAAAATATTTACATTGGATTTTGGGATTATTAAAAAAGAAATTAATTTGGATAAAATAAATGTTTGGAATTTGGATATTTGTTTAGCTATTTTGTAAAAAGGTTTCAGATAGAGAATTTTCAATTAAGGATTTTTAAACAATGGTTTTTTTTAAAATGAGATTCTCAAAATGTGAAACGGAAGTCGAAGTCGAGAATTGAATGGCTTTGGGATATAGTTTGGGTTATTTAAGAAATAGATCTATAAATGGAATTTTAATTAGAAATTGATTTATAAATGGATTTTAGTAATATAAAACTATTATAAACTAGAAATGAGTTTATAAAATTTATAAATAATGAAGTGAAATGATTATCATTTGATAAAGTGGAAATATAAATTCACAGTGAGAATTTATAACGAGACATGGAAATCGGTTCAAAAATAAATAGTGGATTCTATTTTGGAATTTGGAAAAGGGTATTAAAAGTGGAAAGGTAAATCGATCTTGTGATGAATCGAGAGAGATTGTAAATATAAAATTGGTTATAATGGAATTAAACTTTTTTTATCAAGAAGTGAAGTTTTTTTTAAAAAGGGATTTTTATTTATTAAACTATGTAGTTTAAAAACTATTATCAGTATTAAAATATTTCGAAAATCTGCTGACGTTATCAATGCCATTCTCCTCTTCTTCAGAAAGGGTAAACTCTTCAGATCATATAACTATACTAACATAGCTCTTATACCCAAAATTAAAAATGCTCACTGTGTTAGTGATTATCGTCCCATCTCCTGTTGTAACACCATATACAAATGCATCACCAAGGTTATAGCTTATAGACTCAAACTTGTGCTCCCCAATATTGTTTCCAAAAATCAGGCTGCTTATCTTCCAGGTAGGAGTATACTGGATCATGTTCTTCTTTCCCATGAACTCATCAAAAATTATAAGCAGGAACGTATCTCCTAGAGCTATGTTGAAGTTGGACATCATGAAGGCATTTGATATGCTGCAGTGGAATAGTATTGTCAGAATCATGGGATATATGAACTTCCCTCCTCATTTCATTGCTTGGATATATGAGTGTATTACGTCTCCTACCTTTTCAG
Organism: Allium cepa; assembly: GCA_030765085.1. Lineage (NCBI taxonomy): Eukaryota > Viridiplantae > Streptophyta > Magnoliopsida > Asparagales > Amaryllidaceae > Allium > Allium cepa. The sequence goes on from CM060929.1 coordinate 498,693,081, forward strand.
TTACTATCAATGGCAGGAGTGAGGGTTTCTTTACTAGTGAACAAGGGATAAGACAGGGGGATCCCATTTCGGCTTATATCTTTATCATTGTTATGGAGCTCTTAACGAGAACGTTTGAGAGGATAATAGCACATGGAAATTACAAGCTTCACCCTAGATGTACTGAACCAAGGATCTCTGCATTGATGTTTGCAGATGATCTTGTGGTTTTTTGTACTCCTCAAACCAACACTCTCACAAGCATAATGCACTCACTTCACGAATTTTACGAAATGACAGGGTTGAAAGTTAATCTCCAGAAATCTGACATCACCATTGCTGGTGTTAGTACTGAGCACTGTAGTGTTATCTCGCATATCACTGGGTTGTCCATAAATCATGATACTACCAGTTATCTTGGTCTGCCTCTAACTAGTTCTAGGATTACTGCTAACCAATGTCTTCCTCTTTTTGACAAAATTACAGCTAGATTAAACAGCTGGACTTCCAAGTTACTTAGTCAAGCTGGGAGATTAACTCTTATAAAATCAGTGATATTCTCAATGCAAGTCTACTGGGCTAGAACGTATATTCTCCCCTTCAAACTGATTAAACTGATTAGAGGAGCTATGATGAGATTCCTATGGAAAGGCAGGGTTACAGGCAGATACATAGCTCCGATCAAATTTTGTTCAGTGGAAAGGCCCATGGACAAGGGGGGGCTGGGCATTCTCAGCTTAAAGAATTGGAACATTGCTGCTTTTGCAAAACACATAGACACTTTTTTTAATAGTACTGACAGCTTATGGGCTATTTGGTCTGATAAGAACGTGATTAAGGGGAGAAGCATATGGAGTATGACAAAGCCTCAAAATTTGAGTTGGACGTGGCAATGCATTTTCAAACTCAAAGAAAAAGTTCTTCCTTTAATGCTATTGAACACGAATCCCATATATAGTGTGAATTTTTGGGAAGACCCCTGGTTGAAACCGGGTCTTATTCTTAAACGTCAACTTACTCACAGTGAAATGCAACAGTCTGGAATACATCAGGAAGCTAAAGTACGTGATACTCTTTACAACCTCCAAAACACGCGCTATTCAACGTCTAATCCTAGGATACAACAAATATGGAACATGATACGTTGTCATAATGCAATCACTGATGTTACCAAGCGTATGGTTTGGGGCAATAAGAAGTCTGCCTACAGAATTGGAGACACATATGAATATCTGATGAAGAATGGTGATCGCCCTAAGTGGAGATGGTGCAAACGAACGTGGGGAAGAGACAGTAGCTTGAGACATGACCTAATGCTCTGGAAAGTGTTGAATGGTGCGATGCTAACATCTGCGAGACTTGCTAGTTTAGGTATGAGTATTGATAATCGCTGTAAGTTTTGCAATATTATGCCTGAGACTGTGGATCACTTGTACTTTGAGTGCCACTATATTCATCAAATCTGGAAAAGAGTTATGGCGAAGTTTCACAGGAGGAATGTATCTATAGATAACCTGAGAGAGTGGAGAAGAATTTACGAAAGCATCAATAGAAATAATGACAGAGGAAGAACCCTAAATGCAGTGCTAAAATGCTTTTTAACATCGGTTTGGAGGGAGAGAAATGCTCGGTTATTTGATAATGCAAACGCAAAAAATGACAGCAGCTTCAAAAGTTGGGTTTTGAGTGAAATTAGGGTTTGTGTGGGCCAACTGACTTATGCAATTGATCCTGGAATACGTGTTTCTCTTCTCTATAGCTTGTAATCGATGTCTTCTTTTGTTTTTGTTTGTTGTTGTTTGTTTTCCCCCTGTGCTTGCTGCGCCAAGTGTTCCCCCTTTTTCCATCTTCCTTGTGTTTGTTTGTCGTTCTTATTGGTGTAGCAATATATGGTCGAGGTCCATTTAACCTCGTCGGCCTTGCCAAAAAAAATATTTCGAAAAGTTAATTTTTCAAATATTTAATGTTAGTGGAAATGAATTTTAATTTTTATAATAAGCTTTGTAAATCGATTAGTCTTATATAAAAATGAATTGGAAATGATTTATCGTTGATTATTTAAAAGGTTTTTGATATGTTAAATAATTACTTAAACATGTTTTGAAAGTAAGTTATTATTTTTTAAAAATAGTTATTATTTTACGTAGAATTCAAAAGTAAGTAATTGGAATTTATTTATAAATCCTTTCGAGATTTGTAAACTGGATTTTTTTGAACAGATGTGATTCTATAAGAGAAACCTTATAATGGGATTTTTGGAAACTTAGGAAATTTCCAAAATAGTTAGAGTCGGAAACTTCAATGATGACTTGAATTCATAAAAGACGTTTTAAATTGAATGTGGAAACAATGCTAAGTACTGATACAGTTTGAAAATATCATGTTATGGATATAAGTATTCGAAAATGTTTTAAAATATTAAAATATTGAAAGGGATTTGAATATATATCTTTGTAAAGATATTCAGAAATAAACGTTTGGAAGATATAAAATATGGGCCTAGTGGCTACTTATTTATGTAATTTGATAGTGAAATAAATGACTATCAAATTTGACCAAACTCGTTGATCGTTTCGAAAAGTCCGAGATCAGATTTAATTATCCGAAAACCACATCGATCTGATTTGAGTGCTATGAATTGTGAAATCTTAAGGATAATGAAGACGGCAATCTTTAAAGGGATTGGTTTGTTCAAATCCAGAACAACTTGTATTGATGAATGCTATCGTTGAATTATTTCTAGAAGGCGGTGTTAGCATTCCAAGTGGGATTGTTATACAAAAGGTAAAACATAGCCTCAGCCTTATCAATCGGGAAATGACTAAAACAGGGCATGCAGCAATGCTAAGTGGGTCGCTCCCATTAGGGTATGTCATCATCATTCTAGATTACCCTATTTTGATGGATTTGGTTGTGCATGAGAGATCTCAATTAAGGTTGGAAGACCGGGATAATGACATATTCGGTACTACTAGCAAAGTGGAAGGCCGGTTCTGTGTGGCAGGGTACAAGATGTTCTTGTCAGACCCGGGTGCATTGATCTAGAGTTGCACCCATCGGAGTTAGTTCCATACCTGGTCATAATATGGAATTCATTCTCCAATACATACCTTTGTGGTATTGAATGTAGAGCCTAGTATGTTGGAATTTAAATAATGTAACAATTTTAGCTATTTTAATAAGTATTTGTACTTAGACACTATCATAGTATCAATGGATTTTCTATAAAAGTGTTTTGGTTATCGTAAGGTAAAAACTCATCGTGTTTATGTGTGGCGTGGTCTTACGAGATACCTTTTGATTTTAATGATTTTCTTGTAACTCTAAATTCCATTGAATGTGTCTTTTCACGCTGATTTTCAGACTGACTTGGGTGTTATTCTATTATAATGCTCGAGTCAGACCAAGTATATTACAGATTAGTTTGTATGCTAGGAGCTTTAGGCGACGAGTTGGAGGCTAGAGACATATTCACGTAGATGGAGATTTACCGTTGTATTCATGGTTTTTTATTAGCAATTGTGAGAAAAGGTAGTTATAACTGTCCTGGATGAAATAGGGTAGTATACCCTGATTGATGTTTGTATATATACAAAAAAATTCTTTTGTGTAAAAACTTGTGATATATTTTAGATTATTCGTTCCACGGCGAGATTTTATGTTGTCTAATTTTCTTCTTATATTCTTCCTTCTTCTTGCCCCTAACAATTGGTTTTCAGACATTCGATTGCTCGACATATGGTACAGTGGATGTATTGGTGTCGATTTTCGATGGTCGAAAACTCGATTCCTTACATTTGTATTAGAGCTAAAGGTTAAGCGAGAACCTTGGCTTTGGTGGGGTAACTCGCTAAAGATAGTGTCAGTAGCATCCTAGAATGAGTTTGAGTGTATATCTATGAGCACGTATTTGTTAGTGATATACAAATTGTTTTTTATTATGTTGATTGGTCAGTTGAGTGGCTTATGGATTCTGGTCGATACGAGTAATTAACATTATTGATAGGGAGCTCTAAACACTTGAACGGTGCAAATCGACACGGTATTGTTTTTAAACTGGGTAAATGAAATAATTTTACCTGAATTATATTTTATATATAAAGGAATAACTTTTCAGAAATTACTATTATATGATGTGCTTGGATGTTAGAGAATAATAATATTTGATTATCATCTTTTGTTTTTGTGTTCTACTCAGTGGTTAATATTTTAATGTAAGCAAGATTAACAACAAAGAAATGATTTATATAACCAAATGGAATTATAGCTTATAAATGTGATTTATAAGGAATTCCTGGAGTATATTATAAATATGATTGCAAGTAAAAAGAGTTTAAAAGCTTGGAATTTGGGAATTTAAATTCCTTTTTCTTTTAGAAATATTTTTCAAAGTTTTGAAAAATAACAATAATATTATTTGGAAAATATTTTTGACTGGAAATAGAATTTTTTTCAAAAAAGGGGGTTTTAAAAGAAGCAAAAGCACTAAACTCACTTCGGTCGCTAGAAAATAATTTCGGTGATGACTGCAGCATCATCAATGTTTATTTTCGAGTTTTCAAGAGAGGAATTGCTACCATTGGAGTTTTGTTTGGTAAAATTAGTTTTGATTTTAAAATCCAAAAGAATGAATATACCGTGGGATTATGAGTGTGTGTGTGTATGGTTTCAAAAATGAGTTGAAGTACTCTAGAACAAGCTGTTTAAACTTTAAGATTTTCATTTAAATGTTTCATTGAAAATATGAGAAAATAAGTTTGATAAATTATAAAATTTAAAAATTAGCAAGTTAAAGCAAAGTTTTAAATTGTTGAATGTGAATGCAAAAAAGTAAAAATTTGAAATTGAACTATGGAATGAAGTGAACTTAAATTAAGTTAAATAAAGTGGAATTTGAAAATTTAGCCTGAGTTAGGCTAAATGAAATAATTTTTGAAAATGGAATTGATTGAGATTTGAAATAAATTAACGATGGAAATAATTTAATTAATTTGTGAATTGGATGTGGTTTGGAATGTTGATTGATAAAACCAAATGTTGAAATTGGAGAATGAATTTGAGTTTGGTTAGAAATGGATAAGGACTTCAGTTGTGAAGTGGTAATAAACATAAGAACTTTTTTTATAATAACTTAAGAAAATTTGAGGGAATAATCCTTAAGTGAAATTGGTATTAAAGGAATATACTAGTAAATAAGTGAATGTGAATAATCGAATGAAGATCAATGGAAAGTGAATAAAAGAAATGAATGAAGTGAATGTGAATAGAAAGGTAATTTGGGATGGCTAAGAAATCAATTGAAATAAATATGTAAGTTGTACGTATATTACTTTATTTGCATAACGGTTTGATCCAGATTTGAGCAAAGAATTTTGAGATAATTTATATTGATCCGAGTAGTAATTTTTCACTCGATTCCCATAGGCGAACACAGGATATTGATTTTTGATTTATTCCAAAATTTCTCTATCATAGTATATGGCTATGCAAGGAGAATGAAAATTTCTAATCAAGGAACCGGATCTGAGACCACACTAGAGGGTCGTGTGAACGGTAGTAGTTCAGAAGTGAAATTGTGTGATCAAGCGAGCGATCGGATTAATACTGCGTACGAATGATATTTGTACATTGTATGATTTTAGTGAAGCAAATGTTGAAAATTGAAGTTGCAGAGTAATATGATTTTGAATTATACGTTTGGATATCATTGGTAAATAAGGTGTAGGTATATAAAAGCAAGAGCTAACTTGATGCCTTTGATTACATAAGTAAAATTTGTTTGCCCGACTAAAAGGTACGTGTTTATATTGTTGTTTGATTTGATGGTTTTATGGTTGAGCCACTTGGCTTTTATTATCTTTTATTGGTTTGGGACCATAGTGGCGATTGGTGATTATTCTGATTGAGCCACGCAAAGGAGACGTTTGGAAATTTTTCGAAAATTTATTAAGTTAGAAATTTTTGATAACTAAAATTTGATTTTGATTTATAATTTGAAATGATTGAGTGGATAATATTAGTTGGAACCTGTGGATAAATTTGGAAACTTAGTAAAAGTAATAACAAGATTTCAGCAAATTGGTTTTGGGGAGTTAAAGGCTTAAATGGATTTGGGAAGTTATTTCAACTAATTAGTTTTAAAAAGTAATGGGTTTGAGAATTTTCCTACATTGGCAATTTCGGAGACGAAATTCTTTTAAGAGGGAAGAATGTAACGACCCAAGATTTTTTTATTAAAATTAGAATATGTAAATAATTTTAAATATCGAAAAGTTAATTTTATAGGTTAAATAACTTAAATTCCAAACAATGTGATTTATTGGATAATTTAATTATTGAATTTAATAATTGAAATCGTTAAATAGTTGAATCTTCAATTTTTATTTGGATAAATAACTCAAAAGCTTATTTAATTACTATTTAACAAGAACGAAGGTAATAAAACTTTTAAATTTGATTTAAAATCGATTTTCTCCTATAACACCCCACTCGAGACCCACATTAGCAAAGAGTATTACAAGGTAATACCGTCTGCTAATACGGAGAATTAAGCTGGATAGGAGCGACCATTTATAGCCTTGTCTTAACTATCTACTGAATACGTCGATAAATGTAGCATATATTTTTTTAGGTGGATCGACATATCCAATAGATATTTAATACAAAACTATAATGGCTATAAGCTCTAACAGAACAAAATATAACAACCCAATTGTAAAACACATCACAGAACAGTAGATCATCACATATGTACACATATATGCAAATCCACCACAGAGTATACAAAATGATACATGTCAAGTAGTGTAGCAACCACATTATACAGGCGAGTCAAAAGAATATACATATCAGAGTTACAACCAAAAAGGACTACACAAAAAGCTATAACAAAAGGAGCTAGATGAATAGTCCATGCGGAAGCAGAATATGTTAAGTCCAAATGTACCTAACCTGAAACACCTTGGTCTGACCCGAGTATAAAATACATGGGTCAGTCTAGCTAAACAAATCAGTTTGTTAAGCTAAATGATAATGAACATGGAAGGTCATAAAGTACCATAAATATCTCTAAAAGAGATAACTCGTTCATCTAACAAAAGATGAATCATAAAAAGCCTCTTACCATTGGCAAGTCAAATAAACAAAGGATATGAATTTCCCAAATCAATCCAAAAAGGCAAATAACAAATACCAATAAAGGTAACACAGGTTTCCACAAGGTAATCGCTGTATGTCGTGTGGTTCAAAGGACCTTCCCCAAAAGGCGATACTCTAGGGAAATATAAATATCAAAGAAACAAAGGATGCACGTGCTCGGTACTGTACAAACCAGGATCCACAAGCCCGAAGGCGACAAACCCAAGTATCTCTCGAGCGGTGATGAAGGACCAGCTCCAAAAGTGATATTATAGGCAACAAAATCGAAGGCACAAACCTGAAGGAAATAAACCCGAAGGCATAAACCCAAAGGCAACAAACCGTAGTGGTGAAGGTCCGTAAGCCCAGTTCTGGCCACCATTAACTAGCAATATGTGTCACAAACCCCTTGAATAGGAACCCGCATAGTGTTAACATGTGTCCCATACCGCACGTTCGCACCAAACGGTTTACTAACCGTTATTCAATTCCACACTCAAATCAGTACAAAGTTTACCTCATCTCATTGGTAAACCAGGCCCAAGGTCAAAACTATCAAACGAATAAATTAGGAATTAACTGAAAAGATAAAAACACATGTTCATAGCACGCATTTTATCTAATCATTTAATTCTCCTCTCTCTTTGCTCGAAGTGCAAAATTGTGTGTTTTATATAGAAATTAAGTTAAAGAAAATGAGTTTTAGGAATGTTTCAAGATCGCTTCAGAAATTGCCTTTGAAATTCTCTTATTATAGAGTATATAACTTTTATACTAAAAATAATATATATTAATAATTTGAAAAGCCTATTTATTTGAAAAACATTTTTAAAACACATTATAATACTGTGTATGCAATCCAGAAAGAAATATCCAGAAAACATCGAAATAACGGAAATTACACCAAGTAATATCCGTTTAAAACAAGGTACGACTCAATATTCAATAGCAGGTTTGAACAAGTTTAACATTTCAAAATTACTTGAAATTTTTCAGGGATGTATTTCAACATTCCTACTTCAATCTGAAAAAAGAATCATTCAAATCTGATTTGAAACGAAGAATCTGCATCGTTTCAAAGCAGAAGCAAAACAAGATTAAATCGCTGAATTCCAGCAGGCCGCGGGTTCAAGTTCAACAGTAGTTTTGAAATAGCAAACGAACCCATATAGTCATGAAATTGGTAGGAATGTAAATCAATACTCCTACTTCAATCTTTAAAAAGAATCACTCAAATTCGATTTGAAACGAGTGACTTATGTTGTCTCAAACATGGACTTAGGACATGTTTGAAATAGTTAAAAAACAAAAAATGTACATGCTTGAAACAATCTTGGGTTCAATTTCCAAGCAAGAAATAGATGATCAAATTATATCTGATTGAGCTTAAAATTGGTATGCATGTAGTACAAAACTTTATCTTTCAAAAGAAAGATTGATGCAATTTGGATAAAATATGAAAAAGTTATTATGTCTCAAAGTTGAACCCAGACGGTGTTTTCACTGTAAAACTCTGGGTAAAAACATGGTCCAGGTAAAAGTTTAGTAGTATATTTATATAATCTATCTATGTTGAAATGACTTGAAATTTAGAATTATTATATTATAGAACTTCGTCTTTCAAAGAAAAAAAGAGTCGACCAATTCCAGCGAGAAATGAAAAAGTTATGCTACCTCAAACATGGACTCGGGCCATGTTTGCAGCAACTCGAAAAACAATTTCTACAGGCAGAAAAACTATGTTTTCTTGATTTTGCAACAATGGTTTGAACTCTCAAATGACAATATTTTTCAGCCAAAATTTGCAGAAATGAAGTTCAACGGGCAAGCTATGAAATGCAAGAAATTCGGTAGTGTTTTGTTGCCGGAATCAAAAGATATTAACATGCAAAGTACCAACCAAAGAAGGTTTTAACACACAAAAATTGAAAGTAAAAAAAAAATTGGCCATTTTGAGCTTGGCTCTGCTAGTTTTGTGAGTTTTGCAACTCACATTGCCTATTAGATGCAAAAGCTCGAATTTATATGCTGAAAGGTTGAAGCTTAAGCTAGATTTTGGCCTTCAAGAACCTATAGAAAGAAGAAACAATACATGCAAGCCAAAATATACGGTAAATTAGAAAATCATTTTCACAAATCTGAAATTTTGATGAAATTGTGTTGTTTGGAGTTAGATTACCTTTGTTTTAACAATCTAGGCTGAAAAAGATTGTAATTTGTTGAATTGATTTGAAGAAATTTTGGATTTTTTATTTTGATGAAGGTGGGTTTTGTTTACTAGTTGAAAGAAGAAGACGATAAGGGAAATGAACGTACAACTTCTATTTTTCTCATTTCTCAAACCTGTTTTAGCACTAATTAGGCTAATGGTTCCAAAAATTAAAAGAAAATAAACGGCCTAAGTTTATTATTCACACCTATATTATAAAGGCTACATATTTACACTAATTACACAACAAAAATGCATTTTCTTTCAAACTTTCGCACAAAAAAGCATGTAATTTTACACACTTAAGAAGTAACATATTTTATACTATATACAAAGATTAATTTTAATTTTTAAAACATTTTTATTATTAAAATCCCTTATTTTATAAAAATACACAATTTTCACAAATAAATGGACAAAATATTATATTTAACTTCTAAAATTCCACAAAAATATTTTTCTTGCTTAGAAAAATATAAATAACCATTCTGAACCCAAATTTATAATTAAAGCTCATTTTTAAGTCAATTTCCACCTTTTTATTTGATTGAACAACCTTTAAAAATAAAATACTTCTTTTAAAAATTAATAGAAGAAGTAATTGACAATAATTAATACAATTATTGCATTTTCTCTAAATAAAAAATATTTTCCATTTATTATTAACCGAAACGAATAAAATAAAGTTCCAAGCATTATTTTCTCATTTTAATTTCCAAAATTCATTTTTATTACAAATAAACAATTTAATTTATCCAAATTTAATTTAATTCACAACATTAAATTATAATTATCATTATAATTCAATATTGAAATGTAATCTCTAAACCAGGGTTGTTACAGCCTCCCACTAACAAAATTGCATCCTCGCAATTCCTGGAGAAGAATTTGTATTCAACTATTTAATTTCATCACTCAAAAAGAAAAGAAAATAAGCTTGAGATAAAGAGATATTCTCACCATCACTAAGCGAAGATAGAAAACCGAGATAGGATTGCTTGATAAACTCTCTGATTTCCCAAGTGCAGTCATTGGGATTAGTGGACCATTGAACTTTAACGAACGACACGTTCTTGTTTCGAAGGCGTTTTACCTTCGAAGAAAGTACTCGAATAGGCTGGTGCACAACAGAGGTCTGGCGAGATCTCAAGCTCTTGCAAATCAGGAGCATCGATTACAGAATCTGACTCTCGAGGACACTTCCGAAGCTGGGAGACGTGAAACATGTCATGACTGCCAGATAGATGAGCTGGAAGTGAAACTCTATAAGCCACAGGGCCAATCATTCAGTAATAGGAAATGGTCCTATAAAGCGAGGAGATAATTTCCCAATCGTACTGAAGCGCATAACTCCTTTTAAAGGAGAAACACGAATAAAGATGAGATCACCAATAGATAACTTGAGAGGCTTCCTAGGGTTGTCCGCGTAGGATTTCTAGCGGCTCTGTGCCTCTTTCATTCTCTAACGAATAAGATCAATCTTCTCAGAAGAATCACGAACAGAATCTGGGCCAAGAATAAGCTTCTCACCAGATTCCAACCAATAAGAAGATGATCGACATGGCCTTTCGTATAAGGCTTCGAAAGGAGCCACACCGATACTAGATTGAAAACTATTGTTATAGGAGAATTTCACAAGAGGTAGGTAATCCTCCCAACTACCACCGAAATCTAGAATGCAAGCAAGAAGAAGATTCTCGAGAATACGATTCACCCGTTCAGTCTGTCCATCAGTGTGTGGATGATATGTTGTGCTGAAATTAAACTTTGTTCCCAAATCTTGCTAAAGACTCAGCCAGAAATGACTCGCGAAAAGCCGATCACTGTCACACATAATCGAAGTAGGAACACCATGAAGTCTCGCGATTTCCTTGATATACAACTTGGACAAATGAGAAGCACTCCTATTAGACTTAATAGGAGTGAAATGAGTAGACTTAGTGAGGCGGTCAACAATAACCCAAATGCTAGAACGGCCTGATCTCGAACGAGGTAGGCCGTCGATGAAATCCATCGAAATCTGATCTCGTTTCCACAATGGAACCTTTAGAGGCTAATGGATACCAAAAGGGTGCTGATGTTCGACTTTGATATGTTGACAAGTCATGCAACTACTCACATCACTCACCACATCACGCTTCATGTCTTCCCAATAATAAAGGCGATGCATACCGGCATACATCTTGCTACTGCTAAGATGAATGGTATACTTAGAACGATGACAGTCATCGAGAATGTCATGCCTGAGTGCAGAATCAAAAGGCAAATAATACAATTCTTCTTGCGAAGACACCTAAGAAAATCAATGCTGAAATCTTGCAACGCCTCATCATGGGATTCAGACTCACAAAGCTGAATAAGGTGCAACAACTCTGGATCTTGTCACTAAGCCTCGGCGATACGTTCTAATAAACTAGGATGAGCTTCCAAGCTAAACAATAGAATAGGCGAATCAATGATGGGGCTCGATCTCGAATATCGCACAAAGATAGAGTCTCAAGAACATTCCACTCGACTAGCATCATAAAAACAACAACCGAATGTTTGCGACTAAGCGCATCAGCAACACGATTACCCTTACCAGAGGTATACTAGATATCAATATCATAAGAGGCAAGAAACTCGAGCCAACGGTGTTGTCTCATATTGAGTTCCTTTTGAGTGAATAAATACTTCAAGGATTTAGGATCGGTATAGAGAATGAAGCGCTCGACTAAGAGGTAATGGCGCCAAATCTTCAAAGGATAGACAATGGCAGCTAACTCAAGATCATGAGTGGCATAGCGAACTTCATTCGGACTCAGTTGCCTAGAAGCATAAGCAACAACACGATCCTTTTGCATAAGAACAGCACCGAGACCACTTCCACAAGCATCGGTATGGACAACAAGATCATGATTCCCCTTGGGAACCACAAGAATAGGAGCATTAGTGAGAAGTTCCTTCAATGTTTGAAAGGAAGCTTCACACTTGTCGGACTAAATATAACGAAAGCCATTTTGAGTAAGGCTAGTAAGAGGAAGTACAACACGGAAAAAAATCCTTAATGACCTGACGGTAATCACCCACCAATCCAAGGAAACTACAAATCTCATGAACATTCTCAGGCCTCTTCCAATTCTTGATAGCTTCGATCTTCTAGGGATCGACTGAAATACCCTCGGAAGATACAACGTGGCCTAAGAACTTAACCTTATTCTCCCAAAAGTAGCACTTAGAGAATTTGGCTCTAAGCTGAGGCTGACGAACAGTATCCAAGACAATTCTCAGATGGTGGGTATGCTCTGTCTCAGACTTAGAATAATAAGGATGTCGTCAAAAAACACAAGGACAAACTTATCGAGATATTTTCGGAATACTCGATTCATGAGATCGACAAAGAAAATAGGAGCGTTCGTCAAACCGAACGACATAACGAGTCACTCAACAGAACCATACCGAGTATGGAAAGATGTAAGAGGAACGCTATCCTCCGCAACTCGTAACTAAAGAAAACCAGTGGCAAGGTCGAGCTAAGAAAAGACCTTAGAACCACTCAACTGATCGAACTTATCGTCGATCCTAGGTAATGGATACCTATTCTTGATGGTCAACTCGTTAAGCTTACGGTAGTCAATGTAAAGCCTACTTCCTCACAAATACAACTGCGTCACCCCACGGTGATGAACTAAACTGAATCAACTTCTTAGACTCAAGCTCTAAAAGTGCTTCTTAAGTTCCTCATTTTCTTTTGTAGACATCCTCGTGGGAGGACAACTAACTGGCTGCTTGCTTGGAATGAGATCAATGTAGAACTCCATTGCCCGCTTAGGTGGCAAACTCGAAACAGGCTCAAATACATCAGAGAAGTCACAAACAATAGGAATACGAGATATATCATCAGCATCTCGTGAGTCTATAAAACATAAAGCCACTTCGGAATTATCCACATTGCTAAGAACAACAGATAGCTGAGTAGACGAATGTGGATGTCGAAGATATAAAATTCTCTCAGAACAAATAATCCTAGCATTGTATCGCAGTGGCCAGTCCATACCCAAAATCATATCAAATCCCAAATAATAAATAACGTGTAGATTCACACGAAAAGAAAAGCTAAATAAAGCAATCTCAACATCATCACAAAGCATGCTCAAGGTCACGGATCCCCCAATAGGATTCACATCCTCAATGAAGTAACCATACAAGAAACATCCAAGGACAAATCATTGATGAGCTTCTTCGATATGAATGAATATGAAGCACCCATATCGAAAAGAACTCAAAACTACAGTCATGAAATAAATTAGAACCTTCCAAAATAGATGGAGATATACCTCTGGGCTAAAAAGAACCTCCAGAAGCCTTAGCTGCATAAAGCTTGCAAGACTTGGCACTAGCGGGAATAGTAGGGCAGGTGGAAACACGATGACCTTCTTTCTTGCAATAGCAGCGGAAGAGAGGCTTAGGATAAGCTCGAATCATATGATCAGGAGAACCACAATTGAAACACTTTTGAATGGAAGGTATTCTAGTGGACTGAGTCTGGGAGTTAGAACCACCAGTCTTCTTCTTCTTGGAAGGAAAAGACTTGGACTTCTGAAATGGAAACTGCTTCTTGTTAGGGTTCTTGCAAACCTCAACATCATCACCTCTATCGATCTCCTTCTCTATGGCCTCAAGATGAAGCGTCGAGTCAACTAGCTCCTCAAAAGAAAGCTTGAGCTGAACATCAAAGAGTTCTTCAAATACTTCTTAAGGTCGGAAATGAACTTGAGGTTCTTCTTGTATGGAGTGCTAATAAACTCAAGGCCTTACTTAAAAAGAGCCTCGAAAGAAGACACATAATCAAAAACAAAAGATTTTCTTTGCTTTAGCTCTAGGAAGCGACGGGAAAGAGATGCTTTGTCAGACTCATGAACGAACTTAAGCTCGAATCATTCTCGAAACTGAGTCCATGTAAGAGTAGACTCGTCAAGCTCAGCAGTGAATAGCTCGTACCAATCAAGAGCACGCTCTTATAACATGCTGGTTGCTACAAGAACCCTGTGATAATCCGAAAGATCCATGCGAGAAAATATCCGCTCGCAAGAACGAATCCAAGCCTGAACCTCTAAAACAGACTTGGAGCCTTTGAATTGCTTGCCTCCGAGATGTGCAAAGTCACTACATAAGCGCACGAAAGGAGACGTGTGCGAAGGAGAAGCTGGAGTAGGAGCTGGAGGCTGGGTGCTCCTAAATAATTCCATGAACTGGTTGGCAGACATATATACTCCATCCAGATAGGAGCCACTGGACTTCCCTACATCTGAACTTCGTCCTCTGCCTCTTTCGGTCATTAACTGAAAGTTAAGGTAAGATAAAGATTATTCACATAGTAGATATCATTAATTCAAATATGGAATACTACGGAATTAAAATGCATTCCTAGATGTATTCCTAAAGTTTTATCCACCTTAAAGGTCATGAAAAGAACAAAAGCACGATGATCCAGGGATTCGCAACATTTGTATTACACTTCGAAGTATCGTAATATGTGCTTCTGTTCTATGTTTATCATATTTTGTTCTGAACCTCGTTCTGGTACCAATTTGTAACGCCCCACTCCGAGACCCACATTAGCAAAGAGTATTACAAGGTAATACCATCTGCTAATACGGAGTATAGAGCTGGATTGGAGCGACCATCTATAGCCTAGTCTTAACTATCTACTGAATACGTCAATAAATAGAGTACATATTTTTTTAGGTGGATCGACATATCCAGTAGATATTTAATACAAAACTATAATGGTTATAAGATCTAACAGAAAAAAATATAACAACTCAAATGTAAAACACATCACATAATAGTATATCATCACATATATATACACATATGCAGATCCATCAAAGAGTATACAAAATGATATATGTCAAGTTGTGTAGCAACCACAATATATAGGCGAGTCAAAAGAATATATCGAAATCACTTCAAAAATTGCCTTTGAAATTTTCTTATTATAGAATATATAATTTTTATTCTAAAAATAATATATAATAATTATTTCAAATGCCCATTTATTTAACAAATATTTTTAAAACACATTATAATACCTGTGTATGAAATCCAGAAAGCAATATCAAGAAAACATCGAAATAACGGAAATTACACAAGTATTATCCGTTTAGAACAAGCTGCGACTCAATATTCGACAGCACATTTGAACAAGTTAAACGTGTCATAATGACTTGAAATTTTGCAAGAATGTAGTTCAACATTCCTATTTCAATCTGAACGAAGAATCATTAAAATCCGATTTGAAACGAATAATCTGCATCGTTTCAAAATTGGACCAAAACAAGATTAAATCGCTGAATTCCAGCAAGCTGCGGATACATGTTCGACAGTAGTTTTGAAATAGAAAATGAACCTATATTGTCATGAAATTGTGCAAAATGTAACTCAACACTCCTACTTCAATCTGGAAAAAAATCACTCAAATTCGATTGGAAACGTGTGAGTTATGTTGGCTCAAACATGGACTCATGCCATGTTTGCAACAGTTCAAAAACCAAAAATGTACCGGCCTAAAACCATCTTGGGTTCAACTTCTAAGCATGAAACGGAGGATCAAATGGTATAGGATTGAGCTCAAAATAGGTATGCATTTTAAACAAAAGAAGATTGATGCAATTTGGATAAAATATGAAAAATTTATGATGTCTCAAAGTTGAACCCAGACAGTGTTTTCAGTGTAAAACTCAGGGCGAAAACATGGTCCCGGTCAGTGTTTGGTAGCATATTTATATAAGCTATCTATGTTGTAATGGCCTGAAATTTGGTAGGCTTATAATAGAGAACTTCAGCTTTCAAAAAAAGAATCAACGAATTTCAGTGAAAAATGAAAAAGTTATGCTATCTCAAACATGGACTCAGACCATGTTTGCAGCAACTCGAAAAACAAAATTTCTACACGCAGAAAAACTGTGTTTTCTTGATTTTGCAACAACGGTTTGAACACTCAAATGACTATATTTTTCAACCAAAATTTTTAGAAATGAAGTTCAACATGCAAGTTACCAAATGCGAGAAATCCGGCAGTGTTTTGTTGCCGGAATCAGAAGATATTAACATGCAAAGTATTAACTAGAGAAGGTTTTGACACAAACAAAATTGAAAGTAAAAACAAATTACAAAGCAAATTTTTGACGATTTTCAGCTTGGCTCAGCGAGTTTTTGTGAGTTTTGCAACTTACCTTGCTGATTAGATGCAAAACCTTGGATTTATATGCTGAAAGATTGAAGCTTGAGCTAGATTTTGGCCTTCAATAACCTACAGAAAGAAGAAACAATACGTGCAAGCAAAAATATACAATAAATTAGAAAACCACTTTCACAAATCCGAAATTTTGATGAAATTGTGGTGTTTGGAGTTAGTTTACCTTTTTATTAACAATCTAGGCTGAAAAAGATTATAATTTGTTGAATTGATTTGAAGAAATTTTGGATTTTTAATTTTGAGGAATGTGGGTTTTGTTTACTGGTTGAAAGAAGAAGATGATGAAGGAAATGAACGTACAACTTCTATTTTTCTCATTTCTCAACCTGGTTTAGCACTAGTCGGCCTAACGGGTTTTAAAAATTAAAAGAAAATAAATGGCCTAAATTTATTATTCACACCTATATTATAAAGGCTTCATATTTACACTAATTACACAACAAAAATGCATTTTCTTTCAAAATTTCACACAACAAAGTACGTAATTTTACATACTTAAGAAGTAACACATTTTATACTATATAAAAAGATTGATTTTAATTTTAAAAACATTTTTATTATTAAAATCCCTTATTTTACAAAAATACACGGTTTTCATAAATAAATGGACAAAACATTATTTTTAACTTCTAAAATTGCACCAAAATATTTTTCCTGCTTAGAAAAATATAACTAACCATTATAAACCAATATTTATAATAAAAACTCATTTTTAAGTCAATTTCATCCATTTTATTTGATTAAACAACCTTTAAAAATCAAATACTTCTATCAAAAATTATTAGAAGAAGTAATTGGCAGTAATTAATACAATTATTGTATTTTCTCTAAATAAAAAATACCATTTTCCATTTATTATTAACCCAAAGAAATAAAATAAAGTTCCAAACTTTATTTTCTCATTTTAGTTTCCAAAATTCATTGTTTGTTTCAAATAAACAATTTAATTTCTCCAAATTTAATTTAGTTCACAACATTAAATTACAATTATCATTATAATTCAATATTGAAAGGTAATCTCTAAAATAGGGTTGTTACAGATCAATTTTGAAAATAACACATTTTAATTAACATTTAAAATAGCATTGCGGGACACAATCTCAGATTTTGATGAAACCAGTGTCATTGGATCAGTAATAATATATTATTATATGTCATCAAATTATGTAGCAATCAGATGTAATGTTGGGTCGTGGGAGATCGAAAGTGTTGAAATTAATATTGAAAATTTAATATAATAATTAGATTCAAAACGCTATCTTCTCCATAAGATCAAATTAGGTCTCAAAACTTTTCCATTGTGTTTAAAATAGGGGTATAACATTAGGAATACAAGCAGAATGCCTCGATAGGGGTTCGGCATTTTAAGTTACTATAAACAAGATATTATAAAACTTTAAATAGTATATTACCTTCGATTTAACTACACACAATCGCTATTACATCTCCCTCGGCCATCCTACCCTATACAAGCCCATCCCTCCCCTACGAACTTTCCCTAGTTTAAAAAGGTATGCTACAGCTAAAGAGTGAAAAAATAGAAAGTTAAATTCAAAAAAAAATTATATCTCAGGATATACTGAATAATAACATCTGAAAGAAAATTTAAAACTTTTCTTTTGGCAAGAGCTTCGACCTGAGGTCTTCATTCGGAGGTGCGGCATCTATTCTTAAAACTCGACAGTAAAGTTGAATAGCAATTTTTAGCTAGGGCTTGAGATATTATATGATTTGGGTGGCGATATGATAATTGGAGGATGGTGTGACGACCAGGATTTTTAATGGTCATTAATTGGTAATTAACTAGATTAAATCATTAGAAACACTGATTTATAAGTCGATCAAATAGAATTCTGATAATTAATTATATCTGGATATAAATATAAATTGGTTTAAATATTAAATACGAACTTAAGTTATAACATTTTTGGCACGATGAATTTTGTTGAAAATATATATATAAAGTGTGTATATATACACATATATTTATACATATGTATGCCAAGAGAAATAAAATATGCTAGTTGTTCACTGTTTATTCATATATACATATATAGTTTATGAGTAGAACTATGATTTGAAATTTAAAATAAATACCTTAAAGGAAATTTAGATTTATAATTATTAATTAAAGTATAATAACTTAAGTTTAAAATAAATAAAAAGAAAATATAAAAATATATATATAGAGACGTTTGTAAGCTAGAGAAAGACTTATGCATACAAGTGTCAAGATTTATGTTTAAGCGTTAATTTCTTCATTTTCAAAAATAAGAAAAATGATTTAAAGAGAAACAAGGTGCTATATACTGGAATGTCCTTTATATATCTCATAAAACCTCTTCTTTCATTCTTTAAAAAAATAGAGAAATCAAATAACTTCTTCAAGTTTTCAACTTAAAACAAGCAAAGATTCAAAGCAATTCAAAATACAAATTCAAGATAAAATCAAAGTAGATCAAGATCAAATCAAACTTGCAGTTTCAAATCAACTTTTAGTTTTCAAATATCTGGTTTCCTCTGTTCAAACTATTACAGGTGAGTAAACTTCACCTTTTAAAGCCAAAATCTACTTAATTATCTAATGCATGTGATAAGTAATGGTAGTAATGTTGTGAATATGATTTGCATGGATGTAGAAATGTAATTGGCGGGAATATAGTTTGAATTACTGTGTGCATGTATGTGCTTATATATGTAAACCTCTGTTCTTGATTGACAGACTAAAAATTAATTAAGAAACTCTTTTCTCTTCCCTTAATCTCTTGTATATTATGATGTTTAAAGAAAATATGTTTGTATTAACTATATCATATTCTTTAAAGTAATTATAAGTGTAATAACTAAGTGTATTACTAGGAAATTAGAAATTACAGTGAAATGTAATTTATCAGAGAAATTCGACTTGTATGATTTCAAAATTTCACCCTTATAATCTGATTCGTTATTAAAAGTTATGATTTTTAATAATAATATCAAGATTTTTGAGATAGTACTAGGGAAGGATTTGCGAGTTGATCAAAAATTGGGATTTTGTTGAATTTCGGTGATCGCGAGGTTCCGTGGCCTCGGGGTGGTGGCTGGAGAAAGGTCGTGGGTCGGCAGTCTCGAGAAAAATGGTGTTGCATTTTTCTAGGCATCGGTGATGGCGGTGCGATAGGTTTTAGGGTTTAGGTGGCATTTTAGGTCGTGGATGTCTTCCTGATGATCGTGAGGACGTAGAGGCATCGGGCTTGATTGGAGGAGGGTGC
The DNA here is from genome assembly GCA_030765085.1 of Allium cepa. Classification (NCBI taxonomy): domain Eukaryota; kingdom Viridiplantae; phylum Streptophyta; class Magnoliopsida; order Asparagales; family Amaryllidaceae; genus Allium; species Allium cepa. The sequence goes on from CM060929.1 coordinate 498,712,897, forward strand.
AAAGAAGCATGGGACTGCAGCGAAGGTTTGGACATGGTGGCGAGGTCTCCGGTGGCTGGAGTAGCTGGTGCGAGGTATTTTGGTGTTTGGGTTTCATTCCTAATGGGTTTCGATCTCGTTCGATTTTGATTTCGGGGTCGTATTTGGTTTTTGGGTTGCGAGAGGGGTCAGGCACGTCAACGGCGACTAGGCGACGGTGGCGCCGAAGGTCCGAGTGGTTCCAGTCATGTGTGCACGTGCATGATGCACTTGTATAAGTTGTTTTGTAGGCAAGATAGGGATATGGTATAGGAGAAGAGTAAAGAAGGGGAGAAGAAGAAAGTGGGTCGGGAAGTTTAGGGTTTAGATTGGGTTGAGTTCGAGTCTGTTCATAGTGTATTTAACAAAGTTTATTTTTAATAAAAATAGAGAAGGGAAAGGTTCGTGGGCTTGGGCTTGGGCCTTCTTGCTTTTAAAAATCAAATGAAATTAACAAGTTTTTAAAAGTAAACTATAAAAAATAAACAAGTTTTCCAAGCAAGTTTTCTAACAAATTCTTTAATGATAAATGTTTCAGTTAAAATATTTGGTTAGTTAAAGGTTATATAAATAATTTATTTTTAAGTTAAGTAAGCTTAGAATAATTTATTTATATCTCCATATTTTATATTAATTCCTAAGTGTTTTCAAATAAAATTAAATAATGTAGTTAAGTAAATGGTTAAGATAAATGTCTTAAACTTATAATTAATCAAAGATCTTAAAGTGATTTTAAATTATTTTGAGAGAAAATGTGTGATCATCTACGCATAGAGGAGAGTACACATGTGAATACATATAACACGAACATAAGGAGCTGCCAACATGCCTGCCAAGTAAGAGGAGCAAAAGTACATATAGCTAATCTCAGGTACTCCTAAGATGAGTTCCGGCAAGGCCACCACCCATCGCACATCAATATCAAGCTCCGGCATGGCCACCGTCCGATATTAAGATGTTAGAAGTACCAAAAAGGCTAAAGAGAAAAAAACAAAAAAACAGAGAGACGACTCCAACTAATAAGAAAGCACCAAAAGTATGAACCAGAAGAAGTGAATAAGCATCTGCTCTGAAGAGGATCTGCTGAATAGAGAGATCACTCTGAAGGCTCTGAATAAGAAGGAGTTCCAAACTGGAGAAATAGAACATCCTGAAAAGGAACTCCATTATGAATATAACATACTCCTATATTTAAGGGGAGATTTGCAAGAAGTCCTAGATGAAGAAGACTCTGCTCTGATGACCTCTCTACAATCTGATATCTAGCAATCTGAAAACAAGAGAAACCTGCAAAATGAACCTGATATCCTATCTTCCAAAACCTGTATTTGAAACAAGACTAGGGAAAAACAATTAGAATGGTACATATATATATATATATGTATATTTATATAGAAAATATACATATATGTGTATTTATAAGGAATGAAATAAAAACCTAAAAAGGATTAACAGGACAAAAACTAAAGGAATGAATAAACTGTAAACAAAAAACCAAACAGAGACTAGAACAAAAATTGAGACGGATCAGACTTATTTATCTTTAATCATAAGTAAGCTATGATTTAAAGTGAGATTATCATATGGATTTGGAAAAATATTAATGATACTATTATTAGTGCTATAAAAGTTATTGTTATGTTTAAAAAAAAAATATTATAACTAACCTTGTTAAGATACCATTTGAAAATAATATTTTTAGCTAACTTATATTTGGGATTAGAAATCCAATTAAAACAAAATGAAGAAATTGAAAAAATCAATTTGTTAATACGACTATTATTATTATTTAAAATTCTTTGATTTCTCTGAAACCAAATAAACCAACTGATAATAATAATAAAGTGTCTAGTAAAAATCTAATATTTTTATTGAAATTGAATCTATAATTTTTCCACTAGAATTCACAATCCAAAATTTTATTTAATAAATTAAAAATAAAAATTTTAAGAGTATTAATAAGGATGTAATTAGAGTCCAAACAATCATAATATAAATGATTAATGTCCTCAAGATGTAGATTGCAAAAATAACATTTATTATCGTTATGAATGTTTTTTCTCTTTAAAAATTCTATTGTATTAAGTTTACCATGAAGAATTAACCATATGTGAATTTTGGATTTAGGAGGAGCATTAGATTTCCACATGAATTTAAAAGAGTTATTTAAAGTACCCGAAAAATTAATAAATCTATAAAAAGAATCTGGAGTATATTTCATACTCTTATCCCATTCCCAACTAATAAAATCATAATCATTATCAATGTTATAAAAATTTAATCTGGCAAATAGCAAAGAAAGTTTCCTATGGGAAGATCCTATTAAAATACTGTTAAAACTGAAATTCCAAGGAGGATCATTTTTCGGAGAATAAGCTTCATTAATTAAAGCATACTTAAAGTTGCAAATATCATACAAATCCTTAAATTCAAACTTAAGGGGCAATATCGAAATCCAACAATCCTGCCAAAAAGAAGTACAATTTCCTGAATGCACAATTGGCATAGTTCCAAAGTTAAAAATTTCAAAACATTTTAAAATGTTTTTCCAAAAATTAGAAAATTTATGGGAAAAAGAATAATCAATTTGATGTAAATAGATATTACCGTTATAATAATATTTGGAAATTATCTCTTTCCAAATAGCGTTATCATTTATATCTTTAAACTTCCAAAGCCATTTACCTAAAAGAGACAAATTCATGTTGCGCAAATTTATAACTCCTAAACCACCCTCCTTTTTGGCTTTACGAACAATATCCCAGTTAACTAGACATTTTATATTGCTATTAATATTATCCCCACTTCATAAGAAATCTCTTCTACTTTTATCGATTTTATCAATAACCCAATCTGGAAACAGAAGCATAGACATCCAATAGATCGGTATGGTTGATAAAACCGAGTTTATTAAAACAAGTCTACCTACTCTAGATAGAATCTCCCATTCCGATTAGAAATCTTATTTTTAATTTTATCAATAATAATAAGCCAATCGTCATGCTTGAGTTTTGTAGATCTAATCACAAACCCAAGATATTCAAAAGGGAAATTCTTACTTTTGCAATTTAGAGTATTAGCTACTAAGTTTTCTACTTTTTCAAAATCATTTAAAACTAGAACTGAACTTTTGTCAGAATTAATTTTTGAACCAGATAAAAGCTCAAAACAATAAAGGATAAACTTGAGAGTAATAATGTGTCTAGGAAGATGAGAAGAAAAAAGTAAGGTATCATCCGCAAATTGTAGAACCGATATACCGTTACGCGAAATGTCATTTCCAACACTTCCTAGAGATCCATTATCCACTGCTCTCTTAATAATTTTAGGAAAAACATCAGCGGCTAAGTTAAACAACAAAGGTGATAAGGGATCCCCTTGCCTTAAACCTCTCTTTGACTGAATTTTATTACCTAGAATACCATTAACCATAATATTAGATTTTCTAGTTTTAACCAAACTCAAAATCCAACTAATCTATCTATATCCAAAACCTCTAGCATGAAATATATGTACAAGAAAATCCCAATCTACAAAATCAAAAGCTTTAGCAAAATCAAGTTTTAAAATCGCATAGGTTATGCTGTTCTTACAATAGAAATTAATATATTCTTGAACAGCAGCCACTCCATCAGTAATATTTCTCCCTTTAATAAAATCCGTTTGTGAACAATCAATTAGATCATTCATCCTTGTACTAAGTCTATTAACAAGAACTTTAGAAATGATTTTAACTGAATAGTTATCAAAGAAATAGGTCTAAAATCTTTTAAGTTGTTAGCTCCTACTTTTTTATGCAGCATAATAACATTTGCGAAATCAAATCTCCCTAATTGCAAATTACCATTATAAAAATCATTAAACAAATTAATTACGTCAAATTTTAAAACATCCCAAAAAGTTTTGTAAAATAATATAGGAAACCCATCAGGTCCTGGTGATTTATCACTTGGCATATCATTAATTGCTTTTTTAATTTCCTCTTCTGAAAATGAATTATCTAACTCTGATAAATCAACAATAGAATCCGATGGATACAGATCAGTCCATCTAACATTGATTCTATGTTTGATTTTAGAACCGAAAATATCCTTATAATAGTCCGTAAAAGCCTTGTTGAGGTCTCCTTGATCAACTAACTCTATATTGTTAACAAATATAGAGTTAATAGTATTAGAACATTTTCTACCATTAGCAATATTATGAAAAAAATTGGTATTATTATCACCTTCGTTGATCCATTGAATTCTGGATCGCTGCTTCCACATCACATCCTCTTTTTCTAAAATAGAATTTAGTTCATCTTTTAAAGTTGAGAGAACATTACGTTCACCTAAATTTAGAGGTCTAGATTCTTCTATCTTGTTTATTTTAAGCATTTCATTAAGAATATTATCTTTTCTAACTTTTAAATTACCGAAAACATTTTTGTTCCAATTTTTAAAAAAAATCCTAAGATCTTTAAGTTTAGAAATAAAAGCTTTAGCAAAAATTTTCCTTATTTCAGAAATTATGGAAACTCAAAGAATTCCATTTACATATAACTAAGTTCACAAAATTAGATTCTAAAAGCCACATCTTTTCAAATTTAAAATTGTTAATAATAACTCTATGAAACTCGCAAGAAAGGATAATAGGACAATGGTCAGAAAAGGTATATGATAGGCCATTGACTCTATATATAGGAAATTTGTCCTCAATTTCATCACTAACAAAAATCTATCGAGAGGAGCCATGGAAGGAGACTCTCTAGCGTTACTCCAAGTGAATTCTCTATTAGAAAGAGGAATTTCAATCAAATTAGAGTTAAAAATAAATTGATCGAATTCCTCCATAGCAGAGTAATCCCCTTCCGTAGGAAAACGCTCACCTATGAAACGCGTAACATTAAAACCACCCCCCATAATCCAAGAACCCGGGGCAAGGGATCTAAATTCTAGGCGTTCATTCCATAAAATTCTCCTATTAATTTTACAATTAGGCCCGTAAACATTAGAAATATTTAATAAAGAGGTATCATAAAGATTAATAAGAAGAACATGAAGAGAATGTTGCTTAACAATACACTGAAGTAATTTGAAACAACTATCACGCCAACCAATCATTAATCCCCCAGAAGAGCCAACGGAAGGTAAAAAAACCCATTTTCTAAAATGATAACCACCTATTCTTCTAAAGAAACGAACATCAAGACAATTAATTTTAGTTTCTTGAAGTAAAGCAATATCTATAGAGTAGTCTTTAAAAAATACTCTAACCTTATAACATTTGTTTACATCATTCAAACCTCTAATGTTCCAACTACTGATCCTCATATATGAACTAAAATAGGCCTATCTAATTCCCTTCATCTAAATACTCCCGATCTAACTCAATATCAGTAAAAATAAAAGATGTGTCATAAGCTAATCGACTGAACTCAGCAGAAGAAGACTACCTAAAGCATAATTTGAAAACGAACTACCTAAAAAAGAGCTCATACCTAAGCATGGATACGTAGTACCACACATGGCACTCGATCTAGGTAACTCACCTATAGGAGAAGACTAACAGTTGTGGATTCTAGCACTACGACGAACTAAACCGTTAGAAGCTACTGAACGCTTACGCTTTCCTCTCTTCGAAGATGCAGTGTTAGGGATAGAGCAAATATTAATCTCCAACCTATCAAACTTCAAAGCATCTGAAGCAACAATAGCTAACTCCTTTTTCAAACCTGGTTTAGAACTAACAAACTGATTCTCTCCACAAATAAAAGAGATATCTTGAAAATCATCTGTAAACCATCAGAAAGAATGGGCTCTAACTCAACAGCAACTTCATCAATATGATGATTGAAGGACAGAAGAAAATCCAGTTCCTCAAACTCAGTTTCAACATTATAAACATCCCTGTCAACGACAGATGAAAAAGAAGCATCACCAGAAAATGCAACTGCCTTATCAATAAAAGATTCCCCAACTGGAAGAGAAAACTGTGAACCATGCACACCATCAATAGCGTGCACATTATCAAAAGGAAACAAGGTTGAAATATCAAACACAGCAGCAATGCAAGACTCGAGATCAGTAGTTAATACATCTTCCTTCTACTTCTCAAAAGTCATAATCCAATCTCGAAAAGCTATAGATTCAAACAAGCGAATATCACCTGAAACACCTACTTCATCCGAAATAGCAAGTTCAAGATCAGTGTGACTTTTGGAAGCGATGTTGTCAAGCGATGAATAATCTATGAATAAACTATCTGAATCTAATTTTATATCAAGATTCACATCCATCTTTAAATCAATGTCAAACATCTCAATTTCAGAAGACACAAGAACATCTGAAATATTACTATCTAGAAAATTGGTAACCTTTTTGCCCGAAACAATCAAATTATCCTTGCCAGATTGCATGGAGATAAACAACAAACCCCCATGAATATCTGAACTTTCAAAATCTGACATCGAAGTAAGGCATTCGAATTTATTGGATACATCAATCTCGAAACAATCCTGAACACAGGATTTAACTTTATGACATTTACAATCAGTAAAAAGGAAGTCATTTATCTTATCAACAACTCCAGGCTTCTCATCAAAAGTATCCAAGGCATTCGATGACGAAGAAGACCCATTAGAATAAGCAGAAACAACTAGATCTACAAGAAGTGGATCAAAATCTAGGATTAAAACTCTAACAGCGGGATTTAAAGGAAAGATAGAATCAATTGTGGTATCCTCTTCGAGATGAGATTAAATCAAGTCAACAGAATCACCCTCTATCACATTGATTCAACCAGATTTATCATTGTATCCAATACCGAAATTTGGCGAATTTATCAAGTCGAAATGATAATACAGTTCATCAAGAAGCTTAATTCCTGCCTCTTTGTTACACCAGAGTTGATCGATCAAAATTCCTCTAAGAAACAAATATTTTAAGGCAAACTGGAATCCATGATTTATTAAATTTGGGGAAGAGGACTGCCTATTAACATCACGCAATATAGATTTGCCAAAAAAAAACTTCTGGGTTACCAAATTTTTCCCTATAGCCTTTTCCTATGTTCGGCTCATTCACAATGTCAAAATGATTCAATAATACTTCCAGGTAGTTGATTCCAATATCTCTCATATACCATTGATAATCTATTAAAAGCCCCTTAATTTTCAATAATTTTAATGCAAACAGAAAACCATGATTTATCAATGTCGAAGAAATATCAGGAGAGGCCGATTTTAAATGACAATCTTTTCTTTTATGACCAAATACCCCACAATCAAAACACCTAATTGGGTCTCGACAAGATTTTGCGACATGATAGAGATCACCACATCTGAAACAGAAGCTTTTCCCCTTTCTCGAATCGATCCAATTGGATTTTGGATTACGAACATACTGTACTTAAGATTGAGGTGGTAAATGATTCTTTACGGCTTGAACTTAAGAATAAGGGAAAGAGAAGCGGTTGAACAGATTAAAGCAATTTTAGGAAGATGAAATTCTAGTACACAGACGATTACGATAGCCATTTTCTTGAGAAGACGCCATTTAACCCGTTAAAAAAAGATTTTAAATGTAATTAATTAACTAATCCTAAATATTTAATTATAATAAAATAAATGGCTTATAGTTAATTAAAGACAATTAAGCAGGATTTATAAGTAATTAATTTATTTTGTGTTAATTAAATTAATTGGATGATTGTGTGACTAATTAATCTTGCTTATGAATGATTAGATTGAATTGAATGCTTTGGATTGTTTAATACCTCTAGTGTGTTAAATTGTGATCTTCTATGATATGAAATAACCTGAAATGAACAGTTGAGTATAAAATGTGAGATGCTCTATTTGAAAAGATATTGTGATGGAATTTTTGTGTAAATATTGACATTTTGAAATTCAATTGTTTGGTTTAAAAGATGGCATTTGGATTTGAAGTGATCGGGGTCAGATATCAGTGATATCCGGAACCACTTCGATTCGTAATCTATAATTCTTTATAGATTTGATTATAGAACCAAATAGAATAGAATGGAATAAATTAAGTGAACTTGTCCATTTAAACTAAATAACGGTACTTAGATATTGTTTTGTGAAATAAATGTTTGGCTTTAGCAAGATAAAACTTGTAGTAATGAACGAGTTACCTAGGTTATCAAAGAAGCTTTACAACTTAAGTATTTCATATTAAACGTGTTTACTCATGCTGGTTTCCAGCCGGACTCAGGTATTACCTTATTGTAATGCTCGGGTCAGACCGAGTAATTACATAATTTCAGGTTAGGACATTCTGGAGCTCAGGAGGCGAGCTGGATGGCAGGGACGTATGGAGTATATACCGTTCTGTATTAGAATTTGTATTAATTGTATTCCGGGATAAGATATTATAACTCTCCAGTTATTGTAAATGATTGTACTCTGATATATTGTATGTAAATTGACATTTACAGCTTTCTTTTTGTAAATGTTGTTATTTGATATTATATTTTGATCCGCTACGATTGTGAAATTCTATGCTTTTGGTTTCTGTTTTTCTTCTAGCACTTTTTCTTCTTTACCCTGACAATCTGGAATTTTCGACGTTTGATTGCTCGGCACTTCTATAGTGAACGTATTAGTGTAGAATTTTCGTGTTCGAAAATTTCGGGTCGTTGCATTTGGTATCAGAGCAGAAGGTTAAGCGAGAACCTTGGCTTTGTTAGGGTTACTCATTAGAGATAGGGTCAGTAGTACCCTAGAATGAGTTGAATGTATTATATATGGGGGCTTACTTGTTATTTTCTTATATAATGATTTTAAAAATGGTTTTAAAAATGATTTTTATATAAGCTTATATTTTGATATATAAAGCAATAATTTTTCTAATTATTATATGCCTTAAGGTAGGATGTTGAGTAACGAAATTAAATAAGTTGAGCTTAAAAATGGATTCAAAACTAAATTTAAATCCTATAAAATTCAAAAAAAACTTTCAAAGCATTTGAAATAAGTTACCTTGATTTGATTTTCCAGCAAATGATAAAGCAGGATGAAATGTTTTAAGGAAGTAACAATTTATATAAGTATAAGTTATAAATTGAAAAGGTTTTAATTTGTGAAATTTTAAAATCTAAGTTCAGAAAATTTGAAATTTTTAAGTGTTAAAAAGATATAATAAATAATATCATTCCAAATATTTTTGAATGTAGGAAACTTATTTTAAAACAAGAGTTGTTTTAAAAAAAATTAAAGGAATTTATTTTGAAGTAAAAAACCAAGAATGGTTTAAAATTGAAAGTATGACTTGGTGTGCAAAAGAAATAAATATGTATATATATGTGGAATATACATAATAACAAAGTTGATTGGAAATAAACACTAAGTGTTGAGTTCTGAATTTCCCCTTAGGTGAAACTTATAACCCAAAGAGAAATAAGTTTTTAAACTTATAAGCGAGAAGGGATATTGATAAGAAGTTTAAAATTTGAAATGGAGAATTCAAATTGAGTAAGGTTGACTGGATTAAATGAATTGAATTTAACTTAGGGGAAGTTAAATAAGTTTATAACGAACAACCTAAATTGGAAATTTCAAGATGAAATTGAGATTTAACTTAGGAAAGTTAAATGGGTCAGATTGAAAAGGAAGTTATGTGTGATTTCAACGGGTTTAGTTCTGGAAATTGGTAATGGATGCTTTAGATAATTTGAATATTTATTTACTTTGACATATTCTGATATCATCTTGTTGTTATTAATAATCTAGGGAACTGTGAATTGGATTATTTAAATGAATTAAGAAGTGGATTGAGATAATATATATCCATTTCTGAAATTAAATGGAAATAAAACTTTAATTTAAAAATATTTAAATAATTTTGATTTTTAGAAATAAAATTGAAACTATGGAAATAGCATCACTTTGAACTTAAGGTTTTAATTTTAAAAAAAAGGAACATGTAAATTGAAATTGTTAAGAATTGGGTTCAAAGTTAGAAGTTAAAATTGGGTAATAAATTGGATTCCGAAAACTAAATTGTTTAAAAAGGATTTGAACTCTTACTTGCATCTTGAAATAAGTTAAGTAAAGAAAATTTAAATGAATATTAGAAATTTGGACTTAGAATTAAATTGTTTAAAGACTTAGTTTTTTAAACTAAAATTTAAGGATTAATATGATTTAGGGGATTAAATCAACATTTGAAAATTTAACTTGAATTTGTATAAATTGAGAGGATTTAAAATTTGGAAATGGAATTGGAATTAATTTAAAGGTGGAATTAAAATGGATTAATTGGAATTTGAAATTGAATTAAATTAATCGGGAGCGTAACTGAAGTTGAATAAGTTTAAATTCAAATGGGAAATGAGGTTAATTCAAATTAAATTGGAATTGAATTAATTTAAATGGAAGTGGAAATTGGGAAATTGAACCAGTTTGACTCTGAAACTATTTTCAAATAAATGTTTTTAAATAAATTATCTTAGATCTATTTTTCATAGTTATTTACTATAAAACCTTTCTTTTTAAAACCCAAACTATCTTATACTTATTTTACAAAATTTTGGAAACTAATTACAATTTTACAATAATTTTACATCTGTTTTACAAACTAATTACTATTTTACAACTATGTTGCAACTATCTAACTATTCTATGGGTATTTTACAAATAATAACTACTTTACAGCTACTTAACTATTTTAAACTTTTCAAGCTATTTTCTAAATTCAAGTTGGTCAGAGTGCAAACTGTTTATAATTGAAGTGGAAATTGTAGCAATTGTGAATAAGTGAATAGAAATCAAAATGTATATGAAGTAAAAGAAAATTGATTTAGCTGATAATCAATGAAGGTAAATACATAGGGTGTATGTATATTATTCTATTCGCATAACGATTTGATCTAGATTCGAGCACAGAATTTTGAGATAGTATATCAATCCGAGTTGGGATTTTGCGCTCGATTTTCGACGGCGAACCCTCGATATGGATTTTTGATTGATTCTGGAAATTCTATATCATAATTACAGCTATGCAAGGAGAATTACAGTTTCTGATCAAGGAACCAGATCTGAGTCCGCATTAGGAAGTCGGTTGGACGATACTAGTTCGGAGTGGAATTGTGTGATTGAGTGAGCGATCGATTTGGTATTGCGTGCGGATGATATATATACATCGTACGTACTTGAATGAAATAGATATTGAAAATTTTGAAAAAAAATGTAAAATTGATTTTTGAAATGGAAAAGTATATTTTGAGAAATATAAGATGAATAAGAGTGGAAGTTGGATATCACTATAACTGAAACTCATTTTATAAAAAGTAAGTAATGTGGCAAATAACTTTTAAAGGAAATCGAATTTGAATGTTGATTTGGCATAAATAAAGTTATATATATTTGATATATATGATAAAACTCTCCTTGTTGAATCTATAACCAGAAGAAAAGATTTTTGAAAAATATTTTGTTCTAGTTAAAAGAATAAACCTATATATATATATAAATGATTTTATTAAATTGGGAAAAAGGTTTTGGAACCCATTGATTTTGAAAGGCTTTTGATTTTTGGAAAAAATAAATTTTGGAAATTTGGAAAGCCAAGTTTGGAACTATCGATTTTGAGATATCGATTTTGTGTAAATGGGATTTATATGTTATACATATAAGAGTATGATTTAAAAGATACTACATGTGTATATTATAAAATGTTTTGAGAATGCTGTGAGGAAAAAGGCGCTCCCATTAAGAGTTGAAACTTATGGTAGGAGATCCACGGGGTAGTTCTACCTTGAGCCCTAAGGGGGGTTCTAAATTTGATCCCAGAGTTTCTGGACTAAACTGTAGTTCCTGAGGATTGTGGTTGGGGTAGCGAAAGTCGAGGGCGCTGATGCCTAAAGAGACATTGGGGTTATGCTGTGACGGCAGTGTAACTTGGTGTAACAGCAATCTACTGTGCTCCACGAAAGTCCAGAGGTAGTGATTGCCTAAGTTCTACGTTTGATTTCGCTGGAAGAACGACGTAACATCGGTAGACTACGATCTATAAAGACATAGAGAAAGTCGTGTGGCAGTGAGTGCCTATAGGCCACATTGAGGCTCGACTGATGTAGTTTCGATCTATGTGGTCTGTGTGGTAAAGTTTTATTTGGCAGCAAAATTCGAGGGCACTGATGCCTACAATTACATGGTTTTTGTCGTGATGGCAACTTAACCCTAGGTGTAGTTGCGATATGCGGCGGTTCCATGGTGTAATCGAGGGGAGTGGATGCATACAGTTTTCTATGGATTTCGCCAGGATGGCGACGTAATCATCGGGCTAACTGCGACCATGGAGGAGGTGAAGATTTCCAGAGCATTCTCACTAAAAGTGTTTTCTACATTTTCACAAAAAGTTTTCTAAGTATTATCACTCGGTGTTGAAAACGGGTTTACCAAGTACTTATAGATTTTTAGTCCTACGCCTGATCAACATATGACTGAATTTCTGTGAGAACAAGGATGGACTTTTGAGACATCGAGTTATAAAAAATATTTTTATAAAGCTATTTTAGTAATATTATGTAGATTTAAAGTGTTTTAAAAATTTAAAATAAAAAGAGTAAAGAGTTAAAAATGTCTAAAGAATAATTTAATTGATAATTAACAATATAATTTAAATTCTTGCTTTGTTCTTTTTCAAGGATGAAAAGGTTTAAAGAGGGGAGGAATGTGACGACCTGGATTTTTTAACGGTCGTTAATTGGTAATTAACTGGATTAAATCATTAGAAACACTGATTTATAAGTCGATTAAATAGAATTCTGATAATTAAGTATATCTTCATATAAATATAAATTGGTTTAAATATTATATACGAACTTAAGTTATAACATTTTGGGTATGATGAATTTTGTAGAAAATATATATATATAAAGTGTATATATATGCATATATGTGTGTGTGTGTGTGTGTGTGTGTGTGTGTGTGTGTGTGTTTCATATGCCATGAGAAATAAAATATGCTAGCTGTTCACTATTTATTCATATATACATATATAGTTTGTGAGTAGAACTATGATTTGAAATTTATAATAAATATCTTAAAGGAAATTTAGATTTAAAAATTCTACATTTTTAACACTAGGTATAAATATATATAGTTATTAATTAAAGTATAATAACTTAAGTTTAAAATAGATAAAAAGAAAATACAAAATTATATGCATAGAGATATTTGTAAGCTAGGAGAAGACTTACGCATACAACTGTATGATTTATGTTTAAGTGTAAATTTCTTCATTTTAAAAAATAAGAAAATTGATTTAAAGAGAAATAGGGTGATATATACTGGAATGTCTTTTATATATCCCTCAAAACCTCTTCTTTCATTCTTTAAAAAAAATAGGAAAACCAAACAACTTCTTCAAGTTTTCAACTTAAAACAAGAAAAGATTCAAAGCAATTCAAAATACAAATTCAAGCTAAAATCAAAGTAGATCAAATCAAACTTGCAGTTTCAAATCAACTTCTAGCTTTCAAATATCTGGTTTCCTCTGTTCAGACTATTACATGTGAGTATACTTCACTTTTAAAGCCAAAATCTACTTAATTTTCTAATGCATGTGATAAGTAATGTAGTAATGTTGTGAATATGATTTGCATAGATGAAGAAATGCATTTGGCAGGAATAAAGTTTGAATTACTGTGTGCATGTATGTGTTTATATGTGCAAACCTTTGTTCTTGATTAACAGACTAAAAATTAATTCAAAAAATCATTTGTCTTCCCTCAATCTCTTATAGATTTGATGTTTAAATAAAATATGTTTGTATTAACTACATCTTATTTTTAAAAAGAAGTATAAGTGTAATTAGTAAGTGTTTTACTGGGAACTTAGAAATTATAGTGAAATGTAGTATATCAGAGAAATTCGACTTGCATGATTTCAAGTTTTACCCTTATAATCTGATTCGTGGCCCTTATAATCTGATTCGTTATTAAAAGTTATGATTTAATAATAATATCAAGATTTTTAAGATAGTATTTGGGGAGGATTTGTGAGTTGATCGAAAATTGGGATTTTGTTGAATTTCGACGATCGCGAGGTTCATTAGCCCCAGGGTGGTGGCCGGAGGAAGGTCGTGGGTCGGCGGTCTCGAGAAAATGGTGTCTCATTTTTCTAGGCGTCGGTGATGGCGGTGCGATAGGCTTTATGGTTTAGGTGGCGTTTTAGGTTGTGGCTGTCGTCCTAATGATCGCGAGGACGTGGAGGTGTCGGGCTTGATCGGAGGATGGGGAAAAGATGCATGGGACTGCGGCGAAGGTCTAGACGTGGTGGCGAGGTCTCCGGTGGTCGGAGTAGGCGGTGCGAGGTATTTTGGTGTTTGGGTTTCATTCTTGATGGGTTTCGATCTCGTTCGATTTTGATTTCAGGGTTGTATTTGGTTTCTAGGTTATGAAAGGGGTCAGGCATGTCAACAGCGACTAGGTGACGGTGGCGGCGAAGATCGAAGTGGTTCCGGTCATGTGTGCACATGCACTGTGCACTTGTATCAGCTGGTATGTAAGCAAGATAAGGATTTGATATAGGAGAAGTGTAGAGAAGGGGAGAAGAAGGAAGAGGGTCGGGGAAGGTTAGGGTTTAGATCAGGTTGAGCTCGAGTCTGTTCATAGTGTATTTAACAAAGTTTATTTTTAATAAAAATAGAGAGGGAAAGGGTTTCGTGGGCTTGGGCTTAGGCCTACATGCTTTTAAAAATCAAATGAAATTAACAAGTTTTTAAAAGTAAAATACAAAAAAAATAAACAAGTTTTCCAAGCATGTTTTCTAACAAATTCTTTAATGATAAATGTTTTACTTAAAATATTTGGTTAGTTAAAGGTTATATAAATAGTTTATTTTTAACTTAAGTTAAGTAAGCTTAGAATAATTTATTTATATATCCATTTTTTAAATTAATTCCTAAGTGTTTTCAAATAAAATTAGATAATGTAGTTAAGTAAATGGTTAAGATATATGTCTTAAACTTATAATTAATTAAAGATCTTAAAGTGATTTTAAATGTAATTAATTAACTGTCCCAAATATTTAATTATATAAAATAAATGGCTTGTATTTAATTAAAGACAATCAAGCAGGATTTATAAGTAATTAATTTTTTTTTTGTAAATTTAATTAGTTGGATGATTGTATGACTAATTAATCTTTCTTATGAATGATTAAATTGAATTGAATGCTTTGGATTGTTCAATACCTCTAGTATGTTAAATTGTAATCTTCAGTGACATGAAATAACCTGAAATGAATAGTTGCGTATAAAATGTTAGACGCTCTATTTGAACGGGTATTGTGATGGAATTTTTGTGTGAATGTTGACATTTTGAAATTTAATTGTTTGGCTTAAAAGATGGCATTTGGATTTGAAGAGATCAGGCTCGGATATCAGTGATATCCTGAACCACTTCGATTTGTAATCTATAATTCTTTATAGATTTGATTATGGAATCAAATAGGCTGGAAGAGAATAAATTAAGTGAACTTGTCCATTTAAACTAAGTAACGGTACTTAGATGCTGTTTTGTGAAATAAGTGTTTGGCTTTAGTAAGATAAAACTCGTAGTAATGAACGAGTTACCTGGGTTATCAAAGAAGCTTTACAACTTAAGTATTTCATATTAAACGGGTTTACTCACGCTGGTTTCCAGCCTGACTCGGGTGTTACTTTATTGTAATGCTCAGGTCAGACCGAGTAATAACATAATTTCAGGTAAGGACGTTCTGGAGCTCAGGAGGCGGGCTGGATGGCAAGGATGTATGGAGTATATTTCGCCGTATATTAGAATTTGTATTGATTTTATTTAGGGACAAGATATTATAATTGTCCAGTTATTGTGAATGATTGTACTCTGATATAATGTATGTAAATTGACATTTACAGGTTTCCTTGTGTAAATGTTGTTTTCTGATTTCATATTTTGATCCGCTGCGATTGTGAGATTCTGTGCTTTTGGTTTCTGTTTTTCTTCTACCTCTTTTTCTTCTTTATCCTAACAATCTGGAATTTTAGACGTTCGATTGCTCAGCACTTCTATAGTGAATGCATTAGTGTCGAGTTTTCGGGATTGAAAATTTTGGATCGTTACATATGGATTTGTATTCACGGTGGAAAATAGCATCTTCGGCTAAGAATTGGTGATGTATGGTGCTAGAAAGGGTCGCACGACCTGGGCTTGAACACGTGGGGTGTGGTGATGTCGGATTTTGATTCGGAAAGGCAGAGGGGTAACGATGGTGATAAGGAGGAAGCTCGCACGAAGAGCGACGCATTGGCGAAATCGTCTTTTCGAACGTTTGAGTGGTTTGGTGTACCAGGTGAATTATTGTACATGGTTTGCGTACATGGAAGATGGAGCATAAAATTTGGGGGAGAGGAGGTGATGGGAATTTTGTAATTGAGTAAAAGTCATAAATTGGTTTATTTAAATCATTATTTAAAATTTGTCGATAGCTTATATAATTCATATCTCTCACATACGAGGTCTGATTGAGATAAAACTTTTTGCGCTGCGATCGTATCGACGAGATTGAAATGGAACTGGTTTGACGAATTTGAAGACTATTGAAAATTAGGCTAAAATCGGACATCGTTCGATTTTTGTTCCAAAAGGGAACACCTTGACGACAACAAAAAAATTCATTGAGTTAATCTCATATTTTTGGATAACTAGTATGATTTATAGTGGATAAAAATTGTTGAATGATTGTATGGATGAATTATTATATTTATCAGTTGGTTTGGATATATTCCTGCCAATTGGAGAGGATGGGACACTATGTACCCTACATAATAGCGGATGGCCCTTGTTATTGTGAAATCCCACCTTGAAGCGGTGATTATATGACATCTGTGGTTGCAAGAAAATAGGATGAAGGGATCCAACTGGATTCCCCAAAAATTATTGATTTTAATTTAATATATAATGATATATGATGTGTTTTGAATAACCTATTATAGATTATGATATGATTTGAATTTATTAGATGCTATAGTAGCATTGGCCTAAATTTTGGTATTATAAATACCATAAATAATATTTTTGAATTTAAAAAGGAAATTCAATGGTGAATTTGGAAGCGAAAATATTTATATTAAATTTGGGGATTACTAAAAAAAGGAACTGATTTGGATAAAATAAATGTTTAAATTTTGGATATTTATTTAGCTATTTCATAAAATGGTTTCAAATGGAGAATTTGAAATTGAGGATTTTTAAACAATGAATTTTTTAAATGAGATTCTTAAAATACAAAATGGAAGAAAAATCGAGACTTAAATGGCTTTGGGATATAGTTTGAATTATTTAAGAAATAGATTTATAAATGGAATTTTAATTAGAAATTGATTTATAAATGGATTTCAGTAATATAAACCTGTTATAAACTGGAAATGAGTTTATAAAATTTATAAACAATAAAGTCAAATGATTATCGTTTGATAAATTAGAAATATGAATTCACATTGATAATTTATAATGAGACATGGAAATCGGTTTAGAAAGAAATAAAGGATTCTATTTCGAAATTTGGAAAAGAGTTATGAAACTAGAAACATAGATCGATTTGTGATGAATCGAGAGAGATTTATAGCTATAAAATTGGTTATATTGGAATTTTAAACAAAAAATTATCAAGAAGTGAAGTTTGTTTTTAAATGGGATTTTTATTAAACTATGTAGTTTAAAAACCGTTATCTGTATTAAAATATTTCAAAAAGTTAGTTTTTCAAATATTTAATATTAGTGGAAATGAATTTTCATTTTCATAATAAGCTTTGTAAATGGATTAGTTTTGTATAAAAATGAACTGGAAATAAGTTATCATTGATTATTTAAAAATGGTTTGACATTTTAAATAATTACTTAAACGTGTTTTGAAAATAAATTATTATCCTTTAAAAATACTTATTATTTTACATAGAATTTAAACGTAAGTAATTGGAATTTATTTATAAATACTCTCAAGATCTGTAAACCGGATTTTATTGAATGGATATGATTCTATAGCAGAAATCTTATAATGGGATTTCTAGAAACTTAAGAAATTTCCAAGATGGTTAGTCACGAAAACTTCGAAAATGAATTGAATTCATAAAAGAAGTTATAAATTAAATGTGGAAATATTGCTTAGTACAGATACGGTTTGAAAATATCCTATTGTGGATATAAGTATTTGAAATTGTTTTCAAATATTGAAATATTGAAAGATATTTAAATATATATCTTTGTAAAGATATTTTGAAGTAAATGTTTGAACGATTTATAATATGGTCCAACTAACTGCTTATGTGTTTAATTTGATAGTTAAATAATCGACTATCGAATCTGACCAAATTCGTTGATCGTTTCGAAGAGATCGAGATCGGATTTAATTATCCAAAAACCACTTCGATCTGATTTGAGTATTACGAACTGTGGAATCTTAACGATAATAAAGATGGTGATCTTTGAAGAGATTGGTTTGTTCAGACCCAGAACAACTTGTATGGATTAATGCTACCATTGCATTATTGTCTGGAAGGTAGTGTTAGTATTTCAAGCGGCATTGCAATTCAAAAGATAAAACATAGCTTCAAGCCTCATCAACCGGGAAATGACTAAAACGGAGCATGCAACAGGGCTAAGTGGGTTGCTCCCGTTAGGGTATGTCATCATCTTTCTAGATTACCCTAGTTTGATGGATTTGGTTGTGTGTGAGGGATCTCGATTAAGGTTGGAAGACCGAGATAATGACAGATTCGATACTACTAGTCAAGTGGTAGGCCGGTTCTGTGTAGCTAGGTGCAAGATGTTCTTGTCAGGCCCGGGTGCATTGATCTAGAGATGCTCCCATTAGATGTAATTCCTTACCTGGTCATAGTATGGAATCCATTCTCCAATACATTTCTTTAATGTTTTGATTATAGAGCCAAGTGTGTTGGAATTTAATTATTGTAACAATTTTGGCTATTTTAATAAATATTTGTACATAGACACTATCATAATATCACTGGATTTTCTATAAAAGTGTTTTGGTGATCATCAGGTAAAAACTCATCGTGTGTATGTATGGCGTGGTCTTACGAGATACCTTTTGATTTCAAATATTTTCTTATAACTTAAAACCAATTGGGCGTGTTTTCTCATGCTGGTATCCAGATTGACTCGGGTTTTAGTTTATTATAATGGTTGGGTCAGACCGAGTATATTAAAGATTAGTTTGGATGTTGGGAGCTTCAGGAGACGAGTTGGAGGCCAGAGACGTATCCACCTAGATGGTTATTTTCCATGGTATTCATGATTTTGTTTATCAGCAATTGGGAGGATAGGTTGTAAATCCAGGCTGAAATAGGTTAGTATACTCTGATTGATGTATGTATATATACATATAACAGTTTTGCTAGTGTGTAAAGACTTGTGATATATTATAGATTATTCATTCCGCTGTGAGATTCTATGTTGTCTAGTTTTCTTCTTATCTTCATCCTTCTTCTTTTGATCTAACAATGGGGTTTTTCGACATTCAATTGCTCGGCATGTGGTACAATGGATGTATCAGTGGTGAATTTCGAGGATCAGAAACCTAGTTCGTTACATGTTCTCTATGTTTAACCAATGTAGTGTTGAGGGGTTTTTCGAAAGTTTGAACGGGTTACACCAAGGGGAACCTTTGTCTCCATTATTGTTATTATTTTCATGGAATACTTTACACTTCTTATGGATGAGAAAGTGAGAGAAGGATGTTTAAAAGTCATTAATGTAGGTACTAACAGCATAAACACATTTTCTTTGCAGATTATATTTTTATCATTGTTAAAGCTGATGCAATGGGTGCAAAAGCTATCAGAGAGATCTTTAATGTTATGTTTGACTATACGAGCTTACAATTAAATTGGGAGAATTCGTCTGTGTTTTTAGGGAAAGGTGTAACGAGCTCAAATGAAATCTGTCAAGTTTTAAATATCAATCAAGGTCAGTTACTAGTCAGATACCTTGGTATGCCAATTCGAGTATTAGTCTAAGGGATAAATATTATACTAGTTTATTAGATTAAATCAAAAATGTATTGAAGGTTGGAAAGCAAACTTATTGAGCATTGTGGGGAGTATAGAGTTAATTAAAGGTGTTATATATCCTATCATAATTTATTGGTTACAGTGTTTTCCTCTTCCTTTAAAAACTACAAGGAATATAAAAAGCCTAATAATAATTTTTTGTGGGGAAAAATCGGAAAAATACCTTAGGAATGTGTCTGCAAGCTAAAAGAGGAAGGCGGTCTTGGATTGAAAAATTTAAATGATCTCAATGACTCATTAGGGATCCCGCTAGTTTGAAAGGTAATTAATAGTGATGGGATATGGGCTAAACTTATGCAGACAGAGTAAATCTTTCTGGGAAGTGGATATCAAAAACAATAGTTCTGAACTTGGAAATATATTCTCAAACTTATAACTAAAGCTATTAAATGTATGATAAAAGAATAGTGGATGGTTGATCAACATCTCTTGGTTCGATCCATGGCTTCAAGGGGGTTGTTTAGTGAACAGACTAGGATAGGATATGATTATGAGAACAAGAATAGAACATATGATGGTGGGAGATATTCTGGGTAAGGGTCAAGGTCAGTGGAGAAGTGAAAACTACAGTTTTCTAGCAAACACAATAGTTGAAATACACCAAGAGATAATAGATAGCGATTGTGACTTGGACTACTGCATTTGGACATGCTCTAGGAGTGGCAACTATGTGTTCAAAAATATATGGGAAACTATCAAACTATCATATGAACATAAAAGTTGGACTAAAGATGTCTGGTGTTACATTCATATCCCTAAAATGGCTTTATGCGTGTTTAGAGCTATAAATATATATCTCCCAAGCAAAACCAAACTAATACAACATCAAATAGCAATGAGCCTGACTTGTGTTTTGTGTAATAAGATGGATAAAGAAGTAAACTACTTGATTTTCACATGTAAGTTTTCACTTTTAGTTTGGAAGTGGTGCAGGGATATGCTTAAATAGCCAATTCAACAGAACGATATTATCAGTATTACTTTAGAAATTCAGTCAACTGAAAATTTCTTTTCAGGTAGATGAAAAGACATAGCCAGCTTAGCCCTATCTACCACGGTGTAGAAGTTATGGCATGAATGCAATTCAAGAATTTTCCAGAATGTATATGCTAATGAACATCATATATGAAAAATTATCAAAGAGCATGTAGTTATTCGCATGGCTAAATTAAAGCATAAAATACTCATAATAACCATGACAGAGATATAACAAGAGAGTGGGGTTAAGATTTCATCACCAGATAGAGCAGTTAGGCTTATTCAATGAACCTCTTAAGGCTTGTTTCTTTTGTGAGGGTGAGGTAAGATCTTGTACTTGTTCTAACATTACATATTATATTATTTCACAAATTGTGACGATCCACACTCGACACCCTCTGAATCCGACACCAAACCACACGTATCTGACCCAGAGTGCACTGATTGCAGATGATCATGGGAAAGAAAAGAGAGGGTGAGAAGAAAGAAGAAGAGAAGAGAAGAAGAAGAGAGAAAAAAACCAAACAATACAGAATCTCACATCGCAATGGAATAACATATAATATAGATCAATAATCTTTATAGAGAGAAACTGTAATATACAAAAATTACTATTAGAGTACACAATAAGTAATCATCAGCTTGGACAGTTATAAAAACCTATCCTTACAAATGTTGATAATTTACAACAACAGCAATCAATGCAGCGGAAAAATAAACAGGTACATATATACAACATGAAGATCTCCGACTCGCCTATTGAATCTCCAAAAGCGCCAAATCTGAACCTATAGTATACTCGGTCTGACACGAGATTTGAAAGGGAAGAACGCACGAATCAGTCTGGTAAACCAAAATGAGAAAACACACATTAACTGAATTTATAAAGTTTTCAAAACTTTTCCTCTATCAAAACAGAAGGTATCTTATAAGACAGAGTCACAAATAAATACTGACAAGGTTCTTACCTTATGATAAGCAAAACATTTCATATAAAATTCTCTCATATTATAATAATGTCAATTGCACATATAATAAATTAAATAGCTGAAATTGTTACATTATTAAATTCCAACATAATAGGTTTACAAACAAAATGGCAAGCACGTATTGGATTTTGGATTTCCATACAAATGACTAGGTAAAGGGACTACCTTTTCGAAAACTCGGTACACCTCTAGAGGGATGTACCTTGGGTCGAGATACTTGATGCCTAAACCAACACAAGACCAGCCTACCCATATCTGGATACCACTGAATATGTCATAACTTTGGTCATTACCAACCTAAAATCCATGGCCACAAGCATACACAAAAATAATCAGATACGACGTCATAACACGTAGAGATATATCTAGAAGATTGATGACATCTCCTAATGGGAGCGACCCATTTTAGCCTTTCTACTTCTATCCCTGTTTCAGTCATTTTTCAGGGAGTGAGGCCAAAAGTGGTATCGATTACCTTTCACATATCACATATCACATTATCTTTGAATGCTAAATTGCAATTTCTGTTGACTACTAATTGCCTTCCATAAAAGTTATCCAGGAACATGACAAACCGAAGGCACTTTCCTACCACATCCTGTCAAGAAATCCCGAGGATTAGTAGCGAATAGTCCTTGCATTGGATATTTCATAACGAAGAGACTACTGCTACTATATGTATATTATGATTTTAACCCCAAATGATCAACAAGCAGTCCTTCACTATGAAAATCATAAATATCAATATTATCGACCAACCTGCACAATCGTCGTGTAGATATTGGTCCGAAGTGTTTTTTGGATAAATCTGATCCCGGTCTCTTCGCACCAACAATGCAAAAGCATTTCTCAACCTCATACCGAAACTAAGTCCCATAGACTTATCACGTCTCCAACTTTCAACTTGCTATTCTTTGGCCAAGAATAAAGCTCGATAGATTAGAATAATCACTCAACACAACATGAATCAATATTCTTAACACAAACGATAATCAAGCCTACATAGTCAGTTACATACTAAGTGTACGACTAGTTAGTTTTCCCATCAAGTTGAGGAATGGAAATGGCCAATTCTGATAGTAGATTATTTAACTACCAAAGCAAATAAACAAAATCCAGCACATAAGTAGTCACTAGGCATGCATTAGTCGTTTATAATTCAAAACACTTCCCAATTATTCACTTCATAATATCTTTAAAAATATAATATTCAAAACCGTTTCACTTATTGGATATTTGGAGAACATTTCCATATACTTATTTTGATAATAAATAAATTCACAACTTATTTTATTTTCAAACCATTTAAACTCCATTTTATAATATCACTTTCCAAATCATCCATTTCATTTAAAGGATTATTCCTTGTCCAAAATTATGAATATTGTTCTCTTACCAAATCTATTACTTCTACACATTTAATTTAAAGGATTATATATTGTCCAAAATCATGAATATAATTCCTTTACCAAATTCATTACTTCTATATATTTAATTTAAAGGATTATTCATTGACCAAAATCATGAATGTAATTCTCTTACCAAATTCATACTTCTGCACATTTAATTTAAATGATTATTCTCTGTCCAAAATCGTGAATATAATTCCTTTAATAAACTTTCATACTTAACTAATCAAATTAAATTGATTTCACATTTATAAAACAATGTTTACAAATTCTTTTTATAATTTATAAACACTTCCATATATAAAGTTCCTTTTTTTAATAAATTTCCATTTATAACTCATTTATAACTCGAAATCCAATTAGAAGTTAATTTACTTATAAATCTCTTTTATTTACAAATTCATTTTTTTTATAAATTCATAAATTTATAAAGCTGATTACTTATAAGATTCAACTATAACTCTATTTTAACACTTACAAAAATCGTTTATAATGCCATTACTTTTTCTTTATAAAATATCAATTTTTATGAATCTCATATATATAAACCATTTATAATAAGTTCAAAATCCCAATTTTACTTATTTTAAAATTTTTATAAATCTTTTAAATATACCATTTATAATAAATTCAAAATTCTTATTTTAACTTATTTTAACAAAATAGTTAAATTCATATTTCAAAAATCATATTTTACTTATATTTCGCAAAGCCATAATTTTTATAACATAAAAATGATAGCTTTTATTTATTTAAAATAAATCCATTTCTTTAATAATTGAAAAATTATTAAAAGCACGTATATTTCCAAAATCACTTCGAAATCCTTTTAAATTGCAATCATCATTTTAATATTTTAAATTTTCAAAATATGGCCCAATGTTGCAAAAGCGCTAAATAAGGGAATTCACATCAATTGTGGTATCCAAATATCATATATCATATGATAGCAACATATATAACAATATCTGTAATAAAAATCAACAACAGTGAAGAATCCATTTGGATCCCTCCAACCTATAACCTGCAACAAATATACATATTAGAAAATATGTGCAATGTCCTCTTTAAAACAGACGCATATACAAAGGGTCATCCACTCATATACGGGATACATATAGGGTCTCATCTGCTAAAATATGCGGGAATATATCCAAGCCAATCAATATATATAATATATCATGTATCATCAAAACAATCATCTATCGGCATAAAATAAATTATTCTCACTTATACAAAAATATAAGCGAGTTAGAAAGAGTAAGTTTTACTCACTTTGCTTGTAGTCGTTGCGATAGCGATTTATTTCGATTAAAATTAAACGAGCGTTTAATTTTAACAAAAATTTTCACTAGCTTAAACAAATCTCAATCCATCTCCATAATGTAGTGCTCATCAATACGAACCCAACGTAATTTGTTTCGTGCAAAACGGACCTCATATGATAAAGATATGAATTTTTAAAGATTACACAATTTATATATAATTAATTTGCAACTTTTATTTTTTACTTTTAAACCTTAATTCAATCCTAGTCGTTCGTTCATCAACTCCAGATTTGAGCCGCATGCCCCTTCTTCTTCTTCTTCATCGTTCGCACGCGCTGCTTAAGAAACCACCACGCACGCAATCAATTTCAATTGCCGGTCCACCATACAACCATCTACACGTTGATTGAACAACGCCACTACGAAGCCCACATCGTCCTGCACCACCGCCGTGAATTCCATACGGTTTAGCCCCACTATCTCCATGAAATCACCCCCAAACAACAGCGCAAACGTGGGCCTCCTAATGTCGATCCACTCCCTTCTAGGCGATCATAGCCATTGGATGTGAAGAGCTCGACGAGCTCTTCAACTTTCATATAGAAGTTAAGTCACGATATTGCTTGGATTTGGGTAATCGAGGGAGAGAGACGATGATTTTATAGCCATTGAAAATATTTGAGGCGACTAGAGTTTTTTGACCTAGGTCTGCGAAAAAAGAAAGAAATGAGGTCCTATTAGAGAAAATTTCATGACACTATTCATCTAAAAATATTTCGAACTTCAAACGATGCATGCCGCCGCGCGTTTATAATGTTTTACCCCTATTCTGAATGCAATGGAATATATATCAGGAGCCAATTCCATCGTATTTGGAAGATAGGTTTTCGAATCGAATTATTTAAACTAAAATTTAATTAATTAAATTTATATGCATTTCAACTTCGCACGAACAAACCGTAAGTCCGATTGATACGAAATTTGATATCCTATAATAGTATAACATTATGGATTCAATGAAACTAGTTTCATCAAGATCCGAGACAATGTCAAAAATGGCAATTTTTACATGTTAATTGAATATTAAAGTTTCCAATTTCTGTAAATTAACTTTAAATCTAATTTTAAATGTTTTCTAATTCTATTCTAATTCAAATAGGATTTAAAACAACTTTATAATCATTTTTATTCACATTAAATTCAAATTCCAATTATTTCTACAATTTCAAATATTAAATTAATAATTTAATTATACAAATAAATCACTATATTCTAAATATAATTTATTTAACCTGTAAAATTTGCTTTTCAATATTAAATTCAAATAAATATTCTGAACTAAACGACCAAAAATCTAGGCCATTACATTCTTCCCCCCTTAAAAGAATTTCGTCCCCGAAATTACTAAGTAAAAATATATGCTACAACTTCATTAAATTTCAAAATAATTTAGTTGAAATAGATTATCAAATTTTTTTTAAATGTGTAACTTTCACAAAATCAATTAGTTACAACTTTTTATAAGAACTATTCCTAAGTATTCAAATTCATTCATAGTTATTAACTAATATCATTTCAAAATCAAATAATATAATTTCAACATACAACTCAAAACCAAAAAAAAAATAGTTATCAAAAAAAATTTCCAAAATTTTCTAACGCCTTAAATTCACCAAATTCTCCTTTATGTGGTTGGATCCCAAAAAAATTACAGTGTATATATATATATATATATATATATATATGTATGTATGTATGTATGTAATGACCCACTATTTTGGACCATTCAAGTCGACAATAAAACCACACATGTCTGAATTGAATAATTCAAAACAGTGGATTGTAATATAATTTGGAGCAAATAAAACCAATCACAGACACAGATAAATCATAATAACTCGCAGCGGAAAATAAAACAACAGTAGTAGTTCATAAAGCTACCACAACACAGTCTCAAACACTGTCGCAAAACAAGTACAAAATACAGAGTCTAAACAGTAAACACAACAGAAATCCCAGTACATAAATGTTCACTGGTACAATAGCTGAACAGAAAATACCGAATAAAAAGATAGAAACTAGATAAATGAGGATCTCCAGCAAATCCTAGCTCCAGAAGGTGAATTTCAAAGATGATACTCAGGCTGACCCGATCATAAGAAAATAAACACAAACACTCAAGTCAGGACATACATACCTATACAATGTAAACCAACTCAAGTGAACTGTAAAATAAATGTTCAAGTAACTTAAAGGATGCTTGGGACTGCCCATCCTCTAAGAATCCGTTAAACTATTTACTATGTAGTAATATACGCTATTATAATAATGTCTAGAAGTAAAATGAACTTACTTTAAAATAGCGTTAAGGAGTTACTCATATCCCCCTTAACACATATATAGTCCCAGTAGTCTATCTAGTATCGTAGTCCCTCCTGATCGGGAAGCCACTAGAGGATACTCCACAGGCTACGGCATAAAACAAAAATCGTACAAGGCGCGCTAGGGTAGGTGACACGGAACAACTAGGCAATGCCAGGGTAAATATGCCAATTGCACTTCCGGACCGGTGGTAACACATAGTAGCTGCTATCACCCACCTCAAACCACACTCCCAAAACCAAAGGTGCGCACCAATCAATCACAAAGTGAAAGAATGGCATACGAAGAAATGGTCCGATAAGAGGAGCGACCTTATTAGCCCGTCGATTGCTCCTGTTTTAGCCACCTTATGTCAACTCACGGGAGTCGGTACCACGTACATACCTCAATAGAACATCGCCACCATCCTACTTCATTCTAGAATCTCCACCGCGTGCACGGTTGTTAAAGTGGTTTTTGATGTCGACAGAGAGTATGCCCATATCCGATCCCGGACTCTTTAACAACCAAACGTTATTATTACCCATGGTTATAAATTTCAAAAATAGTTTATATTTCACTTCAAAATATTCATTTAGACCATTTAAACTCAATGCCAAATAATATTCATTTCAAAGTTGTACCATTACCAATTTCATTCATTCAATTATAAAATTTCAAAACCATTGTAAATTTCAGCTACAACAGCGCTAATAAAAAGTTACGGTAGATATAGTAATATTTCAAAAACATTATCAAATTCAGAAACAGCAGCACTTATAAAGTGCTACAATAGGTATTTTAGTATTTCAAAACAGCTCAATTTTTAGAAACAGCAACACTTATAAAGTGCTACAGTAGGTATATAGTTATTATATTCAAAACATAGTTGAAATTGAGAAACTGCAGCACTTCAGAAGTGCTATTGTAGGTATATTTAGTATATTCAACACATAGTTCATTAAACCACAGCATTTCTGAAATGCTATAATTTCTGTTATAAGCTTTACTGTACCCTTTAAAACAATATATCTTCAACATTTCTTATTTTTAACTTATCAAACTTATTTCACTTTTCAAAATTATTTATTTGGATATTACTTAACTAATAATTTTAATGAAATAACTGTTTATTAACAAATATCCAATTTAAATTAAAATTCATTTTTTAAGTTAAATACATTATAAATTGCAAAACTTTTTTCCACAAATAACTTAATACTTTATTTAAAATACTCTTTTCGTAAATAAAATATTCTTATCACTAAGTTAAGCTTAAAATTCCATTTAAACCCCAAATTCTCAATTATTAAGTCAAATCAAAATTTACATTTTAATCATTAATTTGCTTGTACAATTTTACTTATAGAAATCACTATAACATTTATTTAAATCATTTATATCCAATTTAAGTTAAAATCTCATATTTTATATTTCAAAAATACTTAAAAATATTCATATAATATTTAATGTTAACCACGGGTTTGTATATAATTTTCTAACCTAGGTCAAGTGATACAGATATGTATGATTTCAATCCGTAATTTAAAAAGAAAAATCCAGGGTTCTATCATTTCAAACCCGCAATCCCAAGTCAAATAAAATAAATAAAAATCCCTTGAGACTATCATTTCAGCTCATAAAGATTTTCTCTATTCTAAAGTCCGTTCGGGTATGTATCGTTTCAACCCGTAGTGATTCTATTCTAAAGGTAACTTGCAGTGTGAGAAATAGTAAATACAATAAACAGTATAGCATAATGTACATATCAGATTGTGTAACAGGTTTGTAAACAGATTTTAACATCATATAATCATACCACAGGCATATATGAGCTTATCAACTAATCAAATCCATTACTACATATCCACTTGTCGTCGTTTCACAATTATATAAGTACGGAATGTCTAGAGTGAATAACTCACCTTATCAAGCTGGAAATAAATTCAAAACATAAAGATCCAAATTCCACAAAGCATGAAAGGCACGACTAGATTCGAGAAGAAGTAACACCCAAATTCAAATCTTGTAATCAAATAAATAAAACAAATATGAGTATATGATTTAACACAAACAAGATATGGATTCAACAATGTAAAACATGAATCAATTCGAAACAAAATATGGATTTTCATCAACAAGTGGGCTCGGACACTATGTAAATGGTTCGACCACACCCCTACATGGTCGGCCATGTTGTATTTGAGGCAACTAGGCTTGGTTATGGGGTCACAAGGCACGGCGATGGTATAGAAAATGGAAGGCAAAGCAAGTAGAGGCATTAGACAAGGGGTGTTGATGTTTGGGCACGACTTATGGCCATTTGGCTCAGCCTATGGGATAGACTTTGGGTTAGATCTGGTCAGGGCACATGAATAGGCTTGGAGATGGGATGGTCATGGCTAGGTAATGGAGTTTGAGTATGTGGTGGAGGCCGAGGCAAACAAAGAGGGGTGGATGCATAAGGAAGGCTCGGCTAGGGTTATTTGCAATTTTGGTGATCGAGTTTGTTCTAGGGTTCATGGCCTTGGCATGGGGATGATGTGAGTAGGTGGAGGCCGATCATGTTGGTGGTGGAGAGGTGAGATAAGGCCGGCTAGGGTTGTGGCCGAGCAAAACAAATAGAAGAGAAAAAGAAAAGAGAAAAGAGAAGAAGGAGGAGCCATTGAAAACTTACTGTATTTTTTCTTCAGGAAACAAATGAGAAACGATGTGAGAAACTTTCTGTAAGTGATTTACACAAGTAGGTGGTGGCTAGGGTTAGGAAAATACATGGCTAGAAAGAAAATGAAGAGGCTAGGCAATGAAAAGGCATGAATTAAAATATGTAACCTATGTCTCTTTGATTTCCAAGCCATTTATAAAAAATATAAACAAGTAAATCCAATAAATAAAATCAAAGTCTAAACAAAAATAAAATATAAAATATAAAAACAGAAATGGGGTTGAAAAACAAAATATAAAATAAACAAAATTTATTGAAAATAATCGCGTGTAAAACGCTGAAAGTCATCAAATTTTAAAAGTATAAAATAGAATTTTATGAAACAAAAAGCAGGACTAATACTAAAATAAAATACAGTTTCAAAGAAAAAGATTAGAATTTAAAAATTCAAATTTAAAATTTTCAGCTATGGTCAAACTTTGACTTTCAGTTGACCAAAATATAAAAATTTCAGAAAATGTTTATTTTATTGTATTTGGAGATTAATTTATAAACAAAATCCAAAATTATATTGGAAAATTCTAAAATTTCAAATTTTAAATAATTAAACATCAAAATTTTCAAATAACTTGAATTAAAAATATTTACAAAAATTTGGGTTGTTACAATACACACACACATACACACACATCTCATCTTAGAGGATGAGGCATCCAGTAGGGAAAAAAATATAAAAGTATGATATGTAATCCGAGATATGTACCTTATATATTATTAGCGAGCATATACAGCTAAATTAGCACGAAAGCGAGCTTCAAATGCAAAGCAACGTCATCTGCACCTACTAAACACTTAACAAACAATAAGTGCATGTATATAGCACATAATATCAATATATAACATATACTAATACAAAACTA
Source organism: Allium cepa (assembly GCA_030765085.1). Lineage (NCBI taxonomy): Eukaryota > Viridiplantae > Streptophyta > Magnoliopsida > Asparagales > Amaryllidaceae > Allium > Allium cepa. The sequence goes on from CM060929.1 coordinate 498,743,568, forward strand.
TATATGCCAATATAGCAAATGCAACATAAGAAAACATCACACAACTACCATCCATCCAATATAACCAAACCAATTTATTAACATTTCATTAATCACCATTGATTATGTTCAATTTAGATTGGATTAAATTTAGCTATATCCACTTTAGATTGAATTCATATTTACTTCGTTTACATTTAACTAATTTATATCCAATCCAATTCAAATTTGTTAACATTCATTTGTTATTTACATTCAACTTCATTTACATTTACATCCATTACTCTATATATTTCTTATAATACTAATAACACTTATGACTTATTTTCTAAATCACTTAATTAAGTTCAATTTACATTTTTATACAACATTTATAATGTTTATTATCAATCTGCAACTTAATTTTATTTCCAGTTTTATCCAACAATATTTCAACTTATATTCAATTCATATATATACTTAAGTTGAATTTCATTTATTAACTCAAGTTCATATTCATTTTGATTTCTTCACTTAGCTCATTTAATTCATTTCATTTAACTTAAGTTAATCTTCATTTATTTAACTCACACTTAAGTTACATTCTATTACTTTAATTCATTCATTTATTTTGGATATCAAATTTCAATTTCGTTCTGCTTTACTTAAGTTAGATTTCATTTCAACTTCATTTTGTTTAACTTAACTTCCAACTTATAAATTAAAATTTAGATTTCATTTCTTAACCTTTATATTTAACAAATAGAAATTTGCTTTACTTACTATTCTCACAAATTATAAGTTATAAACTTATTTACTTAAGTTTTCATGAATATATACCTGAGTTATTCGCATTCTCATATTTCAATTCATGTTATATAATCACTATACTATTTCAGCTTATATTTAATTTTATTTGATTCATTTCAAATATCTATTAAATTCATTTCATATTAAATTCAATTTTTTAACTTTACTTTAGTTAAACTTTAAATCATATATTTTATTCCACTAACTCAAATATATTAAACTTAAGTTAAATTCAAATTTCATATCTCAATTTCATACTTAAATTTTTTGAAATTTCTTTTTCTTATTTATACTAATTCCAATTATAAGTTCAAAACTTATTTCACTTATATTTATCAATTTCAAACTTGATTTTAAATTCAAATTTGTTTATCACACAACATTTAGATCTTAAATTTACTAATGGTAGCAAATCAATCGCACGGAAACTCGAAAATGATACTGGTCATGCTGCAGTTGTCACCTTTATTATTCTCTAGCAACGATAGAGAATTCAGTGCTTCATATTCTTTCTTTTAAAATCACTTTGTTTATAAATCACATTTATAGATTTATACTCATATAATTTGACTTATTCACTTTACTTATATAAGACTATTTCAGTTTGGTTTACCTTTGTTTAGATTCATAATGATAATAATACATTTATTATTTTAAAAGCAATAAATGAAGAATGATAACAATCAGCTATTACCATTCACTGACAACCAAACAACTTATATACTATTATATAAAAAATATTCAAGGAAAAATTATTTCATTTACCCAATTTTGAAAACAATATTGTATCCAATCCCCATGTTCAAGTGATTAGAGATCCCTATCGATAACGTTGGCCAGACACAACGATCAGAACCCATAAGCCACAATCAACACAATAAAATATTTTTATATTCACTAACAAATATGCACTCATATATATAATACACTCAAACTCAATCTAAGGTGCTACTGACCCTACCTATACCGAGTACACTTCATTGCCTAGGACTATACTAAACCTAAGCTCACCATGCTGTGATACCCGCACTCGATATCCTCTGAATCCAATACCAAACCACGCATGTCCGACCTAGAGTGCACTGGTTATAGATGATCATGAGAAAGAAAAGAGAGGGTGAGAAGAAAGAGAGAAGAAAGAAGAAGAGAAGAGAAGAAGAAGAGAGAGGAAAAACCAAAACAATATAGAATCTCACATCGCAGCGGAAAAACAAACAATACAGATCGCTAATCTTTACAAAGAGAAACTATAATATACATAAATCAATGTCAGAGTACACAATAAATAATCATCAGCTTGGACAGTTATAATAACCTGTCCTAAAAAATGATGATAATTTTCAACAACAAAAGTCAATGCAGCGGAAATATAAACAGGTACGTACATACGACATGAAAATCTCCATCTCACCTGCTGGAGCTCCAAAAGAATCAAATCTTAACCTGTAAATAAACTCGATTTGGCCTGAGCATAAGAAAGAAAGAACGTCCAAATCAATTTGGTAAACCAGCATGAGAAAACACACCTCAATTGAATTTATAAAATTATCAAAACTTTTCCTTTATCAAAAAAAAGGTATCTCGCTAGACCGAGTTGCATATAAATACCGACAAGTTTTTTACCTTACGATAACCAAAAGATTTCATCTCAAATTATCTTATATTATAATAGTATCTATTGCACACATAATAAATTAAATAACTGAAATTGTTACATTATTAAATTCCATGAATAGGTTTACAAACAAAATGGCAGGCATGTATTAGATTTTGGATTTCCATCCAAATGACTAGGTAAAGGGACTACCTTTCTGAAAACTCGGTTCACCTCTAGAGGGATGTACCTAGGGTCGAGATACTCGACGCTTAAACCGACACAAAACCTACCTACCCGTACCTGGATTGTACCAAATATGTCATCACTCTGGTCGTGACCGACCTAAAATCAATGGCCATAAGCACACACAAAAATAATCAGATGCACAACATCATAACGTGTAATGATATATCTAGAAGAGTGATGACATCTCCTAATAGGAGCGACCCATTTTAGCCTTACTGCTTCTATCCTTGTTTCAATCATTTTTCGAGGAGTGAGGCCAAAAGAGATATCTATTACCTTTCACATATCACATATCACGTTATCTTTGAAAGCCACATTGCCATTTCTGTTGACTACTAATTGCCTTCCACAAAAATACAACCCTTGAGCTCATACATCTCAAGGAGGGTGTTAAGCTAAGAGAAGTTGCCTTCTCCGCCACCACATGATGTACGTTTGTAAAAACCATTTACGTAATCTTAGAAATACAATCAAACACTCGTCCATAAAAGTTGTCCACGAACATGACAAACTGAAGGCACTTTCCTACCACATCTTGTCGGGAAATCCCTAGAATTAGTAGCTAATAGTCCTTTAGATATTTCATAACAAAGAGACTACTACTACTATATGTATATTAGGATTTTAATCCCAAATGATCAACGAGCAGTCCTTCACTATGAAAATTCTAAATATCAATACTATCGACCAACCTACACAATTGTCATATAAATGTTGGTCCGAAGTGGTTTTGGATAAATCAGATCCCGAACTCTTCGCACCAATAATGAAAAGGTGTTTCTCAACATCACATAGAAACTAAGTCTCGTAGACTTATCACGTCTCAACTTTCAACTTGGTATCCTTCGGCCAAGAAGGAAGCTCGATAGATTGGAGTAATCACTCTGCACTACATGAATCAATATTCTCGACACAAACGATAATCAAACCTACATAGTCAGTTACGTACTAAATGTATGACTAATTAGTTTTCCCATCAAGTTGAGGAACTAAAATGGCCAATTTTGATAGTCGGTTATTTAAGTATCAAAGCGTACAAACAAAATCCAGCACATAACTACTCACTAGGCCTGATTTCATTAGTCATTTATAACTCAAAACACTTACCAATTATTCACTACAAAATATCTTTGACAAGATAATATTCAAAACCATTTCACTTATTGGATATTTGGAAACATTTCCACATACTTATTTTAATAATAAGTAATTCACAACTTATTTTATTTTCAAACCATTTAAACTCCATTGTATAATATCACTTTCCAAAACATCCATTTTATTTAAAGGATTATTCAATGACTAAAATCATGAATATAATTCTCTTACCAAATCCATTACTTCTACACATTTAATTTAAAGGAATATTCACCATCCAAAACGATGAATATAATTCCGTTACCAAATTCATTACTTCTATATATTTAACTTAAAGGATTATTCACTGTCCAAAATCGTGAATGTAAATCCCTTACCAAATTCGTACATCTACACATTTAATTTAAAGGAATATTCACTATCCAAAATCGCGAATATAATTCCTTTAATAAACTTTCATACTTAACATATCAATTAAATTGATGTAACAACCCTCATATTTATCGAGTTTGTATTTAAATATTTTATTTAAATATTAACTCGTTAATCGGATTTTGGTCCGAAAAGCTACTTTTTGCAAACGGTCAAATTAGGACTCGAGACCACTTCCATTGAGTTCGAAATGTCGTTTACAACTTTTTAAGTATAAATATCGATAGGTTTGGAGTTAGTGAAATTTCACTAACTTTTCCCGCTTTGGACTTTGGGTTAGTTTAGCCTATTAAGCCCAAGTTCCAACCCTCTTCTCCTCACTCTTCATAAATTTCCTAACTAATCAAGCTTTGGCATTAATGGTGGAGGGAATGGGAAATTAAAACTCCAAGCACAAATTCAATTGCAAATCCAACATTCAACTCCAAATTCAAGTAGAAGATATTGGATTCAAGCTTTGGATTGCTTCTCCTTGCTTTCAAGCTTCATCTTCATAAACTTTAGTGCAAAGGTGAGATTTTTATCTCACAAATCTAGTCTATAACTATATTGGACTGTTGGAAATGATTCCCTATCACTTTTGCATGCACATTTGCATTTGGTTTGGATTGGGTTGGCGAAAAACTCCGATTTTTAGCGTTTTGGTGGATTTTCTGCTCCTAGGTCGTTCTGGCCTTATTAGCTCGTATCGGAGTTAGGTCGTAGGTCGCATGGGCCTTAGGTCGTAGGTCGCATGTGAGTTAACCCCTAGGTCGTTCTGGCCACTTTTCGTGTGTTTGGGTTTAGGTCGTTGGACCTTTAGGTCGTTGGACCTTTAGGTCGTTGGACCTTTAGGTCGTTGACCCCCTTGAGTCGTTAACTAGTTAAGTCGCTCGCTACTTGACTCCATTAGGTCGCTCGTCACTGGATGCAGTTAGGTCGGTCGACTCCCTTACCCACTAGGTCGCGTACTTAGTTAGGTCGCGTGACCCCATAACTGTTAGGTCGTTAGACCGTTAACCCTATAGGTCGCTTGGCCTATTTGTTTAGGTCGTAGGTCGTTGGACCTTACCTCGATAGGTCATTCCCACCTTTGGACGTGTGCACTCTAGGTCGCTAGGCCGCCTCTCTTTAGGTCGCGTGACCCAATACAGTTAGGTCGTTTGACCTTATGTTCTTTTAGGTCGCGTCTCCTTTAGGTCGCGCCTCTTTTAGGTCGTTCGAATGCTAGGTCGCTCGGCGCTTATTCCCTTAGGTCGCTCGGTCTCGTTTATGACCATAGGTCGCTCACCCCCTCTTCGTTAAGTCGTGAGTCATCGTTAGGTCGCGAACACCTTTAGGTCGCTCGACCCTATCCCTTTAGGTCGTTAGACCTCATTTTGTCTTCACTAGGTCGTACCGTTTTGGTCGGGGCGCTGCCCCCTGGACCCCCGCGACCTGACCGGGCAGGTCGAACCCCGTAGGCGGTGGCGTTGCCCCCGCACCCCCACCCCCCCTCCGTAGGGGATCTTATCTGAAAAACATTGAGCTGATTTCCTTAGATTTTATTCGCATCTCTGTATGCGATCTTTGTGACTGATTGTTTCTACACTTGCTTATGTGTTTTATCACTTTATAATATAAAGGTTTCGATACTAGTAGTAAATATCAAAACTCTTTTAACAAACAATTTCAACTCTATTTTTAATAACAAAGCTCTTTTCTTAAACCGTTTTCCAATCTATTAGTATATACAAGCCTTTACCTCACTCGGATGAGAAATCTAATTAAACGATTTAGTAAAACAAGTGGTATGAAACGCTTGCGTTCACTTCGTTGGTTAATTCTTGGACTTGTTCGATTGAACCTCTTGTGACAATTTTATTAGTGAAGATTTACAGTTTGTTCGTAAATATTTAAGTTAAGCAAGTGGTTATGGGACATGAAGCTAAACTTCTATATTTACTAGCTTAGTGTAATTGACACTTCTCGTTGATCTTGATGATCGCTTTATGAATTAGACTAGCAATTGCGCGATGTCTCTTTCATTGCAAGGTTAGACTAGACACCACTTGTGTGATTCCATTCACACATACCTTTCTGCTTTTTGGTTAGTCTTGACCTCAATCTGTGTGATTCCATTCACACATGCAGGGTAGCTCCCCTTGGTCTTCGGACCGTCATGTGATAGGCCTCTTTCCCTTTTTATGATTTCTGGATTTCTCGTGTTGATTTCTGGAATTTATGTCATTGACTTGTTATGAGTACAAGTTTAGGGTATGATGCCCTCTTCGAATCTTTGAGAAGATTCTTGTGATATTGATTATCTCTTATTGATTGATCTTCTGTTGATCATTATTTACATACTTATAGTGGTATGTCGTTATGAATGTTTATGTTTATGTCATATCTTTTATGTTATATCATGTCATCTGATATTTATAGCTAGACTGATCCGTTTATTATTTTCTTAAATAATACTCGGGTCAGACCGAGATGTTACAGGTGCTTCTGCTTGACTTCTTCCCAGGGATTCATCACTCTGACTTTTGGCTAACTGTTTAGATTAGCAGTTTTTGTTGTATACACTTGAGATATAGACTCATAGTTGTATTCTTTTGTATAGCACGTGTTGCTATTCTTTTGTATTATCGTGGATCTTATTGACCACTACTCTGATGTACACTTTCATGTGTTAGTTATATATTCATATCTTCTTCCGCCTTTGTGATATGGATATCTGTGACTGATTTGTGATATGATTATTTCTATGTTTGTTTCCGAAGATTATTTATAGCCACCGTGTGATAAGCAATTACATGGATGGTCGCTCCTCAACAGCCTTATTCTCCGTGCTAGTTGACAGCACTACTCCGGAGTGTTCTTGGCTAGCGTGGGTATAGAGGTGGGGCGTCACAATTGATTTCAAATTTATGAAATAGTGTTTACGAAATTTATTTATAATTTGTAAACACTTTCATATATAAAGTTCCTTCTTTTAATAAATTTCCATTTATATCTGATTTATAAATCAAAATCTAATTATAAGTTAATTTACTTATAAATCTCTTTTATTTACAAATTCATTCTTTTCATAAATTCGTAAATTTATAAATCTTATTTACTTATAAGAATCAACTATAACTCTATTTTAACATTTACAAAATTCATTTATAATGTCATTACTTTTTCTTTATAAAATATCAATTTTTATAAATCTCATATATATAAACCATTTATAATAAGTTCAAAATCACAATTTAACTTATTTTAACAATTTTATAAATCTTATAAATAAACCATTTATAATAAATTCTAAATTCTCATTTTAACTTATTTTAACAAAAAAGTTAAATTCATATTTCAAAAATCTTATATTGCTTATATTTCACCAAGCCATAATTTTTATAACATAAAAATTATAAATTTTATTTATTTAAATAAATCCATTTCTTTAATAATTCAAAGATTATTGAAAACATATATATTTACAAAATCATTTAGAAATTCTTTCAAAATGAAATCATTATTTTTAATATTCTAAAATTTCAAAATATGGCCCAATGATTCAAAAGCGCTAAATAAGAGAATTCACATCAATCATGGCATCTAAACATCATATATGACATGATAACAACATATATAACAATATCTGTAATAAAAATCAAGAATGGCAAGGAATCCAACTGGATCCCTCCAATTGTAACCTGCAATAAATATACATAGTAGAAAATATGTACAATGTCCGCTTCGAGGCAGATGCGCGTATAGAGCAACATCCGCTCATACACGAGAACGTATAGGGTCTTATCCGCTAAAATACGCGAAAATATATCCAAACCAATCAAAATATATATAATATTTCATATATTATCCAAACAAGCATCAATCTGCATAAAATAAATTTTATTCCCACTTACGTAAAAATATAATCGATTCAAAAAGAGTGAGTTTTGCTCACTTTGCTTGCAGTCGTCGCAATAGCTATTTTTTCCGATTAAAATTAAATGAGCATTTAATTTTAACCAAAATTTTCACTAGTTATAGTAAATCCCAATCCAGATTCATAATGTAGTGCTCGTCAATATGAACCCAATGCAATTCGTTTCGTATGAAACGGACCTCGTATGTCAAAGATATGAATTTTAAAAGATTACAGATTAATATATAATTAATTTACAACTTTTATTTCTTATTTTTAAACCTTGATTCAATCCTGGCTATTCGTTCATCAACTCCAGATCTTAGCCGCACGCCCAATTCTTCACCGTCGTTCGCACGTATTGCTCAAGAACCCATCACGCACGCACTTAATTTCAATTGTCGCTCCACTATACGACCATTTATACTTCGATCGAACAACGCCACTACGTAGCCCACATCGCCATGCACCACCACGTGAATCCCATCAGGTCCGGACCCACCATCTCCATGGAATCACCCCCAAACAACAATGCAAACGTGGGCCCCTCGACGTCGAACCACTCCTTCTAGGCAATCATAGCCGTTAGATGTAAAGAGCTCGACGTGCTCTTCGACTTTTCTATTGAAGCCAAGTCGCGTTTTTGCTTAGGTTTAGAGTAATCGAGGGAGAGAGACGATGATTTTATGGCCATTGAAAATATTTGAGGCGGCTAGGGTTTTTTAACCTAGGTCTGTGAAAAAAGAAAGAAATAATGTCCATTCATAGAAAATTTCGTGACAATATTCATCCGAAAATATTTCGAACTCCAAACGAAGCGTGCCACCAGGCGTTTGTAATGTTTTATGCATATTCCGAACGCAATGGAATATAAATCGGGAGCTAATTCCACCATATTTGAAAGATAGGTTTTTGAATTGAATTATTTAAATTAAAATTTACTTAAAAAAAAATTTATGCGTTTCAGCATCGCACGAACAAACCGTAAGTCTGATTGACACAAAATTTGAAATCCCATAATGATATAAAATTATGGATGCAATGAAATTAGTTTCGTCGAAATCCAAGATAGTGTCAAAAATGGCTATTTTTACACGTTAATTAAATATTAAAATTTTCAATTTCTATAAATTGACTATAAATCCAATTTTATAATTTTTCTAATTCTATTCTAATTCAAATAGGACTTACAACAACTTTATAATCATTTTTATTCACATTATACTCAAATTCCAATTATTTCTACAATTTCGAATATTAAATTAACAATTTAATTATCCAAATAAATTACTATATTTGAAATATAATTTATTTAACTTGTAAAATTTACTTTTCAATATTTAAATTCAATTAAGTATTCAAATTTAAACAACCAAAAATCTGGTTCATTATACAAATCCCTTATAGATCTAAGATTCTATAATCCTTGATCGCCTTTGATACATTAATGGCTGCTACAAGTATTACAAGGATTGCGACTATCCGGTACTTGCTTTTAAGATGCAGCGGTTTTCTTCCATCAGCCCAGACTAAATATTCGTGGATTTATTAGTTTAGATCTGTTGCCATTATTGAATCTTAAGTTATTTGCGAAAAGAGTAAGGATGAAATGCAGTTGGAATGATTTGGTGATTGTGATATTTAGTTATTTATGTTCATGAATCTGAAGTTTATGGGTACGTAGGCCATGCCTTGGGCATTTATGTGGATGAACATAGATGTTTGCAACTGGTTCTTTAGTTCTATTTGTTTTCCATCATGTGGTATAGTTGACTTTTATTACGTGTTATGTTGGTTGTGTATATTGGGCACTACTTGCCTCGTTGTGCAGTTTGTTGTTGGTTATATAAAGGAAGGTTGAATCTCATTCAAAAAAAGGTCCATGCTTTCATTATCACTCTCACAAAGTATGAATTTTGGGAAATCAAGTTATCCTAAATTAATAACTTGCATAAATGCCTAATAAGCACAAAAGGCCATTTTATGACTACCGACAACATGGTTAAATATCATAATGAGTTCTTAATTTTTCCCAAGAATTTTAAAAAATAATTTGCCCTTATCCCATTCCCAAAAGTCATCTCTACTATGTTTACAAATAGTGACTTATTTAATTGAAACCTCCATTTCTATATTTTAAGTAAATATAGAAGGATCCAATCGATCATTTCTTATAATGCTACTAACTTTATGGTCAACTATCCCATAGTCTCAAATCGATCCTAACCTAGCAGATCTGCCATCACTTTGTCATTAGTCAATAGGTCAAACCATAATGAAGTAGTATGGCGATCCAAAATTCCGTACCCTTTTAGCCGACAATAAAACACTCACTTCTAACCCAAGTTGCGCGGAAGTATGGATGATCAAGGGTAATAAAGAAAAATAGATAGAAAGAATCTAACATGAATTGAATAACATATAATATTGAATAAATATCTTTATAGCGGAAATGTTTTAAATCCATATATCAGAGTCTAACCTAGATTCAGCTTGGACAGTTATAAACATCTGTCCTTACAATTGCAGACAAACATCAACTAAAACAAACTAAGCAAAGTGGATGATAGAATATGTCCATACGTAGATGAATATCTTCATCTCTCCTTTGGAAACTCCAATCGTCTTCGACTAAACCTGAAACTACTCAGATCTGACCCGAGTGTTGCAAAATACCTACATCCAGATTAATAAACCAACGTGAGGAAAACTCAATAATAAATGACAGTGTCATATATTAACCTTTGAATAAAATTCTTTGAAAAGAAAAAGTATCTCATAAGACCACGCTCACACATAAACACGGATGGGTTTTTATCTTAAGTTAACTAAAACATTTGATATTATTTTTAATGACATCTCTTTGAAAACATTTACGAATAAAGTTATTAATCTTAGTCAAAATTGTTACATTGATTAAATTCCAGCATAATAGGTTTTCAATCAAGTCTGTACGTTCTTATTGGAGAATGGATTTCCATACAAATGACCAGGTGAATGATATACCTTCCGAATGGTTACAATCTAGATGAATGTCCCAAGAAACCATTACAAAGCTCCTCTACCTACACAAGATCAGCCTACCTCTATAACTAGATATACCGAATATGTCATTCCCCTGTCATTACCGACCTTTAACCATGCGCACGTTTCCTACACCACATTAACTTACGTCCTGAATGTCATAGCGAGCAGAAATATATCTAGAAGGGGATGATCATACCCTTACTTGTGAATGACCCACTTAGCCTTACTGCATCTAATACTGTTTCGGTCATTTCTGGTTTGATGAGGCTTGAGGTTATGATTACCTTTTCACATAGCATATATCACATCTTTGAATGCCGCATTTCCATTTTCGTTAACTATTAGTTCCCTTTCACAAAAATACAACCCCTGAACTCGTACGTCTCAATGAGGGTGTTAAGCTAAGAGAAGTTGCCTTCTCCGCCACCACTGATGTATGTTTGTAAAAACCAATATACGTAATCTTTAGAAATGCAATGTCAACCAAACGTCCATACAAGTTGTCTAGGAATAGGACAAACTGAAGGCACCCTCCTACCACCACTAGTAGCGAGTAGTTCTTGCAATCCGAAAAATCTCCACAACGAGGAGACCATTGCTATATATATCTCTATAATGGATGCAACCCAGAGCAAGTCAACAAGCAGTCCTCACGCTGTGAAGACCCACGGTCTTCAATAATCATCCTCTTCAACATGTCTTCACATTCGAACGTATACATTGGTTCGAAGTGATTTTTGGATAGGAATCACCCAAATTCAACCTCGATTCCTTCGAAATCCAATTATCGATAAAAATTGAATAGTCTCTTTTCACTTTAATTCTTTTCAGATGATTTCGAAATCTCTTTCTTTTTTGACTTAGAATAATTCTAAGTAATTCATTCTTTTACTTTTGATAATATCTCAAATTTCCTCATTTAACTCTCGATCCAAATTCCTTAACTTTTAGGCGGGTTAAAAACAATGTTATTTAAGACATCGCTTACCATAAAACCTAAAATAAATCTTAGCAAACATTTGGAGTAAATAGAATCATAGAAATCATTCATTTTGAAGATTGCTTAATATTGGATAATACCAATCTTCTTTTATTTTGGAAAACTTAATACGATCTTTTTTCTAAAGAGCATCCGGCCTTTCTTTTCGATCCGTTCCACCCCTCGCCTAAGAAAAGAAAACATAAGCTAGATAAGTTTAGGGCACTAGTTTCTCCATCTCTAACCTTAGTTAAGCACCTTGTTTTATCTTCTTAGACCTCACGGGCGGGACAAATGTACTAGTCGTTTCCTCATGCTCAGTTATCGACTTTATTTGATTAAAAATAATCAAAATTATCTTTTAACACTTAGTTTTCCTTTTAGAAACATTCACAATTGATTCCAGGGAAAATCGTTACATTTAAACTCACACTCAAAAAGTTATACAATTTGCAGCATAAAAATGCTACGGAAAGTGCTATATAAGCTTATTTGATTAAATCAACTTTTAAACATTCGATAATTCATATTTTCCACTTCAAATCTATTTTAAGCCATTTAAATAGATTTATCAAATTTATTTCATATTTTTGCATAATTTAAAACGTTTATTTAAACGGATTTCCTGTTATGGTCACATAATTGCACTAGTGGGATTTTTCTAGAAAATTGATTTGGACTTAATTCAAAATCTACTCAATGAAACTTTGATTTTTTTTGTTTAGAAAATATGGATATAATAGTCGGGAATTTTCTTATCTCGAAGAATTTTAAGCTATATCCACTCTACACACTCATTTGAACTTATCGGCGCGAAATCGCGAACTACCGTTGCGCGACACACTTAGTTTTAACTTATTTTTCAATATTTGAAATAATCTTTTCAAATTGGATTTATCACTTATAAAATCATTATAAATCAATATTTTCATTATCACCATATTATAATATTATTATATTCGTATTATTTTAATATTAAATTTTAAATTCCAGTTTCATTTCAATTTCAGTACTAATTTCAAATTAAACTTATTTAAAAATTAGATTCAAATCTAATTTCATCTTAAACTACAATTTAACTTCAATTTCAAATTCAATTTTTAAAATACCGATTTCAATTTTTTAAAATCTATTTCAATTTCACTACTCATCTCAATTCCAATTTCAATTTAACTATCCTTTTTAAACCCGTTTCATTTAAAATTTCAAATTCTCTTTTATTATTACTTTAATTTCACTTCTAATTGAAAAAAAACTTCCAAAATATCCCGCATCACCAAAATATGGTCTTATTAACAAAGGGATTATTAAATTAAAATGAACATAACCAATATCTTTATTTATCACCAACATAACATCCATTCAACCAATCACATAACATATGATTTCAAGTCCAACATTTACTATTAATACTATAACGGGACATATTATCACAATTCAATTATCTAACTAAACTATCAATCATCCATATTAATAATCAATTTGGTTTAAACATTCATAGGTCATAAAGGTTAAATGTGATTGTTTTAACATAACCAAAATATGAATTCAAAAGCGATGAGAATTTCTCATCTTTATATCCACTTCGTCAATCATTTTGTAGGCCAACGTGCTTCTCGAACTAATGCGCTTTTTCCGAACGTCTCGAATTCTCTCCTTAATTTATTTTTCTTTTGAACCGCTTTTGATTTCCTCTCTCTTTTCTTTTTCTTTCCTTTTATTTTTTTTATATGGCAGTGAGCTTTTTGAAAGGGAATGGGGTGTACGGCCTAGGGTAGCTCGGGTAAGGGGTTTTGGGTGTAGGCATGTGGGGCTAGGTGTTTGGCCATAGGGTTTTGAGGGTGGGTAGGTTGTCTAGGTGCTCGTATTTGGAGTTTTGAGCTAGGGTGTGGAATGTATGTGGGGTGCGTGTGTTATAGGAGGGTGTAGGGTGCTTTGACCGAGAGTTAGGGTGGTTTAGGTGACGGTGTGGCTAAGTTTTGGTGATGTGGAGGTGATAGCTTGAAGGTAGAAGAGAAATGGAGGAAGTAGAGATGGATTTTGGAAATTTTGTGAAATGAAAGTGAAGTGAAAAGGAAGGGATTTGGGGTTGTATTTATAAGTGGAGATTTTGGCGGTAAATGACACAAATAGCCTTGTTTACTTTTGAACTTTGATTAGCTTTGATTTGAGTTGCATTTAATGTATGGAATGATGGTTATGGAAGAGTGTGTTAAGAGGTGAAGATGTGTCACTTTCTTATGGTTTGTAATTGTTTAAACACAAATTTTTGCTCCTTTTCTATGTATAAACATAACATCTCATTAACCAGATAAGAAGTAAGGTAATGATGTTGTTTATAAAGGCTTTAATTTAAATTTAAATTTGTCAACTCATACTTTTGTACTTTTCTATTTATTTAAATTTTCAAAAGTAAACTCCTTTTGTCTTTTAGTGCTAAAAGTAATGTGTTCAAAAGTTTGTAAACTTGTATTTATATGTTAGAAAATGTATTGAGTTGCAACAACTTGACTACAACTTATTTTGGTTGAAAATGGTGTTTTTGTTGACAAATTTTATAGTCAAAAATTGACATTTTTATTAAGCTATATATTGAAGTAAACAAAACTTTAAAATGAATTTTTTTACTTCTTTAAATAATTTAAAACATGTCTCTTTATATTTAAAAATCATATTTAATTAATATCAAAATCTCTAATTTTACAATGTATGTAAAACTGACAAAATGCGACAAATTTTAGTTATTTTGGTAAAACGATTATTAACATACTTTTAAATACATTAATATACTTTTATTATTTTTGTTAGATGTTTTTAAATAAGTTTTATCTTTTTAAACAAATATTAAATCCATTTATTTAAGCATTATTTATTTTTTAACAAAGCTTAACTTTTGTTGATTTGTTTTAAATCCAAATTTATACTTTTAAATTTTTTAACTATAGGAATAAATGATTTCTGCATTATTATTTATTATATATAACATTTTTATTTAAGATTTAAATTCCTTTTAAATTTAAAGTGAACCAAAATCTCTCATTTTCGAAGTAGCGAAATTACGGGTCATTACATTCTCCTCTACTTAAAAACATTTCATCCTCGAAATGAAATCAAAGATACAGAACTATATAGGTCAACAATATATGTCAAAGGAAATGCTGCTACTAAATACTGATCATGAAATACAATCTATCATAGTCCCAACCTGAGTGCGTATTACATACTTGAGGTAAATACATAGTCATAAGTCAACTATCTATATCAATCAACCAAAATATCATACTACAGGACAAAATCCCTTATCTTAGCGTGTACCACGTGCTTAAGATAACAACAACAACTATAATACAAACCCAAAATATACCAAAATATCCCTTAAGTGTAAAACACTACTCATCTAGTGAACCCTCTGATCGTGCCTCCAAGTCGATCTCTACCGGTTGCTCTACTTCATCCCTGTCCTCAACTGACTCCTCAACTATCATCTGTGGAGCTATGTACCAACCCAGAGCAAGTCAACAAGCAGTCCTCAAGCTATGAAGATCCACGGTCTTCAATAATCATCCTCTTCAACATGTCTTCGCGTTCGAAAGTATACATTGTTTCGAAGTGATTTTCGGATAGGAATCACCCAAATTCAATCCCGGTTCCTTTGAAATCTAATTATCGATAAAATTGAACAGTCTCTTTTCACTTTAACTCTTTTTGAATGATTTCGAAATCTCTTTCTTTTTTGACTTAGAATAATTCTAAGTAATTCATTCTTTTACTTTAGATAATATCACAAATTTCCTCACTTAACTCTTGATCCA
Source organism: Allium cepa (assembly GCA_030765085.1). NCBI lineage: Eukaryota > Viridiplantae > Streptophyta > Magnoliopsida > Asparagales > Amaryllidaceae > Allium > Allium cepa. The sequence continues at coordinate 498,759,407 of CM060929.1, forward strand.
AATTCCTTAACTTTTAGGCGAGTCAGAAACAATGTTATTTAAGACATCGTTTACAACAAACCCTAAAACAAATCTTAGTAAACATTTTAGAGTAAATAGAATCATAGAAATCATTCATTTTGGAGATTGCTTAAATTTTGGATACTACCAATCTTCTTTTATTTTGGAAAACTTAATAAGATCGTTTTTTTAAGAGTATCCGGGCTTTTCTTTCGATCTGTTCCACCCCTAGCCTTGGAAAAGAAAACATAGGTCAGGTAAGTTCAGGGCACTGGTTGCTCCATCCCTATCCTTAGTCAAACACCTTCTTTTATCTTCCTAGATCTCACAAGTGGGACAAATGTACTAGTCGTTTTCGCATACTTATTATCGACTTTATTTGATTATAAATATTCCAAATTATCTTTTAAACACTTAGTTTTCCTTTTAAAAACATTCACAATTGATTCCGGGAAAAATCGTTACATTTAAACTCACATTCAAAAAGTTATACAATTTGCAACATAAAAGTGCTGCAGAAAGTGCTATATAAGCTTATTTGATTAAACCAACTTTTAAACATTCGATAATTCATTTTTTCCACTTAAAATCTCTTTTTAGCCATTTAAATAGATTTATCAAATTTACTTATTCTTCATAATATAAAACGTTCACTTAAATGGATTTCCTGTTATGGTCACTTAGTTGCACTAGCGTGATTTTTCTAGAAAATTGATTTGGACTTAATTTAAAATCTACTCAACGAAAGTTTTATTTTCTTTCTTTGTTTAGAAGATATGGATATAATAATCCAAAATTTTCTTATCCCAAATAATTCCAAACTATATTCCTCATTTGAATTTTCGGCATGAAATCACTAACTACTGTTGCACGACGCACCTGGTTTTAACTTATTTTTCAATATTTAAAATAAACTTTTCAAATTGGATTTTATCACTTATAAAATCATTATAAATCAATATTTTTAGTTTTTAAATTATTTAAAATGAATTTTCACTATTACCATATTACAATATTATTATATTCATATTATTTTAATATTAAATTTTAAATTCCAGTTTTAATTCAATTTCAATTTTAGCTTCAAATTAAACTTATTTAAAACTTAGATTTCAAATCTAATTTCAACTTAAACTTCAATTCAACCTTAATTTCAAATTTAAATTTTCAAAATCGATTTCAATTTCACTTTTCATCTCAATTTCAATTTAACTATCCTTTTTATACATGTTTCACTTCAAATTTTAAATTCTCTTTTATATTTACTTCAATTTCACTTCTAATTGAAAAGAGACTTATTTTTCAAAAATATCTCATATCACCAAAATATGGTCTTATTAAAAAAGGGATTATTAAATCAAAATGAACATAACAATTATCCATATTTATCACTAACATAACATCCATTCAACCAATCACATAACATATGATTTCAAATCCAACATTCACTGTTAATACCATAACGGGATATATTATCGCAATTCAATTATCAAGCGAAACTATCAATCATCTGTATTAACAATCAATTTTGTATAAACATTTATATGTCATAAAGGTATAAATGTGATTGTTTTAACATGACCAAAATATGAATTCAAAAGCGATGATAATTTCTTACCTTCATGTCCACACTGTCAATCTTTTTTTAGGCTAACGTGCTTCTTGAACTAATGCGATTTTTTCGAACGTCTCAAATTCTCGCCTTAATTTATTTTCCTTTCGAATTGCTTTTGTTTTCCTCTCTCTTTTCTTTTTCTTTCCATATCTTGTATTTTTTTTATTTTTTTAGGGAATGGGGTGTACGTCTTAGGGTAGCTTGGGTAGGGGGTTTCGGGTGCGTGTAGGTGGAGGTAGGTGTTTGGCCATGGGGTCTTGACGGTGGGTAAATGGTCTAGGGGCTCGAGTTTGGAGTTTGAGCGCAGGTGTGGAAGTTATGTGGGGTGCGTGTGTTATAGGAAGGGTGTAGGGTGGTTTGGCCAAGAGTTAGGGTGGTTTAGGTGATGGTGTGGCTAAGTTTTGATGATGTGGAGGTGATAGCTTGAAGGTAGAAGAGAAATGGAGGAAGTAGAGAAGGTTTTGGAAATTTTGTGAAATGAAAGTGAAGTGAAAAGGAAGGGATTTGAGGTTGTAATTATAAGTGGAGATTTTAGTGATAAATGACTCAAATAGCCTTGTTTACTTTTGAACTTTAATTAGCTTTGATTTGAGTTGCGTATAATGTATGGAATGATGGTTATGGAAGAGTGTGTTAAAGGTGAAGAGGTGTTATTTTCTTATGGTTTGTAATTGTTTAAACATATTTTTTTGCTCCTTTTCTATTTATAAACATAACATCTCATTAATGAGATGAGAAGTAAGGTAATAATGTTATTTATAAAGGCTTTAATTTAAATTTAAATTTGTCAAATCATACTCTTTTCAAAGTAAACTCTATTTGTTTTTTAGTGCTAAATGCAAAGTTTTTAAAAGTTTATAAACTTCTATTTATATGTTAGAAAATGTATCAAGTTGCAACAACTTGACGACAACTTGTTTTGGTTGAAAACGGTGTTTTTGTTGACAAATTTTACAATCAAAATTCGACAATTTTGTTAAGCTATATATTAAAGTAAACCAAACTTTAAAATGAACTTTTTACTTTTTTAAGTAAATTAAAGCATGTCTCTTTATATTTAAAAATCATATTTAATTAATATCAAAATCTCTAATTTTTACAGTGTATGCAAAACTGACAAAATGCGACAAATTTTGGTTATTTTTGTAAAACGATTATTAACATACTTTTAAACATTTTAATAAACTTTTATTATCTTTATTAGATGCTTTTAAATAAGATTTATCTTTTTAAATAAATATGTAAATCCATTTATTTAAGCCTTATTTATTTTTAACAAATCTTAACTTTTGTTGATTTGTTCTAAAATCCAAATTTATACTTTTAAAATTTTTAACTGTAAGAATAAATATTTCTTCATTATTACTTATTATATATAACATTTTTATTTAAGATTTAAATTCCTTTTAAATTTAAAATGAATAAAATCTCTCATTTTTGATGTAGCAAAATTATGGATTGTTACAAGTAAGCTATCCATTTGAAATAACTCTTCGAATACCTTTCTCTCAAGATTTAAGAATAGTTTTCCAAGTAGAAGAGCTATAGTTATCAATATTCACAGTCCAAAATTTTTATTTTGAGAACATGAGTGATACTTTATTCAACCAGAACCGATTTTTAAGGTCTTAGAGGCTCAAACCCAAGACCTTTAGATCCTCTTTCTAAAGCGCAACACCCCTAACCACTTAAGCTATAGGTCCTTAACGTGGTCCAAAAGTTTTTATTAAAGCAGTGTTTGTTATTACACCATTTGGACCATATGTCATGTTTATTCAATAAATGCCATAAAATTTTCATACCTTTTGATTTTATAAGCCCAATGAAGAATTTTAAACTTGTACCTCCTACCTTCTTAAGCCTACAGATCACATCCACATGATGTCGCCCACCTTAGAAAAATCTACAACAATTTGTTAATTTCCCTATTAGAAGCCATTGGGATTTAATAAATCGTCAACTAATACAAAATCATGAAGGTAATAACATAATGGATAACTTTTGCTCTCCCAATAATTGACGGTAATTTGTTGTTCCAAATCTCCATTCTTTCTTTTATTATATGTAGGAGATTCATATAGTCAGAGTAATGTAACTAATTAGAAATAAAGGAACTCCCAAGTATGTAACAGATAAAGAATCTTCTTCCACTTACAAAATTATTTAATCGAAATTTTATTTCCATATCCATTACTGAAATAAATTTTGGATTTATTATTACTAATACTTAACCCTATTTTGGATCCATGGCGGCTAAAAACATAAAATAAATCAATTGCACATATTTCACTAGCTTTACAGAAAATCTTAAAATTATCGGCATAAAGTATATAAGAAAAACTGGGGAAAAAATTATTTCTTAACGCCAACTTATCTTCATCAATATACATTTTCATAAGAATGGAAAACTACTCCATAGCTATAAGAAAATGATATAGGGAAAGAGGTTCCTCTTGTTTAATTCCATAAATACTAGTAAAGAAGCCTTTAAGGACACCTTGAATTAGAGTACAAAAGAGGGACTAGCGATACATTCATTTATTAGATTAATAAACTTAAAAGGAAAACCAATAATTTAAAGCATATGGAATATGAAAAATCTATTAAGTTGGTCATTGCCTTTTGTAAATCAATTTTCATGCACAACTTGTCTGAACCCTTTCCCTTAAAACTTCTGAAAAATTAGTGCGGCAAAAAATATATTTTCAATAATATATCTCCCTTGAATAAATTCCAATTAGTTTTTTGAAATTAATGAAGGAAGCAAACATTTAATTCTATTGTTGATTATTTTGAAAATATTTTTTTGAAACATATTACAACAAGCTATAGGATGATAATCAAAAATTAAAATATTGTTATCTTTTTTCGGGGCAAGGGCCATAAAAATATGATTAACCCCCTTTGCAAATTTGCACGTCTCAAACGCCTTTTTGATAGCCTCACCCAAAAGGGATTTATTTTATCTTAACGACATTTAAAAAAAAATTGATATGAAACCATCGGGATTGGGATCTTATCATCTGAGGTAGACAAAACTATTTTTTTATTTCATCCATAGATACAGCTTCAAATAGGAATTTTCTAACTTTATCATTAATCCTTCATCTACAATGTATGTAGGAAAACGATAGTTTTGCTTCTTTCATTATTAAAAACGTTCGAATAAAAATCAATATCATCTTTATCAATCACATCAACGTTACAAATCAGTTCCCCCTTTCATTGATTAGGGTGAATAAATTATGTTTATGCATTCTCTTAGACATTTTAACATGGAAGAAAAAACACTTTTGTCCTAGTATTGTAACCATAAAATTTTGGACTTTTGTTTCACATTATTATAAAAAGTTTCATTTGAAATTTTAAGTTATTGTTAGATTCTACCAAGTAATAAAATAAGTCTAAATTAGAAGGATCCTCGTCTGCCTTTTTTAAAGCTTATTGGAAATTCACTTCACTTTCACTTAAATTTTTGTTCTCCTTATCTATTATTTTATTCCAACTTTTAAGATCCATCTTAGTTGAACAGAAACCCAAGTTTTAGATTCAAACGCAAATTTAATGCATATCCAAAAGATGCCAAGTGTTATAGTATTTAAATAGACAACCCTTAACATTCTTATCAAGATATTGGAATTTTTCCAAAATAGGATTATGATCACTTGAGTAGGTTGATAAAGCAATTGAAACTAATTGAAGAAAAAGAATTAGGAATAAATCACTAGTTAAGACTCTATCAATCTTCTTCTTCTTTTCCTCCAAGTAAATGTAAAGCCCTGTAATTTCATGTCTACACGTCAGACGCGATTAAAAAATTATTCAAACCTCCTAAAGATTGAAAGGAATTGTAAGCCTACCTTTTTTATCGTTAGCATATAAGGCATTATTGAAGTCTCCCAAAAGTACTAGAGTCTTATCAAACAAATTAATTTCATTACATAAACATTCCCAAAGAACCTCTTTATCTTTCAAAAAATTGCTTGCATAAACAAAAGATATAGGAAATTCACATCATCCTTATTACAGATATTGCAGCTAAAATATTGTTTGCCAACAGAAAAAATTTGAAAATTCGAAACTAATGAACCCCAACAAATCAAAATTCTATCTTTACCACTAGCATCATTACTAAGAATTAAATTCCATTTAGCATGTAGACAGAGCTTATCTACTTGTTTAATATTGAGTCTATTTTCCACTAAACTAAATGTATGCTATATAAGTTTCATTACATTATTATATGTATATTATTAGAATCCATACCCCAAATGTTAGACCTCAAAGTTTTAATTTATTTTCTATGTTTCTCCTTAAGTTGTCTCTTTTAGGATAAACAACAAAATTATATATATATACATATATTCTTTCTACCTTTTTTATTTTACCTATTTTATAGTTTGGATTATCACTAACATAGCATGAGAACACCTTAACCAAGTCGTCTATTATAGGATTTTCTTCAATAACAGTAGTAAAGTTTTTGAAAAAATCCCATTGTCACAAGCATTAATATCATCTTCGGAATCATCAAGAATTTTTCAAAAATCATAGTGATCGGAAAGTATACCATTGTCATTACTTATTACATTTTTGTAATGTAGCTAAGAATTCTTCCCTCTGTCTTCAATGGGGAATATGTTGTCAATCTCTATTTGATAAAATTCATCATTTCATGTTTTTTCACTGAAACTAGGTCCCGAACAATAGTAGACTAGTTAGCTGCATTTCCTATTCTAGGATATGATTCAAGGTTACATCGGGAACTTGTGCAACATCATTTTTCGAGATAATTGCATAAATATGAGCATTAAGGCATTTGCAACATCCTGATTCGGGACTCCTGAATTTCCATATAATTAGACTGCACAAGAATGAGATTATGAATGTTTTTGGTGCCATGCATTACTTCATTTCTCTCATCTGGGCAATTATTAAAAGTTAAACTTGTTTCACTACTCATTGCTTGAGCCTCATGCTGAATGCTAGTATTTTGTAAATTCAAATCATCACTCTTTGAATCTATTGTACCTTTCTAACTATTAAAATTACGTTAAAACTCATTTTCAATCATGACTGGGACTTAAGAAAATATTGTTTCAGATTCTTAATCCATCTCTATAGACATGGAATGAATAAATTTAAAATTATTATTAATTAAAACCCTGACCTTAATAACAGTCTCTTTATTATTTGGATGGTTATTATCTTTACTAATTTTATTGACCATGATTCTTTGAATGCATTCATAGAGAATACCATTAGTTGTTTATATGATCTCTTCTTCAAAGCTTGCTTACTTATCCTTTTTGTTTAATGTTTTTCTTTTTAGGTCGCCAAACTAGAGTTTCTTTCATCTTTAATTGTGATTTGACATGCCTAAAAAATTTGCACAACTTACACCAACTTAGTTTGAATTCATATTTTAATTGTAATTTCATCACCATTGAATTAGACAACCTCAATTTCATTACAAAATTAAAAATATGCATTAATTTCTATTAAAACAAGAGCAAACAAAGAGCCTTGATTCCTTAGACATTATTTCATCAAGTTCAATAGGGTTCCCTAGAGCGCTAATCCTGATATTTAATGCCTCCTTGTCGCACAGTTCCAAATTTAGGTGTAATGGTTTTACCCAAATTAGGATGGTAGTAAGTATATCTTTATCAAATTTAATACTATGACTCCATGTTCGCACTATAATAATTCTGGAGTCAATCGGTAGAAGCTCTCATAAAGAACTCTTTCACAATCGTTTTTGTCTTCAACTCGCACTATAAAGAAACCATTGTGTCTAGCAAACAATTGATATCTTCGATTTGTAGACTTGATGCATGTTTGCTCCAAAATGGATATAATATGACCTTGTCCCAAAAACATATACTACTAAAGAATTTTTCATTTTTCCCAATTTTTGGAAAATCATTTAAAGGAACAAAGGTTTCTAGATATTTCTCATTTATAAGCTAGTCTAACATATATTAGTTACTTTCGACCCCTCTCTCCCTTATCTTCGAAACTATTTAATTTAATTCTTATCCCTTTAGTTATATTATACACCAAGATATCTTTGTGTTCAAGTCTAGATTAATAAATTTGTCAGGTCATTTTTCTAGGTTCAAAAATCATTTTTGTGTCTGTTTATTGGCTGAGAATTACATAAACCAATGAGAATATGTTCATTTTTCAAAGTGTGAATTTCCAAATTTCTATATGAATTCCTTATATGATTTTAAGGACAAAATCGTCTCCTGCAGTCTTGAATCTAGCCTCTCCTGATGAGGCTGATTCCAGTGTGATACACCCTCATGCCGTCGGGGCTATTTCATCCATAAGACCAGTCATCATTAGCGATAAGAAGATAACTAACTTGAATGCGATTATTCACGCCACTCAAGATCAAAATAGGAACCTCATCTACTTCTCAACTACACCCATTCCCCCTTTCAAACTAGATAGCATCATCAATGATGATTTGTCAGGAGATGCGAAATCTGGATGATGTATGGACAAATTCTATGGTAGGATTTCAATTGCAATGGAATATGAAGAAAATACACATATACATATATTTAACTTTTTTAATATATATACATATATATATATCAAATGTTTAAAGTCACACTCATATCAATAACTATTAATGAAATATTTTCAGAATATTATATATAATTTGTTTTAAATATTCAATTTTATAAAATAGTACAAATTCAAATTTTAAGATACTTGATTAACTTTAAATTTGGATTTAAGATCAAATTTTCGATTTAATTTTTTTCTAATAAAATTAGGTATTTATTTAATACTTTAATTTTGAAATATTGATTTTGTCTAATTTATGAGATATTTTCTAAATGATTCATATATATTAAAATTAATATTAAATTTTATATTACAAACATACAAATTTTAAATAAAATATCAACTATGAAAAATGACATATATATATAATGTGTGAAGTATATACATAGTTGACATAAATCCTAATATCTATTTGTGTATAAACTTGACCATCTACACGCTATACAATGATGCACGTACAAGTTATGCATACATGATTATATAGTGATATACCCATAACATATATAAAGTCCTTTTAATCATAGTTATCAATAAATTACATTAGAAAATTAAATAAAATATGATTTTATTTAAATTAATTAGATTGGATCTAATGCAACCCAATAAACTTCATATTCCTAATACAATCCAAAATAGGATTTCTTTTTTTAAAATCTACCCATTTTACCCAGTTCCTACCAACCAGGTCCTTACAACCACAACCACTTGTTTGGAACATTTCCAACTTAAATCTTTATAACTAATATTGAATATGAATATAGGATTGACGTATTACACTCAATGTTACTTATGAAGTTCGGGTCTGAATACTCTTTCATAAAGAGTACTTTGTTTCTATAAATAATTCTCTAATATTTCGTAAATAATTGAGTGTACTCTAAACTATTATTGTTGATCTTAATATGAATTTCATACTTTTTATATCAAATACATAAGCAAAATGTAATATCGCAGTAAATACAGCAATTATGAAAAATCCTATTATTTATGAACATAGAGTTCGTCTTACATGCTCCATATTAAACATTTTGATATGTTATTTACGTATACATTAGAGAAATTCTTTATATCCTTTTGTACTGATTATATAAATATTTTTTCAAATCCTACATAGAGAATTAACAACCAAACTAGAATTGATTCGATCATAAGTACATCAATAACAATCAACTATGTTCCTTACTTATAATTTAAAAATATACTAGTACCTTATAATGTCCTTTCTTATAAATACATGTTTCCTCTACACTTCGACTAAAAATTAAGATGTTTTATTTTTTGTTCAAAATATTTAATCAATTTTGATGCTTATAGAACAATACTTTCAAATTACTTCTTGGATCTTATCCAAAACCCACAAACTCAGTATCACTACCATTGACTTTGAGACACTTTGGTTGTTATATTCAAATGTCTTTTCTAAATCATTATTTAGAATTTCTTCTTCAATATACATATACCAAAACCTAAAATAATATCAGGTCATAATTTCATGAGTAAAATTCAATTTAATTTAAGTAGGCTGAATGACGAATCTTTTACGTTAGTCACAATAATTGAAATCTACGATGTTATTCTTATCAATGTTGCTTTCTATATTCCAACCGTGTTAGAATTTTTCTCAAAGATACATTTAAGGCCGATGAATTATATCCCTTCTGGTACAACCATCAAAATTGTATTTCGATAATCTACTTAGAATGCATTATGGATTTGTGTAGCATATCATATAGTAGAGTCAATGTTCTTTATGGCTTATTGATAGCTAAGGAATTTCTTTTCTTGACATTAATATGAAACTATAGTTTCTCTTCAATGTACAAGAATTTTATTAGATATCTAATGTTTCGTGTCCGTTTAGGCCTGGTTAATTTCATTTCATCATTAATAAACAGTTTTATGTACGGCTCGTATCCGAATCCACTTTACTATTAATAATTTGTGAAAGAAATTCCTTTCACACGAGTTTGGAATTTATTGAAACAATATTTGTTTCTCGATACAATAGAATAGGTATTCATAAACATTTTATGAACTGCATTTTATATATGTATAAAACTTTTTTACTTTTGAGTTTAGGAAAATTTATGTTTATAATATAAATTAGTCAACCAATGTTGATCGATCCTAAACTCCTTGGGGGTGGTCCACCTAGGAATGAATATCATGGGCAACCTCTCAACTCACGCAGCTCATCAACTTCTTGACCTAGGATATTTAGGGGTTTCTTTTCACTCTTATTGTAACGACCCAATATTTTCAACCATTCGCATCCGCACATTGTCGGACTTGAATTGTTCAAAATACTGCGTTGTAGAATAAATTTGGCAAAACTCAGAATATACAATAAATAGATCACAGAATCACATACACAGATATCAGAATCTCGCAGCGGAAATTAAAAATTTAGTGGTTCATGAAGCCACTGATATAACTTCAACAAAACAGAACTTACATTGTCTATAATCCTCAATACAAATTTTAAGACATAAATAGAGACAGAGTCTTCAAAGTCTTGAATTCCAGAAAAGATAAAGGCTGAAACAACTTCCAGCAGCGCGAATGATCTACTGAGTGTCCTAGCTACGGAGAAGAAATTGAAGCTGCAACTCAGGCTGACCCGAGCGAAAAATAAAACATAACACTCGAGTCAGGACATACATACTTATATAATGTAAGCTAATTCAAGTGTACTGTAATATAGAGCAAGTAACTTAAAGGATGCTTGGGACCGCCCATCCTCTAAGGATCCGTCAAACTATTTACTATGTAGTATATTGCGCTATTATAATAGTGTCTATTTATAAAATAAACATACTTTTAAATAGCATTAAGGCTTTACATTTTCCACCTTAACACGTAATAGTCCCAGTAGTCCATCCAATATCATAGCTCCTCCTGATCGGGAAGCAACTAGAGGATACCACACGGGCTACGGGAGAAATCTAAACTCGTACAAGGCTCGGTATGGTAGATGACACGGCACAACTAGGCAATGCCAGGGTAGATATACCAATTGCTATCCAGGCTGGTGGAAACGCGTAGCCGCAGTTACCGCCCACCTCGGACTAACTCCCCAAAATCAAAATATAGAGGTGGCCACCGAATCAATCCAAAATCATAGTATAATATCGAAGAGGAGCGTCCGATCAGAGGAATGACCTCATTGGCCTGGAATTGCTCCTGTTTTAGCCACCTTATGCCAACTCACGGGAGTCGGGTCCACGTATTTACCTTACAGGAAACACCACCACCGACCTACTTCATTCTGGAATCTCCACCGCGTACACGGTTGGTCAAAGTGGTTTTCGGTATCGACAGAGAGTATGTCCATATCCGATCCCGGTCTCTTTGCCAACCCATCGTTATTATAACCCGTGGTCATTTAAAAACAATTTATATTTTAAAACCAGTATAAACATTTCCATTTCAAAACTATAAATACGATATCATTTAAAACCCAAAACAACATGATATCGTTATATTCAAATATAATTCTTTTCCAAAACCATACTGCTTAAAATTTATAATATCTGGAAACCAAATATTTGAATTATACCTTTAAACCAAAATATATTGGAAATTTTTCTTTAAAAAAAACATAACTCCCAAAACACAAATGGTTTGGATATAAATGGTTTAACTTTATGGTTACTTTGTAAAGAAGATAATTTACATAGCTTTACAAATATATTTCTTTATTTTAAACCATAATTTAAATATCACTTCATGTTCCCAAGACCATTTCAATTCCTATATATATATCCAATTGGAGTATTAATATTCAAAACTAAGGTTGGATATTTTTTTCTTTCAACAAATTAGTGTTTATTATTTCGTCTTGAATATTCCCATAAATTCCATAGATAAAACTCCAAAATTATGCCATTAAATAATTTCAAAATTTACTTAACACTAGAATGTTCATCTTAAATTTATTAAGAAAAATCCAGTTATAAATCTCATATCTTAAAGGTCTCCAAAACTTAAACATAAATATAATTTATCAAATTCCTTAAATTTCAAAACAATCAAATTCCAGATTCTATAGCACTTAGGAAATGCTACCTAAAGTTACGGGTAAAACTAGTCCAATTTCAAAAGACAGCATTTAAATGCTTTAGTAGATTGTTTAACTTAATAAATATTTCCAAATATAACTTATATATATATATTTCTTAACTGAAATCTTATCCTTTCAAAAATCCAGAATTTCCAAAATAAGTTATATTCCAAAATTTTATTCAAATATTTATTTATTTATTTATTAACATTTATAACTCATTCAAAATCAATATAAAATCCTTTAAAGATATTAAATCAAATATTTAACTTCCAAAATAATTTTAAATATTTCAGAAAATATTATAAGGACCACGGGCCTGTATATAGTTCTCTAGCCTAGGTCAAGTGATACGGATTTATATCATTTCAACCCGTAATTTACAAAACCCCGGGTTCTATCATTTCAAACCCGCAATCCCAAGTTATCAGTTAAGCAGTTAACAGACTAGTTTAACAATAATCATTATTTCAGCCCATAACAATCCAACTTTAACAGGGAACTTGCAGTGGTGATTTAAGCAGTAAATAACAATTAATAATATAACTGCAGAAATAATATAACAGATAATACTGATGAGGTGTCAATTTAAATGGGGTCCATCATTCTATATTACATTACAGACAGATAATAGTGAAATACAATTTTACACATACACTTGCAATAATTTACCAAAATATAAATACGTATGTCTGGTGAGAAATACTCACCTGAAAGCTGCAGAAAATTTGATTCAAGCGAAAATGAAAAATCCACCAAAAAAAAAAGAAACGCACAGAGGGTAGCGATCAAATTTCCCTGGATGTCACGTCTAGATTCAAATCTATAACAAGATCCAAATACCGAATACGTGACTTTTAAAATTTATGGTCAACGCAAATATTTGAAACAATTGGAACGAATAGAGTCAAAGAAATTTGGCACGATACGCTCGACCACTACACCACCCTACTTGACGAACAACTCGGCCCAAAATAAAATCTTTTTTTTTTCTACCTTTTATATATATACTCTATTATTTAATTAAACAAAACGCACAACCACCACATTACTAAACTTCAACTGGAAGTATGCATAAGGTCACGGCCCAAGCCTATATCAACTAAGAATGTACGCTCACTGTAACCCAAAGAAATGCAAATACTTCACTCCCTTAATTTTTTCCCTTCACGCAAAAACACACTGCCTATTTCCTACTAGATTTGCGTGTACACATGCAAAAGTTTTCACCCAGCCTATACTACAAACTAATGCATGGATAGTACATTATTTGATCTGCACGTTACTTCCTTTATAAAATTTTATTATATCATTTCTAAATTATAAATATTCTCTTTTTTTTTTATATGTGTAACGACCTGTCATTTTCGTTAATTAAATTTGTCATTTTAATAAGATTTACGCAAATTTACTTTAGAAGAAATAAAGATTTTAAAATTAATAATGAAGCAAACGTTGAGAAGGAAATGAAACCATGGGAATATAAGGCTAAGTATTTACAGTTGAAACAAAATGACGAATAAATTGAAGTGATGTAAATTGTTATATTAGGCTAAGAGTTGCATATAAGAGAACAAAGGTAAGTAGTGAATTTAGTTAATGAATTAATAATATTAAATAGTAAATTAAATTAAATCAATGTCCGGTACAAATTGAAATATTGTTTGGAATGAAAGCTTATAAATTGTAAGCATTTAATTCAGTGTGTGTGTTTTTTTTTTTTTATAAATATATATATCACATGCACAATTCGCCCAATCTTTCGACTAAATGCATGGATCTTTTTTAATAGATGCTTGCACACACACTATATGGTCTGAACTATATTTATGTTAAAAATATGCAGGCACTGCTTCCTATATGATATGCATTTAGTACAGGTAAATTATCTAATATATGCAAAAAGGCAAAGCTTCTCACTGATACACGCATGTACAGGTACCCTCAAATCTCTCCTCTCTCTCTTCCCTTCCTCTCCTTCCTCTGTTTTACGTATATATTTCTTTCTTCTTTTTTTTTTCTTTTTTTTTTCTTTTTTTTTTTTCAATGAACATTATTGACTTTCTATTTTGTTTGACCCAAAACTAAGTATGATATATACAATGAATAACCCATTTTTCCGTAGTGATAGTACGCGTAAACTTTAAGCTAGCATTAAATTAAATCTGGGTCAACTACACCATCTCTTTGCACACACATATTAGATTTCTACAGATGTGATGACTCATAAATTTCCAAAGTTTGTCAACTAGATCGGGTGAAGTAGATGGGTTGGAGTGGCCGAGCATATCAAATGAGAACAAAAAAAAAACTGAGGAAAGGAAAAACTGGAAGGAAAAGAAAGAGAAAACAATAAGACAATTACCTGATGCTTCGAACGAAATTGCCAGAGGAAAATTTGCAATGCTTTGAAGAGTGGTGAGTTTTTTTTTCTTTTTTTTTTTGAGATGTGGATCTCTGGCATATTTATACACGAATTTGTGAAACGGCAAGGCAGTGGTCAAGGGATGTGGCGTGATTAACTCATTTCAGTTTTGCAAAAGGATAAAAAAATTTTTTCCAACGTATAAAGTTTGATCAGTATTCGAAAATTTGTAAACAAAAAGGCAGAGAAAATGGCAGCTTGGATTATGGGAAATAAATGACTTGCGTGATACATGGTTTGATTTATAAAGTTTGTACGTTACTTAAGGGGAATATTGATCAAAGGAAGGGCAAGCGTGATGTTTGGTAAAGCTGATGACAACAGAGGGTAAGAGGAATAAGCAAAAATGCGAACGTTACATATATACAAATGCACTAATGTTGCTCACGTGTGATCCATTTTATTTTAGCTAAAATCTTGATTTTAGTTTGATACCCATAAATGAAAAGGTGAATATTTATGTAAGCTTTAGGCAAAGAACGTATACCATTTATTAAAAGAAATCAAACGGTCCTTTAAAACAAAATAACGTCCGTCTTAAAATCACTGACTGATATTTTTCTCCATAAAGATATTTAAATACGATTTTTTTTACTTTATATGCGTGATTATAGGAACGAAAAAAATTTTATCTTGCAAAATAAAGGCAGTGGAAACAGAGAGATATAAATAGGAATGTGAGAATTTGAAAAGATAGGCAAGGTTAAATTGAATGCATGAGTTGATTTTTAGGCAATCAAATATATTAGTCCATTTAGGTTGCGTGAATAAATGAATACAGTGACATGCTCAAGAAACAAATGGTAAGAGGCAAATGTCAAAAATGTTAAAAGAATAAAATTTTGTGTCACGCGCAAAGGAAGGCAAAATTGATTTTCTTTCAAATGATATATGCGTGATTGTAGATTTAGGCAGATAAGGTTTCGTGATCAGAGGAATGGCAAAATATGAACCGTTCCAATTATATGAGAATTGATATATTATTTTTTTTTAGTTTGATTTAATTAAATGACGGCAAGAATTTTTCAAAGCTTTTGGAAATGGAAACGTATATACACATTTTATTTAAAACCAAACTGTCAGTTACAACCAAAAGTAACGTTCGTCTTAAAAATCACTAACTGATGTTTTAATACATAAAGGTGTTTATATATGATTTTAAAAGTACGTCAAACTGACGTAATACAAAACATCAAAAATATATATATAAAATAACGTTTTAAATTTTACACGTTTTATTACATTACTTACCATAAATTTTACGCGTCCTTTTAAACGCGATATTTAACAGTTTATAAATACACTAAATCCTTCAAAAATAATACTTAACTAAAATTTAAATTGGTTTACATTCTTCATATTTTATATATATATATATACACGGTACTTATTCCCTAGATTTACGCGCCCTTTTTAACGCGTGATTACCCAGTTCATTTATACATAAAAAAAATTCGAAATTCTGACCGTGTTGAGACTCGAACTCGTGACCTGTCGTGAATAGCCCAGATGTCTTAACCACCTAAGCTATAAATGTTTTCTTAATTAAAACTTGATTTTTTCAGAGATCTTATTAGTTAGTCCTAATTTTTTTTTCATATTTTGTTTTAATCACTTTAAATAAACCCCAAAGTTTTTTTTTTCAAAAAAAAAAAAATAAAAAATATACAAGTGAAAAATACTTGTAAAAAAAATTGGGCTGTTACACTCTCCCCCACTTAAGAACTTTTCGTCCTCGAAAAGGAACAAAAGAAAAGAAACAAAGGAAGATAAGCTAGATAAACAAGAACTTTAAACGAATAGTTCCGGATTTGAAGCACGAAGAAGATCTTCTAGAATCGGTTTTACTCTTTTCAGTTCGACCGTCGGTCTATGGGTGGTAAGCGGTGCTCAGGCCCCGATGAGTAACAAAGATTTTTAAAGATTATAGAAAAGATTTCTAAATAGACTGGTATAAGCAATAGCCTCCTCATTCTGTAGCAGATAGGGAAACCAAGGACACTTAAAGATAGTTTGAAAACAAATAAGATAATAAATTTGCAATCATAATGCTTTGAAATCATTAAATTTATAAATATTATCATTTGGAAATCATGCTACTAAAATCATAATACCTTTAAAATAATCTTCATTTATACCTTTTAAATTCAATGCCAAACAATATTCATTTCAAGGTTGAAATATTCCTAAGTTCATTTATATAAAAAAAAATTCCAAAACATTTTATTTTTAGAAACAGCAGCACTCATAATATGCTATAGTAGATATAATAGTATTCCTAATCAGTTTATTATGTACTTAACTCTGAATTTTAACAAATAACCTAACACTTTATTAAAAATACTTATCTTATAAATAAGATATTCCTTCAATAAGTTACCCTTGAATTTCCATTTGAAAACCAATTCTCAATTATCAAAATTTAGTGATATTAGAATACGTCTTAACTATTTATTTAGACATCAATTAAACTATGATTTGAAGATATATAATCCTTACTCCAAAAATATCCCTTTCAAATATATTTTCCTTATTCAAAGATACCTTGTTTATTACACAAACATATTCATTTCAGGAAATAACCTTTTATTAAAATCTCTTGGTTAGATTTACGGATCCATATTAAATTAATTTGATTATTAAGACATTTGAATAAAATTCCTCAAATTCCTTTTCCTTATTTATCCCCATTAATCTTTTATAACTAAAATTTAAGTGTATAATATTTATTATAACCACTCATAAAATCCTTTTATATTGTATATTATCCAATTACATGTTAACTTTTGAAAATCAAGGTAAGTTATATTAAATGAAATTGGGTGTTATACAAATAAAACTTTCAATTTAATTATCTCCAATTGGAACCTTTTTATTCAAATTTTTGTTATTATATTTATTTTCCTTCCTCAAGATAACTTTAAGAATTAAATTCCTGATTCCCTTCAAACCATTTAGAGATAACTAAATATATATACCTAATATGTCAAATCAAATTTAAATTATATATCTATATATATTAAGTCATACTTTAGAAATTCAAATCAATTAAAATCTCAAGGAAACACTGTAGCCAGACTACAGAATGGTCTTTTCACTTCGAAACTCGAAAATGAATGTCGATGATGCTGCAGTCATCACCGAAATTATTTTCCAGTGACAAAGAGAAAAGCACTAATTTTAAAATTTCTTTGGAAACAAATTTCTATACAAAAATACTTATTACATCCTTTTAAAATTTAAACACAAGGTTTGAAATCATCAGAAATTTAATTCTCAAGTTTTAGTTTTAAATTCATTTCTGTTTCCAAATTAATTTATAACCATTGTTTTATATTCACTTATTTATTAGACAAACACATGGCTTACAACACCATAAATAAAATCAAAACTATTATCTCTTGACAACTAGTTAAATTAATTATAAAATTTTGAAAATTATACTCATATATATAATATTAGATTTTAATTTCAAATATAGGAATAAACTTCTCAAACCAGGATAGAGACTCAAATTTGATGAACTCAAATCAAATAGAATTCAAGATAAATTGAAATCAGAAGATCAGAATAAGGAAACTGGGTAAGTCTATATAAGTCGCGGACAACCTTGACCTAGTCATCCGTGACTTAAAGAGCCATATCGATGTGGTTGGGGTAAATCTACATTTGATCCGAAGAGATAGAATTTGGAATAACCAAAGATACTAGCATATAAACCGAGGATAAATATAAATCTCCGGTGAATCAATGCTAATGGTAAAGGAGTTTCACCCCTTTATTAGAATAATGGCGAGACCGCCAATTTACAATAAAGATCATCCGAAGTGGAGTTATGAGATACTCCAGAATCTAAAGCAGATGAAAAAGTGAGGGATACGAATGAGCTTTGGAACCGTAGGGAATGTTCCAAAATTCGAAAAGAGAGTGGTTCAATCTCGAATGAACGTGATTCTGTAAATCAAATTTACCATACATTCTAAGTTTTGCCTAGAACCAAAGCTCTGATACCAAATGTAACGACCCAATATTTTCAACCATTCGCATCCGCACATTGTCGGACTTGAATTGTTCAAAATACTGCGTTGTAGAATAAATTTGGCAAAACTCAGAATATACAATAAATAGATCACAGAATCACATACACAGATATCAGAATCTCGCAGCGGAAATTAAAAATTTAGTGGTTCATGAAGCCACTGATATAACTTCAACAAAACAGAACTTACATTGTCTATAATCCTCAATACAAATTTTAAGACATAAATAGAGACAGAGTCTTCAAAGTCTTGAATTCCAGAAAAGATAAAGGCTGAAACAACTTCCAGCAGCGCGAATGATCTACTGAGTGTCCTAGCTACGGAGAAGAAATTGAAGCTGCAACTCAGGCTGACCCGAGCGAAAAATAAAACATAACACTCGAGTCAGGACATACATACTTATATAATGTAAGCTAATTCAAGTGTACTGTAATATAGAGCAAGTAACTTAAAGGATGCTTGGGACCGCCCATCCTCTAAGGATCCGTCAAACTATTTACTATGTAGTATATTGCGCTATTATAATAGTGTCTATTTATAAAATAAACATACTTTTAAATAGCATTAAGGCTTTACATTTTCCACCTTAACACGTAATAGTCCCAGTAGTCCATCCAATATCATAGCTCCTCCTGATCGGGAAGCAACTAGAGGATACCACACGGGCTACGGGAGAAATCTAAACTCGTACAAGGCTCGGTATGGTAGATGACACGGCACAACTAGGCAATGCCAGGGTAGATATACCAATTGCTATCCAGGCTGGTGGAAACGCGTAGCCGCAGTTACCGCCCACCTCGGACTAACTCCCCAAAATCAAAATATAGAGGTGGCCACCGAATCAATCCAAAATCATAGTATAATATCGAAGAGGAGCGTCCGATCAGAGGAATGACCTCATTGGCCTGGAATTGCTCCTGTTTTAGCCACCTTATGCCAACTCACGGGAGTCGGGTCCACGTATTTACCTTACAGGAAACGCCACCACCGACCTACTTCATTCTGGAATCTCCACCGCGTACACGGTTGGTCAAAGTGGTTTTCGGTATCGACAGAGAGTATGTCCATATCCGATCCCGGTCTCTTTGCCAACCCATCGTTATTATAACCCGTGGTCATTTAAAAACAATTTATACTTTAAAACCAGTATAAACATTTCCATTTCAAAACTATAAATACGATATCATTTAAAACCCAAAACAACATGATATCGTTATATTCAAATATAATTCTTTTCCAAAACCATACTGCTTAAAATTTATAATATCTGGAAACCAAATATTTGAATTATACCTTTAAACCAAAATATATTGGAAATTTTTCTTTAAAAAAAACATAACTCCCAAAACACAAATGGTTTGGATATAAATGGTTTAACTTTATGGTTACTTTGTAAAGAAGATAATTTACATAGCTTTACAAATATATTTCTTTATTTTAAACCATAATTTAAATATCACTTCATGTTCCCAAGACCATTTCAATTCCTATATATATATCCAATTGGAGTATTAATATTCAAAACTAAGGTTGGATATTTTTTTCTTTCAACAAATTAGTGTTTATTATTTCGTCTTGAATATTCCCATAAATTCCATAGATAAAACTCCAAAATTATGCCATTAAATAATTTCAAAATTTACTTAGCACTAGAATGTTCATCTTAAATTTATTAAGAAAAATCCAGTTATAAATCTCATATCTTAAAGGTCTCCAAAACTTAAACATAAATATAATTTATCAAATTCCTTAAATTTCAAAACAATCAAATTCCAGATTCTATAGCACTTAGGAAATGCTACCTAAAGTTACGGGTAAAACTAGTCCAATTTCAAAAGACAGCATTTAAATGCTTTAGTAGATTGTTTAACTTAATAAATATTTCCAAATATAACTTATATATATATATTTCTTAACTGAAATCTTATCCTTTCAAAAATCCAGAATTTCCAAAATAAGTTATATTCCAAAATTTTATTCAAATATTTATTTATTTATTTATTAACATTTATAACTCATTCAAAATCAATATAAAATCCTTTAAAGATATTAAATCAAATATTTAACTTCCAAAATAATTTTAAATATTTCAGAAAATATTATAAGGACCACGGGCCTGTATATAGTTCTCTAGCCTAGGTCAAGTGATACGGATTTATATCATTTCAACCCGTAATTTACAAAACCCCGGGTTCTATCATTTCAAACCCGCAATCCCAAGTTATCAGTTAAGCAGTTAACAGACTAGTTTAACAATAATCATTATTTCAGCCCATAACAATCCAACTTTAACAGGGAACTTGCAGTGGTGATTTAAGCAGTAAATAACAATTAATAATATAACTGCAGAAATAATATAACAGATAATACTGATGAGGTGTCAATTTAAATGGGGTCCATCATTCTATATTACATTACAGACAGATAATAGTGAAATACAATTTTACACATACACTTGCAATAATTTACCAAAATATAAATACGTATGTCTGGTGAGAAATACTCACCTGAAAGCTGCAGAAAATTTGATTCAAGCGAAAATGAAAAATCCACCAAAAAAAAAAGAAACGCACAGAGGGTAGCGATCAAATTTCCCTGGATGTCACGTCTAGATTCAAATCTATAACAAGATCCAAATACCGAATACGTGACTTTTAAAATTTATGGTCAACGCAAATATTTGAAACAATTGGAACGAATAGAGTCAAAGAAATTTGGCACGATACGCTCGACCACTACACCACCCTACTTGACGAACAACTCGGCCCAAAATAAAATCTTTTTTTTTTTCTACCTTTTATATATATACTCTATTATTTAATTAAACAAAACGCACAACCACCACATTACTAAACTTCAACTGGAAGTATGCATAAGGTCACGGCCCAAGCCTATATCAACTAAGAATGTACGCTCACTGTAACCCAAAGAAATGCAAATACTTCACTCCCTTAATTTTTTCCCTTCACGCAAAAACACACTGCCTATTTCCTACTAGATTTGCGTGTACACATGCAAAAGTTTTCACCCAGCCTATACTACAAACTAATGCATGGATAGTACATTATTTGATCTGCACGTTACTTCCTTTATAAAATTTTATTATATCATTTCTAAATTATAAATATTCTTTTTTTTTTTTTTATATGTGTAACGACCTGTCATTTTCGTTAATTAAATTTGTCATTTTAATAAGATTTACGCAAATTTACTTTAGAAGAAATAAAGATTTTAAAATTAATAATGAAGCAAACGTTGAGAAGGAAATGAAACCATGGGAATATAAGGCTAAGTATTTACAGTTGAAACAAAATGACGAATAAATTGAAGTGATGTAAATTGTTATATTAGGCTAAGAGTTGCATATAAGAGAACAAAGGTAAGTAGTGAATTTAGTTAATGAATTAATAATATTAAATAGTAAATTAAATTAAATCAATGTCCGGTACAAATTGAAATATTGTTTGGAATGAAAGCTTATAAATTGTAAGCATTTAATTCAGTGTGTGTGTGTTTTTTTTTTTTTTTTTATAAATATATATATCACATGCACAATTCGCCCAATCTTTCGACTAAATGCATGGATCTTTTTTAATAGATGCTTGCACACACACTATATGGTCTGAACTATATTTATGTTAAAAATATGCAGGCACTGCTTCCTATATGATATGCATTTAGTACAGGTAAATTATCTAATATATGCAAAAAGGCAAAGCTTCTCACTGATACACGCATGTACAGGTACCCTCAAATCTCTCCTCTCCCTCTTCCCTTCCTCTCCTTCCTCTGTTTTACATATATATTTCTTTCTTCTTTTTTTTTTCTTTTTTTTTTCTTTTTTTTTTTCAATGAACATTATTGACTTTCTATTTTGTTTGACCCAAAACTAAGTGTGATATATACAATGAATAACCCATTTTTCCGTAGTGATAGTATGCGTAAACTTTAAGCTAGCATTAAATTAAATCTGGGTCAACTACACCATCTCTTTGCACACACATATTAGATTTCTACAGATGTGATGACTCATAAATTTCCAAAGTTTGTCAACTAGATCGGGTGAAGTAGATGGGTTGGAGTGGCCGAGCATATCAAATGAGAACAAAAAAAAACTGAGGAAAGGAAAAACTGGAAGGAAAAGAAAGAGAAAACAATAAGACAATTACCTGATGCTTCGAACGAAATTGCCAGAGGAAAATTTGCAATGCTTTGAAGAGTGGTGAGTTTTTTTTTTTTTTTTTTTTTTGAGATGTGGATCTCTGGCATATTTATACACGAATTTGTGAAACGGCAAGGCAGTGGTCAAGGGATGTGGCGTGATTAACTCATTTCAGTTTTGCAAAAGGATAAATTTTTTTTTTTCCAACGTATAAAGTTTGATCAGTATTCGAAAATTTGTAAACAAAAAGGCAGAGAAAATGGCAGCTTGGATTATGGGAAATAAATGACTTGCGTGATACATGGTTTGATTTATAAAGTTTGTACGTTACTTAAGGGGAATATTGATCAAAGGAAGGGCAAGCGTGATGTTTGGTAAAGCTGATGACAACAGAAGGTAAGAGGAATAAGCAAAAATGCGAACGTTACATATATACAAATGCACTAATGTTGCTCACGTGTGATCCATTTTATTTTAGCTAAAATCTTGATTTTAGTTTGATACCCATAAATGAAAAGGTGAATATTTATGTAAGCTTTAGGCAAAGAACGTATACCATTTATTAAAAGAAATCAAACGGTCCTTTAAAACAAAATAACGTCCGTCTTAAAATCACTGACTGATATTTTTCTCCATAAAGATATTTAAATACGATTTTTTTTACTTTATATGCGTGATTATAGGAACGAAAAAAATTTTATCTTGCAAAATAAAGGCAGTGGAAACAGAGAGATATAAATAGGAATGTGAGAATTTGAAAAGATAGGCAAGGTTAAATTGAATGCATGAGTTGATTTTTAGGCAATCAAATATATTAGTCCATTTAGGTTGCGTGAATAAATGAATACAGTGACATGCTCAAGAAACAAATGGTAAGAGGCAAATGTCAAAAATGTTAAAAGAATAAAATTTTGTGTCACGCGCAAAGGAAGGCAAAATTGATTTTCTTTCAAATGATATATGCGTGATTGTAGATTTAGGCAGATAAGGTTTCGTGATCAGAGGAATGGCAAAATATGAACCGTTCCAATTATATGAGAATTGATATATTATTTTTTTTTAGTTTGATTTAATTAAATGACGGCAAGAATTTTTCAAAGCTTTTGGAAATGGAAACGTATATACACATTTTATTTAAAACCAAACTGTCAGTTACAACCAAAAGTAACGTTCGTCTTAAAAATCACTAACTAATGTTTTAATACATAAAGGTGTTTATATATGATTTTAAAAGTACGTCAAACTGACGTAATACAAAACATCAAAAATATATATATAAAATAACGTTTTAAATTTTACACGTTTTATTACATTACTTACCATAAATTTTACGCGTCCTTTTAAACGCGATATTTAACAGTTTATAAATACACTAAATCCTTCAAAAATAATACTTAACTAAAATTTAAATTGGTTTACATTCTTCATATTTTATATATATATATACACGGTACTTATTCCCTAGATTTACGCGCCCTTTTTAACGCGTGATTACCCAGTTCATTTATACATAAAAAAAATTCGAAATTCTGACCGTGTTGAGACTCGAACTCGTGACCTGTCGTGAATAGCCCAGATGTCTTAACCACCTAAGCTATAAATGTTTTCTTAATTAAAACTTGATTTTTTCAGAGATCTTATTAGTTAGTCCTAATTTTTTTTTCATATTTTGTTTTAATCACTTTAAATAAACCCCAAAGTTTTTTTTTTCAAAAAAAAAAAAAAAAAAAATATACAAGTGAAAAATACTTGTAAAAAAAATTGGGCTGTTACACTTATCTTTTATAACCTCATAAACTATGCTTTGGATGAAATTAAATTTAACCTATGTACTTACTCTGAAATAGATGTCCTTACAGAAAGAAGTTAACTCAACTTCATTCAACATTAGTTGTCCTTGTCCAACAAAGTCTGATCACTCCTTATCGATACAAAATTATGTATCATTGGGAAAAGTAACTTTTGAGATTGAATCTTATTTTTTTTAGCTACTTTTGGAACCCTTTTCAATTTACTCGCATATTTGATCAATCATATTGTTTTATTTCCATTGCACGTTATGTTTTTCTATTTCTTTTTTATATTCTGTAAACTAATGAAAGATATACTATTTGTGTATCGATACACATGTTCATGTTTATAATGATTAATTAGTGAATCTCAATGAAATAATTGGAATCATTTTGGTTATTTGACCTTTGATACCATATATCTATATGTATTAATATTAAGAGTTCGTTAACTCTTTTGTTGCTCTTACGGAATGGGTGTATTTAGTACTTAATCATTGAGGTATAATTCAATGGTATCTTGTGATTCCTAATCTATTATATAAGAATTATTCCCTCAAGATACAGCTTAGTCTATAATCCTAAAAAATAATTGTTAAAATTTAGATACTTTTGCATTATGTAGCTAATGAAATAAATATTGTTATTCTAGATTTATTTTATAATGAACATTCATACTATTCATAATAATATCAAACTATATCTATAGTCAATACTAAGAACATTTATTATTCCATAAATAATATTTTTTACATAAACGAAGATATTCTTTCGCATCTTGATGCATCCATTTATAAGTGTCATATGGTATGCACCAACTATGTCTACCATTACTATAATCGCACATGAAATATAAAACTCCATTTAATTACTTATTACAGGTTATTTACTTCTTTTCTTATAACCGGTTTACAGTTAAGAGTAATTGTTTAAATATCTTAAACTCGTAAAAATAACTTTTATAGAAAAAAATTTCCTAAAATATGAAAATTTAGATTAGAAATCACATTTTTAATTCCATATTAAATGTCTTACCAAATTTTATACAGTTCTCATTTTTGATATCTCTTCATGAAGTAGAGGTGACCATACACTCTCTTCATCCCAACTATGCCATGTTATTTCCAATCTCGTACATTTGCTTTCCTTTCTAAATGCTTGAACCTTTCAAACGAAATCCTTACTACAAGATCGTATTAAACCTTTACAAAGGTGCATTTGATCATCCTAAATATTTAAGGATATTAAATAAATTGGACCTTACATAAGCTGATCAAATTGACACTTTAGTAATTGAATTCCTAGATCTGCCTTATAGCTCTTAGTCTAATGCTACGTCTAACACAACATGATGCTTATTGTAATCAATCATATTAAATACATGATCCCGCATTATGGTTTACTCGCTCATTTCAGATGAACCAATTTCATTGAGATATCTTATAAAGTGATTGTTCAAAATATAACATTTACAGGAATTTCAATATGAATCGAGTATAAATATTCTTGTATTGCTTTAGAGTTCCAAACTCCTAAAAGACAATACATAGCCTCAAGCAAATAAACTACTAAGTAACACAAGGCATAAATTTTTGAGCAGTTATGTAATTTAGCTGTTACATGGGTCATGAAGTTACAACGTGCCAACATATTTATTAGTAAGTATATTTTATATTTCTATATCGATCTTTATTAGGCTCACTTATATGCCTTATCTAATAAATATTTTATCATCTTTTAGTTGCACAAACATATCGATGAAGGTTTGTAAGACTGCATAAATTTTGATAACAAATCAAGATATTAATAAGGTAAAAACATAATTTTAAATAGGATGGAAAAATAGTAAAATTTTATAGACATTGGAATAGGCTTTAGGACATATCCTATTGCTCCTGGAATGCCGTTTACAATCAAAAAACATATTTATCCTATCAAATTTTGTTCAAGGGATAAGAATTGGAAAAAGTTGGACCCAGATGGCATTTCTATAAATAGTGATTTTGAGATTAAGCCTTAGTAACCCTAATTCCAGCCTATAAATCCAACCTTAGCCCTCGCTTTCTTCATTCTAAACCCTAGCCACCGGTAAGAAGCCCTAACTCTCTTCCTCTTCCAAACCACTTAATCTAAGCATCTTTCTTTTGATCTCTTCTCAAATTTCTAGATCAACAACAAAATCCAATTAGTAAAATGAGAAAAGAGAAGTCCAGCCTAAATGGCCTGTATTAGAAGATAGAAGCTCTGAGGCAAGTTAATCATGTTGAAGGAGTAAACTCAAAGATTCGATTGGATAATTTTTCAAATCACCTATAAGGTGAGTGAATTATCTACGACCTAATTATGTTGGAGATAGTTAGTTAAATTCCAGTTATATATCTATTTAGAATTAAAGATGTGATTTGTAATTAAAAGAGGTAACTTTTACCTAAGGTTTATGTGATTTGAAAACGTTAGTAAAAAGTTAAGTAATATAAATTTTGAAACATAAGGGAAGGGTAAGCTAGTTAGAATTCACTTTTAAAACATATAGATCGAACTTATGTAATAGGATCAAAATGATAATAGTAGATCTATGAATATATCCCCTAGAATCACTTAGATTTGATTCTACCGACTTTGAATAGGCTTGAACATATGACAATCAATAGGTGAATATCTATATATAGTCAAATGGTTAAACCACATGAAGTTGAAGATGAATAAAAATTGAAATCATGCCAAAATACCTATAAAATGTTGAACCCTTTAGCCATGCTTAAGTCTGCAGCAGAGATGAATGAAATGGAAAGGAAAATAGACTAAAATACATTTATCCAAATGTCTGGATTCAAGATCAGACGTCTAGATTTCGTAAAAATCAAAATAAAAAGGAAACTGTTCAAATCTAACATGATTCAGACATTTAAACTTATGTTCATACTATTGAATCAAAGTCATATGTCTGGATCTATGCTTAGAAGTCTGAGTGTCTATGGCTAATTTTGCATGGGAAGTCGAATGTCTTGAATAGAAACTCAGACATTTGAAGAAGGGCCAAACATTAGAATATGTCGTTCTGATGTCTACGTTGCTGAAGTAAATTGAGGTTGAACATGGACCAGATGCGGGCCAAGTAGGATTGTTCCTGGGAAACTCATTCTCAGTTCACCGACTTCTAGAGCTCATGTTATTACATGAAGCTATGTATCGTGTCGGACTTTGTTTCAATCTAGTGATGTATGAGAGTTCACACTTCATGATGCTGCATGATTATGCTCAAATGCATTGGGCGTTTATATCACAACTAGATTCTCTTATCATCATTATAGAGCACTTGATCGCATATTTTTTAACATGTTGGACTGTGGGGAAGGGTGAGAGAGACATCCACACTAGTAGGGTTTATGACCGGGTGGTGATTGAAACTACGGGGGAGTCGTGTTGCTAAATGACTTCTTTTGCTTTAGGTTGAAAGATATAGAGCATAGGACATGCTTAACACTAAGATGGTTACTCGATGGTTTGGTAGGCTATAAGTCGCTGGTGTTATGTACTCGCTACATGCTTAGGTATTGCGCTGTATGCTCAGTGTGTTTGTGCAATTTAAGGGAATTACCATTAAGATTGACTAACTCAACATATAGCTAGGCGATTTATTATTGAGACTTTACGCATGGAATTCTTAAAATTACTCATTTTGGGTCATTCCACCTTTGGGTGGAAATCCTTGTATATTATT
Organism: Allium cepa; assembly: GCA_030765085.1. NCBI lineage: Eukaryota > Viridiplantae > Streptophyta > Magnoliopsida > Asparagales > Amaryllidaceae > Allium > Allium cepa. Next base: position 498,787,808 of record CM060929.1, read on the forward strand.
ACTGGATTTAGACATAATAAAGATTTTTAACCTATAATGAGAAAGGTGAATAATTCCTTATATCTAATGCACATATGCATATGAACATCCTTAGGTTGTGTCGATTATAACTGAAATTTAATACTTTCGACAACTTATTACTAGCGATATAATCCACCCACCATACCTTGCCCGATCCCCTCCATTTCTCATTCTTTATTTCTATTACAAGAGGACGGAGTAGTAGGTAAAGTGACTGGGATTAGGTGCATGGTGGAGGTGACTCGGTGCTTTAAAGATATATTTAGTTATAATTATTCTCCTAACCTTATTTTATTTATCAGGAAGACTTGTATTGTATTGTCATTTGAGAATCTATTTTATCAGTATCTGCATGGACCATCACTATTTTGAGACAATATTAATTTGAGTTATTTTCAATATATATATATATATATTGTTTGCACCAAAATTGGTCACTAACACCTGAATCCAGATGAAAGCACCAAATACCAGTCACAGCTTGCAGATAGAATATATGTAGGGAGTATAAATATAAAGAACAACCAAAATTAAAATGAAAGTAGTAAGACACAGAATTTGTAGTGGTTCGGCTGACTCCGGCCTATGTCCACTCCAGAAATTTCCTTATTATTGATGTTAGAATCAATGACAGTTACAAACTGGTAGAGTATCCTTAGCCTTAGAAAATAGAAAGTCAGAGAGCCGAGAAGCCAGATCTCCCATCTAAAGACCTACATGCAGTACTTAAAGGCAAATCCAGGTAGTTGGGCCGCCTAAGTAATCTGGGCCTACCGAGACCTTGGCCGAGCTCACACCCACATCATCTTGCCGAACCAAACCACATCGAGCCACATATGCCAATCGAACCACGAAGTCCAGATTGAAGTCGACCCACATCATCTTGCCTACCCAAACCATACCGAGCCACCTCCAATGCCGAACCACCCCACCAATGCCGAGCCGTGCCACCACAATGTCGAGCCACAACGACGAACCTCAATGCCGAGCGACCCTGACCAAACCACAATGCCAAGCCATCAATGCCGAGCCACTCATGCCGAACGAACCACAACTTCCAGATCGAACCGCCCATGCCGAACGACCCACAACTTCCAGACCGAGCCGCCCATGTCGAACGACCCACAACATCCAGACCGAACGACCCCATCTTAACCGAACCATGCATCTTCTCCACTTCTCGTCTGATCCTAGTACACCTAACTACTTTCTTATGCCGACCCACTCCGTTTAATCCAATATCCATCTTCCAAACATGCTACATCATCTATCTGTCCAGTCGACTCAAACCTGTCGTATTCCATCCTCAATAGTCAATCAATCGATTTAGTTAAATCCGCATGTCCATGGCCTTGCCAAAAAGGCGGGTTACCATTTTCCCTCCAAAGCATGCCTTGCTATTGGAAGGTATGTTTTGAATAAACTTGAATCCAATGTCCAAAGTCTATAGGTTATACATAGCCATACCTTCCGATTCATAATCCAATCCATTTTATTTGAGTGCCATTGTCGTAATCTTATCTAAATCTACGACTGCACTGAGTCGATATTCGATTCCTATCCGGTGACCATATCCTTATCCAATAGCCAAATCTATGACCTTTCTGGGTCGATATCCCAATTTTGGACCGCTCCAAGCCCTTTGCCAAATCTATGACCTCATCTGGTCCATCTATCCTAAGCCGAAATCTGAATCCCTAACCTCTTCGGGTTTAACTTTGAATCTATAGACCTCGCTGGGTCGCGTTATCTTGTCCCGGCCTCAACTCTCTGGCCAAGGGTGTGTGTGTTCGCCGGCCTTGACTCTCCGGCCAAGGACTTTTATGTTCTCTAACCTCGGCTCTTCGGCCAAGGACTTTTATATTCTCCGGCCTCGACTCTCCGGTCAAGGACTTTTATATTCTCCGGCCTCGTCTCTTCAGCCAAGGACTTTTATATTCTCCGGCCTCAGCTATCCAATCAAGGACTTTTATATTCTCCAGCCCCGGCTCTCCAGCCAAGGATTTTATATTCTCTGGCCTTGGCTCTCCGGCCAAGGACCTTTATGTTCTCCGGCCTCTGCTCTCCGGTCAAGGACTTTTATATTCTCTGGCCTCGGCTCTCCTAGCCAAGGACTTTTATATTCTTCGGCCTCACCTCTCCGGTCAAGGAATTTCTATAGTGTGTATGAGTCCATTCCATCGCTCTCCGGCGAAGAGATTCATAACTTGCGATTACTGCCCCGTCTCTCCGGTCGGGACCGTGATCGCGAGACCTGTATCATTTATTACATCGATTCAAATTCAATCATTACAGAATTTAGTTATCAATGAGAAAATTCGTACAAAAAAGGGAATTAAATGTACAAAGTACCAAAGAAGAAACCAGATTTGGCAAAAAAATAGAAAGAAAACAGGATTCCCTAGACCTAAGCAGTATAGTTTTTCATCATCTCGGAGCACGACTAGGGACCGTCCTCGATCCCGTATGTGTGTTAGCGACCTAGCCGTACTGCTTTGAATTCTATTACTTATTCAGAGCCATAAATCCATTCAATTGATAACAAGCCGGCGGTGACCTGATCCAATGCAACCTTCGTTCGAGGTAGGCCGTGGCCGCTCCCGTTCCACCGCTACAACTCGATTCCTTATGTACTGTTGCAGGTGACCATTCCTTACATGCTCCTCCACAATATCTCTCAAATGCCTACTATCGTTTATGTTGTGCCCATCTAGCTCATGTAATAAGAAATGATTTCCCGATGCCCGCTCGTATTCAGAAGGTTCCCTCCTTTTCGACCTTCGATACTGGAGGCACCCTCAAGTATCGAAGTAAGTCCTTTCTAAAGTCTCAGTTAAATCTGTGAAAGAAGAAAACTTTGACTCCCTTCGAGGCCTCTTTGAAGTGCAACCATTGCCATCAATTTTCCTTTATCATCTCTATTTGGATCCTCCCTAGGTGGACCTTCACCTTACTGCATAAGCTTCAGCTGCTCTCCCTATTCTCTTAGCATGCGCATCTTCCTGCCTCAGAAACCTTTTCGCCTCATGGTAGAACTCCCTGAAATCCCTCGATGGGTCCCGTTCCAACGATACCTTAAAATCCGAATTATCTGTAATTCCTGAAACTACCGCCATCAAACCGTCGATGGATCGGGCCGATCCACCGAACCCACTGCCACATTGAACCTAGTTAAGAAATCCCTGAGCGACTCTCCTTTCCATTTATTCGTCGATATCAAAGCCAATACGTTCTTGGGTCTGACTATATGGACCCGAAACTGCCTCATAAACATTTCAATCAGTTCCTCCTAAGTGTCAATAGAACTGCTCTCCAGTCTGAACCACATAGCTGCGGTAACCGTCAAATACAAAGGAAAGCATCGAGCCATGACTTCGTCCGATGCCCCCTGTACCTCCATATGCCTCATGTGCCTCATCAGGTAAATGGCAGGGTCCGTCCTCCCATCATACATTTATAACGTTGGTAGCTCAAAATTTGACGGGTTTCTTGTTTGCCTGATAGTAGGAGTAAAGGGACTCTTATTCACATCCTCCAAGTCTTTATTCACCAAACCACCTCTCACAGCTCGTCTGACAATCTCCGTTAATCTGTCATTGTCGCCAAGCTATAATCCTTGTCTGCTACCTCTTGTTTGTCCCCCGAGTTCATGAGGGAATCCTGGCACATACTCCTCATCACGTACTCTAGTATTTCTGTTGACGTCGGGCTGCACAGCGTCATCTGGTATCTCTCCATGGATTGGTCCAGCATTCCCCGGTGGTGTGCCCCAAGCTTAGGTTTATCTAGATTGATAGCAATTTGTTGATTGAGGGTTGCCCCCTGCTGAACCACTTCATCTGCTTGCTGGTTGAGTGCTTCTGATCTAGCTCCACATATCTGAGCTCTTGCAGTTCCTGCTTGTCCAAATTGTCTGAGAAGAGTCTGCATCATCTCCTCTTGCCTTTTAAGCATCGCTTCCATCTCATATCTAGTGATGTAAATGGATGCTTGACCTGCTGCAGCTCCAAAGGTGGCTTCTTGACTTCCCTCTTGATTGCTCCTTTCTGTCACTTGCTTCCTTGCTGATGGCCTAACCATTTCTTCCTAGAATCCAAGTTCCCAACTCCAAAATTCCCAAGTGCTTGCCTTCTCAGTGAAAACACCAAAATGTTAGCGCCAAAATTGGTCACTAACACCCGAATCCAGATGAAAGCACCAAATACCAGTCACAGCTCGTAGATAGAATATATGTAGAGAGTGTAAATATGAAGAACAACCAAAATTAAAATGATAGCAGTAAGACATAGAATTTATAGTGGTTCGGCTGACTCCGGCCTACGTCCACTACAGAAATTTTATTATTATCGATGTTAGAATCAATTACAGTTACAAACTGGTAGAGTAGCCTTAGCCTTAGAAAATAGAAAGCCAGAGAGCCGAGAAGCCAGATCTCCCATCTGGAGGCCCACATGATGTATTCATAGGCAAATCTAGGTAGTTTGGCCTCTTGAGTAATCTGGGCCCACCAAGACCTTGGCCAAGCTCACACCCACATCATCTTTCCGATCCAAACCACACCGAGCCACATATGCCGACCGAACCACGAAGTCCAGATCGAAGCCGACCCACAACATCTTGCCAATCCAAACCATACCGGGCCACCTCCAATGTCGAACCACCCACCAATGCCAAGCTATGCCACCACAATGCCGTGCCACAACGACGAACCTCAATACCAAGCGACCCTGACCAAACCACAATGCCGAGCCATCAACGCCGAGCCACTCATGCCGAACGAACCACAACTTCCAAACCGAGCCGCCCATGCCTAACGACCCACAACTTCCAGACCGAACGACCCCATCTTGATCGAACAATGCATCTTCTCCACTTCTTGTCCGATCCTATTACACCGGGTTACTAGCCTATGCCAACCCACTCCGTTTAATCCAATATCCATCTTCCAAACGTGCTACATCATTTATCAGTCCAGTTGACTCAAACCTGTCGTATTCCATCCTCAACAGCCAATCAATCGATTTAGTTAAATCTGCATGTCCACGGCCTTGCCGAAAAGGTGGGTTAACACACACACACACACACACACACACACACACATATATATATATTTCCTTCCACTTTGAGATCTACAATAGTAGAATGTTTAAAATTTATATTTGTCTGTGTAAACTTTAAAAACCTAACGATTCATATTTCTTAGCACAATGCAAGTTCAAATACTGCATTGGGCTTTGGATAAATGTGTTTGGAGGCATAGGTTGTTCATTTGGTATAGAGCCTAGGTTATGGATTCCCTAGGGATTAGGCACATGTTGAGAGAGTTGGAAGTTACAAATAACTCCTATTTATAGATAAGTGAAATAAGCCATCAAATTGGAAGTGGTTCTGTGATGTAGACGAGGTTCCAAGTGTGAATGTTCCGATAAGGTTCCATTGGTATTTCTAAGCAAGAGGCCAAGCTAAACTTAACCCTAATGGAGGGCCTGCTGCTAAAGCACTAGCTCGTCCGCTTGCTTTGGGCTTTCCTAAATTATGTTTCAATTTCCAGAGCTTGGGTGGAAAGAATTACTTTGGGACTGAATTAGCTATTGAGACATCAGCATAGATGGGAAGTTATGATCAAATATTGGCTATAATGGGTATGATAAGATGTGATGAAGAGATAAATCGCTTTATGACACTTGGATGGGGAAGCCTTGAACTAGTGAAATATGCGTATTGCTGAAGTACGGGATATTTGGATTACTTGAACATATTTTAAGAGCCTGATGTGCACGTAAATGTGCATATTTTTACCAACATATTTAATCTAATTAAGTTAAATAAATGATCAATACAGGGTATCTTAACATTTTTAAACCAAAATTCAAATTATTTTCAAATTATCATTTATTCATTTTCATATTGGGGAAAAATGATCTTTTTTATTCACATATTAATTTGAGAAAAATTACTTGGATATTTTAATATTATTTTGTAGAAATTTGGATTCAAATGGAAGAGTGTTTCATGAAGAAATATGCATGCACAAGAGAAGACAAGCAAATGAAGATGGAAATAATTCAAACTCATGAACAAGGAGGACCCTACCTACCCACTTACCATGATGTACAAATTAAGAGCTAGTGCACATGCTAATGGCCATTAAAGTTACATGCATATTTAAATGGAAGATTACCTCATGCTAATGATAACTTAGTGGCCACACTTCCTCAAGGGTAGTTTAGATAGTTCCCAAAAATATGATTATGTTTCAAAACATGTATAAATACACCATATGTTCATGTAACTCTCTCTTCTTTCTTAGCCTCCTTAGTTTAGGATCAAAAATAAAACAAATCTCTCTTTTCTTACTTTTCATGGCTACTTAGTCATTTCCTTTTCAAGTAATTTTTTATATGCAATTTTAGTTCATTCTCTTTTTATTTACATGCTCTTTTCCTTTCATGTTAGTAGTTAGTTTTATTTTATGCAAGTAGCATAGCTTTTATTTCGTTTACCTCTCATTTTCTTCTTATTTTCGTTTCATGTTGCAATCTACATTTGTTGATATGATAACAAATATGAGAGGCTAAACCCTTCAATTTAGGGGCAATAAAGCTCTCTAATTATGTAGATTCAACATAATTTGTTCATTTTTTATCTCTGTTTATGCATAATGGAAATGATAGAATGTGGTAAATATTTTGTTATTTAGCTTTGAATTTGATAGCCTATATTGTTGACACCAAATAGGCTATGCTTAAACAAACAAAACATATTTGTGTGTTTGTGTGATTTTAAAAAACAAATTTGTGTGTTTGTGTAATTTTTGTTTTCATCTAATTTGGTGCTTGTAGTTGTTAATGTTTCATTTTCATTTGATCTAAAAAATTATACACACAATGTAATTTAAAAATGAAAAAACATTTCTTTTATTATATCTACAATACATTTTCAGTTACAACACATTGCAATTGGTTACTATTCAACTGTGGATTGTGCATGCCTTATGCACATAAAACTCTGCTTTAATCTCTGATCTCAACATTTCTTTGTAAAACTACCTGCCTTCATCCCTCTATGCCACAAATCAACTCCGGCTCCACCACTCGCATACTGCCCAGCCAAGTAAAGAAAACAACCACTGCCAAAACTTCACGCCTACATTTCGACAATGAACATCTACAAAAACTGTTACTGTCACCCCTTCTCAAATATGCTACTGCTACATCTCCCTGTCCATCTACCATTTAAACCCACAGCTTGCCATATTCACCACTGACTACACAAAACAACCCACTTCTTGCTAACACACTGCCACCACCTACATTGATTCTGCCTATAGCAAACAAACTACCCTACTGTTTCACTACTTCTACATCACTACCCATCTTCATATCCTACAGTTCAATAACATCACTTCCCATCTTCATATCCCGCACTTCAACTATCCCACATTGCTACATTTCAATCTGATTACTACCCATACTTACAATCCTAACATACAACCACACTCTACCATTCACTTCCTGTCAATTATTACAACTTTCACACTGCCTTACCCCTTCCATCATCACTACTCCATATCACAACTTCATCAACCAGATAGCTGCTGCACATATCACTAGTCCAAACTTTGTTGCTTTACACCAGTGCACCTCCTTCACCAGCCCCTTCAACACCAGCCCCTTCAACACCAGAACCATCAATTCATAACTTCTCCACCTTCAACAACTACCAAAACAGCCATACTCCACTGCCTGACAACCATCAGTAACCCCTACCTCCCCAGCATACACTACAACGGCCTACAACCAACCACTACAGCACCATCCTCTACAATACAATTATCAACTAATCACTGCAAACTACACAACATCGACAGCCATACACCACAGTCACATCTCAAACCACCCAGATCAAATCACATACACACAACATCATACATACATCAAGCTCCTCACATTCATATTGCCTCCCTACACATTTCCTACATACCACTGTGTCAACCAAACTGTCAACAACTACTACTAATACATTCTACAACCGCCATCTCAAACCATCACCACACAAGCCATTATCACTGTCAACAACTTATAAACTGTCATTTTTTACATTCACCTCACCATATCCCAGTTCAATCGGACACATACATACCACTTTAACTTGCTCATCACTCAAGCACACATACACTATACAACATCACCTTAACAGTCATTCATCCACAATTCTCAAACTCCTCCATCTTCAGACTTCAACCACTTCACTATGCATGTTTCAGTGCATCAACAAACCACCTTAACAAAGATTCTAATCTCTGTGTATATAATAGTGCACATACCCACAACACTTCAGTTACATCACTCCAAGCCCAATGAAATTCCTCCTACCAATACTATAGCTTGCCTTAACAACTCCAACTGCTTTAACCTCCAACATTTGCTAATCCTCCATCATACTCTCCATACGAAACCAACCAAGCCGTGCACCAAGCTTGTGCACATCCATATACATTTCAAACTACCAATTTCTACCTGTATATCATTGCTTACATCCAATTTCTTCAAAAACAACAACTATATCAAAATTTTGACCACCTACATCAAGTTGCACATCATACCCACTGTCAATACATTTGCAACACTTATATCAGATCATTCAAATCCTTGTCATTTACCCTCTCCCTAGAATCATCAAGCAACAAGTTGAACTCAACTTAACCCTACAATCGACTGTGCAAATCATCATCTCAAAAAAAATAAACTGCTCACCAGAATCCAAATCGCAGCCTCATCGCAACAATAGCCATTGCAATAATCCATCATCATAACTACTGCCCGCAACCATCCCACCTTGCTGTCAAACTATGTGTCACTGACATACATACAACACCTCTTGCATCATTCGAATACAACACCAAAATTCGACTTCCTCTCCTCCATTTCCAAGACATCGCTCCCATAAGCAACCGCGACCACCAACTATAACGACCCAGAATTTTTGACCCCGAAGATTTAACACTAATAATTCTCTTGTAGAAGTGCCAAGCAATCGAATGCCGGAAATTCCAGATTGTTAGGGTAAAGAAGAAAAGGAGGTAGAAGAAGAATTAGAAACAACAGCACAGAATCTCACAATCGCAGCGGAACAAAATATAATATCAAATAACAGCATTTATGCTAAGAAAAGCTGTAATTGTCAATTTATAGACAATACATCAGAGTACAATCATTCACAATAAACTAGACAACCCTGACAACTATCAATACAATCTCAAATGCACAGCAGAATATACTCCATACGTTCCAGCCATCCAGCTCACCGCCTGAGTTTCAGAACGTCCTAACTTGAAAAATCTGTAATACTCGGTCTGACCCGAGCATTACAATAAAGTAATACCCGAGTCAGGCTAGAAAACAGCGTGAGTGAACCTATTTAATATGACATACTTAGGTTGCAAACTTCTTTGCAAAGCTAGGGTAACTCGTACATTACTACGAGTTCTTATTTTGCTATAGCCAAACACTTATTTCACAAAATAATATCTAAGTACTGTTACTTAGTTTAAATGGACAAGTTTACCTAATTTATTCCATTCCATCCTATTTTATTCTCAAATCAAATATAAAAAGAATTATAGATTACTAATCGAAGTGGTTCCGGATATTGCCGATACCGAGCCCGATCTCTTCGAATCCAATTCCATCCCTTAAGCCAAGTTGTTTAAGTTTCAACAATTTAATTTACTTCATAATGTCATATGCATATAGAAATTCATCACATATATCTAATTAAATAAATGATTCACATTTATTAACAGGTCAATCCCATCATTTCATATCACAGAACATCACAAATTATCAGACTAGAGATATTAATCAATCCAAGCATTCGATACAAGCCATATTAATTGTTATTAATTAATTTCAAGCCATTTATTATTATTTTAATTAATTACTGGAATTGATTAATTATCATTTTTAAATTCTTAAGACCTTAATTAACTAAAAGTTAAACCATTTATCTAAACCATTTTACTTAATTATCATTTAAATTTTATTTAATAAACCTTGGAATTAATTTATTATTAACATATAAATTAACTAATATCCTTAATTAATTAATAGCTAATAACATTTTACTTCCTTTAAAACAACTACGTAATTACACTATTTAATTTCATTTAATAAACTTAATAATTAATTTAAAATAATAGGTATATAATAAAATACCTTAAACTTAGTTAATTTAAAATAATTTATTTTATAACCTTTAACTAACCTAAAACTTAAATAAACATTTATTATTTAAAAGAATTAGTTAAGAAAATTCGATTTAAGTAAAACTTGTTTTATTTCTAAATTTTAAAATTTTGTTAGTACACTATAGCACAGACCTGAGCCACTCCCTATACCAACCCGAGCCCAAACCCAAGTCAAAAGCCCTTCTTCTTCTTTTCCTTCTTTTTTTAAACTTGTTTTGTTTAAATTTTAAAAATGTTACTAAAACACACTCGAGCCCGACCCGTTACTTCCCCGAGTTCCCACCCGAGCCAACCCTTTCTTCCTTCTACTTGAATCCTACAGCAACCCCGAACCCAAACACTGATACACGTGCACACACGAACGCCAATGTTCTGATCACCGATGCCATCACCAATGCCATCACCGGCAAGTCGACCACGGCCCTCTCTCTTGATTCCGACCACCAAATCTTCGAACAACCTCCAAAATCGAAAATGAGCCACATGAGTACCCACTGGAACAGAACTGATCATCAAAGAACCACCTCATGTTGCCACCTCCGGCCACAAGAAGGTTCGACACCCCGTCCAAAGCTTCGCCATTGACCCACTCTCCTATCCCCCTTGCTCCGATCGAGTCTGATGCATCCACGAGTCGCAATCACCTCGACAACCAATCGTCTCGAGCAGGGCCTTAAACCCTAGATCGCCGTCGTTCAGCCACTATGGTGATTTAAAAATTCACCGACCTTTTTTGCCAAGACCCCTGACCCATGAGCACGCTCCAGCAACAACTTCGACACTCCCCCTCGCTCTGATCACCAGAAATCGGTCCAAACATGATTCATGTTCAACCCACAAATTCTACCCAAATACAACCCTAAAAATCTTGATTCTATTTTTAAAAATCCTTGTTTTCGAAAACGAATTAGATTATATAAATGAAACAATAAATCATGGAAGTCGAAATTTTGACATTCTAGAGTTTCATCGTATTTCTTCCTTCCGAGTTAAAACTACTTTCTAATTATGCTTAAAAATACAAAATTTTGATCTTGTTAATTCAAACACAGTTTTTTTAAACATCATAAGTTATAAGAGATTAGAGAAAGAGAATTTGAAATTTGAACTTGTTTTATCAAATTGGAATCAAAACAGAGGCAGATTTGTCTATAAACAGACATGCACACACAATCAACTCATAAATATATACATGCAAGCAAGCATATTAATATATTCATGCAACATTTCACAACATAACTACAAGGATTTATCACATGCATCAGGTAAAACTGATTTAGCTTTGTTAAAGAGATGTTTGCTCACTGAATTGTTGAATAGAGAAGCTTTTGAAAATTTGTTCTTGCACTTGAAAAAATGGAAATGCTTTTGGAATTGAAACTGGAAACTGATTTTGATCTGAATCTTGAATTACTTAGTTTCAGGTTTGAAATTTGCAAGAGTTTGGTTGTTTTAGTTTTTATATCTTTGGTTTTGGTTTTGTAAAATGAAAGATAGAAGAAAAATGTAAGATTAGAAGTAGAGATGTGTTTATAAGAATGTATAGCCTTTTTATTATTTAAAAAAATAATAATTAAATTATGATACTTGTAATTTGCATGTTACTCAGCTTACAAATGTCTTTTTGCATGCATTTATATTTTTATATGTTTTTATATTATATTATATTTATTTTATTATTAATACACATTCTTTTATTTATACTTATTTGTAATTTTAAACTAAGATTATTAATACTCAAAATCAAAGACTAAATATATATACTAGTATTTAAAAATTTAGAGTTTTTAAATCCAATTTATTTTAAGATATTACTTTTGAATTTCAAATCAAAATTATATTTAAAATCTACATATAAACAATAGTAATTTGAAAACACATATTTTAATTTGTTTGAAAAGAATAATTTTGCACATTTAAATAATTATAAAATAAGATTATCAAATCAATATAGCCAAAAATCCCGGGTTATCACACCTCCTCAACTGATCCTCAAACTAACCAAACGAAACAATTGTGAAACCAATCACCCAGTCGTCCAATCCTCCAATTAAATCGAATCGCCTTCCCCGATTAATCCACTTGCCCAAATCAACATCCTACCATTTCTTTTTTATTTCGATTTAGATTGCGGAAATTTGCGAATCTGTGAATTTATTTATGATTTTGAGGTTGTCATGAACTGATTTGTGTGAATATGAGTAGTTTTTATTTATGAATTGGGTTTATTTTGAATGGCGGTCTATTTTTTGTGTGGATTGTGAAGTATTTTTATTGGGCCGGGCTTAGAATCCTAAAAAACAAAACATTTTCTTTTAATTTGTTTACTTTGTTTTGATTACTTTGTTTTAATTTTGTTTTGTGTAAACTGTTTTAGCTTTGTTTAATTTGTTTTATCCTTAGAAAAGAAAAAAAATTAATTTCAATTCGTTTTGTTATGTTTTAAGTTCCATCCTTATATATTAAAAAAAACTTGGATATATCTTGTTTTTTATTTCAGGTTGCCAAAGCAGGCAATCAAAAAGGAGGAACCGCCTACTGAATAACAACTTACTTGCTTATATAAAAAAATTACTGCTTTTAAAAATATATTGCAAATAATTCTGCATGCTCTAATATCGTGTCTTTAGCCCTTGGTTTTATTAGTTTCGCATTATTGGTTGCTTGCATTTTAAAAAAAGGTCAAAAAACAAAAATCCATTTGTAGTTGCATTGTCGATACACGTTTAATTTCTGCTTTGCATTTCATCCTAAAATTTTGATTAATAATAGTTGCATTATCGATACACGTTTAATTTCTGCTTTGCATTTCATCCTAAAATTTTGATTAATAATAACGGTTAGACATCGGTAAGGCTTAATTGTATATTGACAAGTCATCCTCTTTCGACAATTTAATTTCTTGGTGTAACAACCCGATATTTTCAGCAATTCGCATCCACACATGCCGGACTTGAATTGCTCAAAATACCGCATTGTAAATAAATTTGGAGCAAATGAAATACAATCACCGAATCACAGACATGGAAATTTCAGAATAACTCACAGCGGAAATTAAAATACCATAGTAGTTCATGAAGCTCCTATAACAAACTCTCAAAAACATAATACATAATATCAGTCTGAAACATATACAATAGAAATCCAAATACATATAAGTTTATAAATACCAGAACTGAAATAGAACAACTGAAACTGAAAGGGAATAGACAACTAGACAAGTAGAATCTCCAGCAATTCCTAGCTCTAGAAAAAGAAATCCAAAGTTAAGTTGTAAATACTCAGGCTGACCCGAGTGTAAAGTAAAACATAAAACACTCGAGTCAGGACAAATATACTTATATAATATAAACCAACCAAAGTGAACTGTAGTAGTAATGTACAATAACTTAAAGGATGTTTGGGATCGTCTATCCTCCAAGGTTCAGTTAATTATAAATTAAATACATCCCATGGTTAAAATTTCCAGATAGTAATTTATACTTTGAAATCAAATATCATTTCAAAATTCAATATCATTCAATAATCCATTTCAAAATATCAAAATATCGTATCTTTTCAAAACCACGTTCATTTTTATCTAAAATACCATTTCAACACACATTTCAAAATAGTTTATATTTCAAAACAAATTACTTCATTTTAAATCATTAAAATGAAGTTATTATATTTAATAATTAAATTATTAAATTTCCAAAATTTTTAATCTTCCAAAATTCATTTATCCACTTAAATTTATTAAAACGATGAACATTCAACTTTCGCATCATTTAGAAATTGCTACGGAAAGTTACTCTTAAAACAATTCTATTTAACAATAGACAGCATTTAAAAATGCTGTAATAGGGTTACTTTATTTCAAATAAAGTCTTAGTTAATTTCGGTAACTACAACACTTTCAAATGCTGTAATAGCCCTTAATTCAATTTAGCCATTTAGTTTATTTCTAACAACTACAGCATTTACAAATATCCTTTACATTAGAAATAATAACATTTCAAAAATGTTGTTAATTAAATTTCAAGTATTCAATATAATTTCACAAACAATTAAATTTTTATTTAAATCATTTTAAACTTATAAAATCATATATTTTCACTTTTAAAACAATCATTTAAATACCCTTATATTCATGATTTTATAAAGTTAAATTTTCATTCAAAAATCAATTTAATGATAATTTACTTATATAATTCAACATTCAATTTCAATTCTTTATAATTAAATTTTTAACTTAACACTTAAGTTTAAATTTCCAAATATTACTTATTTTTCACTTTATTTATTTAACTTATTTTTAAACAAAATTCACAAATTTCCAATCTAAGTTATATTTCAAAATTCAACTTAAATATTCGTTTATTTAAACTTTTAACTTATTCAAAAATCTTTAGCACTTTACAAAAATCATTTAAATTCATTTTTAATCCAATTTTAAATCTATTTTCATATTTATGACTTAATTTAAATTCCATTTATAACCAAATCATAATTTCCAAAATAACTTATATTTCAAATTTCAACTTTACCATTAATTTATTTCACTTAAATTTTTTTAGAAAATCAATAATACTTTACAAAAATCATTTTTTCATTTAAGTTTTAAATCAAAATATCATCATATTTACATTTCAAAAGTACTTTAAAATTTTCAGAAAAATATATATTAACCACGGGTCTGTATATCATTTTCTAACATAGGTAAAGTGATAAGGATAATATATCATTTCAATCCGTAATTTACAAAGAAAACCTGGATTTTATCATTTAAAACCCGCAGTCCCAAGTAAATGAAATAATTAAAAATCATTCAGGCCTGTCATTTCATCCCATAACGATTTTTCCCTATTCTAAAGTCCGTTCGGGTATGTATCATTTCAACCCATAGTGATTCTAATCTAAAGGGAACTTGCAATGTGATAAACTGATATAAATAACAGAATAGCATAATATAATAGTAACATATGATATAACAGGTGTTTAAGCATGGGTGAACATCATATGATCATAGCATAGCAGATATAACATAATGATACGGGTTTACAGATTCAGTTGTGATCAGTTTACTAGTCATGTAAGTATAAATTTGTCTGGTGAAGATTACTCACTTGTACAAGCTGGAGATGACAACCAAATACACAAAACAAAGATCTTCAAAGGCATGAAAGCACGACTACGATTTGAGTGTGGGAGAGCCAAATCTAATTGCCTTGACACATAGCAAACAAAACAAAGTACAACATGAATTTTCAAACCAAACTATTATCAAATAATGCAAGAAATATATGCACAACACAAAGGCAAAGCTTTTGCACTTGCATTCAATAACTTATGCTTCAGCCATAGGTTGGAAATGCACTATTATGGTGTGGGTTTGGATCAGATTGAGGGTACAAAAGGGTCAGCCAAAACAAGATATGAAGGAGAAGAAGGATATGTGTGCATACACACACAAATTCAAGGCAACTACATGGATTCCTATGCAATAAATGGCTCGGCCAAGGCATGGATGAGCATGGACAGGTCTGGTGAGTCAAGTACAGGTGTGGCAGAGGTAGTTGAGACAGCAAGTGACTTGTGGTGGTGGTGGTGTAAGGGTTGGCCAAAGTGATGGGTGAGGTGGTGGAGCAAAGGTGTGGCTCGGCTAGCACTATATAGGTGGAGTTTGCTTATTTTTTGGTGGATCTTCAACAAGGTGGCCATGGCTATGGATGGTCAGTGGAATGGAGAGGGTAGCTGCTGGTTGTGGTGGTGGTGGAGGCAGCCATGGTGCTGGAGGAGGGAGGTCAAACACAAGAAGGTGAAGCAAGTGCAAGAATTCATAACAAAACAATTAAAAGAGTGAAAAAGAATGAAAATATTTACCAAACTTTGTCTTCAGGTGATAGCCGAATGTTTTTTAGGGTTTGAGAAACTTTTTTTACGTGATAAAAGAATGAGGGAGTCGGCTGAACAAAGGAGATATGGGCAGCAAATGAAATGATGTGTTGTTTGGTGTGAAAAGGTAAGTTTGAATATGAAAAGGCATGCATATAAAAGGTCAAAAACCTTTCAAATTTCTTAATTCATTTTGCAATTTAAAATACATATAAAAATGCATATAAATAAAAATAAAACACAACAAAATAATAAATGAATAAAAATAAATAAATAAATTTCAAATGAATATAATTAAATTAAGAAAATAGCTAAAAAAATGGAAACTAGGCTTTAAAAATTGAAAATAAATTCAATAAACTTTGAAAAAAAATTATCATCACTTAAAAAATATTTAAAAATGAAATATATACCTAACATGTCATATAACACATATTAGAACATGATTTAACAAATAAAAATATTATTTATATAATTTAAAATAGACAGTTTTATTAAATAAATCGATTTGCACCCAATATTGAAAAAAGCATAACTTCCACAATATAAATCGGATTTCAACGAACGAAAAGCAGTATTCTCAAAATTAATTTTATTTTCATATAAAAGATAAAATTCAAAAATTCAAAATTTTAAATTTAAAATTTAAAAGTGAAAGATTGACCAAAAATCCACTTTTTCTGGAAATATCCTATTTACTCCAGGTTTGAAACTATAATTCACACAAAAAATCAAAATTTATATTTAAATTAACAAAATTTATCCATTTTAATAAATAAAACAAAGTTTTTAAATCAGGAGTTTCAATTTAAATAATTAAAATAAATAATTAAAAAAATCACAAAATACTGGGGTTGTTACACTCTCCCCCACTCAAATCTTTTCGTCCTCGAAACGAACAAACAAGGAAAATAAGGAACAAGATAGAAAAAAAAATAGTACCTGAATCGACCAATTCCGGATTCGAAGCACGAATGCTCTCCTCTGTTTTTAGGTACAATCCCAATCATCGGTACTTCACAGTACTTTGATCAGACAAACAGATTCCTTTCTTAGTTGCTTCGTACCTCTGTTGACAACCGAAGTGGCTTACTCTCGATAGTCAGATTAGGCTCAATATCCAAACCATCAAGAGCAGAAGGCTAAACAAAAGAGATGGGTCAAGAAGATACCAGAGAAGATATGAGAAGTGGAATACATCATGCACTCCAGAAAGTTCCTCGGGCAAATCCAAACAATAAGCCAAAGAACTAACTCTGTCCACCATGCGGAAAGGACCCTCAAAGAAGAAGAAGGTAGAAATAGCTAGAAGGGGAATAGGTCGAAAGAAAAGGATGAACCATATTTTAAACAATATAAGTTTCAATTTAAAATTTTATATTTAACATTTTAAACATTTTATAATATGATGAATAGTCATTTGATTCAAATTTGTTAGTTCGAAGTAAACAATGTTCAAAACATTTCAAATCATTTAGAAAGGTAAAATAAATGATCAAAATATCCTTTATATAATACTTTATCAAAATACTTTTATAACTCGATGTCTTAACAAGTTTACTTTCATTCCTGTAGACTCTGGCCATGCGTTGATCAGGCGCAAAGCTTGAATATCTCCAGGTACTTAGTAGACTTGTTTCAACACCCAGTGAAAATACTTGAAAAACCTTTTAAAAACAGATATGGAAAGTACAATCCAAACAAAACAACCAAACCAAGCACATCGATCATGGATCGCGGATACACAATGGTTACGCCTGGATCCCCCAGGAAACATCCATACCCGTAGGTTGACTACCACAGCCTTGCGATTACGCCATGAAGACTGGTAGTACCGCAGATACACAATGGTTACGCCTGGATTCCCCAGGAAACATATGTACCCTTAGGCTCTAGTAGCCCCTACTGATTATGCTACTAAGCGACCCAATAGATCACAGATACACAATGGTTACGCCTGGATCCCCTAGGAAACATCTGTACCCTTAGGCTCTCGCAGCCTCTGTGAATTACGCTATGCAGCCGCGCTCGTAAGACCATGGAGATCGCCATGGAATTCGATGGACACTCGAGTATCATATCCGAAAAACCCAAATGAGAGAGAATAATATCGATAGAATGAATCCACAGTATGGCCACAAAGCTGATATCAAGAAGAAGGCAGTTTCCATATCTTTACTTAGAAAATATGTATCCTATAGTACCTTTCAAAATAACTTTCAAATATCATACGTATATAAAGTCCATTATATATAAGATTTCATTTTCAAATCAAATACTTTCCAAATAAATAGTATATCAAATCATACTTATACAGACTTCGATTGTATAAGATTTCTCTTTACAAATTGTGTACCCTTTCAAATCAACAGTTTCAAATCACTTCATACTTATACAAATCAATATCATACTTATACAAATCCATTTATATAAGTTCGATAACTCCTAAATCAAAGTATTTAAATAAACAAGGTTCTCAATTTCAGACCATTTCAATATCAATTCAGTTTCAAAATCATATATGATTTCGCTAAATCATTTCTTCCTAATTTCATACATTCAGTTTCAAAGTTTCTTAAAACAATAGATTTAGAAAATAATCCATATTCCCAAATCAACAAAAATTTAGGTCAAACAAATTCATTTCCATTTTAAACATATATTCACTTTCAAAAAATAAGAGTGGTAAACTTATTTTTGGTATTGAATGAAAAATTTGGATTTCCATTGTAAAATTGACAAAAGTCGGATTCCAATAAAGGTGATAAATTTTCATGAATTTTTTTTAAAGGATAAATAATTCTTTTTAAATATATATATATATATAATCGACATAAAAATTATTTGATAATAATAGTAATTTAATTTATAATGGTTTGATAAATATATAAAACTTGTTTCATAAAAATTGACAAATTTCATCGCATATTGATAAATCGAAGTCGTGTTTTTATAAGAAGATTTGGATATTGTTGTATATTATTTTATAAGTTAAATATGCTTTTTTTAATTATTTAAAGATAATAAGAAATTTATTTAGAAGTTTGGTTTACATAGATAAATAGTTTAACAAAAACGTCAAAATGTGACCGTAAAACGTTTTGTCGAAAATCAACGTTTTTTCGATTAAAAGTTGTCGCACCTTTATTAACATGTTTTAACATATACATTACACATTTTAATAACTAAGTATGTTTAATTTTACTAAATGAAATTAGAAAACTTCTAGAACTCATTAGTAAAAGTAAGTAAGAATTAACAAAAGTAAGAAAAAGTAAAAATCAAATTAATATCACATCAAAACCAACATAATTATTATTTTACTTAACTTAGTTCTTAAGGGATTAAGACATAATGTAAGAAGTGAAAGGGCGATTTTAAGTTTTGAAAAAGTGGAGTTTGCGTTAGGTTGAAGTAAGGTTAGTTTGGTAATTTGGTAAGAGGTTATTTTGGTAAATTGCCACTTCTTTCTTTTTCTATAAATACCCACCTTCTTCTTCACTCTCATTCATATTTCTTCTTCTTATTTTCTCAAGCTTCTTCATCTTCTTCCTCTTCTCTTTAATGGCTTCCAAGCCATAGAAAAAAATTAGAAAGAAATAATGTCAAAATATTTATAAAATATTCAAAAGAAATCAATGTTCATCCTCTTCAAAACAAACTCCTCTTTCTTCCACATTTTACCTCTTCTTCTCTCGGCCATAACTTCTTCAAAATAGAACCAAAATACAAAATTATTTTCTCCAAATCATGTGTTTTTCCAGTAGATTAATGTTTCATTTTGACCACTTTGTATCAAACTGAATATAACTATGTCAAAAATATACCTATTTCAAGTGCATTTTCCAGCCCAGTTTTTAAGCAAGAGAATATGCCTTTTTTTTTGATAATAACTTGATTAGAACAGATCTAAATTAAGAATTATTTTTTAAAACCATATTAAATTCTAGTGGCTACAATTTTCACATTGATCTCTTTTCTGAGTTTTGATGTTTTTTATACCCGAAGCTCAATTCTTTAAAGTGCATTTTCAGGCTTCATTATTGTCAATCCGACAATACCTCTTCTTCATTCTATCATATTTTCCTCAAAACTATTCCAAATAAAGTTAGTATTTTTTTTAAATTCAATAGAAAAGAATTTTCAACAACTTTTTAGTTAAGAAGTATTTCAAATTTTGAGAGTAAGGGAGTCAAAAATAAGAGAGAAGATGACCTATTTTTTGGGTCTAATTTTGAGAATTCAAGTTCAAAGCTCTACCACTTCTTCTCTATTATTTCGGCCAACCTCCATCTCAAGCCTCGACCAAGCTATTGAAAGGAAGAGGATGTTGTTTTCTAGTGTTTAATTGAGTAGGAATTAATTAGTGAAGTGTTGGTTGATTAGAATGTTGGTAGGAAGTTAATCGCTTTGGTTTATGGTGAAAAACTCTATTTAGCATCTCTATTTACACACACACACACACACACACACACACATGTTTTATGTTGTGCTATGATTGCTATGGATGCTTATGTATGCTTATATCATCAAGTATTGAATGTTTGATAAATTGTTTTACTAAGTCATGTTGATGCACGTCGATAAGCGTAAAGAAATCACTTTCCTTTTGAAAAGGAAATGGTGTATATGGATTGCTTAAACCTTTTGGAAATAGTTTTGAAATGAGTTAGAAATGTTTTATAAACATTTAAATATGTTTAGATAAATAAATAAAGAAAATCAAGATTTCATCTTGTATATTTTAAAATATGTCCAAATCGATTTTATAGAAAAATCACGTTTTTGCAGTAAAGTGACCAAAGTTTAAAATTGATATTTTAAATGTTTTAAAAATATGAAATAAATTCAAAAGATCTTTTAAAAGGTTTTAAAAGATATTTAAGTTGAAATATAGATATCTAAATAATATAAAAGTCGTTTTGAAGAACATAGCTTTAAAACAATATTTGCAACATTTTTCGCAGCAGTTTTTAATGACTTTTGAAACGTAGTTTTAAACTTAACAATTCTTTCCTATATATCTGGTGAATGATTTTAAAATAATAATTAAGTAATTTAAAGATGATCTGGAAGTTTTAACGAGATTTTGAATAAATGGTTAAGATGAATTGTTTATACCACTTAAACAAAAAGCGAAGAAGATTGAATATGATAATAAACTGATTAATGTGGAAATAACAAGTACATTTGTCCCGCTTGTGAGATCTAAGAAGATAAAACAAGGTATTTCAGTAAGGTTTGGGATGGAACAACCAGTGCCCTGAATTTAGCTGGCCTATGTTTTCTTTTCTTAGGCGAGTGCTGGAACAGATCGAAAGGAAAGCCTGAATGCTCTAAAATAAAAAGATTGTATTAAGTTTTCGAAATAAAAGAAGATTAGTATTATCAAAATTTAAGCAATCTCCAAAATGAATAAATTAAGACTTGGATTGCATAGAGATAATCTTCGTATACTTGGTATTAAAATCCGAAGAGGGAACTCGTCCTGTTCGTGAAATTTAAAAGGTGTTTTCACCGTATTCCGCCTATGGCATTTGTTGAATACGGAAATTGATGTTGGGTGAAATAGAATGATTTCTATGATCCTTTTTACTCAAACATGTTTTGCTAAGATTAATTTTAGGGTTTATCGTAAACAATGTCTTAAGTAACATTGTTTTTGACCCACCTAAAAGTTAAGGAATTTGGATCGAGGATTAAGTAAGGGAAATTGAAATATTATCCAAAGAAAAAGAATGAACTGCTTAGAATTACTCTAAGACAAAATAAAGAGATTTCGAAATCATCCGAAAACCCCTTCAAACTAATTTTCGAAATAAAACATATTGAAGACAAAGATCGTTGAAGACAAAGATATTCATGATGTAGGATTACTTTCCATTAGTCCTTGGAGGTGAAATTTACCATATTTAAAGTGATAGTAGTACTCTGTTATGAAAATTTTCGATTTGCAAAAATATGATTTGAAGTTAAGAAAGAAATCTATAATTAAGATTTAATGAATGATTTGGAAAGGTTTTCCTAAGTAAAAGAGAAAATGATTTGGAATTATTCCGGGATTTAAAAAATTGTAAATAAACCAAATGATTTGATAAATGAGGCTTATGATTCCATATACTCTTGAAAAGAAAATGGAATAAATTGAAGAGAATATATCTAAGAAAGATATTTGATTTAAATAAAAGATGAAGTAATTAATTGATGATTGATATTCACGTATGAACTTAACATATTTTTATCGATAATTGAATTTCGAAGGAACCGGGGTCGGATTTGGGTGATTCATATCCTAAAACCACTTCGAACCTGCTTACGTGTTTGGAGAATGAAGATATTTGAAGACGGAGATATTGAGACGAATAATAATGAGGGACTACTTGTTGATTAATTGGGGATAAACTCATGATTCACTATATTGTAGCAGTGGTCTCTTTGTTATAAAAAATCTCAAAACCACAAGAATTTCTCACCTAGTAATGGCTGAGGAAAGTACCTTCGGTTTCGTTCGGTCCCGGAACTAACTTGTATCGATGAATGTCTGGCCTTGCATTCCAAATCACAATGAGTGATCTCTATAAAAGTATATCAGTTGATGGCGGAGAAGACACCTTCTCTTAGCTTAACTACCTTTCTCGAGACATACTAGCACAGGAAGTTATACATTTGTAGAAATCAGTCATGTGAATGTGGAATGGCAATGTGGCATTCAAAGCGAAAGAAGATGTGCTATGTTGAAAGGTAATCGTTGCCTCGAGCCTCATCAACTGGAAATGACCGAAGCAGGGTTAGATGCAGCAAGGCTAAGTGGGTCATTCCCAATTAGGGTATGGTCATCCCCTTCTAGATATATTTCTTCCGCTATGACGTTTGGGATGTAAATTAATGTGGTTGTATGCTAGAGCATGCTCGGTAAAAGGTCAGTAACGACCGGGGGATGACATATTCGGTACTATTTAGTTATAGAGCTAGGCTGATCTTGTGTTGCTAGAGGGCAGATGTTCTATGCCTTAGGACATCCATCTAGAGATGTACCAATCGGAAGGTAGTCCCTTCATCTGGTCATTTGTATGAAAATCCATCCTCCAAAAGAACCTATGGTTTTGTTTGTAGGGCCTAGTATACTGAAATTTAATAATGGTAACAATTTCGGATAAGATTAATAAGTTTATTTGCAAATGTTTTCAAAGAGATGTCATTAAAAATAATATCAAATGTTTTAATATAAAAGTGTTTTTGTTATCATAAGGTAAAAACCCGTCCGTGTTTATGTGTGGGTGTGGTCTTATGAGATACTCTTTCTTTTCAAGGATTCTATTCGAAGGCTAATATATGACACTATCATTTATATTTGATTTTTCTCACGCTGCTTTATCAAGCCTGATCTGAGTATTTTCAATACTCAGGACAGATCCGAGTAGTTTCAGGTTTAGTTGAAGAAGGTTGGAGTTTCCATAGGAGAGCTGGAGATATTCATCTACGTATGGACATATTCCATTATCTGTTATACTTAGTTTGTTTTAGTTTGATGTTTGTCAACAATTGTAAGGACAGATGTTTATAACTGTCCAGAATGAATTTAGGTTAGACTCTGATATATGTATTTAAAAGTTTTCTGCTGTGAAAATATTTGTTCAATAATATATATTAATCCATTCGAGAGAGATTCTGTTCTATCTATTTTTCTTTATTACCCTTCGTATTCCGTCTTTTTATGTAATTTGAGTTTCATATGTATGGTTTATTGTTGATTCAAAGGTACAGAAAAATGGGTCATGACATTTGGTATTAGAGCTAAAGGTTAAGCGAGAGCCTTGGCTTTGGTGGGGTAAAAACTCATCAGAGATAGGGTTAGTAATACCTTAGGATGAGTAACTCGTTACAGATAGGGTTAATAACACCCTAGAATGAGTTGAGAGTATTATATATGAGCACATATTTGATAATGTTATATATAAAGGTTTTGTTTTGAAAAATTGGTAAATGAAATAGTTTTACCTAGGATTATATTTTGATTACAAAGTATTTTTTTGGAAAAGATATATAGTTAGAAATCGAGATTAGTGAAATTTAAATATGAACATCTTGTTATTAGAATTTCACGATTTGACTAAAAGATGTTTCATAAAGATAATCGATAAGTAAGAAATCTGATAAGGTAATTATGATAGTTAATACTTATTCTAAAATAATAATTTAAGAAATTACAATGTTAAGTTACTATCATAAGTTGGTCAATTGTTTATTTTACAAGTTAAAATACAAATATCTTGCGAATTAAGTTTCACGATTTGACTATAAGGTGTTTGATAATAAGATTGGTTTAAGGAATGGACATATAAGATAAAATTGATATAATATAAAATGATTATGTAAAAGGAAAATATAAAAGGAGTGAAGGTTTAAAATTCGAGTAAAAGAATTGTGGAAATTTAAATGAATTTAATTAATATAAGATAAAATTAATTTATAAGATAGGTTTTGTAAAGTAATCTCTAAAGGATTTTGAAAATAGAAAAGCTATTTTATGATAACTAATTCGATTGGTTCGAAAATAAACTAAAAATGGGCAAGAGATATATTCGGATGGTAAGCACTTCTTTTAAGTATTACTCTTCTTGTTAAGATGATATATGATACAATTGGTAGTACCCAGTTCCTTGGTATTTTTTTAAAGTTAATCGATCTATATAATTTTCTTAGTTAAAGAGATAATGTGAATCATTAATGGATAAATTGATTAGTAATATCTATAAAAGTCTTTAAACCAAAGATAAATTTGGAATCACTAATTGATAAGATAAAGCGGGATTCTCGACGATTTTGGACAATCGAAAATTTCTAAATCACACCAAACTCAAAGCTAAGGAATGTATGAAATATTTTGGTAAAAGATAAACCATTGCGAAATGTATTAAGTCAATGAAATTGGATAAGTATAATTTATAAATGTGATTATAAATAAAAAGGATTTAATAGTGGAGAAATTTATAATAGCATTAAATCGGAAATAAATTTTTTGATTATGAATTTGAAATGACAGCAACCTACCACAAACTGTATTTCATCTGGATATAAAACCGATCAAGAATTTGGGATGTGTATATATATACTATTAGGATGTAAAAAGGTATTATACAAAACTAGGTTTAAGTCATGAACTATTTATACACTTAAGTCAAATCATGACTCTTTAAAACGTAATTATAACCTGAAAAAGGTTTTATTAATGAATTCTACCATTAATTAAGGATTTGGACTTAAGTTTTTAAAAGTGACGGATTTACATAGTTGTGTTCATAAGATATAATAAACTTAAGTAATAGTTTTATGAAATGATCCATAAACAGTATTAGTATTAAAGAAATTTACTAAGAAATGAATGAAAAAAAGGATGTGAATAAAGAGAATTTGATATAAATGAGAAAAAACCAATAGGAATAAATACGTAATTTGTACATAAATCATTTCGTCACACAAATTTTGATTTAATATCCATGTACGGAGCTTTGAAGTGTTTGCACTGATCCAATAAAAAGAATTTATCACTCTATTTCTTGATAGCGAGTATTGATGATGTTTTCTGGTTAGTTACTCGAGTTATCTATCATGGTTGAGAGCTATGCAAGGAATGCAAGTGTATCTGATCTAGAAGCTTGATCAGAGTCCCCATTAGAGGATCAGGAGATTGATACTAGCTTGGAAATAAATTGTTAATTCAAATAGAAGATCAAATCAGATATTATATACGGATGATTTGGGTACATATTATGGGTTTAATTTTGTTAAATAATGATTTAGGTAAAAAATTATGGATTTAGGTTCAGGGTAATTTCAAGAACGAAATTCTTTTAAGTAGGGGAGAATGTAACGAACCGTAAATTTACCACTTTAAAAATGGAATATTTAATTTATTTAAATATTCAAATGAAGAATTTTAAAAATTAAATAATCAAGTTTTATATGATAAATAAGAATGGTAAACTTATTTTTGATATTGAATAAAGATTTTGGATTTCCATTGTAAAATTGACAAAAGTCGGATTCCAATAAAGAAGATAAATATTCATGAATTTTTTTATAGGATAAATAATTCCTTTTAAATATATATAATATCTATATAAAACTCATTTGATAGTAATAGTAATTTAATTTATAATGGTTTGATAAGTATATAAAACTTGTTTTATAAAAATTGACAAATTTCGTCGCATATTGATAAATCGATGTCGTATCTTTATAAGAAGATTTGGATATTGTTTTATTTTATTTTATAACTTAAATATGCTTGTTTTAATTATTTAAAGATAATAATAAATTTATTTTGTAGTTTGGTTTACATAGATAAATAGTTTAACAAAAATATCAAAATGTGACCGTAAAACGTTTTGTCGAAAATCAACATTTTGTCGATTTAAAGTTGTCACAACGTTGTCGCACCTTTGTTAACATGTTTTATCATATACATTACACATTTTAATAACTAAGCATGTTTACTTTTACTAAATAAAATTAGAAGACTTTTAGAAGTCATTAGTAAAAGTAAGTAAGAATTAACAAAATAAGAAAAAGTAAACATTAAATCAATATCACATCAAATCCAACATAATTATTATTTTACTTAGCTTAGTTCTTAAGGGATTAAGACATAAATTAAGAAGTGAAAGGATGAAGTTAAGTTTTGAAAAAGTGGAGATTTCTTTTGGTTGAACTAAGATTAGTTTGGTAATTTAGTAAGAGGTTATCCACTTCTTTCTTTTTCTACAAATACCCACCTCTTCATCACTTTCATTCAAAGTTATTCTTCTTATTTCATCTTCTTCCTCTTCTCTTTAATGGCTTCCAATCCATAGAAAAAAATTAGAAAGAAATAATGTCAATACAAAATATTCAAATGAAATCAATGTTCATCATCTTCAAATCAAACTCCTCTTTTCTTTTTACTTCTTCTTCTCTTGGCCATAACTTCTTCAAAATAGAACCTAAATGCAAAATTCTTTTTTCAAATCACGTATTTTTCCAATGGCTGCAACTTTCATTTTGACCACTTTGTCTCAAACTAAATATAACTGTCAAAAATATACTTCTTTCAAGTGCATTTTCTGGCCCAGTTTTCAAGCCAGAGAATAGGCCTTTTTTTTATCATAACAGATCCAAATTAATAAATTATTATTTTTATACCATACAAAATTCTAGTGGCTACAATTTTTATGTTGATCACTTTATCCAGTTTTGAAGTTTTCTATATCTGAAACTCAATTCTTTGAAGTGCATTTTCGGGCTTCATTTTTGTCAATCCGACAATACCTCTTCTTCAAAACTAATCAAAATCAAGTAATTTTT
This sequence comes from Allium cepa, assembly GCA_030765085.1. Taxonomy (NCBI): domain Eukaryota; kingdom Viridiplantae; phylum Streptophyta; class Magnoliopsida; order Asparagales; family Amaryllidaceae; genus Allium; species Allium cepa. The sequence continues at coordinate 498,815,298 of CM060929.1, forward strand.
TAAATTCATGAGAAAAGAATTTTCAACAACTTTTCAGTTAAGAAGTTTTAAAAATTTTGAGAGCAAGAGAGCCAAAAATAAGCGAGAAGATAACCTATTTATCGGGTCTAATTTTGAGAATTAAAGTTCAAAGCTCTACCGCTTTTTCTCTATATTTTCGGCCAACCTCCATCTCAAGCCTCGGCTAAGCTATTGAAAGGAAGAGGGTATTATTTGCTAGTGTTTAATGGGGTAGGAATTAATTAGTGAAGTGTTGGTTGATTAAAATGTTGGTAGGAAGTTAATCGCTTTGGTTTATGGTGAGAAACTCTATTTAGCATCTCTATTTATATATATACATGTTTGATGTGGTGTTATGATTGCTATGGATGCTTGTATATGCTTTGATCATCAAGTATTGATTGTTTGATATGTTTGTTAAATTGTTTTACTAAGTCATGTTGATACACGTCGATAAGCACAAAGGAAATCACTTTCTTTTTTAAAACGAAATGGTGTATATGGAATGCTTAAACCTTTTGGAAATAGTTTTAAAATGAGTTAGAAATGTTTTATAAAAATTTAAATATGTTTAGAGAAATATAGAAAGAAAATCAAGATTTCATCTTATATATTTTAATATATGTCCAAATTAATTTTCTAGAAAAATCGCGCTTTTGCAATAAAGTGACCAAAGTTTAAAATTGATATTTTAAATGTTTTAAAAATATGAAATAAATTAAAAATATATTTTAAAATGTTTTAAAAGATATTTAAGTTAAAAATATGGTTATCAAAATGATATAAAAGTCGTTTTGAAGAATATAGCTTTTAAAACAGTATTTGCAACAGTTTTCGTAGCAGTTTTTAATAATTTTTAAAATGTAGTTTTAAACTTAACAATTATTTCCTATACGTGATTTTAAAAGAATAATTAAGTAATTTGAATATTATTTGGAAGTTTTAATGAGAGTTTGAATAAATGATTAAGATGAATTGTTTATACTACTTAAACAAAAAGTGAAGAAGATTGAATATAATAAAAAAACTGAGCAATGCGGAAACGACTAGTACATTTGTCCCGCTTATGAGATCTAGAAAGATAAAACAAGATATTTACCTAAGGTTTGGGATGGAGCAACCAGTGCCTTGAACTTACATGGCCTATGTTTTCTTTTCTTAGACGAGGGGTGGAACATATCGAAAGTAAAGCCCGGATGCTCTAAAATAAAATGATTGTATTAAGTTTTCGAAATAAAAGAAGATTAGTATTGTCAAAATTTGAGCAATCTCCAAAATGAATAAATTACTACTTGGATTGCATAGAGATAATCTTCTTATACTTGGTATTAAAATCCGAAGAGGGTACTCATCCTATTTGTATAATTTAAAAGGTGATTTCACCGTTATTCCGCCTATGGCATTTGTTGAATACGGAAATTGATGTTGAGTGAAATAGAATAATTTCTATGATCCTTTTTACTCAAACATGTTTTGCTAAGATTAATTTTAGGGTTTATCGTAAATGATGTCTTAAGTAACATTGTTTTTGACCCACCTAAAAGTTAAGGAATTTGGATCGAGGATTAAGCAAGGGAAATTGAAATATTATCCAAAGAAAAAGAATGAATTGCTTAGAATTACTCTAAGACAAAATAAAGAGATTTCGAAATCATCTGAAACCCCTTCAAACTAATTTTTTTTTGAAATAAAACATATTAAAGACAAAGATTGTTGAAGACAAAGATATTCATGATGTAGGATTACTTGTCATTAGCTCTTGGAGGTGAAATTTACCATATTTAAAGTGGCGGTATTACTATGTTATGAAAATCTTCGATTTGAAAAAATGTGATTTGAAGTTAAGAAAGAAATCTATAATTAAGATTTGATGAATTATTTAGAAAGGTTTTCCTAAGTAAAAGAGAAAATGATTTGGAATTATTTCAGGATTTAAGAAATGTTTAAATAAACCAAATGATTTGATAAATGAGACTTAATAATTCCATATACTCTTGAAAAGAAAATGGAATAAATTGAAGAGAATATATCTAAAAATATATTTGATTTAAATAAAATATGAAGTAACTGATTCATGATTGATATCCACGTATGAACTTAACATCTTTTTATCGATAATTAGATTTTGCAGGAAGCAGGGTCGGATTTGGGTGATTCCTATCCGAAAACCACTTTGAACCAGTTTACGTATTCGAAGAATGAAGATATTTGAAGGCGGAGATATTGAGACAAATAATAACAATGGACTACTTGTTGATTAATTGGGGATAAACTCCCGATTCACTATATTGTAGATGTGGTCTCTTTGTTATGAAAAATCTCAAAACCACAAGGACTTCTCGCCTAGTAATGGTCGAGGAAAGTACCTTCGGCTTCGTTCGGTCTCGGAACGAACTTGTACGGATGAATGTTTGACCTTGCATCCCAAATCACAATGAGTGATCTCTATAAAAGTATATCAGTCGGTGGCGGAGAAGACACCTTCTCTTAGCTTAACACCCTTTCTCGAGACATACGAGCTCAGGAAGTTATACATTGGTAGAAATCAGTCATGTGAATGTGGAATGGCAATATGGCATTCAAAATGAAAGAAGATGTGCTATGTGAAAAGGTAATTGTTGCCTCGAGCCTCATCAACCGGAAATGAACGAAACATGGTTAGATAAGGCAAGGCTAAGTGTGTCATTCCCAATTAGGGTATGATCATCCCCTTCTAGACAGATTTTTTCCTATTATGACCTTCGGGATGTAAATTAATGTGGTTTGTATGCTAGAGCGCGCTCGGTTAAAGGTCGGTAACGACCGGGGGATGACATATTCGTACAATCTAGTTACTGACCTAGGCCGGTCTTGTGTTGGTAGAGTGCAGATGTTCATTGCCTTGGGACATCCATCTAGAGGTGCACCCATCGGAAGGTAGTCTCTTCACCTGGTCATTTGTATGGAAATCCATCCTCCAATAAGAACCTACGGTTTTGTTTATAGAGCCTAGTATGCTGGAATTTAATAATGGTAACAATTTCGGCTTAGACTAATAAGTTTATTAGTAAATGTTTTTAAAGAGATGTCATTAAAAATAATATCAATTGTTTTGATATAAAGTATTTTAGTTATCATAAGGTAAAAACCCATCCGTGTTTATGTGTGGGAGTGGTCTTATGAGATACTCTTTCTTTTCAAATGATTTTATTCAGAGGCTATTATATGACACCATTATTTATTATTAAGTTTTCTCATGCTGGTTCATCAAGCCTGATCCGGGTATTTTCAATACTCGGGTCAGATCCGAGTAGTTTCAGGTTTAGTTGAAGAAGGTTGGAGTTTTCGAGGAGAGCTGGAGATATTCATCTACGTATGGACATATTCCATTATCCGCTATATTTAATTCGTTTTGGTTTGATGTTTATCAGCAATTGTAATGACAATTGTTTATAACTGTCTAGGCTGAATTTAGGTTAGACTCTGATATATGTATTTAAAGTTTTCCGCTGTAAAGATATTTTTTCAATATTATATAGTAATCCATTCGAGAGTGATTTTGTTCTATCAATTTTTCTTTATTACCCCTCATGTTCCGTCTTTTCATGCAATTTGAGTTGGACACGTATGGTTTATTGTCGATTCAAAGGGTACGAAAAAATGGGTCATGACAGCAATCATGCTCCCTATAAAAACAGATTTATCTTAATTTTTCTTTGTTCGAGGACAAATAAAAAGATAAGTGCGGGGGTATTTGATATGCACATAAAGGTGCATTTTTTACCACCATATTTAATCTAGTTAAATTAAATAAATGATCATATTGAGTATTTTAACATGTTTAAATCAAAATTTAAATTATTTTCAAATAATCATTTATTCATCCTCATATAGGGGTAAAATAGTCATTTTTGTGCATATATTAATTCGAGAAAAATCACTTGGATATTTTAATATTATTTTGTAGGAATTTCGATTCAAATGCAAGAGGGTTTCATGAAGAAATATGCATGCACAAGAGAAGATAGGGAATGAAGATGGAAATAATTCAAACTCATGAACATGGAGGACCCCACCTACCCACTTAACGTGATGTACAAATTAGGAGCTGATACACATGGTAATGGTCATTAAAGTTACATGCACATTTAAATGGAGGATTATCTCATGCTAATGATAACTTGGTGGTCACGCTTCCTCAGGGGTAGTTTGGGTAGTTCCTAAAAATAGGATTTGGGTTTCAAAACATGTATAAATACACCATATGTTCATGTAACTCTCTCTTCTTTCTTAGCCTCCTTAGTTTAGGATCAAAAATTAAATAAAGCTCTCTTTTTTGTCTTTTCATGGCTATTAGTCATTTCCTTTCATGTAATTTTTTATATGCAATGTTAGTTCATTCTCTTTTTATTTACATGCTCTTTTCCTTTCATGTTAGTAGTTAGTTTTATTTTATGCAAGTAGCCTAGCTTTTATTTCATTTAGCTCTCTTTTTTTTCTTGCTTTTGTTTCATGTTGAAATATACATTTTTTGATATGATAACAAATATGAGTGGCTAAACCCTTCAATTTAGGGGTTATGAAGCTCTCTAGGTATGTAGATTCAACATAATTTATTCATTTTTGATCTCTTTTTATGCTTAATGGAAATAATATAATGTGGTAAATATTTTGTTGTTTTGCTTTGAATTTGATAGCCTGTATTTTTGACACCAAATAGGCTATGCTTAGTCAAACAAAACACAAATTACCTCTTTATCTACATATGATGTTGGTAATGAAGTGATTTTAAAATCAACATTTGATGGTCTATATTTCTAATCAATAGTTAATATACCATGCTTAGAATAGATTTTATTTTCAATTTCATTGTCATTCTCATTAAAGTTAAAAAGTGATTTAGTGGGTGTGTTATAGTTTGGTGGCTTATGTTGGGCTAACTAATAGCACAAATAAGCCATACTTGTGATAAAACATCAATTGAATTCACTACTAACAAAAAAAAAGATCACAATTTCATGTTGTGCTGATTTATATGATCAGGATAGTGGATTTATCTTTCTTCAAACTCTCATATTTTTATCCATTTTCTTTTTTTAGTTTTTACTCTTTTTTAGCTTAACACAACTCTCAAATCTTGGTTAATTTTATTGAACAGAAATTTTAAAATTTAAAAATTCCCTACGGATGGACCCGTACTTGCCAAGTGCTTACATTGTACATCGTGTGCTTGCATTTATTTGTAATTAAAATTCAATCAACTATTTTCCAATTCGATAGAAATTTAGCCGGTTCGAACAGAGGCGCTTTGAGACTGCGTTTATATCGGAGGCCGAACAAGGAGTGGAGCTAGAGAAGATCATTCATTTCGAGCAGGGAGACCAGAATGTTAAGGAGTATGTCAATGAGTTCTATCATCTAGAAAAGTATGACCTCGAATTTATTAATGCACCATACTAAAATGCGACAAAATTTGCTAGGGGGTTAACTCCGTCTTTAAAGGATATTGCTTTAAGGCATGTACCCAGTGGAGCTACTTTTGAAAGCTTGGTCAAGATAGCACTACTAAATTCAATTGCCAAGGATGGACCTATGAAGGTAGAAGGGAGGTCAGTTCAATATAATCCATGCAAGGGTGAAATAGGAGCTCAATGTAGGATTAAGAAACTAAGATTTAAGTGCAAGATGTGCAATGCCAATGTGCATTGAATAAAGGATTTCAAAGTGAATGTTGTGAGGATAAAATTCTACAACCACAACCAATTTGGACACACAAGGAGAGAGTGTCCAACCGTACCTAAATCTTCCTCTTAGGTGGTTCTAGCTTACGCATTGGATTCAGTTATTAGCTCGAGCATAGCCCCGGTTGTGGAGAAAGGGAAGAAAGTCATCATTGAAGGTGTGCTTACTCCCTTTAATTTGTCTATTCCACTTTATTTGACACTTGAGTATCTCATTCACTTATTTAGAGTAAATTAGTAGATGAATTGCACCTTGAGACTAGCATAGTTACAGATCTTATTATTGTATCGAGTTTTGTTGGCGGGATCGATCCATTTATCCATTATGTGTAAGGGTTTAAAGTTATATATTTTGGGTGTCAAATATGATTGCGATGCTTTTGTATTGGATTTTCTGGGTTTCGTTTAATTATGAGAATGGATTGGATAGCTATGTAGGTAGTGGTTGTTGACTGTGATATGAAGGTGGTTCGTTTAGGTACTTGTAATAGGCCAAACCTTGAGGTTTACTGCTAAAAGTTCTATTACGTTGAGTTACCTATATTCTTTAGACCTGTCACATGATGAGTTAGCTTTGTACCTATAGTTTGTGATTTCTTAGATGTCTTTATCGAAGTTTCTGGTCTTCTTCCTCAATAACAGATTGAATTTCAAATCTATTTGGAAAAGAATGCTAGATCTACTGTCTTAGCCCATAGACATATTGCCCCTTTAGGAAAGGCACGAGCTTAATAAATAGGTGATGATTCGTTGGGGAAAAGTTTCATTTGAAGGAGTATTCCGAAAGGGGAGCACCTACTATCTTTGCTACTAAAGCAAATGGATCTTTAAGGCTTTGCATTGATTATCATGTACTAGTGTAAGCTGACAAAGAATAATGGTTATATACTTCCACGTATAAACGATCTCTTTGACCAGACAGTTGGAGTAAGGTATTCTCTCAGATGAACATGTCTACCAAATTCCATTGGTTGTGTGTGATTGGGGATAGTATTCAAGAAACTTCTTTTCATACGCCTAAAAAACTTTATGAGTGGTTAGTTGTGCCATTTGGATTGACGAATGCACCAATGTATTTTGTCAACTTCATGAGTCGAATCTTTAGACGATTATTTAGTAAGTTCATAGTGTTATCTGTTGGTGACATACTTCTTTATCTAAAAAACGAGGAAGAATACCAGTTGCATTTGAGGGAAGTTCTTGAAACACTCCATAGTCATAAGTTAAAGAAGAAATTTTCTAATTGACACTTTTGGTGCAAGAAGGTTTGCTTTCTAGGACATGTTGTTTCTAAGCTAGGACTATCGGTTGATCTTGGTAAAGTTGTTGTAGTATAGGATTTATGTAACAATAAGTGCTACAGAGGTGAGGATTTCTTGGTTTGGATGGCTATTATAGAAAGTTCATTAAGGACTTTTTCGAGATTTCTACACGTCGACATGCTTCACCAAGAAGAAATTAATTTCTCGTGGAGCTTAGAATGCAAACATTCTTTCATTAAATTAAAGGAATTCTTGATTAGTACACCATTTTGGTACTTCCTGATGGTTCGAAAGCATTTGTAGTATATACCAATGCTTGTAGTATAGGACTGGATGTTGTTTTGATGTACAAGGGTAGAGTTGTTTGTTATGCTAGTGTTCTGTTAAAAGTACATGAGAAAAACTATCCAACCAATGACCTTGATTTGGCAGCAATATTTTTTGTCCTCAAATCATTAAGGCAATATCTTTTAGGGGAGCGATTTGACTTATTCATGGATCACAAGTCTCTAAAGTATATGTTCTCCCAAAAAAATTCAAGTTGATGCAGCAAAGGTGGATGGAGTTCTTAGGATTGTACGATTTAAGTAACTTATATACTTCAAACAAATGTAGTATTGTAGTTGAAGCCTTGAGTAGGAAGCATGCAATGCTAGGCTCTATGATTTTGGAGAATAGCACTTTGAGTTCATTTTAACATTTGATTTCTAACCTTCATTGGACCCTACACTGGGATTATTAGCAACTTTAGATGTTCAACCTTCATTTATATATCATATTGGTTCAATCAAGTGAGACATGGTGCTATTGGATATTTTTAAGAAGCTAAATAAAAGAGAGCATTTGAATCACTTGGACCGTTATTCCATTGATTCTAAGAAATAGGTGATAGCTGCGAAGAGATGGTAGGCTGTGCATTCCTCTTATTAATGATTTAAGTGACTTGGTGCTACAAGAGTCCTATCATTCTATGATGACCATCCATCGCAATGGTGATAAGACGTATCGAGACCGAAGAGAGTGTTCCACTAACCAAGTGTAAAAAGATATGAGCGGAGTTCGTTTCTATATGTGTGAGTTGTCAGAAAGTAAAGGCAGGGTAGAAGAATCCTATTATATTATTACAATCTTTGGATATTCTACAATGGAAATGGGAAAGCATTTCAATGGACTTTGTTGATGGGCTACTTAGGAGTAGAAGGGGAAATGAGAGTATTTAGGTCATTGTCGATCGGCTAACCAAATACGCTTATTTTTTTACGATTAGGAATTCGAGGAAAGCCTCATCTTTGGCGACATTATATATGAGGGAGATAATTTAGTTGCGTAGAGTTCCTTCCAAGGTCATAAGTGACCAAGACCTGCTTTTTACTAGTGAGTTTTGGAAGAGTCTCCAGGAGGCCTTGGACACTAAACTAAACTTGATTATGGCTTATTACCCACGGATGGATGGACAGACTGAGAGAGTGAGTCGGGTGTTGTAGGATCTATTATAGATGTTTATTTTGGACTTTGGATGTTCTTGGAAGGACTGCTTGCCTATAATGGATTTTGTATTTAATAATCACTATCAGGAAAGTGTTGGGATGACACCATTCGAGGCATTGTAGGGAAGACCATGTAGATCTCTATCTTTTTGGTGGGACACTACAGATAGGATCAATCTTGGGCCAAAAATGATTAGGGAAACTTTATAGAAAGTAGTCTTGATCCATATAAGTATGGCGATTACACAGGACAGATGGAAATCATATTCTGACAGGAGACTCACGGAGTTGAAGTTTGTGATGGGTAACATGGTCGTTGAGAAGATCTAGCCACTTAGCCACATTGAGAGGTTCGATAGCTCAGGAAGTTAACACAGCTTTGTAGGGCCTTTTCTGATTTTGGAAAGAGTAGGGTAGATAGCTTATAAAGTGGAAGTTCCTGAAATGTTGGGGGGGTTCATAATGTCTTTCATGCATCGTACGTGTGGAAATGTTTAAATGATTCAGCTATTATGGTCAAGCTGAGTTAGTTGGAAGAAGTTGAGGTTGAAATGGAATCGCTTGTTCATCGTGCAACTACACACATTGTCAAGCATAGGAAAAAACGGCTCCACAATAAAGTAACTAAGTTGGTTAGATTTCAGTGGAAGATGATTCGGTTGAGAGAACCTAGGAACCAAAGGAGATGATTGGGGCCTTATATTCCTTACTCATTTATAGCAGGTTTTCCCTATTTTTGTTTGCTTAGTAAATTACGAAATTGGATGGTGTTGTATGCTTGTTGTGTGACTTTTGTTGCTCTATGACTTGATTTCGTACATCAAGTTGCATAAATATAGAGCCCATTAATATATTATAGGATGTTTTGCATCCATGCCTATATGCCGTGACCCTGCATTTATATAGTGCATTGGTATTATCATTATCCACATATACCCCATGACATATGTTAATTGAAGGATGTGTATTGTCATTGCATTTATTTTACCATTACCATGCATTGTTCATTTACATAATTTCTACCATTGTGATGTGTTGATGTTTCTCTTATGACTTAGTAGTATATTAAACCTTGTTTAGCTAGAAATGTTAGGAAATATGTATGTTGTATGTTTCTTTATATGGTATGGTTTGAGTGCATGTGCTGCACATACATATGGTTGCTAGCGTATAATTGAGTTCATAAGTTGCATTTTTTTCATCTCTTGGAATTTTAAGGACAAAATTTTGTTAAAGGGGTGAATATAACACCCAGCAAATTTTAATAATAAATCAAAATATTAATAAGGATAAAAATATGATTTTCCATAAGAGGGAAAAAAAGTAAATTTTTATATACATAATAATTTTGCTTCAGGACCTATCCCATTACGTCAAAAATGCGGTTTACAGTCAAAAAACATATTTAACCTGTCAAATTTTGATAAAGAGGTCAGAATTAGCAAAAGTTGGACCTGGTGCCAATTCTACAAATAGTGATTTTGGGATTAAGCTTTAGTAATCCTAATTCCAGCTTGTAACTTCAACCTTGGACCTAACTTTCTTCAATCTAAACCCTAGCAACCATTAATAAACCCTAACTCTCTTATTCCTCTTCCATACCTCTAAATCTAAACATCTTTCTTCTAATCTCCTCTAGAATTTCTAAATCATAAACAAACTCCAATTAAAATAATAAAAGAAAAGAGAATCTATCCTTAAAAGCTTAGAGGATAAGATAGAAGGAGTGAGATGAGTTTACAAATCGAATTGAAGGAGGAAGCTCGAAGATTCGATTGGATATTTCTTTAAACCACATATAGTGTGAGTGGATTTATCTACAACCTGACTATGATGGAGATAATTAGCTAAATTCCAATTATATATCTACTTAGAGTTAAAGATGTGTTTTTTAATTAAAAGAGGAAATTTGTATTAAAGGTTTATGTGATTTGAAAACCCTAGGTGATAATTCAATAATATAAATATAGAAACAATGGGGAAGGGTAAACTAGTTAGAATTCACTTATAATATGTATTATTTTAAATTCTATAATAGAGTTGAAATGATAGTAGTAGACTATGAATATATCCCCTGTAATCACCTAGATTTGGTTCTATCGATTTCGAATAGATTTTTACATACATAGATAAATGGGTGAATGTCAATATATAGTCAAATGGGTAATCAAAATTAATTTTAAGATGAATAAAAACTGAAATCATACCAAAATACTTGTTAAAAGTTGAACCCTTCAGCCAACCCTAAGTTCATGATAGAGAGGAATGAAATGAAATAGAAAACAGAGCAAATTACATCTATTCAGAAGTCTGAATTCGTGGTCAGACGTCTCGATTTTAGAAAAATCAAAATAGAAAGGAAACAGTTCAAATATTACATGATTTAAATGTCTGAACTTATATTCGTACATCTGGAATCGAAGTCAGACGTATTGATACGAGATTAGATGTCAAAGTGCTTATATCTAACATTTCATAGATAATCAGATGTCTAGGTCAAAATCCTAGACATTTGAACTAGCATAAGACGTCTGAATATGTTGATCAAACGTTCAAATTGCTGAAGTAAGCCCAAGTTGAACATAGAATTGGTGTTGGTCAAGTAGGATAGTTCAAGGGAAACTTATGCCCACCTCATTGACTTCAAGCACTCATGTTATTGCATGAAGTTGTGTATCGTTTTGGACTTTGTTTCATACTTAGTGTAGTTCAAAGTTCATGGTTCATAATGCTATACAACAACGCTCAAACGTGATGGGCGATTATATCAAAACTAGATGCTCTTATTATTACTGTAGCGCACTCTGTCGCTTGCTTTAACATATCAGACTATAAAGTAGTGTGACGAATACGTTTACAATTGTCAGGTTCTATGACTGGATATTGATTGAACCTTCGGGGGTGTTGTATTGTTAAATAACTTCCCTAGCTTAAGGTTGAATGATATAGAGCATAAGACACGATTACCACTAAGATGGTTACTCGATGCTTTAGTAGGCCTTAAATCACAAGGATTGTGTACAAGGTGCGTGCTCGGGCATTTCGATGTATGCTTAGTGTGTGTGTTGTTTAAGCAGTTTACCATTGAGAATGATTAACTCAATGTATGTCTATGTAGTTTATTATTGAGACCATATGCTACGAATTCCTAGAATTACTCATTTTTGGGTCGTTCCACCTTCGGTGGACATCTTTATGGATTATTGTCGGATTTAGACAAAATAAAGATTTTAAACCCATTAGAGAAAAGTGAATAATTCCTTATAGTTGGTGCACGCATACATATGAACACCCCTCGGTTGTGTAAGTTATAACAAAAATTTAATTACTTGTCAACACCATACCCCTTGTGATATAATTCATCCACCAGACCTTGTACGATCCTCTCTATTTCTCTATCTTTATATCTATTATTATGGAGGATAGGGTAATATGTGAAGTGATCAGGACAAGGTACATGGAGAAAGGAGCTTTTGCGTTAAAGAGATATATTTATTTATGGTTATTCTCTTATGTACCTTATTTTATTTATCAAATGGATTGTATTGTTTTTTCATTTGGAGACTATATTTTCCTAATATTTGTATGGACCAAGACTATTTTTAGACCATATTAACTTAGGATTAATTTCAGTACTTATATATACATACATATATATTTATATATTCCTTCCACTATAAGATATGAAAGTGTTGAATTTTAAAAATTATATTTGTCTTTGTATGTTGTAAACCATGAAAACCAAACGATTCATACTTCTTGGCACGATGCGAAATCAAATTTCATCTTGGGCTTTGGATACGTATTTCTAAAGGCATTGGTGGTTGTAAGATTATTTAACATCATATAGAATATGTACTTAAAATATAAAACTCCATAAAATTACGATATTAGATAATCCAATTAAGAAGGGGAAAATGATAATTCACATAAAGGGCAAAATATTTAATTTTCTAAAAGTTGGAATTAGGCTTTATGATTTATCCTATTGTATCCAAAATGTCGTTAACATATATAACCTGCTGAATTTAGTTGAAATGTTTAGAAATTAAAAAAAGCCACACCTTATGGCATTTTAGTAATATATCGACTATGAAATTTTAGACCAGGTATTATTGTTTTCATCCTGTAATTAGATCCTTAATCCTATGTCTTTTTTTTGAACTGGTACTTTATATACAACAAATCATTGGGACAACAAATCCCATGTCAAATAAACGTTCGAAAGCAAGTTTCGAACTTGTGACATCCTACACCAAAGCCGAATCAATTAACCACTTGGACAAAGGTACTTGTCAATCCTATGTCTTTTGCCATATAAATTTGCCTCCACTCTCTATTAATTGTAAGTGACAAATTTAATCCAGTCAAACTTAATAAATTTTTATCGATTGTAGCCAACAAATTTATTCACTCTCTAATTGAAAAGTGCAAAATGCAAAGTTGTTGGAAATTAGACATAATATATGTCAAAATTATAGTTTTTGATGATTAAAATCATTGATGGTGTTCGTTCGTCATTTGGATGTATGGATTGATCAAAAAACGAACTGCAAGTTTGGCAAACATGGACCATCTATTTCGATTCAATGATGATGATACGATGATCAGGGAGTAGCGGATGTAGAGGAGATCATGTAGGTTGCCATGCTGGGGTTTGATTGAACAATTAGGGTCAAAGATTGCAAAATGATGAACCCCATTTACGACTTGGCAGCGGGTGCATGGCCATTATAAGGTGGTTGGAGTAATATGTTTAGGTTCGACTTGTTGAGGGCGGCTCTGAAGAGCCAAGTAATCGAAGAATGGATGTTCGGTTGTTAGAGCAAGATTTTCCAAATTTTGATGATAACATCTTTATATACTAGTCTTAACAGAAAATTTGAGGCGATTTAAATAGAGCTTAAAATGCCTTTAAGATTGCATTCTACATTTATAGTGTACCGCCAAAGGAGAAATACTTGAAGACCTTAACTATGCGAGTCAGTTTGTCTTAGATATACTTTGTTAAAACTCACAAGAATCGCATATTAACATTTCAAGGCCTTAATGTTCCTAAAAATAATTTTTGATAGCTTTTTAAGATTTTATTATAATTTTTAAAGACCTTATTTGATGGTTTCAAGAGCCTACAATTTTCACGTATATTGGTGGACTAGTATCGCCAATCAGTGCACCAATGCACATGAAATTTGCAGAATTTGAGGCCCGTGAAAAGGGTTTTCAAAATGTCGCATTTCTTCTTCTTCTTCTTCTTCTTCTTCTTCTTCTTTAAACAGTTGTGACTCTCTTTTTCGGTTTCAATGGCAAGCAATATTACTCTTCAACATAACTTTTCAATTTCGATAACTGGCATTGATTTTAAATAGAATAGTTTAACTTTTGCTTTCTAAATCCAAACTATAATCTCAAAACTTTTGATTTCTCAAAGATTTCTAAAATCTACGCTCATTTAAATTTGAAATCAGATTTCTTATTTATATACGTCCTAAAACTCTAGCACATTCAACTCTAAAAGGACTCTTGTGAGTTGTAAGACCTTTACATAGAATTCAGCAAAACGCTGTATTCAGACACAACTATCAAATATTATTTTTGTATTTAGTTAGTAAAAAGGTCCATTCAATAGCTCAGGCATTGTATAGCATGTTTCTTTGGGCGAAGTGAGGGTGTTAGTTAATGAAAAGCCAGAATAAAGATTTTAAGACTGGACGTAGGACGATGCTCTGACCAGTATAAAGTCCCATTGTGCAAGTTCTTTTATTTACTTTACTTTACTTCTAGATTAGCTTATTAATATACATATACACATAATCTATTAGATTGGCCATATATACACGATCAGCTAGAATTTCATTTGGTATCAAAGCAATGATCATTCATTAACCATGATATAAGTTTTGAATAATATTTAATATGAGACATATAAAACTTTTCTTGAAGGCCGGTCTACCGTACGACTCCCACTAGTCACTATAATTTTTGGTCAACTAGGATGAAAATTTATATATAAGAAAATGGTCCAGAAATTTGAGACGCCGCACAAATTCAATATGAAACTCCGACTGCACCATTCAACATGTGGACTCCTGACCACAAGTTGCTGCTACCGATTATTAAAAAATATTAATATATTATTTTGTGCTTTAGAAAAAAATGAATTTACGAGAGTAATGATCTTCAAAACTGCATATTATATTTGGCATACACTACAAGTCACTCACCAAGGCACAAATTGGGTTAAATGATCCAGAATTGCTATGTTAAAAATGCAATTCCAAAATTTTAGAATGAAAGAAAATAAAAATATATTAGATATGTACTCTCGTCTTAAGGATATAACTCATGCACTTATTGGTTTAGAAGAGGCCATATCTGAACTTGACACGGTGACAAAAAAATTAAACTCTTTAACCAATGATCAGAAAAGAAAAGTTTTAGCCATTGAAGAGGCTAACATCTCTCACAATTCAAGGTTAAGGAGTTAACCAGAAATTTAATGGCTTATGAAGTGATTTTGTAGGATGGAAAAAAGCAAAATCAGTAGAAGAAAACCATTACATTCTAGGTTGAAGAGGATTCAGAACTTGACAAAGGTGTAATGTTTTTCATTGCAAAGAACTAAAGAAAATTAAGACGCAAATAAAGAGTAGCGATATTGGAAATAATAATTATATACCTAAATGCTTCGTATGCAATAAATTTGGTCACACAATAAAGGAATATCCGATTTAAAATAATGGGAAAATGAAGTCCAAAAGAAAAAATAAATACGAAAATTACAACAAGAAGAAGAAGCCAGCATTTGAAGCCATGTGGGATAACACCATCCCCCGTCTTCTTTGAAAAGTGATAGCAATAACGAGAAAAAAAGTCTGTTTCATAGCTACAAAGATGAGGTACAATATACTCAATACATAATGAGCTTTTTGAATTTTGCGTGGAGTCGGGTTTTTTAAAAAGCTCATAACGGAACTTTAATAAATTTAAGTGAATAACAAATAACTATGCTAGAAAATGAAAAAAATTACTTTTGAAGAAGTTACGAAAAATCAAAATCAACCTTTAGAAAATCTAACTCTGAATGGAATTGAAATATTGTTTCAAAGAAAAAATAGAATTATCTAAAAAAATGACTTACTAAAAGATTTAAATAAAGAATTAAAATTTTTGGTTGAAAATTTATACTCTAAAATTGATTAGTTGGAAAAAGAAAATGCTGTTTTAGAAAATAAAAATATTGTCTTACATATAAAAATTAACGATTTGGAACTTTCACAGAAGCTATTTGAAAATTTAAAAAATCAAAATTTTGTAGCTAAGGATCAGCTGAAGACATACAATGATGAAAACGTCAAGTCATCAAAAGAAATTTGTGAATTAACTTCAAATATAGAAATTTTAAAATCTAGACTTCAAAAGAAAAAATAAAAAAAATTCAACATATGTTTCAAAATTTAATAAAGGTCAAGTAAATTTATCACATATGATAAGAATTTTGTTGAATATGCGATTATATGATTATTGTTTGATGATAATAAACATATATATATTCGTGTAAATGTATTTGTTAATGTACTATTTTATTTTTCACAGACTAAATAAATATTTGCCGAATAAAATTAAATAACATAGAATTTGAGTTCAAACAGAAATTTTATTCAAACAAATATTTATTACAATTTTGAATAATACAAATTCAAGCTCTCACTATACATATACAATTTTGATTACAATACATCACAATTTAATTTACATAAATTCCTCACTACATATCACTCACACTCGTAGTTCATCTTCAACTTCATTCAAATTGAATCCAGCATTTGAGCAATCTGCAAAAATAAATATTGACGCAGTAAAATTGAAAAGGAAATATTTTTGCAGTATAAAATAAAATGTGATTTTGAAAATAATATTTGCCTCAGTTATTTGGGTTGTTCGTCATCATTTAATTTTCAATTCATCATACACGAACAGTTTGTGACATACACGGTGTATCACTGTATATGCCACAAGGCCATGCACACCGATATATATACACTTAATAAATTTACAGGGACAGGCGAGCACAGGTCAAACCCAAATTATCGGATTCAACTCAGGTGCGATAAAATAATGTCACAAACTTCAGCACAAGGTCAAATCCGAGCTACAAGCTGGATTCAACCCAATGTACAAATCATAATACGACAATGTCTGGATCAAATGCCATCAAGAAAGCAAGACCAAACACCAGTGTATGCAATATATGCAAATTGACTTGAACAAGCCAATATGGCAAAATGATTATCAAAGTAAACTGAAACAAGTAGCTCAAACCAATACCAGCACCAACAGAACAGCAAACAAATGCCACCAACATAACAGCAACAAAGGAACCAGACAAACATAAACAAGACTCAAGGCAATAGTGAATGGCAAATACAACATGAACATTTTCAGTTTTGTTGGAGTATTTTTTTAACAAACCTGATTATGCTAAGTATTGCACCAAAATCAAGCCGAGTTTCAATCAAGAATGCAACCAAGAATGTAACCAAAAATGTAATCAAGAATGTATGAATACGCATATATGAAGACCACAAAGTCAGCGCACAACAAACTTCAAATGACTCAAGTGAAGATATCAAAGAAAAGGCTCAAGTACACAACCAAGTGAATGAACACAGCAGTGTGTCGAGCTTCAGAAGAGTCAAGTAGAGCAACAATGCACAAATGACACAAGCAAGTGAAGTATAACCATCATGACCAGAGAGAGGCCGAATAAAGTGAAAATTGGATCGAGCAAGTGCAGACACAAATGGTGGTACAGCAATAAATAAAATGCAGTGATATGCAGCAGTATAAACACCACATTGAAATCAAGTGACTCGGCAATGCTTGAAGACTACAGCAAAAACAGAGTCAACACAAATGCAATGCAAACAACATGAATGTCACAAGCATGAACACAGGAATACATGTATGCAGCAGAGTCAAGTCAAAGCCGTTCCTTTATCTTGAGAATGGTGGCTTTGATTTAGGGCTTTGCAAATTTAGGGCTTTCGTGAATTCAAAGAGGACGACTTTAGTGCTCGATCGAGTGAATGATTTATCACGTCTTTTGGCTTGTCGATCGCTTGTTTCTCTGAATTTCTCATGGCTCTTTGAAATTGATCGAGTTCGAGGTTGATGCTGGTATGTTATTTATCCCTTTGCTTCTTCTGATTTGCTTGATTTAACTCGATTGATTTTTCATTGCCGATGATTAATTGGTTTATATAGGAGTTCGATCTCCTTGAATTGCGTTCGTGTGATTTGTTCAATATCATGCTTTCGGCCATTCGATTTTTGTTGAACGTTGATGATTTATTTCTGACTTTTTCAATTTACTTGGATAACACGGTTTAGAACTCTGACTTGGTCATAATCGATTTAATGTTCATCTGACTTCGGTCTTGATTTGTTCAACTTGAAATTGATTTGTGAATTCATGTGCTTGCTCAATAGCTCGCGGTTTTGCACCGCAGTTGTCTTCGACTGCAAACTTGATTTTGATAAAGTCACGGCTTTGACTTGACTCTGCTGCATACATGTATTCCTATGTTCATGCTTGTGACATTCATGTTGTTTGCATTGCATTTGTATTGACTCTGTTTTTGCTATAGTCTTCAAGCATTGCCGAGTCACTTGATTTCAATGTGGTGTTTATACTGCTGCATATCATTGCATATTCTTTACTGCTGTACCACCACTTGTGTCTGCACTTGCTCGATCCAATTTTCACTTTATTCGGCCTCTCTCTCTTGTCATGATGGTTATACTTCACTTGCTTGTGTCATTTGTGCATTGTTGCCCTACTTGATTCTTCTGAAGCTCGAGTTGCACACTGCTGTGTTTATTCACTTGGTTGTGTACTTGAGCTTTTACTTTGATATCTTCACTTGAGTCATTTGAAGTTTTTTGTGCACTGACTTTGTGGTCTTCATATATGTGTATGCATACATTCTTGATTACATTCTTGGTTACATTCTTGGTTGCATTCTTGGTTGCATTCTTGGTTGAAACTTGGCTTGCTTTTGGTGCACTACTTAGCATAATCAGGTTTGTTAAAAAAAAAATACTCCAACAAAACTGAAAATGTTCATGTTGTATTTGCCATTCACTGTTGCCATGAGTCTTGTTTATGTTTGTCTGGTTCCTTTGTTGCTGTTATGTTGGTGGCATTTGTTTGTTGTTCTGTTGGTGCTGGTATTGGTTTGAGCTACTATTTTCAGTTTACTTTGATAATCATTTTTCCATATTGGCTTGTTCAAGTCAATTTGCGTATATGCCATACACTGGTGTTTGGTCTTGCTTTCTTGATGGCATTTGATCCAAACATTGTCGTATTGTGATTTGTACATTGAGTTAAATCCAGCTTGTAGCTCGGATTTGACCTTGTTCTGAAGTTTGTGACATTATTTTATCGCACCTGAGTTGAATCCGATAATTTGGGTTTGACCTGTGCTCACCTGTCCCTGTAAATTTATCAAGTGTATATATATCGGTGTGCACGGCTTTGTGGCATATACAGTGATACACTGTGTATGTCACAAGATGTTCGTGTATGATGAATTGAAAATTAAATGATGACGAACAACCCAAATAACTGAGGCAAATATTATTTTCAAAATCACATTTTATTTTATACTGCAAAAATATTTCCTTTTCAATTTGACTGCGTCAATATTTGTTTTCACAGATTGCTCAGATGCTGAATTCAATTTGAATGAAGTTGAAGATGAACTACGAGTGTGAGTGATATGTAATGAGGAATTTATGTAAATTAAATTGTGGTGTATTGTAATCAAAATTGTATATGTATAGTGAGAGCTTGAATTTGTATTATTCAAAATTGTAATAAATATTTGTTTGAATAAAATTTCTGTTTGAATTCAAATTTTGTGTTATTTAATTTTATTCAGCAAATATTTATTTAATCTGTGAAAAATAGTACATTAACAAATACATTTACACGAATATATATATATATATATATATATATGTTTATTATCATCAAACAAAAATCATATAATCGCATATTCAACAATCTCCCCCTTTGATGATAACAAACATATATTTAAGATTTTGAATATGTTAAATGATTTGATCATAGATATACTCTAATTGCTCCCCCTATTTAAATGCTTCCTCTCTACACAAAGCTCCCTCTATATATATGCATACAAATAAAAATATGCAAATGGACCTAGATGCAAATAGAAAATTATTTGACCTTTGCTTGATTTTATTTGACAAAATATTAACTTTTCTCTCTCTCCCTTTTGTAATCAGCAAAAGAGTAATAGTGTTAGAGAAAATAGAGATAAAGTGATCGATATTAATCCAATATTAAAACCCAATCGAATATAAATATTAAATTTCAATAAAAAATCAAACAAAAATCATAAATATTTTGTTAGGCGCATATTCCACTTTTAGAATGATGGGAATTATGTCATCATATAAAACCATACAGTTGTGTCTATTTGTGGCATATTTATATCACGAATTTGAATATCTACTAACCATGCATAACCGTTAGGACTTTTAAATGAGATTAGTAGTATTTCAATTTTATTTTTAAAAAAATGAATTCAAGTATCTTCTAACCACGCATAACCGTGAGGACTTTTAAATGGGATTAGAATCAACTTGCTTATTTTAAAAATCAACTTTTGATATGCATTCCATACATGCATAACCATGAGGAATTTTAAATGAGCATGGAAGCACATAACAAATTCCAAGTAATTCACCCATGCATAACCGTGAGGACCTTTAAATGAGAGTGAATACTTTGGTATTTATTTATTATTATTATTTTACTATATAAATTTTTTTTCTATTATTTTGTGAAAATGAAAAACGAACGATTCCTATTTAAAGTACCACATATCGACAAAATATATAGAATTTTGATGAGTGATGGTCGTTAGAAATATGATAGAGATAGAGATGGTCATGGAATTTTTACCAACAAAATTTTTTATAACTCTTGTTTAAATTTCTAAAGAAATTTACTAATTATACCATCTCGAGTCATAACATATGATAAATATCAACACTCATCACTTTTTCAATCACTATTTATCTTTTCGATAATTATTAGGGAGTCAGATTAGTCAAAATAGTCGTCTAAAATCAAATTCAAAAATAATTGTGAAATTAATTTTTCAAAATGACTAATATGAAAATATGGTCAAAAATGATTTTCTCGAGGGGGTTTTATAAGAAAATTTTCTGCTATTTGAAATTATTTGAAATGAAAAATATGCAGATATTTTCTTTAAAAAAAACGATGCAGTTACTAAATGCCTCAAAAATCATGTTCAACTAGTAATTTCTCTATCAACTAGATTACCAGTGTAATCCGCATCTGAATTTCTCTTTCACTCAAAATCATCATTAATTGAATTTGATTGACCAAACCATGAAGTGTGTACCAAAAATTTCAAACTCAATTTTAACAGCAATTTAAATGACATTCTCTTGAATTTGAATTGAAGTCGTGTTAATAATCAAAAACCGTGAATTTAGAGTTAGCCATATTATAACCAAATGTATTATCATCCAACAAAACACTATTTTTAATCCGAACTTATATATATGAAGTAATTCAAAGAATCTAGAGATTTTTATAGTGTTTTTGGCATACGAATATAATTGGCCAACTATTTTGAATAAGTCAGAGTCAAAATCATCATTTTTTCATCATCTCATTAATGGCTGATTTAACTCAGAATATGGTGCAGATTATCACATTTAATGTATCGTTTAAATAAATATAACTTTACCTGTTTTACCTTTACGATAATTTTTCGTGGTTGCTCATTGTGATTCTGTCACCTTTATATTAGGCTAAGGAACTTTGCTTTGTCGCCCGTTGTGTTTTTGGAATAGCCAAAAATCCAGAGAACACTGTGTTGTTCCTTAGCCTATCACCACACACATACGGGAAAAGATTTATGTGACCTATTTGTTTTTATATGTCCATGGTTGTTAGTGGCAGAAAATTTTGAAAAACAATTTTGTAAAGACCCAAAACTATTTATAATTGTTCCCTTCGACACCCAAATTTGTTTAACTTTGAGAGATTTTATATTTGTGCCTTTTGGAACCCAAATCAATATAGTTTTCACATGTTTGGGTCTATATTAACAATTATTGTGATTGTGTCCATATTTTCTACAAATTGTGCACATAGAATTAACTTGATTAATATTGCTTTCAACAATTTTCGAACTACTATATCCAAGTTCTTGTCTAATCATATTTACAGTTTGCTTTCCTAATAGCATATTCAACGATTTTTCACTTTTTGAAAATTTATCTAAAGTCGTTGACAATTGTTGGACTTGTGTTTTGAGAGATTCATTTTCGTTCAATAATTGTGTGCACTTTTTGATAGAATTTTCTCTCCTAGTATTTACACTTTCTTTCAAAATCAGAATTTCATTTTCAAGTGATTTATATTGATTTCTGATTTTTTAAATTTCTTTGTCTAATGTTGGACACCTATCACACTTAGGGATCCTACTTTGATAGGTTTTAACTAATTGGTCAAATTGTTCATTTAATTCTATCAAAGTATCCTTTTGTGATTCAAGTTTGGCATACTTCTCCTTAAGTCGTTCAAAACTGCCATTTACTTCGTGGAAATAAATAAGTAATTCAGAGTGAGTAAGTTTTGATACCTCGCTTGGCCCGTCATCGTCGCTATCGGTTATATTCCCATGAAGGCACATATCTGCTTTCTCACTTTCATTGCTATCGCTTTTATTCCACGTGGCTGCAAAACATCTTCGTTTTGATTTCTTTTCTTTGTCGAGTTGAAATCGGGGATAATTGGGCTTGATATCACCGGGTTGGTTGCAAATGATCTCGTGTTCTTCTGAGTTGTCTAGTGCTTTGATTATTCTGCTTTTTAATTTTTGATTTAGAGCTGGATTTCCGTATTTGTGGTTTCAACTTTTGAATTTCTTCATTATTAACGCCAGCTCAGCTGCTTCATCATCATCATCCTCATCACAACTGCTTTTTACAAATTTTGTTAAGCACATTTCTTTAACTGAGTCGGTTGTGGAGGATTTCTCATTGCTGTTGACTTTTGCACCATATATTGCATCGAAAGTATTCCAGATTTCCTGTGCTTTTTCACAATGAGAGATGAAATTAAAATTATCTTGATTAATATGAGAATATAATATATGCATAGCAAGAGCATTGATCGAGATAATTTTCTTATCTGTTATATCACACCCATTTTCAATAATATCCCAGCATTTAATATTAACAGATTTTAAATAAAATTCCATTTTCAATTTCCAATTCAAAAAATCTGTTCCATCGAAAATAGAAGGAATAATATTGGAACGACCCTCAATAAAAGTATTATTAAAAGAAGCCATTTTAAAAATTCAAATTTTAAAACAAAAATTGGTTTTTGAAAAACGAATTTTTTAAAACAAAAATTGACTTCTATTCCTAGCTCCGATACCACTTTTTTTTACAAGTGGATAAAAGAAAAAGGGGATAGGGCCGGCCTTGTTTACATTAAGGCTTAATAGCTTAAAAATACGGTTTTTTATTTTAATTGTGTTTTTAAATTGTTTTTAATTTGTAATTTCTTTTTAAACCGTTGAAATTACTAGTCGTGTGACTAGGGGACAAACTACGTGGCGTAGTTTGAGAATTCGCAACTCAGTGGCCGAGTTGTGGCAGGGTTTTGAGCGTAGAGTTAGGTTTAGTCGATAGCGGGTGTCGCGAGTTTACGTGTGTAAGTATCTGACTATCTAATTTTTAGTAGAAACCTTGGGGGTAGCACGTAGGCAGGGTTTTGCCGAAGCTGGGTAAATTCTGTATCGTTCTATTTCTGCATTTTATTATTCTGCTATTTTTCTGTGCTGCTATTATTCTGTGTTCTGCGTTGAAATCATTTTATAAGCTTCCGCAATTAATTCTTATAATTAATACCATCACCCTATTCACCCCCCTCTAGGGTGAAATCGATCCTACAAATTTCAAGACCAGCTTATAAGAAAAATGGTTCCGATTTGAAAAAAATAAGAACAAGAATGTCCTACAAAAATATTGTTCTCTATACATTAAATCAAAAACTCAAATAAAAGTCTAAAACGGAAGCAGAAATATCTAAGAATAAAATAACTAAAGTATGGGTTCCAAAAACAAACAATAATTTAATTAAAAAGAAACATATAGAGAAATTTTTAGTAGATATTCATACTAATATTTATTATTCTTTTAGCAGTTCTACCAAACCATTCTGAGTATGGTTACTTAAAACTTAATTTTAGAAACCTAATATAAGAAGTGGATGCTAATATATTTATTGAGCTTTTGTCGGTCATCTACTCACATTTGCAAATAGAAAAGATGGATTTTGGATGGCGATGACCCAACTATATGGCAGGAAACTCCAACGTCTGGACCAATAAAGATGGGATTTTAATTCTTCGCTCTCAAGCCTTCAAAGTTGGCTTTTCGTTTGTGATTCCACGTGTTAAAAACTGATAACAAATTTCCATCACTTGATCCCTCCACCTCTTCAATCGCAATAAGTTTCCTATCTCCGTGCCTCAGTTTTGATTACAGGTACATGCGATGCGTTGATTACTAATCCTTCCAGTCGCGCGATCTGGAATTTTCCCACCTTTGTAGATTGTTGTTCATTTTGGAGCTTTCATTTCGAATTTGTCGTCCTACGTTGCATTTTTGATTTGACCTCAGACAAATTAAAGCATTGTTTTGTATTCGTCATGCTTCTACTTTTCCGAACAAAATCATAATCTGGTGCTTAAAGAAACAATAAAAAAGTTTGACCTTTAAAAACACGTAGAATCTGGTGTTTGCTTTTCATAAAGTATGCATGTTACAATCAGTTTTTTATTTTTTTTATATATGGTAATGGCCGATAGCTGTAAATGAATTATACCATTGTATATAGCGATTATTGCGTAGTCGTCCACAAGTCGAAGTGAATTTATTACACACACATCTCATTTTTTTACTTTTATTTTATTTTTTATATATGTGTATGTGTGTGTATATATATGTGTGTACGCACGCACGCGCGCGCGCGCACACACATATATATATGTATATATATACACACATATATATGTATATATATATACATACATATATATATACATATATACATACATATATATATATATATATATATATATATATAATTTTTTAAGAATATAGGAGTCGAATTATCTGTTTACTCTATCTCAAGTATGAGTTGGTTTGTAAGCCTGCCATTTTTTCGTTATCTTATCAGAGAAAGTTTTATTTGGGAGCAGCTTTACAAATATTGGCAACTGTAAAAGTTATGTATTTTTATCCATTAGATTTAAGGAAATCAAATTTTGACTATTAATTAGGGTTGCAAACGATGCCCTTTTCTTACCGTGTTTTAATGGCATTCCCAGTCAACAAATATGACCATGCTCAGTGAAATACGTTTTTTTCCTAAATGGCGGAAGCATAAGAAGCTATGTAGTGGTGTGTGGAGAAGGAGACGTGAAAGTAAAGGTTAATATTGAGGCCAAAAGGGAAATAATGTAATGAAGTTGCTTCAAAGGTTAGGATTGGTTATTCATGCTAATAAAATTTGAACATTTTTTTGAATAAAAGAGTAAATCGGGCCCAGCCCACTAATACAAATAGAACTAATACAAATAGAGCATGTAAAAGTACCCGATATATCCACAAATTCTCGAAAACCCTAGAAAACACAACACCTATTAAAAAATTTCATACCACGTCTTCTCTTCCTCTAGAGAAAACAATGGCGACACGAAACAAAAAACCAAAACTTAGACTTCGCTTCCTCCCTTCTTTACTCCACTAGCATCTCTTCTTTTCCAATATGACAAACCTTCATTAAATTTATCCCTCATGTCTTCAATTCCATCGGCTGTGAAAATATTTATCTGATTGTGGTTAAATTAAAGGAAATTAACAAATATGTAGTCAGTACGACTCAGATATGTTGATTCTACCCTCTGAAAAACAACACGATCTCGATTTGAAGCACTTTCAACAATAT
This sequence comes from Allium cepa, assembly GCA_030765085.1. Lineage (NCBI taxonomy): Eukaryota > Viridiplantae > Streptophyta > Magnoliopsida > Asparagales > Amaryllidaceae > Allium > Allium cepa. The sequence continues at coordinate 498,840,871 of CM060929.1, forward strand.
AATCTTCAAAAATATAATTACTGGAATGATATTTAGATCTTTAGTCAATATCTCCAGTCTTTTGAGTCAACACCTTGTCGAGCAACATGAGCTCTATTTGAGGCATTATCAGAAGTATATTCTTCAGATAAATGATTGCTCATCAGTATACTCTTTGGGTGGGCTAAAAATTGCTCCAGATACTTACTGCCTATTGTTCCACATACTTACTGCCTACTTCGATACCCTAGTCTTCAGCTAAATTTGAAAATTTGGTTTGATCTTTCATTTTTTTCTTTGATTTGTGAAGCAGAATCTTACCGTCTGTTTCAATGAGCAACCATTTCTGCTCTTTACTGCTGCTTATTTTGTTATGAGTATGTGCATTTCTTTCTCTCCAAATATGGTAGACAACAGTAGTAGTAAAAATGTGACCTAGCTTTCTTTCAATAGATTTTCCTTTGAACTTGATATTTATGAGATGAATAGCTTGCTTGAGATCCATATGGTCACTGTTTTGAATACTCAGTTTAGCTTGAATGCGATTCCAGATAAAATATGAGTAACTGCATTAAAAAAAAGATGATAAGAGCTCTCATTTTCTAGATTGCATAAGAAACATAGTGAACTAGAACTATTACACCATTTATTTATTTTGTCCCAAGTTGGCAATCAGTTATGTAAAGCAAAAAACGTACAGAATGCCATCTTGGGGCTGTTCACCTTGTTTCAAATGCAACCATACCAATCAACCTTGGTGATTTTATTTCTTACAGCATTCCATGTATTTTTAAAGGAAAACTTTCCTTTATAGCTTACTTTCCATACCCAGTATTCACTTTCTGCATTAAAATCAAGATGAATTTTACATATATCATCTTTGTATGGGTTAGTAATATGGTGAATTTTAGCTTGCCATTAATTGTTTATAATAATAGAAGACACTGTTGCCTTGGAATCTCCAAAAATAACTAAATTATTCCATCCAACTTTATTAACAAAAGAGTCATTATTGAACCAAGGGTTAAAACATAAGTTGGTTTCTGCACCTACTTTAAATTTTCTTTTCAAAAGAAACTTACCAATACTTCTGCAATTTAAAATTTTCTTCCAAGTATTAGAATGATTTCTGTTTGGTACTATATTCCAAAAATTACCCTTCCTGAGATACTTAGCCTTCATCCATCTAGCCCATAGAAAGTCTGCACTAAGGAATCTCCATAGTAATTTTAAATGACGTGTTAGGCTAAAGTCATTCATGTTTCTAATGCCAAACCCTCCTTCATTCTTTGGTTTACAAACTGTATCCCAAATAATTTTATGATATTTACCTCTCCATAAAAAATCAGTACATTCACTTTCTAATTTTTCAATAGAAGCTGCAGGAATGTGAAAAGTTTGTAACCAGCAGAGAATAATTGCATAAACCATAGTTCTAATTAGCTCTATTCTTCCTGCAATAGAAAGAAGTTTACAAGACCAAGTTTTCATTCTTTCTTGTATTTTATCCAATAATATAGAACAGTCTGAATCTTTGATTTGATTAACTGATAAATGCAGTCTCAAATATTTTATAGGAACATTGCCTTCAGTGATTTTTAAAACATTTAAAACATCATTTTTATATCTGCTATACTTGCTAAAATAAGCTTTACTTTTGTCTACGTTAATTTGCAATCCTACATAATTGTTCAACATGTCAGAAACATTTTTAATGATTACTGCATTTTCTTTGTTAGCCTTGACAAAAAGCATAAGATCGTCATCATAAATAAGATGATTTATACAAGGTTGGACTCTATTAATAGGATTAATATTACCTTTAATAGCTCCTATTTCCATTAATATAGAAAAATATTCCATAACCATTGTAAATAGATAAGGTGAAAGAGGGTCACCTTGTCTAGTGCCCCTTTTACTTTTTATGAAACCTTCCGATTTACCTTGAATAAGAATAGAGAAGGTAGTGGTATTAATACATTCCATAACCAGGTCACAAAATTTACTAGGAAATCTCATACATCTCATTATATGATAAATAAAACACCTATTCATTTTGTCATAGGCTTTCTGTAAATCTATTTTTATACACACATTATCACCATTTTTAGTATTGAATTTTCTCACTATCTCATGTGCTAGCATAGAATTTTATGATATTAATCTACCAGGCACGAAAGCACTCTGGATTTTAGAGATGATGAAAGGCAGAAATATTTCAATTCTATTACTCAGCACAATGGAAATGATTTTATAAATAAATTACAACAAGATATGTGTCTATAGTCACCAATATTAGTGGGGTTTTTCATTTTAGATATTAGAGTAATAAAGGTATGATTGATACTTTTACGAATTCCGGCTCTAACCAGAAATACATTTATGACTTCATAAATTCGATTTTTAATATTATCACACTGATTTTTGTAAAACTTTACATTAAACCCATCAGGGCTTGGACTTTTATTATCACCGGCATTAAAAATAATATATCATATTTCCTCTAATGAAACAGGCGCAAGCAAAATATCTGAAGCATTATCTTTCAAAATATTGTTGCAAATAATATGAGGAATTTTTTTTTTCAATATGCTCATTGAAGTATTATTTCTCATAGTACTCAATAGCTTCATTAGCAATTTTGTCATAAGCATCGGAAAGATTACCAGTATTATCAATGATGTTGTCAATATTATTAGTATGCTTTCTATTGCTCATTTTAGTATTAAAAAATTTAGTGCAGTCGTCACCAAGAGTAAGCCAATCTACCTTAGCCTTTTTTTAGTATTAACTGCATTTTTATAAATTTCAGTAGATAAATTTTTCTGATTTTTAAAAAAAATGCTGGCCATACCAATATCTTATGGATTATCATCTGCAAGATTTTGTAAGATTTTGCCTTCCTTTCTTAAATTATCCGGATTATTGTTATTTAAATAATTATTCTTTTTCCAATTCTTAATATTGTATTTAATATTTTTCAAGAGCATACTAAATTGAAATTATTTAGTACCATTACAAGAAAAATTTAAGCTATTATCCATCAAAGTTTTAGAATTCTCTTTTAAGACCCAACTATTTTTAAATCTGAAAGGAGAAACTTTTTCGTTTAAATTCACACGTTAAAATGATTAATAGTTAAAGGAGTATGATTACTAGAATTTTGTTATAAAGTTGAACAAATAAAAATTGAGAAAATGTTTGAAAATTCTTTATTGATTATAATTCTATCTAACTTACAATGGATATTCTTAACCAACCCAGACTTCCACGTATAGTTATTCCCACTAATAATTGGTTCCATAAGACCAATGTTTAAAAGAAAATTATTTACCCTATCAAACTTACTTTAAGGAATTTTACTGCCTACAAAATTTTCTGAAACATGAAAAACAGTATTAAAATCACCCAAAATAATCCAAGGAAAACAATATATTGAATTCAAATCTATTCGTTTACACAACAAGTCTTTCTTTCACTTTCAAGGTTACTACCATAGACATTAGTAACTTGAATCAGAATGCCACGAATATTTTTAAACTGACAATCTATAAACCGCTTGCCTTTATTAATATTTAAGTTTGTCTAGATATTTGAGTCACATATAATAATGATTCTTCCTTTACAATCATAATCATTATTATTTGTAGATTTTTAGTTGTTAGAAAAATTAAGACGAAATTTATTATAATTTTAATCATTCAATTTGTTTTCTATAAGAGCGGTAATGGTAGACTTATAAATGTTAATCATATAAAAGATATCAGACTGCTTAGCAGGGAAATTCATACCCCTGACATTTCATGCAAATATAAACACACACACACACATATATAACAATGATAAAGGAAATTTAAATGGTACCCGACACTGTAGTACCCTTACCCCTCCTCTTATTATCTACACTCTTAGCTTTTAGTCTTGTAGACATTTCATCCCATTCTGGATTGATTGAGATGTATTTTTGTTTGAAAGCTTTTTTCTCTTTACTTCCATTTAGCTTACCAGTAGCTTTTGGTTTTGGAATATGTAAATTAGATATATCAAACTTGTCAGTATCATCAGCCATTGCTGATTTATTTTCTTCCTTTTGTTCTAATTCAGGAACTTTAATCAAAGAAATATCAAAATTAGCTGTGCGAGGCATGGCTGAGTCACTAGACTCTGCTATTGCAGCCTGCTTAGGGGGAGAGACCTTCTTGCGAGGCAATGTTAAGTCGATGCCCACCCTGTCCTCGACCTCTGTAGCAAATTCAGAAGGAGACTCCTCCTCTATTCCACTGTTCCAAATCTGGCTATTATCTTGATGCGAGATATTAAATATTTTTGTACCAACATTCTCTGTAACTAAACATGGCTCTGAAATAGGAGGGGTTTTAGAGCTAAAGACCTTTTTAATAATACTACCCTCATCTGTACTGTGCTGGTTCGGAACAGTTGAACTTTTCTCATAGTCTTTAAACTGATGAACTTCCATAGCCATGATCTGATCTAATTGATTGGTGAGCGCCTCGAGATTATCTTCTTGATCAGAAATGATACAATCTTGGTTGATTTGATCATTGTTTTTTCGCATTCTTGACTGGTTTGTTACTTCTTTGTTGGGATTTTGTTTTTGAGTTTCGATTGAACTAGTTTCTTGAAAATTGTCACTATTTTGATTACTAGTTTTGGGTATCCACATCTACTTTAGGTTGCACTGCACTCTAGTATGACCGAAACATTTACAGATGTTACATTTCGGTGGTACCCATTCATATTCCACTTTTTGTATAATGTTTTCATCATTATAGAGAGTGATAATGATTTCCTATGGAAGTTCATCAGTCGTAGAAACTTCCATAAGAAGGCGAGCGTAATTCAATCTCGTCTTTAAGGTAGTAGCTGCGTCTATTTTAATGGGTTTTCCTATAATGCTCGAAATGACGCTAAAACCTCACGATCCCACAATTTAAGATTTACACTGGGTAACTTTCACCAAATTGGCATAGTTGACAATAAATCTCTGTCCAATTTCAGAGACTCGGACCACTGTCTCATGATGATGAGCTTTCCGTTGTAAACATATGGAGCGTTTTGGATTATTATATTGTAATCTTGAGTCTCTTTGAACTTAACAAGAGAGAAATCATTTTCCCTTGCAAAGATTTCAAAATCCCCAGTCAGTTTTCAAACCCTTTTAATATATTCTTTGAAAAACAAGAAATAGGGTTTGGTACCTACGACATAGACAATAATAGAATTATTCCAACTTTCTATGGCTCTTTTGCAAATCGCTTCTTTTACCAAACCATATTTCTTGTTATTAATCTTAATAGGTGAAATGGTTTCAAGACTGTGTTCATCTTTTTTTGGTTCCTCGGATTGCTTTGAAATAATATCAGCCTAATATTTATGTCTTTGTTCTTTATTCAGAACAAAATTTGCTGGTTTACGAGGTTAAATTGGTTGTTTCACCTTATTCTGCTTGTAGAAGGTCGGTAACATGCCCTCCTTCTTCTTCGAAACGCCATATTATTTGATAGGACTAAATCACATTTGGACTGACATCTTCTTTGTGATCTTGATTGGGCCAATTGAAAGCCTTCATTGTCGATGATGATACTACTAGGCGGTTTTCTGATGTGAGATTCAAGTGGTCTATCCTGATGTATCAGATAGAGAAGATTGGAAAGATTTTTGTGAGGTGGATTCGTTTCCCCCCATGGCAAAAAGAAAACCCCAAATTTTATTTGGTATGCATACTAAAAATATTTGTTTGCAGATAATGAGGCAAAACAAAAATTACTTTCCCTTTTTTTAGGACAAGAAATTTGAATATTGTGAAGAAGCAATGTGTTACTTTCAAAGCAGGACAATTTTTGATAAAGATGAATTTTTTTAATGTGGTTTAATTTTAATTGATAAAGAATACCGCACTTTATACATCGTATTTAATGCAAGAAAGCCTTTAACATATATCTTACATTGATGTGGGCCAATTTATAGTTTCGTGTCCTTTCAAAAATTATCATATGTTTGTGGTTATATCCAAATTCAATGTAATATGATAGATTCATTAAAATTAATATGTTATGATCTTATTTTTGAAACTTTATATTGTAGATGCACGAATTTTATGATCGGTTATCAAAACAACATTTGACTTATTGTAATGATCCATCTTTCTTACTTCGAAAGATGAGCCGTTGGGATAAATGAAATAAAAATAAGAAGAAACTAAACAATAAAGAATCTCACAACGCAGCAGAATAATATGCAATAATCAACACAAAAAAACAGAGTCATTACCAAAATAATATTACATCAGAGTCATACAGTATAAAATCCAAACTGAGACAGTTACAATTGTCTATCCTGACATAACCGACACAAAGTATATACATACACACCTGAATAAGATAATAGCTAGCTGTTGGTGAAGCCACCTGCTCCAAGCACCTTTAAAATGCATCCATAAGAAACTGGGCCACTTGGCTACTCATACAAATTTGAGTACCCAAGAGATTTAAGGAAAGAAAATAAAACTCCAGATCAGATATAAGTCTGGTGTGAGTAAAACATAAGTTTTTAACTTTATAAAATCCTTCAAACCAAAAGCACCTCGTAAGACCACGTCACACATAATTACGGATAGGTTTTTGTCTTACGATAACCAAAATTTCTATGTGAAATCATTTGATATTATTATAATATCTAAGTTTTAAACAAATATTTATTTAATACAGCTAAAAAATTTCATCTCACATTTCAATAGTTGGGCACAACTATGTCCGTAAAGGCACCTATTAGAAAATGGATTCAAACAATGACAATGCACTAGGGTACCACCTACCAAAGTGCATCTGTAGATAAAATACACCAAGATCCTCACATGGACTCCCTACAAGTCAAAACCGGCCCTACCCCTTGCTAGATAGCGCAGAATATGTCATCAACTTGGTTGGGATAAACAACCTAAATGGGCCTCAAGCATACGTAATTTATAATATCGATCGAGATTGGGTGATGACCATACCTTAATGGTAGTGAACCCTTGAAGCATATCCCCTGATTTTAGTAATTTCCGAGTGTACAGCTTGAAGTAATGATTTCCTTTCCTTTTAGCAAACCATCTTGAAATGCTAACACTGCACCTAAGAAAGCAATGCAGTGCTAGCATTCACCCATACAAGTTGTTACAGGATCGAACAAACATTCAACATTTACTGTCTTTCATTTTGGAATCACCCTCAAGAAGAATGTTACATTTCCACAGCATACTTCATAATGATCCATCGTGAACATTATTAGTTTAAAGTGGCTTAGATAAATTATACTTATCCGAAACTAGTGCCTCCAAATTAAGCGATATTTCCAAGCTAACTCAATTCCGGTTCTTTTGGAAGTATATAACTAATATTCTAGTCCTCATCGGGGAACTCTAATATACAAAACACACTTCCTGAGTTAAAAGGGTCAAGTTATAAAAAACGAACAAATCCGCTACTTAGGATAACTATACGAAGTTCGCATATGTATAAGAATATACTTAATTTAAACATGACACATTCACAAAAATTAAGCATATGTATACGAATATACTTAATTTAAACATGACACATTCATAAAAATTAACCATTCCATATCCATCATGTTTTCGATATTTCGACCTTACTCTATCTCTTGCCTAGAAATAAATTCTAGATCCGTAGATAGAGGATCAGCCTACTCATCGACTTTTAGTGTTAACTATGGGATGACTTACTTTCCATAAATGTGTCCCACATTAGCATTGGCTTCATATTTGTTTGAGGTTGCTTAAGGATAATCGACAAAGAAATCCCTTGATTTAAAACATAAAAAAAACAGTTTTAAACAAAACCGATATTTCAGAACAAAGCGATTAAAAACCACTATTTATTGATTAAATAATAAATTAAACCCTTATTAAATAATAATCAAATATTAACCAAGTCCTAATTAAAAAATTTAATTAAATTTAACTAATCGGTAATTAATTAAACCCATTTAGTAAATAATTAATTAATAACTAATGTTAAATAAATGATTAAATAATACTTACTTTAATTAATTAACTAATTAAAATTAACTTAATTGATTAACACTTTAGTTTTAATTACCTTTATTATCTAATGACTAATTAATTAATTAATCATTTATTAAATAATTAACTAATTAGATTATAATTACCTTTTTAATCACTTAAAATAAGTTTTAAAACATTTTCCAAAAGGTTTCTAAGTGAAAACATCTGTAGATTTCGAAAAGAGTTCGTTTTTATGAACTACGCTTATAACGATTATCGCTATATGATCCAAAATTTTCAAACTTGAAATTTATTTTCTAAGTCTACTTTAACTCTTGGAATTTTTTTTACTAAATCATAAGAGAATATTTCTTTTTTGGGTAACAAAATTTTTAAAACTTGAAAACATTTCGTAATTTTAAAAAAAGATTTCGAACTTTATACAAGGGATAACATGTCGCTTTAAACTAGAAAGATGCTAACTTTCTTAGCATACCATCATGAATTCATGTTTACAACATACATGATTACATAACCACAACGTCACAACATGTAAACATTTCCATAACCAACATATACAAGCTAGATTATAATAAGCAAATTACTTCCATCCATACAAGTTGTTTAGATAGATTATACTTATCCGATCAACTAACTTCCATCCATGCAAACTAACTGCCCTTAAGCAACCAATGTAGTGCTAGCATTCATCGATACAAGTTGTTCCGGGATCGAACAAACATTCAACATTTATTATCTTCCATTTTGGAACCACCCGTAGGAAGAATTGTACATCTCCATAGCATATTTTATAATGATTCATCACAAATGTTATTAGTTTGGAGTGGTTTAGATAAATTATTATTGTCTGAAACCGGTGCCTCCAAACTAAGCGATAATTCCTGTCTAACTCAATTTTGGTTCTTTTGGAAGTATGTAACCAATACTCGAGTCCTTACAGGGGAACTCTAATATACACAACATACTCTGAATTAAAACAGGTCAAGTTATAAACAACGAACAAATCCGTTACTTAGGGTAATTATAAAATGTTCGCATATGTGTAAGCATATACTTAATTTAAAAATGACCCATTCATAGAAATTAACCCTCATATATCCATCACATGTTCGATATTTTTACCTTACTTTATCCCTCGCCTAGAAATAAATTCTAGATCTCATAGACAGAGGATCAACCTACTCATCAGTTTTTATTGCTGACTATCGGATGACTTACTTTCCATAAATGGGCCACTACATTAGCATTGGTTTCATATTTGTTTAAAGTTACTTAAGGGTAATCGACAAAGAAATCTCTTGATTTAAAACATTTTCGAAGAAGAAAAACAGTTTGAAACAAAACCAATAATTTAGAACAAAGCGATTGGAAAACCCATATTTATTAATTAAATAATAAATTAAACCCTTATTGAATAATAATTATATCTTAATTAAGTCCTAATTAAAATCTTAATTAAATTTAATTAACCAGTAATTAATTTATAATTAATTAAACCCCTTTAGTAAATAATTAATTTTAAATAAATGATTAAATAATAATTAACCCTTAATTATTTAATTCAATAATAATTATTTTAATTAATTAACTAACTAAAATTAATTTAATTGATTAACATCGAAATATTAATTACCCTTAATATCTAATGATTAATTACTAATTACTTAATTAATTAATTAAATAATCACTTATTAAATAAATAACTAATTAAATTATGATTATCTTTTTAATTACTTAATATAAGTTTTAAAACATTTTCTAAAAGGTTTCTAAGTGAAAACATTTTTAGATTTTGAAAAGAGTTTGTTTTCACAAACTGCACTTATAGCGATTATCGCTATATGACCCGAAATTTCCACACTTGAAAACTATAAGTCATGTGAAAACTTTCGTAAAATCATATTTTGTTGGAAAACTAACGATTTTTTAAAACTTGAAACCTTTTTGCAAATTTTAAAACTATGATTTTGAATTTTATACAAGGGATAACATGTTGCTTTAAACTAACAAGATGCTAACTTTCTTAGCATATCATCATGAATTCATGTTCACAACATACATGATTACATAACCACAACATCAAAACATGTAAACATTTCCATAACCAACATATACAAGCAAGATTATAATATGCAAACTAATTTTACTATTTTACTACCATATTTCGAACAATACATCCACATAACCAAGCACATATGATTCATCCAAGCATAATTTAAATCCAAGCACAATACATGCGTGCAACCCAACATTATATTTTTACCCAAACATAACATTTTCACAATAAGTTATATATATATATATATATATATATATAGAAAAACTTAGTTAAAGGGTGAAACTTTAATCACCGAAATTTCATGAAACCAAGCTAACTTTTTTTGTAACTCGAACACGACCTAGGTATTTGCTTCTACCTTGGAAAAGTGGAGTTTTTGATGGCTTGAATGGCAATATTGTTTGGCTATGGGGGCTTTAGAGTTCGGCCAAGGTGAAGAAATGGTGATAGGGGTTTGTTTTGTGAAGGAGAGGTATTGAAATGGAAGGAAGTGGGTTTAGACAAGATTTTAGGAATATAAAAGTGAATGAACTAGATTTTTAAAATCGAGAAACTATTTTGGAAGCTATTAAAGTGTCATGAAATCATGAAAAGGTTTTTATGAAATGGAAATGGAATGATAAAATGGAAGAAAATAATGAAAATTTGTTTGCATACAAGGTACATTAATTAAATTACCATATTATCCTAAAATACATTCTCTCCCTTATCATGTTGCCACATCACCCAGCATGTTTCTTCCTCCCCCCAACATGTAATCTTGTCTCCCCTTTCATTTTCGTGAGCAAACATGCCTTAGTACTTACGTACTTTGTGCTTCTAAAGAAATGACAAGTTATGTCACTTTTATTTACATTTAACCCTTGTTTAATATTTACAAAAAAATCATATCAAAAACTTATTAAGCTTGTTAAGTAAATCAAATTATAAAACCCAAATTCATTTAGAAATGTGTGCAAATGTTTATATCAAATGTGCACAAATGTTTTTCGACAATTTTTCGACATCGAAAAGTCGAAAATTCGAAAAATAGTTTCCGGTCACATTTTCTATTTTTCTTCGAACTAATTGTTTCTGTAAACAAATTTTGCAAACTATTTTACCATCACTAGTTATTATTGAAAATGAGTTTATTTGGGTTATAAAATCTATAAATTAATTATTAAAAATATATTTAAATATCCATAGTTAAAGTGATTGAATTCTAGGTCGTTACACTCTTCCCCTTAAAAGAATTTTGCCTCAAAATTAGCAAACAAAGAGATATTTCATAACAAATCAAAAGGTCATATATTATATATATTGTGAATACCATATAAATGACATAACCAAGCATCCATAACACAATAATGCATATACTGTACATACAAACAATGACTATCGGATAGGCTCCCCTCATGTGATCCACCATCTCCCAAGTATAATATCAGGGATCCTCACTCCACCGAATCATTACTAATTTCTCACCTTATTGCTCAACATCTTCTCATCCAGATCTGCAATATGAACTTCTTGCCTGATCACCGTCAAGTTTGGTTCTATCTCCAAATCCTCTTGAACCGACGGCTCCACAATGAATGATGGGCATTGAACATAATTTCTCAAATGAGATACATGCGAAATATTATGGACCCCCGACAACCTTTTTTGTAATTCAACCTTGTAGGTGAGTGGTCCAATCCTTTCAATAAACTTAAAAGGTCCAACATACCTGGGTAATCACTTCCCAACCTTTCCAAATTGAACAACTCCTCTGATTGGGGCGATCTTTACAAATACAAAGTCTCCAATTTCAAATTTCGAATCTCTTCTCCTTTTATCGGCATAAATCTTTTGGAGATCCTAGGCTTCCTTCATCCTTCTCTTTACCACCACAACGTTTTCAGTGGCTTCTCGAATCATATCCGACCCAAGTACTAGCTGATCGCTAGCCTCAACCCAACATGCCGACGACTTATAAGGGCGTCCATAGAGAGCTTAGTAGGTTGCTACGCCAATGCTCGCTTGTTAGCTATTGTTGTAGGATAATTCCACCAAATGAAGGTGATCTTCCCATGGTCCTCCAAAATCCAAAATACACGCCCTCAAAAGATCTTTTAGAATCTGATTCATCCTTTCCATTTGTCCATCCATTTGAGGGTGATATGTTGTGCCCAAGCTTAGCTTTGTTCCTAAAATTACTTGCAATGCTCCCAAAACTGACGGGTAAAGATAGGATCTCGATTACTTAATATACTTACTGGGACTCCATGCAATCTGACTATCTCCCTTATATAAATTTCTGCCAAAGTGGGTGCGTTCTTGTCGGCTTTACCGGAATAAAATAAGCACTCTTCGTTAGTCGATCTATAATGACCCACACACCTTCATTCCCTTTTCTACTTCTTAGTAAACTATCGATAAAACCATTGATATCATCTTACATTTCTAATTTGGGATTTCCAAGGGTTGAAGTAAACCAGTCGTCTCCTGGTGATCGCCTGTTATATGCTGACAGATTGTACATCGGTTGACATATTTGAATATCTTTCTTAATCCAGAGCCGCTAAAACACGCGCTTCATATCCTTGTACATCTTATTAACTCCATGGTGGATACTTAACTTAGAACTATGGCATTCCTTTAAAACTTCTTGTCTAAGACCGTTTATATCAGTAATGCCTAATCTTTCATTCATACTTGAAGTACCATGGTTATCAATCTCGAAACTAGAACTTTGTCCCTTCTCAATGCCTTGAATAAATTCCAATATAAGACTATCTTCCCTTTGTTTGCTCACAATCTTGTTGAATAAAGTCAGAGTGACTTCCAAGAGAGCTAGAACTGCATTCCTACTTAGAGCGTCTGCCACCACATTCGCTTTCCCCAGCTTATAGAGAATATCCAAGTCATAAGCTGTCAGGAATTCTAGCCATCATTGCTGCCTCAAGTTCAGGTCCTTTTGGGTAAAAATGTACTTAGGGACTTGTGATCCGTGAAGAGCTCGAACTTTTCACCTATTTTTAAAGTAGGAAATTACTACTAAGATCCTTAAAGATTAATAATAAACTAAAGAGGAATAGAAGGATTCTTACCCAACAATTAGTGCCTCCACATGTTCAATGCAAATACTATAACCAATAGTTCTAAGTCATGCGTTGCATAATTCTTCTCGTGAGGCTTTAACTGTGTACTTTCATAGGCTATAACCTTCCTACGTTGCATTAATACTACATCCAAACCAACTCTACTAGCATCGGTATAAACGGTCAACTATTCTCCTCCACCTATAATGGCTAAAACTGGGGCACTGGTCAACCTTTCTTTTAACTCAAGGAATGCTCCATCGTACTTCAGAGTCCACTCATTAACATTCTTTATCGTTATCTTAGTTAGATGAAAGGCTATCTTAGAGTAATCCTTTATGAACTTTCTATAATAGCCTGCCATCCCTAAATAGCTTCTCACTTTTGTGGGAGTTTGGCGTCTTTGAAGTCTTGCATAGCAGCTACTTTAACCGAGTTAACTATATGCCTTCTCCTGATAAAACATGACCTAGGTATCTCACTTCTGATTGCCAAAAGTGGAACTTAGAAAGCTTAGCCTTTAAAACATTTTTCCTTAACGTTTCTAATACGAATTCCAAATGGAGTTTATGCTCTTCTTCGGTCTAGGAATAAATAAGGATGTCATCAATGAAAACCAATACAATGTTATTTAGAACATCCCTAAAAAATCGATTCATAAGATCAATGAAAAATGCAGGTACCTTGGTTAATCCAAAAGGCATAACCAACCACCGTAGAAAAGGTTTGGCTTCTAAAAGCAATCAAGGGTATACTATCCTTCGCTACCTTAACTGATGGAAACCCATAGCGAGGTCTAATTAGGAAAATACTCTACCCCCATTAAGTTGGTCAAACATATTATCTATTCGGGGTATAACATATACTTATTCCAAATGGTCTACTTATTCAACTTTCTATAGTCCATGCACAATCTTAAAGAACCATTAGGCATAGCCACAAAAACTACCGTCGATCCCTAACTCGAACGACTCGGTCTAATCAGCCCTCTTCTTAACAAATCATCGGTTTGACTTATTAGCTCATGCTTCTCTCTCGAGGCTATTCTACGTAAGGGTCGAATAACCGGTTTCGAACCGGGAACTAAATCAATACGAAACTCAATTTCCCAATGGGGAGGCAAACTGCTAATCGACTAAAAAATATCCAAGAAATCTTTAACTACTAGTATAAATTCAAGCTCTTCTTGGGACAATTCTAAGGAATAAAGGAAACTATTCGTATAATTATCCAGGATCTCACACGATATTCTTTCCAATACCCTTCCGATATTGGCTTTCAACACTATAATATGGTTAACGCAGTTAAGAATAGCAGTATACTTAGCTAGCCAATTCATTCCAAGCAAAACATCAAACCTTTAAAATCAAGCACAAACATGTTCCATGAGAAACGATAGGCGAGGTAGGAAATTTTTACATTCTCACAAATTAAACATAGTCTGGTCATACTACCAATGGGATTTGATATACAGATAGGGGTTCCCACAAATTCAAGGGTAAGTTCTTATCTATCTACCAATTCTTTAGAGATGAAACTATGAGAAGATGCGATATCAAAAAAAGCTCTAACAAAAATGAGATTAATAAGTAAATTACCTTCCAAGACTTCCTTCCCTTTAACATCTTCAGAGGTTGAAGGCTCATCCTTAATAGCGTAGACCTTAATCTATTGACCATTCTTCAATAGTTTGCAGTCCTAACCATGTGTCCACGCTGATGTCAATTATAACAAAGCGTCTTTTGGACCATTGGAGATATAGCCTTAGCTTGCTGATAGTTTTTTGAAATATACCCTTTTTTTTATTATAGTTGAAACAAGCAACATCTTTATACTTGTTTCCCTAATCTCCTCTTGTTGGTTTTCCCTTACCATGCTTCTTTTTCCAGTTTAGATTAAACTTCCTTTTGTTTGGGTTAACAGTATCGCCACTTGGTGCCGCTTCTACTGCTACTGATGGTTTCTTCTTTAAGAGCACTTCATATCTCAGGGCCATGTCAACTAGATCTACAAACCATTCCTTTATATGAGCAGTCATCTTTCTATAGCACTCCACTGGCATACCCAATACGAACATCTCATTCTTCTTTAGAAGGATGTCAATAAGTCCAGGATTGAAACGATATAACTCATTAAACTTCGTCTCATAATCATCCACCGACATGTCTCCCTACTTGAGATTTATGAAATTTCTATATAATCGAGTTTTGCCTATAACTAGCATGAATTGGTCTTCGAATACTTCTTTGAATCTAGCCCATGAGAACTCATCTTCTGGAACATTTGGGTGATAGAATCCCACCATGCACCTACACCCTCTTGCAATTGCCATGATGCCAAGAACCGTTACTGATAATTAGAAATGTCAAAACCTTTGAAAATCTTCTCACAAGACTGTAGCTAGGCTTAAACTTCAATGATAGATTTGGTACCCTTGAATGGTTTTCCTCCTAGGTTTGCGAACTCCTTGCACATGATTGCGAAGTTTACTCGAGGCTATATTGGAGCTATGGCCTCAACTTCTATTCCACCCTTTTAACATTCGGGGTCCTTCCATTTGCGGTTGTTGTGCTATCGTTTCCCTTTCCTCGTCCCCTTCTCGAGCTCATTCTTAATACCTAAATAAAGTAAAATATCTTTAAGATACTTAGAGAAAATCTTTATGAAATGGTACTAATCAAACTTATCAAAGTTGATCTAACTAACGGGAATACGAATAAAATTTACAAATACGCGCTCTCGAATTTGACCATAACCCAAAGCCTAGGTGTTCACTCAACCTAAGCTCTGATACTAAGTGTAACGATCCACCTTTCTTACTTCGAAAGATGAGCCATTCGGGTAAGGAAAAGAAAGATAAGAAGAGACTAAACAACACTGAATATCACAACACAATGGAATAATGTACAATAATCAACGTAAGGTCATACTAACATTACCAAAATAATATTACATCAGAGTCATACAATATAAATTACAAACTGGGTCAGTTACAACTGTCTATCCTGACATAACCGATACAAAGTACATACATACATGCACAACGGAATAAAATAACAGCCAGCTATCGGCAAAGCCACCTGCTCTAAGTTCCTCCAAAATGCATCCGTAAGAAACCTAGATCACTTGGCTACTCATACAAATTTGAGTACCCAAGAGTTTTAATGAAATAAAATAAAACTTCGGGTCAGACATGAGTCTGGTGTGAATAAAGCATAAGTTTCTAATTTTATAATATCCTTCAAACCAAAAGTATCTCGTAAGACCACGCCACATATAAAATGGACGAGTTTTTTGCTTTATGATAATCAAAACATTTCTATATAAAATCATTTGATATTATCATAATATCTAAGTTTTAAATAAATATTTAATATAACTGAAATGCTTACATCTCACATTTCAGTAGTTGGGCACAACCAAGTCCGTAAAGGCATGCATTGGAAATTAGATTCCAACAATGACAAGGAACTTGGGTACCAACTACCACAGTGCATGTCTAGATAAAATACACCAAAAGCCTCACATGGATTCCTTGCATGTCAAGACTAGCCTTACCGCTTTTTGGAAAGCACTAGTACAAAAAGTGCATATTGCTTCACCTGATTTGAATCGGCTGAAGTAAACACTGATGCAAATAGAACTATTTGCATCAGTTCTGTCTTAATAACCGGTGCAATTGGTACGTGGAAAGCAATAGGTAATAAAAAATCAAATTTGCATTAGTTGTCACCAACAACCGAAGAAAATACATCGATGCAAATAGTTTTAGTCGCATCGGTTTTAAAGTCAACCGATGCAACTACATTAGTTTGCATTCATTTTCCCTTGGTTTGCTACTCCAACTTTCATTTTCCCTCCCCTTAACTTTTCTTTTTCCACTTAGCTTTCATTTATCCCTCCACTTCACCCGCATCATTTTTCATTCTTTCATACACAACCAAAAAAATGTTTGTTCCTCCATCACCAAATGTTCGTTGTATTGCATAGGCGTAACACAAGCCTGTCTCATTCGTTCCTCAAATCAGTGGCTTTCCTTTCAAAAGTACAAACCCTAGAACAACCTTACTGCGTCGCCGCTTGCATCTCAGCCTGCTCCGATGCTGTTCTTTCAGGTCGCCTACTCTTAGTCTCGGCCTAAGGCGAACTAATGAGATAATCGACAATGGCAAGCTGCATCCACTATTCAGCTTTAAACACCTTCTCAAAATCTAAAATTAAATTATGTGATTTCGTTCGATTTTTTAACAATCTTCTAAATAGGAGGCAGTAACGCTCATGCATCGTGTATCTTATTTTCAATTAACTAGTCAAGTAATTGTTAAAGTACTTTATATTTTAAATCAATTAACAGTTTAGTTATTCCCAAAATTAAATTGCTTAATGTGAATCAATTGAAGAAATAAATTATATACTGAATCAGGTAGCTTAAAATTGATTTGTGATATATGATTTAACTGCTACAATTAATTATACTAAATTTTCTGATTTTACTGAATTAGGTCCCTAAAATTTCTGATTTTGGGCTTGCTAAACACTTGGCCTCTGGGGTGTCTCATGTTACACCTCGTGTTATGGAAACATTCGGGTAATTTTGTCATATTTCGACCATGTGTAAGTATTTATTTTTAAGAGTGCAGGTACATTGAGACATTTACTAGCTCTTACATCTCTTTAATTTATCCCACAGCTATGTTGCACCAGAATATGCTTGCATTGGAATGCTGAATGAGAGAAGCGATGTCCATAGTTTTGGCGTACTCATCATGGAGATTATATCTGGAAGAACTCCTGTGGATTACAGAAGACCACGGGATGAGGTATCTCTTCTTTACATGCATGATTTTTTTATGAAGTTTCTGTTCCTTGATAATTGAGTAGTATAATAATAGTGAATATAATCATGGGATTTATAATTATAATCTATATGTCAACAACTACAAAACAAAATTTCCTTTTTCCTTTTTTTTCTCTTTCTGTAAACTTGAGTTTTAATTCGCTTGAATATGAAGTAGCTGAGAAACAATTAGAGAACCATCTTTTTATCAAAAAATATAAATTACTCGAACATTTTCAAATAATGTTTATACCATTTCTTTTTTGGGTCTGTTTGTAACCAAAGAAGCTGGAGGGAAGAATAGTACACCTAAAAATGAACCGGGACAAAATTCTTTAGAATAAATAGGTTCTCCAAGATAAGTGAGTTGAGTTACCATTGAACTTAACATTTATTTATATTAACATTTCAAAATATTGATCCGAGCTGTAGTCCAGTGTCTTCGTTTTACATGGTGGTTGGGTATTGGCAGTGCACAGAACTGGTTTGCACTAAGATATGTGATTTTATGATATGCACCGTTTAGGAGTATGTGATGTTATGTTTTACTGAGTTGTATGTTGCAACAGAGGGAAGCGGGGAGGATAGTGAAGGCAGTAAATAGTTGATGGAGTTAGAAGTTGTTGTGTTGATTGGTATTGTGTACAGGTTGATGAAGTGGTAAGGTTTGATATGGCAGTATGGTGATGGGGTCATAGGTGCTTCGTGACTGTTGTGATGTGATGAATTGGTGTAGTAGATGAAGTGTCCACTGTTTGCTGCATAGAAGTGTAATGTTGGTCAGGCAGTGTAGATGTTGTAGTGGCAGTTGAAGTAGTGGCAGTGTTGAGTGATGTAGGAGATGACATTCAGTTTGGTTGTTTTGTGAATAAAGTTTCAAGGATAGAAATATATGTTGAGTTTGTGAATGACAGTCAGTTAGGAGATGATAGTCAGTTTGTGAATGACAGTCAGTGAGTTGTTATGGTGGTGGGCTGGTGTGGTAGATAGCTATTGATTGAGGTGAACTTATGGAGCATTGAAGAAAATTGAAAATGGGACAAACGCGATACTAAAGACGAAATTGTAAGTGGAATAGCGCTACATATCTAGTTTATAATCTCTGCAATCAAAGTAAGGAAGATAAAAATCAATTTTTTCACAACTGCAAATACTTGTGGCAGATATGGGATTACATAAAAAATAAACTGTAAATTAACACAATCCTTCTTACAGCATTGACGATATCTTTAGCCAAATTATGCTGAATAATATAGGTGTTCATGTGTAAAACAATCTGTTGGAATTTTAGTAACCACTTTAGTCTGTGACATATGGTGTCAACGGAATGAGAGGTTGTTCAAAGGTATTAAAACACCATACCAAATTTGACTAACTTTGTTGCTTCAACACTATAAACAACTTATAAATCAAGCAAGAATTAAAAAAACAAGATTAAAGGCAAAGAAATCATCTTTGAGGAATTTGGCTATGTTGATCCCTGTATATTGAATTTCGCTTGTGCATCCCCGTGCTCATCAAAGCATTGCTCTTATGGTGCAAAAAAATTCTTATATTTCTTTTCTTCTAAGCATACAACATTTTTTCCCTTCTTTAAATAACATAAATAAATATTGGTTATTAGTTAGAAAACAAAATTGCTATATCACCTAAAAGGGAGACGAAAGAAAAGAGAGAGACCCACTGCGAGTTAGCTTTAAGTTCTAGAGTTTGGTATCATTCTTTTATCTGTTGTTCAACTATAATGCTCAACTGTTTTGGGTATTGAAACAGTAGTTGGTAAATATAATGCTCAACTGTTTTGGGTATTGAAACAATAGTTGTTAAATATAATGCTCAACTGTTTTGGGTATTGAAACAATAGTTGGTAAATATAATGCTAAACTATTTTGGGTATTGAAACAATAGTTGGTAAATACTATATTTTGTATTAGTTATCGACGGGATTGGATCATAAGTCATCTAGATTCAGTGTATACATCCCTATTATTGAGCTTGAGACGTAACAGAGAAGTGTATGGTTTGAGACGTAACAGAAAAATGTGTATGGGGGTGGAAGTATGGAAAGTTGTTTCTGACAGAAGTGTAACTAGTGCAAATTTAAATCTTGAAATACTTTTCTTTAAACGTCATTTTTCTTTCATGAAAAGAATTAGTACGACCGTACAACACTTAGGCCAAGGATGATTAGCTTGGATTCAATATATATGTGCATAGTGTGGTGCTTTGCAATTTTAATTTTTGAAGCGTATCTCTATAAATCAAAGCATGCATAATCCTTTGAAGAACATGTGCTTGTTTAAGTAATGCTAGTAACTGTACAAAATTAGCTTGCCTGAAGTTGTGAAGTAGAGGCAACCAGATGGCTTTCGATCCAAAATATATAGTCATCGTAGCCTGCTTCTTATTTTTTCCTTTGACATATAAATTAGATCCAACTGGTAGAATGGTTGAAAGACATGATTGGAGAGAGAAGATGTGCAGTGAATTTTTGTAAAACAGTGAATAAAATGTAAACAAACTTGTAATGAAATTTTTGTTTTTGAAATGAAAATGTGGATGTTTTAGTCATTGCTCCTGTCTCAAAACTTTAAGCAAATCTACATATAATGTTCTTAATATCCGTGTACGAAAAGCAAGACTTAAAGTAAGCAAGTTTATAAAATCCACACGACTTAGGTCCTTGTTATTTTGGTGAGAATCATTTATCATGTGCTAGCCAGTAATTGCATAGAACGGAATGCAAGGTCTTATGCATCAACCAAATTGCCAAAACATGTTTATTTCTTGTTTTTCCAGGTTCAAGTTGACATTGGAAACATGGAATGCAGCATATGGTTTTGCGCTGAAACCTAAAAGTTTGGGTTTTCAAGATTCCTTGAAGTTTTGAAGGTTTTCACCATACTATTTCTTAATGGTTGTACTAATTAAAATCCGAATTATGCTGCTAAAATGAACGTATGAACCATTATTTTGTATAGATTATTAACACTATAATTGATATATGTTTATTTTTGTATTATGTTATTCAGTTTGTATTTGCCATCAAATTTAATTTTGAATGATTGTAATATTGCATGCAGTAATTGTTTGTTATAATCAATAATATATATATATATATATATATAGTCTATTTGAGTACTGTAATAATGATTTCTGAGAATGTCTTTTTTGCAACAGGTATAAATAGCTGATGCAATAGAGTGATTAGTTTGCATCGGTTGTTATAAAAAACCGATGTAACAAAGAGGGCTGTGTCCAAGCAACCAACCGTATTTTGCATCAGTTGTTAGTAACAACCGATGCAAAAAGGATCGTTTAGCATCGGTTTTAGAACTGATGCAAAACTGTTAAGCCTGTTACATCGGTTGCATATGCATTGGATGTTGAACTGATGCAAAAGGGGGTAAACAACCGATGCAAATGACATGTTTTGTAGTAGTGAAGCACCAACTATGTCATCACCCTGGCTGGGATCAACAACAAAGATAGGCCTCAAACATACATAATCTATAATATTGATCTAGATTGGGTGATGACCATACTCTAATGGTAGAAAACCACATAGCCATGAAGCATATCCCCTGGTTTTAGTCATTTTTGAGTGTGAGGCTTGAGGTTACGATTACCTTTCCTTTTAATGGTCTGCTAACATTATCCTCCAGGCAACCAATGCAATGCTAGCGTTCATCCATACAAATTTTTTCAGGATCGAACAAACATTCAACATTTATTATCTTTCATTTTGGAATCACCCTCAGGAAGAATTGTACATCTCCATATCATACTTCATAATGATCCATAGCGAATGTTATTAGTTTAGAGTGGTTCGGATAAATTATACTTATCCGAAACGATGCCTCCAAACTAAGCAATAATTCTTGGCTAACTCAATTCTAGTTCTTTAGGAAGTATGTAACCAGTATTCGAGTCCTTACCGAGGAACTCTAATATACACAACATACTTCCTGAGTCAAAATATGTTAAGTTAGAAATATCCCCACTACTTCGAGTAATTATACATAGTTCGCATATGTATAAGTATATACTTAATTTAAATATGACCCATTCATAGAAATTAACCATTTCATATCCATCACATTTATGATATTTTGACCTTACTCTATTCCTTATTAAGAAATAAATTCTAGATCTCACATATAGAGGATCAACCTACTCATCGGTTTTAGTGCTAACTATGGAATGACTTACTTTCCATAAATGTGTCACTACATTAGCATTGGTTTCTTATTTGTTTGAGGTTACTTAAGGGTAAGCAACAAAGAAATCTCTTGATTTAAAACATTTTCGACAAAGTAAAATAGTTTTAAACAAAACTGATAATTAGAACAAAGCGATTAAAAAAACCCTATTTATTAATTAAATAATAAATTAAAACCTTATTAAATAATAAGTAAAACTTAATTAAGTCCTAATTAAAATGTTAATTAAATTTAATCAATCAATAATTAATTTATAATTAATTAAACCACGTTAACAAATAATTCATTAACAATTAATCTTCGATAAATGATTAAATAATAATTAATCCTAAATTAATGATTAAATAATAATTACTTTAATTAATTAACTAATTAAAATTAACCTAATTGATTAACACTTAAATATTAATTACCTTTATTATCTAATGACTAATTACTAGTTAATTAATTAAATAAATAAATAATCAAATTATAATTCCTTTTTAATTACTTAATTTAAGTTTTGAAACATTTTTCAAAAGGTTTCTAAGTGAAGACATTTTTAGATTTCGAAAAGAGTTCATTTTCACGAACTACGCTTATAGTGACTATCGCTATATGGGCCGAAATTTTCAAACTTGAAATTTGTTTTCCAAGTCTTCTTTAAAACTTTAACTCTTGGAAAAACTTTACTAATACATAAAAGCATATATTTTTTTGGAAAACTAATAAGTTTTTAAAACTTGAAAACATTTTGCAAATTTTAAAACTAAGATTTTGAATTTTATACAAGGGATAACATATCGCTTTAAACTAGTAAGATGCTAACTTTCTTTTCATACCATCATGAATTCAAGTTAACAACATACACGATTACATAACCACAACATCACAACATGTAAACATTTCCATAACCAACATATACAAGCTAGGTTATAATATGCAAACTAACTTGACTATTTAACTATCATATTTCAAACAATACATCCACATAACCAAGCACATATGATTTCATCCAAGTATAATTAAAATCCAAGCACAACACATACAGTACAACCCAACATTATTTTTTACCCAAACATAACATTTTTACAATAAATTAGTCACACACACACACATACACACACATATATATATGTTTAGAAAAAATTAGTTAAAGAGTGAAATTTTAATCATCGAAATTTTACGAGACCAAGCTAACTTTTTCTATAACTCAAACACGACCTATGTCTTTGCTTCTACCTTGGAAAAGTGGAGTTTTTGGTGGCTTGAATGATAATATGGTTCGGTTATCGGGGTTCTAGAGTTCGAAAAAGGTGAAGAAATCGTGATGGGGGTTAGTTTTGTGAAGGAGAGGTGTTGAAATGGAAGGAGGTAAGTTCAGACAAGGTTTTAGGAGTATAAAAGTGAATGGATTAGATTTTTAAATTTGAGAAACTATTTTAGAAGCTACTGAAGTGTCGTGAAAACATTAAGAGGTTTTTATGAAATGGAATGATAAAATAGGAGAAGATTATGAAAATTTGCATATACACAAGGTACATTAATTAAATTACCATATTACCGTAAAGTACATACCCTCCCTTATCATGTTGCCACATCACCTAGCATGTTTCTTTCTCCCCCCTAACGTGTAAAGCTTGTCTCCCCCTTCATTTTCATGAGCAAACATGCCTTGGTACTTTATGTATTTTGTGTTTCTAAAGAAATGACAACTTATGTCATTTTATTTACATTTAACTCTTGTTTAAAATTTACAAAAAAAAATCATATCAAAACTTTTCATACTTATAAAGTAAATCAAATTAAAAAAATCCTAATTCATTTGTAAATGTGTGAAAATGTTTATATCAAATGTGCACAAATGTTTTTCGACAACTTTCCGACATCGAAAAGTCAAAAATTCGAAAAATAGTTTCACGTCTCATTTTCTACTTTTGTTGAACTAATTATTTTTTTAAACAAATTTTGTAAACTATTTTACCATAATTAGTTATTATTTAAAAGAAATTTATTTGAGTTATAAAATCTATAAATTATTTATTAAAAATATATTTAATTGACTTTGATTTTAGATTTTTCTTTGTATATTGAAATTGATTCTTCTACGCTTTAGTTCCAAAATGGAAGTAAGGCACCACTTTTAAGCATGGTTTCTTGTTGCAATACGTGCACTGCTGGTGTTTAGTTTTGTCATTTTTAGTTTTATACTTTCGTCTATAAAAAAACACGTCCGTTGTACGTATTGTTGAAAAACAAACAATTTTGAAAAATGAAATTAACATGTAAAATAGAAAACAAGTTTATTTTGTTTTTCGTGTTTCGAGAGTTAACAAAAGCTAGGAAAACAATCCAACTCCTTCGTTGTCCGTTGGTCATCGAAATGGCTAAGAATTATAAATCTTCTTCTCTTATTTCTTAGTGCAGGTTGAAAACACAAAACTTAAAATACAAAATGAAACCAAACGGACCCTAAAGTTTTTTTAAAATTGATGTCCAAATAAAGGATATGCATGTTCTTTACTTAGGACTTCATTTAGTACCTAAATATAAATATATGTTGATAAGAGAAACAACAAATAACAACATGTTTTTTTATAAATTTTAGATGAGTTTAAAATGCATCAATATTATCACCAAAAGAGGATCTCCTTGGATTTCAGCTAGAGTCATGAGGTACTCTAATACCAGCAAAGTTGACGGTAGTGGTTTTGAATTTTATGAGTGAAAGATGGGGAGTACAATAATAGTTCCCAGAATTGAATGTGGCATTCATAATGCTTATCCAATATTCACATATTACCTAAATGAAGACAAGGTTTGAAACACTAGTTATTCACATTGCATGGAATATTGCTATGAGAGTTTGTGAATGCATCATAAACTAGAGCAAGTTTGATTCCTGCTCGCGTTTCATAATATTTTGGCCTTTACAAGATGGTTCAGCTACATGCAAATAATTTATTATTATTATTATTTTCCATTAACATCAACATCTCAATGCCCATAATCTAAATGTGACCTTCAAATTTTGGATCACATGAAATTAACGTTACCATCTTATTTGCAAGAAGTAAATTTCTATAGATATTTTACTTTTGAAGTTTTTGATGAGTTGTCGTCCACTGTTGTTTTTCTTCTGTTAGGTTATCACTAAGGCTATGCTAGCACTTGCTCCAAATAGCATGAACATCATAGTTAGTTGCACCACTACAAGAAAGTTTACTACCTATATTGGTGGTTATACTACTTGTTAAGCACATTTAAGCGGGTAAGTGTTTTGCCTTTTTGTTTTAATGTGTTTATATAACGAGTTGTTAAGTTCTTCCTTTTGCCTTAAGTGGGTAAGCTTTTTATGTTTTTCTTCACACCATAATATTTTGTTGGCAATCCACTAAATATAAACTTAGTTAATCACAACAAATTCACAAGTTTTTGTACTCTTTAATATTCTTATAACCTGTTCATTTTTTAAATCTTGCTTTCTCTTGCTACGTACCATGATGAAGGTGTTTTGTATAAGAGTAGATAGATTGATTTTGTAACATAAGTAATCATTAATCAACAAACTCTACTGTAATTTTAAAATGCTAATTATCATTGGTAATGTGATTTTATTACCGCTGAATGATGACTATGACTTTGCATTTAAGGATCTTGATTTTGAAATATGATGGAGAAGACCGAGGTGAATTGAAACCAAGCGATACAGATTTTCATGTATGATACTCAAGTCGAATATTAAATGTAACTCTCTTATGCTTCAACATTTGAAAAAATTAGGACAAATTTTTTTGAATTAATGAAACTGTTTTGTTTGAATAAAGTGAAGAGGAATTTTCCACAATATATATGTTTTTTAACATGTTTATTTTCTCTATTTTCTATTCCGTTCTTACAATTACACAGACATAGCGGATCTAGATCCTCCATTACATGATTCTCCTAAATTAGCTCATTAGATTTTTTGAACCGTGTACATTGGCTTCTGCTAATATTTTGCAAATATGATGTTCTTATCATGTTCATTGTCTTTACAAATTTTTAGATCATTGATTCATTTTCACCTTAAATAAAAATATAACATATACATAAATAAGTTCATTTTTACTCAAAAAAACTACGGTAGAAGGAGAATGTGAGGGAGATTTATAAGTAGGGGTATCTTGATCCATCCCTGTGTGTATTATAAATAAAATGAATATATTTTTAGTAAACTCATCTTTACTTAATCCATTCTGCAAGTAAAGAACTTATATGTTTCTCCGTGCATGCTATATCTTTGTTTTCTTAAAGCCTACTCTGTATCATATTTAAATAAGTAGAAGAAATAAGCGAACTTGATAATATATTGTTTATCAAAAGGTAAGCAAAGATTGGAAAATTTACTTACGCAAAATATTCATTACTACAACTATAAAGCTGCTATGAAACAATTTTCATTTGTAGGCATTGTACATTATTATGATTTTTAGTCGTATTTGTTCTGATGTAATTGTTTCTTAATTAGTAAATTCATCATACATATATATATTCATCCTCTTTTTGATCAAATCAGCTAACTTAAAATGGACCTAAAGAACCCATACAGAGTCGGATTGACTTGAATTATTGGAAGAATACATAAAAGACATAAAAGAAGGCTGATAGAAATAATGGGCTTGATTGGAGTTAGTACGATGGATCCTTGGTAATCCATCTTGATGGGTTGCTAGTGACCCATGTAGGTTGGATCCCACCACCTCAAATTTATATGGTAGGCCACAGACACCCTTTAGAGCGTACCTGCATAGTTTTGTCTGATTTCGTTAAGTTTTGAGCGAGTTATGGATGATTTTTCTACACTAGATGACCCATGAAGACGGATGATCGAACTAACTCTAAACGACTTGATACTTAGACAACACATTCAAAAGAACAAGTGAATAACACTCAAGGAAAATTAGCCGGAAATAATCTAAGGAGATGGATCGCTAACGATCCATCACCTGGCGATCCATAGCGACACTTCATGAGTCATCGTGACCTCTTACATCTTGATTCATTGTCTCTTCTAAATATGTTTGTCAAGTTTCATGTCCTTCTAAGCAACCTAGTTCAAGAAGAAAAGACCCATATGATTCTAGTCATAGATCAATCTAACTCATGTATGAATCATTGTGAAAACAAGGTAACTAGTTACGAAATCACATAAAGAGCATCTATATAAGGCAAGGAACACAGCCCAAGTGAAATGATCTAATAATATTCTAACTACATGGATTGCTAGAGTCCATGCCTTATGGATCGCTAGCTATCCATCAACTCAGGTCAGGTCGCCATGCAAATTTTGGAGCTCCTTCGTATCCTTAAGTTCAAGTCTCTGGCAAGGCGTCCTAGCCCAGTAGCTCTCCCATCCTTATAAATATTCATTTATCAGCAACATAAAGAGGATCTGCTGCACTGGCTACTGAAAACGTGCAGAAACTATTCTTCACTCTTCTCATTCCACACAACAGTCAAATAAATGGTTCACTGTGATGCTCCGGTGAACTCTAACACTGGTGACTTGATCTAATTTACAATATCTAATCAAATTGTAATGAGATTCAACTTATAATTGCAGTCAATTAATAACAAAATTTATAAAGTGGATGTAGACTTCGTTAATCGCTGAACCACTATAAAATTTCTCTTGTCCTATTACTTTATCTACAAGTTATTATTTCTTGTTTTTATTCTATTTTCCTTGATAAACATAGCTAGTTCATTCATACTAAATGTAGGGTGTTGATCCATTTTTTGGGTTAACATTTTGGTGCTTTTACCGAGAACAAAGGTAGATTCCGTAACTTGAAGCTTGAATATGTAATTGGGGAAAAATAAAGATGCCTAACACTAGATATATGCCTGGAGCAAGTCAATCAGTGCTTGGGGGCAGTTAGGAAGTATCCTCAAATTCTCACCAATCCAACTATGTAGCTAGAGACTAGATAAGAAATGAAAAGGCTGATGAAGGAGATGCAAGATGGAATCTTTACTAGGCAACAAGAGGTGATGAAGGGTTTCTTCCAAAGAATGGGACAATAAGGAATTACAGGAGTTGCGTGAATTCAGACCCTAGGAAATAATACAAGAGGTGCTATAGTTGGATTAGAATGAGAAGGAATGTTGCCCCCATTCCCAGAGCAGCCGATAATTTGGGGCAATACGGGAGTTAACCTGAGAATCAACGTCGATGATGGGATCAATATTGGAGCAGGCGCGAAAAGGGCCAACAATGGAGTGACTGTTGAAACTTCAGGAACTGCTGGTATGGGTGCTAATCCAAATACTAGAGTGCAAACGACAGAGGAATATCTGCCAGGGCTACTCCGGAGGAGTGGAGGATAGAATGAGACTGGAAGAGTAAGGCAGAATATTAGTGCGCAACTAGTGGAGTATTAGCTGGATTTTATTTGCCAAGGCGGGGGGAGAACATCGCTCTCGGACGAAGAGCTTTATTGGGTAGAGAAAATTGAATTGCTGAATTGGTAAGAAATTTGGTTAGAGGAGGACCTATAGATCAGGGTTTTGGATATGTGAACAGAAACTCGTTTATTGCTAATATCTGGATCATGAGAAATCCTCCCGGTTTTAAGCTTCCCGTTTTGGAAATGTACGAGGGAAAATCCGATGTAATGATTCATCTAATGAGATATATCTGACATATGGAGATGTTGGGTGCTTCTGAGGAAATAATGGGTGGTGCTTCTCATTGTACTTGATGAATTTAGCGGCAATGTGCTTTAGACAATTAGAGAATGATTCCGCTGGTACGTGGACCGAGTTAGTGGGTAGATTTTTAAGAAAATTCTAAGTTCATATCTCACAACCAATGAATGTGATGACACTGGAAAATGTTAAATAATCTAGGAGGACCTTGAGAAGTTATTTAACAAGAATCAATGTAGCAGCGGCTGTGATCGATAAGCCGGACCCATCAGTGATTTTCATGGTGGCAGTGTCTGGAGTCGCAAGCAAGACCGGCTTTAGGGCTACACTTAAGAGGGATCCACCAGTCCTTGAATTTTACTATGAAGATGCGAGATATTTACGTCAGGAGGATGCTGAAGATGAAGATGAAGTTGAAAGCATCGAATTTTTATGCTGTGGATGGCAAGGGATCGTATGGAGCAGGATTTGAAAAAGACAAATGGAAAAGAGAAGTTGATGATGATTCTAGAGAACTAAAACGACAAAGGAGGGAGACCAAATTCTCTTCCTACTCTAAGCTGACCGAAACTCTGGAAAAGATATACATAGACACTAGGAGGAAAATTTCCTATCGGAAGCCTCCGAGAAGGGAGCCCACTGTTCGAGTGAAAGGATTTAGAAAGTTCTGCATCTTCCATAAGTTGGACGTTCATGAAAAGAATGAATGCCAACACCTTTATGATCTGATAGAAGAACTACTCCGACCAGCTGCCACAGTACATGAGGAATAGAGCTACGAAAGCATAGCCGGAGCTACCACCACCTACAGCAAATGCTTCAAGGAATGCCCAAGGATCTGGGCCAAGACAGATAATCCCATAATTGGGATGAATGGGAAGTTTGATCCGGCTGCAACTCTTTGCTTTGGTTTCGTTTTTGCACTTTT
Source organism: Allium cepa (assembly GCA_030765085.1). Taxonomy (NCBI): domain Eukaryota; kingdom Viridiplantae; phylum Streptophyta; class Magnoliopsida; order Asparagales; family Amaryllidaceae; genus Allium; species Allium cepa. Next base: position 498,870,684 of record CM060929.1, read on the forward strand.
CATATATTAGCAGTAAAAACAAAATTACCCTAGAACTTCTAAACATTTTCTAAACCTAGATTGGTTCCTAGTCATGCTCTTAGTCGGATATCTAGGACGACTACTTAGGATAATAATTTCAGAACACTTGAACGTGCACAAAACCTAGATTGGTCCCTTTCCACACTCCGAGTCGGATGTTTGGGATAAACAATCCGAATTTCTACATATTTAGTTTCTACTTGTTTGTTTTATTTGAAATTTGAATTTTGTAAAATCCATATTTAACGCGATGACTGATTTTCAATGCCATAGAGTCCCAACCAGAGAGACAGGACCGGAGTGTAAGGTGCAAGTCCTATTGCCAGAGAGCTAGTGGATAGACCTGTACGATATCAAACGCCATAGAGTCCCGACCGAAGAGACGAGACCAGAGTGTAAGAAATAAGTCCCCTCATCGAAGAGTGAGCGGATGAGCTTACTTAATCCCCTTAACTTAATAAGCAATTCATTCGGAGAGACCATCCTCTTGAATTGGAACAACAAACAATCCGGAGAGATCATCCCTTAAACTAAACATTAAACGATCTGGAGAGATCGCACATTTAATTTAAACGGTCCAGAGAGATCAAACTTTAAAATGGATTCAATTTTGCGAAAAGGATTTGAGTGCCTTATAAGTATATTAGAACTGATAAATTATGGATGAAGACATGATGATTTTGTTATATGATGTGATTCTAATACATGATGTGATTTTGATATATAATGTGATTTTGATGTATGATGTGACAACTCTGGATGAGAAGTAAAATAATAATAATGTAAATCCCGAATCAACATAGGACAATTAGAGATATGTGATGTAATTAGGGATGTGTGGTGTAATAGCTCCGAATGAAATCAGATTGATTATGATGTATAGATTACGCTTAGACGGAGTCTAGAGTCTTAGGCTATAACAGGATTGGAATGACTTATAATTGGCAAGAGAATCCGAAGCAACTGGATGATTCATCAAGGCTAAAGCGGCTTGAAAGCTAGAATATCGATGATCAAAGGTAGAAACTTGTTCTTAAGCAAAGCACATCTTTCATTCAAAAGGCATACTTTGGGGAGTACCTACTTTTTGATCAAAGCAGCTAACTTAAAACAGGCCTAAAGAACACATACGGAGTCAGATTGACTTAACATTTTGGGAGAACACTTAGACGATGTAAAAGAAGGTTGATGGAAAAAATGGGCTTCATTGAAGTTTGTACGATGGATCATTGGTGATCCATCTTGATAGGTCGCTACGGACCCATGTAGGGTAGGCCCCACCACCTCAAATTAATAGGGTAGGCCCTAGACACTTTCTAGAGTGTACCTATACAGTTTCATCTAATTTCATTAAGTTTTGAGTGAGTTATGGATGATTTTTATGGACTAGATGATCCATGAAGACGGATGACCAAACTAACTCCAAATAACTTGAACTTGGACAATACACTCAAAAAACCGAGTGAACGACACTTAACAAAAATTAGCCAAAAATAATCTAAGGAGATGGATAGCTAGCGATCCATCACCTTAGGGACGCTTCACAAGTCATCATGACCTCTTGCATCTTGATTCATTGTCTCTTCTAAATATGTTTTCCAAGTTTCATAGCCTTCCAAGCAACCTATTTAAAGAAGCAAAGGCCCGTCTGATTCTAGTCATAGATAAATCTAATTCGTGTATGGATCACTGCCAAAACAAGACAACTAGATACGAAATCACATGAAGATCATCTACATAAGGCAAGGAATGAAACCTATATGAAATGATCGAATAATATTCTAACTATGTGGATCACTACCAATCCATCAATTCAGGCAAGATCACTGTGCAATTTTTGTAGCTCCTTCGTTTCCTTAAGTTCAGGTCTCTGGCAAGGCGGCCCAGTCGAGTAGCTCTCCAATCCCTATAAATACTCACCTATCTGCAATGTAAAGAGGATTGGTTGGACCGGCTGCTGAAACTCTACAGAAACTATTCTTCACTCTTCTCATTCCACATAATAGTTATCTAAAGTGTTTATTGTGATTCTCCAGTGAATTTTAATACTAGTGACTTGACCTAATTTACAAGATCCAATCAAATTGTAATAAGACTCAACTTATAATTGCTATTGGTCAATAACAAAAGTTATAAAGTGGATGTATGCTTTGTTAACAGGCGAACCACTATAAAGATCTCTTGTCTTTTTACTTTATCTGCAAGTTATTATTTCTTGTCTTTATTCTATTTGCCTTGATAAACAAGACTGGTGCTTTCATACTGAATTCAGGGTGTTGATCCATTTTTTGGATTAAAAATATATCTTATAAAATTTTGTCATTATTCATATGATTGCTATAACATTTTTTAACAAATTAATGTTTGGACTATCTTCCAATTATAATAGGTGACCAGTTTAAGCCATTTTTCTTTATATGTTTATACTTTTAAGCCTATAATCTGATTTACATGTTAACCTTAACATAAATTCACCAGTACACTAATTCATTTGTGTTTTCCCTTTTTGAATAATATCAAACATCCAACATTTGCACCATTGTGCATAAGATCTAAAAGCGAACTCGGCCTTTTGGGTTATATGAAATGACTTCAATAAAGTAAAATTACAAGATGTAAATGTCTATGAATATTTTTACCTTCATGGTTCTTGAAGAATTCTTATCAATTTTTCTTCTTTTAAGATGTCACTAGGACTATGTTAGCAATCTCCCCAAGCACTAAGAGTATCAGATTGGTTACAAAACCTAAATAAAAGTATACTGTCTGGGAATTCTGTTTCTTTATTAAGCACATTTTTGTAGGCAACAGAGTAAAAATGGATTTTTCACTTCATTATCTTTATCCCTACATACTTTACACACACATACGTATAAGCACACATAGAATAATTGGAAAATTAATTCATAATTCCCACAATTTCAAATTAGAAGATACATACATATTATAAATAATCAGTGCAGAAGTGTTTATGTATAGCTTTGGATATGTAATTATGCACCAATGGTTCATTTACTAAGTTTAAAGACAGGTATTTACATGCCACTTTTCCAAATTGTATGGTTTTAATAGTAAAATATAGTAGACGGTTCTTTTTATGAATTAAATATATTGCATAGTTTAAGTATATTACATAGAAATATCAATACAATATAATGTCCATTAGATTCTTTTCATACTGACCACCCCATCCATTCAAATTATGAAGTTATCATACCTGATATTATCATATTTCAGATTGCATATAGTTTGTCTTACTACATTTTCAAAGATATGGGCCGAGGCATTAACCGATTTCAACCATGTTTGGAAAATATGGCCAGTGAAGGACTACATCGAGTTCCTTACACATCTTTATGTATATGAACTGAAGATGATTATCCATGTTTGGTTATAGCGGGAATTAATTGTCTCTATGTACAATTCTAATTTTGCTATGCTAAACATCATATCTGATTGTAGGCAACTCATCATTATAACTTGGTTTAAGTGATCTACATTTTCTGATTATCTAATTGGCAGTGCCAAGATCTATGATGATTTCACAATTTTATGAGAGCATTCCTTCTTTAACCAATCAAAATGTTGGATGTGCCACATATTTATGTTGGGTTTATCATAAATTATTTGATGTAAGTGCATTCTATTGCATTCCATGTTCTTTAAGTGATGCATTCGTGCCGTGGTATTTTCCATGTCTTTACTGTGTGTATTTCATGCCTCACTGTTATATGTTCTCATTGACATGCAATAAGTTATTTGTCACAAGTTTTATATCTAATTTACATTGTATATACCATGATTAGTATATCATATCAGACTCATTTTAGGCTATAATTTTTTTGTTTTGGCTGTAATATATAAAATATTTCATCAAGATGATGTTGGTATAATTGTTGCTCTTAAACTCTAGGTCCCTTTGTCGTGTTGTACATGTTTTTTCATAGCGAGACACAAGCAATTTTGCCTATAGATATGTAAGACAATGTCAAATTTCAAGCTGAAAAATATGCTCCATGTGCATAGAAAAGTGGTACAAACAAATACAAAACTAATTAGAAAGCAAATCTGTGTGCGTAACACGTGTTTGCACTAGTATTAACAAATATCTAACGATTAGATGGAGGCACTGTATCTTTCGATGGCTATTCCAAAGAATATATCATTGGTATAGGGGATGCTAACAATAATGATAATACGAATTCACCTTTGATTACAAACGTCTACTAAATCAAAAATTTGGAATATAACTTTGTATAAGTCATATTTTTAACCAAATCAAAAGACTAATTTAAAAGGATTAGAAAAATGAAATATTTATATTTTGAATATGAAGACGAATGTTATCCGAGTTTTTAACCCATCAAGATCTAAAGGAAGACAGAATGACTTAACGAAGTTAGAATGGCTCAGAACCTAACCAAAAGGGTTAAAGCAACAGGTTAAAGAGGGCCAAGTCATATTACTAGAGCAACGACTAAATTTGACTAAACCAAAAACCAAGAACCTAGCGTCCTTTCAGTCCAATCAGTAACTGAGCGCAAACAGTTGGTAAATAGTCATCAGAGCGGAACAACTTGCGATAAAACTATGCAAACAATGATGACACAAGACCATGGAAACATCCTAAAATCCAAATTCCAAGAAATATCCTAAGTCCTTGGATCGCCAGCGACCCATACCCTATGGATTGCTAGCGATCCATGCAAAATGAAGGGTCACTCTATTGCATGAAAGAAGAAAAGTAAGGAAGAAGGTTATTAAAAAATGTACTAAGTATATGGGTCGAAAACAATCCATACACCATAGATCCCTAATGACCCATGCTTCTCCATGGGTCTTCAATGAGTCAACTAAGCAATGGCTAGAGAGCCAGGTTATTAACTTGCATACAAGCCAACTCTATGGGTTGCTAGCGACCCATAGACCATGGGTTGCTAGCGACCCTCCTAGGTTGTTATGATTCCATTTTGAGAAGTTGATGAAGTAGCCTGGTCCAGATGTCCTCCAACCTCTATAAATACCATCCTACCTGCGACATAAACGGGATCTTCTCCGAAGTAGTTGCTGAAGATCTGCTAGAATTAGTCTTCACTCCCTGCCTCCCTCACAACAATCTCCAAAGGAATTCATTGTGATTCTCCAGTGGATTCCAAATCGGGAGTCAATCTAGCTAAAGATAATCAAAGCCTTGTAATCAAACATATCTTGTAACAACAATCAGTCTTTAATAAAACTATAAAGTGGACGTAGGCTTCATTAACAACCGAACCATTATAAAAATTCTCTGTTTACTTTCTTTTACTATTCTTTTTCTATATCTATGATCTGTGCTATTGCTCTGTCAGAACATGGCTGGTGCTTTCAAACTCAAACCAGGGTGTTAATTCATTTTTTGGGTTAAAAATGAGTAATGACATTAACATGTGCCTTGTAGCAAACTTTAATGATCTATGGCTTTGGCACAAACATTTTATCATATTTATTAAATAAATTAGAAAACATGAAATCTTAAGAGGTCTTCTAAAAATAAATTGGAAAGTAAGTAATTTGTTTGATGCTTGTCGAGAAGGTAAACTAAGGAAATCATCTTTTAAATCTATAAATAATATATTAGCTAATCATCCATTAGATTTACTTCACTTAGATTTGTTTGACCTGACTTAAGTTAGCTTAATAAATCATACCAAATATGCTTTGTAATAGTTGACAATTTATTAAGACATACGTGGACCTTGTTTTTAAAACACAAAAACGATACTTTTGAAATATTTAAAAATTTGCAAAAAGAATTCAAAATTTAAATAATTTAAAAGTTAAAAATGTTAGAAGCAGTAATGGAGGAGAATTTGAAAATGATGATTTTATAAATTTTTGTAAGAAAAAGGAATTGATCATAATTTTTCTTTTCTTGAAACACAAAAAAAATGGTCTAGTGGAAAGAAAGAATATAACATTACAAGAATGCAGTGGAGCATTACTGAATAACACTACTTTACCTTAGAATTTCTAGGCAGAAGCTATCACTATTGCATGTTATGTTCTAAATCGCATATCAATATGACATATAAATAAATATGCCCCATGCGAACATTTTAATCAAAGCAAACCTAAAATATCATATTTTAGAATTTTGGAGCAAAATAATTTATTTTAAATACTAAAGATAATCTAGGAATATTTGTTTCTAAAGCCGATGAAGGTATTTTTGCCAGTTATTCAAAAAAAGTAAAGCTTACAGAATTTCAATAAAAGAACAAATATTATTGATGAAACTCTACACATTTCCTTTGAGAAAATTTTAATAACTCCAAACGTAATACCTAAATATCAAATACAAACCAATCTACAAATACCACTCAAAATATAGAACATATAGACTTAATGAAAATTCTCAAGAAATAAATGAACCTTTAAAGCAAAATATAAACAAAGTCCCCCTTCGAATTTTAAAAGCTCACCTTATCGAAAATATTTTAGGAGATGTGAATATAAAATTTTAACCAGAAGATAATTAAATGAAATGAGTCAAATGGCATTTTCAACTGTAGAACCTAAGAACTATAAAGAAGCTAGTAAAGGTGATTATTGGATTTTAGCAATGCAATTAGAACTAAATCAACTTGAAAGATATAATATATGGAATTAGTACCTAAATCAAATTATCAATCAATAATAGGAACAAATTGGTCTTCAAAAATAAATGTAATAAAATTGATAAATTGTTAGAATCAAAGTTAGACTAGTTGCTCAAGGATACAATCAGGAAGAAGGAATCGGCCATGATGAAATTTTTGCCCCTATCGCACATCTTAAAGCAATTAGAATACTGCTAGCTTATGCTTGTCATCATAATATTAAATTACATCAAATGGACATTAAAAGTTCTTTCCTAAATGATTTTATAAAGAAAAATGTGTATGTTGAACAACCACCTAGTTACGCCAAAAGTTAGCACAAATATCCTAGGAATTTGTAGAAGATAATAAAATAAAGAAGTTAAATGAAAAACAAATAAGAATAGCGCACAAAAATTTATAGTGGTTCGGCTAATATTGGCCTATGTCCACTCAAGCTTCGTTAATGATTCTAGAAAGTTTTTACAAGTGAGATCTTATAAACTGGTGGTTTATGGAACGGTGATGATCAAGGGATTTCAATAACATTATAAAAAATTACAATGCAGGAAAAATAATTCTAAAATGGTGCCTTTTATCCCCTATTTATCGATGAAGATCAACAAATTTGCCTCCACCATGCTCGCTCCATATTCTCCTCATTTAGATGAAGATTACCTAAAGAGATCATGGCCAAATCAACAGTTGCTCCATGTTTCGGTTTCGATCTGAAGGCTTTGGAATGGTGGCGATCCACAATGATGTTTTGCTATGCTTTAAGTAATTCCTTGATGTTGCTTTATAGTTCGGTGATGATCTACGGCTCTTGGTTACTGGCTTCGCATCTGCCTCTGGATTTTGGTTAGGTTGGGAAGGGTTTGAATTTTCTAGGTGTCCTTGGTTCGATGATGATCCCCAAGCGTTTAATTTAATTGCTATGAAGTTTTGCCTATTGAGGTTCGACTCGTAGATCATTGGCGATCTCTGCCAAATTGCATGTTTTGATTAACATTTGCATTAGCTTCAAAATGGCATAAATTAGGTTGTTATTTTTAATAAGGAAAGATGGATCAGTACAGATCTGAGATGTTCAGTGCGGTACCGATCCAAGATTTGTTCATGGATTCTGCTTTTTTGACTTTGGCCATCTGAAGCACCATAACATGTAGGTTACCTTCACGGGTTTTGGCATGCTTATAGCCATATCTTTGAACTTCACTTGAGATTTAAATTTTGGATTTATCGTTTTGAATCTCTAGTTTGCTATCTGACTACTCGACCGTTCCAATTCATCCGGATATGGCTTAGTCACAAAACTTGATAACATTTACCCTCTAAAGTATATCTTATGACAATAAGATATGCTGTAGATTAAGATAAACCATTGATTTCTAGCCATCGGTTTCAAATTCTATTATGAATAGATACTCCCTATTCTGTGATCCATTCTCGCAAAGCAATGTACTTTCCTATCGACCGTCATATCACTTCAAACAGTTTTGGATTTTGCAACTCTTGGGCAGTGTAAGAACTGAATCGTGTTATTCAAGTTCACAATATAGATCTGAGTGTTTTTCAACAATCCTTTTTCTCTCTGAATTGTCCAAATAGAATATTTTTAGTCTAAAACTTCATTTGATTTAGCATCACACTCCTCACCATCATTGTCAATCACATCATCATTTTTCATTTCATTCTTTGGTGTGGCACCAATTTGAGAGCCTTAGATCGGTACCCCTTTTTATTTGCCTATTTCATTTGATCGACTTATGTTTATACGCGAGATAACACTTATGTCTTTCCACTTTCCTTCATTTCTTCTAAGTAACTCCTATCATTTTTGCTCTGCCATTACTTCATCAAGCGGTTGATCCTTCGCTCCAATCTCGACATACCATAGCCATTCTAACTTTGAGCCATTGCGAAACATCATCTCTGCTGCCGCTTTTAGATCATTGCTTTCCAATTAAAGCATACATGAGTATGGACTTCATCTCGACTTGAACATCATCCCTAATCTAAACTTGCTTGTTGACTTCATCGAATTATCATAGCTAGGTAACAACATTGCTTAGGACCACTTGCCAAGTAATGCCTTGATTTAAGCTCCAACCATGGCTAATTGCTAATGGAATTTCATCTCTTCCCATTTTAGAACAAGATTCGACCTAGCACTTAGGAAAATTTCCAAAAAAAATGTTAAAACATGAATAAAGAAGTGCGTCTTGGAAAATCTTTGGATTATCCCAAAGCATAAGTGAAAAAGTCTCGGGTGTGACTTGATCTTGAACTTCATAGGCTTCGATCCGAGTTGACTTTTAGTCATCGCTGTGATAGACCCAAGTTTTTCCAAAGTGATGCCACAAGTTAACTAAACTTTCTTAAATTGAAAAAAAGAAGGGAAATGGTATTCTATAGCGAATTCAGTCGAGCCATGATTGATCAATTGTGATTCATCGGGATAGTTCTCAATAACGGTCACTTCAAATGCAATTTGGGACTTGGATGTAGTTAATATTGCTTTCATCGGACATTTCACTTTCGTGCCTCTAAAAAGAGAACCCATGTTGGTCTAGGAGATGGTTTTGCTAATGTAAATCATATGATTATAAATGAAATTCAAAATACAGTTCCGTTGCACGATGGTACTCATTTGTCAACATGGGCTAGTTTCCAACATGGAACGTTTGAGTTCGTAAAGCTCTGGACACTAGACACACTCACTTCTTAGATTAAGTTACACATCAGTGCTCCCGATCAATGTATAGGATCTGGTTGACTAATACACATTGGTATTCATTGGGTCATATACATTGGCTACGCTAGGCCTCTTAAGAGCACGAAGGTTAAAGTTTTTATCTTACCTAACTCCCCTTATGTGTGAAGTTTTTAATAGTTATGTATCGTAAATGTTCTTTACGTCTTTCTGCAATGATAGCAAGTCCATCGACATCAAAATATTTTGAGTCAGTTATAGAATCTATTTTGTCGATGGTTCCTGTCATGAAGTCCACTTCTACACCTTCCCAGTTTCAACCAACTAATCACCTAATGAAGTAGCCTTCAAAGATAGTCCCTTTTGTGTTGGTCGAAGAACTTTCTACAGGGGTTGTCCCCGATATTGATATTGGTGATGCCAATATCTTAGCAGATCCCCAAGATTCTTTATCTTTGAAAATGGATGAGGCATCTCTTATATTGATATGTGAGAGATATAGAATTCCCTTTGAAGATGTATTGGTCCCGCATGTTATCAGCGAGCACATATCAGCGAGCACATATTTTGCCTTTCGATCACTTCATTCATACCGTTCTTTAATTCATAAAGCTTCCTCTAGTCCAATTACATCGAAACAGCTATGCCTCCTTAAACATCATGTACTTGATATTTGTTCGCCATCTAAACAAGATGCCTTTAGTTGAAGAGATCTTTTATTTATATAAATTTAAGCGCTAGTTTTAAGCGTCGAAAGGGGACACCTTCGCCCACTTCCTTAGAACTTTCCAAAGGTTGTCGTATATTAGTTGGGCTTTGGAATAAACTGAGTTATTTTAAAAATGAGTACTTCTTTATGCGTTGTCTGCTTGGCTTTCACAAAATTGGTTATCTGGACGTACGTCTTGTGCTCATTTTTTTCTACTAATGAAAATATTTTGGTCTCAGTCGATAAGTTTGTTATTCCTTGTAATTACATATGATTTGAGGAGAGCTGGCAATGCAGCATTAGTAAGCACCCTCGCATCTCTTTAAAAGATTCCTTTTGAGGAAAGGGATATGAGACTCCTCCATATTGAGTTGAGAACTTACGAGCATGTAATCTTTTGGCGGAAGTCATAATGTAGGCCGTGTGCTTAATGTCCAAGAGGATTTTCAGCTTGCTCAAAAGTCCGAGGCTAAAGTTAATATCGATGAGGGTCAAGAGGTGCTGCTTGTACAAGATCCTACTATTGATCCTGGGATGGGGCAAGGAGTAGGAACCATGGAAAGGGTGAAAGATATTGAAGGAGGTGAAGATGAGGATGTAGATTTTGGCATGAGTTCTCTCATAGTAAAAGTGGTAATGCTCATGTGCTGCTTGTTTCACGATGGCCAAAAGTAAAAAATAATCTCGGCTCAAACATCTTTGTAGCCTCCACCAGCTTCTACAGTTAAGGAAATACCATTTCTCAATAAAAGGATATTTATGGATCCTTTCGGAGTATACCGGATGAATTTAGTGCTTTTGGCCTTGGAAATATTAGTATCAACAATATTGGTTCCCCTATTCGTTTGCCAATTGATGTACCTACAACTGGAGCAAGGGAAATAAATCCTCTGACAAAACTTCAAGTCCATGGTCCATGAGGGAATTAGACACATCAACACTTATACAACATTATACTTTTGCATCCTATGAAATATTTCTTTATCTTACTAGTACTAACTCATCATGCTTTTTTTGGATTCTGTGGAGCGTAGGCGTTTGTATGATGATCTCAAGATCCATGGAAGCAAGTATAAGAAGCTCAGTTCATCTAATCATTCGATCATCCTCGTGAATCATCTCAAGAGTTAAATTCAAGTAAACACCAAAGGCAGTAATATAGGAGGTAAGACAGAGACTATAAGTCCCATGATGAGTGTTATGGGGAATCTGATTGAAGTTTTCCTTCTTATCCTAGTTCTCGTTCCCTGTTATCACAAAGTATGGATAGGTTTTCGATAAGACCTGACCTCATTCTGTCTATTGAGTTTTCAACTGCTTCAATTTCATCCTACTTATGATGCAACCAATAGCACCTTCCTTGGAGCCGAAGCGATCTGAGCAGCCATCTAGACAAGTGTCTCCTGACAACTCCAAACAAAGTCCTAGGGAAAAGCAAATTCATGTCCCCATTACTACTGTAAAGATAGATGTTATCTCCAATCCACATCTAACTACCATGAAAAGTGCATTTCTAAAAGTTTCTTTTGATGATGTGTTCGTCCCTTGCTTAAAAGATATTCTTTAAAATGTCATTTCTAACATTTTGGCTTGCATGGACGACGTTTACAACCAGTATCACAAGTGGAAAAGGACAGTCGGAGCTATTTTTGAAGTATCTTACAAAAGGAATGTAACTATTGAAGGGATGGAACATCTTAAGCAAGACAATAAGTGCATCATTGCTACTCTTGATAAGGAAAATGAAATAGGGCTTTACTGCTGATGTTGAGAAAAATTTAAAAGAAAAAAAGTCATGCCTTTTGAGGAAGACCATTAGTGCTAAGTTGGGGATGCACACCATAGGAGTCATACTCCTTCATTAGAAAATGGAAAACTCCAGAAGACTATGAAGTAGCAGGCCTCGAAAATAAAAAGATTGAAAGAGTTACTAGAGGTTAAGAAGAAAGAAAAAGATGACGCACTTAATTAGGCCCAGGTTCACTACAATGAGTTATTGGACACTCATAAGATAAGAGATGATGTTGAGGCCTGAGCAAAGATGGCTGATGAGCGGGTCAAAGCCATTTGGGATAATATTAAGTCTGATATCAAGCCTACCTTGTGCAGTTCTATGTGAATGTTGTTATGTTTGGAAACTCGAGATGGTTAGAAGAGGTGTGTCCCTAGGCTTTGGAGGAAATTTTGAAGCAAGAGAAAGAGAATTATGATGGAGTTGAGATTGATGAGAAGGAGTTAATGTTTGATTTTTTGAAAGAGGAAGATATAAAGGCACTTGAGACCGATAGGCTCCTCTTATACCCTAAAATCGTTCTTCAAGCCGATGTATCTGCTGGGGCCCAATCTGAACTTGGCCTGAAGGGTTTGAGCAAGACTTTCAGATCTATTCGCCAAGGACCCACGGTTGGAACCTCAATTCTGATGTTTGGCAACACTGCTTTTTTCACATCAGGGGTATCGACCACCGAGATTGTTATTCCTCTTTCGAGCTCCACCATTATTTCCACTATCGAAACAACTTTTGGTATTTCAATTGCTTTTGCATCTTCGATGGAAATCCATTGTAACCGTAAAGACCTGGCTTTATGGGTACTATATGGTTTTTGAAGTTACATATTTTACCTCCTATCTTGGAGGGAGGCTCTACTATTACTTAGCTTATATAACTTATGTATCTTTCGAATGTATGTCATTAACCTCAAATGTATTCGAGATGGCTCATATGACATGGGTTGAGTCTCTAATCTCTGCTTTTTCATTTTTCATGTTTCCAGTTAACCTGATCTTGTTCCCTTGTCTGAAGGGGATTTATCTTTGGGTACACAAGCTATATTGACTAAATTAATCATCGTGTCCAACCCTATCCCAGTTTTGGCCTCCATAGCGGGTAAGACCCGGGTCCCGATGCTAAAATGATCCATGCCTTAGATAAGGAGGACATGGGCGATTGTATGAGATTCAACAAGATAAAGATATTGTTATTACAGGGGCAATCGAGGATTTGTCAAGGCCATCGATATAGGAGATTCAAAAATCACTAAGCCGTATTGATGAATGGTATTAAGAAGGAAAAATTGGATGCTGTTCCTCCCTCTCTCTCATTTTCGTTGCCTATGATGCCGATTGTCTTCCCACTTTCGACCCTTCCTCCGATTGTGCTTAGAGGAAGGCTCCTGAGTCTTCAAGGAGTGACTATAATTAGGAAACTGACCATAAAGGTTATTTTTCCAAAGGAGGTAAAGGTAAGAGATCATGCAAGGGGCATACTATGCATTCTTCCAGAGATGGTAAGAAAGCGAAGAGAGGAAGGAACACTCAGTTATAGTTTTTCTTTTGTTTCTCTATTGATGTTTTGCTTAGCTTTAAGTTTTTATACATCGACTGGCTTTTTGCAGGTGCAGCCTCCACCTTTGTCGAAAAAGTTTGTTAATAACGAATAAAGTAGTCACTTTTCGAACTTCGTATTTTTTTACATACTTCGTTATACTTAGCCTTTTATGCTAACTGCCAATGCCCTTAAACCATAGCACATTAACCGCTCGTTGTATATGAGAGCGGAAGATTTCTTATTGTCACTTAGATCAAATATTTTCTTAATTTGTCACTATCAATTGCATTTGACTAACGGTAAAATATGATTTTTATATTACCACTTATTATCAAAGAGTGATGTTTTGGATATCTATCTCTGGACATCCATGTTCGATCCTACCTATCTTTGGGCTATGATCGTGATTATCCACCTCAAGCGGAGGTTTGAACGTCTATCTCTAGAAATTTACATACAGCCTCACCTAATTTTGGGCGATGATCGTATATGCCTATTTTGGGGCTAATCGAGAAAGATGCTTGTCTTTAGGCATCAACTGTATATGCCCTCTCCCTATCGCTAATCGAATAGGGTGCCTATCTCTGGGCATCACATATTGGCCTTGCTATTCTCTAGGCAATTGGTTGATGCTTTGCCTATCTCCGGGTAAAGGTCCTGAGGCATTTTGCCTCAACTGTCCCCCATGTATTTATACTTCGACACTCAAATCATGGGCTGAAAGAGTTAGCCGGTATCCATCTTTGGATACTTGGAATGGTTGCGTTCCTTAAGATCAATCATGGATCACAATATTTGATCAATACTTATCTCTAACACATGCGTACCCAATCTATGTAAATGTATAATATTTAATTTCGCTATTATTCACTGTGCATAGTTAGGCTAATGAGAACACTAGTCCATTAATCAGCAAGGCCAATTCGTTTTATATTCACAAGAATGACAACTTTTTCATAGTTACATAAGAGCATATTTAAGTATACACAAAAGATACAGTTAAGTGAAATTGCATTGCAGATGTTCGCTATTCCATGCCCTTTAAAGTGAGATTCCATCAATGATCGCTAGCTTAAATATTCCATCTCCAATCTTATGTTCAATAACATGCAGACCTTAGCAACTCGTCCCCATATTCACCGGAGCAGGAATGAATTGTTTAAGGACAAGATCGTCGATCTCAAAGGATTTGTTTCAGACCTTCATTTTATTATGTCGAGCCACTTGTTTCTAGTGAGCAACAGCTCTTAAATTAGCTTCATCGCGCTTCTCATGGACCATATCAAGGGACTTGAGCAGGAATTCCTCCTTTTTGGGATTATAACGACTCTTTCAATGATAAGGCACTTCTAATTTGGAATCATGGCCTCATATCCATTGGCTAAAGTGAGTGAAGTATGACCAGTCATAGACTTGTGGATCATTTGGTAAGCCTAAAGTACTAAAGGTAATTCATTGACCCACTTGCCTTTGGCTTTCGTCAATCTTTTCTTTAAGATAAACTTGATGATTTTGTTCACCACCTCTACCTGTCCATTTTCCTATGAGAGTGCTACCACTGCAAATCTTTTCTCTATTCGACGTATGCTGTAGAAATTTCTAAATTCAGCACTACCGAATCAGTTTCCTATGAGAGTGCTACCACTGCAAATCTTTTATGAAATAGTCAACTGCAACAATGGCATAATTAGCTCCACCTTTCGACATTGGAAGCACGTAGATAATATCAATTCCCTATATCGCAAATGGGTATGGAGTGACCATTGGTGTAATTTATGTCCATTTGTGTAATTTATGTCTATGACGCTTTGGTAATCTTTGGCATCTATTGCACCTTCTTACTTAATCAGCTACATCTCGGTTGATGGTTGGCTAAAAATATCCATAGTGAGGAATCATTTTTACCACCATCTGCCCCCAGTGTGATCACCGTAGGCTCCTTCATGCACGTCCGCAATTTCTCCTCCATTAGTGCCACATCACAGTAGGGGAACTGAGAACCCTCTCTGGTATAATGCTCCTTCCTAAACAATAAGCGATGAAGCTTTGCATAGGAGTTGCCTCTATGCATTCCTTCCATCCAAAAGGGTTCCCTTCGATAAGTACTCCTTGATTGGAGTCATCCATGACTCCTCAAATTCAGCCTTCAAGATCAAATCTACATCCATCTGGACGATGCTCGAAGCTGAAAATATCTCCACTAGAACTAAAGCCCTGAGTTGTGCATCGTTGAAGCTAGCCAGCTTGCTTGTGAATTGGCTTTTGTGTTCATATCCCTAGGGATATGTGTTATCATGTAGTATTCAATATCGTTGGA
Organism: Allium cepa; assembly: GCA_030765085.1. Classification (NCBI taxonomy): domain Eukaryota; kingdom Viridiplantae; phylum Streptophyta; class Magnoliopsida; order Asparagales; family Amaryllidaceae; genus Allium; species Allium cepa. The sequence goes on from CM060929.1 coordinate 498,886,392, forward strand.
TAGTTCTAGAACCTTAATCAAATAAAGGGCTGGCCTCGCCCTTTTTGTCTGAAATTCTTTCTTCACCTGGCAAAAGACCAATTGAAAGTTGCTGTATATATGCAAGGTTTTAACTCCTAACTCCTTTGCTATCTTGGGCCCCATGATTAACGCTTCATATTCTGCTTTGTTGTATGTTGTGAGTAACTCAAATTTCAAGGCATAATAGATTGATCGTTCGTAGAGGGTTACCAAAACCAATACTGCCCCCGAGCAACATTCTTTGGGCGCTCCATCTGTGTATAACTTCCATTGAGCACCTTATTCCATGCCCTCTTCTCTCTCCTCATCCATAGTGGTAAATTAAACAATGAAATCGGCTAATGATTATCCTCAAATCCTTCTCCTATGACGATAGAATATATCGTATTGACTTAATTCGATGTTCCGCTTTAACAATCTCCCTAAAGTCTCAGGTTAGTGCAGTACATGCATTAGAGGTTTGTAAGTCAGTACCTTGATTGGATGAGCTTGAAAGTAGGGATAGATTTCCTTAATGCAATCAACAAGTGGTAGGCTAGTTTTTCCAACTTTGAATAATTCCTTTTTGCTCCCTTTAATTGCTTGCCAATATAATAGCCGACCTTTAGATCTTGGCTTCCTCACGTACTAAGGAGCACTTAAAGCATGAACATATACTACCAAATAAACAAATAAATCCTCTCCTTCCAAAGGCTTTGATAAGATGGTAGTCATTTTAGATGATCAAGTAAGGTTTGAAAAGCATTCGTGCACTACTACGTCCAGACAAAATTTCTTTTTCCCCTATGAAGGCATCGAAGAACAACATACGTTTTTTGCCGCCTTTATATAAATCGACTCAATGCTACTTTCCTATTTAGGCTCTACACCTTTTTTATCGTCTTTGTGGCTTCGACATCCCTTATGGCTTTAATATGCTCTATGCCCGTTGAGCTTACTATGAAACCCAAGAATTTTCCATACGCAACTCCAAATGAGCATTTTAGTGGGTTGAGCTTCCCACAGATCTTTGAAGCACGCCAAACATTTCAACTGGTCTTCTATGTGGTTTACGAATGATGTGACTTTAGCATATCATCCCCCACAGACCTCCATTATATGCCTTGTCCGATTCTTGTACATGGAATTCACCAATCTCTAATAGGTTGCTCATGTATTTTTTAGACTGAATGGCACAATAAGGTAACATACAATCCCAGGTTGGATATGAAGCTGGTGTATTACTGATCTGGGATATGCATTGGGATTTGATTATGGACGCAATGAGAATCCATGAGTGACAGCAGTTCACGGTCGGTTGTAGAGTACACTAACTGGTCAATCTTTGGCACCGAAAAGCTATCTTATGGGTATATCGTTTTCAATTCTAGCTAGTCGATGCATGTTTTCCATTTTGATTAGGCTTCTTGACCAAGACTAGATTAGATACCCATTCAAGGTATAGTGCAACGGGGACAAAGCCATTGGCTTTTAGCTTATCCACTTCTACCTTCTTCACAACGGATCGCTTCGGATCTAGGCTGCACCATTTTTGCTTCATTGGAGGACATTTAGGGTTCACGTTCAATGCATGACGAGCTTTAGGACCCGAGTAAGATCATCCTGATCGACCGAGAGGTTATTATCAACTCAATTGGGGATGCCCTTGCATCCTCTAGCTCCTTCCTCGGATCCATAACTGTGTGGAATTTTCTATGTCGATCGATCTGGAGATTAGGCGGTGGTGTCTATTCATTAATTGAATTGGTGTAGCGAGTTTTCTCCGCATCCTTCCTATTTCACATCCCTTCATTCTCTCTGCTCCATGACATAGCATTCACGCCCTATTTTTTTGTCATCTTGGATGACTCCTACCCTATTCTCTATAGGAAATTTCATTATTCGGCACTATAGGGCAAGAGCCACCCGAAAACTGACGAGGGTCGGCCAAACCAGAAAGGCATTGTATGTAGAAAATGTGTCCATCGCATTGAAGTCCATACACTCTTTTGTGGTTACCTCCACCTAAACCCACCGATAAGTCAACATACCCGATAGGTCTATAGCCTCTCCCATAAGTCCCTGAATTCAAGACTTACACGGCTTCAGATCTTGACCTTCCATCATCATCTGATAATGTGCTTTCTTGAGCAAAATGATTATAGAACTTCCATAATTAATAATAACTTTCCTCACAGTTGTTTGTCCAATCATGGCCACTATTACCAAAGGGTCAAGCTTGGTGCTTCAACCCCATCAGCATCGTCTTCCATAGTCGTAATTGTTTTGCCAAAGCTCCTTCTTTGATGGCAAAACAACTCTCCTATACCATGTGTTTCAAAGAATTCCCGTATCTTTCCATCCTATTCTAGCTCTTCTCAACTAGATAAGGTCCACCAATTATTGTGATAATTATAAGTCTATTCAAAAGTTGCCTTGGCTTATCCTCGTTAGGAGCAACTGCCCCTAGGGTTGAGCATTTCCATGGTATTTCTTGGTGAATCCTTTGATAGACTTAACAAAATATGAATAATAATGGACCTTAGGAAAATCACTTGTGGATCTACTTCGTGGACTAAAGAAATCGAAATGTTGATAATAGATCCAAATAGTGATAGATTGAAATGCTTTTAGTGAAAGCACCAAAATATTTACGTTAAAAATTGGCACAAGCACACTAGGAATTTTTCGAAGAGAATAAATGAAGAAGTTAAATGAAAAAGGAATAAAAACAGCAAACAACAATTTGTAATGCTTCAGATTAACGTTGACCTACGTCCACTCAAGGTTTATTAATAATTCTACAAATTTTTACAAGTGAGATCTTATGGATCAATGGTCTATGGGTCGGTGATGATCCAAAAGATTACAATAATAGTATATGAATTTAGAATGCAAAAAAAATATCCTAAAATGGTGCCTCTCATCCCTTGTTTATTAGCAAAGATCAAAGGATTTGTCTTCACTATGTTCTCCCAACGTTCTCCTCGTCCAAAAGATGGTTGGCTAAAAAGATCATAGTAAATCAATAGTGGGTCCATGGTTTTGTACCGACCTGAAGGCTTTGGATCGATGGCGATCCATAGTTATGGTACACTACGATTTTAGTAATTCCTTGCTGTTACTTGATGGTTCAACGATTAATGATCTATCTCTCTTAGAAACTTGGCTTCACATTTGCCTTTGGCTTTTGACTAAATTAGGAAGGGTTCAAATTTGCTAGGCTTCCATGGTTCAGAGATAATCCTAGAGCATTTAATTTAATTGCTATGAAGTTCATACTTTCCTACTGAGGTTTGACTGATGGATTATTGGCGATCCATGCCAAAATTCATATTTTGATTAACATTTTCCTTAGCTTCAAAATGGTATGAAGTAGGGTATTATTTTTGATAATTCGAGATGGATCGGTACCAATCTGATATGTTTAGTTCGTTATCGATCAAAGACGTTCTTGGATTCTTATTTTTTGATTTTTGCAATCTGAAGGAACTTAGCATGTTGGTTATCTTCATGGGTTTTGGCATGCTTATAGCCATATCTTTGAACTTCAACTCAGATTTGAATTTTGAAGTTGTCATTCCAGATCTCTGGTGTAATGAAACGGGTTTTGCCCGCTCGAAAATCGACATCCATACTTCATTCGTACTCGAATGCCGTAGATTCGATCGTTCAAATCCGATTCGCCGGAGCTTATAACACAATTAAGTAAACAACACAGCGGAATAAAAGAATAATACATTGATATACAATATCTGATACAACAGAATGTTACAATGAATATCAATATACATCAGAGATACAAGAAAATAGCAGCGGAAAAGAAAATAGATAACAACAGCAGCGGATAATCTCCATCTCCAAAGCTCCAATCCAGCAATAGCTCAGACTCCCCATAACAATGCACAAAGATAAGCAAGACTGGTGCGAGCCAAGGACTGAACTAACTCCAGATAATCCACTATATCTAACTATCTGAAAAACCCAACTCTAGACTGCTCGTGTAGAAAATAATGAGCATCCAGAGTTTAGGAAAGGAACAATAAACTCCGGATCAGTCATGGGACTGGTGTGAGCAACAAAAAAACAGTTATTTATCTTTAAATCCAATCAATAAAATAATTTTAAAGTAAATTCGCAATGCTTTTTGAAAATGAAACTACCATAAGACCTCCCACCACACACACAATGCAAATGCAGACTTGGAGGAGATTTCTTCTTATGATAGTCAAATATGCTTACTACGCAAAATCAAATCATTTGGATTATTATTATTAGTGCATAGTGTAGAAAACATTTCGAAAGTTGAATATAAATCTTAGCCAGCATAGGTACCATTATATTATGCCCGCTATAGCTACCATATTAAATGGCAGGTTCTACAACTAATACCGTACAAGGTTCGTATTGTTTCTTTGGATTTCCAACAAATGGTCAGGCCAAGGAACTTTCCATTGCCACATGGAAACGCCTCTGGAAGGACGTCCCGAGAACCTAACCGGATCTCTGCCAACACAAGGCCGGGTTACCCCTAACTGGGTAACAACTGACACGAGTATGCCATCCCCCGGTCCTTTAGGACCTTTAACTGAGCGCTCGATAACCAACATCACACCATAATAAATAGAGTGTTTTCCACATGAGTAAGTATCTGGGCTCCATACCATGATACCACCCTTTTCCAGAAGGAAATGAACATACCCTAAAGGGGCGCTACCCCTTAATAACCTTGCTGCATCTTTCCTGTTTTGACCATTCCGGGGTGTGAGGTTCGACGAAGTCACGTCCACAAAGCCACGCTTTGGTACAAAGCCATGCTTTGGGTCAACAAATAATCAAAGTAATGATCACAAAGATAAATGATCAAACAAATGATCATATCACAAATGATCAAACAATGATCATTTCACAGCAACACTTAGCATGTCACATTACCAAATTGGGAATATATCGCTGATGACCTTCAACTACATAACCTCTGAGCTCGTACGTCTCAGAGAAGGGTGTTAAGCTCAAAGAATAAATACTCTTCCACCAACAGAAATGTATTTGAAAGAAATCTGCTTTATATCTCAATTTGTAATGTCAGACACACAATCCATACAAGTCTGTTCCGGGTTCGAACAGAACCGAAGGCACTTCCAAAGAAGCCCTTGCAATCCGGATAATCCCTAATCACGTCCGGATTTCTCATCACATATGGAGATCTCTATACCGGGGATCAGCCAGTGCAGAGACAATCGACAAGAAACCGTTTCGTTTTCGAAAATATCCGGTCTTGACCACCGGTCTTCAAATGCTATCCATAACGACGTATCACATATTCGGAATGGGATATATGACACAAAGGTCCTCTCCCGGCTAAACCGAATAGTGAGCGCAATATTTCAAAAACATATGGATATTGGGATTTCAATTAAGTCACAACTTAATAATTCAAAACTTCCTTTCAATGGTTAAACAATTTACCATTTCAAATCTTTAGACAAAAAGATTTATTTCACAAAGATCAATTCGTAGATTTCCAAAACAATTTCTTTTCTATTGTATTAACTCTTTAAATCTTTAAATCAAAGATTTAACTTATAGCTTTCAAACTGTTTCTATAACTTGGAAGTCATTTTCATTTTCAAACTTGAAATTCTTTTTCACACAAATTGGACGTTCATTTCTTATGTGAAAGCTTTTATTATGTGAAAACAAACAGTTTTCGTTTTAGAAAAATCCAATTTCATTTACACGAGTTAAAGTTCTCAATTTATGTTTATATTCCCAAATTAATACATTTAAAATAGTTTAACTCATATATAACTGGTATAACACCTTTTAATCCCTAGTTTCGAATTATAGAATTTAATTGCAAATCTTGTATTTAAGTTCAAATCAATTTTATTTAAACTTCAAACCTAATCAAGTTATTCAAAATAATTTCATCTTTGAAATTCCATTTAAAAAGCTTTTCACTTTAGACCCAACCTTATTTTCAAACCATTTGAATTTAAAAATTCAAATTTAAAACTATTTTCAAAAATCTGCGACTTAATCGATTTCCTCGTGAAATCCATATTTGTGTGTGTATGGTGTGGTCCAGGGGTTTAACACAATAGTGCAACATCATTCAATCATCATAGATCAAAACACAGAAATGTAATTGATAAGCGATATAAATTATAACGCTCATCGCCCATTCACCGATTCACAGATAATATACAGATGCAAATAAATACACACAGTTCAATCTACAGAACAAAATATCACAAATCAGATAGGATAATCAATTCAAGGCATCACATATAATACGATCATTCATAAGTAATTCAAGCATACAATAATCATTTATAAGCAGGATTTATTTATCGTTTAATCCTATGTAATTCAATTTATCTCCAATTAAATTAATTACTTATGAATTTATTATCCAATTCTGATTAAATTATTTTCATTAAGTAATTACATTTAAATCATTTATAATTGATTATCTAATTTATTTAATCCAATAAATCATTAACATTAATCACTTTAAATCAATTACTTAATAATCCTTAGTTAATTATCCTTATTAACTAATAATATTTCTTAATCACTTTCTTAAGAAATTATCTTAGATTAATTCATTATTAATCATTTCTAATTATAAATTAATCTAAATTATTTATTTATAAATTAAATAAATCATTCTTTAATTACCATATTAATTTAGTCATTTTATTGCCTTAATTATCTCTAAGATAACAAATTTCTTTATTAATGATTTCATTAATCATTTAAGTGTAATTTAAACATTACACTTTTAAATTTAAATTTAAATTCCATTTTGAATTTAAGATTCAAAATGAACATATATTTAAACATTAACCAATCTAAATATTGATTTATAAACCTTAAAATAAATGTAAATAATATTTATTATTTACATAGGAAATCTATATAAGAAAAGCCTTTGAATTAATTTACTTAAATTTTAAGCTTTTAAGTCACATTACATTTTAACTTGCAATTTCAAGTTTAAAACCAAACATTTAACCTTCCATTAGAAATTCTTTTATAAAATAACTTTATCAAAAATCAAGTTTAAACATTTGTTTGGAACAAATTTACTTTCTTTTAAAAAGCTATTTTAATTTGAAGTTGTTTAAAAACACGTTCATATTTAAAATAAATTTAAAAACCAATTTTTTTTTTAGAAAACTGTCAGGTTTTAAACAAGAACCTGAAACAAACATTGACCCAAAGCAATTCTTATCTGCTTCGAGTCAAACTCGAACGTGCTTCGAGCAAACCCTTGCGTTTACTCGAGTCAAACTCGAGAACGTCCTGAAACCACTCACCATCAAAATTCCCAGATCTCTCACAAATGCACGTGCACGTGCACCGCTCCACCGCCTCCCTCCGGCCATCGCCACTAGGTCGAGCAAGTCGCCGATCACCCACACACCATCCCCCAACCATCTGAAGGTCGCCATCTGTTCGAATTTGAAAAATGAATACGAAATCGAAACCTGTAAACGCGAGAGCCACCACCACTTCAAACCTGTCAACACGTCGCGCTCAATGCTCCGACCGCCGTTCGCCACCAAACTCCAGCCGCGGCTTCACCTACGACCCATCCACCATCCCTCAAAACCGCGTCGAACTCGATGCATTCAATAGGGTGAACGAATCAAAAGAACTTGACCCTCCAAAACTAGGGTTATAAATAAGAATTCATCACAACAGCCACCACAGTGAAATTCATTACTACCAGATAATTTTCCTATCAACTACAATCACTTCTCCATCAATACTGAGGTTCCCGACCTTCTAGATCATTTAGATCATCAGCATCTTCCCAAAAACTAATTTCTGGATAGACCAGAAATACACATTCAAACCCAAACTAGAAATTATGGTTACACTTCCAAAAATCATGATTTAGAGTATAGTTTCAGATTATAAACCTGGAACAAGAAATTATGATGTTTGAATTTTTCAAGTTACAAGGTTTTTCCTGTATTTCTTATACCCCAGATAAACTTCAACCCTTTATTACTTAATTTTATATGTTTTTGAACTTCATTTATGTTTAATCAAATCTCTTTTGAATTCCTAAGTCTATCCAAATTTGAAGATGAGATATAGGGATTTTGATCAGATTTTCTTTTTTTCTTTTTTCCAAGCTCTGTAACTACACAGAGTTTAAACTATATTCACAAACATACTTGTTTCCAGAGTTGAACATGCAACACAATTATATACTTAAAATTTTAAAGAGTGATGTTACTCACCCGTATTTGCAATGGATAGAGAACAGAGCCAGCTTAACTTTGAACTGATTGAAACTTGCAAGCTGAGGTGAAGTCCCCCTCTTAAATCTTTGGTTTCAGTTAGCTTGTGTTGCTTTTGATCTTTAATGATTTGTTTTTAGCTTGTTCGATCTGTGCTACTTGCTTTACTTCATAAATTTGAAGTTAAATCTGGAGCTTGCTTTCAGACTTGAAATTTTGTTTTGTTTATTATCATTTTTTTTCAGTTTGGAAGATGGAGCAAATGACATGAAGAGTTTGTATGAAAAGAGAGCTACATGTGATGTAGGGTTTAAACAATGCAAAACAGGGCTAAAAATGCTTGCACAGGCGATAGTATTGTACAGAGTGATATTTTGTTTGTACAAATCAAGTCAGTGATCTTTTTTTATTTATTTATTTGGAGGCTGATAGCTTGCTTCAAATTGTTGGCTGAAGTGATATTATAGTGTGCTAGAGATAAAATATTATGTACTAAGGTACCTTGCATTAAATGTTTTCTTGACTTCGACTGAGATGAAGGCATTACATGCTTGTTTTACTGCAGATTCTTATTTCCATTTTGCTTTTGGCTACTATTATTTTTGGTTTGTTTCCTAGGCTTTGAACTGAAGCTTGAACTTGTATTTTATTTGCATTACTTTTTTACAGGTTTACAAAGCCTTTTTTTCTAGTGGAATGAATTGTTTAAGTTTTATAGTTTCTCTGGTTTATGGACGAACTGATATGAAGATTATAGAAAGGAAGAAGAAGACAGGGATATAAAATAGGATCTGTACAGAGTACATATTTTATATTCAAAATAGTGATAATATTTTGTACAAAAACAGAGATATATTTCTTCATATGGTGGCTGATGCATTTATTGCTTTGGTCCTTATGCTTTTAGGTTATATTTTACACTGTGTTTGCCTTACCACTCACTTTGTCTCGACTGATAGTATCTTCTTGTTTGCTTTTACATACTTATTATATTTTTAAAACCATTTATTGAAGATTTTATTTCAAATCCAATATATACATATATATACAAAAATCAAATTTTGATTTATACAGAATTTATTCAAATTCGGGGAAACTCGCTTCCCTTTATAATTAATTTCACAATTTTTATTCAAATATTCATTTAATTATCAATTTAAATTAAATTATAATCTAGGGTCGTTACAAACTTTCCCCCTTAAAAAGAATTTCGTCCTCGAAATTCGCCAGAGATAGATAACAAAGATAGATGAAAGATAGAGAAACAATTTCAATATTTTTTTCAGTTTAAAACTAAAGTATATCTATCAACCATATCAACCAAAGCAACCAATTCATCCAAACAAACAATTTTGGCCAAATTGGAGTTTATGTCCCATATTAATATCTCGAATTTCCTTCCTGGATCTACCAGGAACTATCAAAGAATTGAAAAGAGACGCTGAACAAAGAGATTGATAGAGAAAAGATTGTTTCCACTGTTGCAGGAAATTGACCATTTATAGTGATACTTCCCTGTCCCCTATCTCGTTCTCTTCTCGCACTCATACTCACTATCAGTGGATAGTAAGAGAATTTACTGAGGCATTCAAACGGATATCTTAGGGATTACTCATTCTAGGGTTTACTTCACCCTATCTCTAATGAGCTACTTAATGTGTTATACTCCTGAGCTAAAGTTTCACCTTAGCTCTGATACCAAATGTAACGAAACGGGTTTTGCCTGCTCGAAAATCGACATCCATACTTCATTCATACTCGAATGCCGTAGATTCGATCGTTCAAATCCGATTCGCCGGAGCTTATAACACAATTAAGTAAACAACACAGCGGAATAAAAGAATAATACATTGATATACAATATCTGATACAACAGAATGTTACAATGAATATCAATATACATCAGAGATACAAGAAAATAGTAGCGGAAAAGAAAATAGATAACAACAACAGCGGATAATCTCCATCTCCAAAGCTCTAATCCAGCAATAGCTCGGACTCCCCATAACAATGCACAAAGATAAGCAAGACTGGTGCGAGCCAAGGACTGAACTAACTCCAGATAATCCACTATATCTAACTATCTGAAAAACCCAACTCTAGAATTCTTGTGTAGAAAATAATGAGCATCCAGAGTTTAGGAAAGGAACAATAAACTCCGGATCAGTCATGGGACTGGTGTGAGCAACAAAAAAACAGTTATTTATCTTTAAATCCAATCAATAAAAAATTTTAAAGTAAATTCGCAATGCTTTTTGAAAATGAAACTACCATAAGACCTCCCACCACACACCCAATGCAAATGCAGACTTGGAGGAGATTTCTTCTTATGATAGTCAAATATGCTTACTACGCAAAATCAAATCATTTGAATTATTATTATTAGTGCATAGTGTAGAAAACATTTCGAAAGTAGAATATAAATCTTAGCCAGCATAGGTACCATTATATTATGCCCGCTATAGCTACCATATTAAATGGCAGGTTCTACAACTAATACCGTACAAGGTTCGTATTGTTTCTTTGGATTTCCAACAAATGGTCAGGCCAAGGAACTTCCCATTGCCACATGGAAACGCCTCTGGAAGGACGTCCCGAGAACCTAACCGGATCTCTGCCAACACAAGGCCGGGTTACCCCTAACTGGGTAACAACTGACACGAGTATGCCATCCCCCGGTCCTTTAGGACCTTTAACCGAGCGCTCGATAACCAACATCACACCATAATAAATAGAGTGTTTTCCACATGAGTAAGTATCTGGGCTCCATACCATGATACCACCCTTTTCCAGAAGGAAATGAACATACCCTAAAGGGGTGCTACCCCCAAATAACCTTGCTGCATCTTTCCTGTTTTGACCATTCCGGGGTGTGAGGTTCGACGAAGTCACGTCCACAAAGTCACGCTTTGGTACAAAGCCATGCTTTGGGTCGACAAATAATCAAAGTAATGATCACAAAGATAAATGATCGAACAAATGATCATATCACAAATGATCAAACAATGATCATTTCACAGCAACACTTAGCATGTCACATTACCAAATTGGGAATATATCGCTGATGACCTTCAACTACATAATCTCTGAGCTCGTACGTCTCAGAGAAGGGTGTTAAGCTAAAAGAATAAATACTCCGCCACCAACAGAAATGTATTTGAAAGAAATCTGCTTTATATCTCAATTTGTAATGTCAGACACACAATCCATACAAGTCTGTTCCGGGTTCGAACAGAACCGAAGGCACTTCCAAAGAAGCCCTTGCAATCCGGATAATCCCTAATCACGTCCGGATTTCCCATCACATATGGAGATCTCTATACCGAGGATCAGCCAGTGCAGAGACAATCGACAAGAAACCCTTTGGTTTTCGAAAATATCCGGTCTTCACCACCGGTCTTCAAATGCTATCCATAACGACGTATCACATATTCGGAATGGGATATATGACACAAAGGTCCTCTCCCGGCTAAACCGAATAGTGAGCGCAATATTTCAAAAACATATGGATATTGGGATTTCAATTAAGTCACAACTTAATAATTCAAAACTTCCTTTTAATGGTTAAACAATTTACCATTTCAAATCTTTAGACAAAAAGATTTATTTCACAAAGATCAATTCATAGATTTCCAAAACAATTTCATTTCTATTGTATTAACTCGTTAAATCTTTAAATCAAAGATTTAACTTATAGCTTTCAAACTGTTTCTATAACTTGGAAGTCATTTTCATTTTCAAACTTGAAATTCTTTTTCACACAAATTGGACGTTCATTTCTTATGTGAAAGCTTTTATTATGTGAAAACAAACAGTTTTCGTTTTAGAAAAATCCAATTTCATTTACACGAGTTAAAGTTCTCAATTTATGTTTATATTCCCAAATTAATACTTTTAAAATAGTTTAACTCATATATAACTGGTATAACACCTTTTAATCCCTAGTTTCGAATTATAGAATTTAATTTCAAATCTTGTATTTAAGTTCAAATCAATTTTATTTAAACTTCAAACCTAATCAAGTTATTCAAAATAATTTCATCTTTGAAATTCCATTTAAAAAGCTTTTCACTTTAGACCCAATCTTATTTTCAAACCATTTGAATTTAAAAATTCAAATTTAAAACTATTTTCAAAAATCTGTGACTTAATCGATTTCTTCGTGAAATCCATATTTGTGTGTGTATGGTGTGGTCCAGGGGTTTAACACAATAGTGCAACATCATTCAATCATCATAGATCAAAACACAGAAATGTAATTGATAAGCGATATAAATTATAACGCTCATCGCCCATTCACCGATTCACAGATAATATACAGATGCAAATAAATACACACAGTTCAATCTACAGAACAAAATATCACAAATCAGATAGGATAATCAATTCAAGGCATCACATATAATATGATCATTCATAAGTAATTCAAGCATACAATAATCATTTATAAACAGGATTTATTTATCGTTTAATCCTATGTAATTCAATTTATCTCCAATTAAATTAATTACTTATGAATTTATTATCCAATTCTGATTAAATTATTTTCATTAAGTAATTACATTTAAATCATTTATAATTGATTATCTAATTTATTTAATCCAATAAATCATTAACATTAATCACTTTAAACCAATTACTTAATAATCCTTAGTTAATTATCCTTATTAACTAATAATATTTCTTAATCACTTTCTTAAGAAATTATCTTAGATTAATTCATTATTAATCATTTCTAATTATAAATTAATCTAAATTATTTATTTATAAATTAAATAAATCATTCTTTAATTACCATATTAATTTAGTCATTTTATTACCTTAATTATCTCTAAGATAACAAATTTCTTTATTAATGATTTCATTAATCATTTAAGTGTAATTTAAACATTACACTTTTAAATTTAAATTTAAATTCCATTTTGAATTTAAGATTCAAAATGAACATATATTTAAACATTAACCAATCTAAATATTGATTTATAAACCTTAAAATAAATGTAAAGAATATTTATTATTTACATAGGAAACCTATATAAGAAAAGCCTTTGAATTAATTTACTTAAATTTTAAGCTTTTAAATCACATTACATTTTAACTTGCAATTTCAAGTTTAAAACCAAACATTTAACCTTCCATTAGAAATTCTTTTATAAAATAACTTTATCAAAAATCAAGTTTAAACATTTGTTTGGAACAAATTTACTTTCTTTTAAAAAGCTATTTTAATTTGAACTTGTTTAAAAACACATTCATATTTATAACAAATTTAAAAACCATTTTTTTTTCCAGAAAACTGTCAGGTTTTAAACAAGAACCTGAAACAAACATTGACCCAAAGCAATTCTCATCTGCTTCAAGTCAAACTCGAACGTGCTTCGAGCAAACCCTCGCGTTTACTTGAGTCAAACTCGAGAACGTCCTGAAACCACTCACCATCAAAATTCCCAGATCTCTCACAAATTCACATGCACCGCTCCACCGCCTCCCTCCGGCCATCGCCACTAGGTCGAGCAAGTCGCCGATCACCCACACACCATCCCCCAACCATCTGAAGGTCGCCATCTGTTCGAATTTGAAAAATGAATACGAAATTGAAACCTGTAAACGCGAGAGCCACCACCACTTCAAACCTGTCAACACGTCGCGCTCAATGCTCCGACCGCCGTTCGCCACCAAACTCCAGCCGCGGCTTCACCTACGACCCATCCACCATCCCTCAAAACCGCGTCGAACTCGATGCATTCAATAGGGTGAACGAATCAAAAGAACTTGACCCTCCAAAACTAGGGTTATAAATAAGAATTCATCACAACAGCCACCACAGTGAAATTCATTACTACCAGATAATTTTCCTATCAACTACAATCACTTCTCCATCAATACTGAGGTTCCCGACCTTCCAGATCATTTAGATCATCAGCATCTTCCCAAAAACTAATTTCTGGATAGACCAGAAATACACATTCAAACCCAAACTAGAAATTATGGTTACACTTCCAAAAATCATGATTTAGAGTATAGTTTCAGATTATAAACCTGGAACAAGAAATTATGATGTTTGAATTTTTCAAGTTACAAGGTTTTTCCTGTATTTCTTATACCCCAGATAAACTTCAACCCTTTATTACTTAATTTTATATGTTTTTGAACTTCATTTATGTTTAATCAAATCTCTTTTGAATTCCTAAGTCTATCCAAATTTGAAGATGAGATATAGGGATTTTAATCAGATTTTCTTTTTTCCTTTTTTCCAAGCTCTGTAACTACACAGAGTTTAAACTATATTCACAAACATACTTGTTTCCAGAGTTGAACATGCAACACAATTATATACTTAAAATTTTAAAGAGTGATGTTACTCACCCGTATTTGCAATGGACAGAGAACAGAGCCAGCTTAACTTTAAACTGATTGAAACTTGCAAGCTGAGGTGAAGTCCCCCTCTTAAATCTTTGGTTTCAGTTAGCTTGTGTTGCTTTTGATCTTTAATGATTTGTTTTTAGCTTGTTCGATCTGTGCTACTTGCTATACTTCATAAATTTGAAGTTAAATCTGGAGCTTGCTTTCAGACTTGAAATTTTGTTTTGTTTATTATCATTTTTTTTTCAGTTTGGAAGATGGAGCAAATGACATGAAGAGTTTGTATAAAAAGAGAGCTACATGTGATGTAGGGTTTAAACAATGCAAAAACAGGGCTAAAAATGCTTGCACAGGCGATAGTATTGTACAGGGTGATATTTTGTTTGTACAAATCAAGTCAGTGATCTTTTTTTTTTATTTGGAGGCTGATAGCTTGCTTCAAATTGTTCGCTGAAGTGATATTATAGTGTGCTAGAGATAAAATATTATGTACTAAGGTACCTTGCGTTAAATGTTTGCTTGACTTCGACTGAGATGAAGGCATTACATGCTTGTTTTACTGCAGATTCTTATTTCCATTTTGCTTTTGGCTACTATTATTTTTGGTTTGCTTCCTAGGCTTTGAACTAAAGCTTGAACTTGTATTTTATTTGCATTACTTTTTTACAGGTTTACAAAGCCTTTTTTTTCTAGTGGAATGAATTGTTTAGGTTTTATAGTTTCTCTGGTTTATGGACGAACTGATATGAAGATAATAGAAAGGAAGAAGAAGACAGGGATATAAAATAGGATCTGTATAGAGTACATATTTTATATTCAAAATAGTGATAATATTTTGTAGAAAAACAGAGATATGTTTCTTCATATGGTGGCTGATGCATTTATTGCTTTGGTCCTTATGCTTTTAGGTTATATTTTACACTGTGTTTGCCTTACCACTCACTTTGTCTCGGCTGATAGTATCTTCTTGTTTGCTTTTACATACTTATTATATTTTTAAAACCATTTATTGAAGATTTTATTTCAAATCCAATATATACATATATATACAAAAATAAAATTTTGATTTATACAGAATTTATTCAAATTCGGGGGAACTCGCTTCCCTTTATAATTAATTTCACAATTTTTATTCAAAAATTCATTTAATTATCAACTTAAATTAAATTATAATCTAGGGTCGTTACATCTGGTTTTCTATTTGATCATCTAATCCTTTCGATTCTTCCAAATATGGCTTGGTCACAGTGCTAGATAACACCACCTTTATTTATGCATGAAAAATATCATGATCACATCTTCAAACTTAGAAACAATCTTTATGGTTTAAAAAAAGCACCACCTGCTTGGTACGTTAGATTTAGAAACTATTTACTTAATTTTAGTTTTAAAATGGGTAAAGTAGACTCAACTCTTTTGATAAAATATATCAATACTGATTTTTAGTTGTCCAATCTATGTTGATGGAATTATTTTTGGGTCAACTAATGAGAAACTCTACATAGATTTTCAAAAATAATGAGAAACGAATTTGAAATGTGCCATATGGGAGATTTAAATTAATTTCTAGGTTTACAAATTAAATAATTAGTAAATGGTGTTGTATTTCACAAGAAAAACATTTTAAAGATTTAATGAAATGATTTGGTATTGAAAATATGAATAGTAAGCTAACACCAACAAGTACAATCATTCAATTAGATAAAGTAGAAAATGGTATGTTGATTAGAAACTGTTTAGCAATACGGTTGGATCTTTAATGTATTTAATAGCTAGTTTCCCTAATATAATGATAAGTGTGTGTCTATGCGCTAGATTTTAGGCTAATCCAAAAGAGTCACACCTATGTGCTATTAAAAGAATTCTAAGATATTTAACTGCAACTAAAGATTATGGTCTTTTCTATCCAAAATGATGTCTATTTGAATTAGTGCCACATACCGATCTGATTTCAGTGGATGTTGAACAAATAAAAAAGCATTAGTGGCACATGTCACTTTATAGGACAATCTTTAGTTTCGCAGTTTAATAAAGAGCAAAATTGTGTATCTTTATCTACTTATGAAGCAAAATATATTTCAACTGCCTAAGCTTGCACTAAAATAATTATATGCAACAAGCACTTAAAATTTTTGTTGTAAAGATATTATTATTGAGGTAGATTTCAAGAACACACGGGCCTCCTTCATATTTTGGAAAATGAACAGTCACGTTTTTAGTTTCTTTCTATTTCAAACTTTGAAAGATGATAACTTTTTCTACGTTAATTGGATTTAAGAATCGATTTCACTATTAAATCTCAAATTTAATATGCTTTCCAATGATATCCATTGTTGATAGCTAAAAATAAAAAATTTAAAATCATAGTTTTTCGAATTATTCATATTATTAAAGTTATTAAATCAGTTTGATTTTATTTCTTTTAAATAATCTATGTCGTTGATTGTTTTGCAAATTTCTAGCCTCTGATTCTACTTTCACAAATTGCAGTCAAGTCTGGTGAAATTCAACATTAACAAAATACATTGATGTTAGATTGAATTAGAAATGGAACCAGAAAGCTCAAAAGCATTAAATACAATTATATGCTTCTTATTATATTGAATTTGCTTTGACTGTGAAAGAAATACAATGATATTTTTCACATTAAAATAAATATTGTTGAATAATGGTTGTTAGTTTCAACACTTTAGACATAAAATATGTACGCTTAAGATTTAGTATATTTTTCACAAGAATCGTTCAAAACAGAAAGAAATCTCTTTATCCTCTAATCTTATCATTCTACAATAATATGATGCTGCATAATGTATTCCTAGATATAGTTGGTTATGGGATCATCATCAACACTTGCGTTCTCATGAATCATGTCAACGTTGCTTTTGGCATTTTTGGATCAATGGTCAAGTGTAAACCAAATGTTGTTACCTGCACTGATCTTATAGATAGTTATTACCGAAGCAGCAAATGGAATCAACGACATCAAGTATTAAAGGAAATGATTGATAAAAGTATCTCACCAAATGCAGTTACAAGTAATACAACTGATGCATGGAGCAACAACTGATGCACGCAATAAATTTAAATGTGCATAGTTTATATGTGTACTGTGTGGAAATTTTATCTTTGAAATCATTTTTGCTCGATATTTTGCAATTGTTTATCAAGCACCAGTACTATCTGCATTACTGTTTTCAAAGATTTATACACAAGTTTTAGACAAAATGCAAACTTATTTGAAAATGATAAAAAATATCATTATTTCTTAATCAATAAACCATATAAATCATTAAATATGTTATGATGATAAGAGGTTGAGTGCGGTCCGTAAATTTAAGATAATCACCAACATATTGTGATAATATAAGTGCAACATATTTAGCTGAAAATTTAATTAATCACTGAAAAGCTAAATATATTGATATGAGACACCATTTTCTACATGATCAATTTGAAAAAGAAAATATTTCTTTAGAATTGTGAGCAGGGAAAATCAAATTGCTGGTATATTTACTAAACCATTAAATATAAATATGTACATTAGATTATGTCAAGAACTTGGAATTTATTCGTCAATGGATCTATCTAATTCTTAAATAATAATGAGTTTTCAAATGCGATTATTTTTAAACAAATTATAATAATATTAACATGTAAATAAATTTTAAACATAAAAATTTCATTAAATTTTCCTATGTCAAAAAATTAAAATTCAAGGAATTAAATATATATTATTAAAGGTTTAATAACAATAATTATAACACTATTGCATTAATTTTTATATAAATTTTAAAGTTAACAGAAAATGTAAATGAATACATAAACTTTTTAATTAAATTACACTTTGTAACTTTCATCAAATTATAGTACAAATCATTACATAACTCATAAAAATACTTTAGGAAATAAAAGTTTAAGAAATAAAAAGTTTTTTTTGTAAATTTTTTATTAATATTAATATTAAAATAATCAAGAAACTAAAAATTATCATTTTAATAATAATGATATGCTGTTAAAATTATATAAAATATATAATGTTATATCTATTATGAAAGGCTAGAAATTTATCGAAATAAGGCACATCGGTGCACTGATGCTAAGCACATCGGTTCACTAGAGATGGAAATTTTCTGCAGGCTGAGTGTTAGGGAATTTCCAGTGGATTACGGGCTGAATATTCAGCCCATAATCTGGGTTGGGGCCCAAATGGCCAGGCGCCCATTAAATGGGCACCTGGCAACAGGCGCCCATTTAATGGGTGCCTGACAATCAGGCGCCCATTTTATGGGCGCCTGAACTAAGGCGCCCATAAAATGGGCACCGCCTCCCCTCCCCCTCACTTCACTCTCAATTTTTTTCCTTTTATTTTTTTTTTAAATAATTTAAATGAAATGCCACTGCGTCCAACCAAAATCGCCCGAAGTACGGTTCACAGACATCCAATGGAGCAAGCTGGACCGTTACACGTTCCGCCACCACCTGGAGTTTCACCATACGATCTATGTATTCTACATGAGCTGCCAGATGGTTATTGGCGTAGAGCCGAAACCGCTTTGATGACCATACAGGTATAAATTGAAAATTACTATAACTTGTTATTTTAATATGTACATTACATACTCATATTAAATAACCCTTACTGTATCAAAAATTATTAATTCATAAATTATCTATAGGACCATTACATTCACTGTCGGGGTAGTTGGGCTAAGTGCATTACCCAGTTTTATGACCATCATCCCGGTCCTATTATTGAGAGGCTACAGGTTAGTCCTTTTGGTCTATTTTTGTCGATTAGACCTATTCAGTCCTTTGATCGACCTCTCATTCAGGCATTAGTTGAGAGGTGGTGGCCCACCACGCATACGTTTCATTTTTCAGATTTTGAGCTTGGTATCACCCCAGTTGATTTCTACATGTTTACTGGGATTGAGATTGGACGACATGGTCTTCGACCTTTTCCAATTGATGATTTATACGAGTCGCCCAATTTGTTTACAGTTTTTTTACCACTGATACATGTTACCTGCGTGAATAGTGGTTCTGTTAAGTTGACTTACTTGCAGCAGTACATGACCAGTTATATAGCTAGAGTCGATATGATGGATGCAGTTACTAGAGCATTTTTTTTGTACCTGTTTGGTTCGACCTTTTTTTCGAACCAAAAAGGTACGGTTAGACTAGGCTATTTAGCATCTCTTACCAGATTAGACCAGCTACATATTATTGACTGGGGCACAATGATATTAGGCACCCTATATACCGCTCTAGATTCATTTGCGCTTGGCGATGTCAGGCAGATGTATGCTTTTTGGTATATGTTGCCGTTATGGTACTACGAGTACACGACAAACATGCATCCCCGCATCCAGGACACGGCTAGTCAGGCTGCTGAGCATTACTTCCCTGGGATGAGACGATGGGAGGCTATGCAGCACGTACATCATGTCCACTTAGGTGTACGACATGACTTGATGGAGGCTAGGTCACAGCTTGATATGCGTAGTCAAGGTAACATCATTCGGATTCCTTGGGCCTCACATTGGACTCATCTAGCAGATGCAGGTCTTCTGGTGGACGACCATCCCTTGATGGTTACGTATTCACTATCTAGACGTAGTGTTGCTTTGCATACACCTGCATTTATGGCTATGCGGTATTTAGGAGAGAGATGTGCTTAGCAGATTACGGGTGATCCTCGTATACCATATGATCCTTTATCTTGTGAGGACATGTTTGGTAGACATAGGGTGATCGGCGATCAGTACTTTGATGCTCTACGATAGGCTGGATGGGTGGATAGTAGTACTTTCTTCATCGATGGAGATTACGATGCTTATTGGGCTAGAGTAGCACCCCATAGATTCATTGTACCAGATTATGTTCGTGGGGTCAACTCTGATCATATAGGACCTCATTTGGCAGCCGGTAGAGTTCAGGTACCGCAGGTTTCATTTGACCTGATTCCATCACAGTTCTCCCAGATTCCCATGCAGTTGGAGCCTGATACTACTTTTAGAGCATATGACGTGACATGTACTTTGATTGAGCAGCCTTTAGTCTTTCCAGATCACCCCGACGATCCTGGTGTGCCTTCAGTCGAGTTATATCCTCCGTATGAGGTACATTTATTGTTTATTGTCAATTTTCCTTTATTTTCTGCTTGGTTTCTTACTATGTCAAATATCATCTTTATGTAGTATGCTACTAGATTGGACCAGGCCAGAGTTTCACTTGGTGTATTTCGCGATATGACTCTTGCACATACACACACCATGCATGATATGTACATGCAGCATACATAGATGCTAGAGGCCCAGATTGATCAGCTATCAGCTAGACTTACTGTAAATGAGCCTTTTGGATCACAAGGCGGAGGTGATGCTGGTCCCAGTGGGTATGATGCTAGTGGTTTAGATGAGGACGAGGGGGATGATGGTGATGGGGATGACGATGATGACGATGGAGATGATGATGGTGGTGATAGCGATGATGATGGTGATGGAGATGATGACGATGATGATGACGATGACGGAGATGATGATGATGCCGATGATGCTGACGACGATGACGTTGCATCCCTTTAGCTGTATACCTTTTAGTTTATGCGTAGTAGACGTTTTATTATATGTTGCAGTTCCTATAGCTTATGTACTTATGTCATTGTTTGAGTATACTGTGTATTCTTTATGTTTATATACTTTCACTTTCTTGGATTTTGGCTTATAATGCTCGATTATACTGTGAATTCTATATGTCTATGTATACTGTGAATTATACATGTTGGTGTATAATGTGAATTGTATATGTCTGTTTAACTATGAATTATATATGTTGGTGTACAATGTTAATTCTATATGTTTGTGTATACTTATAAGCACTAACTAGTTACATATAAACATACAAAAAAACCAATAGTGACAGTAGATAGAAAACTTATAAAAACCTACTCGTGACATAAAAAAACTACTATTGAGGCACACGAACATAGAACACTGATAAAAAACGAAACAGTAATAATAGACCAAAAATATGAAGAAACTAGACGTGACGATTAAACTGCAACTCCTGTATAGAAAGTCTAAGACGTCTTATCTCCTGTTCTAGTACGTTTGCATAGGTTATGCCCCTTGGACATAAAGGATCATCCAACCATTCTACGTAATTGCAACCATTTGGCCAGAATCGACATAGTTGGATTTGACGACCAATATTTTCTCCATCCGCACGTACTACAACTTCAACTTCATACCCGCACTGACAACAAACTAGGTGCGATTCAACTTCTTGCTCAGTGGGAGGTTGAACTACTTGATCCTGGTTCTCAAGTTGCTCATATGCCATACGAACAACATGTTGTTTGTATGGCAGTTCAACCACTTCCTGAAGTCTCAGCTGTTCAAGGTTTTGAAACTGACCGCGGACATCTTCATAGTGTTCTTGATAATCGATAAGCCAATCCTCATCAGTATGTGGACTTTCCGTAGGCACGTAACCTGCATCTGAACCGATAGAAGAAGGCCAAGAAGACATCGCCTTGAAGAATTTATTATTGTGAGTGAGGAAGAAGCTGATTATGATTGATTAATAAGTAAGCCAGAAAGAGAATATATAAACAAACATTACACTTGTGCTACCGCTACTTTTTGATCTGACAACATACAATACACGAGGGCATATATAAACAAACATTACACATAGGCATTAGCTTTGACAACAACAACAGACATTATCATTAGAAAAGACAATTCAGAAAGCTCTCGACACATTAACGAACGTTACGTAACCAACTAGCAATACTGTTATCTTAAGACCATCCAAATCTTTCTAGCCAGTTTTGACGTATGAAGTACGCATCATGGGCTAAGAAGGGCGTGCGATATTTTAAATTATATCGACCATCATAAGTCGAACGTGTAGTCTCAAACACATTTTCCAATATTAACTCATTAATAATCTTTGTATAACGCGTGCGTGCCCTAGTAAAGTTTCTGTATGCAGTCCTGACCTCTTGAGCCGTACGTCTGACTTGAGAGCCTACGTCGTTGTTGTAGAGTTCAGCCAGAGTGTCCCAAAAATTAATTACCATTGACTCTTGATTATCGCACATCTCATCGGTTTGAATGTAGTACTGCATAAGCAACTTCAATTCATGAGACGTAAATGTCATGTTGGACATTGTAGTTTGAATAATGTTAGGTTTTAAAATGATTTAAACATATAACGATTTGTGAATTTATATAATGGATGTTCTTTCTCTCCTCTCAACAAAGCAGAGAATCTTGAACGAAAAATGAACGTGGCTATAGTACATGATTTGACCGCACACTGACACACCTTCTCTCCACTCAACAAAGTAGAGAATCTTGACCGGCAAATGAACGTGGCTACAGTACTTGATTTGACCACACAATGATCAACCTTCTCTCCACTCATCATAGCAGAAATTCTTGACCGGCAAATAAACGTGGCTACGGTACGTGATTTGACCGCACAGTGACCCCCCTTCTCTCCACTCAACATAGCAGATATTCTTGACCGGCAAATGAACATGGGTACAGTACGTGATTTGACCGTACACTAACCCTCCTTCTCTCCACTCAACAAAGCAGAGATTCCTGACCGGCAAATTAACGTGGCTACAGTACGTGATGGTGACCGCAAACCGACCCCCCTTCTCTCCACTCAAGAATTAGTCATATATATAACCATATGGATGTCATACTTGTTCACCATAATTTAGCCTAACAAAACATTCAAATATCAAACAACAATCCTCAAATATCAAACAATGTTTGGAAGTTTACTAAAAGCTATATTGCTATGCGACAGTGACTCGGAAGAAGAAGCGTACGCGTTAGCTCATCAACAAGAGGAGGAGGAACTGATGGAGATATGCCATGAAGCATACAGATCAACTTCTGGAAAACATGGTGGTTCCGTCATGGGTCGAAAATATATCAACTGTAACCAGCAAGCATTTCAAAAAACACTTATGCAAGATTACTTCGCCCGTGATCCAACTTATGGTCCAGAGATGTTTAGACGACGATTCAGAATGATTCGTCCATTATTTATAAGAATTCTTGAAAGTATTCAGCAGAATAATAATTATTTTGCTTTTAACCAGGACGCTGCAAAAAAACAAGGTTTGAGTGGCCATCAAAAGATGACCGCAGCTTTGAGGATGTTAGCATACGGTACACCCCCCGATGCCCTTGACGACGCATATCGTATTGCAGAGAGTACAACATTGGAAAACCTAGATCACTTCTATCAGTCAGTTGTGGACATTTATGGGACGGAATATCTTCGTTCTCCAAACGAGGCAGATGTAATGCGCTTGTGTGAAATGCATGAAAGCAAGGGCTGGCCTGGAATGCTTGGAAGTCTAGATTGTATGCATTGGGAGTGGAAGAACTGTCCAAAAGCTTTTCATGGAGCATATAACGGCAAAGAAAAAAACCAATTATCATCTTAGAAGCAGTTGCCTCTCATGATTTGTGGATTTGGCATGCTTTCTTTGGAATGCCATGTTCTCTTAATGACTTAAACGTTGTCGAACGATCTCATTTGTTTAATGATTTGGCGCAAGGTAAGTCAACTCCCGTATCATTTACTCTTGGTCATAACACATATGAGCGTGGATACTATTTAGGAGATGGAATTTATCCTAAATGGAGTACAATTGTAAAGACATTTGCAAACCCAATGACGGCAAAACAGAAACAATTTGCTGCAATGCAGGAAGGACAAAGGAAGGTCGTAGAAAGGGCGTTTGGGGTCCTTCAAGCAAGGTTTGCAATGGTCAGCAATCCATGTAGATTATGGAAGAGATCAAAAATGGCTACAATTATGTTCTGTTGTATAATTCTGCATAACATGATCATTGAAGATGAACGTTGTATGGATTATCCTGATTTCGAATATGAGGGGGCAAGACAACCCCCCGAATTGTTTCGCACAGCCACGTTACGAAATGAAGGACAATACGCAATTCATGACGATCATCATGAAGTATATCATAATGCAGCTATTCATAATAGACTCCAAAGGGATTTAATGGAGCATATTTGGAATTCTCATGGAAATCAGTAGTTGGGGATGGTGGATCTTTGTTTAATTACGTATGTTTGCCTTTTTTATTTATGTAACGAAGTGTAGAATGCTTCAATTTTTATGTTTGTAATATCATTTATATTTGATGAAGTAAATCTATATTGATATCTACATAATGCATCGAAAAAATGATATACCATTGAATATTGTAAAACTGAAAATAGCACTTGATTGCAAATATGAACTGAAGGTACATGGATATTTAAACTGCAATAACTAAAAATATCACATTAATACATCAACTACATATGTTTTGTTCGAGATCTACTCTCAACAATGCGTTGTTTGTACTCCATCCAATATTGCATTGTAATTGGGTCCATTCCGATGACATCTTTTTCCATTACTAAGGTCTCTTGGCGTTCCGCTCTAGCTCAAAGCGGACCTTCTCAATCTCAGTCAATTCTTTTAACACGGCAAGCTTTTCTGCACTTCTTTTTTGACGTTCTGCATTTTCGCTTGCATGTTTTTCATGCATTAGGGCTAAACGAGAATCGATTTGAGATTGAACAGCAATTTTCTTCTTAGCTGCTCGTTGCCCCATCGGTCTAGCGTCTTCATCAAATGCGGGTACTGCTTCTTCGTCTTCGTTATCTTGGCATACATTTGAGTCCATATGAGAGGAATTGCCTGGGCTAGAATTGTAATTAGATCTACTTGATTTTTTCTTCCCCTTCGACTTCGTCTGGACATCTCTTAAGCTTTTTGCGGTGTTTGAGCTCCATTTTTGTTGCCTAACAAGCAAGTCATAGCAGTTTGCAAACTGATAGTAGTGGGGTTTCTTTGTACCATTTTCTCTTGGAAATAATTTCAAGAATTAACCGTTCACCATTCTCTTCCACAAAAACAGAAACACAAAATCATATATTAACAAAGTGGTCAGAAATGATTGTAAATTAAAAATCTTATTTTACAAAACGCTACCAATTCAGCTTCGCCACCCATTCCACTTGGATTTGTTGTTCTAATTTTGTGGATCTGCGACTCGTAGAATTGTGTTTGTCGATTAATCTTCCCAAAACGACCCGTGATTGCAGACATTGACCTCGTCTTTTCAACATGTTTTTTATTATACGCAGTCATGACCTTTTCCCTAAAATGCCTCTCCACTTTGGTCGTTCCCCTTTACCGAGTCGTTAGAAAAATGACAGTAAATATAACACAAATCCTTATCTTCATCCCCAGACCATGGAGCAGAAGAATGGAACGATAGAGGGGGGTGGTTTGGGGATGAACATTTTGAAAGGGTTGAGAATCTAAATCCCAGCTATCCATATTCATCGCTTCGGTATATGATTGAAACGGATGAGACATACTTTTAATATTAAGGAATTGAGAATAGAATTGTAACAGAAGAAGAGATGTGTGTATTACAATCTGAATATTGTTCCAATATCTGTAGTGAAATCATAAATATGACCGTTTATAGCCGTTGTAATTTTCAGTATGATCGTTTATAGCCGCCGTAATTTTAAATATGATTGTTTTTAGCCGTTGGGGTCAAAATATGACTGTTTTTAGCTGTTGGAATTCAAATGCAGGGGCCTGTTATACCCGTTGGAAGACGGTGGGTCGGGACGGGGAAAGGGGCTTGGGCGCCCATTTAATGGGCGCCCAAGCCCTGGCGCCCATTAAATGGGCGTCGAAGCCCAGTTCAGGATTCTGAATTGCATTCTGAACATTCAACTTAATTTTTGGCCTTAATAGAACGACTGGATATGTTTTTTCGCCCAATCCAGCGTTGAATTGCACCACTGGAGATGCCCTTATAAGCCTAGCTATTTTCACTCCAACGCTTCATTTCACTGCTTCAATCTGATTTTTACCCATTCCCTCAGAAACCCTAGCAAAAAAATTTCCCAAATTCTTCAATTTTTCAATCAAAAATCAGAACTTTCCTTTATAGGAAGAGGAAAGAGATATATCTTCTCCACATCCTTTGGGTCTATTGAAGAAACACTCACGTTTTTAAATTAAAGTACGGCTCAAGGAAAAGAAGGAGAATATTAAGAGATTTAAGACCATGTTGATGAATGAATCACTTGGCAGAAGGTTGGTAAACTTCAGTTCTACTTCTTTTTATGACATTTGAAGCATTTTTACAGGGGTACAACTTAGTAACATCATAAATGTGAGTAATTTTGGGATTTATATCTATCCAAGATGTACCGCCCAATTTTATGTTAACTTGGAAATTAGAAAATGGGATCACGGGCTAGTTTTTCACAATTTCCAGGGAGAAATGTTCCCGACTGGCTTAGTGGAATAGAAATTCAATTCAGTGAAGTATTCTAGATGCAATTTAGGGTATTTCTTTAAAAGGAGCTATTTCATATGATTTACCAATGGATGATGAATATATTATGTGTCAAATTATAGAAAAACAAAATGTGAATTAGGCCACCACAAATGTCAAAAATTTGGCTTATATTATTAACAAAACTGTCTAGTATAATTCAATTCCTAAAACAAGTAGCTTTGATTAGATTTGTCCTCTGGTTAGAAAAGACAATTATGCCATTATTGGGAACATAATAGTTAATTGGGATCATACAGTCGTGGATAATATGATTGAGAACCGATCAGGTGAGAGACGACGATACAACTCGCATGGAAACTTGATTACTACTTTGCTTCATAACTTTGGTGTTCCTCTTAAGGACAAGACTCCAATTTAGTATCGGTATACTACTATGATTGTGCTAAAGTTATAAATCCAACGGAAATTCCTACAACTTTAGATGGGATTCACGTCGTAACCCTCATTTATCATCCATTGCAATAGGATATTCCAACCTCTTCCCAGCACCAGGCCTCTCTATCTAGAGAGGATCAGATCATTTCCATGCTTGACAGACGGAACAATTGATACAGTCAATAATGGAAAAATGAAAAGAGAAGAAAAAATAATTGGTTTTATTAGGTCTTTACTTACATGGCTTTGCGGCTCGGTTCGTACTAGAGAGAGTAGACTAGGGATGAGTAGTGAAGGTAGTGCTCTACAGCCTGCACTTGTATCGCAACCATTTATTCACAGTTTCTAGGTAGGAGCATAAGATAATGGTGCAGCAGGTCCATCATTTCAACAGTCTATAGGACCTACTAGGATGGGCCCCACTATTATAGGACCCAAACCTCGAGCCATAATCACTCATGCATATGGATCTCGTGTCCGCTGCCAACATCCCCTATACAACATCATACCTTCACCGAGTCTGAATCGACTCCTCTTGAGGTTATCACGATTGGCCATTGACTTGTCTTCTCCATGAGTGGTATTTTTTAGTCACCTATTTCATTTGCATCCTATTTTAACATCTGTTGTGTGTTTGACATTTTTTTAGCATCTATTTTGTATATTTTGTATAACATTCTTTGACTCTTTGTTATGCAGTAAAATTTTATTTGGCATTTTGACACTCTTATTTTGTTATCTATGCATTCGGTGACATTTGGCATTTTTGTTTTATGCATTCTAATGTGTTGTAGATATTTTTCTCCTTTTTTTGATGACAAAGGGGTTGAAATATTTTGTATATATGCATACACTCAAGGAGAGTGTAGAAAAATATATCATCCACATATCTAGAGGGAGTATTACATTCATACCAACATAATGATAATACTCTTTGCATGAAGCATACATGAGTTGTCATCATAAAAAAATAGAATGTTAGAGCAAGATTTCCTGGAGTTTGATGACATCAACATAATATACTAGTCTTTGCAAGAAAAAAAAACTAGCTATATCAACAGAGCTCAAAATGACTTGAAGATAGCATGATACACTTAGAGAGTATCACCAAAGGAGAAATACTTGAAGTCGCCAACCATATGAGTTAGTTTTTCTTAGATATACTTTGTCAAAACACACAAGAAACACATATGAATATCCCAAAGCCTTAATGCTCCAAAAAATAAATTGTAATAATTTTTTAATGATTTTATTATAATGTTCGAAGGCCATATTTGATGGCTTCATTGAGCCTTCAATTTTCATGTACATCGGTGGATCAATGTGGCATACAAATGCACGGGTGCATGTGAAATTTGCAGATTTCTAAAGCCCATGAAAATGTTTTTAATTTTTTTTTCATTTCTTCTTCCTTAAATAGTTGTGACCTTCTTTTCAAAATTGAATGGTAGATCATATTACTCTTCAACGTAAATTTTCAATTTATATAAATAGGCATTGATTTCAAAGGAAAAAATTAACCTTTGCTTTCTTAATCTACACTATTTTTTTCAAAACCCTTGATTTCTAAAGGCTTGCTAAAATCAATTCTCATTCAACTATAAAATCATTTTTTGATCTGTATACTTTCTAAAACTATCGCATATTCAACTCTAAAAGGACTCTTGCGAGTTATAGGATCTTTATACTGAATTCGGCAAATCTATGTATTCAAACACAACTAATGCCAAAGGTTGTATTTTATTGAGTTAGTAAAAAAAGCCTATTTAGTAACTCAGGCATTGTATAGACATGTTCCTTGGGATAAAGTGAGGGTGTTAGTGTAAACCCAAAATAGGGATTCTAGGAATCGACATGGGACGGTGCTTTAAATCAGTATAAAAATCCCGGTGTGCAAGTTCTTTGTTTACTTTTCTTTATTAATACTTCTATATTCGGTTATTAATTGTGATGACCTGGAATTTTGGGCAATATCAATTTAATAATCCGTGTTAAAAATTAATTTGATTTGGCAAATTGTCTTTTATAATTATAATTTAATTTGGAAATTATGATTTAATTTAACATAAAACTTTTCAAAGATTATTTTAAATAAATAACTATATAGTTCTAAAATACTTAAGATAAATCTTAATTGTTTAAAATTTATTTTAGCTTAAGTTTGAATATTAAATAAGATTAATAAAAAGGTTTGTTTTATTTTCGTTTTAAATATTTCTTAATAAATATGATTTGAAAATAAATAATAAGATAATCTCTTTTATAAATTATTTAAAATTGTCAAATTTTTTATTTTCAAAATTTAAATGTGTAGTTATATATGTATATATATAACTTGATTTTTAAATTGGATTTTAGAATTTAATTTGAATTTGAATTAATTTTGAAATTCAAAAAATTGATATTTTAAAATATTTAAATTAAAAATATTTTTATAATCATTTATTTATAAATATAATTGATTTTATTTTCTTTAAAATTATCTATATATATATAACTAAGTATTTGTAAAATAATAAATTAAGAATAAAGTTTTTATTAATATTTAAAAATAAGTAAAGCTTTTTATTTAACATTTAAATAGATAAATAATACACAAGACATGTGTTAAGTAATAAATAAGGGAATGTGACAAATGTTAAACTTTAAACAAGTGTCACTCTTTAATTTTCATTTTTTTCTTTTATTCTTAATAAATCACATTTTACTTATATAAACTAAAGACTTCCATCTTCTATTCGTTTTCAATTCTTTTTCAAAACTTAAGAAAAACTTCAGCTGCAAAATCATTCAACAAAACAAAATCAGTAATAAAAATCCTCAAACCAGAAATCAAAAGAACAATAACCTGAAATATTATTCTTCAAATCTGAGAATCATCTTCCTCAAACCAGTAATCCACGATCAAAATCAAAAGCATGCAAACCATTTTCATTTTCATATCCTGTACTTTCATTTTCAAACAATACAAAAGCCTGCATTCTATAACCTGTAAACTCCTTTTCAAAAGCCTGAACTAAATTCTTTCAAAACTAAGAACAACTAAGCCTGCAAATTTTCTAAAAATCAAAACCTGAAGCATCAAAGCCTGCATTTTTTTCAAATCTGGAAATTGTCTGAAGCAAGTTCAAATTCCAGTAACATCGACAAGCATGCAAGATTCAGTAACAAGCATTCAAGTTTTAGGTTCTCAAAAGCAAAGGGCAATGCAAGTTTCTCAGTTTTCAAACAATTCAAGTTTTAAAAGTCTAAAGCTTTTTCAAAACAAAGAAAAGCTCTGTTCAACATCTTTCTCTGGTGAGTAACATCTTTTCTAAAGCTTAAAAATGATTCTAGTTGCAAGTTAAGATATGGAATGAATGTGTTTTTGTGTGTGTGTATTGTGAAGTTCATGCATATATAAATGAATGAATAAATGTGTGCACATGCTGCTGTGTATCAGTGTTTCTCTGTTTTTAGTTTTCCAGACCCAAGATTTGTTCATAATTCATTATCCCTTGAACCAATTTTTGATAGGGTTTAAGTTTCAAACATAAATTGTTTGTTTTATCATTAGTTAAAGATTAAAATTATATTTAAGTAAATTAAATTAGATATTGCTCTGGGAAACCAAAGAACAGGCAAGCTTGTGGTTCATTTCAAAATTCGAACTTATTAATTCACTGATTCAGTAAACAAATCTGAATACTTAACCAAAATTATGATTTTTAGAAGTAATATAAAAAAATTTAGTAATAGGATATAGGTGCAGTTCTGAATTGACTAGAAAATGGGAATTTGGTGATTTATGATGACCTCATTGGTCTGGAAGGTCAGCGTCTTCTCTGGTGATGCAGTGCTGATCGGTGACTTGAGGAAAAATATCTGGAAGTTGATCAATGCACTGTGGCGACTGCGGTTAACCAATGAAATCTGTAACCCTAGTTTTGGCTTGGTCTTGAATTTTTGATTTGTACAACCTCTCTGGTGGATCGAGTTCCACAAAACTCGGGGAGATGGAAGGAGGGATGTGGACGAAGTCATGACCGGAGGCGCTGGTACTCTGGTGGTCGCAGATTCGAGTACAAGGTGGTTTTCGGGTCTGGGTGATGGTTCCAGGATTTGGGTTGAACACTCGAATTCGATTTCGAGTTTGCTATCGGTGTTCTGATGATCGAGGTAGGGTGAGAGATCGATCGCCGACGTGAAAAGGTTATCGTAGATGACTGAAGGTGGTCGGAGGCACCGTGCATGTGCATGGTGCATCTTCTTGTATCCGGTGAGTTTGGGTTTGAACCTGATGTACTCGAGTTTTTCTCGAGTGGTTCAGGTGTATTGCTCGAAGTTATTGAGTGATTGACTCGAAGCCTCTGAAGGGTTGACTCGGGTCAAGATTTGGTTACAGGTTTCTTTTAATGGCTACAGGTTTCTTTTAAACCTGTCTGGTTTTTAATTTTAAAATGGATTTATAAATTTAAAACAAGATTTAACAGAGTTTAAATTAGTTTAAGTATGGATTTAAGTTTTACTTTGTATCCTAATTTTGAATTAAATAAGTTTTATAAAATTTAGAAATGTTTAAAACAAGTTTAAATGTTAAAGTGTATTTTAGAAATGATTTGAATTTAAAATGAATTTGGTTTAAACTCTTTTAAATTTGTTTTATAAGAAAAGTATTTGTTTAACATGTGATTTAAAAGGTTTTTAATAATTTTTTTAAATTTTTTTAAAGTTAAATTTGTATTCCTTTTAAAATCTTAAATTTAAAATGATATTTAAAAGTAAATTGTTTTTTAAATGCTTTTTAATGATAATTTAATCATTAATAAGAAATGTTTTTATCTTAAAGTAAATTAAGATTTAATGATTTGGAATAAATTAAATTACTAAGGTAACTAAAGAATAATTAATTAATTTAATTAATTAATGATTTGGTTTAATTAATTAAGTAATTAAGGGTTTAAATTAATTAAGGGTTAATTAATTTGTAATTAAGAATCATTAATTAGATAAGATTAGATTATTAACTAATGATTAGAAATTAATTAATCAAGTAATTAAAGATTAATTAAGTTACAGTTAACCACTTAATTAATTAAATAATTAGAGATTAATTAATTAGTTATTAAGGATTAATTAAATTGTAATTAATAATGATTAATCTAAGTTTAATGACCTAAGGAAAGTAATTAAAGAATTGTTAATAGTTAATGAAGATCATTAACCAAGGATTATTAAATAATTAATTATTATGATTAATTTTTAATAATTAATTATATTAATTAATTAAAGATAATCATTTATGGAAATTATTTAAGTATAATTTCCGAATGGAAATAATTAAAGGAATTAATTACTCAATGCAATTAATTAAAGTAATGTGATCAGTTTAAGTTAATTAATTGAGTTTGATTAATTTATGATAATCACTGGATTATTTGTTAAGTATAATTACTTGATATAATTAATGAAGAATAATTACTTAATGAAGTAATTAAGATGGGTAATTACTGGATGTAATTAACTAGAGTATGGAGGTGATTTGGGTTAATTACTTTGTGTAATTAATTGAAGGAAAATTAATTAATGGGAGAGATTTGGAATTAATTACCCCGTGTAATTAATATGAAGGACAATTACTTAGTGAAAGTAATTAATAATTAATTATTTAATAATTTGTTTAAGAGTTGATTAATAAAGTTATTTGAAGATAGTTAGGTGATGTAATTAATTAAGGGTAATTAATTACTAATGAGATTAATCAAGGGTGATTAATAAATTTAATTAATTAAAGATTAATTATTAAATGTAATTAACTAAGGAGTAATTAATTTATTTAGTAAAGTAATTAAGGTTAGTTAATTACTGAATGTAATTAATCAAGGCCGATTAATGAATAATTAATTAAAGATTAATTATTAAGTATGATTAATAATTAATGAAAGAAGTAATTAAGGATCATTAATTAATATAATTAATGATGTAATTAAGGGTTGACTAATAAAGGAATAATTAATCAATGAAGTAATTAATGTAATTAATTAAGGATTAATGAAATTAATTATAGTTAATAATAATAGAGCAATTAAAGGATAATTACTGTATTTGGTTAAGAACAATTAATTTATGAAATTAATTAAAGGCTAATTACTTAAAGTAATTAGAGAATGATTAATCAAGGGTGATTAATTAAGATGAATACTTAATCAATTGGATTGTAATTAATTAATGATAAAGTAAGAAGGATTTATATAAAGGAGATAATTAATTTAATTTACTTTAAATTAACTGGAGGTGAAGTAATTAATTTAATTCATTTTAAATTAATTATAGTGTGATTAATTAATCCTTGCTTATGTATGGATGGATGATATTGATTGCCTTGAATGATTGAGATATCAGATATGAGATAAGTGATGTTGTGTGATATGGATGCTTTGGTTGAATTGTGACGATAATATGAATTATCTATTTGTGATGATAATGTGAATTATCTATTTATGACGATAACGTGAATTATCTATCTATTGTGAATTATCTATCTGTGTGTATATAGATAACGAATTGAATTGTTTTAACCTTAAAACAACTTGGACCTAAAAGATGGTGCTTTCGATTTGGATGAACCGGGATTTGGTTTCTTGATTTGGATATCCAAAAACCACATCAATCCAAATAAACGATAGGTCGAGAATCTCAAGTGAAGATGAAGATTCAGAGTGCAAGGGTTACCGTCGTTAACTCTGAGGGTGATTCCAAAATGAGTGTAACGAGATAATGCCTTAGGTTTCGTTCGAATCCGGAACGAACTTGTATGGATTGAATGCTTTCAGAACATTGTCAGGTGGACGATGAGCATTCTATGAGATGTATTCTCTAAAGGTAATCATAGCCTCAAGCCTCATCAACCGGGAATGGCTAAACCAGGGGAGGTGCAACTAGGCTAAGTGGGTAGCACCCAAGTAGGACGAGATTTGCCCCTGTCTAGAGGTCCCTTTATATTCGGCTATGTAGGCAGTTGGTTGCAAACAACTGCGGGGTTGTCTTATTCGGGACTGCCCAGTAAGGGATGGTTCCGGCCTTGTGTTGTAGTGGATTGGGGGTAATCCTCGGTACGGTGATCAAGGCCACGTACTGTGACAGGCGGTACCGCAGTAGCCCTGCCGTTAATGGAAACCCATTCTTCCTACGTGCCTTTACGGTTTTGATTGTATTACCTACTTTGTGGCTAGTATGCTGGAATTTAATCATGTAACAATTTCAGCTATTTCTTATTTATTTGAAAACCCTAGACCCTATTATAATATCACTTGATTTCCTATCAAATGTTTTGGTTAGCATAAGGTAGAAACTTACCCATGTTTATGTGTGGGGAGTCTTATGTGATACCTTTTCTTTTTAAACATTTTCAAAGTTAAGCAACTTTAACCTATTACTCACACCAGACCAATTTCTGACCCAAAGTTTATCTTCTGTTTTCTTAAACTCTTGGGTACTCAAATTTTTACGAGTATCCAAGGGATTCAGGTTTGCTTTGATGAATTCTGAAGGAGCAATGGAGCAGGAGGCTTCAACGTTTGAAGATATATATAGTGTTCCGTTGTGTGTTCTCTAAGTCAATGTTGTGTTGTATTGAGTTGTAATAACTAGACAAGTGTTTATAACTGTATGTGTTATATAAGCTGTGTAACTCTGATTGATGTTGTATACTATGTAATATTTTATGTAATTAATATAATTTAGTTGTTCCGCTATTGAGATTCTTATGTTGTTTATTTTCTTTCTTCTCTATCTTTCTCTTTTCTATCCCTTTCTTTCTTAAGATGATACATCTTTCTGTGGAGAGAAAGACGGGTCGTCACAGGTGGTATCAGAGCGCTAGGTTGAGTGAATACCTAGGCTTTGGAGTGATTTCTTTCTGGAAAGAACGTACTTGCAATTTATATATATATATATATATATACATATATATATATTTCTACATACTTGATTGGATTACCTGTTCGGGTTTTCCAATATAAGTTCTAGAGGTGGATAGGGTAGTGGTGTGCGTAACACTACTACCAATGGATGGAGTCCGAGTGTTGAGGTTGGAAGTATATATGTCGAGACTGTAGACCCAATACCGTCTCGAGTGAGCTTTGTAGTGGTGTAAGGATTTCACCAATCTCTAAAGGAAGTCTTTTTATGGTTCGAAGTCCATCTTTGAAGCTGGTTGAGTTTGGATCTGTCGGATAGCAGAAGCGAGTGATAGTATCTGGGCAACCTCAGGAAGTAGTAGTTGTGTGATGAGATGCAGTGACTATGGATGTTTCCGAAGATGTTTCTTTGGAACAAGAATAAGGAAGTGTGTCTACTTCGGTGATGTGGCTGAGTTTAGCATGGTGTTTGTGTTTGGGTTTGAGGCGAGGTTCTCGAGGAGCTTCTGGTTAAGGAAGTCTTTTGGCATCTGTGGCAGCATTTCAGCTCGAAGTGTTTGTGAGCCGTCATGAAGGTCATCTGTCAGCAGTTTTCTAGAGATGGAGTTCAGAAGCAGCAAAGTGATCAATTTCTACGACAGATTGGTTTGATAAGATTAAGCTATTCTAACTGGTAAAGAGAGAATAGTATCTTTGGACATTTGTATGGATTGATCGCAAAAGTGACTTACAATGGTTGAGTGTTCTCTTGGAGTTGTTGAAGATTTCTCCGGATGTCATCAAGAGGTCAGTGGTCTACCATAGCATCTGAAGATTGAGTTTCCTTGTCAACTAGGATTCCAGAATTGACACCGATGGTTCAGCCAGTAGGAGGATGGCTTCTGGAGAGAGGGTTTGGTGAGGCAACTCAGGATTTGGTGGAACTTCTAAGTTTTTCTTTATGGATCCGTTGAACCGTGTCTTTCGAGATGTGTTGGACAAGTCTGTGCTTGTGTTCATCATCAGCATTCTCATCTAGTCCAGATCAGATTTATGCAGCGGAAGCAAGGTAGCTGCTGTTCTAGAGTGGAAGCAACCGGGAAGTTGTAGTGTTTTGGATTAGAGGGTTTCTACTGGAAGAGGCAAGTTTGGCAAGTTTTGTCCTTTTCTGTCTTTTCCTGATAGGAGAAGTTGTTTTCTGCTGATGATAGTAGAGTTTGATCTTGACTTTGGTTGATCTTGAGAAGATCATTTTGTTGGGTTGTTTCTGGTCCAGTTTGCGTCGAGAGACATCAGCGAAAGTTGAGCTGATCAGGAAGGATGAAGGCAGTCCAGGATCGTTAGAAGAGTTGTGTGGATAGGAAATGGAGAATTTATTTTGGATAAGGTTTTCTTCGGATTATAGGAGCTATGAGAATTGGTAAGACCGGGAAGCTAGCTCCGAGATATTTTGGATCTCTTCTATGTTCTGATTAGGATAAGGTTTGGTCTTCTGGTATTGAATTGCTAGTTTGGAAGACTGGAAATTGATGTGTGTCACGTATCTCTGATGGAGTACGTTTATGATCCATCTCTGGTTTGGAATCTGCAGTTTAGGAGATTTGGTAGTTGAACATGACTTGACTTTGGTCTGATATCCTGTTCAGTTTTGTAGATCTAGATGAGTAGGAGATCTGTAGCTTAGTAGCTAGATTGTTTGGATTCTGTAGAGCGAGTATCCCGGTATATACATACCTGAAAAACTCTAGGAAGTTCTATCCAAAATTTGGTCTGGATAATTAGATTTGTTGTTTGATTGAATTGATTGCTATGGTTGTTAGCATATGATTGATAATATATGCTCGTGATTTAAAATTAAACCTTTGATGGATTATTAAATTACCTTTGCTTCTAAATTTCGGGGACGAAATTCTTTTAAGGGGGGATGAATGTGGTGACCTGGAATTTTGGGCAATATCAATTTAATAATCCGTGTTAAAAATTAATTTGATTTGATAAATTGTCTTTTATAATTATAATTTAAATTGGCAATTTGGAAATTATGATTTAATTTAATATAAAACTTTTCAAAGATTATTTTAAATAAATAACTATATAGTTTTAAAATACTTAAGATAAATGTTAATTGTTTAAAATTTAATTTAGCTTAAATTTGAATATTAAATAAGATTAATAAAAAGGTTTGTTTTATTTTCATTTTAAATATTTCTTAATAAATATGATTTGAAAATAAATAATAAGATAATCTCTTTTATAAATTATTTAAAATTTTCAAATTTGTTATTTTCAAAATTTAAATGTGTAGTTATATATGTATATATATAAATTGATTTTTAAATTAGATTTTAGAATTTAATTTAAATTTGAATTAATATTGAAATTCAGAAAAAATGGATATTTTGAAATATTTGAATTAAATATATTTGTATAAGCTTTTATTTATAAATATAATTGATTCTATTTTCTTTAAAATTCTCTCTATATATATATAAGTATTTGTAAAATAATAAATTAAGAATAAAGCTTTTATTAATATTTAAAAATAAGTAAAGCTTTTTATTGAACTTAAAATAGATAAATAATACACAAGACATGTGTTAAGTAATAAACAAGGGAATGTGACTTTAAACAAGTGTCACTCTTTAATTTTCATTTTTTTCATTTATTCTTAATAAATCACATTTTTACATATATAAACTTAAGACTTCTATCTTCTATTCTTTTTCAATTCTTTTTCAAAACTTAAGAAAAACTTCAGCTGCAAAATCTTTCAACAAAACAAATCAGTAATAAAACTCCTCAAACCAGAAATCAGAAGAACAATAACCTGAAACATTATTATTCAAATCTGAGAATCATCTTCCTCAAACCTGTAATCCACTATCAAAATCAAAAGCATGCAAACCATTTTCATTTTCAAATCCTGTAATTTCACTTTCAAACAATTCAAAAGCCTGCGTTCTATAACCTGTAAACTCCTTTTCAAAAGCCTGAACTAAATTCTTTTAAAACTAAGAACAACTAAGCCTGTAAATTATCTAAAAATCAAAACCTGAAGCATCAAAGCCTGCATTTTTTTCAAATCTGGAAATTGTCTGAAGCAAGTTCAAATTCCAATAACATCAGCAAGAATGAGAGATTCAGTAACAAGCATTCAAGTTTTAGGTTCTCAAAAGCAAAAAGGCAATGCAAGTTTCTCAGTTTTCAAACAATTCAAGTTTTAAAAGTCTAAAGTTTTTCAAAACAAAGAAAAGCTCTGTTCATCATCTTTCTCTGGTGAGTAACATCTTTTCTAAAGCTTAAATATGATTCTGGTTGCAAGTTAAGATCTGGATTGAATGTGTTTTTGTGTGAATATATATTGTGAAGTTCAAGCATGTATATGAATGAATAAATGTGTGTGCATGCTGCTATGTATTAGTGCTTCTCTGTTTTTAGTTTTCTAGACCCAAGATTTGTTCATAATTCATTATCCCTTGAACTAATTTTTGTTATGGTTTAAGTTTCAAACATAAATTGTTTGATTTATCATTGATTAAAGATTAAAATTATATTTATGTAATTCAAATTTGATATTGCTTTGGGAAACCAAAGAACAGGCAAGCTTGTGGTTCATTTCAAAATTCGAACTTCTTAATTCATTGATTCAGTAATCAAATCATAATACTTACCAAAATTTTGGTTTTTAGAAGTAATATCAAAAGTTTTAGTAATAGGATATGGGTGCAGTTCTGGATTGACTAGAAAATGGGAATTTGGTGATTTCTGATGACCTCGTTGGTCTGGAGGGTCAACGTCTTCTCTGGTGATGCATTGATGATCGGTGACTTGAGGAAAAATATCTAGAAGTTGATCAATGCATAGTGGCGACTGCGGTTAACCAATGAAATCTGTAACCCTAGTTTTGGCTTGGTATTGAATTTTTTATTTGAACAACCTCTCTGGTGGATCGAGTTCCACATAACTCGAGGAGATGGAAGGAGGGATGTGGACGAAGTCGTGGCCGGAGGCGCTGGTACTCTGGTGGTTGGAGATTCGAGTACGAGGTGCTTTTTAGGTATGGGTAATGGTTCCAGGATTTGGGTTGAACACTCGAATTCGATTTCGAGTTTGCTATCGGTGTTCTGATGATCGAGGTAGGGTGCGAGATCGATCGTCGATGTGAAGAGGTTATCGTAGATGACCGGAGGTGGTCGGCGGCACCGTGCATGTGCATGGTGCATCTTCTTATATCTGGTGAGTTTGGGTTTGAACCTGATGTACTCGAGTTTTTCTCGAGTGGTTCAGGTGTAATGCTCGAAGTTATTGAGTGATTGACTCGAAGGATCTGAAGGGTTGGCTCGGGTCATGATTTGGTTACCGATTTCTTTTAAACCTGTCTGGTTTTAAATTTTAAAATGGATTTTTAAATTTAAAACAAGATTTAAACAAAGTTTTAAATAAGTTTAAGTATGGATTCAAGTATTACTTTGTATCCTAATTTTGAATTAAATAAGTTTTATAAAATTTAGGAATGTTTAAAACATGTTTAAATGTTAAAGTGTATTTTAAAAATGATTTGAATTTAAAATGAATTTGGTTTAAACTCTTTTAAATTTGTTTTCTAATAAAAGTATTTATTTAACATGTGATTTAAAAAGCTTTTAAATTATTTTTTTAAATTTTGTTAAAGTTAAATTTGTATTTATTTTAAAATCTTAAATTTAAAATGAAATTAAGTAAATTGTTTTTAAATGCTTTGTTAATGATAATTTAATCATTAATAAGAAATGTTTTTATCTTAAAGTAAATTAAGATTTAATGATTTGGAATAAATTAAATTATTAAGGTAATTAAAGAATATTTAATTAATTAACGATTTGGATTAATTAATTAAGTAATTAATGGTTTAAATTAATTAATTAAAGTTTAAATTAATTAATTAAGGGTTAATTTATTCGTAATTAAGAATCATTAATTAGATAAGATTAGATTATTAATTAATGATTTAAATTAATTAATCAAGTAATTAAAGGTTAATTAAGTTACAGTTAAGCACTTAATTAATTAAATAATTAGAGACTAATTAATTGGTTATTAAGGATTCATTAAATTGCAATTAATAATGATTAATCTAAGTTTAATTACTTAAGGAAAGTAATTAAAGAATTGTTAATAGTTAATGAAGATCATTAACTAAGGATTATTAAATAATTAATTAATGTGATTAATTTTTAATAATTAATTATAAAAATTAATTAAGATAATCATTTATGGAAATTATTTAATTATAATTACTGAATGGAAGTAATTAAAGGAATTAATTACTCAGTGCAATTAATTAAAGTAATGTGATCAGTTTAAGTTAATTAATCGAGTCTGATTAATTTAAGATATTCGCTGGATTATTTGTTAAGTATAATTACTTAATGTAATTAATGAAGTATAATTATTTAGTAAAGTAATTAAGATGGGTAATTACTGGATGTAATTAATTAAAGTATGAAGGTGATTTGGGTTAATACTTTGTGTAATTAATTGAAGGAAAATTAATTAATGGGAGAGATTTGGAATTAATTACCCCGTGTAATTAATATGAAGGATAATTACTTAGTGAAAGTAATTAAAAATTAATTATTTAGTATAATTAATTCAAGACTTGATTAATAAAGTTATTTGAAGATAGTTAGGTGATGTAATTAATTAAGGGTAATTAATTACTAATGAGATTAATCAAGGGTGATTATTAAATTTAATTAATTAAAGATTAATTATTAAATGTAATTAATTAAGGAGTAATTAATTTATTTAATAAAGTAATTAAGGTTAGTTAATTACTGAATGTGATTAATCAAGGTAGATTAATGAATAATTAATTAAAGATTAATTTTTAGATATGATTAATAATTAATTAAAGAAGTAATTAACGATCAATAATTAATATAATTAATGATGTAATTAAGGGTTGATTAATTAAGGAATAATTAATCAATGAAGTAACATAAATTAAGATTAATGAAATTAATTATATTTAATTAATTAATAGAGTAATTAAAGGATAATTACTGTATTTGGCTAAGAACGATTAATTTGTGAAATTAATTAAAGGCTAATTACTTAAAGTAATTAGAGAATGATTAATCAAGGGTGATTAATTAAGATGAATACTTAGAGAATGATTAATTAATTGGATTGTAATTAATTAATGATAAAGTAAGCATGATTTAAATAAAGGAGATAATTAATTTAATTTACTTTAAATTAATTAGAGGTGAAGTAATTAATTTAATTCATTTTAAATTAATTATAGTGTGATTAATTAATCCTTGCATATGTATGGATGGATGATATTGATTGCCTTGAATGATTGAGATCTCAGATATGAGATAAGTGATTCTGTGTGATATGGATGCTTTGGTTGAATTATGATGATAATATGAATTATCTATTTGTGATGATAATGTGAATTATCTATTTGTGATGATAATGTGAATTATCTATTTGTGATGAAAATGTGAATTATCTATCTATTGTGAATTATCTATCTTTGTGTATATAGATAATGAATTGAATTGTTTTAACCTTAAAACAACTTGGACCTAAAAGATGGCACTTTGGATTTCGATGAGATCGGGATCGGGTGTCCAGATTTGGATATCCGAAAACCACATCGATCCAAATAAATGATAGGTCATGAATCTCAAGTGAAGATGAAGATCCAGAGTGCAAGGGGATTGGGAGTAATCCTCGGTACGGTGATCTAGGCCACGTACTGTGACGGGAGATACCCCAGTAGCCCTGCCATTGATGGAAACCTAATCTTCCTACGTGCCTTTACGGTTTTGATTTTATTACCCACTTTGTGGCTAGTATGCTGGAATTTAATCATGTAACAATTTCAGCTATTTCTTATTTATTTGAAAACCCTAGACCCTATTATAATATCACTTGATTTCCTATCGAATATTTTGGTTAGCGTAAGGTAAAAAATTATCCATGTTTTGTGTGGGGTGTCTTATGTGATACCTTTTCTTTTTAAAGGTTTTTAAAGTTAAGCGACTTTAACCTGTTACTCACACCAGACCCATGTCTGACCCGGAGTTTATCTTCTGTTTTCTTAAACTCTTGGGTACTCAAATTTTTATGAGTAGCCAAGGTATTCAGGTTAGCTTTGACGAATTCTGGAGGAGCAATGGAGCAGGAGGCATCAGCGTTTGTAGATATATATAATGTTTCGTTGTGTGCTCTCTGAGTCAATGTTGTGTTGTATTGAGTTGTAATAACTAGACAAGTGTTTATAACTGTCTAGTATGTGTTGTATAAGCTGTGTAACTCTGATTGATGTTGTATACTATGAAATATTTTATGTGATTAATATAATTTATTCGTTCCGCTGTTGAGATTCTGATGTTGTTTCTTTTCTTT
Source organism: Allium cepa (assembly GCA_030765085.1). Lineage (NCBI taxonomy): Eukaryota > Viridiplantae > Streptophyta > Magnoliopsida > Asparagales > Amaryllidaceae > Allium > Allium cepa. Next base: position 498,929,114 of record CM060929.1, read on the forward strand.
CTTCTCTATCTTTCTCTTTTCTATCTCTTTCTTTCTTAAGATGATGCATCTTTCTGTGGAGAGAAAGATGGGTCGTCACATTAATATACATATATTGATACCATATTAGCTTGGCCATATATGTATATACAATCCACTATAATTTCTTGGGTTGGTAGTGGCAAGCAGAAGTAGGTAGCATTGGAACATAGTCAAAGTTAAGGGGTTATTGTAGTCATGTAATGGAAAATATATTTGGAAAATAATTAACCAAATAAAAATAATAATTAAAATTATTAGTTAAATAATTAGTATAAGTACCCAATATTTAAGTGCTTATAACTCTTACATATCACCTCTATTTCATGCACGATTCATTGCATCGCAATTGTGGCGAAAGAGGAACATTTTGGTATATTATTTGCTGTGTTTTGAGATAGTGTTAAAATTTTGTTTAGTTGGCCAATTTTGTTATATGGTTTTGTGCTTATGCATTAGGGTTTGATCTAGTAGATTCGTAAGGGTGGGGGAAAGACAAGTTTTAGGCTTGATTTCAATAACGTCATGGACTATTAAGCAAATTTTTAGCGTGGACTTGACCTCAATAGTCACATGCAATTTCTTTGAAAGTGTCTTATATCGGCCACATGAGTTGAGACTTTGAGCTCAATAATGTGGTATATGGTAGGCATTTGGTTCACTTCAACGACACCAATGACATCTAGCCATGACGAGTTGGGACTTCGAGTCGACTAGTGTTGTGGTTAGTAGTACACGATGAGCTAGGACTTTAAGCTCAATAGTGCACATACATTAGGAAATAATGAACTCGGACTTTGTACTCGGTAACGCTGTAGTTAGCAACACATTAATTCGGACTTTGAGCTTAATATTGTTCATAGATTAAGAAACAATAAGTAGGGGCTAGTGTTGTGGTTAGTAGTATACCACCATGAGTTGGAACTTTGAGCTTAATAGTAGCATAGTTGTTTCGATATATGAGAGCCGACTAGTTTTGTGGTTAGTAGTATACAACAAGTTGGGACTTTGAGCTCAATAGTGTACATACAATAAGCAACGCTAATTGGGGACTTTGATCCCAGTAATGGTGTAGTTGGCAACACACAAGTTTGGACTTTGAGCTCAATAGTGTGCATATGTTTAGGCAATGACGAATTGGAACTTTAAGGTCAATAGTAACTTAGTTGTTTTGATATATGAATTGATACCTTCATCCAAATAGTATGCATATGACTAGACATGAGATATATTTTCATGAGGCCTTAACATATGATGTCATTGTAGTATTATAATACGTTTACCTGACTTGTTAGCTATAGGTGACATAAATTAAGGTATGGTTTTCATGCTAACTATTGTTTTACTAGCTTATTAGTATTATACACTTATATGATATGCTTCACTCTCGAGGCATATGTTTGACCCCCTCCATCAATTTTTTTCTTTTTAGTTATACTCTAATAGGTCAATAGAGAGCACAGATGGTGAAATAGAGGCGATAGTATAATAGAGATGCAAATTTATTTTAAGCTATCCACTATTGTATTCCATTTATTCCTACACATTGTACTATGTCTATTGCCAGTAAAGATGTTATAGTTGGATTTATTTAGTACCATATTATTTTATCTGTCTAGGATTGCATTATTGATTACTATTATATTTTATCCTTTTGTTCTAAGTTTTAGAAAACTTAGAGTATTTTAGATAGCTTCGAAATCTGTTTTATATTTTAACTCAAAATGTTCCACAATTAGCTACATTTGCGATGCAAGTACCACTTTTAGATGTGAATCGGGACGTCGCAGATGGTGAGTTGTTACATATGGAATTAGAAATTATGTTAAACGATTCCTATTAAATTAGGGCATATGAGAGAACATATTAGTAATTTTTACTTTATATATATATATACACACACACATATCTGTGTATGTGTCTTTTTTATGCCACAACCTATAAATTTTGACTCATAAAGGTAGTTGTTGGCTTGTCCCTTATAAAAGCAAACATCTATGAGTTAAATAAAGGTTGTGATTTATATTTATTAGGATGGGAGATAAATTGTTCACACTTTCCATAATTCACTCCATAGAGAATTTCTAAAAGAGGGTTTTTATGCCCAGTAGCAGTAGAGTAAATTGTGGGACTAAGGCTAAATAAAACGAGGAGTAGTTCTATTGAGTCCAAAGAATCGCAGGGTCCAAAGAATATAAGTAGTGTTGATGAGGATTGAAGAACTATTAGTTTGGTAGCATAGTTGGGCTTAGGTAAGTAATGATCTACTCCAATTAAAGTACTTGAACTATTTGAAATATTTTTCCTGAAAAGTTAAAAACATTAATATTTGAGAAATTTGGAAAAATATATTTAATATATTTATATAAAACTCTTAGTGTGAGTTTCACAAACGAGAAAAACTAATAAGCAGTAATTTTCCTTTACTATTTTTAAAGGTTTTTTTTCTTTGTGTAAGGCACATTTTTATTATGTTATTCTGATGTGTACATTACGTTTGACGGAGAAATTCTAAATAAAAGAAAATAAAACCACACCATTCTGAATGTATTCATTTTATAAATATTTGTATTACATTTCAAAACAAACTAAAATATTACATTTTCGTTACACTCTTGCAAACATTTCTTATTTATAAAAGTAAATTAAAAAAGATACATTTTACATACCTATTTCTCCAAGTTAAAATTAACCATTTTGGATTGAATTTCAGTTAAGAAAAAACATATAAAAAAGTTATTATTATAAAATTATTTTAATTTTAATATGTATGTATTTTTGAATGGAAATTGAGGTTTTATGATATGAACTCTTGAAAAAATGCAATAATAAATAGATTAAATTTTGGAAATTATTTCTAAATTGGACATGGATATGATTTGTAGCAAGAAATGAATTTTGAAATATGCTTTTTATTTGTATACATGACATATTATATAAAGGTATTGGAAATTTGCTAATTATAATATAAATTGAAATACACTTATATACGATAAATTAGTTAAAATTATATTAAATGATGTCAAAAATTAATGTATGAGTATTATAGAAATTAATTGAAGTTATTTCAAACCTATTTATATTTCGGATAATTAATATTGATTTCGGTAAAGCTAGAAGAGTTGAATTTTGAAAGTAAAATATTTTTAAGAATTGATATTTCTAAGAACCATTGAAACAAAAGTTGCTTGGAAAATCAAAATAAATCTGTGATATGAAATAATTTAACATGGAACGTCTAGAGTAAAACTTTTTGAAAATTTGTTTCAGTAAAACTTCTTGCAAGCTTTTTTATGCAAAAAAATTAAAAATTTATTCTTAGAACAAAGTTTTGATGATTGAAGTTAAACGTCAGTTAAGGATAACATAGAAATTACTGGTTTTCAAATCTTGCTAGTTTTGTGAAGAATAAGATGTGAAATCAATGATTTTGATTTAAAAATTAAATTGAAAAGTTATTAATAATTTTAATTAAAATTTGATTGGGATTAAAAATGAATTACACGTTCTATAAAGTTTGATTAATTATGGTGGACTAGCTATGATAGGCAATGTACTAATGTGCTGAGGACTTGTTAGAATTGAATGTTATGGACTTTTGATTTAGTGATTTTTACGTAAAGGAATAAGGGTATTATTTATGGGTTTTGGAATTTTTTTTGAAAATAACTTAAAATATATTTTAATATAAGAATTTGCTGCTATTTATTAAGTAAGGTGGAATTTAAATATATAATAATGTGTTTTTGGAAGATTGTCCAAATTTGAGGATATAATAATATTACTTCTTATAGAGTTTATGAAAAAGAATTGTTATTTAAGTAACAAATTAAGAGATATTTTGGGAATAATAACAATAATACCAAGATATTTTCCATGGATATTTTAAAATTAAATTATTACTGTTTTTTATATGAATAATAATAAGAACGGTTTTTTTGGGTTTTGATGAGTAATGTTGTTATTGTTGAATTACAATAGTAAACTGGTGGTAAAAAAAGATTCGGCCGAACCTCGAAATGCGATCACGTCGATGAGGATACTGCCGCACCACGTTGGGCTTCTGCATTTTTGATGAGTCGACCTCGAAGGGAAGGCTCGTTGGTGGAGGGCGCGAACCTTTTAAGCCATAAGGTTAGTCAACTAACTACCCCTATTTGTACCAAAATTGGGCACAATACTCTTCGAAAGTATTTGAAGAGATAAAATGAAGAAAGTAAATGTAAAAAGTGGATTATCTAATAGACACTTCAAAAACAGATAAGAAAAACACGCAAAAACACAGAGATTTAGAGTGATTTGGTGTATGGCCTATGTCCACAATGAAATTGATGATTTTATTGATGCTTATGTGCTGATTACAACTGGTTACAGCGGATTACAATAGTAGGTTTCAAGTACAACTATGATCTTTGAGTACAAAAATGGTTTCGACAGAGTCTGGACGTAGGTGAGCTAAAAGGTCCCTGTTTTGATGCTCTTGGTCTGCTATTCATGGGTGTAGGCTACAAATATCTTGCCAAGATCTCGAAAGGTTCCTTCTCTCACATAGATGGGCCCACGCTATCGATCCCATGTCATCTGCACTCGGTCCGTGATCGGTACGAACGAATTTTGTGTCGATCAAGATTTGATCAAATCGAGTCGAAATTGAGCAGGAAGATTCTTTAGATTGTGCGTAAGCTCCTGTGAAAAGTTGGTGACATTTGGACTTGCAGATTGTGGGTTATGATCGATGCAAGTTTTATATCCCCATGTCTAGCGCCTTCGTATCGATCTATCTCGCATAGATCCCTTTCGTATCGATCAACCTATGGTGACGTAGAGCCGTAGATTAGGGTGGATCCTTATGTTATGCTGTGTTGACTGCTTCCTCCTTCGTATCCATCGGGTGCTATGCTCTTCGTATCGATCATAATTGTCCTCTTCATATCGATCATGGGTTGCTGATTTGGTTGACTTCGTGTCTATCATATATGAATTGTATCCATATGTTCCCTAGTACTTCGTATCGATGGAAGAGTGTCAGTTTTGTGTCGACCATCTGGTCGATCGATACGAAGTATACATCTACGTGACCGATACGAAGTAGATAACTGTGACTACTTCGCATCAATAGGATGGATGGGTTTCGTATCGATCATCTAGGTGATCGATACGAAACATGATATGAAATGTATATCGATACAAAGTGAATACCTTGGTCGATTTGAAAGGTGCATATGTTTGATGGATACGAAATGAATGGGTGAAAACTGGATGGATGCGAACAACAGGATATGAAATTGGTGAGAAACTAGGTTGCTGAACGATTCATGGCCGTGGCTCGATGTAAACATTTTCTTAGCCTGAACTAGACCTTCTAACGACTCAAAGCAGACGATTCAATGACTCGAAGTAATCTATGAGCATGCCAGCCTATTGAAGACCCGAAGTAGATCCTCCCCTGACTCGAAGCAAACTGCCTGGAAACCCGAAGTAAACAGGGAAATGACACTCAAGCAACCAGAAACGACTCGATCTTCGTCGAAACCATATTTTAGACATCTTACGCTGTTTTTCCACCGACTATGCTACTTGTCTCTTCATTATCATGTTCGTAACCCATGAAATCCAACTTCGATCTTTGTGCAGTAGATTAGGTTATGTATGTGGCCTTGCCTAAAGGTGGGTTAACACTTTGTCCCCTAAAACATGGCTTGTGCTAGAAAGGTGTGTTTTGCAGTGCCGTAAGCTGGATGTTCATATCATGTTAATGATCTTCAAGAGATTGATAATCCAACCAGGCCACGAGTGGTGATTGTTCGAGATCGTATGACGTTCGGCGTGGTATGGGACCATTCGCGGCCGAGGGTCGTTCGAGGGAAATTGTGATCGTTCGTGATCGGGTGCCGTTCGAGGCGAATCGTGACTGTTTACAGCCGGGTGCCATTCAATCGAATTGTGATCGTTCGCGATTGGGTGTCGTTCGTGGTGAATTGTGACCATTCATGGCGAATTGTGGTCATTCGCGGTCGGGTGCCGCTCGCTGTGAGTCGTGCGAGCCCGGTGCCCGAGTGGAATTATATCATTAATGTCAGATTTCATGTTCGAGTGAGTTTTTAAATTGTTTGTTATAGCGGTTTATCATCATCTAAGAGCAGCTTGAGGACCATTCGTGATCCTATACGTGTGTAAGTGGCTTAGCCATTATGGAATCACAAATAGAAGATTTACATTCAAAATGAGTCTTTCAACAAAAATGTCCAACAAAACCAAGTCCAAACATGAGAAATAGCAAACAAAAGCAAAACAGAGATGTTAAAGTGCAAACACCTACACTGATGCGATTGATAATCGTATTAGAGCATGCTTGAGGATCGTTTGTGATCTTGTACATATGTAAATGACTTAATCGTGTTGGTTTGGAGTTTGCCACTTATTTGTCATTATTTCAATCAATTGATGACAAGCTGATGCCTCAATCCTAAGTCGTTCCCAGTTGGTGCAGGTGGTGGTCGTTCTTGCTCCACCGTCACGTTTCGCCTCCTCACGTACTCTAATAGCATGCCATTCTGAATATGTCCTTCCATCTCATCGCTCAAGTGCATGCAATCATTGGTATTATGGCGGCTTAGCTCATGAAATAAGTAGTACTTGTTTGATTTCCTCTTATTGTTGGTCGGATCCCTACTCACTGGCTTTCGATAAGGAACCTTCCCCTTGATGTCCTGGTAGATTCATTCCAAAGTTTCGTTCAACTCCGTATAAGAGGTGAATCTTGGTTCTTTTCGTGGTCACTTTGGTCCATCATCGTTATTTTCGGCTTTTCGTTTCTCTTTGTCCTTGCCTGAATCCTTTCTGGGCGGATCTCCACTTTTGACTGCATACACATCAGCTCCTTCTCCTTCCTCTCTTTCAACATTTTCTCTAATCATGGAAATCCTTCGGTCTAATGATAAAACTTCCCTATAACCATAGGTGGATCCCTTGTCAATGAATTTTTAAACTCTGTTCCATCAGCTATGCCAGATACAGCTGCCATTAAGACCATGGATGGATCTGGACGATCCACCAATGCTGCTGCTGCATTAAATCGTGTTAAGAAGTTCCTCAATGACTTTTCGGTCTTCTGCTTCAGTGCCGCTAGACTCATCACATTCTTAGGCCTCGAGATGTGAACTCTAAACTGCTTCATGAACTAATCAGTCAGCTCGGTCCATGTTCTAACGGAGCCGCTTTCTGATTGCCTGAACCATAATGCTATTATCTCGGTCAGATGCAGTGGGAAACAACGGGCCATGGCATCCTCCATGCCCCCAGTACTTCCATAAGTCTCATATATCTTGTTAGGTGAACAACTGGATATGTCCTTCCATCATATGTCTCCAATATCGATAGCCTGAATTCTGGTGGATTCCTGGCCTGCCTAATTGCGGGAGTGAAGGGGCTTCTGTTAACATCTTCCAAATCTCTATTATCAGTCCGCCTCTCATGGCTCATCTAACCATCTCCGCTAGTCTTTCATCATTGTCAAGTTGTAATCCTTGTCCACTGCCTCTGATCTGCCCCTCGAGTTCGTGAGGGAATTCTGGAACCTGCTTTCTTGGATGGGCATCCATTCCTCTATCAATGTCATGTTGAATATCCGTGTCTCATATCCTTCCTGAGGTTGGATCAACATGCTTCTATGGAGTGCCCCCCAGTTCATGGGTTACTCCCGACGGTCCAGCTTTATTCTGAATCCTAGTTGCTCCATGCTCCTGATCCCTATCTCCAACACACCTTGCAGTGACGTTCTCTTGATTCTGCACTCTAGCATGTCCAATTTGCTGGAGTAGGTTCTGCATCATCTCTTCTTGCCTTTTCAGCATTCCCTCTTGCATATCTTCCATCATCATCCCCATCTCGTCTCTAGTGATGAAAAATGAGGTTTGATTTGTTCCTGAGGAAGCCTCCCGACTTCCTTCATGATGACTACTCTGCTCTTTGTGTTCTTCCTGATTGTTTCATCATGGTTCCTTTTAGATCTGATCCTTTAGCCTTCCAAATCCAAGTATTCAAGCTTTTAAATCCAAAATCCAAGCTTTATAATCCCTAAGTTCAATTCTCAATGAAAGCACCAAAATGTTTGTACCAAAATTGGGCACAACACTCTTCGTATGTATTTGAAGAGATAAAATGAAGAAAGTAAACGTGAAAAGAGGATTATCTAACAAACATTTCAAAAACAGATAAGAAAAACACGTAGAAACATAGAGATTTAGAGTGGTACGGGGTATGGCTTACGTCCACTATGAAGTTGGTGGTTTCATTGATGTTTGTTTGTTGATTACAACTGGTTACAGCGGATTACAATAGTGGATTTCGAGTACAACAGTGATCTTTGGGTACAAAATTGGTTTCGGCAGAGTCTGGACGTAAGAGAGCTAAAAGGTCTCTTTTCTGAAGCTCTTGTACTGCTATTTATAGGTGTAGGCTGCAAATATCTTGCCCAGATCTTGAAAGACTCCTTCTCTCATGTGGATGGGTCCGCATCACCGATCCCATGTCATCTGCACTCGGTCTGTGATCGATACAAATGAATTTCTTATCGATTAAGGTTTGATCCAATCGCTGAAATTTAGCAGGATCATTCTTTAGGTTGTGCGTAAGCTCCTGTGAAAATTTGGTGACATTTGGACTTGTAGATTGTGAGTTATGTTTCATGCAAATTTTACATCCCCATGTCTGGCGCCTTTGCATCGATCTATCACGCATTGATCCCTTTCTTATTGATCAGCCTATGGTGATCTAGAACGGTGGATTAGGATGTGTCCGTACGTTATGCCGCATTGACTGCTTCCTCCTTCATATCCATCGGATGATATGCTCTTCGTATCGATCACAGTTGGCCACTTCGTACCGATCATGGGTTACTGATTTGGTTGACTTTATATCCATCATATATGATTCGTATCCATATGTTTCCTAGCACTTCGTATCGACCGTTTGGTCGATCGATACGAAGTATACATCTACGTGATCGATATGAAGTAGATTACAGTGACTACTTTGCATCGATAGGAAGGGATGGGTTTCGTATCGATCATCTGGGTGATCGATATGAAACATGTATTAACCTAGATCGATACAAAATGTATATCGATACGAAGTGAATAACCTTAGTAGATTTGAAAGGTGCATGTGTCTGATGGATACGAATGAAATGGGTGAAAACTTGATGGATGCGAATATCATGGATACGAAATTGGAGAGGACCTAGGTTGTTGATCGATTCATGGCCACGACTCGAAGTAAACATCTTATCAGCCCGAAGCAAACCTTCTAGCGACTCGAAGCAGATGCTGCGATGACTCGAAGTAATCTGCGAGCGTGCCAGCCTATCGAAGACCCGAAGTAGATCCTCCTCCGACTCGAAGCAAACTACTTGGAAACCCGAAGTAAGTAGGGAAATGACTTGGAGTAGTTTCCAAGCAACCTGAAATGACTCAATCTTCGTCAAAATCATATTTTAGACATCTTGCGTTGTTTGTTCACCGACTACGCTACGTTGTGGCTTCATTATCATGTTTGTTACTCGTGAAATCTAACTTCGATCTTTGTCTAGTAGATTAGGTTAAATCCGCCTGTATGTGGCCTTGCCTAAAGGCGGGTTAACTACCCCCAACCGAAGGGTAGTCGAATGGGCCCTTTTCTGTTGAGACGTTGCTTTGGGGGAAGGTGGATTGAGCCGGTTAGAAGTGTTGAGTCAAGATTTTTATAGAGTTTTGATTTCTGACAAAGGGATAAGCCGTGATCGACAAAAAGAAGTTATTCAGACACAAAGAGCTCCATATGATTAGAGGTTGATTATTTTGTATGTTAGTAATGATTATTTATGTTAAAATCTATCCTCAAATAATCTTATGCCTTTAATCTTCGAATATATATATAAATATATATGAGTGCACATTAACTGTGCAGTCTGGACAAAACCGGTCGACCGGTCAAAACCAGGTGGTCGACCGTTTTTGCCCAGAATGCACAGATAATGTGCACAAGTGAACATAACGTATATATATTCAAATTCCTGTCTACTGGTCATTTTTTGACCTGTCAACCGTTTTTAAACAGAGAGCAACCTTTTCCAAAAGACACTTCTTTCTCCAATGGTTGCATCTCTTACCTTTCATCAAATAATCATATCTATTAATGGCAACTGTTCATAAAGAGTTACAACCATTCTTCTCTATATAAACTCATCTAAATCGTTGATTAAAACAACATGATTGTATATGCTTTTTACTCTAATCTCTGATCTTACTTTCTACATACTCCTGCATTCTAAAAGCTCTCAATTATTTATTGAATCATTGAAACTATTTCATATCTTTTGATTCAATAAGTAATATACTTTCCTTAATCTTTTCAAAACATCATTCGCATACTTTGAGGATAAGATTATAGGAAGGGTGTACTACTAGTGACAAATCCGTGTTTTCAAGAGCACAAGTTGTCAACAACAATTGTATTTGTTCTTTTGTTGAAGTCCTCTGTGTTGTAAGAGGCAAGTGTTGAAGTCCTCTGTGTTGTAAGAGGCAAGTGTTGAAGTCCTCAGTGTATTAGAGGCGTGAAATCCCGTTCGTTTGCTCGGGTGTTGTAAACCTGTTCCTCCGGGTGAAGCGAGGTAGTTAATAGTGAAAATCCAGATAGAAGTCTGGGACTGGACGTAGGACGGTGCTCCGAACCAGTATAAAAATCTCTGGTGTGATTTTTCTATTTTTATTTACTATGCTATTATCATCTATTTCCGCATTTATATTATAGTCCATATTACACGCTCCGTGTGTACTATATTAGCACGTGCATTCGTATACACACCGCACTTTTCATTTGGTATCAGAGCCTGGTTTTCTAGAGATCGTAACAACATCCTAGAATAAATGGCTACAAAGAGATCTAGTCAAGGCAATAAGAAGAGGAAGAGCAATAAAGAACAATCAAAGGAGCAAACAAACAAATGCTTCATGGCAAAAGATAACGAGGTTAGTGATCTAACTTTTGATGATATGATAGAAATAAATTCAGAACTTCTAGACACTTTAAAAAGTCTCAAAAGAAAATATAAGGAAGCTCTGGAAAATCAGAAGAAAGAAGAATTCGAAAGAGATATGCTTAAAGACGAGAAGAGAATATTAGAAGAAGAACTTGAGAAAATTCAAGATTCAGACAATTCTCAACTCGCTCTATTAAGTCAAGAAATAGGAGCTCAAAAAGAAAAGAATAATGCTCTAGCTTCTGAAAATCATGAGTTAAAAACAAAAATTAAAATTGTTGAGTTAGATAACACTAGTCTCAAAACTAAGCTTGATGACATTAATAAAAATATTTCCAATTTTAATAAAGGGAGAGAAAATTTATGCAGGATTATTGAAAATTCTCAACTTGCTTCAAATAAGAAGGGATTAGGTTATGTTAAGAATTCAAAAGCTCACAATGATAGAAGTGGTGTAGGCTATAAACAAGCTAAAAGTAAAAAATAGTACTAGATATGCATTCATGTATACTAACTTTAGTGCTAGTACTAGTAATCAAGATAGTTTTAAAATCAGTTATAGTCATAATAGTACTTTGTTTAGAAATGATAGATATTATTCTTCAAGTACTAAGCTAATGACTAATAGTATTAAGATATGGATTCCAGCTAATATGATTGATCATGATAAACAACTTTATATTAGCAACTATTATAAGAATGTAATTTGTAATGAAAATTATATTTATAAAGGTTCAACCACACCCAAATGGGTATGGTTTCCAAAGACCTAACCCCCCGGACCCTAACATAGTAAGTGGGTACCGAAAATTATTATTATTTTTTGCAGGTACTCAGAGAAACAAAAGGAAAATGATAGATTTTGGAATTTCAAAGAATGTTCCATATGTTTAATAGAATTACGTGCTTACAATAAAATATGGACTTCGGTAAATATGGTAAAATTTATTTTACTTTTCCTTCATAATTAATAATGAGTTTATCTCGTTATATACAAGATATTTTATATAATTTTATATATTTCCCCATTCTTTTTGATAATGACAAAGGGGGAGAAATTCATATGCATATAAATAGAGGGAGATATTATACTTAGGGGGAGATGTTATACTTAGGTGGAGCTTTAAAGATATTATCTGGCACATGTACTAAATAGTGTCATGTTTTAATTCGTACTAGACTTGTGTGTATTATCATCTTGTGTGAATGTTACTCTTGATCTATGGTAGTAGTTTTATGTTGCTTATAATCTCTTTTACATCCTCCATTTAAACAACTCCTTTTTGTCGATGAGAAAGGGGGAGAAAATTGTGCTAACAGTATATATGCAGTACACAATCTCAGGGGGATATCTTATACAGGGGGAGATACATAAATATGTTGTCATCAATCAAAAAGGGGGAGAATGTTGAGTCAAGATTTTTATAGAGTTTTGATTTCTGACAAAGGGATAAGCCGTGATCGACAAAAAGAAGTTATTCAGACACAAAGAGCTCCATATGATTAGAGGTTGATTATTTTGTATGTTAGTAATGATTATTTATGTTAAAATCTATCCTCAAATAATGTTATGCCTTTAATCTTCGAATATATATATAAATATATATGAGTGCACATTAACTGTGCAGTCTGGACAAAACCGGTCGACCGGTCAAAACCAGGTGGTCGACCGTTTTTGCTCAGAATGCACAGATAATGTGCACAAGTGAACATAACGTATATATATATATATTCAAATTCCTGTCTACTGGTCATTTTTTGACCTGTCGACCGTTTTTAAACAGAGAGCAACCTTTTCCAAAAGACACTTCTTTCTCCAATGGTTGCATCTCTTACCTTTCATCAAATAATCATATCTATTAATGGCAACTGTTCACAAAGAGTTACAACCATTCTTCTCTATATAAACTCATCTAAATCGTTGATTAAAACAACATGATTGTATATGCTTTTTACTCTAATCTCTGATCTTACTTTCTACATACTCCTGCATTCTAAAAGCTCTCAATTATTTATTGAATCATTGAAACTATTTCATATCTTTTGATTCAATAAGTAATATACTTTCCTTAATCTTTTCAAAACATCATTCGCATACTTTGAGGATAAGATTATAGGAAGGGTGTACTACTAGTGACAAATCCGTGTTTTCAAGAGCACAAGTTGTCAACAACAATTGTATTTGTTCTTTTGTTGAAGTCCTCTGTGTTGTAAGAGGCAAGTGTTGAAGTCCTCTGTGTTGTAAGAGGCAAGTGTTGAAGTCCTCAGTGTATTAGAGGCGTGAAATCCCGTTCGTTTGCTCGGGTGTTGTAAACCTGTTCCTCTGGGTGAAGCGAGGTAGTTAATAGTGAAAATCCAGATAGAAGTCTGGGACTGGACGTAGGACGGTGCTCCGAACCAGTATAAAAATCTCTGGTGTGATTTTTCTATTTTTATTTACTATGCTATTATCATCTATTTCCGCATTTATATTATAGTCCATATTACACGATCCGTGTGTACTATATTAGCACGTGCATTCGTATACACACCACACTTTTCAAGAAGCGGATGGAGGAGCTTGCTTCTGGTAGAGAGTACAACAGATGGAAGCAAACTAGGAGACTGGTCCTTGGCAGGAGACAACAATGAATGATCCTAAGAAAAAATAAGTACATAAAGTAAATACATAATGATATATAGTGGTTCCGCCTAGTGTGACTTATATCCAATATGACGTTCCCTTATTATATCGACCTCTTACAATTTACAAACCATTACAAGAGAGTAATAAAGGAAACTAGACTAAATATTACAAGAGTACAATATCCAAGTCTTGGGATCTCATGGGGAAGAGACTTGAGGGAAGACCTACCAAGAGGGTCGTCCCCTTAAGAGGAGTTTGGGAGACGGAAGAGCTCTTAAAGGAGAAGTTGCTGACAGTGGTCGGAAGAAAGGCGCTTGTGACACCCCGCATCTCTAGGCGCCTTGAAAATCGGACATCATTGGAAGCACGGGTGGCCGAATGAAATAAAAATCCATTACATAGCACATAGACTAAGGCAACAACATTAAATGATTAAAATATTACCACGGAAGAAAACTTTCACTAATTATGATTTAATAGAAGAACGTCTTCATTAAAAAAACATTATCCCAAATTTATTTTTGAAACCAAAAGTACCAAGTAGTCTCCACCAAAACATAAAACATAACAAAGTTCAAAATATAGGTCCCCATATATAGAGTAAATTACAGAAAAGAGAAACAAAGTACATGAACTAAAAGAAACAAAAGCTAAAGGTAATAACTGCTCCAATGACCCTCCAAGCTGCAAAGAACTGCAACCTAGACCTGCCTTCCTATGATTTGAGGAAAATAGGAAAAATAGGAATGGATCAGACATAATGTATGGTGAATGAGAAATAAAATGAAGCAGAAAAAATAAAAACAGTTTAATTCAGGTCTTCCCCGTATATCGCTGAGGGTGAATAATATAATGCAGTGAATCCTTCTTAGATATAGTTCCTAAGACACCAAAGTCCATGGTCACTCTAGGAAAGTCAACTATACAATAATATTAAACATAAATTTGCCTGTCGAACCTGCTGTTCTTACCTATCCATGTGCTACAACGTGAAAGTCATGCTCCTTACCTATGCACTGTGACTAAATGCCTCTTACATCTGACCGGTGCCAACTCAAACAACCTCGTAGGACCCTAATGTTGCGCTCAGGCTTCGCCAAACTGGACTCCTATCCTCCTATCTCCTCGGTCACCAACATGGACTTGCTCCTATCCAAATTGTCTGTCCTCCAAAAGAGCGCCCACAGCTGGGTCGACTGTGCAAAATCCTCCAACGATCTGTTTAAAGAGGCATATGTCAGAGCATACTTATCCTCTTCCGTCCACGTCGATCTGCTTGAAGAAGCCTACGATTGCGGATGCTATCTATCATACGTACTAGCAACCTATGAAATGTAACAAGTATCCTTACGAACCTACTTTCCCGCTCCTAGTATGTACAACCAAATCTTTATTTTTGTCTTAACTGCATGAAACACCTATCCAGACCTTTACAAGGTCTGCCTGCCAAATTGCTTCCAGATTAATTAATTTTACCGTTACAATTTACATTCTGTCTATTTCCATTAGTCTGTTTTAGCCTATTTTTACATTCGAATTAGTTATTTCACAATTTTCCTTTCTCTTACATAAATGGTATTTTAATTTCATTCTGTTTAGTCTGTATGGTTTGTTTGCAATTTATATGCCATTTCGTTATAGATTTACATTAGCCTTTAGGGTCCATTTAATTTACATTTTTCCACCCTAATTTACGTTCTCCTTTTAAAGCATTAATTTGTACAAATTCTTTAGTGGAAATTAGCCACAAGGGCCTCTTTAGCAACTGCAATTAGTTTCTAGGACATAGAACTGAAATAATTACTTTTAAGGACAAAATGCAAAATAATTAGTTTCTAAGGCCTAAAAACCTATAAATTATGTCCTTGAAAGTAATTGCACTGCTGAATTTGTCCTTAAAAGTAATTATTCTGTTGGCTTTGGCCTTGAAATTAATTTCTGTGGATGTGTGTCCTAAAAACTAATTGTACTGTAAAGTTTTTCCTTCTGGTGAAATGCCCAAATTTTTATCCAATTGTCACAAACTATTTAATTACACAAAATTCCACTTTTACATTTTTTAGTCCACATAGGAAACAAATAATTATGCCAATTAGACATTCCAATTTTGTTCCAGAACTATATTCAAAATTATGTAATTATACCATTCAAAACCATAATTTTATTCAAGTAACATATTCAGAATTTATTCAACTAACATGTTCTACCATTAGAAATTGAATAACAATTCTAATTCAATTTAATTAAACCAATCTTATTTATGCCATGAAACGTGAATAACGATTTGTTTGTTTCAAATTTCAACCCAAACATGAATTAGAATTGAGAAGTGGAAGCAGAAGAAGAAGATACAATAATTTACATATTTCAATCTAATTTATGCCATAAAACGTGAATAGACATGTTATATATCCCATATTTTAAACCAAACATGAATTAGATTTCAGAAGCGGAAGAAGAAGAAGTGAAATAATTTACGTTTATTCTCAATTGATAACAGAAATTAATTCATATTAACGTGCTAGAAAGGAAATGAAATTGAACTACTTTATTTTTCTACTTCATATAATTCCCACTCACTTGGCATTTGAGATTGAATAGATTTGAAAAAAGCTTTGTTTTAATCTTCCTCCCTTTGATTTTTCAAAATTACCCAAATTGCTTGAATGTATGTGGATAATTTAATTTGGCAGTGATTTGTTTAATTAGTAGAGAAAAGGAGGAAGAATAATACACACTAATTTTATTGTAGAATTATGGCGACGGCTGAATAAGAGATTAGGTTTAGGTTAGATGGTTTATTTATAGATTGTTTGAGTGAATATAATCCATTAGATTATTTTAGATTAAATGTGGTTCTTTCATACACTTAATGGTTATCCATTCTAGCCTATACACATCATTCAACCAATAAAATTTATCCATCTCATTCTATTACATCAATGGAGAGAATGGGAAGCCACCACATGTCAAAAACAATGCTAAAATATGTAGGAAATTCACTGGAAATGAACCAACTAAAAAACATCACTTCAAATTTTGGGCGACAACGGAACTGGATCCATGGTCGTTAAGGAAATCAACATGTGGTTTTACCACTACACCAAATGCAATTTTAATTTCTTTTTAATTATATTCCCATAAAATATTAAGGTGTTACAATGCTAGAACGAGGGCAACCTTCTAGCTAGAGTGAGAAGCTTGTTGTTGGAGGCGATGATGGTGGTAGAGCTTGGTGGGTAGAGCATGGTGGGTGGAATGGTAGAGCTTGGTGGGTGCTCTCTTTAATGTAAATCGAGCTAAGCGCAACTAAAAGGCTTTGAAGGAGGAGAGAGTTGGCGAGGGAGATGGGTTGGAGAATTGTTCTCTCCGTAAGTCTGTGTGTGTTCCGTCATCGTACTCGTCGTACTTGAGCTATATGGTGTGGGATCAGATATTTTTAAAGGATATGGGTTGTGAATGGATGGTGAAGATTGTAGGACAACAGTGTTGGAGATGCTCTGGGCCATGGAGTGGAGGGGATGTTGGATGTGAGCCATTTGGAAAGCAGATACGAGCCCATCGCTTGGATTGCTTACCAATTGGAAAAAAGAGTCTATAGCAGACCTAGGAAAGGCGACAAGCTTTACTAGGTAGTGATCTAGGTGTTCTGATTGGTTATTGGAAAGGTGGGAAAGAGCAAGGGTTGGGCATGGAGTACTGCAGGTAAAGGAATAGTACTTTTCTCTGATGGCGTGTACTTCAGAGCAGTTGGACTGAGAATGGCTTGGGTACCTTGAGATAAGATATTTTGGGTTAGGCGGGTGGTTCTAACTGGTAGGTTTAGGGTTGCTAAGGATGCAAGACAACCGATCCACCAAGGTCGGGTAGATCCGTGTATAGGGGCATTTGAGCCACACGCGATAGCCAGTCGGGTGTCGGTTCTAAATGTCCCTAGTGTTACGTGGAGGGCGGACATGTAGGGCCTGGTTGCAGTCGTATGGAGAGCAAAGTCGATGGACTGTCGGTGAGGGTGGAGCTACTTCTAATACTAAGATCATGACGATGGCGGACCCATGCCTTAAATGGGGAGGAAGGTCGCTAATGAATGGCGTTGCATTAAAGGAATGTTACTTGGCTCATGGATTTGGATGAAGAACTGGATCGAGCGGATGCCTAAGAGCCCAGGAGCGATTCTGGCTGCTAAGGGAAAGAATGCCAAGGAAGGCCCGGGGGCACAACCTTGGGCATAACCTTGAAGAGTAGTTGGGGCTGGCCAACTTCAGAGGATTGTATGATTACTGGAAGCGCTCGGTGCCTTATTGTAGAAGATGGGTCGCTTGAAGTTTGAGCATCCATCTATGGTGCCCCGAATGCAAAGTAGGTGCAGTTGGCTACTGAAGACGATGGAAGGTTTGCTCATTGATGGGGGTAATCAATTGGCTAAGTGAGGATCTTGCGGATAATCATCTTTGGGAGCCTTTGCAGAAATTTTTTCTGTACCCAAAATCTAGGGTAACATTTTTCCCCCGAAGTCCTTCCTTGCTTGCAGGGTGGACTTGAATGCTTCGGGCTGATCTAGATTCGAGGGACGAGTGACCATGTTTGCTGATGAAATGAATGGTTGAGGACTAGAGGATGAACTCGGTAGGCTTTCTTTGTAGTTTTCTAGATTTTGAAGATGGGATGCTACCGAGCTGTAGATGTGCCGATTGAGAGGCTAACTAGCATGTCTGCCTTCTTGCTAACTGCATATTAACCATGAGGACATCCCTTTCCCAACCCAGAATGCTTGGGGGCGTTGCTAGATTCGGAGGGAGTGAAAAATGCAGTCCTTTAATGTTTTTGGTTGCTCCAATTGGGTTTGGGTGTCCTGGTGCTGTAGCATTTGGAGAGCTGACGGAGGACGACCATAGACAACAACAAGAGTGTTAAAGGAGGACCCATTTGGAGGGATCCATGTCGTGCCAGGTCTAAGCTAACATCGGGTAGCAATCGGAATGTGCATTACGGGCGCCTCACTGGTTTTGAGCTTCTTGACATGAGTTGAAGTGCGTGGCCACCTCTTGGGTTTACGATGGGGATGAATCGTCGATTGAATGGAGATACGATCCTGAGCCCGCATCAAACCCATGCCGAACTAACGCACTGTGGGCCACTAATTGTTTCAGGTGAATAGGATGGGCATGATTGGATGTATTCCATAATCTCGATCGCTCCGCATTAAACCTGGATGTGCCGTGGCTTGCTTTCACTGGACTCTCATGAGTAGTTGTGTATGCCCCTAGGTTTAGAGGAGGATGTTGATGTGGGGTGCAAGAAGGTTAGTGCTGCCCTAGTAGCTTGGATAAAATGCTGGAGGGGTTACTCTGCTTTAGGACTCTAGCTCTAACTGAAGTAGGATGCATGGCTACAGACGCCAAAATGTTGCACGTTGCATAGGGCATGTAGGCCAACTTTGGAAGGAGGTCGTGGCGACCCGTCAGAGGCGGCAAAAAAGTCGTTGCTCGCCATGTTGCTATTGGGAAGTGTTGCATGAGACTAAAAAGGAGATGCTTGCAAACTCGGGGGATTTTTTGGGGTTTCCTTTCGATGTTATACTTTCCTACAAATGCTCTTGGGCGGAAGCCAAGGGTTGGAATTCGAGGCTTCTATCGATGGTGCAGGGAAGATGCCCTTCAGCTTTGGACTCTATTTCTCATCCCTCAGGTATAGAGGTACCGCACTCGGATTTCTTGTCGGTACTGCAAGCGAGAAGGAGAGCGGGAGATGCTCTACTGACCAGTATAGTTCCTGGAGGTTTGCAGAGCCCACTGTGAGGATGCAAGTGGGCTGAAGGATGCCGACGGGCTACATCTCCGAGGAGCATGACACTGTGGCCACTTTTCTTGGGAGAGTACATGAACGTAGAACAGGATTTTGAATCCTCTTTCTTCAGGTCGGTTTTCCTTTTTCTTGGTTGGAGGAAGGAAAAGGACCAAGAGACTTTTGCGACAGGAGCTGGGATGTCAGCTGATGCGGGACGAGATCGCTGATGTGAGGCTTTCATCCTTATGGTTGAGGGATTAGGCCCTATAGTGGGCGCCAGAACGTTAACCCGATTTTTCATCACGAGTATGGAAAACCCAGCCGAACCTCGAAATGCGATCATGCCCACAGGATAACTACTACATTGACAGTGGCTTACTTTTTAGATGAGTCGACCCTAAAGGGAAGGCTTACTGTTGGTGGGAGGCATGAGCCCATTTAAGCCATAAGGTTGGTTGCAGATCGACCATCCCTAGGTAGAGGGCGAACGGATGGGCCCTTTGCTACTGGGCTGTTACTTCGGAGGAAGGTGGATTGAGCTGGGCAGGAGCGGATGGATGTGCTTTCCCATGGTAGGGAGTACGGTGGAATGGGGCAAACTGGAGCGGACAGGGAGACTGGTCGGAGAGAATGATCCTAAGAAAAACTAAGTGCAAAGGTAAATACACAGTGATATGTAGTGGTTTGACCTAGTGCGGCCTACGTCCACTATGATATTTCTCACTGTATCGACCTCTAACAATTTATGGACAATTACAAGAGAATAATAAAAGAAACTAAACTAATATCACTAGAGCATAATATCCTAATCTAAGGGTCTCACAAGAAGGATCTGAGGGTAGACCCACCAAGGGGGTCGTCCCTAGTGAAGGAGTCTCGGAGATGGAAGAGCTCATGAAGGAGAGGTTCTTAGTAGTCGTCGAAAGGAAGGCGCTAGAAGGAGGGCCGCTAGCTGGAGTGAGAAGCTTGCTATTGGAGGCGATGATGGTGGTAGAGCTTGGTGGGTAGAGCATGGTAGGTTGAGTGGTAAAGCTTGGTGGGTGCTCTCTCTAATGGAAGTCGGGAAAAGCCGCCATTAGAGGGACTTTGGAGGAGGAGGGAGTTGGTGAGGGAGATGGGTTGGAGAAATTGTTTTCTCACTCTGTCTATGTGTGTCTTCATCATCGTCGTCATCCTCCATGTGCCATATGTTATGGCATTTGGTATTTATAGAGGATATGGGGTGTGAATGGATGGTCGACATTGCAGGACAATAGTGTAGGAGAGACTCTGGGCCGTGGATTGGAGGGGACGTTGGATGGAAGCCACCTGAAAAGTGAATTCAAGCCCACGACTTGTATTTCCTACTAGCTAGAAAGAAGGATCGACGGCAGACCTAGGAAAGGCAAAAAGCTTCAGTAAGCAAGGGGACAGGCATTCTGATTGGCTATTGGAAATATGGAAGAGAGGAAAGGGCTAGGCGTCGAGTACTGTTGGCAAAGGAAAAATACTTTATGTGACAACCTAAAATTTTGATCATTTAATTTTAAACTTTTTATTAATATTAAATATTAAAATTATAGGATTTTTGAAATTTAATAATTTGAATTAAAATATGTCGATCATTTAAATATTTTAAATGTGAATTACTGAATGAATTGAAGAATATTATTTAACTCCTTTTAATTAATAAATAATATTGATGAATTCAATTTGTAGATTTATTTAAAAAATAAATGGATCGGATAAATATTGGTAATTGGATTGAAAATATAAAACGACATTTTAATTTGTGAATTTAATATTCTTGGGCACTATCTCGGATTTTGACTAAACTGGTGCCATTAGATTCAAAATAATAAATTGTTGAACGCCATCGAGTTTCATAATGATTGGACATACTATGTGATTGTGCGAGCTCAAATTGGATTGCGATTAATTTTAAATTTAATTTGATTTAAAAAGCTAACTTCCATATACTATGGAATTGTGTCTTGAAAATAGTTCCATTGAGTTCGGAGTAGGGGTATTTTTTACAAAATGCTAGTCGACATGCCTCAATTGGAGTTCGAAATTTTGGGTGTGTTTAGTGCTGGTTATTTTCGATTAAATTATTGTATGCCCTACATTTTGAACCCCATACCTCACCATACCACCATTTCACCAGTACCCCATCACATCACCTTTTTCCCTATATCCCTTTACATTTTGTTTCCTATGACTAAATATGAAAGATTTATAAAATTTCAAAAATCAAAATCTAAGAATATTGGCAATGAAAAATCATGATTTTGGATCCATTGAGCTTCTATCGACAAGAGCTACCATCCCATACCCTTTTTGTGTTTGTCGATCATGTTTTAGGGTGATAAGCTTTTCGGGAAAGCAGCTAGGGTTGGGTTCTTAGGAGATTAGAGAGGAGATGGCTTAATCAGAGGGTACGGTGGAGTTTGCCTTGGCATTTAACATGTAGGGTCTAAGTTTTGTGGTGTATGGTGCCTTGAGTAGGTGTACGGTGTCATGGGGACTGCTAGAGGGCCCTATCGGTTGGAATTTTTAGGTGTAGGTAGAGGTAGTTTCGAGGGATCGAGGTCGAAGCTTGCCTGAAGACGGACGTGTAGGCAAAACGGGAGTTCGTTTCATTGAGAAACGAAGGAGAAATCGACGTTTGAAGATTCATGGATTTAGATTTGTGCACACTGGAATGCACAACTTGTACATTAGTAATTGGAGAAGAAGAATTAGGAAGGGGGATTATTTTTGTAAGGGCAAATAAGAAATTGATTAAGTTGTTAATTAATATAGTTTAATCGATAAATTGTAATTTGAATAACTTTTGCATACCTGGTCGGATTTGAATGCTATCTTTTGCATTGGGCTCGTAGCAATGTCGGCTACACAATGGAGTTGGCTTGGTGGTATTTGGAATTAGTGGAATTTTTTGCTAAAATTAAATGCCCGTTCGGTTTTAGTTCAAAACCAGAATGCTACGAGAAAACTGGAATTAATGTTATTATACATTAAGCATATCTATGATGTGATAAACTACTATTGATTGCTTAGATGTTAGTTAAATTATTTGAATGATTGTTTTATTGAATTTCCATTTGGAAAATGAAGACATGTTAACTTGATTTTTGTGAACCCGTAGGATTTTATATAATGTCCTTAACCATTATTTTGAAGGGAGAATTTATAGAGATACCTCGATAGGTTTCTCCCTAATATTTATTTATTTACATCCATATGCTTGTATATTGATATTTAATTGAAATAAATCTTGATATCCCATTTGAATTGTTTAAGTATCGTTATAGTGATTTTCGCTATACCATCATTTATTGATTTTCATCACCAAAACCCTATCGTGTGTGTTTTGAGCTTGTGTTTTCACTAAACATAATTTTAAAATTCATTAACCATATTAGTTAATGGTATTTTAAATCAATTAACCATTTTAATTAATGGTTATTTAAATTAGTTAACTGTTTCAACTAATGATGTTTAAAGTTAACTAATCATGTTAACTAATGATTTTGGAATTAATTAATTACTTTAGTTAATGATGTTCTAAAAGTTATTAATCTTTTTTATTAATTAGATTTGAATTTAAGTGAACCATTTTAATGAAGGATTTTATTAATTAATCATTTTATATAATAATTGTTTTAAATTTAAATAATTATTCTAACTAATGATATTTGAAATTTGGTTAATTATTTTAATTAATGATGTTTTATAGTTAATAAATCATTTTCACAAATGATGTTTATATTTAATTTATCATTTTAACTAATGTTGTTTTAATTTAATTAATCCAATTAATTAATGATTATTTGAACTTAAATAATTGTCTTAATTAATGGCTTTAAACTTATTTAACCATTTTAATTTATGATGCTCGAGATTAATTATTCATTTTAATTAATGACATACATCTTACTTATTAATGATATTTAAAGTTAATTAATTGGTATAATAAAATTTATTAAAGTAAATTAACTAATATAATGAAAGTGTTTTAAAGTTAATTAACCGATTTAGTGTTTAGAGTTAATAAACTAATTTAATAATGATTATAAAGTTACTGATTTGATAAAAATGTTTTAAAGTAAAATAATTAATTTTCTTATTTAAAAGAGATTATAAATGTGCTTAATTATCTTTCAGGATAATTAATATTGTTTTACCTTTATAAGTAATGGCTTATAAATGAGAAATTTCTTGAAAAGGAATTATTTATAAATAAAGCTAAGTGTAAATTGTTTTGGATTTATATTAAACAATGTTCTGATGACATTTGTTTTTGACCCTTATTTTAGTACACTAAGTATTATAAATTTGACTATGAAAATAAATTTGTAAAAGGTATTTCTAAAAGTGTTTTACCAATATTGTAATATGGAAATCATGCATAAATTAGGTTTTAAATTCGATTTGGTTATGGAAAAATAATCCCGTAAATGACATAGCTTATACGAAAGGATCTATTCATAGTTTTAACACTAAATGTTGAAACTTGGACTCATTACTACCTTTAAGGTTAGAAATGTCGTCAAGGTGATGCCTAAAGGTAATACTACCTTTACTTGCCTCGCTTCATTTTCAACCAAGAGATAGCACTTGTTTGGAATCAGTGAGTAGTGTTAAATATATGATATTTAATTTCCATACACGATCATTTTAATTATCCCTAATAGTTGATTTGATAATTACCGGATTCATCTTTCTTCATGGTGTATCGTCACCTTGAAAAGATTTGCTATTCTTTGAGCTTGGACATCCTTTGTCGAAAATGACTAAAACCATAGAGCGAGAAAGGGCCAACTATGTAGGTTGCTTCGATTAGGATACTTTCACATCTCATCTCGATTGGATTCGTTTATGCTATTAGATGTGATATGTTTGGAAACAAGCTAAGGTCTGGCGTGGTCTGGGTTGGAAGTTTCCAAGAAGCGTTGCAGAGTAAACGAGCATCTCCAAAGTATATTACTGGAGGTATACTTCAAAGGGGTGCACCCTCCTATTCGTTTGTTGGGAAATTTCCTTTTCCTATTTGAATCAAACCTTTGAATAAGTTTTTCCTTAATTCAATGGGAAGAGTTAACCACACTTCACGGTGGTTAATTATTGGTTTTTGTCCATTCTATCAAGTTGTGACTGTTATATTTTTTATCCATTCTATCCAATTTGGATTTTAATCGGATTATTTTCATTCTTTCAAGTCTGGTTATTAATACTATTTATGCCCACTCTAATTTGGATTTGTTTCTAATTCTACATCTCTACTCTTTCTTGTATGGATGTTATTTTCGTGAGGTAAAAGCCCGTTCCGCATAGTGTAGTCTCACAGAACTTTTAAATGTTCCCTATTATTTGAATTTTCTCATGCTAGTATTCCCACATTGATCCGGGTGTAATTTTATTATAATGCTCGGGTCAGACCGAGTATGTTTCTAGGTTGGCATTGGTGTTAGGGAGATCTTGGAGAGGAGCTGGAGTTTCACCTATCACAGTGTTTTATTTTCCATTGTATTATATAGTATCCATACCAACAATTGTAAGGTGTAACATCCCATATTTTTCTAATCTTATTTAAGACATTTAATTAGTCAGATTAAATTAAATAATGTGAAGATTTATAGGTTGAGATTTGATTAGTTAAAGGTACCGTGCCATGTTAAGTGGGTTAACTAAAATGAAATAACACTAGATAATGTGTTAGGAAATGAGAAGGGCATTATGGAAAATAGTAAAACCTTATACCCTAAACCCTTATGAGATGGTCATTCACGTTCATTCACTCTCATTTGAAAAAAAAAACTAAATTGCTAAGGCCGACCACCATTTCCCATTCTTAAGAGAAGAAGTAAGCTAAGGTTCAAGAGAAGAGAAGTAATCAACTATTTCAGTAATCAAAAATCTCATCTATAACCTCAAATGCTAAGGTGAATGATTACTGCATCCCTAATCTTTTAGTTTTTGGCTTTGTGATTAGATCCGAAATGGTTTTGCTATATTATTGCCATATTTGATGTTTAAAGATATATATATATATATATATATATATATATATATATATAGTTGGTGAAATTATATGTGCTTATTCATGTTTTATTATATGTTTAACATGAAAACTCTATTTAATGACATCCGAATACTTTGGAAACTTAAATATGGGTCTGGAATAATATTTTAGAGATGATTTTTAATTTTCATAATTTTTCGATTTATTATGGACTTTATATGAATTTTCGAATGAAGAAAATTGTTTATTGGGTTATAAATTATTTTCGGCTAAAATAATATTTGTTTGGGTTTAACATTTTGATATTTTAGAAAATATATTAAAATAGATTTTTTGGGATTTTTCCAGAATTTTCCTATGTCATTTGAGGGATATATATAAAATTATTTAAGATATGAGACTTAGATGTTTCATATATTTTAAGGAGAAAGGGCATTTGGCAAAATAAGATGATTTATAAATTTTAGTAATAGTGGCAGGACATCTTTGAAAAATATTTTATTGACCAATGAATATTTTACAAATAAAGGAAGGTTAGTTGAAAAGTTTCATTTTTAAGGTTAAAAATGAAAAAATCACAATTTTTCCAAGTCTTAGCCTATACGGCAGTTTACCTTGCACCCTAAACCTTTCGTCTTAGTTGAAAGGTTAGCTTTCAATAAGGTCAAAGTTTAGTGCATAAGGTATCAAGTAATTGGTACATAATGAATTGAATATAGCCGAAAGATTCTAAGACGAAATGTTAATGGCCTAAGAGATTGGAATACATTCGTTTTATAAGTGAAAAGCTTTCGCCTGCTTTGCTTTCAAATTTGAGCTTCCAACTTGGTCACTTTCGACCAGGTCAAATTATTTAAAAGAAAGATTTTAAACCTTCCGACGTAGTTGATAGGTTGTTGCAGGTTTCTCTATTACTTTGTTATGAAACCTTTCGACATAGCTGAACGGTTTCCACCGCTTTCATAAAAATTTTTGCTTTGAATCTTCCGGCCCAGTCGAAAGGTTTGCCTGTTTTTAAACTAGCCGTTTCTCCAATGTTTTTGGAAGGAAGCTTCCAACTTAGGTGGTTTATCCCTGTTTATAAAATATAACCCAAGGCTTTTGAAAGGTTGTTTTGATAAAGGTTTTAAAAGAAGATTACTAGATTATTTTAAGTTGAACCCGGTATGATTTCGAAGGGTTTGTATTTTAAAAGGTTTTATGTATTCGAAAGGTTTGTTCATTGATTTGTTTCGAAAGGTTTATTAGATGTTTTCGAAAGGTTTACAGAGGAAGGTTTTTCAAAGGTTGTTCTTAGGCAATGACTTAAAGAGATTTTAAAAAAGGATGTCTAAAGTTTATAGCTTCCATAAGGGCTTCTATGGATGAGTTCGAAAGGTTTGAAAAACGATTTCAAAAGGTTTAAAAGTTGCTTTTGAAGGTGATAATTTCAAAGTATGGAAAGAGGTTCTTTCAAATGGTTAAGTGTTTTCCTCAACAAAATTTTGAGTAAAAGATATATATATATATATATATATATATATATATATATATCTGTGTGTGTGTGTGTGACATGGTAGTATGATTTGAGTAAAGTATAAAGATTATATTATTTTCCTTGTTTGAAGTTTGATTTAAAGGTTTAAATCATTTTGAAATTGTTTTCAAGAAAAATTAAGGGAGAAGATCCTTAAGTATAAATGACTTAGATGTTAGAAAACCAGATGGGACTAGTATGGGGTCATGACCTATACATTAGCTAGTAGCCCCAGCTAATTGTTGTCCAAAATTCCAGTGTGTATGGCGTAGTCGTGGGTAAACTAAAATTTTGATTACACACCGAAAGGAATACATGTTTTATACGGATAAGTTATTGGTGAGCCCAAAAAACCATTAGGATCGGGAAGACCTGGAAGATGATTAAGGGACAGACCGTCCAGAAGTGAGATATTTAATAGATAGTTTAGGACAGACCGTCCTGATGGAAAATGTTAAACAGATAGATAAGGGTAGATAATCCTGAATATGAATATCTAACAGGTGTTAGGTTAATTTTGATTATATTGTCCGGTAGGCCAGAGTCAACCAAAGATTAGAAGTTATCCAAAAAAACTTTTGTGTTTAAACAGATTTTTCATTATTATCTGACATTTATGTATGTTTACATAATGTTATTTTTGTAATGGTTACCATTGTGGATGTTGGAGCATAATATATGGTTATATGAAAGGATTTGAAAAGATATGTTTTAAAAAGGATGTTAGTGAGAGGAAACCTATTCTGCTAGGTGGCGTGGTCCCATTTAACAAAATTAAACTGTAATGTATTGTATTATTCATACCAGGCTTTATGTCAGACTCGAAGTTTATGTTTTCCCCTTAAACTCTCGGGTGCTCAAAATTGATTTGAGTAGGTTGAGAGGTTAAGGATCTTTTCAAGTTTTAGAATGTTGATGAATAAGCTACGAGAGGATGCAGGACGCAACGGATAACTACTTAGGATTCGTTGCTTTTATTTTTGTTATGATGGATTATTCGCTGTATTGTTATGTACTAGGTCTAATATGACCTTATAACTCTGATCAACCGATAGGGTACCTTTATATAACGCTCTCGACGTAATTTGTAATAATTATAATTAATCTATGCCTGGGAAACAATTTGGGTTATGTGACGTGAATGTGAAACAATTTATTTTGGAAATGTAATGAAATAATTTGTGGTTTTTAAATCTGTATTTTGTTTCATATTCAAGTGCTTCTGACATTGTTGATACCATTAACATAGCCATATTTAGTTGCCGGAAGCTAATACTATAGATGACAACAGCATTTGTAGTGCTTAGTTTTGGTCCTCAAGATAGGGGATGTTACATAAGGTCAGGATTTTATAACTATCCAGCTGATAAGGTTTATTTTTAACTTTGATTTACTCTATATTTTTTGAGTGAAACGTTTTGCTGTCCTTGTTATATTTTATGTTGTCGATTCTACTATGAGATTTTGAATTTCAATGTTCTATGTTCTTCTCTTTTTAATTATCCTAACAATCTTACTTTTGTCGATTGGATATTCGACGGTTGAACATAATGGTAGTATTCGGTGTTGACTTTCGACGGTCAAAAAGGCGGGACGTTACAATTTGGTATTAGAGCTGAAGGTTAAGCAAGAACCTTGGTTTTGGCAGGCTATGGATCATTAGAGATAGGGTTAGTAATACCTTAGAATGTTTTGAGAGTATTATATATATGTTTGCAACTAAAATGGTCACAAACACCTAAGAATAGAATCTATAGAGAAATAAGTGAAGAAAAATAAAATTAAATCGAGTAGATGAATTAGTAAGCAACATTGAATAAGCTATAATCAGAGAAACAGAAATTTATAGTCGTTCGGTGTTGTATGGCTATGTCCACGTTAAAGATTATCTTTTATTAATCACTTTTAAACCTGCTAGAAAATAACAAGTACTTGATTACAATGGAGTCCAGATTAATAAGCGGCCTAAAGATCCTCAGAATGACACATCAGGCCAGTATTTATAGATAAAGACGAACGAATATCTCTCTGAAATCTCGGCTGAAGGACCTTCTCGACCATATAGGCCCACTAGAGGAATCACTAGACCCAATTCCCAAAAGAGGAGGGATTGGAATCGATCCCTTCTTCGGTTGAATTTTGGAGATCGATCCCTATGATGGATTCCTTATTCAAAATATGTATAGCTCCAATTTTCATGTCATTTGGATCATTGGAGCTCTAGTTATTACTTTACCTTTGATTCAACATTGCTTGCATGATACTCTCTGCCGATCCCTTCCAAGGAATGTACACTCACACCTCCAAACTTGTCCTTTTGATGTGCGACGCCAAGGGTTGGTTTCCTAGGTCCTTATATCTTGCTCTTCAAATGTCATAAGCATGGACTTGTAAATCTTGAGATATTGATTGTTTTCCATAGGAGCATGCTTATACATTGAAGTATGCCAATCCCTCTTGTTAGAGCCAATCTATGTCGATCCCTCCTATGCATTGAATCGTATTCCTACTTCGAACATTCTACATTGCACATCTATCAATTCCATTCAATTCTGACTTCATAATATCATTTGTACTTGACTTATGGGCTCAAAAATTACCACCCTAGGGTCATCGACCTTAATGGTAGTCGAATCTAACTTGTGCAATCAGTTTAATATATGTGTTAAAATGCTGGATAACACTTGCCCCAAATATGTCTTGTAATGAACGTGACATGCTTTGAATCGAAGTAATTTAGAGTCGTCGACATGAAATCCATCTAGTTTTCTAAATAGTTGCTATCCATCCGTCGAATTACTTTTCAAGGTGTTGTATTTCTCATTGATCGTATATTTAGCCGATTTCTAGTGGTATAAATCTAGGGCTATATTCCATCATTTAATATATGCAAGTCCAGTTCCACAATTCTAACTAGTTTTGGTTATTTGGTCCAGCTTCGAAGTTGAAAGCTTCAGGTTTGATTCCAATTTTTGTCAATTTCACGAATTGAAATTTCTAGGTCATATACGAGTATGATCATATACACGTCCTTGTCGTTGGCTCATGGATGTACTTGTACGTTCATGGGTCATCACCAATTTCATTACATTTTGTATGTTCATGTTTTTTCTCTTTCTTTTTTTGGTAGAGATCGACACATGCTTAGCTGATCCCTCAATCTATTCCTTGTGCTAATATGGGTCGGTATCTTCCTTGCTAATCCCTCTTTCCTTTTGTTTTCTTATTCACATGCTTATAGGGATCGGCATCTTTCATGTCAATCCCTTCTATCCACGCTTCGTGCCGAAGGCATAGGCCGACCTTCTAGTCCATATATATAAAGTAGCACTCCAATTTCCCTTTACCTTTACTCGCTTCATTTCCCTACTATCCTCCAAAGCAATGAACCTTCCCATTCCTTCATCAAAAACGAACACTCCTTCCCTTTTTCATTTAACTCTAAAACCGATCACTCTTCCCTTTTCCCTTTAACTCCAAACAAACTCCTTCCGCGATTCATTCTGCTTCATGAATTCGCTTCCTCTCACCTCTCATTTCGAACAACTCATAGCCATTTTTTTGCACCATTAACTCATACATTCTCGTAGGTAGGTTTGCAACATAACTTTCGATTTCATGGAGATAATGGATTCCATACTATTGGCAACTTCAATGGTATTTGATGCCGCAATGATTGAAGTGGCTTGGAGTTCGTAGGATGTTAAAGGGTTGATAGGATAAATAAGATGGAAGAAGAAAGGAGAGTAGAGGAGGGATTGGTTGGGACGTGGTATATGGCGTGGATATGTAGATCCCTCATTTGATGATGTGAGAGAGGGATCGGTAGGGAAGCTTCTTGGGTGGATGACTAAAGTAGTGAGGTTGGATGGATCAGTGAAGTGGATTCACGTGGGAGGACCAATATTGGAGATTCGGTGGAAGATCGTGTAGTAGAGGGATTGGCAAGCTATGCTCAAGGCAAGGGATCGGTAGACTTTGTTAAGAGTGAGGGATCAGCCGTGTTGTTTATGGAGAAAGATCGGTTTGATCTGTAGAAGGAAAAGGGATCGGTACTTCTAGGTTAAGGAGAGGGATCTGTTGAAACACTTTGGGATAGGGATCGACATAAAGGGTTCGCATGTAGGGATCGCCATACATGCTCTCTGAACTTGAAACCTAATCCGCATTGTTTTAACAATTACTACCAAGTCACCTCAACAAACTTAAACACATGATGACAGTGAACAAATGAACTTGCATATTCACTATCGAACTTGAGATTGGACAATCAACCCTTGGAACTCTTAGTATGAGCTTAAACTTAGAATATGGATTTAAATAACAGATTTTGCACTTTGATACGCCATTATTCGATCCCAAGCTTTCACAACCGATCAATCTCCAATCCAGTTGAGACGGTCAGTGACTACGGTTACTCTGATCGGAATCCAAAGTCTCTTCATTTAACTTCATTCTCTTATTTAAAGTCATGTATTTTTGTTATACACTACACTACACCGTGATAGCCCATACTTAGCACAGGGGAACGGGTAAATTTTCAAATCTCGATTGTCTATTGAGTATATTTAACATGGAATTCATACGTTCAGAGTGTTTATCTAACATATCTTCTGTAACGGTCCTGCAGCATTGAAACCCCGAAGCAAAATCGAGCTCCGCGACTATATTGAGCAAGCTTTCTCCTGGTCCTTAGGTCGAACAAATGGAAGTTTCTAGCTGGTCAGTCAACCCTTTTCAGATGTCCCAGTTTACTATGTAAGCCCTGCGCCCGATGCAGTGTAAGGTTCCATTCTCATAGATTACCTGGTAGATTCTTAAGCCTCTCGCATTGGTGAGGCTTCCCTTTATAGGCTATGTTCTATACATGGAATTCCATTCGAAGATGTCCTGATTCCTTAATAAATGATAGGTCTTGCTTACTCACGGAGGGGTATATAGCGTGTAAAAAAATTCATCTGCTAGGCCGGAGGTGTGCCTCCATTTATTTAATTTATTTGGGAAATGTTTAGATATCTTGAAATAACTCCCATTCAACTTCACTCGAAAAGCTACGCCTCCTCCATGGAACTTTTCTATTATTAATGAGTGTTCTATTTCGCCCGCCTATTCCTAATGGTATGTGGTTCATTTATAAATTTAACGATGATCAAGAAATCCTTCCTATGTTTTTCTTGATCCTTAAACCCAAATGCCCAGTCTTAAAGGGTGCTTGGAACATACATTCTCTTTTCAAACACGAATGGTTCTATGTTCGTTGTCTGCTTGGCTTTCGCAGGCAATGATTAGAAGGATGTAAGTGTTGTCTTCACTTCACTCTTAAGTCCGTTAATCAAAGTCATAGTTTTGAATCAACTAACATCCTAAATATCTATAGGTGTCCACCCACGACCTGAGGATATTAGATTTTCAAGAGCGAACTCCATTATTCGTGCCACCCAAGTCAAAGACACGGACATCAAACTTCTTGAAACTAATGAGTTATTATTTCTATTCGGGCTAATGGAAAAGGGTCATAGCATTGGGCTCCTTGGAAGTGCAGCATTACTAAGAAACATCATAGAGCAAGAAAGAGAGGTCAACAATCCTATCGTGCCCCCAGTCATAGGGACTCACGATGACGTTGAAGAAGGCAAAATTTGCCCAGACCAATGAGCCTAGCGATGCTGATGCAGGCCCAGGCAAGATGCCTGTGGTCGAATCGTCACAAGGCGTGCAATCTCATGTGATATCCCGGAAATTGGGCAATATAAATTTAATAATCTGTGTTATAAATTTAATTTGATTTGATAATTGTAATAACAGATTTGGAATTTGATTTAATAATCATGTTTTAATAAATATTTAAATTAGAAGATTTTATCTTTTTAAATAAATAAATTGTTTTCTGTTTATAATATATAATTTTATATATTGTACATTGATAAATTTTGATTTTTGAATTTAGTGAATGAATTGATTTTCTAATTCTAGTTTATTTTTAGTAAATTAAAAATTTGATTTAAGAATTGGCTTTTCAAAGTAATGTAATAAATAATGTTATGATTTATACTATGA
This sequence comes from Allium cepa, assembly GCA_030765085.1. Lineage (NCBI taxonomy): Eukaryota > Viridiplantae > Streptophyta > Magnoliopsida > Asparagales > Amaryllidaceae > Allium > Allium cepa. Next base: position 498,962,142 of record CM060929.1, read on the forward strand.
TAAATCTTATTTGTTTTGAAATTTTAATTAACTTTAAAATATATGAATTTAAAATTAGATAAATATAAAAGCTAAGTTTTATTTTATACTACTTGGGATTTATATATATATATAAGAATTTACAATGTAAATTACAAATGATCTTAGTTTGTTATAATTTCATTTAACAAATTTTTTGATATTGCTTAATTTGTTATTTTTAAATAAAAATTATAATACTTAAGTTCTTATGAACATAAATAGATTTTGTAAGGAATAAAATTGTTGTTTTAAATTTTAATAGAGTTATATATGCATCTATATATAACTTGATTATTAAAATTTGATTTGATAAATTAATTTTAAGTTTGAATTTAATGTTTTAAAGAATAAATACTAAAAGTATTTGAATAAGCTTTTATTTATAAAATTGTTTAGTTTTGTTTTTCTATAAAAGAAAAGGAAGAAACTCATTTATTTTACATAAGAAATAATGAATTAAGATATAAAAGTTTTTAAAATTCAATTTAAATTAAATTTACTTAGATTACATGTGTAAGTCTCTTAAGACATTTAATTTACATGTGTAAGCCATTAATTAAAACAAGTGACAAGTGTTAAGAATAGAAACAAGTGTCTCATTTAATTTCTTTTTCTTTTATTTTTAATTAAATCAAATATTTGCTTATATAAACATTTTTTTCTTTGCCTCGTTTTTTCTTTTTCCTATTCTTCTTCAAACTTAAGAACTTCAGCTGAAAATTCATTAATCAGCATTCAAACCAAGAATTTAATTACTTTGATCAATCTACAATTCAAAAGCAAAATCTTTAAATCCCTTCAAAACACAAATCTGAAACCTGTCCTCTTGCAACCAAAATAAATTAAAAGCTGTCTGAAGCTCTCTTCAAAAATCAGTAACCTGAAATCAATTTGCAAATTTCTAAAACCTACATGCAACTTCAAAAGCTCAGTTTAAGCCTGCAATTCTTTCCAGGAAACAAGCATGGATGTAAATCTGAAAGCATTTGCAGTTTTTTTTTTTTTTGAAAAAAAGCAATCTGAAGTTCAAAAATTTCATAAGCTAAAACAGGAGCAAATCTGAAGCTTTTCATCTAACAATGGTTGCTCTGCTCATATTTTTCCCAGGTGAGTAACAATTTTTATTTAATAAACATAAGTATAAATAGTTGTTTGTTTACGCATGAAATAAGTGTATGACTGAATATGGTGAAAGTTTGGAATGTATGTATGTTTTTATGAATGCATGCTTGCTGTGACTTAGGTGTTTGGACCTGATCCTAGAACTTAAGTATAAAACCCTGATCAAGTTCAGGATCTCATATTTAAACATTGCTATAGTTTAAGATTTAGACAGATATGTAACAAACTAAAGTTAAATTTTAAAAAAAAAATGAGAATGATGATAAAGCTGTAATGACACAGGATAAACAAAAAAAAAATGCAACAGAGTAAATTTTTTGAAAATCAATATGTAAATGTTCCAGATTTATTTAAGCTTATAAACAAATTACTTGATTATTGACTTGATTTTTAAAACTATAATCTGAAATTTTTGTTTGCATTCAACTAAGTATTTTTGGTTTAACCTGAAAACACAATTGGGGTTGGTTCTATCAATCTAGAGGGTTGGAGTTACCTGTGTTGCTTTTGTTGATAGAGTGATGTGTGTAGTTTATAGGAAAAATAATTGTTGATGGATCTGAGCAATAAGGCAGAAGTGATTTGGGTATAAAATTTTGAACCCTAGTTTTTCTGTGCTTAAGGAATTTGATCACTGTGATCAAATTAAGTAACCGAGCTTTACCTGATTTGGGATGATGGAAGCTGGGGTGTGGAGGAGTCTATGTCCGGAGGTGGTAACTTTTTAGCGGACGGTGGTAAGAGAATTCTGATGATCTTCAGATTCGACATTTTCTTGTTTTTGGGTCCTCGAGTGCTTGATTTTGATTTAGGGCTTTTGTAGTTGAATTGAGAGTTGATTTGGTGTTTGGAGAGGATTTGTGACTTGCGTAGGGGATCGCGAGTGGCCGGAGGTGATGGCCGTGGGTGTGCAGGTGTACGGTGGTTATTGGCGCGTCAGTTGATTTTAGGGGAGAAGGAGGTTTGTGTTTACTCGGGTTGTATTATGTTTTGCTCGAAGAAATTGGTTTGGGGACTAGAAGAATATTGATGAGGGATCGGGTGTTTTAATTTTAGTTACAGGTTTGGGTAAACCGTCAATACAGTTTTTGTATAACCTGATTTTTATTTAGGTTTTAATTGATGTTAAGGTGAATGTGTTACTCGAGTTATTTTTAGTTTTAGCTCGGGTTAGTTTGTTGGAATTTGAAAAAAACTTGTCTTGTTTTCAAAATTTAAAACTAAATTTAAAAATGGAAGCAAGAATTTAAAGTAAGTTTTAAATCTAACTTAAATTATGGATTCAAGTTGAATTGAATCACAGGTTGGTAATGATGAGTATTTAAATTCAAATTTGCTTTAAAAATAACTTTTAAGGAGTTTATTGTTTAAAATGTTTTTAAAAGAGTTTGAATCAAATTTTGAAATTTAAATATAAAGTAATGTTTAAATAAAGTTTAAATTTGATTCAAATCTAATTTTGAATCTTTGGTTTAAAATTAATTTAAGTTTTATAAATTTAAGTGTTTAAACCAAATTTGATTGATAATGTAAAAATTTAAATGGTTTAATTTTAAAAAGAAATTTGTTTTAACTTTTCTAAAATTTCTTTTATAATAAAATTATTATTTAGCAATTAAAGGTTTTAAATTGAATTTAAACTTGTAAAGTTAAATAACAATTTAATGTTTGTATTTCATTTAATTATTAAGGTAATTAAATGAATAATTAATTTATTTAATAAATTAATGAAATAAATAATTTCTTAAAGTAATTAAGGGTTAATCTTAAGGGTTCAGGATTAATTATTCTTTGAATAATTAACTTGTAATTAAGAATAATTAATTAAATAAAATTAGTTTTTAATTAATGATTAATAATTAATTTATCAAGTAATAATGGATTAATTAAGTTTAAATTAACACTTAATTATTTAATTAATTAGGGATTAATTAATGATTAATTAAATTGTAATTAATAATGATTTAAAATAAGTTAATTATTTTAGAAAATAATTAATGAATTGTTAATAGTTAATGAAGATCATTAACTAAGGATTATTTAATAATTAATTAATGTGATTAATTTTAATTATTAATTAGATTAATTAATTTAAAGATAATCAATTGTGTAAGTTATTAAGTATAATTACTTATGGAAGTAATTAAGGAATTAATTACTTATTAATTGAGTTTAAATTTGATTAGTTTAAGCTAATTAATTTAGTTTAATTAATTTAAATTAATCGTTTGATGATTTGTGAAGTATAATTACTTAATGTAATTAAATGAAGAGAAGTTACTTAGGAAAGTAATTAATGAGTAATTACTATATGTAATTAATTGAAGGTGATTTGTTGATAAAAGTAATTTGAGTATAATTACTTGTAGATTAATCAAGGAATTAATTAGAGATAATTAATTAATGAGTAATTAATTTATTTGGTGAAATAATTAAGGGTAGATAATTACTGAATGGAGTTAATCAAGGGTGATTAACAGTTATGATTTAAATAAAGATTAAATTACTTAATGTAATTAATTTAATTTGAAAATGTAATTAGAAGATCATTAATTATTATAATTAATGATGTAATTAAGATTGATTAATTAAGATTAATTAATCAATAATAAGTGATTAAAGGTAATTAATTTTAGGTAATTAATTAAGGAAGTAATTAAAGGTTAATTACTGTATTTGGTTAAATATAATTAATTTGGGAAATTAATTAGTGGATAATTACTTGAATGTAATTAAGGGTTAATTAATCAAGGATGATTAATTAAAATGAATCATTGGATGATGATTAATTAATTGATTGATAAATTATCAATAGTAATATGAGCAAGTCGATATTGATGAAGTAATTAATTTAATTTACTTTAAATTAATTTGAATGATATAATTAATTTAATTCATTTTAAATTAATTATGTTGGTGTGATTATAAATCATGGCTTATATGGTTGGATAGTGTCGTTTGCTTTGGATGGTTAGAATCTCAGATATGAGATAGATAATGTTGAGTGATTTGGATGCATTGGTTGCGTGGTGATGTTGATATAGATTATCTTTTTGAATAATGATAATATGGTTTATCTGATATGATGATAATATTGATATCTGTTGTGAATCTGTGATTTATCTATCTGTGTATATAGATAATTGAATTGTTTTAAACCTTTAAAACAACTTGGCCTTAAAAGACACGCTTTGGAATTCGATGAGACCGGGATCGGGTTTCCATATTTGGATATTCGAAAACCACATCGATTCCAATTAAACGTTAGGTCGTTAATCCAAGTGGAGCAAGTGAAGACTCGAGGTGTATGGGCTATACGTCAGTATAACTCTATGGGTGATTCCGTAATGAGTTTGACGGAATAGTACTTATAGGTTCGAGAGGGTGATTTAGAGTGCAAGGGTTATCGTCGTTAACTCTGAGGGTGATTCCAATACGAGTGTGACGAGATAATGCCTTCGGTTTCGTTCGAACCCGGAACGAACTTGCATGGATTGAATGCTTTCAGCACATCGTCAGGTGGACGATGAGCATTCTAAGATAATGTGTCCTCTAAAGGTAATCGTAGCCTCAAGCCTCATCAATCGGGAATGGCTAAAACAGGGGAGGTGCAGCAAGGCTTCGTGGGTAGCACCCACTGGAGAGCAAGATTGATCCCTGTCTAGAGGTCCCTTTTTATTCGGCTTAGTGGGCAGTTGGAATCGCACGCCAACTGCGGGGTTGTCTTGTTCGAAACTGTTCAGTAAGGAATGGGTCCGGCTTTGTGTTGTAGGGGAGTGGGAGTACTCCTCGGTACGTTGATCTAGGCCACGTACTGTGACGGGTGGTACCCCAGTAGCCCTGCCATTGTTGGAGACCCTACGGTTTTGATTGTATTACCCACTTTTGTGGCTAATAGCTGGAATTTAATAGATGTAACAATTTCGGCTATTTCTTATTTACTTGAAAACCTTATACACTATTATAATATCACTGGATTTCCTATCAAATGTTTTGGTTAGCGTAAGGTAAAAACTTTTCCATGTTTATGTGTGGGAAGTCTTACGTGATACCTTTCTTTTCAAAAGATTTTTGAAAGTTAAGCAACTTTAACCTGTTACTCACACCAGACCCATGTCTGACCCGGAGTTTATTTTTGTTTTTCATAAACTCTTGGGTACTTAAATTTTTACGAGTAGCCAAGGGATTCAGGTTAGCTTTGACGAATATTGGAGGAGTAATGGAGCAGGAGGCTTCTGCGTTAGATATATAATATTCCGCTGTGTGATCTGTGATTGTCTCTGAGTTGAATTATGTTGTAAATACTAGACAGGTGTTTATAACTGTCTAGTATGTGTTGTATATCTGTGTACTCTGATAGTGGTTGTAAACTATGTAATATTTTATGTTATTAATATAATTTATTCATTCCGCTGTTGAGATTCTTATGTGTTGTTTCTTCTTCTTCTCTTTCTTTTCTCTTTTCTATCCCTTTCTTTCTTTATGATGATACGATTTTTCTGGGTAGAAAAAGTCGGGTCGTCACAGGTGGTATCAGAGCGTCAGGTTGAGTGAATACCTAGGCTCTGGAGTGGTGTCTATCTTGAGAGAGCGTATTTGTATTTTTATTATATATAATTATATAATTACTTCTACCTATTTGTTGGGTTACCCTTATAGGTTTTCCAATATAAGTTATAAAGGTAGATAAGGTAGATAAGGTAATAGGGTGTGTAACACGACTACTACCCATGGTTGAAGTTTGGTGCTTGAGATTGGTAGTGTATTTGTCGAGACTGTAGACCTAATACCGTCTCGAGTGAGTTATGCGGAGTATAGGATTTCATAGATCTCTAAAGGTTACCTGTTAAGGTTCGGAGTCTATCTTTGAAGTTGGATGAGTTGAATTTGGATCTATCGGCTAGGTAGAAGAGAATAATGGTATTTTGATACCTTAGGAAATAGTAGCTACGTGATGAGATGTAGTGACTATGGATGTTCTCAAAGATGTTTTCTTTGAAACAAGTTAAGGAGATGAGTCTGCTTCGATGTTGTGGCTGGATTCGGCAGGATGTTTCTGTCCGGTTTGAAGCCCGAGTTTCTCGAAGAGCTTTGGTTTAGGAAGTCTTTGGCGTCGTTGTCAGCAGTGCAGTTCGGAGTATTCTGGGTGCTGGCAAGAAAGTCTTCTGGTTAACAGTTTTTCTGAAGGTGGAGTTCAGAAGCAGCAGAGAAGATTCCATTTTTACGATGGATTGGCTAGTTAAGCGTATGCTGTTCTAATTGGTAAAGAGAGAACAGTTTTCTTTTGATATTGGACTGGTTGATCGCAAAAGTGACTTGCGATGGTTTGAGTGTTCTCTTGAGCTATGAGATGTTTGTCCGTACCTGGAGGCTGAGTTTTCTTATCAACTGGATTCTAGGAGTGATACCGGAGGTTTAGTGAAGCAGCTTTGGATCAGATGGGGCATCTGAGTTTTCTTCTATGGATCTATTGAACCATATTTCTGAGATGTGTTATCCAGTTTGTGCTCGAGTTATCGGCTAGGTAGAAGAGAATAATAATATAAAATACTTCTTATTTACTTGAAAACCTTAGACACTATTATAATATAACTGGATTTCCTATCAAATGTTTTGGTTTGCGTAAGGTAAAAACTTTTCCATGTTTATGTGTGGGAAGTCATACGTGATGCCTTTCTTTTCAAAAGATTTTTGAAAGTTAAGCAACTTTAACCTGTTACTCACACCAGACCCATGTCTGACCTGGAGTTTATTTTTGTTTTTCATAAACTCTTGGGTACTCAAATTTTTACGAGTAGCCAAGGGATTCAGGTTAGGTTTGACGAATATTGGAGGAGTAATGGAGCATGAGGCTTCTACGTTAGATATATAATATTCCGCTATGTGATCTGTGATTGTCTCTGAGTTGAATTATGTTGTAAATACTAGACAGGTGTTTATAACTGTCTAGTATGTGTTGTATATCTGTGTACTCTGATAGTGGTTGTAAACTATGTAATATTTTATATTATTAATATAATTTATTCGTTCCGCTGTTGAGATTCTGATGTGTTGTTTCTTCTTCTTCTCTTTCTTTTCTCTTTTCTATCCCTTTCTTTCTTTATGATGATACGATTTTTCTGGGTAGAAAAAGTCGGGTCGTCACATCTCAAATGCCAACTAAGAGAAGGAAGAAATTGGCATATAAACTTCGTAGTAGAAAAACTGCTACTATCAAGAATTTAGTAGTGCTTCAGTTGACGAAGAATCATCTTCCCAGCATTTAGAAAGTCCAATGAAAGGATTTTCCAATCTCTAAATTCTCGATGACATTATGACCTATGACTTCCCAAACATCAATTTAGAAGGGCTCAATTCGCCTGCGGGGATGGTAAAGGCATTCTTCCTACCGTTAAAGGAGAGAAAACACATATAAGCAAGGCCACAGCTGCTAGTCGGTCAATAGGGAACACTAGGACACTCACAATCATGTGCACTCCACTACAAGCTCTTATAATGGTTACTTACATGTTCTTATTTGGTCTTCGCAAGTGCGATGACCTAATCTCAAGCTTTTGATTGCCCGAGGTTTTTTTTGATGCATTGTGGATCTAGCCACAGCTCAGAATTAGGTAGGCGTAGGGAAAGGGACGACAGTCGGGAAAAAAACCATCGGTCAAGAGAATCTTCTTCTTCCAAGTGTAAGTCCTAGTCTCAGTCATGCTTTCAAGAAGATTAGCCCAATCTTCCTGTTTATAATGGAGATTTGACTTCCTACCGGCACCTCAAATTGCCACATCACACGAGCAGTACTCTGGTTCTTCCAAATCCAGCAATGTGATGACCGCAAATCATGCAAGCATCCAACTGCGACTTCGAATCAATCCTTGCCAACCGCTGCCCCTGATACTTCAATGCTGGAGAAATTGGCTGAACTTAAGGCCGCTTTCTTAAAAATCTGTTTTGATGGGCTTAAATTCCTTCGCATGATGCTTATGATCTTGGGGCATGCCAAAGTAAGCTCTCTCGCATGTGTTAACGATGCTTTCATGTAGCATGAGTCGTTCCAGCACTTAGCGGATAAAATCTCCAAAGTGTTAATCGAGTGACAATATGAAATAAATCGTCTCAAGCAAGAGAAATCCATGATAAAGATATAATCAAGCACCAAGATAACGAGCAATCAAAGTTAACAACAAAACATACTGAGGCAGAAAAGAGTGCCAAGGAAACGTTAGAGGCAACGAGTCATTTGGAAGCCTCCCATAAGAAGGAACTCAATGATGCCCTCAATCGTAGCAGTTCACTCTACTGGAAAAGGATTCCTTTCAAAAGGAGAATGATATATTGGCTCGCCGCATTGAGGAGCTTGAAGAGTTTCTTAGGAAAGAAAAGGAATAAAAGATTGAGGCTCAAGAAGAATCACAGAGGTATTGCGAGGAGGTTGTTGAAGCCAGGAGTCTAAAAATTACACTTGACAAGCAACTTACCAAAATAGAAGCCCTTAAAGAAGAGGAAATAGAGGAAGGTCATAGAGAGATGATGAAACAAATTGAAGCCTAAGTGGATGAAGCTAAAGAGTCCAGTCGAAATGAAATTAAGGACATGTGTGATCCACTGATCATCGAATACAATGCTAAAGTCCTTATCCACCAGGACTTGAGTTTTCTTGGTGTTGGTTATCTTGAGTCACTCATCAAAGCCTGGGAGTATATCGCCGAGATAAAAAAGAGGGAGCTGGGTGAAGCCGATTTAGATTAAGAGAAATTGGTGTGGGAGATCCTTCGTGGAAATGAACTCCTAGACCTTATCGCCGAGAGACTCTAATATTTCAATATTTTAGCCCCTTCTCGTAAAGAAAAAATATTGTAAATCCTCAAAATATGATCCTATGGTTCCCTCTTCTTTCCATGTAGCTAGAGTGTTAGTTTCTTTTGGCCCAAGGAAAGACTTGAGCTACGATCTGATAAACACAATTACCAATCTAAAATGCTCACCCCTATTTTGGAAGGGGGCACTCGGGCGACAACCGTGAGCCAACTGGACGTAGGTATTCCACTTTACTTTCCACTCTTCAAGACGTTTTTTGCTTTATGCTCAATGGTGTCTCCTTGTTTTGACAAATCTGCAGTCTTTCAAGTCTCGGCAAAAATCCTAAAAGTGACGCTGCTGTGGAGCAACAAGAGAAATAAACAAAGATTCTGATGGCCATTGATGTATCGAGGATCGATGCTCAAGTCATCAGAGCACTAGACAATGATAAAGCTGAAGATCGCTGCCGGTGAATAAATCCGATGATGATGTGATTACCAGTACCTTTGAACCCACTGGTGAGATCAGCCTGAAGTAGCACACTGAGAAGGATGAGTCTCTAAAGAGAAAGGCCAAAGCTTAGCCCACCGAGATGGACATTGATTATCCACACCTTGTCCCACTACAAGTCATTTCGTCCGATTGGTCGATTCCCAAAGAAATTCCTTTAAGCTTCGAACGCTCTCACGCCAGTGACAATAAAGGATTAAAGAAGAGAATAAGCGGAAGTTCAAATAGTGCCACTCCTAAAAAATTCAAAAAGGAGAAAAGATCAAAGAAGTAGTCGTCACTTCAGCTCAGTGTACACATAGTTTGTATAGCTATTTCTTTGTTGTTTATTTTTTAATTTTTTGCGATTGCACGGGTACGACCCTCGGTTTTTTGAATAAACTTGTACCACAATTTTGAAACTTATCATGTGAATTAAAGTTTTTTTTTCTGTTGAGCTCTCATGTGAATTGTTATTTAAGTAGTTGAACTATTACTATCCATTTACTGTACGTGTAATTCGTTGTTAATTCTGATAATAATCCACTAGCTCTATCCAAAGGCCTCCATGTGGTTGTGTCCTTGAATAGTTATACTCCTGCCTCCAGTCTTGGGTTAGCAGGGTTAGATGTTGGATGATCGAACTCCATCTTTAGCGAGTTTATACACCTCTATTCGGTTCAGGCCAGAGTGCATGGATTAGTGAATGGGCAAACTGCACTTTTCTATCTGTTATACTCATATGTTAGTTGATGGATTGTCGAATCGCACCTAATTTATGTTTATACTCTAGTCCATACTCTGGGGACTTAGAATTGCTTAGTGGGTGATCGATTCATACTCGACTTATGTTTTTACTCAGTCCACAATCTGAGGACTTAGAGTTATTTCACGGGTGGCCAATTCACACCCGATTTATATTTTTACTCCAGTTCGCACTATGTAGACTTAGAGCTATTTTGAAGGAAAGTCGGATCGGATTAACTTAATTGATTGATTTACCCCCAAGGTCCGTGGTTTGTTTTAGCGAGAAATCCGTCGTGTCACGATAGCTCTTATTTTATTTCAATCCCATCGTTTTACGGGATTTTATTCGATCATCAGTTGGTCGAGTCATATCCATTCCTCATTGTGTATCCCATCCATTGGATAATGAACGAGAATTATCAAATGGATAATTAGACCATGCTCATCTTGTTTAGTCCTATTTGTAACTAGCGTAATTAATTAATTCCAAACTCTAGGAACCTGTTCAGACATATCGACAACAATTAATTTTGTCTTGTAACTAATACATAATACTGCAGCAAACATAAATATAAAGCATGTTCAAAACTTTACTTTACAAATGGAAAAGGATGACATAATCTATCTTATTACATATCTAGAAAGTCAAATGCAAAAGAAAATTTTGAAAGCAAATACAACTGAATGAAGAAGTAATAAACTAAGTGAAATAATATCTTAAATGCTTGCTATTCCGCGCCATTGGGAGTGTGAAGCCATTAACAGTCGCTTGCTTGAAAGTTCCCTTTCCAAGCATATGTTCAATGACATACGTTCCTTTGCAGATTGACTCATGTGTGACGGGGTAGGAAAAACTCGTTTCAAGACAATATCGCCGATTTCAAAGGTTCTAAGTCAGACTTTAATGTTGTAGTACCGGGCAACTAGGTGTCGATGCGCAGCGACCCTCAAATCGGCTTCCTCGCGCTTTTCATCTATAAAGTCGAGAGATTCCAAGAGGAGAATTTCATTCGTTTTTTGATCATGGTAAGTCACTCAATGAGAAGGAACTTTGAATCAACAGGAATGACGGCTTCAGAAACGTAAGCAAGGGCAAATGGAGTATGGCCAATCGCGGACTTGTGAGTGGTCCTATATGCCCACAACATTGCCGAGAGTTCATCCACCCATTTGCCTCTTGCCTTTTCCAAATGCTTCTTCAGAATGGACTTTATGATTTTGTTTACAGCTTCCAGTTTTCCATTTGCTTGAGGGTGAGCGACTGCTACAACTTTGAATTAAGCATTGTCGAATTGAGTCCCATTATATGTTATAATGGTTCATGGAAGACCAAAATGATAGATGATATTTCGAACAATGAAGTCGATAACTTTCTTGGTTATGATCGTGGCTAAAAGTTATGCTTCGGCCCATTTAGCGAAGCTATGCACTTAATGCGCCGCTATTACCCCGCTATAACTCTGCTATATGTCATAGTGGATTTCTACTACTACGATTTTTCCATATAGCCTTTCTGCTTTAAGCCCCGCTATTTTCCGCTTTATCTTCGTTAAATGAAATGAATTGAAAAATGATTTATACATTATGAAAATTATGAAATTTCTTTATTTTATTGAATTTTTAATATATTTTCAGAAATGAAAATACTATAATATTCTACTAAATTCAATTATGTTGTATAATAGTTTTATGTTTATTATAGTATATTCGCACATGTCTGTTGTAAAAATTACTTATATATCATTTGAATGTTTAATTTTCATTTAATTACCATTTATATATTTGTATAAACATTAAGTACGAGTTTTATATGCTATTTTAAGTCATCCGCTATATCCTACTATATTCTCGCTATATCCTCGCTATGACTTTTTGCACCTACGTCGCATTGAATTTATGGAGTGCTTTAATTGCACGGTACTAAAGTAATCAACTACGACGATAGCGTACTTTGAACCACCTTTAGAGATCAGTAAGGAACCGATAATATCTTCACCCCACATGGAAAATAGCCATGAGCTGACCATTTGTGTGATTTCCTTTGGAGAAGCTCTTAGAACTTCTACACATATCTAACACTTGCCACATCGTCTTACATAGTCAGTGGCATCTCGATTGATGGTTGGTCAATATTACCCATAACGAGTATTTTCCTTACTAGAGTTTGTTCCCCCAGTGTAATCGCCATATTCTCCTTTACAAACTTCTTTTAGGACCCGTTTTATCTCATCATGAGTGACACCGGAGTACGGGAACATAGATGTTGTTTCTATACATAATTCCTTCTTGCATGATATACCACGAAGCTTTACGAAGGATTCGTCGCTTTTTATTCCTTTGTTCTGGTAGGTCTCCCTGTAGTAAATAGTTTTTAATCGGAGTCATCTACAACGACCCATCTTTTTGGATGGTTCAAATTGACGATAAATCACACATGTCAGAATCAAACCGTTCAAAAGGAAGGATTGTTAATGGGGTAAAGAAGAAAAAAAAGGAAAGAAAAAAAAAATACAGAACCTCATAATAGAACGACAAAATATAATAATCAAATAAACAGTTCAAGAAGCTGTTTTACAAATAACATTTGATTACCCTTTTACAAATTCAAATCAGAGTTACACATATATCGTAAATAAACAAATAATGCAGCGGAACACAGAATGTAGTGGAATAATAAATAGCAACAATATGTTGAATCGTCGTCTTCGTCCACCAGAAAATAATCTTCAATGCTGAAAAACTCAGGCTGACCCGAGTATAAAGGAAAATAATACACTCGAGCCAGAATTAAAATTCTTATGCAAATTAAATCAAAAGTTGATGTAATAAGAAATGCAGATAACTACATTTTTGAAGGTTCAAATTTCTGGAAATGTTATTGTTTCCATATGCAAAATAAAATGGATTTCACAATAGATCCATTCTAGTAAATTACAAATTTACAAAACAATTCCGAGTTAAATTTCATAGTTCAAGAGATTTGATTTATAAAAATGTTCCAAAGTTTCAATATTCAATTTTCTGGAAACTTCCCAATGCTTCAAAATTTAATTTTGTAAACTTTCAAATAAGGTAACGACTAGGGCTGTCAATTTCCTACACGACCCGAAACCCGCACGGAAATTAGCAGGTTAAACCGGCACATTTAAAAGGCGGGTCATTTTTGGGTCAACCCGTTAGAACCCGTTTAATAAATAGGTGGGTTTAGGGTTGACCCGTGAACTCGAATTTGACCCGACTAACCCATTTATAAGCTCGGTATTGTTGTACAATTCTCATTTTAGCTTGCACAAGAATGGTATTGTTGTACAATTCTCATTTTAGCTTGCACAAGAATGGTATTGTTGTTATTCACTTATTTGTACACATTTGCACTTAACCACTTCCTACGTTTTCATGCACATTCCCATGTTTTCATGTCCATTTCCACTTAACAACTTCCCAAATTTTCATACCCATCTTAGCTCGCAATAAAAGAATGACAACAATACCCTTCTTTTGCTCTAAAATTCTCATCTTAGCTTGCAAAAGAAGGGTATCGTTGTCATTCACTTATTTCTACACATTCTCATTTAACAACTTCCCACATTTTCACGCCCACTTCCATTTCTTTATACAAATATTATTCTTAACGGGTTACACGAATCAACCCGAAACCCACCCGATATATAATCGGGTCAACCTGAAACCTGCCCGTTTAATAAATGAGTTGACATGACCCGTTTAAAAATCAATCCGCACCCGAGTTGACCCGACCCGAACCCGACCCAACCCGACCCATTGCAGGCCTAGTAACAACAGTTTACTTCTCAAAATCATTTTTATGGTTCAAATAGTAAATCTGAACGTACTATTTTTCCTCTTATGTAAATACATGAAATTCATGGGTTTTATATCTTTATTCAGTGTGCAAAAAATCAACATGAAAATTTATATAATTACAATGAACTATAGGGTGATAACAAGGATATATCAAACAAATGAACAAATATACATTGAATCACAATAGCATCCATCACAACATACAATCAATAATAAAATCAATCAATTCAACAAATCAACCAATTCAATAACATGTCACAGTAATTATAGTCATCACATATTGGAATTTAGCTATTCAAATTAAATATCAATAAATTTCCAAACCAACAATCAAAAATTTATCACTATATGACCAGGTTTAACTTGCAATAAAATTTTAGTATTTTGTGAGTGAGTTTAAACACTCACCTTCTGGATTTCCTTTTCTAGTCGGATTTGGATCTGCTACCACTTCCTTCATTTAATTTGTTTCCTTTTATCTTAATCTTTTTTAGAACGTTTTGGAAGAGATAGAGAAGTTGTTATAGATTTTGATTTGAAGAAAAAGATTTGAAAAAAAGAATTTGGAAAAGAAGAAGAAAATTTAAAGAAGATGAAGAATTGAAAAAGAAAAGGATGCTTTCAAAAAGAAGAAGAAGAAGATTTGAAGAAGAAGAAGAAACAAAAAAGATTAAAAAATGAACCAAAAAAAAGAGAAGGAGATTTAAAGAAGAAAAAAATGAAAAAGGAAAGAGGAAGGTGAAGAGAGAAAAAAATGAGATGGAAGTTTTATTTGGAAAATGAAGCTACAGAAGATGAGATTAGAAAATGAAATATGACTAAAGGAATGAAGATGGAAACAAATGAAAAGCCAATAAGGTATGTATAAACAAACTAGGAACTGAAATAAAGTAAAATGTGAACAATCCTAAAACGTAGTATTGAACGATGTGAACTATATGAATATGAGGTGTTAGGAGAATTAAAATGCAAATGAAGAAATAAAATTATAGATTATTTAATAATAAGCAAATAAAGGTGGAGGGACAAAATGCACGTTTAGTTTTAAATGCTTTAGGCATTGATAATGCAAAAGAAAATGTACGTAGGAATGAGAAAATTTGCAAATCAAAGGAAAATAAAAAAAATTATAACCAAAAATGAGATGGAAAGAATTAAATATAGCCTAAAAGCTTAGGCTTAGGTATTAAACCGAAGGAGAAATGAATGGACCAAGTTTTAGTAATGAGGTAACTATTTTAAAACGTACATGTAATAAACAAATAAAAAGAAATGAAGCGACCACATACACATTTCGAAATTCAATTTTTTCCGAAACATAACCAAATTAATTTCATTCACTCAAATAATACTCAATTTTACACCTATAAATTTTTATCTGCGCATAATTGATAAAATTATACTTACCTTAAAAATGAAAACTTTCAATTCTTTTATTTTCATTAAAGCGTCATTTCTGTTTAACACAAAACATGCATTTCTTTTATTAAATCTATTAATTACAATCAACGTTTTCTTTCCTTTTAATCGAAATATTTCCATTACATTAATTGCAATTAATAATAAAATTAAATTTCAAAATAGATAAACCAAAATGGATGAGAAATAGAAAAATTGTTTCCTTAAGTCATTTAAACATGTTTATAAATTTGTTGTTTTACCCCACAGTAACAAATAACTTGCTTAAATTATATTCTTATTCTTGTAATCAGTCTATATGCTAAAACAGCGTTCAAATAAATATATTTTTCTTTTTCTAACAAATCATTCAATTCTTTACTCTAATAAAACTAAATCTACATTCACAAATGAAACATTCATTTTATTTGATATAAACGTTCTTATTTTCATCAACTCTTATACTTTCACAAAACATAAGCTACGTTTAATTACACTTATAAACTTACAATTTAATGTTCTCTCTCTTATTAATTGAAATTATTCAATTACATTAATTTCAATTGATTACAAAGGTGAATATCAAAATGGACTAAATAAATGTAATGAGAAATAGAAAAATTATTTCCTATCAAACAGTGATCTAAACATATTTATGCACTATTGGATACAAATAAGTATTATACATTTCTTACCAAATAATAGTTTATCATCTCTGAAATCAATCTTTTAGCTACCAAACATTTTAAATAAATAAACATATGATTCTTATTTAATAAAGAAACATTTATTATTCCTTATTAACATTTACTATTCCAATCAATTCGAAAATTACATTCATACAATTGTTAATATCATTTAAACCAATATTATTAAAATACACACTAATATTTGTTATCATCCTTATATTATTGCAAACATATGTCATTAATAGAAATTTTAATTAAGCTCATAATTTGTAATAAAATCTAATTTGTATCAATATAATCTTAATTTTTTTATTCCTAAAAATTTCATTTAAAAATCTTATTTAATTTAATACTTCTAAATGTTTTAAAATGCCGGTCGTTACAATCTTCCCCACTCAAATCTTTTCGTCCTCGAAAAGAAACAAGAAGGAATCCAAAAATATATTATATTTTATTTAAACAGTCAATTTATAAACAATTAAACTTACATATTTAAGTTTAATAAAAATAAAAAAATAAGTCAAATTCTATAAAGAAAATTCGAAGTCTTAAATTTTTGAAAAATTTCGGCAGAGTCTCCTTTGTAAAGAGAGGTCCGAAAAACAATAATATTTATAATTACAATATATGTATCATATTTCAAAAATAAAACATATAAAAATAAACAATACAACCATTTGTGCAACCAAAGAATCCATCATGCATCCATGGTAACCAAAACCAACGATTTGTTTAGTTCAGAAACCTTAAATCATGCAAGGTGATGAATAAACTGTCAAGTGTACCTTATGCTCAACAACCTTAGATAATTACTTGATATATTAGTCAAACAACCTCAACCACTAGAAGTATTCTTTCCCAAACTTACCATCAGCCAAACAACAAGAATTTTAAATTTATTTAAGTTTATTCGATTGGTTTTTTTCCATCGTTTACCTTTCATTCATTTATTTATATAAAGATCAAACACTTGCATGATTTGGTTTCCATTAAATATTTAAGTCATTAATGTATCATTTCATAAAAATATTACTTAAGCTTCTATTGTCCTACTTATTTTTTATAACTCCATTCGATTATTGAATAAAAATTTAAGTTTTTGCTATTTGCCCTTGAAGAGAAAAGAAATATTTCAACATATCCAAAAATTCAGTTAAAAGGTTTAACCTCATTCACTTAGTAAAAATATAAGATATATTTAAAACATCCTCATAGCATTATGCAAAGATTTTTTAAAAGTCTAAAACAATGTTCGAAATTTATATCAAAACATTATAATAAACTTTAGAATAAAGTTCCTTAAATCCGATAATTTATTAGACTCGTTATTTTTAAAATAAGCATAAACTCAAGATTATTAAACTGAAACTAATAGAATACTCAAATCTTACATTAAATTTCTAAATCAAAGTTTAAAATTTCATATCTTCATAATTAATTTTACACATTTGTTTTAAAATGAATATTCAAATCATGGAAAAACATTTATTATGGTTTAATACAAAAATTCGAACAGTAAATGAACCAATAAATTTACTATTAGCATTTCGAAATCAATTGAATATTCCAAACTATACATGCAAAATAGAGATTTAAATTTATTTGCTAAGTATATTACTATAACTTCGCAAATCAATTTTTTTCCATTTATATAATATCTTTAAATTCTACATTCAAAGAAACTTATATAAACTTTACTTGCAATATTCATTTGAAAGCTTCATTTGCAAATAAATCATCTTTAATGCTTTAATACTTTTCAAAAATTCATTTGTAAAATTTCTTGCTTTATTTTTAAATACCATTTAAATATTTTAAATAACATCTTTATGAATTTATGTAAACTATTTGAAAATGATTATTTACATCATTACTTATATTTACAAAAAAGCTATTGAAACCCTTAAATCCATTATTTATACATTTATTAGTTTTATCCCAAGATACTTTTCAAACATTATTAATAAATCAATAATCATTTACTTTAAATATGTTTTATTCAATTAATAATTTCTCACGATATTTACAACACTAATAAACCATGTTGTACATAAATAGATAATATTTTAAATATTTTAAAGTATTTAGAAAAGAAAAAATGACCAAAATATCTTTTATATAATACTTTATCAAAATACTTTTATAAATAGATGTCTTAACAGGTTTATCCTCGTTATTGCAGACTCTAGCCATGCGGTTATCAGGTGCAAGGCTAGAATTCTCTAAGTACTTAGTAGACCTGTTTCAACACCCAGTGAAAATACATGAAAAACTTTCAAAACCGATATGGAAAGTATAATCCAAACAAAGCACCTGGATCATAGATACACAATGGTTATGCCTGGATCCCCCAGGAAACATCCGTACCTTTAAGCAATCAATGCCTTACGAATTATGCCATGATAACCAAAACCCATGGACCATATGATACATAACAATGGTTACGGTGGATCCCCCAGGAAGCATCCATACCCTTTAAGAAATCTCTACCTTGCGGATTACGCCACCACAATAAAACTGTAGACCGTAGGATGCATAACAATGGTTACGCCTGGATCCCCAAGGAAACATCCATACCCTTTAAGAAATCTATGCCTTGCGGATTACGCTACCCCAAAATAACGACCATGGGTTACGCCATGGTAGGACACTCGAGTATCACATCCAAAAAACCAAAATCAGAGAGAGTAATATCGATAGAATGAATCCACAATGTGGCCACAAAGCGGATATTGAGCAGAAGGCACATTCCATATCTTTACTTCGAAACTATGTATCATATAATACTTATTCAAATCAATTTCAAATATCATACTTATGTAAAGTCCATTGTATATAAGATTCCATTTTCAAATCGAATACATTCCAAAATCAATAGTATCAAATCACGCTTATATAAATTTCGATTATATAAGATTTCGCTTTCAAATTGAGTACCTTTCCAAATCAATAATTTTCAAATCGATTGCATACTTAATATTTTTTTCATAGAATTTCTCCTTTTGATATAAACATTAATATATCCATTCTCATAATATTTCTTATATCTCTCTTTAATTTAAATTACATTCATTTCACATGTAATATTTCTCATTTAATACTACATTTATTTGCAAATCATTTCATAAGGAATTTTCTTATGTTTATAACCAATTTATTAAACTTAATTTCTTTTTATAAGACATTTTTTGAGTTTAAAGTTATCACAACTTTATTTATAACCATTTGTTGCAACATCCATTTATTTCATAACAATTTACAAGTCATGGCTTTATTTGAAATCATTTCACTTTTAATTCATATTTGCTTATTTCATTTAGTTTCACCTTTACCATTCAATTTATTTATGACACGTTTCATAAATGTTAATTAAGCTTATAAACATATTTTTCCAATTTAATCTCATTTGCAACATTTCCTTAATCACAATTCCAATTTAAAGATCCCAAGGCTTAAAGTTCACACTTTGTATATTATTACATTACATGCTAAGAATGTATACCCCAATTCTATTCATTTACTAAACATAGATATAACAAATTAAACCTTATTTTACTTGCTTTAAAATTAAGATTATCAATTCAACTATATAATTCAACCCACTTATCAAGTTTCACTCATGTATTAATTCAAAAGGTTTTGATTATCCAAAATATCCAAATATTCCATTTTTTCAATAGTCGAAACTACATGTCAACAAACAACAAAATTCACAACAACATTTCAATTTCATAAACAAATATCCTAATTATTCATTTTATTCTCTTCAATACACCGTTATTAAACTAGTGTTTAGTCCATTAATTCAATCAACAATAATTAACCAATGTTTATAATTTGATTAAATACAACAAGTCAACACAATGATAATAATTAAATATTACCATTTCATAAGTCAAACACATTACAAATAACTATATTAGTCATAAAATATTTTTCCTTTATATATATATATATATATATATATATCATATAATATTAGGAAAAATAATTTCATTTCAAAATTTATATAAAACATTTTCATAACACTAACAAATACACACTCTCATATATACACTCAGACAACTCATTCTAGGGTATTAATACCCTATCCCTAATGAGTTAACCCCGACAGGCTAAGGTATGTCTAAACCAAAGCCTTGTTACTAACTGTAACGACCCACCTTTTTGGATGGTTCAAATCGACAATAAACCACACATGTCAGAATCAAACCATTCAAAAGAAAGGATTGTTAATGGGGTAAATAAGAAAAAAAAGGGAAAAAACAAAATACAGAATCTTACAGCGGAACGACAAAATATAATAATCAAACAAACAGTTCATGAAGTTTTTTTACAAATAACATTTGATTACACTTTTACAAATTCAAATCAGAGTTATATATATGTGTGTATATATATATATATCATAAATAAACAAATAATACAGCGGAACACAGAATGTAGTGGAGTAATAAATAGCAATAATATACTGAATCTTCATCTTCGTCCACCAGAAAATAGTCTTCAATGCTGAAAAACTCAGGCTAACCCCAGCGTAAAGGAAAATAATACACTCGAGTCAGAACTAAAATTCTTATGCAAATTAAATCAAAAGTATATGTAATATGGAATGAAGATAACTACATTTTTTAAGGTTCAAATTTGTAGAAATGTTATTGTTTCCATATTCAAAATAAAATGGATTTCACGATAGATCCATTCTAGTAAATTACAAATTTACAGAACAATTCCCAGTTAAATTTCATAGTTCAAGAGATTTGATTTATAAAAATGTTCCAAAAGTGTCAATATTCAATTTTATGCAAACTTCCCGATGTTTTAAAATTTAATTTTGAAACCTTTCAAATAAGGTAACAACGGTTTACTTCTCAAAATCATTTTTATTGTTCAAATAGTAAATCTAAACATACTATTTTTCCTCTAATGTAAATACTTGAAATTCATGGGTTTATATCTTTATTCAGTGTGCAAATAATCAATATGAAAATTTATATAATTACAATAAACTATAGGGTGATAACAAGGATATATCAAACAAATAAACAAACACACATTTAATCACAATAGCATCCATCACAACATACAATCAACATTCAAATCAATCAATTCAACAAATCAACCAATTCAATAACATGTCACGGTAATTATTAATCATCACATATTGGAATTTAGCTATTCAAATTAAATATCAATAAAATTCCAAACTAACAATCAAAAATTTATCACTATATGACATACTTTAACTTGCAATAAAATTTTAATTTTTCATCAGTGGTTTTAAACACTCACCTTTTGGATTTCCCTTTTCTAGTCGAATTTGGATCCACTCCTACTTCCTCCTTTTGATTTGTTTCCTTCTATCTTGATCTTTTTTAGAATGTTTTGGAAGAGATAGAGAAGTTGTTATAGATCAGGATTTGAAGAAAAAGATTTGGAAAAAAGAAGAATGTTTGGAAAAGTAGAAGAAAATTAAAAGAAGATGAAGAATTGAAAAAGGAAAGGAAGCTTTCAAAAAGAAGAAGGAGAAGATTTGAAGAAGAAGAAACAAAAAAGATTAAAAAATGAAGCAAAAAAAGAGAAGAAGAAGATCTAAAGAAGAAAAAAATGAAAAGGGAAGGAGGAAGGTGAAGAGAGAAAAAAATAAGATGAAAGTTTTATTTGGAAAATGAAGCTACAGAAGATGAGATTAGAAAATGAAATATGAATAAAGGAATGAAGATGGAAAAAAATGAAAAACTAATAAGGTATATATAAACAAACTAGGAATTGAAATAAAGTAAAATATGAACAACCCTAAAACGTAGTATTGAAAGATGTGAACTAAATGAATATGAGGTGTAAGGAGAATTAAAATGCAAATGAAGAAATAAAATTATATATTATTTAATAATAAGGAAATAAAGGTGGAGGAACTAAATGCATTTTAGTTTTAAATACTTTAGGCATTGATAATGCATAAGGAAATGTATGTAGGAATGAGAAAATTTGCGAACCAAAGGAAAATTAAAAAAATTCATGATCAAAAATGAGATGGAAAGAATTAAATATAGCTTAAAAGCTTAGGCTTATGTATTAAACCGAAGGAGAAATGAACAAACCAAGTTTTAATAACGAGGTAAGTATTTTAAAATGTACATGCAATAAATAAAAAAAAAGAAATGAAGGGACCACATACACATTTTGAAATTCAATTTTTTGGAACCGTAATCAAATTAATTTCATTCACTCAAATAATACTCAATTTGTACACCTATAAATTTTTATCTACGCACAATTAATAAAATTATACTTACCTTAAAATGAAAACGTTCAATTCTTTTATTTCCATCAAAGCACCATTTCTATTTAACATAAAACATGCATTTCTTTTGTTAAATCTATTAATTGCAATCTACGTTTTCTTTCCTTTTAATCGAAATATTTCCATTACATTAATTGCAATTAATAACAAAGTTAAATTTCAAAATAGATAAACTAAAATGGATGAGAAATAGAACAATTGTTTCCTTAAGTCATTTAAACATGTTTATCAATTTGTTGTTTTACCCTACAGTAATAAATAACTTACTTAAATTATATTCCTATTCTTATAATCAATCTGTATGCTAAAACAGCGTTCAAATAAATATATATTTCTTTTTTTTAACAAATCATTCTATTCTTTACTCTAATGAAATTAAATCTACATTCACAAATGAAACATTCATTGATATAAACGTTCTTCTTTTCATCAAATCAAACTTTACTTATATTTTCACAAAACTTAAGTTATGTTTAATTACGCTTATAAACTTACAATTTAATGTTCTCTCTCTTTTTAATTGAAATTATTCGATTACATTAATTTCAATTGATTACAAAGATGAATGTCGAAATGGACTAAATAAATGTAATGAGAAATAAAAAATTATTTCCTATCAAATAGTGATTTAAACATATTTGTGCACTATTGGATACAAATAGGTATTATACATTTCTTACCAAATAATAGTTTATCATCTCTCAAATCAATCTTTAAGCTACCAAACATTTTAAATAAATAAACATATGATCCTTTTTTAATAAAGAAACATTTATTATTCCTTATTAACATTTATTATTCCAATCAATTGGAGATTTACATTCAGACAATTGTTAATATCATTCAAACCAATATTATTAAAATACACACTAACATTTGTTATCATCCTTATATTATTGCAAACATATGTCATTAATAGAAATTTTAATTAAGCTCATAATTTGTAATAAAATCTAATTTTTATCAATAAAATCTAAATTTTTTTTATTCCTAACAATTTTGTTTAAAACTCTTATTTAATTTAATACTTTTAAATGTTTAAAAATGCTGGTCGTTACATCATCCATGAATCCCTCTCCGGTTCTGCCTCTAGTACCCGGTCGATTTCTATCAGGTTTATACTTAAGGCATTTAATACTTTGATCGGAACCAAGCCCATCTGCTATGTGTCACTGGTGTTAGCAAACTTTGCCAATTAATAAGCCTCTCTGTTTTGATCCCGTGGAATATATGAAGTGTCATAGTACTCAAATTCATTCAACAACTCTTGGACTTGGGTAAGATATGGAGCAAGTCGTTGTCCTTTAGCTTGATAATCTACCTTGACTTGGTATACAATGAATTATGAATCGAAAAAGATTTCATGGGACTTTATTCCCAGTTCTCTAGCGAGTTTAAGTCCAGCAATGAGAGCCTCATACTCAACTTCGTTGTTTGTTGCTGGGAAATCAAGCTTTAAAGCATAATAGATCGACTGAACTTTGAGAGTTACAAGGACAATTCCATCTCTAGAAAAATGATCATTAGATGCTCCATCAGTATACAATTTCCATCATTTGGTAGGGATTTCGCTGCTCTTGGGGAATCACTCTATGTAGTGAATTCCGCTATAAAATTTGCCAGTGCTTGGCCCTGGATTGCCCTCCGCAAGAGATAAGTGATACCGTATTGACTAAGCTTGATATTCCACTTGATTAATCTTCCTAGACGTCTTAGGTCACTGCAAGACCTATCATACTTGGTTTTGTCATTGATCGGGTGAGCCTAGAAGTACGGGCAGAGCTTTCATGATGCAACCAGAAATCAGTATACTAGTTTTTCTACTTTCAGATAGTTTCTTCCAACTCTTGTCAATCGCTTGCTAGCATAATTGTTATCTCACCTTTTGGCAAACTCGTGATACCGTTTCAGCCAGGAATGAATAGTCATGGCTTGAAGAGCCTGATATGTATTTTACCATAAACGATAGACGAACAGATTCGAACCGAAGCCAAGTCGAAGTATGGAAAACTTGAATTCACAAGCCTAGCCCTATGAAGCTATGCCTTAAATTTGGAACTAGCCGAAGTCTGTGTGCACAAGCTACGGGTAAGACAATGACTTGTTTGGATTGACCAGAGAATAATCAAGGAAAGTGGCTCAAATTATTGGAGAACAGCTAATATCTTGGCGACCATGAGGCCAATCAATGTAAGGTTTCAATGACATCAACAAAGTAGCAAGTGGAGTGCATCGTAATGATTGCGTGTCCCAAAATAAAGATGAGGGGTAGCCCGATAGATATAGGCCGATCATTGCTAATAGGTATAAACTACCGATCGGCATGTTTTGGTGTATATTCTACCTTCGAGTTAAAGTAGCTGACAGATTGCAATCTGTAACCGAGTACGATCCCATATTCTAGTAGCAATGTTAGAGAGCATATAAGATCCTCCAATAAAAATTATAAGTGGTGAAGACCAAGTAAAAATGATCAGTCATGCATATGCCGATCGTTATAGATCATGGAATGAACATGGCCGATCGATATGCTGTACTCTACTGGACTAAGGTATTTCACTATAAAGTTTCAGCCCGATCCGTGTGCATCTCCAGCTATAAATACTAGCGTCATGGCTTCAGAAAGTGGGACTTCATCTTCTTCTGCCTACTCCGAAGGCTCTGCCATTTTTATTTCTTGAAACTTATATCAATGTGTCCAAGCTGATCCAAATGCTATTATAATTTTAATCCTATGAAAGATTAATAATGAAGTGCATATAGGCAAAAATTTGACGAACCACTATAAAATCTGTGTGTTCATTTACTTTTATGCTCTGTTCATTTGATTTCATTTTTTTGTTTGATATTCATAAGATTCTATGGGTGTTGATGCCCATTTTTGACGTCAACATTTTGGTACTTTCACTAAGAATTGAATTCTCAGTTCGATTGGATCTCATTTTGTATTGGTGAATTCCTATGTTCACGAAATAGATCTAGCATCCGATTGATAAGTTTTCTAATGTACTCGGATTTAGAAAAAGTCTAGATGGAAATTGCTATACAAGGCCATGAAAATCATGTCTATTATCTTACCCAAAGGAGAAAATAATGACCAAATAGCCATGTGGTTCATAAGTATCCTAGTATTCTTAAGTTTTAATGCAAGGGAACGATCGAAAATCGGCTATATTACCTCATCGATTGATTCCATACAGTAATTCCTCGTACGATTGTCCTTAATTAGCCTTCCAACCAATCGTTCCATCCCCAACCTTATAATTTCTTCATGGATTCTTATGCACCATCATCCTATCCGATCATTTTTTAGATAGGCAGCCTCAATCACTCCGTCCACGTGAATGTGGCCACTCACTTCCTTTCACGATCTTTTAACTCCATTTGTTCCTATGCAAGCATTCATTGACTGATCGTCCTAGCTTCATCTTTGGGAAATATTTATTTTGGCCCAAGCATGACGGCCTTATCACATTAATACTTCTACTTACTAAAGACAACAGATTGTCTTTATGCAATCGCTTTTATATGATCATTCCAAATAGGCCCCTAGCAACTGATTATGTGTGGAGGTTTCGATACAATTATTTTAAGAACGATCGTTCCACTCTTGCCATTATAGCCGATCATTCCCTTTCAGCCTCTCTACCAACCTGCAATTGAACTTTGGTTGTTCTTATACGATCGATTCTAGTATGATCGTTTGGAGGTCATTGGGTTTGGCCGATCGTTTTTTTCTCCATGCCCCTCTACACAATTTTTGTACTTGGCCTTACGCTCGAAAGCCGATCCTACAATATTAGGAACTTCCTTCACCTCTTTAAGTTGTAGACTTAGCATCTCCTTAGACAAGATACTTTAAGTTATTAATGGCTAGATATGGTTTGTTCAATCCTGGTGGAAGGAAGGCACAAAAGAGTGGCATGTATATTTTGACAAGTACAAGGAAGATTTTATCACATGGGCTGTGACCCAAAGCAGGTCTCGGGTAGGATGATGTTTTTCTCAAAGCAAACCCCAAAGAGACCGTGGGTGCCTACTGTCAAGCCTTTGAGACTCTGGCTCCAAGTGATTCAGTCTCTGGCCCTAAGAGACCCGAAGTGAGAGTCCAAGCAACTATCAAATTTCCCCATGTCCGACCCCAAGTAATGGGGCACTACCATCAATCCCGCACCACTTAGGCTTGCGCACGTCTTGGCATGAAGACATTCTTGAAAGCAAAACAAGTTGTTGTAGCCGAAAAACATCCCAACTTGATGATGAATGAAACATCATAGCCCCATCAATAAAGAACCCTAATTATCAACTAGACCGACGACGGTCGATACCTCGTTAAAGGAAGCCAGGGGCAGAGTGGAATAGCGAGCGCACAATGTTGCTTCGCTTATTGTTAGAACTTATTCTGATCTCTTTTTAATTAATTTATTTTATAATTTTCATTTCAATTATGGCGTGAACTATGGTCAAATTGAATTAATCTATGTGCATACGATGAAGGCATTTAAATTCCTAGAGCTGGGTGTCGACCAATCTTTGCAGATCGTGACAGAACCCTTGGAAGCTTTTATATAGATGAGCATGATTCGACCATTCATCAGTTGCCATGTGCCCTTGACTAGGGACATCGAAGTGTGGAATTGAAAAGACTCAATAAAGTCACAATCCAACAAAACGTGGATGTGACTGACAGTTCACCCAACGACCTTCATATTAGACTTGAAGCATTTGTTGTTGATTGCCTACTTGTTATCTGCAAATTTCAACAAATGGGCACGATCGCAGCCTGAATCGGATGCAACTTAATTTTTCAGCTCAATAACTCATTTTATTCATTGGTTGGAAAAAATAAAAATCAGTTTAGGCAAGACATGGTTGTCCAACCCTAGAGTGGATATGATCTAGTCATCCATCACCTACCGCTTCCTCGACTTAAAAGGAAGAGCCACAACTACCAGGTAAATGAGAGCCAATCGTCTGATTTCCAATTTTCATCCTAAATGCTGGGGGCAGAATCTCATTCCATGAACAAATGTGGTACGACCATTCATTCGACAACTTCTGCCTCGAAATGGTAAATAAAGTATAATTCGAAAGGGTGAAAATACGACAGCTCTTAACAAAAATCTCTAAGTCCCTGGAGCATGGGCTAGAGTACTCTAAGTCCCCGGAGGGAGGGCTAGAGTACTCTAAGTCCCCGGAGGGAGGACTAGAGTACAAACGATTAATAAAAATCTCTAAGCCCATGGAACACAGACTAAAGTACTCTAAGTCCCTTGAGCATAGACTAGAGCATAAATGATTCATAAACATTTGTATGTCCCCGGAGCGCAGACTAGAGTACTCTAAGTCCCCGGAGCATGGAATATAGTATAAACGATTCATAAATTTCTTTAATTCACCGAAACGCGGACTAGATTAATCTAAGTCACCGAAGCATGGACTAGAGTATAAACGATTCACAAAATCTCTAATTCCTCGGAGCGCAGACTAGAGTACTCTAAGTCTCCGGAGCATGTACTAGAGAATAAATGATTCACAAAAATCTCTAAGTCCTCAGAGCATGGGCTAAAGTACTCTAAGTCCTGGAGTGTGGACCAGAGTATAAACGATTCACAAAAATCTCTAAGTCTCTAGAGCATGGACTAGACTGCTCTAAATCCCTGTAGCATGGACTAGAGTATAAACGATTCACAAAAATATCTAACTCTCCATAGTGCATGCTAGAGTACTTTAAGTCCTCGGAGCGTGGACTAGAGTATAAATGATCCACAAAAATCTCTAATTCCTCGAAGCACGGACTAGAGTGCTCTTAGTCCCTGGAGTATGGACTAAAGTATAAATGATTCACAAAAATCTCTAAGTCCCCGGAGTGTGGAGTAGAGTGCTCTAAGTCTCCGGAGTGTGGACTAGAGTATAAACGATTCACAAAAATCTCTAAGTCCCTGGAGCACGGACTAGAGTGTTCTAAGTCCCCAGAGTGTGGACTAAGGCACAAATAATTCACAAAAATCTCTCGTCCTTGGAGCGCAAACCGAAGTGCGAATGAAAATCGAGAATGAGTCAACCGCTCATAGAATGACTCAAAGTTCCAAGAATGCGGACTAGAATATGAATTTCATGAACCGATGAATGGGTCTCAACCATTCCCTATTCCTGTAATTCCAACCTAAAATCGGCAGAAGAGATCGGAAATGTTAAAGACCAGAGTACACACGACTTGGCTTACTATCCATTAATTCGGTCCCACGATTCGACGAGACAAAATGTAAAGCTAAAAGTGAGCGCTACCTGCCCTCTTGCTCATTTATGTATGCGTTAAACTTAGGGACATAAGGAAATGATGAGTGTGAATTTACCATTCATTGACTGGCATTGTATTTTAGAGGTTATGGTAGAACATTAACACCACTGGGACAAGACTCAACCGTTCACATAGCACATTTACCAACCTGAATACCGGGGATACAAATGCGATTTTCCAAAGAATGATTGTGAAAGCTTGACACTGCAGCTCATATCCAGTGCCCACAATGCCTCGAGGCTATGATCGTTGAAAGGCCTTAAAGTAGATTGATCGAATTAGTATCTGATTCAACAACCAACAAGTTGCAAGCACATGAAGTAAAAAAGGCTATAGCAGACACGTAAACAATTAAATACAGAGATCATACACAAGTGCAAAAGAAATTTTATTCATATGAAATTTGGTTGTATAGAATACAAAACAAAATTGAAGGGTGATGCCCACAAAAATATAATCAGTAAAAAGAAAGCACCTATCTAGATTACTTGCATGTCCGAAGATCACTCTTTAGATTTCTTATCTCTTTTTCGCTTCTTTAGGGTAGCTCTCTCTGAACTACTACTAGCCCTCTTCTTTGATCCCTTGCTACCTCAGCCTTTCTTAGAAGGAGTTTCCTCGGTTGGAGTTTCCTCAGTTGTATGGACTGAGGTGCTGTCAACTTTAGAAGTTGGAGGGATGAGGGCATCATCGGCAACATAAGTGTGAGGAACGTTTTCGGAAGGGGTTGCACCTTCAAGAGTAATCATCTAAAGAGGTGAAGGCATCGACTCATCCGAGACCTATTCGATTGGCTCTCCCTTCACCTTCCTTTTCTCGAGCTCCTTTCGCTCAATCCTTTCTTTCATACCAGACCCACCAACAGGACAGAGCATCCTATGATTACCATTTCTGCATCGAACGGGATTTCATGTTGTAGGTCTCCTCCCTCCTTGGGTACTACTTCCATGAGTTGATCATCAAAAAATAAGGCATCTTTGAAAATACTCTGAATGGCGGCCAAAGTTGTAACTATAACAAATTCAGTTGCAGTCGTTTGAAATTCCAGCTGAGGTCCTTCAGGAGGGAGAGAAGCAATACTCGAGTGTGCAAGGCTGAAAAAGAGAAAGGCGAAAAGATTAAAACGATTGATTAATAATAACCCAACTTTACGAAATAAAGAAAAATCGACGGGATACCTTTTGTGATATGGATTTCGGGCTGGACCTGAGCATCTTCAGACCGATGCTCAAGAATTGAAGATAGTCGAGGAGCTGGTCGCAGGACTGGTCATGATTTGAGACACTGGTGGCAACTCGGTTGCAATATCAAAATGTGCTGACCAAGATCCTTCGCCTGCTCCATGTGAAGGAGCTGTCATAAACTCTTTCTATAGATAAAACTGAATGTCATGTGGTATTTTGCGGTCATTGCCCATCGGCACTTTGTTCTCAAGTTTGGTTGAGTCGACATTTTCTGAGCCATGAAGTCTTTCCTCCTTTGAGACAAGGAATTCCCTGGCACGATGAAGCTGATAAGGGTAGTCTTCGCCAAGCCACGATAAATTCCTATGTTTAAGTACATTGGCACTGTAGAGAATGAGTAGCGGGTCGAGCTCATTCATCACGTCTTCTCTCACCTTGTTCATGAGCATTTCTGTCTCATATTAAATGAGTGTGTCGATGTTTTTTTCCTTTTCAATGGATTTGTCTCTCTTAAGCCTAACACAAACCAGCTCTTCAGAAGAATCTTAAGCGATCTTTTGAGCTTCATCCCTATCTTTTATCGCATCTTCAAGCTTGACCTTGAGTTCAGCTATTTCCTTCAAGGCCACGTATTCTTTATTTCGAGCCGCGTCTCGCTCAAGCGTTGTCTCTTGGTTGCGGTGATGTAGTAGTTGGACCATATTGAGATGGATAACTTTAATCTCCTCCATAGATTTTAAAGCAGCATCAGATTTCTCTTCAGCTGCGGTTAAGGCAGTTCTAGAGGCCTCCTGTTCATTTGTTAGATCTTCAATAATATTTTATCTTGGGCCTCTTATCGCTTAAGTTTCTCGATTTCTACCGAGCGCTCGAAGGAAACCTTTGATATTTTTTCCACGACTTTCATCCATTGCCGGTATTGCATGTAGATGTCGGTAACGCATTTGATAGTCATTTTTTGAACATTGTTCGGAACCTTCTTTAGATTGGGGGGAAAATAGAACCTGTCAAAGCATAAGTTCGAAAATTACTTTCGATGCTCTACCATATGAGCATTTGGGTAAACTGGGGGATCCTCAAAAATAATTTCGACCCCCACACCTTCCTTGCTAGGCCTGTGCACTGTAGCATGTTCACCATGTTGGCAATGATCGATCGGCCAATTAAGATTGAGATGGGACCAAGGACTTTGGAGGCATGGGAACTTTAGGAGGGCCGTGAGGAGGATCGGTGGGCAAGTCTCTACGCTTTGTTGATCTTTCGAGACCTTTTTGAGGAGGAGTCCTCGATCTCGATTTTTGAATGTATTAGGTAGGCCTATCCCTGTCCTCCCTTTCTTCATAACCGCGATCACGACTGGGGCGATGGCTAATGCCATAATAGTCACGACTGCCGTGATAAGAACCGTATCGTGGCCCAAACGATTGATGTTGTACGTCCCATAGGGAATCAAACAAACTCCTTTTCCGTACCATCGTTCCTGCAAAGAGAAATTGATAATGATCAGCTTTGAGTATTAGGAAGTACAAATTAAGTACAGTGTAGTGCTAGACGTGCAAGTGTGTGTGAGTGTCCTAGTTCATCCGCCCAATGGACCAGGTGCGGAGCCATGTCATTGGTGTAACTTCCTCTCCAAAAATGGGGATCTCTGAACTAGTTCTGATGGGAGACTCTAATCCCCTAATGCTAACATCAGTGAATTGACAAGCATCAAGATCAGATGGGAATGGTAGATCGGACAAAGGATCTAGAGGTAGGCTCATCCATGGCTTAGTTGGATCAGCGCAATGACTTCTTGGAGGCTTGTGAGAAATCGCTTTTCCTTTGCTTTTAGTAACGGTTGGGGGTTTGAGGAACTTGTGAAGGTCCGACGCCAACCTCGGGATCAAGTCTATCATCATGACGACCAGGTGCATCTTTACTATGTCCTTTAACTTTGATATTGGAAAACTCTTGGGTGCTCATGACTAGGGGCACTATAGGGCCAGATTGAACATCTCTATGACTAGTTGCGGCATGTAGTCTGGTCCTAACAAGCTGGTCAGTTTTGGTTAGCCCCATGCTGAGGCCCTCTTCCATTAAGCCAAAAGTGACAAGTCGTTCATCACTAAGCAAAAGTTCAATATTTCTATCTTCGGCTGGAACATTCTTCAAAATAGAGACTGCCTCTTCATAAGCATTGCCACTAGGCCGAGTGACGACCCTTGAAAATGGATAACATTGTTAGAGTGCAGCCTGGATATGTTTTCCATACATATTTACGAAGTCAATGAGGA
Source organism: Allium cepa (assembly GCA_030765085.1). Classification (NCBI taxonomy): domain Eukaryota; kingdom Viridiplantae; phylum Streptophyta; class Magnoliopsida; order Asparagales; family Amaryllidaceae; genus Allium; species Allium cepa. The sequence goes on from CM060929.1 coordinate 498,994,286, forward strand.
ACACTTACGTCTCTTTAACCATAATCGAGTGAAGTTGGGCGGACAATGAATAAAGAACCATTTTCTCATGGAGGCACTTAATTTGTTCCAAATACCAATCAGAATCTAGCATTTCTTTGCCTATTCAAGTAAAGTGAATGATAGAATCCTCGTCCGTCATTTAAAAGTGAAAAGAAATTAGATGTTTTCGACAGTGGGCGTCCAGTGCAGAAAACTCCATGAATACCATGTATGTACAGTTGAGAAGCGCCTAGCCATTTAGATGGAGTTGTGCGGGAGCAATTCTTAGATAAGGTAAAATCTCCCGTGTATACGAATTAAATGACGGGATGCATCCCGCCCAGCACATGAATTTATTGTTGTTGTGTAACCTTCGGGGGGTCGGTGAGCCTTATGGCCTTGTGATGGAGCTAATACGTTATCAAAAGGAATCCCATGCTTTGTGTAGATCCTCTAGAGAGTGTCCTCTTTAGTCTTTGGAGCTACTGAATTAGAAGAATTTTCAAGGACGATTGCATCTTCCAAAGTGTCAGGAGCCGGTTCGATAACTTCTGGCAGAAAAATAGGAATAATCCTTGAAAGATCACGCTAAAATCCTGAGCCTTCGGGCTGCCTTGGACTATGACTAAGTGGCGGGTTATCAGATTCGGTTACTGAACTAGATTCTACGTCTGAGTTTGTCCTATGAGAGGAAGATCCGGTCGGCATGATTGCGAAGTATCCGAAACACCTAGATTCCCTTGCTATCAAGCATAGTAAAAACCATAATTTGAAAAAACGATTTGTACCCCCAGTGCATTGTGAGTGTATATGTTATGTAATAAAGTGCTAAATTGATATGATAGTGGATTAAATGAAGACAAGAAAAGATGACAAGTCATAGATATTTGTTTAGAAGACAGTCATTAGCCGATGAAATTCAAACTGTTGTTTGAGCTACGGATAAGTCTTAACATAGTAGTTAAATCATTTATGGCACTTTCTCTGAGGTGGATTGTTAATAGTGGCGGAGGTCATGTCATACAATGGCTATGTTTATGTCACAATATGTACTAGGAACTCGAACAAGTTATTTGGTTCGAGACTACGATCAAGCTATTGGTTATATTTTTATGCACAAGTGAAAATGATAAGTCCAAATATATATAGATCGTTATGATGTGTGATATTTCGATCATTCCAATACTTTAAGGGTCGAACCTCCTTGAAGCAAATATCTATCGAACAATCCATGGGACAACTCTGGCCGATCGTCCTACCTATCGATCGTATTCATCCAAGTTAACAAGACCAATCATTCACAGGCCATTCTTGAACTCCCTCATCTTTGAACTAGAGCCTCACCGATCATCCACAAATGATCATATGAATCATCCATACCAATCATTAATTATTTGTCTTATCATCTTCATATCCTTCCAAAAGCGATCGGGCCGATAGCAGTGGGTTGCTAGATTCTTCCAAGAGAGTCACCTCGCCTCCATTCAGTACGATTGCAAAAGCCAAAAGGAAAAGGTAAACTAAAACAATGCCAATTGTTCTATGTTCAAAATTGATTTGAGAATTGTGCAGCAAACCTGAATAGTGCTCTACATATGTTCTTAATCTAGAAAAAGGAAGGAGTCGAGGTCAATTCGAAGTATGGAAATGGAGGAGAAGATGGGATAGCTGTGAAGTTTGGAGAAGGAAGGGGCAGAGCGCTTGTTTTCTTTTTTTAGATTAAGGGTAGAAGTGTTAAAAGTGAAGTAAAGGAAAACAACTTAGTGTCGAACTTTATGCAAGGAGCAAGATCAACTGATCGTTTTCACCTTGAGAGGTTAGGACGATTGTATGATACCCAGTGATTATGCTGATCCATCCCTAAATAAATGTGTCTACCGATCCATTCAAAATTTGATCTACCAAGCACGCTGACCCATCCCAATGCCGACCGATTTCGTCTCACATTTATTTAAGCCTTCGAATGACTATTCCATTTCCAAATCCACAACACTCGGTTTCATGATCGCAAACAATTTTAAAAAAAAGAAAAAAAAAGAGGTGTGGTGATGAATGGAAATATGAAGAAGTAAAAACTGTGGTAGATGAGAAGGACAGCAAATGATCGTAAAATTTGACTATGTATATGAGCAGTTAGAATTTCATTAAAGTTGACAATGACCTATGGACACAGGCACGGCATAGAGCTAACAACATGAGCACGTGTGTGAAGGTGCATGAAAACAGGTTTAAATGTTCAGTTTTTCATAATCAATAAAATATTTCAAACAAACCTAGAGCTAACAGGTTTGAGGCAGGATATGATGAATGTGGTCTGGTAGATTCCTCCATCACCAAATTTATATTTTCAAACTGGATAGGACTCTGGATTTATGCTATCAATAGGCGATAGAGGAATAGTAATCAATCAGGAAGCTGAATGGATTCCACCACGGCGATTCGGACTTGTTACGATCTAAAACACATCGTGTTATTCACAAGACATACTTTTGGGGACAAATGTTGTCCTACCTTTCAGTGAAGTCATGATACTATCAGTTCGGCCAGGAATGAATAGTCGATAACTTGAATAGCTAGATATATAATGTACTATAGACGATAATCGAACATACTCGAACTGAAACCAAGTCGAGGTATGGCAAACATGAAGTCACAAGTCTGGCCCCGTAAAGTTGTCCTTAAGTTTTGGAATTAACTGAAGTCCGTGTGAACAAGCTACAGGTAAGACAACGACTTGTTTAGATCGACCAAAGAATGATCAAGGAAAGTGGCTCAAATCATTGGAGAATAGCTAATATCTTAGCGACCATAAGGTCAATCCATGTAGGACTTCAATGATATTAACAAAGTAGAAAGTGGAGTGTATCATACCGATCACGCGTCCCAAAATGAAGATGACGGGTAGGCCGATCGTTGCTCATAGATACAACCTAACTATCGGCATGTTTTAGTGTATATCCTACCTTTGAGTTAAAGTAGCTGATAACTTGCAATCTGTAACCCAGTATGATCCTATATTCTAGGAGCAAGGTTAGAAAGTCTATAAAATACTCTAATAATGATCGTAAGCGGTGAAGAGCAAGTAAAAATGACCGGTCATGCATATGCCAGTCGTTATGGATCATGGATGAACTCGACCGATCGATATAGTGGGCTCTACTGGACCTAAGGGATTTCATTGTAAAGTTTCAGCCCGATCCGTGTGTGTCTCTTGTGAGAAATTGTGGATTAAGGATCTTAAGGCTAGGATTAACACTAGAGGTGGGGGTGAATAGTGTTAGTAAAGAATTACTAAATCTTTTTGAGTTTATTTTAATTTAGACACCAATGTATGCAATATACAGACACAGATATGATCAAAGAAATAAACACAGATGCAGAAATAAAATAAAAGCAGTAAAGGAAAGAACACACCGGATTTTATACTGGTTCGGAGTTACCCTACATCCAGTCCCGCAACACAAGTACAGATTTCCTTTCAAAAGAAATTGTATAATTACACCCTCGGTTTCAAGGCTACGAGGTACACCCTCCAGAATTTCTATCCTCTGAGTAGAGATACTTGGTTTCCGGGCCACAAGTTTACCCAATTGATTTACCAAGGCTACAATCACACCTTTTCTCTCTTGATTGATTTCCAAGGATACAATTACACCTTTTCTCGCTTAATAGATTACAAAGAAGTCTATAACTCTGAATAGCAATGAGAACCTTGTAGAGATAGTGATAGAGAATCAAACTAGAAGTAATCGAGTTCGATTCAATGTAGATTGCGGCAGAGTAATGGTAAGAATATGTATTAAGAAATGTGGAAGAAGAAGAGGAGTGAAAAAAAAGAAAATCTGATATAAAATTCGCTGAAACTAACCCCTATTTATAAAAGAACAACAGCCATGTCCATTCATGAAGAGTTATGGCGAATAGAAACTTCTTTTGAAATTTAAATTTTGAACTCAACTGACACCATGTCGACATGGGGTACATAGGCATGTCGACATCCCAAAACATTTTTTGATGATTTGATTTTCTTTGAAAATAACCTTTATCTTATATTTAAAACTAATTTAAACTTTATACATATACTTGACTATAGTTAAAATTCATAAGTAAATATAGAGAGTGATATATATAGAATTTAACTCTTATTTTATATTTAAATCGAAGTATGAATATTTAAAAGTTAAATATATTATATTAAAAGATAGTTTAAAATCAAGAGTAATTTGACTTTGAAATTAAAGATAATTTTGAGGCTAAAATTATTTAAAATCAGGATAGAGGGATTTGAATGTTTTAAAATGAAAGTTTTGAAAACGTTTTGAAACGGGATATAATTTTGAAAAATCATTTTGAATAAAAAGTTAGAGGATACAAAATAATGTTCCACTAGATTTTTCGTAGGTTCCATCCTACTTAAGGTTCCATCCCTTTAACAGGCTCGAAGTGGATTCCATTCCACGAATAAATTGGATTTTAAGATGCCAGTACTTTTCTATGAGTTTTAACGAAATTCCTAATAATAAAAAATACTTAGCCTTGGAAACTTGAACTCTTGATAATCTTGATACTCATGAGTCTTCTATCTTGATATCTTGAATCTCTATACTGTACAGTCTTCATTCTTAGTACATGCATGGTTAAATCCTGCATATACATGTATATCTAAACTTATAATGTTAGTATTTATATTTTATAATCTATTCTAAGGTTGTTTTCATCAAAACCATCATCTCACGGACTAACAATCACCCCCTTTTTGATGATGACAACTATGAGAAATGCGGAATACAGATCTTAAGGCTAAGATTAACACTAGAGGGAGGGTGAATAGTGTTAATAAAGAATTACTAAATCTTTTCGATTTATGTTAATTTAGACACCGGTGTATGCAATATATACACAGATATGATCACAGAAACAAACACAGATGCAGAAATAAAATAAAAGCAGTAAAGGAAAGAACGCACCGGATTTTATACTGGTTTGGGGTTACCCTACATCCAGTCCCATAACACAAGTGTGGATTTACTTTCAAAAGAAATTGTACAAATACACCCTCGGTTTCAAGGCTACGAGGTACACCCTCCAGAATTTCGATCCTTTGGGTAGAGATACTTTATGTCCGGGCCACAAGTTTACCTAATTTATTTACCAAGGCTACAATCACACCTTTTCTTTCTTGATTGATTTTCAAGGCTACAATCACACCTTTTCTCGCTTAATAGATTACAAAGAAGTCTATAACTCTGAATAGCACTGAGAACCTTGTAGAGATAATGATAGAGAATCAAACTAGAAGTAATCGAGTTTGATTCAATGTTGATTTCGGCAGAGTAATGGTAAGAATATGTATTAAGAAATGTGGAAGAAGAAAGGGAGTGAATAACCAGAAAATCTGATGTTAAATTCGTTGAAACTAACCCCTATTTACAGAAGAACAACAGCCATGTCCATTCGTGAAGAGTTATGGCGAATAGACACTTCTTTTGAAATTTAAATTTTGAGCTCAACTGACACTATGTTGACATGGGGTATATAGGCATGTCGACATCCTAATGCATTTTTTGATGTTTTGATTTTCTTTGAAAATAACTTTTATCTTATATTTAAAACTAAATTAAATTTTATAAATATACTTGAATATAGTTAAAATTTATAAGTAAATATAGAGAATAATATATATAGAATTTAACTCTAATTTTATATTTTAAATCTAAGTATAAATATTTAAAAGTTAAATATATTATATTAAAAGACAGTTTAAAATCAGGAGTAATTTGACTTTGAAATTAAAGATAATTTTGAGGCTAAAATTATTTAAAATCAGGATAGAAGGTTTTGAATCTTTTAAAAGGAAAGTTTTGAAAACATTTTGAAAACAGGATATAATTTTGAAAAATCATTTTGAATAAAAAGTTTAGCGGATACAAAACAATGTTCTACTAGATTTTTCATGGGTTCCATCCTACTTAGGGTTCCATCCCTTTAACAGGCTCGAAGTGGATTCCATTCCACGAATAAATTAGATTTTAAGATGTCAGTGCTTTTCTATGAGTTTTATCAAAATTCCTAATAATAAAAGAATACTTAACTTTGAAATCTTGAACTCTTGATAATCTTGATACTCATGAGTCTTCTATCTTGATATCTTAAATCTCTATACTGTACAGTCTTCATTCTTGGTACCTGCATGGTTAAATCCTGCATATACGTATATATTTGAACTTATAATGTCAGTATTTATATTTTATAATCTATTCTAAGGTTGTTGTCATCAAAACCATCATCTCATGGACTAACAATCTCCCCCATTTTGATGATGACAACCTTTGTTTATAAAATATTACTTCTATCCTAATAACTCCACCTAAAATTAATAACTCCCCCTTAATTTATGCCTAACTATCCTATTTTATATTTCTCCCCCTTTGTCATTGACAAAAAAACTTACTCCCCTTTATTCTTAGGAATCAGTACATTCATTGATAAACTATACAAAGGAATATATAATATATAGATTAAAAAATAATTATACTTATGAACATGATAACTAATCAAAGTCTATATGCATTTCAGTGTATATATATATGTTTTATAGAACAAATTTCAAAACAATATCAAGAAATCAATCCACGCATAGTATCAATCCAAACCTAATCAATTCAAACAAATCAAACAAAGCAAATAAAATAAGAATCAAACATTACGTGGAACTTCCACCCATCCTTCTTCTCCAAAGATTGGGTCTGCCTTAATAGCATCCCAATTATCATTGTCATTGGTGAGAGAGACATGAGGATGTGCTTCGATATCATCCTTGTGTAGAGAGGAGATCGTCCATCGTATCGCATCGAAGTGCCTTTCTTGTTCCTTGATCATCTGCATTTGACTCAATTCTAAGTGACGCTGATTTCGTAGAATAAACGAGAGAATATTCTTGAACGAATTAAGAGTTTCTTCAAGATTTTCAGATAGATTGTGAATAGGATTACCCATAGTTGAATTTATGAAAGAAATAAAGGATATAGATGATAAGAAATGAATTTCAGTGAAGAATTCTGGAAGAAACAAGTATTTATAGGTGTAGAAATTCATTTGAAATGAATAGACAACTTTTAGTTATTCAAATTTCCAATTCAAATTCAATTGTCATTTCTGACCAGTATATGTCGACATTGTCATATAGGGGATGTCGACATGGGTCAGTGAAAAATTATGACTAATTTGATTTTGTGAATAATTGTGTGTGTATATAATATTTATATACTATACTAACATTTATTCTGGAGATAAGATAAGATAGATAAAAGAAAGGAAGTTTCATTTCATTGCATACTACAATAATACAACGATTAAGCATACAACAAACTACATGAACAATCGAAATAAAGCAAACTAAAACAAATACAACAAGATATGAAAAGATAAGACTAATTAGAGGATGATGAAGATGAAGATAGTCCAAGTTTCTTGCTGACTTTGGAAATGAACTTGTTCATTTTGGATGAAATTTTGTCCAACTTCTAACTAACGGATCTTTTAAGAATCTGTTGATTCTCAAAAATCGTCTTTTGGTTTTTGAGAAGGGTTTTGGTGGACGGATTTGGAGGATAGTCAATGCTTTCCAAAGAGGTTTCACCTTCTTCTTCTTCTTCAATTTCCATTTTATCCCCTTCTTCTTCTTCCTCTTCTTCTTCTTCCATTTCCTCATGAGGCAAACGCTCTTCTTTTTCGGCAAGGGTCTCATAAGGTTGAAAAACAAAAGGAATTTTCAGAAGCGAAATGTTGGAATGGTTGAAAACTTTTCTAGAAACAAATTCTTCGCCTTTGAAATCCACTCCAAAATAGTTAAAAATCCGAGTGAGATAAATTCCATGGTATAAGGTATTCTCACCCATTTCAAGATTTTTAGGACGAAGTTCATCCAAAATAACTTACGCCCAATTTATGTCATAATTTCCGAAAATAGCAAAAAGAGTTTTGCAAACTTTTGAAGTAGGATTGTTAAAATTCCCCGATCTTGGGGTCAAAGTATGTTGCAAAAGAAGATTGACAATTCTTGCCTTTGGTCGAAAATTTCGATTTTTGAATTCAGAATTATCAATCCCTACGAAAATGTGATGAAATGTCTCACGATCATTTTCATCGATTTTAAAATTAGAAAGATCCATTCCCGTACACTTGCAATTGAGAATGGTACCCAAAAGATCACAATTCAAAACAATTCTAGTGCCTTTGAGACTACTCCAAATTTCATCCTCATTTAAAAATCCACGGTTTAAATTAGCATAGAAAATTTTGAAAACAAACAAAATCATTTTGGGAAGCATCAATAAAACTAAGAACTCCATTGTTTGCAAAAAGAGAATCAAGTTCATAAGAAGAAAAATCCTGAAAAATAGCAAATTTTCGGGGATGGACTTTGGCATAGTTAGCATAAATGATGTATGCTTTTATTGCCTCCGGATCATTGAGTAATTGCTCTTTGATTTTTCTGGAGATTCTCATGGTGGAGGGGTTGCTTGAGGAAGCCATTAAAGTTGAGAGTAGAGAGTTTGAAGTTATGAAGAGAGAGTTTGAATTTGAAAATGAGAGTGAAAAGATATGATAAAAGATAGTGAATAAATAGATTCTCAAAGGACATATTCTCTGGTCAAAAAGTAGCTTTTCATAGAATTGAATGAAGTGAAAAGGTGGAGGGAAATTCAAACATTTGAATTCAAATTTTGAAATTCAAATTCAGGTACCCATGTCGACATGTGCCTTTGAATTTTCATGAATTGATTTTTTCCTAAGTTCTCTATGTTAATACCCTAGGTATTGATTTTGATGACAACAACCATATAAATATTACCAATAACGTATGCAGTCATATCAGATATATTATAGAGACATTTACAGAGATAAACAAGAATACAGTGGAAGCAAATGAATTATAGAAGAAGGTTAATCAGAGCAATTGAAGAACAAAACCCAATTAGAGAAGAATGCTGAAGCACAAAGGTGTTTGAAGTGATGAGGAGTTGGTTGAACCTTAAAATATCTTGTTAAAGATCTCATGACAATTATACTTGAAGATCATCAACCATTGACCTCAACCGAATCACAAAAATCCACAAATATAAGGTAATTTGAAATGCTGAAAATTTGCAACACTTATTAGTGTTGCTGTTTATTTTGCAACATACCCATGTCGACATACTAGGTAGGGGGATGTCGACATACTAGTAGTTTTCAGAATTTCAAATTTTAAATGAAGGGACATTTCCCTCCACCTCTTCACCAAAAGACATGTCGCTTCAACCACTATATAAAGGCTTCTGAAAACGAATTTTAATATCTAGAATTCATATTTTCTCTTGCTCCTTCTCTAAACATTTGCAAAAGAAGCCCATTGCATACTCTTCAAATCTCCTTGCAAATCGATACTATTTCACTCCAATTCTTCACTGATTTTCAAGCCACACAATATCAGAGAGTTGTACTTTAATTCATGTAATTCTCTCTCTGATTTCATCCTATTTCTCAAAGAATTCAAAGATATATTGCCATTGGAGCTCTATAGGATCATTGTACCGAATCTGCAAGAATCTGCATTGAAGATACAACTACTTGCCATAGTTTGTTATTGGTGATAAGGAAAAGGTGTTCTTATAGCCTGTAAAATCAAGAGGGTGTTTCTTGTAGCCCATGAAACCAAGATTGTAAAGGTGTTCTTGCCACCTATGGAAAACAAGCAATTATAGTGGAATTCTGCACGAGAGAGTGCAGGACTGGATGTAGGATTGGTTAATCCGAACCAGTATAAAAATCCGGGTGTTATTTACATTACTGCATTTTTCTTTATTACTTACTTATTCTTTGATTACTTCTTTCTATTTGCAATTTGAGTAAATACAGTTTTATATTCATAAGTAAGTAGTTAATACACAGTTCATCACTTCTAGTGTCTGAATAGCCTTAAGATCCAACATTGTGTTAAAGCCACCCCAGTTTCCAACATTTGGTATCAGAGCCTTGGATTTCAAAAATTCATAACTTGGTTTTTGGAAAGTATAAATGGCTAATGACACTAGTAACATATTTTTTAACACTTTTGTAGAAGGGCAATCTACCACTAGACCCCTTCTATTTGACGGCAGTAGTTATGCATATTGGGCTTGTAGGATGAAATGTTATTTGCAGTCTAATGGTTTGGTTATTTGGAACATTACCCAAATAGAATATATATAGCCTCAAACTAAATATTCAAAATGGACACTAGACCAAAAGACACAAGCACTTAATAACTCTAAGGCCATGAACATTTTATTTTGCTTCTTAGATAGAAATGAATTTAATCGGGTGTCTATTTGTAATTCTGCATATGAAATTTGGAGAACAGTACAAGTCACACATGAAGGCATAAATGAAGTAAAACAAACAAAGATATCTATGCTAACTAACCAATTTCAACTCTTTCAAATGAAACCAAATGAGTCTATTTCTGATATGTATTCTAGATTTCAAGATATAGTACATGCCTTAATATCATTAGGAAAGAAAATTACCGAGAAGACCAAGTCAGAAAGATCTTGAATTCACTTCCTGGTGAATGGGATCAGAAGACTCTACCAATTGAAGAAGACAATGATATTAGTATTATGAAAATAGAAGATTTAATTGGTAACCTAATTTCTTATTAAGTAAAGTTGTAGATTAGAAAAGAGAATCAGACAAATGAGAAGAAATCACTAGCAGTTAATGCTATGATCGACAAAGATGAACCAGATGATGATGTTATTGATGATGATATCGAGTTTATGACCAAGAAGTTCAAGAAATTCTTGAAGCATTGGATAACAAACAAACTTCAAAAAACTAACAACAAAAATTCTAGAAATGGAAATGTTGTTAAGTGTTTCGAATGTGATAAACCCGGTCATTTGAAAGAGACTGTCCCAAACTGATGAAATCAAAGTCAAACACTTTCAATAAGGAGAGGAAACAAGTATTTAATGCAAAATGGGATGATTCAGATACATCATCAAGTGATAGTGATTCAGAAATAGAAAACACCAACATGTGCTTCATGGCAAAGGATGAGCAGGTATGGAATTTTAATAAAGAAATAACTAATGTTTTGAATCATATGAATCAGGGATATAAAATACTTAGGAAAGAGTACAACAATAATTTGGCAGAGATAGATGGATTAAAAATATTTATGGGAAGGTTAACTAAAGAAAAACAATGTCTAGAAGATGAAATTGAAAGACTTAATGGGTATAATGATGAAAAGGATTTGACACTTGGAAGTTTTGAAAAACTAGAAAGTGAAAATGAATCCTTAAAATCAGAAAATCTTTCAATGAAGTCACAGATCACTGATCTGAATGACAAAATAACATCTCTGGATAATGTTATTCTTAACCATAATAAGCATTTTGACAAAATGAAAACTGATATCGATAAATTTAACTAAGGGAAGGATAATCTAGAAAAATTATTACCTGCATCTAAACACACTAGGAATAAACATGGACTTGGATACACCCTTGGAAAGCAAGCCCGTGAAACCAAGATTGTAAAGGTGTTCTTGCCACCTGTGGAAAGAAAGCAATTATAGTGGAATTCTACACGATATAGTGTCGGACTGGATGTAGGATTGGTTAATCCGAACCAGTATAAAAATCCGGGTGTTATTTACATTACTGCATTTTACTTTATTACTTACTTATTCTCTGATTACTTCTTTCTATTTGCAATTTGAGTAAATATAGTTTTATATTCATAAGTAAGTAGTTAATACGCAGTTCATCACTTCTAGTGTCTGAATAGCCTTAAGATCCCACATTGTATTATATCCACCCCAGTTTCCAACAGTCTAATATATATAAATATTATTATTATTATTAATGTCTATATATATCTGAAATATTATTAAACTTCAAGTATATTTCAGAAAATGTTATTATACTAATAAAAAATAATAAAAATAATAATAAAATAATGAAATAACAATAAAAAATAGAAAATAAATTTTAAAATTCAAACAACACACCAATTCAAAATCAATCAATCAAGCAACTAATTCTAAGCAAGCAATTTCAACCAATAAACATGTACCTTTTTCTGAGTCCGTCTTCTTGAATTCGTCGGAGTCATGAACAGCTACAAAATACAAATTCGAATTATCTGTCTTCTGATCATCATCGCTTGAGGACGAGTCTGAGTCATCTAGAGTAGCAGTAAATGCACGTTTCTGTTTCTTTGCTGGATCATTGTTCATAGGAGAATTTTGCCTATCTGGATACGGACAGTCTCTTTTGAAATGACCTGGTTTATCACAGTTGTAACATTTGTCATTATTTGGCACTACATTCTGATTTCCAGAATTCTTATAGCTATTTCTCTTGAGATTATTCATCTTTATTTATTTCAGGAATTTTCTAAAATTTCTGGTCATAAAGGCTATCTCTTCATCATTATCACTGTTTGAGTCTGATCCATCGGTCAATGCATTGAATGCCATTGATTTTTTTTCATATGCTTTACTTTCTCTTCTCCCGATCATTTGAACTTCATACGACATTAGATTTCCAATTAATTCTTCTATCGTTAAAGTACTGATGTCATTTGACTCTTCGATCGCAAGTGTCTTTTGATCCCATTCTGGAGTTAGAGAATTTAAAATCTTTCTGACTTGATCTTCTTCAGAAAATTCCTTTCCCAAAGATATAAGAGAATGCACAATATCCTGAAATATACTATACATATCCGAAATAGACTCATTAGGATTCATTTTAAATAATTGAAACTGATTTGTAAGCATGGAAATTTTGGTCTGTTTAACTTTGCTTGTTCCTTCGTGAGTAACTTGCAAAGTTTTCCAGAATTCATATGCAGACTTACAAACTGACACTCTATTGAATTCATTTCTATCTAGTGAACAAAACAGAATATTCATTGCCTTCGAATTATTTTGTGCAATAGTCTTTTGCTCAGCAGTCCACTGTGCAAAATTAGTTGTGGGTTCAGAATATTCAGTTTGTGTGATATTCCAAGTGTCTAATCCAATAGATTGTAAATATATTTTCATCCTACATGCCCAGTATGCATAGTTACTGCCATTAAAAAGTGGTGGTCTTACAGTAGACTGACCCTCTACAAATGAACTAGTGACAGGGATACTAGTGTTAGTAACAGTGCCAGTGTTGGTAGCCATTTTGTAAACTTTTCAAAAATCAGATTATGAAACTTTGAAAACCTTGCTCTGATACCAATTGTGAGAAGTAGTGGATTAAGGATCTTAAGGCTAGGATTAACACTAGAGGGAGGGTAAATAGTGTTAATAAAGAATTACTAAATCGTTTTGAGTTTATGTTAATTTAGTCACCAATGTATGCAATATACAGACACGGATATGATCATAAAAATAAAAACAGATGCAGAAATAAAATAAAAGCAGTAAAGGAAAGAACACACCAGATTTTATACTGGTTCAGAATTACCTTACATCCAGTCCCGCAACAAAAGTACGGATTTCCTTTCAAAAGCAATTGTACAGTTACATCCTCGGTTTCAAGGCTACGAGGTACACCCTCCATAATTTCTATCCCTTGAGTAGAGATACTTGATTTCCGGGCCACAAGTTTACCCAATTGATTTACCAAGGCTACAATCACACCTTTTCTTTCTTGATTGATTTCCAAGGCTACAACCACACCTTTTCTCACTTAATAGACTACAAAGAAGTCTATAACTCTGAATAGCACTGAGAACCTTGTAGAGATAGTGACAGAGAATCAAACAAGAAGTAATTGAGTTCGACTCAATGTTGATTTCGGCAAAGTAATGGTAAGAATAGGTATTAAGAAATGTGGAAGAAGAAGAAGAGGAGTGAAAAACAAGAAAATCTGATATAAAATTCGTCGAAACTAACCCCTATTTATAGAAGAACAACAGCCATGTCCATTTATGAAGAGTTATGGCGAATAGACACTTCTTTTGAAATTTAAATTTTGAACTCAACTGACACCACGTCGACATGGGGTACATTGGCATGTCGACATCCAGAGCATTTTTTGATGATTTGGATTTCTTTGAAAATAACCTTTATCTTATATTGAAACTAATTTAAACTTTATAAATATACTTGACTATAGTTAAAATTGACAAGTAAATATAGAGAGTAATATATATAGAATTTAACTCTAATTTTATATTTAAATCTAAGTATAAATATTTAAAAGTTAAATATGTTATATTAAAAGATAGTTTAAAATCAGGAGTAATTTGACTTTGAAATTAAAGATAATTTTGAGGCTAAAGTTATTTAAAATCAGGATAGAGGGTTTTGAATGTTTTAAAAGGAAACTTTTGAAAACGTTTTGAAAATAGGATATAATTTTAAAAAATCATTTTGAATAAAAAGTTAGCGGATACAAAACAATGTTCCACTAGATTTTTCGTAGGTTCCATCCTACTTAGGGTTCCATCCCTTTAACAGGCTCGAAGTGGATTCCATTCCACGAATAAATTGGATTTTAAGATGCCAGTGCTTTTCTATGAGTTTTAAAAAAATTCCAAATAATAAAAAATACTTAACCTTGAAATCTTGAACTCTTGATAATCTTGATACTCATGAGTCTTCTACCTTGATATCTTGAATCTCCATACTATACAGTCTTCATTCTTAGTACCTACATGGTTAAATCCTGCATATACATATATATCTAAACTTACAATATTAGTATTTATACTTTATAATCTATTCTAAGGTTGTTGTCATCAAAACCATCATCTCACGGACTAACATCTCTAACTATAAATACTGTAGTCATGGCTTCAAAAAGGGGGATTTCTTCTTCTTCTTCCTGCTCCGGAGGCTCTGCCACTTTTATTTCTTGAAACTTGTATCAATTTATCCAAGCTAATCCAAATGCTTCTGTAATTGTAATCCTATGAAAGATTAATAAAATTATGAACTCGATATAGGCCAAAATTACCAAACCACTATAAAATCTGCATGTTCATTTACTTTTATGCTCTGTTCTTTTGATTTTATTTTTTTGTTTGATATCCATAAGATTCTGCGGGTGTTGATGCCCATTTTTAGCTTCAACGTGTCCCCGATTTGGATAGGGACCCAAGAGGACTTGGATTTGGATTTGGACCCGGAGAGTCCTAGATTTGGATAAGAACCCAGAGAGGTTACAGAATTTGATGGACCTGGAGAGGTCACGGATTTGGATATGGACATGGAGAGGTCCCGGATTTGGATATGGAACCGGAGCGGACACGGATTTGGATATGACTGGGAGAAGTCTAAAGATTTGGATATGGACTCGGAGAGGTCTCAGACTTGGATAAACTATCCGGAGAGATCGGGGATTCATTTAATAGATTTGGAATGGATTCGGAATTGGATATCGACTCGAAACAGTCACGGATTTCGCTATTGATCCGAAGAGATCAATGTATTGGATTAGCAACGGATTGGATTCTAGATTGGATAATATAACGATAAATGGATTATGGATTTCAAATTTTGGACTTATGGAAATCCAAAACACGCCTTCCTATTGCAAGGCATGTTTTGGTGGGCAAAGTGTTAACCTGCTTTTTAGGAAGATCGTGCACAGCTGGATTTAACATAATAGACTTCAATGTTATTGAGGCTGGAATATCATGGATTTGGCTTTAATGGATGGATGGATAATCAACTACGAATAATAATATAAATCTAGGACTAAACATGGTCGATGGATAAATAATGTAGTGTGCTTGGAAGGTGGATATTGGCTTGAATAAAGAAGGATCGGCATAAGTGGGCTTGGAGTGATATGGATCGACAAGACACGAAGAAAAATAGTTTGATCGGCATATTTGATTGGGTTGGGAAGTTATGTTAAAGAAGGTTCGACATTTTTCAATAAAAAGAGTTCGGCATGGATCGGGTCGGCAGGGCCTGGAGGAAGGTTAGGGATCGACATAGCTCGGGTCGACAGGACTCGAACGGAGGCATAACTTGGGTTGGCATGGGAATAATGGTCGATATAGGAAAGGTTCAACATAGTTTGGATTCGGCATGGAAGGGATCGACGAGACAGGGAGGAGCATGGTATGGATCGACATAGTAGAGGTCGGCATGGAAGGGGTCGGCATAGTTTAGGGCAATATAGATTGGTATCCTCAAGGAGAGAAGAGATCAGCATTTCACATAAGGGAGGAAGGGATAGCATTTTCTTAAAGGAAGTGGGTTTGGAATTTGGTCTGAACGAAGTAGGATCGGCATTGGTTTAGCGGTGGATGGATTGGCATTGGTTTGAATGAAGAGGGATCGACATTGGTTCGTAAGTGGATTGATAGGTGAAGCTTGTTGGAGGATTATGGATCAGCCCGTTTCATAAGAGGGATCAACATTGAGTTAAGAGGAGGGATAACGATCGGTAGTGCCAAGCCGATCCCTAGTTTTGGTTAAGTTGGGCTTGATGATCATTATGGTGGGACCATGTAGGTGAGAAGCCCTGTAGCAGAAGTTACAACTATAAATGCATCAGACTTGGTTTCGAAAAGGGGACCTTCATTTTGTTTCTCTTCATCTACTACCTAGAGGTTACTCTACCATTTTCATTTTGGAATCTTCGATTGTAACTGTAATCTAATTTTAATTAATTTTATGTTGATTGAAAAAAATGGAAATTTAATTTTATGACAAGAGGAAATATGAATTTGAATGGTTCATTTATTTTAGAATGCTATATTATGAGATTCAAGGTTAAATAAATGAATAAGTCATGATATGCAATCATTTTGTGATGTCCCGGAAATTTGGGCAATACTTATTTAATAATTTCCATTAATAATTAGTTTTAAAATGTGAAAAATTGATTTAATAATCTAATTCAAACAGAAATCATCCTTTGAAAACTAATAATTCTTTAGTTTGACAAATGTTACTCTTTACAAAATTTGTAATAATGATAACTTTATATTTGGAAATTTTATTCTTTTCAAAGGTTAAAAATATTTAAATGATAAAATTATCTTTCTAAGCTAATTTAAAGAATATTCTATTGATAATGTATATATGTGTATACATTGTAAATAGGGAATTTGATTTTAATATAAATTTAAATTTAATAAAAACATTTTCAAATTTATAATATATATGTGTATAACTTGTGGATTGGAAAATTGATTGAAATTAGTATAGAAACTTTTCAAAGTTAATTTACAAATCTATCTTATATTTTCAAAAGAAATTAAAATAAATATTTATTTTTTAAAAATATAATAGTGTAAATAGTATTTTATAATAAAAGTTTATTTTGTTTTATTTTAAAAATTGTTTTGAAATAAACTTAGTTTATTTACAATAGAGTATAATATTTTGGTTTGAAACTTTGGAATAAAATTGAATTCAATATTCTTTTTCTTTTTAAATTTTTCTTTCTTGAAATTTAGCTTTAAAAATATTATTTTAAAAATATTCAAATAAACATTAAAATGTGTAATTTTATAAAGGAAGTTTATATGTAATCATTTAAAGGCTAAATGGAAATAAAACATATAAAAACATGTTAAATTAAATAAGAAATTGTTTTAGAAGAATTTAAAAACATTTATAAATTAAGAAATTTATTTTAATATTAAAAAGAACATGTGTTAGACATTTAACGCATAAGAAGACACTTGTAATTAATCTACATCATAATGTAACTAGTGGCAATGGTTTTATTTTTTTTTAAAAACATTTTTATTGAAAATATAGATAAGAAAACTTAGCAATTCATTATTATTCAAACCATTTTCTTCAAATGGAAATTTGAAATCAGATTTTAGAAGAAAATTCAAAAACCAAATACAATTCATGTTTAAAAACCTGCAAACACAAATCTGATGGAGTTTTCAAATCTGAAACTTTTTTTTTCAAGTTTCAACATCAATTTGAAGTTCAACTCATACTCAAGTAATTGAAGATGGGGTCAACATGCAGTTTTAAAAATCTACTACAGCAAGTAATTCAGTAATCAAATTGGAAGTAAACACCAGATTCAACAGCAAACTCATCAGATTCATAATGCAGATTCAAATCTGATCCAGGAATATGAATTTGCATCAGAGTATCCTCTGCTTCTTCATTTAAAAAGTGAGTAAATTTCTATTTTAAATACAGTTCTTTCTTTAAAAATCAATGCCTAAGTAAGTACTAGAACTCAAGTTCAAATGCAAACTGTTATTTTAAAAAAAAAATAGCTATGAATAAAACTACAGTGCCTTCATTTTTTTAAAGTGAATAACTTCAAAATTTAAAAGGAGCTTTAATTTATCTGTTGCATGTAGATTGATAGAAATGAGCATGTTTGTATGATTGTATTATGGTGATATTCTGTGTATATATATAAATATACATATGTGTTGTTGTTGCCAGGTATCTGCATACCTGTTTATGTTTTTAAACTAAGATTTTTAAATAGAAAACCATTATTTCTTGATTTGATCTCTGTTAGAAATTGATATGTAAACAAAAAGTGTTTGTTTAGTATAGATTTAGGTTTATAAATTATAATTTAGTTAAATTAAGATATGTTGCCTCTGAAAAACAATAATATCAGTCATTATTGAAAATAAGTCAAATATCAAACTTCTTAAATTATTGAAGTAGGTTCATAACTTGAATGCATGTATGAAATCATGAATTTTAAAACAAAAATCACATTTTTAAAGTAACTGTGGAGTGAGCTTGTCTGGGTTGAACAGAATCGGAATTTTTGGGTTTATCCGATTGCCTAGTGATTTTGGAATGTTGTGGTTCTTCCTAGAGGTGGAGGGCTGATAGGCGAGTGGGGGAAAATTGTGAGGTGGATGGTCAGAGGTTGGCGGCGACGGTGATAGCTCTTTCCAGTTTCTAACCCTAGTTTGCTGGTGGTTGGAATTTTGTTGCTGTTTGATTTCTCTGTTGCATTGAGTGATGTAAGGTTTTAGGGATTGGCAGAGGGGATGTATGCGAAGGAATGGCCGGAGTCGTAGGTGATCAGATGGTCGGAAATGGGTTGTCGAGGTGATGACAGGTTTGGTCAATGTGCAGTGATGTTTCCAGGTTGGGTTGGTTAACTCGAATTTGATTTCGAGCTGCTATGGGGATTTCTGGTGGTCGAGATCAGGTGAGGGGATGGTCGGCGACGAGGTGAAGGGAATTATGGTGGCTGGAGGTTGCCTGAGCGCCGGTGCATATGCATCGTGCATATTGGGTTCTGATGAACTTTTGGGTATGTGCAGGAGGTTGTGACTCGAGTTTCACTCGGGTAGATCGAGTAGTTACTCGAAGCACTTAGGGTTTAAACTCGAAGAAATTGTTGAGTGGTCTCGGGTTTTTTGATTTCAGGTTTATAACCTGACGGTTTTCTGGTTTTTAAAATTTAAATGGAATTTAAATTTTTAAAGCAGGATTTTAAACAGGGATTTGAATTCCAAGTTTAGAATGGATTTGATTCAAGTGAACTTTTGAATCCAAAGTTTTTTTAAATGAAAATTTTAAATTTTAGCCAGATTTAAATCAAGTTCTAAATCAAGACTAAAATATGGTTTTAAGTCTGCTATGAACCCAGATTTTGAATTTAAACAGTTTTGTAAATTTTAAATATTGAACAAGTTTAAATGTTTGAAAGTAGATTTTAAAAAATGAGTTTGTTTTCAAATAAATGTATAAACTTGAAAATTTTCTTTCTTTAATATTTGAATTAAAGTTATGAAATGTTTAACTTTAATTTGAAAGTTAAATAATCAATTTTTTTAAGCCTGATTTCTTTTAGTAAAAAAATTAAGTAATTTAGTTTTAAACCATTTCTTATATAAGTATCTTATATAAGTAATGATTGTTCTTCACTTTTGTTTTAAGAAATAAATTTATTTAAAATTTGGATAAATGCTTAAGTAGTTGAACATTTTAAATCTTAAATTTTAAAATGGAATTTGTATATTATTTAGAAATGTGTTGTTTTAAATACATTTGAATGTTAACGAAGTCATTAATAAAGTAAATGCATTATTTTAGAAATAATTAAGATAATAATAAGAATTTAATTTATAAAAGAATTAAGGAATAGTTTATTTATTTGATTAATGATTTAGATTGATTTATAATTAGAAATGGTTAATAATGATTAATCTAAGATAATTTTTCTTAAAAAAGTAATTAAAGAAAATGTTATTAATCAATAAAGATAATTATCTAAAGATTATTAAGTAATTAATTAATATGATTAATTTTGATAATTAATTGGATTAATTAATTGAATATAATCAATTGTAAATTGTTAAGCATAATTACTTGATAAAAGTAATAAAAGGATTAATTACTTATTGTAATTGATTATGATAATGTGATTTGTTTAAGTTAATTAATTTAGTTTAATTAATTTGAGATAATCATTTGATGATTTAATAAGAGAATTACTTAATGTAATTAATGGAGCATGATTACTTAGAGAAGTAATAAACGATAATTACTGGAATGTAATTAGTGAGAGACGATTTATAATGATGTAATTTGGGTAATTACTTTTATAATTAATCAAGGGATTAATTAATGAAGATAATTAATTATGGAATATTAATTTGTTAATGAGTAATTAAGGTAGTTAATTACTTATTTGATATTAATCAAGGATGATTAATAATTGTATTTTAGATCAATTACCAAATGTAATTAATTTTTAAATAAAGTAATTAATTTAAATATAAATTAGAGATCATTAATTAATATAATTAATGATGTAATTAAGGATTGTTTAATTAAGGAATAATTAATAAATAAGTGATTAATTAATGTAATTAATTAAGGGTAAATGTAATTAATTATAGTTAATTAATAAATGATGTAATTAAATGTTAATTACTAATGATTAAGGTTAATTAATTTTATGAAATTAATTAAAGGCTAATTACTTATTGTAATTAGAGAATGATTAATCAAAGGTGTTTAATCAAGTTGAATACTTAGAGAATGATTAATTAACTAGGTTAATTAATTAATGGACATATATAAGCAGGATTTATAGATGTAGTAATTAATTTAATTTATTTTAAATTAATTAGAGATAGAAGTAATTAATTTAATTCATTTTAAATTGATTATGCATGATGGTTAATAAATCATTGCTTATGGATGATGTTGATATTTCATTGGATGGTTGTGATCTCAGTAATGAGATGAGTAATATCTATATGATATGGATGCTTAGTTAAAGTATGATAATAGGGATTATCTGGTTGTGATGATTATCTGTTTGTGATTATGATAAGGGTTGTCTGTTTATGATGAAATGTGATTATCTATTTTGATATGTGAATTATCCATCTGGGTGTATATAGATAATGATGAATTGAATTAATTTTTCAAACTAAATCACTTGGACATTAAAATGGCGTTTGGATTTCGATGAGACCAGGATCGGGTTTCCAAATTTTGAATTCCAAAAACCACATCGATCCAAATTAAACGTTAGGTCGGGAATATCAAGTGAAGAGTGAAGACTCGAGGTGTAAGGACTATTCGTGTTGATACGCTGAGGGTGATTCCAATATGAGTTTAACGGGGGTAGTACTTTAAGGTTCGAGATGGTGAATCAGAGTGCAAGGGCTATGGTCGTTGACTCTGAGGGTGATTCCAAAATGAGTGCAACGAGATAGTGCCTTCGGTTTCGTTTGAACACGGAACGAACCTGTATGGATTAAATGCTTTCAGAACATCGTCAGGTGGACGATGAGCATTCTGAGATTAATGTGTCCTATAAAGGTAATCGTAGCCTCAAGCCTCATCAACCGGGAATGGCTAAAACAGGGGAGGTGCAGCTAGGCTAAGTGGGTCATGCCCAAGTAGGACGAGATTTACCCCTGTCTAGAGGTCTCTTTTTATTTCGGTTGTGTGGCAGTTGGCGACGGCCATCTGCGGGGTGGTCTTGTTCGGGACTGTCCAGTAAGGGATGGTTCCGGCTTTGTGTTGCAGGGGATTGGGAGTGATCCTCGGTACGGTGATCTAGGCCACGTACTGTGACGGGCGGTACCCCGGTAGCCCTGCCATTGATGGAAACCCATTCTTCCTACGAGACCATATGGTTTTGATTGTATTACCCACTTTTGTGGCTAGTAGCTCAAATTTAATGAATGTAACAATTTCTGCTATTTCTTATTTACTTGAAAACCCTAGACACTATTATAATATCACTGGATTTCCTATCAAATGTTCTGGTTAGCGTAAGGTAAAAACTTTTCCATGTTTATGTGTGGGAAGTCTTACGTGATACCTTTTGTTTTCAAAGGATTTTCTAAAGTTAAACAACTTTAAACCCATTTACTCACACCAGACCCATGTCTGACCCGAGTGTTTATTTTCTGTTTTATTAAACTCTTGGGTACTCATATTACATATGAGTAATCGAGTGATTCAGGATTTGCTTTGACGAATTCTGGAGGAGATATGGAGCATGAGGCTTCTGCGTGTAGATATATATAGTGGTTCCGCTGTGTTTGAGTTGTATCTATTTTCTCTGATGTACTTGAATTGTAATAACTAGACAGGTGTTTATAACTGTCTAGTTTGTGTTGTATTAGCTGTATAACTCTGATGTATATGATACTATGTAATGTTTTATGTGATATAATATAATTTATTCGTTCCGCTGTGAGATTCTGATGTTGTTTGTTTCTTTCTTTCCTATCTTTTCTCTTTTCTATCCCTTTCATTTTTCTTAATGATGCGTCTTTCTGTGGAATGAAAGGCGGGTCGTTACACATTTTAAATTGCGAGAACAATTTAAAAAAATTATTTGCAAATTCAAAATTTATTTTGGATGGATAATTATCTTTTGGTAATGAAAGAGATTAGTTATCACTTTCAAAATGAGTCGTTAGTTGTTTGAAAAAAAAAACCTGTTTGTGTAAAGTGATAAAAATGTTTCCAGTTAGTGAGTTGTTTCTTTTAAAAGATGATTACATAGAGTTGATCACAATTTTGTATGTCCTAGATTTCTGGGAAAAAGAAGATCAATTAATAAATGATTTAGAAAAAAAGAATTTTATTTGAAAATGTAGTTTAAAAAATTAAATTGGTTTGGGAAATTTTTAAATTTTAAATTGATTTGAAAGTAGAAATTTGTTTGGAAAAGTATTATGCTAAAACAGCGATAACTTGATATTTATAACTCCAAATGAGCTTTTGACAGAGCTTTCCGTAAGCAATAAATTTTCTTTTTACCACTTTAGAAGATCTAGCTTTTTAGCATGTCTTAAATAGGTCTGAAAGTGAATAAACATTTTTGTCCTTTAAGATTCTAAAATTTGGGCTGAAAGTAAATTCAACATAACTTCCAAAGCGCAAATTCGATTTTTGTGATCTTTATATTGATGAAAAGATTAGACTTAGTAGAACAATTTTTATTTTATAAGTATTTTCAGATTTTGAGTTTAGTTGGGTCAAAATTTAAGATTATTACAGCAGATTTGAAATTGAAATAACTTATTTCTTAATAGTCAACTGCATTCTACCTATTTTGTTTTTATAATTTAGTTGATGTTTAGTATAAATATATATTTCAAATTGAAATATATTTTGGTAGAATTTAGGAGTGAAATTTTTTATTCACGTTAAATGAAGAGTTATTAAATTAAATTGGATTTGTGTAAGAGGTTTTGAAAATTTTCTAAAAATTAAGATTTGAGAGTTTGATTTTGAAGAAAATGGATTTTGATAACATTGAAAATATTTTTTTAGTTAAACAGGAGTATAAAGAATTCATTCTTTGACTTTGTCTTGCCTTTGTGCAATTATATAGTGACCTTCGTTTATGCGGTCGTTTAGGTAGGTGGTATTGAGAAACCACCTACCCTTTATTGAGCCTTCTTAGCTCAATTGTGTCAATCTAATATTGGTGTGGTTCTTTCCGTAGTGACGTATGGAAAGTCATGTCGACAATTATCTAGTTGGTTGGAACCGGGGTAAAATTTTGTTAAATCCCAACTCTGTTTATGAAACTTCTGAGGAACGATCTCACCCGATTTATCTATTGTATAGCCTTCAATTCGTATACTTGATTCAAAGGTGAAATGCCTTCGAAATAAGAATATTATGCGTGTAAAAATTCAATGGTCCACTAATCCTAATAATCGCACTTGGGAAACCATAGAATTTACTGAGCTATCTTATTTGAGTTTTTTGTTGTCTTGTGTTGAGGTTGAGAAATTTAAACTCTAGCTTATCTATCTTCCTTTACTGGATGAGATAATTTATGATGATTATATCTCTACTGTAGAAATTGTGAGGACGCAATTTTTATAAGGGGGAGTCTGTAACAACCCTGGTTTTGGTGATTACCTGTAAATATTAAATTATAACGGTAGTTATAATTTAATATTGTGAACTAAAAATAAATTGGAGATTTAAATTGCTTATTTGGAATAAACAATGGATTTTGAAAATAAAATGTGAAAATAAAGTTCTGAAAACTTTGTCTTGGGTATTTGTGAGAATAATGAGCGAAATATGGTTTAGTGAAAATGCAATAATTCTTGAAATTACTTCCAAATGCTTTTTTTAATAATTTTCAAAGGAAGTATTTGACTTTTACAATGTGTTTATTAAAAATAAAAAGGTGAAATTTGATTTAAAAATAAATTTTGATCATAATAATGATGAAAAAAGGTTTGTTATATTTTATTACACAAGAAAATAATTTTTATGTAATTTTTGGAGTTAAAACTAGATTTTTATATGAATTATTGTGTAAATTGTATATTTAAGTAAAATAAGAGTTTATAATAATGAAAAATATTTTTGTAACTGAATTAGCTTTTTATTTGTTGTTAAAAATTTTTGTTAAACATAAAAGTTTGTTTGTGCAATTTATAGAGATGAAATCTTGTAAATACACAAATGTTGTATTATGTAAATATGAGAGTGTCAAGGTAAATTTTGTGTTAATTAGATTTTTAGGCTAATTAATTCTTTTGGGTCAAGCCCATTTGTTCACTAACTAGTAAAGTAATGAGAAAGCTTCTTCTTTCTCAAAACACCTATATGTACATTTTTACTAGAAGACAAAATGAAGAAGATAAACTTTTCCTCTTTCAAACGCTAAGCTTCAAATCTCCAATTAATTAATCCAAGTGTTTGCTGAAATTTATCAAAATAGAGTCAATTATTTCAGGTAATCTAAGCCAAAAACAAACTTCTCTTTATCCATTTTCTAATTTGGTGAATTTATTGTCTATAATTGAAGTTTTGTTCTTGCATGTTTCTATAAACTCTTTTTTTAGTTTGTTGAAGTTTCCTCAAGGCCAAAGCTTGCATCTTCTCACCAATTTGCTCTTGTTTCTCTACTATTTTTTAAGGTGAGTGTAAAAAATCACGAACACTGGCTGAAGTCAAGCTTCAAATTGCTATAAATTATGAAAAGTTTGCTTTATCTTGTTTTATGCTCAGTTTTGTTTGTGCAGAAACTGTTCTGACCTCCACTTTGCATGTTAATTTCTTGCAATTTTGACGATGAAATGCTACCAGATTTTCTTCTGATAGTATTCCATTTGTTGTATTATAAGTGTGAAAAATTTCATAGCAAAACTCTTTCATTTGATAATTGAAAACATTGCTGCAAATTCAATGCACAGCCTGGAAATCACATGAACACATTTTGTTATGTTGCTGCAAACAGGGCCTGAGTTCATGTTTGAGATAGCGTAACTTTTACATTTCTAGTCGGAATTTATTGATTCCTTTTTGATTGAAAGCTAAAGGTTTCTATTACATGCACACATATTTTCAGCTCAATCCGTGTTAATTTGGTCCTCTGTTTCATGTATGGAAGTTGAACCAAGATGATTTTTAGGCCAGTACATTTTTTGGTTTTCTTGAACTGTTGCAAACATGGCTCAAGTTCATGTTTGAGACAATGTAACTTTTGCATTTCCAGTCGGAATTCACTGATTCTTTCTTTGTTCGAAAGATAAAATTTTCCACTATGGCATACAAATTTTCCACTCAATATGAGGTCGTTTGGTCCTCTGTTTCAGGCCTGTAATTTGGACCCAAGATGGTTTTCAGGTTTGAGCATCCTTTTGGTGTTGAACTATTGCAAACATGGCCTAAGTCCATGTTTTAGACAGTGTAACTTTTCATTTCCAATCGAAATTCATCTATTCTTTTTTGTTTGGAAGCCGAAGTTTTTTACATTGTGCACACCAATTTTTAGTTCAATCATAATTCGTTTGGCCACCTATTTCATGTTCGAAAGTTGAACCCAAAGATGATTTCAGACCTTAGGTGTTGCATTGCCGATGCATTTTTATGTTCTTTTTCCATCCGACTTCTAACTTTTGCTTCATGTTTTTGTGATATTTCTTAAATTTTTTGAGGTCGTGATGTCTATCGGTAGACTAGCAAAATTTTAGAGATTTTGAAATTTAATTTTGGATTAAATTTGAATTGAATTCTAATATCCATTTGAGTGATTTCATGAATTTTTATTCGTTTTCGAGCAAGGATTTTTCCAAACCTTTTTGAAATAATTTTTAAAATAAATGGGCATTTTAAATTATTATTATATGACATTTTTAAAGTATTTTCAAATATAGAATCTATTTATTCTCGATAATAAGGGTATTTTCAAATGCGGCTTTCAAAATTGGTATTAAAAGCTTGTTTTCTTAGTAAATTATTTTATATATAAAATACATGTTTTTGCACTATTCAAGCGAATGGGAAGAAGAATTAAACGGTTTGGTAAAATACATGGTATGGGACACATGCGTTTATCTTATCGGTTAATTCCTGACTTGTTCATCTCATCATTTTGACCTACAGGTCGAGTTTACGGATGAGATAGGGTAAAAAAATTACTGCTTTGAGGTGAAATTTACTAGGAGTTAGTAAACCATTTAGTGCGAATGTGTGGTATGGGACGCACGTTAACATTGTTCGGGTTCCTATCTGAGGGTTTGTGAGACATTTGCAATTGCGGCGTATTGTCAGTACTGGACTTTCAGGACATTGCCATTGTGGCGTTTGCCATTGCGGAGTTTGCCATTGCGGCGTATTTCCCTTCAATACATTTTCCATTACGGCGTTTTCCATTGTGGTGTATTTTCCATTACGGTGTATTTTCCATTGTGACGTATTTCCCTTCAGACGAGGTACCTATTTTTAGAGATTGGTACTTGGCAGGCTTCGGCCAAAAGCACGTGCTTTAAATTGTGAGAAAAAATTAAAAAATATAGAGCACTAATCGACGTATTCAATAGATATATAAGACAAGATTATAGATGGTTGCGCCTAACCAGCCTATTGTAACAACCCGCATATTTTACGATTGAATATTTAAATATTTTATTTTAATATTTTATCGTTAGTCGAATTTTAGTCCGAAAAGTTACTTTTTGCATACGGTCGAATTAGTACTCCGGACCACTTCCATTGGGTCCAAAACACCGTTTGCGATCTTTTTGAGTATAAACTTTGATATGTTTGGAGTTAGTGGAAATTTTCCACTTTTTCACTTTGGGCTTTGGGTTTGGTTTAGTCCCTTAGCCTAAACTATTAACTCTAGCTCAACCCCCTTCCCTTCATAACTTCACTTTCATTTCCTAACACTCAAGCTTCATCAAAAATGGATGAAGGAATGGGAAATTAAAACTCCAAGCTCTAGTTCATTTGCAAATCCAACATCTAACTCCAAATTCAAAGAGAAGCTATTGATTCTTCCTTTGCTTTCAAGCTTCTTCTTCATTGATTTTGTGTAAAGGTGAGATTTTTATCTTACATCTTTGTCTATAACTATCTTTGATTGTTGGGTATGAATTCCTAACACATTTTCATATGCATTTGCTCTTGGTTTGGATTGAATTGGTGAAAATCTCAATTTTTAGTGTTTTGGGTTCAAGTCTTTAAAAATCCTAACTTTGATGATTGAACACGTTTTTGGTGATGCATCGAGGAGCCAATAGGACCGGGTAGCCGATGGTTGTAATCCCCTAGCGTTCGTGCTCGATCGGTTGCAAATTGAGAGAGTTTTTAGCATTTTTGTTGCTTAGGTCGTTCGGCCTGTACATATGATTCTTGGCCTGCAGTTAGGTCGGCCTGCCTTAGGTCGCAACCCATAGGTCGCTTGCATCTTTGGTCGTTAGGTCGCTCGTCCGTATTATGTCGCACCTGTCAACTAAGGTCGCAACCCATAGGTCGCTCGCCTTGTGTTAGGCCGTTCCTTGACTTAGTTCGCAACGTCGCTCGGCCATTAAGTTGCCCGGCCTTCTTTTACCACTTAGGTCGTTTCATTCTTAAGTCGCTCGGCCTACTCTTCACTTAGGTCATTGCATCACTTAGGTCGCTCGGCCATGTTATGTCGCTAGCTCCTTAGGTCGCAATCCCTTAGGTCGTTCGGCCATGTTATGCTGCTTGCTCTGTTAGGTCACGCGCTCGGCCATTACGTCGTTCCACACCATAGGTCGCTTGGCCATGTTAGGTCGCGCCATGCTAGGTCGTCCCCACTTAAGTCGCTCGGCGTTCTCATACGCCTTAGGTCGTGCCGTACTTAAGTCGCGTCACACTTAGGTCGTTCCCTCTTAAGTCGCACGACCTTCTCTTATGCTTTACGTCGCACCAACTTAGGTTGCGCCATGCCATAAGTCGCGTCATGTTGTGTTGCTCTGTTAGG
Organism: Allium cepa; assembly: GCA_030765085.1. Classification (NCBI taxonomy): domain Eukaryota; kingdom Viridiplantae; phylum Streptophyta; class Magnoliopsida; order Asparagales; family Amaryllidaceae; genus Allium; species Allium cepa. The sequence goes on from CM060929.1 coordinate 499,022,974, forward strand.
CCGTATGCTATTTCTTAAGCCTCTGATTTCTTGTGTTGACTTATATTAAGTCATAAGTCGTGGCTGTTAAGTCGTAAGGGTATTTCCACTTTGATGGATTTGGAATCGAATTCTCTAGATTTTATTCACGTCTTCGAATATGAATTTTTGTGATTTATTATTTCGACAATCATTTTTGTGATTTGTCACTTTATCTCACTCGTACGAGAAATCTAATTAAACGGCTTAGTAAAACAAGTGGTATGAAACGCTTGCGTTTACTTCACCGGTTAATTCTTGGACTTGTTCGATTGAATCTCTTGTGACTATTTTCTAGGGGAAACTTACAATTTATTCGTAAATATTTAAGTTAAGCTAGTGGTTATGGGACATGAGGCTAAGCTCATATATTTACTAGCTTACTGTAACTGACACTTCTTGATGATCGTTGATGATCATTTTTGTGATTTAGACTAGCAAATGTGCGATGTCTCTTTGTCTACGAGGGAGACTAAACCCCGTTTCTGTGGAGCTTCGGCTCAATTTGGTGGGGTAGCGATCCATGGTCTTTGGGTCGTTTTGTGGAGCTTCGGCTCAAAATTAATGGTTATGAACCATGGAACAGCGTTCCATTTTGTGATACATGTGTTGGTGAGTTTTCATGCTCCCGTTTTGTGATAGGCCTCCCCTTTTTTTGTGATTTCTGGATTTCCATTGATGATTTCTAGAATTTATGTTTCACCAATTTTCGTGATTTACATTGATAATTTTATCAATATTTGTGCAATGGTGAATTTGTGTGTCATTAACTTTTATGATTGGCATTGATATTATTGTCAATATTTATGGTTTGGTGAATATAAATAAAGAGTATGACATTCTTTTTGATCTTTGAGAAGATTCTTGTGATATTGATTAATCTCTTGTTGATTTTCAATTACATACTTATTACAGTATGTCTTTATGGTTATCATATGTTTACGTCATATCTCTTATTCTATATCATTTTATCTGATATTTATAGCTAGACTGATCCGTTTATTATTTTCTTATTAAATAATACTCAGGTCAGACCGAGATGTTACAGGTGCCTCTGCTTGACTTCACATCTGGGATTATCACCCTGGCTTTTGGCTAACTACTTAGATTAGTAGTTTTCGTTGTATACATTTGAGATATAGACTCATTGATGTATCCATATTCTTTTGTCTATCACTTGTAGCTATTCTTTTGTGACATTGTGGATCTTTTTTGACCACTACTCTGATATACACTTTCATGTGTTATATATTCATATCTATTTCCGCCTTTGTGATATGGATGTCTGTGACTGATTTATGTTACGTTTATTTCTATATTTGTTTCCGAAGAATATATATAGCCACTGTGTAGTAGCTTTGAGTTTGTATCGGTATGTCGGATTTCCTCCTTAAACCAAATGCATGTTGTATTATCTCACATATCTTTGCTCGCACAAAGCAATTACGCGGATGGTTGCTCCTCAACAGCCTTATTCTCTCGCTAGTTGACGGCATTACCCCGTAGTGTCCTTGGCTAGCGTGGGTATAGAGGTGGGACGTCACATCTATTCTCCCCATTAGCAGACAGTATTACCAAGTAATACTCTTTGTTAATGTGGGTCTCAGGGTAGGGCGTTACAATTGCTTTTGTGAGTCATAAAAGCAGCTGCAACGCCCCACCCTGAGACCCACATTGACAAATAGTATTATTGGGTAATACTATCTGCTAATACGATGAATATGGATGATTAGGAGTGACCATCTATAGTCTTGTCTTATATGTCTATTGAATACGTCGATTAGTGCTCTATATTTTTTCCTTCTCAAGTGGATTGACATATCCGATAAACTCTTAATACAAAACTATAGGTGGCTATAGGATCTATCAGAACAAAATACAAAAACTTAAATGCATAACACATCACAGAACAGCAAACAGACATATATACATATATACTGATTCATCCCAAAACAATACAAATAATACATCATAAGTTGTGTGACGACCACAATATACACACGAGTCAAAACAATATACATATCAGAGAGAGACAAAAAGACTACAACAAAAAGGGCTAGCAGATAAGTCCATGCGGAAGCAAAATTGATTAAGCCTATAAGTGTACCTAACCCGAAATATTTCGGTTTGACCCGAGTATAAAATGCACGGGTCACTCTAGCTAACAAATTAGTTTACAAGAATAATCGATAATATGAGCATATGGCGAATGTGATAACATTCTCAAGTAAGAAAGGACAATTAAAGAGTATGATTACATCAAGTGATAATATGGTATCACTACACAAATATATAATCTCAAAAGAGATAAAATAACGCATAAAACGTTAAAAGTAGCGAGCCTCATATCATCGGCATTCATAAAACATCAAATAAGGTTTAGGGGAAAAACCTAAATCCGCCATCTTGGCAAACCCAAAAAATGGATAAAGAGATCCCATCTCAAATACGCCATAAGGCAAACATATCTCCAAAGAGGAGAATAAAATCTCAAGTAAACGCCAAAAGGAAAATCTCATATAACGTCAGTGTGGGCAATTTAAATCTCAAAAATAGAACTCCTAAGATATCAAACTCGCGAAAGATAATCGCCACAAATATATATCGAATGATTCAAAGGACCAATTTCGAAAAAGGGCGATACACTAGGGAAAACACAAACATCAATGAAATCATCTCAAAGATATAGCATGTGCTTATGACCGAAGCCCGTCAAGTACTATTCTCCCAAAATAAGGCGCCACGTCTCTTAAACAAACATCCCGAAGGATAAATAAATACGTCTCTTAGACAAACATTCTGAAGGACAACATCCCGAAGGACAAATATGTCGCAATGAAAATGGTCTCTTAGACAAACATCCCGAAACACAAATGACCCAAAGGTCCAGTACTGGCAAATACGACTCTTAGACAAATGTGTCACAGACTCTTGGATAGGAACTCGAACAGTGTTAATGTGTGTCTCATCCACACGTTCGCACTGAACGGTTTACTAACCACTAGTAAATTTCACACTCAAAGCAGTAAAACGTTTATCTCATCTCATCGGTAAACTCGACCCAAAGGTCAAAATGATCAAATGGACACGTCGGGATTTAATTGATAAGATAAATGCACATGTCCCATACCACGTGTTTTACCAAACCGTTTAATTCTCCTTCTTATTCGCTCGAATAGTGCAAAAACGTGTATTTTTATATAAAATAATTAATACCAATTTTGAAAGCCATATATGAAAATTCCCTTATTATCGAGAATAAATAGATTTTACATTTGGAAATACTTTAAAAATATGATATAAAAATAATTTAAAATTCCCATTTGTTTTAAAAATTATTTCCAAAAGGTTTGGTAAAATCTGTGCTTGAAAACGAATAAAATCCAAGAAATTGCTCAAATCGATGTTTGAATTCAATTCAAATTAAATCCAAAATTTGAATTTCAATATCCTTAAAATTTGGCTAGTCTACTGATAGACATCATGGCCTCAAAACATTTTGGGAATATCACAAAACATGAAGTAAAATTTAAAAGTCGAATCTGTATCATGAAGTAAAATAGTTTCGACCACCTAAATCTCATAATTTTACAAAACATAAAACATGAAAGTTGTAGGCAAAAGTCACAGCTTTCAAATAAGAAAAAGGTCATTGGTTTAAAAGTTTGACCAAAATAAATTTCAGATTTGAATTCATTGTCGTTGTCGTTTATTCTCAAGGCAGCGACAAAAATTATGATTTTGACTATATAAAGCTCAAAATTTAGCAAAACATAAAACATGAAAGCTGTAGTTACAGAACATTAAAAATTATCAAATTCCGATTGAAGACGAAAAAGAGAATGCCAAAACAATTCTGTGTTTCAAAGTTGAAGTTAAAAACATAGGACAGAGAGGTTACCTACTTTTCAAACACATGTTATGGTTATCAAATTGTAGATTTACAGAAAAGTATAAACACAAAAGTTGTTTCTTATAAATATATCTTCCAACTGAAAACAATCTCACTCAATTTTGATTTACCATTCAAAAGTTATGGTGATTTAGTTTTAGGTTTCAACTCAGAAAATGGCAGAGCAGAGCATGTGTATCAGTTTCAAACCCAATTTCGACCCTATAGATCATAGAATTTGTAGAAACATACAACATAAAGGTTGTTCCTTAATATTCTTATCTTCCTAACAAAAAAATACTTAATTTATATTTGTGTCTAAAAAGTTATGGCCCTTTTACTGTCAGATATCAACTCAGGAAATTTGAAATGGTTGTGCTATAACATCAGTTTCAAATTAGTTTATACCCTTTTAAACATAGAATTTCAAAAAATGATCAACATTGAACTTATAGCTTATTTGAATATCTTTCTATCACAAAAAGAATGAACAAATTCGGTTAAATCTACACTGAGATATTGTTGTTTTACTACAACAATGTTCACAAATAAATTTCAACAACCACTTTGCAAATTTCAACAATTCAATCAAAATACTCAAACCATTCAACTATTTATTGACACTTATCACTCAATTCAAAGAATTAAGACTTTATAGAGATAAATATGTGAGTATGCAACTCACCTTGGAAAATTTGGAGAGCAATCCCTTGGAAATTCGAAGAAAGATGGAAGCTTGCCTTTGATTTTAGCTTCTAGAATCTAAAAAGAAGTTTGTATAGGCAGGCAAGCACAAAAATTCAATTACAAATAATAATTCACAAAAATCAGACATAAATGGAAGGAATTTTGGTTTTGGGTTGGATTACCTAAAATAATTAGCTTCAATTTGATTGTTTTTAGCAAAGATTTGGAGAATTTAGATAATCGAATTTATGTTTTGAAAAGGAAATTTAGTTCAGCTCTTTCTCTTTATTTGTTTTTTCTGCTTTGAGAATCCTGTACGTAATTGTTTTGAGAAGAAGGAGTTTTTATTTTGGTTAAGACTCTAAGTGGGCTTTAACCCAATTATGAAAAAGAAATATCTTAATTCTCCAATTATCTAAAAAACACTTATATCATTATCCAAAACAACCTATTTTTACATGATTTCAACTCTATAAAAACCGTGCAAAAATATTTTACAACAAACAAAAGTTATTTTAACTAAAATTATTTTTCATTGTTAAAACTCTATTTTTAATTAAATACTCAATTTACATTATAATTTACATAAAACACTATTTTTAACACCAAAAATTACATAAAAATCATTTTCTTGTATAACTAAATATAACGAACCATATTAACATCATTTCTCATCCAAATATTATTTTTAATACTAATTTTTCCTTTTTAATTACAATATACAACATATTAAATTTCAAATACTTCATTTAAAATTAAAAAAAATCACATTTGGAAATAATTTGCAAAATTATTGCATTATACCTAATTAAAACCATATAATGCTCATTTTTGTTACAAACTAACATAACAAAGTTTTAGAACTTTATTTTAAACATTATATATATACACATATCCACAAATGATATTGTAATAAACTATTTTACTTCAATAATTTAATTCAATTAATCTCCAAATCAACAAAATGTCATTATTCAACTTAATTCCATTTTTTTATTCCAAATCCATTGTTTATTTAAAGTAAACAATTTTTAACAAATTTATATCTCCGATTTATTATATTTCTCCATTATTAAACTATAACAACTGCTATAATTTAATAACACAGGTAATCACCAAAACCAAGGTTGTTACAGACTCCCCCTTATAAAAATTGCGTCCTTGCAACTTCTAGAGAAGAGCTATATTTAAGACGATTTATTTCATCTAGTAAAGGAAGATAGATAAGCTCGAGTTTGAAATTTCTCACTCTCAATACAAGATGATAGAAAACCAGATAAGATAGTTTAGTAAATTCTATGGTTAAAAGGGTATAAATTAAGTTTGAATCTAATGTTGTGCAATGAAATTTTATACACGGGTCAGTCTAGGTGTTTTAGGTTAGGTATCCTTATGAACTTAGCCTATTCTACTTCTACATGGACTTATCTGCTAGCCTTTTTTGTTATAGTCTTTCAATCGCTCTCCAATATGTATATTGATTTGACTCGTGCGTATATTATGGTCGTCATACCACTTATGATGTATTATTTGTATTGTATTGGGATTAATCATTATATATGTATACATATCTATTTTTTGTTCTGTAATGTGTTATGCATTTGAGTTGTTGTATTTTGTTCTAATAGATCATGTAGCCGCCTGTACTTTTGTATTAAGCATTTATTGGATATGTCGATCCACTTGAGAGAAAAATATAGAGCGCCAATCAACGTATTCAACAGATATTTAAGACAAGACCATAAATGGTCCCTCCTAACCAGCTCAATTCTCTGCATTAATAGACAGTATTACCCAGTAATACTCTTTGTTAATGTAGGTCTTGGGGTGGGGCGTCACAGCTTAACCAAAGCCTTCACCTCATAACAATGTCGAAGCCTTTTGAGGAACAAAACCACACACCTTGGCTTGGCCCATAAGCGGAGGTGACTATATTGGGGACAATATCTGCGTTAGATGAGGTATAGGCTATTACATTGGTATCAAAGCACCCACTTCATAGTGTTTATCCACGATGTGAGACTATTATTCCCATTTTGAAGGGGTGTTACATTTTTATTCAAAATATTTTCAAATTAATCCAAAAAGAAATATATCAAAACTAAAATAAATTATCACAAGGAGAGAGCTCTACCTACTGAGGCATACTATAACTCTAAAATCAAAATAACATGGAGCATCCAGTGATATTCATGTTCCTCCTAAAACAACAACTAGAGTAAATAAAGGTACTTGGCAAGTCTCCCGAATCGAATAACCCCCAATTACTCAACTTTAGTCATAACAAAAGCATTAAAAAAATCACTTCAAAAATTATTTTCAGACTTTTGAAACAATAACGCTTCATCAATATTTCTCAAAATAATATTTTCATTATTTCTTTCCATAAATTCTTCTAAATAAATTTTCAAAAGCATTAGGATTTAAGCCCTAATAAACAACAATTCAAAACACTCTATTTACAAATTTATACTTTATAAACAACGGTAAATAAAATCACACAATCAATCAAATCAAATCATATCAAATTCCGTATAAGAATAAACTAATACTTAACATTATTTTAAATGTTAAATGACTAGCAATAAAATCCTAGCTTAGGCTTAAAGATTTCTTGATTGTCCAAGTATATAGAAAATTATCTAAGCATGCCATTTTGCTCTATGCCTTTGGTTATTGCCTACAAAATTATTCACGCTCCTTCGGACAAAATTGAAAGTCACTCTCTAAATTTACCTGTTTCTTAACTACACAAATTTTTATAAATTTTGTATATTTTTCATTTATTATTTTATTCAACACTAAAATTACTTTTGAATTATTTCATAAATTTTTCACTTACGTTTATAGATATTTTATAAACATATTTCTCTATTAAATAGCAACCAAAAACTTACTCCACACTATCTAATTGTATGTAACATTCCTGAATTTCAGCTAAAAATAATTTGATAACTAATTTAATCTTTGAAATTAAATTATGAAGTTATTAGTAATTAATTTTAAATTTAGATTTAAAAGTTATCAGTTGGAAAATTTCCAGAATAAATAATGGTATGTATTTTTAAATTTGGAGTTTGGAAAAAAAATTCAAGAATAAATACTTTGAGAGATAAATTGGATTCTAAAGATTGTAAATTGAATTGTGGGTTGAAATTCAAATAATATTTATTAATATTAATAGAAGTTCGAGATAATATTGGATTTGAAAATTAATGTGTTTTATAAGTAGATTGAAAATAGATTTGAATTAGGAATTTACGAATAAAAATTTTAAATATATTTAAAAGACAAAACTGTCTTGATTCAAGCTTAAAGTTAATAAAGAAGTAATTAAGTAATTACATGATCACTATTTGTCAATTTATTCTTAAAAAATATATTTTAAATCAATAAAGAGGTTAAAGAATTAACCAAAAGAAGTGTTTTTGAATCATTGATTGATTTAAATTTCTTAAAGTTAAATTTGGAGCTAATGATAATATAAAATATATGATCTACTTAAATAAATGAAAATTAATAAGATTTAAACTATAAAATAATTTAGACAAAGGTTTTTAACATAAAATTTTTGTTTTTTAACAAGTGTAGGTTAAAGAGTTAAGCATTTAACAAATGTTCACTTAAAACTTACAAGTGTAAAGATCTTATACAAGTGGCAATGCATGTTTTTATTCTAAACTAATGTTAACAAAGATGTATTAAAAGAAAAAGAAACTAGGTTCTCAAATTTTTCCCTCTCAACTCAGAAACCAGCAAAATAAAAATCACAAAACCTGAAGAAAAAATGAAAAAAAAAAACTAAGGCTTGAAATGGATTCAAGCAAGCAAGTTAAAATCTAGAGGCATTAAAAACAAAACCGAAAACAAATACAAGAATCATCCCAGAAACAATCATCTTCAAACTGGAAAACAGAAGATTCAAAACCTGGAAGATCAAAAGCAGAGGCAACTCCGGAGGTAGCAGATTCAAAAAAAAAGGGAAAGCAAAGAAAAGAATACTGGAAAAAAAATTGTACTTACTAACTTATAAATATTTATAAGTAATATATAATTTAATTTCAAACCATTTTACTTTAATTTGTATAAGTATAAATAAAACATAAGAAAATAAATATAGTTTTTATATTTTTGAATTTAAAAAGGTAAAACATTTATATATGTAAATTAAATTAAATAAAGGGTTTAAACAAAAAAAACAAAAAAAATTTATAAATAAATTAAAAAGGAGTATTAAACATAAATAAGATTGTATTAACAAGTGTACATATTATAGACAAGTGTTAGTTTAATTAATTTGAAAATGTACAAGTGTCAAAAATGTTTTCCTTTTTAATTGAATTTTTATAAAAGTATATTTTAAGAAAGTAACCAGGTTTTTCTCTTCACTTCTCAACCTGGAAACTAAAAATTATAAATTCAACCAAAGAATCAAAATGAATTCAAGCTTCAACCTCGATTATAGATCTGATCATCTCATATCAAAACAATATATGGATTCAAGTAAGCAGTGTAGTTTTTTCCTCTGGAAATCAAATACAGGAAAATAAATCAGTGCAAATTTTCTGGAAAAACAATTGCAGGCAAGTAAATTTTCTTTAAGCTTTTAATTTAAGTAAAACATAAGTTTAAATCAATAAATTTAATTAGTTGCAGGAAAAGAAAATCTGCAGATTATCGAAACAAAAGGGAAAAAATGTTCTTTGTTTCAAATCATGACAGGTGAGTAAACACCCAATTCTTTTTTGATTTAAATCTCTTTCCCTTATGTGTTTGAAGTTGTTTGAATGAATGTGCATGCAAAAGAAATCTATGAGTATATTTATTAAGTTGCTTGTCTGGGATTAGAGGAAAAAAACCTCTGTTCTTGTTACAGGAATTGAAACCTGTTAGAAAAATTTAAAATCTTCTTATCCAAGTAATTTCAGATTCGATTTCTAAATGAAAAGTGATAATAACTGTGAAATTCAAAGTTTCAAAAAAAATTTCAAGTATACTTACTGTGTAAACAACTTAGAAATTGGAAATTACAGATGAACACCCTTATATCAGAAAAATTAAGTATCAATGTTTTAAATTTCACTTACAACATTTAGTTCAATTTTGAAAAACATGAATTTTAGTAGCATATCCAAGATTTTTAAAACTATAATATGTGAGAAATTGTAAATTGATCTAAATTGGGGTTTTTGTAAATTCCCATTGATCAAAGAAAAATTAAGTTTCGAATTTGAATCTGAAGGAAGCTGAGGTGATGTAGATTTAAGGAAAAATGGTTGGATAATTTTTAAATGATCATAGGAGTGTCGCGACATGGAATTAGGGTTTAGAGTGCAGTATTTGGTCGGCTCGGTCCTCGTGCTCGTGAGGGGTCAGTGGTGGATCGAGTTCGATGATATTCATGGAGGTGTTAGCTTGGGAGTTGACGAAGATGTGGCCGGCGGTGGCGAAGCTCCGATGGTCTAAATTGACGGGGGTGGTGTAGTTGGCATCAGTGATGGGTTCCAACTTTGTCTTGAAAGCTCGTTTTTGGTTTCCCAAGGAATTTTGGTGATCTGAGAAGAGAGGATGGTCGGCTAGGTTGTTGATGAAGTGCCGGAGGTAGCATGGTCGGTCGACAACGATTTAGCCAACTGTGCACGAGGACATGTATAGTTCGTGTCAGTTGTGGTTGTTGGGTTGATGATGTGCTTCGAGAACGTCTTGAGTATTAGCAGCAATGACTCGAAGCGGATGAGAGAGAGACGGGACTCGAAGTTGGGGTCAGGGAAGAGCAGGTTTTGGCTCGGGCTTGTAATCTGTTACCTGATGTTAAATAAATAAAAAATTGCTTCCGGTTTTATAACAGAAAATTTTTATTTTAAGTTTGCAAAGTAAATTTTTATTTAAGCAAAGTTTCAAAGTGTATTTAAACTAAATAAGTTTTCGAAAGGAAAATAAATCAAGTCTAAGATTGAAAACGAGTTTTTAAACAAGGTTACAAGTTAAAAATTTAAAATAAACAAAGTTTTAAAGGTATGTATTTCTTTAACATAAGATTTAAAAAGTTTTAAAATGGTTTTTAACTTTGTTCAAGTTAAATTTAGATTCATTTTAAATCTTAAATATAAAATGAAATTTAGAGTAAATTTGAAAGTAAATTGTTTTTAAATACTTTGTAAATGGTAACTTAATTATTAATAAGAACAAAGTTTTATCTTAAAGTAAATTAGAATTTAATGATTTGTAATTCATTAAATTATTAAAGTAGTTAAAATGGATAATTAATTTAATTAATCAATAAATGAAATGGATAATTAATTAAAGTAATTAAGGGTTTTAATAAGATTAATTATTCTTAGGATAATTAATTTGTAATTAAGAAATCATTAATTGAATAAGATTAGATTTTAAATTAATGATTTAAAATTTATTAATTAAATAATTAAGGATTAATAAATTAAATTATAAAAGATCAATTTAAAGAAGTTAATTAAGGGCTAATTAATAAATTAATAATTAAAGGTGGATTGATTTGTAAATTATTAAGGTAATTAATTAAGATAAATTAATTGCTGGTTATTTATGGTTAACGATGACTAAGTGATTAAGAATGATCACTTATAATAATTAGTTAGGGGTAATTAATTAATGTGATAAATTAATTTAAAGGTTAATTAAATTATGAAAACAATTAAGGGATGATTATTAATTAAGAATTAATTAAATAAATCTTTGTAATTAATTAAGGATGATTAATTAAAGGATTATTATTAATTAAAGGTTAATTAAGGATTAAAGAGTAATTAATCAAAAATGGTTTGAAATTAATTAATGTTTAATTAACCAGGATTAGAAATTATTCATAAGTAATTAATCTGATATAAATAAATCAGATAATTAATTGATCTTACTCATGGATGTTAGGATTCTATGAAGTGCTTTGAATTGATTGATGCCCCTGATTTGTGATAATATGTGATATGAATTATTTTGTTTTGTGAATTGTGATGTAATTTGTTCTGTGATGAAACTAATTATCTGTAATGTAAATTATTATCGGTGATATATACATCTGTGGTTTGTGAATGAAAGATAAGCGTTACAATTGGTTTGTACCGCTTGTCTGATATAAGCATTATAGTTTATACCGCTTATTGATATTACTGTATTTGGACTATAACGGTTGTTGTTGTTGCACTATTATGTGTAAAACCCCTGGACCACACTATACACACACAAATATGGATTTCACGAGGAAATCGGTTAAGTCACAAATATTTGAATTTAATATTTTAAAATGGTTTTAAAGTTTGAATTGTGAATTCAAATGATTTTGAAAATGAAATTGGGTTGAATTTGAAAGATATTTGAAAAGGAGTTTTTGAAGATAAAAATTATTTTAAATAATTTGATTTAGTTTGAAATTTGAAATATTTTGATTTGAGTTTGGATTTAATATGTGAAATGGAATTCAATGAAATTGGAAACGAGTTTGGAAAACTATTAAACCTTTTATTTAAAGATTGAATAACTACGAATGAATCTTTGAGAAAGATTGTTAAACTTTGTTTTGGAATCGAAGAAGATTCTAAATGGTGTATCTTTTATTTTTGAAAACGGGAATTGTTTTGGAAGCTATGAAATGAGTTTTTGATTTAAAGACCGGACGAGTTAATCCAATTTAAAATGGAATTGTTTTGAAAGGCAAGAAATGAATCTTTGTTATAAGATTGGTGATCCTTGTTTTAAATCGAAAAGGGGTTTTAAAAGGGAATCTTTGTTTAAAAGATTAAAGTGGGGAAATTGTTTAAACCATTGAAAGGTTTCTAGAAGTAAATCTTTTTGTTTAAAAAAGATTTGAAATGGTAATTTGGTTTAACCATTTGAATGAAAAGTTTTGGATAATAAGTTGTGATTTAACTGAAATCTCATTATCCATATGTTTTTAAATATTGCGCTCGTTATTCGGTTTAGCCGGTAGAGGACCTTGTGTCATATAACCCATTTCGAAATGATACGACGATATGGATAGCATTTGAAGATCGGTGGTGAAGACCGGATACTTTTGAAAACGAAAGGATGACCTGTCGAATGTCTCTGCACCGAATGGCCCCGGTATAGAGATTTGAGCACCCATTGTGATGGGAAGTTCGGACGTGATTAGAAATTACCGGATTGCAAGGGCTTCTTCGAAAGTGCCTTCGGTTCTGTTCGAACCCGGAACAGACTTGTATGGATGTGTGTCTGACATTACACTTTGAGATGTAAAATCGGTTTCTATCAAATAAATTTCTGTTTGGTGGCGGAGATTTTTTCTCTTAGCTTAACACCCTTCTCTGAGACGTACGAGCTCAGAGGTTATGTAGTTAATGGTTACTTGTGGTACATTCCCAATTTAGTAATGTGGCATGCGAAGTGCTGCTGATCATTTGTTGATCAAAGCAAGGCTTTGTGAAAAGCATAGCTTTGTGGACGAGACTGCATCAGGACCTCACACCTCGAAAATGGTCGAAACAGGAAAGATGCAGCAAGGTTTCAGGGGTCGCGCCCCTAGGGTATGTCCATTTCTTCTAGATAGAGGTGATATCATGGTATGGAGCCCAGATATTTAACCTATGTGGTTACTGCAGATACAATACTTTGTGGTTGTTGGTATCGAGCGCTCGGATAAAGGTTGGTTACGACCTGGGATCTAATATCTAAGGTGATACTCCCGGGCAAGGGGTACACCGGCTTTGTGTTAGCAGAGAACTGAGGGTTGGTTCTCGGGGCGTACCTCCAGAGGCGTACCCATGTGGCAATGGGAAGTTCCTTGGCCTGACCATTTTTTGGAAATCCAATCATCCAATACGCGCCTTGTACGGTTTTAGTTGTATAACCTGCCATCTACTTATGGTGGCGCCCCACTATTTAGATGGTAGCTATAGTAGGCATAGTTCAGAATGTCTATGCAGGCTAAGATTAATATTATACTTTCGAAATGTTTTCCACTATGCACTAATAATAATATCAAAATGGTTTTTGCGTATCAAGCATTTTTGACTATCATAAGGAGAAATCTCCTCCAATTCTGCGTTTGTATGGTATGTGTGGCGGGAGGCCTTATTGTAGTTTCATTTTCCAAAAATGAATTGCGGATTTCAAATTTAAATTCTTTTGTTTGTTTTTAAGATAAAAATGTTTTCGTTTGCTCATACCAGTCTCATGACTGACCCGGAGTTTATTGTTCCCTTCCTAAACGCTGGGTGCCCACAATTTTCCACACGGGCAGTTTAGAGTTGGGTTTTTCAAATAATAGATATCGATTTGGTAGCTTTTAGCTTTCTCTCTGCTATTCTTTGGAGTCTTCGGATTCATGGACTGGACTTGCTCGGCTTGGTGAAACGTGATGGTGATTCAAGCTAGTGGTTTGGAGTTATAGCTTTGGAGCACTGGATTGGAGTTATCTCTTGGCTATTTGTTTTCGGCTGCTATATCGTATTGTTATTCCGCTGTAGCATTGTTATCTTGTATCTCTGATATTGATTTATATTGTATCATTGTTGTATCGAATGTTGTATATCAATGATATTCATTTCTTTCTTCCGCTGTGTTGTTATATTTGATGTGTTATAAGCTTCGGCGAACCAGATTCGACGTTTGGATGTGCGGCATTTGAATATGAGTGTCGTATTCGGTGCCGATTTTCGAAGGACGAGTCAGGGTCGTTATAATCGGTATCAGAGCTGAAGGTTGAAACTTTAGCTCAGGAGTATAACACATTAAGTAACTCACTAGAGATAGGTTGAAGTACACCCTAGAATGAGTATATCCCTAAGATATCCGTTCGAATGCCTTAGTAAATTCTCCTACTATCCACTGATAGTGAGTATGAGTGCAAGAAGAGGACGAGATAGGGGACAGGGGAGTACCACTACAAATGGTCGATACCCTGCAATAGCGGAAACAACTTTCTTTATCAATCTCCTTTGACTCATCTTTTCAATTCTTTGATGATTCCTGGCAGCTCCAGGAAGAAGCTTTAATATATTTGCATGGGACATAAACTCCAGATGGGTCAGAACTGCTTGTTTGGATGAATTGTTTGCTTTGGTTGCTATGGTTGATAGGTATATTTTGGTTGTTTAAACTAAAAGATCTGGATTGCATCCATATATCTGTTTATTCTGTTGGGTCCAAATATATTCTACTAGTGGTTTGTTATCCTTTGAACTAATCAATACCTCTGTATATTCGTAGATCTGGTGACCCGAGTATCTTGATTCGTTCCTGTATTCATAAGTTGATATTCTGATTTGGTAAACCAAATGTAGAATAGATACCCATTTTCATTTGGAAACTGTCTTTCTATTTTAGTGTATCCATCCTTTGTTGTTTCCCTACTTTCAAATTTCGAGGACGAAATTTTCTAAGGGGGGAATGTGTAACATTCCTGAATTTCAACTAAAAATAATTTGATAATTAATTTAGTCTTTGAAATTAAATCATGAAATTATTAGTAATTAATTTTAAATTTTAGATTTAAAAGTTATCATTGGAAAATTTCCAGAATAAATAATGGTATGTATTTTTAAATTGAATTTGGAGTTTGGAAAAAAAAATTCAAGAATAAATACTTCGAGGGATAAATTGGATTCTAAAGATTGTAAATTGAATTATGAGTTGAAATTCAAATAATATTTATTAATATTAATAGTAGTTCGAGATAATATTGGATTTGAAAATTAATGTGTTTTATAAGTAGATTGAAAATAGATTTGAATTAGAAATTTAAGAATAAATTTTTTAAATATATTTAAAAGATAAAATTGTCTTCATTCAAGCTTAAAGTTAATAAAGAAGTAATTAAGTAATTACATGATCACTATTTGTTAATTTATTCTTAAAAAATATATTTTAAATCAATAAAGAGGTTAAAGAATTAACCGAATGAAGTGTTTTTGAATCATTGATTGATTTAAATTTCTTAAAGTTAAATTTGGAGCTAATAATAATATAAAATAGATGATCTACTTAAATAAATGAAAATCAATAAGGATTTAAACTATAAAATAATTTAGATAAAGGTTTTTAACGTAAATTTGTTTTTTAACAAGTGTAGGTTATAGAGTTAAGCATTTAACAAATGTTCACTTAAAACTTACAAGTGGAAATGCATGTTTTTATTCTAAACTAAAGTTAACAAAGATGTATTAAAAGAAAAAGAAACTAGGTTCTCAAATTTTTCCCTCTCAACTCAGAAACCAGCAAAATAAAAATCACAAAACCTGAAAAAAAATATGAACAAAACAATAGCTTGAAATGGATTCAAGTAACCAAGATAAAATTTGGAGGCTTTAGAAACAAAAATGAAAACAAATACAAGAATCATCCAAGAAACAATCATCTTCAAACTGAAAACAGAAGATTCAAAACCTAGAAGATCAAAAGCAGAGGCAACTCTGGAGGTAGCAGATTCAGAAAAAAAAGGGAAAGCAAAGAAAAGAATACTGGAAAAAAAAATTGTACTTACTAACTTATAAATATTTATAAGTAATATATAATTTAATTTCAAACCATTTTACTTTAATTTGTATAAGTATAAATAATACATAAGAAAATAAATATAGTTTTTATATTTTTGAATTTAAAAAGGTGAAACATTTACATATGTAAATTAAATTAAATAAAGGGTTTAAAGAAAAAAACAAAAAAATTATAAATAAATTAAAAAGAAGAATTAAACATAAATAAGATTGTATTAACAAGTGTACATACTGTAGACAAGTGTTAGTTTAATTAATTTGAAAATGTACAAGTGTCAAAAATGTACAAGTGTCAAAAATGTTTTCCTTTTTAATTGAATTTTTATAAAAGTATATTTTAAGAAAGTAACCAGGTTTTTCTCTTCACTTCTCAACCTGGAAACTAAAAATTACAAATTCAACCAAAGAATCAAAATGAATTCAAGCTTCAACCTGGATTATAGATCTGGTCATCTCATATCAAAACAATATATGGATTCAAGTAAGCAGTGCAGTTTTTTTCCTCTGGAAATCAAATACAGGAAAATAAATCAGTGCAAATTTTTTGGAAAAATAATTGCAGGCAAGTAAATTTTCTTTAAGCTTCGAATTTAAGTAAAACATAAGTTTAAATCAATAAATTTAATTAGTTGCAGGAAAAACAAATCTGCAGATTATCAAAACAAAAGGGGAAAAAATGTTCTCTGTTTCAAATCATGACAGGTGAGAAAACACCCAATACTTTTTTGATTTAAATATCTTTCCCTTATGTGTTTGAAGTTGTTTAATTGAATATGCATGCAAAAGAAATCTATGAGTATATTTGTTAAGTTGCTTGGTCTGGGATTAGAAGAAAAAATTCTCTGTTCTTGTCACAGGAATTGAAAACCTGTTAGAAAATTTAAAATCTTCTTATCCAAGTAATTTCAGATTTTGATTTCTAAATAAAAAGTGATAATAACTATGAAATGCAAAATTTCAAAAAAAATTCAAGTATACTTACTGTGTAAACAACTTAGAAGTTGGAAATGACAGATGAACACCCTTATATCAGAAAAATTAAGTGTCAATGTTTTAAATTTCACTTACATCATTTAGTTCAATTTTGAAAGACATGAATTTTATTAGCAAATCCAAGATTTTTAAAACTATAATATGTGAGAAATAACCACAAAGATTTTACAAACAACCTAACCACAAAAAATTCTTGTCAAATGACGAAAAACTAGAAGCCTTTAGTCTGTTAGCACAAGATAAAGCAAAAACATTAGAAAAGGGACCAGATATTTTTGATTCAATTAATTACCCATTAATTCAAAAATTAGAAAAACTAGGCCTTATAGGTGATGACATTACCAAAAGCAAAATACAGTATGTAGCAAAAATAAAAATAAAAAACCCAGATATAACAATAAGAACAACAAATATAGAATATTCACCTACAGATGTTATAGAATTTAAAATCCAAATACAAGAAATGTTAAAACAAAACTTAATCAGAAAGTCCCCACAGATCAGCTGCTTTTATTGTTAGAAATCATGCTAAAGTTAGCAGAGGAAAACCTCGAATAGTATATAATTACAAATGACTTAATGACAATATGGAAGATGATGGCTATAATATTCCAAATAATGAGACTTTAATAAATCTAATCCAAAACAAGAAGATCTTTAGCAAATTCGATTTAAAATCAGGGTATAATCAGCTACAGTTAGAAGAAACCTTTAAACCATCGACTGCATTTACATGTTCAGAAGGACATTTCGAATGGAATGTTCTAAGCTTCGGATTAAAAACAGCCCCAGCAGTTTTTCTGTTTTTCAAAGATTTATGGACAGTATATTTAAAAAATATGACTTTTGTTTAGTATATATTGACGACATCTTAGTAGCTAGTAATACAATTCAAGAACATGAGTATCATTTAAAAACAATCTTTGATGAAATATTGAAAAACAAAATGGTAATTTCAAAAAAGAAGATGGAATTATTTAAAAGAAAATTTTCTTTTTTAGGACTAGAAATTGGAAATGGTAAAATAGAATTACAACCACATATTTCCCAAAAAATCTTAGAGTTTCCAGACAAATTAGATAGTATAAAAATGATTCAAGCATTTTTAGGATTAATAAATTATGCCAGAAAGTTTATCCCAAATCTTGCCAAATTAGTAGGACCATTATATGGTAAAATATCCAAAAATGGAGAAAGAAGATTCAATAATGAAGATATTAAGTTAATAAAAACAATCAAAGAAGAAGTTAAACGGATTAAACCATTAGAACTCCCATTGACCACAGAGTATATTATAATTGAATGTGACGGATGCAAAGAAGGATGGGGTGCTATCCTTATTTGCAAACCAAACAAATTTGCAGCAAAATCAGAAGAAAAATAGCGTCATACGCTAGTGGCACATTCAGTAAAATTGGGCAAAACTGGACCAGTATAGACTTTGAAATACAAGCCCTTATAAATGCATTAGACAAGTTTAAGATACATTTAACTAAAGAATTTACTATTAGAACAGATTGTGAAGCCATAGTTAAATTCATCAATAATGAAAATTCAAAAACGATAAACAAAACTAGATGGTTAAATTTACAAAATTTAATCCAAGGATGCGGCTATAAAATCATTCTTGAACACATAAAGGGAAAGGCCAACCATTTAGCGGATTTACTTTCCAGGCAATTAGCTAAATGTTTTTTGCATTATTTCCAGGTAACAATGATGAATGCAGAAGTAAAAACAGAGATAAAAGAGGCTAACACCTCTCCAGACATTCAAAAGACAGAAAAGGAGGTTAAAACTCCTACAATGCCAGGTAGCTCACAAACAAATATAGCACCAGCAAATGCTTTCAAAATTTCCACAATGACCTTTGGTCAATATAATATAGCTATTTTCCAAGATAATGACCCGAGAAAATTCAGGCCTATAGTTAGAATTACAGACAAATCACAACAATGCCTGTTAGACCATTTATGGAATTTAAAAACAGTAGACACAGACCGCAAACACAAAATGTGTAACAACCCGCATATTTATCGATTTTATATTTAAATATTTTATTTAAATATTTTGTCGTTAATCAGATATTGGTCCGAAAAGCTACTTTTTGCAAACGGTCTAATTAGGACTCGAGACCACTTCCATTGAGTTTGAAATGTCGTTTACAACTTTTTTAAGTATAAACATTGATAGGTTTGGAGTTAGTGGAATTTCACTTCCTTTTCCCGCTTTGGACTTTGGGTCAGATTAGCCATTATAACTCAAACCTACTTCTCTCCTTCTCCTTACTCTTCATAATTTCCTAACAACTTAAGCTTCATCAAAAATGGTGAGTGGAAGGGGAAATTAAAATTCCAAACTCAAATTCTCTTGCAAATCATCATTCAACTCCAAATTCAAGAAGAAGACATTGGATCCAAGCTTCTTGTGTTGAGATTGAAGAGGGATTGATTCTTGCTAGCTTCAAGCTTCATTTTCCTTGATTTTTGTGCAAAGGTGAGATTTTTATCTCACAATTCTAGCCTATAACCGTATTGGACTGTTGGGAATGATTCCCTATCACCTTCGCATGCACATTTGCATTTGGTTTGGATTGGATTGCCGAAAAAACTCCAATTTTTAGCGTTTTTGGTGAAAAACTGCACTTAGGTCATTCTGGCAAAATTGGCACTTCGTAGTTAGGTCGTATTGACCTTAGGTCGTAGGTCGTATGGACCTTAGGTCGTAGGTCGTATGGACCTTAGGTCGTAGGTCGTTGTGGCCATTTCTAACGTCTTCGGAGTTAGGTCGTATGGACCTTAGGTCGCAAGGTCGCAAAGTCGCAAGGTCGTAGGTCGCGTGGCCATCTTCTTTAGACCGTTAGGTCGCGAGTGTTAGGTCGTTAGACCTTACCTTCCTTAGGTCGCATGACTATTTGGACGCTTGACCAGTTTAGGTCGTTAGACCTTAATACAGTTAGGTCGTTAGACCATTTAGGTCGCAAGACCACAAGGTCGTTAGGTCGAAGAACCTTAAGTCGTTATACCTTTTAGGTCGCTCGACCTAGTTAGGCCGTTAGGTCGCATGACATTATTCCAGTTAGGTCGTTAGGCCTTTGTGTCGTTAGGTCGCGTGCCCTCTGCAAATCTTTAGGTCGCGTGACCTCGTATCTGACCTTAGGTCGTTAGGTCGTATTTGACCTTAGGTCGGTAGGTCGTATAGACTTTAAGTCATTCCCCCCCCCCCCCCCACTAGGTCGCTCGATCCTATCCTCTCTTAGGTCTTCACTGGTTCGTACCGTTTTGGACGGGGCGCTACCCCGCACCCCGCCGAGGGCGCTGCCCCCGGACCCCCGCGACCTGACCGGGCAGGTCGAACCCCGTAGTGGGGGCGTTGTCCCCGCACCCCCACCTAGGGGGGTTGCCACCCCCCTGGACCCCCCTCCGTAAGGGATCTTATCTAAAAAACTCTTTCAACAAAATGATTTCAACTCTATTTTCAATAACAAAGCTCTTTTCTTAAACCGTTTTCCAATCTACTAGTATATACAAACCTTTACCTCACTCGGATGAGAAATCTAATTAAACGGCTTAGTAAAACAAGTGGTATGAAACGCTTGCGTTCACTTCGTCGGTTAATTCTTGGACTTGTTCGATTGAACCTCTTGTGACAATTTTCTAGTGAAGATTTACAGTTTGTTCGTAAACATTTAAGTTAAGCAAGTGGTTATGGGACACGAAGCTAAACTTTTATATTTACTAGCTTAGTGTAATTGACACTTCTCGTTGATCATGACGATCATTTTATGATTTAGACTAGCAATTGTGCGATGTCTCTTTGTTTGCAAGGTTAGACTAGACCTCATTGGTGTGATCCCAACTCACACATATCTCTTTGTCCGCAAGGTTAGTCTAGACACCATTTGTGTGATTCCACTCACACATACCTTTTTGTTGAGAGGTTAGGCTAGACACCACTTGTGTGATTCCACTCACACATACCTTTTTGCTTTTTGGTTAGCCTAGACCTCATCTGGGTGATTCCGACTCACCCATATGGGGTAGCTCCCCATGGTCTTCGGACCGTCATGTGATAGGCCTCCTTCCCTTTTTCTGTGATTTTTGGATTTCTTGTGTTAATTTCTGGAATTTATGTCATTGACTTGTTATGAGTACAAGTTTAGGGTATGATGCCCTCTTTGGATCTTTGAGAAGATTCTTGTGATATTGATTTATCTCTTATTGATTGATCTTCTGTTGATCATCATTTGCATACTTATAGTAGTATGTCAGTATGGATATTTTATGTTTATGCCATATCTTTTATTTTATACCATGTCATCTGATATTTATAGCTAGACTGATCCGTTTATTATTTTCTTAAATAATACTCGGGTCAGACCGAGATGTTACAGGTGCTTCTGCTTGACTTCTTCCCGGGATTTGCTACTCTGACTTTTGGCTAACTATTTACATTAGCAGTTTTTGTTGTATACACTTGAGATATAGACTCATAGTTGTATTCTTTTGTATAGCACGTGTTGCTATTCTTTTGTATTATTGTGGATCTTTTTGACTACTACTCTGATGTACACTTTCATGTGTTAGTTATATATTCATATCTTCTTCCACCTTTGTGATATGGATGTCTGTGACTGATTTGTGTTATGCTTATTTCTATGTTTGTTTTCGAATAGCCACCGTGTGATTAGAAATCACATGGATGGTCGCTCCTCAACAGCCTTATTCTCCGTGCTAATTGACAACACTACACCGTAGTGTTCTTGGCTAGCGTGGGTATAGAGGTGGGGCGTCACAAAATGATTTTGGCAAATTGTTTTGCAAATTATTTTTCAAAAATACAACAAAAGCCATTATCAAAAAACTTTTACTGCTACGTAGTCTTTGAAGGGCTATATGTTGGCATTTTTAAACACTAGCCAGGTTCAGAATTCAGTTCAAAATTATCCTAATCCAAGATTTAGAGGATTTTACTCTTTGAATGAGGCCATAGAAGCAGCTAGACAACAACTGGGTCTAAATTTCTACATAGATCCACAATGTCAACAATCCTATTCCCAAATTACAACCTCAGTACCAAGATCTCCAGAACATATAATGAATGACCAAGCAGCGCAAATGTATGCCCTGCAAGCTCAGTTAAACCAAAGTATAGCAGCAGTCGTTTTTACTCCAGGACAAAATTAAATAATTAGAAGACTGTAGAAGAGAGCTAGCCTATATACAACAAACAAATCAGCACTATGAAACCAGAATCTTTACTCTAGCCAGAGAAGTAAAACAGCTAAAGCAAGAAACAAGCATCCCTAGTACAACTTTATCCTATGACCAGCTTCAAGCCATGCTCAAACTCAAACCTAGAAAAGCACTAAAACCATTATATGATAAATGCCTAGATCTAGAGATTAGAATTAATGAACTAGTAGCACAAAGATGGGAAGAGCAAATGCAGAATTTACAAGAAAAGCTGAAGGAATGGGCAGAAAATTCGCCAGGGGGATGCAAGGTGATACAGGATTGCAGATCCAATATGCTAAGAGCAAGGATAGATTTTGACCTAACTCCAATAAACTTTGACACTATAATAGCGTTGTTCGACCATGGTATGCTTTCAAGACTTAAACTCAATATAGACTGTAATACAGAATACTTAATATGTTCGGATGGAAGCTAAGCTTAATACTACACAGCATGCTCTCGTTTGGAAATCCAGTCACATTGTGTATAAATTCCACTTGCCCAAAGTTTTTGTTTGATAACAAAAACACAAAAAGGCCAGCTAAACACAGAATTTCCATTTTTGTCAATAAAAATTCACAGCCTTATGCAGTTCCTCAAGGAGAACAGATTTATGAATGAAAGCCAATCTGGTTCCACAGTCATAGACCATGGGAGTTTCACCAGAGGGAAGAATTATTATCACCGCCACCCCATTGGCGTGAACTCTATTTGTATGCTGAAACCACCACAAAACAAATATGGGGCTCCACAGGTTTCAAATATTTACTACCATTTTATCCTATTGACAGTTTTGACCCACAGAGACATGTAATCAGATTTGCAGAAGATAGTGATCTAGAAGCCATGGAAGACATAAGTGACATCATGGATGATGATTCTGACGACTTATCTATACCATCCACCCGTAGAGCGGCATAAATTATTAGATGTTTCCACACTAAATCCAGCACATGCAGAAGATTCCAGCACTAAAATAAAGTAACACCTGTCAGCCAGCTTTATAATTTATTATGCCAGCATTGTACTTTTGTAATAATGTATTCTGCCAGCTTTGTACTTTTATGAAATGAAGTGTCCTGTAAAAGATAGCAGGTGTAGGTAAATAAATGACCGGACTAACCGGCTAAATGGCCTATATAAGGCAGTTATGTATGCAGTTGTAACATATCGAAGTGAATATAAATCTTTGAGCTTTTCTGCAAATTAATGGCAGCTTAAGCACCTCCTGTTCATCTTCTTGCTTCCTCTGAATTAAAAACTCATTCCTCCTAAATATATATGTATATATATATATATATATATATATAATATCTATTTGCTTCCGCATCCACAGTGCATCTACAAAACTACTCCACTCCGCTGCATAGAAGCTAAGGCTTTCTCGACTCTATTCAAACAAGGAAAACACCAGGTATAGATATCTTTGACTTGGTATATTTCTTGATTTCTGTATTACGAGTAATTATATTTTATATAGCTGGTTATGTTTTTGGTCTATTTGTAAATATGATTGAAGAACTTTTAATATTATATGACCAACGAAAAAAAAAGAGTAACCGAGCTCTCAAAAAACCGGACCTGCTCCCGTTTTGGTATCAGAGCAAGGTTTATCCTCGAACAGTAAAACAAGTTTCGTATTGCTAATAAGTCTAACTCAGGTAGCCAGGAAGAGCGTAAAACCTAATAAGGTTAGATAACGGCTAATATAAAACTTTGCTTACCCAAAAGGAAACAATCAAGCTCAAAATCAAAACATAGTTAATGGCGTATTTTACGATATGTTTTTAAATTTTAAATTGTTATTTCTTTTAAATAAAAAACCGAGGAATGAGTAATTAATTTATGAAGCTAAGAAGGTGATCCTTTCAAAATAGATTTCCAACACTCAGCTAAACGCCTGCAATATTAAAATTTAGAATACTCTTTTAAAGACAGAAATATTGTCAGTATAGACAAATATAAGTTTCCTTGTTACTTTGAACAACAATTTGGTCATCAGTTACATGGTAATAACATCCAAGTAAATAGTATTATAGACTTTCTAATCAGTCAAGCAGGTAATCTCGAAATTCATAATAACGTAGTAACTAGGGCAATAAATAACCTAACAGCAACTGCTAAGGAGAAAAAATTTTAAAACAGATTAGTTCCAATTTAGACTTTCTTAAAGATCAAAACAATACTATCCAAAACCAGCTAGTTCATATAAGAAAGAGTATACCTAATAAAGACGATATAATCCAGCTTAAATTTTTGTTAGAAACTAATAAACCAAAACATTTAGAAATCGAATCAAAAAGAATATTAGAAGATTTACAAATACAGACAAGTAACTTTGATCATAAGATTAAAAAGGTAGAACAAGTAATAGACGAAATAAAAAGGTAGTAACAAGTTAATGAACAAAGAACTAATAGAAGCAAAAAAGAAAAGAGGACGAATTTAAAGCGGAAAATAACGTACGACCAGTTCCAGACCAAGGCTTTTCTAGATATTCCGGACATAGTCAATCAGATCAAGAATATCAACATTTATTCAACATTTTAATAAGCCTAAATCTTCAGTTAATTGACAAGGTCAATCAGCTAACAGAAAAGGTAAATAATCTATCAGTAGGAAGAGATTGTCAACATTTACAAATAATAACGATAAAGCCAGAACAGCTTTACAAATTTTGGAAACCAAGACAATGAATTTACAACCAGAAGCAGGATCTAGTAGAGCCTTAACAAGACGTAATTCCACTAGTATGACTAAAGATGAAATATCAAATATCATGTCTATATTTAATAAAAAGAAAGATAAACAAATAATACAACTTGATGAAGAAATAGATGTAGACAAAAATTTAGAAATATACAATAACCATCAGCTAGATGTACTAAATCCAAAGGTGTTATATCAAACAGGAATAATGAATTTAAACACTACCTTAATAAGGAGTACTCGCGAAGAAGAACTTAGAATAGTAGACGACAGTGAAATGATTAATATAATTTCCCCAGAAACAATAGAAAATTTAAGGAATACGGGAAAAAGATTTTTCCATTTAGGTCTAATTGTAATAGGAATAAAGGCATTAACTAGAAAAGGTTTAGGAACCAAGTTGTTAACCTTAATCCTGGATAAATCATGGACTTCCGATATAGAAAAGGCATTAATATCAGGAGTGGAAGTGGATTTAAACAATAATTCCGCTCTTATATATTGTGTACCAGACATTATTAAAAGTATAGATGATCTAGGAAATCTAAAAATAGGATTTCAACCAAAAGGATTTGAAGGATATATTGGAAAGAATTTTATTATTAGTATAGGGTTATTAGGAAAAGCATCAAATAGATCAGGTATGAAGTTTAAGTTAAATTTAACAGGAATAGTGCAAAACATAGCAAGTAAAGGCATTCAAATGATAGAACCTAGAAGAATTAATCCAGAAGATTTAGCAGGACTCGAATGGTCCTTAAAAGATTTTGTCACTAATGATAAAACATTATTAGTTCCAGAATCACACATTATATATAGAAATCAATTCAACGAACCAAGTATTAGGTTTAATAATTATAAAAAAACAGTTTGAAATAGAACAACATAGTGATGAAGAGACAGAATATAATAACTTAAATTAGGAAGAAGGACCAATTTATGATGAATATGATAGCGACATAGAACTAGAATATGATGAACTAGAAGACGTAATCGGATACTTACCAATAGACGAAGAAATAATACAACAAATAGATGAAACTCAAATAGAAGACCATTTTATTAAAGAAATTGAAAAATTAGAAACAGGATTTAAAACAGAAACAAAAACATCCCTAACAGAAATAATGAATAAAAAGTTAACAGTTGAAAATATAAGAGAAGAAATTGATAATATGATAATACGGTGTATGATGAATCTCCAAATGGATTATCAAAAAGCATTTAACACATTGAGTGAATACTATAATTTAGCATTAGTAGATGACATAAGTATAGGAAAAATTCCTTTAAGTGATATATACACTCAAAAAAATGAAATAAATTACCAAGATTCAATGATTACAGAAGCCTCATCAAGTAAACGACCAAGAAGTGAGTTCACAAGACCAGGAGTAGGATATGATGAAAAAACATTTGAAAGAGAACCATGGAATCCTCCTAGTATTGGTTACACAGAAGGAAACACCAAAATAGGAAAAGGAAGTAGAAAAACATATACAAAAATGTATAGTTCTAATATGCTACTATTAGAAAATCAAAGCCCTCAATTATGGCCAGATGAAATATTAATTTGGGAACAAAATGTTATACGCTACTGGGAAGTTAATAAACGAGGAGATATGGACATGTTTGCAGTACTAGAAAGCACTTTAGGCCCAATGGCTTTAGGAATATTCAGAGTTTTAAAGCAATAAATCCAGAAGAAATAATTAGACAAAAATCGTTAGGAGACAATCCATATAATTTTACATCAATGATCCGAACAATAATAATTAGTATAGATCCAGCTAAAGGAAATACAACGTTACAAGATACAGCCATAAGAAATCTAGAACAATTAAGTATTAGTGATTTTAAGTATATTAAAGAATTTAGCCAAGATCTTGCAACAATGATAGCACAAACAGGTAAAGCCTTTGATGACGAATTATGTGACAGATACTTTACAAAATTACCAGGAGATCTAGGACGAAATATACATAAAGAACGGAAAGAAAATCATGGAACAGAACACGGATTAGGTATAGGAATTAGAATTACTTTTGTTTTTTGCAAATTAGAAGAACTATGTAAAGAAGCCACTATGCAAGAACAAATCAAAAGACAAGCATGGGCATTTTGTAAAACAGCAATATATACACCTCAAGCCTATGGATACAAAAAGAGAAAAAAGTTTTTAAGAAAATCAGTAAAATATGACAAGCATAAGCATAGTAAATATGTTAAAAAACGGAGACCATATACTAAAAAATGTAAATGCTGTATATGTGCAGATCCAAATCATTTAGCCAACAAGTGTCCCAATAGAGAAAATAATCAATATAGAGCTAATCTAGTAGACGAATTAGGAGAATACGATCTATAGAGTATAAACGATAATTCTGACAATGAATCTATTTACAGTATAGTTTCAGAAGAAGATAATAACCATCCTGATCCTATAACCTATACCCTAATGAATCGAGAAAACTGTTCACATGAATGATACAAAGTAAAGGAAGCGATCACATACCCTGCTATAACTGCAATAGATATCCAGCAATTAATAAACGATTTCAATGTAATGAATGTTACAAAGAAATATGTTTTTTATGTGCTAAACAAATTTTTAACATAGAATTAACCAAAAAAGAAATAGAAGTACCAAAAAATAGTTTCTTACAAGAAAGAGTAGACAAGCATGAAGTTCAAATAAGATTACTCCAATATGAATTAAATGAAATAAATCAAGAATTAGCCTTTTAGTAGCAAATCCAAGATTTTTAAAACTATAATATGTGAGAAATTGTAAATTGATCTAAATTGGGGTTTTTGTAAATTCCCATCAATCAAAGAAAATTTAAGTTTCGAATTTGAATCTGAAGGAAGCTGAGGTGATGTAGATTTAAGGAAAAATGGTTGGATAATTTTTAAATGATCATAGGAGTGTCGCGACATGGAATTAGGGCTTAGAGTGCAGTATTTGATCGGCTTGGTCCTCGTGCTCGTGAGGGGTCAGTGGTGGATCGAGTTCTATGATATTCATGGAGGTGTTAGCTTGGGAGTTGACGAAGATGTGGCCGGAGGTGGCGAAGCTCCGATGGTCTAAATTGACGGGGTGGTGAAGATGGAATCAGTGATGGGTTCCAACTTCGTCTTGACAGCTCGTTTTTGGTTTCCCAAGAAATTTTGGTGATCTGAGAAGAGAGGATGGTCGGCTAGGTTGTTGATGAAGTGCCGGAGGCAGCATGGTCGGTCGCCGACGATTTAGTCAACTGTGCACGTGCACATGTATAGTTCGTGTCAGTTGTGGTTGTTGGGTTGATGTGCTTCGGAACGTCTCGAGTATTAGCAGCAATGACTCGAAGCAGATGAGAGCGAGAGGGGACTCGAAGATGGGGTCGGGGAAGAGCAGGGTTTGGCTCGGGCTTGTAATCTGTTACCTGATGTTGAATAAATAAAAAATTTCTTCCAGTTTTATAACACAAAAGTTTTCTTTTAAGTTTGCAAAGTAAATTTTTATTTAAGCAAAGTTTCAAAGTGTATTTAAACTAAATAGGTTTTCAAAAGGAAAATAAATCAAGTCTCAGATTGAAAACGAGTTTTTAAACATGGTACAAGTTAAAAATTTAAAATAAACAAAGTTTTAAAGGTATGTATTTCTTTAACATAAGATTTAAAAAGTTTTAAAATGGTTTTTAACTTTGTTTAAGTTAAATTTGGATTCATTTTAAATCTTAAATATAAAATGAAATTTAGAGTAAATTTGAAAGTAAATTATTTTTAAATACTTTGTAAATGGTAACTTAATTATTAATATGAACAAAGTTTTATCTTAAAGTAAATTAGAATTTAATGATTTGTAATTCATTAAATTATTAAAGTAGATAAAATGGAAAATAAATTTAATTAATTAATAAATGAAATGGATAATTAATTAAAGTAATTAAGGGTTTTAATAAGATTAATTATTCTTAGGATAATTAATTTGTAATTAAGAAATCATTAATTGAATAAGATTAGACTTTAATTAACGATTTAAAAATTATTAATTAAATAATTAAGGATTAATAAATTCAATTATAAAAGATTAATTTAAAGAAGTTAATTGAAAGCTAATTAATAAATTAATAATTAAAGGTGGATTGATTTCTAATATTAAGGTAATTAATTAAGATAAATTAATTGCTAGTTAATTTATGGTTAACGATGACTAAGTGATTAAGAATGATCACTTATTATAATTAATTATGGGTAATTAATTAATGTGATAAATTAATTTAAAGGTTAATTAAATTATGAAAACAATTAAGGGATGATTATTAATTAAGAATTAATTAAATAAATCTTTGTAATTAATTAAGGATGATTAACCAAAGGATTATTATTAATTATAGATTAATTAAGGATTAAAGAGTAACTAATCAAAAATGGTTTGAAATTAATTAATGATTAATTAACCAGGATTAAAAATTATTCATAAGTAACTAATCTGATATATATAAATAAGATAATTAATTGATCTTACTCATGGATGTTAGGATTCTATGAAGTGCTTTGAATTGATTGATGCCCCTGATTTGTGATAATATGTGATATGAATTATTTTGTTTTGTGAATTGTGATGTAATTTATTCTGTGACGAAATTAATCATCCATAATGTAAATTGTTATTGGTGATATATACATCTGTGGTTTGTGAATGAAAGATAAGCGTTACAGTTGGTTTGTACCGCTTGTCTGATATAAGCGTTATAGTTTATACCGCTTATTGATATTGCTGTATTTGGACTATAATGGTTGATGTTGTTACACTATTATGTGTAAAACCCCTGGACCACACTATACACACACAAATATGGATTTCACGAGGAAATCAGTTAAGTCACAAATATTTGAATTTAATATTTTGAAATGGTTTTAAAGTTTGAATTTTGAATCCAAATGATTTTGGAAATGAAATTGGGTTGAATTTGAAAGATATTTGAAAAGGAGTTTTTGAAGGTAAAAATTATTTTAAATAATTTGATTTAGTTTGAAATTTGAAATATTTTGATTTGAGTTTGGATTCAATATGTGAAATGGAATTCAATGAATTGGAAACGAGTTTGGAAAACTATTAAACCTTTGATTTAAAGAATGAATAACTATGAATGAATCTTTGAGAAAGATTGTTAAACTTTATTTGGAATCGAAGAAGATTCTAAATGGTGTATCTTTTATTTTTGAAAACGGGAATTGGTTTGGAAGCTATGAAATGTGTTTTTGATTTAGAGACCAGACAAGTTAATCCAATTTAAAATGGAATTGTTTTGAAAGGCTAGAAATGAACCTTTGTTATAAGATTGGTTATCCTTGTTTTAAATTGAAAAGGGGTTTTAAAAGGGGATCTTTGTTGAAAAATTGAAGTGGGGAAATTGTTTAAACCATTGGAAGGTTTCTGGAAGTAAATCTTTTTGTTTAAAAAAGATTTGAAATGGTAATTTGGTTTAACCATTTGAATGAAATTTTTTGGATAATAAGTTGTGATTTAACTGAAATCCCATTATCCATATGTTTTTAAATATTGCGCTCGTTATTTGGTTTAGCCGGGAGAGGACCTTGTGTCATATAACCCCTTCCGAATAATGATACGATGATATGGATAGCATTTGAAGACCGGTGGTGAAGATCGGATACTCTCGAAAACGAAAGGATGACCTGTCGAATGTCTCTGCATCGAATGGCCCCAGTATAGAGATTTGAGCACCCATTGTGATGGGAAGTCCAGACGTGATTAGAAATTATCTGGATGCAAGGGCTTCTTCGGAAGTGCCTTCGGTTCTGTTCGAACCCGGAACAGACTTGTATGAAAGTGTGTCTGACATTACACTTTGAGATGTAAAACCGGTTTCTATCAAATACATTTCTGTTTGGTGGCGGAGATTTATTCTCTTAGCTTAACACTCTTCTCTGAGACGTACGAGCTCAGAGGTTATGTAGTTGATGGTTACTAGTGATACATTCCCAATTTGGTAATGTGGCATATGAAGTGATGTTGATCATTTGTTTATCAAAGCAAGGCTTTGTGAAAAGCGTAGCTTTGTGGACGAGACTGCATCAGGACCTCACACCCCGGAAATGGTCCAAACAGGAAAGATGCAGCAAGGTTTCACGGGTCGCGCCCCTAGCGTATGTCCATTTCTTCTGGATAGAGGTGATATCATGGTATGGAGCCCAAATGTTTAACCTATGTGGTTACTGCAAATACATTACTTTATGGTTGTTGGTATCGAGCGCTCGGATAAAGGTTGGCTACGACCGGGGATGGAGTATCTGAGGTGATACTCCCGGGCGGGGGTACACCGGCTTTGTGTTGGCAGAGAACTGAGGGATGGTTCTCGGGGCGTCCCTCCAGAGGCGTACCCATGTGGCAATGGGAAGTTTCTTGGCCTGACCATTTGTTGGAAATCCAATCATCCAATACGCGCCTTGTACGGTTTTAGTTGTATAACCTGCCATCTACTTATGGTGGCGCCCCACTGTTTAGATGGTAGCTATAGTAGGCATAGTTCAGAATGTCTATGCTGGCTAAGATTAATATTATACTTTCGAAATGTTTTCCACTATGCACTAACAATAATATCAAAATGGTTTTCGCGTATCAAGCATTTTTGACTATCATAAGGAGAAATCTCATCCAATTCTGCGTTTGCATGGTGTGTGTGGCGGGAGGCCTTATGGTAGTTTCATTTTCCAAAAAAGCATTGCGGTTTTCAAATTTAAATTCTTTTGTTTGTTTTTAAGATAAAAATGTTTTCGTTTGCTCATACCAGTCCCATGACTGACCTGGAGTTTATTGTTCCCTTCCTAAACTCTGGGTGCCCATAATTTTCCACACGGACAGTCTAGAGTTGGGTTTTTTAGATAATAGATATCGATTTGGTAGCTTTTAGCTTTCTCTCTGGTATTCTTTGGAGTCTTCGGATTCATGGACTGGACTTGCACAGCTTGGTGAAATGCGATGGTGATTCAAGCTAGTGGTTTGGAGTTATAACTTTGGAGCATTGGATTGGAGTTATCTCTTGGCTATTTGTTTTCCGCTGCTATATCATATTGTTATTCCGCTGTAGCATTGTTATCTTGTATCTCTGATATTGATTTATATTGTATCATTGTTGTATCGAATGTTGTATATCAATGATATTCATTTCTTTCTTTCGTTGTGTTGTTATATTTGATGTGTTATAAGCTCCGACGAACCAGATTCGACGTTTGGATCTGCAGCATTTGAATATGAGTGTCGTATTCGGTGTCGATTTTCGAAGGTCGAGTCAGGGTCATTATATTGCATGATACTCTTCTATATCCTAAGAGTACATTCAAAACACTAATCATTTTATTTTACTTTCAAATTTTAGATGGAGGCCCAATAAAACCATGGTCTTTAAAAATTGAGTCAACCTATCAATCTCTTTACCTTAAGGTATTATAATCAAAGATGTTTATGGGTTAGCCCAATAACATTAAACAGTTTACACTGCTTAGATATTTTAACAAAGCTATGGTTTTAGTAAAACAACGTCTATTAAAACCTCCTTTTTTAATTTAACCCATTTTAAAATTTTAGTAAAAATATCTTTTTTCTATCTGAGGGGTTTAAATTTTTATTTATCAAATCATTTTTCAAAATAACTTTTATTTTAAACCAATTTCCTTTAAGGAAACTTAAGACTAATTACTCGGTTTTTATTTCAAAATTCATTTTTGAAAGCATTCCATAAATATTGCTATATGAAATAGCTTCAATGATTTATTCATTCAATCTTACTTTGGGTTCATTCAAATTTGAACTCATTTAGATCACACAATGATAAAGATAATAATTTACTAAGTATTCTACAATATTTTCCTAAGAAACATATGATCTTCACTTAGAAGATTATTCAGATTATCACAAAAATAATCGAGATGTTTTCCTCCAAATTATTCTAAAGAAAATGCATTCAATAAAATTTTCACTTCCAAAATATCTTGATTAAAAATATTTCCAAATAATATTTTTCCTTAAATCGTTTTGAAATTATTTTTAAACAACTCCCGAATTTAAATTCAAAAATAATTTTTAAAACACATTTTATAAATCAAATTTATATAAAATTGTCTTCATACGAAACCATTTCATACTATAATAGTTCCCTCTTACTATAGTAAAATTTTCCCAAGTATTTATTCTCTAAATGTCTTATCCTATCATTTAGATTACTTTAAACAACTTTTATTAAAATTTTACTTTTAACCTAACATTGTAATCAAACACCTTATGTCAAATAGTGAAAACTAATTCACAAAGGGTTCATTTATAAACTCAAACAGTAAATGCTAGTAAACCAAATAATCAGTAATCAACAAACAATAATCAATGCACCTAAATTAATCAAGTATGACTGACCAAATAACAGTGATAATAAATAAATATCATCACTTTTAAACAAAAAAACACACTCTATAACTATATAAAATTTTGAAAAGTATTCCTTCATATATAAAATAGAGGCAAAATACTTCATTTACCAAATTTTCAAAAAAAAAATATTGTGTCTGTTTGTCTTGTTCAGGTTTTTAGAAATCCCTTCGACAGCGTGGCATCTCACATTCTCTTCTGAATTCATAAACCACTCAATAGACCAATTAACAAAATACGTTTTTACAACACTAAAAATACACCCTCATATATATAATACTCTCAAACACATTCTAGGGTGCCACTTACCCTATATCAAATGTGTTACTCATTCTAGGGCATTACTAACCCTATCTCTAATAAGCCATATCCTAACAAAGCCAAGGTTCTTGCTTTACCTTCAACTCTGATACCGACTGTAATGATCCTCCTTTTCAGCCATCGAATGTCAACACTAAATACCATTCAATGTTGAACATGCAATCATTGTAAAGGCAGATTGTTAGGTTAAAATAAAAGGAAAAGAATAAAGAACGGGGGAAATAGAAATATCCAGTGGAAACGACAACGTATAATATAACAAAGATAGTATACACTATCGCCCCAAAATACATAGTACTTTACAGTTAAAAATAAACCTTATCAAATGGATAGTTATAAAATCCTGACCTTACAATTGCTAATAAATATACAGTATAATACATCGGAAATAAAACACTTGATAGGTGAACAACCAGCTCTTCTTCAAGAACTCCATATCACCAAAGCCAACTTAGAAAATACTTGGTCTGACCCAAGTATCATAATACGATCACACCCATGTCAGCCTAGAAAACCAGCATGAGAAAACTCAAATAACATGATCAACAAAGAACAACTAGTGGGACCACACTGCAAATGCAGAGTAGGGTTTCACCAAACAAGAACAACATTTGGACATGAAACAATGGTAATAAATGACAAAAGCAAATCCAAATATATGGGATGAGTGTAGGTAATAATAAATCCCATATGTAAAGAATGGGCATAATTAATATAAAAATCCAGACTAGAAAGAATGGAAATAATCTAAAAAAAATCCAAATGGAAAAAAATGACAAACAAGGTAAAAATCCAAACTTGAAAGAATAGACGCAAATAATTAAACATAGAGAAGAGCATGAGGCAATTCTCAATGTAATTAAGGAAACAATTCAAAGATTTGAATTAACAAGGAAAAGAGAAGTTTTTCCAACAATGACTAGGAGGGTGCACCACCCTTACCGAAAGTATACCCTTAGAAATATACTTGAGAACTCCGATGGAACTTGGAAACCTCCAAGCCAGACCCCGCCCACTGTTACTGAGAATTCGATTATTTCACATCTCAATGCGCACAACTGAATCCAATCTAGAGTGGATATGAAAATACCCGACGAGCAACCGCATATTTCTTGGCCCCTACCCGCGCTTTGGTTTTAGTCATTTCTAACAAAGGACAACAAGGCTCAAGAGAGCAACAAATCATCTCAAATAGACGAAACAAAACGAAGAAAACACAATCAAAGTCGATGGTCAATAAATCAACAATCGAGAATGATATAATAATTATTCACACTTGCGCTTGATTTTCAAATCACAATACTTTTAAAGACACTTTAAAAACACCCTTTAAAATATTCTTTTAAAAGACCAAATTATATTTTCTAAGTATATTAAAACCATGACAAAACAAATGTCAAAACATTGTTTATTATAAACTCAAAACAATTTACTCGTAGCTTTATTTTGAAACAATTTCTTTTGAAGGATTTTCGCATTTTAATCTATCATTTATAAATTTAAAATAAAACTTATTATCCCAAAAGATAATAAAATCTATTTAAATACATTTATAAATTTAAAAATGTTAATTTGTCCAGAAGAATAATTTATATTACTTTTCTACAACTTAAAAACACATTTATTTTCCCTAAACGATAATAAATCAAATTTAAAATATTTTAATAAATTTAAACCAACATTAATTATCCTGGAAGATAATTAATCACATTTATAATCTTTTATCAATTTAAAATAATAATAATTATCCTTAAAGATAATTAATCGAATTTATAATCTCCTTTAATAAACAAATCAATTATCATAAAATAGTTAATTATCTCTAAAAACACTTTTATTTAATCGGTAAATTAACTTTAAAACCTTTATTAAATATTTTAATTATCTTAAATCACTAACTCAATTAACTCACATCAAACATTATAAATTAAAATGACTAATTAACTTCAAATATTATTGATTAAAACGATTAATTAAATTCAAATATCATTAAAATATCATTATTTAAAATGATTAATAAAATTTAGATATCATTAGTTAAAATGATTAATTAAAATCAAATATTAATATTTAAATGATTAATTAAATTCAAATATCATTAATTAAAATGATTAACTAAATGAAAAATATTATTAATTAAAATTATTAACTAATTCGAATATCGTTAATTAAGATGATTAATTAATATTTAGCCTCATTAGTTAAAATGATTAATTAACTTTAAACATCATTCATTTAATGATTATTTAATTTTAAACTTCATTAATTAAAATGATTACTTTGATTCAAACATCTTTCGTTAAAATGATTAATTAATTTTAAACATCATTAATTAAACGATTGTTAAATTTTAAAACATCATTAATCAAAATGATTAATTAGATTCAAACATTATTTGTTAAAATTATTACTTAAATTTCAAATATTATTAATCAAAGTGATTAATGAATTTTAAACTTCTATTTTGTGAAAATGCAAGCTTAATTTCAACACACACTATGGTTTATGGCATGACATTGAATAAACGACGGTATAGCAAAAATCGCTATAACTACATTAAATAATTCATGTAGAATACCAAAATTAATTTCAACCACACATAAGTATGGGCAGCATAAGGAAATAAATAAATAATTATTGATGAGAAACTCTTTAGGGTCTTTCTACAAATGCTCCCTACAAAACAATGGTTACAAACAATATATATAATCATATGGGTTCGTGCAATTTAGTTAATATGTCACCCATTTTAAAAATGAGAGCCCAACCAAATCAATCAAAAAAATCTAAAATCTAAACTAACATCCAAGCATTCAACAAAAATATATAGCATCATAGATATTATACAGCTTATTTGAAGGTGGATAAACTCACCGAAATTCCACTTAACACTTTCACGTTCCGATTTGGTCTAAAATCGAATGACTTTCAATTTTAGTTCAAAATATCACTAGCACCAAATTCAATGATTCCAACTCCAATGCACAGATAACATCGATACAAGTCCAACACAAAAGATCGCATCTGAATCCGACCGCGTATGGAATAGTTATTTAATTTCTAAATTTTTGAATTATAATATAACTAATTACTTTCTTAATAAACTAATTACCGCATAACTCCATCTTCTCCAATAAGTTAATTATCTTCAGAGATGCACGCACTATAAACCCATTCCTCCTTTGTAAATGCACAGCCACATTTTCCCATCATTCAACGAAACCAAGATCTGATTTAACCAGCAATTTCCACTCCACTTTCTCTCTGCGATGCCTACCACCGATTATCGCTTCATCCATCCTCCTAAATCGAGACCTAAATGCCCAAACCCGCATCTCCCTATAGGTCACACTCTCCAAACCCTCACCGAGCTTCGCCGAATTTACCAACAGGAGCGCCTTGCCAAGAGAAACCCACTTCTACTGTTTGATTCACCAACTTGTGTTTAAAACTCCAGTAAGGCAAAACCCTAGACACCGCTCAATGCTCGGCCTTCACTCCAAACAATGACGCAACCAATACAAACCTATAGGCTTGGAACACTCGACCACACGAACTTAAAGATGCTTGTTTTGAGATTTTTAGTGAAATAGATTAGTTTATCTTGATTTTTGAAGTTGGGAAGCTATTATTATTTATTGCAAAGTGATGAATGAAAATGAGAGGAAGGAGGGAAGGAGATTCTAAGTTTTGGTTAAATGTTAAGTCATTCGATTTTATAACAATTCCCAAATACCTTGCATCAATCATAAGTTGGCCCACAAAATCAAGTAAAACAAGCTTTTCAAGTAACATAAGATTCCCAATTATCAACTTGAGGATAAAAGTTTTGAATTTTTTATTTTTTTAACGAAATGTTGAAAATAAGATTTTAAGATATTCCGCTATCTAATATATACTATTCGCGTTCGAACCACGAATGATAAAAATAAAAATACAGACGTGCACTAAAATGCAATACGATCACAAATCAACAATAAAATACACAGATTATTTGAAAAATCTACTAAGTTAAATTAAAAAAATGTTATCAAAAATCAAGTCATTTTATTAACAAATAAATTTTCCCACTATTATTTATTAAATAAAAAGGATTAAATAATGCCATTCAATCCACTAATTAATATTAATTTCACAATTCAAATATTTGAAATAAAATTTCTGTATTTGAATATAAGTTATTAAAACTAAAAACCAATAATTATATATTTAAATTTAATTAAATATTTGAAATTAGTTAAATATTTGAAATAAAAAAGATCAAATCTGGGATATTACTGGAAACGTTTTTTTCCCATGAAGATGAGAGAGGGTGCTTCAGTGTAGGCACATCTTAGTTTCTTCGATGATCTTGTAATGAAGAAGAAGACTATGGATTTGAAAGTGGATGAAGAATAGAAGGTAATGTTTCTTGTGTGTTCCCTTCTGGAGAGTTACATAGGTTTTGGTAACAGTCTGATTTATGTAAGAGACACCTTGATTATAGATAATGTGAAGTAGGATCTTCTTTTTGAAGACTTAAGTGATCAGATAATGGAGATGTATCACGACCCGCCCTTCTTGATCCTCGAAAATCGACACAAATATGCTACTGTATAATATGTCGATTTTCGAGGATCGAGAAGGGCGGGTCGTGATGATGGTATAAGAGCTTAGGTTAGCGATAACCTAGGCTTTAGTGGGGATTACTCATTTAAAATAGAGTCAACAGTACTCTAGAATGAGGTTGAGTGTATTAATAGATATGAGGGCATATTTGTTAGTGAGTATAAAATTGTTTTTATACTATGTTGACTAATCGGTTGAGTGTTTATGAATTCTGGTCGGTACGGGAAGTACAACCGTATCGATGGGGGTTTCTAAACTCTTAAATAAGATAAACCGACATAGCATTGTTTTTAAAGTGGGTAAATGAAATAATCTTACCGAAAATTATAATTTGATATAAAAGGAATAATTTTTTTGAAATTATTATATATATATTTGGATGTTTGGTTGTTAATACTATAAAAAATATTATTATAAAATTTGAAATGGTCTGTATATATAACAAACTAGAATTATATAAGTATAATTTATACAAAGGAATATAACTAAAATTTGATTTAAACCAGAATTTAAATCTCGAAAATTTTGAAAAGGGTTTTAAATGAATTTAAACAAAAGGTTTGGGAATTTAAAATGTTTGAAATGTTTTCCAAAGTGTTAGAAGGAAATAATAAGAGTATTATTTTGGGAAATATTTTTGAATGGAAATTGTTTTAAAAGAAATTTGTGGAAGTAAGGGAGCACTGAACAAACTTCAGTCGCTGAAAAATAATCCTGATGATGATGGCCACATCTTCAGTATTCATTTTCTAGTTTCTAAAGTGAAGGATTGCTACCGTGGTGATTGGTTATGATATTTGTTTGGACTTGTTGGGTATACAAGTTGTTTTAGAAATTTCAAAAGGGAAATTTGTTTTGGTAAAAACAAGTTGTTTTGGAATCCGAAAGTTTGATTTAATATACCAAGTGGGTATGTGTAGTTTATGATTTCAAAATGGTTTGAAATAAAACCGAGCAATTGAATTTTGGGAATTCTATTTAAATAATGTGGAAAGTTAAGATGAATCAACTATTGAACTTATAAGGTGAAGTTGATATAACTAAGAAAGGAAAAATGAAAATTTTTAATCCTGGAATTTAAAATTTAACTTGAGCTTATGGAAGTGAATAGAATATAGTTGAATTTAACTTGAGATAAGTTAAAATAAAATTGAAATTGGAATTGAATTAAATTAGATATGAAGTTGAAATGTATAATGATTATAACTATGGGTTATAATCGTGTAATGAAAATTTATACACTTAAGCTATTAAGTGTTACATACATAATCTAGAATTGTGATTATAAGATGTAAATGGACTAAAATGAGCAATATAAGCTTTTAAGTAAATAAGTTAGGGAACTTATGAATAGAGAAATGAATTGTAAAACCAAAATAAAATGGTTGGCATTTTATGGAAAATTCAAAATTTAAATCCTAAGTGAAATGTAAAGTGAGGTAAGGCAAAGTGAAATATAAAAGGTGAATGGCCTTAGGTTAGTAAATAAGTTTTTGAACATATATATATTAGAAAGTAAAAATTTAAATTGAATGGAGAAATAAAATTGGATCGAATTGGATTTAACTTAAATTATAAGGAATTGAGTTGAATTTGAATTGGGTTGAAATCAAAATTCAGTTGTGTTATAAATAATATTGAATGGAAATAAATTCTTATTTCAATTAGTAAAAGGAAATGGTATGAATTTAAGTTGGCTAACTAAAATTTAGTTGAACTTGAATTAAAATTGGAAAAGAATTGAATTGAATGAAAATTTAATTCAGTTGAAATGATATTGAATGAATTAAATTCTCACTCAACTAAATTCAAAAGAATTGTTTGAAGATGAATTTAGCATAAGCTAAATTAAATAAAAATAGTAATGGGATGAATAAAATTTTGGTAGCATGTAAAAAAAATTTGAAAAGTAAAACAAAACCCAGTTCTGGTATAGAATGATTGGAATGGCCATGTATTAATAAATTCAGAAATGAATTGAGAAGGTGAATAAAATTAAAATGGATTGGAATTTGTTTCGATGAGAATCAAATTAAAATGGAAATAAA
Organism: Allium cepa; assembly: GCA_030765085.1. Classification (NCBI taxonomy): domain Eukaryota; kingdom Viridiplantae; phylum Streptophyta; class Magnoliopsida; order Asparagales; family Amaryllidaceae; genus Allium; species Allium cepa. The sequence goes on from CM060929.1 coordinate 499,063,419, forward strand.
ATTGATGAAGAAAAAAATGGAGATGCAATGTTGTGATAACTTAAGAAAATTGTGAAATGTTTGTTGTCAAACTTATGAATGGTCTTGAATGAACCTATATGTATAATGAAATTGAAAAGTAAGAATAGGGATTTAATTTAATAATTGAAATGAAGTAAGAATGTTTGGGTTGTGAATAATTTAGAATAGAGTAAAATTAATATAGATTATGCTGGAATTAATTAAAAATGGGTATAAAACTTAAGTAATGGTTATTTGCTTGAATAACATCAAATTTGCATTTGGATTAGTTGTTTTTGTTGTAAACAAAGTTAATAGATTAAGGGAAGCAAATAAAGTTGGTTTTTGAATAAATTGGAATGATACAGAATTTAATTTAGTGGATTTGTGTATAAATGAAAGTGAATTATGAATATGATGCAAATAAATCAAATTGGAGATAAAATTGATTGTGGATCAATTTGGAATTGCATAGAAGTAAGTTTATATAAGTAGGCACATGTTGATCATATTGAGGTAATTTTGAGTTGTTTGTGGTAAATATGAATTGAATGTAACAAACTTGGTTGTAAATCCTTTTGAGTAGAGAAAAATGAAATATGGATTAGTAAAGGAGATTAAAATAGTGTTGAATCTTGTGGTTCCTTATAAAGATGGTTAGCATATTGAATTATGAAAATCTGTTGTTTGGGCTATGAAATTGATGTGTTTGGCTAAGATTAATGAATGAAAGGTTGTTAAAATCTCATATTATTGAAAAGTCATGTGCCTGTTTGAGTAGGTACAGGTACGAGAGACAATCGATAGAGTTAGAGCGTGTATATACAATATTAATTAGCCGCTTGCTTTTAAAATGCTAATCAAAAAGGTACGCCAATGCAATAAAATTGTAAAATGATAATATATTGTAGTATATATTTTTTCTGACCGTTTCGGCCGATGTATGTGTGTGTGTGTGTATACACATATGTCTACTGTGATATTGTGAAACGCCCTCCGTACAAAGGAGACGCTGTCAAAAAAATTCGAAAATTTTGGGAGATAGAAATTTATTGGGATTTCGAGAATTTTGGGTTAACTAGAAAGGTTGGTTTTTGAAATGATGTTGTAAACAAAGCTTTTGAGATAAAATAAATTGAATGATTTTGGAATTGAGCTAAAGGTTTTGGTGAAATGAATGTGAGTTTTTAACTAAGTAAGTTTTGGGTAAGTAAATGAGTTTTGAAGTATTTTCCTACCTTAGCAAATTTCGGAGACGAAATTTTTATAAGGGGGGAGGAATGTAACGACCCGGAATTTTGATCGTTAGATTTTGAACATTTAATTCATTTTAAATGTTGGATGTGAAGTATAATTTGATTTGAAATAGGAGAATTTGGTTAAATCAATAAAATTAGTTAAATTTTCAAATATGGCAATTTAATTGGATTTGGATAATAATAATAATTTATTATTTGAAATTGAGATAGTTTGTAAATCTGGTGTAAATAGATATGAAAATGGTTTCTAAAATTTATTTAAAGTCTGATTGGATTTGAATTATAATATTGGACTTCTGGATGGAATCAAAAGTCGATAAGCTAAATTTGAAATTTCTATATTGATTTAATAATGGGATTAATATATACAATAATAATGTAAATAATTAGATTTTGATTTAAGATGGACCAGAATGCCTAATGTGAATATAAGTTCTATACGATTTATAATTAAGTTAGTAAAGTTTTAAAAGTGAAATTTTAAAAGATTTCGACGATTTTGAAAATCGCTCGATTTAATCGACGAGTTAAAATAGCCTTCCGAAGCACAGTCTTGGAATTCGACGAAACCAGTTCCATTGGATCCGTAATAGTGTATTATTATTTATTATTGAATTTCAAATTTCGTAGTATTTGGGGTTACTGTTTGCTCGTACGGGTTAGAAACGAGTTGAAATTTAAATCGATAATTTAATATTTAAATTTGATTCAAAAAGCTATTCCACATATGATTGAATTAGCTTCCGAAACACATTCCATTGTGTTCGAAACGTGGGTAAAACCTTATAAACGCCTGGCGGCATGTCTAATTTAGAGTTCGTTCGAAATCTTGAAAATTTGGTGGAAATTAATAATAAAATATTATATTAAATTGTTTATATATTCACGTTTTCAGCTAAACCTTAGTCGAGAGTGTAGCCGCCATCTTCATTCATTTTAATAGCCATAACTCTCCAATCTTCTACCTCAAATCTCTCCAAATCCACTCGTTTATTTCAAAATCCTCCAACTAGAGAATCGAAGAGCTCTACAAGCTCTGCATATTGAACGGTGGAGATCGCCAACAAAATGTCGTAGAGGCTAGAATCTACTCGACAAAATGACGCGTTTGGGCACGTTTTTCGAGACGAGCATGGAGTCGAGCTTGACGAGATTTTGGTCGATTGATGTCGGTGCTGTGGTCTTCGTTGTAGGGGTCTCCGATCGAGCTAGTTGTCGCCGTAGATGGTCATGATTTTTGATTTGGATGGCGACATTTGGTTCGGCTATCTAGAGCGAACGCATGATGAGGAAGAAGTGTTTCTGCGGCCGTGATTTTTGGGTGTAGACGTGCAGCCCAGATCTTGCTTGGTAAATTATTAATAAAAGATAAGAAATTTTTTATATAAATAATATTCAATGTCTAAAAATGAATATCTCAAGCATGCGTGATCAGATTCCAACGAAACAAGAAGCACTGGAATCGCAGCGACGAGCAGCGCCCTGTAATGCAGATCTGGAATCGTTTTAAGCAAGTGAAAATTTTGGACTAAATCGAACAGACTCGATTTAATTTAGAATTTAAACGCTCGATGAATTCAAGGTGAGTTAATCTCATTCATCTGGGTTATTCAAATTTAAATAGTTAAATTTAAATATTTTGTTGAATGATTAAATTGATTGGATGTGGTATATTATATAGTAGTATATAGTATATATTGGAGTGATTGATTTCCCGCATTATATAGCGGATGAGACCCTATGCGCCACATAATAGCGGATGATATGAATATAATGCCATATACCGCATATTCCACCTCGAAGTGGAATTGGTATTTTATATTGTGCTAACATCTGTGGTGCAGGGAAACAGGTTGGAGGGATCCAACTAGATTCCTCAAAACGTTGAATTTATTTTATAATCAGCATTGTGAATTATGTGATAATCTGTGATGATTTTATTGTTTATATTTGGAAGTGAATTATTGGATGCTATGACTTGGTTGAATATATATGGGTATCTGTGAGAATGAAAAATATAAATTTAGATTTTTAAAGAAAATAAAATGGGAGTTTTGAAATGAAAATTGAAATGGATGTTTTAGATTTAAATAAGGATTTTAAATCGAAATAAAGGGTGAAGTTAGTTTAATGGATTTTGTAGTTGATTTTGGATAAATCAAGAGATAAATTTTAAAGGGAATTTAAACCAGGAAATCGGTTTGAAATTGATTAAGTGTTTTGGAAACTGTGCTTTAAAGGGAAATGGGGAATGGAAATTTATGAACTGGGTTTATAAATGAAGTGAAATTATTTATCAGTGGATAAATTTAGTAGTATAGATTCTGGTGGGAATTTATAAAGAAAAGTTGCAATTTATTTTAAAAATAAAAAGGTGGTTTTATTTTTAAAAGTTGGAAAGTATATTTTTCCTGGAAACTAAGTATTTTTTCAAAGAAACGATTTCAAAGTATAACTAGAAGTTTAAAATGTTATTAGAATGTTTTAGAAAATTACTATTTTAATTTTTTAAGTGAAAGGTAAATATTTATTCAAGTAATTATGGTATTTAATTATTTTAAAGGTAAATTAGTATTATGTTTTTAAAAGGAAATTTCAACATAAATTTGAAATAATAACTTTATTTTGAAAAGTGATTTTGGTTTATGTTTACTCAGAAACCCCTTATAACATTTCATAAGTATTATTCTTATTTAAGTAATCTTAGTAGCCTTATTTAAAATAATTTAAGTATATATTTTAAAAGTGTTTTCCAGGAGATGGGAAATGTGTTTAAAAATAAAAAGGTGTTTTATTTTTAAAGTGTTGAAAGAAATATACGTGATTTGAACGTAAATTAAATTGGGATAAATCGAGCAGGACTTATGAAGAGTTATATGGGTTATTCTGAAATGGGAAGTGTAATTCCCTAAAAAGCAAAGTATATTTCAAAAGAGATTTTTAAGTATAAGTAAAAGTTTTAAAGTGGTTTTAAAGAAATGTTTTTGAGAAATTATTATTTAAGTTGTTAAACTTTTAACGGTAAATATTTATTAAATTAGTTATAGTAGTAATTATTTGAAAATGTTAAATTGATATTATGTTTAAAAAAAGATAATTATTAATATTTACATTTTATAAAGTAATTTTAGTTTAATGATAGTTTAGTCAAATTTATTTAAAACTTGTATAGAATTTCGTAACTCTTATTTTAAAATTTAGCTTGGCTTAACTTTTATTTTAAAAATTAGTTTTTTATAAGGTGGTTTTTTTTTAAATATTTTTAAAGTATGTATTTTTGAATAAAGGGTTTAATTAGTTTTAAATTAAATGTTTTAAAGTATATTTTAGAATAAAGTGATATAAATTATTTTAGATCTAAAGTATTTGGACTTGGTAATTTTCAGTGGCAATAAACAATATTTGGGAAATTCATTTCCATGAGAGAAAGATGGTTTGAAATTGTTTTCAAAAGGGTTGAAGTATAGTAAATATCTTGCAAAGATATTCTGAAAATAAATAATTTGGAAATTATTTAAATCTGATGGTTGTTTGTGAATGTTATTTGATAGTTAAATAACCGACTATCAATATTGGCCAATGTGTTGATCGTTTCGAAGAGACCGGGATCGGGATTTATTTGTCGAAAACCACTTCGATCTGGTCTGAACGTTTTCGTGCTGAAGACAAGAGCTGGGAGTCGAAGATGGAGCAGTGAATTACAAGGACTAAACGCTACTAATCCTTAGGATGATTCCAAAATGGATGTAGTAGGAGTAGTGCCTTCGGTTCAGTTCGAACCCGAAACGGACTTGTATGAATGAATGCTTTTAGAACATCGTCAGGAGGACGGTGAGCATTTTAAGTGAAATGTTCTAAAAAGGTAACGCTTAGTCTCAAGCCTCATCAACCGAGAATGACTGAAAATCAGGGGTTATACAGCAAGGCTAAGTTGGTCGCGCCCATTAGGGTAAGGTCATACCTGTCTAGAACTTCCTTTTTATTCGGCTTAGTGGGCGGTTGCTGATCCCAACCGTGGAGTGATCTTACTCGGGATTATCCAGTAAGGGGTAGTTCTAGTCTTGTGTTGTAGGGGATTTAGGGTGGATACTCGATACGCTGATCTAGACTAGGTACTGTGATAGGTGGTACCCCAGTGCCTAGTCATTCATTGGAAATCCATTTTCCCTACGTGCCTTTTACGGTTTTGATTATATAACCCACTTTGTGGCTAGTATGTTGGAATTTAATCATGTAGCAATTTCATCTATTTGAATAAGTATTTGTACAGAGACACAATTATAATATCAGAGGATTTTGATAAGAAATATTTTAGCTATCGTAAGGTAAAAACCCGACATGTTTATTTGTGGCGTGGTCTTACGAGATGCTATTGATTTTAAAAGGATTTTTGAACATTAATAATCAATTTGAGTGTATTTTCTCACGCTGGTATTCCAGACTAACTTAGGTGTTATTTAACTATAATGCTTGGGTCAGACCGAGTATTATGGGATACATGATATGATGCTGTGGAGCTCAAGAGACGAGCTGGATGGCGAGACGTACTTCCGTACTTGTTTATTTCCGCTGCCGTGATTGTTGAATTGCCAGTAAGTTGTGAGGAAAGCTATTATAACTGTCGGGCTGGTAATTTTTCATTAGTTTATGATGTACTCTGATGATGTAATATATATAACAGATATAGTTTTCTTTTTGTGTAAAGATAAGATATTATCTATTATATTTGTTCCGCTGCGATTGTGATATTTTGATGTTGTTTTGTTTTCTCTTCTTCTACCTCCTTCTTTCTTTCCATAACATTCTTTCTTTTCCCGACACTTGATCGTCGACATATTATACAGTAGCGTATTTATGTCGATTTTCGAGGATCGAGAAGGGCGGGTCGTGACAAGATGTGTGAAGGAAGAGATGGGAGTAGTAGTCGGCGCCTATTTGTTGAGAGAGGAAGAGAGGAAAAGAAGAGTTGGAATTTTAAGGGGCACTCTAAGTCTAGGAAGCACGAAAATGGTTGCAGAGGGAAGTCTAGAGATGGAAAGTGTCAATATTGTGAGAAACTAGGCCATTGGAAAAGAGACTATCCGGATTTATTAAAGAGGACTGAGTATGGATCTTCATCAATTGCCATGGAGAAGACTCTATCTGATGATGTGTTGACTGTAAAGGTATTTTATGTAATGGACCATTAGGTGCTTGACTCAAGGGTGTCATTACATACAACACCGAACAAGGATTATTTTAGCTTTTTTGTTGGAAGAGGGAAGTGCAATCCTTATGGAAAATGATGCTAGTTGTAGAGCCATGAGAGAAGGTACAGTATGGATTAGGATGTTTGACGAAGTGATACGCACTTAAATAGGTGTCCACTATGCTCCAGGTCTTTGGAAGTTATTGATTTCTTATAGCAGTTGACATCCATGGACGCAAGGCGACTATGAAGAATGATGGTTTATAGGTTTTTGTGGATGCACTTATTTTGATGAAGGGAGATGTGTTACGAAATTTGTATCTACTGAAGGGAACCACTGTTCTTAGAGAGTCTTGTGTTGGAGTGGATAGCCTCGTGCTTTAGATGCAACTAGACAGATGCAACTAGATTTTAGCATCTAAGGTTGGGTCATACTTCGGAGAAGGGTATAGAGTTGTTTCGCAGTTGAAAGACGATTAATGGAGGAAGCTTTGAAAAATTGGAATTTTGTTGGGAGTGTGTGCTAAAAAAGCAGACGAAGGTATCTTTCGGAATTGGATTTCTTAGATCAGAGAGAGTGCATGATTATGTGCATGCAGATGTTTGGGGACCAGTAGCTACTGCTTCCATCGGGGGAGTGAAGTATTTTATTTCAAATGTTGATGATTTTTTTAAAAAAACATTGGATGTATGTGACGAAGGCCAAATCATAAAGCTTTAAGATGTTTAAAGCTTAGTACGTGCTAGTTGAGAATCAATCTGGTTGTAAGTTAAAGGTTTTTAGATCTGATAATGGCGGTGAATTTGTTTCTAAGGAGTTCCTTAATTTTTGTAACCAGCATGGTATCCAAACACATTTCACTACACTAAGAGATCCCTAATTGGGTTGCTGAGAGGATGAATCAGAATTTATTGGAGAATGCACGTTTTTTGAGATTGACGGCTAGCTTGTCTGGAGACTTTTGGTTTGAATCTTTAACAACTGATGCACATATTATAAACCGAATTCCATGCTCAGCCATAAATGAGAAGATTTCAGAGGAGAAGTGTAAGGGTAAAGCATTGTATCTTGGTTACTTTCATATTTTCGATTGTGATGTGTATGTTTACCCTATTTGTGATGACTAGCTGGAAGCTAGAGTGCACAAGGGCATATTTATGGGATACATGGATGATATTAGAGGGTATTTCATTTGGAACCTGTTGATAGAAAGATTACGCATTCCAGGCATGTAACTTTTAATGAGTCTGCAATGTTCATTACTAAGCATGAGTTACCTACCACATGAGATGAGTCTAATAGGCCCAAGGAGTTGGAAGAGGTTTCTATATTTCAGCCTTGTAGTAGAGTTATCACTTTGAAAGATGTAGATGCATTTGATGAGACATCAATGAATAGTCCACTGGTTCCTTCTAGTAGTGTGGGTGACGTTCTTGAGACTAAAGGAAGTTCAATTCAAGGTGGAGCTGAAAGAAGTTTAGACGAAGTTGTACCTATTTGGTCCAGTCATAAGACTATTAAGCCGCTCGAGAGATATGGTGATCGGCAGCATGCAAACTTTAGCCTTGATGATCTGTTTGATTATGCCACACATGTATTTCATAATGAGCTATTTGATCTAGAAGAAGCTATGAGCTATTTCACCTGTAGTAAGGCATGCCTCCATCCGCATTTTTTCTTGCTATTGTTGCTGCTCATGATTTGGAGTTGTAGCAACTTGATATGAAACCACTTTCTTACATGATGATTTAAAGCAGATCATTTACATGAAGCAACCAAAAGGATTTGTTGTAAGTGGGAAAGGGAAATAGGTTTGCAAGTTGAAAAAGTCACTTCATGGACTCAAGCAGTTGCCTAAAACAATGGTACAAGAGGTTTGATTCTTTTATGCTTTCATTTAGTTTTGATCATAGTATCAAAGATGCTTGTGTGTACTTCAAGCATTTAAGGAGCAGTATTTTGATGTATTTTCTCTTGTATATGGATGATATATTGGTTGCTTCTAAGGATAAAGCTAAAATTGATAGTTTGAAGATAAATCTGAAAGCGGAATTTGAGATGAAAGATCTTGGGGAAGCAAGGAACATTTTGGGTATAGAAGTCCGAAAGGATAGAAAGCTAGATCTTTTGAGGCTCACTCAAAAGGAGTATTTTAAGAGGGTTGTAACAACCCATAATTTTAGTAATTTGAAATTCGTATATTTAATTGATTTTTAATATTCACAAGTTAATTTAATAAGTTGAAGAACCTATATTTTGAATATAAGGATTCAATTAGATAATTAAATTATTAATTTAATATTTTAAATTGCTGAAATAATTGGAATTTGAATTTAATGTGAATATAAATGATTTTTAAAGATGAATTAAATTCTATTTGAATTAGAATGATGCTAGTAAACTCTTTACACTGAATTAAAAATTAAATTGTAGAAACTAAATATTTTAATATTTAATTAACGTGTAAAAATAGTTATTTTTCATACGGTCTCGGATTTTGACAAAACTAGTTTCATTGGATTCTTATGTTATATTATTGTAGGATTTCAAATTTCATGTCAATCGGATTTACGGTTTGTCCGTGGCAAGCTAAAATGCGTAGAAATTCGTTTAAGTGAATTTTATTTTGAATAGTCGATTCGAAAACCTATGTTCCAAATATGATCGTATTGGCTCCCAATATATATTTCATTGTGTTCGGAATAGGGTTAAAACATTATAAACGCCAAGTGGCACACTTTGTTTCAAGTTTGAAAATTTTTCGGATAAATAGTGCGCGTAAATTTTCTATATAAGACCACATTATTTTCATTTTTCACAAACCCTAATCAATGAAACCCTAGCCGCCATTTCTTATTTGATGGTCGAAAATGTTCCAAACTTATTCCTCAATCTCTGTCGATCCATACACTTTCACACTACAGCTTCTACATGAAAATTGAAGAGTTTCATGAGATCTTCGTATCCATATGGCGATGATCATCGATGGAGCACCCCAGAGGCCAAATTTCTGCCGAGAAGTTGCGCATTTCATGTAGAATTCCAATGCATGGGGCCCACTGAGTTTTACCATACTCAAGGCAGTGAGGGGTGGGATCTAGGGCTACGAACGGTGGTTGTTGATCAACGTGAAGGTGATCGTTGGTGGTTGCGTTGTTCGATTTTGAATGCGTTTAGATGGGTTTGTTCGGCTGGAACAAAATGAAGGGGAAGAAGGAAAGGAATAGTGGCCACGATCTAGTTTTCAAAATCTATGGCCTAGATTGAAAAGGTTATAAAAAAATTGTACATTTATTTATATTTTAATTCATGCAAACTTTGAAATATAATAACTTCTTCATACAAGGTCCGTTTTTGACGAAACAAATTGCATTGAGTCCATATTGATGAGCATTACATTTTAGAGCTTGTTTTGAGTTGATTGGAGCTAGTTTAAATTTTGGGTAAATTTAAACACTGTGTAATTTTATTTAGAATAAAATACTACAACTGCTATTGGAACCAAAGTGAGTACAACTCACTCTTTCGACTCACCGATATTGTTATATGAGTGAGAATAAATTTATTCTATGATGATTGTTTGGATGGTATATGATATATTATCTATATATTGATTGGTATTTGGATTAGTTCCCGCATATTGGAGCAAATAAGACCCTATACTTTCCCGTGTATGAGCAGATGACCCTTTGTATGCATGTCTGCCTCGAAGTGGACATTATACACATATTCTAATATGTATATTTTTTGCAGGTGACAGGTTGGAGGGTTCCAACTGGATTCCTCATCAGTGTTCGTTTATTTATAGATATTGATATATATGCTATTATCATGTGATATATGATGCTTTGGCTGCCATGATTGATGTATTTAGTGCTGTTGCAGCATTGGGCCTATAAACATTAAAATTGTTAAAGTGGTGATTTCAAATTAAAATGGATTTTCAATTGGGAATAGATGCTTTGTTAATTTTTGAATTGTTAAAGGAAGAAATTTATTTTAATAAATAAATGTTATAAATTTTATGTTATAAAAATTACAATTTTTTGAAATATACCACAATGTGAATTTTGGAATATGGATATAATTATTTTGGTAAAATAGTTTAAACTGAGATTTTTGAAATTATTATAAACGGTTCATATATACAGAGTTATAATATTGAATTTTAATAAATCAAAATAATGGAATTATTAACGAGTTTTGTAAATAATAAAATGAAGCGTAAATTGAATTTTATAAGTGAATAAGATTTATAAATTTTGTGAAGTTATAAAAAGAATGACTTTGGTAAATAAGAGAATTATAAGTGAATTAAATAATAATTTGGATTTTGGTACGTAGATGAGAGATAAATGGAATTTGTAGTAAAGGGATTTTATAAATTGAAAGTTTTATAAAATAGAAATGTGATTTATAAACATTGTTTTATAAATCCGAAATTAACTTTATTTTGATAAGTTAAATAGTGGAAGCTTATTAAAAGATATATATATCCACGATTTTGGACAGTGGATAATCTTTTAATTACATGTGTAGAAGTACCGAATTGGGTAAATGAACTATATTCACGATTTTGGATAGTGAATAATATATTCAATAAAATGGATATATTTTGGAAAGTGAACTTTTAAATTTAAAGATAGGTTTTGAAAAGTGAAATTTTAAATGAAGTAAAATGGTTTGAAGATGTTTTAAAATGTGTTAAGTATCGAAACCCTAGATTTCAACATTCATTGTTGAAATAGACTTTTTTGAAAAATAAGGAAATGATGGACTATAACACTATTGTTATAGTAAATGATTTCGAATGGGAATTTTTTTGTATAGTATATGGGATTTATATATCTATATAATTTTTGAATCCCTATACTAGTGATTTTGGGTTGTCGTAACGATGTTTTACGCAACATTCGTTTTGATCCAAATAAATGTGTTTAAAGAGAATGTTTTACTTAAAGATAAAATATATACTTAATCCTGATTTAAATATATGGAATATTTTCTAAGTGTTGAAAATAAAGAGAATCGTGAATTAACTATTATTAAATAAGTATATGGAAATGTTTTCCAGCATTGAAATATTGAAATATTTTGAGAATATATCTTTTTAAATATAATTTGAAGTGAATATTTGGCAAATGGTTTAATTAATAAAAGATCAATTAAAAGGGCCTAGTGATTGTTCATGGTGCTAAATATTTGTTTTTTTTTCTTTGATAGTTAAATAACCGATTATCAAATTTTTTTAGTTCCTCGACTTGTGTGGGAACTATTTAGTCGTACACTTTGTACGTTGCCTTCTGTGTAGGCTGGATTATCATTTTTGCTGAGGATGTTGATTCGTGTAGTGCGGAGTATTAATCCAATCTATCGAGCTTCCTTCTTGGCCGAAGGATAGCAAGTTGAAAGTTAGAGACGTGATAAGTCTATGAGACTTAGTTTCTGTGTGAGCTTGAGAAACGCTTTTGCGTTGTTGGTGCAAAGAAACCGGGATCGAATTTATCTAAAAACAACTTCGGACCAATGTATATGCATTCGATTGTGCAGGTTGTGATGATATTGGTATTCAGGATTTTCATAGTGGAGGGCTGCTTGTTGGTCGTTTGGGATTAAAATCCAAATATACATCCGGTAGTAATAGTCTCTTTGTTATAAAATATCCAATGTAAGGACTATTTGCTACCAATCCTAGGGATTTTTGGACAGGATGTGGTAAGAAAGTAGATTTGGTTTGTCCTATTCTTAGATAACTTGTATGTTACATTTCTAAAGATTACGTACATTGGTTTTTACAAACGTATATCAGTGGTGGCGGAGAAGGCAACTTCTCTTAGCTTAACACCCTCCTTGAGACGTATGAGCTTAAGGGTTGTATTTTTGTGGAAGATAATTAGTAGTCAATGGAAATGGCCGTGTGGCATTCAAAGTGATGTGATTTTGATATGTGGAAGGTAATCATTACCTTAGGCCTCATCAATCGAAAATGACCAAAACAAGGTTAGATGCGGCAAGGATAAGTGGGTCGCTCCCATTAGGATATGATCATCCTCTTCTAGATACATCTTAACATGCTATGACATCGTGTATCTGATTAAATTGGTTTGTATACTAGAGGGCCCTCGAAAAATGCCGGTAACGACTGGAGGATGATAAATTTGGTACCATCTAGTTATAGAGGTGGGCCGGTCTTGTATTGGTAGAGGATCCTTTGTGATGGTCTTCGGTACATTTCTCTTGAGATGTACTACCGGAAGGCAATCTTTTCACCTAGTCATTTGTACGGAGATTCAAACCCAACCACGAGTTCGCGGTTTTGTTTGTAATGGCGTAATGAATAGCCCCGAAATGCTATATGGGTAACCATTTCGGTAATGATTAATATTATTTGTATACTAGGCACTAGTATAATATAAGATGATTTGATATGAAAGAATTTAGTTATCGTAAGGTAAAAACATGTTCGTGCTGATGTGTGGGCGTGTCTTACGAGATACTTTTGTTTTGATAAAGGTTAAGTTTGGTAATTTAATAAATCCAGTTGAGTGTGTTTCTCACACTGGTTTGCCGAACTGATCCAGACGTTCTTTCCTTTCAATGCAGGGGTCAAACCGAGTATATTTACAGGTTCAGATTTGGTGTTTTTGGAGCTTCAGCAGGAGAGCTGAAGATCTTCATCTTGTATATACATTTTTTCTTATTATCCATTGTGCTTAGTTGTTGTTTATATTATTGGAAATTATAAGGACATGTTATTATAACTATCCAAGCTGATAACTATTGATTGATTGTTGAACTCCGATTAATGTATGTATATACAGTTTCCGTTTTGTAAAGATCACTGATACGATATATATGTTTTCCGCTGTGATGTGAGATTCTATATTGTTATGTTTGGTTCTCTCTTCTCTCTTTCTTCTCTTCTCTTCTTTTCTTTCTCTTGACTTTCCGTCGGTCTGTCCTTTTGGTTCGGACATGTGCGATTTATTATCGATTCAAAGGGTACGGATTTGTGGGTCGTCATAGTTGGTATCAGAGATTAGATTTTGTATATTCCTAAGCTTTGATGTGTGCTCGGTATAGATATGGACAGTAGCACCTTAGATTGAGTTTGGGTGTATTATATATATGAGCGTGTATTTGTTAGTGAATATAAAATGTTGTATTGTGTTTGCTTATCCATTGTGCTATTTGTTAATTCTGATCGGCATGTGGGATGCCATGTTATCGCTAGGGATTTCCAAACAGTTAAACGAGGCAAGTCGACATAGCATCATTTTAAATTGGATAAGTGAAATAATTTTACCTCGTATTTATATATATTAAGGAATAATTTTTCAGAAATTATTGAAGTGTATATAAATGGATTGTTTGGTTGTTTGAAATGTAAATATATACAAGATAATAAAAGCTGTTTGAATAATCTAAATAAAAAACAACAATTGTAAGAGAATAAATTGTATAAGCAAATTAATTATAAAGTATGGAATTATAATTTATATGATTTACAATTGTGAAATGACCTTATATAATAAATGAAACTATATTAATATATTTATAAATGTGAGTTGTAAATAAAAATGAATTTTGACTAAGAATTTGAAAATTTGAATCCCGTTGATTTTAACAGTTATTTTTCAAAGTTAAAGAGGTTATATTATTATAAATCTACATAAGATAAATAAATTTGGAATGAATCTTATATAAACAAAATGAAACAGTGAAATTATAAGTATAAGTTTATAAATGTGATTTATAAATATAAAAAGGATTTTTGAAAGAATATAAAGCACTGAATTCACTATTATTACTGGGAAATAATACGGATGATGACTACAGCATCATCAATATCATTTTTGGGTTTTTGTGTGACTGATTTGCTACCAATAATAAATTGAAATCTAGGTTTTATTGTGATAAATAAATTTGAATTTAAAATCCAAGTTGGAATTGATAAATATAAGTGAAATGAGTTTGGACTTATAATATGAAATAAAGATTTTTAATTTGGTAAAGTTGAAATAAATTTGAGTTAGTATAATAAATATATGATTTGAAATTTAACTAAAGGAAGTTAAGTAAATTGAATTGGATTTGAACTGGATTAGATAAGTTATTGAAATGAAAAATTAAATTTAATAGATAAGTGATTATATAATATGAATTTGGAAGTTTGATTAAATAAGTTGTATAACTTATCAAATGGGAAAGTGTACGTAAAACCAATTGTTAAAATGGTTAAACAATTTTGTTAAGCAAAACAAAATCTAAATTTGAATAGTGATATAAAATTTAAGTTAAGTGAAATAGAATGAAATGTTGTGATGAAACATAACTCAAGTAATGTTAAATGAAGTTGAATTTGATATCAAAATGAACTAATAAAGTGAAGTGATGAATATGAATTTGAGTTATATAATGAATTCAACTTTAATTTTATAAGTGAATTAGTAAATAAAATATGGATTGAATGTTAATCAATCGAATGTAAATGAATTGATATGGAATGATGGATGTTAGTTGATTGTATGGAAATTCATTAAATGTTAATGGAATTGAACTAATTTAATTAAAAGCTGAGTAATTGAATCCAAATTGGAAGTGAAGTAAATCCAAATAGAATTGAATTTGATTTGAATTGGTAGTGAGCCAACTTGAATGTAATTAGTAAACGTAAATTATTGAATACGAATGAATGAATGTTAGTAAAATCCAATATTAGTGAATCAATTATGATTAAATTGAAAACCAATTCATTGAATATTAATGAGAAATGAATGTATATTGGTTTGGTTATGGATTGATTGGATATAGATTTTGGTTTGTTGGATGTTAGTTGGATGTTAGTTGGATGATAGTTGTTTGATGGTTGGATTTGTTGCTTTGATTTCATTTGCTATATTGGCATATATAGTTGTTATATTGGTATATATTGTATATTGATATTATTTTTCATATATACATGTTTCTCATTTGTTTGTTGAGTTTTTAGTAGGTGCGGATGGTGCTTGCTTCGCATTTGGAGCTCGCTTTCGCTCTATATTAGCCGTGTATGCTCGTTAATAATATATAAGGTACATATATCGGATCACATATCGTACTTTTATATTTTTTTCCCTGCGCGATGCCTCATCCTCGAAGATGAGATCTATATTTGTGATATATATATATATATATATATATATATATATATATATATATGTTGAGATCCTATTACGATCGAACCGCGCAAAGGAGGCCATGGCGAAATTTTTTAAAAATTTAAGGCGTTAGAAAGAATTTCAAAAAAAATTAGAAAAATTTGTGATGACTATAAATTTTGATTTTGAGAAAAGTTAAAAGGTTCAAATGGATTTTATATCTAGTTTGAATAAATTGTTTTTGAAAAGTTAATGGATTTTGTGACTTTTTCTTACTTGGTAATTTCGAGGACGAAATTTTTTTAAGTAAGGGAGAATGAAACGACCCAGAATTTTAGTCATTTGAAATTTGTATATTTAACCAATTTTAAATATTCACAAGTTAAGTTTATAAGTTGAATAACCTATATTTTGAATATAAGGATTTAATTGGATAATTAAATTATTAATTTAACATTTGAAATTGCTGAAATAATTGGAATTTGAATGTAATAGGAATATAAATGATTTATAAAGATGATTTAAATTCTATTTGAATTTGAATGATGCTAGTAAACTTTTAAAATTGAATTAAAAGTTAAATTATATATATTGAATATTTTAATACTTAATTAATGTGTAAAAATAGCCATTTTTCAAATGATCTCGGATTTTGATTAAACCAGTTTCATTGGATTCGTAATGTTATATTATCATAGGATTTCAAATTTCGTGTCAATCGGATCTACGGTTTATCCGTGACAAGCTAATCATGGAAATTTGTTTAAGCGAATTTTAATTCAAAAAGTCGATTCGAAAACCTAAATTCCAAATATGATCAAATTGGCTCCCGATATATATTCCATTGTGTTCGGAATAGGGGTAAATCTTTATAAACACCAGGCGGCACGCTTCATTTCGAGTTTAAAAAATATTTGGATGAATAGTGTGCGTAAATTTTCTATATAAGGCTACATTATTTTCATTTTTCACAAACCCTAATCAGTGAAACCCTAGCCGCCGTTTATTATCTGATGGTCGAAAATGTTCCAAACTTCTTCCCTAAATCTCTCTCGATCCATACACTTTCACACTCTGGCTTCTATACGAAAGTTGAAGAGCTTCATGAGATCTTTGTATCCATATGGTGATGATCACGATGGAGCCCCGTAGAGGCCAAATTTCTACCGTGAAATCGTGCATTTCGTGCACGAATTCTGAGGCATGGGGGGCTCCGAGTTTGGCCATACTCAAGGCGGTGGGGCGTGGGGTCTAGGGCTACGACATGGCGGTTGTTGATCAACGTGAAGGTGATCGATGGTGGTCGCGTCGTTTGATTTTGAATGTGTGTAGATGGGTTTGTTCGGCTGAAACAAAATGAAGGGGAAGAAGGAAAGGAATAGCGGCCACGATTTGGTTTTCAAAATCTACGGCCTAGATTGAAAAGGTTGTTTAAAAAAGAAATTGTAAATTTATTTATATTTTAATTCGTACAAACTTTGAAATATCATAACTTCTTCATACGAGTCCGTTTTTGACGAAACGAATTGTATTGGGTCCATATTGAAGAGCACTACATTTTAGACTAGTTTGGCATTAATTGGAGCTAGTTTAAATTTTGGATAAAATTAAACGCTATTCAGAATAAAACACTGCAACTGCTTGGAACTAAAGTGAGTACAATTTACTCTTTCTGACTCACTGATATTTTTATATAAGTAAGAATAAATTTATTCTATGATGATTGATGATTGTTTGGATGATATATGATATTATATATATATATATATATATATATATATATATTGATTGGTATTTGGATATGTTCATGCCTATTGGAGCATATAAGACCCGATACGTTCCCGTGTATGAGTGGATGACCATTTGTACACGCGTCTGCCTCGAAGCGGACATTGTACACATATACTAATATGTATATTTGTTGCAAGTGACAAGTTGGAGGGATCCAACTGGATTCCTCACCAGTGTTGGTTTATTTACAGATATTAATATATATGCTGTTATCATGTGGTATATAATGTTTTGGCTACCATGTTTGATGTATTTAGTGCAGTTGCAGCATTAGGCCTATTTTTGGAAAATAAAAATTGTTAAAGTGGTGATTTCAAATTAAATTGGATTTTCAAGTGATTTAGGAAATAGATGTTTTGTTAATTTTTGAATTGTTAAAGGAATGGATTCATTTTAATAAATAAATGTTATATTTTTTATGTTATAAAAATTATGATTTTTGTGAAATATACTAGAATGTGAATTTTGGAATATGGAGATAATTATTTTGGTAATGTGTATAGAATTATAAAATTTAATTTTCAAATCAAAACAGTGGAATTATTAACGAATTTTGTAAATGTTAAAATGCAGCATAAATTGAATTTTATAAGTGAATAAGATTTATAAATATTGTGAAGTTATAAAAAGAATGATTTTGATAAATAAGAGAATTATAAGTGAAATAACTTATAATTTGGATTTTGGTATGTAAATGAGAGATAAATGGAATTTGTTAGTAAAGGGATTTTATAAATTAAAAGTTTTATAAAATTGAAATGTGATTTATAAGCATTGTTTTATAAATATGAAATTAACTATATTTTGATAAGTTAAATAGTGGAAGCTTATTAAAAGAGATATATCCACGATTTTGGACACTAGATAATCCTTTAATTATATGTGTAGAAGTATCGAAATGGTAAATGAACTATATTCACGATTTTGGACAGTGAATAGTATACTAAATAGAATGGATATATTTTGGAAAGTGTTCTTTTAAATTTAAAGACAGGTTTTGAAAAGTGATATTTTAAATGGAGTAAAATGGTTTGAAGATGTTTTAAATTGTGTTAAGTATCGAAACTATATATTTCGACATTCATTGTTGAAATAGACGTTTTCGAGAAATAAGGAAATGATGGACTATAAGACTGTTGTTATAGTAAATGATTTTTGAAATGAATTTTTTTGTATGGAATATGGGATATATATATCTATATATATAATTTTCGAATGCCTATACTAGTGATTTTGGGTTGTCATAATGATGTTTTATGCAAAACTCGTTTTAACCCAAATAAATGTATTTAAAAAGAATGTTTTCCTTAAAGAATAAAGATATATACTTAATCGTGATTTAAATATATGGAGTGTTCTCTAAGTGTTGAAAATAAAAAGAATTGTGAATTACTTATTATTAAATAATTAAATGGAATTTTTTTCCAATATTGAAATGTTGAAATGTTTTGAGAATATATCGTTTTAAAGATAATTTGAAGTGAATATTTGGCAAGTGGTTTAATTAATAAAAGATTAATTAAAAGGGCCTAGTGATTGTTTATGGTGCTAAATATTTGTTTGTTCGCTTTGATAGTTAAATAACCGACTATCAAATTTGGCTATTTTAGTTCCTCCACTTGATGTGGGAACTATTTAATCGTACACTTAGTGCGTAGCCTTCTGTGTAGGCTTGATTATCGTTTGTTTTGAGGATGTTGATTCGTGTAGTGCGAAGTAACACTCCAATCTATCGAGCTTCCTTCTTGGCCGACGGATAGCAAGTTGAAAGTCGGAGACGTGATTAATCTATGAGACTTAGTTTCTTTGTGAGGTTGAGAAACGATTTTGCGTTCTTGGTGCGAAGAGACCGGGGTCGGATTTATCTGAATAACACTTCGGACCAACGTATATGCGTTCGATTATGCAGGTTGTGATGATATTGATATTCAGGATTTTCATAATGGAGTACTGCTTGTTGATCATTTGAGGTTAAAATCTCAATATACATCCAGTAGTAGTAGTCTCTTTGTTATGAAATATCCAATGCAAGGACTATTCGCTACTAATCCTAGGAATTTCCAAATAGGATGTGGTAGGGAAGTAGCTTTGGTTTGCCCTGTTCCTGGACAACTTGTGCGGATGTTTATATGACATTGCATTTCTAAATATTACGTACATTGGATTTTACAAACGTATATCAGTGGAGACGGAGAAGGCCACTTCTCTTAGCTTAACACCCTCCTTAAGGTTATGAGCTTAAGGGTTGTATTTTGTTGGAAGGCAATCAGTAGTCAGCGGAAATGCCCGTGTGACATTCAAAGTGATGTGATTGTAATATGTGAAAGGTAATCGTTACCTCAGGCCTCATCAACTGAAAATGACCAAAACAGGGTTAGATGCGGCAAGGCTAAGTGGGTCGCTCCCATTAGGTTAAAACACCACTACAAGCTTGCGGTTTTGTTTGTAATGGCGTAACGAATAGCCCCAAAATGCTATGTGGGTAATCATTTCGACTATGATTAATATTATTTTTATACTAGACACTTGTATAATATAAGATGACTTAATATGAAAGGATTTAGTTATCGTAAGGTAAAAATATGTCATGTTTATGTGTGGGCGTATCTACGAGATACTTTTGTTTTGATAAAGGTTAAGTTTGGTAATTTAATAAATTCATTTGAGTGTGTTTCTCACGCTGGTTTACCAGACTGATCCGGGCGTTCTTCCCTTTCAATGCTTGGGTCAGATCGAGTATATTTACAGGTTCAGATTTGGTGCTTTTGAAGCTTGAACAGGAGAGCTGAAGATCTTCATGTCGTATACATGTATATGTTTTGATTATCCGGTGTGCTTAGTTGTTGTTTATATTATCGGCAATTATAAGGACATGTTATTATAACTGTCCAGGCTGATAACTATTAATTGATAGTTGAACATTGATTAATGTGTGTATATACAGTTTTTGTTCTGTAAAGATCATTGATATGATATTATATGTTTTCCGCTGCAATGTGAGATTTTGTATTGTCCTGTTTGGTTCTCTCTTCTCTCTTTCTTCTCTTCTCTTCTTCGCACTTCTTTTTTTTCTTAACTTTTCGTCAGTCTGTGTTTTTCGCGGAGGACATATGTGGTTTATTGTCGATTCAAAGGGTACGGATTTACAGGTCATCACAAGGGTGCTTTCTCAATTTAACATGGAAGGAGCACAGGCAATTAGTACACCGATGTCTTTGCACATACAGCTTTCTATAAAGGCTCTTCGATCTCAAAAAATGGTAAAGCTTACATGGAGAAGGTGCCTTATGCGAGTGCGGTTGGTAGTTTGATGTATGTTATGCTTTGCACTAGGCCTGACCTTGCACAGGTTGTTGGATTGGTTAGACGCGTAACATTTGAAATTTCTATAAGGAACCGTAAATCATGGGCTTGATTTTGACGACAGAGATAAAGATTTCAGCTTGGTAAGATTTTGTGATTTTGACTACGCCGACGATAGAGATCGAAAAAGGTCAACCTTAGATTATGTGTTCACTTTTGGAGGGATGGATATTAGTTAGAGAGAGAGGCTGCAGACCGCTGTTGCTTATAACTACTGCTGAAGTGGCAAAGGAGGCACCATATTTAAGGCGGGTGATGTGTGATTTGCGCTTCGTGTATGATGGAATAGAAGTGAATTGTGACAGTCAAACTGCAACTCACTTAGTTGAAAATTTGGCTTTCGGCTCAAGGAAAAAGCACATAAAGGTGAGAGAATCCTTTCTTGTCTCAATGAATGAAGATAAGTTAATTCATCTTCAGAAGGTTCGCACAGAGGAGAATGCAGCAGACATATTCCCCAAGTCTTTCCTGCTGCAAGGTTCAAGCATTGCTCGAACTTGATCCGTTTATAAAGGTGCTGGATGCCACATGGTGGCATGAGGAAGAGAGAATTGGTAGATGGAGACGTTTGTTTTCATTTAAAAGATTGATATATGCTACACGAAAAGGATATGTTTAAACACTTTGTTGGCAGGGGTGGCATTGTCGGAGTTTGTTGAAAAGTGTAATGGACAACGGCATTGCCGAAGCTCATTGGAAATGTATTCGCTATGCTCGAGACTGCTCAGAGTATGAAGGTGTAGATGAAGTTAGATGACTTTGTTTAAAGATATATATATTATATCAAGTTGGAGTGATGTGATACAATATCAGGTTTTGTTGCTTTTTTTAGTCCCACATCACGAGATAAGTTCAATCCCAAGTTTCAAAGCCTAGAGCCTATGTAATAGAAATAATTGGTATCAATCTCTTTAATATTCTCTCTCAGTACTAATAAAATTCTTCTCCCCTTACTAAACGTACATTATCACATTGATAATGAAACTACTTTAAAAACCGATGTGCTTCTCTTTCATTTATTATTAATTGGTTGATTTCACATTTTCAAAGTGAACAATTCGGATAATTTTATTTGATTGTTTCGCCAATCCAATATTTGACCCTATTTTTTCCACATCTGTGTTGTAGGGTAATACTAGCTTGGAAGGATAGACCCCAACATATCGATATCAAATTCTTGTAAATATTTTATTATATGCATTGATCATCTTAAGATTTTCTAAACAAAAATAACTTGTATTTATGATTATTTAATTATTTAACTATTTGTTTAGTGTAAATATATCACAATTTTTGAAATTCAAAATAATTAAAAAAATTATTATAGAATTGAAATTAAAATTATCGTAATGTTCACAAAATATAGTAGCTTTTTAGATCATATAATTATTTTGTTTAATATATATATATATATATATATATATATATATATATATATATATATATATATATATAATGAATTGCAACATTTAATTAAGTGTGTGTGCGCGTTGTGTGTGTGTATTAAATTATGAAATTAATATAAATAAACTGGCAGTTTTTTTTGAACAATTGAATAAGTATAATTCAGTTTTCAACAGATATGACAATTTCACATTGAATTAATTTATTCAACCATCAGGTGGATGTGTAAACTTCACTTATTATAATTAAAGTAATTATGATATATGAATCATATAATGAATGTTTTATGCTCACTGATGATGATCACTTGTGAGATGTGCTAAGTAAATATAAGTTACATATATTACAAAATTGGGTGTAAATATTGGGGTTGACACTCGACTGGGTAAAATTGCATCTAAGAAATCATAGGGATTTAAATTGGCATGTATTAACCAATTAAATGAATCTATAATACAAAACCAATGATATTTCCGGGACTAGGAGAGCTTCAGAGCTATTTGCAAAGATGCTTGTGATAGTGGTGTAATCCAAGTTGTACTTGAGTGTGCAACCAACTCCTAAACGGGTTAGCATGATTCAAAATGGTGTAATCACCATATAGTGTAGAAGAAGAAGAACTAATTAGAGATTAGCTAGAGATATTAACCTGGAGGCGATGTAACTATTATGAATGAATTAATGAAATAAAATACCTTATTATGATTCCTAAGTGATATTAGATGATTATACCAATGATGTATAAATAAATTTTGAGACGGATGTTAGTATAAAATAATTTTATATACTTATGCCAGTTAAATTATTGTTATCCTATTTTATATGTTTTTAAGAAAAAATGATGTTATTTGGGAAAGTGAGGTGATAACTCGTTTCGTTCTGGGGTGTTATCTCGTGGTCTCACTATAAAGTGTATTTATATTTATGTTGTAAGACAGCTAATATTATTCTAAATGTTGTAAGACAACTAATATTATTCACATCAAACTATTGTAGTTTGATCCATTGTTGATTATGTTTTTCCCACAAACTCATGGATTATCACTAAACTAGTCTAAGTTTTTAATTTTCGTGTTAAGTAGGTTACATTTAGGATCAGCTTACAAGAAAATCGAAGATGAAGCTGGATGCTCTTTTATCTGCATAGTTGTTTTCCACTAAGTACTTACCGAAGTTTATAATTGGTTATACCATCATTGCTTGAAATAGTTCTCATGCTGACTATAACATCCAAAATGTGGGATATTTATTGCAGGATAATCTATTAATTTTTATTCTAAAGATCTGAAAAACCTCTGGTATAAACAATCCCAAATCTGGGAAGAACATTTTGTTTTTCTGGCCGAATGAGAAGATCCCAAATCGGTAAATCGTGGGAAGAACAGCACAATCTTCTTCAGTCGTACAACATAAATGCACAAACGATGTTGGCAATCAAACTATTTTTATCTCTCTATATACCAACAGTTCAAA
This sequence comes from Allium cepa, assembly GCA_030765085.1. Taxonomy (NCBI): domain Eukaryota; kingdom Viridiplantae; phylum Streptophyta; class Magnoliopsida; order Asparagales; family Amaryllidaceae; genus Allium; species Allium cepa. The sequence continues at coordinate 499,087,038 of CM060929.1, forward strand.
ATATTAGCAACACGAACAAATTCAAGATTTCAAACAACATGGACTATAATTTGTCTTGGTAATTGACATAATCAACAAAGAATTAAAAGCAAGTTGGCGCTTATTTTCATAATTATACAATGAAACACGCAAGTGTGCTCTAATTTTCTCAACTGTTGCATGCACTACTCGGATGAATTCCAACTATTATATATTCTCATTATTGTAGAAGTTTCAACTATTTCAACTTGCTAATTTTGTATTCTATAGCATTGTTTATTCCGATACAATATAAGAAAAAACAACAAAAGATATGAATATATGAATGATTGACATCACTGATCGCCCTATGCAATGAAATTAGAATATGATTTCCTGTTTAGGTTGGTGTATATTAAAATATTTCTCGCGAGACGCACTCGTTTGGAGGGCAACGAACTTACGTTTTCATGTTATCTATTGGCCAAGAGGTCGAAGCAATTTGTTTTAAAGATGAAAGATCATTGCTGAGTTTTATTTTTATTTAAAAAAAAATCATGTATATGGTACACTATTCATTAGTGTATATATATGATTATGCTTTAATAGATACTGTAGTCGTACATTTAATTCAAAATTAATGATATAAATATCATAATGGTATTACTCAGAGATAACTTGTTGACGTAAAAATGAAGTGAACCTATTGCTTAATTACAAATAAATCAATTTGAGCCTAATATAATAAAGTAGTACAACAAAACAAAAATAGTTGGTTCAAATTTCTCAATTTCTTATTATGATATCTTACCTCACTGATCAATTTCTCAATTTCATTGTTAGGTCAGTATTGACTCTACATGTTTTCCACGTAAGTTATAATTTCAGCTTTTCGACCGTATGATAGGGCAATTTCTTACAGCATATCGTATCATGCAAGAAAGAGCAATATATAAATCTATTGGATAAAGCAAGGCAAGGACAGCTTGAATTCTATATAAATATAATTATAAAGAACTTTTTTATTTGTATTTTTTTTCTCTTTTCAAGTGGGACATTATAAACCAAAAGATTTACCTTTTATCGTTATAACTAAATAATTATAAAGGTCAACTAAAATTTATAGGTAGGGAGAACACAAGATATGACTAGCTTTCGCGTCACAACAGAAAATAATTTCAATGTTAATGTTATTAAATTTAGCTTATGAATAATCAATGTTACATAACAGTATACAGATAAGAATCAAAAGATTTTATTGCATGCTCTTGTCCAATAGCATATTGCGTATTTAGTTTGTTGGATTCCTTTGCAAAAGACATTATTAGAAACAGTAAAGTTTCAATAATGTTTGGGGATTTTTGAAGGTATGTATATTCGTTTAGCGCTGTATTTTTTCCCTTCTCCTTCTGAATTCAATCCAATTTAGTTGTTATAGAAAACAAATAAATAGTTAGAAAGATTTAATTGTATAGTAACATTAAATAACCAATCATAATCGTTATGCAGTTAGTAGTTTTCTTCAACCGCTTATTGCGTAAATACTCAAAAATTTCCTCAGTATAAATATTCAGTTTTTTCCCCATAAAAAGATGTATTTAAAAGGTTGATGGTGGCACAGTTATAAAATAGTCCATTTTAAGTCTTACTGGCAATAGTTACTATTTTGTCTGGTTATAACGATTTTTATTGGTTTCAAAGAACTAGCGTTTTTTTTTTTAGTTTCTCTTTTTCTTTATGTTTGAAAATCAAAGAGTGTTTGGACAGAATAGAATTTGTGACCTCGACACTATTATGAATAAGATACGGCTGTAAAATGAGATAATATATCTCATAGTATATAACAAGAGGTTCGAGTTGTAAACCCATTATGACCCATCAGCCCAATTCATTTGTGTTATAAATGCAAGGTACAGTGTAATGTTTTGTGTATGAAAAATTCTCGATACAATATTATTTCTGTTTCTCTCCAATACAATCTGAAAACTAAATATCATAAATTTCTCAAATCCATCATCAAAATTCAACATGGTATCAAAGCCCTTATCGCTTAACAACATTTGATATTGGGTTTTTGAAATCAACTCATCAGAAAAAGTTCAATCACTTTGAGTGTACTTGCCAGCATAGTTGATAAAATCGCTAGATGAATGTTAGAAAGTAAGCATGGACTAGGGGTTAATTGTCTAGACCGGGATTAATCAATGATTAGTCGGAGCTAGACATTTTTGATTAACTCATGCGTTTTGTATAATTTTTTACTATTTTATCTAGTATTAACTGATCCACAACGAAATATCATGCATTTGAAAGCAACCACGGAGACAAAAACGCTTGAAATAAACATTTTGATGTCTATAAGAGGCATTAAGTCTAAATTGTTGCATATATGATGCCTACAAACTTGTTTATATACTTAGATAATATAGTAAGTCTCGACTAGGTGGATTAAGCAAATTTCTAGGCAATAAGGATAGCCTAGCACCAAGGTGGGAGCCCAGAAGGATTTTTACAACAAAGCTCATATTAGAGGATGCAGTCTCATCATATGAGAGATCCATAAATCTACTTGTAGATTCAACGAAGAAAACAAGTGCCATGCTAAGAATTTATCAATTGAGCTACAACAAGATTCCTTATCAAATCAAGCAAATTAACAACCAGATAATCAGAAAACAAATCACAAGAAGTAAGAAATTCATCACAAAAGCATCAAGAAAGAAAGTGCCATAGCAAGAACTTATTAGAACTGTGTCATCACTTACGTTTTGGTTGCAAGAAACTAGGTTTTCATCATTTCTTACAAACTGCATCTCTGAATCATCAAGGTCATTTTCACCACTTCTTGCAAACTGCATCTCTAAATCGCCAAGGTCATTTATTACCATTCTGTCATCATGGATGAAGGAGATCAAACACAACCACATCAGAAAATACAGACATCTCTCATCAACAAAGTGCATCAGCAAGAGAAGAATTGATCAAGACTATTGTCATCCCTCAGACTCGACTCATCACAACCCATCATGATCAAGATAATTATCTTCTATTAAAGTTTCAAATTGAAACAACAGCTAGAAGATATGGACTTCAAGAATTTGTACTTGGAACACTACCCGTGCCTCCAAGATTCATTACTGATCAAGAACAAAAGGTTGTATGAAATACTGAATACACAAAATATCAGGGACAAGGCAGTTTATTAAGTTTATGGCTATGTCTTCAATTAGCACCAATTTATTGCCACAAATAGTAGGATGAAAGTCATCCAATAAAATCTAGACAACAATAGAGAAAATCTTTAGATCTCAGTCGACTGCCAAGATAATGCACTACAAAAGGCAATTGCAAAATATCACAAAAGATAGTTTACCCATGAGAGAAAATTTATCTAAGATAAAATTAACATACGATTTACTAGAAGCTGCAGGACACAAAATGTCAACTACTGGAAAAGTGCTAACCATTTAAAGTGGTCTTAGTGATGAATATGTAGCAGTTGTGGCTGTAATCTCATCTAAAGAAACATTGCCATATATGCAATATGTTCAGTCAACGCTTCTTCACATGAAGGAATGATAGATCAAATGACATCACTAGATATTAATTTATCAATCAAATATGTAGTTCATTCGAAACACAAGAGTTAAGAATACAATAAAACAAATCAGTACTATCACAAATGAGGTCAGTCAAATAGAGTAAGACGCAGAGGAAGATGGAACAATAACAATAAACCCAAATGTCAAATTTGTAAGAAAATTGGACATACTGCACCAAAATGTTATTTCAGATTTAGTGCAAACTATGTACCAAATCAAAACTCAAATAGTCAGAGAAATATTAATCCAAGTTTAAATATGGCTCAAGCACAGCAGATATCAAGCAATCAGCCGAACAAATCAAGAAATTACCAAGTGAATATCATCACAAAGCCTGATGACATAGAGGTATCCTAATCTGGAACTAAGAATCACATTACAAGTAATATAGACTACTTAAATTTAGTCAAAAGGAATATAGAGGTGATCAATCTATACACATGGGCAATGGTGAGTGCGTTAAAATAATACATACTGGAATTACTTGCATTATATCTCAATAATTTACTAAAAGTACCTCAAATAAAGAAAAATCTCATGAGTGTGTTACAAGTGACAACAATGTCTATTTTGAATTTTATCCTAAATGTGTTGGATAGAGGCACTCTAACCAGAGAAATTCTTTTGCAAAGTAATGCGGATAGAGGGTTATACAAGTTTAATCTTGTTAATTCAAGAAAATCTGGAGAAAAAGAAAAGTATTGTAATCTTTTTGAAATTACAGAAAGAAGGTGTAATATGTTTTATTTTTGGCTCCATAGTTATGCCATCCTAATGACAATGCAGTAAAGCAGATTTTATTTGACAATAAAATTCCATTTTGAAAGTATTACTTTACCCTATGTATGCACATATTGCCAAATGGGCAAAAGTCATAAACTTGCTTTTCTGATTCATAAACCATATATGATAAACCTCTTGAAATGGTGCTACTGGTCTTTGGGTCCAGCACCAATCAATTCAGATTATGGTTTTAAATATTATATATCATTTGTTGATCCACGCACTAGACATACTTGGATATATCTTCTTAGAACAAAATCATAAACATGTAGAGCAGTAATGCACTTTATTACTCAGGCAAAAAAAAAACAAATCATCAACTCAAAATTTTACAGACTGATGGTGGTGCTGAATTTAAACCACTCAGTAATTTATTTCAAAGAAAGGAACAATCCATAGATTACGTGTCCATATACATGTGAGTAAAATTGTCTATTTAAAAGAAAACATGAACATATAAATAAATCAAATTTTACTCTACTAGCATAAGCATCTCTTCGTCTAAATTTTTTGGCCAGGCTCATTTAACATGACGGTTTATTTGATCAATAAAATGCCAACTAAAGTATTGAAAAACAGATGTCCGATAGAATTATTATTCAATACAAAACCTGATTATCATAGTTTAAGAACATTTGGATGCTTGTGTTTTTTCTTAGTTGAGACGTTATAATACTCAAAAATTGAACTTTAGATCAACTCCTTGTACATTACTGGGTTATGCAACAAATCAAAAAGGATATAAATGTTTGGGTAGTAATGGAAAAATATTTGTGAGTTGACATGTAGTATTTAATGAATATGGATTTCCTTTCTCTTGTACAGGCATGAAGATTGCACAAAAGGATCAACAATTCAAAAGTGTGAATACTAACTATACCCTTATATCCTACCGAGAAGAACAAGGAATGGATTGAGAAAAGTTCAGATCGCCCTGATCCACATGTAACAGCCCGCAAACCCGTACCCCTTAAGTCGACACTATTCTCCATCATTCAACTCAAGATGAACGAAAATACGAATCATTTTGGTTAAAGAAGAAGAGGTAGAAGAAGAAAATAGAAAACAACATCAGAATCTAACCATCGCAACGGAATAAAATATAACTGATAATAAATGATCTTTACACAATACAAATCTATTTATACATTACACCATCAGAGTATACATAACACACAACTGGACAGTAATCATAACATGTCCTCACAATCTGAATACACATCAGAATATTTAACACAAATACGGAAGTACGTATTACCATCCAGCTCGTCTCTTGAGCTCCACAGCAACTTCTCCTGTATCCTATAACGCTTGGTCTGACCCGAGCATTACAGTTAAATAACACCTCGGTCGGTCTAAAATACCAGTATGAGAAACCACACTCAAATTGATTATTAAAGTTTCAAAATCGTTTGATAACAAAAGCATCTCGTAAGACCACATCACAAATAAACATGTCGTATTTTTACCTTACGATAGCCAAAACACTTTTTATTAAAATCCTTTGATATTATAATAGGGTCTATTTACAAATACTTATTCAAATAGCCGAAATTGTTACATTTATTAAATTCCAGCTAAGAGGTATACAAACAAAACCGTAAAGGGCACGTAGGGAGAATGGATTTCCAACTAATGATTAGGCACCGGGGTACCACCTGTCACGGTACCTGGTCTAGATCAGCGTACCGAGGAGCCACCCTAACTCACCTGCAACACAAGACCGGAACTATCCCTTACTAGATAATCCCGAGTAAGATCACCCCACGGTTGGGATCAACAACCGCACCACTAAGCCGAATAAAAAGGGACATCTAGACAGGGATGACCTCACCCTAATGGGTGCTACCCACTTAGCCTTGCTGCATAACCCCTGATTTTCAGTCATTCCCGGTTGATGAGGCTCGAGGCTAAGCGTTACCTTTTAGAACACATCTCTTAGAATGCTCATCGCCCACCTGACGATGTTCTGAAAGCATTCATCTATACAAGTCCGTCCCGGGTTCGAACGGAACCGAAGATACTACTCCTACTACATCCATTTTGGAATCATCCTCAGGATTAGCAGCGACTGGACCTTGCACTTCACTGCTCCATCTTTGAATCCAAACTCTTGTTTTCCACACGAAAACGTTCAAACCACATCGAAGTGGTTTTCAGAAAATAAATCCTGATCTCTTCGAAACGATCAGCACATTGGCCAATATTGATAGTCGTTATTTAACTATCAATTAACATTCACAAACAACCATCAACCATAAATAATTTCACCAAATTATTTATTATCCTTAAAATATCTTCGCAGGATATATTTCCACTTTCAAACCTTTTTAAAAACAGTTTTCAAACCACACTCTTCTCATGGGATAAATTCCCGACTATTTATTTCCATTGAAAATACCAAGTACAAAGCTTTAGATTTTTAAATAATTTAAAAAAACACATTATTATAAAATATACTTTAACATTTAGATTAAAAACTTCTTCAATACTTTATTAAAAATATATACTTTAGGAATATTTAAAAATGAGGTAACTTTATAAAATATAAAACTAGATTTTCTCTTTTTAAAACAAAATACCAAGTCACCTTTAAATAATTAATACGATAATAGATTTGAAAAATACTTACTTTAGAATTTAAACATTTAGAAATAATAAATTTTCTAAAACATACCTTTAAACTACTTAAAATTTTTTACTTATATTTAAAAATTTACTTTGAAAACGTACTTGGCTATTCAGGAAAATACACTTCTCTTTTACATCTTTAAAAAAAATCAATATGTATTTTTAAACAAATTTACCCATTCCTTTAATAAATTCCGACCGTGAATTTATTCTTTCAAATATCCACTGATATATTACTTCACTTTTATAAACCCAGTTTATAAGTTTCATAGTCTCAATTTCCCTTTAAAATCCTGGTTTTAAACACTTAAATCAATTTCCAAGTTGATTTCCAGTTTACTTCGCTTTGAAATAATTTTCTTTACTTACTCCATTTATTTCAAAATCCATTAACTTCAGAATTTATTTCTTTATTATGATTTAAAATCTTTTTAACTGAAAATACCAATTTCATATTTCCCAAAATTCCTTCTTTATCCTTTCAAATATATTCAAACCTTGACTTTCAAAATAAATTCTTTATTTCTTGAAATAATATCATTTGAGTTTAAAAATAAAATCACTTATTCCCATTTATTCAAAATCTCATTTCCCACACTAGGAATTTTATTAATCAGAATTCAAAAATCACTTTTTATTCTTTTCCAAATCATTTTTAATTTATTCAAATTTCTATGATTATTTTACTCAAAATTCACTCTTTTATTTTATTTTCAGAAATCCCATTTCTATTGATTTTGATAACTCAGTTCACTGAAATATTTTAAATCAACCACAGTATCCAACATTTCCAATTATCAATATAATTCATCACAGGATAGCAAATAATTATATCACAGAATATTTTAACAAATCTAGATAATTTGAGGAATCCAGTTGGATCCCTCCAACCTATTTCCTTGCATACACAGATGTTAGCACGATAAAATACCAATTCCACTTCGAGGTGCAATATCTCGGTATATGAGTTTTAAATATAATATCATCCGCTATTATACGGCGTATAGGGTCTCATCCGCTATATAATGTGGGAATCAATCACTCCAATATATACTATATACTACTATATATAATATAGCATATCAAATCTTCAATCATTCAATCAATTATTTAAATTTAACCATTTGAATTTAAATAAAACCCAAATGAGTGAGATTAACTCACCTTTGCCCCGTAAATAAATTTGCAAATCCAATTCATTCTCAATTTGATTCCACGATTATTGACCTTGTATGAATATTTATACAATTTACTAATATTTGAAAAAATCGAGCAATTAATTTTCCCTTTTAATAAATTTAATTAACCAACAATTTTATTTAAACTAATTTTTCCCTTTTTAAAAATCTTTCAGTAAATAAATTAAATAAGTTAACAATGTAATCATAAGACATTATTCTAAAATGAACTAGTAAATTTAAAATGCATTTTTTTTTTTGAAAATACATATATTAAGAAAATAACCTAAATACATTTTAAAAACAGAACTGCATTGCTTACCTTCCTATATATATTTTCTTTTCTGTAAATATGAAATCGGTAATTCACTTTACTGTAAATACTTTTTGTTTTCTGCATACATATATTTAAATTGAAAATCTGCATATATATAAATATCACTGTATATATTTCCCAAAATAAATAATTCTTTACTGTAAATATTTTTTCGTTTTCTGTTTTTCTGTTTATATTCAAATTTAAATTGAAAATAATAACTGCAAATACCTTACAGCTCGAATCCCCGATCCTAGCTTCAGATTGTGGCGATGCCCATCCCAATTCGAACGCGACACCAAACCCTCGAAGTTAACGGAGCCACCACAAACCCTCAACTCGACCCATCGTAATAGCGAGCTGTCCCATCGACTTTACGTACGCCACGCAACCCCTCCAATGTCGCGACTTCGAGTTGCGACGCCTGCCTCCTCCCAAATCATTCGCACGCGAAAAAGCTTCGCCGCCATCGAACCCTGAATGCGATGCCCAGAGTAGCTCGAATCCATCACCAATGCGTCGCGTGCTCTACTCCTTCTCTTGCAGCAATGGATTGAGCACGAAACCCTAGCCCATCGATCGCGGTACTTCTTCAAACTGCAATCCTTCAGAAGTTCTTACTCGCGTGCCCTAGCATCTGCCGCGAGCCTTCCCTCGATCGAACTCCCCTCTCGAATATGCGAAGTCCCTTGCGAGCGCGATAATGTTCTTCCCACCTCGATCGAACGATTGATTCATTCGTTAAATATATTTTTTATACGAATTGAAGAAGGGTAGAAGGCGATAAAAGAAAATGAGATAGCTCTTGTTCGAACTAGAGAGGGATATAGGTGGAATCCCGATTATAAAATAGGGTCGAGACTTGCTTCAAAAGATAGGCGACATTGAAAAGATATTGAACTGTATGAAACAGATTGACGTGATTTTAGGCGCGTTGAAAGGGGAGCACTGAGAGGATGGATTTTCGGCTGAAAGGAGATAGAAGAGACAAATCTTTGTTATATCTATTTATTTTTATTTTTATTTTTTTTGTTTGACTGGTCAACAAGCATATATATATATCAATTTTAAATTCAAATTTAAATTGATTTGAATTCGTAACTTAAAATCCTGACATCCTATCGCGGCGTGCCGCCAGACATTCATAATATTATACCCCTATTCCGAATGCAATGGAAGATGTTTCGAGTCCTAATTCAATCGTATGGAGAAGATAACTTTTTGAACCCAGTTATTATATTAAGTTTCCGATATAAATTGAGCGCGTTTACTTATCATACGGCCAAACAATCACTTCAAACACTGCGAAAATTGAAATCCGATAATTAATAATACAATATTACGGATCTAATAGAACTGGTTTCATCGAAATCCGAGACTGTGCCTCGGAAGGCTATTTTTAAATATCGATTTAAACGGTATATTTTCAAAACTGAACAAATCACCTTTAAATTCAATTTCAACACTTTTACTATCTTCAGTGTTATGAATATAAATTTTACAAGCCTTCAAATTATTTTTAACAGGCTTAAAACTGAAGATTCAATAATTTACCCAATTTCAGTTTATTAAATCCAATAACTTATTTGCTAAATAATAATAATATTTGAATTCAAGTTAAAAATTAACTTATTTAAAATCAATTAAATATTCCAATTTCAAACATCCAAAAATTCCGGGTCGTCACACCACAACTCACAGTGCTCAGTGAACCAAGTCATGAACAGGCAGAACAATCTGGCTAGTTCAACCACAGCCCTACAATCAGTCAAACACAAAGTAGTCAGAAAATAATCAAGAGCATTCATGTGCACATCAAGAAAATACAGTTGAGCAATCACACAACAAACAAGCTCAAATTGGACATCATATGACTGCTAGATTAAAGAGTGTGATATTTAAACCCAAATTATACATTGCAACAGTTACATCAAAAGAACCAGATAATTTTTATCAAGCTGTAAAAAATACAAATTGGAAGAAAGCTATGGATGAAGAATATTATGCACCTATGAAGAAAGTGGTATATCCACCTGAAAACAAGAATGTAGTTGGGTATAGGGGACATACAGATTAAAGAAGAACCTATACGGAATAGTTGTAAGATATAAAGCAAGACTGATAGCCAAAGAATATACACAGCTAAATGGTTTTGATTTTGTTGAAACATTTTCTCCAATTGTAAAATCAACAACAATTAGAATCATATTGACTATAACATTGCATATAAACCAAAATATTAGGCAATTAGATGTGAATAATGCTTTTATAAATGGTGATTTAAAGGAAGAAGTGTACATGGAGCGACCTCAAGGCTACAGACAAGATAGAATATATGTACGCAAGCTAAATAAAGCCATTAACGGACTTAAACAAACACCTAGAGTTTGGTTTGATAAACTGGAAAAAGCATTGACAAGTTTGAATTTTCAATCTACCAAAGCAGATAACTCTTTATTGGTCAACGTTAACAAATTCTCAACTATGTATATTTTAGTATATTTGATGACTTAATTATGACAGGTGATAATGAAGCAAAAATTAGCAACCTTGTCCAGTTTCTAGACAATTTTCAATCAAGGATCTTGGGACACTGAACTATTTTCTAGGAATTGAAGACATTAGAGTATTAGATTCAGAGCTTTTCTTATGTCAAAGAAAATATATCATAGAAAATTTAAACAAAGAAAAAATGGATGGTGCTAATTCTCTGCCTACACCTATGATAACCAATTATCATCTATCAAAAACAAGGGAGAACTAGTACTCAATGATAAACAATATAGAAGCATTGTTGGTGCATTACAATATGTAACCACAAAAAGACCAAAATTTTCTTTCAGTGTTAACAAAGTATGTTAATTTATGTAGGATCCTAAGGATGAGCACTGAAAGTAGTCAAAAGAATAAAAAGATGCTTAAAAGGTACTGCAGATCATGGTCTAAGTCATAAAGCATGCAAACATCTTAATATAACTGGGTACGCAAATGCTGATTGGGCAATAGACCCTAATGCTAGAAGATCTATCACAGGGTATTGTATCTACATTGGAAACAATCTAGTTTCATGGTGTTCTAAAAAACAAGCAACAATTTCCAAATCTAGTACTGAAGTAGAATATAGGAGCATAGCAAGTGTTGCTGCTAAAAACATGTCGATTAAATCTTTGCTATGTGTAAAGGCAAATACAAATGTAAAACCGATCTTATGATGTGATAAATTAAGTGCAGCCTCACTGTCTGCAAACCTAGTGCTTCATTCAAGAACAAAACATATGGAAATTGATCTATACTTTGATCGAGAGAAGATTGTGAAAGAAAAGTTACTAATTAATCAAATACCTGCTACTTACCAACTAGCCGATATACTTACCAAACCTCTTTCAACCAGAAGCTTTGTCAGATTGAAAAAGGAATTGATGATCGAAGAAAACAATAAATGGATCTCCTTGAATCATAAAGCACAAAGATGTCCTTAAAATCATAAAGTACAAGTATGCAGTGAAGATTAAAGAAGGAGATAGCTAAACTACACTGAATCGGCCGAATTCACTAAATTCCAAAAGCTAGACTTCGTTGAATCATGAAACTCGGTTGAATCTTGCATCAGAATGAAATAAATAATCTACATTGAAAAAGGAAGAATTAAATTTTACTAAAGCTTGAATTAATTCAAAGATTAAAGAGAATCACAAAAAATTAAGAAAGTGCAATCCCTAGGGTGGAAAACCTAAACAATTTTGAGGGGAAATATTATGAATAAGATACAGCTCTAAAATGAGATAATATATCCATAGTATATAACAAGAGGTTAATAATGATACAATGAGGATGGAGTAGTTCTTAATAACCAATTCAATGAGTTAGTAAATGAAGATGACTGACATGTGGTTAGCATTTTTGACAGCGTATATATAACTAAGCATATGAAGCAATAAGAGAAAAGCAAGGAAAGGTTCATAATGGTACAATGGATAAATCAATTACTAATAGCTTTCTGATGGTCAAAATATAGGATTATTTCTTCATAATAGATTTAGCATTTTAGCAGAATTGATGGATGAAGTTAACAGTTATACTTATGGGCATGAAGTCACCGCTTCTGGCATGGGTATTGGCAGAGTTAAGGTTGTTAATGATAAAGCTCCTATCCTGGCAGTTTAAAACTTAAGCAAATCTACAGTGAACAAAGTAGCGAAGTTGCACATGTTTGTTCCTATGAATGGTGATTGTAAAGGGCACAGAAGAATAAATAACAATGATGGCATGGATAACTCTATAAATGGCAATGTTGTTGAGGCTGTTATAAAAAGTACATCTAACATTCTTGCAGTAGTAGACTTTGAACATAAAAATGATAACAACGTAAACTGTTCATTTGGTGTGCATGTATCCGCAGCTTCTGATATGAAGCATAAAAATGAGTTGGTAAATGAATGCAGCTACAACCATAAAAATGTTCATTTGGTGATGGCCAGCATTATTGAAAAACCCATAAAAATGGATGCAACTACAACCATGAAGAACGAGATTAAATTACGCTCGTCTTCTTGTGGAGGTATCTGCAGATGATGAACTTCCTCAAGAAATCAATCTTACACTCTATAATGGCGAAAATATTGCTCAAAAAATTGAATATGAATGAGTTCCACTGATGTGTAGTATTTGTAAATGCTTTGGACACACTAGAGAACAATGTAATCCGAAACAAATGTGGATATCAAAGCCAATAACCAAAATAGAGAAATCTCTGTAGTCCAAGAAAATAATTCAGTTAAGACATCTCAAGAACCAAATCTCAATGAAGAGGCAATAAATCAGTCAAGAATCCAAAAGAACAAGGATCGAATCAGCCATGAAGATATCATCTTCAATCAAGAAACTATATCAAAATCGCCCACCGATCAAAATGACCAAATCCTTGCTATGGAAGTTCATCATTCGGACGTTTGGAAAGAAAATTCGAAGGATAATACAACACAGTACAAAAGAGGGAAACAATAATAAAAAGGTTTTTAACTCTGAAATCCCTTACATTTCAGAGTCATGTTTAATTACAGACAATTATGGTAAATTTTAAATAAAAAAATCCCTCATCAAAGAACCAGCCAAAGTCGGGAAAATAACAAGGAGAGTGAACGTCCATCAGTAAATGCTGCAGAATTTGAGGATAATGTCCGCATCTACTCAACTTTGCCTTGCAATGCTGAGGATTTTGACACCTCTCTTATCCGAATTCCAAATAGCGCTACTGTACCAACTAATGACTATGTTATGAATGAATCTGAAAAAAAATTGATATATCAGAATTACATATTGCCAAGATTAATGCAATTGGCAAGAATAAGAGAAAAATTAAAGAAAAATACATATCACTCAATCCAGATTGGAATGAAATGACTATAAGTCTTAAAGCTAAAACCACTGAGAAAAAGAAGAAGGGTAAGGGTATCAGTGCATTAGTTTCAATCTGAAACCCTTTTAGTTTCATATATTTTCATCTACAACATTAATATATTTTATTATGTCTATCATTGCTTGGAATGTCAGTAGTATGAATTCCTCTGTAAAGCAAACTGATATTATAAATATGGTTAGGATTTATAAACCATCATTGTTTACCCTCATTGAAAGTAAGATGGATGATGCTAATATTGAAAAATTATGTTTTAGACTTTCCAATAATTGGAAATCTATCAATAATAATGAATGTGGCAGCAAGGGTGGAATTTTAGTTATTTAGGACTCAAATGTTTGGGATTTGGTTAATTATAATAAGGATATCCAATTTTTTGATTGCAATTTAAGAAATGTTGGTAGTTTCTCATTACAAATCACTAATATCTATGGTAGCAATTTTTGAAAACGAAAGAAATAGTTTATGGTATAGGTTAAAAGCCTTAAGTCAAAACTATGATTTTTCTTGGCTTATTATGGGAGATTTTAATATTGTTTTCCATGCATATGAGAAATTTGGTGGTAATGAAATCCCCCATAGTAAATTAGAAAAAAATAATAAATTTTTACTTGAATCTGGTCTTATAGAACCTAATATAAGTGGAAACAAACACACTTGGAAATCTGGTAAATAAAAGAATATACATTGTAAACTTGACAGAGTGTTAATTAATAAAAGCTTCTGCGATGTTTCCCAGAGTTCAGTTGTTTCTCTATTGAGCAAAACACTAGTGATCATACCCCTTTACTTATAATTTTTTTCATAATCAGAATAATAATAATGATAAAGTTGCTCCTTTTAGGTTTAAAAATGGATGGGTGGCTAATAATGAATACAATGAGATAATTAAAGAGTGTTTCAGTTTCTCTTGTACTGGTTCTTACCAATTCCAGTTTAACATGTTTTTAAAAAAATACAAAAAATAAAATTAAAAATTGGAATAAGGATAACTGTAATAAGAATGATATAGGAAAATTTTTGCAAAAACTAGCTGATGATAATCCTAGTAATATTAACATTATTGATAAATTCTTTTCTAACCAAGAAAAATTTTCTCACGAGCTTTATATTAACACGGTTAACTATAAGCAAAAAGCTAAAGTGGACTGGCTTACTATGGGAGATGAATGCACTAAATTTTTTCATGCTAAAATGAGTTGCAAAAAACACATTAATAATATAGGAAAAATTATTGATAGTAGGAGTGTTTTCATTAATGACTATTATAGGATTGTTAATGAAGCTATTAATTTCTATTCTCATGTATATTACTCAGACTCTGCTGAAACTAATTTTCCTGATATTATTTGTAAAAATGTCTTAAATGATAATGCTACTGAAATATTATTAGCTCATGTAAATCAAGATGAAATTAAATCCATTATTTTTAGTGCTGATGATAATAAAAGTCCTGGTCCAGTTGGTTTTAACGCAAAAAATTTTAAAACTCGGTGGAAAAATATTAAGGAATAGATTATTAGAGTTTTCAATGAATTTTTGGACAAAGGAAAGTTGCTTAAAAGTTTTAATCATACCTTCATTACTTTAATTCCAAAAAACAAAAATCCAACTTGTATTGGAGATTATAGGCCAATTTCTTGTTGTAATTTTGCCTACAAAATCATTGCTACCATTTTGAGCAATAGAATAAAACATTTTCTTCCCTTTTTAATCTCAGAAAATCAGAATGCTTATATTCCTAGTAGACTTATCTATGAAAATTCTCTGTTGGCACATGAAATGGTCAGGAATTTTAATAATAAAAGTAGTGATAATATGTATCTTAAAATTGACTTATAGAAAGCTTATGATAAAGTGAACAGAAATTTCATAATTCATATCATGAAATGTATGAGGTTTCCTATTAAATTTTGTAAGTTAATTTTTGAGTGTATTAATACACCCACCTTTTCTATTTTATTCCAAGGTAAACTTGAGGGTTTTATCAAAAGTAATAGGGGTATCAGACAGCGTAATCCACTTTCTCTCTATCTTTTTACTTTGGCTATGGAATATTTTTCTGTTCTTATTGATATAGAAACAATTAAAAATAATATTTCTCCAATCAATAGAGTTCAACCATCTATTACTCGCCTTATTTATGTTGATGATCTTATGTTGTTCTCTAGGGCTAATAAAAATAATGCAAACGCTATTAGTCAAGTTTTGGAGAATATGTACAAATATACAAGACTTTAAATTAATGAATTTAAAACCAAGGCATATTTCAGTAAGCATTGCAGGTATAAAAAGGAGGTTTTGGATGTTCTTAAAGTGGGTGAAGATAATCTTCCAATTAAATATCTAGGTCTCCCTTTATTAGTCAATCAGATTAAGGACAGTGATTGTTCTAATCTGATTGAGAAAATTCAAGGTAGAATGGAGACCTGGTCTTGTATGCTTCTATCTATTGCTGATAGAATTGAACTTTTAAAGACTGTTGTGTATGCCATCATTCTATACTGGTTTCAAACATATCATATTCCTGTGGCTATAATTAAAAAAATTGAGAGTATGTGTGCTGACTTTCTATGGAGGGGTAAATATTATAAAATTAGTTGGGATAAAGTATGCAGACCCCAAAAAGAAGGTGACCTTGATATTAGAAATCTGAATTACCTTAGTTTAACATGTCAATGTAAACTTTTTTGGAGATTTGTAAGTGGTGACTCTTTATGGACTAAATGGATGACATGCAAATATCTTTAAAGTGGTAATTTTTGGACAGCTTTACCGAAAAATAATCAATCCAATGCTTGGAGCCAAATCTTAAAATGTAGAGATTTAGAAAAATCTTTAATTAAAAGAAAATTCAAATCTGGTAATGAAATTAGTCTATGGTTTGACCCTTGGTTTCAAAATAATTCTTTATTAATAGGGTAGGATGGGATAATCTAGTTATTTGTGGTGGTGCTAATGCTAATGCGGATGTCATTATTAAAAATAATCAATGGCAACCTCATCTATATCCAATTACTCATCCACATAAAAACATTATTACTAATATTCCTTTAGATCCCAATGCAGAATGTGATTATTGGAAATGGTTAGCCAGCAGCAAAGGTAAGTTTTCTTTTAAAAAAACTTGGGAACATATTAGAAGTAAACAGCCTACCGTTGATTGGCATGAATGCATTTGGAATAAGGTGAATAATGCTAAGATGGCTATCTGTACATATTTTGCAATTAATAACAGATTGACAACTTTGGATATAATCAGTAAATGAGGAAGAAATAATTATTCACTCTGTTCCCTATGCAACTTAGCTAATGAAAGTGCTAATCATCTATTCTTTGAATGCAATTACAGTTATTTCATATGGAGCCAGATTAGAACTACACTGAGCATAAACAATAAAAGCAACATAGATCTTAAACATATTATAATGGATATCAACAACAAATTCAGAAGAAAATCATTGGAAAGAGATCTTGCGCATGTATTATTGACTGCAGCTGTATATCATATATGGAAAGGGAGAAATAATCGTACTCATAACAAGTCGAAACTTTCCAAAGAGCAAAGATAGCTTATTATAGAAATTGACAGTAGAGTCGTTCTTCGTAAGTTAAAGAAAAAAGTTAAAGACCAAACTAGTTTTGATTTCCTTGTGGATTTTTAGAGTAAAGAGGCTGGCAGTAAGTACATCGAACATTATCTCCACAATCCGAAGGCCTACCAAACTGATTTGAGCATCCATCAGCAATTTGATTAAGGTGCTAACGAGCTTCAAACTAATAGTCGGCCTGAACTTACGAAAGTAGCTACAGATCTACAGATCTGAGTCGCGATGACATCAGATCTGTAAATCTAGCTTCAATGAACTATAACTTAACTTCGAAAAGCTACATCAACACAATCAAAGCCGACAGAAGTATGAGAAGCAAATTTAATCAGCGTCTTTCTTACTGGAAAAGAGGAGAAAGTAGTGAAAAGAGACAAACGAATGAGATTTGAAGTCTCGCATTTGAAAAAATCTCACCGTCATTGTTTCGTTTTGTATATTGTTATATTGTGTCGGCAATCCTAATTGAGATAGGGTTTTGTAATAAGTGACTCGTGTCTTTACCCGTTTTTGTATTTTGGGCTGGGCCCTTCACAAAAAAAAAATAAAAAAAAAATAAAGGAATAATAACTAAGGTAATAATTTCCCACTGGATTCTTCTGGGATAAAAACGAAAACAATGTAAAAGTAAAACTAAGCATATAATAAATTGGGTATATACCGTCATTATTTTTAAAGTTTAAACTCATTTCTTTATGTTTCAACTTCCCAAAAACAAAAGCTACCATCTACATTCGTAAATAGCATGATAGTGAGTCAGGTGTACAACTGTACGTACATTACGGAAAGAAGCTATAAAGTGGGTAATTTGCTTCCTCAATCCGGCGTAGTAGATATACCATGCTAAACGAGCTATTTTTTTTTTTAATCAATAGTGTCGATAAGGCATTTCCAAGTTGGACGAGGACGTTGAAATATGAACTTGAATGAGCAAAATGTCATCAAACGTCAGAATATTATTTGCATCGGATGCCTTTTGGCACGTCTCGCATGTATGCATAGAAAGGCATTTTGGTCCGTTCAAAACAAATACAAGCTCTCCACACTATTTTCTTCGTAATAACGTACCCTCATATCATTTGTGGTTTTAAGACCGATAATGATAAATATTAGGAGAGTTAACATGGAATTATTGAAAACAACAAAAGGCGTCATATTATAATAATTGATGCCTTGTGCAGCGCAACAACTGATAAAGAGGCGGGTCCTGGGAGGTTTGAGTTTTAGCGAGCGAGTTAATTAATGTATGTGGTCCTTTTCTGACTTACGCAATCGACGATTTTTTTGGGGCAAGGATCGGTCGTTATCCACCAAAAGTTGGATGCAATTACAATCTACCATTCCATGCATGTGTAGAGCCTAGACAACGCACTTCATCGATTCTACCATGACATCTGATTCCCACTCTTTAATCATCCTATCCGACTTGTCTTCTTACTTTCTCCTCTTCTGCGCATGTTCACACCCACTTGATTGCTCGGTTATGACTTCCAATTATTTTTACAAATTTCTTGGTGTGCTCATTTTTTCCTTCTAATCCTAGTCGAATATTACTAGTATATCCCTCTTTCTTTTTTTGTTGTTCATATTCTTGCTTAATGCATCCAAAAACATAATTAGGAATTTCTATAAACTTCATTCAGACATGATGTATCTGTCGAAAATGCATACGATAAATACGCGTTCACTGTATGTCGAATCAATCAAGAGATCAAGAGTTAAAAAAGAAAATGAAAGTTCAATAAATTTTGTGGGTAAAAGATAAATCTTGAAGTTTTCAACACAAATGTTACTTAAATTTCTTAAGCCGACTCAAAGGATCAGTCGCATGTTACGACCGCAACCATCGACCTCCCCATATTCAAATTCGAAAAGAGTTGGTGTATTCATCAAAATTTATGCTTCAAATTTTCTAACAATCAATTCATTGCCTTTTCATCTCACAATTGAGGTTTTTTAGCCACTACAAATCATTCTAGCCTTCATTCATCTTCTCAAATGAAATATTCCACCTTCGATCATCAACCTTATTTTCTGGAACTAAATAAAGTAAGTTTTTTTCAACGTAGATAAGTTTCTAGTAAAATTAACCATTCATTTGTAATTATAGGTTAGTCTATCTATTACAATACAATTAATTTAGTGACTTAATTGTAACAAACAATATATATATATATATATATATATATATATATATATATAGTACTCTGCTTGGAGGAGTAATAAGAATTAGTTACTGAGTTTACGAACGTTGGTCTATTAAAAAAAGAATTTAAATTTGGTATTCTCTACTTTTATTGTTGTTTGATTTGGTGCTCAAATATTTTAAGATTCCTTGTTGCACAAATTCTTTGTAGACAAATTTGGAAGTCCTTTATTAGAGACTCCATGTAAAACTTCTTGGTCCAATAATGAGAAAAGCCTTAATTATGATCTTATAGCAACAACCCCAAACCATTTCTTCTTTAAACTTACAACGCATGTATCACAATCCGCTCATCTAGCCAATATGAACCATTGTATCATGCAATCTTGCTCATGTTACCACCCTTAATCTTCACTAAATCCTTTGGCCTCCAAGAATATCAACTCCACAACCGTCAACAAATAGCCCAACATTTCCCATCAACTTAGTTATACCTATTTCTCCTTTACCTTAACCCATAACGGGTTGGACCCCTTGGCAAACCTGCCCTACCACATAGAAGTGTCTCGTCGACCCATAGTGTAACAACCTACAACCCAAGCCCATTGTGCACGGGTAGTTGGTGTTGGTAACTTGTAATAAATGAATGTATATCAGAGAGCTGTCTATACAAGTTCACACCGAAATAGTAAAGTATAATAAAACATATATACCGACTAAGGCTACTACGTTGAAACCAAAATTATTCATTGGATATCTAGTTGCTTTGTTAGTGCAGAGCATTAATGAGAAGACTTATCCACCTACCATCCTCATCTTGTCTTAGTGTTATGTCCATCTAAATTTATTGCGTGGCTTGTAATGAAAAGGGGGCAGAACAACATTCTAATGACTGGTAAATTACATACTTTATCTATAACACTAGTTTATGCCGATTGACTTAAATATAAGGGTTATGTCTATTATTCATGGATTAGTCAATTAATTTCATATGCATGTACAATATGTCCAACCTACTCCGAGGTATAGGTATATAAGTGCATATATATAAGCATCGATTATTCCCTAAAAAGGAAACTTCTACCACTTAATACTTCTTAAATAGGAAAAAGGCAGACCAAACGACCATTTACTATCTCAACCTAGAAGTCAGCCCTATTGAAACTATGGAGTATATTGGGTCCAATAATCCATCTCCCATCCAATCATCTCGTAACACTCCGAGAGAAACTACTTGAGCCACTTAAAACCTTTTAAATAAAGAATAGTCGGACTCTCCAGCCATTTAATACATATGCATAGGTTGACTCTCGAGCCATTTAATATCTAGACCCAAGATGAACCTCTCATAGTACTTCTTAAATAACATCGTAGAAAATCTCTTCTGGAATACATAATACTTCTTAAATATTATGTTGACCCAACGGTATTAATATGGCTTGAGGGATACATAACACTCGTAATTGAGTTCACTTTTTCATCACGATAAAAAAGAGTATAAAGTTGACTATGTTCGAAACCGATGAATTTTTGAAGTGAATAGCGATTTTGAGTGGATGAAATTGTTAGGGTTGTCTCGCATGTTTAATGGAGGAATGACGGTTTGGATTGGAAAAATTCGCACATCGCTAAATAACATGGAGAAGTGGTGTATAAATATGGGTTGGTAGGCACGTAACATCAGTGATTCCTTTTGTTACAACAAAGTGTGTGCCAACCCATATGCGTATGCCACATGCTGGAGATGGGGAGCTCATTCCGACCGTCGTTACACAACAGTGGTATCAGAGCCGATGGTTACGGACTGGGCCATGCATACACATCAGTACTCTCAAAGGTTACCGCAAAAGGGATGCGAGTCAAGGGGGAGACTGTTAGGGTTGTCTCGCATGTTTAATGGAGGAATGACAGTTTGGATTGGAAAAAGTCCCACATCGCTAAATAACATGGAGAAGTGGTGTATAAATATGGGTTGGTAGGCACGTAACATCAGGGATTCCTTTTGTTACAACAAAGTGTGTGCCAACCCATATGCGTACGCCACTTGCTGGAGATGGGGAGCTCGTTCCGACCGTCGTTACACAACAGAAATGAATTTGCGCTAGGCTCATAAGTTAGCCTATAAGTTAACTACATCTTTATAAATACACTCATTTATTTCATTCCAGCGTTTATTTTCCTCGTCCTTTCCTAATCTCCTCATAATCCTTAATCATCTCTTAATCTCCAAACCCTAAACCCTTCAAATAAAATTCTTAAATTCAAATAAAAATCACATAATTCCTTTGATCCAATTCTCTATAAACCTCAAAAAGGAATTAGCATGAAGTTGTACATGGAGCTCGATCTCAACTTTCAAGAGAGCTTAGAAGTGGATTTTTTTGTGATTTTGAGCTTGGTTTGGAGAAGAAGTGGTGAGTGTGATGATTCTCTTAACACGTGTTATACTTTATATAATCCTTTGCTAATTATTATGAAGTCATATGATATTATTTAGAGAATGTTAGCAAATGTAATTAGGCTTTGTTTATTCCTTAAACATGTCTACACCGTCACATTATTTATCAGAGACCTTTAAGGCCATGTTATGAAAATTTAGTAAGCTTTAAATTTGATTTGGGTTGGTTAAGTGATTGTGAATGACTATTTTGGCTTAATTATGTATTATAAATGTGATTTAATAATTATATAATTGTACTAAAGTTATATATGAACGTTTTGAGAAAGTTAGTGAGCTAATTAAATGGTTTAGGAGCTCTATATTTATTCTTAAAGTGTTAGAGGCATAGTGAAGCTTAATTAGTATTTATAAATATTATTTAATAGAAGCGACGATTTTATTAAATAATGGAAAATTTTATAAAATGAAGTTAGCAAGCTAATTAAGCAAGTTATGAGTTCTACAATTATTAATAAAGTGATTAGAGGCATAACAAAGTTTAATTGGTACATGTAAATATTATTAAATAAGGAAATAAATTTATAAGTGAAAGATATATTTCATAAAAAAGAATGAGATTTTATAAAACAGTAATATATATATATATATATATATATATATATATATATATATATATATATTTTAAAAAATAAGAGGAGATTTTATAAAAAAAATTAGAAGACGGATACTTAACTTTAAATGAAGAAATTAAATATTATAAAGGTTTAAAAATGATTTACAAGATAGTTTTATATTTTATAAAATAATGGAATGATTTTATAAAATAGTAGAAAAAGAGATTTAACTTTTATAGAAAAGATTTAGTAGATTAGAGTAAAATTTTGATTTAAGAAATAATTAAAATACTTGCTTGAATATATGTGTATGTCTGTATAGGTATATGTATATTTGAAGTTATATAATAATCAATACAATTCATGTATTGTAATTAGAATTGTTGGATGGTTTGGATTATTGATTATGATTGTTTAAATGTGTGAATAATTGTATATATGTGTGGAAATATCTATATGTGTGTACTGTGCATTTAAATGCATTTATACACTTTGGAATAAGGTAGGGTGATGAGTAGGGTGTAGTTAAGTTACCAAAAACGCATATCATCATTTGGTAGCAAAGGATTGAATATGGATTCAAGGCAACATGAAAGTTATAATCGAACACTTAAAGGAATGAACCGGTATACTAGAGTAGACGACACCAAACTTTAACTTTGTAATGAAGGAGACATATCCGGCACCAAACTTTAACTTTGTAATGAAGGCGACATAGCGAGAGGAGTAGGTGATTCACCGGAGGATGCGACATGACGATGGTGCGTGAACCGACGTCAAAGAGTGCTCCGAATTGGACATTTTTGCCCAGTTCGAATCATGCACCGGTGTACCAGTGGCACTGACTGGTCCATCGGTCAGTGGCACATCTAGGCAATAATGCCCAGTTCCGGGGTATTTTGCTCCCAGACCGAATCATATTCATGCGAACAACTTTGGGGATGCTTGACGATGATGTTGAGATGCTTGCACGATGTTCCAAAAATGAGATAATGACGTAATTTCATGTTCATTTGGGTTGTACATATGCAATGAACAATGATGCATGTGTGATTAATAATGATCGGATACGATATCGATAAAATGATTTTTTGCATGGTCACATCTGGTGAGCAGTATGATTGAGCAAAGTTATTATATTCCCATTGGATTTGATCTTAGATAGATATGCTTCGATTAATGGTATTGGTCTATATCAGTAACCATATTTAGTGGCGGTCTTATATTAGCGACTGTATGTTGTATCGGTTTTATATTAATGATCATATATTGTTCTTTCAATAGTGACCACAAGTATAGATAAACGATGATGAGCTATCAGTCTTCATTTGTGATAGGGGTATTTGATTATGTGATGTTATATTTGATATATGTGTGGGGGACAGCGGTGTTCCTTTATCGCCCCGGTGGCATATTATATAGGATACGCTTGTCATTCTCTTTTGTATAAGGGTTATTTAATTTACTAAGAAGTCCATGATGGCCGAGGGATAGATAGTGACGATCATCTACGAGTGGATCATATATCACTTATGCCCACTAAGGGGTATGGTAAGATCCACACAAGTTTCAAGTAAATAGAGTAGATCATATATCACTTATGCTCACTGAAGGGTACAGTGAGATCTACACGAGTTCAATCACTGAGGATGCGACTCGGGGTCTATGGTACACTAAGGTACCGACTCTATTTATTTTGGACCTTTAACGAAAATCATTGGATTGCAATAATTTGAATTACAGATTGATGTCCAATGCTGACTCTAGTTTTAGATATATAGAGTAGGTCATACATTTCCTATGCTCACATAATTGTACAATGGAGCCTACAAGATTTTGACCACACTGGGTGCGACTTAGGTTCTATGGTACACTGAGGTATTGACTCTACTTATCTTGGGCATTAGTCTACTGTGGACTTCACCCATCAGTAATGATGGGTATCAAATAGTATTCCTTGGTTGTTTCTTATTATTATGTTGTGGGTGTTATTAATTGGCAAATATTATTATTATTATTATTTGTAATTATGTACTTTGTGGTAGACTTATATCATGGTTACTCTACCTTTGTGTGTTGGGTTACCAATATCATGGTAATTATTAAGGGGCAACCACATAGTATTATTTGTTCTAACTCATTGATTGCATGAGAAAAGCGGGGTATGGTATGATTTCCTATCTTTGGGATAGGTTTACTTTACGAGTATTCAACGTTTCATTTATGTGACTCTTAGATGTAAAATTGAACAACGATTAATATCGAATAATTCGAATATTAAAATTCACACGTAAATTTATCACTTGCTTAATTTTGTTAAAATCCAATTTTACTTTGTTAAGCATTACCTTATAGTGACAGTTATTTATATCAATTCTCTTCGTCAAAACTATACAACTTAGGATCTATGGAATTTGGTAATGGTCAAATTTCAGTATCGTCCATATTCAACTTTATAGTCCAAATACAGAGTCTTTGGTTAAAAAATAACAATTATTATTAACTGAAATTCTCTGGTCAGAAACTTTGACTTTGAGTTGACTTCTGTTACCGTGATACTAACCTCATATAGCCGAGGAGACAAATCTTTTTCTTAAATAGTGTTTCACTTCCAATGCTTCAACTCAATCCAACTATAGTTGTCCGATGGACATTGTGTCATGATTTTACTATAATCAAAGCGAAGCTTCCACATTGAAGATCAATGCTATTCTCAAGTCAAGGGAATTAAGTGTGTAATTTTGTCACATTGATATTTTTTGTTTGACCTTAATTATATTAACCAACTGAAAATTATCAAATAAGTCATTTTGTAATTATCTAATAACTATCAGTATGTAACCCTTTCGTGCTCTCAAGAGTCATGAGTAATAATCTACCCATCATTTATAGAGCGTTATGTGCTTTGGTCTCAATGGTGTATCGACATTCAATCTCAATACATCTTGACTAGAAATATTTAAAATGGTGTATTTAATTTCATTGTGATAAATTACTCATGGTTACAACACTTTGTAATTAATATTACAAAAACATATCATTCATGAATTTTCTATTAAATATACATTTAATTAGATTAATTAATTAATATAACATAATATATCAACGGGGAATTAATTTAAAGGACAAAGATTTGTATATTTTTTGCCTCAAGTACACGACCTCAATATTTTTACCACAAGGACAACATTTTTCTAAAAATTATTCATAAGGACAAACATTTTCCAAAATTATTCACAAGGACAACAAAACTACTACCGAGCTAAAACTGATACCTAAAAACTGCTACCGATAACAATAAACTGATACCTAAAAACTGCTATCAATAACTAAAAACTGATACCTACAGAAAGTTGTCCTTTAAGATAAAATATTGAAGGTTTGTCCTTGAGGCTAAAAAGCTGTGAAATTTTGTCCTTGACAATAATTTCCTGATATATCAAATTATAATTGAATGAAAACACCTTTTATTTTGAAAAGAATTGATTATCAAATTGGATATATGTAATATATTACATTATTGGGTTTAGGGCATAACCTTAATTTTATCAAAATCCAAATTATTTGGTTGTCTTTTCTATTCATTTTAATTCACGATGGTTGTTGAACATATACAATTTAATTATAGCAAATGTACGTAACTCAGATACGAATAAACTTAACAAAACTTGAAAATTAGTTGTCAATGTCATTTAAAATAGTAATTCTGTGGAACATTTTCTTGATTTGCTTCATTTAAGCAGATCCTCGAATTGAAATATTGGCTTTGTTTTTAGTATGTTGCTAGTTAAACCATACGAGTGAGTTTTATATTGCTTTTTTTAACATGTTTGGTTGTAGCAACATACAATGTATCTTTACTTGTATTTATAGCATCAAGTTTCTCACATAATAATAATAATAATAATAATAATAATAATAATAATAATAATAATAATAATAATAATAATAATAATAATAATGATATGAAATAAAAAATAATAAAACTATTTCCTTAACACATGTTACTTCACCATTTCTAGTATTCCTCGGTTATTTTAGGTATAGTAAAAGAGGTATTACCTTTTCTTGTTCCTTTCTCTCCTTTTTTTTCTATAATAATAATAATTATTATTTTATTTTTGTTTTTATTGTTAACACTAATTACGTGAAGATTATGGGAAATTTATTTTGTCACTTGGATTTTGCATCCAATGCTGGCTTTTGTTTATATTTTGTTTTTGGTTATACCCTGTGTAATGCTATATATTGACATCCGGGTTTTCTCTTCCGACCACAGAAACTAAAGGCCACCATTTCGAAATTAGTTACTCTCTTCTTAACCCCACCGCGTATTTCACTCTATCAAACAAGCACCCAGATAAAAAAAAAAGTGTTATTTCGAGAAAGGCCAAAACAAAAAACATTTCACGCCCTACTTCATGCACGCCATTGGAAGTTCGTTGCCCCGTACTCAATGGGAAAGAAAGCTCGTTAATCTCAACAAAAACATTTGTTGTTTAATACTATCAGACATTTGCTGTTAAATACTGTGACAAATTTGAGCGAGTTCAAATTGTATGTTTTAGGAGAATATTTGATGTTAAATACTATCAGCCATTTGCTGCTTGCGTTGTTGATCCTTTCTTCTAGCTGCATCGGCATAAGTATATTATGAAATAACTTCTTGGTTTTGTCTTTACAAAATTTTTATTCAGATTACAACTTTGCGGTGAATGTGTCAGTTGTGCAAAAAATGATTATAGGCTGAAACTATGTGCATTTGAATGCCTGTTTGAAACAAAGATTTCCACCACTTCCAGCTCCGCTTCCGCGTTTTCTTTCTTAGCGTCAGCATGCGCTTCACCCAAACGCAACAGAAGTTGATGTTAGGATAGACATATGAATTGTTAATTGAATTATCTAGAGTTCAAGCTAAGGCAGGACTCTTCATTCGATACTCGTAGGCATGGGAGACATGGGAGGAGCTTGGGAGGGACCATTTTATAAATAGACGTGCCCGTAAGTTTTTGGTTCGTTTAAGTCTTTCAAGATTTGGAAAAACTTATCCACAACTAAGCCAATGCGAGATAGACAACAACTAATCGTTCCACTAATCTATGTAATTAAGTCAATTCATATTTTTTTGGTTTTTGCGTAAACAGACAACTTGAAAAGCATAAAACATACAGGACACATGCAAACTGAGGCTCTTGCTACCACTTTTTAACTCACTTGGTTCTTACATTTTACCCAATTGCATCTCATGTCATCTTATGCTATATTAAAAAGAGTATAGTTTGTTTTCTTTCCATTAATCCAGCAATAATAATGAAAAAAAAAAAAAAAAAATCAGTTGCTGAAAGATATTGTTTTTTTTAAAGCGAAAGAAGCATAGGGCATGAAAGTAGAAAAAATCAACTAAAACAAAATAAAATTTTGTACTTTGAAAAGAATAGGGAAAGGAACGATTGTTTGTATGCAAGTGTACCTTTATTTATTAATTTATTTATTGTATTTTTATGTAAATATTAGTAGTTGGCATTAAATATGTTTTAGATTTTCAAAATTAATGTTATGAATTTACCCAAAAATAATAAAATTACGTAAAATAATGTTAATTAGTAACCAACCTAATGTTATAACATACACACACTATATCATATTATTTTATTTCACTGATTAATGTTCAAAAGTGGATAATAATGGTTTTACAAATTGTTTGTCACTATGCAGGTTGAACCCTACATAGAGCGACCAAGGGGTGACAAATTCCTTAAACGAGTGCGATGGCAATACCTCTGCGTACTATAGTCGACCTAGTGGGTCAGGTCGTGGGGTGTAGGAAGGAGCCGCACTAACCAAAATACATAGTAGAGTCCAATCAAAAAGGTTATACGCTGTCATTATAATTTTTATCATATCAAAAATAATATTATTTAATTATTATACAATTAATGTTTTATATTTACAAACATGTACATCTTTTTAGTGTCTTGTTATCTTTTCTTCCTCGGTGTCTTGTCGTCCGACGTATCGTCACAGATTGTTCAATTCACTCGCACAGAAAGAACGAAGCAAAGTGGCTTTCTGTCCGTTCCTATTTTCTGGTACACATTTGATGCATCTAACGTCGGAAGGGAGTAGGAATTTTTTTGCAAATACACCCGTAGCATGCTCATTTTACCTTTTTGTCGAAAATATGAACAACTTACATCATTTGAGTTATTGTTTTAACGATTGGAAAAGTAAATCGAATCCATGTTATCTTCAATGAGCACATAATCTTTTGTAGCATCCAATTATATCTAACATATTTCGTGTATATCAAATAAACATGTACCAATCACACAACATCTATATACATTGATAATGTATATAGATAATGCAATAAAAAATTCTTTTACGTTGTTAGATTTAATCCTTGCATCTCTTATTAATATCTCAATGTTTTAACAAAGATAAGTTACTTTTTCGTACTTACTTAACAAATGATTTTCACACGGCAAGATCAAGTGAGCATATGCTACAAGTAATCAAAAAGGTTGTACATTTTTTTGATGCGCCAAGTTCTTAACCTAGTTTTCAATCAACAAATAATCTACGTAGATTGGTTGGTTGAATGTGTTGGAAGATGATTTTGGTAAAATATCTCTCACTCCAAGTATGATTTGAATCGCTGTATTTTAAGAGATGATTCCTTCTACTACCATAGTGAAATCGAATTGGAAAATCTCTCTCAGAATATAATGAACTTGTTTGATTCAAGGTCGTGACTACTTGAATCAAACCGAAAAAAACAATCGGTTGTTTCTAGTGAAGGAAGAAGAAAAAAATAGAAGTATTTATTAGGAAAGTTGAAGATTAAGTCACATGTAGCAAGGGAAAAAAACCATTTCCATTACACAATGGATGAAATAAGTAAATTTTCAAATTTTGTCATATTTGGATCTTATTAGGCCTATAAAGTCAATTAACTAGCATTAGATCAAATATATATTTAACAAAAATCACATTTCATTTAAATATTTTATATTTAATTTGTTAATCACATTAATCAAAAATATTTTGGTGATTGTTTTAAATACACACACATGTGTGCACGCACACATGCGTGTACGTGCATGCGTGCATTTACATGTAAGGATGTGTGTGTAACATAGCATAACACAACGACATTTATATGTATGAAGTAATATATCATCAATGTGTTTGGAGTGTAATCAATTTAAGGCTGTCAATGGATACCCGAAAAATCCGGAATCCGTCCACATCCGCATCCGAAATGCAGGTGAATATTCAATTTCGAAAAAACGAATGCGGATATGAAGACATCCGCATTCGAAAGTTATCTATTCAATATTTTTCAAGATTATAGTTTAAATTATGTGTATTTTAGTATAGTTAAAGATATTTATTTATGGTTTTATTAAGTTAAAAGTTTATATTATACGTACTAAATGCATATTAACTACTCAAATCTATTTATTATCGTTATATTTGTTTATTTTTAACACTTATGATCAGTGAGATTGAAAAATGTTTATGTTAAAATAAAAAATTTCCATGTATATTTCTTGATTTATCGATCGTTAGCGGACATGATAATTATCCCATATCCGTCCGTATCCACGGACACGGATATCTGTTGTTCGAAAATGATTTTGAATGCGGATACGGATATAGCACTATCTACATTCGAAAGTATCTGTTGACAGGTCTAAATAAATTAAGAGTTTTGTTTTGAGTTGATTAGTTAGGTGAAAAGTTATAATCCTATATATGGTATAATAAGAGCTCATAATGTGTAATTAATTGAGAGTTTTGATTTGCAACTTTTGGTATGTAAAATGTCACAAAATTACATAAAGTGTATATTGCAAAATCGAACACATGTAAGACATGACAATATAGTAGTAAAAGGAGGATGTGTACAAGTATATCTAAACGCACATGTAGCTATTGATGTACACACACGCACATACATACATATTGTTAAACCAATCTTTAGCCCAATATCAAAATATTTTGCAATTTATAAAATAATTTTCAAATACCTTGAAATTAGGGCTTGATTTCAAAAATGACCAAAATACCCTTAATTTCGAAAAATAAAAATAATTATGGAAAATAGAAAATATTTTATGAATACGTTAGTCGAAATTTTCTTCAAATCCGGCCATTATTGAAAAGGATATGAATTTTGAAAGTTTTCAAATTTTAAAATTTGAAAACTAACCATCGAAGATTGTTTATTGCAGGCAATAATCGAGCTATCACCCGGTGATCAACGCTCGATAGCTCCTCTTCACCGCTCGACAGCCCCTACCATCTCAACACTGATAGCTCCTAACACCGCAACACTTGATAACTCCATCAACCCATGCTAGTTCAATCAGCGATAACTCCACATCTTGCAATAGTTCAATCGACGATAACTCCACATCTTGCAATAGTTCAATCTGTGATAGCTCCTACATCTTGCGATATTACCCAGTATCCTGACCCGGCTATATTGAACTGATTGCACAAGATAGATTCGATTGTTATCAAAAATGATGACCATAGAGCGATGGTTGTAGGACCCGGAAGTAAGGTACAAATGGTTATATGAAACCTTAATTGAACGGAATTTGTAGATAAACAACGCATGATGCTTGAAATATGGACTTTAGCTAAGATAAGTAAAGGGATCGGCCTGAATTGGTAGTAATATAGGGATTGGTAAGGTATGTTAGACGAGGGGTCGGCATGGATGAAGCAATGGAGGGCTTGGCATAGATGAAGGTGGATTGATCGGTATGGTTTATTGGTTTGGAAAGTTGTACTTCAACTCGTGAGGAAGGATCGGCAAGGTTTGATGATTAGCAAGGAATTAGCATAACATATAAAGGGATCGAAAGGGCTTGATAATTAGCAAGGGATCGACATACGTGAGTCCACGAAGGAGGGATCGACATATGTCAGAAACCAAGTTCATTCTTTATTCTAACGATCAATAGCTTGGGATCTTGAAGTCCCAAGAAAATGAAATTTAGAGAGCAAGGTATATAGACTCTAAGGAACCTACTCTAAGGATGGCATGTCAAATGGGCAAAGAATGTCGGCATATGACTATTTGAAGGCCTCAGTAGAAACAGCTCACAAGTGGATTTGAATCAAAGATCAATCAATAGCATGAGCTCCACTAGTCCAAATAACATGATATTTGAAGAGCTAACATACCTTGGCATGAAGAAGCAACATAAGGATCGCTGCCCAAGAATCGACAAATAAAGGGATTAGCACAGTTCCCCCTTCATCGGAATTTGGGTCCAGCGAACCCTCTGGTAGACCCATATGGATTAGAAGGTCCCATAGACGAAGTTTCAAATAGACTGGTGGTCACCTTCACTTACAAATACCGGCCTAGGAAGTCATTCTAAGGATCTTTACGTTGTTGGTTACATAAGCCTTTATTGTAATCAAGTTTTTTCTTACTACTCGCTAATGTAATCAAGCTATTAGAGAATCAATAAAGATAATCTTCGAAGTGGATGTAGGCATAAAACGCCGAACCACTATAAATTCTTGTGTTCTTGATTTTTGGTTTGATTAGTCTATTAGTTTATTCTATTCCTCAGTTTTAATTGTATTTTCTTTATTTACTTTGCTCCATAATCTATTCCTGGGTGCTTGTGACCAATTTTGTTGCAAACATTTTAGTGCTTTCACTGAGAACCTAATTCTCAGCTGTTAGGATCCCCTTTGCTGCTACTGGATTGGGCAAATCCCCCAAAGGCGATTCTTATTTATCTTCATAAAGTTGCTTACCTACTTAGATTTGCTGAAATCTAAGTACGCAGATCGGTAATGGTGAGACATACTATATCTACTTCCCATAATGTGGATGGAAATGAGATTGCTAGCATTCAATAAGGAGGCCCAAGCAATCAGCTTAAAATTTTGAATGCTGATTCGGTTGAAGTTCAGAACCCTACTGATTCTATGCCAGAGCTGAATTTCCTAATCTAGTGAGCTGTGTAGTTAATGCCCCGATATTACCCTGCTATATCTCATAGCGGATTTCTACCGCTACGATTTTTCCATATAGCCCCAAAATAAAGCATTTCCACTTTAAACCCCGCTATTTCCGCTATATTCCGTTATTCCCGCTATATTTTGCTATTTCCGCAATATCTTCTTTAATAAAATGAATTAAAAATTGCATTTATACATTATAAAAATTATGAAACTAAATTTGATTTAATTTCTAATATATTTTCAGAAATAAAAATACTCTAATATTCTACTAAATTCAATTATGTTATATAATAGTTTTACGTTTATTTAAAGTATATTCGCACATATTTTGTGTTTAAAATTATTTATGTATTAATTATGATTCAATTGAATGATAATTTTACATTTAGTTACCATTTATATATTTGTAAAAACATTAAGTACGAGATTTATATGCTATTTTAGAGTCATCCGCTATATCCTCGCTGTATCCCCGCTATGACTTTTTGCACCTCCACCGCTTTGAATCTGCCGAGCGCTTTAACTGCACAGCTAGTGAGAGAGTTGATGGAAAGGGGTCGATAACTAAATCAGCAAATTTAGACTAATATTAACATGATGAACCAGATTACTCAACAACAGCATGGGAAGGCCAGAAGGGATCCCACTTCTTACTCAGCATTAGAAAGTTCAAGCTCATCGGATGAATACCACGAGCATAGGCGTTGCAGGGTCGAAAGAGATCACGCAGAAATGTCGAAGAGTTGCTTGGCTGGCCAATATAGTCTGCTAAGACCGATCGGTGCCGATCCCTTCCTAGGGCTTGGTGCTGATCCCTCCTTCGGAGGAGGGATTCCCCTATTACACTTGAGGAATCGTGTTGGAGTTATTCCCGAAAGCTTGGATGGTTGAGTTCGATCGAATGCTGACCAAATACCCTACCGGAATGACGATGAGATGAATGTTCAAGGTGCGAATTAAGGGAATGATGAACAAGAAGGCGTGAAACAGCCCGTAGACATCGACCGGATCATTCACATGAGGTGGAGCACCATCACCGCTTGGCACCCCCATCCAGATGTCTGACTTATCGAAAATGGTCAGACGGTAGGTGAGAGAGAACCAAGACTTGACTAATGATGACTAGGGAATTTCGAGAAGACATACCCCATTTACCGATAATGTTCTACATGTAGAAAACCCAAGAAGCTTCAACATGCCATTAATGCCTGCATACAGTGAAAAACCGACTCTGAACAGCATATTATGTGATACAAATGGTTGATGGATTCTGCACGAGCCAATGATACGACCAAGTGGAGATGCTTTCCCATAACTCTCTCCAGGATAGTAACGATGTGTTTCACGAGATTACTTCCACGGTCAGTCTCAAGATTTGATGAGTCGGCAACTAATTTTTTAGAGCAATTTCAAATGCACGTGATTCGTCCTGAAGGCATTATGTCCCTTTTCAGCGTGATCTAGGCTCTAGGGTAATCGTTGAAGGATTATTTATAGAGATTTCATACAGCCGCCACGGAGGTCAGTAATCCATATGATCATGCAATACTTATGGCCATGACGAGAGAGATTGATTCGGAATTCGTGTTTGGCGATTGTCTGGCTGGAAAACTGCCTGCCATATTGTAGCGCTTCTATTCGAAGGCAGCTCAGTTTTTATGGAAGGAGGAATCCAGGTCCTCTAGGAAAAAGAACGTTGTAGGATCAAGTGGAGAAGCAGTAGAGTAATATTACGATAAAAAAGTTTGATGACAGTTCCAGGAAAATCCAGGTGAACGTTTAAAATAAGCTGAATCAGCAAAACAGAGATAGAGATAGGAATTGAGAGTGGAAGAGGGATTCTGGGAGGCTAAAGCATGGGATTCAAATGTATGAAAATTACATGCCGATAAACACATCCCTGGAGAATATTTATCTATCCAATTGTAATACCATGCAATATAGGAAGCCTCCTCCAAAGGATTCAACAGAAAAGCAGAAGCAGACTAGGAAATATTATCGGTTTCATTAATGTTATGGGCACAATATGAATGAATATAGGCACCTTTGGGATATTATAGAAACGATAATTCGAAAATGAAAATTGTAGCAGTTTGTGAAAACCCCATACGATGATGGACAGGGGACATCTGACCCCAGTCGAGACAAGCTCCACGTAGGGCTAAGGAGCCTGCACAGACTGGTGGAAGACTGGTGATAAATATGAAAGTTGGAGGACCGCACCCTGTGGATAGGAGTTGGGAAGAGATGGAGCATTATGCTAGCACGACAAGGCATGTAGATTTTGAATACTGTTCAAATACAAAAGATGGAGCTCCAACAAAATAACAGTATACCATGGTAGATGATATTGTGTTTAGAAACAGGGATGCTGACAAAGTAAAGGCTCCACCAATTGACCCGATGGTCATTTCAACTATGATTGGTCCTGCATTGGTGAGAAGAATTTTGATTGGTTGTGGAAGTTCAGTGAATATAATCTTTAAAAAGGTATACGATGATATGAGAATGGAAGCTAAAGACTTAAAACTATCTAAAGCTCGTATTCACGGTTTTAATAGCATCACGATCGAGGCTTTTGGTTATGTGGAATTACCTGATGAATTGGAAAAGGTGAAAGAAGGAGAGCGCGAATTTTATCATTTATTGTTTTGGATGTTAACTATCCATACAATGCTTTTCTGAGCCGACCAACCCTGGCTGAATTCTGGGTAGCTCTTACCCCACAGTGTTTAACTTTGAAGTTTTCAACGGATAATGGCGTAGGATTTATTCATGGCGATCGGGCGACTGGACATGCCTGTTATGTTGCTGAGTTGAGGGAAGCTCAATGCAAAGAAAAAGAAAAAGGTGTGGACTAGATTTTCCACATCCAAGCTACCGAAGATTGATAACTAGCGCTTGAGCCTTGGCTTAGGCACCACAGTCAGTTCTATAGAGATATAGATCCATGAGATGACGAAAAGGAGCCCAAAGAGACCACATCGACACTAGCTGAGCCGACAATTGATATCTTGGGCAGCCACAATGACCCATCATGAGTCATGAAGATTGGGTCACAGCACAGCCCCCCAATAATGAAAGAACTCACTGGTTTTCTCTAAGAGAATCTTGATGTATTTGCTTGGATTCACTCTGACATGTGCAGAATCTCGCCCTTCATTGTGAGCTATGCATTGAATATTGACCCGAAGTATGTTCCAATGATGAAAAAAAGGCACGACATCGATCCGAAGGGATCTACTGCTCTCAAAGAGGAGGTGGATAAACTTAAAGTCAACGGGTTTATCCACGACGTCCTCTACCCTGAATGGGTATCTAATCCCGTACTTGTGAAGAAGGCGAATGGAAAATGAAGAGCGTGCAATAATTACTCAGATTTGAACAAAGCGTGTCCAAAAGATAGTTTTCCCTTTTCAAGGATTGATCAGCTACTTGATTCAACTACATGACACAAATTGCTATCTTTTATGGATGCGTATTCGGGATATAACTAAATTCTGATGCATATCTTGGATCAGGATCACACCAGTTTTGTTACAGATATTGGGCTGTGTTGTCACGTAGTTATGCCGTTTGGATTAAAGAATGCCTGAGCAGCTTATCAGTGCTTAGTTAACAAGATGTTTAAAGATCGGACAATTGAAGTGCATATAGATGATATGCTTGTGAAGTCACGTCGATCAAATGACTATATTAGAGACTTGACAGAAATGTTTGACATTCTCTGATATTAGAAGATGAAAATCAATCCTTTTAAGTGTTCATTTAATGTTTCATAAGGAATGTTCTTGAGCTCCATTGTCAATGCTCGTGGAATAGAAGCTAATCCAGAGAAGATTTAGGCTATCTATGATATCAGTGCGCTAAGGACCATTAATAAGTGTAGACTCTGAATGGGAAGTTTGCCGCTTTAAGTAGATTTATCTCCAGAGGTACCGACAAATGCATTCCTTTCTTTGATTTGCTTAGGAAGGGAAAAAGAAACTTCGAATGGAAGTAGGATTTAAAGATGTGTTTCAAGCTCTGGTGAATCATTTGGAGAGACCCCCTATCTTGTCAAAGCCGGTAGATCATGAGGAGTTGTACATTTATTTGACTGTATCAGCACATGCTATAAGTGTTGCCTTGACTTACAAGGAGAATAGGATGTAGAGGCCAGTGTATTACATCAGTAAACGGTTGACAGGAGAAGAAAGGAATTATCCAAAAATAGAGAAATTGGCTTACCTCTTTCTAATTGCATCACGAAAGCTTCGTCTATACTTTCAAGCACGTCCGATCAATATTTACGCTGACCAACTGTTATGAAAGGTCCTACACTGATCTGAGACGTTTGGAAGGTTACCCAAATGAAACATTGAGCTCAGACAGTTTAACATCACTTATCTTCTTCGAAGGGCTATCCAGGGTCAGGCTTTGGTGGACTTTATAGTAGAGTTTACTATGTAAGATGATCTTCTTGAAGGTAGTGAAATCCCTACTGTACGATGGAAATTATATACTGATGGAGCATCTAATGATCATTATTCAGAAGCTGGGATTGTGCTTGTAACTCCTAAAACCCGATCAATTTGTTATGGTTTGAACCTTGATTTCCCAGCAACAAACAATGAGTCTGAGTATGAAGCTTTGATTGCTGGACTTAAACTCACTGAAGAACTTGGAGTTAAATCTTTTGTGATTCGCAATCGGTGGTGTGTCAAGTTAGAGGAGACTATTAGTCTAAGGGACAACGGCTTGCCCCATATCTTACCCGAGTTTAGGAGTTGTTGATAGAATTTGAATTCTATGACATTTCACATATTCCACGCGATCAAAACAGAGATGTTGATTTGTTGGCAAAGTTTGCTAGTACCAGTGATACACAGCAGACGGGTTTGGTTCCAGTCGAAATATTAGATACCCCAAGCATAAACATGATGGAAATCGATCAAACACTTGAGGCAGAATCTGAAAGGGAATCGTGGATGATTCCAATTAAAGACTACTTACTGCATGGAGTCCTGCTGGATAATAGAAATGGAAACCGACAGGTCCTTCGCAATGCTTCACAATATTTTACGCTAGAAGGAGTTATGTATAGAAGAGGTTTCTCAATCCCTCTACTCCGATGTATCACTCATGATGAGATAAAGCGTGTTTTAAAAGTAGTTCATGAAGGAGAATGTGGTGATCACATTGGGGGCAAACTTTGGCAAAAGAAAATCTTCCGTTATGGATATTATTAGCCAATAGTAAATCGAGATGTTGCTGCTTAGGTAAGACAATGTGATAAATGCTAAATATATGCAAAAGTCCCGAGAGCTCCGCCAACAGAAATCACACAAATGGTCAACCCATGGCCGTTCTCCATATGGGGTATAGACATTATTGGCTTTTTCCTAGTCTCTAAAGGTTGCGCGAAGTATGCTATTGTTGCAGTTGATTACTTTACCAAATGGGTCGAGGCGGAACCTTTAGCTATAATCATAACCAAGAAAGTAATCACTTTATTGTTCGAAACATTATATGTCGTTTCGATCTTCCGTGAACTATTGTAACTGATAACGGGACTCAATTCGATAGTGCTAAATTTAAATACTTTTTTCGAAGATATCATATTAAAAAAAATATTTGTAGCGATCCCTCACCCTCAGGCAAATGGATAGGTTGAAGTTGTAAATAAAATCATCAAGTCAATTCTAAAGAAGCGTTTGGAGAAGGCTAGAGGTAAGTGGGTGGACAAACTCCCTATGACACTTCAAGCTTATAGAACCACTCACAAGTCCACGACTGGCCATAAGCCATTCGCCCTCGCTTACAGTTTAGAAGCTATTATTCCTGTGGAGCCCAAAGTCCATTCACATCGAATGAGTTACTACAATCCAAAAAAAAAAAAATCAAGATCTCCTCCTGCAATCTTTGGACTTTATAGACGAGAAGCCCAAAGAAGCCAACCCAAGGGCAGCTGAATACCGACATTAAATCGCTCGGTATTACAACACTAAAGCTCGACCGAGAAACTTTGAAATTGGTGATCTCGTTTTGGAATGGGTTTTTCCTACCCCTTCACACATGAATCGAATTTGGGAAGGGCTATATGTCATTGAAAAAAGGCTTGGAGAATGAACCTTCAAGCTAGCAAATGTCAAAGGCACTACACTTCCAAGAGCATGGAATAGAACATTTATGACGGTATTGCACTTAGATTATTTCCTTTACATTTCAGTTGTATTTATTTTCAAAGTTTTCTTTAGCATTTGATTTTTTGAATGTGTAATAAGACAGTTTTTCCCTTTCCATTTAATGAATAAAGTTGCAGGCTTCCTCTGTATTTATGTTTGTTATTGCATTGTATGCCAATTAAATAGAAACTGAATAATATCGATGTGTATGAACAGGCCCCCAGAGTTTGGAATCAATCAATCATGCTAGCTTCTGATGGGATCAAACAAGATGAGCTTAATCAGCTTGTTTGTTTAACAATTCCCATTCATAATCCAAAGAATGGGATATGTAATAAGGAATGAACATGGTCGCCAATTTGGAGAGTGAAAAATTCCTACCTGCACTGTGGGACTGAAATAAAAATAAACTCATCAAGACATGACCGATCGCTCACTAAATCAAAATCCCATATTCCGGGAGACATATTAATCAACCAAAAAAGAGCGTGATCCGACTGATCTCCAAAATAAATCTAAGTCCCCAGTGTGGACGGAAGTATAAACATAAATCGGGTATGGACCGACCACCCGCAAAATAACTCTAAGTCCCTCGAGTGCAGACTGGAGTGCAAACATAAATCGGTATGAACCGACTACCCACAAAATACTCTAAGCCCCCAGAGTGCGGACTGGAGTATAAACATAAGTCAGGCACGAATCGACCGTTCGTGAGATAAATTTAAGTCTTAGAGTGTGGACTAGAGTATAAACATAAACTAGGAGTGAATTTACCACCCATCAATTGAAACTTATCCCCAGAGTGTGGATACAAACATGAATGAATAAATGAGTGGATTTCGATCATTCTCTATTCCATAAACTCTGACCTGAGATTGACAGGAGGAGTATAAACTTACTAAGGATGGAATTTGACCATCCGGCTTTTGGCCTCGCTAAAGCAATGCCGAGGGCAGAGGCACAGTTATTCAAAAAACCACTGAATCTGATAGGTAACATTAAGGCCCGAGTTTGGTGTTTGGTACGACTCGAGGCCACGACCACTTGGAGGCCTTGGGATGGAGTTGGTGAATTGTTACCAGAATTTACAAACAACGAACTACAAGTGCTTTGAATGGAAAGTAATCATTACTTAAATAACATTTCATATGAAGGTTAACAGAAAACAAAAACTTTTATTTACATAGCTGGTGTCAAAATTTTACTTACTATAAAAGATTGAGATTCATACCTGTACAACCACATCTAGTTAAAGGAATGACTATGCAAACTATGTACATTGAGTAGAAGTGATAGCTATTCTACGACTTCCCCTCTTTTTTGGATTTCTCGGGAGTAAAGCCACTTGTGCATCTCTTTTGAGGACCCCTTGCCACCTTTAGCAGGTGAGCTGATGGAGGTAGGAAGAAGTTCATCAGGGATCGACCTACTCGACGGAATAATTTGCAATGGCACAAGATATGGATCATCAACGTCCACCTCAACGGGGTCAATTTAAACTTTTCTTTTCAACCCTCCTCCTTTCTAATACTTTCTTTCAAGCTAACCTTGGGGGTGTGTTCGGAGGCACCGGTAATTATCACTTCGTTGGACTCGTCAGATAGAAGTGGCTCTTTGACCTTATCGTCATCAAGAGCCCTGATGACTTGAGTATCGGGCCTTGGTACATCGACAGCTACCAGATCCTTAGCTGGTCATTCTTGTTATTCCGCATTAGTTCCGCTTTTAGGAGTCTGAATAGGTCCTGGAAGACCTGCAAATTTTTTTAAAACGGGGAGATTAGCTAAAAACCATTGCACGTGAAGATTTTTTTTCCAAATACTAAGGAGTAAAGCACGATGCCAGCATCTGGTTGACTCTTCATAGTTTCTAGGGTATCTCCTTCTAAAATAAAAGATAACATCTTGGATTCAAAGCCGGGCCTATCCGAATAGTATCCTAGATCCTACCTCATAACGAGAGAGATTGATATTTGGCTACTTGGGATGGAGAGGGACCCTTAGGATCAGTCCTCGAAATCCGGCATTATATTCTCCTCCTTTGATACGTGAAAAAGAATTGAAAATAGAAACTTTGTAGTAGCTAGATCCAAGGGCTCTTTTCCACAAAGAATTTCCCTCACTAATTCTTCTTCGTTAAGCTTGGCTTCACCCGGTTCCTTTTTCTTCATCTCGATAATGTGCTCCTAAGCTTTAGCAAGAGATTTGAGATAACCCTCATTAAGAAAACTTAAGCCACGTTGGATCAGGACACTGGCATTGTATTCAATGATCAACGGGTCAACTAAGTCCTTAATTTGGTTCCTACCAGACTCCATGGAAGCTTCCACTTGGGAGTTAACTTGTTTGGTCATCCCTTTTCGGCCCTCTTCTCGAGCTTCTTCTTTAAGAGCTTCGATTTTGGAAAGTTACTCATCGAATTTTGCCTTTAAACTCCTTGCCTCAACAATCTCCTTGCAGTACTTCTGCGATTCCTCTTGAGCTTCGAATTTTTCCTCCCTTTCCTTGTTAAGTTCTTCAAGTTCCTCGGCGCAGCGAGCCAGAGTTTCTTTTTCCTATTGCAAGGAGTCCTTTTCTAAAGCAAGTGCCTTACTACGATGAAGTGCCGCGTAGAGTTCCTTTTTGTGAGAAACTTCCAAACGGCTTTCCGCCTCTACCATTTTGATGCAGAGCAATCTGAAGATTCGAGAAATTCACAAGTCCTAGGTCGTGCACGACCTAAGAGAGAAAATTTAGGTCGTTCACGACCTAACAGCAGTAACCTACGACCTAACGGAACACGTGAAGAGGAGCGACGACCTATTGAAGGTATTGTGAATCGGCCACGACCTAACTGGGACACTCTAGGTCGTTTACGACTTAACGAGATAAGAGACAACGGGTTAAAGGAACCAGAACATATTTTAGGTCGGCCCCGACCTAAGGAGGAGAAGCTGCGAGTTAATGAAGGCGTATTAGGTCGTATACGACCTAACGTGGTGAAGGGAGACGAGCTAGCGAGTCACGACCTAAAAACTTGGCGACCTAACTCTTTCTCGATCTAACTTTTCCAGAAGCAAGCTATGCTATTGTCTTAGGTCGTTAACGACCTTACTTAGGTCGTAAGTCGTCTGTAGCAGAAATATGAGTCGTATTGTCTTAAGTCGTTGAACATGTACTGTCTTTAGGTCGTTATTTCTTAAGTCGTCTTATGATGAGTCGTCTGTAATTGTGAACAGGTGATGTAACTGTGATCTGATAAGTCGGCAACGACTTAGTATAGGTCGTGAGATATGTTGCTTGTAAGTGTGTAATGTACTAAGTCGTGTGCGACTTAAATGATGAGTCGTGTGTACTGTTGATAGGTCGGCAACGACCTAAGGAGGTCATA
Source organism: Allium cepa (assembly GCA_030765085.1). Taxonomy (NCBI): domain Eukaryota; kingdom Viridiplantae; phylum Streptophyta; class Magnoliopsida; order Asparagales; family Amaryllidaceae; genus Allium; species Allium cepa. Next base: position 499,129,229 of record CM060929.1, read on the forward strand.
GGTCATATACGACTTAAGGACTGGATTGTAACTCCTATAAATACGCGTGTGTTGTAATTTTTGGGTTGTTGATTTTGAATAAAATTTCTCTTTTGTTAGCTTTGTGCTTTCATACCAATTGGTAGTTGAGTGTAATCTCCTATCTCCACTTACGTCATTCGAGTGCGCTCGAATCCACGTTTGTTGAAGCCGATTCACGGAATCTAGTGCGCTAGATCAACGTGCGAAGAATCGTAGATCTTTGAACACGGTATAGTGCGCTATCAACGTGTTTGAGATAGCTAGAGTTCGGTATCTTTGGATCAACGAACTTGGGCATTTTGGTATCTTCAACTCACCGATTGCTACATTTCATCGATTGAAGTTTATTTCGAATTATCCGCTGCGTCATTATTGGTATCAGAGCCATACTTAGCCAATCATAGCTAAGTTTGATTCTTGGAGCCAAGTTTTGAAGTTTGGAGTTGTTCATCGTGTTCATATTGAAGTTGCATCAAGTTAGGAGTGTTTGATCCATTTCATTTTGGATCGAGGAGTTGGACTTTGTTTGGATTTTGACTTGGAGTTTTTGCGCGCCAAGGAGTTTGAATTTGAAGAAGGCCGTGTATACTTGGGAGTAGCCGTGCCTTGTTGATTGCATTTAAGTGTTTGTAGTAGGTGGCCAAGACAAGTCATAGCGAGTCAAAGGAGAGCCGACCTAACTTGAACAGAGTTAAGGTTGAGTCGTATATAAAGCATTGTTGAGCCGAGATTGCTTGTGTTGGAAGTTTGAAGTATTGTGTTCAATTTGTTGAAGTTTGTGAACTTTACAACCATGCCACCAAGGAGAGCTAACCGACATCAAAACGTTGAAGCTTTGTATCGAAGAGAAGAGGCCGATCAAATGGAGCAACGTATGCACGAGAAGATTGATGAAGGCATTGGTAGGTTGGAGAAGCTTATGATTGATATGAATCAAAGTAGAAGAAGAAATTCCCCTGAATCCATTCATGGAGGAAGTAGAGTTTCACATCATTCAGATCGGGAGAGGAGAGAAAGTCAGGATCAACGGAGTGTTGATAATCGAAGTAGGAGGAATGTTGATGACCATGATAGACGGGATGTTGGTTGTAGGAGTGGTGGTAGAGATGTTGGAGGGCGTGAAAGACAACGATATGCATCAGACTTTGATGAGGAGTTTGACGGTGATAGGGGAAGTGTTCATTTCAGAGACCGAGATCAGGGACAACGTCAGTATCGGGTTATTGATGATGATCGACGTTGGGAATCGGGTATGAAGATGGAGATTCCGGAGTTTAAAGGAGGGATGGCAGCTGAAGAATTTCTTGATTGGGTATCAAATGTTGAAGAGATCTTTGATTTCAAGGAGGTTCCTGAGCATAGGAGAGTAAAGTTGGTTGCTACTAGGTTGAGGGGGAGAGCTTTGGCGTGGTGGCAGCAAACTAAACTTACAAGGGAGAGAATGGGGAAGTCAAAGATAGAATCGTGGGATAAGATGAAAAAGTTGATGAGATCTACTTTCTTACCTTACAACTATCAATCACTTATGTACCAGAGGTTGCAGAATCTGAGGCAAGGGACAAAATCTGTTAGTGATTATGCTGATGAATTTTACCAACTCATCGCCAGGAATGATATCATGGAAACAGAAGAACAGCTAACTGCTAGATTCATTGGGGGTTTGAGAATGCAGATCCAGGATATGGTTAATATGTTTGATCCTAGATCCATTGCAGAGGCACATCAGAAAGCGTTAGCTTGGGAGAAACAAGGAAGGCGTGGAGGAGGTGTGTTTACTCATTCTAATAATCCAGTGAAAGGTGCCGGTGGAAGTTCTAGTATTCCTAAACCTGTTACAAAACCAGTGGTGAAGGAGGTTGAGAAGGCGAAGGCTAGTAGTGTTTTCAAATGTTATAATTGTCAGGAGTTGGGTCACAAAAGCAACGAATGTCCGAAGCCGAAGAAGAGAACCATGGTTGCAGAGGTTGAAGCAGATGATGGTGAGGAGGCAGAGTATTCAAATGTACCTTATGTTGAGGAGGAAGAAAAAGTGTCGGGTGATGAAGGTTGTAATCTTATGTTGAGGAGAAGCTGTTTGACACCAAAACAAGAAGAGGAATGTAGTTGGTTGAGAAGCAATATTTTCCAGTCGACATGCACTATTCTGGGGAAAGTCTGCAAGTTCGTTATTGATGCGGGAAGTTGTGATAATATTATTTCTTCAGAGGCAGTTAGAAAGTTGAACTTGAAGACCGAGAAACATCCGAAACCGTACAAGCTAGCATGGTTAAGGAAGGGAGGTGAAGTGAAAGTATGTCGAAGAGCTTGTGTGAATTTTTCAATCGGAAAGAAGTACAAAGATGAAATATGGTGTGATGTCGTAGATATGGATGTTTGTCACTTATTGTTGGGCAGACCATGGCAGTTTGACAGAGCAGTACAGCATGACGGTCGTGCCAACAGTTACAGTTTCATGTTCGAGGGTACTAAGATCACTTTAGTTCCCAAGAGACAGCAACAGAAGGAGAGCAAGCTTGAGGAAATTGAAGAATTGAAAACTCTGTTGACTTTGAAGGAGTTTGTTAAAGAAGTAGAGGAAGAGCCTGAGATGTTTCTTTTGATTGGGAGAGAGAGTAGTGACGAAGTTGAGATTCCCGAAGAAGCAAAGCCAGTTTTGAAAGAGTTTGAAGATGTCTTTCCAGATGAGTTACCGAAGGAGTTACCGCCACTTAGAGACATTCAACATCAGATTGATCTTGTTCCGGGAGCAGTGTTACCACACCGACCACATTACAGAATGAGTCCGAAGGAACATGAGGAGTTACGAAGGCAGGTGGAAGAATTACTTGAACAGGGTCGTATTCAGGAAAGTTTGAGTCCGTGTGCTGTACCTGCATTGTTAGTACCAAAGAAGGACGGAACTTGGAGAATGTGCACTGATAGTAGAGCTTTGAATAAGATCACTGTTCGTTACAGATTTCCTATGCCGAGGTTGGATGATTTGTTGGATCAGTTGAGTGGGGCAACTATATTCTCGAAGATTGATTTGAAGAGTGGTTATCATCAAATACGAATCAGACCTGGAGATGAATGGAAGACAGCTTTCAAGACGAGAGAGGGGTTGTACGAATGGTTGGTTATGCCATTTGGTTTGTCAAATGCACCTAGTACATTCATGCGAGTGATGAATCAAATCTTTAGACCATTCATTGGGAAGTTCGTCGTGGTTTATTTCGATGATATTCTGATTTATAGCAGGAGTACGGAGGAACATGTTCTACATTTGAGGGAAGTGTTGCTTATTCTTCGTGAAGAACAATTTTATGCTGCTACAAAGAAGTGTGTGTTTATGACGCATACTGTTTTATTTCTGGGGTATGTTGTTTCAGGGGAAGGTATTCAAGTTGACCGGAGTAAAGTTGAAGCAGTCAGGAATTGGCCACAGCCAAAGACAATTACAGAAGTGAGAAGTTTTCATGGGCTAGCGTCATTCTACCGAAGATTCATCCCACACTTCAGTAGCGTGATGGCTCCAGTGACTGATTGCATGAAGGGTAAACAATTTGTGTGGTCAGAGGAAGCGGGGGTTGCCTTTGAGAGAATCAAGGAATTGCTGACGTCTGCACCAATTCTTGTTTTACCTAATTTTCAGTTGTTATTTGAATTGCATACTGATGCTTCGAAGGTTGGAATTGGAGGAGTTCTGAGTCAGAATGGGAAGCCAGTTGCATATTTCAGTGAGAAATTGTCAGGGGCGAAGATGAGATACAGTACATATGACGTTGAATTTTATGCTGTTGTTCAGGCTATCAAGCATTGGAGGCATTATTTGTTTCAGAAGGAATTTGTTCTTTACACTGATCATGAAGCATTGAAGCATTTACAGGGACAGGATAAAATTTCAGCAAGACATGCATCGTGGATTGCATATTTACAGCAGTTTACTTTTGTCGTTAAGCACAAATCTGGGGTGACGAATCGAGTAGCTGATGCTTTAAGTAGGAGGAGTCATTTACTGACGACAATGAAGGTGGAAGTGACGGGGTTTGAAATGTTGCCAGAGATGATTGAAGAAGATCCTTACTTTGTGAAATATGTTGAAAAAGTGAAGGATGGGAGTACCGATGAATTCATGTTAGTTGATGGTTTTCTGTTTAAAGGAAATCGTTTATGTATTCCGGACTGTAGTTTGAGGATGAAGATTGTGAAGGAATTGCACGAGGAAGGACATGTTGGCCGTGATCGTACTTTACAGTTGATTTCGCAGTCTTACTTTTGGCCGTCGATGAGGAAAGAGGTTGAAAGATTCGTGGAGCGATGTCATATTTGCCAAGTTTCAAAAGGGACAGCAACGAATGCAGGGTTGTATATGCCGTTACCAGTACCATCTAAGCCATGGGTTGATATCAGCATGGATTTCGTTTTGGGTTTGCCGAGAACTCAAAGGGGAAATGATTCGATATTTGTTGTGGTGGACAGGTTTTCAAAGATGGCACATTTTGTTGCTTGCAAGAAGACAGCAGATGCAGTTCGAGTCGCACAGCTATTTTTCAAGGAGATTTATCGACTTCATGGTTTACCAGAATCTATTGTTTCTGACCGAGATACTCGTTTTCTGAGTCACTTTTGGTTGAGTTTGTGGAAGGTGGTGGGAACGAAACTGAAGTTTAGCAGTGCTTATCATCCACAAACCGATGGGCAGACAGAAGTTGTTAACAGGTCATTGGGAAATTTGTTGCGATGTCTTGTACAGGATAATTTGAGAAGTTGGGACATGAAACTATGCCAGGCAGAATTTGCTCATAATCATGCAGTAAATCGAAGCACAGGATTCAGTCCGTTTCAGATTATTTATTCAAATTTACCCAGGGGGCCATTGGATTTAGCAGCTGTACCACAGTCAAAGAGAACAGTTAAACGAGCTACTGATTTTGTTGATGAGCTGACTGAATGTCATAGAACCGTTCAGGAACGATTGGAGAAATCGAATGAGAAATATAAGAAGTTTGCAGATTTGAAACGTCGAAATGTTGAATTTAAGGAAGGTGATTTGGTTTATGCTGTATTGACAAAGGATCGTTTTCCGGCGGGTGCTTACAACAAGTTGAAGGCGCGAAAAATTGGTCCAATTGAAATTGTGAAGAAAATTAATGAAAATGCTTATAAGTTGAAGCTGCCAGAAGAGGTTTACACGTCTGACGTGTTCAATGTTAAACATCTTGTTCCTTATTACGGGGATAAACAATCAGATGAAGAAGAATGTACAAATTCGAGGTCGAATTTTTCTCAACCATGGGAGGATGATGCAGAGCAATCTGAAGATTCGAGAAATTCACAAGTCCTAGGTCGTGCACGACCTAAGAGAGAAAATTTAGGTCGTTCACGACCTAACAGCAGTAACCTACGACCTAACGGAACACGTGAAGAGGAGCGACGACCTATTGAAGGTATTGTGAATCGGCCACGACCTAACTGGGACACTCTAGGTCGTTTACGACTTAACGAGATAAGAGACAACGGGTTAAAGGAACCAGAACATATTTTAGGTCGGCCCCGACCTAAGGAGGAGAAGCTGCGAGTTAATGAAGGCGTATTAGGTCGTATACGACCTAACGTGGTGAAGGGAGACGAGCTAGCGAGTCACGACCTAAAAACTTGGCGACCTAACTCTTTCTCGATCTAACTTTTCCAGAAGCAAGCTATGCTATTGTCTTAGGTCGTTAACGACCTTACTTAGGTCGTAAGTCGTCTGTAGCAGAAATATGAGTCGTATTGTCTTAAGTCGTTGAACATGTACTGTCTTTAGGTCGTTATTTCTTAAGTCGTCTTATGATGAGTCGTCTGTAATTGTGAACAGGTGATGTAACTGTGATCTGATAAGTCGGCAACGACTTAGTATAGGTCGTGAGATATGTTGCTTGTAAGTGTGTAATGTACTAAGTCGTGTGCGACTTAAATGATGAGTCGTGTGTACTGTTGATAGGTCGGCAACGACCTAAGGAGGTCATAGGTCATATACGACTTAAGGACTGGATTGTAACTCCTATAAATACGCGTGTGTTGTAATTTTTGGGTTGTTGATTTTGAATAAAATTTCTCTTTTGTTAGCTTTGTGCTTTCATACCAATTGGTAGTTGAGTGTAATCTCCTATCTCCACTTACGTCATTCGAGTGCGCTCGAATCCACGTTTGTTGAAGCCGATTCACGGAATCTAGTGCGCTAGATCAACGTGCGAAGAATCGTAGATCTTTGAACACGGTATAGTGCGCTATCAACGTGTTTGAGATAGCTAGAGTTCGGTATCTTTGGATCAACGAACTTGGGCATTTTGGTATCTTCAACTCACCGATTGCTACATTTCATCGATTGAAGTTTATTTCGAATTATCCGCTGCGTCACATTTCCTAAGAGTTTTTTCACTCCAGCTAGTTGGGTTTTTAATTCTAACAATTCACCATCTTGATGCTTGATTATGTCCTTATTCCGTATAACTACTAACTTGAGGCAGTCTTTCTTATGTTTTCATTCGACGGATACTTCGGAGACTTTTTCTACCAAGTGTATAAATGCTTCGTGTTGTACAAATACATCATTGACACACATGAGAGAAATTTCCTTGGCATGCCCTGAGATTATGTGAGTAGAAGGCAGGAATTTGAGCGCATCAAAGCAAATTTTTAGGAAAGTGGTATTGAATTCGGCCAACTTTTCTGCTATGGAAATGCCGGGAGTGATAATCGGAAAAGGCAGATCAGAAATAGCAAGTCGATGTTTTCCTGATCGACATTCATGAGACAGTCTTGGGCTTAAGGAGCCGAAAAGTTGCTCGTGAGATTCAGTGACATGAAGGCTGCGATAGGAAGGTTGGTCTCTACTTTAAGAGGGAAGCCAGACTATTCACCTTGACGAATGATTGGGATTTGCATTCGGAAGAGGAAGAGGATCCCCTTAAGTGATAAATCTTATCTTGTCCCACATCTTTCTTCTCTCTGCGCTGGGTAGACTCTGAATCCTAGCTAAATCGGTGGTACGATGAAGAACTTCTGAGGCGATCAAATGCTCTGGATTTAGACATCGTACTTATAAAGACGAAATGAGAGCATATTAATATTGTCGCATGAAAGATTAGTGAAAAGTGTATAATGAAGTGCATGTGGTTGTGAGTGACCTAGTGTTCCCCCCAACAGACCGATGAATATAACCTTGCTCATCGACGTTTTCTCTCCTTTATTAGAAGCTCGGATGCCTTCGCCAGTTCTTGTGGGATAGTTGAGTCCTTCAATGTTAATGTTCGAAATTGTAGGACATGATGTCATCAACAATTTGAAGATTAGAATATCCCTTTAACAAAATTTCCAACCGTTAAGAGGATGATTCCTCTTCAACAGGAGTAATAACGAACTCTAGATTCGTTGTGGTTTTCCTTCTACGAAGCTTATACGCCAACCTTTTCTTTCTTTTTGTGGGTGTCTAGGATCGTGCGATTTGTGATGGCTTAACGATTGGCTCTTTCCCAGGGCCTACATCAACATCTCATGGCTTGTCAGCTTGAGAATCCTAAATCTCACTCTCCTCGGTATCGTCCTGAGTCCCCGGTAGTGGGCATGATGAGGTTTACGACATCCCTTTTTTGTGTAGCAACATTCCGTGGTAACGCCACACTTCCAGGAAGCTCGAAACTACGGCCATTTTCCAACTTCCTAAACAAGGACAGCAACCATTGGTTACGAGAAGTTTGATGTCCCTATCCTCCATGGGTGTAGTGCGGATGGAAGCAAAAGCTCTTGAGAAGTCGACGTCTTAAGGTCTTGGACGGACACCTGTAAGAATTCCAAATGTTAGTAGATTCAAAGGAAAAGTTACGATTTGTATCGACAAATTTGAGAAACAAGCGATGGTAATACTTACGTCCTTCTAACCATCGTCTCGCAAATCCGGAAGAGCATCGAACGTAAAACCATTCATGATTAAACAACGAGAGTTTGTTCCAAGCTCCCTTTAAAACATGGCAGTTTGGCAAGGGTTCGAGAAAGATATAAGAAGGGATCCTCGATCATTCTTTGAAATTGTACACAAATCTTATATCTCGGGGTAGGCGAATGAAATAAAACATTCATGAACAACAAGAAAGTTCCATGTACAAAGGCATAACTATTTCGATGAAGTTGAGTGGGGGCTATCCCAAGGCATCTTAACATTTCTCGGTTAGACGTATTGAAGGGTGGTACACATCCAGCCCCATAAATAAACTTATTGCATGTTGTGTACCTTACTAAGGGCAAGTGAGGCCTATCATGTCTTCAAGGAACCAAGATTTCCCAAACAGAATTTCATGAATAGAGCATAACCAGCGGAGGGCGGCCTTGCCCATTCGAGAATCCTGTGAATCTACTGGATTATCTGAAAGAATAGTGCCCTCTACAGCATCAAGAGCAGGGCTTATGTTTTCTATTGGAGGACTGGAATATTTGAGAAAAGATTGGTTAGTGGGTTAGAAATTTATGTTTGTTCCATCTGATGGCTAGGAGAAAGCCTGTCGGATAAAGTGTGGAACTTGACTTTGCTTCAGAAATAGTGTGTCGCATTGCCGAATCAGAAGACATGTCAGCTAAATGCTTCGAGCATCTGAAATCTATATCAGCTATGCTTAGAAGATAATGGAGATTAGAAAAAAATAACCTGTCCTCGGTGCAAAGTGTGAACTAGTGAATTGCAGTGTAGTATATCAGATATAAACAGTTTGAAATCAGAAAAACAAAATAAAATGATGAGACTTGGGAGTTTTGTCCAGAGAGACTGTCATTGCTGACCATCTCAACTGGCAAGAAAATTGATCGACTACGAAAGCTTTGGGATCGACTATCGACATACCGAAGTATGAAGTTTGTTACTTAAGTTTATTTACAAGTTTGTCACTTAGACCATATTAAAAGTTTCGAAAATTTGGTTGTTCGATCTCAAGTTTGATAGTTTAAGTACGCATGTTAGATTGTCCATTGTCATCATATGTTCAAGGTCAGCAAGGAAACTAGTCGAATGAGCTAAGTTAAATGAGTATGCAAGTTTAGAAAACCAAACATTGACCCCATGTCGATCCTTATCCCTATCCAAAGCCTTTACACCTATCCTTAACCCAGATTAGGGAATCCCAATGCCAATACCACTACCCAATATCGATCCCTCTCCACAATTAAAACAACCAATCCTTATCACTACCGTGTCATAGTCTACCAATCCCTACATCTCCCTACTTTTGGCCTTTCTTCTATGAAGACCCCTCACCGAACCCTCACTTTTCTTATCCTTCTCCTCTCTCAACTCCTAACTTTACTACCGATCCCTCCATTAAAAAACTATCCAGCCGATCCTTTCACCCAGAGTCACTAGCACCATCGAAACCTTCATTTCTCTACCCCTGACTCCTCTTCCCTCAAAATGCCTGGCTGAACCCTCATTTCATCTCCTTATCCCCACTTTCTATGCATAATTCAACCTACAAAACCTTTATTCCAGTGATCAATAGTCACACCAAGATCCTTCACCGCCTTATACACACATCAGCAGCTTGAGGCTTATAACCTAATCGTGTAAGTTAAAGGATAATTAAAAATTCATACCTGTAAGAAAACATGGAGGTTCGAATTAAGTTAGGGACGAGTGTTTGGGGATTATTGAGTCAAAATTGAAGGAAAGGCGAGTTTATGTAATGGTTGGAATCGTGGATGGGTTTAAGGTTGAAGGTTGGAGAGCTCGGGTTCGTGAAGAGAGTTTTGTGTGATGGAAAATAAATGGGAACAGTGAAGAGAGAGGAAGGATCGTGTGTGTGTGTATATGTATGGGAGAGGGTTTGGCAGCAAGGATATTGAACGAGTAATAAGGGGAGGGGTTGGAATAGAAACCCGTCAATCACTATTTTCATAGCAACGAAGATGGATCGACATAATGAATGCCGATCCCCATAGATGAAAAAAATGAAAAAAATGATTGTGAAGGTTCGGTTGTGAAAGTAAACATACAAAATATTGTAGAAATTGGCAACGACCCATGAGTGTTCGAACACGTCCGAGAGCCTATAGTAGAAAAACGTATATGAATATGCACGAGGGTGGTTTAAAAGTTCAACTTTTTGAAATCAGCAGAAATTGAAATCAAACATGAGACTTTCAAATTCAAAGCTAGACCAGACAATAAAAGGGTTTATAAGTCTCATATAATTTGATTTATATATATTGATGGAATATGGCACTGGATTTATTTTATTGGAAATTGACCAAGCATCATGGCAATCAATGAAGTGCCATGGAAAAATGATTTGACAAAGGAATAGCAATCATTTAGGAAGCTAGATGAACCACTTTTTTGACAATTCAGATTTTTTTTGATTTAAATCATGTCATGTTACTCATAAGACGTATTTTTGAGGGAAAGTGTTACTTGTATCCTAACCCGGTTTTATTAAACTGATTGCACAAGATAGATTCGACAGTTATAAAAAACGATGACCATGGAGCAATGGTTGTAGGACCTGAAAGTAAGGTACGGATGGTTATATAAAGCCATAATTAAATGGAATTGGTAGATAAACAATGCAGGATGCTCAAAATATGGACTTTAGCTTAGATAACCAAAGGGATCGGCATGAATTGGTAGCACCATAAGGATTGGTATGGTTGGTTAGACAAGAGGTCGGCATGGATGAAGCAATGGAGTGCTCGGCATAAATGAAGGTAGATGGATCATCATGGTTTATTGGTTTAGAAAGTTATATTTCAACTCGTGAGGAAGGGATCAACAAGGCATGATAATTAGCAAGGGATCGACATAGCATATAAAAGGGATCGACAAGGCTTGATAATTATCAAGAGATCGACATACGTGAGTCCACCAAAGAGGGATCGATATATGTTAGAAACCAAGTTCATTCTTTGTTCTAACGATCAATATCTTGAGATATAAAAGTCCAAAGCAAATGAAATTTGAAGAGCAAGGTATGTGGTACCTAAGGAACCTACCCTAAGGATCGCATGTCAAATAACCAAAGAATGAGGGTTCAGCATATGACTATTTGAAGGGTTTGGTAGAAAATATTTCACAAGTGGAGTTGAACCAAAGATCAATCGATAGCATGAGCTCTACTAGTCCAAATAATATGATATTTGAAGAGCCAACATAATTTAGCTTGAAGGAGCCGCCATAGGGATCGCTGCCCAAGAATCGACCAATGAAGGAATCGGTACCGATCCCTCTTCATTGGGGATTTGGGCCTTACGACCCCACTTGTAGGCACATATGGATTAGTTGGCCCTATAGCTGAAGTTTCAAATAGATTGGGGGTCACCTTTAGCTATAAATACTAGCCTAGGGGGTCATTTGAGGAACTTTACGATGCTGGTCACATAGATCTTTATTGTAATCATGTTTTATCATTCTTATTGCTACTCTAATTAACCTTTTAGTGAATGAATAAAGATAATCTTCAAAGTGGATGTAGGCATGCAACGCCTAACCAATATAAATTCCTATGGTCTTGATTTGCTTTGATTAGTCTGTTAGTTTATTCTATTCCTCAATTTCGACTTTGTTTTCTTCATTTACTCCCCTATATAAATCTATTATTGGATGCTTACGACCAATTTTTTGCAAACATGCGATGATTCAATCCATGATGTAACGACCCGACTTTTCGACCCTTAAATGTCGACACAAAATACGTCCACGATATTCGTATGTCGAAAACCAAAGTGCCTAAAAGATAGAAAGTTAGGAAAAAATAGAAAAAGAATACAATAGAAAAAGAAGAACACAACATCAACATCTCATAGCAGAACGATAACATATAATACCAAAAGGATAGTACATAAGGTTACTCTGCATACAGTAACTTCAGAGTTATAAAACCTAAGCACTATCATCAGCCTAGACAGTTATAACTGCTTGTCCTCACAATGTTAATATATACATAGCTAATGCAATACGATAGAAATAGATAGATAATGGAATCCTCCAGCTCACCTCCTGAACTCTGAAGCGTCCAAGGTAAAACCTGCCATACTCAGCCTACTCGAAAAGGTACGTAAGAAATTTAGGAAAACAAAAACCAAGCGTCAAACATAAGTCTAGTATGAGAAAACTCAAGATACATGCAACATGAAATAGTAGCTATTGAGACCGTATTGACTTCCATATTGGTTTTCCCCCTCCATTGAAACCAACATTCGTTAAATTCTATATAGTGATATAATAGACAATGTCTAGAATATAAATCATATCTAGTATATGTGATTATTATATTTGTCACATCACAATATATTTAAATTACATTCAAAACCACTAAGGTATGTTCGCATAATTGATTTTTCCATTTAGATCTCTTCGGTCGACATCGAATCCAATTTTTTGCACAAGAGTCAAAAACTACTTCCGAGCGACGTATATCTCTAGATAAAATGATACCTTTTGGATAAACATAGCTTGTCCATGCTCGAACACGTGATCATAAATTTCATCATCTCTCGCCAACAACATTGATAAGCATGCTCTATACATGGTTGATATATCCTGTCAAAGGTTAGCTAAACCTCAAGCTATGAGGCGTACTCTATTTTTAATCATTTTTGATGTCGAGGATACATTTGACATCATTCACACGAGTCTTCGTCACTTGAATAGAACATGAATCCCCAAGTGGATTCTAGTATCTTGAATAGATCATGAATCGTTACCTGATTCGAGCATCTCGAACATACCTCGATTCTCCACATAGATTCTCTTTTACAACCGCTTCCAAAATTTAGAACTAGTAAACTATTTTTGAAGTGGTATTCAGTAAGTAAAACACTTACCAATTCTAAACTCTTCAAAACCAATCAATGAATTTCCAGTTAACTTAATTTTAAATTTTTTTCAGAAGTAAACGAAAGCCATAGACATTTCATACCCATGCTTCTCCCGGGGGGTTCTCATTGGTGTGAAATCAGGAAGCCTTCTAATACTTCTTAAGTTATATTTGGTCAAGTTCGATAGTCGACTAATTAACCATCTAATCAAAACATTTTTTTTGGCAAAGCCAGCGGGGTTGACTGGCCCCCTACCAGTTTTATTCCAAAACAATAAAAAAGATACAAGCATGCTTAGATTCAAGCAAGAAGGAAAACATAAAAGGAAAGGAAATATACGAAGAAAAAAAACAAAGCTAATAACCCCAACCATGTATCAAGACATCAGGGAAAGGACTAAAGCTCCCCTTCAATTACATGAAAGTTCTTGTCCTGACTTCATACGAAAGTGTTTCAAGATTCTTTCTCTGATTTTCAAACACAAGAGCATTCCTTTCTCTCTAAATCACATTCAAATATATTTTCAAGCAAACAACCAGCACTCTTGCCCCATCATTCCTCCATCTTGTAGCTTTATAAATAATACTCCAAACAATGCTAGAGTTAGCAGAGGATAAAATACACCCCGTTTTGCAACTAATTCTATTCAACATGAAAGTAAGAGCCGAGCAATCAAAATAGAGGTGATCAATTGTTTCCTCATACAAATCGCAAAACACACATTCCGTGCAACAGGATATACCATACTTGTTCAAAACACTTCTAGTCAACAAAGCATGGCTGACAACCTTCCACATCATCAAATTTTCTTTAGAAACAGAGTCTCTTGTCCAGATAACAGGGAACCACCTAGCAGCAGGCAAAGGAGCAGTAGCAGATAACTGTTTGTACACACTTTTAATAGAATGTGGCTTCAAGTCCCATGATACAGATACAGGATGATTAGTAGAGTAGAAGATATTGTGAATAACACTCCACAGCTGCCTAATCATCTGATTACTATTGTATGAAATCTGCATTATGCCTTCATTTAAGAAATCATAAGCCTTAGCATCACAATGAATACCAGATTGAGCAATCAAAGAATAGTCACACACTTTGGATAAGATCTTGCCTTTACTCACCAATGGATCATGCCAAAAACTAACATCAGTATTAGGATTAACATGATATTGTATTATAGGTAGGAAAACATCCCTAAGTTTCAACAGATTTCTCCAATTCCAACTGCAATTTTGTTTTATTTCCATACACCAAAAATATCTATTCTTAATACTGAATTGCCATGTCCATTTTACCCGTAAACTCTCTTTCTTATTGATAAGGTCATCAAAGTGTTTACTAAACGCAACAATATTCCACTTCCTAGCATTAATAATTCCAAGTCCACCCAGTTTCAAAGAAGACTCAAATTTTGAAAAAGAGCAAGGCAACAACTTCCTATTGTGAATACTACCAGTCTAAAAATATCTATTCATGGCAGATCTAACAAGAAGCATAAGCTTAGCAGGACGGATAAGAGTACGCGCCCAATAAACAAGGGAAGGAAAAACAACAGATTTTATAAGAACAAGCCTTCCACTTTGCGACAAATGTCTATTAGCCCATATAGACATGACAGAAGTAATTTTATTGAATAAGGGTAAACAGTCTGCATTTGTAATTCTTTTAGTAATTAATGGAAGACCAAGATACCTCATATCAGAATCTATACATGAGAATCCAATATGTTGATACAATGCAACATCATGTACATCACTGACACTAGCAACAAGCATGGAAGATTTAGATTGATTTATTGATAGGCCAGTCATTCGGTTGAAGGACTGCAGAGCCTCCAATATTCCACTCAAAGAGGAAAACTCAGGCTTGGTAAACAACATAACATCATCAGCAAACATTATAGAAGTTATTTGGTGGTGAGAGCACTTAGGGTGATACTTGATGATCTTTTGTGAATATTTAGATTTTAGAATTACAGTGAATACTTCCATGACCAACAGAAATTAAAAAGAAGATATAGGATCACCTTGACGTATACCTTTTTTACTTCTGAAATAACCGACATGCCTACCATTTATAACAACTGAGAAGGAAGGTGAGGATATGCACACATAAACCCAAGACACAAAGATTTTAGAGAATCCCATCATAGCCATAATCCTAACAGTAGATGGCCATTGAATAGAGTCATAAGCCTTGGATATGTCAATTTTAAGTGCAGCAGCAGGAGACACATTTCCTCTACTATAACCATTTAATAACTCTTGAGCAAGGAGGACATTGTCAAGTATATTTCTGGAAGGAATGAAAACAGCTTGATTGTTAGAAACAACAGAAGGCAGAACACTAACAAGACGAGAAGCAAGAATTTTGGAAATACATTTGTAAACGACATTACAACATGAAATAGGCCTGAAGGAAGACACAATGGAAGGAGGATTGACTTTTGGAATTAAGGCAATGTTAGTGCAGTTGACTTCCCCCAATAATTTGCATTTGCTAAAGAAATTATGTATAGCTTGACAGAACTCATGGCCTAGCACACTCCAAGTAGATATGAAGAATGTAACATTGAGACCATCGGGCCCACCGGAAGATTGCTGATTCATAGAGAAGAGAGTAGACTTTATTACTTCATCAGTGACAGGCTTAATTAGTGTAGCGGCTTTCGGCAGAGATATACATGGCAGGGCAAGTGAAGAGATTTGGTCTAAATCTGGAATGAACCCATTAGAGTTGCCAAGCAGATTAGAGAAGTAATCAATAAACGCTTTGTCAATAGAATCAGCAGTAGAAAAAAGAGTACCATGTTCATCATAAATGCTAAAAATATTTTCTCTGGCATGTTTAACCTTTAATGAATCATGAAAGAACTTAGTGTTCTTGTCTCCTTCTTCAATCCATTTGTTGAGTAGTTGTTGCCTTTTCATACATGCTTCCAAACTTAGAGCATTATTTACCTCCTTGAATAATCTTCCTTCCTCAGCACCAGCATTTTCATCTTCTGGATGCTCCATCATATTGTCTTGATATATCTTCAGTTGTTCCTTCAGGGTGGTAGAAAGCAGGCTGCCAGTACCAAATGTTGTAGAAGCCCACAATTTGATCACTTGTTTGATGCATTTTAACTTCCTGTAAAACTTGAACATTGGATCACCAAAGCATTTAAAATTAGAGTTAACTTGAGAAACTAAAACAAGAAACTGGTCATGCTTAACCCAAGCATTAAAAATTTAAAACTTCTCTTTTCTCTTCTTAAATGGTGAACAAGAGTCAAAATCAAGGGAGAGTGGTCGGATAAGATGGGTTGAGGAAGAAAAACAGACAGGGAAGCCCAAAAAATGAGAGATTGGATGTTACAAAAAGCATAGTCAATTGTTGTGAAGGTACGAATACCACTACGGCTTCTGTTGTTCCATGAATATTTTGCTCCCGACTTATTAACCAAGATTAAATCAGATTCAGTTATGGAAAGATTTAGAGGAGCAATATCTCCAGGAAGAAGAGGAGATCCTCCAAATTTGTCATTATAGTCAAAACAAGAGTTAAAGTCTCCCAAAACGACCCAAGGATGAGAATATTGTCTATGAGGAGGCAAGGAATTAAATAATAGATTCCTGGATGAAGCAGAATTGTCAGCATATACAAAAGTGATGTAGAAGGAAGTTTGAGTTTGAGAAACAAGGACATGAAAATGTATGGATTGTCTTGATTTAAGAATTGGAGATAGAGTCAACACAGAAGGATCATAGAGAACAAGAATTCTACCGTACGAAGCTGAATCAAGATTATGGTGGTAAGCCCAAGCTGCGTTAATATAAGCACCAGCTTTAATGGTTAAGGATTGATTGAGCTTAGTTTCAAGAAGTCCAAAGAGACATATATCATACATGGAGATAAGACTTTTCACCTGGTCGAGTTTCAAATTGCAGTGGGCACCTCTGAGATTCTAAGAAGCAACTGTTTTATTCATAGATTGTTTATAGAGATAATAGGGATTTATTTCTTCTCTTTGTTGAAAGAGCTCTAGTTTCAATTTGCCTAGGTGGCAGAGACCGGGGGAGGGGGGAGGGGAGGGGGAGATCGGATCCGGGATGGTAGGGTTAGAGGAGGAAGGTTCAGGAGGTGGGACAGATTGAGGAACATGGGAGAGGATGATTAAAGGCCAACCTGGCAACTCAATTGAAAAATTATAGTGTAGAGGATCAGCTGATTGTACATCCACATCAGATATATGCATGGAAGAAATTAATTGCCTTAATTGAGTCTCAAAGGAATTGCACCAGTTTCTGCTAAAATCTGATACAAGAGTTTCACCATGTTCATGCACATCAGCTGTAACAATACCCCTTTCTTATTACTGCATGTAGTTTTAGCTTTTATAGGCATTCGCTGCTCCACATCATAAGTATTTTGAATTGTTTCTTTATTTCCAAAATCATTACCATCAACAATGCTAGCATTATTCAAGGAAGATTCCTTATTATTTACCTCACAATTCACATCAATTGTAATTTCACCTTCCTCTACATCTAAAACTTCCAATATGCCTTGTTCATACTCATCTAGTCAAAACAATTGCTTATACAAATTAATATTCTTACACTTAACTCATTTCTGACATTCTAACTTAACTATTCCTCATCCAAGAGTGAAGCCAGGTAAGTTAGAGCACTGATTTCATATCAAAGCCTTACCTAGTCACTTCATTCACGAATCTCACAAATAGATAAGTCTACCTAGTCGGCTTTTAGTGTTAAGTATAGTATCAATGATTTCTATAAACAAGAAAGTAATCAACATGATTAACATGTTTTTAACATTCTCGACTTAAATATTCCTCGGTCAAGAGGGAATCCAATAGGTTAGAGCTCTATTTCTCGTATCCCTACTCGAACATCAATTTTAACTCTCACAAATAGATAAGCCTACTTCATCGGCTATTAATGTTAAGCATAGTTAATTTCTTTTCAAACAAGTAATTTAAACAATAAAACCATTTAGCCACTAAACAATTCTGAACTCTTTTTGAAAACATTTGTTTATAATTTTAAAATACTTAAAAATACTTATAATAGGTTTTAAAACATTTATCTAAAATATTTCTTTAAAATGACAATTATATAAAATCTTTAAACTTGGAAAAATAAAATTTTCTTATAAAAACATCTTCTTTAAAAATTCACAGCTAATTCTTTAAAATCCATAAAAATCTCAAACAACATTTAAAATACTCTAATAATAGTTAATAAATTCTTTTAAAAATAAGGAAACAAAATACTTAAATTTAAATATCTTTTAAAGTTTAAAAATCTAGTCTAAACGAGGCAGTTTTGCATAAGTCGTGTTGTGATTGCTTTTTGAAATGTTACTTAAATTTTTACTATCCAAAATTTTTATGGCAACAAACATACTTATAGAAAATTATAAATATGATGAGAAACCCCCATGGGTATCTCTACAAAGTTCTATAGAAATCCCAAAAAGAAGGCAATTCTAAAGTGCATCCATAGCGATCGCTATAAGTGCACTTTCAAATCCAAGTCCAACATAAACCAATGTCCATCTACAACCTATGTTCTTTGTTCCAAGTTTATATTACATGTTATACAAGTCCACTCAAGTTTGTTCGAATCCGTTTAAGTCCATTTAAGTCCATACATATGTCACTTGTTTTTAAAGCAAGAACCAAAACCAAAGTTTTAACAAGTGCCACATCAATTCAAATAACTTAAATAAAATCAAACACATACATATATGGGTTATATTTTCAATAAAGTGGTGAGTTAGCTCACCTTTAATCCAATAAACAACCAAGATCCAAGCACTTAAGTCCAACCTCAACCACCTTTCCTTCTTTCCTCCTCTTCGCTTTCACTTGCTTTTGCCTTCTCCTCCTACTTACTGCTTATGGCCAAATATGATTGTGAGAGCTTGGCTTTACCTTTTCACAATCTAACTTAGTAGAAGGTGTTGAAATATAGTAATAGGTCTCCATATCAAATTTAAGTTGATTTGGGTAAGATTTCCAATAATTTTCTTTAGGAATTTTAAGTAGAGAAAAGGTGAAAAACAATGATAATTTTGTGTAGAAATTTTGATATGAATTCAAAGGAGTATGCCCCTCCTTACATAGGCTTCAAGTGGTGCTCTCTACGCCTGTAATCACACCCCCACCATACAGCTTACAATTCCACATGCCCATCACTTCTCCTTTACATCATTTCTCTTAACAAAATACCCTTTTACCATTAACTTTTTATAATATCTCGTATCCTCTTGGAATCTTCTAGAACATTCTTTTTCTTTATGAAGATAACTGTTGATTTGTTGTTATAATATGTTCATTTAAACATTAACAAGTACAAAGGAGTTCAAAAAAATCATATCGATCGAAAAACTATTTACCGATAAACCGATTTTCGTTCAGTGATGTCCCCGAATTTTGGGCAATATTTATCTGATAATCTTCATTAACAATTATTTAAATTTGATAATATTGATTTATAATCTAATTATTTAAATTAAATTTTTTTATCTTTTTAAAGCTAATAATATTTAATTGGTAAAATTTATCTTTCAATGTTAACAAAAATGTATTCTATTTATAATGTTTATATGTATTTTGTTAGCACCAAAATTGGTCACTAACACCCTTGAGTAGAGTTATGTAGAGAGATTAATGAAGAGAGTAAATCAAAACAGAAGAATAGCGTAATTCAATGCAGAAAGAACAACAAAAACTAGAACACCAGATTTATAGTGGTTCGGCGTAACTGCTTACGTCCACTTTGAGTTTTATCTTTATTGCTTTCTCAATTACATGAATACAGATACAATCCGTAGATCAATCACTTGAATACAAGTTTGAATTAAAAAGAGGAGAGTATAGAAAATGGCAGAGTCTCCCCAGTGTTCCCGGAAAAAGATCCCTTTCATTATGCCCCTGCCCTTCTAGTTATAAACGAGATGGGTTAGACTTCCCTCATGGGCTTAGGAACAAGGTACTGCCCATAGTAGGTGACTTCTGCGCACCAGGCCAGGCAGGCCGAATGCTCTTGCTTTGCTGTGGGCCTGACAACTTGCTAACACCTCCATTCTCTTCTTGATCAGAATCTTGTCTAGTGCTAATGATAATTTCTTCAACTGTCGTTTTGTAACCGGGCCAAGATGCCCGTTAACATTTGCCCCCCAAAGTGTGTCGTGTGAAGCAACACGACACGCTTTGAATCAGCGAGTATTCCTTGTCTTCAGAAAGAAATCCATCATGTTTCTTGAGTAGTCACTATCCTCCAATTTATCCTTCCAAGGAGTTGTATCCTTCTTTGGTCATCGTAATGCTTGGTCGATTCCCAATATTATAAATCCAGGGTTGTAGTTCATCAGTGGCCATCCGTGTCTGATTCTACAGAGCTAGTAAGCTTCGGCCATTTGATCCAGTCTTTTCTTAATAACCCTTAGTGAGAATTCAATTTCTGTTGATTTCAAGAAGTCGAACTTTTTCGGATGTACACATGCACGTTCGGTACATGTTCTTGCCATTGGCTCGGATGCGTTTTATATGCTCATAAGTCATCGCCAACTCCATCTGGTTTAATTGCAATTCAATCGCGATTCCTTGTATGTATTTTCTGTGAAATAAGGGTTGCAATCAACCACTTAAGGAGTTTTACAAACCTATCTTCAGTACAGACTCTATGATTTTGTTCGCAGCTTTAACCCGTCCATCTGCAGTTATAATGGATCATGGAAGGTCATAAGGACATATGACGTTACAGATAAAGAAGTTGATTATTTTCTTCTTCTTGGTCGTGGTTAGGAGTTCTTCATCTACCCATTTGGTGAAGTAATCAACTGCTATGATGGTGTATATCGCACCACCTTTCGGATCGACAAGAAGATGATTTCAGTGCCCCCAAATGGTAAATGGATATGGACTAGCCATTTGAATAATTTCCATCGGCGGGGTTCCCGGATTCTTTGCCAACATCTTACACTCGTCGCATTGTCTAGCATGATCAACCGCATCTGGATTGATAGTTGGCCAGTAATGCTTATAGCAGAGTATTTTTTTTTAATCATGGTTTTCCCCTTGATGCTATAGCACATTCTTCTTCATAGACTTCCTTTAGGACTCGTTTTATCTCATCATGGGCTATGCACTGGAGTAAGGGGGGTCGAAGATCCCCTTCGATACATTATTCCGCTCTCCATTACATATCGCGAAGCCTTACGAATGACTTGTCGCCTTTTGCTCCTTCTTTCGGGTAAGACCCCATGTAGTAAATATTGCTTAACTGGGGTCATCTATGATTCCTTATCGATTTCGGTTTCTAACACGAAATCTACCTCCATCATATTCATACTCGGAGCATGTGAGGTTTCAACAGGAAACAATCCCATCTGCTGCGCATTGCCATTGCTTGCAAATTTTGCCAATGAATCGGCAGCTCTGTTTTGCTCACGCGAGACATGTGAAATATCATAATACTCGAGATTCGTTAGAAGCTCCTGAACTTGGACCAAAAAGAGGGAAAGTCTCTGCCCCCTTGCTTGGTAGTCTCCCCGCACTTGGTACACCACCAGTTGCGAGTCGCAAAAGATTTCAACCGATCTTACTCCCAGTTCTTTGATGAGTCTTAAGCCGGCAATCAATGTTTCATACTTGGCTTTGTTATTTGTTGCTGGAAATTCAAGCTTCAAAGCATAACAAATTGATCGGTTTTCAGGAGTCACAAGAACTATGCCAGGCCCCAAACAACGGTCGTTAGATGCCTCATCGGTATTCATCTTCCATCGAACGGGAGGTATGACATTATGGTCGTTTGTGTCGTCTGACACAGTGGATTCAGCAATGAAGTCTGCTAGTTTCCGTCCTTGGATAGCCCTTCAAGGGAAGTAAGTGATATCGAATTAGCTTAGTCTGATATTCTATTTAAGTAGTCTTTCAGAAGTCTCAGGTCATTGTATGCCCTGTCGCAACGGCTGGTAGGCAAGACGTTGATGGGGTGAGCCTAAAAGTAAGAGTGGAGCTTTCATGATGAAATCAATAGATATTGTCCTAGCTTTTGTCGCTTCGAGTTGATATCCAATGCATGGCTCGCGATAGTTAGTGAAATCACACATGCATGTCAAAATGGGTCCAAGGGAACATAACATCGTTTATTCATAAAAATCCAACTAATTCTTTTATCATCATTGCCCTGAGCTGTGATTCGATACTCAACACCCGGAAAGGGTCGCCATGGCTGGCTGTAATGTCGACCGTCAACTTCGCAGGTGCCATCCCAGATTCTTTGAGTTCAGATGTAACTATTTTTCATAACATTCAATGTGAAATATGGTTGGGACGGCCAATGTTGATAGTTACTCTGGTCAAATCCTAGAGTCTTGTCGTGAGTTATTAAGTCTAATAGTAAAGGGCTCTGAAGGCTCTAATAGATTATCATCAAATGGTCAAAGATCAGGCTTAAAAGCGCATTGAAGGAAATATCGAGTAGGGGTCAGTCTTGAGTGGCGTGCAACCGTATAGCTGGATCTTGCTATGAGTTTGAATTTGCTTGTATATTCGAGTAACGCACTTCCTATTCAATGTATTCATGACCCTTTACCCGTCCTTCGGGTTGGAGTGAAACTCAATTGCCCATGAGCTAAGGTATCGATTTAACGGTTCTATCTCTAGGCATCCTTTCGGTCGTAGCCTTGAGTAGCTGTAAGAACTATATATAAGTTTCAATACTGAGCTATTGTAGCCAGTCTTTGGATGACCATGCGTCTTCTCCCAGTCTCGGGTTGATAAATGTACTGCATGGACGGTTGAGTCTCGCCCTAGCTATGTTTATATTCTCACCTAAACTCCAAAGACATAGAGTTGATAGGTGAATAGTTAGTTCGCATTCATCTTGCTTCTCGCTCGTGCCCCCAGGACTAGGGCATATACTGATAAGTAGGAAGGCCAACCACGCCCACTTTAGCTTGACTCTTTTTCCCGTTGAATCGTGGGATCAGGTCAGTCAGTGGGAGGCTAAGTCTCACCTATCCTGTATTATATTGTGGTTTTTCATTCCAAGAGGAATACTTCAATGCCTCGTCATTTTCAAGACATAATTTTGACACTGGACGGTCAGCCACGTCCATTTTGGTTCATGTCCCGTAATCAGATCTCGGGGTAAAGTTGGTGTAAATGCGGTCAGGTCATGCTCATCCAGCTTCATACTCCTCCTGACGGATCGAAGGAGGGTGCTGGAGAATTTTTTGACCAAGTCGTCATGGTTTACTGTCCTTTCCACACTCTGGAGGTCATATTTTTTCAAGGAACATCCGAATCACATTCGTATGTGCTTGGTGCGGATCGGTATTAGCCCTCGATCCGAGGTATGATATAGTCGGTTGCCCATAGCTTTGGATGTCGTTTCAATTGGTTCTGTATTGAGGCCTCCCTGTAGTCATTGCCTTAAGTCGTAAAGAACGCAAGCTAGAGCTATGGTGAGCTGTCGTATTCATCTTTTAGAGATTTGTACTTCTGCTCCCAGCATTGATTTGGCCAGGCCACTAGTTGGATGGTCGAACTCCATCCTTAGCGAGTTAATAATCCTTCGGTCGATTCCACGCCGAAGTTTGTGGAATAGAGAATGGTCGGAACCCACTCGTCTATTTATCGATGTTTATACACCACTCTGCATTCTGGTGACTTAGTGTTATTCTCCCCCTGGTTGACTCGCGCCCAATTTGTGTTCATGCTTCGGTCCACGCTTCGGGGACTTAGAGATTTGTCGAACGGTTTATGCTTTAGTCCACAGTTCGAGACGCAAAGATTTTCGTCAACTTGTTTATACTCCAGTCCGCATTCTGGGAACTTAGAGTAATCTAGTCCACTTCTGGGATTTAGAGATTTTTCTCAAGTCTTCTATAATCTAGTCCGTGCTCTGGGGACTGAGAGTATCGTAGTCCGCACTCTGGGGATGTAGAGGTTTTTTAAGCCGTTTATACTCTAGTCCACACTCAGGGGACTTAGAGCACTCTAATCCGCACTTTGGAGACATAGAGGTTTTTGAGTCGTTTATACTCGAGTCCCTACTCTGGGGACTTAGAGTACTCCAGTCCAGACTCTGGGGACTTGGAGGTTTAAGTCGTTCATATTCTAGTCCGCACTCTGGGGACTTAGAGTACTCCCGTCCGTGCTCCGGGGATGTAGAGGTTCTTAGGTCGTTTATACTCTAGTCCGCACTCAGGGGACTTAGAGTACTCCCGTCCGCGCTCAGGTGATTGGAGCGCTTGATGAAGACAAGTCCAGAACCTCCTCCTATACCGACGGGGGTTATGAAGTAGAAATTACAGGCGCCTCTAATCACACATCCGAATTGAGCATGAAGGAGCGGCTCGAGAAAGAGAAGGTCAGGGTCAAGGTCGAGCCCCGAGTTGTGGACTTGGACGATCCTTTGAACAAGCCGTTGAAGGTCATCCTTCCTGGCGGGTCCAAGCCTATGGAAGTTCTCCGTACTTCTTCAGTTGCTACCCCTCTATCAAAGAAGAGTACCAAGGGTAAATGCTATGGAGAGGAGCCGTCCGGAAAGGAGTTGAAGAAGTACAAGAAGTGATTACTATCCTCGTTCAACGAGAGTTAGTTTAAGTCACGTAATTATTTTCATCTATTTCCTTAGTCCTTGTAAATAGAATGTCGACTCCGAACTTTGGAGGGGTTGTAATAGGAACTCATTTCTCATTAAAGTTTAGTTCCTTTTTCCGTCTTACAAAAGACTCTTATTGTTCAGTTTTCTTTGTGATTGTGATGTTGATCCAAGCAGTTGTGAGTAACATAGACTTCTCGGTCCATCTTCATATAACTCGGAAACACTTCGGGAGTTGTTGAACTTCCATTCTGTGCTTCGAGCACTTAGAATACATTCTAGCCCATATGTCAGGGATTTGACAAATTCAAGTCATCTGTGTCATAGTTCATATTCAGGGAACTAGGAGATCCGAATTGCTTATATTCGAGTCCGCACTCTGGGGACTTGGAGGTTCAAGTCATTCATACTTTAGTCCGCGCTCTGGGGACTTGGAGGTTTAAGTCATTTATACTCTAGTCCGCACTCTGGGGACTTAGAGTACTCCAGTCCGCGCTCTGGGGAGTTGGAGGTTTAAGTCATTTACACTCCAGTCCACGCTCTGGGGACTTAGAGTACTCCAGTCCACACTCTGGGGACTTGGAGGTTTAAGTCATTTATACTCTAGTCCGCACTCTGGGGACTTGGAGATTTGAGTCGTTTATACTCTAGTCCGCGCTCTGGGGACTTAGAGTACTCCAGTCCACACTCTGGGGACTTGGAGGTTTAAGTCGTTTATACTCTAGTCTGCGCTCTGGGGACTTAGAGTACTCCAGTCCGCACTCTGGGGACTTGGAGGTTTAAGTCATTTATACTCTAGTCCGCGCTCTGGGGACTTAGAGTACTCCAGTCCGCGCTCTGGGGACTTGGAGGTTTAAGTCGTTTATACTCTAGTCCGCGCTCTGGGGACTTAGAGTACTCCAGTCCGCACTCTGGGGACTTGGAGGATTAAGTCATTTATACTCTAGTCTGCGCTCTGGGGACTTAGAGTACTCCAGTCCGCGCTCTGGGGACATGGAGGTTGAAGTAATTTATACTCGAGTCCGCACTCTGGGGACTTAGAGTACTCCAGTCCGCGCTCTAGGGACTTGGAGGTTTAAGTAGTTTATACTCGAGTCCGCACTCTGGGGACTTAGAGTACTCCAGTCCGCGCTATGGGGACTTGGAGGTTTAAGTCGTTTATACTCGAGTCCGCACTCTGGGGACTTAGAGTACTCCAGTCCGCGCTCTGGGGACTTGGAGGTTTAAGTCGTTTATACTCGAGTCCGCATTCTGGGGACTTAGACTGCTCCTGTCCGCGCTCTGGGACTTGGAGGTTTAAGTCGAGAGCAGTCGTATTTCCACTCTTTAATTTGTATTCATCTATCGTATCGAGGCTAATGTTGTTGAATGAACAATCGAACCACGTTTGCTCATGGAATGGGATTCTGCCCCCAGCATGAGGGACGGAATTTGGAAAATGGACGATCGATTCTCGTCCGCTTGGTGATTATAGCTCTTCAAATCAAGTCAAGGAAGAAGGTATATGTTCCAAGGTGAACGCGCTATGCATTAATAGCGATGGTTAATGAGTAGGCAGTCCACCACAACTATTTCAAGTCGGGCCTTCGAACAACCTTTTGTGTTGAAGGTGGGATTTGATGTGTAGATGATTAAATCACGTCAACTCTAGACAGATCCCGACGTCACTGAGCTTAGGATGGGCATTTGTATTTTATCGAACTTCGTTCCGTGACTCGATTTGAGTGGATGATCGAGGCATACTCATTCCAAACCTTGCTTGGCCCCCCAGTCAAATGTGGAGGTCGATGAATGTGAGGTTAGTCCTGCTCACTTCGTATTGATCTCTGATCGTGATGAGCTTTTCAATATCTAGTCCATAGCCCCAAATAAAAGGCACATGATTGATGATAAGCGATTGAATTATGCTCGTCTAGATATAGCTCCATATGTCCGATCATGGTCTGCATGGATTGGTTGGCGACCAAATCCGAGTACCTGGTCACCGACATTGTTTTTAAAGTAGTTTAGTTCAAGTTATCCATAGTTCATAGAACAAATAAAATAGAAATAGATTTGGAAATAATTCAAAGAAGATTAGGATAAATCTCATTGATAAGTGAAGCAGCATCGTGTGCTCGCTATTCGACTTTGCCCCTGGCTCCTTTCAAAGGGATGTTGGCCGTCAGCGGTCCAATTGATAATCATAGCCTTTTATTAATAGGCATCGGATGTTCGCTGCCCTCCATTCTGTAGGACTTGTACATACTATTGAAGTGTTCCTATCCAGATCGGCTTTTCGATCACACCTCAGAGGTCTTTGTAATCGTCCGTGTTAGGATCAGTGAGCATCTGGGAATATACAACATTCCCTTGATTTTCTTTAGACTTCGGTGTACTCTCTCGAGGTTGGTTTCCAATACCCCTCCGAGTCGTGAATCTTCAAGTAGAGGTTGTCAATTGAATCTTTCAAAGAGCATATGAGCCAAATTTTGAGGTCTTGTTTTGGCTACTGGGATCTGCATCCGTAGCCAACGGGCCTTCATTGTTATTTTTCTTAGTCTGTTCTGCTGCTTCACACTTTTGTTTAGATTCATTTTTGTCATAGAAACGATCTATGGTCGAAGGAGGCTCTCCAGCTGACTGGCTGCCAAAATATATATGGAGGTCGATTCTCCTCAAGGGTGATCAGTATGATATCCCTTTGAGAGTATCGTTTGAGTAGCGGTTGTTTGTCCGTTCCCTTGTTGCCTTTCAGAAGACGTCGCTAGATCCTCTATGCCCTGGTCGATCAGGGGAGGTAAGGGAAGTAGATAGAATGCTCCTTTATTAAGTTGAGTTTTGAATTCACTATCTGGAGGCACTGCGCTGCGGCTAGGGTTCGGGGGGTTTTCCCCCAGAATTTTTTTTAGCCTCTTTTTTGAAAATTTGAGTCGTACCCGAAAATATTATTTTTTTGAAAATAGGGGTCGTATAAGAGATCGGTGTAATTTAAGTTTCGATCGGCATACAAGATTGTCCGGCATTCCACACTGTTCGGCATTTAAGAACGCCCGGCACTCCAGAGCGTTTGGCATTAGAGAGCGCTCGGCATTCAGGAGCGTTCGGCATCGGTTCAGTTTGGCCTATCTTCTGTTCGGCCTTCTTTCTGCTCGGCCTAAATTCTATTCGGCCTAAATTCTGTTCGGCCTTCTTTCTGTTCGGCCAAATTTCTGTTTGGCCAAAATTATGTTCGACCTTCTTTCTGCTCGGCCAAATTTCTGTTCGGCCAAGTTTCTGCTCGGCCAAATTTCTGCTCGGCCAAATTTCTGTTCGGCCTAATTCATGTTCGGCCTAAATCCTGTTCGGCCTAAATCATGTTCGGCCTATCATGTTCGGCCTGGATCCTGTTCGGCCTAAATCATGTTCAACCTACACCCTGTTCGGCCTAAATCCTGTTCGGCCTGGGTCCTGTTTGGCCTAAATGTCGTTCGGCATAGGAATACCGCTCGGCCTAAATGTCGTTCGGCGTACGAATGCCGCTCGGAATTTCTGGGTGTCGTTCGGCATATGAATGCGGCTCAGCCTGGAGGTGTGGATCGACCTGGAGGTATGGTTCGGCCTAGAGGTGTGGATCGGCCTAGAGGTGTGGATCGGCCTGGAGGTATGGATCGGTCTGGAGGCATGGATCGGCATAGAGGTATGGTTCAGCCTGGAGGCATGGATCGGCATAGAGGGGCATACGCCTTATCTGGAGCGATCGGCATACGTCTTTTCTGGGGCGATCAGCTGAATTGACTTTGGTGGAGGGTCGGCCTTCATTCAACTTGAGTGTAAACTTCAACGTCCAATCCTTAGATCTTGCGTACATCAGTGAATCCAATCCTTTCACATAAACACGAACACTTGATTAACTTACGGCTGTCGGCTTCCTTTAGATTTCTTTCAAATCTGAGTAGAATAGGAAGTTTTCTATTAAACAACTGGATCTATCTCGCGACTATGGAAATCCACTAGTAGATGATGAGATCGAATCAAGCTGAGAATTCAATTCTCAGTGTAAGCACCAAAATGTTAGCACCAAAATTGGTCACTAACACCCTTGAGTAGAGTTATGTAGAGAGATTAATGAAGAGAGTAAATCAAAACAGAAGAGTAGCGTAATTCAATGCAGAAAGAACAACAAAAACGAGAACACCAGATTTATAGTGGTTCAGCGTAACTGCCTACGTCCACTTTGAGTTTTATCTTTATTGCTTTCTCAATTACATGAATACAGATACAATCCGTAGATCAATCACTTGAATACAAGTTTGAATTAAAAAGAGGAGAGTATAGAAAATGGCAGAGTCTCCCCAGTGTTCCCGGAAAAAGATCCCTTTCATTATGCCCCTGCCCTTCTATTTATAGACGAGATGGGTTGGACTTCCCTCATGGGCTTAGGAACAAGGTACTGCCCATAGTAGGTGACTTCTGCTCACCAGGCCAGGCAGGCCGAATGCTCTTGCTTTGCTGTGGGCCTGACAACTTGCTAACACCTCCAGTCTCTTCTTGATCAGAATCTTGTCTAGTGCTAATGATAATTTCTTCAACTGTCGTTTTGTAACCGGGCCAAGATGCCGGTTAACATATATACATTGTGAATAGGAAGTTTTGGTTTGAATTTAATGAAAATGTATTCAAATTATAATATATATATATATGAATATATTGTGATTTGGAAGACTATGTTTGGATTTAATATAATACATTTAAATGGCTACTTAAAAGTTAATCATATAATTTCAAAACACTTAAGGTAAATAATTATTTTGCTTAAAAGTATGATAGCTTAAGATAATATTTAACAATAAGAGTTTAATATGATTTCTTTTAAAATATATACTTGAAATAAATTTAGTTTATGTATATAGTATCAATTTAAGTATAATAACCTAAGTTTAAAATTTAAAATAAGATTTAATTAAAGGTTCATTTCTTTTGTTTTGATATTCTTTCTTTTAAATCTAGCATGGATAAATGTATTTTGAATATATATATATATATATATATATATATGTATGTATGTATAAACATAAATTGATATAGACATGAACATATTAATATAAAACATAAGAAATTAATTAAATAATGAGATATAACACTTGTAATATAAGTAACTAATATAGTATAGAGATTAACATGTGTAAGACTATAGTAACATGCAATTTACATTTGTAATCTTAAGTTCCATTCAAATTAACAAGTGGCTAATATTGTTTCCTTTAATTAGAAATTTATATGTAATAAGTGTTAGAGAAACCTGTTTTTTTCGTTTTCAGTTCAAAATCTTTCTTTTCTCAATTCTTTATTTCTTTCTTCTTCTTATAAACTAAAAGGAAAAACTAAAATCAACAACTTCAAGTTTTAAACCTAAACAAATTTAACCTGAGATCAAGCTAGCAAATTTCAGTTTCAACTCAACTTAAACAAACAAGATTCAAATCAGTCATCAAGCAGATTCAATTCAACAAAACAGCAAGCAAGATTCAACATAAAACAAAGTTTCAAAATCAAAAAAAAAATACAGACTGCTCTCTGTTTCTTTCTGAAAATGGTAAGTAAACCTTTTCCCTTAAAAACATATTTAAATCTAAGTACTTATGATGATTTATGTAGTAATATGGTTTGCATGACTGATTTTATCTGGAATATATTTTGAACTGCTCTGTTTATGTGTACATGTCTGTGTCTATATATATATAACTGGACTCTATTGTTTTTCACAGGCTCTTTCAAGAATTCATATCTTCCCATAATCCAGATTTAGGCTAGGATTTATAAATGAAATATGATTATAACAGTGTAATACAAATTTTAAAATAGTTTCAGGTATTTTAATTTAGTAATAAATTCAAAAACGAGAAATAACAATAAAAATCATATATAGGTCAAAAATCAATAATTATGATTTCCTGTTTGAATTTCATTAATTGATTCGTATTAGAAAACTATGATTTTTGATAGTGATTTCAAGATTTTTAAGCTGGGAATTGTCGAGTTATCTCAAGTTGAACAAATTATGGTTTATCTTTGAATTTCGATGATCGACGAGGTGATCGTTGAAGAAATCAATGCTGGAAGTAGCAGCTGGCCTGGTGGTTTCAGAAAAAATAGTGGTAGATTTTATCAATGGTCGTAGTGGCCAGGGATCGACGAAGTAGGGTTTTTCGATGGTCTGGGTAGCCGATGCTTTTTGAGGCGATTGCGACGCCATAGGGAGATCGAAGACGATCGTTTGTGGGTCAATCATTGCTAGGGATTGAGACGTTGTTCCGGGTTGGTCGGCTGGGGTTCCGGTGGCCAAGGTGATGGCTGGGGTGGTTTTTCCATTTGGGTTGGTTCTTGATGTTCGTTCATGTGCTCGAATTTCGATTTGCTATTGAATTCAGTTATCTGGGTTGACATGTTGACTGTCGAGGTCGTCGGCAGTTTGGTGAGGACCGGAGTGATGGTTGGAGTCGCGTTAGTTCGTCATGCACGTGTATGGTGCATTTTTGTGCACCTGGGTGTTGTTAAGGTTTTTGGGAAGGAGATGTATGCTCGGGTCGATTCTCGTGTTATTTGCATGTATGTCTTGGGGAAAAGAGAGATCGTGAGTGTCTCGGGGTAGCACGGGTTTGAACTTGAGGTTTCGGTAGTTCGGCTCGGGCCATTTTATTTTTGTTTTCAGGTTTTAAATTGAAATAGAAGACCAAATTTAAAGCAACAATATATTTTGGTTAATGAGGTTTTCAAATTTTTTATCATAGTTTCAGAAATAAACAAGAAATACCAGTTTGAAAACAAAATGTTTAACAACGTTACAAAAGCCAAAGGGAAAAAAATGAGTTTTCAAAGATCGTATTTTCCAGGTTTAAAAGTTATTGAAAATGATTAAGTTTTAAGCAATTTATTAAATCAAGTTTTAAAATAAATAAGTCTTTCAGAAAGATTATAAACCAAGTTCCAAAGTAAAAATCATTAAATAAGATTTTAAAACAAGTTTCAAGTTAAATGTAAAAGTTACATGATTTAAATTTGTTTTGTTTTAAAAGTAATTACATTAGGTTAATTATGTAATTAAGTCCCAATGATTTTTAAAGTAAAGTTAATGATGTAGTTAAGTAATTTATTAAGATAACGAATTTATCCTTAATCAACTAAGGTTGTGATTAATTAAAGATAATTAATTAGTGAAGCTAATTAAAAGTTAATTACCTAATGTAATTAATAAGGGTTAATTAATTTATATTAATAATCAAGTATAATTACTTAATGAAAGTAATTGATGGATACTTAATAAGTGTAATTAATTTGAGGATCATTGACTAGTGATTAAGAGATAATTAATTAATGTAATAAAGTTAAAATAATTGGTTTAATTAATTAAGGATAGTTAATTACTTGACTAATTAAGGGTTAATTAATCTAAGTAACTAAAGTTAATTAATTAAAAAGTGATTAATTAATAGAAGTGATTAAAGGGATTAATTACTCAATGTAATTAATTAAATTAATGTGATTATTTCAAGTTAATTAATTAAGGATAATCACTTGATATTGATTAAGTATAATTTCTTAATGTAATTAATAAAGTTTAATTACTTAGTGTAAGTAATTAATGGGTAATTACTGGATGTAATTAATTAAAGGGGAATTACTTTATGGAAAGTAATTAAAGGATAATAACTTAATGGAAGTAATTAGGGATTAATTACTCAGTGTAATTAATTAAAGGATTAATTAATACAATTAATGAATGAGTTAATTAATTAATGTAAGTAACTATAGGATAGTTAATTACTGCATGTGATTAATTAAGGTTTATTAATGGATGTGATTAATTAAGTATAATTAATTAATGTAATTAATTAAGAATCAATGTAATTAATTATAGTTAA
Organism: Allium cepa; assembly: GCA_030765085.1. NCBI lineage: Eukaryota > Viridiplantae > Streptophyta > Magnoliopsida > Asparagales > Amaryllidaceae > Allium > Allium cepa. The sequence continues at coordinate 499,161,576 of CM060929.1, forward strand.
TTCATTAATGAAAGTAATTAATTAAGGATCAATAATTAATGTAAATAATTAATACTTAATTAATGAGAGTAATTAAAGTTTGATTAATGTGAATAGTTAAAGGATAATCAATTTAAGGTTAATTACTTAATGTAATTAAAGAATAATTAATCATGGATGATTAATTAAGATGGATGATTAAAGGATGATTAATTAATTGGTTTGTAATTAATCAATGTTAAGTAAGTAGGATTAAAGGTAATCTTAGTAATTAAAGTTAGTAATTAATTTAATTGGAAATTAAATTAAATTAATTAGAGATTGTTCACTAATAAATCTTGCTTATGGATGATTGAATGATATTCAATGCCTTGGATTATTTGATACCTCCGTATGTGCTGCTCCAAGATATGAGATGCTTTAGTTGAATTGTGATAATATGGATTATCTATCTGTGATAATTTAAATTATTTATCTGAGTAAATATGTTATTCTGAAATAATAAATTGAATTGTTTGAACTTAAACAATTTGGACATTAAAAAATGACGTTTTGGATTTCGATGGGACCGGGATCGGATTTCCAAATTTGGAATATCCGAAAACCACATTGATCCAAATTAAACGATAGGTCGTGAAATCTCAAGTGAAGATCAAGATGAAGACTCGAAGTGTAAGGGCTGTTTGTTGTTAAAACTCTAAGGGTGATTCCAAAACGAGTTTGATGGAGATAGTGCTTTCAGTTTCGAGATGAAGATTCAAAGTGCAAGGGCTATTATCGTTAACTCTGAGGGTGAATCCAAAATGAGTGTAGCGAGATAGTGCCTTAGGTTTCGTTCAAACCCGAAACGAACTTGTATGGATTGAATGCTTTCAGAACATCTTCATTGGAGGACGATGAGCATTCCAAGATATGTGTCCTAAAAAGGTAATCGTAGCCTCAAGCCTCATCAACCGGGAATGGCTAAAACAGGGGTGTGTAGCAAGGCTAAGTAGGTAGCACCCAAGTAGGATAAGATTTTCCCCTGTCTAGAGGTCCCTTTTTGTTCGGCTTAGTGGGTGGTTGGTCGCGCCAACCGCAGGGTTGTCTTGTTCAGGATTATCCTGTAAGGGATGGTTCTGCCCTTATGTTGCAGGAGATCAGGGTGGATACTTGGTACGGTGACCTAGGCCACATACTATGATGGGCGTTACCCCAGTAGCAATGCCACTGTATGGAATCCAATCTATAATAAGCGACGTACATTTTGATTGTGTCCAACTATGTTGGAATGTGAGATGTAAGCATTCCAGCTAATTCTGTATTTTACTTGAAAACCCTAGACACTATTATAATATCACTCGATTTCCTATCAAATGTTTTGGTTATCATATGGTAAAAACCCGACATGTTTATTTGTGGCATGGTCTTACGAGATACCTTTGTTTTCAAATGATTTTCAAAGTTAAACAACTTTAACCCGTTTACTCACACCATACCCATGTCTGGCCCAGAGTTATTTTCTGTTTTCTTAAACTCTTGGATACTCAAATTTTTACGAGTAGCCAAGGGATTCAGTTTAGCCTTGACGAATTCTGGAGGAGATATGGAGCAGGAGGTTTCAGCGTAGATAGATATTGTGGTTCTGTTGTGTTAGTCTCTGTGTTGTACCTTGAGTTGTACGATAAATAGGTTTTTATAACTGTCTAATGTGTTGTGATAAAGCTGTGTAACTCTGTTAGATGTTGTATATTATGTAATTACTATGTGATTAATATATTTTATTCATTCCGCTGTGAGATTTTGATATTGTTTAGTTCTTTCTTTCCTATCTTTTCTCTTTTCTATTCATTTCTTTCTTAATAATGATGCATCTTTTTGTGGACTGAAAGGCATGTCGTTACAGCTGGTATCAGAGTGCTAGGTTGAGATAATACCTAGGCTTTGGAGTGATAACTTTCTTGAGAGAGCATACTTGTATTTTTATGTGTATATATATATCTACCCATTTTGTTGGGTTACCTATCCAGGTTACCCACATGAGTTAGGCTGGTAGCTTGAGTTCTAGAGGTAGGAGGGGTAGTGGTATGTGTAGCACGACTACCATGAATGGAAGAAGTATGAGTGTTGAGGTTGGAAGAATATCTACCGAGGATGTAGACCTAATACCGCCTCGAGTAAGCTTTGCAGCATTTGGTAAGGATTTCATTAATCTCGGAGGATGGTCTTTTTAAAGGTTCAAAGTCCATTATTGAAGTGTAAGTTTGGTTGTGCTCGTGTGAGCAGATTTTCAGGAGTTTGGATTCGTTGGAAGTGCAAAAGCGAGAGAGGGCATCTTGGCAACTTCAGGAAGGGGCAGCTGCGTGGTGAGACGCAGTGACCATGGATGTTCTCGAAGGTGTTTTCTTTTGGAGCAAGCTTTTGAGTTGCAGTTTTACCTATCGCAGGGAAGACTCGACTGCATAGATATTTTATGGATCTCAAGCAAGGGAGTTTGTTTGTATTGGAGTATGAGACTGAGTTCAATGAGTTATCTCTATGGGCCTGGTCTTATTGACTCACCCCCTGAAGGAGAGCGAGATGTTTGTGCTTGGTTTGAGGCTCGAGTTTCTTGAGGAGATATCTGCTCATCTCAAGGCTCTTTGTGGAATTGGTTGATATGGTTTTGAGGATCGAGGTGCTTATGGATAAGAAGCTTTTGGGATCTGTGGCAGCAGTGCAGCTCGGAGGTGTTTTGTGTACCAGTAGGAAGGTCATCTAGATAAGCAGTATCCTAGAGGTGGAGTTCAGAAGCAGCAGAGTGGACCGTCAGCTTCTTTTGATAGGCGAGGTGTTCTTGAGGGATTTGACCTTATTTATGAATGGATGTGTTAAGCATAACCTGTTCTGATTTGTGAAGAGAGAAAATTATCTTGGAAATTGAGCTGGGTAGGATTTGTAAAGGTGACTTGCGATGGTTCAGAAGTTCATCTGAGTAATCTTTTGCATAGTGTGAGACATCTCAAGAAGGAGATAAGTGCTATCGTAGTGGTTATAGATTTTCCGGATGTATTCGAAGAAGTCAATAGTTTGCTCGCATTTGGAGATTGAGTTTTCGTATCGACTTGGCTCTAGGAGACATACCGGTGGTTCAGCTAAGTAGAAGGATGGCTTCTAGAGAGAGGATTTGGTGAAGCAGCTCAGGATTCCATGGAACTTCTGTATTGTCTCTTTGTGAATCTGTTGAACCGTGTTTTCTAGGATATGTTGATCAAGTTTGTGCTCGAGTTCATCGACGACATTCTGATCTACTCCAGATCAGAGTTGAGCAGCGGAAGCGAGGTAGCAGTTGTTTAAGAGTGGATTCTTAAGTGTAAATAATTTTTTTAGTATCTGAAGGCGAAGTTGCCAAGTGCACCTATTTTATCCAGATTGGAGAAGTAAGTCCGAAGTCTACTGATGCTTGTGGAATAGAGCTTGTGTTCTGGATTTTGAGGAATCTTAAGAGCACTATTTTTTGGGTAGAATCCGGAGATCGTCTTGTTCTTGGTCCTGATTTGTTTTGAGAGGCATCGGCTTAGGTTGAGCTTATTAGGAAAGGATGTAGGCAGCCCAGAATCGTCAGAAGAGTTATGTGGATAAGACACAAAGGAATTCAGAATTCAAAATTGGAGATTTGGTATTTGTTAAAGTTTTCCCGATCAAAGGAGCAATAAGATTTGGTAAGACTGAAAAGCTAGCTCAGAAGTGTATTGGATCTTTCTGTATTCTCAAAAGGATAAGTACTTTGGTCTACAGATTGAATTGCCAGTCCGGATGGCTAGGATTTGCAATGTATTTCACGTATCTCTGAGGGAGTACGTGTATGATCCATCACTGGTTTAGAACCAGCAGTTCAGGAAGATTTGGAAGTTGAGTCGGGCTTGACTGTTGTCAAATATCCTATTCAGATTTGTAGATCGAGGTGAGAAGGAGCTCAGGATCAGAGTAGTGTAGCTAGTTTAAGTTCAGTAGGGTGAGAATCCCAGTGATTTGTACCTGGAAAACTCTAAATAGTATTAGGAAGTCCTATACATAATTTTGTCTAGATAATTAGATTTGTTTGTTTAAATGAATTGATTACTATGATTGTTAGTATATGGTTTATGTGTGCTTTGATGTTTGTAAATAAAACCTTTATTGGATTATTAAATTATCTTTGCTTTTAAATTTCGAGGATGAAATTCTTTTAAGGGGGAGGAATGTGATGTCAAGGAATTTTAGGCAATATTTATTTGATAACCTTCACTAACAATTATTTAAATTTGACAATATTGATTTATAATCTAATTATTTAAATTGACAACATTTATCTTTTTAAAGCTAATAATATTTAATTGGTAAAATTTATCTTTCAAAGTTAATAAAAATGTATTCGATTTATAATGTGCATATGTATATACATTGTGAATAGGAAGTTTTGCTTTGAATTTAATTAAAATGTTTTCAAATTATAATATATATATACATATATGTATGTATGTATGTATGTATGAATATATTGTGATTTGGAATATTATGTTCGAATTTAATATAATACATTTAAAAGGCTATTTAAAAGTTAATCATGTATTTTCAAAACACTTAACGTAAATATTTATTTTGTTTAAAAGTATGATAGCTTAAGATAGTATTTAATAATAAGAGTTTAATACGATTTCTTTTAAAATTTATACTTGAAATAAATTTAGTTTATATATATATAGTATCGATTTCAGTATAATAACTTAAGTTTAAAATTTAAAATAAGATTTAGTTAAAGGTTCATTTCTTTTGTTTTAATGTTTTTTCTTTTAAATTTAGCATGGATAAATATATTTTGAATATATATAAAAAAAAACATAAATTGATATAGACATGAACATATTAATATAAAACATAAGAAATTAATCAAATAATGAGATTTAAACACTTGTAATATAAGTAACTAATATAATATAGAGATTAACATGTGTAAGACTACAGTAACATGCAATTTACATTTGTAAGCTTAAGTGCCATTCAAATTAACAAGTGGCTAATATTGTTCCTTTAATTAAAAATTTATATGTAATAAATGTTAGAGAAACCTATTTTTTTCATTTTCATTTCAAAATCTTTCTTTTCTAAATTCTTTAGTTCTTTCTTCTTCTTATAACCTAAAAAGAAAAACTAAAATCAACAACTTCAACTTTTAAACCTGAAATTTTTTAACCTGAGATCAAGCTAGCAAGTTTCAGTTTCAACTCAACTTAAACAAACAAGATTCAAATCAGCCATCAAGCAGATTCAGTTCAACAAAACAGCAAGCAAGATTCAACTCAAAACAAAGTTCCAAAATCAAAAAAAGAAAAATACAGACTACTCTCTGTTTCTTTTTGAAAATGGTGGGTAAACCTTTTCCCTTAAAAATAGACTTAAATCTAGATACTTGTGATGATTTATGTAGTAATATGGTTTGCAGGATTGATTTTATCTGGAATATATTTTGAACTGCTCTGTTTATATGTACATGTCTGTATATATACACACACACACACACACATCTGTATGTGTGTGTGTGTGTGTGTGTATATGTGTATATATGTAGTTGGACTCTGTTGTTTTTCACAGGCTTTTTCAAAAATTCTTATCTTCCCATTCATCCAGATTTAGGCTAGGATTTATAAATAAAATATGATTATAACAATGTAATACAAATTTTAAAAACAGTTTTAGGTATTTTAATTTAGTAATTAATTCAAAAATGAGAAATAATAGTAAAAATTGTATATAGGTCATCAATAATTATGATTTCCTGTTTGAATTTCATGAATTGATTCATATTAGAAAACTATGATTTTTGATAGTGATTTCAAGATTTTTAAGCTGGGAATTGTCGAGTTATCTCGAGTTGAACGAATTATGGTTTATCGTTGAATTTCAACGATCAGCGAGGTGATCGTTGACAAAATCAATGCTGGAGGTAGCAGGTAGCCTTGTGGTTTCAGGAAAAATAGTGGTAGATTTTATCAATGGCCATGGTGGCTAGGGATCGATGAAGTAGGGTTTTTCGACGGTCTGGGTTGCCTATGCTTTTCGACGCGATTGCAACGACATGGGGAGACCTAGATCGCTTGTGGGGGAAACGCTGCTGGGAATTGAGACGTTGTTCTGGGTTGGTTGGCAAGGGTGCTGATGGTCCAAGGTGATGGCTAGGGTCGTTTTTCCACTTGGGTTGGTTCCTGATGTTCGTTCGTATGCTTGAATTTCGATTTGCTATCGAATTCAGTTATCTGGGTTGACGTGTTGACTGTCGAGGTTGTCGGTAGTTAGGTGGGGACTGGAGAGGTGGTCGGAGTCACATTAGTTCGCCATGTACGTGTACGATGCACTTTTGTGCACCTGGGTATTGTTAAGATTTTGGGGAAGAAGATGTATGCTCGGGATGATTTTCGTGTTGTTTTCGTGTATGTCTCAAGGAAAAGAGCGATCGTGATTTTCTTGGGGTAGCACGGGTTTGAACTTGGGGTTTCTGCAGTTTGGCTCAGGCCGTTTAATTTTTATTGTTTCAGGTTTTAAATTGAAGCAGAAAACCACATTTAAAGCTACAATAAATTTTGGTTAATGAAGTTTTTAAATTTTTTATCACAGTTTCAGAAACAAACAAGAAATACCAGTTTGAAAACAAAATGTTTAACAAAGTTTCAAAAGCCAAAGGGAAAAAAGGAGTTTTCGAAGATAGTATTTTCCAAGTTTTAAAAGTTATTAAAAATGATTAAGTTTTAAGCAACTTATTAAATCAAGTTTTAAAATGAATAAGTTTTTCAAAAAGATTATAAACCAAGTTCCAAAGTAAAAATCATTAAATAAGATTTTAAAACAAGTTTCAAGTTAAATGTAAAAGTTAAATGATTTAATTTTGTTTTTTTAAAAGTAATTATATTATGTTAATTATGTAATTAATTCCCAATGATTTTTAAAGTAAAGTTAATGATGTAATTAAGTAATTTATTAAGATAAAGAATTTATCTTAAATTAACTAAGGTTGTGATTAATTAAAGATAATTAATTAGTGAAGTTAGTTAATAGTTAGTTACCTAATGTAATTAATAAGGGTTAATTAATTTATGTTAATAATCAAGTATAATTATTTAATGAAAGTAATTAATGGATAGTTAATAAGTGTAATTAATTTGAGGATCATTGACTAGTGATTAAGAGATAATCAATTAATGTAATTAATTTAAAACAATTGGTTTAATCAATTAAGGATAGTTAATTACTTGATTAATTAAGGGTTAATTATTCTAAGTAATTAAAGGTAATTAATTAAAGAGTGATTTATTAATAGAAGTAATTAAAGGGATGACTTACTCAATGTAATTAATTAAATTAATGTGATTAATTTAAGTTAATTAATTAGTTTAATTGTTTGAAGATAATCACTTGATGATTGATTAAGTATAATTACTTAATGTAATTAAGAAAGTGTAATTACTTAGTGTTAGTAATTAATGGGTAATTACTGGATGTAATTAATTAATGGAGAATTACTTGATGGAAAGTAATTAAAGGATAATTAATTAATGGAAGTAACTAAGGATTAATTACTCAGTGTAATTAATTAAAGGATTAATTACTCAGTGTAATTAATTAAAGGATTAATTAATATAATTAATTAAGGAGTTAATTAATTAATGTAAGTAATTACAAGATTGTTAATTACGTATGTGATTAATTAAGGTTGGTTAATGGATGTGATTAATTAAGTATAATTAATTAATGTAATTAATTAAGGATCAATGTAATTAATTATAGTTAATAGTTAATGAAAGTAATTAATTAAGGAACATTAATTAATGTAATTAATTAATAATTAATTAATAAGAGTAATTAAAGGTTGATTAATGTGAATAGTTAAGGGATAATTAATTTAAGGTTAATTACTTAATGTAATTAAAGAATAATTAATCAAGGATGATTAATTAAGATGGATAATTATAGGATAATTAATTAATTGGTTTGTAATTAATCAATGCTATGTAAGCAGGATTAAAGGTAATCTAAGTAATTCAAGTTAGTAATTAATTTAAATGGAAATTAAATTAAATTAATTAGAGGTTGTTCACTAATTAATATTGCTTATGGATGATTGAATGATATTGAATGCCTTGGATTATTTGATACCTCCGATATATGATATGTGCTGCTCTGAGATATGAAATGCTTTGGTTGAATTGTGATAATATGGATTATCTATCTGTGATAATGTAAATTATCTATCTGAGTAAATATGTTATTCTGAAATAATAAATTGTATTGTTTAAACTTAAACAACTTGGACATTAAAAAACGACGTTTTGGATTTCGGTAAGACCGGGATCGGATTTCCAAATTTGGAATATCCGAAAACCACATCGATACAAATTAAACGATAGGTCGTGAAATCTCAAGTGAAGATCAAGATGAAGACTCGAAGTGTAAGGGTTCTTTGTCGTTAAAACTCTAAGGGTGATTCCAAAATGAGTTTGATGGAGATAGTGCTTTCAGATTCGAGATAAAGATTCAGAGTGCAAGGGCTATTGTCGTTAACTTTGAGGGTGATTCCAAAATGAGTGTAGCGAGATATTGAACTTCGGTTTCGTTCGAACCCGGAACGAACTTGTATGGATTGAATGCTTTCAGACCATCGTCATTGGAGACGATGAGAATTCCAAGATATGTGTCCTAAAAAGAATATCCTAGCCTTAAGCCTCACCAACCGGGAATGGTAAAACAGGGGAGGTGAGCAAGGATAAGTCGGTAGCACCCAAGTAGGATAAGATTTTCCCCCGTCTAGAGGTCCCTTTTTATTCGGCTTATTAGGCGGTCGGTCATGCCAACCGCGAGGTTGTCTTGTTCGAGATTATCCGGTAAGGGATGGTTCTGGCCTTGTGTTATAGGGGATCAGGGTGGATCCTCGGTACGGTGATCTAGGCCATGTACTGTGACGGACGGTACCCTAGTAGCCCTGCCATTGTATGGAATCCAATCTCCAATAAACGCCGTACGCTTTGATTATGCCCAACTACGTTGGAACGTAAGATGTAAGCATTCTAGCTATTTTTGTATTTTACTTGAAAACCATAGACATTAATATAGTATCAGTGGATTTCCTATCAAATGTTTTGGTTATCGTAAGGTAAAAACCCGACGTGTTTATTTGTGGCGTGGTCTTACGAGATACCTTTGTTTTCAAATGATTTTCAAAGTTAAACAACTTTAACCCGTTTACTCACACCAGACCCATGTCTGACCCAGAGTTTATTTTCTGCTTTCTTAACTCTTGGGTACTCAAATTTTTACGAGTAGCCAAGGGATTCAGATTAGGCCTGATGAATTCCGGAGGAGATATGAAGCAGGAGGCTTCAGCGTAGATAGATATTGTGGTTCCGCTACGTTACTATCTATGTTGTATCTAAGCTGTATGATAGACAGCTTTTTATAACTGTCTAATGTGCTGTGATAAAGCTGTGTAACTCTGTTAGATGTTATATATTATGTAATTACTATGTGATTAATATATTTTATTCATTCCGTTGTGATATTATGATATTGTTTAGTTTTTTCTTTCCTATCTTTTCTCTTTTCTATCCCTTTCTTTCTTAATAATGATGCGTCTTTCAATGGACTGAAAGACAGGTCGTTACATGTTCACATTATCTATTTTTCTTCGAAGAATATATTTTGGAAAAAAAAAATTCAAAACTTAGTTTCTTATCATTATTCATTAATTAAATGATGTCTAACAAGGTAACAAAGTAATATTTATAACATATAGTTGTATTTAAAAAAGTTTTGATATTCGAAGATGAAGTGTCCAAATTTCTGGTTGCTATAGGCATTAGCTCTCAATCATCAAAACCTCCCTCAAGCTTTGATAGTTCTTGCCCTCCAAAAAATATCAATCTTTGGCTTATGATAGGTGGATTTTAGTGTAGGATAACTAGTTGCCAACTAGCAGTGGGTGAATATTAAACAACGATAGCACTAAATGATTATGGAAAACAATTAATGAAGAATAAAGCTAATTATCATAGTTCAACCATGGCGAAGTTTCTGATCATCATGATTTCATATGAACCAAGATGAATTAAACACTAGAAAATGTAAGCATGAACCTCAACAAACTTTCCCTCAAAGATCGCCAGCTAATTGCGACCTCTCAGAGCCATAACAATTGTAAAACACTAGGATTTTCATCAGAAAATGGATAGATTATTAGAGGCCAAATTCATCGAAACCATAGCCTTAAAAAATCAATGACAACCACCAAAATTTAGCTCAGACTCTTCTTTACCAATTGCAAAAGGTGAAGTGGTTTTTAAAGCGAAGAAGATGTCGGAAAATTTAATAGAACAATGGCAATTTTAGCACTTACGAGCGAGATTTCATCCAAATGGCAATAAGTTTGGAAACGGCTATCATGGATGTGAAGTATCATCAAGATCTACAAGCCCAAATGCTCAATTTGGAGAATGGAGCCATGAATCAAAAGTTAATAAACAAATGGCTACGATTGAATATATATATCCATGAAAATCCAATTTGGGTTAGCTTTCGATGAAATTGTCACTGTTGAAATATCTCAAGAAAAAATGAGCAACAACGAAGACCGTTCACTCATATCTATCTTTATGTGAAAGAAATTTCCAACTGAAGTTCAAAAAAATCAAATAATAATCAATTTCGAAACTTAAAGTTTTTTGAATGTTTTAAAAATTCGAAATAATCAATTATGAGTTGAAATATAAAGTAAAGTGAGGTGGATAAGTGAGTTTTAAAAATAAATGCAATAAAAATAATTAATCGCTTTGAGAGTAACGTAAAGGATACTGTAATAAAACATCTTCGATAAAATGTGGTGAAGCAATAATTTTTTTATTATCTACAAAATTTATGAGATTATAAACAACCTTTATCCATCGCAGATGTATTAAGTAAGTGTTTATTATTGAATTGTAATTCCTCCTTTATTGTAAGTTAAGAATATATAAATCATTTATGTTATGAATTCCATTGATTCACTAATTAGGAATTCGAGTTTCTTTGCAAGTAAAAACAAGGATATGTAGCTATTAAATTCTGGATTTTATTGTCAAACACAAACAATAAAGCTTGGAATATCATTCTATGAATTATTATTTTTGATAATGAAGCTAGAGGGTCTCCATATATTAGTTTTAAGCACGAATTTGGGCTTCTTATTAGCAATGGTGGATTTTTTTAATTTAATGGTTACCTATCCTACTTATTACTATCAAATAGATCTTTTACCTTTAAAGAGAACTCGTAGGAGAAGAAAAGAGCAAAGGTTATATATTATTCAGAGCGATGAAACTTATGATCAATCACGATAGTCTTGTTCTCGTTACCAAATAAGAATCTTTATTTAGTTGAAGCTTCTGTTCCAAATCTCCTCTATACGATGATAGAATTCTTTATAGACTTTTGGATTTCTTATAATTATGAAGATGATATATCCCTCTTTATTAATTTACTTTTTAATCATGATTGATAGGGTTCTCAAGATAAGATAATATGATGGTCTCCAATAGTAAACAAATTCTTATAAACATGAATTCAGGCTCTCTTCTATATGATGATGGATTTCTTTGCCATATAGTCTTTTGGTTTTAGTTATTATCATTTGGACTATAAAACTCCTAACATTGGAATATGTTCATTTCATCGCGATAACATGATTTTCGAGATAAGATGTTATTATAATATCCTATTTTAGAGATCTTCCATTCATGATTATGGGTGCGGGCTTCCTATTAAGTTATAATGGATTTCTTATTTGACTTTTGGTTTCAATGTTCTTATTATTTGGTTGGTAAAACTCTTACTATTGAAATTCCCAAAAACGTGAAGGTAAGAACTGCCAATTATCCAAAGTCATAAACTTTATCATCAAAATGGTGTATTTACGAAGTTCCAGATCACCTTATTAAGTACTAAAACGAAGCTCGAAATATCAGTCATTGGGTTGTCGATTCGAATAAAGTCTATTATGGTTTTTGGAAAGAGCTTGAGTTTCCTACTAAGTAGTGGTAAATCTCTTTATTGGATGGATTTTTTGTTTATTCAATATTCCTTGTACAATAATACTCCTACAATTAAAATATATGTGACCAAGCATTTAAATCGATATAATTTCAAGAACTACGATATAACATCTTATTTATGGAAAACTCCAAAAAATGCGAAGGAGCTTGGATTGCTTATTATCCAAATTTAAGAATTCCATCATCAGAATACGAGTACACATTTCGTATAAACAGGTATGGAGATTATTGGGTTAAGCGCGTACTATTAGAGTTAACTATGATGATCGCATAGTTCAATAAAGAACACTCTAAATTCCTGGATTCTTTTATTAGAATAAATTATTTCTCAATGATGAAATTTAAAGCATAAAGAATAACTCCTTTAGATTATGATGGTATTCTTCATAAAAAAATAATCCATCTCTATATAACCAATATGAGAGTAAGGTGTCGTTACAAAACATCGATTCCTGTCTAATAATAAGGTTCGAAAGTATCATTTTTTGGTTTAGTCTAATAAGAAGCCCGATCTCTATTTCAAAAGAAAGAATCGAGTCATTCATAATTGTGGGTTTTGAATGGAAAAAATATTTTATGAAGGAATACTGCTCCCAACTTAATGACTAATAGGGATTGTTAGAAAGGGTGTTACATTAGTTTTTTCCTATGAGCAAGTTTCCAAATAATTAAGAATTATGTGTTATTTGATTCTACATATTTCATCAATTAAAGACATAAATCTACGAGAGTTGGATTTCCTTTGTTTTTCATTTGAAACTAAATCCATATGAAAAACTATTTTTATTCTTTATTTGTGTAAAAATATTTTATAACATGTGTAAATTTTGTGTATTAATATATATATATATATAATTGTAATATGTTAAAATCAATTTAATGTATTATATTTGAATTAAATATATATATATATATATATATATATATATATAATTTGAACTCTAACACACACACACACACATATATATAAACAGAAAATTTATTTTTTTCAAAATAGTAATGTGTATATAATTTAATAACAAAAATTTCATATATTATATACATATGTTTATTTAATATAAAAATAAAATTTTGATAAAACACATGTTTACATTATTTTCAATTCGATTTTTAAGTTTGAAAGTTCAGCTCAAAATACGTATCACACACACATGTATAATTTTTTATTAATTTATAATAAGAATACGTGTGTGTGTATATGTGTATTCTAGATTGACAGTGCATACATGTAAGAATTGTGATATATATAACCATATGTGAATCATAATAGATTATATACGTATGTACGTATGTTTGTATCTGTAAATTTGAGTGTTACTTCAACTATAGCCTAATAACACAATGAATGTTGACTCTACGAAACTCATATGATTTGAATCCAATCTCCTCCAAAAGCACCATTAGATTAAGCTATATATGCACTTTTTCTATTTCACTAGAATTTGTGTTTTATGTTTGAAAGGATGGAAGAAAAGGGCTATGTAGTTGGTGGCCAGAGGTAGGAGAAAGGGAGAGCAAAAAAGTGAACGCTAAAATGTGAGGGGCAATGGGTTTTTGTGTGAGTAAAAAGCAAAGAGTAAAATGTGGATCCAGATGTAACAACACATAAAAATTTAATAATAAATTATTTAACTAATAATAAGGCTAAAATGTGAGTTTCATAAATGTGGAAATTTGATTACAAGATTTACATCATTTGTTCGTAGCGATTTCTGATCAATTTTCATATAAAAAGTTTTGTAGTGTGAGCTCAAACGGAAATGTTATTGACATTTGAAGTTTTCAAATTTAAAATAATTCTAATGAAATCAATCAAAAATTTTATAAATGTTAACATTTGAAACTAAAAGTAATAATTTGACATGAAGGGAAACTTATCGTTTAAGAAAAACATTGACGTTAGTTAATAAAATGGGAAAGAAATACTTGCGTCATGCCAAGAAGTATGAGCTGCTGGTTTTTAAAACATTATAGAGACTACAATAATATCTAAAACATTCAACACTTTAAGATCTCACATCGAAATGTATTAAAATATAAGTATTGAAAATATACATTTTAGAAAATCAGTCTCCAAAAATACTTCGTTCATATACAATGTTTCCAAAGTACAATATAAAGTCTGATAAACATTTAATACAATAAATAGCTACATGAAGAACAACAAAGAATAATGGGACTTTAGTGCTTAGCTTCTTTCACCACATATTATCTCAAATCATTTGTTTCCATGTCCTCATTGGTGGGGAGAAATGAAAGGAGTGGTTCAGAAAAAGTCTGGATAATGAGTTGTATTACTAAACATAAGATAGCCAAGGCAATTTACTTCATTTATAATCTATTTAACCTAATGTATTCGACTTTTGTTTGTGAACTACTTACTAATGTTGGTTTCATTAACCTATAGTTATAAATTCACCTACATCCAACATCTTGTGAATGTTTACACTCAGGGTTGAACAACTAATCGAACATCAAAACAATGACGGTTTGGACTAAGAACCACTAGAACTATCCTTTAATATAGGATCGCCTGCAATATTAACTTTGGGACAAAATTCCCAAATTACGATTATGCTACGCATTGAGGAGGCCCTGCAATGCTGACTCATCCCGAAGATGTCTTAGGGTCTACTACATCTATGTCCAATCTCAATGGTAACATCACTTAGGGGGAGCCCACAATGCTTACTAGTGTCGTGGGCGACATAAGGTCCAGTGCATCCTCCTCCACCTCTCATTGGTGATGCCACTTATTGCACAACGCCCGACATCCTTATCAGTGTGTAGTTCGAATTTCTACCTACATAGTAGAACCTTCCATTAGGGCCAGGACACACAGCACTCCAGCCTTCCTTATCAGTGTTCCACACACAACATAGAACCTCATGTTAGTGAAATTTATGATCGTACCACCCCCATCGAATATCGACTTTGCCGAATAAATAGTGTATAGGCTCAATTTCCCGCGTACATATCTATCTAGTCCTGTATCATCAAAGTGTCATACATTTGGGGAACTAATAATCCTATTATATATATATATATTATATACAAATCCATAACCTGGACCTTAGCTGAGGTTCAACCTGCGTTTGGAAGATAATGACCGATGGACCGTCAGCTACTAAAGCAATCAATCGCTTGTTATCCACTGGCTTTGGTGAGCCTGTCGAATTTAGTTATCATAGTTTTTTTAGTTTTTTCATCATTGGCAGCTAATTATCATTATGTGCCAATTAAAATAAACTTCAACTTTATTAATTTTCAATTTCCAATGTTCCCAATTTTAGTTTCTGACCATATTTAACCTATCTGTTCAAGTTTACAAGTCTACACGTAATTCCAATAATAGCCGTGTTTAGTCTATAATTTCAATCATACAGTTTCAGCTTAATAAATACCTTTTATAACCGCATATGTATATCCAAAATCGGTTCAGGGTGAAATCAATATGGTGTATAATTTTCAAATTAAAAATTCAATTCAATTCGAATAAAAGGTGTATCAAGTTAAATCAGTTTACATCATATCTCAGAATTACTTTAAAGCAATTAATTTCTATATACTTGCAATTATTAATGTCTCAGATTTCAATGGTGATCAAATAAAATTTTATCTATATATAATTGCAATTAAAATAATTTAGCAATTAAATAAACTTTTAATTTCAGATTCAAATCTGATAATTTCCTAAATCAAATAGATATATAAATAAATAGAATTACCTATTAATCCTCATATTTTATTAATCAACCACTCACCTCGTGTAAGTTTTTCCCTCTCAGTTCACATTAAATTGCCTCTACCTTGATTTGTTGATTTCTTCCTTCCGCTTTATTTTCTCTTCAATTTGGTTGTCTCCTTCTCTTCTTGATATTTGATTTTAACCTTTGATTTTATTTTTATTTCTGAAGAACTAGTTGATTTGAAGGGAACATAGACTTGAGTTTTGGAAGAGACAGATTTTTGGTACGATCGGTATTAAATTAGAGTTCTCCGCATTAGCTCGGGATTTTATTTATATTGGCAAGAATCGTTATTAGCCATTAGATTCAAGATTATAAAATCCAGGCCATTCGGCTTAAGCAAACCCTAGCCTGGAATGCTCGATAGGTTAACCGCTTTATCTTTGGTTGTCGATCGCTAGAGTCTGACTGATCTAAGCTGGGATGTCGACTAGTGGAGGTTTTCTATTTTATTTTGATTATTTCCTTATTTATATATTTAGTTATTTTCAATTCTAATCTTTTTAAATTTAATAGCTTTTTCATACGAGCTCCTTTTACAAAACTTTATATATAAAATTATCCAGAAAATATGTAACATCCCCTATCTTGAGTCCCAAAGCTTTACACTACTACAATAATCTATAGTGTTAAGTTCCAGTTATAAAATACAGTAATGTTAATGATATCCATAATATCAGAAGCACATGAATATGAAATAAAATCAACATAGATTTCCGAACGGCTTTTCTAATAACATTTCAAATCAATATTTCATATTCAAATACATAATACCAAAACGATTCCCAGGTCCTGATTGAATATAACTATTACAAATTATGCCAAGAGCGACATATGAAGATGCCTCCTTAGATGATCAGAGTACTAGATAGACATGTCAGTCATAAATATATCACAGTGGAAAGAAAACTAAATAGCTCCTATGTAGCTAACTTTGCCTCTTGCACGTCTTCGAAAGCTTATTCGTTCAACCTACTAGACCTAAATAATTTAACTCTTAATCTACCCAAATTAAATTTTGAGCACTCGAAAGTTTAAGGGGAAACATAAACTTCAAGTCAAACATAAAGCCTGGTGTGCATAATATTATTACATCTCGGTTTACTGATGTTAAGTGAGACCACGCCGCTTACTAATATCCCTTTAAAAAGTATATATTTTGCAAACCAGAATCCTGCAATCGAACAATAATAGTAAGTAAACATAAAAATCAGCAAATCGATGGACCATCTGCCCACACTACAGTTTTAGTTGGCTAACTATTAACCATTGGCTGACTCAGGCCAACTAGACATACTCAATAATCTAACTTCTTTTAGACATAATACTAGACTGACTGCGCTTAACCTTTTTTCCCAGGGACAAATAAGCCTAATGGTTTTACGGGCTCACCAATAACCCATCTTCACTCAGTGTGTAACCTCTATTTATTCCCACCTATGTGAAGCCTCACATACTGGAATTTTGGAATTATTTTAGCTAGGGGCTAATTGCTAAACCACAGGGCACGACCCTACGCCAGTCCCATCCGTCCTTCTAATATCTAAGTCATAAACTTAGGGCTAACTACCCTATTCTTGTTTCATTTCCTATCTTAGTGTTAATTACACTATTAAAACTTTATTTCCTTGCAAATAACCTTTACGAATGATTTACCCTTGAAATCATGCCGTTATAAAACAAGGTAATCATATAGTTTGCTTTACTCAAAACATTTATGCCATGATACATATACTTTACATAAAACAGTGTTGAAGAAACCTTATCAATGGGATTATCTATCCTTTCCAAGTAAGTTAAAAACCCTTTTTAACTTAAAAGATTTTAGGCATGAAGCCAAACAATACCTTCAAAACCTCTGTTTAAACCTTAAACAATGCCTTTCAAAATCATTGAGAATAACCCTTTTGAAAGCTTTACTAAACCCTTGGACATCCTCTTTTAAAACCATCTAAGCTTACCATTCGAAAGAATTGGAAAGCCTCCATTCAAATTCTCAAAATAAATCTTTCGAAAATATTGGGGATCTCCCTTTCGAAACCCATATTATATACTTTCGAAAATATTGAAATCCTTCATCTAAAACGTATCTTTCGATTGTACATGCTTCAAGTAAAAGTATGTGGAATCATTCCTTTCGAAACCATTAGGGTTTGACTTTTAATATAGCTAAGGGTCGTAAAAGAATAAAGGCAAAAGCATTACTTTCGAGAGCATATATCCTAAGTAAAAGAAAGAAAATGGTTTCGAAACCAAGCCCTTCAAAACAATCGCCTTCGAAACCACTTTGAAAACAATTAAACTACCCTTTTGAAAGCATGAGAAGGCGGCTTTAGAGTATAAAGGTGAAAGCACCCTTTCAAAAGCATTGATTCGAAAGGTTTGAGCACGACAGCATGGGTTTTTTTCCTTTCGAAAGCTTCTTTTACAACATAAAGGCGGCAACTCATTTGAAAGCTCTTTTATATAAACAAAACAAGTTGATTAAGCCGAAAGCTAATCCTAACCCTTTCAAAACCATGATTTACAAATGAAAACAGTTTAAAGTTAATAAGATTGGCTACTACCCCATCGAAAGCATGGTTTCGACGCTATACCTTTTTCCTTTCTGCAATTCACTACGTATAAATTATTTGATACCATGTGCATTGGTTTTGACTTGGCCATGGGCGAAGGTATGGTGTCGATAGCTACTGATGGAAGTGGGGAAGTAGTAATTTTAAGCAGAACTAATTTTTATCCTTTTAAAGTAATTTCTTTCCAACTAGATTGCCTTATTTGTTAACTTATAATCGGTTGCCAATTCTTTTTCAAAATCTTTTTCTAGAAGTTCTGTCGAATTCAGATATTATCAAATTAAAACATTTAATAATTTAGCCTTTCTCTTTGAATGTACATATAAACTTTTAAGTCCCTCAACTTAAATAATTTTATAACCATAATAAAATACTTAGGAAAATTTCCCAAAAATCACTATATTCATTTTTTATATGCTTTCTAATATATTTAAATTTCAGACACAAAACTAATATATAATTGCCAAAAATAATTTTAAACCCAATTTAGCTATTTTCTTCCATTGAAAATTCATAATAAATCCACGATTGCTTAAAATTTATGGAACTTGAAACTCACTTCTACAATAATGTTTTTGATCATATATCAAAAACGTACATCGTTTTGGTGTTATTTACTGGTTTTTTCAAATCTGACATATCGTAAAATCTATATGAAGCAACATAAATCATCAAAAAGCTTACACACACACACACATCCATTGAAATAATCATATCATGGTATATTACTTGCAAAACCAATTTGGATCTAACTAGAAAACAAAATCAACAAAAATGAGATGTAATATCATTATTCACCTTTGCTTTTTCTTAAGAAGGTTGAGATTTGATTTTTGATTGATTTTCTTAAGCTTTCTACTTGAATCTTAGCTTTTCTTCTTCTCGATTCTCTTAATGGTGGCCGACAGAGCTTGCAAGGATTTTAGTTTTGTTTGCAATTGTAAAAATGAATAAAGAATGAAGGTATGAAGGGTTTAGGGTATAAGAACATAGTCTACTCTTATTTTGCCCTTATTATATTCCTCTTACTTTCTTCTTTTGAATTGTCTTTTCTTTATATATTATTTAAGGCATGGCCCTCCTTATTGATTAACAAACTTCAACCCCTTAACCATCTACATTATTCCATTTAATTAAATGTTATAAATAATGTTACTCAAAATTAGGGTCATTTTAGAGTCCCTTCCTTAAAGATTTTCGTCCCCAAAATCACGTTAAGGTACCCATAACAATCAAACATAAAGGAAAACATAACATGAAATAAGTCATGATAAATATCTCTAATCCTGCTCTCAGTTTTCCCAATACAGTCTCTCTCATCGTCACTCGACCGGACTTGGACTAATCTGATTGTCGTGTCCCTTAGTCTCTTCTCTTCCCTCGTGACTATACGAACTAGTTTTCTAACTATAGTCATATCAGGTTCCACTACTAAATCGTCTAACACGGTCGGTATAATAGTAGTTTCTGGATCTCGAATACAGCTCCTTAGATGAGAAACATGAAAGACATTGTCGAATCTTGCTAAACTATTCAACAACTCTACACTATATGCGAGTTTCCTGATCCTTTCTACAAATAGGAAATGGTCCAACAAATCTTAGTACCAATTTTCCTGATTTTTCAAATTTGATTACTCCTTGACGAAGACATGATCTCCAACTGAGAACTCTAAGTCTTTTCATCTTTTATTTGCGTAATTCCTCTGTCTAGACTTAGCTTCCTTAAGCCTAGCTTGAATTAAATCAATTCTTTTTACAACTTCTCTAACCAAATCTGGACCAAGAACTAACCTATCCCTGGTCTTTACCCAACAAAAGGGAGATTTGCATGGTCTTTCATACAAAGCTTCAAACGGTGTCATCCCTATTATAATTTGACAAATGTTATACGAAAACTCTACTAAGTGTAAGTGGTCTTCCCATGATTCTCCAAACTCTAATACACAAGTTCTTAACAAATGCTCTAGGATTTTGTTAACTCTTTCCATTTGTTCATCCGTTTGTGGACGATAAGCGGTAACCACCTTGAGCTTGGTACCTAAAGTCTTATATAGACTTTCCATAGCTCGCAAGTGAATAAGGAATCTCCGTCACTTACTATACTGCTAGGAATTTTATGTAGTCTAAGTATACTCTTCATGAATAATTTAGCCAAAGCAGGTGCCATCCTGGTTGATTTACCTGGAATGAAATGAGCACTCTTGGTCAACCTATCTATACTTTCATTTCCTTGATTTGACCTTGGAAACCTATATATAAAATCCACTGAGATAGAATCCCATTTCCAAACTGGAACATCTAAAGGCTGAAGAAATCCACTTGGTTTCCGATGTTAAGCTTATACCCATTGATGGTTCAAACACTGCTCTCCTACATCTCTCTTCATACCTTCCCAAAAGAAACTTCTTTTCATGTCATGATACATCTTAGTTCCTCTCGGATGAATGGTGAACTTTGAATGATGGCATTCTCCAAGAACTTCCTTCCTAATGTTTTCCACATTCGAAACACGCGGTCTTCCTTTCTTCCTTAACCACCCATTTTGTTCAAGACTAGAATCTTTCAAATCATTGCTCTACATCCCATTCCTTAGTTTTCTGATCCATTCAGCTAATAATGGATCCTCCCCTTGCTTAGAAGCAATCTTTCGATCATCACTGGTCAAACTTCTAAACATGACAACATAGCAGTTTCCTTACTATAACTAGCTTCAAATCTCCACTGTGTTTTTCATGTAGTCAATGCTTCTAAATCATTCAACTAAGCTATCATTGTCAATACTACATTCTGATGTTTCCTGCTAAGTGCATCTGCAAACTTATTAGCTTTCCCCAGTGTATACTCAATTTCGAAGTCGTAAGTGCCTAAAAACTCTAACCACCTCTGCTGTCTGTTATTTAACTCGTTCTAAGAGAATAAATACCTCAGTGACTTATGATCCATATACAACTTGAATTTTTCCCCTAAAAGGTAGTGTCTCCACATCTTCAATGCGAACTTTATTTCAGTTGATTCCAAATCATGGATTGGATATCTTTCTTCATGCAGAAGCTGTCGTGAAGCAGAGGCAATCACTTTACCTCTTTGCATTAACACAGCTCCTAACCCTATTCAACATGCATTCGTGTACACAACTATGTCTTGATTCCCCTCTGGAAGAACAAACACACGTGCATTCATCAATAAATACTTAAATTTCTTGAATGCCTCCTCACACTTATCAGTCCAGACAAACTTCACATCTTTCCACGCTAACTTAATCATCGGTGCCGCTATCCGTGAAAAATCCTTAATGAATCTCCAACAATAACCTACTAGTCCAAGAAAAATCTTTATCTCAGTCACTGTCTTGGGTCTCCCTCAATTATTTACCGCCTCAATCATAGTCGGATCTATGGACAACCCTTTCTCTGAGACTACATGACTAAGAAACTTCACTTTCTTCTTCCGAAAATGACACTTCGAAAAGCTTTCAGTTGATGATGCCTCAATGTCTCAAGCACCACCCTAAGATGAACTTCATGATGTCTTTCATCTTTAGAGTATATCAAAATGAAATCTATAAACACTAACACGAATCTATCCAGATATTCTCGAAAGATTCTGTTCATTCAGTCCATGAAAAATATTGACGATTGGTTAGTCTGAACGGCATTACTAACCATTCATACAATCCATATCTAGTTCTAAACATCATCAAAGGAATGATATCTTCAACCACCCTAAGTTGATGGAACCCTGTTGCCAAGTCCAACTGGAAAACACTTTGTCCACACTCAACCGGTTGAACAAATCGTCAATTATAGGTAACAGGCATTGATTCTTTATTATCTTCTCATTCAACTTATGATAATTGATACACAACCTTAACGATCCTTCGATTTCTTTACAAACACTACGGCTGCTCCCCAGGGTGAATTACTTGGTCTGATAAAGTTCTTACTTTCCAAATCCACCAACCGCACCTTTTATTCCTTTATCTCGGTAGGTGTCATTCTGCTTGGCGGTCTGCTCACCGGTTCTACTCCTAGTACTAAATCTATCCGAAACTCAATGACTCATTTCGACGATAGTCCTACTACGTTCTCAAAGACATCTGCGAACTCTCTAACAACGAAAACTCAATTCAATTCGTCTTATATGGAGTATATAATCCGATCAAAACATTTAGGGTGCCTCAATGATATTTTTTTATCATGGAAAAAATATCCTAACATCATACTTAATTAACCAATCCATAACAAAAATAATTCCGAGCCCTACGAAATTAAATACATGCAAACTACAAGAAAATATATGACCTAACAATTCAAACTTTAAGTGGTCGCATCTTATCCCATGAGTTGCATACCACCCTATCGAATTTTCAACCCTTAAGAAGTAACTAGGTATGAGGGTTCTAGGTTAAGCTTATCAACCAAACAATGAGATATAAAAGAATGTGATGCACCAGTATCAAATATAACTCTAGTTGATACATCATGAATCAAAAGCATTCCTCCCGACATAGCTTTTCCTTTCTCCCTAGCCATTGGTCTTGAGGTAGCTGGTTCCAATGCAAACATCTTTTCTTTTCCATCCTTGGCTTGCTCCTTGCACTGGTTCATATAATGCCCAACCTAATCACAATTAAAGCACCTTACCTGTTTCTTGTCAGCATCTTTCTTCCCTTTACGTATCCAACACTCATGAGCAAAGTGTCCCTTCTTGTCACACTTCAAGAAAACTAAATTAGCATTCACTTTCTTTGCGTCTTCCCCCTTTTGAGCATCCTTCTTATGGAAAAACTTCCTTTTCTGGTTCCGTCCACTTTGAGCTTACCCTGTTTTGTTAAAATTATGAAAAGCTACCATCTCTTCCTGCCTCAAAGCCATTTCAACAACTACATCACATAGATCCCTAATATATGGCATATTTTCTTTAGCTAGTTCAAATTCCAGTCCGCGGATGAACTTCTCATTCCTTTTGACAAATCAACTGTAGCATATCAGTATCTCGATAGCTCCTCAAATTTGGTTGCATACTCAAGCACTGTCATGTCTCCATGCTACAGTTTTATAAACTTCCTAAGCAGAGTTGACTTAGTAATCTCTGACATGAATCTTTCCACAAACCTCCTTCTAAATTCAACCCAATTCATGGTCTCCTCATTAACTCCCACAGTAACACTGTTCCACCAGTACAGTGTTGCTTCTTGCTACTGCATAGAAGCAAGCCTCCTCTTCTGCTCATCATTAAGTCCTAAGTCGGCAATGATCCTTTTGCAATGAAGTAACCAATTCTAAACTTCAATTGTGTCCTCAGTCCCAATAAACGGCTTACCCCCAAGCCTGACATAATCTCTACTTAGTATTGCATAGTTATTGACCACCGGAGCTCCTTGATTTTCTCCTTCAACATTTCCTTCGAATAAACCCACAAGAACTCTAGCCTACAGCATATTAGCGAAGAACCGATACATAGCTTCCATATAAGCTTGCGGCACTCTAGCATCCACATTGGCATTTGCATTTGTCAAAATGGGTTTCTCCTGTTGGGTCGAGCATTTTTGTTGGTTGTGGTGCTTCCTCCCCTAATTTGAACTCTTCCACTCTTGGCATCCATATCTTACATCCTTAAAATTTGCATTCGAGCCTTTGTAAGGTACAAAAGAATAGGCTAAGAAAGATGGAAGACTAGAGATATGGCGTATATTTATATATAGCAAATACAAGTACGTTACTACAGCGTTACCCCGTACCTTGGTCTTTTCTCTAATTCCTTAGGATTATGTTTTCAATATCATTTTAGGTTTAAAATTTCTTTTAAATTTTCATAAATCTATTCTCTGATACAATGTTATAACATCCCCTATTTTGAGGCCTGAAGCTAAGCGCTACAGATGGTGTAGTCGTCTATAGTATTAACTTCCGGTGACAAAATACGATAATGGTAATGGTTTCCATAATATAAGAAGCACATTAATATGAAATAAAATCAATACAGATTTCAAAACTGCTTTACTCATTACATTTTCAAATCAATATTTCATATTTAGATGCATAATCCCAAAACGATTCCCAAGTTTTGACCGAATATAATTATTACAAATTACGCCAAGAGTGACATATGAAAATGCCCTCTTGGATGATCAAAGTGCTAGATAGACATGTCCCTTATAGATACGTAACAACGGAAATAAAACTAAACAGCTCATATATAGCCAACTTGACCTCCTACGCGTCTTTAGAAGTTTATTTGTCTAACCTACTAGACCAAACCTTAACTCTAAATCTTCCCAAGTTAAATTCTAGGTACTCAAATTTTAAGGGGGAAAACACAAACTTTGAGTCTGATATAAATTTTGGTGTGAATAAAATTATTACATCTCAGTTTATTGATATTAAGTGAGACCACGTCGCTTAACGTAACGAGTTTCCCCTCACTAATATCCCTTTATAAAGTATATCTTTTGCAAATCAGAATACTACAGTCAAATTGATTATAACAATCATAGCAAGTAAATTTAAAAATAAGGAAATCAATGGACTATCTATCCACAATATATTTTTAATTGGCTAACTATTATCCGTTGGCTGACTCGGGCCTACTAAACATACTCAACAATCTAACTTCAGTTAGACATAATACTGGGCTGATTGCCCTTAACCTTTTTCTCTAGGGTCAACTGAACATAATGGTTTTACGAGCTCACCAATAAATTGTCTTTACTTTATATATTCCCTTCTGCGTATAACCTATATTTAGCCATACCTGTGGCAAGCCCTACACTCTAGAATTTTGGACTTATTTTAGCTAGAGGCTAATAGCAAAATATAGGGTGTGACCTACACCAGTCCCATTTGGTCTTCTAATATCTGAGTCATAAACTTAGGGTTAACTACCCTATTCATGTTTTATTTCCCGTCTTATGGTTAACTACATTGTTAAAACTTTATTTCCTTTCAAATAATCATTACGAATGATTTACCCCCGAAATCATACCATTATAAAACAAGGAAATCGCATACTTTGCTTTAATTAAAACACTTATTCCATATATATATACTTTACATAAAACAGTGTTGATGAAACCTTATCAATGGGATTAGTATCCTTTCCAAGTAAGTTAAGAATCCTTTTTAGCTTAAAAGATTTTAGGCATGAAGCTAAACAATACATTCGAAACCTCTATTTAAACCTTAAACAATACCTTTTGAAATCATTGAGAATAACCCTTTCAAAAGCTTTACTAAACCCATGGACATCCTCTTTTAAAACCATTTATACACACCATTCGAAAGCATTGGAAACCCTCCATTCAAATTCTCAAAATAAACCTTTCGAAAACATTGGCGATCTCCCCTTCAAAACCCATATTATATACTTTTCGAAAACATTGAAATCCTTCACTTGAAACGTATCTTTTGATAGTATTGCGTTTAAGTAAAAGTATGTGGAAATATAGCTTTGAAATAGTTTGAAATCATTCCTTTAGAAACCTTTAGGGTTAAACTTCTAATATAACTAAGAGTCGTAAAAGAATGAAGGCGAATGCATTACTTTCGAGAGCATAAATCCTAAGTAAAAGAAAGAAATAGTTTTGAAACCAAACCCTTCGAAACCATCACCTCCAAAACCATTTTAAAAGAAATTAAGCTACCCTTTCGAAAGCGTGAGAAGGCAGCTTTAGAGTATAAAGGTGAAAGCACCCTTTCGAAAGCATTGATTCAAACGGTTTGAATGCAACAACATGGAATTTTTCCTTTTGAAAGCTTCTTTTACAACATAAAGGCGGTAACTCATTAGAAAGCTCTTTTATATAAACAAAGCAAGTTGATTAAGTGTAAAGCTAACCCAACTCTTTTGAAAACATGGTTTACAAATGAAAATAGTTTAAAGTTAATAGGATTGGCTTCTATCCTTTCGAAAGCATGGTGTCAATGCTATACCTTTTGCCTTTCTGCAATTCACTACGTATCAACTGTTTGATACCATGTGCATTGGTTTTGACTTGGCCATGGGTGAAGGTACGGTCTCGAAAGCTACTAATGGAAGTGGCGAAACAGCAAATTTAAGATAAACTAATTTTTAGCATGTTAAAATTTTTTTTTTCAACTAACTTGCCTTATTTTTCAATATATAATTGGTTGCCAATTCTTTTTTGAAATCATTTTCTAAAAGTGCTACCCAATTAAGATTACATCAAATTAAAATATTTAATAATCAAGCCCTTCTTTTTGAATACCCATATAAACTTTTAGGTTACTAAACTTAAATAATTTTATAACCATAATAAAATACTTAGAAAATTTCCCCAAAAATCACTATAATTCATTTTTTACATGCTTTCTAACATATTTAAATTTCAGACCCATAACTAATATATAATTACCGAAAATAATTTTAAACCCAGTTTTAGCTATTTTATTTCATAGAAAATTCATAATAAATCCACAATTGCTTAAAAATTTATGAAACTTGAAACCCACTTCTAAAATAATGTTATTGATCATATATAAAAAATGCACATCATTTGGGTTTTATTTACTGGGGTTTTCAAATCTAAACTTACCATAAAATCTATATAAAGCAACATAAATCATCAACAAGCATATATATATATATATATATATATATATATATCCATTTAAACAATCATATCATGACATATTACGTACAAAACTAATTCGGATTTAACTAGAAACAGAAATCAACAAAAAATAGATGTAAGCTCATTATTCACCTCACTTGTTGTTAAGCAGGTTTAGATTTGTCGTTTGATTGGTTTGCTTAAGCTTTCTACTTGAATCTTAGCTTTTATTCTTGATTCTTTTAATGGTGGCCGCTCGTGCTTACAAGGGTTTTAGTTTTGTTTGCAATGGTAAAAATGAACAAAGAATGAAGGTGAGAAGGGTTTAGGGTATAAAAACATAGTTTATTCTTATTTTGCCTTTATCATATTCCTTCTACTTTCATCTTTTAATTCTCTTTTGTTTACACATTAATTAAGGCACAACCCTCCTTATTGATTAACAAATCTTAATCCCTTAACCAACTACATCATGTGTTTAATTTATCTTATTTAATGTTCTAAATAATGTGACTCAAAATTAGGGTCATTCCAAAATCACTATGAATGCAACGTTTCAAGATTCGTAGCCAAGCCTTTGTGAAAATTCCATTTTGGCCCTTGTTATATTAATTTCATTTCTTTTATTAAATCATTAGTTTATTTTTATAAGTTTACCATTCGTCCCCCTTAAAATGATTTCATCCCCAAAATCACCAAGGATGGAAAAATACAACCCGTATGTACACAAACTAATACTAACAACCATTTACTCGTCCATCAACCACTAGCGACCATTGCCCATAGTTTAAATTTTTAATGCAATGTGTACATGTGGGCATGGAATGCATATGAACCTATACTAATGTAATAGTTAGGAGACCTCCAAATTTAGTTGACCTCTTAAAATGCAAGTGCTTAGCCATATATCTAAATGTATGCAACATCCTATATGAATGTACTGGAAGTTCTATATTCATGCACAACCATTAAATCCATATGCAACAACCATATGCATATATCTTGGTAAAAAAACAAGTGATGGTGTGAGTGTGTGCTAAATCGAGAATATATGTTTGCCTAAGTGTACCACGATTAGTTTAGTAAATACATCCTTTACCATCCCTCATCCAAACATGCCCTAACGACACGTTCAGAACCATTCCCAGCATCCAATTATTCCTACCCATGGGGTATACTAAGTTAAAACCTAAGCACATAAGTAGTTTACACTTATTTAACTAAAATGGAAATGTAACAAAAAAGAGTTCTGGATGGGTAGCTCGGATCTTCGCCTTAGGATCCTATGTACTCTCCGCTAGATTTATCCCCACTGGACCTTAACAAGCTTGACTACTTTATTGTGGAGCAGCTTTATTCCATGCTCAACAATGTGGGTTGGTGCATGATGAATAAGTGGCTCTCCTTCCACTTCAACTTCTTCTAACTAGCTCGGTTTGGCCGTAGTAGCTGCATCGTATAAACGCTTCCGTATGTGTGCCAAATGAAAAACATTGTGAACTTCGGCTAATCCTTTAGGAAGCTCCACTCCATAGGCTAACTTCCCCACTCTGTACAAAAATTTGAAAATGCCCCTTACCTCCTGATGTTGAATTTTTTGGACTATTAACCCAATAACGTATCTAAGTGGTGAGATGCTCATATAGGCATTTTTCCTAATGCAGACGCCAGCCCTATGTGCCTCCTATCATCATATGTTTTCTTCCTATCTTATGTAGTCTTTATACTTCTACGGATCGAATCCACTTTCCAAGTACTTCTAACTAGATCATTCTTCCATCCTTAAATTGACTTTACTACTGACACATAACTTCTATTCAAATGTACGTGCATAGGAAAATACTTTGCAATCCTTGCTATCAACTCGAATAAGTGATGTCGACATGCACCATAATCGATAACTTGAGCATTAGAATGCTCCAATGGAAATGTAGTCTTATGCAACCCAAGACGCACATAACCAATGTCTTAAATTATCCAATAGTATAATGATTACTTCTTCTTCTAGATACTAAAGTAAGACAACCCGAAAGTCGATGGTGTTTCCTCTAGTATCTACTAACTTAGATCCTTTGTTATTCCTTCATTTCACCGATGGATATCAAAACCCGGTGATTTCTTAAACTATTGAAGACAGTATAACTTCTTTTCTAATTAAATTCAACATAAGGTATCTCATTTTACTTCTGATTTGTTTCTCCAGTCCTTCAACAATCGTTGTACTTAGATATCATGTTTATAGTATGCAGGGATTCATCCTAAGTTCTTTAAAATATAAGTAAATACTCAAGTAATATTATAGTGTAAACTTGGTATATTTTCCTGTTAAAGCCTATCAGTTAAAATAAAAAAAATGTGAAGTTCTAAATTTAAATGAAATTATAACCTAAAATTATTTTAGTGTTGACAGTAATCGACCGGGTGATATACCAGTTACGTGTGACTATTTTGTAACACACACTATTTATCACAAGTCAGTCTTATATGAACTTCCTTAAATAAATAGTCTTCTTCCAATCTGAGGGATGATCAGAAGAAATCCTACTATCCTTATCTCCAAATCTTACCAAAAATTTCAAAGTCTTATTTTCTATGGAAAATTGCATTTGCATTCAAAATGCATGCAAATAGCAATATCCTTTTCTTAATGGGAACTAAATCATTGAATTAACCATACCTTGCACAATCTTGACAACAACTTCATCTAGAATATCTTCCATAGCTTGAGTTTCCAGAACTTACCATTCCCTAATGCTATCCCATCAATAGGGCCATTTCCCCAAACATAAATTCTCACCACTTTATTCCCACTATTTTATGGTCAAGTTAACTCAAGATGGAACAATGTCTTGCCACTTTAGTCCAACAAACATAATGTTTAATACTTAGATAACGTCATACCCAAAATACTCTTCTTAGAACATCTAAAATGGGTTATGTCCTATCCTATTGAACATCTTATGGAACTCATATCATGTTAGCCTTAAATAGTGTACATGCAGTTAGGAAGACAACTAAAGTACCAATTACTTTATAAAAATCGCTAAATAACGTATACTAGAAGACAACAACAATTTTCTTGGTTATCTATAATTCTGAAAGACAAAACAACATGCTTGATATTTATAACCTGCCAAGCCAAAAGCAATATGTATGGCATAACATACCTAAAATGTCAGTTAACACAACCCACCCATAGATAACCCAAATTGTCCTTTTCATTTAGTGATGTTAAAACAACTAACACTTTAGGGACCTATAACCTAATCTGTAAGACTGGATAGTAAAATAATAGCTGTAATCCCAAGACCATGGGTTGGATAATCCTTCTCATGTACTAGTCAATAACTCTTTTAAAAGCATGCTCAAATTCTGAATTCCATCGAAAGTTAAATTCTTCTTATAATAGCTAGAAAAATCGATAAAACCTCTAGTATTTGTACCATTCTTTGATACAATAAAATATCTTAGCTTACCTTTATTTTACTCTGAAAATATGTTTTACCTACTTTCCAAACATTATTGCATGAAGATTTTACAATTCAAACTATACTTGGGTAGCAAACACTAAGTAGTGTTCACTCTTCACTCTAACATGAAGGCCGATTTAGTAGTTTATCCGTCAACCAGGTTTTTAAACCAGTAAAGTTCAGAATAAGTTAGAACATTCAAACTGAGCCAGAACGAATCGAAACTTTATGAGAAGACCTAAAAGTACATGAAAAAGAAACCCTCGGGATTTTGAACCAAAAATATGACAAGTGTTTGGATTGGCACCGATCTGATCCAGTTGGATCATTACCGATCCAAATTATTGATTTGTGGGTCCTCCAATCCACATGTATTATATCCCTATATCTCTTCTAATTAAACTTATCCGCCAAGTTTGATAAAATTTTGAGCATCCAAGTTAAAGAAGTCAAGATTTATCCAATTCAGATTGGATTATAATCTAATTTATAGGTGAACCATCGTCAAAACAAGTCAACAAGCTATGAAATCACACGGGGAACCTTGCATGCAAGAAAGGAGGCCAACGTAATAGCAGTTGTGCAAAAATTGCACAACATTTTGGATCGGTACCAATCCAAAAGGTTAGTCTCAAATCACCTCAAATTTTACATGCCTCCTCCTATGGATAGCGATAGCTTTCTGTTACTTTTGTTCCGATCCAAGTGCTATCCAAATCCTATAAACACCATCCAATCTTTAACAGGAAAGGGGCTGGCTACTTTGATCACTGAAAGCTTTCCTACTAGAATTCTTTAATCTTCTTTCTCCTCACAATGGCTATCATGGGACAATTGAGATCCTTCCTTTTGTCTCCATCAATGATGGTTTTGATCTTTCATCATTTAATTATTAGTATTGTAAATAGCTTGTACTTGTGATCAATAGTCAATTTATTAATAAATATATAAGGTGAACATAGGCTTCGTTAACAGCCGAACCACCATAAATATCTTATGTTTTTCCACTTTATTTTGGTTTTTTTTGCAATTTGGAGAGTGTTTAGTTCCACTTTATTTGTCCTGATAAATAGGGCTGGTGGTTTCATAATTATATCAAGGTATTGATCCATTTTTTGGATTAACATTATGGTGCTTTCATTGTGAAAACTAAATCCAAGCTTAGATATAGCAATCTGATTTGGATCTGATAGTTTAGAAGTTAGATCCTCAATCTCTGCTCTGCTGTTGAAAATCAATGGCACCGAAAAGAAGAATAACTGCTTCTGGAAGATCCATAGGAGCTGTAATTGCTTGAGAAGAGATCAATCCTTAGCAAATATGCATCAACGGCGCCAACATAGGAGATCACGTGTCGTGATCCTCTATTCAACGTGAAGTTGTCACTATGGATGAATTAAATAAAAAAGTTGATGAAATTGACTAGAAGATTTAAAACAGCCAAAGTGACTAGAAGTCAATCCTATTCACACCATCACCCTATTCACCCCCCCTCTAGGGTGAAATCGATCCTACAAGTGGTATAGAGCTGGGAGTAGAAGTCAATTTTTGTTTTAAAAAATTCATTTTTCAAAAATCAATTTTTATTTAAAAGTTTGAATTTTTAAAATGGCTTCTTTCATTAATGCTTTTGTTGAGGGTCAGTCCATAGTTAGACCACCAATGTTCAATGGTGAATATGCTTATTGGAAAAATAGAATGAAAATTTTTCTGAAAACCGTTGACGCTTGGAACATTATTGAGACAGGTTATAGAGCACCAACTAAAATTGTAGATAATCAGGAAATAGATAAACCGATGGATCAATGAACAGAACTAGAAAATAAATTACAAAATGCTAATGCTAGAGCTATGAATTCTATTATCTGTTCATTGGATCAATTTGAATTTAATCGTGTCTCACATTTTCTAACTGCGCAGGAAATATGGCACACACTAGAAGTGACTCACGAAGGAGCATCTCAAGTAAAAAAATCTCACCTTGCCATGCTAAGCAGCGAATACGAGAATTTCATAATGGCAAAGGAAGAAAATGTTAAAGAGATGCATGGATGACTTTCCAATATCGTATACAAATCGAAAGCTCTTGGAAAATCATACACAGAGTTGGAGATAGTCCGAAAAATCCTCAGAGTCCTTCCATGAAGTTTTGAAGCCAAAGTGACTGCCATTCAAGAATCAAAAGGTTTGAAACAAATGAAAGTCTAAGAACTCATCGGAAATCTCACCGCTTATGAGCTAGAAATGAAATTTAAGGAAGAGCGTGAAGGTGGAGATACTCGAAAGAAATCTATAGCTCTCAAAGGAACAACTGAAAGTGATGACGATGACGATGGAGCAGCAGAGTTAGAGCTGATTATAAAGAAAGTCAAAAGGTGGAATTACAAATACGGAAATCCAGCTCTAAATCGAAAATTGAAAAGTAGAATAAATAAAATATTGAACAATCCAGAAGAACAAAAGATCATCTGTCATAAGTGCAATCAACCTGGACACATCAAGCCCAATTGTCCTCAAAATCGACGCGACTTTAAAAAGAAATCAGAAAGGAGAAGTTTTGCAGCCACATGGAATACAAGCGATGAAGATAATCAAAGTACTAACAGTGAAAGTGAGAAAGCAGACATGTGTCTTCATGGTGAAATAACTGACAGTGACGATGACGAGCCAAGCGAGGTATCAAAACTCTCTCACTCAGAATTACTTATATATTTTCACGAAGTGAATGGCTGTTTTGAACGACTTAGGGAGAAGTATGCCAAACTTGAATCACAAAAAGATACTTTGATAGATTTAAAGAAAAAACTTGACCAATTAGTTAAAACCTATCAAAGTAGGATCCCTAAGTGTGATAAGTGTCCAACATTCGAAGAAGAAATCAAAAAATCAGAAATTAATATACAATCACTTGAAAATGAAATTCTGATTATGAAAGAGAATGAAAATACTAGAAGAGAGAATTCTACTAAAAAGTGCACACAATTGTTAAACGAAAATGAATCTCTCAAAATACTAGTCCAACAATTGTCAACAACTTTAGATAAATTTTCAAAAAGTGAAAAATCGTTGAATCTGCTATTAGGGAAGCAAACTTTTAATACAGCTAGACAAGGACTTGGATATAATCAATCTGAAAATGTTGAAAGCGATATTAATCAAGAAAATTCCATGTGCACAATTTGTAGAAAATATGGACACAATCACAATAATTGTTGCTATAGACCCAAACATGTGAAAACTATACCAATTTGATTTCCAAAAGGCATAAATATAAAATCTCTCAAAGTTAAACAAATTTGGGTGCCAAAAGGAACATATATAAACAGTTTGGGTCTCCACAAAATTATGTTTCTAAATCTTCAGCCACTAACAACCATGGACCTATAAAAACAAATATGTCACAAAAATCGTTTCCCGTGTAAGTGTGGTGGCAGGCCAAGGAACAACAACGGTGATATCTGGATTCTGGCTATTCCAGAAACACAATGGGCGACAAAGAAAAGTTCCATAGCCTAGTACAAAGGTGATAGAATCACAATAGGCAACAACGAAAAATATCGTAAAGGTAAAACAGGTAATTGTATATTCATTTGAACGATATATTAAATGTGATAATCTGCACCGTAATCTGAGTTAAATCAGCCAATATTGAGATGATGAAAAGATGATGATTTTGATTCTGACTTGTCTAAAATTGTAGGCCAATTATATTATTATGTCAAAAACACCATAAAAATCTCTATAGCATTTGAATTACTTCATATATCTTAGTTTGGATTAATAATAGTGTTTTTTGTTGAATGATAATACATTTGGTTATAATATGGCCAACTCTATATTCACAGTTTTTGATTATTTACACATCTTCATTTCAAATTCAAGAGAATGTCATTTGAAAAGCTGTTAAAATTATTTTGAGAAATTTTGTTGCATACTTCATGGTCTGGTCTATCAAATTCAATTAATGATAATTTTGAGTCAAAGAGAAATTATGATGCACATTGTTGAGTCACAAGTTTTATGAAAGTTTTGATTTCTGACAAATAACTAAAGGCGATCGACTAAACAAGGTCATTAGAGCTACATATGTTACTATAGATTGTAGATTGATTATTTGATATTATATTAGTGATAAACTTGTTAAAATCTATCCTCAAATAATCATGCATTTTCAAGAAAATTAATATATATACAATTGGAATATAGTTGCACATTCAGTGTGCAACTTTACAGGGACCGGTCGACCGGTCACAATATAGGCGGTCGACCGTTCCTGCATAATTTGCACACTGAACGTGCACACATACACATAACGTATATATATTTAAATTCCTGTCTACTGGTCACTTTTTAACCTGTCGACCGTTTTTAAACAGAAAGCAATTTTTCCAAAAGACACTTCTCTTCTCCAAAGGTTGCATCTCTTACCTTTCACCAAAGATCATATCTCTTAATGGCAACTGCTCACAAAGAGTTACAACCATTCTTATCTATATAAACTCATCTAATTCGTTGATTAAAAACACATGATTTCATATTCTTTTTAGTCTAATCTCTGATCTTACTTTATACATACTCCTGCATTCTAAAAGCTCTCAATTATTTATTGAATCATTGAAACTATTTCATATCCTTTGATTCGATAAGTAATATACTTTCCTTAATCTTTTCAAAACAACATTTCGCATACTTTGAGGATAAGATTATAGGAAGGGTGTACTGCTAGTGACAAATCCGTGTTTTCAAGAGCACAAGTTGTCAACAACAATTGTATTTGTTCTTTTGTTGAAGTCCTCTGCGTTGTAAGAGGCAAGTGTTGAAGTCCTCAGTGTATTAGAGGCGTGAAATCTCGTTCGGTTGTTCGGGTGTTGTAAACCTGTTCCTCCGGGTGAAGCGAGGTAGTTAATAGTGAAAATCCAGATAGAAGTCTGGGACTGGACGTAGGACGGTGCTCCGAACCAGTATAAAAATCTCTGGTGTGATTTTTTCTATTTTTTATTTACTATGCTATTATCATCTATTTCCGCATTTATATTGTAGTCCATATTACACGATCCGTGTATACTATATTAGCACTTATAATTGTATACACACCGAACTTTCATTTGGTATCAGAGCACGGTCATCATATAACCGTAACACAGTTATTTGATATATTATAGTAATATGGCAAATAACGTAAGTACTAGCACTCAAAACACCACTTACACGGAGGGTCAATCAACACAGAGACCTCCATTTTTCAATGGTCTTAACTATAGTTATTGGGCAACACGTATGTCATTCTTTATGCAATCAAATAGCTATGATGCTTGGAATGCCACTCAAAGAGAAATAGTGAATCCAACAACTGATTATTCAGAATGGACTGCAGCTGAGAAAACGGCAGCAGCCGTAAATGCAAGAGCAATAAATATGTTGTTCTGTGCATTAGACCAAAATGAATATAACCGTGTTAGTATCTGCACTACTACATATCAAATTTGGCAAACACTAAAAATCACTCATGAAGGTACTAACAAGGTTAACAAGCCAAAATAGCCATGCTAAAAAGTCAATTTCAAAATTTCAAAATGAAACCAAATGAGACAATCAATGACATGTATTCACGGTTTCAAACTATTCACCATGCACTTATTGGCTTAGGACAAAAGTATTCTGATTTCAATGTTGTTTCAACAGTCCTACATTCTCTGACTAGTGAATGGGAAGGAAAAGTATTAGCAATTGAAGAAGCTAATGACCTTTCCGTCATGAAGCCAGATGAATTGATAGGAAATCTAATGTCCTATGAAGCAAATTTGCAGGCTAGAAAAGAACAGAAAGAAGAAAAGAAAAATGTAGCATTTCATGTTGAGAAAGATGGAAATGAATCAGATTCTGAAGACGAAGATTTGGCATTCATTGCGAAAGGATTCAAAAAATTCCTAAAATATCGAAAAGCCAGTCGTTACAATAAAAGGAAATCTGGATCAAACAAACCATCTTCATCTGCTATAGAATGTTTTAACTGCCACAAAAAGGGACACATGCAGAAGGATTGTCCAGAACAAAAGAAGAAGTCAGAAAATGACAAATTCAAATATAAGAAGGACAAATCTAAGAAACGAGCCTTCTCAGTAACATGGGATGATTCAGAGTCATCTTCATCAGAAAGTGAAAGTGATTCAGAGAATGAACAAGCTAATGTTTGTTTTATGGCAACAGAAGATGAGGTACAAATTCCAACATTTGATGAATTACTTGATATTAATGCTGAATTGATAGTCAAATATAAAGACATAAAACGTCAATTAAAAGTAGTCAAAGCAAATTTAAGTAGAGCAGAGCTTGAACGAGATATGTTAAAAGATGAGAAGAAAATATTAGAAGAGGAACTTGAAAATATTCAAGAATCATCATCTAATGTTTACTCTCAAATATCTCTTTTGAGTCAAGAAATAGAAACTCAAAAAGAGAAAAATAATGCTCTCACTACTGAAAATCATGAGCTTAAAGCAAAAGTCAAAATTCTAGACCTAGAAAAAGCTAGCTTACAAACAAAGTTTGATGACATTACTCAAAATGTTTCTAACTTTAACAAAGGTCGAGAAAATTTGACAAAAATCATTGAAAGTTCACAATCTATCTCAGACAAACAAGGATTGGGATATAACAAACAAGAAACCAAGAAACATCTTGGAAATAAAAGGAAAAAGAAAGTACAAAAAACTGAAGCTAAGAAAAATCTTAGTTTATTATATTCCAAACCAAAACCAGTTGTGAAATTTCAAAAGAAAAATGTCAAGACTATCAAAATATGGGTTCCTAAAACAAATAACAATTTGATTAGGAACAAATACATTCAGCAATTCATGAATACTGTGCATCTTAATAATAATTATATATATAAAGGGGATACCGGACCCAAATGGGTTTGGACTCCTAAGACCTAACTCTTAGGACCCTATAATAAGTGGGTACCATGGACTTAATTCTATTTTTTGCAGGTCCCACTTAAGAAAAGAGGAAAGTGGATATTGGACAGTGGTTGCTCAAAGCACATGACGGGAGACAAGAGTTTATTAACAAATATTACATATTCAGATGGTGGCTCCGTCACTTTTGGAGACAATTCAAAAGGCTATATCATCGGCAAAGGCGATGTGAGCAATTGTGGTACATCTAACTTACCTCTTATTACTAATGTCATGCTAGTTAGAAATTTAAAACACAATTTTCTTAGTATTAGTCAGTTATGTGACAAGGGTTTTATAATTCATTTTCAAATAATAAGTGTAGTATTTTAGATAAAGACCATAATTTGGTCTTCGAAGGTTATAGAGACAGAAATATCTATATTCTGAATATGAATATTAATCATAATTCAGATATGTGTCTTGTGGCTAATGACAATGATCCATGGCTATGGCACAAACGCTTCTGCCATATAAACTTCAGAACTATTGACAAGCTAGCCAAAAACAATCTAGTTAGAGGACTACCCAAAATGAGTTTTAAAGTTAACAACATTTGTGATGCATGTCAATTAGGAAAATTGACCAAATCATCTTTTAAATCCAAGAAAGTCATATCAACATTACAACCACTTGAGTTACTACACATGGATTTATTTGGACCTACTAGAGTTCAATCAATAAATCACAGTCCATATGTGCTTGTAATTGTTGATGATTTCTCTCGTTATACATGGACAATTTTCTTAAAAAATAAAAGTGACACTTTCGATCATTTCAAATCTTTCGTCAAAAGAATTCAAAAATCAAATGGGATTAAAGTTAAAAATATAAGAAGTGATCATGGTGGAGAGTTTGAAAATAATGAATTTGAACATTTTTGTACAAAGAAAGGTATATATCATAATTTTTCGTTTCCCAGAACTCCACAACAGAACGGAGTTGTAGAACGGAAGAACCGAACTTTACAAGAATGTGCAAGAACATTATTGAATGGAACCACCTTACCAAAACATTTTTGGGCAGAAGCTGTGGCAACTGCCTGTTATTTTTTAAATCGTGTATCCATAAGACCTCTTACCAAGAATACTCCTTATGAATTATTTAACAAAAGGAAGCCTAAAATCTCATACTTCAAAGTTTTTGGTTCCAAGTGCTTTATTTTAAATACGAAAGACCAGCTTGGCAAATTCGATCCAAAGGCCGATGAAGGAATATTTGTCGGTTATTCGGAACGAAGTAAGGCCTATCGGATATTTAATAAACGAACCAAAACTATTGAAGAATCACTTCATGTCTCTTTTGATGAAATCTATCAGCACCCTCACACTATATCAGATGATGACGAATCAATAGTCACTGACAATCAAATCATCACAAATATTGATTCTGACTCGGAAATAATTATTGAGAATATTCCTCAAATATGTGAGTTACAATCACCACCAAGAATATTAAGAGACCATCCGGCTCAAAATATAATCGGTGAAATAACATCACATGTCAGAACAAGGAGTCAACTCAATCAAATGGGTCATGTCGCTTTTCTCTCAAATATCGAACCTAAGAATCCAAAAGAAGCTGCTACAGATGATTACTGGATCATTGCCATGCAGGAAGAACTAAATCAGTTTGAGCGCAATGAGTTTGGGAACTTGTTCCAAGACCAACTGATCAGTCAGTAATCGGTACTAAATGGGTCTATAAAAATAAGGCTGACGAACAAGGAAATATCACCAAAAATAAAGCAAGATTAGTAGCACAAGGATATAATCAGGAAGAAGGTATCGATTATGAAGAAACTTTTGCACCAGTTGCTCGACTAGAAGCTATTAGAATCCTATTATCTTTTGCTTGTCACCATAATTTCAAACTTTATCAGATGGATGTCAAAAGTGCTTTTCTCAATGGATTTATCAAAGAGAATGTCTATGTCGAACAACCTCCTTTGTTCGTACATGAAAAATATCCTGACCATGTGTTCAAACTTAAGAAAGCTCTGTATGGTTTAAAACAAGCACCTCGTGCTTGGTATGAACGACTACGTAGCTATCTTATTAGCTCAGGATTTCAAATAGGCAAAGTCGATCAAACTTTGTTTATTAAACATTCTCGAAAAGATATTCTAGTTATTCAGATATATGTAGACGATATCATCTTTGGTTCAACAAACGATAAACTGTGCAAAGAATTTGCAAGTATTATGACCAAAGAATTCGAAATGTCTCATATGGGAGAACTATCTTATTTTCTTGGACTTCAAATAAAGCAACTTTCAAACGGCATTTTTATCAATCAAGAAAAATACTGTGAAAACCTTATCAAACGCTTCGGATTAGAAAATACATCTGGTAAACCAACTCCTATGAGTACAACTACACATCTTGAAAAAGATGAAAGTGGTAAGAATGTTGACCAGAAATTATATCGGAGCATGATTGGTTCTCTTCTTTATCTTACAGCTAGTCGTCCAGATATAATAATGAGTGTTTGTTTATGTGCTCGTTTTCAAGCCGATCCAAAGGAATCACATCTACGAGCAGTGAAACGTATAATTCGTTATCTTAATAATACAAAAGATTTCGGTCTTTTTTATCCAAAAGAATGTCCATTTGAATTAGTATCATATAGTGATGCTGATTTCGGTGGCTCTCGAACGGATAGAAAAAGTACAAGTGGTACGTGCCATTTTATTGGAAAATCACTTGTCTCTTGGTTCAGTAAGAAACAGAATTGTGTTTCACTATCAACATGTGAAGCTGAATATATATCAGCAGCTCTCGCTTGTACTCAAGTACTATATATGCAACAAACACTTCAAGATTTTGATATTCATTTATCAAATTCTATTATATACTGTGATAACACTAGTGCTATAAATCTCTCTAAAAATCCAGTAAATCACTCTAGAACCAAACACATTGATATCCGTCATCATTTCCTTCGAGATAATATTGACAAAGGAAATATATGTCTTGAATATGTTCATACTGAAAATCAATTAGCAGACATTTTTACTAAGCCTCTGCTCGAATCTAATTTTATTAGATTACGAAGAGAGCTTGGTTTAATTTCAAGAAAAAATCTTGACTAAGTAATTTCTAAAGAACGTCTTCTTTTTAGTTATCCTTTAGTTATTCTTTTTAGTTATCCTCTAACCATAACTTTTGCATAAACTATTTTTTTACATTAAATATAAGCCACTGCTTTATTTAATGGTTAAATTCTCTTTACTCATTTTTTTTCTTTTCTTTTAGTGATCGTCCTTTCCTTTCTTATTTTATAATTTCAGTTTTAAAAAGAGAGCTATTTTTAGAGTTAAAATAAAATTTCTGCTTATGTTTTCTTGGTTAAAATTTTCCATTAACTCACATCCATAGGTTTATACATAAGAAACTTGTATATAAGCTTGCAAAAATTTTATATTTTGTTCATCTTTTTTATCTAACCATAATATTCTATACAACGTACACTATGGCTCACATTTGTGATAAATGTGCTCAAGAATCATACATTTCAATTATGAGTTCTGAGTCGGAAGAATTTTATTCTCCTATAACTCCAAAACAAAAATCAAGCTGTCATCATCAATGCTCTTGTATGTCTGATAAAACTCCAAATTCAAAACGAGTGAAGAGGACACTGTTCTATTCTCCTCGTACCAAAGCACAAATCGATGAGATACACCACTACCAGAAACATCAGATAGACCTTCAGAGACAGCTCCATTACGGGCAAAGTCAACTTTATCACGAGCAACAACGGACATCGGCACGATTATCCGTTTTAGAAAAGTTGGCAACATTTTTCTACGGTTCCAACAAGCATGATGTGCATGAACCAATGCCGTCTAGGCCATCAACATCTAAAAGTCCTAACTCGTGGGATCGGAACTATGAGAAGAATGAAGGATCTCAGAAACAATGGAGTCCATGGTCAAAACATATTGAAGGAAACAACGATAATTCTAATGACGAACTTTCTCATTAGATTTATATATAGTTATTATATCTTTATATATATCTTGTGTAATAACGGTTATATTTTGTATTAAGAATGAAATATAATATATATAGGTTGATATATTATAAAAACTTGAAAAATAACATGATTTGTTCAGCAGGCCAAAACCGGTCGACCGCCCCATATATAACCGGTCGACTGTTTGCTCTCTGGTTGAAAACGGTCGACCGACCATATTTCATAGGTCGACCGGTTGACGTATTTTCAGTTTTTATATATACTTATGCGTCATTTTTTCCTCTACCCTCTTTCACTTTTTACTCAAGCTGTTCTTTTACCCAAAATCACAAACCCTAGTTTCCTATTTTCAATTCCCAAATCTCAAATCCTCCAACAATGGCTCCTCCTCAAAAGAAATCCAAGAAAGGAGCAACCTCTGAAACTTCATCTCTTACCATCTTCGTCAAAAAATGGCTTCAAAGTCCAATTGCTGTAACAAGATGGAATCAGATGACAAATTACAAGTTTCATCCAGGCTCTTTCATCAAATTTGATGATTTCACGGCTTATGGAGTTCGGAGGTTAGCCAATAATTCCAACATTACTCCATTAATAGATTTTTCAGAAAATAGTGTGGAGATAAATCATTTGATGATCAAATTGTTTTACGCCAATATGAATCTTGATGAGTATCAACCTGATAATCCAAACGGCGTCATCTGGTCTGTGGTCTGTGGCAAGCAAATTTTTCTTACTCATGCTAGAATTGCCTCTATACTTGGTATACCAAATCGAGGCGAAAAGTTTTCATCTACCTTCTGCGAAGTCTTCACTCGAAATAGTACCAGTCATCAGTTCATAGAAGACAATAGTGATGGCACTAAGTCTATTGGACTTCGACCGACAGCCAGACTACTTCATCGTGTTTTGATGCATTCTCTTTTTCCTAGACTTGGAAATTATGATGCAGTATATAAAGAATACTTCAAAGCACTCTATGCTATTTATGGTGAAATCCAAATCAATTGGGTACACATGCTTTTTGATGAAATTCTCAAGGTAAATAACTCAACACGGCCTCATTTCTTCTACAATGAATATATCATGCGACTTTTGTTAGCTTGTGGGGTCAATCCTCCTGATTCTGCAACCTCAAAATCAAAATGCATTGACTCCATAACCATCAAACGAATGAAGCTTCCTCCACCTTATCTTGAGATTATGCCTTTTGAAGAATGGCAACAAAGAGGACCAAGAAAACAACGAGCAACTTCCTCTCGTCCTCGTTCCGATGAAGTAAAACTATTAAAATCAAAGTCATCCACAAAAGAATCACTTGAAACGATTGCGCGTAACCAATTTTTGCTTGAATCACGTCTCAAGCGCATGGACTCTAAAATTGATAAGCGCTTCAATAAGGTCAAGTCATTCTTTGGAATGCTATGGGATGCTATATCATGTTCCACATCCACCTCTGTTCAAGCACAAGACCCAGGAAAACGTCCTGCTGCTCCTGTTTTCACCTGGACATCA
This sequence comes from Allium cepa, assembly GCA_030765085.1. Classification (NCBI taxonomy): domain Eukaryota; kingdom Viridiplantae; phylum Streptophyta; class Magnoliopsida; order Asparagales; family Amaryllidaceae; genus Allium; species Allium cepa. The sequence goes on from CM060929.1 coordinate 499,204,444, forward strand.
TCTGGCGAGTCTACAGGTATGAGTGGACATGGACATGGAGAATCATCTAGAGGAAACAATGATGAGGAAGAAGAAGAAGATGATGATGATGACGACAATGATGATGAGGAAGAGGAGATACGATCTGCTTCATCCTAGATTCTATTATGGTTTAGCACTTTAAAAACATTCATCGAGACTTGTACTAAATAGTGTCGTTATTCTTGTTTTTCATTTGACATTATGATCTGTAGTATACTCTGTTGTGTTTTGGATGTGTTAATGATTTATTTTGCTATGCATATCATATTCATTTTACTATTCTAGTATATGTTACTCCTTTTTGTCGATGACAAAGGGGGAGAAAGGGCTAACAATTGCTTGCAGGAACATACATATATAAGAATTCAAGAGATCACATACTCAGGGGGAGATTCAGATTTGCAGATATATATTGTCATCAATCAAAAAGGGGGAGAATGTTGAGTCACAAGTTTTATGAAAGTTTTGATTTCTGACAAATAACTAAAGGCGATCGACTAAACAAGGTCATTAGAGCTACATATGTTACTATAGATTGTAGATTGATTATTTGATATTATATTAGTGATAAACTTGTTAAAATCTATCCTCAAATAATCATGCATTTTCAAGAAAATTAATATATATACAATTGGAATATAATTGCACATTCAGTGTGCAACTTTACAGGGACCGGTCGACCGGTCACAATATAGGCGGTCGACCGTTCCTGCATAATTTGCACACTGAACGTGCACACATACACATAACGTATATATATTTAAATTCCTGTCTACTGGTCACTTTTTAACCTGTCGACCGTTTTTAAACAGAAAGCAATTTTTCCAAAAGACACTTCTCTTCTCCAAAGGTTGCATCTCTTACCTTTCACCAAAGATCATATCTCTTAATGGCAACTGCTCACAAAGAGCTACAACCATTCTTATCTATATAAACTCATCTAATTCGTTGATTAAAAACACATGATTTTATATTCTTTTTAATCTAATCTCTGATCTTACTTTATACATACTCCTGCATTCTAAAAGCTCTCAATTATTTATTGAATCATTGAAACTATTTCATATCCATTGATTCGATAAGTAATATACTTTCCTTAATCTTTTCAAAACAACATTTCGCATACTTTGAGGATAAGATTATAGGAAGGGTGTACTGCTAGTGACAAATCCGTGTTTTCAAGAGCACAAGTTGTCAACAACAATTGTATTTGTTCTTTTGTTGAAGTCCTCTGTGTTGTAAGAGGCAAGTGTTGAAGTCCTCAATGTATTAGAGGCGTGAAATCCCGTTCGGTTGTTCGGGTGTTGTAAACCTGTTCCTCCGGGTGAAGCGAGGTAGTTAATAGTGAAAATCCAGATAGAAGTCTGGGACTGGACGTAGGACGGTGCTCCGAACCAGTATAAAAATCTCTGGTGTGATTTTTTCTATTTTTTATTTACTATGCTATTATCATCTATTTCCGCATTTATATTGTAGTCCATATTACACGATCCGTGTATACTATATTAGCACTTATAATTGTATACACACCGAACTTTCACACATTACACTGGTAATCTAGTTGATAGAAAAATTACTTGTTGAACGTGATTTTTGTTGAGACATTTAGTAACTGCATCGTTTTTTCAAAGAAAATATCTGCATATTTTTCAATTTAAATAATTTTCAAATAGCAGAAATTTTTCTCATATAACCCCCTCGAGAAAATCATTTTTAGATTAGTCATTTTGTAAAATTGATTTCATAATTATTTTTGAATTTGATTTTCAATGACAATTTTGACTAGTCTAACTCCCTAATAATTATCGAAAAGATAAATAGCGATTGAAAAAGTGATGAGTGTTGATATTTATCATACATTACTAAAGATAGTATATTTAGAAAAATTTCTTTAGAGAATCAAACAAGAGTTATAAAACTTTTTGTTGGGTAAAGATTCAATGACCATGTCTATGTCTATCGTATTTCTATCGACCATCGCTCATCAAAAATTCAATATAGTTTGTCGATATGTGGTATTTTAAACAGGAATCATTCGTTTTTCATTTTATAAAACAAAATAAAATCCAAAGTATTCACTCTCATTTAAAGTCCTCACGGTTATGCATGGGTGAATTACTTGGAATTTGTTATGTGCTTCCATGTTCATTTAAAAGTCCTCACGGTTATGCATGTATGGGACGCATATCAAAATTGATTTATTATAATAAACAAGTTGATTCTAGTCCCATTTAAAAGTCCTCACGGTTATGCGTGATTAGAAGATACTTGAATTCATTTTTAAAATTAAATTGGAATACTGCTAATCTCATTTAAAAGTCCTAACGGTTATGCATGATTAGTAGATGTTCAAATTCCTGATATAAATGTACCACAAACAGATATAACTGTATGGTTTTATATGATGACATCATTTCCATTATTTCTAAAAGTGGAATATGCGCTTAACAATGGTAGTTATGATTTTTGTTTGATTTTTTATTGAAAAATAATATTTATATTCCATTGAGTTTTAATGTTGGATTAATATCGATCACTTTATCTCTATTTGTTCTAACACTATTATTCTTTTGCTGATAACAAAAGGGGGAGAGAAAAGTTAAGATTTTGTTAAATAAAATCAAGCAAAGGTCAAATATTTTCCATTTGCATCTAGGTTCATTTGCATATTTTTATTTGTATGCATATATGTAGGGGGAGCTTTGTGTAGAGAGGAAGCATTTAAATAGGGGGAGCAATTAGAGTATATCCTTGATCAAATACATTTAACATATTCAAAATCTTAAATATATGTTTGTTATCATCAAAAGGGGAGATGGTCGAATATGCGATTATATGATTTTTGTTTGATGATAATAAACATATATATATATATATATATATATATATATTCGTGTAAATGTATTTGGTAATGTACTATTTCATTTTTCACAGATTAAATAAATATTTGCTGAATAAAATTAAATAACACAGAATTTGAATTCAAACAGAAATTTTAATCGAACAAATATTTATTACAATTTTTGAATAGTATAAATCCAAGCTCTCACTATTCACTATACAATTTTAATTCTAATTACATCACAATTCAATTTACATAAATTCCTCACTACATATCACTCACACTCGTAGTTCATCTTCAACTTCATTCCAGTTAGAATCCAGCATCTGAGCAATCTGCAAAAATATACAATAACGCAGTAAAATTGAAAAAGAAATATTTTTGCAATATAAAATAAAATATGGATTTTGAAAATATTATTTGCCTCGGTTATTTGTGTTGTTCGTCATCATTTACATTTGAATTCATCACACACGAACAATGTGACATGCACAATGTATCACTGTACATGCCACAAGGCCGTGCACACCGATATACACTTGATTAATGTTACAGGGACAGGTGAGAACATGGTCAAACCCAAAATAAAAGGACGGGTTCAACTCAGGTGCAATATAAATAAAATCTCAACACACGCACAAGGTCAAACCCGAGCATTTAAGCTAGATTCAACTCAGGTGCAATCAAAGTGTACAAGCTCAAGAAAATGGTCAAGACAACTAAAGAGCAAAAGTCAGAGAGATGTACACATGACAATGGAATGCAACAAGTTCACACAATAAATCAGTTCAAGGTTCAGACAATGGCCACAACAATGCAACTTACATGTACACCATGACATCAAGGCCAGAAGCTCAAGTCTCGACTAACAGACTTAAGTAAACAGGTGAACCATGTCATACACAGTGAAGTATAACCATCGTGACCAGAGAGAGGCCGAATAAAGTGAAAATTGGATCGAGCAAGTGCAGACTCAAGTGGTGATACAGCAGTAAAAATGGAACTACAAGATGAACCAGACCAACAAGCATACATGAAGACATAAATGAAAGTATCATTTTTGAACAAGACAGAAAACCACTAACAGATGCAGACTTCAAAAAGTGTCAACTTAACTACAAACCAAATCAAACTCAGTTCAACATAACAGTAAGCAGTGTCACAAGACCACTGTGCAGTGTACATGAATACAACTACAGGTACAAGACCGAACCAACGTATCAAGCAACATGTATGCAACTGGTCCAATTACAACAAAGAACAAGGCAGAGTGTAGAAGCTAATAAGAAGTGCAAACAAATATATCGAGTGTCAACAGTCAGCGGTGATGCAATAAAAATTGTATGCAACATGAACGGCTAGTGTCACATGGCAGTAAAGATATAATGGTCGTGAACAGCAAGTAAAAATGAGCAAGTGTACAGTTCGATCACTATCTAGAAGTTTAGTTTAAGAAATCAAATGGCTGAAGTAAACACGATCAGTAAAGACGGAGTTGAATTCACAAATCAACATCAAGGTTGATCAAGTAAAAAATCAAGTTAGTCAATGCCGAAGTCAAAATGAAATCAGAGAGTAAAGTCAAAGAATCAGAGAATTCAAAGCCGTGGTAAACATGAAGTCACAAGTTCGAAATCAATGCCGTGCGAATCAAGTATCACAAAATATATGCATATGAAAAAGTCAAAAATCAAATCCAAATAAAATAGGAAAGTAGCTGCCGTAACGATCAAGGAAGGATCGAACGGTTTCAAGCTTAAACCGTGACAGTGAAGTAAGGGAAATATTCGAATTGAACAAGTCAGTGAAATCTAAAACGTTCAAGCATTATCAAGCGGCAGAGAAAATGTTTTGACAAATTCAAATAAAAAATATGTGATGAAAATTTAGGAATTTGAATCCTATAAATTGTAATCAACATCATCGGCAAAGAGAAAGAGTTCAAGCATTGAAACCAGAAATCAAAAAGAGAAATTCACATACCAAATCAAATCCGAACTTGATCAAGGAGGAAGAGCCGCGAACAAGTTTATTGAAGCAGAGACTAATTCGATAAAGCGGTCGAAGTCATCTTAAGAGACGATCGACCAACAGAGCAAGACAATCAAACATTTACTATTGCGATCTCCCAATTTCAGAAAACCCTAATTTCTATAGAAAGTGGACCGAGCCACTATTTTCAAAGAAACAAAGCAAAGAGGAATGGGTCGAAATAAAAAGGGCCGGCCTCTTCTATATTAAGAGTTTCTTCTTTAAAAAATTATAAAGGGCTTTTAATTTCTTAATTAGGGTTATTTTTATTTTGTTTATAAATAGTACTTAATTTGTAATTTTCTTTTCTAAACTGTTGTATTTACTAGTCGTGTGACTAGTGAACAAGCTACGTGGCGTAGTTTGAGAATTCGCAACTCAGTGGCTGAGTTGTGGTAGAGTTTTGAGCGTAGAGTTAGGTTAGTCAGTAGCGGGTGTCACGAGTTTACGTGTGTAAGCGTGTGACTACTTAATTTCTAGTAGAAACCTTGGGGGCAGCACGTAGGCAGGTTTTTGCCAGAGCTAGGTAAATTCTGTGTCGTTCTATTTCTGCATTTTATTATTCTGCTATTTAATTATGTGCTGCTAGTATTCTGTGTTGAAATTATTTTATAAGCTTTCGCAATTAATTTTATAATTAACACCATCACCCTATTCACCCCCCCTCTAGGGTGAAATCGATCCTACAAAATTGAATTTGAGAAATGGGCCATATGAAACAACCTACCACTGGGAGAGACTTCAACCGAAAGGCGAGCTAGTATTTGAGATTGGAGGAGGCTTAGGAATTAGAAAGGAAATCTACTAACTTACAACCAACAAACATTGGGCATAGTGGTATAGCGACAAACCAAGAGGAGACCATTGAAGAAAATGCATGAAAAAATGGGAATCGGAAAAGAAAGAACCAAAATTCCAATAAGCGAAACGGCAATAGCAAGTGAGTGAAAGATTTAAGGCATGAAGAATACGCCCTGCTCAACAATACCACGAAAAACCTCTATCTCGAGAAACAGAGGACTGAAGAGTACAAGAAGCCACCTAATAAGGAAGCAATGGAATAGTAAAAGCATTCCAGAAAGTATACCACTTCCATAAGACACATGAACATAGCATGAATGAGTGTCGTCACGTAAAGAAATTGACTGAGGATTTGATTTGGGAAAGCATGCTTCAACAGTATGTGTGGGAATGAGTCCTGATCAACCCGTAGCGCCCTAAGCTCATAGAGATAGAAGGAATCAAGCTAGATCCAGTGATGAGGGACCCAGACAGACTGATAAGAAACTCTTCATTGGAACAATATTTGGAGGACCCGAACCCACACAGAAGTGTTGGGGAGAAATAAAGCAGTATGCAAGCTCATTAAACACACTTCGAAAGATTTATGCTATGCGGTCGAAGATAGAACCCCTGCTAAGCGACAGAGAACCCTGATCAATGACATAGTATTCCAGAGCCGAGAAACTGAAGGAATAGAAGCTCCAGCTCTTGACCCTATAGTCATGATAATAGGAATCAAACCCTTCATGGTCTGATAAGTAATGATAGATGTGGTAGTTTTGTATATATCCTTTTCAAAATGCACCTTTGATCAGATGAAGATCAATATGAAAGGTGTATCCACCTGCCAAACAAAGATCCAAAGATTCACCAGTGAACCCAATCAACCTGTTGGAAGATTGATTTATCCATAGAACTCGAAGAGGGCGACCAATGAGCCACTCTCACCTAAACCTTTATGATCGTAGATGAAATTTCCACCTACAATGCCTTCCTTGGGCAGCCTGTCTTGGCAGATTTCAGGATTGTTATAGCTCAATGGTGTCTAACTATGAAATTTTCGTTGGAAAATGGAGTCGGGGTGATCAAAGGAGATCAAAGTGCCGCTTGAGAATGTTATACTGTAGAACTACGCAAGTCTAAAAGAATGAAAAGAGGAAGAATGTGGAGAGAACTCTCCATATTCGTGAACCTACCGAATAGCAACTACCGAGCCACCACTGGCTTGAGGACCATAGCCGATTTGATAAGGATTTGGACGCTAGAAAGAAGAGTTAGGAGAGGAACAGGTAGCATCGGCAGAATTGACGATATCTATCCTAGTTGATATGGATGACCCAACTTAGATCCTGAAAATCGGATCACATCTTGGAAACAAGATGCGACTGGAACTTATCAAATTTCTTCGAGCCAATATGAATGTATTTGCTTGGACACATTCTAATATGAGCAGGGTGTCATCGGATCGCATGCTAAGCACTTAACCTTGATCCTAAGTATACGCCAATGAAGTAGAGAAGGCGTAGAGTGGGACCTGAGCTGTCCAAAGCACTAAGAGAAGAAGTGGATAAAGTGATGGTGAGTAGTTTTAACCATGATGGAACTTACCTAGAATAGGTACCCAACTCGGTCTAGTCAAGAAGTCTAACGGGAAATGGCAAACTTGTATCGACTACTCGGATCTAAACAAAGCTTGCCCAAAAGACGGCTTTCCTCCACGAAGAATCAATGAGAGCGTGGAGGGGGATGACTGGATATGAATTGCTATCATTTATTGATGCAAACTCAAGATACAACCGGACATGATGCACAAATCAGATCAAGAAAATACCAGTTTCATTATTGATCTGAGACTATACTGCTACAAAGTGATGCCATTTGGCTTAAAGAATGTTAGGGAAACCTAACAACGACTAGTGAACACCATGTTTAAACATCAGATTGGGAAGACTATGGAAGTTTATTAGACGATATGTTTGTTAAATGATGCATACCTACAAATCACCTAAACAACCTCACCAAAATGTTTGAGATACTCCACAAATGCGGAATGAAGCTTAATGCACTTAAGTGCCACTTCGGGTAGCCTCTGTAAAGTTTTCAAGATTCATCATAAGCACCAGAGGTGTTGAAGCAAATCTCGAATTAATTACCGCTTTACAGGAAGTCGAGGCCAGGAAACAGTTACAAAGATTGAATGGAAAGGTTGTAGCACTAAGCCGGTTTACCTCAAAAATAACCAATAAATGTAATTCAACTCCAAAGTTCATAATCACACCTTCCTGGTAGGTAACCTTATCCTTAAGAGGCTCTACCTTATAGCGGGAGCAATCAGACCAAACTGGGAAGCACCCTATGTGATCGGTCAGAAGATAGGGGACGGTAGATTCAAGCTAACGACCATCGATGGAGCCCAGATTCTTCGAGCATGGAACAATGAATCACCGCATCCTTACTTTATCTAAGACTATCTTAAGTATTTTCTATTTCCAACGAATAAGCCAACTAGAATACCGAAGGCATTGTAAATAGGCAAAACTTGCCCACTTTTAATAATAAAGTTGCTTTGTTTTCTAAACCAATAAAATTGTGTTCTCGAAAGTAACCAATTGAGTCGATAGAGTCAAATTGACTCAATATCATCCAACCGCTGCTTGACATAGTGTAACCATGCTCAAATAAGCCCCACCTACCTATCGGGTCAACGGAAGCAAATCGACTCAAACCGTTGGATCAGTGGGACCCGATTCTTGCCATTTATGAACCGGTATTGCTTTGGTGACATCGTGAAGGCCTAAATCAAAGCCACGCATTTCGTAAGCCGCGCCTCACTTTTTGGATTATGGAATCACATCCAAGCAAGCACAATTATCAAAGCCGCGCACTCCCATAAGCCGCGCGTTACTCCTTTAGTCATGGAACCATGCTTTTGAAATACTAACTCCTCATGTTACCCGAAGATTGGTAACAGGGAGAAATTCCAAACCATTTCGGAACGGTGGGTTATGTCGATCACAACAACCGTGCATCCTATATGCCGTGCATACTTTAAAAAGCCATGCATGTCATGCCACACACACTCCTAAGTACGGGTATTGTCTCGGCAATGCTAGGAAACCCGTTTATTGTAGGACTAACAAGAATCAACCTCCTTTCACTATAAAGAGTAATGGGCATGAATCCAACAATGTTGCACGACTACGAATCGACTACGAATTCCGATTATTGACTGACAAAATCTCTGAAATAGAGACGCCCAAATCACAAGTTTTTGGAGATAGAAATCACAAAATAGACTATGTTATAGACATCCGAGGGATCACATGGACCATCTAGTCATTTGTTAAGTGTTCGAAGTAAAAAAACCCATGAATTGGGGGACACACATCAATACCCTACCAAAAAAACAAAATACTTCACAGTTTTGTTACTCCAAACAAAATTTTTAGGTAGTGATTACAGGACTAGATAAAATAGTGATAAATAAAATTGGCATAAGTGCATGAAACATAGATAAGTAGACAAATAAAGTTACAATCAAAATGTCAATATTGTATTACTTATAATGTTTTCAATGTACAATAACAAACAGCGGGTGCCACGCCTGTACAATATCGACAAAAAATGGTAAAATACAAAATATCATTCTGACAAAAACAAGAAAGTGCTAAGTGCAAACTCTACACTTGTGCAAAAGGTGATAGAAACAACAAAAGGAGGAAAATACAAATCGAGACATCTTCTACCGCTTCCCCGATCTCCTTTCCTTCCTCTAGTTTGCAATTTCTCTGGTTTACCCTTCCCCAGAGCAATTTCACTCTCTAAATCATAGCTGCTAGTGGACCCTTTTTTCCCTTTATACTTACAGGATCGGTGAGAGCTCTTCTATGACCTCTTCTATGCTTCAACCTTCCCTTCATCATTGCGATCATCTATTGCCAGGTCTTCGGTTGTTCGGCCTCTTCTCTATCCAACTGGCTGCCTTGGTCCGCTTACTCTCGTATGTTACCAGCTACCAAGCTCTCCTCTTGAGAAATAGAGTGGTCTTCCAAACCATGCGGCGTCGATTTTTTTAGAATGAGAACCAAACTGCGAGCCAGAAGCAGAGATAACGTTTGATGCAGTTAAAATAGCTGCAGACCCAACAACATCATGAGAGAAGGTTCACTAGGAAGAGTAGGTTGATCTACAATATCAGAATAAAGGGCGGCTACCTCGAAAATCTCTTATGTCGTTAATTTAAAATCTTTAAGCACAGGAGAGATAAGAAAGTTACCTGCTATGGGGGTTTGTTCATGTGTAACGACTTCGAAGCCTTGAGAAGTGGCAACAATCCCCTCACTAGTATAAAGATGCAAAGACAGCTCGCCCAAGCCTGAAAAAAAAATGTTCAGTAGAATCCTCTCGATGGTGGTTGTGACATCGATGGTTCCATGCTCTCTCTCTAATATTCAGATTTTCTAGCCTTCCACTAGAGCTAGGCGGGATTCTTTGTTCAAGTAGGCCTGAACCAGCTCCTCTTCAGTGTAAAACACATATCTCGAAACCGAGCTAGAACTACATCCTAAACAATAGCAATCGTTCGAGGGAACAACAAACCCAAGTAACTAAGGCTGTCCAAATAAAGCATGGATTTAACACAGAAGCCTAAAATTGTAGCATCCAAGCTTTCCATCTTCTTAGTAAAAGTATCTTGGAGCTCTGAAAGGCTGGTTTCCATGTTAGCCTTCTCTATTTCCTGCTGATTCTTCTTAGCTTCCAAAGTCAAAATGTGCGCACGTAGAGAGGCGATTTCCTGGGATTGTTCGGCGATGACTTTCTTTTCCGCCTCAACCATTGTCTTAATTGCCTTCGGTTTATAAAGAGCAGCCTCATTGATGTAGCACTTCTTTATTTCATCCTGAGTATGAGCATGGTTCGGTTGATCGACTCCATCATCTCATTGAATAATGAAACACTCCTACTTTCTCTCTTTAGGGCGTCATCCCTCTCCTTCTTCAATCTCTCAATCTCCAAGTCCCGATCAGCAAGCTGCTTCTTGTATTAATTTTTTGGACTTTAATGATAGAATCTTCCTGTAATTGTTTTTATTAATGGTAGAAAGCTGCTTGCACAAGTTCTTCTATCCCTTGACTTGCTCCAAGCCACTCTGAGTTGCATAGAGATGTGGCAAATAAAATTCTGGGCGAACTGACTTTAGGTCGTGTTTATCGAAAACAACCCTTCTAAGGAACAAGTTGGGAAGCACAGCCTGCAGGAGCGATGGACCAGTAGGCAGAATATAAGGGGCTCGCCTTTCATTAGGAGAAAAACAGCCACTACAGCATGGGTGGAAGAGGTCACGATGTAGGAAGCGGCAACGTGGATCCCAATAGAAGTAGGAAGCCAAATGGTAGTGCATGTTCTTAATATTTCTTCAGCCTATTTGATGGATCTTCCCATTCAATCAGGCTTTACCTTTTCTCATGGTTGCTTCCACTATCGCGGTATTGATTCTTCTCAATTTGACGATGCTCTTCTATCTCTTATCTTTTCTCCTCTTTCTCTCTTCGTCGGTTTCACGAGATGTGATACTACATGAGTACCTTTCCAAATGTTAAGAAAAGGCATTTAACGGATTAGAATATCCTAAGAGAATAACAATGAAATGCATAATTCTGGCGAAGTGTGTGCTACATTTTAATGACCCCAGCAAAATACACAAACCGGATCGATGGCCAACTAATGTCAGTGCATCCATTTCTATAGGAATGATTTAGGTAAGTTGGGAAGCCAACCCTTCAAAAGTGAAGTCACCCATTCGAGTATCCATATCTACAAAAATGTCGCTCGCATCTTCCAAGTCAAAATCGATACCTACCGGCAAAGGGCTGGGAACAGGCTTATTCTTCGGAGAAGCTTCTTCAAAACACTCCTTCGAAGGAGGTGAGGAAGTTTGTTCAAGACTCACCTCTAAGGACTTACCACCTAAATCGACATTGCCTTCATTGGTACTTGTATTCCAATTTATTTCTTCTTCGATTAAAGGGAGCGCCTCACATATCTCTCCTTCCTCCTTTCCCTTAATCAACTAAGCTTTGCCCGTCCAATGAATAAACTCTTCTTATTTCTCCTCTAGGATTGAAGGCATCTTAGGTGAACTGTCAACCCCGACATGAGCATGGGCCTCTTCAGAAGTTTTCTTCGACCCGCCGAATGAGCCACTTTCTTCCACATTATCATTGTCATCATCACTTTCACCAGAATCATGATAAAGGGAAACCAAGTGAGTGTGGGTTTCGGAGCGAGAAGGGGCACTATTGAGCCCAACTGACCTCCTAGGATGTAAGAGCCTACACTGACAAAGATTTTCATTTGTAAGCAGAAACCTGCTCCTGCGCTCTCAAGCATCAACCTCTTTCAAGGCGATGAGAATGGGGCTGATGGTCGGATCTTTGTTAATCTATGAGAGAACTGCAAAAGAATATATGATTGTTTAAAAGACTTCTAAGCAGCTAAAAGAAATTCCATGCGTGGTAAAAGAAACTTACCCCCATGGTCTATAAATGGGTGAATCCCTCTAGATAGTTGGTAAAAAAGAACTGATTTTCGAATGAGGGAACCTTGCTCAGAAGATCAAGTATAAGCTTTCGTCTAAATTGCGCCTTAATATAAACAAGAGATGGGTTTGCCTCCCTCTTATTAAATATCAGGAGATACTGCAGCCCGACAAGCTTGGGGCACGGTTGAGTGTTCATATGAACATGGCATATAAGCAGGTTAGCATGATGTAACCATTCGAGAGGATTTGGAATGCAGCCAACCCCATGTTCTAAAGAGTCGCCATAAGAAAGTGATTAAATGCGGCACCGCACCATACGTACACATGTAGCGATGACAAGACATATATCCAGAAGGTGGCCTATGGGAGAATTCCCCTTTTAATGGAAAAAGCGCGTCATCCTCCGAGATGCCATATTGCAAGCAAATGATTCAAAAAGCCCTGTGTGTAAGGATCAAAGAAGCTTTCTCCAGAGGATCAAGTAGAACCATGAAGTTGGGGGGAGTGCAGTCAACGATGGGGCCAATTGGGATCAGACAGCCATATTGCTTTGAGGCCCTGAAAGTATTAGGTCCAACCAAGAACGACGAAGATTCTACTTCAAAAACATGCGAGCTTCCTTCAGTTGACTTGCGCCGGGAGGATTTGCGCATTATTTTATATAAGAAATCTGGTGTTCAAAATGATTAGGTGCGTCAAATCCTTAAACTATAAAAGACTAACCGGGTTGACGCTTGGAATTCAGAAGGTAATTGACATGCACCAATCACCGATTAGGCTGCAAATATTAACCATGCGTGTGTGTGATGTGTAATCTATGTAAGAATAGGCTCGACATCATGAAAACTATGAATAGACCATTCCATGTAGATGGCTCACTCACACTAGAAAAAGTGATATATATCGGCTTTTAATGTCTTTTCTTCCACACTTACTCATTATCAATCAACGATCAATAACGGATCCGTTGTCTGAAGCAACAAGGAAAGCTCTTCCCATTCCATGTACAACGGCTGTGCACTGAAAAGATCGAACAAAAACAAGCAATTATAGACCAATGAGTCCAAATTAGGAAGAAAGTCACCAACATAAGTCGATTTTATTTTTCTGGAAAGTGTTAACAACCTAATCTACATGCAAGGGCGCTATCCTAAGTTATTATCACCACCTAGAAAAACCAAAATCAATCCGCAATCCGTAGGATGCCATATCGGAATTGACTGTGAAACTTGGTACAAATTAATTCTAATTCTATAGATGAAGATAGCAAAACATGTCGAGCACCAGGGAAAAACCCTGGCTTCAATCCATGAAGAACTTCAGACTCGATTTACTATCTTCTTCCACAAAATAGCAATCAGCTCAAATCTTCCACTACATCCCTCATCAACAAAACCACATCATCGATCAGTGATGTAATATTACATCAAAATCCACTTTAACAACCTTCGAAATTGAGAAAAATGACGATCTTCGATTCAAGATAGCAAAAACCAAGGAAGAGGGTGAGTCGGATCTGTAGCGCTCTAAGGCAGGTGTAATCGAGGAGGTGGTAGCTTTAGATGGCGTTAGTAGGTGGTGCTAGGGGAGAAGATTAACGGCAGCGGCTCTCTGGCAACAACATGTGATGGATCGGCGAAAGCTTCGAGAGTATAGGTTCGGTTCGGCTAGAAAACGTAAGTGAAAAATAGAGATCCGACCCCTCTTATAAAAAAAGAAATAGAAAAGAAAGGCGGAAAAATTATACTAAGTACTTGGATCAGTGCCGATTCGATCTAATTTATTTCACCCAAATGATCCCAAACTTGTTTGCCCAACTCGATGTTCGTATTCATTTTGGAGGTTGTCGAGTCAAGATAACTCTGTAATTATGACTAATGAAGATTTCCCCTAAGAACTGGATAATTAGTTGGAACATCATAGTCAGCTACTCAATGAGCCTAGACGCGACCAATAAAGCTACATGAAATGGGAACCGTAAGAAAATAATTCCAGAACATGCCTTGTTTCTGACGAAAGTATGCTCTAGGGGCGAATGTTAATCGGGTATTTAACGTAACGGAGTTTAGAAGGAGTTAGAACATTCAACCTGATTAAGAACGACTCGAAACTTGATCAAAAGATCTAAAAGTATATGACAAATAAAACTCTGGGAGTTTGAACCAAAAATACGCCAAGTATTTGGATTGACATCGATCCGATCCAGTAAGATCGGTGCCGATCCAAATTATTGACTTGTGGATCCTCCAATTCACATGCATTATATCTGTACATCTCTTCTAAACTTATCTACCAAGTTTGATAAAATTCTTAGCATCCAAGTTGAAGAAGTCAAGGATTATCCGATTCAGATTGCAGCTCAATCTAATTTTGTAGGTGAACCATCATCAAAACAAGTCAACAAGGTATGAAATCATATGGGGAACCTCGCATGCAAGAAAGGAAGCAAAGGAAATACGATTATGCAAAAATTGCACAATATTTTGGATTGGTACCGATTCGATCCAATTAGATCAGTACTAATCCAAAAAGTTAGTCCCAAATCACCCCAAATTTTACATGCCTCCTCTTATGAATAGCTACAGCCTTCCGGTACTCCGATTCCAATCCAAGTGCTATCAAATCCTATAAATACCATTCTATCTTCAACACGAAAAGTGTTGGCTGCTCTAATCACTGAAAACACTACTACTCGGATTCTTCAATCTTCTTTCTCCTTATAATGGCTACCATAGGACAATTGAGATCCTTCCTTTTGTCTCATCAATGATGGTCTGATCTTTCCTCATTCAATTATTAGATTTGTAAACAGCTTGTACTTGTTAATAAAACATCAATCTATAGATAAAATCTATAAAGTGGATATAGGCTTCGTTAACAGCTGAACTACTATAAATATCATGCATTCTCTACTTTATTTTGTATTCTTCGCAATTTGGAGAGTATTTAGTTCTACTTTATTTGTCCTGATAAATAGGATCGGTGCATTCACAATCATATCAAGATATTGATCTATTTTTTGGGTTAACATTATACTTCCAATTCAAACTTTTATTGGTAAGGCCACTAAACCTCATTGTTATTTCCTATATCTACCTAACATTTCAATGTTTTAAACTCCATAATCAGTTTAGTCCTTATTGGCTATGGAATCCTATTTATCCAACTCTAACTTAATTCTTTTCATTTAAATTTAAGTGATAATCGTAGTAATACTTATACTTTATTTTTTTCAAAAACTTTGCTATTGTTTACACCAAAAATTGGCACAAACACCTAATCGAGATTTTCTAGAGGAATAAATGAGGAACATTAAATGTAAACAAGGACAATATGGCAATAAAGTAATAATAATTTAACAACTAACAGATACACAACAATTTATAGTGGTTTGACGTTGTTTGCCTAGGTCCACATTGAAGAGATAGCTTTATTAATCACTTTGTAAACCAAGTGCAATAGAGAAAAGATTAAAATACTTAGTTACAAAAGTGCACAAAGCAACAATCAGCGTAAGATCCCAAAAATAAACAATCAAGTCTGTATATACGAGGACGATGAAATATCTCCTTGAAAATTCGACAGAAGGATCTCCCAATTCACAGGGGCCCATGGAGGGGATCACATGGCCCAAATCCCAAGAAATAGGGATCAGAGCCGATCTCTATTTTTGAGGATTTTATGGGTGCGATCACTATGGGAGCTTCTCCATGTTGTATTATGCCTAATCTCCAAATATCATGTCAACTGGATTAGTAGAACTTGAGTTATTGATCAATCCTTGTTGTAACATGTTATGTATCTTGGTTTTGGCCAATCTCTCTAGAGGGAAGAGGTTCGATCCCTCTTTCTTGTTCCTATTGGGTGTAATCCCTAAGATAGACTCTCTAAGGTCCGAACATCTTGTACTCCATGTTTCATATGCTTTGGACTTACGGATCTCGTGATATCGATTGTTTTCCATTGAGTTGCACTTGTTTGGCTATAGTAAACCGATCCCTTTGGTTGAAAGGGGTTATAACTAATCTTTTTTGCAGATTAAATTATATTCCATACTTTGAATAGTATAGAAAATCTTTCAATTCTGTTCAATGACGGCTTCATATTATCATCTGCACTTGATTTATGGACCTCATAATCATCACTCTGGTCTTATTAGCATTGATGACAATCGAGTCTAACTTGTCCAATTAGCTTGGGTATAGCCGAATCATAATGCCGAATAACACTTTCCCCCAAAGTACGTCTTTTTTTGAACATGACGTGCTTTGAATCAAACCAAATTAGAGTCCCCGGAAAGAAATTCATCCAATTTTTTGAATAGTCACTATCCTTCCGATGAATTATTTTTCCAAAGTTTCATATCTCTCTTTGATCATTAGGATGCTTGGTCGATTTCTAATAGTATAAATTCAAGATTATATTCAGTTAACCGCTATTTATGTCTAGTCTATGGAACTAGTAAGCTTTGGCTATCTGATTCAGTTTCAACCTTGAAAACTCTAGGTTTGAATTCAATTTCTGTCAATTTCGAAAATTGAATTTTTAGAATATACACATGCATGTTCTGGTACACATTCTTATTGTTGGCTCCCAGTTGCGCTTGCATGCTTACGAGTCGCCGCCAATTTTTGTTGAATAAGATGCGATTTCATTGCATTTATGTACCTATTTACTTTACATATTCTTTATATACATTTTTGCATGCATATAAGGGTCGTACCCGATCTCTTTGCTCACTCACTGTTTTCATATGTTTATACGGATTGGGATTCCTCTAGCCAATCCCATTATTTTCTATCTTCTCCCTCATTATTTTGTATAATGGGTTCAGAATTCCTCTAGCCGATCCCTTTCTTTCCCATCTTCTCCCTCTTTTTTGTATAATAGGGATCGGAATTCTCTTTTTTTCGCTTAGGGATTGCACCCGATCCCTTTTCTTTCTCTTTTATTTATGTTGATAGGGATCGGATGGATCCTTCTTGGGCAAGGATCGTACCCAATCCCTTCCAATCGATGGGGACTTATCATTTCAGTTTCAAGGAGAAGCTTAAGTGAGTCGATCCCTCTAGCCTCATATATAAACTAGCATTTCCCTCTCCATCCTTTAATTTACTTCATTTCTTTCTCTTTTTCATTTCTTTTGAGCTCAACTCTAAGCCGTTTACCTCCAGTTTGAACTCTGGACCCTTCCCTTGAAAATAATTACCACTCTATCCCTAGACCCACCATCCTCTCTTACTCTGGACCACCACTCCGCCTTTGATCTGATTCTAAATTCAACATCTCCCTTCGAGTAACTTATATTTTATACATTTAGGTAGGTTTTCATGCATTTAACTTTGATTTTTGATGAGTTAATAGGTTTGGTCAAGCCTCTAGTTTCAAGCATGGGTTGAATTGGGAGAGTATGAGATGGATGGTGGTGAAAGGTGGTGACATAAGTTTCGGTGAGGAGGTAGAGGAGGGGAAAAGAGAAGAGTAAAACATGAAGGAAGTAGAGGGATCATTTTCGATGGAGTATAGAGGAGAGGGGACGGTCTCGCGTGTTGCCTGAGGGATTGGAGTAATAATTTAAGGGAAGCGTAAAAATAGCTAAGTATATGGACCAATGCTGTCGTTATAAGAGGGATCGATGATGGTTATGTGTAAGATGGAACCAATCATGTACCGATGTGGTAAGGGATCAGTTATTTACATAAGTGGGATGGAGGTTTGAGGAGTAAGGAGGGATAGGTAAGAATATGGGAAAGAAAGGAATGGCGTTGATGTGTTCGTCTAAAGGATCAATTGTATTGGTTTTGGCATAGGGATCGGTTGTAAATAGGGTTCGATCATGTTTGTTAAGAGGGATTGGTTGTTTGCTTTAGGAGAGGGATCGACAATAGGGATTAGCCGATTTCAGGCCTTTGAACGAAGCTTTAACCCTTGAACAAACCACTCCATATAGACTGGTATGAACAACTAGAACCTATCCCATCTCAATGAACTTGAACATATGACTATAATAAGCAATAGTATTTTCATATCCAATATTGAACTTGAAATTGAATGACTAAACTTATGGGACTTAGAATATGAATTAAAACTTAACATATGGACTTCAATAATGAACTTCACACTTCGATATGTCGATGGTCAATCCCAAAGCTTACACAACTAATCATTCTAAATGCCAGTTGCGACGGTCAGCTATGACGATCACTCTCATCGGAATCCAAAGTCTCATCACTTACTTTTGCTTTTAATTTGGAACTGTTTATCTCTACATTGCATAACACTGTACCACACTAATTACACTTAGCATGTAGGAACAGGTAAACTTTACTAATCTTGATTATCTATCGAGTTTAGTCGATACGGGCTCCAGTCGTTTAGGGCGTTTAGCCGTAATTCTTTTGGACAACCTTCATAGCACAACAATCTTGGTGCCCAGTCAAGTTTTGTGACTGTATCCGGTAGACGTTCTCTTGAAATTCAAGCTGAGAAACCGAAGATTTCCAACCCATTGGTTGACCTTTTTTTGATGTTCCCATCCTTTCTGTAGAAGAGGTAAATCCTGCTCCTGACATTATAGAGGGTGCTATATTTCCGGATATCCCAATAGATTCCTAGGCCTTAAGAACTGGTGAGGCTACTCTCCTTAAGTTGTGCTCCAAACCTAGGATCCCATTTGCAGATGTTGTAGTCCCATCAGTGAATGACATGGCTCATTTTCCCCAAAGGGATATATGGCATGTAATAAATTTATGTTCTGGACTGGATATGTGCCACCTTTTAATTCTTTTATCCGAGAGATGCTAAACTATCTAAGAATAGCTCCTGCTAACCTAAAAATCCGAACACGTATGCTTTTATTCATGGCACATTTTTACTATTTATGTATGTTCTGTTCCACCGACCACCTCCTGAAGACATCAGTTCATTTATAATTCTAAGCAATGGAGGGGAAGTCCTTATTATTTCCTCGAGCCTGCACCCAAATATCAAGCTTTTACTGGTGCTTGGAACAAGCTCAATTTCTTTAAACATTAATAGTTCTACATTCATTGTCCGCCTGGCTTCGCAAGGCGATGGTTGGAAGGATGTAAGTGTTTCCTTCACTTTGTTCTCAAATTCTTTTGCCTAACTCGTATCCTAGACTAACAAATACTTTGAAGATCTGTAAGTATCCATCCACGACCTAAAGGCGGTAGTTTTCCAAGAACGATTTCTGCAATCTACGCCTCCCCAGTTGAAGAAACGGATGTCAAATCCCTTGTAATTGATGAGTGGTTATCTCTTTATGGACTATTAGAAAAAGGTCACAACATCAGGCTTTCGAGAAGCATTGCGTTGTAAAGAAATTTTATGGAGCAAGAAGATGGCACTGATAGCTCTATCGTGCCCCCAATCGAGACGGCTCCGGACGATACGGAAGAGGGCGAAATTAGAAGTAATGACATCAATGAGCCTGGAAATGATGATGTGAGTCTGGGTAATGCGCCCGTGGTCGAATCTTCATAAGGCATTCAATCTCATAAAGGGAAATAACTCGCTTACAATCTATGTGTGGGAAAACTGCCAAAAAGCCCAAGTTTATCATTATCTCTGTTGAAAAAGTGTCATCCTCTCAGCCTTTAGAAAGTTCGATAGAAGGATTCTCGAGTTTCCTGATCCTCGATGATATCACAACCTTTGACTTTCCCAACATTAGTGTTGGTGGGCTTAATTTTCTTATCAGGATTGGTGATAACATTCATCCCACTAGTAAAGGGGAAATAACTCCTGTGAGCAAGGCCATAGAGACTGGTCCATCGAAAGGACACTAGTACACTTACAATCACACGCACTTCAACTGCATGATTTTTTTTCTATCTTTTACTTGATGGATACTTATACTCTCTTATTTGGTTTGCAGGCACTATCTCTCGATCCAGTGCTTGTGATCGCTTGAGGGGCTCCTCAACATAGCGTAGATCAAGTCGTGATCCAGAAACGGGCAGGTTTCGAGAAATGGACAATAGCCAGGAAAGAAGTCATCGTTCAAGGGAGTCCTCATCCTTTAAGCATGAGAAAAATATCAATCATCTCATCAGGAAGTTCAGCCCAATCCTCATATACATAGCAGTGGTCAGACCTCTTCTTACTTTCCCAAACTATTGTGCCATATGAGCATCATTTGAGTTCATCTGGTTCTCGACAGCCTCATGATCACTAGTCGAACAAACGTCTGATTTTTACTTCTAATCCAGCTTTGACTACTACAACTCCTAAGACCTCTAAGCAAAAATATGGGCTGAACTTAAGGTCAATTTTCCAAAAAATTTGCTTTGGTTAGCTAAAGTTTCTTCCTTCGATCCATACAATTCCGGGGAGTGCTAAAGCGAGTTCACTTGCATGTGACAATGATGTGCAGCATGAAGCATTCCAACACTTAGCTAAGAAGATCTCTAAGGTGTCTACTAAAAGGCAACATAAAATTGATCTCCTTAAGATGGAGGCGATCCATGATAATGACATAATCAAACATCAAGACAATGAGATCACGGAGTTGACAGTGAAGCTAGATATAACAGAGAAGAGTGCTAACGAAACATTCGAAGCGGTTAGTCGTCTGGAAATTACTCACAAAAAAGAGCTACATGTTGCCTTTAACTATAGCAGTGTATTTTCTTTGGTGAAGATCATACTGCAAAAAGAGAAAAACACTCTAGCCGTTCACGTTGAGGAACTCGAAGTATTTATTAAGAAATAGAAGGAATAAATACTTGAGGTTCAGGAGGAGTCACACGGTTATTGTGAAGAGGTTGTTAAGGCTTGGGAGCTAAAAATTAAACTTCACTGGAAACTCGCTCAAATCGAAACCCTTATGGAAGAGGTAAGGGAAGCTGGTCAGAATGAAGTTAGAGAGCAAATTGAGGCCCAGTTGGAAGATTCTAAAGAGGGTGGACAGAATGAGATTAAGGACGTATTCGATCCTTTGATTGTTGAATATAATGCTAAGGTCCTAATACTTCATGACTTGAGTTTTCTTGGAGAGGGCTACCTCGAATCGCTTACCGAAGCTTTGTATTATATCTTTGAATGAGGAAAAGCCCTTGGTGAAGCTGATTTGGATGAGAAAAAACTCGCAACTGATATTCCAGAGCCTGATGCTCAAGTCATTAGAGCCCTTGATGACGAAAAGGCCAATGACCAGCCGCTACCAAATGAATATGATGATGTTGTGATCATGGATAGCTCCAAACACATTGATGGGCTTAGCTTGAGGGAGTGCATCGAGAGAGAGGAGTCATTGAGGAAAAAAATCTAAAGCTGAACACGTTGATGTGGACGTCGATGATCCAAATCTCGTCCCACAAAAAGTTATTCCACCCAGTGGTTCGGGTACCAGAGAACTCCCTCCAACCTCTAAAAGCTCTCCTACAAAGTGTGGTAAAGGATCGAAGAGAGGGACATGCGAAGGCTCGGGCCGGTTCACTCCTAAGAATTCAAAAGGGAGAAGAGGCAAAAGAAGTATTTGTCACTTCGGCTTAGTTGTATATAGCTTGTGTAGCTGTTTTTCATTTTTTTGCCTGTCTTTGTACGGGTACAACCCTCGCTTTTGGATAAACCTATACTATGATTGTCAAATTTAATGTGCAAATAAAATTATGTATTTTATTTTGAACTCTTATGTGAATTTTCTTAAGTAGTCGAGCTATTAAGTTCCATTCAATGTACCTATAATTCGTTTCTCGTTAATTTAGATAATTGCATATTGATTTTTACTCAAGGCCTCCATGTGGTTGTAGCCTCAAGTTGTACCAAACACTGGGCTTGAGCCTTAATTTTACACCTTCGAATTTAGCAGTTTAAGCGATTATACTCCTACCTTGAAACACCCCACACCCCTTACTATACCCAAAAGGACACATTAAAAGGTGTGATGTGTTGTAGGTATAACTAAAGCTAACAGAGACTAAGATTCACAAGACAAATATAGATAAACATAGCAGAAACTCAAAATAATAACTTAATTAAAAAACTTCATAATTGCTTCATAAATAATTCATATACCAAATACCACATACATGGCCAAAAAACCAATAAGTCTCATGAAACAAAAACTTTGTCTCAAAATCAGAGTACATCATATCCCTCATAATTAGCCAGTACATAAAAAAATAGAAGCTGAAAATAAAAGAAGTACAGAGTAGAAGTCTCCTCCAAGAAAACTCCAAGCAACAGCAATCTACTGACTTCTCCCTTGATTTCCTAAGGGGAAAAAAGGGAAAAATAGAGGAGTGTGTCAGACTAAAAGTCTGGTGAATGATTTTAATTACTAGAGTTTTTAAGCAAGATAAAAGTAATAGACTGTACAACAATTCTAGCATAAATAAGGATAACAAAGGAAGTAGGAAAGAAATAAACTGCAAATAAGCAAGATTAAATATTGCTCAAGTTATAAGATAGGTTAAATTTGATTGCTTGCACTTGTCCTTGAGTTATGCTTTGATTAGGCTGAATTCCTAATCCAACAATTAGGATGTAACCCTAATTCTCTCTTTTTTGATCGGCCTGCTACTCCATAGACCTTATTGTAGACTGAACGCTATATATCTCCCTACACAGCAGCCAACGGTATCTATGAAAGATGCACAGAGCAACCACTGTGGATTCAGACGACATATATAGCTCTCTACACAGAAGGAAATGGCACCTATGAAAGACACCCATACTAAGTGCTTGGAACTCATAACTATTACTGAGCACCCGAATGGAAGTCACACACGTAACTTCCACTATGCCCATGCTACCTTTCACTCCACCTATTCGGTCTTCTCATTACCTCAAAGTCCAGCATAAGCGTGCCCCTTATCCCACTTCAGGCTAACGTGAGATCACTGTGTGTCCATAGAAAATAGGGGAAATGCTGTTGGTACTGGCCAGTCATCCAAACAATATCTAATTATGCCCCTTTTCCAAATCCCTTGTGATATGGACTTCTAATTGACTAATTACTGCCATTTTTAGTGTAAGAGTGCCCTCGTCTCACTTCAGGCTAACGTGGGACCACCGTTTTGTCTAATAGGGAATGCCATTTGATACCGGTCCTACTTTCAACTTTACTTATTAACTTAGATAAATTATTTTAAATAAGCCTTTACAATTTATCCCTACTATCCTTGCTTATTAATTTATCCTAAGTCTTGAAATAAGCCTTATTCTGTTTTTTTCTTATTATAATCTACGTTATAATCATGCTTATTACTTAACCCAAAGTCTAAGTGTGAAAATAAGCTTCTTTCATCTTTTACTCTTTTTAGTTATAATTCTAAGTTATAACTAGGCCAATCTTTTTAATTCAGTTCATTTAACATCATAATTAGACGTAATTTCAGTCCAATTCCATTTATATTATAGTCTTTAAAATTTATATCTTATATTCCATTATTTCAATTTTCTTACAATGTAATCCATAGTCACATTAATCCTATTCTAATCCATAAGCGAAGAAGAAGGAGGAATAAAAGAAAACTGAAAATAGAAGAAAATCCAAAGCATAGAAAGAAGATGTAAATAACGTATAAATAACAGTAAATAAACTAAAATACTGTAAATAAACTGCAAATAAACGGAAAAGCTATAATTAATAGAAATAAACTAAAATTACTGAAAAGAATAGCCGAAAGGAAATAATTGAAAATAATTCTAAAAACTGTAAATAAACTACTGAAAAAGGCTATTCCAAAAATTGTAGTAAAACTACAACTATTGGAAACCCTATTATTTTAAATTACTTTAAGAAATCTTAAAATAATTATAATCACTCACCTCTGGACCTAAGCTCTTCCATTGGTCTTCTTGGATCCATTTGGTATTGTAAAATAATTTAATTTATAATGATTTTCTCCTTTGGAAAAATTATTCCGTTAAGGGTCCTTTCTAGAAAGGTGAACCCAATTGGAGTAAACCTAGAATGAAAAAAAATGTTAGGTCTAGGGGTTTATTTATAGGTGTAGAAGTAGATCATGGACCACTGGATTTGGGGATTGAATAGGATGCAACCACGTCATAGGCTGAATAGGAGTCAACGGATGCAAAAAATAGATGGACCGGATTGGTCAGAAGAATGCAAAACACGTCACCAATAGGCTCTGGAACGTTCGAATGAACGAATGTTCGTTCATTCGTAAATAACAGAGGCGGGTCGACCAGGCAATCGACTACCTTGGTGCCCAGATCGACCGGACGACCAACCTTTTTCTGCTTATTTTGTTTATTTTATAACTTGGTCATATTAGCTCAGTTTCTGACGTTCTATATATGGAAATTGACCACAAATTACCACGGACACAATGGTGCAACTTCCGTAGCTTAATTCTGATAATTTCACAAAGTTTTTTTATTATCTAATTAATGAATTAATTAATTATTATTGTTTAAATTTCGGATTGTTACATTCTCCCTTCCTTAATGGATTTCGTACCCCAAGTCTCTAAGGATTAAAGAATGTACTAAATGTTTTCATCCAATTCTACAACCAACTACTCAATCATCGACCATTCATCCATTGTGCTTAATTTTTTCTAATGAAATTTATGATACTTATACGATTAGTATAATGTAAATGTTCCTAACTAATGCAAAAGATTAGGCGGTCCACCGATTCATTTGACCTCCTTTTATGCAATTATGTCCATGCTATGTATCCAAATAAATGCAAAAAATTCCTAACAATGTTGATAATTCTATATGCATGCTACAAACATCATCCAAATGCAATATTCATGTGATAAACATCCATTTGTAGCAACTATAGAAATAAAATAAAAATGCACACACATCCATATGCATATGCTCTAGTATCATAGTTAGGCTGATCCCTAAAGAATAAAAGTGCCAGTGTATCTATATACATCCATTAGCATCCACTAGGAAACACTAGCATATATCATTCACAACATGTTCTATTAACATGTTTACATCAAATCCTATCATCCATAGGTTAAATCCTA
This sequence comes from Allium cepa, assembly GCA_030765085.1. Taxonomy (NCBI): domain Eukaryota; kingdom Viridiplantae; phylum Streptophyta; class Magnoliopsida; order Asparagales; family Amaryllidaceae; genus Allium; species Allium cepa. The sequence goes on from CM060929.1 coordinate 499,229,645, forward strand.
TGTTCTACCCTTCCAAAAGATGATAAAGGAAAGAACCTACTCAAATCTAAAGATGGAAAAAGGAAATCTAAAACTTACTATCAAAAAGATGAGGATAGGAAGTACAAATCTTCTCTTCTGCTTCCCAAGTGGCGTCTGCAACATCATATCTTCATTGCACCTTCACCAGTGGAACCTCCTTATTCCTTAATCGCTTGATATCTCTTCCAACAATCTTCATGGGGATACACCGAACAAAAGCTTTCATTTCTAACTCCACCTCCTCCAACTGACTAGGCTCTACAACCTCCGCCATTTCATCTAAGCACTTTCGCAAGTGCGAAACATGGAAAACGTCATGCACTCCTACGAGCCTATCAGATAGCCTTACTCGATATGCCATCTTCCCAACTCTCTCTGTGATAGGAAATGGTCCAACAAATCTAGATGCCAACTTTTCATTTGATCTGAATCTTATCACCTTCCTAAGCGGTGATACTTTGATGAAAACTAAGTCTTCAACCTCAAACTCTATGTCTCTCCTCCGCTTTTCCGCGTGTCATGAGCTGTCTTCATCCTTCGCCGAATCAAATCCACCCTCTCAGAGGTCTCCCTAGCCATATCGGATCTAAGTAATAACTTATCTATAGACTCTACCCAACATGATGGGACTTGCAAGGTCTCCTATATAAAGTCGCTATTCCTATACCTGTTTGGTAACTATTATTGTACGCAAACTCAACCAACGGAAGATGCTCCTCCCAAGTTCCTCCAAAGTTCAAAATGTACATCCGCAGCAAATCCTTAAGCACCCTATTTACCCTCTCTGTTTGGCCATCTTTTTGGGGGTGATAGGCCGTACTCAACATAAGTTGCGTCCCTAGTGCCTCCTACAAGCTTCTCCAAAAATCACTAGTGAAAATGAGATCTTTATCACTAACAACACTAGAAGGAACTCCGCATAGACAGACTATCTCTCGAACATACGAAGATGCCAAATATGAAGCCATACGCTTACTCTTAACTGGGATGAAGTGAGAACCCTTGGTCAATCTATCAACAATCACACTAGTGCTAGTGTTCCCCTTCCTAGAATGGGGTAAACCATCAATGAAATCCATAGAAATACTGTCCCACTTCCACTCCAGTACATCTAAGGGATGAAGTAATCCACTTGGCTTCTACTTCTCAGCTTTTACCCTTTTGAATACGAGAAACTTAGCTATGAATTCCGCTACGTCCTTCTTTTTATCACCCTAAAGGAATATTCTCTTCATTTTCCGATACATTTTGTCACCACCTGGATGAATAGTCATACGAGAATGGTGCACCTTCTCCAAAAATGCTCTCAACAAGTCACTGGCGCACGAAACACAAAGCTTTGCATCCCTCTTAATCCACACCCTATTATCTATGGAATAGCATTGGAGATGTCTTGAGACCTCTCCTCGTCTAATCCAATCCATAATGTCCATGAGCTCTGAATCCTCATGTTGCCTCGAGTCAATCTGATCCATAAGGGTAGGCTCACCTCTAATGTCGCCAACAATCTGGGAGTAATATCCGTAGAGGGCTTAAAATTAAAGGTGGAAATAAGCTCCAAGATCCTCCACTCTATAAACAAAGTACTAAGGGTTGCTTTCTTTATACTCAGTGCATTTGCAACCACATTACCCTTGCCAGGGGTATAAGTTATGTCAAAATCATACGAGGCTAAAAACTTCATCCACCTTTGTTGCCTCAAGTTCAAGTCTTTCTATGAGAATAGGTAGTTTAATGACTTGTAGACGGTATAAAGCTCAAACCTCTCTCTAAGAAAGTAGTGCCTCTAAGCCTTAAGTGCAAAAAGTATGGCAGCCAACTCCAAATCGTGGGTAGGATAGTTCTTATCATGCACCCTCAACTCCTTACTACCATAACACACTATGCATCAACACCGCTCCTAGACCCGTTTTGCATGCATCAGTGTATACAGCGAAAGGTTTGGCTCAATCGGGTAGAACTAATATTGGTGCACTAGTAAGGGATCTCTTAAGCTTCATGAAGGAATCCTTACAATCCGTGTCCCACATGAAAGCTTTTTTTCATCTTAGTAAGGCGTGTGAGTGGTGCCAAAATCTTGGCAAAGTCCCTAATGAACTTCTTATAGTAGCCAGCCAATCCTTGAAAGCTTCTAACCTTATTAACATTCTTGCTGACCTTCCAATCTTACACTGCAATAACCTTAGCAAGGTCAATAGCCAAACCTTCTTTCGAGACTACGTGCCACATGAAACGAACTTCCTCTCTCCAAAAATGACACTTCGAAAACATAGCTCTCAAATGATGACTACGAATTATGCTAAGAACCTCTTCCAAATGAGCAGCATGCTTCTCCATATTCTTGAAAAATACCAAGATATCATCCACGAATAGTACCACAAACTTATTTAGGACATCCCTAAAGACACGACTCATCAAATCAACAAAATAGGTTGGAGCATTGGTTAGCCCAAAAGGCATAACCAACCACTCGTAGAATCCGTCTGGTGTTCTAAAGGCAGTCTTATCTATATTGTCATCAGCGACTATAAGCTGATGGAATCTTATAGCTAAATCATACCGAGAGAAAACCGAAGAACCTACCAATTGGTCAAAAAGATCATCAATCCAAGGGAGTGTATATCGGTTCTTCTTGGTGAGCTTATTTAATTCTTTATAATCCACACAAAGTTGAAGAGAACCATCCACCTTAATGGCGAAGACGACTGGCGCTTCCTGCTTCGATATGCTCCTTCTAATGAATCCCTTCTCCAAAAGCTCATGATTCCGCTTGCTCAATTCTTTCCTCTCCCTAGGTGTCATGGCCTCACAGGTAATGCTACTGGCTTGGCATTCTCGGTCATATGAATTCTAAAGTCAATCTCTCTCTTAGGGGGCAGTCTCCTAACCTTCTTAAAGAGGTCTGCATAATCTCTGATGATAGGAACCAAATGCAATTCTAATGACGATGAATCGAGGGAATAGAGAAAAATCAACATGACTGACCCTTGCGGGTCGCAAGATACCTATAGAGTCCTACCACTGCAAGTCTCAAGTCTAATGACACTCCTCTTGCAGTCTAATATAGCTCCATGTGTGGATAGCCAATCATCCCTAAGATATTCACATACCCCAAGAATCCCAAAACATAGGTGCCGCAGTCAAATTCTATGCCTAAGATAAAGATTTTCAAACCCCTACAAACCATAGATAAGTATGTCGAAGCTCCTATGGAGTTTGAAATAATAATGGGGTCTACTACTAATGGTATGTCCAAGTGCAAATAGTCTACTAGAGAACTAGATATAAAAAATGTGAGGCTCTAGAATCAAATGAAGCCCCAATGGAAAAATCAAATATAGAAATCAAACCTTCAATTGTGACTTTTGTACCTCTATCTGAAATGCTACTAGAAGGTGCTGTGTATAATGCCTGAATCTGCACAATTGATGCACTCGCTCCCTGGGGACAACTCCTACTCATATGACCGAGATGCCCGCAAGTATGACACTTACCCTTCATCTTCTCCTTCCAGCAATCATTGGCCATATGCCCAACCTTCCCATAACTATGGCTCTTTATTCCTTTCTTAATATGCTTCTGACCATCACCTTTCTTCTTCGTCTTATTCTTTTCCCACCACTTCTTCTTTGAACCTTCTGATTTAATCTCCTCTTTAGACTCTCCCTCCTTGACTGTATCCGACATAAGTGCCATCTCGACCAAAGACTCATAAGCAGCTCCCATAGGTACATGAGTTAGCAATAATCCCTGAAGGGGTTGATTCAATCCCATTGCAAACTTCATAGCTTTCTAGTGAGGTATGTTCACCAGATCCATACCAAACCACGACAGCTCATTGAATTGATTGATGTATTCCTTAACGGACCGAGTCCCTTGCTTCAAATTAATAAACCACTCCAGCTGAACACTCTCTTCCACCTGAGATAGAAACTTCCTATCGAATCGCTCCCGAAATCCATCCCAAGTAACATTTCTACCTTTTAACTCGATCACCTTCCACCAATATGATGCCTCCTCCTTTAGCTGCCAAGCGGCTAGATGAACTCGCTATTGACCATCTAATCCGAAAAGATTAAAAGTCCTCCCTGTGTCCCTATGCCAAGCTCTAGCCTCTACAAAAGTCTCCTTGCCAGAAAAAGTCATCCTGCCTAAACTTTTTGTAGGATCGATTCCACCCTAGAGGGGGGGGGTGAATAGGGTGATGATATTAATTATAAAAATTAATTGCGGAAGCTTATGAAATAATTTCAACACAGATCACAGAATAATAGCAGCATAGAAAAATAGCAGAATAATAAAATGCAGAAATAGAACGACACAGAATTTATCCAGCTTCGGCAAAATCCTGCCTACATGCTGCCCCTAAGGTTTCTACTAGAAATTAGATAGTCAGACGCTTACACACGTAAACTCGCGACACCCGCTATCGACTAAACCTAATTCTATGCTCAAAACCCTGCCACAACTCAGCCACTGAGTTGCGAATTCTCAAACTACGCCACGTAGTTTGTCCCCTAGTCACACGACTAGAAATTTAAACGGTTTAAAAAGAAATTACAAATTAAAAACAATTTAAAATAAAATAACCCTATTTAAAAAACAATAGCCTTTATAAAATAGTCGGCCCTTTTATCTTTTTATAATTTTGAGTTCGGCCCGTTGTTTTTTGAGATAGCGGCGGCTCTCTTCTCGTCTTTGCAAATTAGGGCTTCGTCCCTTCGATCCAATTTAGGGTTTTGAAACAGAAGCTGCCGATAGTCGATCGAGCGTATGATTGATTCTGGTCCTCTCTTTGTCGATCGTCTATTTCTTTGAGTTGCTCACTACTGTTTCTATTTGATCGAGTTCGTCGTTTGCTTCGGTATGTAATTTTCCCTTTTTGTCTTTTATGATTTTCGTATTCGAAATCAATGGATATTGCCGATGATGATTATTGCAATTTATAGGAGTCGATCTCCTTTATTTTTATACTTTCGGCCATTCGATTAATTTTTGATGCCGATGATTTTACTGACTTAATCAAATTCGTATATTTGATGCTTGCTCCTCACGGTATTGATGTTTAACTCGGTCAATTATTTTGGCCGCCACGATTTCGAATTTTACATGTTCATGTTGATTACAATCAGTTGTTCATGTCTTCATATTTTCTCTGTAACTTGAATTCGTCAATTGATTTTGTGATTCATGATTTTGTATTATCTTCGACCTTGACTTATATTTCATTTAGCTGGACTTGTGATGTTGCTCTGTCTTTGTGCATTTCATTGTGTTCATTTGAGTTGTTGCAGCTCCACTACTTTGGTTGACATTGTGTATATACATGATGTCTTGATTTTCATTTGGCTTCACTTGTGTACACTGTGTCATTTGATTGCCGAGTCTTTGAGCATTGTTGTGTCACTTGATTCTTCTGAAGCTCGAGTTTGAGTCTGTTGTGAGTAGTTTGTAGTTGTTGTTGGCTTTGGTTTTCACTGTCCACACATGTACATGCTTGGCTTTGTGGTCTTCATATTCATGTGTGTCTGGTCATGTGTTCTTTATTTGTACATTTTTGTGTTCATCCCTGAGTACTTTTCGACCTGCTGTTTGCACACTGCTTCCATCGTTCTTCATGTGGTGTAGAACTACTGTCCTGATTTGTATTTTTAGCTTGGTTGTCATTGTGTATATGATGGATATTCACTTGGTCGAAACCAGTCATTTATGTTGTAGGTAAGCATGATTGCTTGCTGTCTTATGCATATTGTTTTAAGCTAGTTCATTCATGTTGTATTTGGTATCTTCACTTGAGTTGCTTGTATATGTATACAAGTGTTCATTGCTTGTAGTCTCTGTTTGACCTGATTTTGCTTTGACTTTGGTCGCTGCTGCATTTTGTTCAACATGTAGTTTGCTGTCTGATTTTGTACTTGTGTACTTCATATATGCACTGTGTATTGGTTGCTTCTCTGACTTGTGCATGGCTTGATGTCTGGTGCTTCATCATTGTGTATTGGCTGTAGTTCTGATCTGGTTGTTATGCATATGTATACTTCATGCTTGATTTGGGTTCATATGCACTTGATTTATAATATAGCCGTACCACCATATGTACACATGCATATACAGCTCTGCATACTGGTCCTGGCATCATCCTTTGTAGTGAGTACAGAATTTTCATTCACTTGTGTATATGAGCATATTGAAGTTGCCGACTTCATGTTGCCTTGGCTTTGGTTGTTGCATTGAGTTGAGTCAAGATTGCAGTGACTTGACCTTTGCATTTTTTTTATTTTCGAAATTTCACCTGAGTTGAATCCGATAATTTGGGTTTGACCTGTGCTCACCCGTCCTTGTAAATTTATCAAGTGTATATATATCGGTGTGCACGGCCTTGTGGCATATACAGTGATGCACTGTGTATGTCACCAGCTGTTCATGTATGATGAATTTGGAAATTAAATGATGACGAACAACCCAAATAACTGAGGCAAATAATATTTTCAAAAATCACATTTTATTTTATATTGCAAAAATATTTCTTTTTCAATTTACCGCGTTAGTGTATATTTTTGCAGATTGCTCAGATGCTGGATTCTAACTGGAATGAAGTTGAAGATAAAATACGAATTGAGTGAATGAGTGATGTGTAGTGAGGTTAAATGTAAATATGAAATTGTGATGTATTGTAATCAAAATTGTATATGTATAGTGAAAGCTTGAATTTGTACTATTCAAAATTGTAATAAATATTTGTTTGAATAAAGTTTCCGTTTGAATTCAAATTCTGTGTTATTTAATTTTGTTCAGCAAATATTTATTTAATCTATGAAAAATAAAATAGTACATTAAAAAATACATTTAAACGAATATATATATGTTTATTATCATCAAACAAAAATTATATAATCGCATATTCAACACTTTCAAAATCTTTACAAAGCTTAGAGAAATTGATGGCGACAGGTGGATTGATGGGATTCACGCCCGCTTGTGCAGGATTAGGCGCATGCCCATGCACCTCTAGAGTCATGGCTTGTAAGTACCTACAAAACCATGTTGGGACTGGAATGACCTCTAGAAGTTTTGGGACATCAACCATTCTATGAAAAGAAAATGATAGCTTAGGAAAGAGTCAAAGAGAGATTGAACTGGACCTATGCGGGGACTTTTCTAAAAAATCTTTTATACTTAAAAATCATTTTTAAAAGTTCTTTTTTGAAAAACATTGTAAAATCGGTTATTTTGAAAAACGATAACAATTTTTTTGGAATCATTAATATTCCCAAAAGAACACATTAAAAGGTGCGTTGCATTATAGGTATAACTAAAGCTAACAGAGACTAAGATTCACCATACAAATATAGATAAAAACAAAAGGAAACTAAAATAATAACTTAATTAAAACAAAATTTCATAATTTCTTCATAAATAAGTCAAATGCAAAATACCACATACATGTTTGAAAATCCAATATGTCTCATAAAACAAAAACTCATAGTCCCAAAATCATAGAACATAATATCCCTCATAATAAGCCAGTACATAAAAAGAACAAAAGCTAAAAATAAAAGAAGTACATAGTAGTAGTCTCCTCCAAGAAAACTCTAAGCATCAGTAATATACTAACTTCTTCCTTGATTGCCTATGGGGGAAAAGGGGAAAATAGAGGAGTGGATCAGACTAAAAGTCTAGTGAATGATGGTAACTACTAGAGTCTTTAAGCAAGATAAAAGTAATAGACTCTACAATAGTTCTAACATAAATAAGGATAACAAAGGAAGCAAGAAAGAAATAAACTAGAAATCAGCACGATTAAATATTTCTCAATTTATAAGATAGGTTAACTTTGATTGCTTGCACTTGTACATGAGTTCTGCTTTGATTAGGATGAATTCCTAATCCTATAATTAGGATGTAACCCCAATTCTACCCTTTTTGACCGGCTTGCTACTCCATAGACCTTACTACGGACCGGATGCAATATAACTTCCTACACAGCAGCCAATGGTATCTACAAAAGATGCACAGAACAACCAGTGTGGATCCGGATAACATATATAACTCCCTACATAGAAGGCAATGGTGTCTACGAAAGACACCCATACTAAGCGCTTGGAACTCAGCTATTACTGAGCACTCGAATGGAAGTCACACACGTAACTGCCACCATACCCATGCTACCTTTTTCTCCATCTATTGGGTCTTCTTATTACCTAAAACTCTAGCATAAGCATGCCCTTCATCCTACTTCAGGCTAACGTGAGATCACTGTGTGTCCATAGAAAATAGGGGAAATGTTGTTGGTACAGACCTGTCATCCAAACAATATCTAGTTGCACCCCCTATTCAAATCCCGCATGATTTGAACTTCTAATTAACCGATTACAACCATTTTTACAATAAGTGTGCTCTCGTCTCACTTCAAGCTAATATGGGACCACCGTTTTGTCTAATAGGGAAAGCTATTTGGTATAGGTCCTACTTTCATCTTTACTTATTAACTTAGATAAATTATTTTAAATAAGCCTTTACAATTTATCCCTGCTATCTTTGCTTATTAAGTTATCCTAAGTCTTGAAATAAGCCTTTTTTCTTATTGTAACCTACGTTATAATCATGATATACATAACCCAAGGTCTAAGCATGAAAAAAAGCTTCTTTCATCTTTTACTCTTTTTAGTTATAATTCTAAATTATAACTAGGCCAACCTTTTAATTCAGTCCAATTAACGTCATAATTAGGTGTAATTCAGTCCAATTCCATTTATATTACAGTCTTTGAAATTTACATTTTATGTTTCATTATTTCAGTTTTCTAACAATTTAATCCATATTCGCGTTAATCCTATTCTAATCCATATGCGAAGAAGAAGGAAGAATAAAAGAAAACTGAAAATAGAAGAAAATCCGAAGCGTAGATAGAAGATGTAAATAACGTATAAATAACAGTAAATAAACTAAAATACTGTAAATAAATGGAAAAGATATAATTAACAGAAATAAACTAAAATTACTGAAAAAAATAGCTAAAAGGAAATAGTCTGAAAATAATTCTAAAAACTGTAAATAAACTACTGAAATAGGCTATTCCAAAAATTGTAGTAAAACTAAAACTATTAGTAGCCCTATTATTTTAAATTACTTAAATAAATCTTAAAATAATTACAATCATCACCTCTTATCCTAAGCTCTTCCTTTGGTCTTCCCAGATCTACTTGGTGTTGTAAAATAATTTAATTTTTAATGATTTTTCCTTTGGAAAAATTATTCCGTTTAGGGTCCTTCCTAGAAACGCGAACCCAATTGGAGAAAACGTAGAATGAGAAAAATTGTTAGTCCTAGGGATCTATTTATAGGGGTAGAAGTGGATCGTGGACTGTTGGCTTTGGGTATTGAATAGGATGCAACCACGTCATAGGTTGAATAGGAGCCATAGGATACAAAAATAGAAGGGTCGGATTGCTCAGAAGAATGCAAAACACATCACCAATAGGCTCTAGAACATTTGAATGAACGAACGTACTTTAGTTCGTAAATAACAATGGTGGGTTGATCGAGCGGTCGACTGCCTTGATGCCCAGGTCGACCGATCAGTCGATCAGCCTATATGTTTTTTCTGCTTATTTTATAACTTGGTCATATTAGCTCGGTTTTGGACGTTCTATATATGGAAATTGACCAAAAAATTACCACAAACACAATGTTGCAACTTCCGTGGCTTAATTTTGATAATTTTACAAAGTTAATTTATTATCTAGTTAATTAACGAATTAATTATTACGGGTTAAATTTTGGCTTGTTACATACCCCTAGTCTCGGGTTAGTAGAGTTAGATAATGGATGGTCGAACACCATCCTTAGCGAGTTTATACTGCTCATGTCTGTTTTAGGTCAGAGTTTATGGAATAATGAGTAGTTGAACCGCACTCATCTATTTTCTTATACTTCTATCTGCATTCTAGGGATAAGATTTAGTAGGCAGGTGATCGGATCGCACCCAATTTGTGTTTATATTTCAGTCCACACTAAGGACTTAGAGTTATTTTGGTAAATAATCAAATTGTACTTTCCTTAATTGATTGACTAGCCCTCGCTTAGCATTTGAATTAGCAAACAGTCAGTCATGTCATGATCTCTTTTGATTCGTGTCTGTCCTATCGCTTAGGGGGAATAATTTGGTTATTGAATGGTCAAGTCACATCCATTTCTCATTTGATACTCCATCCAATGAACTGTGAGCGGGAATCGTCGAATGAATAGTCGGACCACATTCATTTTTCTTAGTTCAACTGTGATCCTATTTAATAGGCTAGCTCTAAATTTTAGGAACATGATCGAGCGTGTCACGATCAGTTTGTTGGGTGTCGTAACTAATATGTAATTGATGTGCACGTAAATGTGCGTATTTTTACCAACGTATTTAATCTAATTAAATTAAATAAATGAACATATTGGGTGTTTTAACATATTTAAACCAAATTTCAAATTATTCTCAAATCATCGTATCATCAAGGAGCAAAACGGTCATTTTTGTGCATATATTAATTTTGAGAAAATTTAATTGGAAATTTCTATATTATTTTGTAGGAATTTGAAATTAAATACCAGTGTTTTCTCAAAATATATTGTAATTTATCTGTATTCCCCTTATATAAGTCCACAAGGCAGTGCACGGGTAATATATCTGGCCTAAGTTTATCTGAGTTAGGCATATGTAAATATTTTTAATATCACTAAAAATTTAAATAATAGAGAATAAGCAAATGAAATCCAAGCATTATTTTAACTTATTTGATTTAACTGGTGAGTGAAAAGAGACGAAAACACCACTTTGATTAACTTTAATAATCAACTAAGGATCCATTTCATAGTTACACTGTGTTATCAACTAAAACAACTAGTTAAACAATAGCTTATTTGTTATGATAACTTCGTTTTTATTGGAAATTTTAATGAGTAAATGGATTAAATTTTCAAGATAATGACCAAAACATATATTTAACTTATTTATGTCAATTTAGAGTGAATCCATCATTATAAATATTTTCAAACACTCGCATTCATCTCTTTGTAGATAAACCTTGCATTTTGTAAATATTTTCATCTGGCATTTCGATTTTGTAGGTAGTATCCGCTGAAAACCCTCACTAGTTGACACTCATTCTACTAGGGACACCCAGAGATTTAACGGCTTGTTGCATACGCTCAATACAATCGTGTTTCTTATGAAAACGGTTTTATCTTAGTTTTTAGTTTATTCGAGGATAAATAAAAATATAAATGTGGGGGTATTTGATGTGCATGTAAATGTACGTATTTTGACCAACATATTTAATCCAATTAAATTAAATAAATGATCATATTGGCTGTTTTAACATATTGAAACCAAAATTCAAATTATTTTCAAATCATCACATATTCATCTTCATCCAGGGGCAAAATGGTCAGTTTTGTGCATATATTAATTTAAGAAAATTTAGTTGGAAATATCTATGTTATTTTGTAGGAATTTGAACACAAATACAAGTGGATTCATGAAGATATATGCATGCACAGAGAAGATACAATGAAGATGGAAATAATTCCAAGTCATGATCATGGAGGACCCCACCTACTCACCTACCTTCATGTACAAATTAGATGCTAATACACATGCTAATGGCCATTAAAGCTTCATGCACACTTAAATTATGATTATTTGATGCTAATGATTACTTGGCCACCATACTTTCTTAGAGGGTAGTTTGGCTAGTTCCCAAAAAATGAGTTAGGGTTTCTAAAAGTGTATAAATACCCCTTATTTTTATGTAATTGGTCCCTCTTCTCTCTTAAGCTCTCTTCTTTTAGGCTCTTCCTCTTAGTTAGTTTTAGCTCAGATAAAAAATAAAAGAAAGCACTCTTTCTCTTTTCATGGCTACTTACCATTTTTATCTTATGTAACTTTTCTTTTTCTATGCAATATCAATTATTGTTTCCTTTTAATTACATGTTCATTTTCTTTCATGCTAGTAGTGTAGTTTCATTTATTCATGTAAGTGGAATTGTTTTATTTCTTTTTAGTTAGCTCTTCTTTCACTTTGCTCACTTTTTTCTTTTCTTTTGATTTCATATTGTGTGCTACAATTGTTAATATGATAACAAAAACGAGTGGCTAAACCCCTTCAATTTAGGGGTAATGAAGCTCTCTAATTATATAACTTCAACATTTTGTGCTCTTTTTTATGCTTAATGACAATGCATAAAGTGGTTTAACTTGTTTTTTTGCTTTGAATTTGGTAGCCTATATTGTTGACATGAAATAGGCTATGCTTGAACAATCACTAAACACAAATTACCTCTTTATCTACATATGATTATGCTAACAAGTGAATGTTGAACTCAAAATTTGATGGTCTATAATTCTAATTAATAGTTAATAGGCCGTGCTTAAAATAGATTTTACTTTCAACTTGCTTTCATTTTTCATTAGAATTGAAAGTGATTTAAATGTCGTGTTATAGATTGATGGCTTATGTTGGGCTATACTTATGATAAGCACATCATTTATATTCACTTATGACCAAAAAAGAGATCAAAATTTCATATTTTCTTGAATTATATAATCTAGAGGGTGGAATTAACTTTAAATTGTCATTTTATTCTCATAGTTTTCATTAACTTTTGTAGTGTTAGTTTTTACAGTTTTTGTAGTTAAAACAATCTCTCGACTTTGGTACAATTTGATTGATTAGTGATTTAAAATCTAACAATTCCCTTTAGATTGATCCATACTTGCCACGTACAACATTGTACGTCATGCTCTTATGGTTAATTTTATGACAAATTCGTTCGGTTATTTTCTAATCCGATAGGAAATTGGTCAACGCGAACAGTAATGTTACAATAATCACAAATGTAGAGAAAATCTCATACTTTATTTGCCAAATGGAAAGAAATGACATTATTGTCTTATTACATATCCGGGAAATCAAATGCTAAAGAAAATTCGAAAATAAAATGCAATTTAATGAAAAAGAATAAACTAAGTGAAATAGCATCATAAATGTTTGCTATTCCACATCCTTGGAGTGTGATGCCATCAACAGTCGCTAACTTGAACGTTCCCTCTCCAAGCCTCTGTTTAATGACATACGGTCCTTCCCAAGTAGGATTCATGTGTACGGGGATATGAAAAACCTATTTTAAGATGAGATCGTCATTTTCAAAGGTTCTAGGTCGGATTTTACTGTTGTTTATGGGGCTGCTCAATGTAGATGTGTAGCTGCCCTCATATCAGCTTCCTCACGCTTTTCATCTACGAAGTCAATATATTATAAGAGTAGATCTCTTTTCGTTCTGGGGTCGTAGTAGGTCACTCGATGAGAAGGGATTTTGAATTTAACAGGAATGACAACTTTAGAGCCATAAGCAAGGGCAAATGAAGTATAGCCAACCGCGAACTTGTGGGTGGTTCTGTAAGCCCATATGTTATTGGAAGTTCATCCACCCACTTGACTCTAGCCTTTTCCAAATGCTTCTTCACAATGGATTTTAAGGTTTTGTTCATATATTCAACTTGTCCATTATCTTAAGAGAGAGAAACTGCCACAAATCACTTTCCAGTATGAAGACGATGGAAAAAATCTTTGAATTTAGCACTGTCAAATTGGGTTCGATTATCAGTTACAATGGTTCATGGAAGGCCAAAAAGAATAGATGATGTTCCAAATAATAAAGTTGACTACTTTCTTAATTGTGATCATGGTTAACGGTTCCGTTCCGTCCCATTTGGTGATGTAATCAACTACTATGATGGCGTACTTCGCACCACCTTTTGAGATTAGTAAGGAACCAATCGTTTCCATGCCCCATGTGGCAAATGGCCATGGATTGACCATTTATGTAATTTCCATCGATGGAGCTCTCAGAACTTTTGCATAATATGGCACTTGTCGCCTCGCTTAGCCTAATCAGCAGTATCTCGGTTGACAGTTGGCCAATAATACCCATAGCGAAGTATTTTCTTTGCTAGGATTTGCCTCTATTGTGATCACCACATTTCACTTCATAAACTTCCTTAGGACATGTTTTATTTCATCATGAGCGATATGCAAGAGCATAGAAATCGAAAAACACTTTCTATACATGACTTCTTCTTAAATAATATGTCATAGAGCTTTGTAGAGAATTTGTAATCTTTCTTTACTCCGTTCGAGAAGGATTCACTATAACAAATAATCTTTAATCGAAGTCATCGAAAACTTCTTCTCAGGCTCTATCTCTAATACACGGTCGATTTCAAATTGGTTTATGCTTTGAGCGTCTAGTACTTAGACTGGGACTAAGCCTATTTGTTGGGCATCCTCGGTGCTAGAAAACTTTGCCAATGAGTCGCCTACTTTGTTTTTATCCCGAGGAGTGTGTAGGATGTCATAATACTCAAAGTCAGTCAATAGCTCTTGAATTCGGATAACGTACAGAGCGAGTCATTGTCCTTTATCCTAGTAATCTCCCTTGACTTGGTATACTACCAATTGAGAATCGCAAAAGATTTCAGGAGATTTTGTCTCCAGTTCTTTGGCAAGTTTAAGTCTGACAATCAGAGCTTCATACTCAGCTTCATTGTTCGTTTTAGGGAAGTCAAGCTTCAAATCTTAGCAAATTAATCGATCTTCTAGTGTTACTAGCACAATTCTAGCTCTTGAACAATGATCATTAGATGCTCCATCCATATACTTTTTTGATCGAATGGTAGGGGCTTCACCCCTCTCTCGGAGATCAACCTGTGTAGCAAATTCTACTATAAAGTCTGCCAGTTCCTATTCCTAGACAACTCTCCACGGGAGATAAGTGATGTCGGATTGGCTCGGTTCGATGTTCCTTTTGAGTAACCTTCTAGACATCTCAGGTCGCTGTAGGACCTATCATAACGGTTGATTGGTGTAAACGTTGATGTGATGAGTTTGAAAATAGGGGTGGAACTTTCAAAAAGCAATTAACAAGCAGTATGCTAATTTTCTATCTTTGGTAGTTCCATTTAGCTCCTGTTAATCGCTCGCTAACATAATAGAACGGTCTTTGGACTTGATTCTCTTTACGAAGCAATACGACACTTATAGCATGCACCGACGCGGCCAAGTAGATATACAAGTCTTCATGATCCACCGACTTTGACAAGATGGAAGGCCTCTCAAAGTGGTTCACCAAAGCTTGAAATGCATCTTCACAATCCTGTGCCCATTCAAAGTTCCTTTTCTCTTTCTTAATCAAGTCAAAGAAAGGAATGCATTTAATATTAGCTTTGGAAATAAATCGATTTAGGGAGGCAACCTTCCCATTTAGGCTCTATACTGGTTTGATGGTCTGTGGCATTTGGATGTTGCGATTTGCTCGAATCTTCTCAAGATTGGCTTCTATTCCGCGAGCATTGACAATGAAGCCCAGAAACTTTCCTGATGCAATGCCAAAAGAACATTTTAGAGGATCAATCTTCATTTTGTAATACTGTAGGATACTAAACATTTCTCTTAATCTCTAATGTGGTCGCTTGATTGTCATGACTTTATGAGCATATCATCCACGTATACCTCCATCTTCTTTCCAATATGATTTTTAAAAACTCAATTGGCCATGTAAGGATAAGTTACTCCAACATTCTTCAATCCAAATGGCATTACCAAATAGCAATACAATCCAACATCGGTAATAAAGATGGTGTGCTCCTAGTCAGAAATGTGCATCGTGTTTGGATTATATCTAGAGTACGCATCCGTGAAAGATAGCAAGTCGTGTCCTGCGGTAGAGTCCACTAGCTGGTTAATTCTCGAAAGAGGAAAACTAACTTTCAAGATTGCTTTGTTCAAATCCTAATAGTTAACACATGTCCACCACTTTCCATTTGCCTTTCTCACAAGTATAGGATTAGATACCTATTTGGGGTTGAGGGCAACACGAATAAATCCATTGCTTTTGAGTGTATCAACCTCCTATTTAAGGGCAGCAGATCACTCCGGCTCCATGTCATGCCTTTTCAATTTCACCGGAACATGCCTTGGTTCAATATTTAATGCATGGATCGTAATAGTAGGCGAGATTCCATAGATCTCAAAATAAGTCCTAGCAAATGCATCAAGATTCACTTGGAGAAAACCATCAAGTTCTTTCATCATTGGGGAGCTGAGCTGTGATCCGATATTTAGGATCCATGATAGTTGTCGTAGTTGACCATTATGTCAATCGCCATCTCAACCGGTGCAACGTTGGACTCTTTGGGATCCTCCTCGTCATCTCTTGGATCTATGTCTTTATAGAACTGACTATGGCACCCATGCCAAGGCCTAGGCACTGATTGTCAATCTTCGTGGCTTGGATGCGGAAAGACTTGTCCACACTCTTACATTTCATCTTCCATTGAGCATCCCTCAATTCATATACATAGTAGGCACGCCTGGTATTTGGAAAACCATGCATAACTCCAATACCATTATCAGTTGGGAACTTCAAAGTCAAACACCATGGCACAAGAGCTGTTCGAAATTCAGCTAGGGCTGCATGGCCCATAATAGCATTGTATGGAGAGTCAACATCCAAGACAACAAATGACAAAGTCCGCACTCTCCTATGGCCACCTTCTCCCTTCTCCTTTCTCCATGGGGTAATTCGACATAACTGACAACTTTGATCGCATCACTGTTAAAGCCATTAATGTGGGCTTTAGATGGTTTCAAGTCCTTGGCTTCCATCCTCATCTAATCGTAAGATTTTTTGAAAATTATATTCATGGAACTTCCACAGTCAACCAAGATCCTCCTTACCAAGGCAGGGCCGATAATGGTCGAAATGACCATTGGGTTGATCGTTGGTGCCTCCACCTTTTCTGCATCTCTGTTTCTGAATACAATATCATTTGCAATTGTACGCTGCTATTTTTCCAGAGCCTTGTCTTCTGTACTTGAACAACACTGAAAATTCAGTTGTTTGATTTCACTAGCATGTAGCTCCATCTCATGCCAACTGTTATCAACTGGATGCGATCCTCCGATTGTTGTTGTGATCACTAATCTTCCGCCAGTCCGTGCAAGTTCCTTCGCCCTATGTTGTAATTGTCTTCAGTTGGGGTAGAATGTCCCATGCCCGCTATCCTGTGGAACTTTAACAAACTGCTGTAGTTTTCTTTTCCCAATCTGTTTCTCGATAACATCCAAGAGATTCTTATATTCATTCATTTTATGACCAAAGCATTCATTGAACTACCAATATTTTTTAGTCTGGTTTTGCTTTTCCATCGATTATTTCAGACGTGGCTTCTTATACTACATGATGTTGCATGTAGACAATTGAACATTCTCTAAGGATGTATTAAGTGGTGTGTAGGTATTGTACATCCTCTTCTAGAATCCCTCTTTTTCTCACGGTTTCTATCACCACCTTTCTTTTACTGATTCAGTTTTCTTGGACATTTAATTGAACTTATAACGACCCGCAAATCCATACCCCTTGAGTCAACACTATTCTACCTAAATCAACTCAAGTTGTACAGAAATACGAACCATTTGGGTTAAAGAAGAAGAGGTAGAAGAAGAAAATAGACAACAACATCAGAATTGAACTATCGCAGCGGAATAAACTATAATATATACTAATATATCTTTACACCAAAACAAATATATCTGTTCATATATTACATCATCAGAGTACATCAATCACAACTCAACATCAATGACATACAACTGGATACACAACTACTCAACACAGCGGAATATATATATAAAACAAGTACGAGAGTACGTATCGTCGTCCAGCTCGTCTCATGAGCTCCAGAGCAACAAATCTTGTATCCTATAATACTCGGTCTGACCCGAGCATTACAGTTAAATAACACCCGAGTCAGTCAGGAATATCAGTGTAAGAAAATCACACCCAATTGATTATTAAAGTTTCAAAAACCCTTTGAAAACAAAAGCATCTCGTAAGACCAGGCCTCAAATAAACATGTCGGGTTTTTACCTTACGATAGCTAAAACACCTTTTATAGAAATCCTCTGATATTATAATAGGGTCTATATACAAATACTTATAAAATAGCCAAAATTGTTACATCTATTAAATTCCAGCTACTAGCCACAGAGTGGGTAATACAAACAAAACTCATACAAGGCTCGTAGGGAGAATGGATTTCCAACTAATGACTAGGCACTGGGGTACCACCTGTCATAGTACGTGGCCTAGATCAAAATACCGAGGAGTATGCCCGCTCCCGTGCAACACAAGACCAGGACTACCCCTTACTGGATAATTCCGAGTGAAAACACCCCGCGGTTGGGATCAGCAACCGCCCACTAAGTCGAAATAAAAAGGGACATCTAGAGAGGGATGACCTCACCCTTCTTGGGTGCTACCCACCTAGCCTTGCTGCATAACCCCTGATTTTCAGTCATTCCCATTTGATGAGGCTTGAGGCTAAGTGTTACCTTTATAGAACATATCCCTTAGAATGCCCATCGTCCACCTGACGATGTTTCGCAAGAATTCATCCATACAAGTCCGTCCCGGGTTCGAATGGAACCGAAGGCACAATTCCTACTACACCCATTTTGGAAATATCCGCAGGATTAGTACAGACTAGCCCTTGCACTTCACTGCTCCATCTTCGAATCCAAATTCGTTTCCACGAAACGTACAAACCGGATCGAAGTGGTTTTCGAGAAATAAATCCCGATCCCGGTCTCTTCGAAACGATCAGCACATTTGGCCAATATTGATAGTTGGTGATTTAACTATCAATTAATATTCACAAACAACCATCAACCAATAAATAATTTCCCAAATTATTTATTAACCTCAAAACATCTTCACAAGATATATTTCTATTTTCAATCCTTTGAAATAGTTTCAAAATATCTTCCTTTTCCAGAATAAGCTTTCCCAAATATTTTCTATCTCCACTAAAATCACCAAGCACAAAACTAGATTTTCCTAAATTAATTTAAAACACTTTACTTTAAAATATACTTTAAAACATTTAAGTTAAAAACTACTTCAATAATTTGTTAAAAATACATACTATATGAATATTTGAAAATAATGTTACTTTATAAATATAAAACTAGGTTTTCACTTTTTAAAACAAAACACTAAGTTACCATTTTTAATAATTACTACGATAATAGATTTGAAAATATTTACTTTAGAATTTAGAAGATTAGAAATAATAAATTTTCTAAAACATGCTTTTAAAACAACATTAAAGCTTTTAACTTATATTTAAAAATTTACTTTGAACGTACTTGACTATCTAGAGAAATATACTTCTCTTCACATTTTTCTTTAAATTTTCAGTTTCAAACATTTGAATCAATTTCCAAATTGATTTCCAATTTACTTCCTTTTACTTCAAAATCTATTAATTTCAGATTTTATTTCTTAATTATGATTTAAAATATTTTTAACCGAGAACACCAATTTTTTTTGATTTCTCAAATTACTTCTTAATCCTTTTAAATAAATTTAAACTCTGAATTTTAAAATAATACTTTATTCCTTTAATTGATATAACTTAAGTTTACAATTCATTAATTTCGGTTTATTCAAAATTCCTTTCATACCCGAAGTTATTTATTATTATTTTCATATTACTTCTATTCCTTTCCATTTCATTCTTAATTTTTTTAAATTTCCTATAATTATCTCGCTTACAAGTTTACTTCCCTTATTTTCTTCCCAACAATCCAATTTATATATTTATTTGGTAATTCATTATACCCAAATATATCCAACCAAACCATAACATTCAATATTCCAATATAACTCGTCATAGAATATCAATATTCATAGCAGAGAATATTAAATAATTTAAATAAATGTTGAGGGGTCCAGCTGGATCCCTCCAACATGTTTTCCCTGCATCCACAGACATTAGCACAATATAAAATACCAATTCCAAATTATACCATACTATAGCACATCAATCAATTCAACCACTCAAGCAATTATTTAAATTTAATCATTTAAATTTAAAATTATATTCAACTGAGTGAGATTAACTCACCATTGATTTTGATGTTTGCAATCCATTTCCATCTCAACTATTTCTTCTCGATTTTCAGACCTTGTAAAATCATTAGATGATTTATTAATATTTGAATTGATCGAACAAATAAATTTGCATTTTAGAAATTTGATTAACCAATGATTTTAATTAAGACTAATAATTTAATTTTAATCTAATTTAAATGAAAATATTTTTAGTAACCCAAATAAATAAATGAGTTGTTAAACAATTACATCCCCTTAAATTTAAAATTCCTATATTTTCCAAAATCTTTATCTATATATATTCTGCTTTAAACTTATATATGTCTACGTATATACATTTATAAAGTTAAATAAAACATACAATTTCCTTTTTAACATATATATTTAATCAAAACTATCTTGTTACTATGGACCTATGCAGATTTATTATTATTATTATTATTATTTTTCTGTTTCCAAACTGCATATACTAAATAATCTATAAAATCTTCAAACATTTAAAATCCTATTTCTTCCCAATCTTATTTGTAATTGACAACCACTGATTATTAAAAAGCTTCTACTTTTAAACCTTACTTTTTTGTACAATTAACAAAACTAAAATTATTGGAAACAAAATCATCTGTCTTACCTAAATATACATATTCTGTTAAATTGAAATATAATTTTTTTATACTTACTGTGATTATACCGTAAATTTATATGCACATTTTTTCCACTGACATCCATATACCAATATAAAATTTAACAAAGTAAGAAGAAAATACCTCACTGCCCCTAGAATGGCACACAACTGGATCGTGATAGAGAATAACCCATCATAACCCTCCGCATCATCGAGCACGACTCCATGACCCACCCAAAACGACCTCGATGGTATCCCACTCCTCTCAACCACCAGATATCGCAGTACACTCGAGCTTCCCTTGAGCCCGTCCCCAATCGAAATGCTTTCCTTCTTTGCCAGATCCATCGCGACCAAGTTTCCATATCGTCTTCCCCTTCGTTGCCGAAATCGACATCCTTTACGTGCTTCGATCGAGCGATGATTTGGGGGTTGGTTCATGATTTTGATTTAACTGAAATCGAATTGGAAAAGGAAAAGGTTGCCATCGTTTTTTTTATAAGATGCAAATTCGATTTGAAGAGCTCGGGCATTTTTTTCCAACTGAGGGTTTCGATTTTTTTTAAAGAATGAGGCTTCGGCTAATTTGTTTAAGGGACAAATGAATCTAAAGAGAGAGGAAAGAAGCTTGCGTGATAAGAGAAAGAAAACGTGAAAGAAATGTTGCATGCTGTTGTTAAAAGAGGGGACATGGATATGAAAGGAAGTCGGCTGGTGAATTTTACATATAAAATTTAAATTAAATTTTCGTGGTAAATTTCAACGCGTTTTTGTAGAGTATGCTCACACGACAACTCCAATCACTACGAAAATCGAAATCCGATAATAATACACTATTACGGATCCAATGGAACTGGTTTCGTTGAATTCCGAGACTGTGCCTCGGAAGGCTATTTTTAAATTCAATTTAAACAATAAAATTTTAACACTGAACAACCCACGGTTAATTTCAATTTTACAACTTCTATCATCTTCAGTGTTATCAATATAAATTTTATAAGCCTTCAAATTATTTTCGACCGGCTTAAAACTCCAAATTCAACCTTTTACTCCACTTCAAATTATTTAATTCAAAAATTTAATTATCTAATGAATTGTGATATTCGTAATTCAAGTTAAAATTATTATATTGAATATTTAAAATCAATTAAATATTCCGATTTTAAATGCTCAAAAATTCCGGGTCGTCACAGAACTTTTTCGAAACTCTCCTCAAATTGTTTCTCCGCAGTGTTACTCTACGTTCCCTCTTCACTTGAACTAATAAAAATTTTCTTCCTGGAGCATCTAGCTTCTTCTTTCCTCAAATATTGAGCTACTTCTGCATAAATACACTCCAACATTGCGGGTGGTTGCTAGCTAACCAATAACCAAAGTAAGATTCTGTGTCAATCTCTCTTGTTACCACCATCAATATTGAATGATCATTCAAATTATTGGATTCTATAATGTCCATATGAAATCTCTTCAAATTGTCTTTTAGTAATTCTTATAGAGTTTGTATCACGCTTGATAGGGGCATTACATCTTTGGGGCGAGTTGCATGCATACGAAACTACTGCATAAATTTTATTGCCAAATCATTAAATCTAGAGATTAACCGTAGGGGTATTCTTGTAAACCACATCGTTGCTATGCCAGAGAGCGTAATTGGAAAACATTTGCACTTTATGACATCATCAGCTCATGTGGAATCCATCAGCCATTCATAAGTAGGTTCTTCCCTTATAGGTAAGCATTGACGACACGCTAAATTTCCTTGGATACTCCATGTAGGATATTGTTGATGAATGGTGTATGGCTTCTCAAGATCCCCAATTTATCATTGGTCAAGCCTTGTCTCTCCCTTACTAGCTGTCTAAACATTGTCAACAAGTCCAACATGCGGATTGTTGGAGCCAAGCGGTAGTCGTGCTCGACCTCATATGAATGGTCCAGTCGATGTCTACGGGCCGTTCCATGCCTTCTTGGGTCAACATCCTCTCGATACATATCACATGTGTTCACTTCATAGTAATTTCGAGGAGGCAATGGTCTGCATCCACCTAAACTCTAGCATCTAAATCAATATGGCGACTCCAGCTTGTGTTCCATCGAGAGGAGGAAAATTTCATCCTTTGGAGGAGGGATCAGCCTCGATCGGTCCTAGAAACCTAGCTAGGTTTTCTTGTTGGTGTTTGATGCTTCTACGTGATATCCGTCAGTTTTATGTGGTCTACGACTATGATAGTCATCTGATGAACTGGAATTCTCCGATGTAGAATAAGGGGTCCGCTCTCTCATATATTTCTAGCACTATTGCTCCTTTGGTCGATTCATTAAAGCGATATTGGCTTGAATCTGTTAGTTCAACCATCGATGGCTATCCATGAGCTCTCTCATCATATTCTGAAAATCACTCCTTATAATGGAATCATCTAGATTATGAACATTAATTGGATTGGCAGCATTGAAATCTATTGGTAGATTGCTCTAGCCTCCTTGCTAGATGCTAACATTCTAGTTTCCTCCTGCGTTTTGAGAGGTCTATTTAGTGTTCCTAACCATTGTTGATAGTTTTCTTCAGACTTTTACAAACCTGAATAGAATGGATAAACATCTTGAAGATAATTCTAGATCTTTTCCTAGGATTTATGCAATCAGGTAGCAGCAACGGGATCCAAATTAAGCTAAGAATCTCCTTTACGGTGAAAGCACCAAAATTTTTGCAACAAAAATTGGCACAAACACCCAATAGAGATTTCGTAGAGGAATAAATGAAGAATATCAAATTTAAACACAAATAATATGATAATAAAGCAATAAGATTTAAACAAATAATGGAGACACAACAATTTATAGTAGTTCAACATTATTTACCTATGTCTACTTTAAAGAGATAGCTTTATTAATCACTTGGTAAACTAAGTACAATGGAGATCGGATTAAAATCCTTAGTTACAAAAGATTACAAAGCAACAAGTAGTGTAATGATCCCTAAAATGGATAGTCAAGTTTGTATTTATACAGGAAGAGGATAAAATATCTTCTTGAAAATTCGGCAGAAGGATCTCAAAGCCACAGGGGTCTGCAGGAGGGATTACATGGCCACAATCCTAAGAAATAGGGATCATGACCAAACCCTATTTTGGAGGAGTTATGGGGTGCGATCCCTGTAGGAGCTTCCCATGTCGTATTTTTCTTATCCTCCAAGTTTCATGCCAATTTGATTAGTAGAACTTGAGTTATTGATCAATCCTTGTTGCAACAAGTTGAGTATCGTGATTCTGGCTGATCCCTCTAGAGGGAAGAGGGCCAATCCCTCTTGCTTGTTCCTTTTGGGTTCGATCCTTAAGAAGACTCCTATGGTCCTCACATCTTGTTCTCAAAACTTCATACGCTTTGGACTTTCGGATCTTGAGATATCGATTGCTTTCCATCGAGTTGCATTTGTTTGGCTAAAGCAAATCGATCCCGTTGGTTAAGAGGGATTATAGCCGATCCTTTTTCTAGATTAAATTATATTCCATAATTTGAACATTCTATATAGCATATCTCTTTTTTCCGCTCGACCACGACTTCATATTATCATCTGTACTTGATTTTTAGACCCCACAATCATCACTCTAGGCACACTGGCCTTGATGATAGTCGAGTCAAACTTATCCGATCAGCACGGATATAGTCGGGTTAAGATGCCGAATAACATCTATTACATCATTTCCACAAAATTAGTAAGTTTTCAAAATTGTATGATCTTCTGTTTAATTTCAACAAACATTTCCTTTTTCCAAAATTCCTAACAACTTTCTTTTAATTTTTTTCAAACGGTTCAGATTAACATAGAAAAGTGGTCATACAAACATATCTTTCTAAAATTCTCCCATAAAAATAAGTACTTTTCACAAATGTGTATTTTAAAAGAAAATGTGATATTTTAACTACTACTATTTTATTTGAAGTGCGATAGAAATATTTAACAAAGAAAATTTCTAACACTAACTATTTCTTATTTATAAAAGAGATCCAAAAGCTGGGTTTTACATACTTCTCAATTTTTGTTTCAAAAGTTTCATTATCGAAAGCGAAGTACACATCAAGGATAAGTGCAACAACGTGCCCTTAAAAAACAAAAGCTTTAAATTAGTTATTGAAAATTTCTTTTTGTCAGATTCTTTTAATTCTACTTTTTAAATAAATTTCATAAAGTTTGTCCAAGAAAACAATAACCCAACTTATTTTTCCTTTAAAAATATCAAACTTCTACCGTTTCTAATGTTTAGAAAACATTTCTATATATTTATTATCTAAGCTGGAGTAGATACCCATTTTACACAAGCCCGGTTACACCTAATAATACTTATAGGGTTTCCATCCCTCTTCTTCAAAGATGGTTAGCCCTATTTTATTTTCCAATACAGTGTCCGACTTGAATATAGAAACATCCCGGCTATAAATTTTGGTCAAATGGAGTCTTTATAACTATTACCGATATAAGAATAGGATTCCACTTTAACTTGGAAGATTTTCCCTAAGTTTGCAAAGTCCTTCTTCATGTTCTCTTTTCTCCTATTCACATCGCACTTTAATTATAAAGGTCTTGATGGTACTAATCTTCCTCCACTCGCCCTTAAATCCGTAATTTACTTTAACTCAGAATTGTTTGCTTATATAAGGAAACAACTACCCCATGAGTCAAAATGTATAGGGTGTTATGTATTAATAAATATATAGATTAGAAAACTACAAATAACATCGTTGGTCCGTTTAGGCTAAGCTTATCCCCTCGCTTGCTGATACTAGTGGAACCATATAGTGATGTCCATGCCTAGAATCTTAGCAGCTTCCTCTAAGCCATTCCTAGCAAAATTGCCTACTCTCACTATTTGTAATTGGGAATTATTTGCAACTTCCTCGTAGATACTATTAAATATAGGAATAGAGGAAATATGTTTCATGTTAAACATTTATATATGTAAAATCTTTGAATGTTTTTTAATATATATATATATATATAATTATTTAAAAAGCATTCAGGGAAAACGTTTGAAAAACCTTTCCAGAATACACAAATACATTCTCTCAATATGTATCCAATTCCTCAGGAACCCTAAACCTAAGCTTTGATACCACATGTAACAATTTACACCTCCAAACACGCCAAAATCAAAGCCTACGATGACTTTTAGTCTTGCTTCGTGCTAAGAAGTACGAGTTGTTGGTTATTAAAACATTACAGAGACTATGATAATAGCTAAAACATACTGCACTTTCGGATCTCACAACAGAAAACTTTCAGATCTCACAACAGAAGTAATTAAAATATAAGCACTGAAAATGACATTTTATAGAAATTATCTCCAAAAATACTTGGTCTACATACAATATTCCCAAAGTACAATATAAAATCTGGCAGACATTTAATATAATAAATAGTTGCACAAGGAACAAGAAGAATAATGGAATTCCAACACATAGCTCATTTTTTCCACGTATTATGCCAAACAATCGCTATCTAGTTTGTCTATAGCCGGGGAAAAATGAAAGGAGTAAGTTAGACAAAATTCTGGTGAATGAGTTATATAACTAAACATATGATGATCACATGCAATTTACTTTATTTATTATCAATGCGATATCCTACTTGTGTTTTTGGCCTACTTCTAAGATTGGTTTAATTAACTTGTATTTTTGTATTCACATACACCCAACATCTTGTGAAAGGTTTACTCTTAGGGTTAAACAACTAATCAAACCTTCAAACATTGACAAATCAGACTAATAACCACTATAACTATCCCTTAACATAGTATCGCCTACAATATTAACCTTGGAACTACAATCTCAAACGATGGCTACATGTATTGTATTTATGCATTGAGGTGTAGCTCGCAGCGCTGACTCGTTCCAACGTCGTCTTAGGGTATGTTGTGTTCATGTCCAATCTTAGTGGTAACACCACTTAAGCGGTGCCTATAATGATGACTCATATCAAGGATGACCTTGGGTCTGCTGCATTCGTGTATGCCTCTCATGGGTAATGCCACTTATTGCATAACACTGGGCATCCTCATCAATGTTTAGGCTGAACTTCTGATGCACACAATGGAACCTTCCATTAGTGTCGGGCAACACACCTCTCTAAACAATCTCAACGGTGTTGCACATACATGTTAGAAGCTCCTATAGTGCAATTTGTGACCAAATTGCTCATGTCGAATATTGACCTCGCCGAATAAAATGTGTTTAGGCTAAATCATCCGTGTACACATCTATTCTATCTCGTATCATCCAAATGTCATCAATTTATGGAACTAATTTCCGTACTAATATAACCCACATGCACGCAAACACATACACACATAGATACATACACACACACACGCTAATACACACCAATCCATAACCTAGGCCTCAATCGTGGTTTAATCTGCACCTAAAAATCGATTACCGATCGATCGCGCACTATTGGAGTAATCAATCACTTGGTGTCAACTGGATCTAGTGAAACTTTCGACCAGTCAAGGTTAATTATCATAAATTTTTAATTTTTTTCTTCATTGTCTATTAATTATCATTTTATGTTAAATGTTATAAACTTCTACTTCATTAATCTTTAATTTTCTATGTTCTCAATTTCAGTTTCTAACCATATTTTACCTATCCATTCAACTCTACAATTCCATTTGTAATTCCAAACTTTCATGTTTCATCTGTTATTCCATTTATACAGTTTCAACTTAATAAATTCCATTTATATTCACAAATGTATATCCAAAATCAGTTCAGGGTGACATTAATAGGGTGTATACATTTTAAATCTCAAATTCAATTCAATTTGAATAAAAGGTGTATCGAGTTAAATCTGTTTAAATCAAATCTCATCATTACTTTAAAGCAATCAGTTTTTGTATACCAGCAATTATTAATATCTCAGATTTCAATGATCATAAAATAAAATTTTATCTCTATGTAATTGCAATAAAAATAATCTCCAAAGTAAATAACTTTTCACTAAAATCTGATAATTTCCCAAACCAAATAATTATATAACTAAATAAAAATACTTGTTAATCCTTATATTTTATTAATCAACCCACTCACATCGTGTAAGCTTTTTCCCTCTTAGTTCACCTCAAATCACCTCCGCTTTGCTTTGTTGATGTCTCCCTTTCGTTTGATTTTCTCTTTAAGTTGGTTGTGCCTTCTTCTTCCTGATCTTTGACTTTAACCTTTGATTTTACTTTTATTTTATTTTTGAAGAACTAGTTGATTTGAAGAGAACTAGAGTTGATTTTAGGGAGAAACAAATTTTTGGTATGATCAGTGTTAAATTAGCATTCTTCATATTAGCTTATGGTTTAATTCGCATTGGTAAAGATCGTCATTAGATGTTAGATTAAAAATTATAAAATTCGAACCGCTCGGCCTAAGCAAACCCTAGCTTGGAAAGCTCGATCGGTTGACTGCTTTAACTTGGGCGGTCGACTGCTAAGGGTCGACCGATTCAAGCTAGGGTCTCGATAGGTGGAACTTTCCTATTTTAATTTATTTATCTCCTTATTTATATATTTAATTATTTTCAATTCCTAAATTTTAACTTTAATAGATTTTCCATACGAGCTCCTTTTACAAAACTTTATATACGAAAATTGTCCAGAAAGTTGCTACAAACACAACATTGCAAGATTAGTAGCTAATTTAAAACTTTTGCGAACCATTTTTAGACATGCTATATTTAATTTAATTTCTAGTTTATTTTTATGGGAGGTTACACTGTTGATCCTTACACTAAGACGGTCGACCGCTATCGGTCGACGCTTCAGATGGGGCGGTCGACTGGTGCTTTTATGACGACTAGGATTTAGGTAGGTCAGGAACATGCATGATTTATTATTTTAAACCAACTTAAATCCTATGGTCCAAGTGGATCCTAGCTATTATAAATAAGAGTCTAAGCCCCTCACTAATGTTTATGGGAAAAATCGCAATGTTCAGGAAATTTATAAGTTCTCTTCAAATTCTACGTTAGATTCAAGATTTCAACCTTTAGGGAAGAAGTCAATTAGATTTATGGTAAATGTGTGTGTGTGTGTGTATCCACGTTTTTCTTTTCTCTATTCTTCCCTAACCTCTGAATTATATGGGATGGTATGGATTTGCATTGTATATAGATTAGGTTCTGAATTAAGTCCTTCAGTTTTTTATCTATATAGAATTCAAAATATAATTTTTTTTATGATATCTATAAAAATATACAATTCCATAGGGTAAGCCTACTTGCTAATCTAGCTACTGGTACCTACGAATAGTCGGATTAATGTGAGACGTCACGATTTGGATTGCGGGTCATAAGACATATATCTCGGTATGGGCCGGCTTGAGGTATTATGTGGCTGTTGTATGGTCCACCTCCTCCCTACTCAAGAAGCATTAAATGGTCGGAATTTTCTTTTAGGTGCGGTAGTGGGAAATTTGTGGAGGAGGTCGACTTTGGGGTTGCAATATTATGTAGCTATTATAGCGTCTGCCTCTTTCCCATAAAAGAAGTATTAAGTGGCCTTCTAGGATTTCATACGATGTTAGTTAGGAAGTACCACAATGGGGTCCATCGTGGGTTTAGTTCTCAAATGACGGAGATCATCCTAGGGTATAGGTATCAAATGGTCGAAGTCTACCTAATTCCCATTAAAGAGGTATTAAGTAGCTCAGGTGCTTTCTCTTGCATTGTAAGGACTTACTTAGTGGAGGTGGGTCGTTAGGCCTTGTAGTTGCGTTGCACCCATGTTAAAGTTATAATGTTGGACTGTGGAGCTGAACTAGAGGTATACATAGTAGGATAAAGTATAGGATGCATAAGACATATTACTTATTTAAATGATTCTATCAAAATAACCTTATGGTAAGGTTAGAGATTTTCATTCACCGGACATTGCTATTTTGCCATTCTACTTGTTACAACCCACATGATAGTGGGAATGATGCCGATGGAGAAGATGGATGCGGTGGTGAAGATTTATGGTAGTTTACTTATTTATATATGTTTTTGATGTATTCAGATGTACCTAGATTTCATACTTGTTGATGTTTTATTTTGAGATATTGTATTGCAGTTATTTTGGGATGTTGTGTTTTTGAGATTTTGTTTTTATGATATCGGTACTTATTTTGTTATCATATTTTATTCCTTCGGCTATGAGATTCTAAAAGCATAGATAGATAGCTCTGTATATTGTTCATTTTATCAATTTTGCCAACCAATAGCCAGTTTTGGAATGGACCTAGGCTCGTTGGGATTTTATTGGTCCAAAATTAGGCCCATTCCTGAGAGGGTTGTTACACTAGATCTTCCCTTTTCTTTACCAATTAAAACCCACAAATATCAAAGAAAAACCCACCTCCACTCAATACTTGGTCGGCCATACCATGGGCCTATATGGGCTTCCATTCCACCTCTAACTAGATCAAACAATTCACTTTTAAATCAAATTTAAATTACATAGATACATGCATATATGACTTTTATATACGCTTCAATGTCAAAAAATTATGATTAATACGTGACAAAATTTTATTAACTTAATTTTTTATATTATTTATTAATTAAATCAAATTTTAGTCCGAGTATTCAACATCGTGGTTGTGTGACTCTTAGTTGTAAATTCGGTCAATAGTTGACATTGGACAGTTTGAATATTAACGTTCACACGTTACCTTAGCTAGTGATGTGATAGTTTGGTCATATATGGCGGTTATATAGTTTAAGGAAAAACTAGTTTTACTTATTTTAAGCTATCCTCGGTTGTGATAGTTATTTATACCAATTCGTCAAAACTATACCATATTAGGATTTATAAAATTTTGTAATGGACAAAATTGTAATATAATCCACATTCAACTTGTGTAGTCCAATCATAATATACTTGATTCAATAATAATAATTATTATTAATCAAGATACATATTAGAGACTTTCACTTTGAGTTGACTATGATGCTAACCTCATATAACAAAGTAGACGAATTCTCTATGGAATAATGTCTCGCTTCCAATGCTTCAACTCGACCTAACTGTAGTTGTCTGATGGACGTCGTGGCATGATTTAACTACGATCAAAGTGGAGTTCCAACATTGAAGTTCAATAGTATTTTTAAGCTGAGATAAATCTATAATATTTTCACATCGATATTTTCAATTTTACCATAGTAAGTTAATTATATTAACTAATTGAAAACTATCGAGTGAGTCATTACATAATTATCCAATAACTTCTAGTACATAACCCCTTCGTGCTCCCGATAGCCATGATTAATATACTACCCAACATTTGGAGAGCTTGTGTACTCTAATCTCAATGGACATATCAATATCCAGTTTTGATACATCTTGACTGGGAATATTTAAAATGATCATTTTATGTATTATGATAATTTGCTTATGATTACAATATATTGTAATTACAATCACAAAGCATGCCATTTATGGATTTTTGTTAAACATACTTAAGTTTAATAATTAACTAATATAACACATTATAACAAGTATATAATAGAAATAAAAATCCTTTTATTTGAAATGAGATTTGGTTACAGATTAATAATTGATGATAACTTACCAAATTGGTCCTGAGGAGTACCCCTAACTCTATCAATCTCCCACTTGCACTTTGTGCCAATTATGAAATCCCCCTGATTAGCTTGATAAGAATCGACTGAGCTAGTGCCTTTGTAAATGGATTTGCTATGTTTACTTAGTATCTACTCTTTGTATCATGACTACTTTCTTATCAACGAATTCTCTAATTAGATAGAACTTTTGAAGAATGTGCACGATTTCTTTTATGCTTTAGGTTCCTTTGCAATCTCCATCGCCACATGGTTGTCACAGAAATGATGCCATTGGATTCTTCGTGTTATGAATCACTCCTAACTTACTTAAAAACTTATGCGTCCAAACCACTTCCTTAGCTTCTTTATTGAGGGTGAAGTACTCAGCCTCCATTGTGGAATCAGCTACATTTTCCTATTTGGAACTTTTCCAACTGATCGCTTGCCATTTATAGTAAATACATAACTTGACACTAGCTTACTATCGTCGATATCACTTTGAAAGCTAGAGTCAGTGTACCCTTCATAAAGAGGTTCCATTTCAATATATCAGGAATAAGTCTCCAGTATTTATTAAATAATTTAACACATTTTACAACCATTTTTCTCTAGGATTCAACCGGTATTGGTTTACAAATCCTAATGCATATGCCACATTTGGTTTAGTTCATAGCGTATCATACATTATAAAATCTATTTCAAAGCATATATTATCCTCTTTATACACTCTTTTTCCTCGTCAATTTGAGGAGCTTCCTTCTTAGAATGGATAATTCTAGATTGCATCGAAACATTTTCGTGCTTGAATTCTCCATAATGAACCATTTAAGTATGGTATCTGCAGGTAAAGATCGAGATAATCCCAACGGCCTTTTAGATCAATCGCTATAGATCTATATACCTAGTATATAGGTTGCTTCTCCTAAATCCTTCATGGAGAAATTCTTGGAAAGCCAGCCATCTACTGATTGTAAGAATCGTCATTGCTAAAATATAGTAGATCGTCGGTGTATAAAACTAAGAACACAATAGCACTTCCATGTTGCTTTTGGTATATACATGCATCCTCTGTATTCTGATAAAACAAGCTATTTGATTACCATATCAAAATACTTATTCTAACTTCTTGAAGCTTATTTAAGTCCATAAATGGACTTTAAGGACTTGTAAACCTTGCCTTAGTCCCATCGACCTCAAAACCTTCGGGTTTTTACATATATATGGTCTCTTCTAAATCACCATTCATAAATGCCATATTTACCACCATTTGCCACCTAGTCATAGAATGTAGCAATAGCTAGCATTATCAAAATGGACTTAAGCATTGCTATAGGAAAAAACATTTCATCATAATCAACACCTTGAATTAATTGAAATCCTTTTGCAACTAGCCTTGCTTTGTTAGTCTCCACTTGTCTATTTGTATTTAGCTTTTTCTTAAAGACCCATTAGCAGCTGATATGGTTTTAACCCTTCGGGATAGTTAGAAAAGTCCACACTTTGTTTTCATACATGAAATCCATTTTGGATTTCAAAGCTCCAAGCCAAAGTATGGAGTCTTTACTTTGCAGTGCTTATTGGAATGATAGTGGAGCGTCATTATCTAAGATGCAGTTTTCTTTCTCGCTGTCTATGAGAAAACTATAGTATCTCTTTATAGGCACCAGACCTTCTAGTAGGCCGCATGTTATCGTATATGGGTGAATTTGGTTTTCCCGCTGGTACAGTCTCGGTGTTAGTCTGTCGGATCTCATCCAAGTCTACTACTTCAATGTTAATTTTTTTTAATTGAAATTCATTTTGTAAAAAGATAATGTGTAGAAATATAACCATTTTTCCTATTTTTTGTAAAAAATATTTTTCTTACAGTTCTTGGTGTATCCTAGGAACTTACATAAGGCTGATCTTACTTCAAGTTTGCCGGGCCGATTTTCTTAATGTAGGCTGGACAACCCCACACCTTTAAATAACTAAGATGGGGGTTTCTTCTCATATCATAGCCCATATGCCATCTAAGGTACTGATTTTTTGTGTATCAAATTCAACATATTCATTGCGATTTCTAGGACATATCCCTAATAGAACAGAGTTTACTCAGCTATACTCATCTTGGAACAAAACCTATCTAATAAAGTTCAGTTCCTTCGCTTTAAAGCACCATTATGTTGGGAATTATATGGTGGAGAAACCTAAGAGACAATTCTATTATCGTTTAAGTATTGTTGGAGCTCTTGTCCAACAAACTCATCTCCTCGATCAGATTAAAGAATTTCAATCTTCTAGTTCATATAATTTTAAACCTTATATTTATATTCAATAAATTTCTCACAGACATCAAATTTGTTATTTTTAAGATACATATATCCTATTCTTAAGAAACTGACTGTACATATTATCAAGCAAGAAGAATTTCTTTGGCAACTATAGGCATTAGACCATATACATCAGTATGTACGAGGCCCAAGAGTTCGTTAACTCTTTCATTTCTCCCACTAAAGGGTGCTTGGTCATTTTTCGTTTGAGGCGGGACTTACACATATTAAATGAATTATAAAATGGCATTAGAAAACCTTATGTTTTTTGTTTGTGTAATTGTTTCTCACTTATATGGCCTAGCATACAATGATAAAGGTAGCTATTTTTTATGTCAATATTAGAAGAATTATTCATAGCACAAATATAACTAGTATTAATAGCATAAATGTCATTATCTAAAATACCATCATAGACTTTATTAATATTAAAATAATGTTCATAATGTCATTAATGTAATGAAAAATATATCTAATCTCAAATCGAGACACAGAAACAAAACCACAAATAAAGTCTTTGCACACAATTATTTAAAATTAAAACTAATACATTTGGAAAAAATAAATGATAGTCTCCAACTATCGTTGCATCTACCAGAGATCCATCCGCAACTTGAAGCCTCCTTTCTCCTTTTGCCACACGAAGCCTATTCCTAAGTCCTTGTTACGAATTAAAATGTCAGTTCCAAATCAAGTATCTAAAACCTAAGATAATTTGTTGATTGCAAAACAAATTGAATCATAAATATATTCGTAGAAGCAGAAAAATTATTCGATTTCTTCTCTTTGACAATCTTTAAGTACTTTAGACAGTTCTATTTCCTATGATTCTCCTTGTGATAGTGATGACATTCACTCTTGTTAGTTGGAGCGGTCCTTCTGTTCTCCTTGATAACTTTTTTCTACTTCTTTGAACCTTTCGACGATGATGTGTTCCCCTTAACCACAAGTATCGCGCCTTGATCCTTCGATGAAAACTTGATTGAACTCAAAATATTATGGAGCTCCACAGTGTTACGTTCAATTGGTTCATATTATAGTTTAAAACGAACGACTCAAACTGAGGAGTAAAAGACCCTATGATAAGATCCACTTGTAACTTGTTGTCTACCTTAGCCTCTAATTAAGAAAGTTAATCAATGTAGACTTTCATCATTAGAACATTATTGTTTACTTTCATGTCCTTCATCGTTTTCGTATTAAACGGTTTCTTCGTAAGTTCCTACCTTACGAAAAGAAACTACTCCCAAACAAAGTTTTAAGGCAATCAAAAATCTGATGGACGTTCATGTTGTAACACGCCTGATTTTTGGTAACATTATTTAGAATATTTAATTAGTTAAATTAATAAATTAATGTGTTGATTAGGAGATTGAGATTTGATTTTAGTAAAGGTGTAGCCATGCCATTTAACAATGAATTAAAATAAGAGTTAAATTGAAATAAGGGAGGGGTAAAATAGGAAAGAGGCCATTGCTATAAACCTTAAACATTGCCATGTATCTCCCCATACACGTTCGCTTTACATTTTCAAAATATTTAAAAGAGGTCGGCCACTATTAACAAGGAAGTGAGGAAGAAAAGCTAGGAAGAAGCTAATTCAAATCAAATCTATTCATATCCCAATCTTTATAATCTCTAAATCTAAGGTGAACAATGTTTACATCTCATTTTTTATTGTATTTTTCGTTTTTAGATGATTGTCAAATATTTTGCATTGATTTGATAAGATTTTGAATAATGTAATGATTATATATACATGTTGATGATTTATGTATATTCATATTGATTTTATGATACGCTTTATGGTGAAAACCTTATAAAATGACATCAAAATGCTTCGAGAGTTTTTTGAAGGTCATAAATAATATTTTAGAGATGGGTTTCAATTGAACTTTTTTGAAATTATGTGGAATTTATAAGAATTTTCTAGTGAAGAAAATGTTAATTTGGATTAGTAATTATTTTCGGTTAAATAATAAAAGATTTGGGTCTGAAAATTTTATATGTTAGAAAACATATGTAATGTGATTTTCTAGAATTTTTCTAGATTTTTCCCAAGTGTTTTAATGGTTATATAAATTATTTAAGGTATGAGACTTAAATGTTTTATATAATTAAAAGAGGAGAAGGGGCTTCTTATAAAATGATTCAAATTTTAAAATTTAGAAAGTCGGCGGTACTTTTTGATAAAGTGTAGTACTTTTTACTGCAAAAGAAAGAGGTAACCGATCACAATTAGACATGTAAGGCAGGTTAGGTCAAAAGAACTCTTTGCTAAATATTTTCAGCGTTTCGTCTCTTTTGACACTAGGTTCGGCCTCCATTTTATCGCCTCCGACATAGTCGAAACCAATGCGCATGTATCGATTTATTGGTACGGAAGGTAGAGAGTCGAACCAAAGGTTAAGGCAGTCCTTTGTTTTTAAACTAAAGAAACACACCTGATTGTTTTCGGCTAAATGGCTTTCGA
Organism: Allium cepa; assembly: GCA_030765085.1. Lineage (NCBI taxonomy): Eukaryota > Viridiplantae > Streptophyta > Magnoliopsida > Asparagales > Amaryllidaceae > Allium > Allium cepa. Next base: position 499,265,662 of record CM060929.1, read on the forward strand.
CTAAGTAGCTTTCGACAAGGACAAATGATTTAAAGGAAAAGGTTTCGATTGAGTTGCGCCTTTATTTTTAAATAATTACTTTCGACTAAGTCGAAACCATTTTACTGTCGCCTTTTTACCTTTTCACCCAGATGGCTTCGAAAGGGTTGTTTTATTTTCTAAAACCTGGCCACCTCTCCAATGCTTTCAAACGGATGGTTTCGACACCATCACTTAACTACTTAGGAAATGGTTTCGAAGTTGTTGCTCTCGATTTAAATGTTTCAGGACCCTTTTTGTACAAGTAAAGCAATACCCAAATTGGTTTCGCAAGAAATAGTTTTAAAAGGTTTTGAAATTGATGCTTTTGACTTTAATGGGTTTCTGATCCTTTTACTCTACTTAAAGGAAAAATCCAAATGGTTTTGACTGAGACATTTTTGACTGGTTTCGAAAGATTTCCACATGTTTTAAATTGAACCCAAAGAGCTTTTGGAAGAATTGAGTTTGACTATTTCGAAAGGTTTTAATGAATTGTTTCGTAATAGGTGGTTCCCTAGGATTTCGAAAGGATTTAAAGGAAAGATTTTCTTATATTTTCGAAAGACAATAATTAAAAGGTTTCAAAGGAGGATGTTTGATATTTTGAAGCTTTCGAAGAAAATAAAGTAAAGGTTTTTCCAATATATTCGAAAGGAGATATTTAATTGTTTCGAAAGGGTTTTGCATTGGTTTCGAAGGGGTTACCTTCAATAGTTTCAAAAGGGTTGTTTAATGGTTCTAAACAAAGGTTTCGAATGTAATAGATAAGCAATCTAGCCTAACCGTTTTCAAGTTAAAAAGGGTTTTGACTTGTTTTGGAAGAATAGTTAATCCTCATTAAATCTCATCACCATTATTTTGAATAAAGTACATATGACATGGCAAAATGGCTTAGAGTAAAAAAGATATATTTTCCTTGTGTGTGTATATATATATTATTTGAAGGAATAAATCATTTTGAAAATTTTTTCAAGAAATATTTAAAGGGAAGTTAACCCTAAGAAAATAATTCAGACAGTTTGTCCATTTTGTAGCCAGTCGGCCTCAATTTCGGACAGTTAGTCCAGCTTGCGAGCAGTCAACCCAGTTGTTTGGACATATAGTACATTTGTAGCATAATGGACCATGCTTTTATGAGTGGGCAGATATTTCACATATTACTTTTTTAGGGACATGTAGTTCATTTATTAGCATAACGGAGATTGCTATTTTTACATAATCAGTTTGATTAACCAGTTTGGTTACAGCAAAGGATTGCAAAATATATGTTTTGAAAAGAATATTAGTGAGGGGAAATCCGTTCTACTAAGTGGAATGGTCTCACTTGATATCAGTAAACTGAGATGTAACAGAATTATTCATACCAAACTTTATGTTTGACTCGAAGTTTTTGTTTCCCCTTAAACCCTTGGGTACTCAAAATTGATTTGAGTAGCTGAAGGTTGAGGTTTTTAGGTTTTGGTCTTATGGCGAATAAAGCATATGAAGATGAGTAGTTGTTGACGGACAGCTAATTAGGATTTGCTGTTTCATTTTGTTTTGATTTCACTCTGTATATTAAGTTAGAGATGACTATTTTACTTTGATTAACCAAGTGGGCATTGTTATATGTTGCTCTTGGCGTATTTTTGTAATGATATATTTAATCATTTCCTAGGAAACTTTAAGGGATTATGTACCATGTTATGTATTACTGTTTTGAAACAACAAAATGTTGTTTTTAAAATCTACGATTTTGTTCATATTCATGTGCTTCAAATTATGGATACCATTACCATTGCTGTATTTTTATCACCAGAAGTTAATACTATGGATGACTGCAGCGTCTATAGCACTTAGCTTTTGGCCTCCAGATACGGGATGTTACAACTTGGTATCAGAGCACGGTTTATGAAAAAAAATTAAACTAAAAATGATTTTTAAACATAATCCTAAGGAATTAGTGTAAGATTGGGGATGGGATAACGCTATAGTAACGTACATGTATTTGCTATACATAAGTATACGCTTTATCTCTAGTCTCCTAACTTTGTTAGGATATTTTTATGTACCACATAAGGTTTGAATACAGATATGGAAGGTAGAAGAAGAAGCATTAACCAAGGAGGGGAGGGCACCAAAGAGAATGCTATGCCTGATGTAAGAAGAGGTCAAGGTCAGGCAGAAATAGAGAATGTGGGTGTTGAAGTCCCACAAGTTGAAATGGAAGTTATGTATCAGTTTTTCTAGAATATAGTGTAGATGGGAGTTGCAACCGGAGTGTGAGGGGGAAATGCTGTTGGAGCAGGGGTTTTGGAGGTTTCGGTAGTTAAACATTATGCTAAGATGAGTGGGGATTACACCAAGGTTGGAGGTAAGCCATTTGTTGGATTGGAAGATGCCATTGAGATAGAGAATTGGTTGTTGCATTGCGAAAGGATTTTTGTGGATATGGGGCTCAATGTGAGTAGAAGAGGAGGTTGGCATAGTGACAGCTTCAGGAAGTAGCTCTGTGCTAGTCGAATAGTTTGACTATGACGGTGGATGAGGAAATTATGACCTTGGAAGATTTCAAGGGAAGGTTGCAGGAGAGGTTTATGTTAGCAACGGTGCAGTCGGCTCTGATCAGAAAGTTTATTGAATTAAAGCAAGGGGAAATATTAGTTTTGGAGTATGCTAGAAAGTTCGAGGAGTTGGCCTGATATGGGTATGCTTCAGTAGACACAGTCATGAAGAGGAATGAGAAGTTCATCAGGTTGTTGAAGCCTGAGTTACTAGGACAACATTACCTCGTATTAGAGACCCTTATGACTTTGTTGTAGAGATTTCCTTAAGGCATGAGGAGTTGCTCGATTCTCTAGAGAAGAGTAAGGCTAAATAAGTCCTGGTCGAGCATAATCAGAAGAGGAAGTTCTTTCATAAGAAAGGTGCTCAGAAGGATGGAGCAACCAAGAAAGGGAAGTTTAGGATTGTCTATTTCAAGTGTGATAAGAAGGAGCACTATGTTAATGAGTGTCGTGCCGGGAAGGCTAAGAAAGTGGCTGGGAAAACGAATGTCAAGTGCTACAACTGTGACCAGACATGCCACTATAAGAGCCAGTGCAAGGAGCCCACTATGTATGGAAAGGGCAAGGTGTATGCATTGGAGTCTGCTGCTTCTAAGCCAACATCTTAGGAAAAAGGAAAGGCAGTCCCTTGAGGTGTGCTTTAGATTTATGATATGAATGTTAGCATTCTATCTGATACTAGTGCATCACATTCTTTTATATCTAGATGTTTGATAGATAAGATTAACCTAAAACCCACTTATTTAGTTGCTTCCTTACGGGTTGCGAATCCAATAGGAGGGTATGCAAGTCTAGGGTTGAGTTGTGACCAGTTAGAGTTAAAACTGTCAGGTCATACTTTTTTGCAGTTTGCATGTGTTTGATTTTGTGGGTTTAGGATATTCTTGGGATGGATTGGTTAAGTGAGTACGATGCTAGGATATTTTGTCAAGATAGGAAAATACATCATGGACACCCAAATAGTAGTGATTGGATAGTTTATGCCGCAGAAGGTTCTTACGATGAGATGTATGCTTTGTTGGGTGCTAGGGATTAGATGATGAGTTGTGTCGAGTTTTCATGGTTAGAGAATTCATACATGTTTTTGAGCCTGTAGTTGGATTGCCGCCGAAATGAACCATTCAATTTTAAATAGATTTGGTTCTGGGAGCAGAACCAGCTAATGACCGCCAAGTAGGATGACCCCTTTAGAGATGAAGGAATTGAAGGTGCAGTTGGTGGATTTGGAAGGCAAGAGTTTTATCATGCTGAGTAATTCACCATGGGGAGCAGCAGCAGTCTTTACAAGGAATCTAGATAGATCGTTGAGGCTATGTATCGATTATCGTAAGTTGAATGAACGAACGATAAAGAATCGATATCCATTGCCAAGGATTGATGGTTTATTTGACCAGTTGAGTAGAGCCAAGGTATTTTTGCAGTTGGATTTAGTGACATTTTCCATCAGCTCAGGGTAGCAGATGATAGTGTAGCTTTGATGGTGTTTAGGACTAGGTATGCGTCGTACGAATGGTTAGTTATGCTATTTGGACTGACTAGTGCACCAGCTTTCTTTGTGGATTTGATAAACCTGGTTTTCCAAGAGCAGTTGGATGGGTTCGTATTGGTTTTCAGAGATGATATCTTTATTTATTATAAGGATGAAAGAAAGCATGAAGTTTATCTTAGAGTAGTGCTTGAGACCTTGACGTAGCATCAGTTGAAGGCAAAGTTTTTTGAAATGCCATTTCTGGAAGAAAGAAGTAAAGTTTCTAGGTCATGTAGTCTCAGAGGATGGGTTGTCAGTACATCCGACTAAGATTGAAGTGGTGAATAGTTGGAAGAGACCCGAGATAGTGACAGAGATAAAGAGTTTCCTTGGGTTGGCGGGTTATTATCGGAGGTTCCTTAAGGATTTTTCATGGAAAGCAGTGCCGATAACCAAGCTGACAAGAAAGGATGTAAAGTTAGTGCGGACCGATAAGTGTGAGGAAGCATTCTAGAGTTTGAAACACTGATTGACCCATGCACTGGTGTTGGCTGTTCCAGAAGGAATCAAGATTTGGTGGTTTACACTGATGCATGTGGAAAAGGACAAGGAGCTGTGCTGATGCAGAGGAGGAAAGTGATTGCCTACGCTTCTAGACAGCTTAGATCACATGAGGTAAGATATCCAACGCATGATTTGGAATTGGCTGTGGTGATTCTTGCTTTGAAGGTGAGGGGACATTACCTTTTGGAAGAAGGGTTTGAGCTATACACAGATCATAATTCGTTGAAGTATTTGTTCTCTCAGAAGGAGTTGAACATGAGACAACAGAGGTGGTTAGAGTTTATCGCTGCTTATGATTTTGGGATTGAGTACATGCCAGGGAAACGCAACACGGTTACAGATACACTTAGCAAGAAACATCTGAACGCAGTATTAGTGATGATTGCTTAGTGGAAAGATTTGGAAGCATTAGCAAATTGCAAAGTGCAGTGGAGATCCGAGGCTGGGTCTAGTAGAGATACAGTTGTATTATCTTATTTGGAAGTTCAACCAGTGTCGATCAAAAGGATTGCTTTTAAACAGGAAAGGATACAGTATTAACTGAACGGACCAGGAAGTTAAGAGATGGAATCGAAAGTGACGTCTTGAAAGATTTTAGTCTTGACCAGAATGGGTGGTTTAGAAAGATAGCAAGATTTGTAGGAAACAAAGGAAAGAAGTCATAGAGGAATGTCATCGTTCGAAGTTCTGTATTCACCCAGGAGGTACTAAGATATATCAGGACATGAAGAGAAGTTTCTTCTGGGAAGGTATGAAATGATATATTGGCCTGTATGTGAAGTAGTTTTTGATTTGCCAGTAGGCAAAGGTCGAACACCAAAAACCAAGTGGGTTGCTTGAGCCATTGGATATTCTGGTATGGAAGTGGGATTTTATTTCCACAGATTTTAATTATTTGTTTCCAAGGTCGAGCAGAGGAAATGATAGTATATGGGTTATAATAGACAGATTGACTAAGAGTGCCCATTTCATTCTAGTTAGGTCAACCAGAACGGCGCCTGTTTTGGCGTGGTTATTCCTGAAGAATGTAGTTAGACTGCATGAAGTTACTAGTGCCATAGTTAGTGATAAAGATCCTTTGTTCACTAGCGAATTCTGGAAGAGTCCGCAGGAAGTTTTGGGAAGCAAGCTCAAGATGAGTACCGCTTACCATCCGCAGACAGATGGGCAGACGGAAAGAGTAACAAAATCTTGGAAGTATTGTTAAGGGGTTATGTTCTAGATTTTTGGGGTATCATGGGAGGACCATCTGCATTTAATCGAGTTTTCGTATAATAAAATTTATTAGACTAGTATTGGGATGGAATTGTTTGAAGCTTTGTATGGAAGGCCATGCAAATCTTCTGCATGTTGGCTATAGACTGGAGATAGGTTCGTTCTTGGTCCAGATTTAGTCAAGGAAGCTGCAGAAAAGATCGAGGTCATTCGGGCTAGAATAAAAGAGGGTTAGTCTAGGCAGAAAAGTTATGCGGAGAAGAGAAGGAATGATTTAGAGTTCTCAGTTGGGGACTAGGTTTTCGTAACATAACTTATGAAGGGCGTGATTAGGTTTGGGAAATTAGGGAACTATACGGAGATTCATTGGACCATTTCCTATTGTTAGGAAGATCGGGAAACTTGCATATAGAGTTGAGTTACCGAGCGGTTTGGTAGGAGTCCAAGATGTTTTTCATGTTTCTCATCTTAAAAAATGTGTTAGAGACCCAGAGGCTGCTATTGCACCGACTATGCAAGATGATTTAGTGGTAGAACTGAATTTGACCATAGTGAGGAAGCCGATTCGGATCGTTATGAGAGATGAGAATAGGCTTAGAACCAAGAAGGTTATATTGGTCAATGTGACACCCCACCCTAAGACACATATTAACAAAGAGAATTACAGAGTAATTCTGTTTTCTAATGCAGAGAATAGGGCTAGTTAAGGGATACCATCATAGTCTTGCATTAGATAAGAGCTAAGTATGTCGATATGGTACTTTTTTTTCATTTTGACATAAGTGTTTGACATACTCAATTCCTATCGAATACAATACTATGGTTGCTATAGGATCGATTCAGAAACAAAACATAATAACATCAACAATCAAAAGTCACAGAACCACAAACATAGACGGATATACATATACATATACACATAAATCAAATGTAATACAACATATCACAAGTGGTATTATGACCACAATATATACATACATTCCCTACAAAAGAATATACATCACAAAGTTCCCGACAAGACAACTACTACAAAAACAATGCCATCTATCCAAGGTTGATAGTGAAGTCCAAAAGAGGTAGTTAGCAAAATTCTAAGTATCCTAACCTACAACTCGGTGTGACCCGAGTAATAAATACACGGGTCAAGCTAACTCAAACATCATATTAGCAATAGATAAGGATATAAGTGCATAAGGGAAACATTCCTTCAAAGAGAAAGGAATGATATAAATAAAGTTAAATTCTCAATTCCACGGGTGGAGATTCTATAATGGATCAAAAATTAACTCACGAATAACTTCCAACTCATCATAAATGATACAAGCTTAAAAGTATTCAATATCAGTGTACAAAAGCAAATACAAAAGCCATATGAGGAAAACATCAAAATCCCCAAAACTCAAATCTTATGGAACTCTAATAAGAGTTCAAACCTCATAAAAATGAAATCACTGTATGTATATATATATATATATATAACATCTCATATAGCTCTAGGCTATCGATGTAATAAAGATATCTCAAACTAGGGAAATCATAATAAAAATCAGGAAGCTCAAAAAAACCAGATTGGCCAGATCCTCGATTGTATGCCGAAGCAATACTGCACATGCCAAGCTCAGACCAGTACTATATATATATATATATATATATATATATATCATAGGTACCTATTTCAAATGACCGTAGTCGTAATACATCGTGATGACCGAAGTAGTAGAACATCGTGATGACCCAAAGGTCCATAGTACTAGTGTACATCGTGAATGTGTTACAAACTCTCAAATAGTAACCCGAGTAATGTTAATGTGTGTCCCATACCACACCTTTGCACTTAATGGTTTACTAACCGCTAGTCAACGCCACACTAGAAAACATCATTAGATCATAAATCCCAGAAAATCATAACTTGCCTCATCTCATCGGTAAGTATCAAAAGACATCGTTTCATCTTATCGACAAGTAAAAACATCATGATGATTTTTCATAAATCATAATTCCAAAAAGGAAATCTACATCTCAACACTTTCGTCATTTCATCGGCTAATATAAAATACATCATGACGGCTCTCGTCGACCATACTCCTAAAATAGGAGATCTCGAACCATAAAACTCACCAAATAATGGCTAACCTAGATAATTCCTAGATATAGGAATTAAAATTCTCAAAATACGCCATAATATGGCAAATTTCAAATGTCATCTCAAATCAATATACTTGAATGGTTTCGATCGTACAAGTCCGGAATCAATCGAAAAAGTAAACTCACGTGTCCCGTACCACGGGTTTTAATAAATCGTTTGATTCTCTTCCTCATACGTCCAAAAAGTGTAAAATATTGTATATTACTTATAAAATAATTTTCTAGAGAAAACGAGATTTTAAAACAATTTTTCGAAATCATTTTGAAAGCAATTTATCGAAAATTCTCCTTATTATAGTAAATATATATATTTTTTATAACTTAAAAAATTAAAAATATTATATAATAATTATTCAAATGCTAGTTTATTTTAAAAACTATTTCGAAATCGTTTGGAGAAAACCGTGCTCGAAAACAATGAAAAACAAAGAAAATATCTCGAAGTCGATAACTCAAAATCAATTCAAGTTTTGAATTTCAAAATTTTCATATCTTGGCTAGTCAATTAATGGACATCATAGCGCTCAAACACATTCAAAAATATCTTGAAATTACCAAAAGAATTAGCCACAAAATCATAGCAAATGAGGCCAAGTGCTGCAAAAACTAAGGAAACAAAGCCATAAACTTCACGTATATGGGACAATAGGGGGTCGACCGCCAGTCAATCACTAAGTCAACCTGGTAGGGTGCTGGGTCGACCTCCCTATCGAACCAGGCCACGGAATAGCTTCAGTTCGAATTTTCTGCTCCGTATTGATTTTCCAGCGATGATTTAGCATAGAAAACGATTGAGTTTTGGACTGAAATTTGGCATGCAACTGGATAACTACTAAACTATACTTTGAAAAAGATCCGATAGCAATTCGAGTGAAAGTCAAGGAGTTATAGGTGCTCAAAGTAGCAACTAGAAACAAGGAATTCACAGAAACAAAGAACAGAACTATTCACGTACATAGAGCAAATTTCTAAACGATTTACATGGAAATTATCATCTTTAGCTAGCATTTGTGAGTACTTGTACTCACCTCAGCAATTTAGCAAGAGTTTGAGAGATTTTGGAGTCAAGTTGCAAGCTTTTGTGATGAAGAGGAGCTTCCAAGACCGGTAAAAGCTAGAAGGAAGACATGCACAGCAAACAAAAAGTATTACAGACAAATTCACATCAATTTCTAAGATTTGGACGAAATTTTGGCAGTATTAGTGGAGATTACCTTCTCTAATCCTTATTTGATTGATTTACTTCTTGAATTTGCAGAAAATTGAGTGGAAATTTAATTTTTGTTTGAGGAGGCCATTGCTTTTCTTATTTCTATTTACACTATAAGCTATGGAGAAGAAGAAGTAAGAGAAAAACTACGTACAGTTAGTTTTTCTCTCAAAAAAAGCCTCCAGATATTGGATTTTAGATTCAAACCTTACCCAATAAGCCCAACCTAAATAATTGGAGAAAATTACAAAGGAATGTACATATTTTAACCTATATTATCATTATACGCACACTTTTCTTCATTTTAAAGCCAAATAAAATGTATACAACCATTTGTATGAAAACGAAAATGAAAATGCTATTTGAACAAAATAAAATTTGTTTTGACAATAGAAAGTCATTTTTATGAATAAAACCTTATTTTTATCAATACGACACAATTTACACTATTTTATTTCAAAAACACTATTTTCAATACACAATTTGTATAAAAATTGTTTTCGTGTCAACTAAATTACAATAAATAATTCTAACTCTTTTTAATCATCAAAATACTATTTTTAAACAATATTTCATCTTTTTTTAACCAAATCTCCTAACAATCAAATTTCAAGCCCAATATTTATTCTCAACCACATTGTTTATTTAAAATAAACTGATTTTTACCCAGTTTATCTCCTCCATTTGATTTTATTTAAATAAACACCCTTCAATAATCATATATTTCTTTTTAAAAATTATTAAAAGAAGTAATTGGCAATAAGCGATACAATTATTGCATTTTCTCCCAATAAAAACCATTTACCAGTCATAGTTATCCCAAATAAATAAAATAAAATTCCAAACTTTATTTTTCCCATTTTTTCTCCAAAATTCATTGTTTATTCCAAATAAAAAAAATTACAATTTCTAATTTTATTTTTAATTACAATATTAAATTTTAACTACCGTTATAATTTAATATTAGTAGGTAATCTCCAAAAGAGGGTTGTTACAAACTTCCCCCTTAGCAAAATTGCATTCTCGCAATTTCTAGAAAAGAGTTTGTATTCAACACAATTATTTCATCAATCAAAGGAAGGATAGATAAGCACAAGATCAAAATTCCTCACTTTCTCTATCTAAAATGAAAGAAGACCATGACAAAACATTGCTCGGTAAATCCAATGATTTTCCTCAGTATAAATAATAGGATTTGCTGACCATTGAATTTTTTTGAGTAATATATCATGATTTCGAAAGTATCTTTTCAAAATAAAACACAACAAGGTGCCAGTCAATAATCTATCTAAGGAGATTGATTTCACAAAAGTACTTCAAATAGAGTTGGGATTTAACATCGCTTTATCCGAACTCTAACCACAAGCTGATGACTTTCCGTATGTCACTATGGAAGGAGCTACACTGATACTAAGATAACTACAATTGAGGTAAGAAAACCCGATGAGAGGTGGTTACTTCAAAGACTACACAACTCAAACGAACGCAAAATGCTTGTCATTAGATCATTGCACTAAGGCAAGAAAATCATGACGAATGCAATAGATATAAATTTTAATATACAATCATAATTTATTAGAGTTCAAAATTCATTATCTTCAAAACCATATTTAAATTTTTGTTTGCAATTATACTTCTTAAAGTTCCAAAACTCATTACCTTTAAATTATATATTTCAATTTTCAATACTTGGAAATTTTCGAACTCCTTCCTGTAGTTCTTATAAAATGATAAATAATTTCAAACTCAAATTCTCTTTTATTCCAAAATTAAAATTTTAAAATAATTTTATATTTTCCTTTCAATAATTCTTAAGATAAAATTTTAAAATATACTGCTCTTTATTTTTAAATACCCAAATTCTCAAAACAAACTCCATCTTTAACATGTATAACTCATTTTTAAAATATTCAATAAACATTTATTTTCAATCAAAGTATTATCTCATCTAAAGTACATTATTTCGATAATAAAACATAACTATATACCATTTCTTAAATTTCAATATCTTAATGGCGTGGCCTCGCCATTGATTTATAATGAATAGCCCTACCGATTGGCTGTAGAGTTGATGAAATGATCAAAACCGTCTTGCCACCCATCTAACCCACTATGGTTCAATAGTTGCATATGTCATTCAGAATAAAATTTAATTCTCAAATCTTTTTAATTTATTTCCAAATTTAATCTAAATAAAACTCAATTTATCGTGTCTGAGTGTCTCATCACAGCATTTAGGAAATTCCTATCGATAATGTTGATTAGGCACATCGACCAGAACTCTTAAAGCACTTGATGGACAACCCAACATAAAAAATCATTTCTATAAAAAGAAATATCTCTTATATATAATACAAAAAATATTATATGATTTCATAATAACTAAAATTCCAATTTCTCTTAAAACACATATCAATTAGGTGTAAAATTTCGAAATCAAAGAACACTTAAGAGAACTCTTCGAGATATTCCCAGATTACTCGATTCACAAGATTGATGGGATAAACTAGTGTTCGCCATTCCAAACGGCATAACAAACTACTCACGCAACTCATACAAATGCGGATCGCGGTAAGAGGAACGCTTTCCCCTGCAACTCGTAACTCAAGGAGATCGGTGTAGGGCTAAACTGAAGTATGACCCTTACCCCACTAAATAGATTAAAAAGGAATAGATGAGATTTATGGGTAAGGGCAAGACATCTACTCAAATGAGTAGAAGAACACTTATCAACATATTATTACTTCGAATGAAGTAATGTCATAAAGCCTATCAACAAATGAGTATCCTAAAAGATATCTCAAAAGAGGTAAGAATGGCAATGTTGAATAAATTTAATGAATTAACTTATTTCCTTAGTGGACATCCTTGTAGAAGAATGACTAAAAGGCTGAAAACTGGGAATGAGGTCAATATAATACTCGATTGCCCGATTGGGCATTATACCCAAAACGGGCTCACAAAATTCAATATAGTCACAATGACTGGAGAATACTCCGAGGACAAGAATTAACAAACTAACTGAATTAGGATATTTAAATATAAGAACCTTCAATTCACAGAATGTAGCTTGATAAATACATGCCACTCCCTCTCAAATCATTCCAAACTATATATAGAGAATCTAGATAGAAAATACTGTGCTAACCTGCACAAAATATAATCTATAGGGTACAACCTCAAAATTCTCACGTCAAGTATTGTGAACCCCTTCAAAAGGATTCACAATCCTCGAGCAAGCAACAAGACCAGAACATCTAATAACATTAATAAATTTCTCCGATACGGATAATTGCCAAGCACTTGTATCAAAGAGAATAGAATGGTCATGAAGAAGAATGGAACCTTTCAAAATGGTAGGAGATATACCTCGAGATTGAGATGCACTACAAGAACCTTCTACCACATTCAAATTACCAAAACGAGAATCCTTTTTCTTCTCAAGGCATGAAGAGATCATATGTCCTTCTTGCTTGCAATAAAGGCACTAGAGAGGTAAGGACAATCTCTGGCTAGATGATCTCGAGAATCGCAATTGAAGCATGCTAAAATTTTAGCTAAAGAAGGTGCTGCATGAGAATGAGAACCCAAACTACCTTGCTTTTCCTTCTTCTCCAGAGGAAAGGATTGCGATCTTTGAAATGGAATTTTCTTCTTATCTGGGTTCTTTCGAACCTTTACCTCATCACTACTATCCCTTTCCTTTTCGACGGCTTTGAGGAGAAGCGCCGAATCTGCAAGCTCCTCGAATAAGAGCTTAAGCTGAAACATGAGTGATTTCTTAAAATATCCCTTAATTCTAGATACGAGCTTAAGATTCTTCTTGTATCCTAATAAACTCAAGCCCATACTTGGATAGGGACTCAAAGGAGCCTACACAATATGACATAGAGGATTTTCCTTGCTTTAACTCAAGGAAGTGACGTGCAAAGAAAGCCTTCTCGGATTCTGGCACGAACTTCATAATAGTCTCGAAAATGCTACCAAGTAAGAGTAGACTCGTCTATCTCGGCAATAAGGAGCTCGTACCAGTCTAGTGCTCGTTCTTGCAACATACTCGATGCCACAAGAACACGGTGATGATCGGAGATCTCAATGCGAGTAAAGATATGGTCGCATGTTCGGAGCCAAGCTTAAATCTCTAAAAAGGACCCAGAGCCTCTGAACGGCTTCCTTCAAGATGGGGGAAGTCATTGCATAGTCGTCAAATATGGATTAGCTCAGAGAAGGGGTATGAGTAGGAATGGGAGGCCGAGTGTTCTTAAGAAGCTCAAGGATCTGGTCGGTCGACATATAAAATCCTTCGAGACTAGAACTAGTGGACAGTCCCGCCTCCAAAGTGCGACCTATTCCTCTTTAGCCATTTGTTGAAAGTTAAGTTAAGATAGGATTATTCATGGGGGTATATATTAGCAATTCAAATTCATTAAATAGGAATGCTACAGAACTTAAAGTTTCATTCCTAAACATATTCCTTCCTATCTACCACCAAAGGACTCAAAAGGTTAAGGACAAGAATGGGTTCAACTACGATTTGGGGATGATGTTTGCACTTGTAGTATACTTGATGTATAGAAATTGTGTGTACTGTTCTGCATTTGTGGCATTTTGTTCTGAATCCAGCTCTGATACCAAGCTATGATGCCCCCACCCCGAGACCTATTTTAACAAAGAGAATTACTGAGTAATTCTGTCTGCTAATGCGGAGAATAGGGCTAGTTAAGGGCGACCATCATAGTGATGCATTTGATAAGAGCTAAGTATGTCGATTTGGTACTCATTTTTTTCATTTTGACTTAAGTGTTTGACATACTCAATTGCTATCGAATATAATACTATGGTGGCTACAGGATTGATTCAGAAACAAAACATAATAACATCAACAATTATAAGTCACAGAGCAACAAACCCAGACGGATATACATATACACATTCATCAAATGTAATACAACATGTCACAAGTGGTATTACGACCATAATATATACATACACTCCCCATAAAAGAATATATAACACAAAGTTCATGACAAGACAGCTACTACAAAAACTATGCCATCTATCCAAGGTCGATAGCGAATTCCAAAAGTGGTAGCTAGAAAAAGTCCAAATATCCTAACCTGCAACTCGGTCTGACCCGAGTAATAAATGCACGGATCAATCTAACTCAAACATGATATTAGCAATAGATAAGGGATATAAGTGCATAAGGGAAACATTCCTTTAAACAGAAAGGAATGATATAAATAAATTTAAATTCTCAATTCCAAGCGCAGAGATTCTGTAATGGCTCAAAAACTAAATCACGAATAGCTTCTAACTCATCATAAATGATACAAGCTTAAAAGTATTCAATACAAGTGTACAAAAGCAAACACAAAAGCCATATGACAAAAACATCAAAATCTCATGGAACTCTAATAAGGGATAAAACCTTATAAAAATGAAATCACCATATATTTAACATCTTATATAGTTTTAGGCTATTGATGTTATACAGATATCTCAAACTGGTGAAATCATAATGAAACTCAGAAAATTCATAAAAACATGGATTGGCCAGATCCTCGACTGCATGCCGAAGCAATGTTGCACGTGCCAAGCTTAGACTAGTACTACATAAATATATTATAGGTACCCATCCCAGATGACCGTAGTTGTAATACATCGTGATGACCGAAGTCATAATACATTGCGACGACCAAAGTTGTAAAACATCGTCATGACCGAAGTAGTAATGCATCATGACGACACAAGTCGTAGAACATCATGATGACCTAAAGGTCCGTAGTACTGGTATACATCGTGAATGTGTTACAAACTCTCAGATAGGAACCCGACAAATTTTAACGTGCGTCCCATACCACACGTTTACACTTTATGGTATACTAACCGCTAGTCAATGCCACACTAGAAAACATCATCAAATCATAAATATCAGAAAACCATAACTTGCCTCATCTCATCAGAAGTATCAAAAGACATTGTAGCTTATCTTATCTCATCGAAAAGTAAAAACATCGTGATGGTTTTTCATAAACCATAATTCCCAAAAGGAAATCTCCATCTCAAAACTTGCCTCATTTTATCGGCCAATATAAAAATACATCGTGACGGTTCTCATCCACCATACTACTAAAATAGGAGACCCCGAACCATAAAACTCACCAAATAATGGCTAACCCAGATAATTCATAAAAATAGAAATTAAAATTCTCAAAATACGCCATAATTTGCAAATTTCAAATGTCATATCAAATCAACATACTTGAATGGTTTCGATCGTAGAAGTCTGGAATCATCCGAAAAAGTAAAGTTATGTGTCCCATATCATGTATTTTACTAAATCGTTTAATTCTCTTCCTCATATGTCCAAACTGTGTAAAATAGTGTATATTACTTATAAAATAATATTCTAGAGAAAATCGGATTTTAAAACAATTTTCTAAAATCATTTTGTAAGCAATTTATCGAAAATTCACCTTATTAAAGAAAATAAATATATTTCACAACTTAAAAATAATTTAAAAATATTATATGATAATTATTCAAAATGCTAATTTATTTTAAAAATAATTTCAAATCATATGGAGAAAACCATGCTCAGAAACAATGAAAAACAAAGAAAATGCCTCAAAATCGATAACTCAAATTCAATTCGAATACAATCTGATTTCAATTCAAGTTTTAAATTTCAAATTTCTCCAAATCTTGGCTTGTCAATTGATGGACATCATAGCCCTTAAACACATTCAAAAATATCTTGAAATTTGCAAAAGAATTGGTCACAAAATCATAGCAAAGGACGCCAAGTGCTGTAGAAACTAAGGAAACAAAGCCAAAAAATTCGCGTATATGGGCCAACAAAAGGTCGACCCAGCCTTTGGGCCAGTCGACTTCTCAGTCGTTCGCTAGGTAAACCTGGTGGTGTGCTGGGTTGACCTCCCTGTCGACCTAGGCCATGCAAAAGCTTCTATTTGAATTTTCTGCTCCGTGTTGGTTTTCCAGTGATGATTTAGCATATAAAACATTGAGTTTTAGATTGAAATTTAAGCAACAAGATTAACAATTAAACAACACTTTGGAAAAGATCCGGCCACAATTCGAGTGAAAATCAAGGAATTATAGGCGCTCAATGTAGCAATTGAAAACAAGGAATTCACAGAAACAAAGAACAGAACTATTCCCGTGCAGAGAGCAAATTTCTAAACGATTTACACAGTAATTATCATCTTTAGCTAGCATTTGTGAGTACTTATACTCAACTTGGTGATTTAGCAAGAGTTTGAGCGATTTTGGAGTCATGTTGCAAGCTTTTGTGATGAAGAGGAGCTTCCAAGACCTGTAAAATCTAGAAGAAAGACATGCACATCAAACAAAAAGTATTACAGACAAATTCACATCAAGTTCTAAGATTTAGATGAATTTTTTTTCGTATTAATGGAGATGACCATATCTAGTCTCTATTTGGTTCATTTACTTCTTCAATTTGCAGCAAATTGAGTGGAAATATAATTTTTGTTTGAGAAGGCCATTGCTTTTCTTATTTCTATTTACTATATACTAGAGAAGAAGCAAAAAAGCTATTACTGTTAGTTTTTCTCTCATCAGAAGCCTCCAGATTTTGGGTTTTGGATTCAAATCTTACCCAATAAGCCCAACTTAAAATACTTACAGAAAATTACAAAGGAACATACATATTTTAACCTATATTATCACTCTATGCACACTTTTCTTCATTTTAAAACCAAATAAAATGTATATAACCATTTGCATGAAAATGAAATTTATGTTTGAACAAAATAAAATTTATTTTAATAGTAAAAGATTATTTTTATGAATAAAACCTTATTTTTATCAATATTACACAATTTACACTATTTTATTATTATAAAAAAACTATTTTTAATACACAATTTGTATAAAAATTATTTTCTTTTCAAATAAATTATAGTAAATTATTCTAACTCTTTTTAATCATTAAAATATTATTTTTAAACAATATTTCATCTTTTTTTAACTGGATCTCCTAACAATCATATTTCAAGCCCTATATTTATTCTCAAGAACATTGTTTATTTAAAATAAACAAATTTTTACCCAATTTATCTTCTCCATTTTATTTTATTTAAATAAACACCCTTTAATAATCACATATTTCTTTTTAAAAATTATTAAAAGAAATAATTGGTACAATTATTGCATTTTCTCCAAATAAAAATCATTTACCAGTCATTATTATCCAAAATAAATAAAATAAAGTTCCAAATTTTATTTTTGTCATTTTATCTCCAAAATTCGTTGTTTATTACAAATAAACAATTTAAAATTTCCACTTTTATTTTTAATTACAAAATTAAATGGTAACTACCTTTATAATTTAATATTAATAGGTAATCTTCAAACCAGGGTTGTTACAGTCAAAGTCCAATGGAGCGACGAGGACAGAGACTGTACTTGAGAGATTGAGAGCAGGATTAGAGATACTTATCCCGACTTGTTTGATGGTATATTTTACCTTCCTATTTGATTGTTGTGCACGTTGTTGTAATTTCGAGGACGAAATTCTTGAAGGAGGGGAGTCTGTAATACCCTAGATTTTTGGTAACATTATTTAGAATTTTTATTTAGTTAAATTAAATTAAATAATGTATTGATGTGGGGATTGAGATTTTAATTTAATGTAGGTGTAGCCATGTCATTTAATAATGAATTAGAATAAGAGTTAAATTGAAATAAGGGAGGGGTAAAATAGGAAACGGACCATTCCTTTAACACTTAAACATGGCTATGTATCTCCCCAACATGTTCACTTTTCATTTTCAAAATTCTTAAAAGAGGTCAGCCACCATTAACAAGGAAGAGAGGAAGAAAAGCTAGTAGAAGCTAATTCAAATCAAATCTATTCATATCTCAATCCTTATAATCTCTAAAGCTAAGGTGAATAATGTTTACATCTCATTTTCGATCGTATTTTCGGTTTTTAGATGATGGCTGAATATTTTGCAATTATTCGCCATGATTTTGATAATTGAATGATTATATATACATATTGATGATTTTTGTATATTCATATTAATTTTATGATATGTTTTAAGATGAAAACCCTATAAAATGACATTCAAATGTCTTGACAATTTTTATAAAGTTCATGAATAATGTTTTAGTGATGGATTTCAATTTTTAGAATTTTCTAAAATTATGTGGAATTTATATGAATTTTCTAGTAAAGAAAAATTAAATTTGGGTTAATTATTATTTTCTGTTAGATAATAAAAGATTTGGGTCTGAAATTTTTATATGTTAGAAACATATATAATGTGATTTTCTAAAAAAATATATATTTTTCCTAAGTGTTTACTAGTTATGTAAAATTATTTAAGGTATGTGACTTAAGTGCTTTATATAGTTAAAAGAGGAGAAGGGGATTTTTGTAAAATGCTTTAAATTTTAAAATCTAGAAAGTCGACAGCACTTTTGACAAAATGCAGTACTTTTTTTTGGTAAAGAAAGAGGCAACCAATTACAATTGGACACGTACGACGTGTTAGGTGAAAACAAGTATTTGCTATATGTTTTTCACTATTTCATCTCTTTCGACACAAGGTTCCGCCTCCATACCATCGCCTCCAACACAGTTGAATCCGATGCACATGCTATCAGTGTTCTATATGTAGTGAATTGGATGTTGGTGAAAGGCAGGGAGTCGAAACCAGAGGTTTCAAAGGGATTGAGGCAGTCCTTTGTTTTTAAATTAAAGAAACAAGCCTGCTTGCTTTAGATTAAATGGCTTTTGACTAAGTAGCTATCAACTAGGTCAAATGATATAAAGGAAATGGTATCCATTAGGTTGCACCACTATTTTTAAGTAGTTACTTTTGACTAAGTTGAAACCTTTTTCCGTCTTCTTTTTACCTTTCAACCAGATAGTTTCAAAAGGGTTGTTTTGTTTTCTAAAACCTAGCCACCTCTCTAATGCTTTTGATGGGATGGTTTCGATACCATTACTTCATTACTTAGGAAATGATTTCAACGCAATTGCTTTCGACTTAAATGTTTTAGGACCCTCTTTATATAAGTAAAGTAAGATCCAAATTGGTTTTGCAAGAGATAGTTTTAAAAGGTTTCGAAACTGATGCTTTCGACTTTAAGGGGTTTCTGGTCCTTTTGCTCTACTTGAAGGAAGAATCCAAATGGTTTCGATCGAGGTGCTTTTGAATGGTTTCGAAAGGTCTCCATATGTTTTAAATTTAACCCAAAGTGCTTTCGAAAGGGTTGAGTTTCATTGTTTTGAAAGGTTTTAATGAATGGTTTCGAAACGGGTGGTTCCGAAGGGTATTAAAAGGATTGAAAGGAAAGGTTTTCCTATGTTTTCAAAGGGCAATATTTAAATGGTTTTAAAGAAGGATGTACTATATTTTGAAGATTTTGGAGAAAAGAAAGGAAAGGTATTTTTCCAATATTTTCAATAGGAAATATTTAATGGTTTCATAAGGGTTTTCCAATGGTTTCGATGTGGTTACCTTCAATGGTTTCGAAAGGGTTATTTATTGGTTTTAAAAAGGTTTTGAATATAATAGATAGGCAACGTAGCCTAATTATTTTCAAGTTAAAAAGGGTTTTGACTTTTTTTGGAAGTATAATTAATCCTCATTAAATCTCATCAACATTATTTTAAGTAAGTATATATAACGTGGCAAAATGGCTTAGAGTAAAGCTAAAGAAATATTTCCTTGTTTATATATATATATATGATTTGGAGGACTAAATCATTTTGAAAAGGTTTTCAAGGAAAATTGAAAGGGTAGTTAACCCTAAGAAAATAATTTGGACAGTTAGTCCATTTTGCAGGCAGTCTGCATAGATTTTGGACAGTTAGTCCAGTTTGTGGATAGTCAGCCCAGTTGTATGGACAGATAGTCCATATGTAGCATAACGGACCTTGCTATTATGAGTGGGCATATAGTTCACATATCACTTGTGTTACGGATAGATAGTCTATTTATTAGTATAAATGATATTGCTATTTTGATATAATTAGTTTGATTAACCAGTTTGGTTGCGGGAAAGGATTGCAAAATATATGTTTTGAAAAGGATATTAATGAGAGGAAACCCATTCCGCTAAGCGGCATGGTCTCACTTAATATCAGTAAACCGAGATGTAACAGAATTATTCACACCATGCTTTATGTTTGGCTTGAAGTTTTTGTTTCCCTTTAAACCCTCTGGGACTCAAAATTGATTTGAGTGGGCTGAGGGTTGAGGTTTTTAATTTTAGTCTTTTGGCGAATAAAGCATCCAAAAACGAGCAGGTGGCTGACGGATAGCTAATTAGGATTTACAGTTTCATTTTGTTTTGATTCCACTGTGTATATTAAGTCAAAGAATACTATATTACTTTGATCTACCAAGAAGACATCGTCATATATCGCTCTTGGCATATTTTTGTACTGATATATTTAGTCATTGCCTGGGAAACGTTAAGGGATTATGTAACATGGATATGAATTATTTTTTGGAAATGTAGTTAGCAAAATTTTGTTTTTAAAATCTGTGATTTTGTTCATATTCATGTGCTTCTGATATTATTGATACCATTACAATTACTGTATTTTGTCACCAGAAGTTAACGACTATGGATGACTGCAACATCTGTAGCGCTTAGCTTTGGCCTCCAGATACGAGATGTTACACAGTTTTCGTGCCGTCTTTGCAATTGTTTTTTTAATGTAGACATCACATATACTTGGGTAACTTCAAGGTCTACAACTCATTTATTATGGGCCTGTGTAGTTATTGCCCCCCTATTACCCCGCTACAACCCCGTTATATCTCATAGCGGATTTCTACCGCTATGATTTTTCCATATAACCCTAGAATATAGCCTTTCCGCTTTAATCCCCGCTATTTCCGCTATATCCCTTATTTCCGCTATATTCCACTATTCCCGCTATATCTTTTTTTAATAAAATGAATTAAAAAATTGCATTTATACATTATAAATGAAACTTATTTATTTGATTTAATTTTTAATATATTTTCAAAAATGAAAATACTCTAATATTCTACCAAATTCAATTATGTTATATAATAGGTTTTCGTTTATTTAAAGTATATTCGCACATGTTTTTATTCAAAATTATTTCTGTGTTACTTATAATTCAATTGAATGATAATTTTTCATTTAATTACCATTTATATATTTGTAAAAACATTAAGCACGAGTTTTATATGATATTTTACTACCATCCGCTATATCCCGCTATATCCTCGCTGTATCCTCGCTATGACTTTTTGCACCTCCACCGCTTTGAATCCGCCGAGCGCATTAACTGCACAGTTATGGGCTATGTGTAATTCGAGGTCCACATCATTATTAGGTTTTTGCCTTGGAGATTTGGATATTAATGACCATAGACATTTATACATTTGTGGTATCTTTATTTCCCTTAACCAATATATATAATTAGCCCCCATTAGTTTGTCATTTTGAGTAAACAACATAGGTGTTGACATTTTCTACAAATTTTAACTTAGTAAACTAGGATATTATTCACAATTGATGTTCAAAGAATATTAACAAGGTTAAACTTTTAATTTTACTAATAAGCTCCCTTTAGTCTCTTGCATTTCCCAAAATCAGAGAAGAAACATAAAAGTCTTCCAACCTCTCTATTCGGTGTTAGGACTCATATGCCTTAGGATTCTGACCTTGATGAAAGCTCAATGAATCATAGTCTCACATACGATGGATAACTCCTTATCATTTATATCATATACAGCTCCTAACCCATGATTCTTTGTCCTAATCTCATTTTTCCTTGAGGAAAACTCAGCAAATATGTGCATTTATCTTAACTCATTTATTCTATATATATTTTCTTAGCAAAGCTAGTCGGCTTTATAGTGGATCGTGCCACTGTATAAAAAATGGGAAAACAGGTATTCTGTGAATGCACAAAACAGCTAAATGGGCAAAAGGAGCCCAAACCACAAATAAATAAAAAGCATAGGGGCTAGATAAAGGTGCCTAAACTACTAAAACAACATGACTAGTCCCTCTCAGAAGAGGAGGAGCAGCCTCGGCCATCATCCGATATTGGACTAATTATATGAGAATAAACAGAGAAGAGAGTAGCCAGTTTTGGATCATATCCTTCAGAAACAAGAGAGTAAATATATTTCCTATCCCATATGACATCATAAAAATGACTTTTGTTCACCTCGCCAATCTCACCAACCCTATTAAGGGATAGGCCCTCACCGTCAATATGATAGGAAAGACAACGGCTCTCAACCTCAATAACACTAATATAGGCATAGTAAGTGTCACTCTCAGGCGAGTACCTCATTTCAAAAGGAGCATGAATCCAAGCATGATGCTTAGAATTACAAAAAATTGAATTAGACGTTGTAGCAGAAGCAACCACAACCAGAACCGTAGGAGACAAACAAGCAGGGAGATGAATGACAGGAGCATCATCAATGGGAGCTATACAAACTGGCGCGTCAACAGAAGACGAAATTGTTGTGGGAGGATCAACTTTCGGTACCCACTTTCGGATAGGAGGACATGAAAGAGGAATTCGAGCAGCAATGGGAACACAACCAGCAGTGGTTGGGATAGAACACGCATTCGAAAGATGCCCAAAAGAATGATAGGACGTACATATCTTAGGTTTCCAACTATGGTGAACTCTGACCTTAGAAAAATAGCCCTCACCACATCTGACTTTTAAGACTAAAGGACGATATTTGGCAGGAGTTATTTCAATCAGAGCTTTGGCATACACTAATCTCTTTTCGTCCATGATGTTAGCATCATAACAAATAACTTTACCAACAAGACTTGCTAGCCAAATAAGAGGCTAAAGAACAGATGGAATCTGTGAAAAATGGGCCCAGAAAGCTATAGATAGAACCTGAGCTCTGGCCCAACCCATAGTTGGACTCCAGGTTGTACTAACGAATGGTTTCCCATCTATGAGAATTGAGTCAGCTTCAGAATACGCTGTGTTTCATCGCTACATGAGAATTTGAAATAGAACATTTCATTACAAAAATGAACACTCAAGCCACCTTTTGGCTTCCAAACCGGGTGGCATCTAGCCTTAACAAGCTGATAGAAGGGACTGGAGTCGAGAAAGAGTCCCACCAAAAAGCTTTCCAATAAACAACACTGGCCTTAATCACTTCCTTTGAAGGAATCATAGCACCATCAATCTCAACAATATCAAAGCAATGTGGAGAATGCATCCCTGCATTATTTAGCATTTTAGTGAACAATGACGACCACTTAGGAGCTGCCCTAGGAGGAGAGGGTTCCACAGGGGCAGCGGGATTAAAAGCTGGCGATGGACGATAAATAGGAGTACTAGATAAGATGTTACCGGGTTCATCATTTCCACAAGCACTTGGAGTGCAACCTCCTAATTTTCCACCATCTGTAATTTGGACCCAACCTCCTCAAGCCGAGATGCATGAACATCACTGCCCTCAACGGCGACAGCTACGGGCCCTTTTCCAGTTTCGTTATTCCCACTACCGACATCACCAAAATTAGTACAAATATTAGTACCATCGTTTAAACCAATGATAGACTGTGACCAAAAGGAATTTCCAACGTTAGCTAAAAGCGGCGATAAGGAGGGCTCACCAATAACCAAAGGACAAACCGGCGAAAGAGTAGTGGCACTGAGGGGAGAGTTCAAATCGTTCAGCACCCTCACAAAGGGATTACCTCTACTCGAATTTTTCAAGGCAACGTCATTCTCAAGCATAATTGGAATAGTCACAAAAAGATCCGAAGAAGGCAGAGCCCCTGAAGCACTAACAAGGAGATGAGGCACTAGACATTATGCTAGAATGAGTGACGGAACCAACTAGATCTAGCAAGGAAGAGCCGGGCTTAGGCTTCTTCTTCTGAGGCATGAGAGAAAGAAGAGGTGGAAGCGAGGTTGGGTAAAAGGAGGCAGATGTCGAAGAAGACATAGAAAGATCAAACGAGAGGAGAAGTGGAGCTTTGTGGGAAGCTCAACGACTAAGGAGTATGCAATTATTCTATTAATATATAAATGGTAGAGGATGACTCAATGTTAAAGATTCGTAATCATTAATATATTAGTTGAGTGATATCGACATATGGAATATTTTATTTATTATGTATACCCTCGTGATTCAAGTGTCAAGTACATGTGAAATCACAGCATATGTACTATACGTATGTATTTATCTCTTAAATCTAGATAGGTTTCTTATTGTTTCACCTTTTATTATACATTCTTGCTATAAAAGTTTTAATTATTATATAACTTTTATAATTTAATTAATTTATACAATATTCTTCTGTATAATATTATATTAATATAATATAACTAATTAAATCTATTTAATTAAGTTAAGTAAGCAACATTTTGATTACTTTTATACCATTCAATTAAACATTTTATATTGAATATCTATACTATAACGTTTGTAGTTATACATATATGTCCTTATATACATGCATTATGTTATTTATTTATTAATATCCAATTAATCCACTTATTTAATTATATAATTTTAATTAATTTTAAAAGTTTTATTTATGCTTACATCGCATTAAAATATTTAAGATAATTTAATATATATATATAATATCAGTTGCATATTTTACATATTTAATTCATTTATTTAATTAATTAATTTATTAACTATTTAATAATTATTTTATTTTTAAATTAATTTATAAATCTTGAAAATTATTTTGTAGCACTTAAAATATTTTTCTTATTTTAAATTCAAGTTTAAAATTTGAAATTTTATTTTAATTTCAAAATATTTTTTGAAAAAATTAGCCCAAGACCCAAATTCAAGTTGGACCTTTTCTATTAGGGTTAACCTTTAGGCTCATTTCACATTTTGGACCAGGTCGGTAGCCAATTATGGCAAGGTACTTGAATATCCAAACCCATTCTAGACGCTACTTTTGTATACACTCTACTAAATGTGTAAGCATTAGTTGGCCCTAACATAACTAATTTAGACCACATAGGTTATTGGGTTCTAATACCACTATTGAATCTGGGCTAGCACATAGTGAGTTAAATGAGTGAATTTCAAAAACTTATATAATTATGGATCCTATTAGTTCCAAAAATCTAAATTAATTTAGATTTTCTCTGAATAAAAATTAAATTAAATCATTATTTTATTTGTTTTGTTAATAAAATGATTTAGTTTATTATGATATATAATATGTAATGAGTATATCTGGATCATCTACAAAAGTATGTGTATGTGCATGTATAATATATACAATATGCATTATTTAGCATGCTTGTATATAAGTGTTGTGATTTACACCACAATTGGCATGTTAGCCCATCCATATACATATATGATTTATATTATACACACAAATATATTATTAATGTGATATAAATTAACATTTGTATTTGAATGAATACACACATACATATAACAATGTAAAAGTAATATAATATAATATACATATACATACATGTACATACATCTTTGAACTAAAAGTACCACAAAAACCCAAATGAGCCCAGTAGAGAAGAGAATAAAGAAACTAAATGAAAATAAGAAAAAACAGGACACGAAATTTTATTGTTCAGCTACTCATTGCATATGTCCACTTTGCTTTGTTAGTGATTTGGGGGTTGTTTACAAGTGTAGTTCTTATAGACAGGTACCACACCACATGTTATTACAAAAAAATATGTAATGATTGTTGAATATGCGCTTATATGATTTTTGTTTGATGATAATAAACATATATACATTCGTTTAAATGTATTTGATAATATACTATTTTTTCACAGATTAAATAAATATTTGCTGAATAAAATAAATAACACGGAATTTGAATTCAAACGAATATTTTATTCAAACAAATATTTATTACAATTTTGAATAGTATACAAATTCAAGCTCTCACTATTCACTATACAACTGTGATACAAACTCAATTACATCACTATTTTACATCAGCACCTCACTACATATCACTCACACTCGTATTTATCTTCAACTGCATTCCAGTTTGAATCCAGCATCTGAGCAATCTGCAAAAATATAAACTAACGCAGTAAAATTGAAAAAGAAATATTTTTGCAATTCAAAAATAAAAGATAAGTTTTGAATATATGATTTGCCTCAGTTATTTGGGTTGTTCGTCATAATTTAAATTTGAATTCATCATACACGAACAACTTGTGACATACACAGTGTATTACTGTATATGCCACAAGGCCGTGCATGCCGATATATACACTTGATAATGCTACAGGGACAGGTGAGCACAAGGTCAAACCCAAATATACGGACAGGTTCAACTCAGGTGCAATAAATTCAAAAATACGACACGAGCACAAGGTCAAATCCGAGTTTTGAAACTGGATTCAACACAAGTGAACATGACAAGAAACAGTTCAATATGAAATGATGAACATGCAGTCAACAAGTGACAACATACTTCAATGACCAAAGCATGGCCAATGCAAAATGCAGATACAAACTATAAAGAACATCAACAACTACAAAACAGATACTCGGGTCAGTCTAGCTACACAAATCAGTCAATATCGATAATATGAAGCAGAATAGGTATAGTGATACTTCTTCTCGAATGAGGAGAAGGATTAGATAACTCATTGCTCAATACTTAAGTAACAAACGCTACCTAAGTGACTAAATACCTCGAAAGAGGTAACTCAACTCAATACTCAAATAAAACACAAGTGCCTCATATCATTAGCGATAATCCATAATGAACTCAAATCAACTCATATAAAACTCAAGCAAAACTCAAATGGTTCGATGAACCATTACTCCAAAAAGGAGAAAACTCATCTCAATCACAAATAGAAGTCATGAAAGCAACACAAGACAACTCCATAAGAATGTGAGATCTCAAACTCATAAGTAGGCCAAGGCGGCTAAATCTCACACATACATCTCAATCATAAAAACTCATGGAACTCGATACGAGTTCAAACTCATAAAATCTCAAACTCAATAAAGAATTTGATGCATGTTCAAAACTCAGATGGCCGAAGCCTTAGACAAGGTCGCTAACACCTTCCAATTTTATCGGATGTCTGCATCAAGTCCAGCAGCATGAACAAGTATGGCAGCATGTGAACGCATCAAAGCAAGTAAACAAACATGTCGAGCTCAAGACAGTACAGCTACAACATGGTGCAGAACCAAAGCCAAGTATAATGTACAGTGAAGCCAAAGTAGTACACAAACAACATAGAAGTATGGATGTACTCAATGCAACCCAGATAAACATGCACGACTTATGGCAGTGAAACTCAAACAAAGTGCAGAGGTAAACAAATGCAACAATTCAAATTCAAGACAGCACCAAAGACTCAGCAGTCAGTGGCACATGACCACCTAGCAGTGACAGTTCAAGTGAATCGAGTTCAAGTCGGACCAACACTGCAAGCAACATGAATGCAACATGGCCGAGCATTGATCAAGACCAGTAACATGTGGACAGTAAAAATCAAACAACCAAACCAACATGAAGCAATGTACATGCATCAGTGATGAAAGCTACAAGAGAGGCACAGCAACTACAAAGTATCCAAACCAGTACAAACATGAACATGTGCAGATCACAGAACACAATGCCCAAGTATACAATAAAACAAGGCTCAAACCAAAAGTGCACAAGTATTTTCAAACATCAACAATGCTTGAAGACTGCAGCATCAATTAAACGACCAATATAAATGCACATAGCAAGCTACATGAAGACAGAGCTCAAAACTACAACTCAAAGATCAATACATACAACATAATGATCCAAACATCAACAAAGTCGATGCAAACATACATGAACAGGCAGTACACAGTGAAACAGGGTGACTCAGGCAAATATACAAGAACAAGTCAACAATGTAAAAATGCCAGAAATCAAAGCCGTGGTTATCACGAAAATAAATTCAAAACCGTGTCAACCAAGGAACGCAAAAGATACGAAGTTGACAAAGTCAGAATCAATCTCAATCATTCAAGAATAATAAAGTGGCCGAGATGAAGAATTTGACAAATTCAAATCAACATATACGAACGCAATTCTAGGAAATCAAATCCTATAAGAACCCCAAACATCACAGGCAATCGAGCATCGAGTTCAAGTACGAAAGATTAGAAAAAGCAAAAAGCACAAATTACATACCGAAGCAATCGAACTCGATCAAGGAGGAGAAGCCGCAAACAATTGAAGCAAATCAGAGAAACAGTGATTGCAATCAACCAACAAAGGCAGCGACTTCAATTTGAAACCCTAATTTAAAGAGCACGGCACCAAAGGGACGAAGCCCTAAAATCTGAGGAGCGGCCATTTTTTCACGAAGGAAAAAATAAAAGGAACGGGTTGAAGAAGTGAATAAAGGGCCGGCCTTTGTTTTATTAATTTGGGCTTTGTTTTTTTATTAAATAGGGTTTTGTTATTTAAATTGTTTTTAAATTGTATTTTTCTTAAACCGTTTTTAATTTTCTAGTCGTGTGACTAGGGGACAAACTACGGTGTGTAGTTTGGGAATTCGCAACTCGGTGGTTAAGTTGTGGTCAGGGTTTTGAGCGTAGAGTTAGATTAGTCAATAGCGGGTATAGCGAGTTTACGTGTGTAAGCGAGGGACTATCTAATTTCTATTAGAAACCTTGGGGGCAGCACGTAGGAAGGGTTTTGCCGAAGCTGGGTAAATTCTGTGTTGTTCTGTTCTGTTATTTATATTCTGCTATATCTGTGCTGCTATTCTGTGATCTGAATTTAAATTAATTGATAAGCTTCCGCGATTAATTTTTATAATTTACTCTATCACCCTACTCACCCCCCCTCTAGGGTGAAATCGATCCTACAATGATTGCAAGGAATCAAAAATATTCCCAAAAATGAGCCCCTGGCCTCGTATTTATAGTTGTAAGCTGCCAAAAAAAACTACACCACATCTTTCAACATGATCTCCATGTTCCTGTAGCAGTTGGCCTTGAAGAAACATTGCTACGTCAGTAAACTGCTATGGATCAATACTGATCCGTAGAAATGGATCGATACTGATCCATAAGATCCCCTCATCGATAAATTCTAATGATTTGTATGATGTCGACTCATTAGCTTCATATTCCATCATTTTTACTTTGCTAGAAATCTGTTTCTGGATTGGTTAGATGGATCAGTGATGGAATGGAGTTATTAACTTCAAGTGGTCAAGGAGATCGATAGTAAAGAGAAAGTGAATGATTTTGAAAAGCCTAAAATGGCTTACTAACATCAACACTTGGGAGTAGAGGAAATTTGAGGTTACATGGTGGAGTTTCTATGGATCGGTACAGATCTATGGGAATGGATCGATACCGATCCATCATTTTGATGATTCTATGTCTTTGAGTATTAAGGTAGCTCTAGACTTGTCTTATGATTGATAGTCTGAAGCTCGAAGAATGCTACTGTGATCATGCTTTAAAAGTGCAAAAAGCTTGAGGTAATTTGGGTACAAGTTTGTAGATCGGTACTGATCCATAGGGATGGATTAGTATTGATCCATCACTGGATGGACTTTGGCATTTTTGAGATGGCCTTGCTTCCGTCTTGTGTTCTTGATCATTACTTGGTTTCTAGGCTTGTTTGTGTGGATTTGATATGGTGGTTTCAAAATGTAGAGATTGGTACAGATACATATGTATGGATTGGTACCGATCCACAACTATGCTCGGATGTTGTACTTTGGTCCTAGTACTTGAAGTAGTGTGATGCGCGGACCACTTTAAGAGGTCGTTTACATGTTGGAAACCATATCTCTTGACTCTGTTTGGCATTCAAGTTTAGCATTTACCATTCTAGGTTCATGCTTGATCGGTTCAATTCTTTCGAATATGGCCTGGTCAAATGGCTAGATAACACTTGCTCCTTAAAGTACATCTTGCAAATGGAATGTGCGCTTTGTTCAAAAATAGAATCAAAGTCGATGTAACATTAGTAGTAGAGTTTTTTGGCTATCAGTCAATAAAGCTGTAGCGAACATCCTGTTCCTTTGGTGTGACGATCCGGAATTTTTAGGCAATTGAAATTGAAATATTTAATTGATTTTAACTGTTGAAAGTTAATTTGTTTACTTGAATTAAAATATAACTTTTTATTTGACAATTAAATTATTCAATTGAATAATTTGAAGTTGGGTAAAATGTTGAATCTGGAGTTTTAAGCCTGTTAAAAATAGTTTCTAGGCTCATAAAATTTATATCGATAGTGCTGAGGATAATGAAGGTTTTAAATTTGAATTTAACACTGATTTGTTCAGTTTTAAAAATATATCGTTTAAATTGAAATTAAAAATAGCCTTTCGAGGCGTAGTCTTGGACTTTGAAGAAACCAGTTCCAATGGATTCGTAATATTATATTATTATCGGATTTCAATTTTCGCAGCGTTTGGAGTTAACGTTTGATCGTAAAACCCGTAAATGCATAGAAGAATTAATTAACTTTAATTTACATAGTCAAACCTTTTCATAGAAGCCACACTCTTCTAGCTTCTAACGCAAGCTTCTTTTCCCCTCTCTTCAGATTCATTTCCACTTAAATAAATTGGCCGAAGCCGCATTCTTCAAAATCGAAACCCTCAGTTAAATAAAAAAATGGCCGAGCCTTTCAAAATCGATTTTGCATCTTTAAAAAAAATAGAAATAAATAAATGGCCGTGACTGGACTCGTACTAGGGCAGAGGGCCGAGGCTTCGACGTTGAACTCGAGTACACGGAGGTTCGAGCGGCGACAACTTCTTTGATGTTCGAATTGGAGGTCGCGGCTGGTGGTCGACAAGGGGTTGCTCAGCTAGGGTTCGAGTTTCCTCGATATTGGGCCTTCGATGCGAGATGTGAAAGGTAGATCTGGGCTCGTGGAAGGAAGAGCACTTTGATGCAGTCGATGGTAAAGTTCGGTTGCCATGGGTGGTCGCGATTTGAATCGCTGTCGCGCGAGGCCGTGGAGGGGGCACGACATCTAGGTCACGAGGCTGTGGATTTGGCATTGCGTAATGATGTTTTGCGTTCGAGGTTCGATTTCGTGAGGGAGAGGCAGTAAGGTACTTTTTTTAAATTTTCTATTATTATTGGTTTAGTTATTTACTGGAATAGGAAATGAAAGATATTCGTATGCCATTTTAATTACTGTTAAATTGGAAAATATTTATAAAGTTTTGAATACGGAAGGGAGAGAAGAAAAAAAATTATTAAAATTAACAGTATAGGAAAATAAGATAAAAACAGAAAGATATGATTATAGACAAGGTTTTGGAAAAAGGGAGGTATTTTAAAATGTAAGGAGTTTATATAAAAATGGATTGTTAAATCTATATAGATTAATTTATAAGAATATTTGTAGTTTCACTTACTAGTTTATTTTAAAATGTATTGTAGTGATTAAATTGTTTAATCGGTTTATTTAATTATTTTAGTTACTAAAAATAATTTATAAAAATAAAATAGTTTAAATCAAATTTATTAGTTAACTTAAATAATAAAATAGTAGCTAATTGTTCACTTAACTCAGAGATTAATAAATCATATAATATGCATTCAAGGTCATTAATCGTGAGAATCAAGTTGGGAATGAAGTGGACTACAACTAGGAAAGGTGAGTTAATCTCACTCAGCTGAATTTAAACTTAAATAGTCAAATTTAAACAATTGATTGATTTGATTTGGCGTGTTATATATAGTAGTATATAGCATATCTTGGAATGTTTGATTTCCCGCATTAAATATCAAATGATTTTATATTTAGAACCCATATACTGTGACATTCCACCTCGAAGTGGAATTGGTATTTTGTGTTGTGCTAACGTCTGTGGATGCAGAGAAAACAGGTTGAAGGGATCCAGCTGGATTCCTCAACATATATTTAGATCGTTTATTATTCTCTGTTATGATTATTTGGATATTCTGTGATGAATTATATTGAAATATTGAATGCTATAGATAATTGAATATATTTCGGTACTCTGATTCATCAAATTATATAGAATTGGATTTTTGAAAAGAGAATAAAGAGTGCATTTTAAAGTAAAGTAATTACAAAAAATTTGAATAAATTTATAAATGAATTGGAAAGGAAATAAAGTGATTTTAGGAAGGAAATTTTGAATAAACAGGAAGATAATGAATTTTAAACTTTATTGTATTACTTAAAAGAACAAAGCATTTATTTTAAATTTACGATTTAAATTTTGAAAAGAATAAGAAGAAATTGGGAAAAGTCTGAAATTTGTATGCTTCAGTTAAAAGATTTAAAATCAAATGGAAATAATAATAATAAAAATAAAGTCCATAATTAATGAATTTTGAAATGAATTGAGTAAGTAAAGAAATTTATTTCAAATGGAATAAATTGGAAATCAATTTGGAAAATTGATTTAGGTGATTGAAATTGGAAATTCTCCCTGGATAACCAAGTACGTTTTCAAAGAATTTTTTAAAATATAAGTTGAAAGTTATAAAGTTGTTTAAAAAGCAAGTTTTGGAAAATTTATTGTTTCTAAATATTTAAATTCTAAAGTAAGTATTTTATTTTAATCTATTACGGAAGTAATTAATTTAAAATGACTTGGTATTTGTTTTAAAAGAGAAAATCTAGGTTTATATTTTATAAAAGTAACCTTATTTTTTTAAATATTCCAAAAATATATATTTTTAATAAAATATCGAAGTATTTTTTAATTTAAATATTTTGAAGTACTTTTTCTAATAAAGTGTTTTTAAAACTATTCTAAAATCAAAGTGTTGTCCTTGGTGATTTCAGTGGAGATAGAAAATATTTGGGAAAGTTTATTCTGGAAATGGAAGATGGTTTGAAACTATTTTCAAAGGATTGAAAATGGAAATATATCTTGCGAAGATAATTTGAGATAAATAAATAGTTTGGGAAATAATTTATTGTTTGATGGTTTTTTGTGAATGTTAATTGATAGTTAAATAACTGACTATCAATATTGGACAAATGCGTTGATCGTCTCAAAGAGACCGGGATCGGGATTAATTTCTCGAAAACCACTTCGATCCGGTTTGTACGTTTCATGGGTTGGATTCGAAGATTGGGTAGTGAAATGCAAGGGCTAGTCACTACTAATCCTGAGGATATTTTCAAAATAGATGTAGTAGGAATAGTGCCTTCGGTTCCGTTCGAACCTGGGACGGACTTGTATGGATGAATGATTTCGGAACATCGTCAGGTGGACGATGGGCATTCTAAGGGATATGTTCTACAAAGGTAACACTTAGCCTTAAGCCTCATCAACCGGGAATGACTGAAAATCAGGGGTTATGCAGCAAGGCTAGGTGGGTAGCACCCATTGAGGGTGAGGTCATCCCTGTCTAGATGTCCCTTTTATTTCGGCTTAGTGGTGCGGTTGCGGATCCCAACCGCGGGGTGATCTCACTCGGGATTATCCAGTAAGGGGTTGTCCCGGTCTTGTGTTGCAAGGGGTAGGGAGTGATCCCCGGTACTGTGATCTAGGCCATGTACCGTGACAGGTGGTGCCCCAGTGCTTAGTCATTAGTTGGAAATCCATTCTCTCTATGTGCCTTTTACGAGTTTTGTTTGTATAACCCACTCTGTGGCTAGTAGCTGGAATTTAATAGATGTAACGTTTCGACTATTTTAATAAGTATTTGTAACGACCATGAAATTCAGACCCAGTTTAAAATTCTAAAATCGCTTATTTGATGTAGAAATTCGAATTTTCACAAACAATTTCCGTTGCCAACCAAACTTCACATTTGGAATGCGTCTAGATAGACATAGGCGTGCGCCAAATTTCGTTGAAAAATATTGAAGTAAATTACGCCCGTCGCATTTACATATCAGTTCAAATCTTATGTATAAAATTCCTATCGTCCGAATTCAAATATTTTCTCGGTGTTGCATAAGAAAAATATTCTGAACTTGACGGCGCATTTCGTTTCGTCAAATTTCGCTTTTAATTGCTAGCTAAAATGTTCGCCGTGCAAATGGTTCAATAAGATTTACCACTTTGAAAACGGCATCGAACCATCAATATCTTCATACCGTTGTGTCCGCCTCGACGCGCTGATCAAAACGGTATATTTATTTGTGTCAATCGGAGTTCGGCATTGCGTATTATAAATTTTAACGGAGCGAAAACCGGTCCGTTACACAGCATAAACCGTACCAAACTTCCCAGCATTCAAAAAGTTGGAGCCATTCAGCTGACCTTGGGAACCCAAATAGCCACCATTTTTCAAAAATCATCATTGCACTGACGTATGCACTCTGAATCTCGTGTATATATCCCTCTCCATTATTACACTGTACACAACTCATTCATTTATTGCTCTGCAACACTTTGCCTCAGAGAGAAACTGGTATGTAACTTTTCTTTCTCTAATTTCTTTCTCTCCTCCCTCCTCTCTGTCTTCTTGGTTCATAATTTTTTTTTCTTCTTTTCTCTAAGGAAACTGCAACCCAACCTTCTGCCTCTTATTCTCTCCTCCCTCCCCTTCTACTAATTCACGTTCTTTGTGTTTCTTCTTCATTTCTCCTCACTGCTCCAACCCTACCCTGCAACCGCCTCCACCACTCCACTGCAACCGCCGCAGCCACGGCCTCTCCACCCCAAAACGCCCAGCCCCACGGCCGCCACCTCCAACCCCTACCCTCTGCCCATGCAGCCCGTCCTCCCCTCCAGGTGCACGTCCCGTGCAACCGCCACCGCCCATGCGCCTCCCCTCCACACTCTCTCCCCTCCAAAGCTCTGCCTCACACCAACCGCCACTGCCTAAACCCCTCTCCCCACGGCCATGCAGCCACGTCCCACACGGCAACTCCCCACTCACGGCCCCCGTACCGCCTTCCCTCCCCCTAACAGCCACACAGCCTACTCGGCAACTCCCCGCGCACGCACCCCACAAATGCACCGCCGCCCACCACTGTTCCGCCCTGCCAACCATCAGCTCCGCCCACCTGCCAGCCGCCCCGCCTCCTGCCTAACCCGCGTCGCACTCCACTGCCGTGTATATTGTTTATATGTATATAGTTTGGGTTTTGGGAAAGAGATAGGATGCTCCTATTTTATATGTTATATATGTAGTTATATGTTTTGGTTTATAAAGCAGTCCAGTGCAAAGTGATTTACATTTTATTTTACTGTATGTTTCGTTTGGAAAAAAAAGTACAAGTTATATACAGTGGCATAGTTTGTTATAAACATAAGTTTTAAACTTTATAAACATAAAAGCTGGTTTGCAAAGTTTGTACAGTTGCATACAAGTTGTATAGTTAATAAAGTACAAGTTATAAGTTATGTGTCAGTATAAACTTTATAAACTTTTTATAGGAGTTGTATTATGTATGAGTTAAAGAACAAAGAAGCATGGGTTTAGAGGAAACAGTACAGCCGTATATGAATATATTGGTGCCCAGGTAGTTGATAAAGCTACAGGTTTTGAAAAAAAATATAAAAGCGGTTATGTTGAAACATGTTTATAGTAAGATATAAGTGTCCATGTTTGAGTTGTTATATATAGTACAAGTTTTACAGAATCAGTTAGATATGCTCTCAAACAACGTTTTGCTGCGTTTTATTCAAGCTCCCGCTATTGATCCGGAAACATAGGCTATTTCCACCCCGCTTGTCGAATCTATTTTGCTCCGTTGATCGGTATGGTTATATATGCATATTCAATCGATATATATTGCAATAAACAAATTTTTGATTAATTATTTGTTGATTGCAGTTGTGTTCATTTTGCGTCGTGCTTGTTAGGGCCTATTTTATCTATTCGTCTTCGTGCTTCGCCATCATCTTCTTCAAACACGCAAGGTGAATATTTCATTCACGACTCAATCTATTATGCTATGATAATCAAGTGATAATTTTTGTTTATATTAATTTGGATGTTAATTGTTGATTGTTGGAATTGTTGAAAAAAAAAATTAATTAAATCGCTATGCAAGAAATTTGAATATTGCTAGTTTACGACAATTGGTTGTGACACTAAAATTATTATGTGATGTTGAATTTGGTTGTTAATATAAGTGAAATTTAATATGAAATTGAAATTGATATAGGATAGTCAACAATTTAAAATGGATTATATATGTTGAACATGATCCCTTTAAATGTTAAATAAATCGTCGCGTAGAAATAGCGTTAACTACACTTTGAACCCTTGAATGTACGATTGATATAGTAATTTGATAATAGACTCCAAGTGGAAACCATGATAATCTTTAATCCGTATGAAACGATAGTGTGGATTCTAGGAATAATTGTATTAATTTGCATTAACAACAAATGTAAGTTAATACTATTATTTCGGGATTATTTAATAAATTGTTAAATTGTTATGTATGGTTGTTATTGCTTGTTTATTTACTTTGACATCATCCCAGTTATCACACTGCAAGTTCCCTTTGCTATGCTTTGTTTTATATTGAATAATATTGGGTTGAAATGATAAATACCCCATTTAAACAATTTGGCTAGGATAGAAAATAAAATAAGAAACCCGATTGGTCAATAAAACCACTTTCGAAATTGAAATATATTTTAATTTAAGGAATGAACTTAACAATTTGTTTGGAAATTTAATAACGAACTTAGGGATTTGAGTTGAAATAAATTAACGGATTTAAATTGAAACGGGTTAACAACTTACCAAATTGGATAAAATGAATTGAAATTTAATTGAAATAAGATTTAGGAGCAAGTATGTTTTAGAATTTAGTAAGTTAAAGATTTGTTAGCTTTAAATGTAAACTCAGGCTTTAATTAAATAGATTTGAACTTATTATAAGTTATATTGAGATTTAGGAAATTATGACTTACTAATTTAATGAATTTAAATTAGGGATAATTTAAATTTAAAGGATTTTAAATTTAACGGATTAACCAAATCAGGACATTGTAAATGGAAATGGACTTCTTGATTTGAAATTTAATTGAATCGGTAAATAAACCAATGAAGTTTGAAAGGGGGAAATTAGTTAATAAAGTTGATTTAATCGAATTTATGATAACAGTGTATATAAACAAAAAGTGACATGAATTGAACTTGAGTTAATGTTTTAAACTAAGTTTACCATTAAATTGAATTCATTGATTATGAACTAAATCTAATAAGCGACTTTTAGACCTTATTAAATCGAACTTGAATACTTAATTTTAAATTGTAACTCAAGTGTTTGAACTAAAAAAAAAAAATTTGCATTCGAAAATATGTTGTAAAATATCTAAAATAAATTGAATCGTGAAATGTCAAATTTTGGAAGTCAAATTTGCACCTTGACTTTTGGGACTTTGATTTGTTTAAACGTTAACTTTACCGACCATCGGGTAATAAATACAAAGTTATTAAAGAGACCGGGATCGGGAATGGACATACTCTCTGTCGATACCGAAAACAACTTTAATAACTATTATGCGCGAAGTGTTTATCCAGAATGAAGTGGATGGTTTGGTGAACGCGTTGACTGAAGAAAGAGAACGATATTGGATGACCCCTGATATGACTAAAACAGGAGCTGCGCTTGGCCATTGAGGATCGCCACCTCTAGCGGACACGCTTCTTCGATACCATATCTATTACTTTTGTGATTCGATTTGGGTGCACCCTTGATACGGGAGTGCTGTTTCGCGGTGTTGAGATAGTAGCTACTATGCTCAACATCAGTCCGGATCACGCAACTACTAGTATCCTAGTTGGTATTGCCTCATGTACCTTGTCATACTGATTATCCTATTCGCGACCACTACGTTTTGATTTGTACCTTGAGTATATGGATTGCCCTCTAGTGACTTCCGGTTTTGGGAAAACTACGGTGTTGTATATGCTTTTGGGAATATAAAATTTGTTAAGGGGAATTATGTTAACGCCTTAACGCTATTTTAATATTCTATTTTACTGATTAGACATTACCTACATACCGTATTCTATTGTATATACAGATAGTTTATCGGATCCTTAGAGATGTTATTTTATTCGTCTTTGAGTTATGGACTTTATTTCCTGCACTTGATTATCCTGTATAAGATTTTGAGTCCTGACTCGAGTGTTTCTTTTTGTATATGCTCGGGTCAGTCTGAAGCTATCCAGTTTGCTGATCAAGGTTGGTTGAAGATGCTGAAGACTTAGCATTTATCATTATCAGTCTATTTTGATGTCCGTGTCTGTTGGACATTTATGTATTTCTTTTCAGTCACCTTTTGTTTAGACATTGTTGTACTATATGTAGTAGCTTCATGAACTGCTATTATGACGATGTATTTCCGCTGCATTATTCTGTGACTGTTCTGTGACTGTAATGTTGTATTGATTCTCATTTACATCTATGTATTTGTAATCCCATAATGATTCGTGTTTTGTATTATTTAAGTTGACATGTGAGGATTATTGTCAATTTAAATGGCCCAAATATACGGGTTGTTACAGTGGTATCAAAGCTTTGGTTTCCCTAAAAACCTTAGTTTGGGATTATATAAACTCATTAGAGATAGGGTAGCAATACCCTAGAATGAGGAGAATCGATTCAATATCCCGATCCTTTAAAAATTCAAACTTCTTTGATTCGTTCATTAGACTTTCTTCAAGCTGTATGATTTTTCTATCCTTGGTTCTAAATCTCTTTCGATATTTCAGGATGAGCACCGGAAGAAACAATAGGGGAGGAAGAGGTCATGGTCCTGCCCGGGATGCACCTGCCGTCCCAGCTCCAGTCAAATTCACCACTCTTAGCAAGGAGTATACACAACTAGGTGGTACTAAGTTTTCTGGATCCGAGGGTATTATCGAGGCTCAGCAATGGCTCAAAGGCTTAGAGAAGATATTTTCTGGATTGGAGATCACTGATGCTCAGAAACGTCAGCTTGCTGCATGGCAACTTCAGGATGCCGTGCAAGATTGGTGGGAATCGGTTACTTCCCGTATCGAGGAGAACACCATCACTTGGGCCCAGTTTAGGTATAAATTTATTTGGATTTCGTAGTCTAATTCTTCTTTCAATCTTTAAAAGGTTACTCATCTAGTCTATCTTTGATTAGGGATACTTTCTTGGCACAGTGGATGCCCTCTGCTGGGAAAACCTAACTTTATAGAGCTTTTATGGATCTTAAGCAAGGCAGTATGACTATTTCTGAGTACGAGAGGAAATTCAACGAACTCTCCAAGTTTGGCCCGGGATTGATCGATACACCACTTCTAAAGAACGAGAAGTTCATTATGGGAGCTAGACCAGAGTATTATGACTTGCTTACTGGCCACACTCATTGCACCTTCACAGAGCTTGTCGACTATGCTCTTCGATATGAGGCAAAGCCAAGGGGACCCACTGCCAAAGCCCCTCCTACTCAGCCCTCTTCCAGCCAGCTCGGAAAGAGGAAGATGAACTTCGATCAGCAAAAGAAAGCTTGGCAAAAGACTACAGGATATGCCCAGAAAAGCCCAATCGACCTTGCTAAGATCACTTGCTTCAAATGCGATAAGAAGGGCCATTATGCTAATAGTTGTCCATCCACCGGAGCTGCTATTCCACCACCTTCTCAGATGGGGAATGATTTATGCCATGTCTGCCTCCAGCCAGGTCACTTCAAGAGAGATTGCCCATTGAGGAAGAAAGGCACACCATCAGGAGTATATGCTGTCACCACTCCTGCACCACCTCCACCACCTGCTCAGGATGACCGAGGTACCTTACGAAGTACTTTTACATTTCATAATTTACCTGTTCGGGTATTATTCGATATTGGTGCATCTCATAGCTTCATATCTATTGATCTTTGTAATAAGCTCAAATTAGAACCAGCTCTTGCTACTACTTCCTTATGCGTCTCCAACCCCATTGGAGGACTTGCCAACCTCAGTAGAATTTGTAAAGAGGTTGTGCTTTTGTATGGAAGATATCAATTCACTTGGGATTTTTATGTGCTTGGCTTCGAAGCTTTTGACATCTTATTTGGCGCTGATTGGTTAAGAAAATTTGATGCTATTATTTCTTGCAAAGCTCGATCTGTTTCTCTAGTCAATGACAAGGGTCTACCGCTTGTCATCGAATGCAAATCACCTCAGAAATATGCCGGAAGCTTCATATTCTCTCTTGATGCTCACCCGGATGACCGTAGTACTACTCCTATCGTTCAAAAATTTCCCGATGTATTTGGGGAGGTCGACTCTCTACCGCCAAAACGAGAGATCGATTTCAGCATTGACCTTATTCCCGGAGCTACTCCCGTAGTTCTCCCTCACAGAAGGATGGCTCCTAAAGAAAAAGCTGAACTTAAAAACCCAAATTGATGATCTATTTGCTAAGGGTTTGATCAGGAGAAGTTGTTCTGAATGGGGCGCCGCAGTCGTATTTGTCACCAAGTCTGATGGATCTCTTCGCATGTGTGTTGATTACCGAGAATTAAACAAACGCACTCTCAAGAACCGCTATCCGATGCCTCGCATCAATGATTTATTCGATCAGCTCCATGGAGCTAAAGTTTTCTCACAACTTAATCTAGCCACTAGGTTCCACCAACTCAGAGTAGCATAAGATAGTATTCATAAAACAGCTTTCCTTACCGAGAATGGATTCTATGAATGGTTGGTTATGCCATTTGGTTTGACCAATGCACCTGCTTATTTCGTCGACTTAATGAATAAAGTCTTTCGTGATGTCCTTAACAAGTTTGTTCTTGTCTTCATTGATGATATTCTCGTCTTCTCCAAGGATGAGAAAGAGCATGAAACACATCTTGCTTATGTTCTGGGAACTCTCTGAAATCATCAGTTTAAAGCCAAGTTTTCGAAATGCCAGTTCTGGCGAGACGAAGTACGATTCCTTGGCCATATTGTTTCTGAAAACGGGATTTCGGTCGATCCAGCTAAGATCGCCGTAATCAATGTAAGTTCTATCCTATTCGTTATTTCTATTCGATCCATCGTATTCCTTTCTAATTTGAAAGCTTATCTATAGGATTGGGAGACTCCCAAAACTCCTACTGATATCCGAAGCTTCTTGGGCCTAGCCGGTTATTATCGCAGATTCATTGAGCGCTTTGCCCGGATTTCTGCCCCACTCACTGCTTTAACTCGAAAGGATGTCAAGTTTATTTGGAGTGAGAAGTGTGAATCAGCTTTTAATGAGTTGAAGCGTAAGTTAACTTCAGCCCCAGTTCTTGCGGTAATTGACGGGAGTGAAGGATTAACTGTCTATACCGATGCTTGTCGAGAAGGTTTAGGCGCTGTCCTTATGCAAAATGGAAGGGTTATTGCTTATGCTGGTCATCAGTTGAAGACTCATGAAGTAAACTATGCAACCCATGATTTAGAGCTTCTTGCAGTTGTATTCGCTTTGAAACTATGGAGGCACTATCTTTTGGGGACAAAATTTGAATTATTCACAGATCATAAGTCCTTGCGGTATATTTTCTCTCAAAAGGACTTGAATCAGAGACAAGTCCGATGGCTCGAATTCTTAGCTGCATATGATCTCGACGTCAATTATACTCCTGGAAAAGCAAATGTTGTAGCTGATGCTTTGAGCTGTAGCAAAGCATTGTCTTGTTGTAATCTTGTAGAAGGCATGCTATTTCAGCTTGTTATCTCCCCATCTCTTATGGATCGCATCAAAGCTAAGCAATATGAGGACACCTTACTCTATCGCATGAAGGAGTTAGTTCTTGTTAGAGTTGGAAATGCTGACAGTAAAGTGGGAGCACAGATAGATGGTAATGGAGTTCTGAAGATTGGCAACCGTATTTGTGTTCCTAATGTTGATGGATTGAGACAAGAAGTGCTTAAAGAGAACCATCAGTCATCACTTTCATTTCATCCTGGTGTCACCAAGATGTATCGAAATATGAAGCGTTTATATTGGTGGAGTGGGATGAAGAGAGATATTTCCATATATGTCAGTAGATGCACCACTTGCCAGCAACTCAAGGCCGATCACCGGAAGACGGCAGGATTACTTCAACCCCTAGAGATTCCGTGTTGGAAATGGGACCAAATTTCTATGGACTTTGTTGACGGATTATCGAGGACCAGAAAAGGTAACGAGAGTATATGGGTGATCGTTGATAGGTTGACAAAATCTGCTCACTTTATTCCTGTTAAGACCACTCGTACTGCTTCGAGTTTGGCCGAGATTTATATGAGAGAGATCGTCAGACTCCATGGAGTTCCATCTAGTATTGTATGCGATAGAGATCCTTTATTCACTAGTAAATTCTGGAAGGCATTTCAGGACGTCTTGGGCACTAAACTGAATCTGAGCACGACTTATCATCCTCAAACAGATGGCCAAACTGAGAGGGTAAATCAGATTTTGGAAGATCTGCTCCGAGCTTGCATTATTGATTTTGGTGGATCTTGGGAAGACCACCTTCATTTGGTTGAATTCACTTATAATAACAGCTATCAGGTAATCCAAAAAAAAATTTCAATTTGAATAAGTAAAAAATTTGAATTGAAATATAACTATCTTTATAATCAGGCGAGTATCGATATGGCACCGTTCGAAGCTTTATATGGACGACCATGCAAATCGCCAGCTTGTTGGATTGAGCCTGGTGATCGATTAGTTCTTGGCCCGGATATGATCATGGAAGCATCCGAGAAGGTCAATGAGATCAGAAGGAAGATGAAGACCGCACAGGATAGGCAAAAGAGCTATGCAGATAGGCGTAGAAGAGAGTTAAAATTCCAGGTTGGGGATGAGGTATTTCTTAAAGTATCACCTTTGAAGAATGTTATTCGATTTGGTCGTAGAGGGAAGCTCGCTCCTAGATTTGTTGGACCATTCACTATCACTGAGAGGATTGGTACACTAGCCTACAGAGTTGCACTGCCGGAGAAATTTGAGGGCGTGCACAACGTATTCCATGTTTCACATCTTCAGAAGGTTATACATGATCCATCCATGACCATTCCTATTGCTCAGTTAGATGAGGTGGATATTGAGCCGGATTTGACTATAGAGAGGAGACCACTTCGTATTGTTGATAGGGATACGAAGCAGCTTAGAAGGAGGACTGTTAGCCTAGTCAAAGTACAATGGAGTCCCGATGATCGTGATTGTACTTGGGAAACCGAGGAGAGTATCCGAGACTCTAATCCAGAATTGTTTGTTGAAGGTAAATTCCATTCTATATTCTTTACTTTATTCGATAATCTATTCTATATCCATCGTACCTCTTTTATTGTTCTTCCACTCTTCCCTTTGTTCCTTTTCGGGGACGAAAAGTTTTGAGTGGGGGAGAATGTAACGACCCTGAAATTCAGACCCAGTTTAAAATTTTAAAATCGCTTATTTGATGTAGAAATTCGAATTTTCACAAACAATTTCCGTTGCCAACCAAACTTCACATTTGGAATGCGTCTAGATAGACATAGGCGTGCGCCAAATTTCGTTGAAAAATATTGAAGTAAATTACGCCCGTCGCATTTACATATCAGTTCAAATCTTATGTATAAAATTCCTATCGTCCGAATTCAAATATTCTCTCGGTGTTGCATAAGAAAAATATTCTGAACTTGACGGCGCATTTCGTTTCGTCAAATTTCGCTTTTAATTGCTAGCTAAAATGTTCGCCGTGCAAATGGTTCAATAAGATTTACCACTTTGCAAACGGCATCGAACCATCAATATCTTCATACTGTTGTGTCCGCCTTGACGCGCTGATCAAAACGGTATATTTATTTGTGTCAATCGGAGTTCGGCGTTGCGTATTATAAATTTTAACGGAGCGAAAACCGGTCCGTTACGCAGCATAAACCGGTACCAAACTTCCCAGCATTCAAAAAGTTGGAGCCATTCAGCTGAACTTGGGAACCCAAATAGCAACCATTTTTCAAAAATCATCATTGCACTGACGTATGCACTCTGAATCTCGTGTATATATCCCTCTCCATTATTACACTGTACACAACTCATTCATTTATTGCTCTGCAACACTTTGCCTCAGAGAGAAACTGGTACGTAACTTTTCTTTCTCTAATTTCTTTCTCTCCTCCCTCCTCTCTGTCTTCTTGGTTCATAAT
This sequence comes from Allium cepa, assembly GCA_030765085.1. Lineage (NCBI taxonomy): Eukaryota > Viridiplantae > Streptophyta > Magnoliopsida > Asparagales > Amaryllidaceae > Allium > Allium cepa. The sequence continues at coordinate 499,309,888 of CM060929.1, forward strand.
TTTTTTTTTCTTCTTTTCTCTGAGGAAACTGTAACCCAACCTTCTGCCTCTTATTCTCTCCTCCCTCCCCTTCTACTAATTCACGTTCTTTGCGTTTCTTCTTCATTTCTCCTCACTGCTCCAACCCTACCCTAAAATTTTTGTTTATATTAATTTGGATGTTAATTGTTGATTGTTGGAATTGTTGAAAAAAAAATTAATTAAATCACTATGCAAGAAATTTGAATATTGCTAGTTTACGACAATTAGTTGTGACACTAAAATTATTATGTGATGTTGAATTTGGTTGTTAATATAAGTGAAATTTAATATGAAATTAAAATTGATATAGAATAGTCAACAATTTAAAATGGATTATATATGTTGAACATGACCCCTTTAAATGTTAAATAAATCGTCGCGTAGAAATAGCGTTAACTACACTTTGAACCCTTGAATGTACGATTCATATAGTAATTTGATAATAGACACCAAGTGGAAACCATGATAATCTTTAATCCGCATGAAACGATAGTGTGGATTCTAGGAATAATTATATTAATTTGCATTAACAACAAATGAAAGTTAATACGATTATTTCGGGATTATTTAATAAATTGTTAAATTGTTATGTATGGTTGTTATTGCTTGTTTATTTACTTTCACATCATCCCAGTTATCACACTGCAAGTTCCCTTTGCTATGCTTTGTTTTATATTGAATAATATTGGGTTGAAATGATAAATACCCCATTTAAACAATTTGGCTAGGATAGAAAATAAAATAAGAAACCCGATTGGTCAACAAAACCACTTTCGAAATTGAAATATATTTTAATTTAAGGAATGAACTTAACAATTTGTTTGGAAATTTAATAACGAACTTAGGGATTTGAGTTGAAATAAATTAACGGATTTAAATTGAAACGGATTAATAACTTACCAAATTGGATAAAATGAATTGAAATTTAATTGAAATAAGATTTAGGAGCAAGTAAGTTTTAGAATTTCGTAAGTTAAAGATTTAAAGATTTGTTAGCGTTAAATGTAAACTCAGGCTTTAATTAAATAGATTTGAACTTATTATAAGTTATATTGAGATTTAGGAAATTATGACTTACTAATTTAATGAATTTAAATTAGGGATAATTTAAATTTAAAGGATTTTAAATTTAACGGATTAACCAAATCAGGACATTGTAAATGGAAATGGACTTCTTGATTTGAAATTTAATTGTGATTTAATCGAATTTATGATAACAGTGTATATAAACAAAAAGTGACATGAATTGAACTTGAGTTAATGTTTTAAACTAAGTTTACCATTAAATTGAATTCATTGATTATGAACTAAATCTAATAAGCGACTTTTAGACCTTATTAAATCGAACATGAATACTTAATTTTAAATTGTAACTCAAGTGTTTGAACTAAAAAAAAATTGCATTCGAAAATATGTTGTAAAATATCTAAAATAAATTGAATCGTGAAATGTCAAATTTTGGAAGTCAAATTTGCACCTTGACTTTTGGACTTTGATTTGTTTAAACGTTAACTTAACCAACCATCGGGTAATAAATACGAAGTTATTAAAGAGACCGGGATCGGGAATGGACATACTCTCTGTCGATACCGAAAACCACTTTAATAACTATTATGCGCGAAGTGTTGATCCAGAATGAAGTGGATGGTTTGGTGAACGCGTTGACTGAAGAAAGAGAACGATATTGGATGACCCCTGATATGACTAAACAGGAGCTGCGCCTGGCCATTGAGGATCGCCACCTCTAGCGGACACGCTTCTTCGATACCATATCTATTACTTTTGTGATTCGATTTGGGTGCACCCTTGATTCGGGAGTGTTGTTTCGCGGTGTTGAGATAGTAGCTACTATGCTCAACATCAGTCCGGATCACGCAACTACTAGTATCCTAGTTGGTATTGCCTCATGTACCATGTCATACTGATTATCCTATTCGCGACCACTACGTTTTGATTTGTACCTTGAGTATATGGATTGCCCTCTGGTGACTTCCGGTTTTGGGGAAACTACGGTCTTGTATATGCTTTTGGGAATATAAAATGTGTTAAGGGGAATTATGGTAACGCCTTAACGCTATTTTAATATTCTATTTTACTGATTAGACATTACCTACATACCGTATTCTATTATATATATAGATAGTTTATCGGATCCTTAGAGATGTTATTTTATTCGTCGTTGAGTTATGGACTTTATTTCCTGCACTTGATTATCCTGTATAAGATTTTGAGTCCTGACTCGAGTGTTTCTTTTTGTATATGCTCGGGTCAGTCTGAAGCTATCCAGTTTGCTGATCAAGGTTGGTTGAAGATGCTGAAGACTTAGCATTTATCTTTATCAGTCTATTTTGATGTCCGTGTCTGTTGGACATTTATGTATTTCTTTTCAGTCACCTTTTGTTTAGACATTGTTGTACTATATGTAGTAGCTTCATGAACTGCTATTATGACGATGTATTTCCGCTGCATTATTCTGTGACTGTTCTGTGACTGTGATGTTGTATTGATTCTCATTTACATCTATGTATTTATAATCCCATAATGATTCGTGTTTTGTATTATTTAAGTTGACATGTGAGTATTATTGTCAATTTAAATGGTCCAAATATACGGGTTGTTACAGTATTTGTATATAGACCCTATTATAATATCATAGGATTTTAATAAAAAGTGTTTTAGCTATTGTAAGGCAAAAACCCGACATGTTTATTTGTGGCATGGTCTTACGAGATGCTTTTGTTTTCAAAAGGATTTTTGAAACTTTAATAATCAATCTGAGTGTGATTTCTCATGCTGGTATTCCAGACTGACTCGGGTGTTATTTAACTATAATGCTCGGGTCAGACCGAGTATTATAGGATATAGGATATGATGCCGTGGAGCACAGGAGACGAGATGGATGACGATACGTACTTTCGTACTTGTTTATATATATATATTCCGCTGTGTTGAGTAGTTGTGTATCCAGTTGTATGTTATTGATGTTGAACTGTAATTGATGTACTCTGATGATGTAATATATAAATAGATATATTTAATTTTGAGTAAAGATCATTATTATCTATTATATTTTATTCCGCTGCGATGGTTAGATTCTGATGTTGTTTTCAATTTTCTTCTTCTACCTCTTCTTCTTCAACCAAATGGTTCGTATTTCTGTACAACTTGAGTTGATTTTTATAGAATAGTGATGACTCAAGGGGTACGGATTTGTGGGTCGTTTCATTTGGATTCATCTACAAACCAAAGATTGTTCCAGATCATGATAGCTTAAGGATTTGAGTCCTTGCTTGGGTGTCGGTTACAGAAAATGATTCTGTGTTCTCTCGAAATTGGTAATTCATGGGTCACGTTACGAATTAGGATCATCTCATGTTCATCTGTGAGTTAGCAATGATGTATTTTAATTAATAGCCCAATTCGATTATTGCCAAGGAATCATTTCTAGGTCAAATGGCATTCAAAGCCGGAGTATACGTCCTAATTTATCCAGATCGTGCATTTGATGACCGATCTAATTCCTGATCGCTTTAGATCATTGGTTTGAAGTTCAATCTCTTTGGATTGCTAGTTGAAATCTAGATCTCTCCAGATTGTGAGCTGAATCAATGGCATGTCCAAGTCAATAGTCAAATCCATGATCTCTCTGGATCATTAGTTGAATTCAAAGCCGTTGATGGCCAATGGTTAAGTCCACAGTCTCTTCGGATCGTTAATTGAATCCTTGGCCGCACCAGGGCAGTACTTAGATCCATAGTCTCTTTGGACCCTTGCTGAGCCTAATCCGCTCACTCTCAGATGAGGGGGCTCAGTGTAACATCCCCTATCTAGAGGCCCAAAACTAAGTGTTACAGATGCTACTGCAGTCATCTATTGTATTAGCTTCTAGCGACCAAATACAGCTATGTTAATGGTGTCAATAATATGAGAAGCACTTGAATATGAAATAAAAAACAGATTTCAAAAACCACTTTTACTTCATTACATTTCAAAGTCAAATGTTTCACATTCACAACACATAATCCAAAATCGTTTCTAGGCACAAATCAAATGTAATTATTAAAAAATACGCCAAGATGATGAAGATATCCCCTTGGTTGGTCAGAGTCATATGGTCATAATAGACCTAAAGCAAAACAACACAGCGGAAAATCCAACAAAACATAACAAGAATTGTAACTCCTAAATCGCTATCCGTTTGCCTCTTGCATGACTTTGGTAGCTTATTCGTCATCCTACTAAAACCTAAAAAAGACCTTAATCCCTTAGCCTACTCAAATTAATTTTGAGCACCTGAGAGTTTAAGGGGGAAACATAAACTTTGAGTCAGACATAAAGTCTGGTGTGAATAATATTATACATCCCGGAATAACTATGTTAAGTGATACCACGCCGCTTAGCAGAAATTTTTTTCCCTCACCAAGATCTTTTTAAAACATATCTTTGCAAAACCTTTCATAAAACCTTTTCTCCTCATTTTGCAATATTCTGGTAATTTTAACCACTCGCATCCGCACATGTCAGACTTGTATTGCTTAAAATATCATATTGTTAATTATATTTGGCAAAACTCAGCATATACAGTACATAAATAAATTAAAAAATCACGTACACAGATTAATATAACAATAATCAGCGGAAACAAATGAATTATAGTTCATGAAGCTACTATATAAATAACAGAGTTAAGCAAGATACAATAGAAGTTCGAATACATAGAAGTCTCAATACAATAATCAAATAAAAAAATCTGAATACATCACAGGAATCAACTGAATAACTAAAACCTGAATCGATAGATGGATATCCAAGTTAAGCACCAACTCCAAAGGTGAGTCTCAAATGCTGTGTCACTCAGTCTGACTCGAGCGTAAAGCAAAACACAAAACACTCGAGTCGGGATTAACATTCTTATATTAACAAATCCAACTCAAGTGAAATATCAACTGAAATACAAGTAACTCAAAGGATGTTTGGGATAACCATCCTCTAAGGATCCATTAAACTATCTACTATGTAGTAATATACACTATTATATAATGTCTATAGTCTATTAAAATAGCGTTAAGGCGTTACCCATTTCCCCTTAACACATTTTTATATATTCCTATGGTCTATACAGTACTGTAACTTCCTGTAAACTGGGCTTATCCGAAGGCACTCCATAGGTATGGTACAAAATAAACTCACAGAAGGCGCGCTAGATAATGTAAACACGACACAACTAGGTAATGCTAGGGTAGATATACCAATTACACTTCCAGACTGGTGGTAATGCATAGCGGTTACTATCGCCCACCTCGGTACACACTTCCAAATCAAAATCAAGGGTGGCCACCAAATCAATCACAAAATCAAAATATAGTACCGAAGGAATTTGCTCGATCGGAGGAATGACCTCACTTGGCCCGTCAATTGCTCCTATTTTAGTCACATCTAAGCTGACTCACAAGAGTCGGGGTCATGTCATACCTCAAATAGAATCATCGCCACCATGCTACTTCATTCTGGAATCTCCACCGCATACACGGTTGTTAAATTGGTTTTCGGCATTGGCAGAGAGTATGACAATAACTGATCTCGGTCTCTTTAACAACCAAATGTTTTTATAACACGGTGGTCATTTCAAAATAGTTTATACTTCAAAACCAAAATATCATTGCCATTTCAAAATCAAAATATCATTACCATTTCAAAACCATACCAATACGATATCATTTCCATTTCAAAACAAAATACGATATCATTTCCATTTTAAAACCATATACGATATCATTTCCATTTCAAAACCAAATACAATATCATTTCCATTTCAAAACCATATCAGTACGATATCATTTTCATTTCAAATATATCCATTTCCAACAGTCATAGCACTTCAAAGTTATAACATTTTCAAAATAATAAAGCTTCTAAAACCATAACTCTTTAGAAATCATAACTTTGAAATCATAATACTTTGGAAATCGTAACGCTTTGGAAATGATAATTCAGAAATCAAAATACTTTGGAAATCATAACACTTTGAAATCATAACACTTTGAAGTCATAACACTTTCCTTTAAGCCGTTTATATACTAATGATAGTATATATAATAAAATAGTTTATAAAGTAAAATAGTTTATATAAAATAATTATAAGTTAAAATAGTTTATATTAAAATTTTAGTATATTAAAATAGTTAATGTTAAAACTACTTTATATTAAAAATGATTTAAATTAGAATAATTTATAAGGTAAAGTATATAAATAGTTAAATATAATTTAAAATACTTTATATAATAAAATGGTTTCCTCAAATTTCACAAATCGATCAAAATTAAGTCGAATTCCAAAATTCAAAATTAATTTAGTCTCTTTTCATCAAGTTCACTTCAATTTAGTTTCTTAATAAATCATTTCAAATTATATCGATTTCAAACACAAAATTTTGAACCACAAAATAAAACATTTCAGTTTCAATATATTTCAAAGCTTTGTAGAAACTAAATTCGATAATTTCATATATCCATTAATTTAACTTCATTACTTAATTTTGAAATATTCGCTGAATAAATCCAATATCATTTGAATAAAATCCCAAATTACAATAAACTACATATTCCCTTCAGTTTATTTGAACTTGAAATATTCACTAAATCACCTTAAACCATAATCAAGTTATAAAATCATATCCTTCTAAAAATTTCAAATTCAATAAGTTTCAAATCGATTTAATTAAATAAATTCTTAATTAAATACCATTTCAAATCAATTTCAAATCTATCTTCCCAACCTTAACTTATTAAAAATTATTATAAACTCTATATTTGAAAATAAAATTTTGAATAAATACTTAAGCATATTATATATAAATTAAATCAAACTTTATTAAATTAAATCTTATTATCAAACTTATTTTATAATAAAACTAATTTATACATATTTTCAAAATGTAAAATTATAAGTAAATTCTTAAAATTTATAATTTCAAAACTAACTTATAATTATAAAATTTTCAAAACATATAAATTTAAAAATCTAAATTTAACTTTATAAAATAAATTTATATGTAATATCTTAAAATTAATATTTATTAAAACCATATATTTCTTTCCAATACCATAGAAATCATTTTCAAAATATTTATATATAGACCAACGGTGTCTGTATATAAGTTCTATCCTATGGTCAAGTGATAGGGATATTTATCATTTCAATCTACAATTTAAACATATATACGGGTATATGTCATTTCAACCCGTAATCCCAAATTCAATTCAATGAAAATCGTTTGAGTTTATCATTTCAACCCATAATGATTTTCTCCTATTCTACAGATCGTTCAGGCAATCCATAGGGAATTCTATACTAATAAGGAACTTGCACAGTGATAACAAATATGATAAAAATACGACAGGCATATATCATCAATATAAATAACAAATAATGGTGTCATATGTCACATGTGAACTAATACAAATAATATCATATATATATATAGCAATGTAAATAACTAACAACAACATATTTCAATTATCGTTTCAATTAAAATCAAATTTAATAAATACAAGAACGTTAATCATGAGTGATTGCTCACCTTTCGAGGCTAAAGATGAATGAGAATGGAATAAGTTACGAACCTAAGCATGAATTCCAAATGAAGCAAGGTTGAACGCGAATTGAACAGACAAAGCTGATAATAAGGAAACGATGGAACAATCAGTTTGACATAAATTAAGACAAAATGTAAATTATACCGTTATACATTTTCTCAAAATCAAAATAAGGTTTAAAAGCACATACAAATAAAATAAAATAGATATATAACTCCAACATTTCAAATAAATGTTTGAAAAGAAAATAAATTTAAACTTTAAAATCAGATTAGATATATTTATAATACCAACCTAAAACTGTACGAATAGATAAAATATTTAATAGTATTATAACTTATACAACCCTATACATATAAGCCTTTATATAAACAAATCTTATATTTCTGGAATATGTACAGGCAAACTTAGTATATATATATATACATTTTAAACAGTATATTACCTTGCAAACTTTCATAAAATAGATGTAGATTTTTATAACTTATATACTTTATATAAATAGAACCTATTCATAAAAATAAAAATATCAACTGTATAATATATATATATATATATATATATATATATATATATGGACTCAACAGAGAGTGTTAAACAGCAAAGCATGCATATTGCACAATACGCACGGCACTACACAATCTATATGTACTGTAAAACATGTCATACCATCTCTATAATGTGTTATATATACCATAAGCATATATATATTTAAACATATAACTTACATAACTTCCTATATATCACTGTAATATATAGTTTAAGAATATATATACAAAACATTGTTACTGATATATATAAAAACTGTTTCAAACAAGATACAAGTTGTAACAACTGTTAATATAAAACATATAAATTATTGTTTAAACCAATATAATTTCAAAAATAAAGTATAAAACATCATTATCTATTCGAACGTAATATATGTTATTACAAAATCCAGTTCAAACTATTAACAAAAAAAATGTATTGTATATATATTAACAAAAACAAAATGCGATGTCTCACTCAGAAGATGATTTACAAATTTATTATATAAAAATATTCAAGTTTGGAAAACATTTTATTATCATCAATTTTTAACTGATTTGAGATAAAAAAATTACACAAGAAAAATGAACTTCCATATTTTCAAATGAAAAATTACCATTTGCTATGTTCAAATATACGTATTCCAAATATTAAATTTTGAATTCAAAATTTTATTATTTAAAATTTACCTGAAATTCAATTAATTAAATAAATAAAACCACTAAAATTTATGGGTCGTTACACTCTCCTCCGCTTAAAACTTTTCGTCCCCGAAAAGGAACGAGGTAGAAGAATAAAACAACCGAAAAAATAAGAATGAAAACAAAATAAAAAAATTGGTTTAAAACTGTATAAAGTTCAATTTAAATTAACTAGTATCCAATATTTGATTTTAAATTCAAGGTATTTCATTTCAGTTGATTTAATTTCAATTTATTAAACTTCAAAACAAATTTTAAATTAAGTGTAAAACATTTATTATAACCACTCAAATTCATTTATAAGTTCTTTTAACATCATTTTACATTGTAAATTATTCAATTACATATACAACTTCTGAATGATTAAGGTAAGTTATATTGGAATGCAGTTGAATATTTTACAAGTAAAAATTTTCCCAATTCATTTATTTCAAGTTTAAATATTTATTCAAAAATTTGGCTTCATTTTATAATTGAAATCACCCCTTAACATAAATTTGAGAATTAAATTTCTGATTAATTTCAAACCATTTAGAGGTACAAAGATATATATATATATATATATATATATATATAATTTAAAATCATAAACCTATATATAATATATATAAATCAAGTCCTGTTTTTCAAATCAATTTAATTTCCAAAAAAAAGTGTAGCAAAGCTACAGAATGATCTCTCCACTCCGAAAGTCAAAAAATGAATGTCGATGATGCTGCAGTCATCACTGAAATTATTTTCCAACGACAAAATATGAGAGTACTGATTTTAAACTTTCAAAATTCTTTGGAAACAATTTTCCATTTGAAAACATTTAAATTATACATTTTAAAACTTTAAAACCAAAGTTCGAAATCACCGAAAAATTAAATTCTCAACTTCTTAATTTAAATTCATTTCAATTCCAAATCAGTTTATAACCATGTTTTATAATTCCATTTATTTATATGTTGGAATAATCAATGGTTTACAAAACAATAAATGAAAATCAAATATTATCTTTTCTGACAACCAATTCAGTTAACAAGTCAATTTCAAAAAAATTAATACTTATACAATGTAATCATACAAAATTTATTTCATTTACCATTTTTGAAAATAATATTGTGTCAGTTTACTCTGTTCAAGTGTTTTGGAAATCTAATCGATATCGCTGATCAGACGAATTGATCGAAACCTAAAATCAATTTTAACAACTCAAACAACATAATATATAACAATTTCATTTTAATTATAAATACACTCCCTCAGTCGATAATTCCAGAATGATTTTAGAACAAGGATAGAGATTCAAGTTCAACGGGCTCTAATTGAAAAGAATTCTAACTCGAAGATAGGCTTGAAACGAAGATTAGATTGATTAATTAACAAAGTAGAAAGATGGTTAGCCTAATATAAATCGTGGGTTACCATAGCCGAGTCAACCATGACTTCAAGGATAAAATCGATGCAGAATTCTAAGGCAAACTGACATCAGACCATAAAAGAATAGAATTCGGGCATATCAAGAGATATCAGCATCTAAACCAAGGATATATAAATCTCCAATGAATTGATGCTATTGTAAAGGAGTTTCACCCCTTTACAAATCATTCAGTGGACCTATGGGTACTCTAAAATCAAGGAAATACGACTAGGAGGAGACAAGAATGAATTTCAGAACAAGGTAGGGTTCCCAAGTTCAAAAGAAATCCGGATCAAAGAGGAGGAAATTCAAGCTCGAATGAAGGTGATTCCGTAATTAAATTTACTCCATATGCTAAGTTTTGCCTAAAACCAGAGCTCTGATACCACATGTAACATTCTGTTATTTTTAACCATTCGCATCCGCAAATGTCGGACTTGAATTGCTCAAAATATCATATTATTAATTTATAATTGGCAAAACTCAGCATACACAGTAAATAAATAAATCATGGAATCACAGACACAGAGCAATATAACAATAAGCAGCGGAAACAAATGAATAGTAGTTCATGAAGCTACTATATAAATAACAGAGTTAAACAAGATACAATAGAAGTTTCGAATACATAGAAGTCTCAATACAATAATCAAATAACAAAATCTGAATAGGTCACAGGAATTAACTGAATAACTGAAAGCTGAATCGATCGATGGATCTCCAAGCGAAGCTCCAACTCCAAAGGTGAGTCTCAAATGATGTATCACTTAGTATGACCTGAGCTTAAAGCAAAACACAAACACTCATGTTAGGATTAACATTCTTATATCAATAAATCCAACTCAAGTGAAATATCAACTAAAATACAAGTAACTCAATGGGTGTTTGAGATAACCATCCTCTAAGGATCTGTTAAACTATCTACTATGTAGTAATATACACTATTATAATAATGTCTATAGTAAAGTAAACTATTAAAATAGCATTAAGGCATTACTCATTTCTCCTTAACACATTTTTACATATTCCCATAGTCTATCCAGAACTGTAACTTCCCGTATACTGGGCTTATCAGAGGGCACTCCATAGGTATAGAGCAAAACAAACTCGTAGAAGGCGCACTAGGCATGTGAACACGGCACAACTAGGAAATGCTAGGGTAGATATACTAATTACACTTCCGGGCTGGTGGTAACACATAGCAGCTACTATCGCCCACCTCGGAGCACACTCCCAAATCAAAATCAAGGGTGGCCACCAAATCAATCACAAAATCAGAATATAGTATTGTACGAATGTGCCCGATCAAAGGAATGACCTCACTTGGCCCGTCAATTGATCCTGTTTTAGTCACATCTAAGCTGACTCACGGGAGTCAGGGTCACATCATACCTCAAATAGAATCATCGCCGCCATCCTACTTCATTTTGGAATCTCCACCCCGTACACGGTTGTTAAAGTGGTTTTCAGCATTGGCAGAGAGTATGACAATATCCGATCCCGGTCTCTTTAACAACCAAACGTTATTATAACACCGCGGTAATTTCAAAATAGTTTATACTTCAAAACCAAAATATCATTGCCATTTCAAAACCATATCAATACGATATCATTTCCGTTTTCAAACCGAATGCGATATCATTTCCATTTCAAAACCATATACAATATCATTTCCATTTCAAAACCAAATACGATATCATTTCCATTTCAAAACCATATTAATATGATATCATTACCATTTCAAATATATCTTTTTCCAAAAGTCATAGCACTTCAAAGCTATAACACTTTCAAAATTATAAAGTTATAACACTTTCAAAATTATAAAGCTTTCAAAACCATAACAATTTAGAAATCATAACTTTGAAATCATAATACTTTGGAAATCATAACGCTTTGGAAATCATAATTTGGAAATCATAATACTTTGGAAATCATAACACTTTGAAATCATAACACTTTCCTTTAAACCATTTAGATATTAATTATAGTATATATAATAAAATAGTTTATATAAAATAGTTATAAGTTAAAATAGTTTATATTGAAAATTTAGTATATTAAAATAGTTTATATAAAAAAATAGTTTATATAAAAAAATAGTTTATACTAAAAATGCTTTATATTAAAATAATTTATATTAAAATAATTTATAAGGTAAAATATATAAATAGTTAAATATAATTTAAAATACTTTATATAATAAATGGTTTCCTCAAATTTCACAAATCAATTCAAATCAACTCAAATTCCAAAATTCAAATTTTATTCAATATCAATTCATCAAGTTTCAATTAAATTTATTTTCTCAATAAATCATTTCAAATTATGTCGATTTCAAATACAAAATTTTAAACCACAAAGTAAACACTTCAATTTCAATATATTTCAAAGCTTTATAGATTCCACATTTCAAAACTAAATTAGATAATTTCATATATCTCTTAATTTAACTTCATTGTTACTTAGTTTTGAAATATTCACCGAATAAATCCAATATCATTTAAATAAAACCCAAATTACAATAAAATACATATTCCCTTCAATTATTTGAACTTGAAATATTCATTAAATCACCTTAAATAGAAATCAAGTTATAAAATCATATCCTTTTAAAAATCTCAAATTTAATAAGTTTCAATCGATTTAATTAAATAAATTCGTAATTAAATACCATTTCAAATCAATTTCAAATCTAACTTCCCATCCTTAATTCATTAAAAATTATTATAAACTCTATATTTGAAAATAAAATTTTAAATAAATACTTAAACATATTATATATAAATTAAATCAAACTTTACTAAATTAAATTTTATTATCAAACTTATTTTATAGTAAAACTAACTTATACAGGTTTTAAAATAGTAAAATTATAAATAAATTCTAAAAATTTATAATTTCAAAACTAACTTATTATTTTAAATTTTTCAAAACACATAAATTTAAAAATCTAAAATTTGACTTTATAAAATACATTTATATGTAATATCTTAAATCAATATTTATTAAAATAATATATTTCTTTCCAAAACAATAGAAATCATTTTCAAAATATTTACATATAGACCGACGGTGTCTGTATATAATTTTCTATTCTATGGTCAAGTGATACAGATATTTATCATTTCTATCCGCAATTTAAATAAATATATATATATATATATATGGGTATATATCATTTCAACTCGCAATTCCAAATTCAATTCAATGAAAATCTCTTGGGTTTATCATTTCAACCCATAACGACTTTCTCCTATTCTGCAGATCGTTCGAGTATGTATCATTTCAACCCATAGGGAATTCTATACTAACAGGGAACTTGCAGAGTGATAACAGATATGATAAAAATATAACTGGCATATATCATCAGTATAAATAATAGATAATGGTGTCAGATGTCACAGGTAAATGGATACCGATAATATCATATATATAACAATGTAAATAACTAACAGCAGCATATTTCAATTGTCGTTTCAATTGGAATCAAAATGTAATAAATATAAGAACGTTAATCGTGAGTGATTGGTCATCTTTCGAGGTAAGAGATGAATGAGAATGGAATGATTTACGAACCTAAGCATGAATTCCAAACGAAGCAAGATTTAATGCGAATTAGACGGACAAAGCTGATAATGAAGAATCGATGGAACAATCAGTTTGACATAAATTAAGGTGAAATGTAAGTTGTATCGTTATACATTTTCTCAAAATCAAAATAAAGTTTAAAAGCACATACAAATAGAATCAAATAGATATATAACTCCAAAATTTCAAATAAGTGTTTAAAAATAAAATAAATTTAAACTATAAACTCAGATTAGATATATTTATAATACCAATCTAAAACTGTACAAATAGACAAAATATATAATATTATTATAACTTATACAAACTTATACATAAAAGAGTTTATATAGACAAATCTTATATTTCTTGAATACGTATAGGCAAACTTAGTGTGTGTGTCTATATATATGCATTTTAAACAGTATATTACCTTGCAAACTTTCATATAATAGATGTAGATTTTATAACTTATATACTTTGTATAAATAGAACCTATTGATAAAAATCAAAATATCAACCATATAATTTATATAGCCTCAACAGAAAGTGTTCAACAGCAAAGCATGCATACTGTACAATACGAATGGCACTACACAACCTATATATATTGTAAAACATGTCGTACCATCTCCATAATGTGTTATATATACCATAAGCATATGCATATATATATATATATATATGTATATGTATTTAAACATATAACTTACATAACTTCCTATATGTCACTGTAATATATAGTTTAAGAATATATAGAAAACATTGTATACTAATATATATAAAAACTGTTTCAAACAAGATACAATACTGTAACAACTGTTGATATCAAACATATAAAGTATTGTTTAAATCAATATAATTTTGAAAACAAAGTATAAAACAGCATTATCTATTCGAACGTAATATATGTTATTACAAAATCCAGTTCAAAGTATTAACAAACAAAACGTATTGTATATATATTTATACCTTTCCTATGAAGGACAAGAAAGCTGCAAACCCGCATACACACACACACACACACACACACACACACATACATATTCATAGAAAGAATGCTACGCTGGCTTGAAGCGAACAATGGAGGGGAGGTACGCGGCGAGAGGCTTCGGCCTGGCTAGGAAACTGAGTTCAGCTACCAAGTTTGGGTTCGGTCAACATGAAATCTGGGTCAAGGCAAGGCTTTGGGTTCGGAAAAACAATGGAATGTCACGCCATGGCCAATTTTAGCAAGGGTAATGTCATAGGAAGGCTCGTCCAAGGGAGGATGCCCGACTAGGTGGGCTCACAACAAGGCAGGTGGAGGTGAAAGGTTATGTGGTGGCGGCCGAGCATATTGAAGGCTAGGTGGGTTCGGCTATGGCAAGTGGTGGTCATGTAGTGGTCGGCCTGGAGATGGTGGAATGGTTAGGAAAAAGGAGAAGGCTTGAAGAAATAAAGTGGAATGGAGGAGCAGGTAAAGGAAAAAAAAGGGAGAGGAATAGGCAACTGCAGTGAAAAATAAAATGAATAGAAAACTTTTATAAATTTATAAAAAGTTAATTTTGTAGTAACGCGATCAAAATATGAATGGACAAACCAAATATGTATTGAACTCTGGGAAGAGAAAAGGTGGAAAATCAGAAAACATTAATAGCCCCGAGGCTATTAGTTTCACAGCTGAGAAATGAAAGGTCACATCCAAAAGCCAAATTGCAGAACCGATACGGAAATCGTTCGGTGGATTTCGCCGTCCACCGGATGCCGAAACATGCATTTGAATATGCTATGAAGATCGGCACGACGGGACGATAAAAACGATTTACATATATCAATGGTACGATCATCCTATCAAAAGTCGATAACTGGTGTTGAAAATGCTGCTAATTTGCGGAAAATAAGATAGACGGAGCAATAGCAGTCCAAATTTAACGAAACGAAATGTGACCACTCGCTCAAAAGATGATTTACAAATTTATTATATAAAAATATTCAAGTTTGGAAAACATTTTATTATCATTAATTTTTAACTGATTTGAAATATAAAAGAAATTGCACAAGAAAAATAAACTTCCACATTTTTTATGAAAATTTACCATTTGCTATGTTTAAATATACGTATTCCAAATATTAAATTTTCGACTAAATTTTTTTTATTTAAAATTTCACTAAAGTTCAATTAATTAAATAAATAAAACCTCTAAATTTTAGGTCGTTACACATTTACAATGTTTAAATACTATAAAGCAATCATTATGTAAAAATACATAAATATCAGGTAATAATGAACTACTTGTTCAAACATACAAGTTTTGTTCGGATAACTTTTAACCTTTGGCTGAATCGGGTCTACCAGACAATACAATCAAAATTAACCTAACACCTGTTAGGTATGCTTTTTTGTATTATCTATCCTTAACTATCTGTTAAACATTTTCCATCTGAACGGTCTGTCCTTAACTATATGTTAAATACTTCACTTCTGGATGGTATGTCCCTAACTTAATCATCTCTCAGGTCTTTCCGATCCTAATGGTTTTTTGGGCTCACTAGTAACCTATTTATATGCAAATATATATTCCTTTTGGTGCTTAATCATAATTTTAATCTACCTATGACAAAGCCCTACACATTGGAATTTCGGACAAACAATTAGCTGGGGCTATTAGCTAATGTATACCGTGCGACCTCATACTAGTCCCATCTGGTATTCTAATATCTGAGCCATTTTCACTTAAGGATCCCCTCTTATAATTTTCCTTGAAAACAATTTCAAAATGATTTAAAAACCTTTAAGTCAAACTTAAACTAGGAAAAGTATATAATCTTTATACTTTACTCAAAATCATATCACCACGTGATACACACACACTTTACTCAAAATTTAGTTGATGAAAACATTTAACCATTTGAAAGAACCTCTTTCTAAACCTTTGAAATCAACTCTTTTAAAACCAATATCAAACCTTTCGAAATCATTCCTCAAACCTTTCAAAATCATATATCGAACCTTTTGAAACCATTCTTCAAACATTTCGAAGTCATTGAAAAGCAAACCTTTCAAAAGCTATAAAAATTTGGACATCCTTCTTTAAAATCACTTTAAAACATGGCCTTGGAAAACCTTCCATTTAAACCTTTCGAAACCATTCACTTAAACCTTTCAAAGTCATTCAACCAGAACCTTTCGAAGTCATTCCTTTAAACCTTTTGCAATCACTCATTTAAATTTTTCGATATCATTGAACTTAAACCTTTCGTGGTTAATAATCAAACCTTTCGAAATCGTTCAACTAAACCTTTCAAAACCATTGAATTTATAATCTTTCGAAATCAATCTTTAACCTTTTGAAATCATTCACTTAAACCTTTTAAAATTATTTACTTAAACCTTTCGATTGCATACTGGTTTCAATTCAAAACAAAAGAAAAACCTTCTTTTAAAACCTTTTGAAGTCAGTGGAAGCAACCTTTCGACTAAATCGAAAGATCTACTTCAAAATCTTTTAAAATATCCTTTAAAACAACTCTTTCAAAAGCTTTGGGTTATAGTTGAATTTACCAAATAGTGGTAAGTCACCTAAGTCAAAAGCTTCCTTTCGAAAGAATTAAGAGAAACGGTTGGTTTTAAAACAAGTATACCTTTCGCCTTTATCGAAAGGTTCAAAACAAAACAAAGCGGCAGTAATTCGTTAGTGCCGAAGGAATTAAAACTATTCTTTTATATATCTTGACCTAGTCAAAAAAAACCAAGTTGAAAGCTCTTATTTGAAAGCTTTGTAGGTGAAAAGCTTTTGGTTTATAAAACAAACATACTCCAACCTCTTTGGCCATCAACCTTTTGGTTTTTGTCTAATTCATTACGTACCAAGTAGCTTGATACCATATGCATTGGTTTGACCTTGTCGAAATCTTAGAACCTCTTGACTTTGTCGGAAGGTTTAGGTTGGAAGGTCTGTTGTCATAAAGGCTAAAACATGCTAAAAGTATGTTTTATTTACTTTTAACTTAAAAAACATAACTTTTCAACTAATATGCCTTTGTTTGTCAAAATTTTCATTGGTTAACCAATTTTTTTCAGAAATATGCCGCCACTATTTTCAAAATTAAATAATAATTTCCTTTTATAAAATGCTTCTTCTTCTTAATTAAATGTGTAAAATATTTAAGTCCCATAGCTTAAATTATTTTATATATTCATCAAATAACTTGGAAAAAATATGGAAGACCCAAAAAATCAATTTTAATACGTTGCATAACATATAAAAATTTCAACTCCAAATAATGATTATTTTTGTCGAAAATAATATATAACCCAATAAACAATTTCCTTCACTAGAAAATTAATATAAAATCCGTATTAATTTAGAAAATTATGAAAATTAAAATTCATCTCTTAGATATCATTTCTGACCTATATTAAATTTTCAAGGCATTTGGACGTCATTTAATAGAGTTTTCATGTCAACCATATCATAAAACCTAACATGAACATATATTATCCATCAACAACATATATATATAACTTTAATCATCAAAACATAGCATATACTTGAAAAATCATTTTGGGTCTAATCCTAAAACCAAATAATAAAAGAAATTGGGATGTAGTGATTATTCACCTTAGCTTTGAGATTATAGATGAGAGATTTGATGTTGATTTAGTTGATTGTTTCCTTCTCTTGAATCCTAGCTTTAATCATCTTCTTGAGAGTGAAATAAGTGGCCGACCTTAGTGTTTTTCTTTGAGTAAATGAAATGAACGTGAGTTTCTATCTCTTAAGGTTTTAGGGTATAAGATCCACCTATTTCCTATATTTCCCTTGTTATTTCCTAACACCTTTGTTTAGGTTATTTTATTTTAATTAACACACTAACACGTCACGTCTACCCTTTGTTAATCAAAACTCAACCTTTTAATCTTCACAATATTTTATTTAATTTACCCAATTAATTATTCTAAATAATATCATAAAAATATAGGGCGTTACACTCAGCATCCAAGCAGGCTCATCCACTCACGCTTTGGCGAGGTGACTTAAATTTGGTACAAATCCAATCCACTTGTTCTTCGATAAGAGAACTTGCACCATGCACTTTGGTCCCGACTCTTCGATCTGGACTTGACGCAATCAATATCGTGCAAGTCCATCCATTTTCTCTTTAGTAAGGGAACTTGTATCCTGCACTGTGGCCTCATCTCTTCAGTCGGGACTTAATGCGATCAATATCATATAAGCCCATCCCTTGCTCTCCAGGAAGGGAACTTGTTCCTTGCGGTCATCGCCTCATCTCTCCTTTCAAGACAACCATGATCAATATCGTCATCACATTTATGTGGATTTCAATAATCAAGGATCCATCTAACTGATTCGAATTCAAACATTGATAAACATAGAGTCAAACATCATGATAAGTGACTCACCCGGCGTTGCAGCCTAGCATCCAGCTCAGAGCATACCTAGGACCAATATAGATCCTATACATAAGTAAATGGCTCATCTGTAATATTGCATTGTTTATTGAAAGTGAAGATAGAGTGGGAGAACCAAACTTGATTCTCTACCATCGTAATTAAGAGATGACTATCCTCGACCTTGATCTAAGGCTATTTGCATTCATCGCAGATGATGGCTGCTCCTATTCCACCATCACAGCTCAGTTTCTCACATACTATAGTAATTGGTTGCTTATGACATGTTCCAAGATCAGATCATGCAAATGTCTGCAATCATTTGTGTTATGCCCATCATGCTCATGAAATAGGCAATACTTTGCGAAGATCCTTTCATAGTCAGTGGGCACTCTCCTTGCTAGTTTTCGATAGGGGATATGTCCCCTGGTGTAAAGGTAAATCTGCCCTGGGTTCCATTCAAATCTATGTAAGAAGAGAATTTTGGCATCTTTCTTTGCTGCCTTGATCCTTTAAAGCTATCTTCCATCTATCATTTTTCTTCATTTTTGGTTGATCCTACTCCAGATGGTCCGTTGCCATCCACAACATTAGTTTCTTCCTTTTTAGCTTCAGTGTCTTCCTAATGAAGGTATCTTTCGCCCACATGATAAAATTCGACAATATCCGTTAGCGGATCTCACTCCAAAACAACCTTAAATCTGTTTTACTAGCTACTCCTAAAACTGCTGGCATCAGAAACACTAATGGATCTGGGCTATCAACTGCAGTAGCTGCCACATTGAATATTGTCAAAAAACTCCCAAGGGTCTTTTCGGCCCTCTCTTCATACTTAACAGTGTCATCACATTTTTGAGTTGTGAAATATGAACCAGGAATAACTTCGTGAATTTTTTCTCCAATTCGGCCCATATGCTGATGGAACGATTTTACATCTTTCGAATCTTGAATGTTGCCAAATCTATCAAATACAAAGGTAATCACCATCCCATCACTTCTTCAAACGCACCCAACATTTTCATATGTTGGATGTACCTCATCAAATGAAACATTGGATCCGTCTTTCCATCATATGTTTCCAAATGTTGGTAGCTTAAAATTAGGCGACTTCCTATCATACCAAATGTTTCGAGTGAATGGACTCATGATCACATCCTCCAGGCTCCGATTAGACAGTCCACCCCTCATTGCTTGTCTCACCATCTCAACAAGTATGTTACTATCATCTAAGGGAACTCTCAGTTTGCATTCTCAGCTTACCCCTCATTCTCATTAGGGAACTCTGGCACATACTTCTCGATCTTGCATTGACATTCTGATTCATATTCAAATGCTTTGCATTATTTTTAGACTTGCATCATTTTCGCCCAAGTTAACATTGGACATGCCTACAGGTTCTTAGGGTTTGATACCGATTGATGCTCGGGCATCATTATCGATTCCTACAACTCCTTCAGGGGTTGTTTTAGGTCGCTCCATTTTGGTCCAAACTGCATGTTCTCCTGCTTTAGTCTTCGAATCTAGTTTGCAGCTGCTCCAGCTGTACTTATCTGTCTCATTGTTTGAAAAATCCTTCCATTATTTCTTCATAGTGGGCTCTCATCCTTTCTTGCGTTTGATTCATTATGATCTCTATCTCATCCTTGGTTATGTAAATGGATAGAGGGTTCGATCTTGAGGACACCTCCAGGCTGCCCCCATTTGGATTTCCATAAGTAGTAATCTTCCTAGCAAATTGTCTCGTCATTTTTAACATTTTCAAATCTCAAATCAGCGAGCTCAAGTATCTCTTAGTGAAAGCACCAAAATGTTTGAACCAAAAGTGGCACGAATACCCAAATGGGTATATGAGAGAAAAGGGTGAAGAAACTAAATAGAAACAAGAAAAACCAAGACAATTTTTTTAATAAGGATTCAGCTAATCATTATCTACGGCCACTTAGCCTTGTTGGCGATTTGGTGGCTATTTACAAGTATAGTCCTTATGGATTGGTGCCACTCCACGGGTGATTACACAGAAATATGTAATAATTGCAAGGAAGCAAAAAAGATCCCCATAAACGACCCTTATCCTCCGATTTATAGCTATAGGTTTCTAGGAAATGATCCGTCACGATCTCTATGTTCCTATAGCAGTTAGCCTTGAAGAAAATGGCCATGTCATGAACCACTGTGGATCGTTACCAATCCATAAGATTCACTCATGGATCGATTCCAATAATTTTTATGATGTGGACTCATTATTAGCTTTGTGTTTTCCATTTTTTTTCATGCTAAAAGCTTGTTTTTAGATTGGTGGTGGAATGGAATTCCTGACTTCAAGTGTTCGAGGAGATCGATAATAAACAATTGGCATATGGTTTTGAGAATCTTGAAATGGCTTGCCAAAGTAAAGACTTCGGGGTTGACGAAATGTGTGGTTACATGGTGGATTTTCTATGGATCGATACCGATCCATGGGGATGGATTAGTACCGATCCACGTGATGAATCGGTACCTATATCCATCACTCTGATTGTTCTGTGCTTTAGGAATCTTGAGGTGGCTTTGCAATTGTCTTGTGATTGATATTCTGAAGCTCGAAGAGGGCTATTGGCATCATGGCTTAGGAGTGTATGAAGTTTGCGGTAATTTTGGTACATGTTTATGGATCTATACCAATCCATTGCTTGATGTATTTTGGTTTTGGGATTTTTGAGATGGCCTTACTTCCATCTTGTATTCTTGATCGTACTTGAATTCTAGGCCTGTTTGTGTGGATTTGAAGTGGTTCCTGGCAAAAAGTGGGGATTGATAATGATCCAAAGGCATGGATTGGTACTGATCCATAACATTTCTTAGATGTTGAAATTTATCCCTAGTATTTAAAGTAGTGTGATGCGCGAACCACATTGGGAGATTGCTTGCATGTTGGCAACCCTGTCTCTTGACTATATTTGGTATTTATGTTTAGTAATTATCATTCTGGGTTCTTGCTTGATCAATTTAATTCGTTCGAATATGGCCTTAATTCGTTCGAATATGGCCTGGTCAAAAGGCTGTATAACAATACATACATACATACATACATATATGTAAATAGTATTTATAACTATAATAGATTATTTAAAATTCAAATTTGAATTTTAGATTCAAATATTTTAAACTATATCTAGATATGAAAATATATTTTAATTTCAAGTTTCAAATTTACTTTTGCAATGAATTATATTTTATTAACATATAATTTATATGTAAAAGATATTTTTTATAAACATACATATATACACACATACTATCAATCCAAAAAATGAATCAACGTCCAGAAATCAGATGAAGCACCAGTTTGGATAAAATAACCAGAAAAGCAGCAAAAGAAGATAGAATTGTTATAGTGATTCGATGTAATCTTCGGCCTACTTCCACTTTAACATTTTATTAGTTGTTCTCTATATGGACTACAACTAATTATATCAGATCTAACCACAGTCAAGTGGATCTATGATTTACAATGGAGTTTCTTGGTTATTTGTGAGTTACTAGTACTAAGAATTTGCCGACCTAAGTCCTAGAACAACAAAGAGTTGCTTCGTATGTGACTTTAATGGAGGAGATGTTAGAGTTGAAGAACTAGCACAATCTCCACAGTTAGAGAGTCCAGACCTTGTTTTGGTTGTCCTATGGTTTATATTTATAGGGATATTAGTCGTATTGGGCTAGAAGTCAAGTTAGAGCAGTGTCAGAATGTCGGCTCAAAGGAGTGTGAAAATTTTAGGGGGCTCATGAGTTAAGGTGATAACTCAGTATCAAGTTATCCCCATAACTCATTGCCAAGTTATATCCTTAGCAGATTGCCCAACTCTCTTGCATCATATTTCTTAGTTCATTATAGGATTCCCCATGTGTTTTCGTAAGTCGATGACTTGTTTTGATGATTGTTCCTTCATAACTATGATTGTTTTGAAGTTTACGCCAGCTAACTCTTCAATCCTTGTGATAAATCATCTGGAATTCTACGAAATCACTTAGGCATGCTTGGAGGAGCTAGAGATAGCTTGTGTAAATTTTGAGAACGTGGAGATGAAGCATCATATCTCGATACCAAGTTATGTACGTATATATTTTGGCTCTAGTTTTTCCCAAGCAATTTCCTTAGTCCATTTGAGTGTGCCTACCAAGTTTCAAGTCGTTTTGCCTTCGTCTCGATGTTCTAACTTCTTGTTGAAATCTTCTTTGCTAAAAAGTGGGTTAACACTTGCCCCCAAAATATGCTTTTCGAATGTAAGGTCTGGTTTTTTCAATAATAAGTTCTAGACATTAGTCTTCAATAGTCGAGCTCTCCGGCTGCTTTAATCTTAGTGAATCATCTAGTTCTTCTAGATCCTCTTGTAAATCAAAGATCATTCCAAACCTGTTACAACTAAGGACTCGAGCTCTTGCTCATACTTCATTATCATTCCCATTTAATACAGATTTATTACATCATATATCAAGATCTTCCCGTTTTCCTTCAGGATTTATCAATTTTATTCTAATTATAAGGCGTTCAAATCCTTTCATCAAATCTATTTCTGTTCTAAGATTTGATCTCAATGGAGCATTTCATATTCTGGTTAGCATGCGATCTCTTCAGATCATTTGTATTTCAATCTCGGATTCGGTCTCTGCAGACCATTTAACTTCCAGTCTTAGGTTCAATCTCTCCAGATCATTTATCTCCTAATCTGGGGTTTTGATCTCTTTGGATCCTTGCTGAGTGCGCATGCTCTTCGACAAAGGAACTAAACGACCATGCAAGCCTATCCACTCACTCTTCGGTAAGGGGACTTACTTTTCATACAAGCCTATCCACTCGCACATCGATAAGGGAGCTTGCACCCTACACTCCAATCTTGTCTCTCCGAAAGGGACTCAAAGCGATCAATTTCAGTCATCACATTCAATGTGCATTTTTCAAAATTCAAATGTTCAAATCTAATCAAAACTAGAAACCTTAATCGTTCACCCCAGACATCCGACTTAGAGCATGGCTAGAGACCAATCTATGTCTTGTACATGTGTAAGCAGTCTGAAGTTATTAACATCTTGAATAGTCATCTCAGGCATCCGATTCGAGCATGCCTGAGGACCATTACAGATCCCGTACATGTGCAAGTGGCTCGAGGTTATTATTGTTTTTATTACTTAACATAGAAAGAAAAGTATAAAAAAAAGAAATGGAAAGGAAGAGCGTGGATTTAGATCTGATTCTCGTTCATCCAAATCACAGGATTCGAGCCTAGGACCAGATCCATGGTTGTTCCATGGTGCATTCGTTGTGGATGATGGTTTCTTTGGCCACACCATCATAGTTAGATTCCTCATGTACTATTGCATCTAGTTGTTCCAAACAATTTTTTTTATTAGATCATGAAGGTGCCGGCGCTTGTTCGTTTCATGTCCGTCCAGCTCATGAAAGATGTAGAATTTTGTAGGTATTTTCTCCCAATCAGTGGGCTCTCTTCAGTTGGTTTTCAATGAAGGATTTGGCCCATACTATACAGATAAATCCTCTTACGGGTTTCAGTCAAGTAGTTGTAAAAGAGAATTTAGACTCCCTCCTTTGTCGTTTCGATTCCCGAAATTGTCATCATTTCTACGTTTTCTTTTGTCTTTCTGTTTCCTACTCCGGATGGTCCTTTCCCATCTACGATGTTTATTTTAGCATCTTGAGCTTCAGCGTCATCCTGATGCATTTATCTCTTAGTTTTATGGTAGAATTCCTTAAGGTCCATCGGTGGATCCCTATCTAGCGTAGCGTTGAAGTCAGTCTTGCTCACGACTCGGATATTGCCACCATCAAGATCACTAATGGATCCAGCCTATCAACTACAGCTACCGCTGCATTGTATCTTGTCAAATAGACTATCAAGATTTCTCCAGGCTATTGTTTCACACTTGATAGTGTCATCTCGCTCTTCAGTCATGAGACATGAACTCTTAATCGTCTTAAGAATCTGCTCACCAATTCGGTCCACGATTGTTAACGGTAAAAATGGGATTAACCCTAACACCCGGTGTATATCGTGATGAAGTGAAAGCACCACCCGTTTATACGGGAAACAAAGTAAAAAAGAAAAACAGCAGAAAAGTAAAGAGACAGAGATTTTTATAGCGGTTCGGCTTCTAGCAAGCCTACATCCACTTTACATTCTCCATTATCTTCTTTGTATACACTTTTATGAGAATACGGCAACTTTTACAGCACGATCTTTCGATTACAACACCTTTACAACACGATCTTACAATTACAACACGATCGGAGAGAGAAGATAGAACTTTGATGATGAATTGCTCTTCGAATCTCTCTTGAATGAAGGAGATCTCTTGATGAAGAATCTTCAATGGTCGAAGTGTTGAAAGAGTGGAGAAATTGCAGAGTATCGACGTCTTTCAATCCCAAAAAGTTCCTCTCTAGTTGGAGTTCATGCCGTATTTATAGGTGATTCGCCGGAGTTAGGTCGGCAGGCGCGACCTAAGGTAGGTCGTAGGTCGTGGCATAGGGGTTGGCGACCTAAGAAGCGGCAGGAGATGGTGTTGCGACATAGGGAGCTACGGCTTAAGGAATTACGACCTACTGGGTGAAGGCATGGAGCGACCTAATGAGGGGCCACGACCTAAGAAATGAAGGCATCAGAAATCATGAGGTCGTGGGCGACCTAGGGGTTAAGGTTTTGGAATTGTCTCGGTTTGGATAGGTCGTGAGCGACTTAGTAGGAGAGGGAGGGAATTGCTTAGGTCGCAAGCGACCTGTCTTCGAAGGGGCCATCCGCGACCTAAAAGAGTGGCGATCTAAGGGTATTGCGACCTAACTGAGTAGTTATTAGGTCGTTAGGTCGTAAGGACGTTGAATGTTATAGGTCGCTTCCTTACTAACCCGTTAGGTCGCTAAATGTTGTAGGTCGCTGCATACTTGAGTCGTTGGGTCGCACCGGGTCTTGTACCATCTTAGGTCGCTGTGATGTAGGTCGCTTGACCTTTGTTCTGTTAACCCGTTGGAGTTTTTAGGTCGCGGGGCTACTATAGCTTCTGAAATGGTTGAGTCGCTTTAACTCGTTGGATATTCCATGCCCTAGGTCGCATACCGTTTTGGACGGGGCGTTGCCCCCTGGACCCCTGCGACCTGACCGGGCAGGTCGATCCCCGTAGCGGTGGCGTTGCCCCCACACCCCCACCTTGGGGGGTTAGCACCCCCTGGACCCCCCTCCGTAGGGGATCTTAGACGAGAAATCATTCAACAGAACTTGCTTTGTTGAGATGCTGAGTTGACCAATCTTTGAGACGAGCTATCTTGCTTTTCTCGATCGATCTTTTGATATCACGGCCTTGCTAAAAAGGCGGGATAACAACGATATAATAGACCAATTCTCCATCTATCCGAACCACATCAACACTAAGCCCATTAAGTATAATAAGAATCACCATTGCATTGCCTACTTAGAAGCACCCAACACCTCCATATGTTGGATGTGTATAAATTGTCGGATCTATTTTTCCATCCTACATTTCCAGCGACAGAAGCTCCCTATCGAGATGGTTTCTAACATTTCAAATATTAAACGTAAATGCATTCCTGTTTACGTCCCCCCAACCCTAATCTAGGGGTCTACCTCTAATTATCCTTCTTACTAACTCGACAATTGATTTTCACTGTCCAATGAAGGTTTTCGCCCAAAGCGATATTCTACTTCTGCTTCTGTAGTAGAATTCTTGCATATACTCTGACGTGTATTCCACTGGCTGCACATTAGTGCCCTTTCCTACTCCTTTGGTTTCATTCTATCCTCTATTCCTATGGCGTAGCACTAGGACATATTCCTCTAGTTATTGTGCATTTTCACTCTGATTTAAGTTTCTAATTTTGATATCATTTATTCCTGGCATTCCTGCATGTCCCAAGCTCACACCAGCATTGCCCCCGAGTATAGTTCTCTTTGTCTCGAGCTGATTTAGGTTGGTACTGAGCTATTCAATTAGTGAGGGCATCATTCCAATTTTGTTGCTCCAACTCTAGATATTCCTGCATTAGCTCTTTGTCCTTGGTTTTGAATTCCAACAACTCTAGCTATCCCTTGTTGTTCATCTTTTGGAAGAATACAACATTTCTTGTTGTCTAGTTATCAGTCCATCCTACATAACCTCCATCATTCTGTCCATCTCTTCTCTAATCATGTAGATGGACTAATGAGAATTTAAGGACACCTCCTGCTACCCTTAGGCTTTGGTTGACTTGCTTCCGCTTTCGATATCGTATTAGGCCTCTTCATCTTCTTTACATTTCAAATTCAAGCTTCATGTTTTCGTATCTGCCTTTTCTCTTAGTGAAAGCACCAATATATTAAAAAAATGGATCAACGCCTAGAAATAAGATGAAAGCACCAGTTCATATTGAATAAACAGAAAAGCATTAAAATAAGCATAGAATTTTTATTGTGGTTCGGCGTAATCTTCCGCATACTTCCACTTTAACCTTTTATTAGTTGTTCTCTCTATGGATTACAACTAATTATATAAGATTTGACCATCGTCAAGTGCATCTCAAATTTAGGATGGAGTTTCTAGGTTATTTGAGTCACTGGTACCAAGAATTTGCTATCTAAGCCCTCAAACCGCAAAGAGTTATCTCCTATACGAGTTTAATAAAGAAAATGTTAGAGCTAAAGAAGTAGTAGAGTCTCCATAATCAGAAAATCCAACCTCGATTTTGGTATCCCTATAGTTTGTATCTGTAGGGGTAGTCGTCACATTGAGCTAGAAGTCAAGTTGGAGTAGAGTCAAAATGTCAACCCGAAGGACTGCGACCAATTTTGGGGGCTCATGAGTTAAGGTGATAACTCAGTACTGAGTTATCCCGATAAATCGGTGTTGATTTATCCCATTAGTGTGAGACTTGACTAACTCCCCTGCATCGTGTTTCTTATTTCATTTTAGGATGCCCCATGTGTTTTCATAGATCGATGACTTGTTTTGATGATCGTTCCTTCATAACTTTTCTTATTCTACGATTCATGGCAGCTAACTCTTCTATTCTTAAGATAAATCGCCTAGAATTCTATGAAATCACTTGGGAATGCATGGAAGAGCTAGAGGATAGCTTATGTAAAGTTTAAGAAAGTGGCGATGAAGCATCAATTTTAATTTATTTACTAAGCATATTTTGGCTCCAATTTTTCTCGAGCTATTTCTTTAGTCCATCTGGTTGTGCCTACCAAGTTTCAGGTCATTTCGCCTTTGTCTTGACGTTCTAACATATCTTTGAAATATGCTTTGCTAAAAAGCAAGTGAACACATACACATTTATATATAAATTAAAATTAATTTTTAAAACATTTATAATATAATATGTTATATATATGTATACATGTATTTTATTTAAGCCATATTTATATTATTTTTAAATCAATTTTTTATTAAATACATCCGAATGGTTTTATTTATTTTGTTTTTTATTTAAAATTAAATAGCGTACAAAAAAAATTGCATAAAATTATTTCGTAACATGTGTAAATTTTGTATTTATATAGATATGTGCTTATAATATATTTAAATCAGTTTAATGTATTACATTTTGAAAGTAATATATATATATATATATAATATATATATATATATATATATATTGAACTTTAACACATATACAAACACACACATACACATAAACAATTTTTTTCAGCAATGTGCATAAAATTTAACAAAAAAATTTAATATCTTATATAGAAGTTTATTTAATTTAAAATTAACTTTTGTTTAAAACACCTTTTTAAATTATTTTTAATTTGATTTTTTATTTATTTTAACATTTTAATCCGAATGTATAATCACAAACACACACATATAAATTTATTTTATTTACAATAATAATAAGTTTATATATATGTATGTATGTATATTCTAGATTGGCAGCACATACATATAAGGATTCGTGATATATGCATACATACATACATACATACATATATATATATATATATAATCTAATCATATATGAATTATAATAGATAATATATATATATATATATATATATGTATGTATGTATGTATGTATGTAGGTATGTATTTATGAGTCTATGTTTTGTGATTGTTTTCGCATGTGTTTGTGTATTTATGTGTGTGCGTAAATTAGAGTGTGCTAACTCAACAGTAGCCTAACAATAACACCTTGAATGCTAATTCTATAGAACTCCTAGGATTTGCTTCCACTTTGTAACTTTGTGGAATAATATAAATAAATTTTATTCAAATATAGGGATTATATAAATATTTGAATTGTGAATTAAATATCAGTTAAATGGATTTAATAGCCTTATTTAACTCTTTTCAATTAATAAATAATAATGATAAAATTATTTTGTAAATTTATTTAAAATAATAAGTAGTTTTAATAAATAACAAGAAAACCAATTATTAATAATATGACTTGCTCTTTAATGACATCGTTTAAAATGAATTTTTAGGATTTTTCCATAATTTTTAATTTGGAAAATATTTAAATTTTTGTTTGATGTATATTTCGACAAACAATTGTATTTTTATAATTTCACAGATTAAGAAAACCAGTCTATTTTATTGTCGTTTTTGGATCATGTCGCATTTTTGTGCATGATCGTACTTTTATTTTAATCATTCGCGGTTTGTACGGGAATGAAATTCTATGTAGCGAAGTACCGGAAATTATAAAATAAACCAAACCTAAAACAAGCAAGGTTGTTCTTCATTCTTCTTTTCCCCCTTTACTTTTAAATTTTCCTCCTACTCTTTTACAGTAAAGAAAAAATGGCATCCACCTTTCAAAATTCAAAATCAAATCATCCACTTAATAAAAAATACAAAACAGGATCCGTTGAGTTCATATATGTGTTATCTTCATTTCCATATGCATTTTGCGCGTGCAACTATGGTTGAGAATGATCGACGATTTTGTTATGAGGTAGGGTTTTGATTAGGTGGAGATTTATGCAACGATTTGCAAAACAAAGTAAGGATTTAGGCTTTTCATGTGAATCTAAGTGGTTGGTGGAGGTTTGTGGTGGTGTGATGCTTTGACATAGATCGTGTTGCTAGGGTTTGCTTAAGACAAGCAGCATGTCTCATTCCCTCCATTGGATCGAGCTTCACGTTATTGGGTCCATCGTAGAGCTTTATGTTGAAGGATGCATTGGGGAAGCATGTTAGGGAGGAGAGAAGGGGTCCAAATTTAGGTTTCATTATATAGGTGATACGCATATCACTTTGCACTTAATTTGGTAAGAAGAGGAATTTATTTTAATTGGTAATTAGTTTGCTAATTTGTAAATTAATTAATTCGATTTATGGTGAATATTATAAAATCAATATCTCACTCATATGTGGTACATCGAGACATGGTCTTTTGCGTTGGCTCATAGGAACGTTGTTAAACAAAAAATGGCATAGCACTCATGTTGCTAATTGAGACAAACCAAACCTTGATAACATCACAACTAAGCATAACTTAATTGGTAATGACTAGAGAGTGCCATCAAGAAATTTTTTATCATTTGAGGTTAGAAGCAAGGCCAAGTCATTTAAAGATGTATTTATAACGTCGTTGAGCCTTTGATGTAAAATATTCAAAAGTCCTGCTATTTTTTTGGAATATGATATTTGAGATCCCTTAATGTCACATGGAATGAAACATTCAAGAGTCCTTAAGATAACTTGAAATATATATTTCAGTATCCATGCAGCCTTTTGGAATAAAATATTCAAAGGCCTATGCCTTATATTCGAAGGAGAGAAAAAAACAAGCATTAAATTCACGAACTAGTCCATTAAGCATGTGATTGGTCCATATATTTGAAGTCCAATGTCTATATGAAATAGGAAAAATAGTAGTTATGCATATAAGTTTCTTTTTTGTTCGAAGCCCTTCGAGGATAATCATGTTAAATTTTAGGACTAGGGAGTCTTATTATATGCGTGTCCATGTCCATAGCATTCAAAATGCATAGTCATGTTAATAGGAAAATTATGTAGTGTTCGATGTTATCCATAGTCAAAATAGGCTATCTTGTCATTATTCATAGTCTAATAGACTATATTCCAAATTGTCCATATTCCTTATCATAGAATTACGAAATTTACAATAAATTGATAATTTCCCCAAGTTGATTTAGGGTGACAATGCTTAGATTTTAAAAGGGAGACATGAGAATCATTTACCCTTCTCCATAGCCCATAGGTCCATATTTGTACTGGTAGGTAAGCGACACAGTAGGTTGAAGTCGGCATTGATGGTTTTCGACGTCAACAATATGTACTAAGACACTCTTGATTAATTGTGGGCAGCATCAGTTGAAGGTGATATTAAGCATTGATGAAGAGCGGCATCGATATATGGCAATATCGAGAAAGTGAAAATTTCATCTAATTTAATGTTGGCATTACTAACTTCCATGGATATTGATGGCGTCCATAATCAACATCGCATGTGTAACGTCTATAGATATTGACGATGTTCATCACCAACATTGTAGAGCGGTGGCTTTGATCATTGGCGACATTAATGATGCATGGTCTATTAGGAAGACGACTCTAAGAAGCAGCAATGTTGGTACCGAAGTAGCATCATGTAGACGTGACATGATAATTTAACATCATAGATGAATAGCGGTATGGAATAGTGGTGACATCGACGACGACGTTATTAACTTCGAGCAGCATTATTGGAGCAGCATTGAGCATAGACTTCTTCTGTCGATAATGTTGAACAATATCACTTATTAAGTGGATAGCGGCACTGATTAGACATGGCATCAATGAGATGCGACATTGATAGGAGGCGACTTCATCTCCTATATTTTAGGCAACTATGATTCTTGGTATCATCATATGGTAACATTCAATAATTGATGGGCGATGTCGATCGTGCTCGATATCCTTTCTTTTTTTGATAACTGGATGTTGATTCCATTATGATGCAAGTCCATCTAACCCTATGGATTAATGGAGGCACATATGTTGTCTAGAGTTCTTCAACTTTACTGATGAAACGCGATGCGAACGTCGATGAGAGTCGACGTTGTTGGTGTCAGCACTAACTTACTTCCATTACTTTGGAGCTGCTTATTGTTGCGGCGTAGTGATCAAGTAGCATGTCGAATATCTTTGAGATCGACAGTAGTGATAACAACTATTATATAGACTTAGACTCTCCTTCTTGCAATGAAGTTTGACATCATCTCCTTAAAGCTTTGAAGTCAACATTATATGCTCCCGAAAAATTACGTGGATAACATTTCCTCTCCCCCTATATAGACCAAGCTTTTTATACTTTTGTGTAAAACCAAAAATATCTTTGCTTTCTAACTCCTAGTGAGATTTTCTCTCCAATATCATTTTCCTATAAAAATGATATCCTTCGCTATTAACTTTATACTCAATTTCAATTTCATGCAATCCCTTTTTAGATTTAATTGAGTTATATATATAATATACATCAATTGTATGACTCAAGATTATAATCTTACTATAAGAGATCAACAAATTTTCAAATGGAAGCATAGAAAATTATCTGGTAATAATGGAAAACTAGAGAACCCATCTGTTAAAAGTAATCCAAATGAAAGACCAAGAAACCTTCTAGCAATAATAAAAGGCAAGAATTTGGTCTAATAGTGATAGAAGGTTAGAAATCTTGTTTGATAATAATGGAAGACTGGAAATCCCATCTAGCAATAGTAGAAGACCAGAAATCCCATCTGGCAATAATAATAGAAGACCATAAATCCTTACTCGGTAATAACAACAGTAGACTAGAAATCCTTATTCCGTAATAATAATAGAAGACCAGAAATCCCTATATGGCAATTATAATAGAAGACAGGAAATCCTTATTTGGCAATAATAATAGAATAACAGAAATCCTTATCCAGCAATGATAATAGAAGAAGTTCAAAAATCCTTATCTGGTAATAATAATAGAAGTTTAGAAAATCCACATAATAATTATAGAAGGCCAAAAAATCCACTTGGTAATAGAAGACACAAAAATCCGTCTGGTAATAATCATAGAAGAAGTCCAGAAATCCTTATCTGGTAATAATAATAGAAGAAGACGGAAAATCCTTCTCTGGCATTTGAAGATTATTTGTTGTGGAGCACAAATGGTTCGTATTCGATGGATCTTTTTCTTAAAGATTGTTTGACATGGAACGCTGTTTGGCTTTGATTTTGGATAGATATTTCTCCAAAAGATTGACCGATTTGGAGTGCTAATTGGCTTTGATTTTGATTGATTTTTCTGGAAGCATCTTAGGTGATGATCTCTACGTAGATCGAATCTTTTATCAGCATCTTAGGT
Organism: Allium cepa; assembly: GCA_030765085.1. Lineage (NCBI taxonomy): Eukaryota > Viridiplantae > Streptophyta > Magnoliopsida > Asparagales > Amaryllidaceae > Allium > Allium cepa. The sequence goes on from CM060929.1 coordinate 499,343,445, forward strand.
GATGATTTAGGTTTTGTTTTCTAGAGCATTTGGTCAGCTTCATCAAGCAAGACTGTAGGCCACCGACCCTCCCTATAAGAGGTACTTTAGTGAGACCTTTGATGATGTCACTAGAGGCATAGTCAGATGCATTTGGTTAGCTATATCAAGCAACCATAGGCTTACTAGACTTCCCTCAAGGAGGTTCTTTTGTGAGGACTTTGATAATGGCACTAAAGGCACATCCCCCATCTGGAGGCCCGAAGCTAAGTGCTACAGATGTTGCAATCATCCATAGTATTAACTTTTGGTGACCAAATATAGTCATGTTAATGGTATCCATAATATCAGAAGCAGAAGAATACGAAACAAAGTAACCGATTTCACAAAAACAACTTTTCGTATTACATTTCATAAAACAAGTTTTATATCCATATAACAAAATCCTAATCGTTTCCTAGGTTCAGATAAAATATAATTATTACATAAATACGCCAAGAGCAATATATGAAGTTGCCCCTAGATTGACCAAAGTACTATATAATCAAATCTTGATTCCCTTCTGGAACAACTAATAAAGGTGCATGGGTCAATAAGTGTTTCAAGCTCTAGAAAGCTTCCTCACGCTTATCGGTCCAAACAAACTTCACATCTTTTCGCGTTAGCTTGGTTATCGGTGCTGCTATCCACAAAGAATCCTTAATGAACCTTCGACAATACCCAGCCAATCCAAGAAAACTCTTTATCTCAGTCACTGTCTTAGGTCTCTTCCAATTACCACCGCTTCAATCTTAGTCGGATCTACAGACAACCCTTTCTCTAAGACTACATGTCCAAGAAACTTCACTTCCATCTTCCAGAAATGGCACTTCGAAAAACTTCACCTTCAACTGATGCTGCCTTAGCATCTCAAGCACAATTCCAAGGTGAACTTTATGCTCTCATTCATCCATATAGTATATCAAGATATCATCTATGAACACCAATATGAACCTATCCAAGTGATCTCGGAAAATTTGGTTCATCAAATCCACAAAGAATGACGGCGCGTTAGTTAGTCCGAACGACATAACTATCCATTCGTATGATCATATCTAGTTCTAAACGCTGTCAAAGGAATATTATCCTCTACTATTCTGAGCTGATGGAAACCTGTTGCTGAATCCAACTGAGAAAATACCTTAGCTCCACACAACTGATCGAATAAATCATCAATTCTAGGCAACATAAATTGATTCTTTATCGTCTTCTCATTCAACTTACGATAATCAATACATAACATTGACGATCCGTCCAGATTCTTAGCAAATGCTACGACTGCTCCCCAAGGTGAACTACTAGGTCTAATAAAATTCTTGCTTTCCAAATCAACCAACTGCACATAACTCTCCCATCTCTATAGGTGTTATCCTGCTTGGCGGCCTACTCACTAGTTCTGCTCTAGGCACTAAATCTATCTGAAATTCAATGGCTCCTTTCGATGCCAATCCTACTATAGGTTCAACATCTACGGATTCTCGAACCACAAAAATATGATTTATTATCCCGCCTTTTGGCAAGGCCGTAAACAGGCGGATTTAACTAAATTGACTACTCGTTTGTTAAGACTGGAATGCCGTAGGTTTGAGTCGACTGGATGGATAGGTAACGCAGCACATTTGGAAGTCATTCGGCATAGAAGTCGTTCGGCATGGAAGTCGTTCGGCATGGAAGTTGAAGTCGCTTGGCATGGAAGTTGCTCGGCATGGATGTCATTCGGCATGAAAGTCGCTCGGCATTGAAGTCTCTCGGCATGGAAGTCGCTCAGCATGGTGGTCGTTCGACATGGTAGTCGTTCGACATGGAAGTTGCTTGGCATGGAAGTCGTTCAGCCTGGAAGTTGCTATAAGAAGTGACTACAAGAAGTCGCTATAGGAAGTCGCTCGTACCATGATGAAGGATGTTGGCTCGGCTATGGTCCTAATGGGCTTGAACTGCTAAGGAAGCCCAGTAACTCGGGATTTGCCTATAAATACAGCATGAGGGGGTTCAGAAAGGGGATCTTCTTTCGGCTCTCTGACTTTCTATTTTCAAAGGCTGAGGCTACTTTACCATATTGTAACTGTAATTGATTGTTACAGCAATAAAAAAAGAAATTTTTGGAGTGGACGTAGGCCGGAGTCAACCGAACTATTATAAATTCCGTGTTTTTACTGCTTTCTTCTTAATTTTGACTGTTCTTCACATTATTACTCTCTATATATACTCCATCTACTATTTGTGGCTGTTAGTTGGTGCTTTCATTTACATATGGGTGTTAGTGGCTAATTTTGGCGCTAACATTTTGGTGCTTTCACAAAGAACACAAGCACTTGGGGATTTTGGAGCTAGGAACTTGGATTCTGGAAAGCAATGGCTAGGCCATCAACAAGGAAGCAAGCAACTTAAAGGGGCAACGAGGAGGGAAGTCAAGCAGACACTTCTAAAACTGGAGCAGATCATGCATCCATCTACATCACCAGGAACGAGATGGAGGCTATGGTGGATTCAATTTATGAAAGATTGTTGAAAAGCCAACAGGAAACGATGTAAAACTTCTTTGAGCAGATAAGAGCAGCCGAAGTACAGAACCTTGGACCGACTACAGTGGCTGCAAACACAGGACATGGAGCTAGAGTAACAAAGATCGACGGAGGTCAGATCCAAGGTCAGAACGAAGAACCTGAAGGCAATCAACAAGGACCTAGGGGCAGACCCTCGGGATCTTACATTGGAAGACCCATAGAGGGAGCTCAACAAGCTAAAACCAACATCAACATGAATGGGCCACATGAAGAATATTACCCAGAATAACCTTCGAGACCTGGAGGGTAGGATAGAGACATGATAAGGGGACAACGGGATGGAGACGAAAGAATGGCTGGATTAGTGCGACGGATAATGAGGGGAGGATTGTCGAGCAGAGGCTTAGAGGAAGTCATTCGAAGCCAGTTCACTCTGAATATCAGAAATGCAAGGAATCCTCCAAAATTCAAGTTACCCACGTTGGACTCTTATGATGGGAAATCAGACCCAACCATACATATTACTAAATATATCAGGCGTATGGAAGTGCTGGGGGGCATCCGAGGAAGTGATGGCACGATGTTTCCCTCTATATTTATTAGATTTGGCCGCGCTTTGGTTTAGGAAGCTAGAGAATGGATCATTCAGAGCATGGGGCGAACTAGTGGAATTCTTCATGAGGCAGTTTAGGGTCCACGTGATGCGACCAAAGAGTGTGATGACCTTAGCATCGATAAAGCAGAGGACCAGAGAGTCCATAAAAGATTTTTTATTGCGATTCAATGCAACTGCGGCTTCAGTGGATCACCCGGATCCATCGATGATTTTGATGGCGACAATGGTAGGAGTTGTAGAAGGCACAGAGTTCAAGGATTCGCTGGTAAGAGACGCGCTATAAGACCTTGGAGAATTTACCATGAAGCTGAAAGGTTCATTCGGCTAGAAGACTCATGCACCAAGAGACAAGAAGCAAACACTATGCAAGGCAAAGGAACTGCCAAAGAACAATCTGGAGCAGACAAAAGTAAGCGAAAGCAGGATGATAGATATGATGGTCCTGATAAATGGAAGAAATTCCGAGAACCCAGGTTCAGACAATACACGGACTTGACAGCCACCCTGGAACGGATTTACACGGAGACTCGGGGGCAGCTCCCCTATCGAAAACCACCCAGGAGAGATCCTACAAAACTGAAACATGGAAGTGGAAAGTACTGCCTATCCCATGAGCTGCAAGGGCATACTACGGATGAATGTCTCCATCTAAAGGATGAGGTGGAAGAGCATGTCAGAAGTGGTAAATTGCCACAATACACCAGAGATCGGACAGCAGCCATAGGACCTGAGAAACTACCACCTCCACCCAATAAAATTAACCATGGATCGGGATCACGGCTTGTCAACAATTGATCGTGATGGCAAGGGCCAAGTTTAGGACTAGAACTTAGGCCGTTCATTTCAATTTCTTAGATTTGATTTCAAAATAAAACGACTACTCCACTTACACATGTACGGGAACCGAAGAGATCCCCCGGCATGCTCTGAGATGGCAATAGACCGCTATGCTCGGAGTGGCAATATTTAGATTTTTTCTTTCTTTGCGATTAAACATCTGGAATTTTAAATTAATAAATGAACTTGAATTTCATAAAATAAATCTTTGACCGGAGAGTTAAGGAATGAATATTGGAAGTCAATTTGAAATTAATCGCTTTATGACCCTATCGGAGAGACGGGGTCCGGAGTGTAAGAAGTGAGTTGTTTCGTCGGAGAACGACAGGATCAACTCACTTAACGTTGTTTCCCCTTCACCGGAGAGTGACAAGATAGGATCCAATAAGAGCCCGATGAGGCTGTATCGGTCTAGGAGGATCATGACATCGCTTAATGTTCAGGGACAGTGAACTGGAGTGCAGGGAGTGACGCTGATTTGCCGTAGAGCGACAGGATCAGCTCACTAAACATTGTTTCCCCTTCACCAGAGAGTGACAGGATGGGATCCAATAAGAGCCCGTAGTGGCTATGATCGGCTTAGGATTTAGGCCATGGCATCGCTTAATGTTCAGAAACGCTGAACCAGAGTGTAGGGGGTGTTGCCGCTTCACCAGAGAGCGACAGGATCGGCTCACTCGACGTCGTTTCCCCTTCACCCGAGAGTGACAGGATGGGATCTAGTAAGAGCCCAAAGAGGCTATGATCGGTCTAGAAAGACCAAGACATCGCTATATTCCCTCGTTGGGGTCAGAGTGCAATGGATAGAAAGCAATGCCGGAGCGCAACAGGATCTTTCTATTCGACAGTCGAGTTTAGAATGGACTTGGCAAGGGTCTGAAGTGACCATCGATAGTCCAGAGAGGATGCCGAATTTAATTCCTGACTTTCACAAGTGGAAATAAATACCAATTCGGCTTCGAACAACCTCGAACTTAATCAAGTATAATATAGCTATTAATGAAATAGGGACTCACGATATTGGATTCGAAGCCATTCAAAACATGCCTTTTACCAAAAGGCAAGTTTTAGGGGCAAAGTGTTATCGCTCCTTTTGGCAAGGCCGTAAACAGGCGGATTTAACTAAATTGACTACTCGTTTGTCAAGACAGGAATGCGGTAGGTTTGAGTCGACTGGATGGATAGGTAGCGCAGCACGTTTGGAAGTCATTCGACATGGAAGTCGTTCGGCATGGAAGTCATTCGGCATGGAAGTCGCTCGGCATGGAAGTCGCTCGACATGGAAGTCGTTTGACGTGGAAGTCGCTCGGCTAGGAAGTCGCTCGGTAATGAAGTCGTTCGACATGGAAGTCGCTCGGCATGGTAGTCATTCGACATTGAAGTCGTTCGGCATGGAAGTCGCTATGCATGGAAGTCACTCGGCATGGAAGTCGCTCGGCATGGAAGTCATTCGGCATGGAAGTCGCTCGGCATGGAAGTCGCTATAGGAAGTTGCTACAGGAAGTCGCTATAGGAAGTCGCTTGTACCATAGTGAAGGATTTTGGCTCGGCTATGGTCCTAAAGGCCCGAACTGCTAAGGAAGCGCAGTAACTCGAGATTTGCCTATAAATACAGCATGGGGTGGTTCAGAAAGGGGATCTTCTTTCGGCTCTCTAACTTTCTATTTTCAAAGGTTGAGGCTACTTTACCATCTTGTAACTGTAATCGATTTTTACAGCAGTAAAAACAGAAAATTCTAGAGTGGATGTAGGCCGGGGTCAGCCGATAAATTCTGTGTTTTTACTGCTTTTTTTTTAATTTTGACTGTTCTCCATATTATTACTCTCTACATATACTCTATCTGTTATCTGTGACTGTTAGTTGGTGCTTTCATTTACATTTGGGTGTTAGTGACCAATTTTGGTGCTAACACAATTCAACTCGCCTTCCAACTCCACAACACCCAAAAAAGCATTCACCTCACAACTAGGGCTTTCTACGGTATATACAATCCAATCACCATAGTCAAATTGTCTAAGTGATATTTTCTTATCACGACAAAATATCCTTGCATCATACTTACTTAACCAATCCATGCCCAAAATAATTCCGAACCCTACAAAGTCAAATACATGCATACTGCAAACAAAGGTATGACCTAACAAATCAAACTTGAAGTGGTTACACTTCATCCCAAGTGTCGCATACCCTCCTATCCGATTTGCAACTCTTTAGGAAGTAACTAGGTATGTGGGTTCTAGGTTAAACTTATCTATCAAACAATAAGAAATAAAAGAATGTGTTGCACTAGTATCAAACAGAACGCTAACAGAATACCATGAATCTAAAGTATACCTCCTAACACTACCTTCCCTTTCTCCTACACAGTTGGTCCTGATGTAGCTGGCTCCAATGCAAATATTTTTCCCCTTCCATCCTTAGTGGCCTCTTTGCATTTGGTCTTATAGTGACCAATCTGTTCGTAGTTGAAGAATCTAATATTCTTCTTCCTGATCACTTCCTTCATATTTCCAGTACAACATCTAATACCTTTCCAGTATTAACTTCCGGCGATCAACTACGATAATGTTAATGGTATTCATAATATCAAAAGCACATAAATATGTTACGAAATCACAAATTTCACAAAAGAAACTTTTCTGATTACATTTCACAAAACATATTTCATATCCAGATTACCTAATCTCTATTGTTTCCTAGGTTCAGATAAAATATAATTATTATAAAAATATGCCAAGTGCGACATATGAAGATACTCCCTTGGTTAACCAGAGTTCTATGTAGTCATAACCGACTTAATACAACACAAAGGAATAAAAAAAATAGAAACTCCTAAATGGCTATCCATCAGCCACCGGTTCATCTTCGAAAGCTTTATTCGCCAAGATGCTAAAAACCTGTAAACCTCAACCCTTAGCCTAATCAAATCAATTTTGAGCACCCGAGAGTTTAAAGGGAAAGCATAAAATTTGAGTCAGACATAAAAGCGAATAATACTATACACTCGGTTATTTGATATTAAGTAAGACCATGTCGCTTAGCGGGACAGGTTCCCCCTCACAAATATCCTTTTAAAACATATCTTTTGCAATTAAAACCATAAAACAATATCATGTAACATTGCATGTCAGGTAATAAAAAGACTATCTGTCCAAACACTATAGTTTTTTTTGGATGAGTACTAACCTTTGGCTACTCGAGCCTACTAGATAATATAAACAAAATAATCTAACACCTATTAGATTCTCCTCTTCTGGATGGTCTGCCCCGAACTTATATGTTAGATACTCCTCTTTTGGATGGTTTGTCCCTAACTTATCTTTTCCCAGGGTTGCCTGATCCTAATGGTTTCTCGGGCTCACCAATAACCTATCTTTATACAAATATATTCCATTCTGTGTGTAATCATAATTTTATTCTTACCTATGACAAAGCCTTACACACTGGAATTTTGGACTAAATTAGCTAGGGCTAATAGCTAATGTATAGATAGCGACCCTATACCAACCCCATCTGGTATAAAATTATCCGAGTCATTTTACTTAGGGTAATCTTTCCTTAAATTTACCTCGAAAATCTTTTCGTCTCAAATTGATTTAAAACCATTAAATCAAACTTAAACAAGAAAAATATATACTCTACGCTTTCCTCAAAATGACCTTGCCTTATTATATATACTTTACTCAAATCTTTGTTCATGAAAATATTTAACCCTTTGAAAGTACCCCTTTTGAATACATCGAAAGTACCCCTCTTGAAACCAAGTAAATCCTTCTTTATAGCCAAAAGGCCAAAAGGCCAAAAAATCCCTTTCAAACCCGTTCATATAAACCTTTTGAAACCATTCAAAAACATTTCCTTCAAACGCTATAAAACCTTAGACATCCTTCTTTAAAACCTTTAAACATTGCCTTTCGAAACCTTTGGAAAACCTTTCCTTTTAGACCTTTCAAAACCATTGGGGAACACCCCTTAGAAACCTTTCTTTATGACCTTTTGAATGCATCAAAACCTTTGTAAACAAAAAACCTTTTGAAAGCATTGGGTTCAATTTAAGACGTGTGGAAATATCTTTCAAAACCATTTAAAATTAGCTCCGTCAAAACCTTTGGGTTCTAACTTCAACAGAGCAAAAAGGGTCACAAAACATTTGAGTCAAAAGCACTCTTTCGAAAGCATTTCCTAAGCAAAGAAGTGATGGTGTTGAAACCAACCTTTCGAAAGCATTGAAGAAGCAGCTAAATTTTAAAACAAACTATACATTTCGAAACCTTTGACTTCGAAAGGTAGAAAAGCAGCGGCTAAGGGTTTCGACCCCTTCGAAAGTTGTTACTTAAAAAAAAGCGCAACCCTATTCGAAACCATTCCTTAAAAGAAATTGACCTAGTCAAAAGCCAACTAAGTCGAAAGCATGCCCTTCGAAAGCAAAGCAGGCGCATTTTCAATTTAAAAAAAAGTCATCCTTCGACCCCATCGGAACCTATGGTCTCGACCCGGTACCTTTCGCCTTAGTTCAATTTACTCTATTATAAGTTATTGATACTATGTGCATTAGTTTCGATGGCAATGGAGGCGGCAGTACTTGGTCAGAACCCTTGTGCCCAAAGTGGCGAAACATGCAAAAAGCATGTAAAAGCTGAATTTTACTTTAAAGATAGTTTCTTTTCAACTAGCCTACCTTATTTGTCAAAATATTATTGGTTGCTAGCTTTCTTTTTTAAAAGTGCTGCAATATTTCAGAAATAAACAATTTAATTTATTTATAAAATACCCTTCTCCTTTTATAAATATATAAAACATTTACGTCCCATACCTTAAATAACTTTATATACCTATCAAAACACTTCGGAAAATTGTACAAAAATTCTAGAAAATCCTACAAAAATTCTAGAAAATCCCTTTTAATATGTTTTCCAACATATATTAGTTTCATACTCAAAACATATATTATTTAACCGTAAAATTTTTTAAAACCAATTAATCATTTTCCTTACAAGAAAATTAATGTAAAATCCACACTAATGTAGAAAATTTTGAAAACTGAAACTCATCTCTAAAATATCATTTCTAATCTAAATTTAAAATCGCAAAGCATTTGGATATCATTAAATAGGATTTTCACATTAAAACATATCATAAACCTATATGAGATATCATAAAATCATCAGTAAGCATATATAAACATTTAATCCTTCAAAACATGGCATAATCATGCAAAATACTTTGGATTCGTCTTAAAACCAAAAAAATTAGAAAAACGAGATGTAGTCATTTTTCACCTTAGCTTTGAGATTATGGAGTTTTAGATTTGAATGGATTAATTTGATTGATCTTCTTCCTTTAGCTCTTTCTTCCTCTTGTTCTTGCTAATGGTGGCCGACCTCTAGTTATTTTTAATTTTGCAAATGAACATGTAGAACATACACGACTAAGGTTTTAGGGTATTAGAATTATCTCTTTCCTATTTTATCTCGTCTCTATTTCATTTTAAATTTTCTTCAGTCCATTGATTACATGGCACGACTACCCCTTATTAAAATCAAATCTAGATCCCCTAATCATCACATTATTTAACTTGATTTATCTAATCTAATGTTTTAAATATTGTTACTAAAAATTGGGGTGTTATGTTTAGTCTGGCGCATTTGGTTAGCAATATCAGGCAGAATCATAGGTTTCCTGACCTCCCTATAGGAGGCGCTTTAGTGAGGCCTTTGATGACGATACTAAAGGCTTAGTCCGATGCTCTATGTAGCTATCTTAAGTAGGACCCGTGTCTTACCCGATCTCCCTCTAGAAGATGCTTCAGTGAGGCCTTTGATAATGACATTGATGGCTTAGTCCGACGCTTCGGGTAGCTATCTTAAGCAGAACCAGAGACTTACCTGGCCTCCCTCTAGAAGGCACTTTAGGAATACCTTTGACGATTACACTAAGTGATTGTTATTTCTTTGAGGAGAGCCTTTCTCTTAGCTCGCTAGACATTCTTGCTTTAACTTCTTTATTTACCCATCGTTGGGAAATATGGTCGCAAATATTCGGTAATCCATGTTCTTGCTATCATACTGCCATCAAGGTCGGCATAATCTATATGTCCCGGGTGGGATTACCTTATGTATAATTAGGGGTCCTTCCCAATCTGGCTCAAGCAATCCATATGTTGGGTTTTTGGTGTTTGCCATTACTTTTTGGATCACCAGATCCCCCTTTTGGAATGATCTTGCCTTTACTTTTGATTTGTAATATTTGGATGTGCTTTGTTGGTATCCTTCTATTCATTTCTTAATTCATTAATTGGATCCAAGAATTCTTTTCTGAATTTTTGATTTGGATCGAATGCATATATAATTCTTCAATGAGTGGGTACTTTACCTTAACGGGGAGCATTGCTTCACACCATATGTTAATGAATATAGAGTATGTCCTGTTAGTGTTTTAGTAGAAGTTCTGTAAGCCAATAACACCAGAGGTAGCTCTTCTATCCATTTTCCTTTTGCTTTGTCTAGTCGTTTCTTGATAATAGTTTTAATGGTTTTATTGGCTGCCTCAGGCTCCATTAGCTTTAGGATGAGCTACAGATGAAAAGGGGTGATGATTCCATTTCTATTGTAGAATCACATGAATTCTTTACTCTTAAATTAAGTTTCATTATCTGATATTATATTTCATAGGATTCAAAATCTGGTAATGACATTCTTGATTACAAACATGTTTACTTTTCTAAATGTGATATTTTGTAGGGGTTCCACTTCTACCCATTTAGTGAAATAATCAATGGTCACCACATCATATTGGCTCCTCCTTTAGATATAGGAAGTGGTCCTATTAAGTAGATTCCTCATATGCCGAAAGGCCATGGGCTTGAGATTGAAGTTAACTAACTTGGTAGAAATATGGCATTTTAGAGAACTTTCGGCACTTGTTACATCTTTTCACATAGTCAATGGCATGATTAGTCATTTGAGGCCAATAAAAGCCTTGTCCCATGACCTTCTTATCTAGCTTTATTCCATTAGAATGATCCGCACAAAATCGTTCATGGGATTCTTTCAATAGAAATAGCCCGCTTTCCGGACTAATATATCTTGAGTATCCCTTCTTCTAAAGCACTACGTCCACTATAAGAAAGGTCAGAGCTTGATGCTTAATCCTTCATGCCACCTCTCTATCAGTTGGTAGTGTTACACCTATAAGGTTTTTAATAATGAGGGTCATCCATCTATTCTCATAGTGATTGATTATCTTTGAATATTAGAATTTCTCATATGGGATCTCACCTTCATCTTCTCTTACTTCTTCTCTATGTGCTAGAACTTGAGATCTGGTCAATACCATTAATTCTTTCCCTGTTTCTGGAATCTTTTCTTCTATGCTTGGATTTTGTTGATAGCCTAATGGAACAATCTTGGCTTATGGCCCTCCCCGCGAACAAGCTAGTTTGGATAAATAATTTACTTGTGAGTTCTTATCTCTTGGTACTTGGTATATAGAGAAATCCTCAAACTGGTTCAGAATTTTTAATAACTTCTTTACATATAATACTAACTTTGTGTACTTTGTTTGGTATGATTGTTTCAACTGATTTACCATTAGTTGGAAATCGCTGAAAATTTCAAATTTAGGAATTTTTAGTTGTAGGGACAAAGTGAGTCCTGCCACCATTGATTCATACTAGCCACATTACCTGTGGCCGACGACCCCAATTTCATTGTATAATATAAGCGATGTCCATCGTGGATGATAGTGACATATCCTGTCCTAGCACCTTGTTCACTCGAAGCTCCATCCACAAATAACTTCCATTGAGGTTTTAAATTATTTTCCTTTTCTGACCCCTCTTCGATGAAACCCGTACACTTGTTAACAAAATCTATTAAAGCTTGAGCTTTGATTGCTACTTAAGGCAAGAATTCAATGTCATATTGACTAAGCTCTATCCCTTATTTTTCCAATCTTCCCGAGGCTTTTAGTTTTCTGAAAACTTGCTTAAGTAGAAAAATAGTCAAAACCTTGATTGGATGTGCTTGAAAATAAGCTCTTAGTTTTCACGCTGTTAATATTAAGTAACATACTAGCTTTAGTATTACTAGATATCTAGTCTTTGTGTCTTTTATTCTTCTGCTTACATAATATACTGGGAGTTGAATCCCTTTCTCTTCTTTAGTCAGTACAGAGTTAATTGCATGTTCAGAAACTGCCATGAAATGATAAAGGTTTTTACCATCTATATGACTAGACATGATTGGTAATTTCTCAAGGTGGTCTTTCAACTTCTTGAAAGCCTTTTGACAGTCATCTTCCCATTCAAAGTTCTTCTTTTTCCTAATCTGTACCGCCCCATATTTTTAGTAACATTATTTAGAACATTTAATTAACTAAATTAAATAATGTAAGATGATTGATAGATTGAGATTTTATTTAACTAAATGTAAATCAAAACAAGATATCATGAATAAAAGTGTTAGGAAATAAGGGAGGGAAAAATGGGAAATGGGATGAAATTATAACCTAACCCTTTGGAAATCAAACACATGTTCATTTCATTTTTATCAAGAAAAAATACTCTATGGTGGCCACCATTTTTAATCTCAAGAAAAGTTAAAGCTAGGATTTTCAAAAGGAATGATTAAATCAACTTATTCAACATCAACTCTCACATATTTAATCACAAAGCTACGGTGAATGATTACTACATCCCATTTTTCTTATTATTTTTGGATTTAAGGATAACCCAAAATTATTTTGCATGATAATCCATGTTTTGGATGATTGAACATTTATATATGCTTGTTGATGATTTGTACATGTTCATATTAGTTTTTATTATATGTTGGATATTAAAACCCTATTACACGACATTTAAATGCCTTGCGAATTTAAGTATAGATCAGGAATGATATTTTAGAGATGGTTTCAATTATCATAATTTTTTGAATTAATGTGGATTTTATATTGACTTTCTAGTGATGAAAATGATTTATTGGGTTATAAATTATTTACGGCATAATTAATTATTTGGGTCTGAAATTTATATATGTTAGAAAACATATTGAAAAGGATTTTCTGGAATTTTTACAGAATTTTCCTAAGTGTTTTGATGAATATATAAAATTCTTTAAGGTATGGGACTTAAATGTTTTATATACTTAATTAAGGAGAAGGGGTGTTTTGCAAAAGATTTTAATTAATTAATTCTAAAACTATGGCCGCACTTTTAAAAAATAAAAATTAGCAAACAATAAGAGTTTGACAAACAAGGTAGGTTAGTTAAAAAGTTTACTTAAAAAGGTTATAAATCAGAATTTCATGCCAAAAGTATGTTTCGCTTGTTTTCCTTCCGCCCAAGTTGCTTTCAACCAAGACCCTCTGCCTCCTTCCACAAACTAATGCACATAGTATCACCATGCTGATACATAGTGAATTGGACAAAGGTGGAAGGTAAGAGTCAAAACCGAGGGGTTCCGAAAGGGTCAAAGAAACTTTTTGTTTTAAAATAAAAGGTAGCGTCTGCTTTACTTTCGAAAGGTTAGGTTTCGACTGAGTTGGCTTTCGACTGAGTCAAATGTTTTCAAAAGAAAGGTTTCGACTTGGTTATACTCTTTTGTTTTAAGCAATACTTTCTAAGGGGCCAAAACCCTTAGCTTCCGCCTTTCTACCTTTCGAAGTCAATTGAATCGAAAGGATACTTCGTTTTTAAGTTAACCACTTCTTCAATGCTTTTGAAGGGATGGTTTTGACATCATCGCTTCTTTACTTAGGAATTGGTTTTAAAAAAGAGGTTTTAGGCTTAGATGTTTTAAATGACCCTTTTTGTTTTGTTGAAGTATAACCTACTGGTTTCAAAAGAAAATGTTATCGACTAAAATGGTTTCAAAAGATGTTTTCCCACATGCTTTGAATTGAATCCAAGTGTTTTCGAAAGGTTTGAGTTTTTAAAGGGTTCACGCTTTTGAAAGATATTTAAAATGGTTTCGAAGGGGTGGTTCCCTAAAGTGTTTCGAAGGAGTTGAAGGGTACTATTTTCTAATGGTTTCAAAAGGGTTGAAATGGAAGGTAAGATTTTTAAAGGCAATGTTTTGAGGTATTTTAAGATATTATGTCTAAGATTTTTAATGCTTTCGAAAGGAGGGTTTCCAAAGGATTCAAAAGGGTTTTAAGTATTTTTTCGAAAGGGAAGATTTGGCCTTTCGGCCTATATGAATAAAGTTTATTTAGTTTTGAAAGAGATGCTTTCAATGTTTTAGAAAGGGGTACTTTCGACTGAATCAAAAGGTGTACTTTCAAATGTTTATATGTTTTCATCAACTAAGGTTTGGATAAAGTACATATATATATATATATATATATATATATATATATATATATATATGTATGTATGTATATATGTGTATATATATATATATATCATGGCAAGATGATTTTGAGTAAAGCATAGAATATATGTATTTTCCTTGTATGAGTTTGATTTAAAGATTTTAAATCAATCTGAGAAAAGGTTTTTAAGGAAAAATTTGGGAAGATATCTCTAAGTAAAATGACTTAAATATTAGAATACTAGATGGGACTGGTATGGGGTCGTGCCTTATACACTAGCTATTGGCCCTAGCTAATTTAGTCCAAAATTCTAGTGTGTGGGGCTTTGTCACAGGTAAGACTAAAAATTATGATTACACATAGAAGGGAATATATGCTTGTATACATATAGGTTATTGATGAGCCCGCAAAACCATTAGGGTCTGGTGACCCTAGAAGATGTTAAGTTTGAGATAGACCATCTAAAAGAGAAGTATTTAATAGATAGTTAAGGATAGACCATTCAGAAGAGATGTGTCCAACGGATGTTAGATTATTTTGTTGTATTGTTTGGTAGGCCTGAGTCAGCCAAATATTAATAGTCAGCCAAACAAAACTAAAGTGTTTGAATAGATAGTTCATTTATTACTTGATATATATGTTTATATAATTATGGTTTACAGTATTTAACCATTTTTGGTTCCAGGAAATGATTTGCAAAAGCTATGTTTTAAAAAATATGTTAGTGAGGGGAAACTCGTTCAGTTAAGTGACATGTTCTCACTTAACATTAATAACTGGGATGTATAGTATTATTCATATAAGGCTTTATGTCTGACTCGAAGTTTACGTTTTCCCCTTAAATACTCGGGTGCCCAAATTGATTTGTCTAGGTTGAGGGTTGAGCTTCTTTTAGATTTTTAGTACGAAGATGAATAAAGCTACCGGAGGCGAGCAGGAGGATAACAGATAGCTATTTAGGAGTTGTAGTTCTTTGTTTTGTGTTCAGTTCCGTCATGTATGTATTAAGTCAATTATGACTATATGACTCTGATCATCCAAAGAGGCATCTCCATATGTCTCTCTTGGCGTATTTTGTAATAAGTATATTTTATCATTGCCTAGGATACATTTGGGATTATATAATCTGAATATGGAACATCTATTTGGAAACGTAATGGAAAAATGTTGTTTTGAAATATGCGATTTTTGCATATTCAAGTGCTTCTGGTATTATATATGCCATTTAGCAGAGTAGTATTTAGTCGCCGAAAGTTAATACTATAGATGACTGCATCATCTATAGCGCTTAGCTTTGGGCCTCTAGATAGGGAATGTTACATAATCACATCGAAGAATGGAATACATTTGTAGGTAGCCTTAGAGATGAATTTATTCAATGTTTCCACTTTTCCGTTTAGGCTCATTATATTTACTCATCTTGGGCTCCGCCATGTCCATAATAACTTGAATCTAGTTAAGGTTGGCTTTAAGTCCCGGGTACTGACAATGCATTCGAGGAACTTCCAAGATTGAATTCCAAAAAAGCACTTCTATATGTTGAGTTCATTTGATACTTTCGCAATACCCTAAATATTTCCTCATGATTTTCCAACTGACTGCTCCCTTTAACAGACTTGACTAGCATATCATCCACGCATACTTCCATATATGGGCCAATCTACTCTTTGAACATAATGTTTACCAATTTCTGGTATGTAGCGTCTGCGTTCTTTAACCCAAAGGGCATCGCTATATAGCAGTAGGTTCCCCATCCATTATGAAACTAGGTTTCTCCTCGTTTGGCTTGAAAATAGGAATTTAACTGTAGCCAAAATAGGCATCCATGAAAGATAAAAGCTTGTGCATGTTAATTGCATCAACCAACTAATTTATTCTCATAAGGAGATAGCAATTTTTTGGGCATGCCTTGTCAGACCAGTTTAGTCGACACACGTTCTCCACTTACCATTGATTTCTTGACACCACTGGATTGGCCAACCACTTTGGATAAGGTACCTCTTCGATGTACCAATCCTCAAGCAATTTCTTGACCTTCTCTTTCAAAGCATTAGATTGGACTTTATTAAATTGCCTTATTTTCGGTCGAACAAGTGTTATGCTGGAATCGATATTAATAGCATTAAACATGACAGTTGGATTTATCTCAACTATATCTGAATGATTCCATGCGAATACTTCTTTACTAGACTGTAGGAACTAAATTAGTTCTACTTTAAGTTTTCTTTTCAATTCTTTTCTAACTTTGACTGTCTTTGTTGGATCGATTGGATCCAACCATATCTCTTCAAGATCCTCTATGGGTTCATTCATTCTTTCTCACCTCTATAATCTAATTCAGTGATTATCTACTCACTTTCTACTTCGTCCTTCATTAGGTTTATTTCCTTCCTCTTCCTTTTCTTTTTGGAGAAATTGAATTTCTTTAATACATGCTTAGTTTTTTCATTAGGCTTCATTGTGCTTTGAATGATTGGTTTGGAGTACCCTAATCCAAAGGCTTATTAATATTGTTTTCAGCTAACTTATTTTTTTTCCATCATAGAAAGAAGGACGATCTCATTTATTTGCTTAAGAGTGGCAAAATATAATTCATGAAAGTTAAATTTTTCTCCCCTTATTGTTCTCCATCCATTCTTGGTTAGGAATTTCATCATCAAATATTTTGGTGAAATAAAAGCATCAATTTCATCCAAAGTTGACCTCTCAAAAAAGGCATTGTAGTGGAATGGTTGATCCATGATGACAAAGATAGTCTCGAACGTTCTAGAATTTGGTCGAATCCCCATCTACATCAAAAGCTTTATCTACCCGAAAGGAGGAGATCCTTTGTTGTTGAACCAAAAAATGGGTTTAAAGGTTGGCTCGAGCTTCTCCACTAGAATTCTCATTTAATCAAAAGCATGTTTAGAAATCACATTGATCGCACTTCCCGTATCCACCAAAATTTTGGAAAGCACGAAGAGTCCAGTTTGAGCAATGATCATGAGTGGATCATTATGTGGATGATAAACTCCTCTTAACTCTTATGGAGTGAGTTAGACCGTGCATCTGAATTTTGTACCTAGGATTCTTGAGCAGTGGTTCTTTGTGAACAGAGAAAACCCCCTCCTTTGCTTCTTGAACATAGTGGTCCATATCTCCTTTGCTACTCCCAGCCAGATGTAGTCCTCCATAGATCGCATTGACTCTTTTGAGGGGTAGTACGAATCTTGGTTGATCACCACTTTCCACTAAGTTAGAAAAATTGTTTTCGAGTTCTTGGTGGGGATCTTCAGAACGAGCTACTTTTTTGTTATTTTTAAAAGACTCCTTTAAGATTCAATCATACGCTGAATTATGCCCAGAGCAACACGACATTCATCAATTTTGTGTCCATTCAACTTATGATAAGCACAATAGTCTTTCCCTCTTCTTCATTCAGGATTGGTCTTAGCTTTGCATGAGACTAGAAAATCATCGTTTTCCTTTACAATAGCACATATATATAAGATAATACTTTTTTCCAAGCAACGTGATTGGTGTTGGGGATTTCCTACCACCTTGGTTTCTTATGATTGTGGTTATAGCCTGATTTTTTGAGTTCATTTGTAGCTTGAGCTTTTTTTTAGCATGAAATATTTCGTCCACACGAATGAATTTGTCAGCCAAGAAGTGGAAGTCTTGTAAATATCTATTTACATGTATATAGAGCTCCTTCCAAAATGGCATTTCCTCAATCAATCCCAACTGTACTACCACAAACTTGTCTTTATCGGTCATCCCTTTTGCCATCACTGCTTTTATATTGAATCTCCTTAGATAATAGCCCAATAACTCTCCTGCTCTTTCCTTGATATTAGCTAGTATAGTGTAGTCGACAGTGGGGTCATTACAAATATAGAACTGCGTTGAGAATTCATAAGAGAATTGCTTCCAGAAATATATGATTTTGTCACGGCATTTCCTATACCACTTGGCTACAGCACCATGGAAAGTAGTATAAAAAATTCTATAATGAATAGCTCAAAAAGCATTGTGTAGATCCATTTGACTTTTAAAGCCCATCAAGTGACCATCTGGGTCAGTGGTCCTATTGCATCTTAAGGATGGAATTTTGACATGGGACGGGATCTAGGTGGACATGATCTCTTCTTGAATTTCGATGTTTATTATTGACCCTGTCATCAAGAGTTCTCTTTCCTTTAAGATTAAGCATGTTCCTTGTATTTTCTCAGCTATGTATCTTAGGTAAGCTTTGTCACTCTGATAATTGCTTCTAGCAGGTTTGTACCTGATGTGCACGTAAATATGCATAATTTTATCACCATATTTATTCTTTTTAAATTAAATAAATGATCATATTGGGTATTTAAACTTGTTTTAATCAAAATCCATATTAATTCCAAATTGTCACGTATCCATCTTCGTATAGGGGCAAAACAATCATTTGTGTGCATATATTTGTTTACGAAAAATTAATTGGAAATTTGTATATATTTTTGTATGAATTTGGTCTCAAATACGAGTGGTTTCATGAAGGAATATGCATGCACAAAGAATATAAAGGAATGAAGATGGAAATAATTCAAAGTGAAGATCATGGAGGACCCCACCTACCCACCACCTTAATGTACATGTTAGAGGCTAATGCACATGCTTATGGAATTAATAGCTTCATATACACTTAAATGATGATTAGTAGAAGCTAATGATTACTTGGCCTCCACATTTTCTCAAGGGTAGTTTGGTCATTCTCCAAATTATAGATTAGGGTTTCATGCTTGTATAAATAACCCCTTATGTTTCATGTAACCTCCCTCTTATTTAGTCTCTCTTTAGTTTAGTTTTAGATCAAATAAAAGAAAGCTCTCTTCTCTTTTCCATGGCTACTTAGCCATTTTTATTTTCATGTAACTTCCATTTTTTTATGCAAATTCAATACATTTTCTTTTCCTTTTCTTGTTTATTTCCTTTCATGTTGTAGTGTAGATTTACTTTCATGCAAGTAGAATAGTTTTTTCATTTAACTTTGCTCTCTTTTTCTGTTCTTTTTCTTTCATGTTGCAAGCTACATTTGTTGTTTTGATAACAAATATGAGAGGCTAATCCCTTCAATTTAGGGGTAATGAAGCCTCTAATCATGTAGCTTGAACATTTTGATAATTATAGCTCTCTTTTTGTGCTTAATGGCAAAGCTTGAAGTTGTTTAATTTGTTGTTTTTGTTTTGAATTTGATAGTCTATATTGTTGACACCAAATAGGCTATGTTTAAACAACCATTAACACAAATGCCTCTTCATCAAAATATGATTATGGCATAAGAAAGTGATTTGAAATTCAAATTTGATGGTCTATATTTCTAATTAATAGTTAATAGGCCATACTTAAAATAGATTTCATTTTCAACTTTGTTGTCATTTTCATGAGAGTTAGTAAGTGGCTTAAATGTTGTGTTATAGTTTGATGGCTTATGTGGAGCTAATTAATAGCAAAAATGAGCCATACTTATGATAAACACGTCATTTAATATCACTTATGACCGAAAATGATAGATCATAATTTCATTTTTGTTGAACTATATGATCTAGAGAGTGGAATTCTTTCTAAATTGTCATTTAACTCTCATATTTTTATCACTTTCTTTTTGTCATTTTCTTACATTTTTAGTTAATCACACCTTCAACTTTGGTTAATTTGATTGAATAGAATTTTAAAATCATCAATTCCCTGCGGATCGACCCGTATTCGCCACGTACTACAAGTGTGCTCTTGCGATTATTTTTAATTTAAATTCATTCGACGTTTTCTAAACTGATAGAATTTCCATCGACGAAGATATCCCTTCAGGATTGAACTTTCGGATCTCTCCTTGAAATACTCTTCCAATCTCCCTTGCTAATAAGCATTACTTTTGTTATCCATCAAAGACCTTGGAGAAAAAGCTCGATTGCTTTGGCTTGCTAGTGATTTTTCCTCTTTTGTGATGCTATAACGAGCTTTCTTTTTCTTTTATTTCTAAGTAAAGAGGAATCTTAGCCTCGTCTTGGAGACACTACTTCATCTCCTCCCATAAGCTTGGTGGTTTTGGAAGATTTTTAAGCAAGAATTCCTTCCAAAATTTCTTTCGTCATCGATACTTGTTGCTTCTCGTCTTTGATCTTAGCTTCATTGTTGGTAAGTTGTGCCATTTCCGATGGCTGCCCTAGCTCTGCATTTCCCAAGTTGAAGTTGGGAACTACATTCTCTTCCAATGTTGTTGTTTGTATCACTTCTTCATTTGATGTACTAAGGCATCTTGATCTCATTTTCCCTGAAACAATAATTCATTTCATTAACTTAAGAAAAGAACTAAATAGAGACGGAGGTTTGACCCCTCCTTCAAACGTCAAAATGTTAAATCAAAAAAAGGCATAACTCCATGATGCTATAATTGTGATAAACTAACCCTTCATAACATTACAACTAAGCATAACTTAATTGGTAATGACCAAAGAGAGTCATCATGAACAAGTTTAGCATTTGATGTTAGATGCAAGATGAATTCATTATAAGATGTATTTATAATGTTGTTGAGCCTTTGGTGTAAATATTCAAAAGCCCGGCTATTTTCTTGGAATACGATATTGGAAAGCCCTTAAGGTCACTTAAAATGAAACATTCGAGAGTCCTAAAGAATACTCAGAATATACATTCGAGAGTTTATGAGACCTTTTGGAATAAAATACTCAAAGCCCCATGCCATATATTTAAAGGAGATAGAGAAATAAGTAGCAAATTCGTCCATTAGTCCAATAATCATGTTAATAGGCTTGGTGATTGGTCCTTATATTCGAAGTCCAATGTCCATAGTAAATAGGCAAAATAGTAATTAGGCATATAAGTTCCCTTTTAGTCCAAATCCCTTTGGGAATAATCCATGTCCATAACATTAAAACGCATAGTCACGTTAACAGAAAAATTAAGTCACACTCAATGTTATCCATAGGCAAAATAGGCTATGCTCATCATCGTACATAGTCTAATAGGCTGACATTGTCCATATTGCTATAAGATAATTCGAGATTTATAATCAAATAATAATTTCCCCACGATTTAGGGTTATGATGCTTTGATTTTAGAATGGAGGGAGGAAAAATCATTACTCTCCAAGACCCCTAGGTCCGTATTTCTAGGGTAGGTAAGTTGCACAATAGCTTGTAGTCGCCATTGATGGTTTTTGATCTCAACAATATGTACCGAGACACTCTTGTTAGATATTTGATAGCATAAGTTGAATGCGGCATTAAGCATTAATGAAAATTGGCATTGATATATGGTAATATTGAGAAAGACAAACTCATCTAATTTAGTGTGGGGACCATTAACTTTTGTGGATATTGATGGTGTTTACCATCAACATTGCAAGTGTAACCACTGTAGATATTGATGACGTTAGTCATCAACATTGTACAGTGGTGGCTTTAATCATTGGTGACATTAATGATGGATGGCTCTATTTGGAAAACCACTCTAAGGAGTGACGACATTGGTACCGAAGCAACATCATGGAGATATGAAATGAAACTTTAACATCATAGATGAATAACGGTATGGAATAATGGTGACATCGACGACAACGTTATTAAATTCGAGCGGCATTGTTGGAGCAAGATGTGGCATTGATTAGACTTGACATCAATGAGACACAACATTAATAGGAGGAGGCTTCATCCAGTATAGTTTAGGTAATTATGATTCTCGGAATCATCATGTGGTAACATTCAATAATATATGAATTGTTGTTATCATCGATTAGCGAAGTCGATCATGCTCGGTATCCTTTCTTTCTTTGATAACATATGATGCTAATTCCATTCAACATTGCTCTATGATGCAAGTCCACCAAACCCTATAGATGATTGGTGGCATTGATATTTATAGGGTTCTTTTACTTTACTGAAGAAATGTGATGCCTTGATGAGAGTTGGCATTGTTGGTATTGGCACTAACTCACTTCCATTACTTTGGCACTACTTATTGTTACTGCATTGAGATCAAGTAGTATGTTGAACATATTTGAGGTCGAAAATGGTAATAACACTTATTATAATGACTTAGACTCTCCTTCTTGTAATGAAGTTCGACATCATCTCCTTAAAGCTTTGAATTCAACATTATATGCTCCTAAGAAATTATATGGATAATAAATGTTCTCTACGCGCTGGAATTGATTTTGTCAAGTTAGAGCAAGTGAAATATTAAGCTGAAATTGAACGTCTTTTGATTTTAGAACAAACGGGAACACTTAAGTGTCAATTGGAATTTTGGTAAGTTTACTCATCTCTAAATAATATATATGATATCTATGTGGCTCGAGATTATTGTTGAATGCTTGGATGATAGTTATATATTATTGTCTGATTGTTTCTTGGATTTGATTCTCACTTAGAAACGAATCACATAAATAACCATTGTTTTGCAGGGAATAAAAGCAAGAGGAAGTCGAAATGTATACGTAGCGGATAGGTTGCCATGGAACACTTCGAAATACACATACATTTAAGTGATTTACAAGGGACTTTTGTAGAGAGACACTGAGGGGTTTCTCGCCAATATTAATTTACTTATATTCATATGTTGCTTATTATGATGTTTAGTTAAAATGTTTGTGACATACTGTTTGATTTGTGCAAGTGTCGTTATACAGATTATCGCTATACTGTCACTTATGAAATATCATTTATTCAAACCTTCGCGTGTGTGGAACTTGTGTTTGTATGTTTACAAAATAAATGTTTGGTCGTATTTTGCACTTGGAAAATTATATACACCATATTTTCAAATATTTTTGGCAATTTTGAATTAAGCGATAAGTGTTTTTTAAAATTTATAAAAGATTAAAAATACGATTAATTTTCATTCGGGATAATTAATATTGTTTTACATTTTACAAAAAATTCTAAATTTGAATAAATTTATTTCGTGATAATTATTGTTGGTTTAAATTTACAAAAAGATTATATATTTAATTAATTTTCTTTAGAGAAAACTAGTATGGTTTTAAATTCATAAAAGACTTATATTTTCTTTCGAAATGATTAGCATTGTTTTGAATTTACAAATGTATTTTAAATGTATTTATTATCTTTTGGAATAATAAATGTTGTTTTAAAGTTATAAATGATGGTTTATAAATAAGAAAATCTTTAAAATGGAATGTTTAAAAATAAAGCTAAGTGTAAATTGTTTTAGGTTTATACCGAACAATGTTTGATGGCATCTATTTTTGACCCTTCGTTTTAATGCCTATAGAAATATAATTAGCTCCTTAAAAAATATTATCCATTCGTTCTACCATATTCCTATTACTTCTCCTTAAATTATTTCTAACTAGATTACTAATTCTATTTTATATAAATTACTAATGTTATATCTTTCCAAACCTCCTATTGTGGCAACTATTTATACTTCTCATACCTAAATGGTATCTACGGCTGTTATTCTCCATATTTTCTTTATATGAGAATGTTCCTTCTATCATAGTTATCGAGCATTCTTACCCTTCCATTCTATAACGACCTGAATATTTTACGATTATATATTTAAATGTTTTATTTAAATACAACATCGTAAGTTGAATTTAAAGTCCGAGACATGACTTTTTGTAAACAGTCGAATTCTGACTCGAGACCACTTCTATTGAGTTTAAAATAATGTTTACAATCTGTTTAAGCATAAACATCGATATGTTTGGAGTTGATTAGGATTTTGGTATTTTCATGTGGGCTTTGGGTTGTGTTCTAGCCCACCAACCCAACAAGATAACCCAAACTCCTCTACCAAATACCCTAACTCCACTCTCTTCATTCATTCCATTTCTAGTTTCCTAATACACTCTAGCCCGGGGAAAAATGGTGGAAAGAGGAAACTAAAATTTCTAAGCCCTAGTTTCTCTTAGGAATTCAAGTTCTATTTTTAAAATCAAAGAGAAGCTTAGGTAAGCATCCTATTCCTCTTCTCCCACTCAATCCCGCTCCAATTTTCATAATTTCCTATAACCTAACTTAGGAAACATTTGCATATGATCATAGATTGAAGATTATAGAGGTACTGTGAAGAGGAATTGGTCTTGCTTTGTTTTAGAGATTCTCATTCGTTGTTTTTAAGTTTAAAGGTAAGTTCTTGAACTAACATCTATGTCTATCTCTCATTATTGTTAGGTATGAATTTCTAACATCTATTTAATGTTCATTCGCTTTTGGTTTGAATTGGTTTGGTGAATTTTCCAATTTCTTGGTTTTGAAGTCAAAGTTTATGAAAATCCTATTATGGATGTTTGGACATGTTATTTGAGGTGTATTGAAGAGCTTATAGGGCTAGGTAGTCGTTTGGTATAAATCCCTAACCCCTATTGCTCGTTCGATCGCTTCCGTATTGATTTAACCATCAATGGGCTAGGAAAATTATTGCCCAGCACAGGCAACCAGGCGTCTGGTGGAAGAATCCAGAAGTCTGGTTAGGGCTCCTGAAGAAAAAAAGGATTGATAAAAAAATAAAATGCCAGAGCCAAGGACTAGACGTCTGATCAAACTTAACCACACAATTGGGAGGCTTCAGAAAATAAAATAAAAGGGAGAAAAAGGATTAAATTTCCAGAACTCCGGGTCAGAAGTCTGGCCAAACGAAAAAGACGTCTGATCCTGTTGAATGTTGCCTTTTTTCTGTTTTTTGTTGGATTTCCAAATTTTATCGATTTTTGTTGATCTGGTTAGTTGTTGTCATTTTTAATTGTCCGTGATGACTTCTTTTCTGGATTTTTGGGAATATCCATTCAATGGATTTGATATCGATTTTCATGGTTTTAATTAATGTCATGGAATGTGAATTTTTGGCAATAGATTGTTTTTACAATAATTTATATGATTTATCTCTTTAAAATACAAAGGTTTTTATACCAGTAGTAAATTCTCAAACTCTTTCACAAAAATGATTTTAATACAAAGCTTCGTTTTTAAAACCGTTTTCCAATCTTTTAGTAATACAAACCTTTACCTCATTCATATGAGAAATCTAATTAAACAACTTAGCAAAACAAGTGCTATGAAATGCTTGCATTTACTTCGTCGGTTAATTCTTGGACTTGTTCGATTGAACTCTCGTGACGATTTTTAAGTGGAAATCTACAATCTGTTCGTAAATATTTAAGTTAAGCCAGCGGTATAGGACATGATGCTATACTCATTTTTTTACTAGCTTAGTGTAATTTATATTTCTATTTTATCAATGATGATCACTTTGTATTTTCGAGTGGAAATCTACAATTTGTTCGTAAATATTTAAGTTAAGCCAATGGTTATGGGACATGAAGCTTAACTCGTTTATATACTAGCTTGGCGTAATATACACTTATTGGTGGAGCTTCAGCTCAAACTAGTGGGGTAGCGACCCATGGTCTTCGAGCCGTTTCGGTGGAGCTTCGGCTCAAATTGGTGGGGTAACGATCCATGTTCTTCACGCTATTTCGGTGGAGCTTTAGCTCAAATTTGATGGGTTAGCGATCATGGGATAGCGTTTCATTTGTGATACAGGTGTTGGTGTGTTTTTATGCTCTCATTTGTGATAAGCCTTCCCCTTTGTGTTTTTTGGATTTCTAATTCTTGATTTTTAGAATTTATGTTTCTCCAATTTTTGTGATTTGCATTGATATGTTTTGTCAATTTATGAAGTTTGGTGAATAAGCTAAAGAATATGATATTCTTTTTTGGGTATTTGGGGAGATTTGAGATATTGTATGATTTTCATTGTTATCAAATATACACTTGTGACAGTATGACATTATCGTTATCATGTATTTTTGTCATATCTCTCATCCTGTCTCATCTTATATGATATTTTTAGCTAGATTGATCCATTTATTATTTTTCTCCTTGAACAATACTCGAGTCAGACCAAGATGTTTCAGGTGCTTCCACTTGACTGGTTAGCAGGGACTAGCTTTTGACTTTTGGCTAACTACTTTAGCTTTGTAGTTTTTGTTTTTATACATTCGAGATAAGGGCTCCTTGATGTATACTTATTCTTTTGTCTAGCACTTGTACCTATTCTTTTGTGATCTAGTGGATCTTATATAAGCACTACTTTGATGTTCCCTTCTACGTGTTATATTCATATCTGTTTCAGCCTTAGTGATATAAATATCTATTACTGGTTTTTTTTTACGCTTATTTTTTATTTGTTTCCGAAGGCCACATAGCCACTATGTAGTAGCTTTGAGCTTGTATTTGATATGTCAAATTTCCTCTTGAAATGAAATGCATGACCTTATCGGTACTCACACAAATCAATTACACAGATGGTCGCTCCTCAATAGCCTTATTCTTCATGCTAATTGACGGCATTACCCAGTAGTGTCCTTGGTTAGTGTAAATATAGAGGTGGGGCGTCACACATTCTCCATACCCCCATTTAATCAAGATTCATTTCCATTTATCCATCCTCAAAAAAAATGAAACTTCCAAATTTATAAAAATAGGAAAGACCGTCAAGCTAGATCTACACTCTATTTTCCATTTATTTTATAAAAAAGTGAAATTTCTTTTATCAAAAAATCTTTAAACCAATACTTTTTGACTCAACCAATTTAAACTAAGAAATTCCAAATTTCCTCATTTTTCAAAACAACTTCCTAATAAATCCTTTGGAAAATCCATTCAGAGCATTTCAAGAAACTTTCAAAACTTCTTGTTAATTACTTTCACATGGAGTCGGACTTGGAAATGGACTTTTGTTGTCAGTTTTGGACTTTCCTTCTTCTTACTCCTTAGTTCTTCTTCGTCAAAAATCCAACTATCTTCTAGTGGTTATTCATGCATACCTTCTTAGGAGAAATTTCTCCACTCCTTCTTTATACTTTAATTCCAGATGCTTGCAACGTATAGTTTCTTACTTGTCATTTGTCAAGATGAAATGTGCACATTCTATCGGCAATCCATCAAATTCCATGATCATAAGGCAACCTAGCTTCAACAAAGAAGTCCAGTACCATCTAGTCTCTGGAATTCTTCTACATGTCATGCCCACACTCTTCTTGGTCAATGCCTTGCGGTATGGCCTACACTCTATGGGGTAATCGGGGTAGGTGAATGCATTTAACTCTATTTCTTAACCTAACTCATTTTGCTTCATCCGTCCTTTCGTAATATGGTCGCAACTAATTCTATAGCTGGAATATATTGGGTTTGACGTATATAATATATATATATATATAAGATTTTTGAAAAATACTTTCAACAATAACAAGTACAACTTATACCTATACCTATTGATCCGGAAACCTAAGCTTTGTTACGAAATGCCCATCAAACATTAGACCCATTTCAAAGATGGCTGTTGATTGGTCAAAATAATACATAGAGCTATCTACTAATGCTCTTAGAATTCATAACGGAAAAGGATAAAATGTAATATCAGAAATAGTACCTATTTTATAAGAATTCAAGTTTCATAACAAATCATAACATCCAAATATCCATGGTACAATATCTCAAAATTCAATAACATCATGTATGGACGGGTACATCCAAATATATAAAAACATAAGTGGGTGGACAACCGGAAAAAGACTCCATCTCCGCCTTATCTCTGGATCTACATTGTCTTCCCTAATCTGTGATATAATGAGGAGGGAGTCAAAACAAAAATGTATGGTGCATAAAATCTCGAGCCTTTCCATAATAGTACTTGGGCGATATAATTTAGATAGGAATGTCTCATATGTATCCTAACTATATTTCTTATAAGTACCTTCAACCGTAAAACCGAAGGCTTTCCCAGTCCAATCCTATGACTTACACTTTTCTAGCCAATCTTTATATCTTATTTTCAACGGTAGGCCCAAGACCATTCACAGTCTCAAGCATTTACCATCAATCATGTCCTAATAGTGTAAGAGAAAGTACCCAGGCCACTTAATACCTTTTCAGTGGGAATTAGGCAAACTCTAACCGTTGAATACCTATATCTTGGGTAGATCATTGTTGTTTAGTATCTAATCCATGGCGGACCCCTTTCTAGTACTATCTAGCTGACATCGCACGAAATCTCATTAGACTACTTAATACTTCTTTTTAGAAGAGGTAGACCTTGTAATAGCCACTTAGTATTCAAACCTGAAGCGGACCCTTCCTAAGATTTCCATCTACCATGCCTAAAGGCTATCCATGACCGTTTAGTACTTCCTAATCAGGGAGAAAGTGGACCTTACGACAACCACTTATTATCCCCAAGTAGGTCCTACATATTATGATGTGTAACCCAATCTATGGCGTTTAACATTGGTCCGACTATCCATCGATGCTAGTAGCTAGATTAACTGGGCAAATTTACCTTATAGAATTGGGACTAACCTCGCATCCTCCATAGGTATTTATTATAAGCGATGTCTCATGTAAAAACCAGCATTTTTATGCACTAGAATATTTAAATAATTGATTTATTTAAATATTAGATTGCAAGTTAATCGATGGGTTCAAAACTCAACTTTCACAAAGAGATGAATTAGGACTTGAGACCACTTCCATTGAGTCTGCATCATCCAAGAAGTTGAGAATGAGTATAATCATCAATATATTATTACTGATGGATTTTTTTTAGCTAGTAGCTTGCATTTGATTCGTAAATCGATTCAAAAGGCTAAATTTTGTATATGGTGGAATTAACCTTTACCATTAAGTTTGAAATACGGGTGTTAAGCTATAAACAATAGTGAGCACTCGTTGTTTGGAGTGTGGATTTTTTGATATGTATTTGTATTGTAATTTATTCAATATGCGAGAAATTATCGTCCCAGGGCACTATCTTGGACTTTAAGGAAACTGGTGCCATCGAAACTAGAATAATAAGATGAAGCACACCGATAAGTTTCATTGCGATCTGATGTCCCATGCAATTATGTGAGCTCGAAATGCATAATGCTTTATTTAAGAAATCAAATAAAGAGTGTGTGTGTGTGTGTGCATGTGTGTGTTAAAATATATATACACACATCAACACACTCCTCTTTATCTGCAATGACTTGCCAATTCATCACTTTATAAAATTTTGAAATATTCAAATATAAGATATTTTAACATAAATAATAATGTATTGAACAATAAATAATATTAGTAACCTTATTTAGAATAAATATTTACAAAAATATATACTTTGAAAGATATATCGGCAAAATAATCGAAAATCGTTTTATCGATAAACAGCTCTTTGACCATCTCACATCGCGCATGAAGATGGATACATATACTCATTTATCTATATAAGTGAAAATATATAACAAGATAATTTATTTAATTTTGGAAAAATAAAATATATTTGTGACCTTAGTAATACTATCGTCATTTCTGAATAATTGACTTTTGAATTTAAATTGAGTTTAAATGATTTAATATTATTTTAGTTATAAATGACCTTTTAATTAATATATAATCATAGGAATATTAGTATTATATTTTTTTAGAAATATATAAATATGAAGTGAAACAATGACCGGAAATCAAAATGGGAATTCGTAGCGATTCAACGTGTAGAAGTTGTGCGACGTTGTGGATTTAATGTGACATACAAATGCACATATATGTATACACATACATGAAGACATTCACATGCACCTAAGCACACATACACACACGCACACACATATATATACACACATTTAAATATATGTAATTTAAAATTTCTAAGATTTTTTATAAAACTTCTTAGCACTTCAGCTTTCTCCATGTCGGCACTTACCATCAAAGTATGAGCACATGGAGGGGGGAGCACATGGCTGTGTAAGATGATGTAAGGAGGGAGGTGGGTGGTGATGAAGAAGATGGTGTAAGTGCATAAAGTATCTAAGATATTTTCTCCCTCTTCTTTTCCTATAAATACCACACCATCTCCACTTCATTTCCTCACTTCTCCTTCTTCTTCTTTTAAGCTTCTTCCTCTCTACTTTCATGTCTTCTAGCTTTAGCAAAATAATGGAAATACATAGTTCAAATATAAACTATAATACATATATATATATATACCAAAACACTTCAAAACTCAAATCAAACTCCTCCTCTCCTCCTTTATTCTCCATGGCCACCACCCTAAGCCCTTAAGGTTGGGCCTTCCTCCTACCCTAGCCAAGGCTGTGAGCATCTACCACCATCCCAAGCAAGGGTGGAGCCACCTAGGAGCCAACGTGCCAGAGTTCGCGAGCTAAAGTTGTGAGTTAGCAAAGCTATAGCCTTTTTATAGAAAAAAAATCCAAAGTGAGAAATTTTGTGTGTGTGTGTGTGTACACACTTTGGATGATATGATTTGCATTGCTTTGATCATTAAGTATTGGTTGTTTAATATAGTAGTTAATTGTGTAAATGAGTCACGATAAATACGCGTCGATATTATGCAAGGAAATCACTTTCCAAATTAAGTTAAAAGGTGATATGGAATCATTAAAACTCTTGGAAATGGTTTCAAAATGATTTGGTAATGTTTTATAAACATATAAACTTGTCATGACAAGATTTGAAACGAAAATGGTAAACAAGTCAAAATTAAGCGTGTCGCGTAATGGTAGCTCGCGATTTCACGCTATAAAATTTAACGAGTATATAAAGTGGATTATAGCTTGGAATTCTTCGTGATAAGAATTTTTAGAACTATTATATCCATAGTTTTCAAATGAAGAAAGAAAATCAAGATTTCACCTTGTATATTTTTAATTAGTCCAAAACCAGTTTCAAAATAATTGCGGTTTTGCAGTTCGAAATCCAAAATGGGATTCTTTAAAGTTTATATTTTTAAATTCTTTAAAAGTGTGGAATAAAAATATTTTGAAGTTTTTTAAAAGAAATTTGAGTAATATAATTGGATTTCTGAATGATAGAAAAGTCTTGTTGATTAAAGAAGCTCTTAAAACACTATTCGCCTCACTTTTTGCGGCACTTTTCAATAACTTTTTAAATATGGTTTTAAACCTAACTATTCTTTTCCAATCTCTTATAAATGTTTTTAGATGATTGATCAAGTGTTTTAAAGATGATTTGAAGGTTTTAAAGAGTTTAAATAAATGATTTGAAGAAATGATGTTATGAACAAATGTTTTAATCTTAGCTCTGAAAGCCGACGAGTAGACTGTATTTTTCTATTCGTGAGATCTGGGTTAAGGTTCTTAAACTTAGGAGATTTTCAGAAACAATCAGTATCCTGGCTCACCTGGCCTCTTCATGGACGAGGGATAAATAATGTCAAAAAAGAGTTAAGTATAAAAGATTACATTTTCAAAATTTAAACAACCTTGTATTGCATAGAAATAATCTTCTTATACCTGGTATCAAATTCCGGGGAGGGAATCTATACTGTCCGTATGAAGTTAAAAGGTGGTTTCACCATTATTCAACAGATAGTAAAGGTGAAATACGGAAATTGATATTTAGAAGAATTTATATAATTTTCATGTTCCTATTTACTCAATAATGTTTTCAAAAATGACTTATGAAGATGACTTGATAATTCCAAAGTTAAAGATAGGTTTAATGATTCCATATATACTAGAAAGAATGTTTTAAAGATATATATCTCTAGAAGATTTTTTGATTAAAAGAAATTAATAATCAAAGAATAATTCCCTATTTACTAAAACATCTTTTATCGATGATTGGTTCGAAGGAACCGGTGTTGGATTTAGGTGATTCGTATCCGAAAACAAATTCGAACCAATATACGTGTTTGATAGTAATGACATGGAATGATATCTATTTAGAAGATGGAAAGTAGGGCTGCTTGCCACTGACCCTCGAGGGAATTTTCCCATATCATATACATGTGTATGTGTGTGCGAGCATGCCAATCGTTCTTCATTCGGTATCTTTGATGCAAGGGCTTCTCCTACTAATCCTAGGGGTGATTCGCGGTAGGATGTGATAGGAGAGTTCCTTCGGTTTGTCAGCTTCCTAGACAAATTATATGGATGAATGTCTAACGTTGCATTTCTAATCACATTGATTGATCTCTATAAACGTATCATCTGTTTGGAGTCGAAGAAGACAACTTCTCTTAGCTTAACACCCTTTCCTGAGACTTACGAGCTGAGAAGTCATACATTTGTAGAAATCAGTAGTGTGATTGTAGAATGGCACTGTCACATTCAAAGTGGAATATGTGCTATGTGAAAGGTAACCATTGCCTCACGCCTCATCAACCAGTAATTGCTAAAACAGGGTTGCTTTAGGGCTAAATGGTTTGAAACTATTGGGGTATGGTCATCTCCTTTCTAGATTACTCTATATATGTCGAGTATGTGGTGTGTGCTGTGGGATCCTAGATAGGTCGGTTACGATCGAGGTGACGTCGTATTCGGTTCTATCCGCCACTGGATAGGTCTGCAGGTTGGCCAGTTCTGATTCGTAGAGGTTTCAAAGATGTCGATCCCTAGTACATTCCTCTAGAGATGTACTGTATAGAAGGTATTCTCGTACCTTGCTATTGTATGGAATCCAACTCCCAATATAAGCCTTGTAAGAATTTGATTGTAGAACCTACTTTGTAGCTAATATGCTAGAATTTAATCAATGTAACAATTTTAGCTAAGATTCATAATTTTATTTGAAAAGTATTTTCAAAAGAATGTTATTAAAATTTGTATTCGCAGGTTTGACGTAGCAAATGTTTTGGTTATCATAAGGTAAAAATCTGTTCCATGTTTATATACGACGTGGTCTTATGAGATAATTTTATTTTCAAAGTTCTGTATTTGAGTTTCTCACACCAGTCCTATGACTGACCTGAAGTTTATTTCCCTTTTCCATTAAACTCTAGGTTCCCTATTTTTTGGGCAGCCAAGTAGTTAGATTGTTTGAAGCATTTTCGGTCTTTTGTTGAAGTTATCTATCACTTTTCGTTGTGTTTGTATTTTGTATTATGTATTACCAACACTTGTAAGGATCGGTCGTTATAACTATCCTGTCTCGATTAGTACCTACTAGAACTCTGATGGAGCAATTTAGATTAATTGCATGTATTACTCATATACATAATTATGCATTGAATACGATGTGAGATTCTTTTATTGCAATGTCTTCTATCTTTATTTTCTTTACCCCATGATGATCTGCCTCTCCGACGGTTGGATTTATGGCACGTGAATACCGAGGATGTATTGGTGTCGATCTATGAGGGTTGAGAAGGTGGGTCGTCACATTTGGCATCAGAGCTTATGATTAAGTGAATACCTAAGTCTGGATATGGTCAACTCACTAGAGATAGAGTTAGTAATGTCTTAGAATGACTTTAATCTGAGAAAGCGCATATTTAAAATTTTATTTGAATAAGTATATTCGAGTTTATACCCATTCCATAAGATAATTTTGTCTATATTTCTAAAAGATGATTACTAAGATAGTAGGTGATAAGTGATATAAGAGGATGAAAGGGAGATAGTAACACTATAGCCACCAATGGTGAACCAAAAGCTATAGTAATTGAGGAAGTGTTGATCCTTATGCAGCCTCAAATTAAATTTGCTACTCTATGCAAAGATTACACCAGTTTCGGTGGTAAACCATTCAAAGGAACGAAGTTCTTTATTGAAGTTCAAGCGTGGATCTGCTATTATGAAAGAATTTTTAAGGGATTAAATATCGAGAATGAGTAGAAAAGGTTGATTGTTAACCCAAAAAATGGATCAATGCCCTGGATTGAGTACGAAGGCACCGGCTCCGTTTATCAAGGAAAATAAAATAGAAAAAGCAATAGCAGATCGTAGAGAAAGCAAAGGAACAAGAAGTTTTTTATACTGGTTCGGCTGTTGATGAAGCCAACGTCCAATTTATAACTTTCTATTAACCGACTTCTGTTACAAGTGGAATTAGATTACAATATGATTGAATCTCCTATGTTAGACCAAGTCACAAGTGCAAGAATTCACTAAGAATCACAGTGAACCCCTAATGACTGTTGTGTGGGAGGATAAGAGTGCAGAATAATCTTTGTAGGGTTCCAGCAGCCATTCCAAAAGATCTTATTCATGTTGCAAATAGGTGAGTATTTATAGGGATTGGAGAACTATTAGGCTAGGCTGCTTTGCTAGAAACATAAACTTAATGATACGAAGGTGGTTTAAAAATTTACAGCGACCTGACTTGAATTGATGGATCGCTAGTGATCCATAGGGCATGGATCGCCAAAGATCCATGTAGTTAGAATATTTTTGGATCTTTTCACTTAGGTTGTGTTCCTTGCCTTATGTAGATGCTTTCCATATAATTTGGTAAATAGCTCTCTTGTTTTGATGGTGATTCGTATTAAGGTTGCATTGAACTCTAACTGGAATCATATGAATGCTTACTTCTCGAACTAGTTTGCTTGGAATACTATGAAACTCGGCAGACATCCATAGAAAAGATATTGGTTCATGATGCAAGAGGTTTAGAGGATTCACGAGCAATCCTCATGGATCACTAGCGATCCATCCCCTTAGCCTATTTTTTCTTCTTTCTTTTTGAGTCCTTCCTAGTTCCATCTTCTTGTCCTTTTGACTGATTCTTGAGTTGTTTCAACTTTTCATTGATGTTCTAACTTCCTTTGAATTTTATTGGGTTAAAAACCCAATTAACAGTTCTTAGCTTCTTGGCAGTTACAAGAAGGGGCTCTAGCTTGGTATGAGTCATTACTCTGAATGATCCAGAAGGTAATTTCCCATGGGAATGGTTCAAGAAGGCCTTGGAAGAACAATATATGCTAGTTGTAAGAAAATCCCACATTCATTGGAGTTTTATGGATTTAAAGCAAGGAGAGATGTCCGTAGAAGAATATTCCAACAAGTTAAGTGAATTGTCCCGTTTTGGGCCGAGTTTAATAGACACTTATTTAAAGAGAAATTAAACGTTTATCATTGGGATGAAGGGGCAGTATCATGATAGGATGACCGGGCATGTAAAGGGAACCTTTATTTAGATTTGGTAGACATGGGTTTCTGATATGAAACCCTAGACAAAAAGAACCCACCCAAAACTCAAAGTTGCAACAATAAATGAAAGCAGAGGAAGTATAACCATTCTAGGAATAAGCCATGGCAAGGCAGGCCAGAAAAAGGATCCTAGGAAGATAGATTGAAGGATATTGCTTATTTCAACTGCCAACAGAAGGGACATTTTTCCAACAACTGTAATAATCCTAAAGCTCAAGGAGAAACCTGCTACAATTGTTACAAACTAGGGTACAGGAAGATGGATTTCCTACCGATAAAGAAGAGAGAACAAGTGCGAGTTTTTGCCATCAAAGACGAACCTTCAACTTCCACCAATGTAAAGGGAAGGGAGTTTTGGAAGGTAAAATTTGTTTTTATGATATTTTAGTTAGAATGTTATTTGATACTAGGGCTTCCCATAGTTTTATTGCAAGAAATTGGTCGAAAAGTTAAAAATTATTCAAGAAATAGTAAATACCCTTATTTGCATGTCTAATCCCATAAAATGTTCCACCAATCTTTGTATCATTTGTAAGAAAATTCAAGTTGCCTACCAAACCCACAAATTTATATGTGATCTATTTGCCCTTGATCTTATTGGGTTTGAAATTCTACTTGGAATGGATTGGTTATCTAAGTATAGATCCATACAGGATTGCACTAAGCGGCTGGTGATGTAAAAAAGGGCAACCAGAAGGGTGCTGAATAGAATAATGTTCAATAAACCTAGTCCAGTGAAGACGAGCTTCATGTATGCATTAGATTCATCACAAATGGATTTGGAGTTAATACTAATTGTTAAGGAATTTCATATGTTTTTGAGGAAGTTAAAAGTTTGCCTCCATATAGGGAAATTAAGTTTCGAATCGAGTTGATTCTTGATGCAAGATCTGTTTTTCACTCTTCTCGAAGAATAGCCCGAAGTTATGATTTAAAGAATCAAACTGACAAATTATTAAAGAAAGGACTCATTATACATAGTCACTTAAGTTGGAGCTCAGCAGTAGCTTTTGTTACAAACTAGGACGGCTCCTTAAGACTTTGTAGACTACTAAAACCTAAATAAGAAAATGATTAAGAACAAGTATCCTTTTTCGCATATTGATGACTTGTTTGGTCGACTTCATAGTGCTCAAGTATTTTCGAAAATGGATCTAGCTACAGGATTCCATCAGTTAAGAATGGCAGAATAATGCATTCCTTTAACTACATTCAGAGGATCAAATGACTACTATGAATGGTTGGTTTTGCCTTTCGGGCAAACCAATGCGCCTACTTATTTTTTGAACATTATGAATAGAGTATTCAAAGAACTGCTCCATAAGTTCATGTTAGTTTTTATTGAAGATATTCTTATATATTCAAAGACTGAAAAGAACACAAAAGGCATCTAGAGATTGTGCTAGAAATATTAAGGAGAAAAGTGCTCAAAGTTAAGTTCTTGACGTGCCACTTTTGGGAAGAGAAGGTAAGATTCCTTTGGTATGTTATGTATAAGGAAGGAATCTCAGTTGATCAAGGGAAAACTATGGCCATTATGGATTGAAAGCAATGCCAAACTCCAAAGGACAATCGTAGCTTCTCAGGTTTTGCAGAATATTACAGGAGATTTATTCAAGACTTCTCCAGGATTTCCTATCACTTGACGAAGTTGGCTATAAAGGAAGTTAAATTTGAGTGGACCCTTAAATGTGAAGAAGCATTCTAGAAACTCAATAAAAGGTTAACTACCAATCCAATCTCAGCTATTATTGTTGAAAGCTGTGGTCAAACCATTTATACTGATGCTTGCAAAGTGTTAATGCAACATGGAAAGGTTATCGCATATGCTAGTAGGCAGTTAAAGACGCATGAGCGAAATTATGCAACACACAACCTAGAGCTATTAGTCATTGCGGTTGCACTAAAGATTTGGCGATATTATCAACATAGTGAAAAGTTAGAAGTATCTATTCACTCAGAAGGACTTGAACATGAGACAATAGTGTTAGCTTGAATTTCTCGCTTCTTATGAAGTTGATATCTTATATACACCCAGGAAAGGTAACGTAGTAGCAGATGCGTTAAGCAAGAAGAATGCCATGATAGCTTATTTGGTAGTAACCCCGCTCTTCCAAAAAGAATTGTTAACAAGCAAAAAGAAGATTGATTACTAAAGGAGAGTATCAAAGATATAAGCAAAGGACAGAGTTCGAGCTATAAATTCAACAACCATGGGATATTATGGTTGAAGGGAAGAATTTGTATTCCTGATGTTAACAACTTAAGAGAAGAAGTGTTGACTGAATTCCATTAATCCAAGCTAAACAGTCACCTAGGAGTTAACAAAATGTACATAGACGTAAAACAAACATTTTGGTAGAGAAGTATGGAAAGAGGCATCTCCATTCATGTTAATAGATGTGCGAATTGTTAACAGATCAAGAGCGATCAACAAAGACTGTAGGATTACTTCAACCTCTTGAAATTCTTATTTGGAAATGGGACCAAATATCGATGGATTTCATTGATAGCTTGCCTCGATCAAGAAAGAGAAATGAAGGCATTTTAGTTATCGTAGATCGACTGACCAAAAGCACACATTTTATCCCCATAAAGCCAATGAGAACAACTGCAAGTCTTGCAAAAATATACATGAGGGAAAGAGTTCGATTGCATGATGTCCCAAGTAACATAATCAGTGATCGAGACCCAATCTTTACTAGTAAGTTCTGGAAGGCATTGCAAACAGCTTTGGGAGTAAAGCTGAGTATTAGCACCGCATATCATCCCCAAACAGACGAGCAGACTAAAAAGGCAACTCGAGTATTGGAAGATCTTCTGAGAGCTTGCATCTTGGATTTTGGAGGATCATGGAAAGATTATCTTTGTCGCTTTGAGTTCTCTTACAACAACAACAACTATCAGGCTAGTATACGCATGACCCCGTATGAGGCTTTGTACGATCGTTCGTGTAGATCCCCAGCATGTTGGATCAAGACTGGAGATCGGTTGGTACTAGGTCCTGAAATGATTAGAGAAGCTTAAGAAAAGGTTGACGTGATCGGAAAGAAGATAAAAGAAGCCCAAAGTAGGCAGAATTTTACGTTGATCGAAGTCGTAGAAATATGGAATTCTTAGTTGGAGATTTCATATTCTTGAAAGTCTCTCTGATGAGAGGAGTGGTAATACTTGGGCAGGCAGAGAAGTTGGCACTAGATTTATTGGACCTTCTTCCATTCTAGAGCAAAATGGCCCATTAGCTTATAATGTGGAATCGTCCGAGAGGTTGTCTGGTAGGCACAATGTCTTTCACATATCTCATCTAAGGAAATATGTGCATGATCCAGAGCAGATTATAGAAACGGCTGCCCAAGAAGATTTAGAAGTTGAACCAAATTTGGCAGTTATTAGAGGACCAGTTCGATTTGTGGATCACGATGAGAAATGATTAAGAAGGAAATTGTGAGATAGGTGAAAGTCCAATGGAGTGGTGATGCAGAAGACTGCACCTAGAAAACAGAAGACATAATAAGCAAAGCATATCTTGAGTTTAGGATTGATTTTGTATCGAGATAATGTACTCACTGCCTATGTTGTATTGACTTAAAAAATCTTGTATATATTTCATTTTGTCAAATATATATAAATATATATATATATATATATTCATTTCGAGTTATCTTCTTCTTATCCTAAATTTCGAGGACAAAATTCCTCTAGAGGGGAAGTATGTAACGACCTGTAAATTCGTCAGTTCAGAATTTTTTTGAAATATTCGAATATAAGGTATTTTAACATAAATGGTAATGTTTTGAATAATAAATAACATTAGTAATCTTATTTTGAATAAATATTTACAAAAATATGTAATTTGAAAGATATTTGATAAAACGGCCGAAAATCGCTTTATCAATAATTAGCTCTTTGACCATCCGAAATCTCACACGGAGCTGGATACATATAATCATTTATCTGTATTAGTGAAAATATGTAACAAAATAATTTATTTTATTTTGGAAAAATAAAAAATATTTGTGATATCATTAATAATGTCATCATTTTGCAATAATTGACATTGAATTTAAATTGAGTTTAAATGATTTAATAATTATTTTAATTATTAAATGAGCCCTTATGTTTATTATACAATAAAGGAATATTATTATTAAACTTTGTTACTAATACATAAATATTAAATAAGAGGTGAAAATATGGTCGGAAATCAAAATCAACGTCCGTAGCGATTCAACGTGTAGAGGTTGTCCAACGTTGTAAATTTAATATGGCATACATATGCAGATATACATATACACATACATAAAGGCATTCACATGCACCTAAACACACATATTTACACACATATACATATATACATTTAAATATATGTAATCTAAAATATCTAAGATGTTTTCTAAAAGTCCTTAACACTTGAGCTTTCTCCAAGTGAACTCTTACCACCAAAGTATAAGCACATGGAGGAGGGAGTACATAGCCATGTAAGGTGATGTATTAAAGGAGGTGGGTGGTGATGAAGGAGATGATGTAAGTGCATAAAATATCTAAGATATTTTTACCATCTTCTTTCCCTATAAATACCACACCATCTCCACTTCATTTCCTCACTTCTCCTTCTTCATTTTTAAGCTTCTTCCTTTATACTTTAATGTCTTCTAGCCTTAGCAAAATAATAGAAAATTGTAGTTCAAATACAAATTAAATTATATATATATATATATATATATATATATATATATATATATATATATCGAAACACTTCAAAACTCAAAGCTAACTCCTCCTCTCCTCCTTTATTCTCCACAACCACCACCCTACGCCCCCAAGATCGAGCCTTGCTCCTCCCATAGCCAAGGCTGTAAGCACCTCCCACTATTCCAAGCAAGGGTCGAGCCACCTAGGAGCCAAAATGCAAGAGTTCCTGAGCTAAAGTCGCAAGTTAGAAAAGCTATAGCTTTTTTGCGATAAAAGAACCAAATTGAGAAGCTTTATGTAACGACCTTGAATTTAATCGCTATTTAAATAAATATTTAATTATGTTTTTAAATAGCTAATAAATGATTTTTTATTAACAAATAATTTTTTTTAATAATAACTGATGATGGTAAAATCATTTTTCAAATTTTGTTTACCAATATATATAGTTCATAAAGAAATAGAAAATGTGACTGAAAATTATTTTTTGAAATA
Source organism: Allium cepa (assembly GCA_030765085.1). Classification (NCBI taxonomy): domain Eukaryota; kingdom Viridiplantae; phylum Streptophyta; class Magnoliopsida; order Asparagales; family Amaryllidaceae; genus Allium; species Allium cepa. Next base: position 499,383,878 of record CM060929.1, read on the forward strand.
TTGGTTTTCATTGGTTAAAAGTTATTTAAAATGTCATAGCACTATTGTAAACACTTATATACACATTACAAACAACTTTAAACATGATGAATACATGTGTACATACGTGTATACTCTTTAAAAGTGTGTGTGTATATATATAAGAATAAGAGAAAGTAATTTATAAAGAAAAGAGTATATATATACATACACACACATATAAAACTGATATTTTCAATAAAAAGTACATGGAATATGGCATGAATAGTACAAGACGGAGAGGGGTACAAGGTGAGGACGGAAACAACGAGGGTGAAGGAGTGGAGGTGCATGCAAACATATTAAATGTAAGCACTTATACATTTTTAATTATTTCCCTAAGCCTATATATACCCCTTAACTTCCATGTTCTCATTTTTACAATCCACCTTTTCAATTCAAACTAAGAGTTTGAATAAAACATCTATGGCTTCTCTTCATAAATTCTAAAAATAAAGAATCACTTATTGTGCTAAAAATCTCCTCTTTAGTTCACTAAAACAATTCTATATCTTCTACAACGCCTCATCTTCAAATGTCGCAAGCCCATCCACCGTAAAACCCTATGGCTATACCAAATAAGCCCTAGGCCAAGCCTAAAGTCCATATGGCCGAGCCCATTTAATATTTTTGAACATCCAAAGTTTCAATTTTTGCATGTTCCTAAGTTGTTTTCAAGTTTTAGCCTTGAGTTAGTAAAGTTTGGTGAGTAAAACTCTTATTTTTGGAAAAGAAATAACTTGATTTTGATGAACTATATATTGTGAAAATATAATGGTTGTTGTATTGAAATATCATATTGTTTTGATAGTATATGATTATAAGTTTTTAGTTGAGCTTGGATTTGTGATTTAGTTGATAAATGATATGTTTGGTTATTGATATTTGAATGGTGGATTATGATATGGTGGTAGTGTGTTTGTGAAACAAAATCATGTGTATGTGATGTAAATGTTGTGAAGTTGGCACCCTAAAAAGTCGTAAAGGACTTGAGATCCGATTTGAAAGTGAAAGCTTGTTTGTAGTTTTGAATTTTGAAAATGTTTTTTTTTAAGTTTTCAACTTTATTTAAAGTTGTAAAAAATCTTCCATTTTTATTTCAAAATATGTCGTAGCTGGAGTTAAAGTGAGGATTCCACCTAGAAATCGATTCTAGCGAACTACACTTCATAGCGATAGTCGTTATGGATGCAGTTCGGGAAGATTTAATGGTTTCAAGTTTTAAAGTGTTTTCTTTTGGATTTTATTGAAAACTCATTTCAAATTAATTAATTCGGTCAAAATTTTAAGTTTTAGTTATTTAATAACATGATTATTTAATTTATTAATTAGGGTAATTATTATTTATATAATTAATTAAGTAATTAGGTTAAGTAATTAGATTTAAAGAAATTATTAACCAAGTAATCATTTTTAGCTAAGGAAGTTTTTAATGATGATTAATTAAGATATAAGGAAATTAATTTTTTATTTAAGTTTATTTACTTTGATTGATTATTTAATTTGAGTTAGTTATTTAATTAATTATTGTTTAATTAAAGGTTAATTATCCACTTAAATTGGGTTTAATTCTTAAACGGATGTTATTTAATTAAAATTTAATTAAAGTTAATTATAAATAAAATTTTAATTAATTAAGGTTTAAAGTACAATTTTTGATTTAATTAAGATTAATTAAAGTTTAGTTAAGTTTTAAACTTATGACTTAAATAAAGCTTATTTATTTTAAAGTGTCTTTCAAAACTCCATTGGTTATTTATTTTGAACCAACTTTCTTATTAAGTAAATTATTTTAAAACCGAAGGATCTCTTTTCTATGCTATTAAGTAGCCAAATGAATTAAGTAGTTGCAATAAAATATTGACATGTTTTATTGAAAGTAAGTCGACTTGTACTTATGACAAAATACCGCACTTCGAAAACGTGATGAATACAAGAGAGTTAATTTTGATAAGCGGGTCATGATAACCTAAGCATATGTAACATATGTTCGTATGTAAAATATTACACCTTGATGGTGGAATGGTCCACTATAAAACAACTTGACCCTTTAAAATTATCGAATGTTGGTTTGGGGAGACCGGGATCGGATAGAAATTATTACTCGAAAACCACCAATGGAAGTTCATTAGAATTAGAAATAGTGAAGGCAAGATTCAAGATGTTGACTTTGTAGTGCACGGGCAATTTTCTATTCACCTTGAGGGTGATTCCAAAACGAATGTAGTGGAAAGATTGCCTTCGGTCTGTTCATCTCTTGAACGGCTTGTATGGATGAATGCTAACATTGTGTCAACATCTAGAAGGTGATGTAACATTCTAAGTAGTAGTACTCTAGTAAAGGTAAACATAGCCTCGGTCCTCATCAATCGAGACAAGGGAGACACAACAAGGCTAAGTGGGTCACTCCCACTAAGGTAAGGTCACCCCTATCTAGAGTCCATATTATCAACTTATATATGCTTCGGTACAGTTATTGATCCCGACCAAGGAGTGATCTTATTTGGTGCTATCTAGCAAGGAGTATATCGATCTTTTATTGGCAAGGGATCCCTACGAGGTCCTCGGTGTTATTTATCTAGAGATGCAATGTAACGGGCAGTACCCCAGTAGCCCAGTCATTGTATGTAATCCAGTCTTCAATAAGTGTCATATGGATTTAATTATACCCAAATATGTTGAAATATAAGATGCAAGTATTTCAGCTATGTTCTAGTTTACTTGAAAACCCTAGAAATTATCATAATATCACTGGATTTCTATATAAAGTGTTTTGGTTATCGTAAGATAAAAACACATCTGTACTTATGTGCAGTGTGGTCTTACGAGATACCTTTGATTTTCAAAGCGTTTATTAAAAGTAAAATTTTAGTTGTCTTGAGTTTACTTACACCAGACCCATGTCTAACCCGAAGTTTATTTTCTTTTCCTAAAAATCTCGAGTACTCAAATTTGTATGTGTAGCCAAGTGATCCAGGTTTCTTACAGAAGCATTTTGAAGGATCTTAAATATGTGGCTTCACCGTTAGCTAGTTATTATCTTATTCCGCTGTGATTACATATGATCTACGTATTTTTGTATGGGTAGGTAGTCATAATTGTCTAGTTGAAGGTTGCGATGTATTGATTTTGACGTATTATTATTATGGAAATGACAATGTAATATCCAATATTATCTATTATATAATCTGATTCGTGATGAGATTCTATGATTGTGTGATTTCTTCTTATCATTTTTTTTCTTCTAGCTTTAATGGATGGTCTTTCGGTGCAAGAAAGGCAGGCATTACACTTTGGTATTATAGCATAGGTTAAGCGAGCACCTAGGCTTTGGGTTGAGGTTAACTTCGGGAGTGCGTATTTGTAATTTTTATTCATATGTATATATATATATATACATATTGGATAGATAGATCAACTCGATAGGTTTGATTAGTACCATTCTTTCAACTTATCTCGTCCAAGTATTCTAGGAATTATTGCTATATCTAGTTAGTTAGACATGAGTAACCGAAGTAGATGAGGTAGGGGAGCAAGTAGCACTACAGTTATAAATGGTCAAACCCCAAATCCTAGAGGAGTTTGGATTGCCGAAAAGGCAGTGCTAGAGCAGCCAAAAGTGAATTTCACAATCTTATGCAAGGATCACACCAACCTAGGAGGGAAATTGTTTAAAGGAACTGAGTCTATCATGGGAGTGCAAGCTTGGTTTTAATCTTGCGAAAATATTTTTAAAGGTCTTGGTTTATCCAATGAACAGAAAATGTTCTTAGCAGCATGGCAATTGCAAGAGGGAGCAGTAGCTTGGTGGGACTCCCTAACTACAGATATTCCAAAAGAAGAGTTTCTATGGGCCAGATTTAAAGAAACTTTTGCGGATAGATTCTTTCCATCATCAGGAAGGACCGGGATGTACAGGAACATCATGGACTTGAAGCCTGGGGATCTATTTGTAGTTAAATATGAAACGAAGTTCAACGAGCTATCCTGTTTTGGACTGGAATTGATCAACACCCCATTAAAGAAAAACGAGATGTTTATTTTGGGCATGAGAAAAGGGTACCATGAAAAAATGACTGCTCATGTTAAAGGTACTTTTGTTGATTTTGCTGATGTGGCTCTAGGTACGAGGCCTTGGAAAAGAAGAAACCTACTCCAATTGCACCTAGTGGAAATACTGGTGGAAATGGTTCTAACGAGAGAAAGTTTAATCCTAATTGGAAGAAGCAAGGAATAGGGAAACACAAAGAAGGTCAATGGGGTAAGCATAGTGGTTGTTATATTTGCAAGCAAAAAGGACATATTTCCAGGTACTGTCAAAATCGTGAAGCTCCAAAGCAGCAAAGTGGACCTATCTCTCTGATGGTCCAGAGGACTCTCTATTTTAATTACCATCAGCCCAGGCATATGGTAAAGGACTTCCCAGTTATGAAGATGGTGCAGTAGCCTAAGGTGTACGCTATTAAGAATGAACCATTGACTTCAATGGATGTAAATGGAAAGGTCGTCCTTGAAGGTACCTTACTGATTAATGGTATTTTTATTCGAGCATTATTTGATACTGGTGCTTCTCACAATTTTTTCTCTTTCGAATCAATAGATAAATTTCATCTTATTTGTAGTATTATAGAAAACCTTATGTATGTGTCTAACCCCACAGGTGGTGTAACCTATTTGAATATGATTTGTAAGAATGTGCCAACTTCCTACCTTTCTCATCACTTTTCTAGCAACCCATGTGTCTTAGACTTTAAAGGGTCAAGCATTATTCTTGGTATGGATTAGTTATTGAAATATGGAGTTGTTTTAGATTGTAATGAAAGAACTATATCATTAGTAACCTATTTGGGAAGAGTTGATAAAGTATCATGTACGAAACCCGATATTAATATGTGTAGTTTTTTGTATGCCCTAAAGGCCTCTTAAGAACATCTAGGGTCTATTGAAGTTGTTAAAAAAATTCCTGATGTATTTGAAGAGGTTAAAAGTTTACCCTCGCATCGAGAAATAGAGTTCAGCATTGATTTGGTCCCTTGTGCAAGGTCTGTGGTTCAGCCTAAGCGAAGGATTCCTTTGAAGGGGAGAAAGGGGTTGGTAAGTCAAACTCTGGACTTGTTAAGGAGAGGATTGATTAAAGCTAGTCATTCGAGTTGGGGGTCTGCTATTGTGTTTGCGACTAAGTCTGATGGCTCTATGTGTGGATTATAGGGAGTTGAATAAGCTGACAATTAGGAATGAGTATCCTCTACCCGACATCAATGATCTTTTTAACCAACTACATGGAGCTACGGTATTTTCTCAAACGGATCTAGCTACTAGATTTCATCAGTTACTAAAGATTACCTTTAACTTCATTTAGAGGCCCTGACTATTTCTTTGAGTGGTTGGTGATGCATTTTAGGCTAACCAATGCACCTGCATTTTTTTAAAGACTATATGGATCGTATACTACGTATATGACAAGTAATTACTATATACATGATAAATTAAGATAATGAGATAATAGTAAAAATTAAAAGATCACACCAAAAATTTTATACTGGTTTAGACCTCCTGTCCTACGTCCAGTCCCGAAGCTCCTCTTCGGAATTTCACTAATCATTTGCCTGGAGGAATAGGCTTGTTACACTAGAAATCTTTCTCTGATTAACACTGATATTGACAATACGTACAAGTCTTCATATAATCACCACTAGATATGTATAGATATGAATATATGTGTGCTTTCGAAATATGGAAGAAAACTGAACCAAAGTTAATGATCTTTGGTTGAAATATTTATAGCAAATATGAGTATCTTGAATTTGAGTGCAAAGTATATATAGAGAATAGAAATCAAAAATTCATTTCTTTAATTGTAAAATCTCTGATGTATTTATAGTTGTGAAAAGATCGATTTAAAGTGTTGCCACCATTTCTCTTCATTTCTGGAGTTGTTTCTATTTGGGGTAGAACTGAGTTGAAGAAGAGATACAGAAGTAACCTTTCTGATTTGACAGTTGTGTATTTAAAAAAAATTCCCGAAGCCAAATTTAGACGTTTGGATTATGATGACCAGACATCTGATCATGTGTTATTTAGAAAAATTCCAGAGGTTGGGACCAGACAACTGAGGCATAATACCAGACGTTCGGAATATGGAAAAAATATTCATGTATGTGTATTTTATTACACACAAATCCAGGGAGATTTTACATAATATTTCCATGATTTGTATACAATATTTATCTCCCCACTGTTGTGATCCATGCTCCATGCTTCGATTTATATCCTTGAGTATCGGCAAAAATAGATACGAGATATATATGTACAATTATTATTATATGGTTTTTCATCATCAAAACTGGTTGACAGGAGTTCCTAACATTCTCCCTCTTTTTTTATGATGACAAACTATGTGTCATAAAATATATTTTACTCCCTCTGTCTATATGCATATCATATGTTATCCTCCCCTTGTGTGTATGCATATTTCTTCCCCTTTTGGCATGATAAAAAAGAATAGAGAAAATAGAAAATGTTATCTAAAACATAGAACTTGCAGTACATGATAACTAAAATAGTAATACATAGAATGAGAATGCATAAAAGAAAAATACAGTGGAAGAAAAAACAAGAAACTACTGGTAATAGTGAGTCGAGTTAGAAAAACTTCCGTAGGTATCATTATAGTAATCCTAAAAAGAAAAAGGATCAGAAGTGTTCTAGGGACAATTGCGTTGATCGTTATATTCTACGTCCTCTTGAATAGACAACCCTTTAAAAGAAAAGTACCCTTGCTGATAGGGGGAAGGATCTTGCATATTGAATTCCTCACTTTCCTCTTCATCTGTTTCCTTTAATGGTTCATCTTCCATGGCTTCTTTTCCTTGTGATTTTGTTGAAGACCCTAGAATGGAAGAGATATATGGAGCAGGCAAAGGAGTTTATGGTGATGAGGATGAGGATCGGGATGATGATCGACCACGAACTTTCTTCATTACTTTCCCAAGAGTGGATACAACCTTATCCAGTGTTTTCTCGATTTTTCCCACTCGAGAAGATATGCTTGAGAAAGATCTGTCAAGACGAGCAACTTTCTTGCCTAACATTTGTTAATTGCGAGATAAAAGTTTTTTATTTCGAATTGATAAGTAACGCTATGATCTTGTTGAAGTAGGTTCTCCTCGGGCTTCTAAAATCTCTAAGTTTGAGTGATATTCGGAAGGATGTTGCTGGTAAACATGAGGACCTAGTTGTTGTGGAGGGGGTTGTTGCTACTCTTGTTGAGGCTGTGGCTGATGTTGTTGTTGCTGCAGAGTCCATTGAGGAAATGATATTATCGGTGGCGGTTCGTCTGGTAGATGCATAAGCTTGAATATTTGGAACCACTTTCTTTAATTTTTAGTTCTTTAAAATATGATAAGTAAGAAGGGATATCTTGGGATTGAAGAATCTGCATTATATAGGGTGCATAAACAATTTTCTGGTGCTTTTGAGTCCAGAAATTTTTAATTTCATCGAAAAGAAATTGAGCCTAATTAACTTTAATGCCAACAAATATAGCATATGTAGCTTTGTGGTCTATTTCATATATTTGCTCGTGACTACCTTTTCTTTGTATTACGGTGTTAATAATCATGCGATTTAGTAATCTTACCCTAGGTCGGAGGTTCTTTGTATTCCACCGTTCCATATAATCTTCCCAAAGAAGGTGAGTGACCTAATCACAGGGTAAAAATCTTTTGTCTGGTATGTCTTTTAATTCGATACCCATGTAAGAGCAATGGAGGATTCGCCCCAACATACTAGGAGTAGGCTTAATGACTTTACCATAGACACTAGTCCAAAGCCAATTTTCCTCATCTTTGAGATTTGAAATGGAAGAACTACATAGATTCGAATAAAAGAGAAAAATAACCAGTTGATCTATGGTTATCTCATTTGGAACTTGTTCGATCAGATAGTTAACCTTGGCATATTCACATAATGAATGCATTTCATAGAGAGGAAATCGTAGTAGTTGGTAGAAGGGACCTAGCTGAAACTTCATAGTCTTCAAATCATCAAATCTTTTGATGGATCTAGGGCTTTGATCAAGCCATGGTTTGATGTGAGAATGAGTGATAGCATTTTTTTGAGATGAAGATCCCAACTATTTCTTTTGCTTCTTCGTAGTTTTGGATTTTGGAGGCATTTTATTTGAAGATTGAAGGTAAATTTTTAAGATCTAGGTTTTAATAGGGTTTTGTAGAGAATGAAAAGGTGAGGTAAAAAATGAAGAGATGTTTTAATATAATGAATATACAGTAGATTGTCATAGGTAGAGACAGGGTTCAGACGTCTGGAATGATCAGGCAGACGTCAGGGCGTTTTAAATGATTTTGTATCATGTAAGGCAGAAAGCAATCTCTGATGTCTGGTAACATATAGGCATACGTCTGGATCTTTGTGGAAAGAGAGTGGAATCGCTGTTTATCCGACTATAAGAAGACGTCTGACTCTATATCTTGGACGTCTGGTTTGGCAGAATATTGCTGTGATAACCCGAGAAACAATTGGACGTCTGGCTCTATATCTCAGATGTCTGGTTTGACAGAATAGTGATAATTTGATTTTAATTAGAGACTTCAAATTGTTATTATTATTATTAGTATTTTTTATTACTTTTTCTCCCACAAATTTGGTTCCACCTTTGTATATTCTTTGAATAGTCGTCGCAGAGACCAAGAAGGAGGTACTGGACTTCATTAGGCTTCAGATGTTCCTTCTCCCCAAAGTTTTGATGAGCACATGGAGTTATTCGATGAGCACGTGGAGGAGTTTCGATCACACGAGGAGATCATACATGAACACAATCCTTTGTAGGAAAGTGTCCACGTATTGCAAGGATGCACTTTTCTAAAAAGTTTAGATGAGCTCCTTGATTTCATTATGTATTATACATTTCTTTTTGAACGTTCATCATTTCTTTTTGATAATGATGGACTTCGTCAATTTTGTCATGCAGAGAAGCATTTTCGAGATTATTACCATATTTGGCCTTTATTCCTTTCGAAGAATAGCCGGTATGGTACACAGGAGTAGTAGTAGGAATAATGTTAATATAAGGAGATGATTTTGGTGTAGTTTTGGTAGGAGATATATAAGTACTACCAGAAGAAGGTAAGGAGAAATCAATGGCTGAGTAAATCGAGTCATGATTAGACGACATTACATATAGAATTTCAAATGTTTTAGAGAGTGAAAGATTATATGATTATAAAAATGTTATCTTTGAGATGTGTGTGTGTGTGTGTTTTCCAATTTCTAATTAAGGAAAAAAAAGTTGTTTGTTAGTTAACGAAATTCATGGTTAAAAATTGTTTTTATTAAAAACAATTTGTGGTGTTCAGAAGGTTTCAAAACGAAAGGTGAAGAAGATTTTAGTTTGTTTGCTTTTCTAAGTAACCATTTAGGATAATAAAAAATATATAATTTAGTTTATTAATTCATTATATGAACAAATTCCTAAATATCGTCTAAGTTTTACAAATGATTGTTCATTTAAAGTTTTGGTGAATATATCAGCAATTTGATTGTCGGTGCTAACAAATTCAAGGGACATAATTCCTTTTTCGACATTATCTCTAAGAAAATAGTGTCATATGTCTATATGTTTAGTCCGAGAATGGTTGACTAGATTTTTTGATAAATTGACAGCACTAGTATTGTTGCAGTAAATCGGAGATTTTTCAGTTATTTTACCAAAATCTCTAAGTGTTTATTGCATATAGATTACTTGAGCACAAGTTAAGGCAGCAGAGATATATTCTGCTTCACACGTCGAGAGTGAAACACAATTTTTCTTTTTGCTAAACCACGAAAACAAAGATTGATTGATAAAATGGCAGGTACCACTTGTGCGTTTCTGCCTATTTTACATCCTCCGAAGTCTGCATCACTATATGATACGAGTTGGAAAGCCGTACATTTAGGATAAAATAAGCCATAATCTTTAGTATTAGTTAAGTAACGTAAAATTCGTTTGACTGCTCGATGATGTGATTCCTTAGGTTGAGCTTGAAAGCAAGCGCACAAACATACACTCATCATTATATCGGGTCGACTGGCTGTTAAGTATAATAAAGGTCTGGTCATACTACGATAAGATTTTTGATCATAGTCTTTTTCCCTTTTCGTCTTTGTCTAAATATGAAGTTGTGCTCATAGGACTTAGTTTACTGGTGGTATTCTCCATTCCGAAACATTTAAGTAAATCTTTACATTATTTTTCTTGATTTATAAAAATGCCATTGTCCAATTGTTTTATTTGCAATCTATGGAAAAAAATTAATTCAACCATGTGTGACATTTCAAACTCGTTTTTCATTATTTCAGAAAATTCATTACATAAACTTTCATTAGTTTTTCCAGATATGATGTCGTCAACATATGTTTGTATAACTAATATATCATTATTTTTATGCTTTATAAATAGTGTAGTGTATATTTTGCCTATTTGAAATCCAGAATTTTGTAGATGAGTTTTTAGTCGATCGTACCAAGCACTGGTGCTTGTTTTAAGCCGTATAAATCCTTTTTGAGTTTAAAAACATGATCTGGATAATTTTCATAAATAAATAATGGCGGTTGTTCTACAAAAATTTTTTCTTTGATAAAACCGTTTAAGAAGGCACTCTTAACAACTATTTGAAATAATTTAAAGTTGTGACGACATGCAAAAACAAGTAGAGTACGAATTGCTTTGAGGCGAGCTATGGGAGCAACCACCTCTTCTTAATCAATTCCCTCTTCTTGGTTGCAACCTTGAGCCACTAATCTTGCTTTGTTATGAATAATATTTCCATTTTCATCTACTTTGTTTTTGAAAACGTATTTTGTTCCTATTATAGATTGATCTGATGGTCTAGGAACGAGTTCTCATACACTATTACGTTCAAATTGATTTAATTCTTCTTGCATTGCTAAGATCCAAAAATCATCTTTAGATGCTTCTTTATAATTTTTAGGTTCGGTATTTGAGATAAAAGCAGCGTGACTCATTTGATTTAATATATTTCTAGTGATTCGAGAATTTAAATCTCCAATTATATTATCCAAAAGATGATTTTTTAATATTCGTGTGGGTGATCTTAAAACATTTTCATTATTATCGAAGAATGAATTATTCACATTATCTGTATTTTCAGTTTGATTTTGAGTTAAAATTTCATCTTCATTTTTTTAGTAGTTTGTTGGAAATTTTCATCAAAAGACACATGTAAGCTTTCTTCTATAATATTTGTTCATTTATTATAAATTCTATAAGCTTTACTACGTCCTGGATAACAAATGAAAATTCCTTCGTTGGCTTTAGGGTCAAATTTTCTAAGATTATCTTTAGTATTTAAAATAAAATATTTTGACCCAAAAGTTCAGAAATACAAAACTTTTGGCTTCTTTCCATATAATATTTCATAACATGTATTTTTAGTCATTGGTCGAAGTTTGACACGATTTAATACATAACAGGCAGTAGCAATAGCTTTAGCCCAAAAATGTTTGTGCATGTCACTACTATTTAGTAGTGTTCGTTCACATTCCTTTAAAGTTCGATTTTTCCTTTCAACTACACTATTATGGTGTTCGTGAAACCGAAAAATTATTACTAATTCTTATTTGTTACAAAAATAAATGAAAAGTTCATTTTTGAATTCTCCTCCATGATCACTGTGTATATTTTTAATTTTTAAATCCATTAAGCTACTAATCCTTTTTGCAAAGATTTTAAACTTTCCAAAAGTGTCACTTTTATGTTTTAAAAATAATGTCCAAGTATATCTTGAAAAATCATCTATAATTACGAACATATATTTATTATGATTTATTGATCATACTTAGGTTGGTCCAAATATATCTAAATGAAGTAATTCTAATGGTTGCTTAGTAGATATGTTATTTTTAGATTTGAATGAACTTTTCTTTAACTTTCCCCTTTGACAAGCTTCACATAAATTTTTAATTTTATGGTTAATTTAAGGAAGACCTCTAACTAGATCATGTTTTGCTAGTTCATTAATATATTTAAAATTTATATGACAAAAATGTTTGTGCTAAATCCAAGGATCGTCATGATTTATGGTTAGACATAAATCTGAATTATTTTTAATGTTTATATTTAGGATATATATATTACGATTTCTAAATCCTTCAAAGAGTAAATTTTTGCATTGATCGAGAATTTTACATTTTTATTTCTCGAATTTTATTTCAAACCCTTTATCACACAACTGACTTATACTAAGAAGATTATGTTTTAGGTTTTCTACTAATAAAATATTAGAAATAATAGTTGAGTTATAGATACCGATATTGATGACTTCTCCAATGCCAATGATGAACCCTTTTGAATTATCGCCAAAAGTTACAGTGCCACCATCAATGTACTTTATATCTGACAGCATGTGAGCATTTCTCATCATGTGCTAGGAGCATCCACTATCTAATATTCATTTCTCTTTTTTTATTTGGATACTTGCAAAAGATAGAAAGTTTAAATTGGTACCCATTTTACCTTTTTGGGTCCTAAGTGTTAGTAGATGATGGTAACCATACCCACGAAATTCTGGTTCCTTTTAAAATATAATTATTATTATGAATCACTTCTTTCATATAATACCTACATATTTCTGTTTAATTAGGTTATTACTTGTTTTAGGAACCTATGTTTTAACCATTTTTGAATTTGAGATTAAATTCTCATTTTTGGAAAAAAGTTTTTTATCTTAATATAAATCTTACCATACTTTGTAATTTTTGTCTTATTGTCAGATCCTAGTCCATTTTGATTTTTGAATGGCTTGGAAATTTTAATTAAATTATCCAAGTCTTGTTTTTCTTTGTTAAATTTTGTAACATTATTAGTAATTTTATCCAACTTGTTTTTAAGATCATTAATTATAGATTTTGGAGTTCCTTATTTTTGAAGGTAATGTGTTCATTACAAATTTTATTATTTTCTAGTTTAACATTTCCTAATTCATAAGATAACTCATCATTTTAATAGAAAGATTCTTGCACTGTTCTTGAGCATTTTCTAATTCTTCTTCTAAAGTAGATTTTCATCTTTTAGTAACCCTATTTCAAGTTCCAATCGATTTATCTTAGCAACATATTCCTTATTTAATTTCTTAGTTTCTCTATATTTGTCATCAAGTTCCATGCTTACTTCCAAAATTTCATCATAAGTAAGATCGGGACATACCTCATTAGTGTGTGCCATGAAACATAGATTTGCTTGCTCTGTATCACTTTCACTGTCACTATCGGGTGAAGAGGAAGAGTCAGAGTCATCCCATGTGGCTTGGAATGCCTTTCCCTTTTTCTTAAATTTTTCAAACTTATTTTTCCTTTTCTCATTGTTGAGTTTTGGGCAATCTTCTACATATGTCCAAACTGATTACATTCAAAGCACTTGATCAAAGTTTGATTTGATGAATTTTATTTTCCACCATTTTGGAATCTCGTCGTTTTCTTGAATTTATTAAATTTGTTGTATTTCTTGGCAATGAAAACAATTTTGTCTTCATCCAATTCAGAGTCTTCATTGCTTGCTTGAAATGCTATGTTCTTCTTTTCATAGTTTTTTTCCTTTCTGGCCTGCAAATTAGCTTCATACAACATTAAATTTGCAATCAAGTCTTCAACTTTGAGTTCAGAAAGAAAGTTAGCTTCTTCAATAGCTAATACTTTTCTTTCCCACTCAATTGTTAAAGAATTGAAAATTCGAGATATTATATCAAAATCAGTAAACGTGACTCCTAGTTCCATAAGGTCATGTTGTATAGTTCGAAATTTGGAGTACATGTCAACAACTGACTCATTTTGTTTCATTTTGAAAGATGAGAATTGATTTTGTAAAATTGATATTTTTGTTGTTTGACTTTAGTTGTACCTTCATGTGTAACTTGTAAAGTACGCCATATATCATAAGCAGTGGTACATAACATAACATGTGAAAATTCATTATTTATCAAGAGAACAAAAAAGTACATTCACAGATTTAGCATTATTAGAAGCAACAGTATTTTGTGCATCTGTCCATGTGCAAATATTTGTTTCAGGCACATACTTAATTTGAGTTGCTGGCTATATTTATAAACCATTAGCTTCCATAAAAATTCTCTTATGTATTGGCCAATATGTATAATTAGATCCGATGAATAAAGGAGGACGTGCAGTTGACTGACCTTCTTGAAAGATGCTTGCCATATTAATAGGTTTCAAATACGTGTTTCTGTGATTTGAACTAACCTCGCTCGGATTACTAATTGAAAGACTATATGGATCATATACTATGTATATGACAAGTAATTATTATATGCATGATAAATTAAAATAATGAGATAATAGTAAAAATAAAAAGATCACAACAGAAATTTTAAACTAGTTCGGGCCTCCCGTCCTATGTTCAGTCCCGAAGTTTCTCTTCGGAATTTCGCTAATCAATAAGCCTCGCTTCTCCTGGAGGAATAGGCTTGTTATAACAGAAATCTTTCTCCGATTAACACTGATATTGACAATAAGTACAGGTTATCCTGTAATCTCCACTAGATATGTATAGATTTGAATATGTATGTGCTTTGGAAATATGGAAGAAAACTGAACCAAAATTAACGATCTTTGGTTGAAATATTTATAGCAAATATGAGTATCTTGAATTCGATTACAACGTAGATATAGAGAATAGAAATCAGAAATTGTTTCTTTAATTGTAAAATCTTTGATGTATTTATAGTTGTGAAAAGATCGATTTGAAGTGTTGCTATCATTTCTCTTCATTTCTGGAGTTATTTCTATTTGGGGGTAGAACTGAGTTGAAGAAGAGACGTAGAAGCAACCATTCAGATTTGACGGTTGTGTACTTAAAAAAATTCTCGAAGCCAAATTCAAACGTCTAGATTGTGATGACCAGACGTCCGATCATGTGTTATCTAGAAAAATTCCATATGTTGGGACCAGATGTCTGGGGCATAATACTAGACGCTTGGAATATGGAAAAAATTTCATGTATCTGTATTTTATCATATACAAAATCCAAGGAGATTTTACATAATATTTCTAGAATTTGTGTACAATATTTATCTCTCCTTTGCTGTGATCCATGCTCCTTGCTTCGATTTATATCCTTAAATATCTACAAAAATAAGATACGAGATGCATATGTACAATTATTATTATATGGTTTGTCGTCATCAAAACTTGTAGATAAGAGTTCCTAACAATTTTGTAGACCTCATAAACCGTGTTTTTCGAGATGTTCTTAATAAGTTTGTGTTAGTTTTCATTGATGGCATCCTTATCAACTTCAAATCCGAGGAGGAGCATAAACATCATGTGGAAGTGGTGTTGGAGTCATTGAAAAGACATGTCCTAAAGGTGAAATTTTCTAAGCGCCATTTTTGAAAATCGAAAGTAGATTCTTAGGACATATTACGACAAGAGAAGGTATTTCAGTCGACCTAGTGAAAGTTAAAGCTGTTCAGGAATGGAAGTGGCCACAGACTCCTACCGAGGTTAGCAGTTTCTTAGGTTTGGCCAGATACTATAGGAGCCTTATTTCAGATTATTCTAAGATTCCTCCTATTATACTAAGTTGACTAAGAAGGGGGAGAAGTTTTTATGGACTCCAAAGTGTGAAGAAGCATTTCTGAGAGATTGACCAACGCACTGGTTGCAGCTATTCTAGATGGAAATAGTGAATTCACGATTTTCAGAGATACTTGTGGAGTGGGACTAGGTGTTGTTTTGATGTAGCATGGTAAAGTGTGATAGCATATGCAAGCAGGAAGGTGAAGCCTTAAGAGAAGAACTACGCTACGCATGACTTGGAGTTGCTGGTAATTGTCTTTGCATTGAAAATGTGGAGACACTACTTGTTGGGTAAGGATCCTTCTATTCCTCTTAGTTTCTTTCTAATCTTTAGAAATTTTAGGAGTATGTTTTCTTTCTTTAATTAGGTGAAAAATTCAAGCTCATCACAGATCATAAATCTCTGAAGTATCTTTTTACTTAAAAGGATTTGAACCTGAGACAGTAGAGGTGGTTAGAGTTTATGACGTCCTATGACTTTGATATTCTTTATACGCCAAGAAAGGCTAATGTGGTGGCAGATGCCTTAAGCAGGAATGCTATTGTAAATATCTTGGAGGTTACTCCGACACTTCAGGAAAGGATTATGAGAAACCAGAGGAAGGATGAAATATTGGAAAGATTAACTCAAGGAGTCAGGAGGAGATGTTTGGATTTTGAGATGGATAGTCAAGGTGCTTTAAGGATGAACGGACGATTATGTGTTCCAGATGTGGATGGGCTAAGGCAGGAAGTTTTTTCTGAATGCCAAAAATCTAAGTTAAGCATTCATCCAGAAGTTCATTATAACGACCCATATTTTTTATAATTAAAAATACTGAATTTAATAAGATTTTCAGAATTTAATATTATGAGAAATTAAAATTTATGATTTATAAATGAAAAAGATAATTATAATATAATTTAATAATGTTGATTGAATGAAATTGACAACTATTTAGTGTAATTCCAATTATTGGTGACAATCAACGTTAATAAGGAATGAATTAATGTTGTATTAAAAATAGAAATCATAGGTTATTTAATTTGAAATTGGTTAATATAGAATGGAATCAATATTTGGTAAGTAATTTATCAATATTTGTTTGTAAACAATAAGTTAGTAAATATGGATTACTAAGTTATAACAATTGGTTTTTCCTCATCTCATTAATTAGTCTATTTGAATATTGAATTGGAAATTAATGGAATTAAATGTAATTAAATATTATGGTTAATGTAAGAAAAGATGTTAATTGTAGTGACTAGGGATAACAAGATAGAAACCTATGTTCAATACATTTCATAAGGTATTGGTTGATTAAATAAAAAGATAAATCAAAATAAATGAATCTATTGGAATATAAATTACAATAAATTAGGATTTTATTGCAGTTGTAATTAAACATAAATATAGTGTAGTATTTAAATATTGGATTTTACCTAGAAAACTATATTGTAATAGATTATTAATTCCTGTGTAATCAAGAATGATGAAAATTGTTAACTTTTAATTTAGAACTTAAAAGCGATTAAATTGATTTTAAAATAATAATTTATTTAATTAATGAGAAAATTAGCCTTTTTATGCACTGTCTTGAATTTCGATGAAACAAGTTTCATCGGATCCGTAACAGTGAATTATTGTAGGATTTCATGCTTCGTAGCGATCGGACTTACCGTTTTATCGTGCGAGCTCGAAACGCATCAATTAAAGGAATTTAAATGAATATAATCTAATTTTAAAAGCTAATTTCTATATACGATGGAATTAGAGTTTGAAACTAGTTCCATTGAGTTTAAAAATATCGAAAATATGTATTTCGATAAATTGGATGACCTATTTTCATTTCGAGGATGAAACGGGCTTTTCGGGTCATTGTTATCGTTTTGGCCCAGTTCAATCTATTCCATCCGTTCTTATCCATCTCTATCCTAATATAGGCTGTTATAAACCCTAGCAGCTTCTTATTTTCATTTTCTGTATGTACAAATTCTAACTATCTGTTAAATTATCTGTTCGTTCTCAAGGGCAGGCATTTCAAAACCCTAATTGCAATTTCAAATCAAATCAAAAATTCAAACTCCTTAAAACATACCATATAATATATCGTTACGAAGCTCTCGATGAAATAACCTGGGTCTGCAATTGATTTTTGCAATCAAATTTTGGTTTGGCCAGAATTTGATGAAACATTCTCGGCCGTTGGACTGTGGATTCATGATCAACAGTGGATCGTCGAATATACGATGATCGAAGGGGACTACATTGTAGACGGTTTCAAGGGGAGTTGATCCAGTAGCTTCATTCATGATGTAGGCATCGAGATCTCCAGAAATAGGTGTAATATAGCGGCGGCGGTGGACCACGCCGGAGGCGGTGAAGGCTACGACGAACTCTACCTGGAGGCGCCTGGTCGAGGGCAGTGCGGTGACGATGGCTGATCGAGGTAAAGGCGAGCACAACGGTGGCGGTAGGCAGGCGAAGTCAGCGGCTATTAGTCGAGATCGTTGGTTCACGTCTACTTGGGTTTTGAGATGGTAAACGATATTACGTTATTTCCCTTTGTTTTTATTTTGATTTAAAATAAAAATTCAATCTTCTAATTGACATAACTTTTTGATACGAGCTCAGATTTGGATGCAATTCCTTCAGTTACGTTCGTATCCAAATTCCAAACAACATGAAACTGATTTGGTTGAATTTGGAGACTGTTCAAATTTTGGACTTTTATTGGATTTTAAATCGACTATAATGGGTGATTTAACCCACTGATGAAATACTGAATTTTCCTATGTTAGTTAAATTAAATTGTGAAGTGATAAGAATTTTGTTGGTTGTTATTTGGTAGTTTAAATTTATATTTAAATTAATTTGAATTTTGTACTGAATTTAGATTGACATTCAAATTAATATTGAAATTTCTTACTAATTAAATACCTCCAATTTATAATTAGTAACTGTCGTGATATGTTGCTTGATTTAAACGTTGTTGGTTATTGTATGCTATTGATTGATGTTGGATGTATGGTTGCTTATTTATTTTGGATATATCCATGTTATTACCTTATTATTATTTGACATTAAATAAAATTATCATTTATATTACATGAGATGAACTAAGAAATAGGTTGAAATGATATATACCTATGTCATTTAATTTTGGGTTGAAATGATATATATACATCCATGTAATTAAATTGAATTAATTGATCACTCAGCCATAGGGTAGAAAATTATATACAGACACCGGATCGGTTAAATATAATGATTTTAAAATCCTAATTTTTGGATTTTGATTAAATAATTTTGTTTAAAAGAAATAAATTTTTGATTTATATGAATCGAATTATTTTCTAATTCAGGCCTTGAAATGTTGAAATTGAAATTGATTAAAAGGAAATTGTTTTAAAGAATTGAATTAGAAATGTAAAGTTATAATCGACATATGACTGTAATTCGGAAAATGGAATTACTTTAAGATTTGGACCTTAAATTGAACAATGAGATATAATTTGATTTAAGCGATTTAAATCAATAAATTGAAATTGGACATGGAATTGATATAAATTGAAATGGTTTAAAATAAGAATCGAATTAAAATTTAAATAATTGAATTAGATTGTTGAATAGAATTTGAGTTTAAAAATGAATGTTTTGGAAATTGAAGTTATTTCGAATTGAAATTGGAATCAAGTTGATTTGAAGCTAAATTGAAATTGAGTGAATTGAATTGAAAGATTGAAAATTGAGTTTGTTGATTTGAAATTGGACATGGGCTCAGATTTGTTGAAATGGAAAGAGACGGTTTGATTTGATATTATTTTCAAAATAAATTATTTTATAAACTATTTACAAACCTATTTTTATACTCAAATTATTTAGATTTTCCAAACTATTTTACTATCTAAACCATTTTTAATACTCAAATTATTTTATATTAAACTATTTTAAAACTTTAAACTATCTAAGCTATTTAAACTATTTTAAACTATTTAACCAATGCAAGCTATTTCTATAAGTTTTAAGCTGTACAAAGTTGGAATGTTTAGTTTATATTTAAAACATTGATTTCAACGCGAATGTGGTTAAATGAGATTATAACCTAAGTTGGAATTTGAAATGATAATTTCAAGTGAAAATGTCATTTTTTGAGTAAATATGATGATTTTGAAATGAAGGATATTTTGAATTGAGTATGATAATTTGATATCAAATATGAATCGGTATTGAAATTTAAAAGAACCTAGGTGTGATGACCGACGTTTGGTTGTTAAAGGGATCGGGGCTTCTTATTGGCATACTCTCTATCAATATTGGAACCACTTTAACAATTGTGTACGTGATGGATGATCCAGAATGAAGTGGTTGAATTGGGGGCGTTTGCTGAATTTGAAGAAAGAGAATGATGTTGGATGACCCCGGCACTTGTGCCAATTGGAAATGACTAAAACATGACAGCTTATCAGGGCCAAGTGGGCTAGCTACCCCTAGCGGGCACACCTCTTTGTATTACTATATTGATGTTGGCTTGATCGGTGTACCTTAATTTGATTTGATTTTGGGGGTGTTGAACGCGATGGGCGGTCATAGCTATGATGCGTTACCACCAGCCCTACGACCTGAACTGGTAATATCTTACCATGGGCATTGCTTCACGTGCCTTGTCATACTCTTTATCCTAAGTCATGCCCACTATGATTTTGTTTTAGTACGCTACCTACCCGAGACTCACTGGCTAACGATGTTACTGGTTGTATTACAGAACTTGCATAGACTACCTGCTTAAAATCCCATAAACATCTCTGAAGCTATCATGCTCATTTTGCTTTTGAGTTAACTTACATAAGAATCTTTAGTTCTAACTCGAGTGTTTTGAATTTTTATTACGCTTAGGTCAGCCTGAGCATTTCAGTGTTTGAAGGCATTATTTCTGGAGGACGAAGATGGAGTTTGGCATATTATATTATTAGTATTATTCCACTGCATCATTATTGGTATGTTGCTGGTTGTACTCTGATTATGTTGCAAAAATTGTGTATTCAAAAGTATATTGTAATAACAGCTTCATGAACTATTTATTTGATTATTATATTTTGTCATTCTGCTGTGGAATTCTGTATTTTGTTCTCCTTCTTTTCTCTTATTTTCTTATTTACCCCATTGATGATCTACCCTTTTGAATAATTTGAGTTAGACATGTGTGGTTTATCGTCAATTTAAAATCGTACAAAAAGGTGGGTCATCACATTCATAAGATGTATAAAGACATGAAAAGAGTATGTGGTGGTTGAGAATAAAGAAGGATATTTCGGTCTATGTTAATAGGTGTTTGTGCTATCAACAAATCAAAGGTGATCATCATATGACAGTCGGATTATTACCACATATGGAGATACATAATTGGAAATGGAAAATGATACCAATGAATTTTATCGATGGTTTACCCAGAACCAAAAGAGGAAATGAAGGAGTGTGGGTTATCATGGATCGACTAACGAAGAGCGCACATTTTATTCCAGTAAAACCAATAAGAACCATTGTTTCTTTAGTTGAAATTTTTATTAGAGAGATAGCCAGATTGCGTGAAGTTCATGTAAGTATTGTAAGTGTTCAAGACCCCATATTTACTAGTCAATTTTGAAAAGCATTACAAACAACTCTAGGAATAAAATTGAGCCTAAGTATATCATGTCGCCCCTAAATAGACGGACAGATGTAGCGAGTGAATCAGATTCTAGAAGATCTCTTGAGAGCTTGTATTTTGGATTTTATTGGATCATAGAAGGATCATTTACATTTAGTTGAGTCCTCCTACAACAATATCTTCCAAGCAAGCATTAGTATGGCACCTTATGAAGCCCTATATGGATACCATGCAAGTCACCGGTATGTTGGGTTGAGACGGGAGATAGACTAGTACTTGGACTGGACATGATCCAAGAGGCTACCGAAGAAGTTGTAGTCCTAAAGTAAAGAACGAAGGAAACCCAAGATCTCCAAAAGAGTTATGTTTATAAGAGGTGAAGAGATTTGGAATTTGTGTTTGGAGACTTGGTGTTCATAAGATTTCACTAATAAGAGGAGCTATTAGATTTGGAAAAGCTAGGTAGATAGTTCCAAGGTATGTTGGACCTTTCCATATTCTTTAGAGTATCGGATCGCTTGCTTATAAGGTCGAGTTGTAAGAGATATTGGCGGCGGTTCATATGTATTTCACGGGTCTCATTTGAGAAAATATGTTCATGGCCTATCTTTGATTAGCCATTGGTTCAAGAGGAATTTGAGATAGAATCGAACTTAACAGTGGTTAGACTTCCATTTTATGTTATGGATATAGATGAAAAGAGGTTGCATAACAAGGTTGTGCAACAAGTCAAAATTCAGTGCAGTGAGGATCCAAGAGACTGCACTTTGGAGTAAGGATGTAAATCGATCGGACTGGACCGGATGGAGGTGTGTTCAGTGTTTGTCCTAAATAAAATCGAACCGAACACGGACCGAACGAGATTTATACACGTACAATTTTTGTTGTCCTAGCCCGTGTCCTAAATGAAATCAGACGGACATGTACGTACGTTTTTCAGACATAGATTCGAACACAGACACAACAGACATTTCTATTTACATCAAATTCTATGTTTTTTAATAGAATTTCCATCGGTAATATTATATTTATCAATGTGTTTTGAAGTATAAGAATTTTATGAATCCCTACTCAATTGACCGACCAAATAGTTGTCATATATGTTTTGAGAAAAATAGAGGATATACTGAATTATAAGAAATTCGGATGAATTCGAACGAACATGGACCAGACGAGATTTTTGCTCGTACAAATTTTGTTGTCCTAGCTTGTGTCATTATTGAAAATTGAACGAACTCGGACGTACGTATTCCGGCTAGGGCTCGAACGGAAATCAGACACTCGTACAAAATTAACAACCCTACTTGGGAGAATGTGGATCATATGAAAGAAGCATATACCGAGTTGATGTTAAGATAGCTAGTCCTAGGTTGTATGTATAATGTATGTTTGTTTGTTGCAGATGCTTAGTACATGTGTTTGTATGTGTTTATATATTTCTTTTTTGTCCACGAGCATAGCTCAGTTGGTCAGGACCGCTTTGCAACTATGGAACAAAGCTCCTTGAGGTTGCGGGTTCGAGTCCTGGTAAATTGAGCTGTGCTTCCCAAGTGGCTTAGGGTGGTTATTCCCTTAAATACCAAATAAAAATATAGGGGAATTGAAGCTCTAAAGTTGGGCTAGTTAAAAAGGGAGAGCGGTGTGGCAGCCAGTCGAGTTCTCTAGCTCTACTCTCCGAAGTAGGGTTTATATATATACATACATATATATATATATATATAACTTTTTGCGTGGTTTGATATATCACCTTGTTTGCTAATTTGGGATGAAATTCTTTTATGGAGGGAGAGTGTAACAACCGATAATTTAATCTCTATTTAAATAAATATTTAATTATATTTTTAAATAATTAATAAATAAATTTTTGTTAACAAATAAAACTATTTTAAATAATAACCGATGATGGTAAAATCGTTTTTAAAATTTTTTTACCAATATATATAGTTCATAGTGAAATAGAAAATGTTACCGAAAACTATTTTTCGAAATATTGATTTTTCATTGGCTAAAAATTAATTAAAATGTCATAACACTATTGTAAACACTTATGTACACATAAGTTACTTTAAACATGATGAATACATGTGCATATGCATGTATATACTTATCTTTAAAAGTGTGTGTATATATATAAGAATAAGAGGAAGTAATTTATAAAGAAAAGTGTATATATGTACATATAAAACTAATGGTTTCAACACAAGTGAATGAGATATGGCATGAATAGTGCAAGATGGAAGGGGGTACAAGGTGAGGATAGAAATGATGAGGGGGGAGGAGTGGAGGTGCATCCATACATATATATATTTGAATATAAGCACTTATCCATTTTTAATCATTTTCCTAAGCGTATATATACCCCTAAACTTCCATGTTCCTATTTTCACAATTCTCCTCTTCATTTCAAGATTCCTAAGAGCTTGAATAAAAAATCCATGGCTTCTCTTCATAAATTCAAAAAATAAGAAAAATCGCTTCTTTTGCTAAAAATCTCCTATTTAGTTCCCTAAAACATTTCTACATCTTCTACAACACCTCCTCTTCCAAAGTTGAAAGCCCATCCACCCTAAAACCCCATAGCCATACCCAACATGCCCTAGGCCGAGCTCAATGCCCAAACGGTCGAGCCTATTTAAGGCGTTCGAACATCCAAAGTTTCAATTTTTGCAAGTTCCTAAGTTGTTTTCAAGTTTTAGCAAAAGTTCAACTTAAGTTGGTAAAGTTTCGGTGTGTGGAACTCTTATTTTTGAAAAAGAAATAACTTAATTTTGATGAACTATATGTTATGAAAATACAGTGGTTGTTATGTTGAAATATCATGTTGTTTGATGGTATATAATTATAAGTTTGTGGTTGAGCTTGGATTTGTGATTTAGTTGTTAAATGACATGTTTGAGTATGGATATGTGAATGGTGGATTATTATACGATGATATTGTGTTTGTGAAACAAAACCAAGTGTATGTGATGTAAATGCTGTGAAGTTGGCTCCCTGAAAAGTCGCAAAGGACTTGAGATCCAATTTGAAAACAAAAGCTTGTTTCTAGTTTTGGATTTTGAAAATATTTTTTTAAGTTTTCACCTTTAAAAGTTTTCAAAACTATTCTATTTGTGTTTCAAAATATGTAGTAGCTAGAGTTAAAGTGAGGTTTTTACCTAGAAATCAATTCTAGCGAACTACGCTCATAGCGATAGTCGTTATGTATGCAGTTCGAGAAAATTTCATGATTTCAAGTTTCATAACGTTTTCTTTTTTATTGTTATTGAAAACTCATTTCAAACTAATTAAGTAAGTTAAAATTTTAATTTTTAGTTATTTAATAATTTAATTTATTAATTAGGTAATTATTATTTATTTAATTAATTAAGTAATTGTGTTAAGTAATTATAGTTTAAGAAATTATTAACCAAATAATTATTTTTAGTTAAGGAAGTTTTTAATAATGATTAATTAGGATAAAAGAAAATTAAATTTTTTTTTAATCAAGTTTATTTACTTTAATTAATTGATTAATTAGAGTAAGTTATTTATTTAATTATTATTTAATTAAAGGTTAATTATCCACTTAAATTGGGTTTAATTCTTAAATGAATGTTATTGAATTAAAGTTAATCATAAATAAATTTTATACTAATTAAGGTTTAATGTATGATTTTCGATATAATTAAGTTATATTAAAGTTTAGTATAGTTTTAAACTTATGATTTAATTAAAGCTTATTTGTTTAAAGTTTCTTCCAAAACTCTATCGGTTATTTATTTTTAACCAACTTTCTTGTTAAGTAAATTGTTTCAAACCAAAGGATCTCTTGTCCATACTGTTAAGTAGCTAAATGAGTCAAAGTGGTTGTAATAAAAAGTTGATGGGCGGGTAGTTATAACTATCCAGTTGAAGGTTGTAATGTATTGACTTTGATGTACTATATTATTATTATGAAAATTATAATGTGATATCCTATATTATCTATTATATGCTGTTGTGATTCATGATGAGATTCTGTGATTGTGTAGTTTCTTCTTATATGTGTGTGTGCATATATACTTTTGATGATCTGACATGACTGACATGTTTACATTGCTTTGATCATAAAGTGTGGATGTTTACTACAGTAGTTAATTTATTCACGATAAATACACGTCGATATTACACAAGGAAATCACTTTCCGAATCAAGCTAAAAGGTGATATGGAATCATTAAAACTTTTGGAAATGGTTTTGAAATGATTTGATAATGTTTTACAAACATATAAACTAGTAACGATAAGATTTGAATAGAAAATGGAAAACAAGGCAAAACAAGGCACCTCACGTAATGATAGTTCATGATTTCGCACCGTAAAAGTTAAATGAGTATATAAAGTGGAATACAGCTCGAAATTCTTCATATTAAGAATTTTTTGAACTATTGTATCCATAGATTTCAAACGTAGAATAAAAATCAAGATTTCACATTGTAGATTTTCAAATAAGTCCAAAATCAATTTTTAAAATAATCGCGGTTTGCAGTTCAAAATCCAAAAAGGGATTATTTTTTTTAATTTTATATTTTTAAATTCTTAAAAATATGGAATAAATTCTATAAATCTTATAAAAAATTTAGAAAGAAACTTGAGTTATATAAATGGGTTTTCGAATGATAGAAAAGTCATTTTGATTAAAGAAGCTTTTAAAACACTATTTGCAGCACTTTTCAATAACCTTTTAAATATGATTTTAAAGTAACTATTCTTTTCTAATTTTTTATTAATGTTTTTATGTGATTAATCAAGTATTTTAAAGATTATTGGAAGGTTTAAAAGAGTTTAAATAAATGATTTAAAGAAAAGCTATTATAAGCTAATGTTTTAATCTTGGCTCATAAAGCAACGAGTAGACTGGATTTTTCTATTTATGAGATCTGGATTGATATGCTTAAACTAAGGAGATGTTCAGGAGAAACTAGTGCCTTGGCTCACTTGGCCCATTCTTGGACGAGGGATAGATATGGTCGAAACGTCGAAAACGAATTAAGTATGAAAGATTATATTTTCCAAATTTAAATAACTTGGATTGCATAGAAATAATCTTTTTATACTTGGTATTAAATTCCGAGGAGGGAATCTATACTATCCATATGAATTTAAAAGGTGATTTCATCGTTATTCAACGAGTAGTAAATGTTGACTAGGTAAATTGATATTGAGCAGAATCAGTATAATTTACATTAACCTATCTACTCAATAATGTTTTCTGAAATAATTTATGAAGATGATTTGATAATTCCAAAGTTAAAGAGTGGTTTAATGATTTCGTATATACTAGAAAGAGCTGTTTTAAAGATATATATATATATATATATATATATATCTAGAAGATATTTTGATAAAAGAAATTAATCCGTCAAAGAATAATTCCCTATTTACTAAAATATCTTTTTATCGATGATTGGTTTAAAGTAATCAAGGTCGGATTTGAGTGATTTCTATCTAAAAACCACTTCGAACCAATATACGTGTTCGATAGTAATGACATGGAATGATATCGATTTAGAAGATGGAATGTAGGACTGCTTGCCACTGACCCTGGGGTAATTTTTCCATATCATGTGTGTGTGTGTGTGTGTGTGTGTGTGTCTAGGTGGGTGGGGGGTGGTAGTTCTTCATGTGATATCTTTGATGCAAGAGGCTTCATGCTACTAATCCTAAGGATGATTCCCGACAAGTTGTGGTAGGAGAGTTCCTTCGATTTGTCCTATTCTTGGACAACTTGTATGGATGAATGACGTTGCACTTCCAATTACATTGATTGATCTTTATAAATGTGTCATCGATTTGGTGGCGGAAAAGAACTAAACATGCTTTTCTAGGACATACAAGCTAAGGAGTTATACATTTGTAGAAATCAGTTGTATGATCATGGAATGGCAGTGTGGTAATCAAAGTGGAATGTGTGCTATATGAAAGGTAATCCTTACCTCAGGCCTCATCACCGGTAATGGCTAAAACAGGGTTGCTTCAGGGCTATGTGGTTCACAACCATTAGGGTATTGTCATTACCTTTCTAGATTACTCTCTATATTTCGAGTATGTGATGTATGCTATGAGATACCGGATAGGTCGGTTACGACACTGGTGATGTCTTATTCGGTTCTATCCGCCGCTAGATAGTTCTGCGGGTAGACCGGTTCTGATTCGCAAAGTTTTCGAAGATGTCGATCCTCGGTTCATTCCTTTAGAGATGTATTATATGGAAGGTAGTCTCTTACCTTACCATTGTATAGAATCCAACCCCAATACGAGCCTTGTAAGAGTTTGATTATAGAACCTACTTTGTAGCTAGTTTTCTAGGATTTAATCAATGTAACAATTCCGACTAAGATTCATAAGTTTATTTGAAAAGTATTTTCAAAAGAATGACATTAAAAATAATATTATCAGATTTTTCATAGAAAATGATTTGTTTATCATAAGGTAAAATTCCATTCCATGTTTATATGCGGTGTGGTCTTATGAGATGCCTTTGTTTTAAAGATCCGTACTTGAGTTTCTCACACCGATCTCGTGACAGACCCAGAGTTTATTTCCTTTTTCCTTTAAACTCTGGCTATCCTATTTTTTAGGCAGCCAGGTAGTTAGATTATTTTGAGCATTTTGGGATGGAGCATGGAGCATTTTGGGTCTTTTGTTGAAGTTATCTATCCATTGGGTCTGTATTTTGTATTATGTATTACGAGCGCTTGTAAGGATAGGTTGTTATAACTATCCCGGCTGGATTAGTACATACTATAACTCTCATAGAGTAATCTGGAGTAATTGCTTGCACTGCTCATATGTATAATTATGTGTTGGAAACAACGTGATATTTTATTATTGTCGTGCCTTCTATATTTATTTTCTTTACCCCATGATAATCTGCCTCTTCTACACTTGGATTTACAGCATGTAAATATCGAGGATGCACTAGTGTCGATATATGAGGGTCAATGAGGTGGGTTGTCACATTATTACTTTTTTCCCCTTTCTTTCCTACAAGAGAAATAGATATACATCCCTTCGGAAATTGATTTCGAGAGCTTCGGCCATCAATAAATGGTAAGACCTTATCCATTGGACCCGGGGAGAGATGGGCTTTGAATCCATATACGCTTTCTAGCATGCATTGAAACATGGTCGAGCTTGACTTTTTCATGCCGAACTAGGGTTAGACGTGGACAACAATTGTGGAAGAGTTGGATAAAATCATGAACATCATCGAGTTTCTCTTCGCGAAGTGCACGTTCCCGCCGAGTTTTAGCATCACCGGTGAGCCATTGTGAATTGCGACCTAACAAGACCTTTAGGGGGCTACAATGTCGCGTTTTAAGGGAGGCAGCTAGAGCGGTTGAGGCATGCTGCATTGTGGAGAGGGTACATTGTAGAGCGCATAGGAGTTGATGGATCATCGATTAGTTGACTGTAGCTCGATGGAGGAGGTTAGAGGTGCATGTGGATATGAGCATGCACATTTATGCACTGTGTTAGTAATTTAGGGATGAAGAAGAAGAGATTGTGAGGATTAAATAGGATAATTAGTTAACTAATTATTACAATTAATATTTTTCTTATAAAATTTGTATCTCTTGCATACGAGGTTCAATCAAGATGCGGTTTTCGCTATTGCACCCGTAGTGCGATTATCTACGTCATGGTATGGACTTGGATTAGATTAGAACAATTGAAAATTTATGGTTCAGGTGAGCAAAATTATAACTCTGAAATTATTTCTCAATACAAATCCTCATATTTTTATATGTTGAAATGTTACCCAGTAGTGGTACGAAATATATACATATATGAAATTGTTTCCTTATTTGATTGGACTTATTTGAGTAAATATCCGAGATAATTGATTATTACCCCATATATTTACATTGTGTTATATTCATGTTGAATAGAGCTAGATGGAGTTGATATCAATTTGCAGCGCGATTATAAATTAATCAAAACTCTAATTAGGAGTTATATTAGCAACAGAAATCTCATTATATATTTTATTTCTAATATTAGGGATAATTGATTAATTTCCCGTATATGTAGATATTGACTTCTACTCGAAGCAATAGAATCAAATGAGTTGATATTAATTTGTAGTGTGATTATAAATAAATTAGAACTCTAATTAGGAGTTATATTAGTGATAGAAATATAATTATATATTTTATCACTAATCAAAAGTTAGAAATTATTGAAGAATTAATTTATTACTTAATAGGGTTTAATAAAGTTATAAAATTCAGGATATTGTTATAAGGGGATTAATTAATTTAAACGCTAAGATATGATTTTAAATGTATGTGTATACATATATAGAAATTTTATACATGAGCTATATAAAATTTTAAGGCCTTATTGACAGTTAAAATTAATTTTAATAGAATAATTAAGTGAAATTAAGATATAAAATGATTGATAGGTAAGAGTATTATTTTACAAAATAAGCTTGAGACTTCTATAAAATAATACGAAGTGCATATGATTTAAGTAACTAATAATCTGATAGTTGAATTAAGTTATCAAGTAAGACATATTTGGTTGAATTGGATGTTAGGATATATAGGAAATCCTTAATAATTTGAATGGCCTGATTGGTCTATATAATTGTATAGTATGGATTTCATCAAACGTTTAAATTAACCGAATGAGTAAATCTACATAAAAGAATATGTATACATTTGTATTTAGTCTATATATACTCAATGTAAGCTCTGAGAAATATATTTAGTGGAGTTTGATATATATCTGGATGAGTTAAATAAAGTAAAGGAGAGTATTGTCATATATTGTAATCTAGTTACCGATGAATGGGTATCGAGTTCCGGCGGTAAGATGATGTAATAGATATAGTCGAAGCGATGTCAAAACGAGGTGGAACTTGTGTGATGTTTTCGCTCGATGCCAACGAGATGTTATCCACCGGATGTCATGATAATATGACTTATTAGGCGAGGCTAGTGTTATATGTTAACTTGGGTTGTTCAGTACATATGTTAAAGAGACGATATGTTTTATACGGCTTCGGTGGATTGACTTGAGCTACCAAGATCACATTATGCAGGATATGCCCATTATCCATATAGCATGGATATGTAGTAATTCCGTAGATTATCCATGATACCATGGGAGAACTTCACAACTTGCATACGAGATTTCGAAGCATGTTCGGAGAGAGATGGCGATAACTATCTAAAATAGATCATATATCACACATGCATGTAGTAGAGGTCAAGGTGAGATCTATACGAGACTATTGCATTGTGATGTAACTCGGAAGCTATGTTATATTTACATACAGACTTATTCTTATTTATTCTTCATTGGGTAGTCAATGGAAGGACGATTAGTAATATATCATATAGTAAGCGATGGGTACTATAACATATAATAGATGATTAATAGTATATCGTATAATAGATAGTTTAAAACGGATAGTGGGTGGTATAATTCTTTTATGGAGTATTGTATACTTGTGTAAATTTCTAGACATTATAAGTAGACCTAGATTAGGATTCCTATGCTACTGTTAGTCTCGAGGGCATGTAGTTTTGACCTTACACTCATACGATAGGAGGCCTCACATTTTGTTGCTGTGCATGCCAGTTTATAGTCACAACATTATTATTTATTCATAATAGATTTAAGGATTAGGAAGAAAGGTAAGGTATAATTACTTATTATTTAGGATTTGTTTACTTTACTTGTTTACAGGCAGTCCGGATTCCCCAAAGTCACGTTTGTGGAGAGGGTCGGCTGTGATTTAACTGTCATTGTTTATTTGTATATATAGTGTAACGACCCAGAATTTCTGTCATTTGAAATTCAGATATTTAATTGATTTTAAATATCAACAAGTAAAATTCGTAAGTCGAATAATTATTTTTCGAATATTTAGATTTAATTGGATAATTAAATCGACAATTTAATAATTGAAATTCCAGAAATAATTGAATATTTGATTTAATGTGATTAAAAATGATTTAAAAAGTTATATTAAATCATATTGAAGTTAGAACAATGTTATAGAACTTTTAAAATTGAATTAAAAGTTGATTTATGAAAATTGAATATTTTAATATTTAATTGACGAGTTAAAATAGCCATTTTTCAAACAGTCTCGGATTTTGACGAAACAAGTTTCATCGGATCCGTAAAGTCATATTATTGTATGGTATCAAATTTCGTGTCAATTGGATTTACCGTTTGTCCGGGGCAAGCTAAAACGCATAGAAATTTGGTTAACCGATTTAATTTAAAATCGATCGTTTATTGCCGTAACTTGCACAGATGATCGAATGGGCTCCCGAAACCTATTTCATTGTGTCCGGAACGTGGGGTAAACCCTAGAAACGCCAGTCACCGCGTGAGATTTGGAGTTCGAAAAAGTTGGATAAATAGTGTTTGGTGAAAATTTCTATAAAAGGACCCATCTCCTTCTATTTTTTTGCAAACCCTACTTGAAAACCCTAGCCGCCGGTTTGTAATCGATCGCCATAAATAAACGAAACTTCTCCCCTTAATATCTCGGAATCCGTCAATAATTGTCGAAAGCTCTCAACTACAAACTTGTAGAGCTAGCCGAGTGCTTCGAATCCATACGGTGATGATGATAAACGAAGCATCATAGAGGAAGACATCGAGCCGCGTTCTTCCTTGGTTCGAGCACGTTTTTACATGCAAGGGGGTGGCCGAGCATGGCCGGCCGTTGGTCGATGGTGGAGCACGCGTTGGCGAAGGGGGCGGTGATCGTTGATCGTGATATAAGCAAGGGAGGGCGGCACGAGAATTCAAAGTTGGAGGCGGCCTATGGGTTGCGTTCGAACGTGATAAATGAAGGGGAAGGAAGAAGATTCTCACGGTCCAGATCCGAAGTAACAAAAACCAACGGCCAGATGCAGTTAGGGTATAAAAATAAAATATAAGTTGAAATTAATTTGTATTTAAATACGTATAAACTTTGAAATGATGTAACTTTGTCATACGAGGTCGAAAAATTACGAAACAAGTTGCGTTGGCTTCGGTTTGTCAAGCACTACGCAATGGAATTGGATTGGATCCGTTTGGATCTAGTGATTATTTTGGGTAAAATTAAACGTGCGTTTAATTTTATTCGGAACGGACGCTGAAACTATATTGAAAGCAAGGCGAGAACTTCTCACTCAATCGAATTGTTTCGATTTAAATTTTAAGTAGTTAGAATTAAAATTTCTTGATTGTGTGATTAGTATCTATTGTGTTAAATAGACATTATACGTCGTATATTAAGCGGAGGTTATTTATTAAAAACATAGACTGTGATAATTCCAACTTGTATGGAATTGGTATTATATATGTACTTGGAGTTAATTTTCCCGCATTATATAGCGGATGAGACCCTATTGTGCCGCATAATAGCGGATAGTATTTTATAAATCCCATATACCGCGATATTTCGTCTTAAAACGAAATTGGTATTGTGCTAACAACTTTGGATGCAGGGAAACAGGTTGGAGGGATCCAACTGGATACCTCAAATAATTGAATTGGTTTCAATGTTGTGTGCTGATCTATTTGTTGATCTATTTATAATCTGCGTGATTATCTTTGTGATTGAAATTATTAAAGGCTAAATTTCAGCCGAATATATTTTTGGAATCGTTAGATGCCGAAAATAAATAAAATTTGATTTTTGAAAATTTAAGTTGAGAATTCATAATAAAAATTTAATTTTGGAATTTATTCATTTTAAATAGATAAACGTTGTAATTTTTATGTTATAAAACTTATGATTTTCGAGAAATATAACCAAAATGTGATTTTTTAGATAAGTAGTTGATAAATTTATAAAATGGTTTAAATTGGGATTTTTGAATTATTATAAATGATTTATATAAAATATTTATAAAATTGATATTTATAAATTAAAATATTGGAATTAGAAAACAAGTTTTTATAAGTGTTAAAATAAAATGTAAATGGATTTCATAAGTGGATGAAATCTATAGATTTATAAATTGTGAAGTTATAAAATGAATAGATTTTATAAAATAAAAGATTTATAAGTAATTAACTTATAAATTGGATTTTTGCGTGTAAATGGAATGTGGATAGAATTTGTTAATATAGTAATTTTTATAAGTGAAGTTGTTATAAAATATAAATGGAAATTATAAACGTTGTTTTATAAATCCGAAATTGACTTATTTTAATAAGTTTAATTATTATAGCTTATTAAAGGAGATATATTCACGATTTTAGGACAGTGGATAATCCTTTAAATAAAATATGTAGAAATTGAATTTGGTTATGAAGTATATTCACGATTTTGGACGGTGAATAATATATTAAAGAAATATTTTGGGAAAGTTATATTTTAAATAGAATTAAAATGATTTAAAAATGTTTTAAAATGTGTTAAGTATCGAAACCATAGATTTCAACATTCATTGTTGAAATAGACGTTTTCGAGAAATATAAGGAAATGGTGGACTATAACATTGTTGTTATAGTAAATGATTTTCGAAAGGAAATGTTTTATATAGAATTGGGATTTATATATCTATTTTAAGTTCGAATCCCTATACTAATGATTTTGGGTTGTCGTAACGATGTTTTACGCAACATTCGTGTTGACCCAAATAAATGTGTTTAAGAGAATGTTTTCCTTATAGAATAAAATATATACTTAATTTGGATTTAAGTATATTGAATATTTTCCAAGTGTTGAAAATAAATAGATTTGTGAATTACTTATTATTAAATAAGTATGGAAATGTTTTCCAATATAAAGTGAATGTTTTGAGATTTTATCTTTTAAAGATAAATTGAAAATGAATATTAGAGATCGATTTAAAATCGTATATTCATAGATATTTTGGAAATGTAAATTCAATATGGAATTTATAAAAGAAAGGAAAATTTGTTTAAAAATAAACATTGATTTATTTTTGAAGTGTGGAAATAAATTTACGGATTTGGAATGTAAATTTAAAGTAAATCAGTAAGGATTTATTTAATTGGTTTAAATGAACCATTTTGAAATGGTAGTTGTAAGGGTGTAAATTGATTTGAAATTGGTTTTCAAATGGTTGAAGTGTGGGATATATATCTTGTAAAGATATTTTCGAAAATAAATAATTTGGGAAATAATTTGAAATCGGGTTATGTTGTGAATAGTGATTGATAGTTAAATAACCGACTATCAATATTGACCCTTGTGTGGCTATCTATTGTGAATTGGTTGAAATTGAATGCTACACTTATTTTTAAATTATTGCGCTCGTTATTCGGATTACCCATTCCGAATAGTGATACTACGTAATCGATAGCATTGAAGACCGGTGTTGAAGACCGGGTATTTATGATATTGATAGGACGACCTATCGATTGTCTTTGCACCGTTAGCTAAGGTATGGAGATTTCCTTTGTGATAGGAAATTAGATCGGGATTGTGAATACCCGGATTGCAAGGGCTTCTTTTGAAGTGCCTTCGGTTCTGTTCGGACCCGGAATAGACTTGTATGGTTACATGTCTGACCTTACATTTTGAGATATAAAGCATATTTCTTTCAAATATATTTCCGTTGGTGGCGGAGAATTTATTCTCTTAACTTAACACCCTTAGAGGTTATGTAGTTGAAGGTTATCAATGATATATTCTCAATTTGCTAATGTGGCATGCTGAGTGTTGCTGTGTGATGATTATTTATTGATCATTTGTTGATCAAAACGTGGCTTTGTGAAAAAAGCTTAACTTTTTGGACGAGACTTCGTCAGACCGCACTCCTCGGAAATGGTCAAAACAGGAATATGCGGCAAGGTTATGAGGGTCACGCCCTTTAGGGTATGTCATTTCCTTCTGGAAAGGGTGGTATCATGGTATGGAGCCCAGATACTTACTCATGTTGACACACTATATTTATTACTGTGTGATGTTGGTTATCGAGCGCTCGGGTAAAGGTCCAAAGGGACCGGGGGGTGGCATATTCGTGTAGTAGTTACCTAGTTACAAAGGTAACCCGGCCTTGTGTTGGCAGAGATCTAACCGTAACGTTAGGTTCTCGGGACGTCCCGCCAGAGGCGATCCCATTGACAGTAGGAAGTTACCTGGCCTGACCATTTGTTGGAAATCCAAACAAAACAATA
Source organism: Allium cepa (assembly GCA_030765085.1). Taxonomy (NCBI): domain Eukaryota; kingdom Viridiplantae; phylum Streptophyta; class Magnoliopsida; order Asparagales; family Amaryllidaceae; genus Allium; species Allium cepa. Next base: position 499,419,270 of record CM060929.1, read on the forward strand.
CGAGCCTTGTACGGTTTTAGTTGTAGAACCTGCCATTTAAAATGGTAGTTATAGCAGGCATAATATAATGGTACCTATGCTGGCTAAGATTTATATTCTATTTTCGAAATGCTTTCATCACTATGCACCAATAATAATATCAAAAATGTTTTGTTTTGCGTAGTAAGCATCTTTGACTATCATAAGGAGAAATCTCCTCCAATTCCGCGTTTGCATTGTGTTTGTGCAGGGAGGCCTTATGGTAGTTTCATTTTCCAAAAAAAGCATTGCGAATTGACTTCAAAAATTATCATGCTGTTTGTTTTAAAGATAAATAACTGTTTTAAGTTCTCACACCAGTCTCATGACTGACCTGGAGTTTATTGTTCTCTTCCTAAACTCTGGGTGCCCATAATTTTCCACACGGGCAGTCTAGAGTCAGGTTATCAGGTCATTCTGGATTAAAAAGTGCTTTGGAGCTCAGGGGGCGAGCCAGATGGTGAGACGTATTACTTGTATATGATATTATGTTTTCCGCTATGTATTTCACTTGTAAGGACACGTTTGTAAAACCGTCCATTGTCCAGTTATGTTGTATATTGTTGTTGTATACTCTGATGATGATGTGATGTAATGTAATAACTGAGATAGTTCTTTGTTTTAAAGATTATTCATTTATGTATTATATGTTGTTCCGCTGCGATATGTGAGATTCTGATATTGTTTCTGTTCTGTTTCCTTATTTCTTCTATCTTTTTCTTCTACCTCTTCTTTTTAACCCTCATGGTTCGGTTTTCCGGCATTCGATTACTCGACAGTTGATATAGTGGACGTATTGATGTCGATTTTCGGAAGTCGAAGAATCGGTTCATGACAATGTGGTATCAGAGCATATGGTAAGTGACAACCTTAGCTCTGTTGGGTGCTACTCATTAGAGATAGAGTCTGTAGTGCTCTAGAATGAGTTTGAGTGTAATAATAGTTATGAGCGCATATTTGTTAGTGAAAATAAAATTGTTTTATGTTGTGATGATTGGTTTGTTGAGTGGTATATGGATTCTAGTCGGTATAGTCTGTACAACTCTGTCGATAGGGATCTCTAAACACTTGTTCAGAACAATTCGGCACGATATCTTTTTAAATTGGGTAAATGAAATAATTTTACCTCGATTATATTTTATATATAAAGGAAATAATTTTTCAGAATTATTAAAGTATATATAAATTGATTGTTTGGTTGTTAAAAATGTAGTCAATAAAAGTTGTTTGAATAAGTTAAATAAAAACAACAGTTGTAAAAGAATGAATTGTATAAGCAAATGAATTATAAGTATGGAATTATAATTAAAATGATTTACAATTGTAAAATAATCTTATATATAAATAGTGAAATTATATGAGGAAATTTTTTTATAAACGTGATTTATAAATAATGGAAAGGAAATTTTTGAAAGAATATTTTGCACTGATTTCACTGTTGTTACTGGGAAATAATAAGGATGATGACTGCAGCATCATCAGTATCATTTTCGAGTTTCTGTGTGATGGATTTGCTACCATAGTAAATTGAAATTGAAGTTTTGTTGTGATAAACAAATTCAAAATTGAAAATCCAAGTTGAAATTGATAAATATAAGTAAAACGAATTTTGAACTTATATTATGAGATAAAAATTTTAGCTTTGGTAAAGTTAAAGAATTTGAGTTGGCATAACAAAACATATGATTTGGAATTTAACTAAAGGAAGTTAAATAAATTAAATCAGATTTGGAAGTTTAAATAAGTAAGTTGTATAACTTATAAAGTGAGCAGATGTAAGTGAAACCAAATGATAAATGGTTAAATAACTTTGTTAAGCAAAACGAGGTATGAACCTGAATAAGTTATGAAAAATTGACTTTGGTAAATGTTAAATAGAATTTACTTTAGAATTGGAATCTGAATTGGATTCGTAAGTGGAAGTTTAAGTTAAGTTAAACAAATGATGAATTGAAATGGAATATAGCTTAAGTAATATTGAACAAAGTTGATTTTGGTATCAAAGTAAAATAATGAAGTGAATTAAATGGATGTGAACTTGAGTTATATAAAAGGAGATTTAACTTTATTTATGAAATGAATTAGCAATTGAATTAATGAAGGGATTGAATGTTAATCAATCGAATGTAAATGAATTGATATGAAACAATGGATATAACTGTTAATTCATTAAAGTTAATAAATTGAATAAATTGAATGTAAACCAATTTAATATTAAACCAAATCGGAACTAAAAGTGTTGAACCAAATTGAATGTAAATTTAATAATTTGGTTATGTTGAATATACATTGGTTGTTATTTGATTTTTAGTTGATTGTATATAAATTCATTAAGTGTTAATGAAATTAAATTAATGAAATTGAAAGCTATGTAATTGAATTCAAATTGGAAGAAAATGAATTTGAATAGAACTGAATTTGATTTGGAAGTGAACTAAAATGAATGTAAATTACTGAATGTATACTAATTGGAAATGAATAAATGAATATTTGTAAAGTCCAATGTTAACAAATCAAATGTGATTAAAATGAAAATAAAAACAATTCATTGAATATTAATGAGAAATGAAAGAATATTGATTTGGTTATTGATTTGTTGGATGTTAATTGGATGATAGTTGTTTGATGGTTGCATTTGTTGTTTTGTTGCTTTTGCTATGTTGGCATATGTAGTTGTTATGTTGCTATATGCATGTATTGTAGTTGTTTAAAAGAGTAAAATGTTAATAACTTCTTATATATGCCACTTATGTGTTTATATTGAGTAAGTACAGGTACCGAGGCTACCGTTAGCGGGTTTTGGTTGCGCAAAATGCTAGATAAATAACTGCTTTGCTTAAAAATGCTAAAAAGGTATGCCTACGCAATAAAAATAGGAAATATGAACTGTTTTTCTGTTTTTCCGACCGGGTGGGTCGATGTATACATATTTATATCTATTGTGATATTGTAAAAGCTCCTCCGTACAAAGGAGGTTATGGCGAAATTTTTCGAAAATTTAAGGCGTTAGAATATTTTCGAGAAAATTGAATTTTTTTGAAAAGATACCTAAGTATAGATTGGAAAACTTAGTAAAGTTATTGTAAGAGGTTTAACTATGGATTTGGAAAAGTTAAACACTTAAGAGATTTATAAATTAAACTTGAACGGTTTGTTTTGAAAAGTTAATGAATTTCAAAACTCTTTCTTACTTGGCAATTTCGAGGACGAAATTCTTTTAGGGGGAAAGTTTGTAACGACCCAGAATTTCTGTCATTTGAAATTCAGATATTTAATTAATATTAAATATCAACAAGTAAAATTCGTAAGTCGAATAATTATTTTTCAAATATTTAGATTTAATTGGATAATTAAATCGACAATTTAATAATTGAAATTCCAGAAATAATTGAATATTTGATTTAATGTGATTAAAAATTATTTAAAAAGTTATATTAAATCATATTGAAGTTAGAGCAATGTTATAGAACTTTTAAAATTGAATTAAAAGTTGATTTGTGAAAATTGAATATTTTAATATTTAATTGATGAGTTAAAATAGCCATTTTTCAAACAGTCTCGAATTTCGACGAAACATATTTCATCGGATCCGTAATGTCATATTATTGTATGGTTTCAAATTTCGTGTCAATCGGATTTACCGTTTGTCCGGGGCAAGCTAAAACGCATAGAAATTTGGTTAACCGATTTAATTTAAAATCGATCATTTATTGCCGTAACTCGCACAGATGATCGAATGGGCTCCCGAAACCTATTCCATTGTGTCTAGAACGCGGGGTAAACCCTAGAAACGCCAGTCACCGCGCGAGATTTGGAGTTCGGAAAAGTCGGATGAATAGTGTTTGGTGAAAATTTCTATAAAAGGACCCATCTCCTTCTATTTTTTTGCAAACCCTAATTGAAAACCGTAGCTGCTGGTTTGTAATCGATGGCCATAAATAAACGAAACTTCTACCCTTAATATCTCCGAATCCGTCAACAATTGTCGAAATCTCTCAACTACAAACTTGTAGAGCTAGCCGAGTGCTTCGAATCCATACGGTGATGATGATAAACGAAGCATCATAGAGGAAGAAATCGAGCCGCGTTCTTCCTTGGTTCAAGCATGTTTTTACACGCAAGGGGGTGGCCGAGCATGGTCGGCCGTTGGTCGATCGTGGAGCACGCGTTGGCGAAGGGGGCGGTGATCGTTGATCGTGATATAAGCAAGGGAGGGCGGCACGAGAATTCAAAGTCGGAGGCGGCCTATGGGTTACGTTCGAACATGATAAACGAAAGGGAAGGAAGAAGATGCTCACGGTCCAGATCTGAAGTAACAAAAACCAACGGCCAGATGCAGTTAGGGTATAAAAATAAAATATAAGTTGAAATTAATTTGTATTTAAATACGTATAAACTTTGAAATGATGTAACTTTGTCATACGAGGTCGAAAAATTACGAAACAAGTTGCGTTGGCTTCGGTTTGCCGAGCACTACGCAATGGAATTGGATTGGAGTCGTTTGGTGCTAGTGATAATTTCGAGTAAAATTAAACGCGCGTTTAATTTTATGCGGAAGAAACGCTGAAACTATATTGAAAGCAAGGTGAGAACTTCTCACTCAATCGAATTGTTTCGATTTAAATTTTAAGTAGTTGGATTTAAAATTTCTTGATTGTGTGATTGGATGATAATTTGTTATCTATTGTGTTAAATAGACATTATACGTCGTATATTAAGCGGAGGTTATTTATTAAAAACATATACCGCGATAATTCCAACTTGTATGGAATTGGTATTATATATGTACTTGGAGTTGAATTTCCCGCATTATATAGCGGATGAGACCGTATTGCGCCGCATAATAGCGGATAGTATTTTATAAATCCCATATACCGTGATATTTCGTCTTGAAGTGAAATTGGTATTGTGCCAACATATTTGGATGCAGGGAAACAGGTTGGAGGGATCCAACTAAATTCCTCAAACGATTGAATTGGTTTCAATATTGTGCGCTGATCTATTTATTGATCTATTTATAATCTACGTGATTATCTTTGTGATTGAAATTGTTAAAGGCTAAATTTTAGCCGAATATATTTTTGGTATTGTTAGATGCCAAAAATAAATAAAATTTGATTTTTGAAAATTTAAGTTGAGAATTCATAATAAAAATTTCATTTTGGAATTTATTCATTTTAAATAAATAAACGTTGTAATTTTTATGTTATAAAAATTATGATTTTTGAGAAATATAACCAAAATGTGATTTTTTTTTTTTGGATAAGTAGTTGATAAATTTATAAAATGGTTTAAATTGGGATTTTTGAATTATTATAAATGATTTATATAAAATATTTATAAAATTGATATTTATAAATTAAAATATTGGAATTGTAAAACAAGTTTTTATAAGTGTTAAAATGAAATGTAAATGGATTTCATAAGCGGATGAAATCTATAGATTTATAAATTGTGAAGTTATAAAATGAATAGATTTTATAAAATAAAAGATTTATAAGTAATTAACTTATAAATTGGATTTTTGAGTGTAAATGGAATATGGATAGAATTTGTTAATAAAGTAATTTTTATAAGTGAAGTTGTTATAAAATATAATGGAAATTATAAACGTTGTTTTATAAATCCGAAATTGACTTATTTTAATAAGTTTAATTATTATAGCTTATTAAAGGAGATATATTCACGATTTTGGGACAGTGGATAATCCTTAAAATAAAATATGTAGAAATTGAATTTGGTTAATGAAGTATGTTCACGATTTTGGACGGTGAATAATAAATTAAAGAAATATTTTGGAAAAGTGATATTTTAAATAGAATTAAAACGATTTAAAAATGTTTTAAAATGTGTTAAGTATCGAAACCATAGATTTCAACATTCATTGTTGAAATAGACGTTTTCGAGAAATATAAGGAAATGGTGGACTATAACATTGTTGTTATGGTAAATGATTTCCGAAAGGAAATGTTTTATATAGAATTGGGATTTATATATCTATTTTAAGTTCGAATTCCTATATTAATGATTTTGGGTTGTCGTAACGATGTTTTACGCAACATTCGTTTTGACCCAAATAAATGTGTTTAAGAGAATATTTTCCATATAGAATAAAATATATACTTAATTTGGATTTAAGTATATTGAATATTTTCCATGTGTTGAAAATAAATAGATTTGTGAATTACTTATTATTAAATAAGTATGGAAATGTTTTCCAATATAAAGTGAATGTTTTGAGATTTTATCTTTTAAAGATAAATTGAAAATGAATATTAGAGATCGATTTAAAAATCGTATATTCATAGATATTTTGGAAATGTAAATTCAATATGGAATTTGTAAAAGAAAGGGAAATTTGTTTAAAAATAAACATTGATTTATTTTTGAAGTGTTGAAATAAATTTACGGATTTGGAACGTAAATTTAAAGTAAATCGGTAAGGATTTATTTAATGGTTTAAATGAACCATTTTGAAATGGTAGTTGTAAGGGTGTAAATTGATTTGAAATTGGTTTTCAAATGGTTGAAGTGTGGGATATATATCTTGTAAAGATATTTTTGAAAATAGATAATATGGGAAATTATTTGAAATCGGGTTATGTTGTGAATAGTGGTTGATAGTTAAATAGCCGACTATTAATATTGACCCTTGAGTGGCTATCTGTTGTGAATTGGTTGAAATTGAATGCTACACTTATTTTTAAATTATTACGCTCGTTATTCGGATTACCCATTCCGAATAGTGATACGACGTGATGGATAGCATTGAAGACCGGTGTTGAAGACCGGGTATTTGTGAAAACGATAGGATGACCAATCGATTGTCTCTGCACCGTTAGCTACGGTATGGAGATTTCCTTTGTGATGGGAAATTCGATCGGGATTGTGAATACCCGGATTGCAAGGGCTTCTTTTGAAGTGCCTTCGGTTCTGTTCGGACCCGGAACAGACTTGTATGGTTACATGTTTGACATTACATTTTGAGATATAAAGCAGATTTCTTTCAAATACATTTCCGTTGGTGGCGGAGAATTTATTCTCTTAGCTTAACACCCTTAGAGATTATGTAGTTGAAGGTTATAAGGGATATATTTCCAATTTGGTAATGTGGCATGCTGAGTGTTGCTGTGTGATGATTATTTATTGATCGTTTGTTGATCAAAGCATGGCTTTGTGAAAAGCATAGCTTTGTGGACGAGACTTCGTCAGACCTCACTCCCCGGAAATGGTCAAAACAGGAATATACGGCAAGGTTATGAGGGTCGTGCCCTTTAGGGTATGTCATTTCCTTCTGGAAAGGGTGGTATCATGGTATGGAGCCCAGATACTTACTCATGTTGACACACTATATTTATTACTGTGTGATGTTGGTTATCGAGCGCTCGGATAAAGGTCCAAAGGGACCGGGGGTGGCATATTCGTGTAGTAGTTACCTAGTTACAAAGGTAACCCGGCCTTGTGTTGGCAGAGATCTAACCGTAACGTTAGGTTCTCGGGACGTCCCGCCAGAGGCAATCCCATTGACAGTAGGAAGTTCCTTAGCCTGACCATTTGTTGGAAATCCAAACAAAACAATACGAGCCTTGTACAGTTTTAGTTGTAGAACCTGCCATTTAAAATGGTAGTTATAGCAGGCGTAATATAATGGTACATATGCTGGCTAAGATTTATATTCTATTTTCGAAATGCTTTCATCACTATGCACTAATAATAATATCAAAAATGATTTGTTTTGCGTAGTAAGCATCTTTGACTATCATAAGGAGAAATATCCTCTAATTCTGTGTTTGCATTGTGTGTGTGCGGGGAGGCCTTATGGTAGTTTCATTTTCCAAAAAAAGCATTACGAATTGACGTTAAAATTTTTCATGCTGTTTGTTTTAAAGATAAATAACTGTTTTAAGTTCTCACACCAGTCTCATGGCTGACCTGGAGTTTATTGTTCTCTTTCTAAACTCTGGGTGCCCATAATTTTCCACACGGGCAGTCTAGAGTCAGGTTATCAGGTCATTCTGGATTCAAAAGTGCTTTGGAGCTCAGGAAGCGAGCTGGATGGCGAGACGTATTACTTGTATATGATATTATGTTTTCCACTGTGTATTTCACTTGTAAGGACACGTTTGTATAACTTTCCATTGTCCAGTTGTGTTGTATATTGTTGTTGTATACTCTGATGATGATGTGATGTAATGTAATAACTGAGATAGTTCTTTGTTTTAAAGATTATTCATTTATGTATTATATGTTGTTCCGCTGCGATATGTGAGATTCTGATATTGTTTCTGTTCTGTTTCCTTATTTATTCTATCTTTTTCTTTTACCTCTTCTTTTTAACCCTCATGGTTCGGTTTTTCGGCATTCGATTGCTCGACGGTTGATACAGTGGACGTATTGATGTCGATTTTCGAAAGTCAAAGAATCGGTTCATGACATATACTTTTAGTATACAGTATTCTAAAATAGTTTCCCTCATACCAGACTTTATGTTTGACTCATGTTTTGTCTTTGTCTACTTATGTCATGATAACTCCCGAATACTCGATTGAGTAGTTTAAGAGTCAGGAGCTTTTAGGGATATGCTTACAGGATGCAGCTAGAGCATTTTGGAGGTGTAGCATCGAGATTTTGAGATATATATACTTGATACATTTGTAGTACATGACATATTTATTTATTGTATACGATACTGTTATATCATATATTTGTTTAGAACTCTATTCTATTGGAAGTTGATGAATTCTGATTTTCTGTATTAATATTTATTTATCAGTGACTTCCATTAGTGTGGTCTCTTATGATTATCATCTTATTTTGCTTATGTATATTCGATATATTATATGTTACCATTTCATTGTGAGATCTTAACGATGTCTTGGTTTAGTGTTTTGTTTTAATTTTACCCCGATGGACTGTCTTTTATGGTATCCAGGAGTCAGATGTTGTCATTCGACGTAGATTCAGGGTATTACGAAGGTCGGGTCATTACATCTCACATCAGCCATGAAGTCACACTACAAATTAGTTGGGCAGACTTTCATGTGCTTTTAATTGACCTCACATCCCTAGAACTTAAGCATAATTCACACTCCCTAACCAAACTATCACATACCTCACCACAATCTACTAAGGCTATAAAGAAAGATCCTTTATTTTGCTACTAATCGTAATCGTCCATAATGTCCATCCTATGGATTTTAATGCTAATTACCAACCTAATTAGTATGCAATTAACACATTATTAATTATACGTTATGCATGCGCTAATATATATATATATATATATATATATATATATATATATATTCACACACACGGGTAGCTAAAATATTTCTAGGTGTGCGACAATTACGCTCTATACTGATCGTTAAATGTCAAAAATTCCAATTTATAAAAGTCTACTTCCACCATAACATGAAAATTAGCAAATATCCTTAGCCTAGCAATAGATTTGCATAAGAAAATAGAACCAATCACCAAACTTATTTTATACTAAAATAGTAGAATCAACATCAATAGAATTCACAATTCAATCCTTTTAAACTCCAGTCAACTTCCACATGTAATACAGAAAAAGTTCATATTTAAATAGGTGGTTGCAAACTACGAATAAGATAATTCATACTTTACACATCATTTCCTAATTTATTTCCTTTTTAAAACATTAAAATAACAAAGTGAGAAGTACAATAGAATGTAAAATACTAAAAATGCAATAACTACACAAATTCTGCTATTTTAGTATAAAATAATTGAGATTCCAATAACATAAGAATTGACATTTTACTTTGAGGCGATGTTGGGAGTTTTAGTTTGATGCTTTCGTGAACTAAAATTCCCCAAGGCATATATCAAATCCAACCTATGCTATACAATTAGTAAAATGAGAAAAACTAAAATTTCCACTTCTAGATAGTTCTTAGCGTTTTCCTTTGGATTTAAACATATGCTTGCTATTTGATCTCTTCCCAAATCTCTTCCGTTTGAAATATACAATGCTTATATTGTATATTAATTAGATTCATAATTTCAAAGATTAAAAGAGAACAGAATTAGAAACAGAATATAAATATCTAAAATATCTTACGAAATTGAATCTAAATATCTAAAATCTCTTACTTGAAGACCTCAAGAAATTTTCGAATCGTGTGGAAGAAAGAAACTAACAGAGGTCCGCTTACGTTTTCAAATAATTATAATAAAAGTGAGGGGACTAAGCCCTTATTTATAGTGGTTAGAAAGCATCAAAACTATCGGATTTATATTGGTTTAAAATAATAAAATCTGGGCCTTCCTAGCCTACAATAACCATAGCCGCCACAACTGTAACGGTCGACTGCTCCTATCTAGGCGACCGACCGCTGGCCCTACGTAGGCGATCGACTCATTGCCTAATTATGAAAACATATTTTGTGTAGTTTTACTAATTATTTAATTCCTTGTTTAATATTTAACTTTAACATTTTCTTTTCTTCCATGTTTACTTAACCCAAGTTTCTAATTACCATTAATTTTTATGTTTTAGTATTAATTATTTAGATTCGAATTCCACTTGAATTATTTTGAATTCAAAAACATCAAAGTCAATGAATTTTACGTTTAAGCTCCGATTTCAGAACTTTATAAATGAAAATTTATCAGAAAATCACCACGAACGCAACAGCGCAACTTCCATAACCAAATTTCAGCATCTACAAAATTTTCATTTTTAGCCTTATTAATTAATTAATCACTTATTAATTTTTATAGAGTGTTACAACCTCGTCAATAGTCAGCCGAACCCTCTACATGCACAAGTAAAACAAACCATTTTAGCGCATGAGAAATATAGCCTTCCTGTCACTTGATGGGTCTGAACAATGTCTTATTGTAGTATCATTGTTAATAGAAATCCTATAACCTCACATACAACCCTGGCCATCCTCATTATCATATGGCTAGTTTGCAACGTGAGAGCCTTACCTCCCGCTCGTCTTTCCAAGCCTCCTGGCTCTTCCCACTAATCTTTCCTAGGTCGCCCAGGCCACTCTGCCCATCCTATTTATCTTGACTCAGCATGCATCTAGTTCCTTCTACATAGAGAGACAAAAGTTCCATACTGTTCCATCGAAAAGATCAGCAAAGAGACATCACTCATTTGGAAAAAGCTGCACGATAGAGCAGCCACCTCCTATCCTTCACATTCCACATGAGCGAAGTCCTATTCACCAATAATACTTTGTCCCTATACCGCCTTTGTAACAAAAGCACACCTTAGTCTAGACTTCCATTTACCCATTATCCAAGTCGTTATCTCCATTTAGCGTCCTAGCCAGCCCATATTTGAATCATACAAGTACATTAACGACCACGAAGATTTGTAGGCCTAACGCTTCAACCTAAGCCTTTAAACAATATTTTAGCTTCTGCGAAGACAATTTTACATGCATATGTACAAGGCCAATTTTTTTATTTTTTGCATACAATATTGCTCTTATAACCAATCTCTTGTAACTCGAAAAAATCAATAAAATAAGCAACCATAATGAACGTAGATCTTCATCGATTGAACCACTTTAATTCATATTACGTTTATCCAACCAGCATTATAGCATATAACTTTTCATTTCATTTCTTACACACAGTGTTAACAAATTACCTTTGTAATATCTACTTTCAAATGTATTTTCGAGGTTGGCTAGAAATATAGTCAACACGTAATCAAAATTGGATTGTGTACTTATTGAAGCTTGAAGCAATGTTTGTTCTTAGCCAGCAGTAGGTGTACATAAATTTTCGTCGTCTACACTATAAAACAAAATAGAGCATGCACAAGATTGATGTTGCAAACTAGTTCTGAACGATATCTCAAAATAACACCCCTTTATTCCTAGTTTTGGAAAAAATATGTTTATTTCCATGTGATACCTAGTTTGACTAAAAATTTATAAAATGTTAAGTAATAAACATATAAAAACTAGGCCACATTTTTGCTTTCAAAACCATATCGTTTATGGAACCCTAACGAGCTATTGATTATTGCAAAACCATCTCATCTTAGCCATGCTTTAAGGAGAACTTGGTACTGATATAAAATTTGCATTTCGTTTACTATCGGTTCATCATAACAATTTACTATTATTGCATTGTACTTCTTTACTATTTTCTGTGTGCCCTTCCTTTTTTATTTCCACATGCTTTATAACCTTCAATATCAGTTTTAAGAAAATGAAAAATCATAGAGACTAAACGGCAGGACATTGCCATTGGTTTTCAAACATTTTCTTGGTTGATGGCGGAGGAAAGGAAGATGAAGAAGGTTATAAGGCAAATAACGAGATGAAGATGAAGAAGATTGTTAAAGGAAGTTGAATAAAAGGGGTAAAATCATAGTTTTGTCCAATGCATCGAACATAAAAGAATCATATGGATTTTTCTCCTACTCAGATTGACCGACTATTGATCACGTTCTCACCTCTAATGCATTTTGTGTTCAAAATTTGGTCAACTGATCTAGTAAATCAAGGAAACGATGCATTTCTGTGGCATCATTCTTTTTTTAATGGCCAATTCTATTTGCACACTAAGATTCTCCTTTCACGGATCATTTTTAAAAAAAAAAATCATGTTTTTCTACCCATTTACAGAGTGAAACTAACTACAACCGGCCCTAGAAATTTAAAAAACGTTTTAGTTAACCTCATTTATCGCGAGTGATGATAACAACAACCTCATCAGAAATAGACATAGGTGGTAACAACATGCCTGCCCCTAGTTGTCATGGGTGATAAAAACACCCTCGCTTGTCGCTGGTGAGGGTGTTTTTATAACAACCCGGGATTGCAGTTACCTAATAATAAATTAAAATTATGATTTTAATTTAAATGGAGCTAAAAAAATGGATTTTTTTTGGATAGGCTAATTTCTTTAAAATAAAGTTATTTGAAAAAAAAAACGGGTGGTTTTATAATGGTGGGTTTTAGTTGGCTAATAAAGCATTAAATAGATTTAGTGAACATTAGGATGTCACTTCTCTTATTAGGTCAATTAGTGGAACCAAAACCATTACTCACCTCTATATATTATCTTAAACCCACCCTAAACCCTAACCCTCCTCTTCATAATTTCCTCAAACCCTAAACACCACCTAAAAACCTAATTAATGGCCTCCATTTGGTAGAAGATCCATTTTCCTCTCCACATAGCTAATCTAGGTTAATACAAGCTAAAAGGTAAAGCAATCCTTCTCTAATCACTCTCTAATCTTCATTCTAATTTCTGAAATTAATTTTTAATACATAGTTTTTGGTTTATTTTTGTTATGAAGCCTCTTGATCTCCTCTCTCTAGCTTTTGGAGTGCACATCAAGTGTTTGTGCATATTTTTCTTGCATTGGTTGAGTCAAAATTGCTAGCTAAATCCCTTTTTACTTGATGCTAATGAGAGGTTTGCCAAAAAAAAATTAAAGATCATTTCTGTAACTTTCGTTTTGGAATTGTAGCTGAAACGAAATCAGGCATAACTTCTTCATTTCTCAGGCGAATTCAATAATTTTGAATGTACTGGAAATCAAAGACATAGATAAGTTTCATGTATAGATTTTTCCAAAAATTTTCCATTTATTAGATCAAAATCGTGCTTGTTTGTTGCTATCCCGAGAGTAAATTGACAGCAACAACAATCTCAGGCATGCAAATTGTATTGGCCATAACTTACACGTTTCTCATCCGTTTTTCGACAAGTTTTCTGTATTGCAAACTAGATTCAATAAGGAACACTTTCTCTTTAGGTTATATTTTGATATTTTGCTATTTAGATGACCTGAAATGCGTTCGAAGATAGAAGACTAATTCTGTCTTTAACAAGTTATCCTGAGTTTCAATCTGATATAGTTTTGCCTGTATCTCTCTCATTTTTGATCCGAATTAGATAATTTGGGATGTTCCGGAAAGCTTAAAACATATTATACAATTTTGATTCAGTAAGTTTTCTATAATTTTGAGGCTAACTATGTCAAAAGTTGATTTTTCTACTATCTTCCCGAGAGCGATAAACATATTAGCTCTGTGGATGAAACTGAAACTATTTTGGTCATAACTTTTGAGCCGCTAGTCAGTATTGAATGATTTTGGACTTTATGAAAAGCTTAGAAACTAATTTACAACTTTCATGTTTCGTGATGCAAAATTATGAGGTTAAGAATTTATTTGTCGCTGCCTTGAGAATAAACGACGGCGACAGTGAATTTACAAATCTGAGAATTGTAATCGTCATATCTCATTCATACTAAGTCCGATTTTGATGAACTTCATATTATTGAAAAGCTTACACTTAGTAGAACAACTTTCCTTCAATAAGTATTTTTTTTGATTTGGAAGTTTGTTATATTAAAATATGAATTCTTTACAGCAGAGGTGAAATTAGTATAATGTGTAATCTCTATATTTTTGATGATATTTTGATGATTTCGATGATTCCATTTGCATTCTTTTTAGTGGAACAGAATTTAATTACCTAGCCCGAATGGGCTGGGGCTGCTGTTCCAGGCTTAAAGCCCGTTTGGGCCTGAGCAAATACTCCTTCAGCTGTGTTTTATTACCCTGTTTCTGTTCAGGGTTGCAACTTCGAGACTCCGCCACGGCTATGTACTTTATCGGAATTCGACATTTTTGGTCTCGCTGGAAAGATGGAGTTACGAACTCCATATCTGGAAAGTTTGGTCATCATCTGAGTTCATTAGACCCTTCGAATTTTCTGTCAAAGTTGAACCCAGATCGCTGTGCAAAACAGTGCATTTCATGTTTCTGAGTCCGACTTTGCAACGTCGTTGCGCCTTCATTTCAAGTCGGAATCGAGCAATTATTTTTGCAATTTGAAGTAGGAATGTCGGACTACATTCTTGCAAATTTTCATGACATTTGGATTCAGTTTGCTAGTCCGAACATTTTTTTCGAACATGGGTTCGCAGCGATATTTGGCCTATTTTTTTCCAACACTTGGAATATTTTTTCTTTTGAGGTTTTTTTCTGGATTTATCGATTTCTTGAGATTTGTTTCTGAATTTCGCGCACGGACTTAATAAAAATGTCTTAAAAGAATTTTCACTCGAAATGGATTTCGAAACTATTATTTAGTATTACTTTAATTATTAAATTAATTACCCCATAATAGGAGAATTTTTTCAAATAAAAATCCGTTTTCTGCAACTATTTTCTAGAATAAAATTCCACACTCACTTTTGTGCACTTCAAGGGAAGTGGAGAAACGGTTGGGAAAAACCCCGGCCTATGGAACTGAGCGTATTTCCTTTCCGGTTAATCCACGACCATTTCGATTGATCGTTTTGCCTTTTGCATAGTTTATCGATGATATGAGATAAACTTTTGTTTACTGTTTTGAGTGTGGAGTTGGCAGAAGGTAAGTAAGCCGTTAGGGCGAACCAATTGTATGGGACATTGCGTTAACCCTTTTCGGGTTCCTTTCTAGATGTTTCCGACACATTTGCCTGTTGGCGGCCAGTACCGGCCCCCTAGGTCATTTGCCTTTTGGCGGTCTCTGGACATTTTGCTCATGTGAGCAGTATTATTGGTGCGTGCCTTTGGGCATTTACCCCCTGGGGTGTCACCAATCGCGCGTTTTTCCCCTGGGCGTGTGGTTCCACAAAACTACATTACTTGGCGATAACGACTCTGGTCGTGCACGTGCATTTTTCTGATGATTTCTATGTCACTTTTGGAGTTGGTCCTTCGTCACCGCTCGAGTGATATGTGTTTTACTATGTTGTATTGTCTTTTGGGGTATGTTCCCTTTGCCTTTGGCGATATATCTTTGCTTTGGCATTGATTTATGGTCAGATTCCATATTATATGTTATCGCTTATATGCAACTATTTATAGTTTTTCTTACGCCGATGATATGAGGCATTATAGTTTACTCAACACTTGGGTGTTGATTATCTCTTTGGAGAGTTTATTATTGGTTGATGATTATGTGATCGTCTATTATATTATGTGGTTTACATCACTCTTCTCTATGGAGAAGTACCTTATCCTCTATGTTACCGCATTATTATATCTCAGTTTATCTAACTGATTATTTAGCTAGCCTGACCCGAGTGTTTTATGCTCGGGTCAGACCGAGTTGTTTCAGGTTAGGTCTCTGGACTTAGCTTGTTCTGTGCTTTCGCTCAGGACTTATCTGCTATGCTGTTAGATAGCTTTCTTATTGTCCGCTTTATGCTACTTTATTATTCAGACTTATCTGTACATATTTTTGACTCACATGTGTGAGCAGAGGCTTGTACCCACTTATGATATATTTGGATCTATATTGACTATGTATTGTTCTGAGACTCTGTGTCTGTTATGTTATTCTGTTCTGTGATGATTTTATCATTTAGTTATTATGTTTGTTCTGATAGATCTTTAGCCATTGTGATTTCGTTATAAATATTTATTGGATATGTCGAACCACTTGAGAAAAAAATAGATACCACATTTCGACGTATTCAGTAGATAGTTATTGCTTGATTACACATGGTCGCTTCCATTATACTCCATTCTCCGCTTTAGCAGACGGTATTACCCGTAATACTCTTTGCTAGAGTGGGTCTAGGAGTGGGGCGTTACAGTTGGTATCAGAGCAAGGTTCAGGACTAAGCATAATAAACACAGGACAGACACGTAGTACAATACATATTGATATGGTCCAAATTAAACAAATCGCTTCCTTGTGTCTTTTGATAAATAAGTTAGGAATATATGTAGGGATTCGTTTATATTCTGTAGTATTCCTTAATGATTTATCTATAATTAAATCGTGCATAACTCTATCTTCTTTTAACTTTCAGTATGTCTGGAAGGGGGAGAACCACACGTCAGACCAGTACAGCTGGGCAGCCCAGTAACTCTCAGCCCGAGGGCATGCATATGACCACCGACCAGATCATGGAGCTGGTTCGGAATTCTCAGTCTCATACCCAGTCACCAGCTCCAGTTACCGAGGTTCCGTGCAAGTCAGCCTTTGCGCGTCTCTGAAGTGATTTTATTCATCTCGGAGGGAAGCCGTTCAGTGGCTCCGAGACTATTCTTGAGGTCCAGGCTTGGATTCGTGTATGCGAGCGTGTTTTTACTCGCATGGCTATCCCAGACCATAACCGCGTTCTTGTTGCTTCCAGTCAGCTTCAGAGCCGCGCCTTTGATTGGTAAGAGCTCCTTATCTTTGAGACTGATGAGACCACACTTACTTGGGATCATTTCCGTGAGCGCTTTTTGCTCAAGTTCATCCCAGAGTCTGAGAAGAACTCCCTTGCTTGCCGCTTTATTGATCTTAAGCAAGGGAAGTCCTTCGTTTCAGACTATGTTTCTTCTTTTGAGGCCCTGTCCAAGTATGGCCTGGAGTGTCTGAAGAAATATCTGAAGAAGCAGCTCATGCTTCAGCTCAAGCTTCCATTTGACGAGCTTGTAGACGCGGCACTTCATCTTGAGTCAGTCGAGATGGAGAAGGATAATGATGATGGCGGAGGCTCCAAGAACTCCAACCAGAAGCGTGGCCCTTTTCAGAAGTCCAAGTTCTTTAAGAAGAAGAAGAAGACTGGCAACACTACCGCTCAGCTTCAGGCTCACACTCAGCCTCAGACTCAGTCTCAGCCCAATGGAACACGTCCCATGAGGAAGTGTTTCAACTGCAATTCTCCGGATCACATGATTAGGGAGTGTCCCAAACCCCTCTTTTGCCGCTATTGCAAAAGGGAGGGTCACTGCATTACTACTTGTCTAGTTGCTCCTACTAGTGCTAAGCCCGACAAGCTTAATGCTGCCAAGGCTTCTACCGATTCTGCTTAGCCTCGAGGTACGCATCCTTCCGTTCTTGAAGGCTCTATTCTGTTTCATGGTAGATCAATTAGAGTTCTCTTTGATACGGGTGCTTCTCACTCATTCGTATCAAAGGAACTAGTTGATATTTTGTCTCTAGATGTTTCTTGTATGATTACCTCTCTGAGGATTGTGAATCCGATTGGTGGATCCACGACCCTCAGCCTTTTATGTGAGAATGTTGACATCGATCTATGTGGTTTTTCTTTTCGTGCAAATCTGCACGTTATGGCTCATTTGGGTTTTGATATGATTCTCGGTATTGATTGGCTAGTTCAGTACGACGCCAAGATTATTTGTTCAGAGTGGGTATTATTCCTTCTTCATCCTGACTCATCCGCTCCATTAGCTCTTGTTCTTCGGGATGTTGAAATTTCTGAAGCTACTCTATTTGCTATTGATTCACGAGAAGATGATATGGACATATCTCGTATTCTAGTTGTTTGGGATTTCCCCGATATCTTCGAACCAGTATCGAGCCTACCGCCGAAGCGGGCTATTGAGTTTCGCATTGATCTCATTCCAGGCACTCATCCAGTTAGTCGTCCTCCTACGAGGATGTCTACTAAAGAGAATGAGGAACTCAAGAAGCAGTTGATTGAGCTCGAGGCGAAGCAGTTGATTCGGTCTAGTTCTTCGCCATGGGGTGCTGCAGTGGTCTTCGTTAATAAGCCCGATGGCTCCCTTAGGCTTTGCATCGACTATCGCAAGCTTAGTGAGGTGACCATCAGAAATCGTAATCCATTGCCACGGATTGACGATATGTTCGATCAGTTAAACGGTGCGAAGGTCTTTTCCCAGCTCGACCTCGCCACCGGATTTCATCAGCTTCGAGTCGCGGAAGATAGCATTCCGCTTACTGCTTTCCGCACTCGTTATGGTTCCTTTGAGTGGTTGGTCATGCCATTCAACTTGACGAACGCACCAGCATTCTTCGTCAATTTGA
Organism: Allium cepa; assembly: GCA_030765085.1. Lineage (NCBI taxonomy): Eukaryota > Viridiplantae > Streptophyta > Magnoliopsida > Asparagales > Amaryllidaceae > Allium > Allium cepa. The sequence continues at coordinate 499,438,086 of CM060929.1, forward strand.
TGAATCGAGTATTCCGAGAATATCTCGATAAGTTCGTTCTGGTTTTCATCGACGATATTCTGATTTATTCTAAATCTGAGGCAGAGCATACTCATCATTTGAGGATCATCTTGGATACACTTCGTCAGCATCAGCTTAAGGCCAAGTTCTCCAAGTGTCATTTTTGGGAGAGCAAGGTCAAGTTCTTAGGCCATATGGTATCATCTGAGGGCATATCTGTCGATCCTTCCAAGATCGAAGCCATTCAGAACTGGAAGCAGCCAAAGAATGTGCATGAGGTTCGCAGCTTCCTTGGTCTCACAAGTTATTACCGTCGTTTCATCAAGAATTTCTCTCGTGTTGTTCTTTCTCTTACGAGCCTGACTCGTAAGGGTGTTCACTTTATCTGGTCAGATAAGTGTCAAGCTTCCTTTCAGCGACTGAAGGAACTTCTCACTCATGCTCATATATAGTGGTTCCAGAGGGAAACCATGATCTTGTTGTCTATACTGATGCTTGTGGAAGCGGGCTCGGTGCTGTGCTTATGTAGAAGGATCGGGTAGTTGCTTACGCTTCTAGGCAACTGCGTCCGAATGAGGTTCGCTATCCTACTCGTGATCTTGAGTTAGCAGCCATCGTCTTTTCCTTGAAGTCATGGCGTCATTATCTATTAGGCGAACGTTTCATTCTGTACACCAATCACAAGTCACTGAAGTGTCTATTCAGCCAGAAGGATCTCAATATGAGGCAGCAGCGATGGCTTAAGTTTCTCGCCTCATATGACTTAGACATTCAGTATACCCCTGGCAAGGGTAATCGTGTGGCTGATGCGCTCAGTCGCAAACACTCGGCAGTAGTTTCTATGATGATAGCTGAGTGGGATATTCTTAAGACTCTTTCTGTGTGCGATATTCGAGATCGAGCTCCGTCTTCTGATTCTCCAGTCTTATTGTCCAGTTTGGAAGCTCGACTTATTTTACTGGATCGCATTGCCCATGCTCAGCGGCAGGATCCAGACATGTTGCATCTTATCCATCTTCTTGAGTCGGGATCCAGTGATGAGGCTTTGTTGAATTATTCTATTGATTCTCATCGGTGTCTTCGCAGGAAGAACCGTATATTGGTACCATCTGATTTATCGCTTAGGCGTGACATTCTGGACGAGTGTCATCGCACTAAGTACACCATTCATCCCGGTTCAAGTAAGATATATGCCGATATGTGTCGGTTATATTATTGGGAAGGTTTGAAGAGAGATGTTGCAAGTTATGTGAGCAGTTGCATGACTTGTCAATAGATCAAGGCCGAGAAATAGCGTCCATCCGGTCTTCTTCAGCCTCTTGAGATTCCATTGTGGAAATGGGATCAGATATCTATGGATTTCATCGACGGTCTACCTCGATCGAGGTCAGGCCATACTTCTATCTGGGTTATTGTTGATCGCTTGACCAAATCGGCTAATTTTATTCCGATTAAGTCCACTCGGACTGCACCTCAGTTGGCCAAGCTCTATGTGAAAGAAGTCGTCCGACTTCATGACATTCCTAGCTCTATCGTTTGTGACCGAGACGCTTTGTTCACTAGCCACTTCTGGAAGTGTCTACAGTCAGCTTTGGGCACAAAGCTAAACTTTTATACTGGTTATCACCCTCAGACGGATGGTCAGACTGAGATGGCGAATCGTGTATTGGAGGATCTTCTTTGCTGTTGTATTCTTGATTTCGAGGGTAGTTGGGAGGACCACTAACCACTTGTGGAGTTATCCTACAACAACAGCTATCAGTCCAGTATTGGCATGGCTCCTTTCGAAGCTCTTTACGGAAGGCCATGTCGCTCTCCTTCGTGTTGGTTAGAATTTGGCGAGAAACTCATTCTCGGTCCAGATTCAGTTCGGGAATCTTCTGAGATGATTATTCTTATCCGTCAGAGAATGAAAGAGGCGCAGGACCGCCAGAAATCCTACGTGGACAACCGTAGGAAGCCTCTTGAGTTCTCCATTGGTGATCTTGTCTATATTCGGATATCTCCTATGAAGGGGGTTGTGCGTTTCAGTTCTACAGGGAAATTGGCTCCTCGCTATGTCGGACCATTTCCTATCACGGAACGCATTGGCCTCGTTGCTTATCGTGTGGCTCTACCTGCTCATTTCTCTAGAATACATGATGTGTTCCATGTCTCTCAGCTTCGCAAGTGTGTGCGCGATCCAGATTCTATTATCGAGCCGCATATCATGCCAGATTTGGAGATCTCACCCGATCTATCTTGGGAGCAGCAACCACTCCGTGTGCTTGATTCGGAGGTCAGACGCCTTCTGCGAATCAAAGAGGTTCCGCTTGTGAAAATTCAATGGTCACCCAATCCTAAGGACTGCACTTGGGAGACCAGAGAATTTATCGAGTGTACTTATCCTAGTTTTCTTTCATCTTCGGGTACGGGTGAGCATCTATATTTATCTTCTGTTGTTTCTTTGGTGGATTAGAGGTTATAGTCGACTTCCATATTTAAGGAATTACGGGGACGCAATTTTCTTAAGGGGGAGTCTGTAATGACTAGGATTGCAATTACCGAATAATTTAAAATTATGATTTTAATTTAAATGGAACAAAAAAAATGGATTTTTTTGAATAGGCTAATTTCTTTAAAAAAAGTTATTTGAAAAAAAAAACGGGTGGTTTTATAATGGTGGGTTTTAGTTGGCTAATGAAGCATTAAATAGCTTTAGTGAGTATTAGGATGCCACTTCTCTTATTGGGTCAATTAGTGAAACCAAACCCATTACCCACCTCTATATATTATCTTAAACCCACCCTAAATCTTAACCCTCCTCTTCATAGTTTCCTCAACCCTAAACACCTCCTAAAAACCTAATTAATGGCCTCCATTTGGTAGAAGATCTATTTTCCTCTCCACATAGCTAATCTAGGTTAATACAAGCTAAAAGGTAAAGCAATATTTCTCTAATCACTCTCTAATCTTCATTCTAATTTCTGAAATTAATTTTTAATACATGGTTTTTGGTTTATTTTTGTTATGAAGCCTCTTGATCTCCTCTCTCTAGCTTTTGGAGTGCACACCAAGTGTTTGTGCATATTTTTCTTGCATTGGTTGAGTCAAAATTGCTAGCTAAATCCATTTTTACTTGATGCTAACGAGAGGTTTGCCCAAAAAAAAATTTAAAGAACATTTCTGTAATTTTCATTTTGGAATTGTAGTTGAAACGAAATCAGGCATAACTTCTTCATTTCTCAACCGAATTCAATAATTTTGAATGTTCTGGAAAGACTAGACATAGAGCTATAAGTTTCATGTACAGATTTTTCTGAAATTTTGCAATTTATTAGATCAAAATCGTGCTTGTTTGTTGCTATCCCGAGAGTAAATTGACAGCAACAACAATCTCAGGCCTGCGAATTGTATTGGCCATAAGTTACACGTTTCTCAACCGTTTTTGGTCAAGTTTTCTTTGCCGCATTCAATAAGGAACACTTTCTCCTCAGGTTATATTTTGATATTTTGCCATTTAGATGACCTGAAATGCGTTCGAAGACAAAAGACCAATTCTGTCTTTAACAAGTTATCCTGAGTTTCAATCTGATATTTTTTTGCCTGTATCTGTCTCGTTTTTGATCCAAATTAGATAATTTCAGATGTTCCGGAAATCTTAAAACATATGCTAAAATTTTTTTTTCAGTAAGTTTTCTGTAATTTTGAGGTTAACTATATCAAAAATTGATTTTTCTACTATCTTCCCGAGAGCGATACACATATTAGCTCTGTGGATGAAACTGAAACTATTTTGGCCATAACTTTTGAGCCGCTAGTCAGTATTGGATGATTTTGGACTTTATGAAAAGCTTAGAAACTAATTTACAACTTTTATGTTTTGTGTTTTGCAAAATTATGAGGTTAAGAGAGTCGAAACCTCATTTATTTGTCGCTGCCTTGAGAATAGACGACGGCGACAGTGAATTTACAAATCTGAGAATTGTAATCGTCATATCTCATTCATACTAAGTCCGATTTTGATGAACTTCATATTATTGAAAAGCTTACACTTAGTAGAACAACTTTCCTTCAATAAGTATTTTTTTTTTGATTTTGAAGTTTGTTATATTAAAATATGAATTCTTTACAGCAGAGGCGAAATTAGTATAATGTGTAATCTCCATATTTTTGATGATATTTTGACGATTTCGATGATTCCATTTGCATTCTTTTTAGTGGAACAGAATTTAATTACCTAGCCCGAATGGGCTGGGGCTGCTGGTCCAGGCTTAAAGCCCGTTTGGGCCTGAGCAAATATTCCTTCAGCTGTGTTTTATTACCCTGTTTCTGTTCAGGGTTGCAACTTCGAGACTCCGCCACGTCTATGTACTTTATCGGAATTCGACATTTTTGGTCTCGTTGGAAAGATGGAGTTACGAACTCCATATCTCGAAAGTTTGGTCATCATCTGAGTTCATTAGACCATTCGAATTTTCTGTCAAAGTTGAACCCAGATCGCTGTGCAAAACAGTGCATTTCATGTTTCTGAGTCCGACTTTGCAACGTCGCTGCGCCTTCGTTTCAAGTCGGAATCGAGCAATTATTTTTGCAATTTGAAGTAGGAATAATGGACTACATTCCTGCAAATTTTCATGATATTTGGATTCAGTTTGCTAGTCCGAATATTTTTTTCGAACATGGGTTCGCAGCGATATTTGGCCTATTTTTTTCCAACACTTGGAATATTTTTTCTTTTGAGGTTTTTTTCTAGATTTATCGATTTCTTGAGATTTGTTTCTGAATTTCGCGCACGGACTTCATAAAAATGTCTTAAAAGGATTTTTCACTCGAAATGGCTTTCGAACTATTATTTAGTATTACTTTAATTATTAAATTAATTACTCCATAATAGGAGAATTTTTAAAAGGACGTTTTAAAAGCGATTTCAATCCAAATAAAATTCCGTTTTCCGCAACTATTTTCTAGAATAAAATTCCACACTCACTTTTGTGCACTTCAAGCGAAGTGGAGAAACGGTTGGGAAAAACCCCGGCCTATGGGACTGAGCGTATTTCCTTTTCGGTTAATTCCCGACCATTTCGATTGATCGTTTTGCCTTTTGGCGCAGTTTATCGATGATATGAGATAAACTTTTGTTTACTTTTTTGAGTGTGGAGTTGGCAGAATATAAGTAAACCGATTAGGGCGAACCAGTGGTATGAGACATTACGTTAACCCTTTTCGGGTTCCTTTTTAGATGTTTCCGACACATTTGCCTGTTGGCGGCCAGTACTGGGCCTCTGGGTCATTTGCTTTTTGGCGGTCTCTGGACATTCTGCTCATGTGAGCAGTATTATTGGTGCGTTCCTTTGGGCATTTAGCCTCTGCGGTGTCACCAATCGCGCGTTTTTCCCCTGGGCGTGTGGTACCACAAAACTACAGTACTTGGCGATAACGACTCTGGTCGTGCACATGCATTTTTCTGATGATTTCTATGTCAATTTTGGAGTTGGACCTTCGTCACCGCTCGAGTGATATGTGTTTTACTATGTTGTATTATCTTTTGGGGTATGTTCCATTTACCTTTGGCGATATATCTTTGCTTTGGCATTGATTTATGGTTAGATTCCATATTATGTGTTATCGCTTATGGGCAACTATTTATAGCTTTTGTTACGCCGATGATATGAGGCATTATTGTTTACTTAACACTTGAGTGTTGATTATCTCTTTGGAGAGTTTATTATTGGTTGATGATTATGTGATTGTCTATTATATTATGTGGTTTACATCGCTCTTCTCTATGGAGAAGTACCTTATCCTCTATGTTACCGCATTATTATATCTCAGTTTATCTAACTGATTATTTAGCTAGCCTGACCCGAGTGTTTTATGCTGGGGTCAGACCTAGTTGTTTCAGGTTAGGTCTCTGGACTTGGCTTGCTCTGTGCTTCCGCTCAGGACTTATCTGCTATGCTGTTAGATAGCTTTCTTATTGTCCGCTTTATGCTACTTTGTTATTCAGACTTATCTGTACATATTTTTGACTCACATATGTGAGCAAAGGCTTGTACCCACTTATGATATATTTGGATCTGTATTGACTATGTATTGTTCTGAGACCTTGTGTCTGTTATGTTATTCTGTTCTGTGATGATTTTATCATTTAGTTATTATGTTTGTTCTGATAGATCTTTAGCCATTGTAATTTCGTTATAAATATTTATTGGATATGTCGAACCACTTGAGAAAAAAATAATAGATACCACATTTCGACATATTCAGTAGATAGTTATAGCTTGATTACATATGGTCGCTTCCATTATACTCCATTATCCATTTTAGCAGACAGTATTAACCGTAATACTCTTTGCTAGAGTGGGGCGTTACAGTTTTATTCTCAAAAAACAACGTTGGCCCCAAACGTCGGTACTCGCGTCTATGACAAGCATGGTGTTTTTTGATACCCACGTGCAACTCAGGCATGGGTGTTGTTATGACCCAAGCTCTGGTTTAACTTGGTAGAAAGCAAATAATATTTAAAAAAAAAAGGAAAAAGGGCAGAATGGTAAAATAGTGGGGTATGGAAGGAGAAACAAGAGGTGTAGGAATTTAAAAGTTCTCGGATGCCAAAGTAGAAATTTGGAGTGTAAATAGCCTGGGCCTTTTCCATATATTTCACCAATGTTTACTAAAAAAAAGCAACATAAGAAACTAAGGTACCGTTCACAGCTGGAAAATGACCTTTTGAAGTTGGTGTCGCATCCAATGCGTCGGACACGTTAGACGTGTCAAACATAAGGCTCACACATTTGCTCTGTTTGACTGAACATTTGAAATTGAACAGTTGGCATTCGACGCGTTAAACACGTTGGATCCCACATCCTTTTTCCTATGGTCTCCCCTTCCCATTCTTTACATTTCCTCATCCACCTAAATTTCTCTTTGCCAAATCACAGTTCTTTTCCCTCAACCTGAAAATTCAAGCATTTTTTTACGACTTTCACGTTTTTAAGGAAAATTTCTTTAAATTTGCGTTTTTACATAAATATCCATCTCCTATACTTTTCTTGATTTTTTTTTTTGAGTTTTTTAAGAATGTCGACCCTTGAATCTTTCGATTCTTCTACCGGCCACATTGTAGACTGGACCGACGAACAGACATTGACTTTTATCGTCATTTGCCACGCCAACATTGTATTTCGCAAAAGTCGGGTTGAATATTGGTACGATAAAATCACCATCGCCTCTAACACATAGATGAGAGTCGATAAAACGTCAATCAAATAAAAAACAATTTCGACAACTTAAAGTGCAACTGAAACCCTTGAAATCGGCTGCTTCGGATTAAAGGCATAGGTTGGAATGCAGAAGAGGATACCATCGGAAGAGATGATGAAGGGTGGGACATGGCTGCTAAAATGTACAAAATATTCAAATTTTGCTCGCCTTCGAAATTAAGAGAGTTGAATGTGATATTTGAAGACTGCATTGAAACTCACTCATGTATGTTCATAATTCTAGAGGCTTCACCTGCCGATGTCCAGTTCGACACCTGGATGTATGCCTTCTTTCTCAAGGGCAATGCTGCCAATATCAACACTTTCATTCTCCGAGCTTCTTTACATTCGCATCGCTCTGCGGCTATTTCATTTCTTCGTATACATCAGCAGAGTGAAGTTTCTTCGTGAGACATGCAGATCGCACACTATTGATAAATGTATTCATGTACGACAGGAGGATGTCTGATTTTACGAATGGAAAATCATGTATACTCTGTTCGTTGTATGATGAACAAGCCCAATGAGATTTAGATGGATGGTGACATATCTGGTAAGGAAATTTAAAAAAGATCTAGCATCGCATTCATATTCTGCACCACTAGCATGTAGCATTTCATAATTTATAAATAATGTAAAATTATTTAACTATATTATTTAAAAATAATTAATAAAATAAAACAAAAGAAAATTAATTATTCATAACGAAACAATTAAAACAAAATTTTCAAATCCATCTTTCGCAACATAAGATTGCATTCTTCTTTCATTATCAATTAATGCTTAATGTCCATTTTAAATGCTTGCTTATCGTGCATCTCTCATGTACCAAAAGAGCACACTAATCTTTCGGTGTGAGAAGGCCAGAAGAGGGGGCCAAAAAGGGTAAATAATTGCAATGCACAGGTACCTACGTGCCCACACCTCCGGTCCACATTCACCAAAAATCTAAACGTCCCAACGGCGTCCCTTAGTCGCGTCACTGTAATAAACTTCTAACACCGTTTGCCACGTCATTCCTTTCCGTCACCAACCTCTACTTTCATCTCATTGTATATAAAATCACAATATATTCTCATTTCCATCTTTATTCCATTTTTGGTTCTGTTTCTTTTTAATTTTCTCTCCCCTGAAATGTCGATTGGGGTTACATGCGAAGATGCTCAGACGCTCATGTGGTATTAGATTTACTCCCATCTTTTTTCTATTCGGAATTTATCCATGGATTGATGTTTGAATTTTCTATTTATTGTTTGTTTGTTGCGTATGAGTGGCTTGCGCGATATCTTCAAGATTAATTTCTGAATATTTTCTAATTTTGTTCAAAGTTTCGATCTTTGTTTATTTCGACTATTATTGATTTGTTTGGAAATATGATTTCTGATTGTGCTGTCATTTTTAGTTTGCTTTATTTATAATTCATTTTTTTAGCTTGAGAATGGTTTTTACTGTTAAAACCTTTTGGGGCTGTATATGATGGATAAACTGGTCTGGTTGTTTCAAATTATTTCGAGTTACCAGATTCTTCATCTTTGTTGAATTAATCGGTGAATAAATTATTTGTTAAGGGTCGGTTAGCTGAGAAATTTTATTATCACTCTGCTTTTCCTATTTTTAGAAGAAGCGTATTGTGGTATGTTATTTATGGTACGAAGTTGACAAATTGACATATGTGGATGATATTACTTTGGTGATTGTAACATGCTTAATTTTTCCTTTTTAGCTTGTACCTGTAAAGTTGTAAGAAAATAGTTATTCTTTTTTCTTTCTTTTTTTTCCATTTTTTTTTGTTAAATTGACTACTAAGATCTTAAGAAGAAAATCCTTAATTTTAAGCTTGTAATAAAGATTAGGTTTCCTTCTACCTCCACCCACTTGCGCTTATTCACACAAGCCTGAATGATGGAAAGTTTCACCTCAATTATAATTGGAATGATTTCGTGGATGGTAGTCAATTACTGCTTATTTTTATTTATTTATTTGCTAATCTTGGTAACACCAAAATCCGTAGTAAGTCAATTAAAATTTCGAGTAAACCCAATAAAATCATTTGCGTGCTTGTTCGGAATGCATGCTTGCACAGAAAATCCTTAAAAATAAAATGACAATGAGCAAGACTATAAAGACAAGCTGGTGTATTATATAGCATCCTTGTGTGCTTGAACGGAAGCCAAAAAATGAGTTTAGGGTAGTGGCTTTGATAAAATAGATTTGGATTCAGTAAATTTTTATTATTACATCATTATTCAATTAGAATTTTCCCGAGATAACCTTTTTAGATGATTTCTTTTGGAAGTGTTTTATCTTAAATTCATTTTACTATCATTTTGGGGGATTTTGTAGAATTTCAATAGACAGTTATTACAAGAAAATATCACTATCTTCATTAAAACTAGAAAATTTTATGGTATTCTCCTAATTTTTGTGAATATTTATCACAAAATCATGTAACGCTTAAATTGTAATGATTCATAGGCAAATAAAATTGTAATTGACTGCAAACTATTTTGTTTTGGTTGCATTAAATTAATAGTCAAATGTTATATCGGACTGTGTTATCGTGTATCATTTTAGTGTCTTGTGATATATATCATTTCCTCATCTAGATCTAGTACTACGTTTATTTTCTAAAATCTGTGTCATTTATTTCCATGTTTGTATAATATGTCTTCTTAGCAACATCATTTGCTGACCTGTAACATCCCTAAACGATCACAAGTTCTCTCATATTGGATCTTTATAAAGCACATATATTTCTGCATACAATTTTCACTTGATCTTTGTTTTGAGTTGCCAAATTCAGCAAATCATTTCGATGTTGTTTTTATGCTTATATTTTATTATGACACCCAGAGCTTGTCACCGTATAATAAAGCATGTGTATTAATCATCATCACATAAAATTAGTCCTAATATCAAAGATATGCTTCTATTGCTTAAATTTTTAGTCGGATATCTCAAATTCAATCAACATACTTTAATTTTATGTCACACGTCTTCTTTAACGTTTCAACCTCCATTGATGGTTAAGATACTTACAACCTTGTTTTAGTTGTATGTTTATCTGTCAATTGTTACATTACTTTGAATATTTAGGGTGTCTCTGTTAACGTTTACATTTTAAGTATTCAATCAAAGTTTTAAACTTGATTAAGATATTGTTTGGAAACTTAACGAAATGTGAAAACAAACATCAAACAAATCTCATTCTACAATCATCTTGACGGAAACATCTCTACTGTGATCTTGGTTTGAATAATATATTTTCCATCTGAAATGAATTTTATATTTTTAATAGGAATATAGAACTATTTTTCCCATTCAATTTAAGTCCTAACTTACATTTTTCTTCTTCTGATTTTGGAGCCACAATAAAAATTACGTTCTTATTTTCTTTGTTTTTTGGATGATAAATATTCTGTTACTCTCTTCAAATCAGTTGATTTCTTCCTATTTTTTCCTCCAAATTTCAGAAATTAATTTTCCTCCAAATTTCAGAAATTAATTTTCCTCCAAATTTCAGAAATTAATTTTCCTCTTATAAGTTTTTCATAGGTCAAAACATAAATTACTCTAATATAGTCCTCATATGTAAGTTTTTCATTTAAGATGTCAATCTTAGATGTACAACTGAGTTACATTTGTTTAATATCTTGTTTTATACCAGATTCTGTGTGAAAATTTTGAATGAATGGAGATGAAATCAAAATCTGAGATTTGGATACTATTGTGTTTCATCTTACTCTTACCAAGTCTCAAATCTATGACTCTAATGAAGATCATAGCTGTAGTTTGTAGCAAGTCTATTTTCTGTTAATCAACATACATCATGATATACATTATGTAATCTATAGTATATTCTTTGATCCATCAGATTAGAAAATAATAAAGAACTCATAGCCCATGCGCTGGCCAATGTGGAATCGAAAGTCATTAGGATATTCTCTGTATGTTGGGATCAAATAACTTGGTTCCAACTATCTCATCCTCATTTGCCCAACGAATAGGGATTGAATTTTTGAGCAAATCAATTCAGTGTCCTTCAACCTGTGGAACTTTTTTTTTTTTTTTTTTTTTTTGTGCTTTATAAAGTTGGGGGGCAAAATATTATAGACTGGGCAACCAGGCCAGAGAGAACTGTGAGCAGGTGATCTATTCCCCTGTATGCTACCACAATACCAACGTTCCTTCATACATGCACATCCAATGATTCAATTATCTTTTTTCATCAGTTTAAGCCACCGTAACATCTTGTTATAAACGCCATCACACGCTTAAATCAATAAAACCCTTTGTCGATCTTTCATATGTGCTTTCTATATTCCACCACATTTTTAACAAAGATGGGTAGCATTTCTGATATTTGTATTATGAAATCGAATTGGTTATGCTACATGGTTATGTTTTTTAGCATTAACCCCTATTATCCTCTATTATTCCTTATGGTGCTACACATTAGCCTCTGCGTATGATAAAATAATGAATCTATGAAAACACAGTGCGACTTCAAAGCATTGTATTTTACATAGAATCTATCTAAAACGGTGTACTTCTAAATAATATGACAATTGCATACATCAACAGACATCTCATCTAATCCATAAGCATTTTGTCTCTTATTCTTTTTAAGGCTTATCCAAACTTGTTAAATTTTGATTCTTCGAGTAATTAGAATTTGATTTTGCTAATGGCCACCAATATCGCTTATGTCTTGGGAATAATTATGTTCAAGAGTTTGTCCAAATTACATGTTCATTCATCACCCTTCTTTTAAGTTTTCCCCCTTTATCTCACATATAAGTTGGTGCATATTTCTGTCATCTGGTAAAGTAAAATTCGCCTATCATTTCAAATGATGTAGGCTACGAATGGTAGTACTGAATGAGGTGTACTATGGTGTACCTGCACCGTAGTTGTGCTGTATCATAATTTTCTGCAAACAGAAAAGATAAGCCTAGTACTTTTTTCTAAAATAATAAGTCGACAAAATGAATCTGATAAGTAATTTTATTGTATTTATCTTATTGTTGTCTAAAATACGAAGCTTGAACTAGTGGCACTGATATAAGCCCATTACCAACAGCATACTGGTACATTTCCATTTTCTCTTACTTTTACACGGAACAAACGAACAGTTGTGCACCCAAAAAAAGGAATCTAGCCACCAGACCAGTTTAACAAATAGTTCGAACAAAAATAAAACTGCGAAGACTTTGCCTTTTTAGTGCAAAAATTAAATAAAATGGCGAAGACTACATTGTTTTATTGCAGAAGTGGATAAAACAGGATGGACTTTACTGTTTTAATCATTTTTACATAAAACGACAAACACTGTCTTTTTATCCACGGGTCTTGTTCGGTTCACTAACCACGGAATTGAATTGAACCAGCTACGTGCAAATGAACAAGTCATACTCACTGTGCTGTGCTTGAAGTGAAAGTACTTTTGGCAACAATTGTTAATGATCACTGTTTATGATGTCTTGCATATAATTGTGGATAGTTAATAGTTATAACAAACAGTAGATCATCCAGAAAGTTGTAAATGAGATTTCAACAGAGAATAAGTAAAGCAATCCTTTAGAAAAGGGGAGGGGAAAAAAACAGTTCTTTATCTGTAAACTTTACATGACATTTCTTTATGTGAATATATCCTTGCTTTGGTGCCAAAGAACAAAACTGCACTGTGATTGCATGTGCCTTTTGGGAACATGTTACATGCAAATATCATAGAATATAAAATATACACTATATAACTCTAAAACTACTTTCAATTAATTGAATAAAGATCATAAACTAAGTGAAATTTACATGCTGCCTTCGAATTTTGTTGATCTTCTCCTACTTGATATATATTTTATTTTATTTTTGAAATCCTTACCTTCCTCCAATTTATCACTAGTACATGCATTAGTGCATTAGGAAGGGTTCTCACATGGAATAGGAATGAGCGATCAGAGCGACCAAATCAATAAGGGCATCATTGTTACCATTTACTGTTATTTGAAATGATGAAGTTATTAATGACCATGCAAAACCAAGAAACAATCCCTTATGTGCAAAGTTTAATAAAACGGTTGGTTGTTTCGCAATAAATTGGTTCATAGTGTTTGTTGACCTATCTCTGTTATTATTCGATTAATTTTGCTTGAATCTAACTGCTATTTCCTGCATTGTAGAGATTGTAGAGCTGAAGTAATTTTAATTTCATGCAAGCCATTTCCTTAGTCACAAAATGGATAGAGCTGACACTTCAGGTTTCGTCAGTGGTGGAAGCAGTCACAAGCTGAAGTTCCTTACATTCTTCTTCTTCATCTACACTCAGCTTTTCTTATAAGAAATACCATGTACGATATCCCCCATCAGTAGTCTTCTGTAATTTCACATTTCCTTTCCTGTCCTACACTCTATCTCTTTGTCAAGTAACAAATCAATCTCAAAATGTTCAATCTCATGCATTCAGTATTAACATACAACAATAGTAGTAGTAGCAGCAGCTTTGAAGATGCTGCATTATCCCTAGATTGCAGTCCACAAGATGATTGTTGCAAGCTTATTCTTGGGCTGGGCCCCACTCCAACTTCATACTGTGCTGATCATCCTTCTGCAGCCGCCAAGAACAAAGCATTGTCAGCCACTAAATTCACTGAAAGTTCAGTTATGGAATCAGATTCTCCCATGCTAGAATTAGGCCTAGGCGTTCCTCTCACAGACAACAATGGTTCCATTTCATTGCAAAGAACATCATCTGGTGGCTATCTCCCATCCCTCCTCTTTGCTCCAAGGCTCGAAGACACATTCAGCCCCGAGGAATACTCAAACACAACCGATTCATCAGCAGCATACAAAAGCCAAAAATCATCTTCGCATCACAATTCCCATCCTAAAAAATGTCAGCTCAATAACTGCATGAAAGGCGCCAGAGGCTCCTCAGGCTTTTGCATTGGGCATGGAGGCGGCCAAAGATGTCAGAAACCAGGCTGCAACAAGGGTTCGGAAAGCCGCACAGCGTACTGCAAGTCCCATGGAGGGGGGCGCCGCTGCCAGCACCTCGGCTGCACCAAAAGCGCCGAGGGCAAGACCGATTTCTGCATCTCGCACGGTGGGGGCAGGAGGTGCACGTACGAGCTTGGATGCACGAAGGCCGCGCGTGGCCGTTCTGGGCTGTGCATCCGGCATGGAGGTGGAAAACGCTGCACGGTGGATGGATGCACTCGCAGTGCCGAAGGCCAGGCCGGGCTCTGTATATCGCATGGAGGAGGCAGAAGGTGCCAGTTCGCGGACTGCGGCAAAGGTGCCCAGGGAAGCACGATGTACTGCAAAGCGCATGGGGGAGGCAGAAGGTGTGTGTTCGATGGGTGCACGAAAGGGGCTGAAGGGAGCACTCCACTGTGCAAGGCGCACGGAGGGGGGAAGAGGTGCAGGTTCGAAGGTGGGTGTGGAAAGAGCGTGCACGGGGGCACGGATTACTGCGTGGCACATGGAGGAGGGAAGAGGTGCAACGTGGAAGGGTGCACGAAGAGCGCGCGAGGGAGGACGGATTGTTGTGTGAGGCATGGAGGGGGCAGGAGGTGCAGGGTGGAAGAGTGTGGGAAAAGCGCTCAGGGGAGCACAGATTTCTGCAAGGCGCACGGTGGGGGTAAGAGATGTGGAGTTGGAGGGTGCGAGAAGTTTGCGAGAGGGAAGTGTGGATTGTGCGCAGCGCATGGGAGCATGATGATGGCTGCTAGGGAAGGAGGTATGATTGGGTCGGGGCTTTTTAGAGGTGTGGTAGAAACGGGGTCAATGGGGAGTAGTGATTGGGAGTCCTCAGGCGTTAGTGCTTTGTCGGAAAGTGAGAATGATGGTTTGATGACGACGGTAATGATGCCTTCGCAGGTGTTGGTTCCAAGTAGTATGAAGAGGGATTTGGGTGGGTATGTTGTGCCTGAAGGGAGGGTTCATGGTGGTGGATTGATGTCTTTGCTTGGGGCCAGTTTGAAGGGTGGTGGTGGTTTTTGATGGTAGCGTTGTTTGAAATATTGCATTTTGTGTTAATATTTATGTCTATATGTTTAGCTTGGGTTTTGAATTCTCTATGTATTGGGTAATATGAGATTTTCTCTGTCATTTTACTACTGTGGTTTGGTTTAATTTTATGCGATAGCAATTGGTGTAATAAAATCTTGGATACTTATTTCTTATTCTCTGTTCCTGCCGTTTGTAATGTAAGTTTGCATGGTTGGAAGGAAGAAGGTTAGGGGAAAATTTTGTACCATTTTGATCAGTATTCAAAGGTGCTTTTTGCAGCAGTTGCTTATAAGCTGACTTTTGATTCTAAATTTATTTGATTAGAATATCCAGAAGGATCAAAACAATCTGATCTACAACTACTGGTGGTAAGGCAAAAGGTCCAGTAAATTTTAACCAAATATCTTTAAATATGTGGCCCGGCCCAGATATTGGTTTTCCCAAGCATCTTTTTTATTCTTTTTCGCCTTCTTGCAGAAGAGTTCCAAAGCAGTGAAATACAGGATTTTGATCCCTGCGCATGACGACCAAATTTTATTTTATATGACATGCTAACCAACCAGTCTCTTTTGTTTATCAGTACACTTATTTTTACTTATGTACCAACATAGCATACGATTTTTATCAAAATGTTGTACCGGTCCGTAGATTTGGTGAGATTTCCCTTGGATCGGTCCTGAATATACACATGGTAAAGTTCGTTAGTTGCACCAAAATGATTAAATATACTGTGGAAACCTTTTTCAAGACATTGCACTATTCCAGTCGGTGAGGAAAGAAAATAATATTGAAACACAATAGAAAAAAACTATTGAAACACAATATAACGGTCTTAACAATATAAAACACATTAGCAAAAAAGAAGTTCCAACACGATTTCCCATTCTATTTTTGACAAAGACAACTACTACATTTATAAAACTCAGTTACTTAGTGTGCATATCACCAACTATACTCAAAGAACTAAATTATTGTATCCAAGTAAAGGAGGGAAATCTTCATTTTTCTTAGTAGTTTGAAAAGTATTTGCAATTGTCGGCTAGATTTGGCCAGCTCAGCGATGAGCTGGTCATTTTAAAATAATAATAATAATACGGGACGTATTTGTGAAATGCACTTCTTATAATTTATGCTGACGCATCTGCCAAATGCGTCGGTGTAAAATTTTCAATCTAGCACAAACAGAAAGCAGAAGCTACTCATTTGTTTCTTAACATATTCGAGCTACAAAATTCAATTTCGTACCTTTCTTCCATTCACCACAAAAATTCATCAAAATCTACTCAAAATATACAAGTATTACTAGTCGGATTACTTCTATCAGCTATTTGGCATCAATTTGAAGATAAAATTCTAGGTTAAACTCAAACCCTAGCTCAATTTTTAGTTATTTTCATATTCTACTTTTCACATATCTATCCTCTCATTTTTATGCTATATTATATGTCATTAGTATTTGTTTAGCAATTGATTGTTCTAAAATTAATTATGTTTTCTTCTATAGAAGTATGTCGGATTTCATCCCAATATTTGCTACTTTGATGGAAAACTGACTATGAAAGAAAACATTACGCCGATATATGTTGGTGGTAAACAAAAAGGTTCAAAGGTTAAATTTTTTTGCTCCTATCACGAACTAAAAGAAAATGGTGTATAGGTTTACAAAAATTGATTCACAAGAGTATGATGTAAAACTAGTAAGCAAGTGGGTAATGGATTCTGCATCTTCTACTATCGACGTAAATGATGATGAAGATGCCGATGCTATGTTTTCCGTTAATTTGAAAGTGATTGAATTATTTGTAATAAAAGAGGAGTTGAGACATTTTGAAGAGGCAATTAATACTAATTTGAACCAACATTCGATTCAAATTCTTGGTACTATTCCGAGTTATCCTTATCAGAGCAATCCATGTCCAGTATTTTCTACTTGTGTGAATACAAAGCAAGTAATTTGTTAGAGTATTTACAATTGAGTAGTTGAAATTTATATTGTTTTGATCTCATACTCTTTTTTTCACAGTTCTACGGTGCATCTGGATGGTTTAAGCTTTAGATTGGAAAATGATCAACTTTTACACTCCGTTCCTTCAAATGCTAGAGAGATCAACAATGATGGTGGAGGCCGTAGTTCACCGCATATAGATAGTATGCAAACTGCTTCAATGAATAATGATGTGTCATGGATGGATAATATGAAAGTTAATAATGAAGCTCTAGAGTTTGAAATTGATCATGAGAAAAGAAAATGAAAATAATGAAGCATCTTTGGTGAAAGAAGATGATGATGATGATAACGATGAACATATGGAATTTGAGGTGTCTTTGACAGATGATTTATGTACTGCGAAAATTATGGCGGCATCATTGATTGAAAATGTTACTCCCACTAGAGATATACTTACCTCAGAATGTGTTGATTCTGGTTTTCAAGTGGGAATGCAATTTCAAACAAAGGAAATACATATTTAGCAGTTAAGTGAGTGGTCCATCAAGAATTCTGTTTTTTTAAACCCATAAAATCCCGCAAAATAGAATACACTGCGATTTGTAGTGTTGATAAAAATTGCCATTGGAGAATGTATGCAACTATCCCTAAAAAATCATTGATGGGGTGGTGGAAAATTAGAAAATATGATGGCAATCATACTTGTGTTAATCCGATTATCAATTCAAATCACAAACAAGCTACAAGTAGATTTATTGCTAATAAAATACTTCCTTTTGTGAAATTGGATTTGAATGCCACTCCATCTGCGATTCACGTTCTAATGTCTAAATTTTTTTTATATCAAAATCAGCTACTTCAAGACATATAGAGCATTGCTTAAAGAACTAGAGAGAGTTTTTGGAGATTGGGAAACATCATATGCTGAGTTACCACAATATTTAGCTACTATTAAAAAACATAATCTGGGAACAGTTTTCAAAGTTGATGTCAAAATAATCACCAATGATAAAGTTCTTTTTAAGAGTGAATTTTGGGCATTCGGTGCACCTATTGAGGGTTTTGCACATTGTCGACCATTGATTTGCATTGATGACACTCATCTATACGATAAATATCAAGGTATGTTGCTAGTCGCGACTGGAGTAGATGCAAATGATGGTATATTTCCATTAGCATATGCAATCGTAGACTCTGAATCAAAAGATAGTTGGGATTGGTTTCTTAGATGCATATACTATTACATACATAGTGTTCGCAATAGGTGTTTAACTTATATATCCAATCGAATGAAAGGTATTCCGAGGGCATTAGATAATTGGCCACAAGAACACCATCACCGCTTTTATGCTAGACATCTCAAAGCTAACTTTCAAGTTGCTGGATTTACTCAAAAAAATTTGGTAGACTTGTTTTATTCATGTGCTAGTGCTATAGATGATTTGCAGTACAAAGAGTTAAGGGGACACTTAAAAACTATTGCTCCAGATGCACATGCTTGGATTGAAAAGAGTTTACGAGGTGTAGAGGAAAATTCGGCTCTATGCAAGGATAATGGTGGAAGATTTATGATGATGACAACAAATGTGTCCGAAAGTTTTAATGGAGTTCTAAGAGGTGCTCATGCTTTGCCAGTTAAGTCGTTAGTAGCAAGAAGATTTATTTTTTAAACAACTATTTCATGAAACGTCGTTTCGATGCCGAGGGATTTGAAACGCAAATGAGTCCAAAAGTCGAAACTCTTTTAGCCAAAAGAGCAAAACAAGGAAGATATTATGCAATTGTTAGATTCAATCAAACCAAATGGCAAGTGAATGATCAATTTGGAAGAGCATTATAGTGACACTACAAGATAATATATGTAGTTGCACTTGTAACATACCTTTATTGCAAAAGTTTGCCATGTTTGCATGTGCTCGAACCATTGGAGGAGCGAATAGATCATATTACGATTTTTGTTCAATGTGGTTTTCAGTTGAAAATTATAAAGCAAGTTACGCTCCAAATTTTCATTATATTCTAGATAGTAGATATTGGGATGCATATCACGGTCTGACCATATTGCCACCGCTAGAAAGACGAGACGTCCACGGTCGACAAGAATCAAAGGCATGATGGATAAAATGAGAGGAAGTAAATAAAATACTTGAAGCAATTGTGGTCAAAAAGGACATAAAAGATTAACTTGTCCATCAAAATGATTTGCATATTTTGTATTTGATATCTTGTTTGGATTTGTTATTTCATTTGGATGATTTGTAGTGAATGATTTGAACGTATTTTGTAGTGAATGATTTGAACATATTCTGTATTTGATATTTCGTTTGGATGATTTGAATGTATTTGCATGTTGTATGTAGTAGAAAAGTGGTAGCACCAAATTGTCTCAGGTTTGTAGAAAAATTGCAGTAGCAGGTCTCTGTTATTTAATAGAATTTCCAGGGCGCATTTGGCAGGTGCGCCCATGTAATTTTGTACAGGCGTACTTCCGAAATGTGCCCCATGCTGTGTATATACAAAGGCAGATAACCTTACTTCCTCACTTCACTCTGTTCCATCCTTTCACTCAAAATCCCTAAAACCCCAAATTTTCTAAATTCTCAACCCCAACATCAATTGCAATTATTTCTTCACCAAATCTGCTAAAAAAAGAAAGGATCGTCATCATCTTCTCAAGTTAGAGGTAGAATCTTCAAATTAGAAGTACACACCTTTGTTTGTATATTGGAAATTTGTTTGTTTAAATTAGAAGTATACACCTTTGTTACAAGTAATTTGTTCAAATATAGGAATTTAGCTTGTACATAGACTTTATGAATTGAATTAAAGTCTCAAAATTATTCAAATTTAGTTTGTTCATTGACCAAATTTAGTTTTGTATCTTCAAAATGAACATCGAAGCAATTACATTCAATTACATCGAAGCAGTTACATTCAAAAATTGTTCAAATTTAGTTTGTTCATTGATCACATTTAGTTTTTTGAAGTATGATCTTCATTGGAATTTAGCTTGTTCGAATTTAGTTTGTTACAAGTAATTTGTTCAAATTTGTATTCAATTGCACGATATTCACACTCGAACATAGTTTTCTTATAGAGTTGGTACCAAGTCCCGTGAATGCAAGTGTTTTGTATCTTCAAAATGAACATCGAAGCAATAATAGGAACTTGAAGCAGGTATTTTTTTTTAAAAAAATATCTGTGCTTACATTAGAATGTTTTAATTTGGTTACCAATTCCACTTTTTTCCTTTTGTTCGTTTTTGAATGTGTAGGGTGATGAGCCACTTGAATGTCATGATCATTCAAGCAAATTAAAATTCATCAAGTCTAATACTCCAAGAGTTCAACTTGCATTACAAAGAGCGGGATTCAGGGAAATACCTAGATTGGGCTTTTCCAAAATAGATCATGCGCTAATTACTTCATTGGTAGATAGACGGAGACCCGAGGATTCAACCTTCCATTTTCCTACTGGTGAAATTACCATCACATTAGCATATGTTAGTTGTCTTCTAGGTGTGACAGTAGAAGGAAATCCTGTTACTATTAGACAACTAAGTAATTACGAATATATTTGTCAACATTGTTTAGGTGTGGTTCCACCTCAAAGTGAGATAAGAGTCTCCAAAGCAGGTGGCCACATACTATCGTTACCAGCTCGTCATGTTAACAGATGAAGCTGTTATATGGAATCCTTACACACAGGACGTGCTAGTCGATCTTCCGCAGATATGTCTAAGTGGGATGCATAGTTGTCTTTGTAAGACACCTATCATATGCATGCGAGATGTAGAAATGTATAATCCTGATCGAGTAATGCGATAATTTGGTCTTCAACAACACATACCTAATCCATGCAAACCAAAGACGGATTTGGAGTTTGCCATCGTCTAGCGGAACGATAAACATAACCATATCGTACACCAACAATTTCCTGCCATACCTAGTTCGAGATACATAACTTGGTACTGGTCGATTACTCGAAGATTCATTGTTGTAGATCGGACGTCTCACGAACGAGCATACACACACTGCTCGTGCACTGCTTGAGCGAGATGTGGTAAATATTCACATTATCGTGATATTTGTAGTTCGTTCACTTGAATTATGTTTTTGATTTGGAATAAATAACTACCACTTGTAGGTCAATGTACTAGAGATGGTAGGAAGAGGGTTGGACAATATCGGACATAGTAGAGTACCCGAACTAGAAGTCCAACCACGGTGTCTTGATTTAAAGAAACTTATTGACACACTCCTTTTTAAAAATTAATTAACACGACTAAGCTCTTTCCAACATGCTATGCGGACTAGAGAGAGAAGAACTAAAAGAAGGCAGGATACACACCAATCGTAACCCGTTGGATCTTCTCAACCCCCACCTACTCAAGACGATCCAACTCAACCATGAATATTCTTATTTTTAGTTTACTATTAGTTTGCTTTTGTAATCGAACTATAACTTCTACTTTAATTCGAATGTAATCGAATTTTAATTATGTTACGCTTCAATTTATGTAGTGGTAGTTTTATTTGTTGGCTTTTATGTAGATAAACATTTGCTATTATTTAATATTGTGCATTTGAATTTGGATTTTGTGTATTTGGATTTGGATTATTTGGTGAAGGTTGCCGTCCAGGTTTGGACCTAAGATTTACACTGGCGCATTTGGCAGATGCGCCAGTGTAAATTATAAGGGGCGCATTTCACAAATGCACCCCGTATTTTTTTAAAAAAAATGGCTAGCTCATCGCTGAGCTAGCCAAATCTAGCCTACAATTGCAAATAGTTTTCAAACTAGCATATTTATGCCAATACTTTTGAAAACCAGTCTCTTTTGAAAATTTATCCTTTTCTTATAATATTAATTTGGAAAGTTATTTTTTTTCTTATAATTTGCTTCCTCTTTAAAATTAGATTTTATATCACATAAATTTAATGTTCCACCTTGATATAGATCGCATATCCCAAACATTTACTCATGTACACCTTCAACCAAATCATCGTTACAAAGAAAACATATGAAAATGACTACATTGAAAGAAATATAACTCGATCAATAGATAGCTGAAAATAAAATCCGTCCGCATGCTTATTCGAAAAGTAAGTAAGTATTCGGTACCTGTAAAATGAATATGAATGCGGATATGAAGATATCAACAATCGAAAATTATTCATTCGTTTTTTATCAAGATAATAGTTATATTATGTGTATTTATTTATTTTTTTGACGAAGATAATAGTTTATCTTATATGTTTGTAAATGCACGTTCACTGATCAAAATGACATATTATCATCATATTTTTCTCCACATTTATAACCATCAGGGTTAAAACGATTGTATGTTAAACTAAAATTTTCTATTTCATCTTTAGATTTATCAATTGTCTACGGAGATGATAATATTCGATATATGTCCACTTTCAACGAATACATATATCCAATATCTTAAAATACTTCTGAAAAAAGTTGCAAATATCACTCAACCTGTATTTCAAAGTATCTATTGATAAACCTAAACAAAAATCACACAAGCCTAGTATATCAAAATCATACCAAAATTACAAAATGTTGTAACTTCCTATAAGTGATGTATCTTTCACCATGGGATACACCACACTACACAGTTTTAAAAGCGTTTGTAATGCCACAAAGGTTTCCAAACAAGCTTAATGAAATTTACAACTCAACATTCATCCACCACCTAATTAATTATGCCTCATGATCATCATCGATGCTGCTTTTATCAACATGAAAACCCATGTTGAATATATGATTATCACAAAGAAGCATACTTTAACCCAACCACCTAAATGTGGATTAATTGTTACTCACTTTCTATTGCCGAAAGCTTCCCATCATTTAATATTTGTCTCATCATAATATGACACCACTCTAAAACTCTACCTCGAGTCTTAAAAGTGCAACCATGAAGATTCAACTAACCAACTCATAGGTCTATGTGGTTCACCTGAGTTCTTCCGAACCATGTCAATAATGCATACAAATTGAATGAATGCAAAAACACAAAAAGATAACACTTCTCCATTGGTGGTCCTAATTACTAAGAGTTAGTGGTATGCTCTGGAGGCAAACATGTAATTTGTTACATATATCCAACTTTGTAGTCAATATTGTTTGCAATAAAGGTGTTTGATCTATATTATATAATTTATTATTTTTTGATATAATTAATTAAGTAATTAATTTAATGCATATTATTAGAAAATTTTGGAACAAAATGTCATGTGATTGTAGTTGCAAATAATTGCAAATGTGAGTAATTAGTCACAAAATAAAATAACATTTTGTTTCAAATATTCCTAGTAAAGATGTTTTAAGAAAGGATATTGATACAACGTTGAGACCAAGGTACATAAAGCTCTCCAAACATTGTGCATTGTACTACTCATGACCGTTAGGGGAACCAATGGATTACTGCTCGTTATTATTGGATAAATATGAAATGACTCATCTAAGAGTTTCTTATTGGTTCAAACTTGGAATCATAGTGTGACGAAGTTACACACTTTTCCTGATTTGAGAATACCGTAGAACTTCAATATGGATACTACATTTGATTATAATTAAATCATGACACGATGTTCATCAAACAACCATAGTTAGGTCTAAGTTGAAGCATTATGGGTGAAGCACTATTTAATTGAGAATCCGTCTCCTCGATTATATGGGGTTGGTTTCACAGTCAACCATAGTCAACTCAAAGTCAAAATTTCCGGTCAAAGTGCAATAGTTGATAATAAATACTATTATTGAACTAATGACTTTGTTTATGAACTAATCAAGTTGAATGTGGATAATATTATAGTTTTGACCAGTACCAAACTCCATATGTCCTAAAGTGACGTAGCATTGATGAAAAGAATGTATGTATGTTATTGCCATTATTGGTATCGCTTAAGATAATATAAAATATTATTTTATCGAAAAGATCTATAAGCGATAAATTTGGCCAAACCATCACACTACTAGCTATGGTGATGTATGACTATACATATTTGAATTATTCATTATTAATTGCTGATTGAATTTGCACCTCTAAGTCTCACAATTGCTTTTTTGAATTCTCCAAAAAACTATACGATTTAATAGTCTATGAAGTGTTATAAATTAATTAAATTAATTTATATTTAAGAATAATTAATTATTATAGTATTTTCTGTTTAGGGTGTTATTAGTAATTATTCGGTGTATATATAAAGTTATATTTGCATTTATCGATATACGATGTCGATTTGTGTTTAAACAGACTAAATATAATTGATCACTTAATGGGCCTTGAGATTTTCTAGTCCATTTAGGGGCCCAATTATGTCTAGCCATAGAAGGAGAATCATGGTCTAGATAGTCGATTTAGATCTAAGTAGAATTAATAAGGAAAGTTTTATAAGAGAGAAACGAGAAAAAAATTTAATTCTCTCCATAAAAAAAACCTGCCTCGGTTTTGGAACGATTCAATCCTCCTCTCCTCTCTTTTTATGGCTTCCACTTCCATATTGTACCTCCCATGGCCAAAAAAAATCCAAAAAAATAACATTATATAAAAAAAAGTGGTTCGTTCGATTCCAACAAGATCGGGTGCTGATTCAAGAAATCTAAGAGTAAATTCATAAATCTAAGTGTCACAAGGGTAGGATATGTAAAGGTAACTCTATATTTATTTTATAGATTTGGATATGATCACACCTCACCAAATATGTGTATGTAACATATACTTAATTGCCATTGAATTTTATTGAATTTTGATTTATTATGCATATGTTATTTATAAATGAAATTAAAAAATAAGGAAAAACAAACATGCAAATTTGATCTATTTATTTTATTTTATGTTTTGTGAATTAATCTTTTCAAATGTTTATTAATGTATTATTAAATAATTTAATTATACGTATACACACATGCACACACACAATGATCGCTTACTTTGGCAACAATCAAGCATGTATGTGTATGTGAATCTGAAAAACCAATGTCTTGAATTAGTTTTTAAGTTATGTTATATTTTTCTCTATTTTGTTAAAAATAACTTTTAAATTTATTGGTTAATTATTTTGGATTATGTGTATATAACCTTAATTTATGATCATATGGAAGTTTTTTTCTACGTACATACATACATAGTTTTATTTACAAAGTTAAAATTAAACACATACGAATATAATAATGTGTTAAATCTATTTATCTTTTGTGTGTGTGTATGTGTGTATATATAATCTTTTGATCATTTCATGCAAGTAAAGGTTTATGTAATATCAAATACCTTATTAACTTATTTTAGACTATGATTAAATATGGTATGTGTAACTTATAATATATGATTTGAATCTAAATTTAATTAGGAGTTTACAAGAGAGGAAGGAATAGGACTTTCTTTTCCATTTTCTTTTAGATGCTAATTATTATTCCCTTATTCAGATAAATAAATTTGAATTTTATTTTATTAATTGTTCTTTGACTACTTTTTATTTAAATTTTATTTATATGGCAATATATGTATGTTACATACACAAATAGATGTCACATAAATACAGTACCATAAATATCTACATACAGACAATATATATGTTGTTTTTATATTTAAATAACACATATGCACACTCTCTCAAGCATTTATATTCTCAATATTCATACAAATTATCATATGCATATGTAAGTATAAAATGTATGTATATATAAAAGTATAATGTATGTATACATAATAGACATAAATCCTAACATCTACATGTATATATTGTTATATACATGTTTATACATCATTATACTATTATGTCATGTTATTGAATATATTTATGATATATCGAATAAACATCCATTAAATTATTTAATATATTTAGTTCAAAATATAAAATAATTTCAAATAAAATATAATTTTATTTAAATAGATAGATTGGACCTATTGCTAGCTAATAGACTTCAAGGCAACTCTAAGATCTAATTAGCGAATTTTGTTTTGAAATTTATCCATTTCACCACTTTGAAATAAATTGGGTTTCAAAAATGGTATTAGAGCCCATTTGGTCTATGTAGTCTAATTAGTCGATGTTATGAGATAACTAAAAAACATTTCAGTCCAATGAGTGTCTAGAATAGTAGTTGTTTAGGCTTAGAGTTGGATAAAAATAATTTCCCATCCACGACTACTGATCTAGCCCAATAGGTGGAGTAAGTTGAAAAGGTTGGTTCAAATGTATTGCTAAGTTTTATTTTGGGCCTTAGGCTAATTTGAAGGTTAAGATTTGAAAATTGGAAAATATATTTAAAATTAAATCATTAAGTTTATAATATAAAAGAAAATTTTATAAATGTATATGTAAATATAAAAGTTATATTTGAAAATTTATCTTAAATTGTTTAAGGTAAATAAAATAAAATTTTGAAACTGATTAAACGTTTAACTAAAAAAATAAATTATTTGATAAATAATTAATTAAAATATACACATTGGCATAAATGTAAATAAAACTACAAAGGATATAATTTAAAATGATTCGATTTTCTTAAAATGTCTTAAGAAATTAAACTGAAACTTTTCTGAAATTTATTAAACGTTTAATTGAATAATTAATTAATTAAATAGTGTGTATATATATAACTATAAAGGTTATAGTTAAATATTCTGCTTAAATAACTTAAGATGAATAATGTAAAAGATCTGAAATTTTAAAATAAAGTTTAGTTTAATTAGTCAATTAAATTAAGAATTGAAATCAATTAAATTTGATTTAATCCATAAGATACATGTGAACATTATATAAGTTAATTAAGCTATAACACTTATAAATAAATTTAACTTATATAATTATATGTATAACTTGAATTTGAGTGAAACTAAAATAAACCCAAATGGATTTTGAATGAACACATACATATTTTGTGATTTCAGTTGTGTTCGATGCTTGAATCATGATGGTATACTACAATAAATACATTATTCCCTAAATCTATATCACTTGAAGTATATTAAAGATTAGGAATATTTAATATATTTTTGCTCTAACATTTATATATTGATAGATTACTTGCATATGCACTATTGTTGGCAAACTCAAGGTAGAGTTGTTATGCGTGGTAGTATCAATATATTTCCTAGGTGAGGTAAGATACATGCATATGTTTGTTGAGAAAACGTAAGGTATGTGCATTATACTTAGGTCGTTGCGAACGATGGTTAAGAGTGAATAGTTTCATATAATTTGTTGAACAAAGTCTAGATCAAGGTTGAGATTAAGGCAAAGACCATAGTTAGGAGTTGTATGTGATACAACTGATAAAAAGTTATCCATCATTTATAGGCCTATGATGTGTTGAGCAAACTCAAGATCAGAATCTCAAGGCAAGTGAGTTCTAAAACCAACTAGCGAAAACATATTATTTTTATATTTGTCTTAGGGTTTTGAGGAATATGAAAATCATTTGTGTTCTTATTAGAAAAATGAAATGATTATATTTAACATTTCTAATATTGTATGAATATACAGTGGAAAAATTAAAGTTAGACACTTAAATAAATTTGTGCAACTAGTTTAGTTGATAAAATTGATTATTAATTGAAATATCTAATGAACTTTATTAAGATTGATAAAGAAATATAAAATATGCTTACTAATGAACCCTTTGGTGTCTTGTCACTTTAAGACCCATACATGAGTTGCATTATACAACTATTAAATACATTCGTACCTTAGTCACTTAAGTGTTTATTTTCTTGAGACTATATATGTTCCTCTTTTTAAATTCTAAAGCAATACAAGAATATGATGTTCGATCATGTTACATCACTGACAAAAGTTGTACGGTAAACAACCATGTTCATAATATACAAAATCTCGATGAAATTGGTTCATTTGAAATGTACAAGTAAACCATAATGCATGATCATATATTCAATAAGATAGATACAATAAGAATCTTGTTGCATTGAAAACAAAACTAGAGCAAAGGCTAAAAGATCAACCTAAGAATTCGATCGTTGCAATGTTAATCTCGATCAGTTTACTTAAGTTCAGCCCATATGATACACTTAACAAGTTAAGGATGTTCGAATGCACTTTTGTGAATAATTTGGTGCAGTCTCGTAGTAAGAATTTCATTGTGAATGGTTTGACTATTTGAAAAGGAAAGAAAATGTCAAAGATTAGATATAACTAGGCATAATTGGGACGAATTGAATGAATGGTCACCTCTACTTCATGAAGAAACATCAAAAATGGGAATTGTATAAAATACCAGCAGATACATAATATGGAACGAGAAGTCTAATTTATGTTCCAAATGTTTAGAAATTTATTTCCTATAAGAGTCATTTCTTTAAGTTTAAGACATTTAATTTGAAACTCTTGACTGTAAACTAGTTAAGTAAATGAAATAAATAGTGGTTGAATGGAGCTTCGCATTTCATGCACGATTATTGTAATGGCGAAAATAATGGAAGCGTAGCATATGACATTATTAGTGGATGCATCAAATTATAAAAGATTGACTTCGTACATATACAAAGTAATATTTATGAAATAATAACTGTTTTCAATAGTTATTGAAAATAGATGTAATTTTATCTTATTATGAATATTCATTATAAATTAAATCCATTATAATAATGGTATTTTTTTATCACAACCATATGATGCATTAACTATAAAAAATACAAAAGTATCTTAAATTTTCTACTATATGTTTAGAATTATGGATTAAGCCATATTTTTGAGAAATAATTCTACAATCATATGGTTGTGAACCACGTGATACTCGTGAATTGATCTCAAAAGATTACGGGTAAAGCAACCATTCAGTATGAGTGAGTCAGTGAACTCTTCAAATTAATACATATTGATGCATTCGGTCCAAGGTCCAGTGATACCAAAATAGATCCGCTTACTTTGTTAAATTCACCGATGAACTAGCATAGACATAAATCTGTGTATATTATACATAAGATTGTATCTATGATAAATGCATAGAATATAATACGGAAGTAGAAAACATTACATGCAAAGGAAATAAAATAACTCAATTTAATCGACTAGGTGAGTATATATTGGAAAGAGTTCTAAAAGTTCCTAAAATGAATAATATTCAATGTTAACGTCGCTCCTCCTAATGATACATGCTGATGTATCGATAAGGAGTAATTGATAATTATTAGACAAGGAACGATTGATGATGAGTGAGGTTGAGTTAACATCTTTTAACGACGATATATACTTAGGAGTAAGTACATATGTTAAATTTAATTTCATCTAAATGTTAGTTTGAGAGATCATATAAGATATGAGTTGATAAGAAATCCAAATCTTGAATAGTTTAAGATGTACGATTATTTACTTTATATGACGAACATAAGTTTCATAAACTCAAGACCGAATTAGTTTCATATAAGTATAAAACAGTTTATAAAATGTTTCTAAATGCCATTTGGGGTACTAAGAAACGATTGCTGTTTCAAGAAATAAAACGTTGTGTGAGCTGAGGATGCACTAAGATTTTCTCATGGCTGTTCTTGGATTTGATCCAAACCTCTAGCATGCGAACTAAATATGTAAGATGGAATAAAGTTAATTAAGTCTAAAATGGACACAATAGATTAGAATGTCTAATGAGAATTCTCACACATTACAAAAAATAATAATATGATTTTCTTATCAATGTTGAGAACAAATTGTTAGCTATAATAATTTTCTTGGTTGTTAATAAGTTATAAGGAGTATGGAATCTTCCTTATGGCATGATACTTTAAATCCAAAACATATTCCAAGTACATTACCATTAACGAATTTCTTCATTAACCTCAAAAAGTATGAGAAAAGTGAGACTTGGTTCAGTAGAGACTTTAGTAATCATAGGGTATTTCGCTAGGAGGGAACATGCTCCATGTTCAAACTATATTAGTCTTGAAGTCATGAGTGCTTTAGGAATTCGAAGAAAGTTATAAATGAAAGCACAAGTGTTTGAGATTTCGAAAACAAGTCATTATTCAAGAAATCTTTTGTCAACTTACTAGAAATATGCACGTTCAACGGTGAAGTCAAGGACATGTTGAAACCATAGTGCATGCGTATCGTAAGTCATAAATCATGTCTCTTTATTCAATATGTTATGCGATAGAAATTATACAAGCCCTTATTTGCAGAAAGGTCATAAGAATTAAATTTGGCATAAAATTCCTAAGTTGATTCAGGGCTACAAACTATTAAAATGTAAGAATGAGAAAGGAATTGAATGCCCCTCCTCCATGCCGATAGGTCCATATTTACAGGGGTTAAGAGGCACGGCATGACTGCTACGTGTCACTTTTGGCATGCTTTGCTTTTGACATCATCAGCTATATAATGGCATTTTGCATCATGTCTCAATTTGATGATCTTCGATGTTTCTTTGTATGCTGATGAGCTACGACATAACTAAGGACTGGTGGGCTTTGACATTCAGATTGTGTTGATCATTCATCATTAATTATTACGGCATCCCTTGTTTAATTGGTGACACGCAACATGCTTTTTATACTATTAGTAAGTAGCAATTTCATATATAGGTATTCGAAGGCTCATAACCCCTCACTCGACATTGGTTATTGTAACATCCTATACTTTTAGCGACATTATTTAGAAATTTAATCAGTTAAATTGAATTAAATAATATGGGTTGATTGATGGGTTGAGGTTTGTGATTTAATTAAGGGGTAGCCATGCTATGTTAATGAGTAAACAATGATCAAAGAATTAAGGTGTTAGGAAATAAGGGAGGGCAAAATAGGAAAATGATTAAGCATATACCCTATACCCTTAGGAAAGCAAAACACATGTTCATTTCATATTTTCTCAGACAAAAACCACTTCTAAGGCCGACCACAATTAGGAATCTCAAGAAAAGATAAATCTAGGATTCAAGAGAAGAATCAAATCAATTAATCAAGATCAAATGTCACACCCTTAATCACAAAGCTAAGGAGAATAATGACTACATCTCATTTTTCTTAATGATTTTTGGTTTTAAGGTAAAATTTGAGTTATTTGGATGATTGTGCCATATTTTAAAATGATTAAATGATTATATATGATTGTTGATGATTTATGCTTATTCGTATTGATTTTATGATATGTTTTGATGTGAAAACCGTATTTATTGACATCTAAATGCCTTAAGATTTTAGATATGGATCAAAAAAGAAATTTTTGAGGTGGGTTTCAATCTTTATAATTTTCTGAATTAATATGGATTTTATATGAACGTTTTAGTAAAGAAAATAATTTATTAAGTTATAAATAATTTACGGTCAAATTATAACTAGTTTGGGTCTGAGATTTATATATGTCAGAAAGATATTAAAAAAGGACTTTTCGAAATTTTTGTAAAATTTTC
Organism: Allium cepa; assembly: GCA_030765085.1. NCBI lineage: Eukaryota > Viridiplantae > Streptophyta > Magnoliopsida > Asparagales > Amaryllidaceae > Allium > Allium cepa. Next base: position 499,469,671 of record CM060929.1, read on the forward strand.
CAAAGTATTTTGATGAATATATAAAATTACCTAAGGTCTGGGACTTAAATATTTTATATATTTATAAAAGAAGAAGGGGTATTTTGTACATAAATTAAATTGTTATTTCTAAAATTATGGTAGTGCTATTAGAAAAGAAAAATTAGCAACCAATAAGATTTTGACAGACATGGAAGGTTAGTTAAAAAGTTTACTTAAAAGGGTTAAAAATCAGATTTTCATGCCAAAAACATGTTTCACCACTTTCGGCATGCTGCCTTCAACTTTTATGGCTTTCGACTTAGTGGTTCCACATTTATCGCCATTGAAATCAATGCGCCAGGTATCAATTCATTGGTATGTAGCGAATTGGATAAGGGGTGAAAGGTACAAGTTCAAAACCAGGGGTTCCGAAGCGGTTGAAAAGCTACTTTGTTTTAAGTGAAAATTGGGCCTCCTTTGCTTTTGACTGTATAACTTTTGACATAGTTAATGGTTTTAAAGAAATGGTTGCGCCTTTGCTTTGAGCAAATTGCTTTTGACCTGATTGGTTTTCAACTAGGTCAATGGTTTAAATAGAATGGTTTCAAAGAGGTTGCACCTTTGTTTTTAAGTATAGGCTTTTGACTAGGTCAAAACCTTTGCTGCCGCTCGTTACCTTTCGAAGCAACGCCTTCGAAAAGGTATACCTTGTTTTATAAAAACCCTACCGCTTCTCCAATGCTTTTAGAAGGGTGGTTTCAACACCATCACTTCTTTCCTTTGTTTTTGGCTTTCGAGAGAGTTGCTTTCGGCCCTATTGTTGTGACCCTTAGAGACTTTTAAAGATTAATGAAAAGGTTTCAAAAGAGATGGTTTTGAATGGGTTCAAAAGGTGTTTCCACATGTTTTAAAATTGAACCCAAATGCTTTCAAAAGGTTTAAGGTTTTGATGCTTTTGAAAGGTTTTCTAAGGAAGGTTTCTAAGGGGGGTTCCCCAATGGTTTCAAAAGGTTATGTTTTTAAAGATAGGATGTCAAAGTTTTTTATCTTTCGAAGGAAAAGGTATTTCAATGGTTTTGAAAGATTTATGTAATTGGTTTCGAAAGGAAGACTTTTGCCTTTCGGCCTAAATGAAAGAAAGGGTTTAATTCGTGATGAAAGGGAAACTTTTAATGGGATCGAAAGAGGTACTTTCAAAGGCTTAAAGGTTTTCATCAACAAAGGTTTGAGTAAAGTATATATATATATATATGTGTGTGTGTGTGTGTGTGTGTGTAACATAACAAAGTGATTTTGAGTAAACCATAGAGTGTAAGTGTTTTCCTTGTTTAAGTTTGGTTTAAAAGGTTTTTAAATCAATTTCAGATGAAAAAATTTTCAACGAAAATTATAGGAAGGTATCCTTAAGTAAAATGACTCTGATATTAGAATACCAAATAGGACTGGAATAGGGTCGTGCCCTATACATTAGCTATTGGCTACAGCTCTTTTAGTCTATAATTCCAACGTGTTGGGCTTTGTCATAGGTAAGACTAAAATTATGGTCACACACCGAAGGGGATATACGTTTGTACACAGATAGGTTATTGGTGAGCCGGAAAAACCATTAGGATCAGGTGACCTTAGAAGATGTTAAGGAAAGACTGTCCAGAAGAGAATTATTTAATAGATAGTTATGGGCAGTCCATTCAAAGGAGGAATGTCTAACAGACATTAGATTATTTTGTTATATTGTCTGGTAGGCCCGAGTCAGCCAAAGTTTAATAGTAAGCCAAACAAGACTATAGTGTTCGGACATATACTACATTTGTTACCTGATATGTATGTTTACATAATAATGCTTTACAGTTTTATCCAGCATTGGTTGTAGGATTATGATTTGCAACAGATATGTTTTAAAAGGATGTTAATGAGGGGAACTCGTTCCGCTAAGCGGCGTAGTCTCACTTAACATTAGATAGCCGAGATGCATAGTATTATTCGCACCGAGCTTTATGTCTGAATCGAAGTTTATGTTTGCCCCCTTAAACTCTTGGGTGCTTAAAAATTAATTTTGAGTAGGATGAGGGTTTAGGTTTTACATATTTTTAGTAGGTTGACAAATAAAGCTTCCAGGGACGAGCAGGTAGCCGACGGATATCTATTTAGGAGTAGTTGTTATGTTTTATTTTCCACCGTGTTATATCTAAGACAATTATGTCTGTGTAGTACTCTAGTCAACCAAGGGGGCATCATTATATGTCTCTCTTGGCGTATTTATGTATTAAGTATATTTTATCTGAACCTAGAAAACCATTATGGGATTATGTAAATTGAATGTGAAACATGTGTTTTGAAGATGTAATATGAAAAGATGTTTTTTTTGAAATCTATGTTTTGTTTCATATTCAAGTGCTTTTGGTATTATGGATACCATTGATATAGCTACATTTAGTCTTTGGAAGTTAATACATAGATGACTGCATCATCTGCAATGCTTAGCTTTGGGCCTCCAGATACGGCATGTTACAACTTGGTATCAGGGCATTGGTTTATGAAATACTTTCACTAAATATGTTTTTTGGAAAAAAACCATAATCCTTAGGAATTAACGTAAGATCGGGATATGGGATAATGCTATAGTAACGTACTTGTATTTTCTATATATAAGTATATGCTATATCTCTATTCTCCTATCCCTATTTTGGCTATTCATTTATATTTCACGAGGCTTGAATACAAATATGAACGCTAGAAGAGGCAGAGTTAACCTAGGAGGGGACAATACCACCACCAAAGGAAATGCCAGGCCCAATACAAGGAGGACTCAAGGTCAGGCTCAAGCTAAGAATGTTGGTGCTGGAGTCCCATAAGTAGTTATGAGGGATATGTATTAGTTTATCGTGAAAATGATGTAAGTTGGGATTACCACTGGGTTTGTTGGAGGAAACGTAGAAGGCGGAGTTCAGGATGCTCTGGTGGTCAATCATTATGTAACTTGAGAAGAGAATATGCTAGGCTTGGAGGGAAGCCGTTTATCGAAATCGAAGATGCTATTTAAGTAGAAAACTGGTTGTTGCACCGTGAAAGGATATTTGCTGATTTAGGGTTCAATGAGAAGCAGAAGAGGAACTTGCATCGAGACAGCTTCAAGGGGAAGCTTTGTTTTGGTGGAATAGTGTAATAGTTGGAGAAAATGAAGAGGAGATAACATGGGCTGAGTTTAGGAGAGGGTTCTAAGAGAGGTTCATGATGGTAATAGCACAGTCTGTTTTGATCAAAAAATTTGCCGAGCTAGAACAGGGGGAGATGTCTGTTTTGGAGCATGCTAGCAGGTTTGAAGAGTTGGCTAGATATGGGTATGCCACAATTGATACAGTGATGAAGAGGAATGAAAAGTTTATTTGAGGATTAAAGCCTGAGTTGGCTAGGGTTACTTTACTGCATATTAGAGATCCGTGTGATGTAGTAGTGGAGATAGCGTTAAGACATGAAGAGATGCTTGCTTGTTTGGAGAAGAAGAAGGAGAAGGAGGTCTAGATTGGGCAAGGTCATTAGAGAAAATTATTTCATAAGAAAGGTGCTCAAAAAGGTGGAGCAGCGAAGAAAGGATGTCTGAAGCGGTCTTTTACGTATGTGATAAGAAAGGCCATTATGCTCATGAGTGCCGGAGAGACAAAGGAAAGAAGGCTGCTGAGAAGAAAGGAGCTAGATGTTTCATTGTGATCATATTGGGTACTACAAGAACCAGTGAAAAGTGCCAACTAAAGGAGATAAAGGCCAAGTATTTGCATTGTAGCCTGCTACTTCAAAGCTAACGGCCCAGGAGAAAAGGAAATCAATGCTGGGAGGTACGCTTCAGATCCATGATATGTCTGTTAGCGTTTTGTTTGATACTGGTGCATCTCATTCTTTTATATCTCGATGTTTGTTAGATAAACTTAACCTACAACCCGAATATTTAGTTACTTCCTTAAGAAAGGCAAATTCGATAGAAGGGTATGCGACACTTGGGATGAAGTGTGACCAGTTAGAGTTTGTCTTGTTAGGTCATACTTTTGTTTGTAGTTTGCATGTGTTTGATTTTGTAGGGTTCGTTATTATTCTTTGGATGGATTGATTATCGCTTAAACACTCTAACTGTAGCGATTGAGTAGTTTATATCGTAGAAAACCCTAGATGTGAGGTGAATGCTTTGTTGGGTGTTATAGAGTTAGAAGATGAGTTGAATCGCGTTTTCATGGTTAGAGAATTTGCAGGTGTTTTCGAGCCGGTAGTTGGATTAACACCAAAACATGCCATTGTGTTTTAGGTATATTTGGTGATTGGAGAAGAACCGGTGAGTAGACCACCAAGCAGGATGACTCCTTTAGAGATGAGGGAGTTAAAATTCGAAAGGCAAGAGTTTTATCAGACTGAGTAGTTCACCTTAGGGAGCAGCCGTAGTAGTTACTAAGAAGCCGGACGGATCGTTAAGGCTATGTATCGTTATCGTAAGTTGAATGAGAGAAAGATAAAGAATCGATATCCATTGCCTAGGATTGACGATTTGTTCGATCAACTGAGTGGAGCCAAGATATTTTCTTAGTTAGACTTAGCCATAGGTTTCCATCGGCTTAGAGTGGCAGATGATAGTATACCTTTAACAGCGTTTAGAATAAGGTATGGGACATAAGAATGATTAGTTATACTGTTCGGACTCACTAATGCATCGGCATTCTTTGTGGATTTGATGCATCAGATTTTCCAAGAGAACTTGGATAGGTTCATGTTGGTTTTTATAGATGATATTTTGATATACTCTAAGGTGGAGAAGGAGCATGAAGTTCATCTTAGAGTTGTGCTTGAGACGCTGAGGGCGCATCAGCTAAAGGCTAGTTTTTCGAAATGCCATTTTTGGAAGAAAGAGGTGAAGTTTCTTGGTCGCTTGGTTTCGGAGAAAGGGTTGTCATCCGATCCAGATAAGATCGAAGCTGTTGATAATTGGAGAAGACCAGAAATTGTAATTGCGATAAGAAGTTTCCTTAGATTGGTTGGATATTATCGAAGGTTTATAAAAGATTTTTCACAGATAGCAGCGCCGATGACCAAACTAACCCGAAAGGATGGACCGATAAGTGTGAGGAAGCATTCCAGAGCTTGAAACACTTGTTGATTCATGCACTTGTGTTAGTGGTTCCGAAGGGGAATCGGGATTTAGTAGTTTATACAGATGCGTGTGGAAGTGGGTTAGGAGCTATACTAACGCAGAGAGGTAAAGTGATTTCCTATGCTTCTAGACAACTTAGACCACATGAGGTTAGATATCCAACGCATAATTTGGAGTTAGCCGCAGTCATATTTGCATTGAAGGTGTGGAGGCATTACCTTTTGGGACAAAGGTTCGAGCTTTATACAGATCATAAGTTGTTGAAGTACTTGTTCTCTCAGAAGGAGCTGAACATGAGACATTAGAGGAGGTTAGAGTTTTTGGCCACTTATGATTTTGGAATAGATTACACACTAGGGGAAGGCAACAAGGTTGCAGAACCACTTAGTAGGAAGCATCGGAATGTAGTGTTAGCTATGATAGAAGAATGGAAAGACTTGGAAGCATTGTCAACTTGCAGAGTGCAGTGGAGATCTGAGGTTGGGTTCAGTGGAGGATCTTCTATATTGTCTTGTTTATAAGTCTGACCGACATTGATTGAGAAGATTGCTTCTAAACAGGAAGAGGAACCAATGTTAGCTGAAAGGACAAGAAATTAAGGGATGGAACAGAGAGTGATGACTTGAAGGATTTTAGTCTAGACTAAAGTAGATGGCCAAGAAAGAAGGGTAGATTATGTGTTCCAGATGTAGGAGACATAAGGAAGAAAGTTTTAGACGAATGTTATCGTCTAAAGTTCCCTATTCGTCTAGGAGGAACGAAGATGTATCAAGATAGGAAGAGAAGTTTCTTTTGGGAAGGAATAACGAAGGGTGTTGGCTTATGGGCTAAGCGGTGTTTGAACTTTCAGCGGGTAAAAGCCGAGCATCAGAAGCCAAATGGGTTGCTTCAGCCATTGGATATCCCGGTATGGAAGTGAGATTCTATTTCTATGGATTACATAAATGGGTTGCCGAGATCTAGCAGAGGAAATGAAAGTATATGGGTCATAGTGGACAGATTGACCATGAGTGCTTGTTTTATTCCTATCAAGTCAACCAGGACGGCTCATGTTCTAGTGAAGTTATTTTTTAAGAATGTAGTTAGACTTCATGAAATTTCCAGTAGTATTGTTAGTGATAGATTCTTTATTCACTAGCGAATTAGAAGAGTCTATAGGAAAGTTTAAGAACCAATCTCAAGATTAGTACTGCTTACCATCCGTAGACCGATGGGAAAACGGAAAGAGTTAACAAGATCTTAGAAGACTTGTTACAAGCTTGTGTATTAGACTTTGTGGGATTATGGAAAGACTACCTACACCTAGTCGAGTTCTCATATAACAATATTATCAGACTAGTATAGGGATGACACTGTTTGAAGCTATGTATGGGAAACCATGCAAATCCCCTGCACGTTGGTTAGAGAGCAGAGATAGATTGGTCCTTGTTCTCGATTTTGTAAGAGAAGTAGTAGAAAAGATTGAGCTGATAAGGGCAAAAATGAAGGAAGCTTAGTCAAGGCAGAAGAGCTATGTAGATAAAAGACGGAAAGATTTAGAATTCTCTTTTGGAGATCATGTTTTTGTCAAAGTATCGCTGATGAAAGGTGTTATCTGGTTCGAAAAGACAGGGAAGTTAACACCGAGATTCGTAGGACCGTTTCCTATTTTAGAGAGGATTAGGAAACTCGCATATAGAGTAGAGTTACTGAGTAGTTTGGCTGGAGTCCATGATGTTTTCCATGCATCTCATCTAAGGAAGTGTGTTAGTGACCCAGACACTACTATAACACCGACTGTGTCAGAAGATTTAGTAGTGGAACCAGACATGACTTTAGTTAGGAAACCTATCTGGATAGTCGCAAGAGATGAGAAGAAGTTGAGGAATAAGACAGTCAGATTAGTAAAGGTCCAGTGGAGTGACGATGCTATAGATTTTACTTGGGAGGTTGAGAGCAGGTTTAGAGACGCTTATTATGGTTTATTTGTTGGTATGTTTTACCTTTGATTGTTTTTTGTGGGTACCTAATCGTAATTTTGAGGATGAAATTCTTTAAGGAGAGGAGGTTGTAACACCCCTATTTTTAGTGACATTATTGAGGAAATTTGATTAGTTAAATTAAATTAAATAATGTGGGTTGATTAATGGATTGATATTTGTGATTTAATTAAGGGGTAACAGTGCCATGTTAATGAGTAAACAATGAATCAAAAAATTAAGGAGTTAAGAAACAAGGGAGTGGAAAATAGGAAATTTATTAAACTTATACCCTAAACCCTTAGGAAACCAAAACACATGTTCATTTCATATTTTCTCAAACAAAAACACTTCTAAGGCCGGCCACCATTAGCAATCTCAAGAGAAGATATAGCTAGGATCCAAGAGAAGAATCAAGTCAATTAATCAAGATCAAATCTCACCTCCTTAATCATAAAGCTAAGGTAAATAATGACTACATCTCGTTTTTCTTAATGATTTTCGGTTTTAATGTAAAATACGAATTATTTGCATGATTACGCGATGTTTTGAATGATTAAATGATTATATATATTTGTTGATGATTTATGCTTATTCATATAGATTTTATGATATGTTTTGATGTGAAAACCCAATTTATTGACATCCAAATGCCTTGCGATTTTAGATATAGATCAGAAATGATATTTTAGAGGTTGGTTTCAATTTACATAATTTTATGAGTTAATGTGTATCTTATATCAATTTTCTAGTGAAGAAAAAGATATATTGGGTTATAAATAATTTTCCGTTAAACTATAACTAATTTGGATCTGAGATTTATATATGTTAGAAAACATATTAAAAAAGGATTTTATGGAATTTTTGTAGAATTTTCCAAAATGTTTTGATGAATATATAAAATTATTTAAGGTAAGGGACTTAAATGTTTTATATTTTTATAAATGGAGCGGGTTGGTTAAAATATTATTTAAAAAGGTTAAAAAGCAAATTTTAATGCCAAAATAAGATTTCGCCACTTTCGGCACCCTGCCTTCGACTTTTATCGACTTAGTGGTTATGCCTTTGTCACTATCAAAACCAATGCGTTCGATATCAATTCATTGGTACTTAACAAATTGGAAGGGGAAGAAGGCACAAGGTCGAAACTAGGGGGTTCGAAGGGGTTGAAACACAACTTTGTTTTAAATGAAAATTGCGCCTGCTTTCCTTTTGACTGTATAGTGTTAGTAACTAGTGTGTGGCTAGCTATTACTTAGGATCGTGTAATACGGAATATAATTAAATCCAAATGTGGAAACATATGATAATAGCAAAGTAAATGAAAATAAGTAGAATAAAACAATCACACCGGGAATTTTTATACTGGTTCGAACTTTCCGTTCTACGTCCAATCCCAGACTCCTTCTGGAATTTCAACTACAACAACCCTCACTTAACCCGAAGGAACAGATTTACACTGCCTGAGCAACCGAACATGACTTCACCCGCCTAAGCAATCGAATAGGACTTCAACACAAATAACAAATGTATCTGACTATAGTGTGTTCTTAAATAACACTGATAAGTCAATTAAGTACAATCTTCCTATAATCTTCTCCTTTATGATATATAGTGATGTGCTTTGAGAATTGTGGAAGATAAAGTGATCAATGATCAAAGTATGTAAGCAATTTGAGTGCAGTTTGAAAGTTTGAGAATAGATGATAATTCAAGAATGCTAAAAGTAAATTTGGTGAATTGTTTGTTGAATTCTGTAATCTGTTTATAGTATATAAAGAGTTGCAACCATAGATGAAAAGTTACACTGAAAAGAACAGGTGCAACCATTTATTTGAAATCGTTTCTCTTCGGTGAAGAGAAGTGACTTTTCAAGAAAATAGCAGTTAGAGATATTCAGACGTGTGAATAAAATAATTTAGACTTCTGAATTGGTTTAAAACGTAAACATCAAGCTATTAGGCAATATTTGACCATTTTTAGACGTCTGAATATTTTAATTCAGACGTTTGAATATTGTGAAAACAATATTCATGTTTTAGCATTCAGACGTCTGAATGAATGTTTTAGACGTCTGAGTTTGCTCTTTTGTGCATGTATGAGCATGTGTGTGTGTGTGTGTATATATATATATCATTTTAGGAGACATTTTAACAAATTTCTAAGTACAGACTCTATACACACAATACTCAGCTTAAAACATCTGAAAAGGAATCTGCAATGAATCTCCTGCAAAGAAGATTAGTATACACATAACATTTTATATAGGTTGTCACAATCAAAATAGAGATTCCAACATATAGCTCTCGAAACATTTGAAGGTTTTAAAGAAATGTGTGCCTTTGTTTTGATCAAATTACTTTCGACCTGGTTGGATTTCGACTAAGTCAATGGTTTAAATAGAATGGTTTCAAAGAGGTTGCGCCTTTGTTTTTAAGTATAGGCTTTTGACTAGTTCGAAACCTTAGCCGCCACTCCTTACCTTTCGAAGCAATGCCTTCGAAAGGGTATACTTTTTATTATAAAAATCTTTCCGCTTCTCTAATGCTTTTAGAAGGGTGGTTTCAACACCATCACTTCTTTGCTTTGTTTTTGGCTTTCGAGAGAGTTGCTTTCGACCTTATTGTTTTGACCTTTAGAGATTTTTAAAAGTTAATCCAAAGGTTTCGAAAGAGATTGTTTTAAATGATTTCAAAAGGTGTTTCCACATGTTTTAAAATTGAATCCAAATGCTTTCGAAAGGTTTAAGTTTTTGATGCTTTCGAAAGGTTTTCTAAGGAAGGTTTCTAAGGGGTGGTTCCCAATGGTTTTGAAAGTTTATGTTTTTAAAGATAGGATGCCTAAGGTTTTTAGCTTTCGAAGGAAAAGGTATTTCAATGGTTTCGAAAGGAATATTTTGGCCTTTCGACCTAGATAAATGAAAGGGTTTAATTGGTTACGAAAAAGGTACTTTCAATGGGATCGAAAGGGGTACTTTCAAATGTTTAAAGGTTTTCATCAACAAAGGTTTGAGTAAAGTATATACATGACACGGTAATTTTGAGTTAAGCATGGAGTATAAGTGTTTTCCATGTTTAAGTTTGGTTTAAAAGGTTTTTAAATCAATTTCAGATGAAAAGTTTTTTAAGAAAAATTATTGGAATGTATCCCTAAGTAAAATGACTTCGATGTTAGAATACCAGATGGGAATGGTTTAGGGTCGTGCCTTATACATTAGCTATTGGCCCCAGCTAGTTTAGTCAACAATTTCGTTGTGTAGGGCTTTGTCATAGGTAAGACTAAAATTATGGTTACACGCTGAAGGGAATATATGTTTGTATACAGATAGGTTATTGGTGTGGCCGCAAAACCATTAGAATCAGGTGACCCTAGGAGATGTTAAGTTAGGGACAAACCGTCCAGAAGAGAAGTATTTAACAGATAGTTAAGGGCTGACCGTCCAGAGGAGCAGTGTCTAACAGATGTTAGATTATTTTGTTATATTTTCTGGTTGGCCTGAGTCAGCCAAAGGTTAATAGTAAGCCAAACAAGACTATAGTGTTCAGACAGATAGTCCATTTGTTGCTTGATATGTATATTTACATAATAATGCTTTACAGTTTTAACTAGTTTTGGTTTTAGGATTATAATTTGCAAAAGATATGTTTTAAAATGAGTTAGTGGGGGAAAACCTATTCTGCTAAGCGGTGTGGTCTCACTTAACATTAAATAACCAAGATGCTTAGTATTATTCACACTACGCTTTATGTCTGACTCGAAATTTATGATTTTCCCCTTAAACTCTCGGGTGCTCAAAAATTTATTTGAGTAGGCTGAGGGTTGAGGTTTTACAGGTTTTAGTATATTGATGAATAATGCTTCCAGGGATGAGCAGGTGGCTGACAGATAGCTATTTAGGAGTTTTGATTTATTTTCCGCTGTATTGTATTTAAGACAGTTATGTCTATGTTGTACTCTGGTCAACCAACGGGGCATCATCATATGTTTCTCTTGGCGTATTTATGTATTAAGTATATTTATCTGAACCAGGAAAATGATTATGGGATTATGTAAATTTAATGTGAAACATGTGTTTCAAAAATGTAATAAGAAAAGATGTTTTTTGAAATATGTGTTTTGTTTCATATTCAAGTGCTTCTGCTACTATAGATACCATTAGCATAGCCGTATTTAGTCATCGAAAGTTAATACAATGGATGACTGCAACATCAGTAGCATTTAGCTTTCGGCCTCTAGATATGTGATGTTACAGTTACTGACGTCATGCGGCATCAATGAGATACGATTTTGATAATACATGATGATTCTATCTCCTTGATGGCTTACGACTTGCTGCCTTGTGTATTACCTTGCTTAATGAAGTGGGGCATCAATAAGATGTGGTATTGGTGATAGGCGGCATCGTAGAGATATGGTATTGATGAGTGGAGGCATCCTCTTGATGACTCATGCTATCACATGACATTTGATATGCTTTTTCATTTGATGGCATGTGACATGCCTCTATGCACTATTAATATGGGGCAATGTCCCTTATTGACGAAGAGAGGCATCGATGACATCCTCAATTACACTGATAACCTACAATAGGCTTTCCTTCGACATCATCACTTCCTTGATGATATGCAGAATATATGGTATGTGACATCATTATAGGCTTACGTACTGATGGAGTGCGAAATTGCATATCACATTAATGATGTGCGATATTCTTTGAGGCACAGTTTGGATGTGACATTCTTTGTTGTAAGCTTTGCTTACCTTTAACATCGACTATCTCCTCTTGGTATGCTTCCTTGCGACATGCTTGATTTTGATATTCCCCCATGTCATCGGTATCAATGTTTGTAGTAATATTTTCCCTCTTAGTGTGGAGAAAATGTTGACTTTTCTAGTAAACACTTTGATATTAGCACTTTTTGCTTTACATGTTGCCACCTATTGGCATTCCATCCAGATCTAGGTCATTCCTTTAAATTGAGATCAAAGGCTCTTGTTTCTTCTTTTCTTCTTCCTTTTACCTGCGAACTGAATCTCAAAAGCAGAAGTTTTTAGTTTCCAGTCTTACTTATAAGTTGCAATCTCGACAATAGGTTAAGGTATTTCTAAACAAATTTAATCTTATTTACTATCTATGGATTTGATAATTTTATAAACTCGATATTATTTTATGAATTTAACACCCTACTATAATTTATACAAAATGTTATTTGCATGATATTTTACTTTTCCTTATTGACTAATTATAAATTTAATATCTAGGAATGAATTCAAAAGTTAAGCATTTCTAACTGGTTATAGATTTCTCAAGTAGTCTATAAGTTAGTTATCCTATTATGAGTTCAATATCTAGAAATGGACCTTTCAATAGACTATTAATCTGTAGTTAACTGTAGCTTTGACATTTTATCATTTAGAATTGAATAGCTCTTAACTAACTAACTAACTACTCCTTGGTTAGGCATTTGATTGTCTATATTGTATTTTAAGATTTGCAAAATGAACAGCACTTCCCTGATTTTGTGTAATATCTCCTGGCAGATAAATGGATAGCAAGAAGTCCAGAAAAAGTTCCAGATCTTCTCCTTTTTCATAAAAAAGAAAACCATACGCTTAGTTGATGTTCTCACCACTGCTCAACAAATGGTAGATGCCATTTTCCAACCATTCGAGATTGTGGGTATGGAATCTCATCCTGAATTCCTTCCGTAACTTGTTACCTGGATTCAGCTGACTCCCAATTTTTCTACCTTCTTGAGCAAGAGAAAGTAGTCGCCGTTCTGGACCTCCATTCTAAGGAATTAAAGTTGATCAGAGTTTTCTCGGCTTCATCAAAGGGTAATGGATCTCTCATTGGCAAGGAACTTTTTTTATTTTGTTGAATCCTCCTTCAAGTCTTTAGATGTGATGATTCATCATATTACTGATTTCTTTTCGGTCATTGAGAATTTGAAAAGGATGGCACAAGGTCTTGGGTCTTAATTGAGAATTGCTTGTAAACTTTGACTAGATTCCCTTTTTGTTCAACCCTTTTTATTGCTGCAATCGTTATACATAGCGTGTCAAATAAATTGTACATAAATGATTATTACCTTAAATGCAATATCCATTCTTCCTTCTAAAGTTGTCTAAGATACACAGCTTGCTTTTATAGAGCTTTAATTTGATGCAATATGATATGTAATCTATGGTTTGTCTTCTTAGTATAATTGTTGTCTCTAAACCTAAAATCTATTGATCAAAGGTTAGTAATTTAAGAATTAGGAATTCATTTAACATAGAAGTAGAAAATTATGTGGCACTAATTTTGAAGAGAAGGCCAGAAAACCATCTAACATTAAGAAGACCAAAATTCCATCTGATAATAAGAGGACTAAAATTCCATTTAATAATAAGAAGATCAGAATACCATCTGATAACACAAAGTCCAGAATACCATCTTTTGATAATAAGAAGACTAGAATACCATTTGATAATAAGAAATTCAGAATGCCATCTGATAATAAGAAGACCAAAAAGCAGTCTAGCAATAATAATCTTAATAGAGGATCAGAAATCTATCTGATAATAATAAATAGACCAGAAAGCCATCTGGCAATAATAAGAAGTCCATAAAACCATCTGGTAATAATAATCCGAATAGTAGACCAAAAATCCATCTGATTGTAATAAGTAGACCAGGAAACCATCTGACAATAATAAGAAGTCCATAAGACCATCTGGCAATAACAATATGAATAAAAGACTAGAAATTCATGTGATATGTAGATCAGATAACCTTTTGGCAATAATAAGAAGACCAGGAAACCCTTGTTAATAATAATAATCTGAATGGAATACCAGAAAACCATCTGGTAATAATAATCTGAATAGAAGACCAGAAAATCATCTGACAATAATAATCTAAATAGAAAACCCGAAAACCATCTGATAATAATAATCTAAATAAAAGAATAGAAAACCATCTAGAAACAATAAGAAGACCAGAAAACCATCTGGCAATGATCTGAATTGCTTTAGCCATGTCTTGGACCAAAATAGCTCAGATTTGATGTTCTCCTTTAAAAGATAGCTTTAATCCATTCTTTAGGATAGATTTTGATTTCTTTTGCCACTTCTTTGTGCTTTGGACCTTCTTGTCCCTTCTCGGCAAGGTTGAAAATCACTAATCGGCGCTAAACTTATTGCTCCCTCTAGGAGGCGATCTGGTAATACAAAGAAGGCTTTTATTAGCGCAAAGCCCTCCTTCCTCTAGGAGGTGCTCCGAAAATAAATCGAAGGCTTTAATTAGCACTAAGCCCTCCTCCCTCTAGGAGACGCTCTAGAAATATGGTAGAGGCATTAATTGGCGCTAAGCCCTTCTCCTTCTAAGAGGCACTCCAAAAATACGACGAAGACTCCATGATTCTTATTTGCTAGATCAAAGAAATTTTTTGTAAATTTTTTTGTTAAAATAATCTCATGGATTTTTAGCCAATTGATATATTTAGGAAACCCTTTTGGATACTAAAACTTCAACTTCCTAATATGAAATTTCGCTTCATAAGAAAGAATTTTTTAAAATTGAACTTCTTTGACAAATCTGGAAATATTTCCTCAGAATCGATCTTTCTTTTTTAAAACATTTTTTGTTGGTTTGGGTTTTGAGTCGATGAATTGAAAAGATTTTGGGTATTTTAATTCTTTAATAGAGAAGCCTATATTTAGTGTTGCCATTAAGAAGGGTTTTTGAGCCAATCTCATAATAGAAATGTATATCTCAAATAAGAGACTGAGTGGTCATGATTCGTGAACCAATAGTCCTGTAATCAAGAATAGACTCTTCTGATTTGAGTATTAGTGGCGCTAATGAGCCTCAATAGTTCCAAAAATATTCTTTAAAAGATATGCATAGATTTGACTTTTTCAACGATTTCTGAAAATTTTGAGAATGTTTTTCTTAGCAAATTATGGATCAAAACCTTTGTAGATGATTGTTAATGCTAAGCAACATGCTTTTCCAAAGATTTTATAAATCGTCCTTAAAATAGATAAATATATGCTTTTCCTGATCAATAGGTAATTGGTAATAATCCTTTTGATTTTTGAAATATATTTCCCGAAGATTTGTTTGGTAAATTTTTTCGAATAAAACTGCTTACTGAAAATAATGTTGGTGTATATTACTTCTCCTTTGTATGATATTTAAAATTGTACCACTCCAGATTTTGCTTCGCGAAGATAAATTTTCTATTTGTAAGTCTAAAAGTCATCATTCATGAACTAATAGACACGGAGAAGAGCACACTTTTGTTTACGAATCCCTTCTTTTAAGAGGATTTTGAATATTTTACCTTTTTTAAAATCGGTCCATGACGGAGGATTGATGACGATCTAGAATCCCATAAACTAATCATTTATATTTGTATAGATTCAGGCCTTGAGATAGAGAGTCATTTTATCTTGTATATTTGAACCATCCTCTTTCATGGAAAACTAAAAGTCTGCTATGCTTTGACAATGAAATCCAAAACTTCTCGGATGTCTATTCATAGTAGACTAGTCTTCGTTTCAAGCCATAAAGAAACTTGAATTCTATGTTAGCACATGGTGAATTTCGAGTACAAATCAAATTACGAATTTTGATGAGTAAAGTTGATCCATAATGGAATAACTACCAATAAAATTTTATAGTTTGACTGGAATCTAAATTTGAAGTTGCAAAAAATACTTTTCTTTACGAATTTTTTGTATATATACTCCCAATTTCGTAGATATATTTGTTTCAATTTCTTTATTTATTTCTTATAGAAAAAGTTAGGCTTTAGGTGCTTGGACAGTTCCCTTCAGAGTGGAAAATCATTTAAGTTTCCTTAATGGATTCTTTAGAAATTCTAATTCGATCATTTTCTAAGTTTTTCCTACCAAGATACGACATTCATCAGTCTTATATCCATTTACTTTTTGGTAATCACAATAATCTTTCCCCTATTCAGTTTAGGATATCTCCATATTCTGTAGAAAGTGGGGAAGTTGCCATCATTTTTTGCCATGACGAAAATGTGGTAGAGGGATTTGTTTAAATCTGCATAATTGGGTTCGATAATCTCCTTTCGAGTTTCTCTTCTACTTTCATTCCATTTTGGCCCTTTGTTGGGATGATCGAACCCGAATGTTTCTTCCTTTTTGTCTTGTCGAGATTTCTTCTTGCCATGGTACATCTTGTCTATGTAGATGAATTTATCAGCCTAGAAATTGAAGTATTGTAGATTTTTACATCCATGAATATAATGATCTTTCCAAGAAGGAGTTTTCTTAATTAGCCCAGATCGTACTGCCATTAGTTTTTCTCTGTCGTCACATCTCTTGCTCTAGCATTTTTGTGTTAATTTTCTTTTGGTAGTCGCCAAGAAATTCCCTTGGCCATTATTTGATATTAGCTAGCATACTGGAATCTATAGTTGGGTCTTTGTATATGCATAACTATGCTGAGAATTCATAAGAAAATTTCTTCCAAGAAGATACGGTCTTCTCTTGATAATGACTATTTAATTTGACAATAACTCCATGAAAAGTTACAGTGAAGAGCCTACAACAAACTACACTAGAAGTGTTATACAAATCCATTTGATTTTTAAAAGCTAAAAGATGATCATATGGATCAGTGGATCCATCATACTTTAGTGAAAGAATTTTGATGTGGGATGAAATCATAATAGCCATTATTTTATCTATAAAAGGAGTTTTTCAAAAACTATTATTATTTATTGGTTTAAGGGTTCCTTCCTCCATAAGGGCATGCATACCCTTTGTTATTTGGTTAGGCATGTCCTCTGGTAGTTTCACCATTGTAGTAGTTCCTCTTGTAGGGTTTATATTCTTTGCATGGAACCGAGTTATCTGATTGATCGGGAAAACCTTCTAGTCAAATTTTCTTGATTCTTCTTTTGATGGTCTATCATAGCCTTGTTGCTTTATTTTATTTGCAAACTTGGAAACTATATTTCCAGTCCCTTATCTTGCTTTTTTTCTTTTTCCCAATGGGTCCATAGTACTTTCACCCAGAATTTTGTATACTAAGGTTTCCAAGTCTGTTTTGGGAGATTCCACTTCATCTCTTCCTTCCATAGGCTTTATCATTTTAGATGATTTTTAGGACAAAACTTTCCCAAGAAGCTCTTGCATAATTGTTAGTTGTCATGTCATTTTAGCTTCACTACTTGTGAGACTTGCTAGGGATGAAGGATGTCCAACCTTTGTATTCTCTAAATTGAAAATCGGGATGATATTATCCTCCGAAGTCATCTATTGTGTAACTTATTTGTTTGGAATGTTACCTTTCTTGGTTTTATCCATGTTTCCTAAAAAAAGTTTGGTTAATTTATTTCAAGAAAAATAAATGGGGGGTTGGAGGTTCGAGACCTCCTGTTAGCGCCAAAATTTAACGAATTTCTTCGATAACCCCAAAAAGTGTGAGGAAAGTGAGGTTTGGTTGAGTAGAGACTTTAGTAATCCTAGGCTAGTTCGCTAGGATTGGATATGCTCTATATTTAAACTACATTAGTTTGAGTGTATTGGGAGTTCAAAAAAAGTTATGTAACAACCCGAGATTTAACTCGTAATAATCAATTAATTCGTTAATTAATTAAATAATAAAATAACTTTGTGAAATTATTAGAACTGAGCCATGGGAGTTAAACCATTGTGTCCGTGGTAATTTTTTGATCAATTTTCATATATGGGATGTCAAAATCCGAGATAAAATGAATAAGATATGAATTAAACAAGACCAAAAAAAGAACAAATATATAGCCAGGTCGACCTGGGCAAGGAGGCGGTCGACCCGCCTGCCCTTTTTAGTGTGAACGAATGAACGTTCATTCATTCTAATATTTAACCGACTTTACACGTATTTTGCATTGTTTAAGCTGATCTGGTCCTTCCATTCATGCATCCGATGGCCTCTATTCAACTGATGACATGGTTGCATCCTATTCAATCCCCAAATTCAACGATCTGAGGTCCACTTCTACCCCAGGCCTAACGCTTTTTCTCATTCTAAGAATTTCTCCAATTGGGTTCACTTATTCAGGAAGGACCCTAAGTGGAATAATTTTCCAAGGAGGAAATCATTTTAAAAATATTTAACCCCAAGTGGATCTGTGAACTAAAGGGAAGGGCTAAGGACCAGAGGTGAGTGATTGTAGTTATTTTAAATTTCTTTAAGTAAGTTAAAATAATAGGGTTTCCAATAGTTATAGTTTACTACGATTTTTGGAGTAACCTTTTTAGTAATTTATTTACAGTTTTAGAATTATTTTCAGTCTATTTCATCTAGCTATTCTTTTCAATTAATTTCAATTTATTTCTAGCTTTTCCATTTATTGACAGTATTTTAGTTTATTTACTGTTATTTATGCGTTATTTACATCTTCTTCTTACGCCTTAGATTTCCTTCTATTTTAAGTTTTCTTTTATTCCTCCTCCTCTTCTTCTTCGCATATGGAGTAGAATAGAATTAACGCAAAGTTAGATTAAATTATAAGAAATTTGAAATAATGGAACATAAGATATAAATTATAAAGACTATAATATAAATGGAACTAGACCGAAATGATGTCTAATTATCATATTAACTGTACTAAATTAAAGATATTGGTCTAGTTATAACATAAAATTATAACTAAAAGGAATAAAAGAAGAAAAGAGGCTTATTTTCACACTTAGACCATGGGGTAAGTAATAGTCATGATTATAATGTAGGTTATAACAAGAAGTAGAACAGAATAAGGCTTATTTTCAGACTTAGGATAAATTAATAAGCACCAAAAGTAGGAACAAGAGTAAAGGCTTATTTAAATAATTTAGCTAAGCTAATATGCAAAGAATTAAAGTAGGACCTGTACAAAATAGCATTCCCCTATTATTTTTTATGGACACGGTGTTTCACATAAACCTGAAGTGAGACGAGGGGCGCGCTTATGCTAGTAATTGGTCAATATGAAGATGTTCAGATCACGATGGATTTGGAAAAAAGCGCTATTAGATATTGTTTGGATGACGGGCCAGTACTTGCAGCATTCCCTTATATTTTCTATGGACACGGTGTTTCACGTAATCCTGAAGTGAGATGTGGGGCATGCTTATGCCGAGTTGAGGTAATAATACGACCCAATAGGTGGAGCAACAGGTAGCATGAGCATGGTGGAAGTTACGCGTGTGACTTCCATTTCGGTGCTCAATAATCGCTATGAGTTCCAAGCGCTTAGTATGGGTGCCTTTCATTGACACCACTGCCTTCTGTATTGGGAGCTATGTATCGTCTAGTCCATAATGGGTGCTTTGTGTATCTTTCGCAGTTACCATTAGCTACTGTGTAGGAAGTTATACATCGTCTAGTCTACAGTAAGGTCTATGGAGTAGCAGGTCGAACAAAGGGTAGAATTAGGATTTCAGCCTAATTATAGGATTAGGAATTCAAACCTAATCAAGCAGCTATCAAAGACAAGGGAAAATAATCAAAGTTGACCTATCTTATCAATTGTAATAGTTTAATTATATTTTCCAGTTTATCTCCTTCTTGTTTCCATTGTTTCCTTTTGTATATAATAGAAGTATCAAAGAGTCTATTACTTTTACTTTGCTTAAAGATTCTAGTAGTTACTCTCATTCTCCATACTTTTAGTATGATCCACTCCTCCGTTGTTTCCCTTTTTTCCCATAGGTAATCGAGGGAGAGAGCAGTAGATTGCAGTTGCTCGAAGGTTTGTTGAAGAAGAGTGTGCTATGTATTTCCCTACTTTTATTTTCGTTTTTCTTTCTTTGTACCGGCACTTAAGAGGGATATTTATACTCTGATTTTTGTTGAGACTACGAGTTTTTATTTCATGTGACGTATTGGGTTTTGAGACATGTATGTTGTATTTGTTATTTGACTTATTTGGTTTATGAAGCAATTATCAAGTTTTTGTTTTGAATAAATTATTAATTTAGTTTTCGTTGTTTTTACTTATTTTTGTCTTGTGAATCTTAGTCTCTGTTAGTTTCAGTTATACCTACAACGCACCGTGCCTTTTAATGTATCCTGTTGGGTACATTAAGGGATGTGGAATGTTTCACTTGGTATCAGAACCTAAGTTATAGGATACCTAAAATTTATTTAAAAAATAAGTTATTTTTTAAAGAACTTGTTTTAAAAATAATTTTCAGAAAAGAACTCTTAGAAATGTTTTTAAGAATAAAAGAGTGTTTATAAAAATCCCCACATAAGTCCAGTTCAATCTCCCTTTGATTCTTTCCTAAACTGTCTCTTTCTTTTCGTAGAATGGCTGATTCCTCGAACCTTCCCGAGGGCATTCCAGTACCAGCCTTGTTTCGTGGGTACTTACAAGCCACGGCTCCAGAGGTGCACAG
Organism: Allium cepa; assembly: GCA_030765085.1. Lineage (NCBI taxonomy): Eukaryota > Viridiplantae > Streptophyta > Magnoliopsida > Asparagales > Amaryllidaceae > Allium > Allium cepa. Next base: position 499,490,110 of record CM060929.1, read on the forward strand.
GCCAGCACCCAATCCTGTACCAATAGGTGGGAACCCGATCAACCCACCTGCCGCTATCAATTTCTTTAAGCTTTGTAAGGATTTTGCGAGTTTGGGCGAAAAGGAATTTTCTAGCAAGGAGACTTTTGTGGAGGTGAGAGCTTGACTTAAGGACAACCTCAGAGGATATTTGGCTTATTAGGATTGGAGGACCAGCACCGTGTTCTGCTAGCATCTTGGCAGCTGAAATAGGAGGATTCGTATTGGTGGGAGGTCATAGAGTTAAAAGGATGGTAGGTGACTTGGAATGGATTCCTTGAGCAGTTTGATAGGTAGTTTTTGTCTCAAGCAGAGGAAAGTGTTTAGTTAGAGCGGTTGATTAATTTGAAGCAAGGAAGTTTGTCAGTGAAGGAGTACATCGATCAATTAATGAGCTGTCGCGGTTTAGTATGGAATTAGAGAACATGCCGCATAAGAAAGCTATGATGTTTACGAAGAGATTGAATCAACCCCTTCAGGGATTATTGTTGACTCACATACGGATGAGAGCTATTTATGAGTTTTTGGTTGAGATGGTGCTTATGTCTGATGCCGTCAAGGAAGGAGAGCCTAAGGAAGTTGTTAAGTCGGAAGGTCCAAAGAAGAAATGGTGGAGGAACAACAAAGAGAAGAAAAAAGGCAATGGCCCTCAGAAGTAGATTAAGAAAGGATTGAGGTGCAATAGCTGTGGAATTATGGGACATATCACCAACGATCGCAAAAGGAAAAATATGAAGGGAAAGTGCTTCAATTACGGGCGGCCTTGTCATATTAATAGGAGTTGTCCCCAAAGACCTGGTCAGGGAGCGAGTTCACCAGTCGTGCAGATTCAGGCGTTAAATGTGAAACATTCCAGTAGTATTCCAGATAGAGGTAGGAAAGTCACCGTTGAAGGTTTTATTTCTATACCTGATTTTCCTAATCTGACTTATTCGATTCTGGAGCATCACACTCTTTTATTTATAGTTCTCTTGTGGATTGTTTGCACTTAGATATTTTTTTAGTAATGGACCCCATCGTTGTTTAAAACCCCATAGGTGGGTCGGCACACTTGTCTATGGTTTTTAGGGGTTTAAAAATTTATATTCTAGGTGTAGAATTTGACTGCGATGCTTATGTTTTAGGATTCTTGGGGTATCAGATGATCTTGATTATAAACTGGCTATCCACATATGGAGCTATTTTAGACTGCGAGAGGAGAGTCATTAGATTAGAGACTTATAGTGGTAGGACTCTCGAGGTATCTTGTGACCCGTAAGGGTCAGTCACGTTGAGCTTTCTCTATTCTCTCGATTCATCTCAGTAGAGTTTGATTCAATTCTTGTCATCAGAGATTTTCTCGACGTTTTTGAGGAGGTTAGGGTATTGCCCCCTAAGAGAGAAATCAAATTCAGAGTTTATTTGACTGAGGATGCTAAACTAATGGCATTACCTGTGAGGAACATGGAACCTAGGGAGAGGAAAGAGTTAAGAAAACAAGTCAGTGAGCTTTTGGAGTAGGGTTTTATAAGAAGAAGCATATCGAAATGGGGAGCATTGGTCATCTTCGCTACTAAGGCAAATGGTTCTCTTTGACTTGCGTTGATTATAGAGAATTAAATAATCTCACTAAGAAGAACCAATGTCCACTCCATATGATTGATGATCTGTTTGACCAGTTAGTTGGCTCTTTGGTTTTCTCCTAGCTTGATTTAGCCATGGGATTCCATCATGTAAAGGTCGTCGAAGACAGCATAGATAAGACTGCGTTTAGGACTCTAGATGGACTTTATAAGTGGTTCGTTATGCCTTTTGGGCTAACCAATGCCCCAACCTACTTTGTTGACTTGATGAGCCGCGTCTTTGGAGAAGTCCTAAATAAGTTCGTACTGCTACTCTTGGATGACATCTTGGTATTTTCAAAGAATATGGAGGAGCATGCTGTTCATTTGCTATTCATTTAGAGGAGGTTCTTCGCACACTTCGTAGTCATTATTTGAGAGCAAAGTTTTCGAAGAGTCACTCTTGGAGAGTGGTTTGAGATTTTCACCGACCATAAGTCATTAAAGTACCTATTCTCGTAGAAGAACTTGAACTTGAGGCAATAGAGATGGATGGAATTTTTACCCTCGTACGATTTTGAGAATGCTTATACCCCTGGCAAGGGTAATGTGGTTGCGGATGCATTTAGTAGAAAGAAAGCAACCCTTAGTCCTTTGTTCGTAGAGTGGAGGAAATTGTAGTTTATTTCTACTTTTGATTTTAAGTCCTCTAAGGACATTACTCCTGGATTGTTGGAAACATTTGAGGTGAGGCCTACCCTTACGAATCAGATTAGTGCGAGATAGCAGGGAGATTTAGAACTCATGGACATTATGATAGGATTAGCCGAGGAGAGGTCTCTAGACATCTCCAACATTATTCCATTGATAGTAAAGGGTGGCTTAGGAGAGATAGGAGGCTTTGTGTTCCACATACACAAGATTTGTTGAGAGCGGATTTGGAGGAAGCCTACCATTCCCATATGACTATTCATTCGAGTGGCAACAAAATGTATCAAGATATGAAGAGGATGTTCTATTGGAATGGCATGAAGAAGGATGTGGCAAAGTTCATAGCTAAGTTTCTCATATGCAAAAGGGTAAAGGCAGAGCAACAAAAGCCCAGTAGGCAACTTCAGCCCTTAGATGTGCCGGATTTGAAGTGGGACAACATTTCTATGGATTTTATAGATGGTTTGCCTCATTCGGAAAGGGGAATACTAGAATTTGGGTGATTAGTGATCGGATGACCAAGAGTGGCCACTTCATCCAAGTTTAGAGCAAGCGTACAACATCATATTTGGCATCACTTCATGTTTAAGAGATAGTCCAACTTCACGGAGTCCCTTCTAGTATAGTGAGTGATAAAGAACCCATTTTCACTAGTGAATTTTAGAGGAGCTTACAGGAGGCGCTAGGGACGAAACTTAGATTAAGTATGGCCTATCACCCTCAGATGAATGGCCAAACAGAGAGAATGAGTAGGGTGCTTAAGGATTTGCTACGGATGTGCATTTTGGACTTTGGAGGAACTTGGGAGGAGCATCTTCCATTGGTTGAATTTGCGTATATCAACAGTTACCAAGCGAGCATACAAATGGCACCATTTGAGGCTTTATATAGGAGACCTTGCAAGTCCCCTTCATGTTAGGTGGAATCTACGGAGAAGTTGCTACTTTGGCATGATGTGGTGAGTGATACATCGGAGAGAGTGGATTTAAACCGATGGAGAATGAAGTCAGCCCAAGAAAGGTAGAAGTCTTATGCATATAAATGAAGAAGAGACATTGAGTTTGAGGTGGGGGACTTAGTTTTTATCAAAGTATCCCCACTTAAGAAGGTGGTAATATTCGAATCGAATAGAAAGTTAGCCCCTAGATTTTTTGGACCATTCCCTAGCATGGAGAGAGTTAGGAAGATGGCTTACCGAGTGGAGCTACCAAAGAGGCTCGCATGTGTGCACGACGTTTTCCATGTTTCGCACTTGCGAAAGTGTTTATATGACTCGGCAGTGGTTGTAGAGCCTAGTCAGTTTGAGAAGGTGGAGGTAGAAAGGGAAGCATCTATTCGGCGTATCCCCATGAAGATTATTGGAAGAGACATCAAGCAACTAAGGAATGAGGAGGTTCCTTTAGTAAAGGTGCAATGGGGAGATGATGCTGCAAATGCCATTTGGGAAACAGAAGAGAAGATTTGTACTTCTTATCCTCATCTTTTCAATGGTAAGTTTTTAGAATTTTCTATTTCCATCTTTAGTTTTGAATAGGTTGTTTACTTTATTATCCTTTAGGAGGGTAGAACTTAGAATTTAACCTATAGATGGTAGGATTTGATGTAAACATGTTATGAATGATGTATGCTAGTGGTTGCAAGTGTTGCTAGTGGATGATATGGATGCATATAGGTACACTCGGCACTATTATTCTTTAGGGATCGGCCTAACTAGGACACTAGAGCATATTCTTAAAGATGCGCTGTATTTTTATTCTATTTTTACGGTTGCTATAAATGGATGATTATCACATGATTGTTGCATTTGAATGATGTTTGTAGCAAACATATAGAACTATCAGTTGTCATTAGGGAATTTTTTGCATTCATTTGGATACATAACACGGACATGATTGCATAAATGGAGGTCAACTGAATCAGTGGACCGCCTAATCTTTTGCAGTAGATAGGGACATTTACACTACACTAATTGCATAAGTATCATAAATTGCATTAGAAAAACCTAAGGAAAATGGATAAATCGTTGATGACTGAGTAGTTGATTGTAGAATTGGATGAAAACATTTAGTACATTCTTTTATCCTTAGAGATTTCGAGGCTGAAATCCCTTAAGGAGGGGAGAACATAACAACATGGGATTTAACCTGTAATAGTAAATTAATTCGTTCATTAATTAAATAATAGAATAACTTTGCGAAATTATCAAAATTAAGCCACGGGAGTTGCACCATTGTGTCCGTGGTAATTTTCTATTCAATTTCATATATAGAACATTAGAATCCAGGCTAAAATGAATGAGATATGAATTAAACAAGACAACGAAAAAAAATTTATATAGTAGGGTCGACCTGGGAAAGGGGGCGGTCAACCGGCCTGCCCTTTTTAGGGCGAACGAACGAGCGTTCGTTCATTCGAATATTTAGTCTACTTTACACGTATTTTGCATTGTTCAAATTGATCTGGTCCTTCCATTCATGAATCCAGTGGCCCCTATTTAGCCTATGGTGTGGTTGGATCATATTCAATCCCTAAATCCAACGGTCTTAGATACACTTCTACCTCTTTAAATAGAACCCTAGGCCTAATGCTTTTTCTCATTCAAAGATTTCTCCAATTGGGTTCCCTTTTCAGAAAGGACCCTAAGCGGAATAATTTTCCAACAAGGAAATTATGTTAAATAAAAATATTTAACAAGCCCAAGTGGATCCGTGAAGGCCTAAAGGGAAGAGCTAAGCACCAGAGGTGGGTAATTGTAATTATTTTAAATTTCTTTAAGTAATTGAAAATAATAGGGTTTCCAATAGTTGTAGTTTTACTACGATTTTTGGAGTAACCTTTGTAGTAATTTATTTACGGTTTTTATAATTATTTTCAATCTATTTCTTCAAGCTATTCTTTTCAGTTGATTTCAGTTGATTTCAGTTTATTTCTAGCTTTTCCATTTATTTACAGTATTTAGTTTATTTATTGTTATTTATGCATTAGTTACATCTTCTTCTTACACCTTGGATTTCCTTCTATTTTAAGATTTCTTTTTTTCCTCCTTCTTCTTCGCATATGGAGTAGGATAGAATTAACGGAAATTGGATAAAGTTATAAGAAATCTGAAATAATGGAATATAAGACGTAAATTATAAAGATGTAACATAAATGGAATCGGACTGAACTTATGCCTAATTACGATATTAATTGTACTGAATTAAAGAGATTGGCTAAGTTATAACTTAAAATTATAACTAAAATTAATAAAAGAAGAAAAGAAGCTTATTTTCAAACTTAGACCTTAAGTTAAGTAGTAAGCATGATTATAACATAGGTTATAACAAGAAATAGAATAGAATAAGGCTTATTTTAAGACTTAGTATAAATTAAATAACATAGATGGTAGGAATAAGAATAAATGCTTATTTAAATAATTTATCTAAGTTAATAAGCAAAGAATTAAAGTAGGGCATATACCAAATTACATTCCCCTATTATTTTCTATGGACACGGTGTTTCACAAAAACCTAAAGTGAGACAAGGGGCATATGCTAATAATGGTAGTAATTTTTCAATATAGAGATGTTCAAATCATAGGGGATTTGGACAAGGGCGTTATTAGATATTGTTTGGATGGCGGGCCGGTATCAGCAGCATTCACCTATATTTTCTACGGAAATGTTGTTTCACATAATCCTTAAGTGAGAAGAGCGGCATGCTTATGCTGAGTCGAGGTAATAATACTGTTTGTACCAAAATTGGGCACGACATGCTTCAGATGTTTTTGAAGAGGTAAAATGAAGAATGTAAATATAAGTGAAGAAGATCTAACAAACACACCAATTGATAAACAGAAAAAACGCCCAGAAACACACAAATTTAGAGTGGTTTGGCGTATGGCCTACTTCCACTATTAAATGGCTGACTTTTATTGATTTTTTCCTGCTGTTACAAAGAATTAAAACAGTAGAATTCAAGTAAAATTTAATTTCGGCAGGGCCTAGATGTAGAAGAGCCATGAAGTTTTTTTCATTAGGTTATTGGTTGTTATTTATAGACGTAGGCAGTGGATATCTCACCTAGATCTCGAAAGACCTCTTCTCTCATGTGGGTAGGCCCACGTGATCGATCCTTGGTTATTTGGACTCGATCCTTGTCAATCAAGATTTATCCCAATTGATTCGAGATCGATCATGAACATTCCTGAGGTCATACGTAAGCTCCCGTGAAAATTTGAAGGCATTTGGACTAGTAGATCTCGAGTTATGATCGATGCAAGTTTGAATTTGTTGAAGGCTGTTAAGTTCGCATCGCTTCTGTTCACATCGCTTTTGTTTGTATCTCTTCCGGGCACGTGCTTGCTAGGTGATGTGGCGCTAACTTTTAGGATTGATCCACTTTTCATGCCGAGTGACCGAATCTTCCACTTTTACATGCCTTTGTTCGTATCGATCTGGAGTATCCTTTTCGTATCGATAACCGTTTTGTATCGATACGGACCCATGTATTTCGTATCAATAACTTGGATGCTACTTCGTATTGATCATTCCATGCATCTTTTGTATCGATATCTTTAGTGTCATGTTTCGTATCGATCGTTGGCTGATCGATACGAATTGAATTGATGATGAGACTGGTACGAAATACATATGAACGAGATCGATACGAAAGTGTTTCTTATTGATGGATACGAAATAGACGTAGGTGGATAGACAACAACAAGCTGGGGATGAGGATGCAAAGTATTACGAGTATGGATGGATACAAAATGGGACATATCTGATGGATTCTAACTAATAGATGTTTGGTGGATATGACTGAGGTTCCCTGGATGGATATGAATGAAAGCAATGCAAAGGAGGCGACATGATGGATATGAATGAATTGATTTCCTTAGTTTGCATCGATCATACATTGAGCATACGAACTCCGATTGACTTGAAATTTGGAATGTTGGTTTTCATAGCTTTGATTGTCGTTTCATGTTAATTGTAACTTGAATCCAGATTCGGGCTAAATTACCAGCATCCATAGCGAACCTGTGTATAACCGTTTTTTTTGGGATGAACCATCTTTGGTTCCCAGTCAATTCCTTGGTGTCACGGCGTTGCGAAAAGGAGGAATAACATTTCCCCCCAAAGTACGTCTTGTGAGAACATGACACGCTTTGAAAAGCTGCAATCTTCATTCTGAAAAGTTCTATCTTACTTGTTGAAAGGTTGTTGTTTTCTTGTTGAAAGATGTAATCTTAGATTGATCTTTGGTAACATAGATAATAGATGGTTGAATGCCAATTGTTGTACTGCACATTATTGTAACCGAGTATCAATGAATTCGTTGTCGTAATTACCACCAGGTTAGCATTCGACTCCTATGAACTTTGAAAATTGAATGTTAGTTCGACATACTTGCATGTATGTTAACCTGACTCCTATCCACGTTTGCATGTTTCATGGGTCGTTGTCAAGTTCTTATTGAGTTTCGTGTTGATCCTCTCTTTGAATCAATGTGAAATTCAAATTGTAACAACTCTAGATGGTTGTTTTAGTGTATCCTTTCATATCGATCTTCTTATGGATCGATTCGAGGAATTGAGAATATTTTTTCGTATCGATGGTGATTGATAAAATTAGTTGGCTTCTGAAAATATTTTGTATCGGTGAGTACGAATTCCTATGGGCATTAGGTTGATGGACACGAACACAACATTTTGTATTGATGGCTGTGACACCCGGTGAACTCCAAAATGATGTGTACGAATAGTCCAATTGGTTCCCAAAGTATCATTCATATCGGTGGGCTGATGGACATGGAGCAACATCTTCGTATCGATGGATATGATGCTTCGGTAGGCTTGCACAGTGCCTTTCGTATCAATTGAACTCTAACCATTTCCATCGGTTCTTGCCACTAGGATACGAATCGTTTTTCCTTTTGAGTTCAAGTCCATATAAATATGCTTAGGACTTAGTAAATTTCCCACCTGCTTTCACTTCCACATACCTCCTTCGTACCGATCAGGGAAAAAGAGAAAAATAAGTTGCCTTCGTCTTCGAGCCATTTAATTCGTTAATCCCTCAAACTAACTGCTTTAATTAGGTAATTAACCCATAAATACACATCAAAACGATGAGATTCGAGTTTGACTGCTAGCCCATTCACATTTGTGGTCGATTCCGGTGGTGTCAGGGTTGGAGTTAGACAGGAGCAAGGTCAAGGAAGGTCGAAATCGCGCTTATGTTGTTTGAAGAAGAAGAAGTGTAGAAGGATACGATGGAATTACTCGTATCGGTGATGGATGAAGGACGTACTCTCATCGATTGTGGATAGAGAGTGAGTTCGTATTGATCAGGAACAATGGATCTTCGTATCGATGAAGCAGTAGTTCGTATCGACTGATAATGGGAGTTCGTATCGGTCCAGAGTGATCGATATGAAGACTCGGATCCGGTGATCGATACGCAAATGCTGCTTTTGATCTATACGAAGTTGAGGGTTCTGGGTCGATACGAATTAACCTTCTTGCGATCGGTATAAGATGCTGTCTTCCACCATCAATAAGAATTGCTCTTCTAGTGACTGAACCAAGTTCATATTTTAATGGATACGAAATCTTGCATAATCGAACATTTGACCCCAGCGAGCTTCAACTTCGCATAATTGGACATAACTATGTCACTGCATATTTGACTGCCCCTCGAAGCTCATCGATGGAACTATTACTTGAAAAATTTGGCGAACTTTTACTTGGGTCGATCTCCTAAGTCTGAATGGCACGGTTGTGACGGTCAACGATGACGGTCACTCCGGTCGAAACTCAAGGTCTCATCGTTTGAACATTTCTCGAATCCTGCAGAATTTCTTAAGTATTATGTAGCACTGCACTGCACAACACACTCGTGCACTTCATACTATGGAGCACATGGGCTTATTGTCATCTAATGATGGATTTTACCGAGTTGATTAGCTATGGAACCTGGGATTTCACAGCAGCAGGAGGCTCAAAGTTCACCTCTTTTGGTAATAGAGATGCTGGCCATCGCGGCCGAAGTTATAAGTCCAGCTTCGGACGAGTTACTGGGAGCAATCTTCATTAGGAATCCTCAAGATTCTATACCATCTAATGTCTCTAAAGATATATTGGGGAGAATATGCTTAAGACATGGTCTATCGCTAGACAACGTTCTGCTATCAGGACCGAATGATAGGCCACATATTCCCCCAGAAGGGTTCACCGCCTTTAACAGCCATTCATGCACAACTAGAACACTCCCTTCATTTAACCAATACATCCAGGAGGTGTTATCTTATTTTGGAATCACTCAGTCATAGTTGCATCCAAATAGATATGCATTGTTGAACAGTTTATTCATTGTCTTTATGGAGCGTCTCTTGCACCCCTCGAATCTGGAGGAAGTCAGGTTCCCGTTTAATGCCAAGAGTCGCGGAGATAATCTCTCATTCACATTCCTTGAGATGGACATGAATTGTCAAGTTGTGATTGGAGCCCGGACCAGGCTTAGCTACTTTAAGACCGAATGGTTCTATGTTCGGTGCCTGTAAGGGTTTGCTAGACAGTGGTTACTTAGATGTAAGTGCCGTAATTTCTTTGGTGACTAATGAGGTAGTTGTACTCGATGTTGAGTAAATTTTCTTGCCTTTGCAGCTGCAATTCTACGACCTGAAGGTACCCGATTTAAAGAAATAGTGCAGATTCTTCCAAAGGTGCCTGGTGGGATGAGAGAGATTGACTCGGTACTTATGGGTAAAAATTTGAGGGCTGTTGGACTAATTGATGGAGATCAGAGCATAAGGCTTGAAGTATCACTCAAGGCAGCCATGGCGAGACGACTCAAGCATAGGGCGCCCGAGATTGTAATTGCTAAGCAGGGCGATGAAGAGGATACGCCCATCGAAGATGAACCCGTAGTCGGGCCCTTAAATAGTCCTCGACATTCAGAGGGGAAGAGGAAAGGAAGGGCAGTTGCTCATAAACTTCATAAGTCTTCAAGATTGAAATCTGTGGTCATGTCTTTGCCAGCCACCAGTGTTATTATCTCGGAGGTTCCTTCCCCACAAATGGAGAATCCCTTCGAAGGACTCGCTGATATTTCAATTTCGGACTATGTGTCACTCCAACAAGACACTAGATTGGAAGCGCTCCATAGTGCTTTAGACTTAGGCGAGTCTCTTTCCATGAGTATGGCCGACACAAACGGTTGGTCAGGGGATTTTGCACATGCATACATACACTTTCACGGCACCACATGATTTCCAATCATAAGCCATTCATTTCTGGAGATTATTAACTCTACTTCTCTTTCTATTTTATAGATACGATGACGAGGCGGGAATTCATGCTTGGCAGCTTTCGCTCGACACACCAGTCGTCTAGTTCATATTATGAGTCCCGTAAAAGGGAGGCCGATAACGACCGCGATCATGGTTATTCTAGCTAGGAGCGTAACGAAAGAGAGAGGGATAGAGAGAGATAAATGTTGAGTCACAGCTTCTATGAAGATTTTGATTGCTGACAACAATATTAAAGCGATCGACAAATCAAGACGTACATATGGTACTCTAGATTATACGTTGATTATTTGATGTTATAATAGTAATAAAATTGTCAAAATCTATCCTCAAATAATCATGCACAAAATATAATATATATATATATACATTTATATAGGTTGTGCACTTTATTGTGCAACTTAACAGAGACCGGTCGACCGGTCCAAAAATGAACGGTCGACCGTTCCTATTGAATGTGCACAATAAACGTGCACACATGTACATAACGACTATATTTTTAAAAACCTGTCTACCGGTTAGTTTTTGACCTGTCGACCGTTTTTAAACAGAGAACAACTTCTTCCAAAAGACACATCTTTCTTCAATAGTTGCGTCTCTTCTTCTTCATCAATGATCATAACTTTTGACTGCAACTTTTCACCAAGGGTTATAACTATTTTCTCTCTATAAATACACATCAATATCATTGATTAAAAGTAAGTTTTATTAAGATTATATATGCTCTCTATCTATTCTTTGAATTCACTTGCATTCAAAAAGCTCTAAACTACTTTCATTCCTTATTGAATCATTGACACTATCTCATATATTTTGATTCAATAAGCAATATAAATTCCATAATCTTCACAAACATCATTCACAATTTGAGGATAAGATTATAGGAAGAGTGTACTACAAGTGACAAATCCGTGTTTACAAGAACACAAGTTGTCAACAACAATTGTAATTGCTTTTTGTTGAAGTCCTCAGTATTGTAAGAGGCAAGTGTTGAAGTCCTCAGTATTGTAAGAGGCAAGTGTTGAAGCCCTCAGTGTTGTAGAGGCGTGAAATCCCGTTCGGCTGTTCGGGTAATTGTAAACCTGTTCCTCCGGGTGAAGCGAGGTTGTAATTAGTGAAAATCCAGATAGTAGTCTGGGACTGGACGTAGGACGGTGCTCCGAACCAGTATAAAAATCTCTGGTGTGATTTTTCTATTTTTTTATTTATAATGCTATTATCATCTATTTCTGCATTTGTATTGTAATCCATATTAAACGATCCGTGTATACTATATTAGCACATATAATTGTATATACACCGCACTTTCATTTGGTATCAGAGCACGGTCATCATATAACCGTAACACAGTTATTTGATATATTCTTGTAATATGGCAAATAACGCAAGTAATAGCACTCAAAACACCACTTACACAGAAGGGCAATCGACACAAAGACCTCCATTTTTCAATGGTCTTAACTATAGTTATTGGGCAACACGTATGTCATTCTTTATGCAATCAAGTAGCTATGATGCTTGGAATGCTACTCAAAGAGAAATAGTGAATCCAACAACTGATTATTCAGAATGGACTGTGGCTGAGAAAACGGCAGCAGCCGTAAATGCTAGAGCAATAAATATGTTGTTCTGTGCATTAGACCAAAATGAATATAACCGTGTTAGTATCTGCACTACTGCATATCAAATTTGGCAAACGCTAAAAATCACTCATGAAGGTACTAACAAGGTTAAACAAGCCAAAATAGCCATGCTGAAAAGTCAATTTCAAAATTTCAAAATGAAACCAAATGAGACAATCAATGAAATGTATTCACGGTTTCAAACTATTCACCATGCACTTATTGGGTTAGGACAAAAGTATTCTGATTTTGATGTTGTTTCAACAGTCCTACATTCTCTGACTAATGAATGGGAAGGAAAAGTATTAGCAATTGAAGAAGCTAATGATCTTTCCGTCATGAAGTCAGATGAATTGATAGGAAATTTAATGTCCTATGAAGCAAATTTGCAGGCTAAAAAAGAACAGAAAGAAGAAAAGAAAAATGTAGCATTTCATGTTGAGAAAGATGAAAATGAATCAGATTCTGAAGATGAAGATTTGGCGTTCATTGCTAAAGGTTTCAAAAAATTCCTAAAATATCGAAAAGCCAGTCGCTACAATAAAAGGAAACCTGGATCAAATAAACCATCTTCATCTTCTATAGAATGTTTCAACTGCCATAAAAAGGGACACATGCAGAAGGATTGTCCAGAACAAAAGAAAAAGTCAGAAAATGACAAATTCAAATATAAGAAGGACAAATCAAAGAAACGAGCCTTCTCAGTAACATGGGATGATTCAGAGGCATCTTCATCAGAAAGTGAAAGTGATTCGGAGAATGAACAAGCTAATGTTTGTTTTATGGCAACAGAAGATGAGGTACAAATTCCTACATTTGATGAATTACTTGATATTAATGCTGAATTGATAGTCAAATATAAAGACATAAAACGTCAATTAAAAGTAGTCAAAGCAGATTTAAGTAGAGCAGAGTTTGAACGAGATATGTTAAAAGATGAGAAGAAAATATTAGAAGAAGAACTTGAAAATATTCAAGAATCATCATCTAATGTTGACTCTCAAATATCTCTTTTGAGTCAAGAAATAGAAGCTCAAAAAGAGAAAAATAATGCTCTCACTACTGAAAATCATGAACTTAAAGCAAAAGTCAAAATTCTAGACCTAGAAAAAGCTAGTTTACAAACAAAGTTTGATGACATTACTCATAATGTTTCTAACTTTAACAAAGGTCGAGAAAATTTGACTAAAATCATTGAAAGTTCACAATCTATTTCAGATAAACAAGGTTTGGGATATAACAAACATAAAACTAAGAAACATCTTAGAAATAAAAGGAAGAAGAAAGTACAAAAAACTGAAGCTAAGAAAAATCTTAGTTTATTATATTTCAAACCAAAACCAATAGTGAAATTTCAAAAGAAAGATGTCAAGACTATCAAAATATGGGTTCCTAAAACAAATAACAATTTGATTAGGAACAAATACATTCAGCAATTCATGAATACTGTGCATCTTAATAATAATTATATATATAAAGGGGATACCGGACCCAAATGGGTTTGGACTCCTAAGACCTAACTCTTAGGACCCTAGGAAAAGTGGGTACCATGAACTTAATTCTATGTTTGCAGGTCCCACTGAAGAAAAGAGGAAAGTGGATATTGGACAGTGGTTGCTCAAAGCATATGACGGGAGACAAGAGCTTACTAACAAATATTAAATACTCAGATGGTGGCTCAGTCACTTTTGGAGACAATTCAAAAGGTTATATCATCGGCAAAGGCGATGTGAGCAATTGTGGTACATCTAACTTACCTCTTATTACTAATGTCATGCTAGTTAGAAATTTAAAACACAATTTACTTAGTATTAGTCAGTTATGTGACAAGGGTTTTATAATTTCCTTTTCAAATAATAAGTGTAGTATTTTAGATAAAGATCATAATTTGGTTTTTGAAGGTTATAGAGACAGAAATATATATATTCTAAATATGAATATTAATCATAATTCAGATATGTGTCTTATGGCTAATGACAATGATCCATGGCTATGGCACAAACGTTTCTGTCATGTAAACTTCAGAACTATTGACAAGCTAGCCAAAAACAATCTAGTTAGAGGACTACCCAAAATGAGTTTTAAAGTTAACAACATTTGTGATGCATGTCAATTAGGAAAATTGACCAAATCATCATTTAAATCCAAGAAAGTCATATCAACATTACAACCGCTTGAGTTACTGCACATGGATTTATTTGGACCTACTAGAGTTCAATCAATAAATCACAGTCAATATGTGCTTGTAATTGTTGATGATTTCTCTCGTTATACATGGACAATTTTCTTAAAAAATAAAAGTGATACTTTCGATCATTTCAAATCTTTCGTCAAAAGAATTCAAAAATCAAAAGGGATTAAAGTTAAAAATATAAGAAGTGATCATGGCGGAGAGTTTGAAAATAATGAATTTGAACATTTTTGTACAAAGAAAGGTATATATCATAATTTTTCGTTTCCCATAACTCCACAACAGAACGGAGTAGTAGAACGAAAGAACCGAACTTTACAAGAATGTGCAAGAACATTATTAAATGGAACCACCTTACCAAAACACTTCTGGGCAGAAGCTGTTGCAACTGCCTGTTATGTTTTAAATCGTGTGTCCATAAGACCTCTTACCAAAAATACTCCTTATGAATTGTTTAACAAAAGAAAGCCCAAAATCTCATACTTCAAAGTTTTTGGTTCTAAGTGCTTTATTTTAAATACGAAAGACCAGCTTGGAAAATTCGATCCAAAAGCCGATGAAGGAATATTTGTCGGTTATTCGGAACGAAGTAAGGCCTATCGAATATTTAATAAACGAACCAAAACTATTGAAGAATCACTTCATGTATCTTTTGATGAAATCTATCAGCATCCTCACACAATATCAGATGATGACGAATCAATAGTCATTAATAATCCAATCATCTCAAATACTGATTCTGACTCAGAAGTAATTATTGAGAATACTCCTCAAATATGTGAATTACAATCACCACCAAGAATATTAAGAGACCATCCGGCCCAAAATATAATAGGTGAAATAACATCACATGTCAGAACAAGGAGTCAACTCAATCAAATGGGTCATGTCGCTTTTCTCTCAAATATCGAACCCAAGAATTCAAAAGAAGCTGCTACAGATGATTACTGGATCATTGCCATGCAGGAAGAACTAAATCAGTTTGAGCGCAATGACGTTTGGGAACTTGTTCCGAGACCAACTGATCAGTCAGTAATTGGTACTAAATGGGTCTATAAAAATAAGGCTGACGAACAAGGAAATATCACCAAAAATAAAGCAAGATTAGTAGCACAAGGATACAATCAGGAAGAAGGTATCGATTATGAAGAAACTTTTGCACCAGTTGCTCGACTAGAAGCTATTAGAATTCTATTATCTTTTGCTTGTTATCATAATTTCAAACTTTATCAGATGGATGTCAAAAGTGCTTTTCTCAATGGATTTATCAAAGAGAATGTCTATGTCGAACAACCACCTTTATTCGTACATGAAAAATATCCTGACCATGTGTTCAAACTTAAGAAAGCTCTGTATGGTTTAAAACAAGCACCTCGTGCTTGGTATGAACGTTTACGTAGCTATCTTATTAATTCAGGGTTTGAAATAGGCAAAGTCGATCAAACTTTGTTTATTAAACATTCTCGAAATAATATTCTGGTTATCCAAATATATGTAGACGATATCATCTTTGGTTCAACAAACGATAAACTCTGCAAGGAATTTGCAAGTATTATGACCAAAGAATTCGAAATGTCTCATATGGGAGAACTATCTTATTTTCTTGGACTTCAAATCAAACAACTTTCAAACGGTATTTTTATCAATCAAGAAAAATACTGTGAAAATCTTATCAAACGCTTCGGATTACAAAATACATCTGGTAAACCAACTCCTATGAGTACAACTACACATCTTGAAAAAGATGAAAGTGGTAAGAATGTTGACCAGAAATTATATCGAAGCATGATTGGTTCTCTTCTTTATCTTACAGCTAGTCGTCCAGATATATTAATGAGTGTTTGTTTATGTGCTCGTTTTCAAGCCGATCCAAAGGAATCACATTTACGAGCAGTGAAACGTATAATTCGTTATCTAAATAATACCAAAGATTTTGGTCTTTTCTATCCAAAAGAATGTCCATTTGAATTAGTATCATATAGTGATGCTGATTTTGGTGGCTCACGGATGGATAGAAAAAGTACAAGTGGTACGTGCCATTTTATTGGAAAATCACTTGTCTCTTGGTTTAGTAAGAAACAGAATTGTGTTTCACTATCAACATGTGAAGCTGAATATATATCAGCGGCTCTCGCTTGTACTCAAGTACTATATATGCAACAAACACTTCAAGATTTCGATATACATTTATCGAATTCTATTATATACTGTGATAACATGAGTGCAATAAATCTCTCTAAAAATCCAGTAAATCATTCTAGAACCAAACATATTGATATCCGTCATCATTTCCTTAGAGATAATATTGAAAAAGGTAATATACATCTTGAATATGTTCACACTGACAATCAAATAGCCGATATTTTCACTAAACCATTACTTGAATCTAGTTTTATTAAACTACGAAGAGAGCTTGGCTTAGTATCTCGGAAAGATCTAGAATAGAATAAGTAACCTTCAAACTTAGGCTATATATTTTTCAAATAATTCTTAAATTTCAGCCTATAACAAACTATACCTATTTTTATAATTTTTTTTTATCTATCATTGTTTTTGTTTACGGCTAATTATCTCTAACAAATCCTATCCTCAAGTTCATTGGCAAATTTTTTTTCTATATAAACGTTTGAAAAACACACTTTCATTCATTCACCTTCTTGCTGAAAATTATAAATCACCTTAAACAAGCTACCATGGCACACATTTGCGACAAATGCGCAGAGGAATCTCATATTTCTATCACTAGCTCGGAGTCGGAGGAACAATATTCTCCGATTACACCGAAACAAAGGCCGGAATGCCCTCACCATTGTTTTCGCACACCTGGCCATACTCCAACATCCAAGCGTGCAAAGAAAGCACTATTCTGCTCTCCGCGCACGAAGGCGCAAATCGATGAAATTCATCACTACCAAAAGCATCAAATTGATCTTCAACGACAACTACATTATGGTCAAAACCTACTATACCATGAACAACAACGTACTTCAACTCGTTTATCCGCTTTAGAACGAATGGCTTCATTCTTCTGCGGTTCAAACAAACACGATGTTCATGAACCAATGCCGTCAAGACCATCGACTTCAACAACTCCAAACTCTTGGGATAAAAACTATAACGAGAATGAAGGAGCTCGATATAAGTGGAGTCCGTGGGCTAAACGCATTGAAAACGACAAGAATTCTAATAACAACTCACCTTCTCATTAGAATTCCATAATGTATATTATTTTGCTTTCATATATAATTCTTGTAATACAGTATATTTTTGCAATAATAACATAATATATAATATATTAATTCGACTCGTTTTCAAAATTTTTGCCAAAATCTGCATTTTTGCACACAGAGCCAAACCGGTCGACAGCCTAAAATATGACCGGTCGACCGTTTTGCTCTCTGGTTGAAAACGGTCGACCGGCAATACGCAGCGGTCGACCGGTCGGCAGTTATTATTTTTTTTATATACTTCACGTATATATTTTTGCCACCAACCCTCTTTACTTTCTACTCTCCACTGAAAATTTTCCCATTTCCAAACCCTAGTTCATATTCTCAAGCTTCACAAACTCTCAAATTCTCTTCAATGGCTCCTCCTCAGAAAAAATCAAAGAAAAGAGCAACATCGGAAACTTCTTCTCTTACTCTCTCTGCTAGAAAATGGTTAGAATCTCCGGTTGCAGTAACTAGATGGAATCAAATGACAAATTACAAATTCCATCCAGGCTCATTCATCAAAATCGACGATTTCACTGCATACGGTATTCAAAGATTAGCAAATAGATCTCGTATCTCTCCTCTTATTGATTTTTCTGTAAATAGCGTACAAATTAATCATTTGATGATTAAGCTATTTTATGCGAATATGAATTTAGAGGAATATACTCCGGAAAATCCAAATGGAGTTATTTGGTCAGTAGTATGTGGCAAGCGAATCTATCTCACTTATGATAGAATTGCTTCTATTTTGGGAATACCGAATAGGGGTGAAGAGTTTTCATCGAAATTTTGTGAAGTTTTCACCCGGAATAGTACGAGTCATAAATTTATAGAAGATGATAGTAACGGCACCAAATCGATTGGGCTACGACCGACTGCAAGGTTGTTACACCATGTCCTAATGCACTCTCTATTTCCTCGATTAGGAAATTATGATGCCGTTTACAAAGAGAATTTCAAGGCTCTTTATGCTATCTACGATGATATCGAAATAAATTGGGTTCACATGATTTTCGATGAAATTCTTAAGGTAAATAACTCTACTCGTCCACATTTCTTCTATAACGAGTATATTATGCGTATGTTGCTTGCATGTGGAGTCACACCCCCGGATTCGGCATATTCTACACCAAAGTGTATTGACTCCACTACTATCAAACGGATGAAGCTTCCTCCTCCATATGTTCATATTATGCCATTCGAACAATGGCAACAACGCGATACTCAAGAACAACAAGCTCCACCATCTCGTCGTCGTTCTGAAGATGTTAGATTATTGAAATCTAAATCATCTACAAGAGAATCTCTTGAAACCATCGCTCGGAATCAATTTTTACTTGAATCAAGACTAAAACGAATGGATTCGAAAATTGATAGACGATTCAATAAGGTAAAGTCATTCTTCGGCGCTATATGGGATGCTATATCATGTAGCACATCCGTCTCGACCCAACATCAAGACCCCGGAAAACGTCCGGCTCCTCCAACTTTTAATTGGTCGACATCCGAGGAATCCGGTGGTACAAGCGGACAAGGTCGTGGGGACAATGACGATGATGATGACGATGACGATGACGACGACGACGATGATGATGATGATGATGAGGAAGAGATTCAGTCGGAATGAAGTTAGTTTGTTTTTTCTTTTCATTTTTTTAAAAACATATATGGCACTTGTACTAAATAGTGTCCATCTTTTTATTCGTAGTAGACTATGACTTGCATTGTACTTCATCAAAACATCCTGTGTTTGAATGTATGCATTGTTCTCTTTGGTTTATATTTTCTATTGTTTACTCCTTTTTGTCGATGACAAAGGGGGAGAAAGAAGCTAATAATTGTCTGCAGGAAATCACATATTCAGGGGGAGATCCTATACTTGAGTTTTTATATTGTCATCAATCAAAAAGGGGGAGAATGTTGAGTCACAGCTTCTATGAAGATTTTGATTGCTGACAACAATATTAAAGCGATCGACAAATCAAGACGTACATATGGTACTCTAGATTATACGTTGATTATTTGATGTTATAATAGTAATAAAATTGTCAAAATCTATCCTCAAATAATCATGCACAAAATATAATATATATATATACACATTTATATAGGTTGTGCACTTTATTGTGCAACTTAACAGAGACCGGTCGACCGGTCCAAAAATGAACGGTCGACCGTTCCTGTTGAATGTGCACAATAAACGTGCACACATGTACATAACGACTATATTTTTAAAAACCTGTCTACCGGTTAGTTTTTGACCTGTCGACCGTTTTTAAACAGAGAACAACTTCTTCCAAAAGACACATCTTTCTTCAATAGTTGCGTCTCTTCTTCTTCATCAATGATCATAACTTTTGACTGCAACTTTTCACCAAGGGTTATAACTATTTTCTCTCTATAAATACACATCAATATCATTGATTAAAAGTAAGTTTTATTAAGATTATATATGCTCTCTATCTATTCTTTGAATTCACTTGCATTCAAAAAGCTCTAAACTACTTTCATTCCTTATTGAATCATTGACACTATCTCATATATTTTGATTCAATAAGCAATATAAATTCCATAATCTTCACAAACATCATTCACAATTTGAGGATAAGATTATAGGAAGAGTGTACTACAAGTGACAAATCCGTGTTTACAAGAACACAAGTTGTCAACAACAATTGTAATTGCTTTTTGTTGAAGTCCTCAGTATTGTAAGAGGCAAGTGTTGAAGTCCTCAGTATTGTAAGAGGCAAGTGTTGAAGCCCTCAGTGTTGTAGAGGCGTGAAATCCCGTTCGGCTGTTCGGGTAATTGTAAACCTGTTCCTCCGGGTGAAGCGAGGTTGTAATTAGTGAAAATCCAGATAGTAGTCTGGGACTGGACGTAGGACGGTGCTCCGAACCAGTATAAAAATCTCTGGTGTGATTTTTCTATTTTTTTATTTACAATGCTATTATCATCTATTTCTGCATTTGTATTGTAATCCATATTAAACGATCCGTGTATACTATATTAGCACATATAATTGTATATACACCGCACTTTCAATAAAGAATATAGGCGTCGCTCCTGGTCACGTTCTGCGCCACCGTGAGCTCCAACACAACCTTTTGATAATGGAAAACATCCTTCGAAACCTTCACGCCAAAGACCGCCTTCTAAAGTACCATGGTCCAATTCATAACGCCGAAGGATTGAAACCGAACTCCCACTATCACTGAGCAAGCTGTCACCGAGCCCATTGGGGAGGAAGCGATCAGAATTGCCTAACTGAAAAAAGATTTCCCAAACATTTATTTTAATGGCTTCATCTTCCCTCCATATTAAAAGAGAATTCCTGTCGAGGCAAAACAAACAATGCACGCTAACATCCATGACTTTTACTGTCGATACCGAGAATGGATGAAGACCATGGACAAAGCATTGGCGATGGCCTTTGAGTGGGGGAAAACAACAGAGAAACTAGAAACCGATCTTGCTCAAAAAGACTGCTTAATTCAGGTGCTTCACGATGAGAGCGAATCTGCAAGAAGCTCAGAGATAGAGGCCAACACAAGGGCTGATGAGGCTACTAGGCGGATGGAAGAGATGAGGTGGATGCACTTAGCCCTGGTTGAGGAGATGGGGTATCATACCACCACAGTCATGGCCGAAGGTGATTGGTCGCTTAAGGAAATTGAAGAGCTTAAGGCCAAATTTTTCGAAATCGTCAAAGAGAAAGACGATGCAAACAAAGCTCCCCACGAAGCGTGCGAACAGGATGTAGTGCTTAGGGAAGAGAGGGTTGCGGTAACATTTAAATTTCAAGAAGCCAAGGCCAGGGTTGAGAATGAAGTGAGGATGGCAGAGACCAGCTTGGGGGCTGATATCGAAGATCTTCTTATCACATACAACGCTAATGTTCTGAAGCACCGAAACCTAACCTAGCTCGAGTACTATCCATCGTACTTGTATAGTGCTTGGGGTCACTTGGTGGAAGACGAGAAAGTTGAGCATCAAGTCGAATCTGTCGATGAATTTGAACTAAAGAACCGGGTGCTGAGTGAAGATGAGAGAAGAGTTCTCCATGACATCACTATTACATATGAAAGGAGAAACTCGGTACCCAACACTTTGAGACTGGAGAGGGCTCTGGCATTGAGCATCATGATGCAGGTTCGGAAACTTTTGTGCTAACACTACCCGAATCTACATGTACGGTTGATTCTAAGTCTGTACCTGCATATAATCCCGATCAACCACGGTTATCTCTAACACGACGTCACTGAAGCTGCTCCTGCTTCGCCGGCAAGTCATTTTGAGGATGGTATTCTGAACATTTCTTGTGCTCATTCAAAGCCAGAAACTTTGATAGAAGTAATCACTAACTCCTTTTCTTTTTCTCTATTCAGTGATAGGAGCTACATCAACCATGCGCTCTGTAACCCAAGAGCTGCATCACGCGGAGGAGACTCTTATTATAGAAGAGACCACTACAATAGCTACTGCACTAGCCAATGGAGCACAGGGGAGTACGCTTACTTTTGATGAGCAAATGATGGAGCGGTTTCTTGGTCATCATAGTGACCTTTTTGCCGATCTTCCATTTATCATGGGTGGAGGCGTACTTGTGACCTGCTCCTCGGGCCCAACTGCTAGCGTCCCTGGAGATGACCAAATAATGCATGTAGAGGAGATAATTGCTGAAATCAACGTTGAAATGGAAGCGGCTATGCGAGCCAGTGACATTGGAGGTGGGATGGCAGGCCCCGGTCCAGCTCCTTTTCAAATGATTTCTCCTGAAGGCACGATCGTTGACACCAGTATGCATCTCCCGTCTCCTACATTGATCCTGTCCCTCTGACTCCGCCTTCGGAAAGTATTCCAATCCATGTGAGCTCGGAGGAGGAGGTTACCATAATGCCCCCGACTGGAGATCAAAATCCAAAAGGCAAGGGCTCAAAGAGGCATCCAAGCGGCAGTTCCAACAGGTCGACATCGATGAAGAAGAAAAGAGAATAGACAGGTCTTCATGGCCCATTTTGGTAGATAGATAGGAATTTCCTTTTGTTTTTTGTTGGCTGTGTATAGGTTCGGGTTTGGCCCCTGCTAGTAGAACTTTTCGGAATAATTTTGTACTTATCCTTCTCTTCTAAAGTATTGTTCAAATAAAATTCCATTTTGTCTTCAGCATAGTTTTTTGTTTATTTCGCTTAAGTGTTTCAGTGTTCAAACTTCCATTCTACGTACTTGTGGAATATTAGTGTTCGAATCAGACTCGGGTTTAGTCGCTAAGTTCTGAAGCTATGGTTTCGGGTCACAATCTAGAGTTAAATAGAATTATGATGCTGCACTGTCTCAATCAGTAGCTGGTACTCAAGTTCTCCCCTAGTTTTGAGGACAAATTGAAAAGATTGATATGCAATCAATTTTCACCTTCAATACATCGATCTTAACTTTGTGAAATGAAGCAGAAACAAAATGAGTCCGGGTGGTCGTATCACACTCGCTCATCAATTGATGACTACGTCCATACTCGAGGGATTGCACTTGTATGTCAGCGGCCGATCACGCCCGCTTAAGGTTTGAGACATGTCTGCGCTGAGGGGACTTTAGTTATTTTACAAGTGGTCAATCACACTCATTTGATACTTAGGATTTCGTCCGCACTCTAGGGACTTAGATTGATTCGTGGATGGTTAGTCACACCCACTTTGCGTTTATGCTCTGGCCCGTACTCCTGAGGCTCGGAGCTGTCCTACGGGTGGTCGATTCATACCCGGTTTGTGTTTAAACTCCAATCCGAACTCCATGGATTTAGAGTTAGTCGATGTTTATACTTCGGTCCACTCTCCGGGGACTTAGAGTTAGTTGATGTTTATACTCTTGTTAACACTTTAGGATTCTGGAGTTAGTTAACAGACGGTCAATCACATCTGCTGTGAGTTTCAGAATTTCGTTCGCACTCCAAGATCGATGGATGTATCAGGATCGTGGATGGTCCCACCCTGAGTTAACAAACAAGGTCATTAGATGGACTGGTCCATCCTCCTCGAGTTTGGTTTAAATACGGGCAAATTCGTTAGGTTGATGAATCTACCCTCTTTGATCCTATATTAATGAGTATATACTTCAGTTCACACTCAGGGAATGTAGAGTTGGTTAGAGGATTGTCGTCTATCAATCCTTTTTTGGGCTTCAGTGTGATGACTTGTCTCTGAGCTCGAGTTTCACTTAGCGAGTGACCGATCATATCACAGTCACTTCCTATTTGAATAAATCCCACTACAGGGTGGAATTTAGCTCTCTGTGCATTGTGATGGTTGTATGACGCATTTTAAAAATCACTACTGTAGCTCGAAGAAATTGCATTTTATTGCTAAAACCATAAAATACGGCGAAGTCAGTTGCATTATTACAAATTCAGATTTCGAATTGCATAAACAAATTGCAAATGAAAAGTAGACTGAATGAACGAATAAAGCCTGTTATGTGTAGTAGCGATGAAGACTCTCGCTGTTCTAGGCTCTCGGTAGAATGAGGCCGTCAACGGTTGATAGTTTAAATGTGCCGTCTCCAAGTCTTCATTCAATGGCATACGGCTCTTCCCACTTTGGTTTCATATGTGAAGGAACTAGGTAAATTTTCTTGAGGACGAGATCGCCAAGTTCAAAGGTTCGGGGTCGGACTTCGGCATTGTATAACCGGGAAACTCGACTTCGGTATGCGGCTGCCCTCAAATCAGCCTCTTCTTGCTTCTCATCCAATAAGTCAAGGGATTCGGCAAGTAATATGGCATTCGTCTTTGGAACATAATATGTAAAATGATGAGAATGTACTTCCATCTCGACTGGAATAATGACTTCTGCAATTTAGGAAAGAGAGAATAGAGTGTGGCCAGTCGTGGATTTGTGGGTTGTCCGATAAGCCAATAAAGCCATAGGAAGTTCATCGACCCATTTGCCTCCGGCCTTTTCCAGCCGTTTCTTCAGAATGGACTTTATAACTTTATTAAAGGCTTCAACCTGTCCATTCGCTTATAGATGTGCAGCTGCAAAGAACTTCTTCCGAATATAGAATTGTTGATAGAAATTATTAAACTCAACATCGTCAAATTATGCTCCATTGTCGGTGATGATGGTATGTTGGAGACCAAATCAACAGATAATGTTGCATACCACAAAGTTGATCATTTTCTTCATTGTGATAGTTGCATGGTGCTCTGCTTTCGCCCATTTGGTAAAGTAATCAACCGCGACTATGGCGTATTTCGCACCACCTTTAGCTAGAGGTAGAGAACCAATAATGTCAATGCCCCATACTGCAAACGGCCATGGACTGACCATCTAAGTTATTTCGGTAGGTGGGGATCTTGAAATCCTAGCGTTTTTTTACATATGCCATATTTTCTGGCGTAATCAGATGCAACGTGATTTACAGTCGGCCAATAATATCCATATCGAAGCACTTTCTTGGCAAGAGCTTGCCCCTGGTGTGATCACCACATTCTCCTTCATGTACGTCATGCAATACTCATTCGATTTCATCGTGGGCGATATACTGGAGTAAGGGAACAAAGTACCCCCTTCTATACATGACTCCATTTTTAATAGTGAACTATGAAACCTTCCGAAGAACTTGTCTTTTTTCACTCCTGTGGTCCGGTAGGGTCCCATGCTCGAGATAGTTTTTGAACGGATTCATACATGACTCTTTATTGGGAATGGCTCCAAATACCCAATATGTTTCCATATGATCGATGCTATGGGAAGATAATGTCTCTACAGCATCAATTCCCATTTGCAATGCCTCACCTATACTAGCTAACTTTGCTAAGGAATCGCCTTCTGATTGCATTCTCGGGGTATGCAATAAATGGCATAATAACCGAACTGATCCAATATTTCTTGAACTCGAGCAAGATAAGCAGCCAGTCTTCGGTTTTTTTCTTAGTACTCTCCCCGAGCTTGACACACGACTAATTGTGAATCGGAATAAATCTCCACAACAATAATTCTAAATCTCTGGAAAGCCTTAATCCGGCGAGCATGGCTTCATATTCGGCCTCGTTGTTAGTCACATGAAACTTGAATTTTAAAACATAACATATAATCAACCTTCAGGAGTCTCAAGTACATCCCCAGTGCCTGAGCAGCGGTCATTTGATGCAGTATGTACCTTCTAGACATATTTAGGTGATTCAATGGTTTCGGGCAAGTCCTCCAGGATAGTGAATTCGGCGATGAAATATGCTAGGACTTGTTCTTGAATGGCTCGCCTTGGTGTGTAAGTGATGTCGAACTGACACAGCTCGATATTCCACTTGAGTAACCCACCAGACGTCTCAGGCTGCGCAAGGACCTGTCGTAATGGCTAGTTGGTGTAAACGGTGATATGGCGAGCTTGGAAATAGGGGTGGCGCTTCCTTGAGGCAATGACAAGACAATAAGCCAGCTTTTCCAGCTTCGGATAATTTCTCTCTGCTCTAATTAGTCATTTGCTAATGTAATATACCGGCAATTGTATCCTATCTTCCTCCCGAATTAGGGCAGCACTGATTGCGTTTTATGACACCACCAAATAGATGGAAAATCTCTTGTGATCAATAGGCTTTGACATAATGGTGGTGTGGACAGTTGTTGAACCAGTGCTTGGAATGCGCCCTCACATTCTGTAGTCCATTCGAAATTCCATTTTCCTTTTCTGATCTGATCGAAGAAGGGAATGCATTTGTCGGTGGATTTTGGAATGAGCCTACTCAGTGCCGCTGCTTTCCCGTTGAGGATCTAGACTTTCTTTGTAGTCTTTGGAGTCTCAATATTTATGATTGCCTAAATCTTTTCGGGATTGACTTCAATTCCTCGGGCATTGATGATAAATCCATGTAATTTCCAGACGCGATCCCAAAGTGACATTTCAACGGGTTGAATTCCATTCTGTACTCTCGGAGGATGTTGAACATCGATTTCAGGTCTTTGATGTGATCAATGGAGAATAGTGACTTCACAAGCATGTCGTCCATATATACTTCCATGGTTTTTCCGATCTTGCTAGTAAACATTCAATTAACTAACCATTGGTAGGTTGCCCTGGTGTTTTTAAGTCCAAAGGGCATGACTTTGTAGCACTAAAGTCCCAGATCAGTGAAGAAGCTGGTATGCTCCTGGTTATGTAAGTACATGGGTATCTGGTTGTACCCAGAATACGCATCCATGAAGGATAGAAGTTCATGTCCAGTAGTTGAGTCTACGAGCTGATCGATTCAGTGTAGTGGAAAACTATCTTTAGGGAAAGCTTTATTCAAGTCTAAGTAATCAATGCGTCCCGTTAGGCTTTTTGACAAGTACAGGACTGGACATCCATTTAGGATATAATGCATCTCGGATAAACCCGTTGGACTTGAGTTTATCAACTTCTTCCTTAAGGGCGACAGATCTCTCTGGATCCATACAATTCCTTTTTGGCTTGACCGAGACATGCCGTGGGTTAACATTCAATGTGTGGCTTGCGATTTCTAGGGAGATTCCACACATGTCGGAATGTGTCCAGGCAAACACGTTGAGGTTTGAGCGGAGAAATTCAACCAATTCCTCTTGCATCTGTTGGCTTAGCTGGGATCCAATATTCATCATCTTAGAATCGTTATTGTCGTCGATCGGAATATCGATCGTCTGCTTGGCCGAGGAAGCTTGACTGTCTTTATTTTCGTATTCACTTTCGGTATATCTTAGGTAAAAATCCCTTGGAAATTGGTTGGGGTGGCCGGGCCTAGACCCAGGAGTTAGCTGTCAATTTTCCACAAAGAGAATGCAAAGAGATTCCTCTACGCCCTTTACTTTTTCATTTTGATGCGCCTCCCGTAGCTCGGCAACATAACAGGCTCGTCCAACAGCCTGGTCACCCTAAACGACTCCAACTCTGTTGTCGATAGGGAATTTTGAAGTCAAACACCAAGGGGCAATGGCATCTCTGAACTCAGCCAGGGCCGATCGGCACAAGAAAGCATTGACAAGTCTATGTCCAATACAACAAATTGTAATACCCGAATTCTTCGGTGTTTTCCAATTCCCAATTCCATTGGTAGCTCCACTATCCCAGTGGGTATAGTTGCACATCTATTGAAGCCATGAATATGAGAATGATAAGGCTTCAAATCCTTTGCTTCCATTCTCATCTGATCATAAGCTCGCTTAAACAATATGTTCACGAAAATACCACGGTCTACTAAGTTCCTCTTCATCCAAGTAGGACTTATCTGAGCTGAAATGACAAATGGATCAATGATTGGGGCTTCGACTCTATCGGCATCCCTGCTACTAAATACGATGTCGTCTGCCATCGTCTTCTGTTTCTTGGCCAGATCCCCATCTTCCAAATTACTAAAACACTAGAAGCTCGCATGCCTAATAGAACTGGCATAGGACTCCATTTTCTTCCAGTTTCAATCCACTAGATGAGGACCACCACTAACAGTATTGATCACTAGTCTCTTGCTGGTACGAGCGGGCTCCTCCAGTCTCGCTTGATTTGGTATTTGATTTTGATTCGATGGGCTTGCACCTCTTAACTACGACGCCCGCACAAATTGCTCCAACTTTCTCTCTCTTATCAACTTCTCAATAATATCCTACAAATGACGGCACTCGCTCGTATTTTGGCCATAATTATTAGGAAATCTACATAACTTTCTTATCTGAATCTGATTTTCTGATGATTGCTTCGAAGCAGGATTCTTATATTGAATAGTTTTGCAGGTTGCAAATACACATTTTCCAGTGACGTATTTAAAGTAGTATAATTGTCAAACATAGGAGCCCTACTTCGTGGTCCATGATTCTGATACCGTTTCCTATTTTGATTTCTGTTTCCTTTCCATTGATTATGTTTCTTTTCCATTGATTCTGTTTATTCTGTACGTTCAATTGTACCTTTGTAGAACTCTTCCCGGTTTGTTTAACATCGACATTGCTCTGGATTCCTTCCACATTGGGACCTGCTTCATCATTTTCCCTAGACTATTTCGCATCCTCCCTTCTCATGAACTTGGCTTCCTTTGAATAGAAACGGTCCAGCAACGTTGGGGTTTTTTGGCCAACCAGTTGCCAAATTCAGAATCGAGATTGATCCCCTTAATTAGTGCCATCAGAATTGAGTTATCATTGGGATTGTTAATCTCAGCTCATGAGCGTGAAACCTCTCCAAATAATGTTCGAATGTCTCTTCGAGAGCCTGAGTGACACTAGACAAGGTGTTAACATCTTTCGGCCTGGTGACATGCATGTGAAACTGTTCAACAAACTTCCTTGCCAATTGGTCAAAACATGAGATGGATCGAGGTAGTAGACAAGTAAACCGCATAGTTGCTATGCCCCTTAGGGAGATCGGGAAACTTCGGCACTTAACCACATGATCGGCTCATGCAACATTCATTAACCATTCGTATTTTAAGATGTGCTGGTTAATCAAAGCTCCCTTCATAAATGGGTAGAGTTGGCATTCTGAATCGCCAGGGCGGTTTAGCATAGTGTATATCATCAGTGAAAGGGGTATGACTTCAGAAGATTCCCTAGTCGTCATTGGTGAGGCCTCGACTTTCGCGGATTGTCTTATGTATCATCGTCGGGATATCCAGCACCTGGACGTTCTGGGCATGCTGAGCCAAGGTGTGGTCAGGTTCCACAATTCAAGGATGGGCCGGGTAGCGGTCGACGGTCCATATCTCACCTCTTTGGTCCTAGGTCTTCAGGAACATAAGGTTCAGGAGTATAATTGCATTGACGGTGGGTCGGATCCATTTGGTTTCGAGCGTCAACTTCCAACTCAGTAGTAGTGGTGGTAGTGCAGTTGTCGGTAATATGATAAGGAACATTACCTCCTCGGTTGGAGGGTCTTGTTTAATGGCTGGTTGATACGCCAACTCTCGGTAGCCCAAGATTTAAGGTGCACTGATGTCTAGTAGCCTGTGTATAGCTTCCATCCCTACCGTGGGTGCGCGGATCTGTGATTAAAGTCAGAAGAGGTTGAACTTTCAGTGGATGAATAGAAAGCCCGATCCCATCTAGATCTTCTTTGTCTTTGACGATTCAGTTGATTGGTTGATTCCACGTTGGCATGGAGTTGCTGAGTAAGCTACTAGCGGCTTTGTGTTAGTTCTTGCATTAGTAATTGGAACTCTTTCCTGGTGATAGGGCCTTACGGATCTGAGGTCCAGTAACATTCTAATCGGTAGAAGGAAGTTGCACGGGGTTCTGTCTATCCTGTCCTTTTGGATCTATAGCTATTGAAGTAGTCCTAGTGTTGACCATGGTGGGTAGCGAAGCTCTCTCCTAGATTTGGTACAAATATGAATAGGTTGGAAAAACTATTGAATTTAAAATCTGTATCTTCTTCTTAGATTAGTGCAATCCGATATCGGTAGCAGATCCAATGAGCAGGAGAAAAACTGGGTTTTCTCAGTGAAAGCACCAAAGTGTAGTACCAAAATTTGGCACAACACTCTTCAGATGTGTTTGAAGAGATAAAATAAAGAATGTAAATGTAAATGTAAATGAAGATCTAACAAACACACCAATCAATAAACAGATTTAGAGTGGTTCGGCGTATGGCCTACGTCCACTATGAAATGACTGACTTTATTGATTTTTGATTGTTGGTTACAAAGAATTACAATAGTAGAATTCAAGTACAATTGTAATTTCGGCAAGGTTTGGACGTAGAAGAGCCAAAAAGTCCTTTTTCAGTAGGTCCTGTGCTACATTTATATGCGTAGGCAGAAGATATCTTGCCAAAATCTTTGAAGACCTCTTCTCTCATGTGGGTGGGCCAATTTGATCATCCTCGGTTGTTTGGACTCGATCCGTGATCGATACGAATGAAATTCATATCGATCATGATTTAGCCCAATCGAGTCGAGATCGGTCATGAATATTCCTGAGGTTGTACGCAAGCTCATGTTGAAATTTGGTGGCATTTCGACTTGTAGATCTCAAGTTATGATTGATGTAAGTTTGAGTTTGTAGAAGGCTACTGATTTTGCATCGCTTCTGTTCGCATCGCTTTTGTTCGTATCGCTTCCGAGCATGTGCTTGCTAGGTGAAGTGGCCCTAACTTTTAGGATCGATCCTCTTTTCATGCTGAGTGACTGAGTCTTCCACTTTTACATGCCTTTGTTCATATTGATCTGGAGTATCATTTTCGTATCGATGGTTTGTAACCACTTCGTATCGATACGAACCAATGTATTTCGTATCCATAACTTGGATGCTACTTCGTATCGATCATTCCACACATCTTTCATATCGATGTCTTTTGTGGCATGTTTCGTATCGATTGTTAACGGATCGATATGAATTGAGTTGATGATGAGAACGATATGAAATACATATGGACGAGATTGATACGAAAGTGTTGCTTATTGAAGGAAACGATATAGACGTAGGTGGATCGACACGATCAAGCTGAGGGATGACAGATACAAAGTAATACAAGTATGGATGGATACGAAGGGGAATATATCTGATGGATTCGAACTAACGAATGTTTTGTGGATACAAGCAAGGTTCCCTAGATGGACGCGAATGAAAGTGATGCGAAGGAGGCGGAATGATGGATACGAATGAGTTGATTTCCTTGGTTTGCATCGATCATACCTTGAGCATACAAATCCGATTGACTTGAAATTTGAAACGTTGGCTTTCCTAGCTTTGATTATCGTGTCATGTTAATTGAAACTTGATTTGAACTCAGGCAAAATTTAGCAGCATCCATAGAAAACCTATGTATAACCGTTTTTCCAAGATGAACTATCTTTGGTTCCCAGTCAATTCCTTGGTGTCACGGCCTTTCCAAAAGGCGGGATAACGAATACGACCCAATAGGTGGAGCAACAGGTAGCATGAGCATGGTGGCACTTATGCGTGTGAGTTCCATTTCGAAGCTCAATAACAGCTAAGTTCCAAGCACTTAGTATGTGTTTCTTTCGTAGACACCATTGCCTTCTATATAGGGAGCTATGTATCGTATATTCCAAAGTGGGTGCTTTGTGTATCTTTCATAGTTACTATTGGCTACTGTGTATGGAGCTATATAGCATCTAGTCCGAAGTTTATCAAGCAACTATTAATGATAAAATCAAAGTTTACCTATCTTATCAACTGTAATAATTTAATTGTATTTTCCAGTTGATCTCCTTCTTATTTCCATTGTTTCCTTTTGTATATACCAGAAATATTGAAGAGTCTATTACTTTTACTTTGCTTAAAGATTCTAGTAGTTACTATCGTTCACCAAACTTTTAGTCTGACCCACTCCTCTGTTTTTCCCCTTTTCCCACCATAGGAAATCAAGGGAGAGAGTAGTAGATTACAGTTGCTCGGAGGTTTCTTGGAAAAGATTCTGCTATGTATTTACCTACTTTTATTTCGGTTTTTCTTTCTTTGTACTGGCACTTAAGAGGGATATTTATACTCTGATTTTTATTGAGACTTACGAGTTTTTATTTCATGAGACATATTGAGTTATGAGACATGTATGTTGTACTTAGTATTTGACTATTTGGTTTATGAAGCAATTATTAAGTTTTTTTTGAATAAGTTACTATTTTAGTTTTCGCTGTTTTTACCTATTTTCGTCTTGTGAATCTTAGTCTCTGTTAGTTTCAGTTATACCTACAACGCATCATGCCTTTTAATATGTACTTTTGGGTATATTAAGGGGTGTGAGGTGTTTTAAATTATGATCAAAATCATAGTTTTTAAGAATTCGAAAACAAGTCACTATTCAAGAAGTCTTATGTTAACTTGTTGGAAGTATGCAAGTTCAACGGTGAAGTCAAGGACGTGTTGAAATCATAAGGGCACAAGAATCGTAAGTCATAAAGCATGTCATTTTATTTAAGACGTTATCCAATTGCAATTGTACAAGCCCTTATTGCATAAAGGTTGTAAGAATTACAATTGGCACAAAATCTCGAAAGGGTCACAAACTTTTAAAATGTAAGAATGTGAAAAGAATTGATCGCCCCTTCCTCCTTGCCCCTAGGTTCATACATATACGGGTAGAAAGGTGCGACATGCCTGCCACGTGTACTTTTGGCATGCTTGGTGTAACGACCGGCCTTTTCAACCCTCAAAAGTCAACACTAATACATCTATGGTACTCACATGCCGATAATCCAAGTGTCAGAAAGATAGATTGTTAGGGTGAAAGAAAGATTAGACAGAACAGAATGTCACATCATGACGAGAAGTACATAATCTATAAAAAATCTTTATAAAAGAAAATTGTAATATACATATATCAATTAGAGGTAACTAACATTTCATCTTCCTGGACAGTTATAACAACCTATCATCACAGTTGCTGATAAATACAAACAAAAAATGTAGCAGAAATAAAATATATGTGACTACGTCTTGGAGACATACAGCTCGACTCCTAAACCTCCAAAGCATCCATATTGAATTTGAAATTATGGTTGGTCTGACCCAAGTATTATGAACGCCTGGATCAATATGGTAAACCAGTGTGAGAAACACACATCATTTGAATTTCAATGTTATAAAACCTATCAAAAGTAAAGGTATCTCGTAAGACCATGCCGTCCATAAACACGGATGGGTTTTTACCTAACGATAATCAACCCATTTGTAGGAAATCTTGTGATATTATTATAGTGCCTAGCGTATAAAATAAATACTGAATCATCATAGAAATTATTACGTTAATTAAATTCTAGCATAATAGGTGTACAACTAAGTCCGAAGGCACTTATTGGAGAATGGATTCCATACAATGGAATGGTAAAGGTCTACATTCCACGCAGAACATCTCTAGATAAAATGTACAAAGGCTGCAAAATATTTGCACCTCTGCTACTCAGGACCGGCCTACCTCTTTCTAGATAGTACCAAATATGATCACCCCTCGGTTGTCCGCCGACGACCGTAACGAGTCACAAGCATACATAATTTCATAAATACCGATCTAGATCGGGCAATGATTATACCCTAATGGGAGCGACCCACATAGCCCTACGGCACGTCCCTACTTTATTCGTTCCTGGTTGTATGGCCTGAGGCTACGCTTTACCTTTTATATAGAAAACCCACTTGGAATTCTAACACTCTCCTTTAGGCAACAATGCAACGTCCGCATTCGTCCAAATAGGTTGTTCAAGATATAAACAAAACGAAGGCACTATTTCTACTATATTCATTTTGGAATCACCCTTAGGATTAGTAGCAAGTATCCCTTGCACTTCAAAGAACTTCGTCTTCAGTTCCATCATCTTTAGGATATCTCCAATTCGAGTGCTTTAACTGGTTAGAAGTGGTTTTTGGATAATTTATGCGATCTCGGTCTCTCCGAGCCAACAATTGATAGTTTCTGGGTGACTCAATTTCGATTCTTTCAGAAGTAAGCTGACTACATAAGAATTCCAAGGGCATCTCTTATATACCCCTTAAAGCTTGAGACATTTCATGGAAATATGTTCTCCCAAGGGATCTCAAACCATATAAAAAGCTCATATAACTTCCTTAGTCAAAACTGGCCAAGATTTGATAGTCGGTTATTTAATTATCATAAAAGAATCAAATCAGAGATTTAGTTTCATAAGAAGACCAAGTATGATTAAGCACATAAAGCATAATCAAGTCGCATATATAATCTTTAATCCCCTTTTATTTAATTAATCCTTTGTTAATTAAATCTCTTTTATTCGTAAAACTCCTTTTATACAATACAACTTTTTTCATCAATCAAAACTTCTAATTGATTAAAACATCCTATATTAATCAAAATCATTTTTATTAGTTAATACTCTTTATTAATAAAAACTTCATTTTTTAACTTGTATATACACACACACATTCTCTTTATAAAGCTATATCCTTGTATTCTATTATTTCACAACTCATTTATACTTCTTTCAATACTTTAAAAATTATTCACATACTCATTTCAACGGTATACGTATATTCATAAATAACTTCACTTTCCATACTTAGAAAACATTTCCATATACTTATACAATTGTATATGTCTATTCAAAAATCTTAGGAGTGATTTCATATTTCCAAAACCATACTTGAAAAGGGTCAAAAACAATTGTCTACAAGAAATGCGAATGTTTTCCATACATAATTATATAGATCATTTTCGAAAATCAAATCTCCTACACTTTTCACGTTTTCGATATTCTCGACTTACTCTATCCCTCACCCAGAAATGAAGCCGGATAAGTCAGGTACCGGTTGCTCCTAGTCTTTCCTAGACACTTTGATCCTAGATCTCATAGATAGAGGATCAGTCCACTCATCAGGTTTTAATGTCAAGTATAAGACTACTTACTTTCCATAAATAACCCAATTATTATACAATACACCTAAAACACTTCATGCTTAATCATCTTCTTTAAAATTCTCTTTAAAGATCTTATAGCTTTTCAAAAGTATAAATTAATCGGCTAAAAAGAAATGTTACTTAAACATCGTTACTATAAGCCCAAAATCACTTTCATCCTTGTTGTTACTTTGAAACATCCCATTTAAAGCTTTGAGTATTTCAATTCATATTAAACAAGGTAATATACCTTTTTAATTAACTTTAAAAAAACATTTACTATAACACAAGTGTTGCAATCCAAAAACTTCATTTTTATCCTTTTTACAAAATGCTTAAGTTCTTTCTATACTTCAAATACTTTTAACATGTTTAAACATTTATTTCGAATATTCCATAAAATATCTATTTCATTATTTACTTAGAAACCATAAAACAAGTTTTATGATTTAAAACCCTTACTTAAACCATTCATAAATGGTTATAAAATCTTTTCATACTTGATAATTTCCCAAAACTAGTTTCCTTTTGTGAAACACACCAAAACTGTATAGATACAACTGATTATATATATTACATTATATTCACATTTCAACTAATTTAACTATTGTTAAATACAAGGGATTTCAAAGTGCGTTTACAATGAAAATTTCACCTTAATTAATCATAACACAATATCAAACATGTAAATAGCAAGGCCGGGCCATGATATATGTTTTAAAGGCTTAATAAGAGAGATTACATTACAAATAATTTTGTCACTCCCTTTCCAAAAAAAGAAGGGGTCTAAAAGTGATAACTTGTATTGTTCTCAATTCTATTTTATATTTAACACAATAAACAATTACCAAACAAACACAAATAAACTAGTAAGTAAACTCACCTCCAAGCTCTTCCCGCACATTCTCCTTTGCCAGAGAAACTCAATGCCCTCAATGTTATGGCCTATCTCCACTCTCAGCTCTTACATGACAAAGCATTAGGCACAAGTGCTTAATACGAGCAATCCAATCATCATCGCACACAATTTAACATATACATAATCGATGCCCTCACTCATATGATCCCAACGGATCTAAGATCATCGAATGTGATGCCTCTAGCTCCAAATCAATGGATTGAAGGGGTAGCGGCTTATTTTCTTTATTACATGAAAATAAAAGAGGAAGAAAAGATAGAAGCAAGAAGTTAGTAAAAGAAAGAAAGTGATGGGGATATTTATTGGTTCAGGATTAGGAAGCTTATAGTGTAAACTTGGAATAAATTTAAATATAATATTACATGGATAATTATAAATGTTGAAATGTAATATTATATGGATAAATATAAAGGGAGAAAGATTCCACTTTTCTTTTATTAAAATAATACTTTCCAGTTTTCAACAATTATAAAATATTTGTTTTATTTCTAAAATAAATCTTAAAATTCTTCTGATTGGCAAGATATTTATAGGGATAAAGGAGCTTTACTTAGGGTTTAAGAATAGTAATAAATGAAAATAAAACGATTATGTTTAGAACAGACTTGAATGAGAATTGTTATGCTATTTTGTTTTACATTATTGTTTTATTAGGCAAGTAATTATATTATTCTAATTTATTAGGTAGGTTATTATACTATTTTGTTTTATTATGGAAGTTATTATGCTATTCTTTTTTATTAGGCAGGTTATTATGATATTTTTTTATTAGGTAGGTTATTACACTATTTTGTTTTATTATATTTTAATTATATTTGGTTAATCATCGTACATTTCTAGCTTGCATGGTCAAACAGTGCATTGGATCATTATGAAATTTGTCGACACATATCTATTCAATATACCGGTTCTAATGACACTAGTTTCATTAAAATCCCAGACGATGCCTCGAAATGATAACTTCACCTGTTAATTAAAGAGAATTATTATTAAAACAAATTTAATCACACCATTGATTAAATAAAAGTTTTACCATCACCAAAAATCTTATTTAAAAGAGTTTAAATAAGCTTTCGAAATCATTTCTATTCACATTAAATCCAAAATTCAATTAAAAAATCTGATATTTAAAAATAAAGTTTAAAATTCTGGGTCATTACATTCTCCCTACTTAAAATAATTTCATCCTCGAAAAAATAACACGAGCAGTAAATGCAACAATCACACGTCTATACCTAACGGTATTACAATCACTAGAAAACAAGCCTATAGTTCGCTCAGGTTCAGAAACCTCTCATCGCACAAGGATGATAAATAACCTATTAAGCATACCTTACGCTTAGGTCATGCTTAGTCGATCACTCATACTACCTCAAATAATTTAGAGGGCATCCCCCAAACTCTTCGTAATCTAATACACATAACATACAAATATTACGAAAGCCTGTACGATGCATATATTCATCCTATGTGATATAATATTTGATCACTAGCTCAATCATATAGATTTCACTTTCGGATTAGTATATCTCACTGAACTCTCTAGTTCGGACTCCAATCTGATTCCTTGATTAAAAACCTCTGTTTTCCTTATATAGACATATGCTATGATAGAAAACTTCAAGATCATACCAAAAATCCGTATCAAGTGTTCCCAGTCAAGAATCGAGTGAAAATCCTTGTTCGGACTGGTATAAATCGCCTTGCAATCATGTACTCGAATCCTGGATCGATAAATAGTATACGAATAAAATGATCTACATATAATTTATGTAAATTTTATAATTGGATTCTTGACTACATCAATTCCTTTTCATTTTAGCTCATATTAATTTTCCATATAGTATTCCTCATTTAATACTAAAATTATTTATGAATCATTTCATAAAACTATTACTTAAGTTTATCAACATCTTATAAAACAAAGCTTATGTTTATCAACACTTTTTAAAACTTAAGTTCATATTCGTTTCATACTCTTTTAAATCCTAAGAGTATATATACAATTTCAAATTTGTTTTACTTAACCAGATTGTTCAACAAATATAAACTTGTTTAACTTATTATCTTCTCAAATTTATAAGACACAATGCTTATTTTTTTTTTATATTTTAAAATACTTAGCTTTAATTTCTATATGAATTTAGAAGTTTTCAGCTGTCCAAAATCGTCGAAAATTCCTTTTCATTTCAACAAAAAAATAATAATCACCAAATAACAAATCATAATGAGATGCACAACCTAAACTATCCTAGTGCATAGGATACATGAGTCCATAAAATAACTTAACTAAAAACTTCAGAATTAAACACTCGGGTTTTATTTCCACTCTATTTTGAAAAACAAAATAATATGCATATATCCTTTTTTATATCAAATCATACTTTTGGAACTTAAAAAAATTTGTTTTCCAAAACAATTAATCCCCCACTTCGAAACTCGAAAATGAATGCCGATGGTGCTGCAATTATCACCAAAATTACTTTCCAGCAACCGAAGTGTGTTTCGTACTTCTAACACATGCTTTTCGAACTTAACCAAAATCATTTCCAGAATTGTATCAAATACTTTGTATAATTTACTAAGTACAATGATATCAATTTCATAAACCAATTTCCCAAATATTTATTTCAAATAATACCGCTATTATTTTTCAAAATCTTAGAAAACCAATTTCAACAACATCGGGATTTAAGTTCTCAAATTCTCAGTTTAATTCCTTTTTATTTCTAAATCGTATTTGCGACGACCCGACTCTCAACGACTAGAAAATCGTATCATCTTGAAGAAAGAAAGGGGTAGAAAAGAGAAAAGAAAGAAGAGAAAGAAGAAACAACATCAGAATCTCAACAGCGGAACGAATAAATTATATTAATAACATAAGTACTACATAGTATACAACAATTATTAGAGTTACACAGATAATACATCACATACTAGACAGTTATAAACAATTATCTAGTTATTACAACTCAATACAATACAAAGAAACCACTTAGAGATACCAACACAGCGGAACACTATATACTACAACGCAGAAGCCTCATGCTCCATTGCTCCTCCATTATTCGTCAAAGCTAACCTGAATCCCATGGCTACTCGTAAAAATTTGAGTACCCAAGAGTTTAAGAAAAACAGAAATAAACTCCGCGTCAGACATGGGTCTGGTGTGAGTAACAGGTTAAGGTTTCTTAACTTTTAAAAAACCTTGGAAAGAAAAGGGTATCACATAAGACTTCACACACATAAACATGGAAAAGTTTTTACCTTATGCTATCCAAAACATTTGACAGGAAATCCAGTGATATTATAACAGGTCTAGGGTTTTCAAGTAAATAAGAAATAGCCGAAATTGTTACATTTATTAAATTCCAGCTACTAGCCACAAAAGTGGGTAATACAATCAAAACCGAGGGCACTTATTGGATTTTGGATTCCATACAATGGCAGGGCTACTGGGGTACTGCCCGTCACAGTACGTGGCCTAGATCACCGTACTGAGGTTTACTCCCAATCCCCTGCAACGCAAAGCCGGAACCATTCCTTACTGAACAGTTCCGAATAGGACCACCCGCAGTTGTGATCAGCAATCGCACCGCACAGCCGAAATAAAAGGGACATCTAGACAGGGGTAAATCTCGTCCTATTTGGGCATGACCCACTTAGCCTTGCTGCACCTCCCCTGTTTTAGCCATTCCCAGTTGATGAGGCTAGAGGCTACGATTACCTTTATAGAACACATCACATAGAATGCTCATCGTCCACCAGACGATGTTCTAAAAGCATTCAATCCATACAAGTTCGTTCTGGGTTCGAACAAAACCGAAGGTATTATCTCGTTACACTCATTTTGGAATCACCCTCAGAGTTAACGACGATAACCCTTGCACTCTGAATTTTCGTCTTCACTTCAGATTCACGACCTATCGTTAATTTGGATTGATGTGGTTTTCGGATATCCTAATATGGAAACCAGATCCTGGTCCCAAATCCAAAATGTATCTTTTAAGGCCAAGTTGTTTTAAAGTTTAAAAAAATTCAATTCTATTATCTATATACATACAGATAGATAATTCACAACATAACAATAGATAATCAACATTATCATCATAAACAGATAATCCATATCATCATTATAAACGGATAATCCATACTATTATCCCAATGCAACCAAAGCATCCATATCACACAACATTACTTATCTCATAGCTGAGATTTCAAACCATTCAAGGCAACCAATATCATACATTCATACAAGCAATGATTTAATGATCATACCATATATAATTAATTTAAAGTGAATTAAATTAATTACTTTATCTCTAATTAATTTAAAATGAATTAAATTAATTACTTCATCATTATAATCCTGCTTAACTTAACCATTAATTAATTACAAATAGATTAATTAATCACCATCTCATTATTCATTTCAAATAATCATTCCTGATTAACATTTTTCTAATTACAATAAGTAATTAGCCTTTAAATTAATTACACAAGTTAATTATACTTAACCCTTTACAATAATTAACTTTTAATTACTTAATCAATAAATCAACTAAAATTAATTACATTTATCAGTTATTAATTAATTACTTCATTTATTAATTATTCCTTAATTTATCAATTCTAAATTTACATCATTAATTTTATTAATTAATGATTTCTAATTACATTTTTAATTAATCTCTCTATTTAAACTAATTACATTAAGTAATTAATCTTCAATTAAACCATATATATTAATCATCCTTGATTAATAACATCCGGTAATTAACTACCCTTAATTACTTCATTAAATAAATTACTCCTTAATTTATTCTCTAATTAATCCCTTGATTAATGTCATTCAGTAATTAACTACCCTTAATTACTTCATTTCATAAATTAATTACCCTTAATTAATTATCTCAATTAATCCCTTGATTAATTACAAAGTAATTTAATCCAAATCACTTCCATTATTAAAACATCTTTAATTACATCCAGTAATTATCAATTAATTACTTCCCTAAGTAATTACAATTCCATTAATTACATTAAGTAATTATTTATCAAATGATTAAGTGTTTATATTAATTAAACTTAATCAATTAACTTAAACTAATCACATTAAACTCAATTAATTACATTTAGTAATTAATTCACTAATTACTTCTATTAAGTAATTAAACTTTAACTATTTCACAAATGATTATTACTAATTAATTAATCTAGTTAATTTATTAAAATTAATCACATTAATTAATTGTTAAATAATCTTAAGCTAATGACCTTCATTAACAATTCTTTAATTTCTTCCTTAAGAAATTAACTTAGATCAACCATTATTAATTACAAGTTAGTTAATATTTAATTACAAATTAATTAATCTCTAATTATTTAATTAATTAAGTGTTAACTGCAACTTAATTAATCCTTAATTACTTGATTAATTAATCTTTAATCATTAATTAAAATCTAATTAATAACACTTAATTATAAGTTAATTATCCTTAATTAATTAATCTTAAGTCTTAATTAATCAATTTAAAAATTCTCAATTACTTAATTAATCATCCATATCATTAATTAATTAAATAATTAATTATCCATTTTAACTAACTTAATAATTTAATGAATTACAAATCATTAAATTCTAATTTAATTTAAGAAAAACATTTCTTACTTAATCAAGCATTTAAAAACAATTTTTTTTTCAAATTTACTTTAAATTTCATTTTAAATTTTCATTTTAAATTTAAGACTTTAAAATGAATACAAGTTTAACTTAAACAAAGTTTAAAAACAATTCAAAACCTTTTTATCTCACAAGTTAAAGAAATATCCATTTTATAAAGAAGTTTTAAAAGAATTTAAAACCCAATTCATTTTTAAATTCAAATCAGTTTAAAAATGCACTTTAACAAACAAAATTGTTTAAATCATTTTAAACTTAAAAATTTCCATTTGTTTCAAAGTGGAATATGTATTAAATTTGATTTCAAATTACTTGGGTTCAAAACCTACTTACATTTTAAACTTCATTTTAAATTTCAAATCTTTTATCTATTTTTTTGAAGTAGTTAAATAATTTAAATTTAAAACTTTATTTTATTTTTAAAAACTGAAATTCAAACCCAAATTCCAGACTTTAAAACTTAGATTTAAACTTATTTTAAATTTCTATTTTATAATTTAAACTTTTTAGTTTAAATTTAAACCAAATTCACTTAAACACTTAAAGGTAGTTAAAACAAATTCAAATTTCAAAAACTTAAGTCATTTCAAATCTAAGATTCAAACTACTTTGAATTCAGATTCAAACTCAGGTTTTTAAACTTATTTTAAATTTTAGTTTACATTTTAAAATTTTACTTTTAAATTTAAAAAAACAGAACAGGTTTCTATTTTTTTTAAAACCTGTTACAAACAATATTCTCGGGCCATAGTCTAAAATGTTTTCGAGTCAAAACCTAATCTCCTTCAAGTTAAAATTCGAATCACTCGAGAGCAACACGAGACAATCGAACCCAAAACAAAACTTCACCAGAAAAACAACATGTCCACCGTGCACATGCACGGTGCCTCCGACCACCCTTTATCAACTTCACGACTTCCCTACATTCGACGATAATCATCTCAGATCATCCAAAAATCAACCCAATCGACTCATGCTCGAAATCAAAATCGAGATTAAAATCCCAAACCTGGAACAAAAACTAAAACTCCACCTCAAAACCTGGAACGACCCTCGAGCTCCCACTACCGATCACCAGAACTCCAGAGGCTTCGGCCATAGCTTCATCCATGCCCTAGCCACCATTACCCAAAACTTGGTAGCACTCGATCCACCATTGGATGATTGCTGAAGTAATCCCCAACATCTACCAAAACTAGGTTTAGAAAACCTTCTGGCCAACCACCATCGCCACAACCCTCTGATCATCATTCAGATAATTTTCCCCTCATCCCTGATCACTCCTCCACCTCCAGGAGGAAATTCAATCTATCCGAACCCGTAGATCATCAAAAAATTCCAATTTTCCATTTCCAGTTCAAACAAGAACTGCACTTAACTCCGATTACTAAAATTTTTGTGATTTTAGGTTTAAAATTCGTGATTTCAGATAAGAATTCAAGTTATAAACCTGAATTGATGTTTTAAGATGATTGAAATTTTGCTTATTTTAAACAGTTGCTGTTCTTGTAGTTATACAGAGACAACCAGATTTTATTTTATCTTAATTATAATTTACAAATATAAATCCATATTAAACAAACAACTTTTGCTTATATCATAATTCCTAACTAAGATCAGATCAAGTGGTAAAGGATTTTTTTATATCAAAATCTTAGTTTAAAAAAAAACAGAACAGGTAACAGGTACATAGCAACACACATATATATACAGAAGATTTCTTCACAATATAAACATTCAAAGCATACTCA
Source organism: Allium cepa (assembly GCA_030765085.1). Taxonomy (NCBI): domain Eukaryota; kingdom Viridiplantae; phylum Streptophyta; class Magnoliopsida; order Asparagales; family Amaryllidaceae; genus Allium; species Allium cepa. The sequence goes on from CM060929.1 coordinate 499,533,373, forward strand.
CTTCTATTTATCCACATGCAAACAAATATTTCATACTTAAGCTTTTTTTTAAATAAAAAGTTACTCACCGATTTGAAGATGAAGAACACGGCACATCTATGAAATAACATTGAAACCTTTATACTTGTTTTTGCTGAAATGCTTTTGTTATCGATTTATAAACCTTAAACTTGAATTGCTGATGTTTTTAACTTTCTTTAGTTCCCAGGTTAGCATGCAGTAGCCTGATTTCCAGATTTTGAAGAAATGAATGCAGGCTTTTGTTTGGAAATGTGTAGGTTAGCTTTAGATTGTTGCATGTGCTTCCAGATTGAATAAAATGCGGACTTGCATGATTTGTTTTGAAAATGCTTTGCATATGAACAGGTGTTGCATCAGATTTTGATTTGAGGAAAAGTGTTTACAGAGAATGATTTTGAAGAGTGATATGCAACTTGGTTACAGGTTAATGAAAACTGAGTTTAGAGGAAGTGATTATAAATTTTCATTTTGAAATGAAGAGTTTGATTACTGATTTTTATTTTGAAATGAGTTTTGTTTTTGGAGTAAAATGTTTTCAGTTGAAAATTTTCTTTGCTATGAAATGAAAATGAGAAAAAGAAGGGAATGGAAGAAGTATGAGTTTATATAACTAAACTTATGATTTATTAAAAACCAAAGAAAAATAAAAGAAAAATACAATTTGACACTTGTCTTCAATATTAACACTTGTTAATTTCCTTGTTTTCACTTAACACATGTTACTAGAAGCCTTAGGAAAACAACACATGTTCTTTAAGTATTTTAATATTTATCTTAAATGTAAATAAAAGATTTTTAACTTAATTAATTAGTTTATAAAATACTTAGTTATATATATAGCTAATTTTAAAGAAATAAAACCAAGTATAATTATAAATAAAAACAATACACATATCAATTATTTGAAAATAACATTTTTGATCATTTTAAATAAATCTATAAAAGAGGTTATAAATTCATTATTACTTAAATGAATTAATGTTTCATTTATTAGTCTTATTTTGAACTTTCTTATCTAATTTACAATCATATTTATTAATCAATATTTTAAAAAGAATGTTAACCAAATCTTATTATTAATTTTATTTAAATTTAAACTTGTGCTAAAATCAATTTAAATAATTTATCTTAACAATTTAAAACCATATAGTTATTTATTAAATAGTTTTTGAAAAGCTTATAATAAATAAAAACAAATTTCCAATTTACCAAAAATATTAGAATTAGAAAATATACCTTATTAATTAAATTTAAAACAAGGTTCATATATTGACAATATATACAAATATATATAGAAACCAATTTATTAGCTTTTAAAAGATAAATTCACTAATTAATTATTTATTAAAGTAAGATTATTAAATCAATTCAAATCATATTAATAATAATTATCAAATCAATTTAATTTTAAATACAGATTATTAAATTTATATTGCCAATAATTCTGGGATATCACATTCCTCCCCCCTTAAAAGAATTTCGTCCTAGAAATTTAAAACAAAGGTAGTTTGATAATCTCATTAAAGATTTAATTTTAAATCACAGCACATATTAATCATATGCTAACAATCAAAGCAACCAATTCATCCAATAAAAAAAAATCTAACTATCCAGAAAAATCGCTGAATAGAATTTCCTCGAGCTTCCCCGAGTATAAATATCGAGATACTCGCTCTACAAAATCCAAACAATCAATACTACTAAGCTACAGAGCTCTTATCTCATCTAGATCTACAACTCTAAACATGATATCAGACTACAGACAAGACTGACTCGTCAACCAAATCCTCCTGAACTGCTGGTTCTACAACCAGAAATACATCATACACGTACTCCCTCGGAGATACGTGAAACATACTGAATACCAGTTATCCAAACTAGCAATTCAACTCTTGAAAACCAAAGCACTTATCTTACCAAAACACAATTCGGAGCTAGCTTCCCAGACTTACCAAAACTTATAGCTCCTTGGATCGGCGAAATCTTATCCAAAACCAAATCTCCGATTCCGGAATCCAAATTCCTCCGTCTCTTATTCTCAAAATCCTTCGAACAATCCTGGTCTACCTACATCCTTTCTGATCAGCTCAACCCTTGCTGATTCCACTAGAAACAATCTTAGACCAAAACAATCCAACCCAATGATCTCCTCAAGATCAATCCAAAACCAAGAACACAAACTCTACTCCACGAACAACAGAAGACTGAACTTACTTCTCCTTATCCGGAAAAGACTAACAGAAACACTCCTAAACTGCTTCCGCCGCACAACTCTAATCTGAAGTAGAAGAAAATGCTGATGAAGAACACGAGCACAAACTAGACAACACTTCCCATAAATATGGTTCCACAGATCCATAAAGAAAAACTCAGAAGTTCCATCAAAATTCTAAGCTGCTTCATCAAACTCTATCTCTAGAAACCATCCTTCTGCTAACTGAACCATCGGTACCAATCTTGGAATCATAGCGATAAGATGACTCGATCTCCAGATGCGGACAAACCCCTGACTTCCTTGAAGGCATACGGAAAATCTTCAACAACCCAAGAGAACACTCAAACTATTGCAAGTCACTTTTGCGATCAACCCAGCCTAATATCCAAGAAAACTGTTCCCTCTTTACCAATCAGAACAACTTATGCTAGCCTAGCCAATTCACCGAAGAAATGGATCCATTCTGGTACTTCTGAACTCCACTTCAGAAAAACTACTCAGCCAGAAGACTTCCTGCCAACACAGAGCACTCCGAGCTGCATTGCTGCCACATATGCCAACGATTTCCTAATCCAAAGCTCTTCGAGAAACTCGGACCTCCAACCAAACAGAAACACCCTGCTGGACTCAGCCACAACACCAAAACAGACACACTTCCTTACTCTAGTTCCAAAGAAACATCTACAAACACATCCATAATCACTGCATCTCATCACGCAGCTACTACTTCCCGAGGTATCAAGATACCATCACTTACTTCCGCCAAACCGACGGACCCAAACTATACTCTTCCTACTTCAAAGATAGACTCCGAACCTTATCAGGTTTCCTCTAAAGAACGATGAAATCCTTACACCAAGCAAAGCTCACCCGAGACGGTATTAGGTCTATAGTCTCGACAAATACACTTCCAACCTCATCACTCAAACTCCAACCAATGGTAGTTGTGTTACACACACCACTACCTCATCTACCTTTATAACTTATATTGGAAAAACCCAAGCAGGTAACCCAACATATATGTAGAAATAATGTGTGTGTGTATATATATATATATATATTAAAAATACAAATACGCTCTCTCAAGATAGACACCACTCCAGAGCCTAGGTATTCGCTCAACCTCGCTCTGATACCAACTGTGACAGTCTAGGCTTTTCAACCATCGACAGCGGCTCACTCGACTGGTAGGCTTTTCAACCATCCCAGCCCTGCCGTGGCTCACATTGGTACCTAGGGTTTGCTTTTACGGCCACCCTCTCGACTCGCAACCAACCCCACAAGGCCTTATACTAAACCTGGGGACATGTAGGGGGTAAGAGTCTCCCGTTCGCCACCTAACGCAAAGCGAGAACCCCGTATCATGCTGTACTAAAGCAAACCCGATCCCGGTCTCACCGAATACGAAATGTATCTTTTAAGGCCAAGTTGTTTTAAAGTTTAAAACAATTCAATTCTATTATCTATATACACACAGATAGATAATTCACAACATAACAATAGATAATCAACATTATCATCATAAACAGATAATCCACATCATCATTATAAACAGATAATCCATATTATTATCCCAATGCATCCAAAGCATCCATATCACACAACATTACTTATCTCATAGCTGAGATTTCAAACCATTCAAGGCAACCAATATCGTCCATTCATACATAAGCAATGATTTAATGATCATACCATATATAATTAATTTAAAGTGAATTAAATTAATTACTTTATCTCTAATTAATTTAAAATGAATTAAATTAATTACTTCATCATTATAATCCTGCTTAACTTAACCATTAATTAATTACAAATCGATTAATTAATCACCATCTCATTATTCATTTCAATTGATCATTCCTGATTAACAATTTTCTAATTACAATAAGTAATTAGCCTTTAAATTAATTACACAAGTTAATTATACTTAACCCTTTACAATAATTAACTTTTAATTACTTAATCAATAAATCAACTAAACTTAATTACATTGATCCTTTATTAATTAATTAGTTCATTTATTAATTATTCCTTAATTAATCAATTCCAAATTTACATCATTAATTTTATTAATTAATGATTTCTAATTACATTTTTAATTAATCTCTCTATTTAAATTAATTACATTAAGTAATTAATCTTTAATTAAACCACATATATTAATTACCCTTGATTAATAACATCCAGTAATTAACTACCCTTAAATACTTCATTAAATAAATTACTCCTTAATTTATTCTCTAATTAATCCCTTGATTAATCCCATTAAGTAATTAACTACCCTTAATTACTACATTTCATAAATCAATTACCCTTGATTAATTATCTCAATTAATCCCTTGATTAATTACAAAGTAATTTAATCTAAATCACTTCCATTATTAAAACATCTTTAATTACTCCAGTAATTATCAATTAATTACTTCCCTAAGTAATTACAATTCCATTAATTACATTAAGTAATTATTTATCAAATCATCAAGTGTTTAAATTAATTAAACTTAATTAATTAACTTAAACTAATCACATTAAACTCAATTAATTACATTAAGTAATTAATTCATTAATTACTTCTATTAAGTAATTAAACTTTAACAATTTCACAAATGATTATTATTTATTAATTAATCTAATTAATTTACTAAAATTAATCACATTAATTAATTGTTAAATACTTAAGTTAATGACCATCATTAACAATTCTTTAATTTCTTCCTTAAGAAATTAACTTAGATTAACCATCATTAATTACAAATTAGTTAATATTTAATTACCAATTAATTAATCTCTAATTATTTAATTAATTAAGTGTTGACTGCAACTTAATTAATCCTTAATTACTTGATTAATTAATCTTTAATCATTAATTAAAATCTAATTAATAATGCTTAATTACAAATTAATTATCCTTAATTAATTAATCTTAAGTCTTAATTAATCAATTAAAAAATTCTCAATTACTTAATTAATCCTCCATATCATTAATTAATTAAATAATTAATTATCCATTTTAACTAACTTAATAATTTAATGAATCACAAATCATTAAATTCTAATTTAATTTAAGAAAAACATTTATTACTTAATCAAGCATTTAAAAACAATTTGTTTTCAAATTTACTTTAAATTTCATTCTAAATTTTCATTTTAAATTTAAGACTTTAAAATGAATACAAATTTAACTTAAACAAAGTTTAAAAACAATTCAAAACCTTTTTATCTCACAAGTTAAAGAAATATCCATTTTATAAAGAAGTTTTAAAAGAATTTAAAACCCAATTCATTTTTAAATTCAAATCAGTTTAAAAATACACTTTAACGGACAAAATTGTTTAAATCGTTTTAAATTTAAAATTTTTCCATTTATTTCAAACTGGAATACATATTAAATTTGATTTCAAATTACTTGGGTTCAAAACCTACTTACATTTTAATCTTCATTTTAAATTTCAAATATTTTATCTATTTTTTTTAAGTAGTTAAACAATTTAAATTTAAAACTTTATTTTATTTTTAAAAACCGAAATTCAAACCCAAATTCTTGATTTTAAAACTTAGATTTAAACTTATTTTAAATTTCTACTTTACAATTTAAACTTTTCAGTTTAGATTCAAACCAAATTCACTTAAACACTTAAAGGTTGTTAAAACCAATTCAAATTTCAAAAATTAGGTCATTTCAAATCTATGATTCAAGCTACTTTGAATTCAGATTCAAACTCAGGTTTTTAAACTTATTTTAAATTTTAGTTTACATTTTAAAATTTTACTTTTAAGTTTAAAAAAAAGTACAGGTTTTTGTTTTTTTTAAAACCTTTTACAAACAATATTCCCGGGCCATAGTGTAAAATGACTTCAAGTCAAAACCTAATCTCCTTCGAGTTAAAATTCGAATCACTCGAGAACAACTCGAGACAATCGAACCTAAAAACAGAACTTCACCAGAAAAACAACATGTCCAACATGCACATGCAAGGTGCCTTCGGCCACCCTTGATCAACTTCGTGACCTCCCTATAGTCGACGATCATCATCTCACATCATCCAAACAACAAACCAATCGACTCATGTTCGAAATAAAAATCGAGATTAAAATCCCAAACCTGGAACAAAAATTGAAACTCCACCTCAAAACCTGGAACGACCCTCGACCTCCCACTTCCAATCACCAGAACTCCAGAGGCTCCAGCCATAGCTTTGTCCATGCCCTAGCCACCATTACCTAAAACTTGGTAGCACTCGATCCACCATTGGATGATTGCTGAAGCAATTCCCAACATCCACCAAAAATAGGTTTAGAAAACCTTCTGGCCAACCACCATCGCCACAACCCTCTGGTCATCATTCAGATAATTTCCCCCTCATCCCTGATCACTCCTCCACCTCCAGGAGGAAATTCAACCCATCCGAACCCATAGATCATCAGAAAATTCCAATTTTCCATTTCCAGTTCAAATTAGAACTGCACTTAACTCCTATTACTAAAATTTGGGATTTTAGGTTTAAAATTCATGATTTCAGATAAGAATTCAAGTTATAAACCTGAATTGATGTTTTAAGATGATTGAGATTTTGCTTATTTTAAATAATTACTGTTCTTGTAGTTATACAGAGACAACCAGATTTTATTTTATCTTAATTATAGTTTATAAACATAAATCCATATTAAACAAAAAACTTTTGTTTATATCATAATTCCTATCTAAGATCCGATCAAGTGGTAAAGGATTTTTTAATATCAAAATCTTAGTTTAAAAAAAAAACAGAACAGGTAACAGGTACATAGCAACAAACACACACACACACACACACACACACATATATATATATATATACATAGAAGATTTCATCACAATATAAACATTCAAAGCATACTCACTTCTATTTATCCACATGCAAACAGATATTTCATACTTAAGCTTTTTTTTAAATAAAAAGTTACTCACCGATTTGAAGATGAAGAACATGGCACATCTATGAAATAACATTGAAACCTTTATACTTGTTTTTTCTGAAATGCTTTTGTTATTGATTTATAAACCTTAAACTTGAATTTCTGATGTTTTTAACTTGCTTTAGTTGCTAGGTTTGCATGCAGTGGCCTGATTTCCAGATTTTGAAGAAATGAATGCAGGCTTTTGTTTGGAAATGTGCAGGTTAGCTTTAGATTGTTGCATGTGTTTTGAAGAAATGAATGCAGGCTTTTGTTTGGAAATTTGCAGGTTAGCTTTAGATTGTTGCATGTGCTTCTAGATTGTATAAAATGCAGACTTACATGATTTGTTTTGAAAATGCTTTGCATTTGAACAGGTGTTGCATTAGATTTTGATTTGAGGAAAAGTGTTTACAGAGAATGATTTTGAAGAGTGATATGCAACTTGGTTACAGGTTGAAGAAAACTGGGTTTAGAGGAAGTGATTATAAATTTGCATTTTGAAATGAAGAGTTTGATTACTGATTTTGATTTTGAAATGAGGATTGTTTTTAGAGTAAAATGTTTTCAACTGAAATTTTTCTTTGCTATGAAATGAAAATGAGAAAAAGAAAGGAATGGAAGAAGTATGAGTTTATATAACTAAAATTATGATTTATTAAAAATCAAAGAAAAATAAAAAAATACAATTTGACACTTGTCCTAAATATTAACACTTGTTAATTTCCTTGTTTGTTCACTTAACACATGTTATTAGAAGCCTTAGGAAAACAACACATGTTCTTTAAGCATTTTAATATTTATTTTAAATGTAAATAAAAGCTTTTTAACTTAATTAATTAGTTTACAAAATACTTAGTTATATATATAGCCAATTTAAAAAAATTAAAACCAAGTATAATTATAAATAAAAACAATATACATATCAATTATTTGAAAATAACATTTTTGATCATTTTAAATAAATTTATAAAAGAGGTTATAAATTACTTATTACTTAAATGAATTAATGTTTCATTTATTAGTTGTATTTTAAACTTTCATATCTAATTTACAATCATATTTATTAATCAATATTTTAAAAAGAGTTTTAACCAAATCTTATTATTAGTTTTATTTAAATTTAAACTTGTGCTAAAATCAATTTAAACAATTTATCTTAACAATTTAAAACCATATAGTTATTTATTAAATAGTTTCTGAAAAGCTTATATTAAATAAAAACAAATTTCCAATTTACCAAAAATATTAGAATTAGAAAATATACCTTATTAATTAAATTTAAAACAAGGTTCATATATTGACAATATATACAAATATATATAGAAACCAATTTATTAGCTTTTAAAAGATAAATTCACTAATTAATTATTTATTAAAGTAAGATCATTAAATCAATTCAAATCTTATTAACAATAATTATCAAATCAATTTAATTTTAAATACAGATTATTAAATATGTATTGCCTAAAATTCCGAGATATCACAGTATTTTATCAATCATATTTATAAAATCACTTTCTTATATAAATTCATTTCACAAATGTATATCTTTGTTTAGATTACAACAAACAACTTTTATATAAGATAAATTTTAACCCAACATTATCATCGAATGTCTTAGAATCAAACTGTGAAACTTAATTCACAATGTGTTCGTTCTATGTTCCCACAATTTCTATCTACCCAACCTCCTATGCTGTAAAAAGGTAAATTACATATAATTTAATAAAAAATAGCCAATGCTTATAAACAGGATGAGTACAACTACTCAATCAATAAATAATAGCCAACGCCCCTAATTGGATGAGCTTGACTAATCAAACAATAAATGATAACAATTGAATATTATCATTTCTTAACAAACACACATAAAAATAACTACACTTATTTTTTGAAAATTATCGTTTTATATAAAAAATATAATCCTTGATAAAATTATTTAATTTACCAAATTGAAAAACAATATCGTGTCTGTTTGCCTGGTTCTAATATTTAGAAACCCGTGTCGATATAGTTGTACGTTCTTTATTGACCAGATTTTATAAACCACTCAAAAGATAGTTCAACATGATACAAAACATTTTATAGCACTAGTAAATACACACTCTCATTTGTATACACATACTTACACACACAAACACTCTCTCTCAAATACATTCTAGGGTGTCACTTACCCTATCTCTAATGAGTTTACCCAACCCAAGCCTAGGTGTTCGTTTAACCTAAGCTCTGATACCATATGTAATGACCATCCTTTTTGACCCAAAGTCGATATTAATGCGTCTTTGGTATTCAATTGTCAAGTATCCAAGGCTGGAAAGGCATATTTCTACAATAAAATAAAGAAAAGATAGAAAATAATCTCACATTGTGACGAGTAATATATAATGTACAATAGATATTTACAAAAGAAATTAAAATAACACACATCACTCAGAGTCAACTGACTAACCATTACCCTGGACAGTTATAGCAACCTATCCTCACAGTTTTTGATAAATACAAACAACAAATGCAGCGAAAATAAAATATATATGAATACGTCTTGGAGGCATCCAGCTCGTCTCTTGAAGCTCCAAAGCATCCATGTTGAATCTGAAATTATCATGGTCTGACCCAAGCATATAAGAAAATAACATCCGGATCAGTTTGGTAAACCAGCTTGAGAAACACACGTCATATGAATTTTAATGTTATAAAACCTTTCAATAATAAAGATATCTCATAAGGCCACGCCACACATAAACACGGGCAGATTTTTATCTTACGATAACCGAACTATGAATAGAAAATCTTGTGAAATTATAATAATATCCATGGCTTAAAACAAATACTTAATCATAGAAGAAATTGTTACATTAATTAAATTCTAAATTCTGGCATAATAGTTATACAACTAAGTTCGAAGGCACTTACTGGGGAAATGGACTCCATACAACAAAAGGTAAGGGTCTACCTTCCGTGTAGTACGTGTCTCCATAAAATGTATCAAGGCTCAAAACATTTGCACCGTTGTTACTCAGGACTGGCCTAACCCTTCCTAGATAGCACAGAATATGATCACCCCTCGACTGCTGGCCGGCAACCATACCTAGTCATAAGCATACATAATTTCATAAGTACCCATCTAGATTAGGCGATGATCATACCATAATAGGAGTGACCCACATAGCCGTATGGAACTTCCTTGCTTTATTCATTACCGCTTGTGAGGCCTAATGATATGCCTTACCTTTTATATTGCGATCCCACTTGGAATACGAAAACTGCCTTCCAGGCAACAATGTAATGCCAACATTCGTAAATATAAGTTGTTTAGGAAATGAACAAACCGAAGGGACTATTTATACTACATCCATTTTGGAATCACCCTTAGGATTAGTAGTAAGTAGCCATTGCACTTCAATGAACTCTGTCTTCGAGTCCATCATCTTCCAGACGTATCCAATTCATATTCTTATGCTGCTTCGAAGTGGTTTTTGTATAATTTATTCGATCTAGGTCCCTCCGAACCAACAACCGATAGTTTCTGGCAGACTCAATCTTGGTTCTTTTAGAACAATAAAGACTATAAAGAGTCCCAAAGGGATCTCCCTTGTATACCTTAAAGCTAGAGACATTCCACCGAATTGAGTTCTCCTAAGGGATCTCAAACTGCATGAACATGTGAAGCTCATATATACTGCCCAAGATTAAACTGGCCTAGATTTAATGGTCGATTATTTAACTATCATTAACAAACAATCAAATCAGTAATTTAATTTCATAAGAAGAACACACATGATTGGGCATATAAAGTACGATCAAGTCACATAAATGCAATTTAATCCTCCCTTTTATTTAATTAATTCTTTGTTAATTAGATCTTTTTTATTAGTAAAACTCCTTTTATATAATAAATCTTCTTTTATCAATCAAAACATCTAATTTATTAAAACATGCCTTATTAAATCAAACTCGTTTTTATTAATTAATACTCTTTATTAATAAAAACTTCATTTTTTACTTGTATACATATACATTTCTTCTATAAAGGTATATACTAGTACTCTATTATTTCACTATTCATTTATACTCCTTTCAATGCTTCAAAAATTATTCATATACTTATGTCAATGGTACAAGTATATTCACAAATTACTTCACTTTCCATACTTAGAAAACATTTCCATATACTTATACAATAGTATAAGTGTATCCACATGTCTTAGGAGAGATATCATATTTGTAAAAAACATATTTGAAAAGGTCAAAAACAATTGTGCACAAGAAATGTGAATGTTTTCCATACCATCATAATTATAAAGATTATTTATGGAAACCAAATCTCCTATGCTATCATGTTTTCGACATTTTGGACTTTCCTATGCTATCATGTTTTCGACATTTTGGACTTACTCTAACCCTAGCCTGAAAATGAAGCTAGGTAAGTTAGGATATTGATTGCTCCTAGCCTTGCTTAGACACCTCAGTTCAAAATCTCATAAGCAGAGGATCAACCTACTCATCGACTTTTATTGTCAAGTATAGGACTACTTACTTTCAATAAATAATAGAATTCATATACTATAAACCCAAAACACTTCATTCTTAATCATCATCTTTAAAATTCTCTTTAAAGATCTTATTGGTTTCAAGAGTATAATTTAATGGGTTAAAAATATATTGCTTAAGCATCATTATTATAAGCCCAAAATCACTTTCATACTTGTCGTTATGTTATGATGTCCCCATTTAAAGCTCAAAGTATCTGTATTCTTATTAAACAAGGTAATATACCTTTTTTTATTAACTTTACAAAACCATTTACTATAAGGCAAAATTTTCTTTTTTTATCCTTTTCATAAAATTTTCCCAAACTAATTTCCTTTTGTCAAATACACCAAAACTATATAGATTCAACGAATTATTTATTTCATATTATATTCACATTTCAACTAAATTTACCTGAAACGACCCGCAAATCCGCACCCCTTGAGTTAACACTATTCTACCTAAATCAACTCAAGTTGCATAGAAATACGAACCATTTGGGACAAAGAAGAAGAGGTAGAAGAAGAGAAAACAAAATCAATATCAGAGTCTAACCATCGCAGCGAAATAAAATATAATAGATAGTAAATAATCTTTACTAAAAATCAAATATATCTGTTTACATATATTACATCATCAGAGTACATTAGACACAGCTCACATCACAAACATACAATGGATACATAACAACTCAACAACGGAATATATATATATATATATATATATATATATATAAAAACCAGTACGAGAATACGTATCGCCATCCTGCTCGTCTCCTGAGCTCCACAGCATCATATCCTGTATTCTATAATACTCGGTCTGACCCGAGCATTACAGTTAAATAAAACCCGAGTCAGTCTGGAATACCAGCGTGAGAAAATCACACCCAATTGATTATTAAGTTTCGAAAATCCTTTGAAAACAATAGCATCTCGTAAGACCACGCCACAAATAAACATGTCAGGTTTTTACCTTACGATAGCTAAAACAATTTTTATAGAAATCCTCTGATATTGTAATAGGGTCTATACACAAATACTTATAAAATAGCCGAAATTGTTACATTCATTAAATTCCAGTTACTAGCCACAGAGTGGGTAATACAAACAAAACTCGTACAAGGCTCGTAGGGAGAATGGATTTCCAACCAATGACTAGGCACTGGGGTACCACCTGTCACAGTACGGGGCCTAGATCACCGTACCGAGGAGTACGCCCGCTCCCTTGCAACACAAGGCCGGGACTACCCCTTACTGGATAATCCCGAGTGAGATCACCCGCGGTTGGGATCAGCAACCGCCCACTAACCGAAATAAAAAGGGACATCTAGACAGGAATGACCTCACCCTGCTTGGGTGCTACCCACCTAGCCTTGCTGCATAACCCCTGATTTTCAGTCTTTCCCATTTGATGAGGCTTGAGGCTAAGCGCTGCCTTTTTAGAATATATTCCTTAAAATGCCCATCGTCCATCTGACGATGTTTTCGCAAGCATTCATCCATACAAGTCCGTCCCGGGTTCGAACGGAACCGAAGGCACTATTCCTACTACATCCATTTTGAAAATATCCTCAGGATTAGTAGTGACTAGCCCTTGCACTTCACTGCTCCATCTTCGAATCCAAATCGTTTTCCACGAAACGTACAAACCGGATCGAAGTGGTTTACGAGAAATAAATCTCGATCCCGGTCTCTTCGAAACGATCAACACATTGTCCAATATTGATAGTCGGTTATTTAACTATCAATTAATATTCACAAACAACCATCCAACAATAAATAATTTCCCAAATTATTTATTACCTTCAAAATATCTTCACAAGATATCTTTCTATTTTCAACCTTTTGAAAACAATTTCAAACCATTCTTTCTTTCCAGAATAAACTTCCCCAAGTATTTTCTATCTCCACTGAAATTGCCAAGCAAAAACTAGATTTTTAAAATAATTTAAAACACTTTACTTTAAAATATACCTTTAAAACATTTAAGTTAAACTACAATAATTTGTTAAAAATACGTACTATATAAATATTTGAAAATAAGGTTATTTAATGTAAAACTAGATTTATACTTTTAAAAACATAATATTAGGTCATTCTTTAAATAATTACTACTATAATAGATTAAGAGAAAATATTTACTTTAGAATTTAAATATTAGAAATAAGAAATTTTCCAAAACTTACCCTTTTTAAACAACTTTAAAACCTTTAACTTATACTTTAAAATTTACTTTAAAAACGTACTTGGTTATTCAGTGAAAAATTCCAACTTCGATCACTTAAATCAACTTCCTAAATTGATTTCCAATTTACTCCATTTGAAATAAGTTTCTTTAATTACTCAATTGCTTTCAAAATTCATTAATTAGGCACTTAATTATTATTGTTATTATTTTCCATTTGATTTTAAATCTTTTAACTGAAATATACAAATTTCAGGTTATTCACAATTTCTTCGTTATTCTTTCCCATAATTTAAATTCTGAGTTTTAAATAAATGTTTTGTTCGTTTTAAAATACCAATACTAAATTTTAAAATTCATTAACTTCCTGTTTATTCAAATTTTCCTTTCTATACTCACATTTTATGTATTAGAAATCTAAAGTCACTTTATTTCTTCTCCAATCCATTTGTAAATTTATTCTATAATTACTTTACTTACAGATTCAGTTCTTTTATTTTCTTCAAAAATCCACTTTTTATATATTATTTTGGTAATCCACTATACCCAATTATATCAACCAAGCCATAGCGTTCAATACTTCCACGTAATTCATTAAAAAATATCAAATAATCAGAACAGAGAATATTAAATAATTTAAATAAAAGTTGAGGGGTCCAGTTGGATCCCTCCGACCTGTTTTCCCTGCATCGACAGACGTTAGCACAATATAATACACCAATTCCAAAATATCATACTATATCACATCAATCAATTCAACCATCCAACAATTTATTTAAAATTAACCATTTAAATTTAAATATAATTTTAACTGAGTGAGACTAACTCATCTTTGCTATTATTTGCAATCCACTCTAGTCTCGACTGATTTAGACCTTGAATAAACATCAGACAAGTTTATTAACATTCGAACACATTTACCTAATTAATTTGCATTTGATAATTTTATTTAATCCGATAATTGAAATTTGAATCTGATCCTTTTTATAAAATCCTTTAGTATCGAAAATAATCTAAGTACGCAAATCATTCACCAAATCTATCATTTTAAAATAACTCGTACACTAAAACTGTGTATAAGTATATCATAAATATGTCTACTTTAAACATTTCCATCTTCAAAAAATCGTATCTCCACACATATATATTTCTGTTAGAATTAAATCGTAAACCAAAAGCAGATATACTCCCTACAATATATATTCCGTTTTTAAACAGTTTATGATATAAATATATTCATATATATATATTATTATATATATATATTTCTCTTCTTTTTTTTTCTTTTTTTTTTCATCTACACACATATATATAAATCTGCTTATAGATATATCCTTCTGAAAAAATAAATAAAAAAACTTACTGCATAAAAAGAAACCAGATCTACAAAGCTCGATCGACCATCCCCCCATCCATGCGAACGCTATCGCACTGCCTCACCAGTCTCGAGCCACCACGCAATACCACCTATGACTTCGCTCAGATCAGCCCGGCCACCACCGCGAACACAATATTTTCACGCAACCCTAATCCCACTATTACGCCTTCTCTCACAAGTCGCATCCCTCCAGCGCCCAACTGGGTTCGTGACCGAGCTCCCACCAGCTCGAACAACCACGCGACTAAATACCAAAACCAGAACAGATGAGTTACCCAACGCCATTGAACTCGCGAATTCATCGCACGCGAAAATCGATCGCTGATGTTCGAACGATCGCCGTGCCCCCGAAGCGATTCAAGCTGATTCGCCTGCGCTCCATTCCTTTTTATCCTTTTTTTAAGGGTATTGGATTTGAATTCGATGGAGGGGAAAGGGGCTTCGAACCGAAAAGAAAGGAGGGGAAGGGATAAACACGATAGTCGGCCATTAACAAAATTTGTTTATTTATTTTTTCACCGATGATTCTTGAAAGAGGAGGAAAGGATCGGTTTTAAAAAAAACGTTAGCTTCTGAGGGAAGACAGAGTGCGTGACGTAGACGAGCGTTGGTTGTGAAGGTTGCTTATATGAGAATATATTTATATAATTTTAATTGAATTTTCGATGTAAATTTTCAACGCGTTTTTATATCGTACGTTCACACAACGAACCCAAAATCTACGAAAATTGAAACCCGATAATAACACCATATTACGGATTCAATGGAACTGTTTTCGGCGGACTTCGAGACTGTGCATCGGAAGACTATTTTTGAATTCAATTTAAAACAGTAAAATTTCAAAGCTGAAAAAAGCACTATTAATTTTAATTTTACAACTTCTATTATCCTCAGTATTATTAATATAAATTTTATAAGCCTTCAAATTATTTTCAACAGGTTTAAAATTCGAGATTCAACAATTTACTCAACTTCTAATAACTAAATTCTATTATTTAATTATCAAAAAAATAACGATATTTGTAATTCCAATTAAAATTATTATATTGAATATTTAAAATCAATTAAATATTCTGATTTTAAATGCTTGAAAATTCCGGGTCGTCACATTCCTTCCCCCTTAAAAAGAATTTCGTCCCCGAAATTACTAGCTTGGAAGAATGGTCCAAAACCCATTTACCTTTCCCAAAACCAAACAGTTTCTAACAATACAACATCTTACCAACTACCTATTTATAACAGACTCATTATCATTCTTATTAACTTTCCAAACCTTTCCCTAGTTTACATACAATCCTATTTGTCCAACCATTCAAGTTTTAATCATAAAACCAATTTTGAATTATCAAAATTTTCTCAAAATTTTTCTAACTCCCTAAATTCCCGAAAAATTTCGCCAGCATCTCATTTGCGCGGCTAGCTCGGTACTACTACAAAATGGCTCTACGGCCTCCCAAATCCAAAAAGAAAACAAAAGGCCAAGCGGCTTAATCCAAAACCCAATCAAATTTCATACCAAAATTAAATACATACCTTTTTGTCGAGCATTTCGAATTTTTATCTTTGAGATCAATCCAACTCTATTTTTTCCTCTATATTACCTGCATATCTGCTTAGCACTAATATCCAATCACAACATTCCAAAAACATTTTATCGACTTCCTTACCACTGTCAATATCTATTAATCCAAACATCATCTTAGAATATATTTGTAATATTCAATTTGATGCACCATTCCATACTTAAGTTAGCATAATCATTTATGTGTTTCTTATATTTACTTTCATCTTACCATCTTAGTTTATATCTAATTCTCTAATTCTATTCAAGTTGATTCCTTCATTTACATATGAGTTCAATTCATCTTAAACCCTAAATTTTTAAACTTTATTTCCCATTAATAACTAATTCATATCATTACTTTAAGTTGGTTTCCTTTACTAATTTATTTTAGTTTCCAATTTGAATTTGTTTGTCGTTAACAAAATTTTCCAAAATTTTCTAACTCCCAAAATTTCTGAAATTTTTTGGCAAAGTCCCCTTTGTACGGAGGAGCTTTTGCAATTTGACAAAAGAGATAAATATATATATATCGACCCACACGGTCGGAAAAATAAAAAACAGTTCATATTTCCTATTTTTATTGCATAGGCGTACCATATTTAGCATTTTAAGCAAGCGGCTTATTATTTTTAGCAAATAGCACAACAAAATCCAGCCACACGGCTTCCAGGTACCTGTACTTACTCAATTTAAACATGTAAGTACGATATAAATGAAGTTTAACTACATTTTACTTATTTACAATAGTTAAACATGTAAGGAATTCACACCAAATATTTTTTTCCATAAGCAATTTATGTAGTTTCCATGCCAATTCAACTGTTTCAATTTATTTATAACCATTTTCATTCAATTCGAATGGTTTTCAATCCATTCGTATACATCTTCATCAAATTTGAATGGTTTAAAACACAATAGCTTACCTTTAATTTATTCTTAAGCAAACCGAATTTATATTTAATTCAATTGCTTCCAAAATCAATTTATTTTACTTCTATCACTCATAGAATTTTAATTACTTCCATTTACATCCAACGACAATTTATTTCATGCAATTCGACGAGATTTATGTGAATAAATAAGTATTTGTGCTTTATAACCAATTTAAATTGATTTCAACTCAATTTATACTTAATTCTATTCCATTTTCAATTTATTCACAATCCATATGTTCTCATTTTCATTGCATTTCAGATTTGAATCCATTCACTTGCATTTCATTTTATTAACCAAACTAGTTTATTCAAAATCATTAACAATTTAGGTTCCTCTTCGTTACCAATTAAATTTCCCTTCTATTTTAATTCATTCATAATTATTTATTTAGCTCGACACATTCCATTTAAATTTCGTTCACAATCCATTCATTTACGTTTTATTCCATATTTGTTTATTCCAAACTATTTTATTTTGCTCAAAACAAACCAAGCTATATCATTCAATAACCACTTCTCAACTTATTTACACCATACTTCATTTGGTTCTTATTTATCCCATCTATTCATTTATTTAATAAAATTAGTTTATCCACTCAATCCATTTTGAATTTTCATTTTCTTAAATTTTGTTTACAACCCACCAAATTTTATTCCTACCCAAATTTATTTTTACTTGGTTTAAATTCCATCCAATATCTTTAAACTTGGTTTTAAATTGAATTCAATTCAACTCTTCCTCGTCTATTCAGCTTAAGTAAATCTACTTCAATTTATTCAAATCTCTTTTATTTTTTATACTTAAGCTCATTTCATTTTGCAAATAAATTTCTCTTTTCAATTTAATTTGATTCTATCTCAATCCAATCTCATTTTAAACTATAAATTTATTTGATTAGTTATTATAAAATTTAACTTTCCAGATTTAACCCATTCAATTTATTTCCTGGCTATTTCCAAGTTATCTTCACTTATGGATTTTATTTGCACATTCAAACCATTTCTATTTTAATCTATTTCAATTTCCTTTTTCGACACATTTCCAATTATATTTAATTTGTTAACACTTCAAGCTAAATTTTAATTTATAACTCAAGTTCTGATTCTACCATTCACTTTTAAAAGTACCATTCAATTTTATTAACTTACATTGCAATTTCATTCACAAATCATTTAATTAATTGCAAGGCCACTTTCAATTATATTTTCTTCACTAATGATTCAAGTCGAATTTGATTTATAACTTGAGTTTTATTTCCAAACTTCATTATTAGCTTACAATGCAACTTCTATTTAACTACATTGAACTCCATTTACACATTTCATTAACTAATTTATTATCAATTAGTTCTTCCTATATCCATAATCTAACACTTGAATTTTTTAATCCCAAATATCACTCCATTTAACTTTCTTAGTTCAATTTAGTTTATAATTCAAGTTTTGATCTTCATTTTATTTTTCAATTCATCATACAATATTAATTTTTTTGGGCTTTGCATTCCATTTTAAATTTTATAAGTCACAACTTATATTTCATACAATCACACTCATTCTAGGCTTGAATATATTCATCTTTTATTTTTAACTCAAGCCTGCTATTTATTTATAGCCCAAGCATATTTTATTTCTATGGATTTTTAATTCTCTTATAAGTTATTCTGGTTTATTTATTTAAATTCTCTTTTCTTATCAATTCACTTTTCATTTATCCAGGTAAGAATTTAATTCCATTCATTAATTCAATTGAATTCTTATTCCAACTCAATTTAATTTGAACTCAGATTTATTTAAGCCAATTCGATTTCAACTCAATTCCAATACAACTGGATATTATTTTCAGCCTATCCAATTAATGTCAATCCAGTCAAATTTTTATTTCCCCATCCATGTTAATTTCATTTTCATTTTAAATTTAATTTTCATTATTCAAAGCTTATATTTCTTTCATGATTTAAAAATCATCTCAATTTATAAGCTTACAACTCATCTTATCAGGATATTTAAACACCCGGCTTTGGTTTCAAATTTATTTTGAAATCTTCAAACTTCTCAAATCACATTTCACAAAATTAAACCAATCCTGATTTTATTCCCAACACATTTCCTTTGGAAATTTCAAAACAACTAGCTTTTCTGAACAAATCAATTTGGTAGCAATTCATCACTTAGAAATTCGAAAATGAATACTGATGATGCGGCCGTCATCATCGGAATTATTTTCCAATAATCCAAGTGATTTCAATGCTATATCACTTCCCAAAATTCATTTAAAATAGATTTCCATACAAAAATATCTCCAAAACAATAATGTTATCATTTATCTTCAAAACACTTCGATAAACTTTCCCAAAATCTCTGAAATTTTGAATTTCCAAACCCTGCTTAAATAAATTTTAACTATAATTCATTTGTACAATTTATGCTTATACAAAATTCCATTTGCTTGTATTTTAATTTATAAATTACATTTATAATTCATATTTCTAAATTTCATTTTATAATGAATTTATTTCCCTAAATTTTTGTTATATTTCAATTTCTATTTAAATTTTTACTTAACAATGATAATATTTTAATATCATCATTTCTAACATCCAAGCAACCATATATTAGCTAAATAGTTTTCAAAAACTTTCTTTATATCAAAATATATTTTTGGGTAATATTATTTCATTTACCCATATTTAAAAACAATATCGTGTCGATTGTTCAATTCAAGTCTTTAGAAACCCTTTCGATACAGTTGTGCAGACTGTGTCGACGAAGGTTCATATGCCACTCAATAAACCCGTCAACACAATATTAAAACAATTCTTATTCACTAACAAATACGCGCTCATATCTATTAAAACGCTCAAACTCATTCTAGAGTACTATGAACTCTAATTTAAATGAGTAATTCCCACCAGAGCCAAGGTTATCTCCAACCTAAGCTCTGATACCAAGTGAAACGACCCGCAAATCCGTACCTCTTGAGTTATCACTATTCTACCTAAATCAACTCAAGTTGCATAGAAACACGAACCATTTGGGTTAAAGAAGAAGAGGTAGAAGAAAAGAAAACAAAATCAACATCAGAATCTAACCATCGCAGCGAAATAAAATATAATAGATAGTAAATAATCTTTACTCAAAATCAAATATATCTGTTTACATATATTACATCATCAGAGTAAATTAGACACAGCTCACATCACAAACATACAATGGATACATAACAACTCAACAACGGAATATATATATATATATATATATATATATAAACAAGTACGAGAATACGTATTGCCATCCTGCTCGTCTCCTGAGCTTCACAACATCATATCCTGTATTCTATAATACTCGGTCTGACCCGAACATTACAGTTAAATAACACCCGAGTCAGTCTGGAATACCAGCGTGACAAAATCACACCCAATTGAGTATTAAGTTTCGAAAATCCTTTGAAAACAACAGCATCTCGTAAGACCACGGCACAAATAAACATGTCGGGTTTTTACCTTACGATAGATAAAACAATTTTTATAGAAATCCTCTGATATTATAATAGGGTCTATACACAAATACTTATAAAATAGCCGAAATTGTTACATTCATTAAATTCCATCTACTAGCCACAGAGTGGGTAATACAAACAAAACTCGTACAAGGCTCGTAGGGAGAATGGAATTCCAACCAATGACTAGGCACTGGGGTACCACCTGTCACAGTACGAGGCCTAGATCGCCGTACCGAGGAGTACGCCCGCTCCCCTGCAACACAAGGCCGGGACTACCCCTTACTGGATAATACCGAGTGAGATCACCCTACGGTTGGGATCAGCAACCGCCTACTAAGCCGAAATAAAAAGGGACATCTAGACTGGAATGACCTCACCATGCTTGGGTGCTACCCACCTAGCCTTGCTGCATAACACCTGATTTTCAGTCATTCCCATTTGCTGAGGCTTGAGGCTAAGCGTTACCTTTTTAGAATATATTCCTTAGAATGCCCATCGTCCACCTGACGATGTTTTCGCAAGCATTCATCCATACAAGTCCGTCCCGGGTTCGAACGGAACCGAAGGCACTATTCCTACTACATCCATTTTGGAAATATCCTCAGGATTAGTAGCGACTAGCCCTTGCACTTCAGTGCTCCATCTTCGAATCCAAATCGTTTTCCACGAAACGTACAAACTAGATCGAAGTGGTTTTCGAGAAATAAATATCGATCCCGGTCTCTTCGAAACGATCAACGCATTGTCCAATATTGATAGTCGGTTATTTAACTATCAATTAATATTCACAAACAACCATCCAACAATAAATAATTTCCCAAATTATTTATTACCTTCAAAATATCTTCACAAGATATCTTTCTATTTTCAACCTTTTGAAAACAATTTCAAACCATTCTTTCTTTCCAGAATAAACTTTCCCAAGTATTTTCTATCTCCACTGAAATTGCCAAGCACAAACTAGATTTTTAAAATAATTTAAAACACTTTACTTTAAAATATACCTTTAAAACATTTAAGTTAAACTACTTCAATAATTTGTTAAAATACGTACTATATAAATATTTGAAAATAAGGTTATTTAATAATATAAAACTAGATTTATACTTTTAAAAACATAATATTAAGTCATTCTTTAAATAATTACTACTATAATAGATTAAGAGAAAATATTTACTTTAGAATTTAGATATTAGAAATAAGAAATATTCCAAAACTTACCCTTTTTAAACAACTTTAAAACCTTTAACATATACTTAAAAATTTACTTTAAAACGTACTTGGTTATTCAGAGAAAAATTCCAACTTCGATCACTTAAATCAACTTCCTAAATTGATTTCCAATTTACTCCATTTGAAATAAGTTTCTTTAATTACTCAATTCCTTTCAAAATTCATTAATTAGGCACTTAATTATTATTGTTATTATTTTCCATTTGATTTTAAATCTTTAACTAAAATATACAAATTTCAGGTTATTCCCAATTTCTTCGTTATTCTTTCCCATAATTTAAATTCTGAGTTTTAAATAAATGTTTTGCTCTTTTTAAAATAACAACACTAAATTTTAAAATTCATTAACTTCCTGTTTATTCAAATTTTCCTTTCTA
This sequence comes from Allium cepa, assembly GCA_030765085.1. Taxonomy (NCBI): domain Eukaryota; kingdom Viridiplantae; phylum Streptophyta; class Magnoliopsida; order Asparagales; family Amaryllidaceae; genus Allium; species Allium cepa. The sequence continues at coordinate 499,556,247 of CM060929.1, forward strand.
TACTCACATTTTATGTATTAGAAATCTAAAGTCACTTTATTTCTTCTCCAATCCATTTGTAAATTTATTCTATAATTACTTTACTTACAGATTCACTTCTTTTATTTTCTTCAAAAATCCACTTTTTATATATTATTTTGGTAATCCACTATACCCAATTATATCAACCAAGCCATAGCGTTCAATACTTCCACGTAATTCATTAAAAAATATCAAATAATCAGAACAAAGAATATTAAATAATTTAAATAAAAGTTGAGGGGTCCAGTTGGATCCCTCCGACCTGTTTTCCCTGCATCCACAAACGTTAGCACAATATAATACACCAATTCCAAAATATCATACTATATCACATCAATCAATTCAACCATCCAACAATTTATTTAAAATTAACCATTTAAATTTAAATATAATTTTAACTGAGTGAGATTAACTCACCTTTGCTATTATTTGCAATCCACTCTAGTCTCGACTGATTTAGACCTTGTATAAACATCAGACGAGTTTATTAACCTTCGAACACATTTACCTAATTAATTTGCATTTGATAATTTTATTTAATCCAATAATTGAAATTTGAATCTGATCCTTTTTATAAAATCCTTTAGTATCGAAAATAATCTAAGTACGCAAATCATTCACCAAATCTATCATTTTAAAATAACTCGTACACTAAAACTGTGTATAAGTATATCATAAATATGTCTATTTTAAACATTTCCATCTTCAAAAAATCGTATCTCCACATATATATATTTTTGTAAGACTTAAATCGTAAACCAAAAGCAGATATACTCCCTACAATATATATTCCGTTTTTAAACAGTTTATGATATAAATATATTCATATATATATATATTATTATATATATATATATATTATTTTTTTTCTTCTTTTTTCTTCTTTTTTATCATCTGCACATATATATAAAAATCTGCTTATAGATATATCCTTCTGAAAAAAATAAATAAAAAAACTTACTGCACAAAAAGAAGCCAGATCTACAAAGCTCGATTGACCATCGCCCCATCCATGCGAACGTTATCCCACTGCCTCACCAGTCTCGTGCCACCATGCAATACCACCTATGACTTCGCTCAGATCAGCCCGGCCACCACCGCGAACACAATATTTTCACGCAACCCTAATCCCACTATTACGCCTCCTCTCACAAGTCGCATCCCTCTAGCGCCCAACTGGGTTCGTGATCGAGCTCCAAGCAGCTCGAACGAGCATGCGACTAAACACCATAACCCGAACAGATGAGCTACCCAACGCCATTGAACTCGCGAATTCATCGCACGCGAAAATCGATCGCTGATGTTCGAACGATCGCCGTGCCCCCTAAGCGATTCAAGCTGATTCGCCTGCGCTCTATTCCTTTTTATCCCTTTTTTTTAAGGGTATTGCATTTGAATTCGATGGAGGGGAAAGGGGCTTCGAACCGAAAAGAAAGGAGGGGAGGGGATAAACATGGTAGTCGGCCATTAACAAAATTTGTTTATTTATTTTTTCACCGATGATTCTTGAAAGAGGAGGAAAGGATCGGTTTTAAAAAAAAACGTTAGCTTCTGGGGGAAGACAGAGTGCGTGACGTGGACTAGCATTGGTTGTGAAGGTTGCTTATATGAGAATATATTTATATAATTTTAATTAATTTTCGATGTAAATTTTCAATGCGTTTTTATATCGTACGTTCACACAACGAACCCAAAATCTACGAAAATTGAAACCCAATAATAACACCATATTACGGATTCAATGGAACTATTTTCGTCGGACTCCGAGACTGTGCATCGGAAGACTATTTTTGAATTCAATTTAAAACAGTAAAATTTCAAAGCTGAACAAAGCACTATTAATTTTAATTTTACAACTTCTATTATCCTCAGTATTATTAATATAAATTTTATAAGCCTTCAAATTATTTTCAACAGGTTTAAAATTCGAGATTCAACAATTTACTCAACTTCTAATAATTAAATTCTATTATTTAATTATCAAACAAATAACGATATTTGTAATTCCAGTTAAAATTATTATATTGAATATTTAAAATCAATTAAATATTCTGATTTTAAATGCTTGAAAATTCCGGGTCGTCACATAACCATTCTTAAATACAAGGGATTTCAAAGCGTATTTATAGCGACAATTTCACTTCAACCAACCAAAACACAATATCAAATATGTAAACAACAAATTTGGGACAAGATACATGTATTTAAGGATTATAAGAGAGATTATATTACAAATAATGTTGTCATTTACTTTCCAAAGCAAGAATAGGCCCAAAATGATAATCTGTGTTGTTCTCAATTCTATTTTATATTTTACACAACAAACAATTATATCAAAACAAACACAAATAAACTAGTTAGTAAACTCACATCCAAACTCTTCTTACACATTTGCTTTCGCAAGAGAAACTCAACGCCCCAAACGCCATGGCCTACTCCACTCTTAGCTCCTCCACGACCGGATCCTAAGCATTACTGCTTAAGACGAGCACATCCAACCATCACCACACATAAGTTGACACATACAGAATCAACGCCCTCACTCATGTAATCCCAACGGATCCAAAGTTATTGAATTCTGATGCCTTTAGCTTCGAATTTAATGGATTGAAGGGATGGCAGCTATTTTTCTTTGTTACATGAAATAAAAGAGGAAGAAAAGAAGTAATAAGTTAGGAAAAGAAAGAGAGTGAAGGGGCTATTTATAGGTTTAGGATTCGAAAGCTTATGGTGTATGCCAGGAATAAGTTTAAATATAATATTATATGGCTAAGTATAAAGATTTAGATATAATATTATATGAATAAGTATAAAGATACAAAGATTCCACTTTTCTTTTATTAAAATAATACCTTTTAGTTTTCAACAGTTATAAAATAATTGTTTTATTTCTAAAATAAATCTCAAAATTCTTCTCGGTGGTGGGATGTTTACAGGGATGAAGGAGTCCTACTTAGGGTTTAAGAATAGTAATAAGTGAAAATAAAATGATTATGTTTAGGATAGACATGAATGAGAAACGTTATACGATTTTTTTTTATATTATTGTTTTATTAGGCAAGTAATTATATATTCTGTTTTACTAGGCAGGTTATTATGCTATTCTATTTTTATTACGTAGGTTATTTTATCATATTTTGATTCTACCAAGTTAATCGTAAAATGTTTCGAGCCCAAACGATCACAAAGTGCATCGGATTGTCACAAAACTCATCGGCGCATATTTATTCAATATTCCAGTTCTGATGACAATAGTTTCGTTGAAATCTAAGACAGTGCCTGATATGATAATTTCACCGTTGATTAAAGAGAATGTTTATTAGAACAAGTTTAATCACATTATTGATTGAATAAAAGTTTTATCATCACCATTTATTATTTAAAAGAGTTTAAATAAGCTTTCAAAATTATTTTTATTCAGATTAATATCAAGATTCGATTAAATACTCTGATATTTAAAAATAATTATTTAAAATTTTGGGTCATTACACTTGGCTTTCAGCATCATCAACCATACCAATGGCGTTCAGCATCCGGTCTTCATTTGACGATCTTCGGTATTTCTTTATATGCTGATAAATTAAGGCATCATTGAGAGCTGGTGAGCTTTCACATTCAACCTGTGTTGATCCTTTGTCATCAATTCTTATGGCATACCTTATTGAATTAGTGATATGCGACGTGCTTTTTACGCTATTAGCAAGAAATAACTTCATATATAGGTCTTCAAAGGCTCAATGCCTCTCATCCGGCATTGGTTACTGATGTCATAGGGCATCAGCGAGATACATTATTAATGATACATGATGTTTCTATCTCATCGATAACTTTTGACATGCTGTCTTGTGTATCACCTTAGTTAATGAAGTGCGACATTAGTAAGACGTAGTATTGGTGATAGGCGACATTATAGAGAGACAATATTGATGAGTGGAGGCATCCTCTTGATGACTCATGATAGCATATGACATCTGATATGTTTTCCATTTTATGGAATGCGATATGCCTCTGTGCACTATTGATATGTGGTAATTTCTCTTATTGATGAAGAGCGGCATCGATGACATCCTAAATTACACTGATGTCCTGCGATATGCTTTCCTTCGACATCATCACTTCCCTGATGATATATGCAATAGATGGTATGGGACATCATTATATGCTTACATACTGATGGAGTGCGGCATTCCATATCGCATTGACGACATGAGATATTCTTTGAGGCGCATTTTGGATGTGACGTTCTTTATTGTAAGCTTTGCTTTACCTTGAACATCGACTATCTCCTCCTGTATGCTTTCTTGTGACATCATTATTGTCGACATGTTTGATTTCAATACTCCCCATACCTTCGGTATCAATGTCTGAAGTAACATTTTTCCACCTTTAGTGTAGAGAAAATATTGAATTTTCAAGTCAAATCTTTGATATTAGCGGTTGCCGCTTAGTCAAACATGTTTCCATCTATTGGCATTTCATCCAGATTTGGGCCATTCTTTGAAATTAAGATCAAGGGCTCTTGTTCCTTCTTTTCTTCTTCCTTTTACCTGCGAATTTCTCTCAAAAGTAGAAGTTTGTAGTTTCCAATCTTACTTATAAGTTTCAATCTCGAAATAGGTTAAGGCATTTCTGAACAAAATTTAACTTTATTCACTATCTATGGATTTGATAATTTTATAAACTCGATAATAGTTTATAAGTTTAACATCCCACTATGATTTATATAAAATGTTATGTGCGGGATATCATTATTGTAGTTGATTGACTAATTATAAATTTAATATCTAGTATGAATTCAATAGCAAAGCATTTCTAACTGGTTATAGATTTCTCAAGTAGTCTGTATGTTCACCATCTTATTATGAGTTCAACATCTAGGAATGGACATTTCAATAGACTATTAACCTATAGTTAACTCTGACTTTGACACTTTATCATTTATAACTGAATAGCTCTTAACTAACTAACTACTCCTTGAATAGGCATTTGATTGACTATTTTGTATTTTAAGTTTTGCAAAATTAGAAGCACTTCCTTGATTTTGTACGATATCTCCTAGCTAATAAATGGATAGTAAGAAGTCCAACAAAAAATCTGGATCTTCTCCCATTTAAAAAAAAGACTATATTCTTAGTTAATTTTCTCATCACTTTTCAACAAATGGTAGATGCCATTTTCTAACTATTCGGGATTATGGGCATGGAATCTCTTCATGAATTCCTTCTACAACTTGTTACCTCGATCCAGCCGACTCCTCATTCTTCCACCTTCTTGAGCAAGAGAAAGCAGTTGCATCCACTTGTTCTGGACCTTCAGTCCGGTGAATTAAAGTTGATGTGGAGTTTGCTTGACTTCATCAATGGGTAATCGATCCCTGATTGGCAAGGAACAATTTTTTTGTTAAATCCTCCTTCGAATCTTTGGATCAATGTTTGTAGTAATAATTATCAAAATACGATTTTGATAGTAGCACCCGAGGTGATTTGATCCACCGGATGCATTTGTTTCCTTAAATGGAAGACCAATGCAGTTGGAATATAGTTAGAAACACTGATAAGAGTGTCCTCGTAAATTTCAGTTGTTGAAATTTGCATAGCAGATTATTCAGTTAGCATGCTTGAGTTATTCCGGTCTCTACTAGCAAATTATCACCTTATATGACTTTGAATTTGGTACATCTTTATTGAAACAAAAATTCTAAATAATGATATAAAATGGACTATTTGTACACGATTACCAAAATTCCATGATGTTATTGGTAGCGATAGTTGAGTTTGTTAGTGTTGAATAAGACACAAGAACTGATAAGATAATATTGTTCGATAAGCATTAGAATTGAGCATATATTTGACACAGAAATAAAATAGTTTGATTTTCAATCAAAATCCAAGGGAAATGTGCTTTTGTAAGAAAGAACATTAAAAGATACTAAAATATTTAAAAAATATAAGTGAAACACAATACTGATCATTAATAATGTACCCATCCTATCAATTTTAGTTTAGTCGTTTAATTCTCGTTAAAGGATTTGAAAATGAAATCTTTTATAGTCCGTATAAAATGATGCTAGGATTATCTCAAACGATACACAAAGAAACTACATTTAAATGTTTAACATGGAGCATATGAGATGGATTTCTTATACATGGCAGTAGAAATGATCATATATGTCCAGATACATACTCCGAAAGTTCTACACGATAAACGCAGTCTATCAATGATTGAGAGATGTTGGTTGATAAAGTAGACAATAAAACAATATCGCAGATCCATTCCTTAAGGGACTACCATGATCAGGTTTGAGAAAACTGATTGGACTAATGGTATTAAAATTCCATAATTGACTCCTAGTGCAAGCGAGAGACTAAGAGAATTAGTTGTATGTCTTATGGGTAATTATATAACTTATTACATATACTTAACTCTATTTCAATCTTGTTCGTAATAAAGGTGTTTTATTGTAGTTATTAACTTTATTATATTATGATATAATTAATTAAGTAATTAATATAAAGTATATTAATAAGAAAGTTATTAAATAAAATTCTATGTGATTGTATTCGCATATAGTTTTAATCATGAAAGATTAGTCACAAAATAAATGTTTTTTTCCAAATATTTCTAGTCAGGATGTTTCGAGAAAGGGTATTGATGGATCCTTGAGACCAGAGCATGTAACGCTCTACAAATGATGGGCAGTGTATTACTCATGGTTGTTGTGAAAACCAAAGGGTTACGCGTAGTTAGTGATAACTATAAAATGACTCATCCTAGAATTTCCTATATTTATAACAACTGGGTCATATAGGGAATTTCAGTGTGATGATGTTATAGAGTTCTCCCGACTTGAGAATACTCTAGAACTTTAAAGTGGATATTGCACTATGATTATAGTTAAATCATGGAATGGTGTCTACCGAACAACTATATTTGGGTTTGAGTTACACATTTGGAGTGAAGCACTATTCAATAGAGAATTTGCCTCTACAAGAGTTAGCCAATTCTATAGTGTGTGAAATGGGTAGATTTTAGGTTTTTTTTCCCATTAGGATCATAGTTGGCCTATAAAGTCTAATAGGTTTTACTAGATCCAATCTAATTTATTTTAAATAAAATGTTTTTTAACAATGTTGTTTTATTCATAATTAATTAATTTCTTGTTAATTAAGTGTCAAATTCAAAAATGTTTAAATATATTGAATAAATTCGTATTTTAAATTACATGGCAAACATACGAAATATATAGATTAAAGCATAGGAACAAAATATGAAATTAGTTCTTGATGAAATCACATCCAGATCTAAAAGGAAAGTGATGAAAGGTGGCATTATTGATTAATTCTACATTTCCTCTTTAGAAAAATTTAAATGATACAACATCTAATCAAAATACAAGGAATGATATAATACAATAATATGGTTAAATTGAGAAAAATGACAAACAATAATATGGTCAATATATACATATATAAATATTGGGATTAATATTTGTAATACCTTCGAAGGTCCATAATATGGAAATTAATTTAACTTAATTTAAATTGTTAATTTAGAGACATTATTAATTACATTATTAAAGTGATTTAATTGTAAGAATTTTCTAAGGAAAATTTAATTAATTAAGCAAGGATCACTTTAAAAAGTTAATTAGATTGACCAAAGGCAATTTGAGCAATTTTAGTTGACCTTAAATAATAAAAATAAATAAATTAAATTTTAATGGGAAGGATTTGGTTAAGGGGAATAAGTTAGTAAGGCTCAAAACCACTAACCTACATTTTTAGCCCTAATACTGTATTCCATCTTCATTTCATTTCATTACACAAAACAAAATCTCTATAACTCAAAAGCAAGGCCAGCTACATATATAGAATTAAAAGAAGAGGATTTCAAGCTAGAAAAGACCAAACTTTCAAATTTAAGAAGTAAAAAAGATTAAAACAAGTTTTCTTAAGCTAGGTGTTTAAGCTAAAAATGGCGTAACACCAAAAAACTATAGAAATATTGAGATCTAGCAGAAAATAAATGCAAAATGTAAAGAGACATAAGAATTTTTATAGTGGTTCGACAATCTTTGCCTACATCCACTTTATATTTTATTTATTAGAGGTTTGAGAGTCACTAGTATAAGGAATTTAATGATCTAGGACCTAGAACAGCAAATGGTTGCTTCCTAAATGACTTTAATGGAGGAGATGTAAGAGACGAAGAAGAAGACCAAAAGTCCTTTCCCATAGCCATAGGGTCTGTATTTATAGAGGAAATCACCAGTTGTGTCAGATGCCCACAAAGTTCAAGGTCCAGATGCAAGCCCATAGCTTGAGCAGTGAACATGCCGACCCACACTCCAATAAAACCTCTCAGTACCGAGAGGTACCTCTTGGCACCGAGTAGTCACTTTATGGTGGAAGACCTTCTCTTTCACTTGTTTTGTCCTTCTATCTATGACTTGATGTGTTCCAAACTCTGTTCAATGTAGATCAAGTTTCGTTTGATAATTCCTTGATATTTCTTATCTTATTCATCTTTCTTTGCTTCCTTCCCATAAATTCTTAAAGTTGCTCATCTTTTCTTTTAGAAAAATACTCCACGACGTTTGCTAAAGGTTGTGCATAAAGTACAAGAAATTTGAGGGGGAGGGGCTGCTAATTGGAAGAACTACATCGTGTTGCGAGTGGTCCACTTAGCCCCATTTTGCTTTATACTATAAAATTATATCTTCCGATCCTTCTAAGCATGTCTCTAAGTTCTTGAGTCATTTCATCCTCACCTTGACCTCCTAATTCCAATTGTAACATGCTTTAGGTAAAAAGTTGGTTAACATTAGGTAAGTAAAATTTTCTCTAAAACCCTCCCTATCATGTTTAAATTTGGATTTTCCACGAATGAATGTTTGAATGATGTTTAATGCATTTGGATGATTGAACATTATTTTAATTATGGTTTAAAATTTAATTAAGGTGAATTAATTCATATTATAGGGTAAAACATGGGTAAGTCGCATCTAAATGCCCTAAAATATTGATATGATATGTCTATGATGAAATAAAGATGAGTTTTTAATTTTATAATTTTTAGAGTTAATATGAATATTTTATGAATTTTCCAAGTTGGGAAAAATAGTTAATTTTGGGTTAATTATTAAAACAATAAAATTAACTATTTTCACCTAAAATTTACTTTTAAGTTAGAATATGATAAAAGAGATTTTGATGAATTTTTAGGATTTTCCCATTAATTCTTTATTTTACATGACTTATTTAGTTAAGGAAACACTTAGTAATTAAGGGGAAAATAAACTAATTTGTTTATTAAGGTGGTTAAATTTTTTGAAAAGAAACTGAAATGATAAAAGAATTAGCCAATAAGAAGTTGATACCAAATGGGGTTTAGTAAAAAAGAAGTTGCTTATGAAAGTAAAAAATAAAATCAAATTCATTAAAACTCTAGTAATGTCAACTTGAGGAAGCCCTAAGGAGATCTAGATGCATCTATAACACCGTACCTATGCCATCCAATCTCAATCCATGTCCTTCACCCCTAGTTTTGTTTGTAATAAATTTCCCCTCTCTTGTATCCTTACCCGTAAAGAAGTTCCACTAGCTTCGCAGTTTGGTTCTAAGCTGCTATTGCTTACAACACACCCTTTTAGTCTTTTGGATTCCTCCCTACAAAGCATTAACCCCTCATGTTCTCCTTTATCTGGGTTGCCTTCCTTTGCGAACTAGCTTAGTAATGTTAGTCCACTATCCTCAATGTTTGCTGCTTGTGATGGAGATTGTGAGTTGCATTCTATAGCCAATTGTGTAATAATGTGTGTAATGAAGATGTAGTTGATGGTGCTTGTGAGGGGGGACTTTTAAGGACGGATTGGGAGTTAGCATGCATAGTGCTGGCAAAAATGCCAAGATCAATATTACAATTACCAAAGCCATGCGTTTTGTTGGGCTGAATGGGATCGCTCCAACAATGAAGTCAATTGTTGTTTCCCCTAAGTTTGGAATAAGTGGACCTTACTATTTTACATCGTTGTCGAGAAATGCAAGTGAATAACTTCCTCTTCTTTTGATATTACTGAGAAAGACGGTGTAATGGTTCCTCGGGTTGAAATATTGGAAGCGAGGTTGAATTTTGGTCGGAGTACTTAATGGGGTTTTTCCTTGATTCTAACCCCTCGTATCAAGTCGTTCGCAATCATTGTCGTCAATTTTGGAATCTATAGGGAAGGTTATATGTGCACTTTGATAATTCTTTGTTCTTCTTCAATTTTTCTAGACGAGAGGAAAGGCTTCATGTCTTAGAGGAAGATTCATCCATCATTGAAGGAAAACCCTTCATTTTACCCATTGGTCTCTAATGGTGGATAAAGATATGGAACATGTTCTTTTCCTACTTGGGCCCATTTTTCTCATTTCCTGTCTGTATTGCGACCCATGATTGGACTTATTGGTTAGCAAGTCTTGTTGGTAACCTCAAATGCTTTGATGCAATATTATTGTAATAAATAAGTTAGTGTATACCATGGCGCTCATTTAAATCACTCTCCAAAAGCCATTACCATCCAAGCTTACAGTTCGTATTGCTGAAGGGCATGAATCAGCTATTGATGTTCATTATAGTTGGAAACCTAAAATTTGCACATCTTGTCATTCTTTTGGTTACCTACTGGAGGTATATTCTGTTAATGTTGCTGATACCCCATTGCCTATTTCACATAAGATTCCTCTTCTTAGACCCTCTATCATGAAGTGGGTTCCTAAGATTAGAGTCCTAGTTATTGTTTCTTCACCTTCTACTCCTTTTATTATTGAGATGAGTTCCAAGGATTGTCTAGAAGTGGTACGTCCGCCCTTTAATGATTTTCTAGGGTTCTGTGAGCAATCTTGGATTCACTAGCCTACTAAAATGAGATATGATCCTTAGGGTGGCACTTTTTATAAGTAATATAGGTGGATATGAAGAACAAAGGCGACTATATTATCATGTTGAGGACTGTTAAACCAAAGATTAGCTTAACACCCGGGATATTGCATAAGCTAGTATAATTTGTAATGAACCCAATATTACCCATGAACTTTAATATAGTTATCAAGTTTGTTCAAAGTTCAAGTCATATGTCCAAAGGTAAAATAGGTAAGTTGCATAAATATGTAATAGGAAATTCACTTATATCATAATCCTTTATTCTTAGGCCATTGGGCGTAACAATCATAATGCAAAGTAAATTTTAGTTTATTTAAGAGCTTAAGTGGACTTATCTAAATTTTCAATATGCAAGTCCAAAGTTAAGTCCAAGTCTAAATATAAGTTATATGCACATCCATTCTCTCAATAATAATCAAAGAGACTTACGTCGATGGAATTATGTTATGCAATTTGTATTGTCCAAGTCCTTATATGCAAAAATTTATAATTGTATCAAGAAATCTCCAAACCAAAGTAGGGTTTTCAACTTGCAAATTTAGAAGTAGAGAGAAGAATAATCCGACCCTCTCTAAGTGGCGGAGGGGGTCTATTTACAGAGGTAGTGGAATGCGGGATTGCAGCCACATGTATATCCAGGTAGATACTCGTTATCACTTGGTATCATTGATATTCAACATCTCCGTTTCTATTGATATTTTACATCAGCATCTCTTTACAAAAACACGAAGCTCTTTGTGAATGTTGCAGCCCATCGTTCTAATGGTGGTTTAGTAATGCCTTTTTATACAGTCTCGATATCATTATCTGCTTAGAATTGCTTTACGATAGTTAGTGTTGTAAAGGCTTGATATCTTCTCTTTGTGAGTAAACATTCAATATGTTTTATTGGTGTGACATCCTTCCTTTGTTACATATTCTATAATAACTTATCTTATATAGTCTCAATATCCCTGTTATATTTTAGAAACTTAACACCTTCTTGATATTAGTGCTTGTTATACTTCTTTACTATTAAGACCCGTGTTCATTCTTTACTTGTGAAGGATTGATGATGCTTGTCATTTCTTTGAGGTTCTCCATCCCATAAAGGTTCGATACCCCTTCATGCTTTGTCAAGATGCTCGACACCTTAATTATCATAATGGTTTGACTTCACCTTCTATTTTAGATGCTCAACACCCTTTAGAGGTATCGAGACTCAACATCTCCCTTGTTTTGTGTGCTCGACACCCCTTTTATAGCTACAATGGTATGTCATTCTTATAATTTTTAAGCTCGTCAACTTTTTGTGATTCGATATCCCCGTTATTCACTAATTCCTCAGAGTTACTTAACGCTTGAGTCAGAGCCAAACTATTGCTCTTATATTAAATATTCGACGCCATCTTATTGAAGAAGTATTATTAGTGACTCATTTGATCATTAATTCGATACCTAATATGTTATCATATGGTTATTGATTTTCCATATCACATGTTTCTATGGGTACGGTATCTGCTTTTTGGGATGTCTCCATACCTTCCATGTTTCTTTCAAGTGCATTTGGCAGTCATAAAATATGTGGATAACATTTGCCTCCCTCCTTGTATAAGAAAATCTTTTTACACTTTTAATGTAAATCCAAGTCCCAGTATAAAGACAAGAAATCCTCTTGATAAGAAAACCAGAAATCCATCATAAATTTAGTTGATAAAATGACTAGAAACCCATCTGGTCAGAAGTCCATAAATCCATCTGCCAAGAAATCCATAAATCTTATTAATAAGAAGATCATAAGTTCATTAGTTAAAAAGACCAGAAAAAAAATCTTATATGAATACCATAATTTCATCCGAATAAAGGACCGAAAATTCAACTTGTAATAATATAATAATTTTATTTGAATACAAGACTAAAATTCCTTTTGATAAGAGTACCATAACTTCATAAAAATAAAAGACCAGAAATCCATCCAGGAATAAGTATTTCTAAGAAAACCAAAAATCCATCTGATAATAAGAAATCTATTTATAAGAAGACCAAATATCCATCTGGAAGTTATAAGAAAACCATAAACTTTCATATTAATTGAAGAATCCATCTTTATTTAATAGCAAACCAGAACTCTGGCTAGTAATGAAGATTTTGTCATTTGGCAGCAAATTAGAATCCCAGCCTAAGAATAAGAGATTGAGAGCTAATTCAATTTTGACCTTCGAAGTATGAAGCTTCAGGCTCAAATAATGATTTATTTCCTTGGCAACAAGATTTTATATATCTGAAATATCCATATTGATGTTGAAGTCTTGGTTCTAGGTGATAGATTTCACTTGACCCTCCTCTGAAGGTTGCTTTAGTCTCTTTAATCCTAGCTTTGGGCCAGATTGGTCATATTTTATTACATTTCCTCTTAGAAGATTACTTTGATCCATTCTCAGGATGAAGTCACTCTAGTTTGATTGATTTTCTTTTTCACCCCTTACTCTTTAGATAATGATATAGGTTTTAAACCTTTTCGCCCCTTACTACCATCTTAGGTAGAAATTTAGACTTTAATTGAGCTCCTTATTACCTTTTAGGTAGTGATTTAGGCTTTGATCTTTTTCGTCCTTTATTACCATCTTAGATAGTGATTTTGGCTTTGAACTTCTTTCATCTCTTATTACCTTACAGGTAATGATTTAGACTTTAATTGAGCCACTTATTACCTTATAGGTAATGATTTAGGCTGGTTGGTGCGTTTGATAAGTCATCTTAAACAGAACCAAAGTCTTAACTGTCCTCCCTTTAAGAAATGCTTTGGTAAGGCCTTATAGGCGGAACCGAAGGCCGGTTGGTGCTTTGGCCAGGCCATCTTAGGTGAGTCTAAAGGCTTACTCCATCCTTCCTCTGGGAGGCACTTCAACCAGGCCACATAGGCAGGACTGAACACTTGTATTGCTTTGGACAGGCCACCTTTGGTGTGACAAAGGCATACTCTAACTTCCCTCTAGGTGATGCTCTGGCTAGGTCACGTAGGTAGGACAGAATGCTTGTAGTGCTTTGTCCATTCCTTGTAGGCAGGACTAGAGGCTCACTTTAATCTTCTTCTAGGAGGTGCTTTAACCAGGCCCTTGTTGTTGGACCAAAGGCTTTTCATTTATAAGTTCTTTATTTCCTTTGATTACCAATTCCATATATACTTGCCACAATTTCTTTATTCATCCATTGAAGGGAAATACTATCTCAATTGTTCGTAATTCCAAGTTCTTGCTATTACGTTGTCATCAGGTAGGCTCATTCGATAAGTCCCTGGTGGGATTACTTTATAGATAACAAGGGGTCCTTCCTGATTTGATCTGACAGTCCATCTGTCATATTCTTGGCATTTACCATGACCGTTCGGACTACCAAGTCTTCTTTTTGGAATGATCTTTCCTTAATTTTGAATTTATTGTATTTTGGTATCCTTCATTGATATTCGGCCATCAGTATGGCCACTTCACCCTTAACTCATTGATCAAATCTATGGGTTCTTTTTCATCTCTTGAGTGGGATTGAAAGCATATGCAATCCTCCAATAAGATGGTGTTTCAACTTCGATTCGTAGCATTGATTCGTATCTATATGCCAAAGAAAATAAAGTATGTGCTATTGTAGTCTCGGTAGAAGTTCAATATGCCCAAAGCATGAGTGGTAGTTCTTCTATCTAATTTTCTTTTGCTTTTCCTAGTCATTTCTTAAGGATAGTCTTAATGGTTTTGTTAGTAGCTTTAACGGCTCCATTAGCCTTAGGATGAGCTACAACTGAAAAACATTTGATTATTCCATTCTTGTTGCAAAATCTATGACTTCCTCACTTTCAAATTGAGTTCAATTATCGGATATTATTTTTGTCATATTTTAATCCAAGTGATTTTGTACTTAATCACAAACTTTAGTACTTTTGCAGATGTTATATTTGGTAATGGTTTTGCCTCTATCCATTTGGTAAAGTAGTCGATAGTTATGACTACAAACTTTGCTTCTCCCTTAGATATAGGTAACGGTCCATTAATTTGATTCCCCACACATCAAAGGGTCCGACATATGATTGGGGTTTACTCACTTGGGGGCATATGTGGAATTGTTGAAAATCTTTGACATTTCTCACATCTTTTTACGTAATTCATGGCGTCTTTATTCATATGGAGCTAATAGAAGTCTTCCCTCGTGACCTTTTAGGCAAATTTTATGCCATTAAAATGATTCCCATAGAACCCTTCATGGGCTTCTCTCACTAATTTTGTGTAACTTTCCAGACAAACACATCTTAAGTAAGGGAGTAGATATCCTCTTTCATATAGTGTTCCCATCCATCATAATATAAGTTGGAAATTGGTGTCTTATCTTTCTAGCTTTCTTTTTAACTTCAATTATTTTCCCTTTCTACCAATGTGACGACCCGCCCTTCTGCTACCAGAAAGACGTATCATCATAAAGAAAGAAAGGGATAGAAATAGAAGAGAAAGAGAAAGAAAGAACAACAACGTCAGAATCTCACAGTGGAACGGAACAAAATATAATATATCACATAAATATTACATAGTTTTACATATATCAGAGTTATACATTATCAATACATATAATAGTCAGGTATACATCTATCACAATATACATCAGAGGAACATCATACATCAAATACTAACACAGCGGAACTTAGATAGATAGCTACATACGTCTGGAATCTCCTGCTCCAAGCACTCCAGAAATCAAAGCTAACCTGAATCCCTTGACTACCCGTAAAAATTTGGGTACCCGAGAGTTTATGAAAACAAAAATATAAACTCCGGGTCAGACATGGGTCTGGTATGAGTAAACGGTTTAAGGTTGTTTAACTTTGAAAAACATTGGAAAATAAAGGTATTACGTAAGACTCCCCACAAATAAATACGGGTAAGTTTTTACCTTACGCTAACCAAAACATTTCATAGGAAATCCAGTTATATTATAATAGTGTCTAGGGTTTTCAAGTAAATAGAAAATAGCCGAAATTGCTACATTCATTAAATTCCAGCTACTAGCCACAAAAGTGGGTAATACATATCAAAACCGTAGGGTCTCGTATGGAAAATGGATTTCCAACAATGGCAGGGCTACGGGGGTACCGCCCGTCACAATACGGGGCCTAGATCACCGTACCGAGGATCACTCCCGACCCCCGCTACACAAGGCCGGAACCATTCCTTACTGAACAGTCCCGAACAAGATAAACCCCGCGGTTGTAGCTAGCAACCGCCCGCACAGCCGAAATAAAAAGGGACATCTAGACAGGGGTAATATCTTGTCCTGCTTGGGCATGACCCACCTAACCTTGCTGCATCTCCTCTGTTTTAGCCCTTCCCGGTTGATGAGGCTTGAGGCTGCGATTACCTTGAAAGAACATATTACTTAGAATGCTCATCGTCCGCCTGACGATGTGCTGAAAGCATTCAATCCATACAAGTTCGTTCCGGGTTCGAACGAAACCGAAGGCATTATCTCGTTACACTCATTTTAGAAACACCCTCAGAGTCAACGACGATAACCCTTGTCGGTCTCATCGAATCCAAACGCCATTTTAAAGGCCAAGTTGTCTAATTAACTTAAACAGTTTAAAGTTAACAATTGAGTTCATAAAGCAATTTAACACAGATAAATAACATCAGATAAATCATATGGCAATTTAACACAGGTAAATAATATCGGATAAATCGTATAGCAATTTAATGCAAATAAATCACACACAATCATCATAGATATATCCAGAATATCACAGAACATCACAGGATATAAATACATATCAAAGGCAGTCAATATAATCATCGATTCATATCAACAAGTTTGATTTGTTAAAAACTTAATTGCATGCTTAAGAATAAATTACATTTTATTCTTTGCTTAATCAATTACTAATAAATTAACTTATTTCAGTTCATTAATTACCTATTAATTATTCACTTAATTAATGAATTAATTTTTAATTACTAATCAATAACCTTAATTATTGATTTCTAAAACTCAATTACATAATTCATTATTATTAATTGCTTAATTAATCATTAATTATTAATTAACTTAACCCTTCAATCATTAATTATTTAATTAATTCGTTAACTACGATTTGTCAATTAATCAACTTCAAATGATTAATTAAATTCTTCATTACAATTGATTACAAGATTATCATTAAAATCATTAATTACAAATTCAATTACATTTTGAACTACTTATTAAATTAATTATAAAACTGATTACATTCTTAATTTACTTCGAAATTAACTTAATTACTCTTCTTTGTTTCCTATAAAACTTTAAAGTCCATCATGTATTAACTGGTTTATAACCATTATCCTAGATCAATATTTAACTTACCTAACTATATACTTCAACCTAACAAAGTTGTCAGGCTACTGGAATCAAACAACTCGATGTAAACCACGGGTCAAACTCGAGATTTCCAGAGCTTCTCTCGTGTTCCCTCCCCTGCCTCTCTTCTTCTTCCTCTGTTTTTAATTCTTCTGTTTCTTTTTTTTTAAGTTTAAAGTCTTTAACTGTTACAAACACATGCGCTCAACCCACCAGTGGCAAACCCGAAGCAACACGCTAATATTCTCGAGTTAAACTCGAGTCGATTCCCAGCATATACTTCCCCACCGCCGTGCACATGCACGGCGGTGCACCACCGTGCCATCGCATCACGACGCCACCCACAAGTCACAAAGCATCCCCTCACGCGAAAACCAAACCCAAATATACCCAATTACCACGAAATCAAAATATGCCCTAAATGTCGAACTTCAACACGAACCTAGTTGTCAAAAACCACCTCGTTCTCACTGCCGCGACCGCTTGAGTCGACGTGCCTTCGGCCAAACCTCGCCAACATCACCTCCTAACTTCCTCCAAAACCTCATGTCACTCGGCTAAGCAACGGCGACACGATCAACGAATGAACAGAGAACAAGACACCGGCCCCTTAAACCCTACTATTGATTCACCTCATCAAATCTTGCTTTCGAAAAATTTTATTGTATTTTTCCTAAATTCAAGAACCCTAAAGCAAGCTACACAACAAGTTTCAACGCTTAAGATTCGTGGAACAGATAGAAATTGACAAATATGCAATTTTACTTCATCACTGAACTGCTCCTTATCCAATGTTCTAAAAACAATTTTTTCTATTTTAAAAATCTTAGCTTTGTGCTTTAAACCATGTTATGAAATCAAATCATTAACTTAACACATTCGTATTTTTAACAGTTTGATTTATTTTACTGTAAACCTGAGCATGATGAAGCTGACTCCATTGACGAACTTTAAACCACTTCCAGATTGTTTTTAAAAATAAACAATAAAGAAATTTATTTAGTTAAAATATCCTGAGTTTACAATGTTCTATAAAAAAAACATTCCTTTTCTTTCCACTTTCTTGACCAGAAAAGTTAAAACAATAAAGGTCATACACTTCCCAGTAAAACAAAAATCACTACCTGTTCTCTTGTTATCAGCACATAGAAACATCAAATACATGAATTTATTATTATAATTAAAAGTTCAGAAAAATAAGTTTACTCACACAAGTTTGCAGTAGAACAGAGGAGGATTGTTGGATGAGAAACCTGCAGTTGAAGTGTTGCATTCCTGTACACTTCCTTTTTGCTTTCAACTGGATATGCAGTTTGTTTATTTTCCTTTTTCTTTATCAGGTTTTACTTTTTTTTTTTTTGAGATTATGGACAGAACTAAGTGATAAGAACAGATAGAACAATGAACATTCATATATATAACTTCCAACATTAATGTCTTCTTGGACAAGCTTTAATTAGATAAAAATATCTTGCTTTACTTTATCATGTACTAAAGCCTGAGCTAACTCAAGTATTTCGGCTGGCAGATTGTGTTTGACTGAATGTATGCTAATTAATGTTTATGTCTTTACTTACGTTAACACAATCAATATTTGCTTGCGACACAACATATGGTACAAAGATATTTGCAGTGTATTTGTGCTAAGATATATTCATATTTCATACTTGCAGATTTTGTTTGAACATATTTATGTTAACATATATACAAAATGTCTGCTGCAGGTTTTTTTTGTTTGTATTATGATTTTTCTTATGATCACATATAAGTAATGTTTGCAGGTTTCCAATTTTTCTTCATTGTTGATGTTAACATTTCTATTTATATCTTATACATATTATATTTGTACTTATGTTTGTAATCCTACTTCTATGTTATATTTATGTTAAATATATAGAAGCTCATGTTTATAACCATATTGATAAGTATTTATATTTATATAAAAGCTCTTGTTAAATATTTATAAGCTTATTTTATTTTAGTTATAAAAACTATTGTTAGAAACATTGCTTGGCCTTATTTTTATTCAAAGCTTAAAATTTTCCAATATTTAATTTGTAATGTATTTGCACTAATGTATTTTATATTTATTTAATATGAAAAGAATTGTGTTATTATACTTGTTATCATTAACTACATTTATTACTTTTGATATTATGTGTCATTAATATATAATTTTTAATGTAATAGAATAAAACAGATTTAATTTTTGAATATTGTTGAAAGAGTCTATTTATATTTTGAAATTATAAATTCCTTTACAACACATATATAACCAATAATATCCAACATCTTATTTATTTCAAAATGAAAAATCTTGTATTTTATTTAAATTTGATCAAAAACTTATTATAATAATAGGGTCAAAATTCCGGGATGTCACATTCCTCCCCCCTTAAAAGAATTTCGTCCCCGAAATTTAAAACAACAGTTAATTCAAAAGCTTAATGTTAACATTCTAAACATACATATCATCCATACAAACAAACAATCAAACAGTCAATTCTAACAACATTACTAGCTATCCGGACATAAATTCGGATAAGTCTTTCTAAAACTATCAAGAGTTTGTTTCTCAATGATCAACAATCCAAACTGGATTCCTGACCACAGTTAAATTGGATTTAAATTTCCAAATTCCTGAATTACTGGTTGAACAACCAATGATGAATCATAAACACATTTCCTTAGTTGGGATATATGGAATACACAATACATTCCAGATATTCACTCTGGCAGTTCAATTCTAATATCTACAGTATTAACTCTTTCCCATATTTTATTGACTTCTTTACAGAATTTCAATATCTATTCAATCAAGCCCGTACGATGTACATATACCATTCGTACGCAATATAAAATTTGATCGCTCGCTCGATCACACAATTTCTCTTCCGAACTAGTATCGTCCACCCGACTTTCTAGTGCGGACTCAGAACTGGTTTCTTGATTGAAACTGTCATTCTCCTTGCATAGTCACAACTATGATAGAGAAATTTCTAGAACCAATCAAAATTCCAAAATCACGGTTCGTCGTCAAAAATCGAGTGAAAAATCCTAACTCGGATTGATATAACTATCTCAAAATTTTGTGCTCGAATCTGGATCTAATTACTATGCGAATAAAATAATATACGTACATCCTACGTATTTATATACATTGATTATCAACCATATCAATTTTCTTTTATTCCCATTATTCTGATTCTATCCACTTGGAATAAATTTTTCCCAATATCAAATTTTACTTAAGAGTTTCAGCATCCATTTCTTAAGTTTTAATATAAGCATTATATATTCCCTTATCTTATTACTCTACCCCTATAGCCTTTATATCCTCTTATATTCACTTATTTTCAATTTGAATTTCTAAATTCCATGTGAATTCAAATTTCTTCTACTCTGAATATTTAAATTTATTGACTAACTTTCATTTATAACTGATTCCTATCTTATGTTAAATCAGTTTTATTCATTATTTTATTTCAAATTTTTTTTATAGTTTTCAAATTTTGAAAACTTCGACATATTCTCCATTTGTTTAGCATTACATATTTCCATAAGCACATATGTAAGGTTCCAATCCTCAACACAATTAATTTCAATTAATTCTCAAACCGTTCCCTTTTTAATTAAAGTGATTTACAACTTTCTTGCTTAGACATAAAATCCATTTGAGCAAAACAAACTCATATTCAAAATCATCTTATTTTGCTTCCAATAATTCATAAATTTTTATCTAATTCTCATTTACTTCAAACATCACATTTTCTTATGCAATTTAACAATATCATTGTGAATAAATGATTACTTAAGCTTTATAATAAATCTTAAATTGATTCCAATTCAATTTACACTTGATTCCATCCCAATTAAATTATTCACAATCCTTTCATTGCATTTTCTTTCATTTCAACAGGTTTGATTCAAACCTTTTTTTTTTAAACTTGACAACCAATGTTTTAAATAATCATTTCACTATTTACTTAAGTCATTTATTTCTTTCAAACTATTCCACCTAACAACTTAAGCTATTCTATTTCACCAATTTCCATTTAAATCTTTGATTTGATTTTCCTTTAATCAAAGCCCAACTATTTACTGATTAGTTTATCTTTTATCCATTCTTAAATTTATATTAACATTATCAATTCATTATTGAATTTATTCATAATAAGGTTATTCAATTTATACTTGAATTAAATTTGTTAACAACTCACACCATTTCTATTTAATTCCAATTCAATACTTACTTTGATTTACATTTACTTATTTACATAAGAATTTTATCTCATTCAATATTATTTATGACTCGATTGAATTTATTTAAATTCAGTTTTGTTCCAACTCAACTTCAGTTAAATTTTAATTACTTACCATTCTTTTAAATTTTATTTCTCAATATATGAGTTCAAAGCTTATTTGTTTACTTAAAAGCTTATGTTGCTCAAAACTTATTTATCTACTTAGCAGCTTATATTACTCATTTGAGTCATTTCATCTTATAATCACAATTCCAGATTTATATATATAACACTTAGCATCTTAAGGTATAAATTTCCACCTCACAATTACAATCATTTTACCTTCAAACTTTATAGCCAATTAGGTTCATTTTGAACTGCAATTCCATTTAACTTATCTCAGGTTAACCTCTAATATGTTTCTTATTTTCATCTACTTAAGCTAAATTTTAATTCCGGGATTAAATTTCCTGATTTCTTCTTATTAATATCAACTTTACTTTATAAGTTCAATAGTTGATTTATTCAAACCTTTCACATTATTAAAGGGAATTCTTAGAATTCAATTGCCGGTTTTCATTTCCAAAGCCATTTGAAAATGATAACTAGACATACCTACTTGGTATATCAAATCAAAATTTTAACTTCCAAACACTTGTTTTCACCAAAACAAATTTTCTCTTTTGAAAATTTTTAAACAACTTGCATACCCAACAACCCCAAACAATATCATAACCAACTATCCTGGTAGCAATCCATCACTTTAGAAACTCGAAAATGAATGCTGATGAGGTGGCCATCATCATCAGGATTATTTTCCAGCGACTTGAAGTGAGTTCAGTGCTTCCTTACCTTCACAATTCCTCTCAAAACAATTTCCATTCAACAAACAAGATTCCATTTTTTTCCCCTCAAATCTTTGGAAAAACATTTCAAACATTCCCAAGATTTTAAATTCCCAAATCCTTTTATTTAAAATTCATTTAAACACTTTTCAAATTCCCGGGACTTAAATTCTGGTTTAATCAAAGTTTAGTTATATTTCTTTTATTTAAAGTCATTCTTAAATAATTTTATTTGGTCGTAAACCATTCTCATTTAAATTTTTATTTGATGGTACTATTAACAATCAAACATCCAAGTATATGTATAGTTATTTCAAAAAAATATTTCTTTTATATCAAAATATAATTTTTGGTAAAATTATTTAATTTACCCTACTTTTAAAAACAATATTGTGTCGAATCGCTCTATTTAAGTGTTTAGAAACCCCTTCGATACAGTTTTCGAGGCTGTGCCGACGATTGTTCATATACCACTCAATAAATCAATCAACGCAATATAAAACCATTTTATATCCACTAACAAATACGCGCTCATATCTATTAATACACTCAAACTCATTTTAGATTTCTACTGACTCTATTTTATGAGTAATTTCTACCAGAGCTAAGGTTATCACCAACCTATGCTCTGATACCAACTGTGACGACCCGCCCTTCTGCTACCAGAAAGACGTATCATCACAAAGAAAGAAACGGATATAAATAGAAGAGAAAGAGAAAGAAAGAACAACAACATTAGAATCTCACAGCGGAACGGAACAAAATATAATATATCACATAAATATTACATAGTTTTACATATATCAGAGTTATACAATATCAATACATATGATAGTCAGGTATACATCTATCACAATATACATCAGAGGAACATCATACATCAAATACTGACACAACGGAACTTAGATAGATAGCTACATACGTCTGGAATCTCCTGCTCCAAGCACTCCAGAAATCAAAGCTAACCTGAATCCCTTGACTACCCGTAAAAATTTGGGTACCCGAGAGTTTATGAAAACAAAAATATAAACTCCGGGTCAGACATGGGTCTGGTATGAGTAAACGGTTTAAGGTTGTTTAACTTTGAAAAACATTGGAAAATAAAGGTATCACGTAAGACTCCCCACAAATAAATACGGGTAAGTTTTTACCTTACGCTAACCAAAACATTTCATAGGAAATCCAGTGATATTATAATAGTGTCTAGGGTTTTCAAGTAAATTGTCAGGACCCGATTCTTCGTCTTCCGAAAATTCAACATCGATACTCACTTTATCGACTGCCGAGTAATCAAACGACGGAAAACCGAACACTGAGGGTTTTAAGAAAGAAGAAAAAGATAGAAGTTAGGGAGGAGAGAAAATAGAAATTTTTAAAATAGAAAGAAAAGAGAAGAGAAAGGAAAAAGAACAGAAAACAACATCAGAATCTCACAATTCGCAGCGGAACAACATATAATAATAAATGAATAATCTTTAAACAAAGAACTATATCAGTTATTACATTTTATACATTACATTACATCATATCATCAGAGTGTGCAACAACAACATCAAACAGTGCAGCGGAAAAAGAAATACTATATAAACTAGTAATACGCCATGCCGTCCAGCTTGCCTCCAGCAACTCCAGAATATCCAGAATATCCTGATAAACCTTAACTCTTGACTGCCCGTGTGGAAATTGGTGGGCACCCAGAGTTTAGGAAGGAAAACAATAAACTCCAAGTCAGTCATGTGACTGGTGTGAGAACTCAAAACAGTTTATTTATCTTTAAAATCAAAATAGAGGAATATTTTTAAAGTCAATTCGCAATGCTTTTAAAAATGAGACTACCATAAGGCCTCCCGCACACACACACAATGCAAACGCAGAATCAGAGGAGATTTCTCCTTATGATAGTCAAAGATGCTTGATACGCATTAAAAAGAAGCATTTGATATTATTACTAGTGCATAGTGTAGAAAATTATTTCGAAAGTAGAATATAAATCTTAGCCAACATAGACATTTCGAACTATGCCTACTATAGCTACCATCCAAACAGTGTTGCGACACCATAAGTGAATGATAGGTTCTACAACTAAAACCGTACAAGTTTCGTATTGGGAATTGGATTTCCAACAAATGATCAGGCCAAGGAACTTCCCATTGCCACATGAGAATGCCTCTGGAAAGACATCCCCGAGAACCAAACCGGAACTCTGCCAACACAAGGCCGGGTTACCCCTAACTGGGTAACTACTGACACGAGCACGCCATTCCCCGATCGTAAACGACCTTTCTCACGGGATCCCGAAAACCAACAACCACAAAGTAATAAATTCGCAGTAACCACATAGGTTAAATATCTGGGCTCCATACCTTGATACCACCTCTATCCAGAAGGAAATGTACATACCCTAAAGGGAGCTACCCCTCATAACCTTGCCGCATCTTTCCTGTTTTGACCATTTCCGAGGTGTGAGGCTCGACGAATTCACGTCCACAAAAACATACTTTATACAAAAGCCATGCTTTGGGTCAACAAATGATCAACACAATGATCACCAAGATAGACGATCAAATAAACGATCCTATCACAATAATCAACACAATGATCATTTACAGCAACACTCAGCATGTCACATTACCAAATTGGGAATATATCGCTGATAACATTCAACTACATAACCTCTGAGCTCGTACGTCTCAGAGAAGGGTGTTAAGCTAAATGAATAAATTCTTCGCCACCAACAGAAATATATTTGAAAGAAATCGGCTTTATATCTCAATCTGTAATGTCAGACATACAATCCATACAAGTCTGTTCCGGGCTCGAACAAAACCGAAGGCACTTACAAAGAAGTCCTTGCAATCCGGATATTCACAATCCTGATCGGATTCACCATCACATATGGAGAACTCTATACCGGAGCAACTCGGTGCAGAGTAAATCGACAGGTCATCCTATCGCTCTTGCAAATACCGGGTCTTCAACACCGATCTTCAATGCAATTATAACGACGTATCACATATTCGGATTGGGTTATACGACCCCATGGTCCTTTCCCGGTTAACCCGAATAGTGAGCGCTTATTCAAAAATAAGTGTAGCATTCACATTCAAACAAATCATATCAATTACCCATTCAAAGGGAAATATTGATAGTCGATTATTGAACTATCAATGGATATGCACACATCACCAGTTTCCAAATAATTTTCCAAATTATTTATTTTCCAAAAATATCTTTACTAGATATAAAATTTCACACTTCAAAAATAAATCAATATTTATTCTTAAACAAATTCCACTTTCTTTTATAAATTCAATAGTGAATTTACATTCCAAAATATTCATGCATATATGTTTCAATTATCCATTTCAATTTATCTTCAAAAAGATAAATTCTCAAAATATTCACCTTATATTGGAAAACATTTCCGTACTTATTTATTCATAAGTAATTCACAAATCTTATTTATTTTCAACACTTAGAAAATATTCAATATACTTCAATCGAGATTAAGTATATATTTCATTCTATAAGGAAATCATTCTCATAAACATATTTATTTGGGCCAAAACGAATGTTGCGTAAAACATCGTTACGACAACCCAAAATCACTAGTATAGGGATTCGAAATTAAAATAGATATATAAATCCCAATACTATGCAAAACATTTCCTTTCGGAAATCATTTACTATAACAACAGTGTTATAGTCCACTATTTCCTTCTATTTCTCGAAAACGTCTATTTCAACAATAAATGTTGAAATCTATGGTTTCGAATCTCAACACATTTAAAAACATCGTTAGATCGTTTTAATTCAATTTCAAATATCACATTCAAAACAATTTCTTTAACATATTATTCACTATTCAAAAACGTGAATATACTACGTTAACAACTTTCATCACTTCTATTCATTTTATTTCAAAGGATTATTCACAGTCAAAAATGTGAATATAACTCCATTAATAAGTTTCAACAATTAACTTATCAAAATAAGTTGTTTGCGAATTTATAAACAACGTTTATAAATTCCATTTCTATTTATTTATAAAAACTTCCTTTTTATAAATTCTTTTATTAACCTATTCCAGTTTATAACTCAATTATAAACTAAAAGTTCATATTATAAGTTAAATACTTATAAAACGATTATTTTACAAAATCGTTCCTCTAAAGACTTTCCAAACCATAAATCTTATAACTTATAAGATTCATTTATTTAACCAAATCTATTCTTCAAATAACTTCACAAATTTATAATTCTTACTATTTATAAATTTCATTTATAACTTCACCGTTTATAATTCTATAAATTTCATTCTTTAATGAAATTCATTTTCACTTCATTCAAACACTTATAAAAACTCGTTTTATAATTTCAACATCTCAATTTATAAATATCCATTTATAAATCTCTTATATAAATCAATTCATATTAATATTTTAAAAACGTCTTTAAACTCCTTTATAATTTCATCATTTTGATTTATAAAATAATCAAATTTTACAAATCCTATATTTAAACTTTTCACAATTATTTCAGAAATCCCAATTTAACTATTTTATAAAGTCATTAATTCCTTATTTTCAAAAATCAGCTTTTAAATACATTTCTTAAAAATCATAATTTTTATAACCTTAAAAATTATAACGTTTATTTATTTATAATGGATCAATTCCAAAATATAGTATATCCTCAAAAATCACTTTAAAAATCATTTTAAAATCCCAAAACTTGGTCCAATGATGCTACATATCAAATAGTCAATCACGACAACAACGATATCATATATCAATATGAAAATCCATCAAATATCAAAATATCTAAAATCAAGTAAATACTGTTGAGGAATCCAGTTGGATCCCTCCAACCTGTTTTCCTGCATCCACAAACATTAGCACAATACCAATTTCGCTCCAGTACGAAATTATCGCGGTATATGTTCTTATTAAATATTATCCGCTTAATAACGGCGCAATAGGGTCTCATCCGCTAAAAAATGCAGGGAATCAATAACTCCAATATATACATATGCCAATATATATATATATTGCTACTATATATAATACCAATTTCACTGTTTATGAAATATTCGCGGTATATGTTTTTAATAAATAACATCCGCTTACTAACGGCGTATAATGTCTATTTTAACAATCAATAGATATCAATCAACATTCAAACATGCATTCAAATATTTTAAATCTAACTATCTAAAATAAAATCGAAACTGATTCGATTGAGTGAGAAGTTCTCACCTTGATTTTATTTTCCGTTTTAGCGATTTATTTCGAATAAAATTAAACGTGCGTTTAATTTTACCCAAAATTCTCACTAACTCCAAACGACTCCAATCCAATTCCATCGCGTAGTGCTCGTCCATACGATTCCAACGCAACTGGTTTCGCGCGTTTTCGACCTCGTTTAAAAAAGTTATGATATTTTAAAGTTTATACGATTTTATATTTACAAATTTTATAACATTAACTTTATAATTTTATACCCATTCATTCTTGGCCGTCCATTCTTGATTGAGCAGATCCGTGCGCAGTCCCCCCCCCCCTCATCTCCTTCCTCTTCACGTTCAACAGCCACACACGCAAGAACCCATACAACACCCAATTAGGGTTTTAAATTTGCAACGTCAAAACTCGATGAAACTCGATCAAACCACTTGCAATTCGAAGCTCTTCGCGATAGCTACCTCCACCATCCACCACCTGAAGCTCGGCCCCCTCCTCCTCCTCGTTTTGCGTGCGCAGGCCGGCCACTTCATGGTCATTTTCCCGTTGATTCGTGAAGCTATTCGCGATCTTGACCGTTGATATTAAAGATCGTGTTGTGCTCTACAATTCTCTAGTTGAAACCTAAGGCTAATTGTCGACAGATTTGGAGTAATCGAGGAAGGAAGTTGGGAGTTTTCTGGCCATTCATGGGGGGTGGCGGCTGCAGTTTAGAGATTAGGGTTTTGTGTTTTTTTTTATTTTTTTGGATTTATGAGCCTATTTATAGAAGAAAATCGAACACTATTCATCCGGAAATTCCGAACTCCGATTTACGCGCCGTAACCAGCGTTTCTAGGGTTTACCGCACGTTCCGGACACAATGGAACAGGTTTTGGAAGCTAGTTCGGAAGTATGTGCGAGTTATGGCTATAAACGCTCAATATAAATTAAACCGGTTTAAACGATTTTCTAGGCGTTTTAATTTGTACCGGACAAACGGTAAATCCAATCGACTTGAAATTTGAAACCTTACAATAATATCACATTACGGATCCGATGAAACTGGTTTCGTTGAAATCCAAGACATTTTGAAAAATGGCTATTTTCACTCGTCAAATTTAAATTAAAAACAATTCGATGCCTTTCGAGCTGCCACGATCAAACGATAGCTCCGATTGACACAAAAATTGGAATGCGGTAATAACTAACCATTACGGATCCAATGGAACTGGTTTCGTTCAATTCTGAGACTGTTCAAAAATTGGCTATTTTCACTAGTCGATTAAATATTAAAATATTCAATTTTCACAAATTAATTCTTAGTTCGATTTTAAAAGTTCTAAAATATCATTCTAACTCCCATATGATAAAATAAAATTTTACAAATCATTTTCAATCATATTTAACCCAATTTTAAATTATTTCCATAATTTAACATATTGAATTATCGATTTAATAATCCAATTAAATCCAAAAATTCAAATAAAAATTTATTCGACTTATAAATTCACTTATTAATATTTAAAATTAATTAAATATTCAAATTTTAATTAATAAAAATCCTGGGTCGTTACAATCTTCCCCACTTAAAAGAATTTCGTCCTCGAAATTACAAGTAAGAAAAGTTATAGAATTTATTAATTTTCCAAAAATTCATAGTTAAACTTCTTACAATAACTTACTAAGTTTTCAAATCATACTTAGTTATCTTTTCAAAAACAACTACTATTGTTTAACTTTCAACTTCAAATCAAAGTTTAAAGTTTTCAAAATTTTCCAAATTTTCTCAAAATTTTTCTAACGCCTTAAATTTTCGGAAAAATTCGCCATAGTCTCCTTTGCGCGGCTCGATCCGAAAAAAAATGACAGTATATATATCACAACTATACATCTCATCAAGTATTGAGGCATCCCGAAGGGAAAAAAGTGTAAAAGTACGATATTTAATACGAGATATGTACCGTATATTTTATTAGCAAGCATATACGGCTAATATAGCGCGAAAGCGAGCTCCAAATGCGAAGCAAACGCGATCCGCACCTACTAATTACTCAACAAACAACATGAGAACATGCATATATGAACATAGTATCGATATACATCATATAGCAACATGATAACTATATATGCCAACATAGCAATGCATTCAATAGCAATATATATTCAACCATCAACCAACTATCATCCATAACCAAATCAATATTCATTCATATTCTTATTAATATTCAATGAAATGGTTTTTCAATTTAATCACATTTGATTCATTCACAGTTGATGTTTTTATTAACATTCATTGTCAATTAGTTTATATTCACTAATTCATATTCAAGTTGGTTCACTACCAATCAAATTCAATTCTATTCAAATTTACTTAACTTCAAATTGGATTTCAATTATTTTAGCTTCCAATTTCATTAACACTTAATGAATTATATACAATCAACTAACAATCATATAACAATCAATGTATAATAATTACAACCAAATTCCTTTGCTTACAATTGGTTTAATTAATTGATTTTTATTCAACTTCCAATAACATTAGATTTTAATGAATTTAACACTTATATTCATTATTTCATATCAATTTAATTCACATTCAATTGATTAATATTCAATCCATTCATTCAATCCAATTTCTAAAGTTGAATTTCATTTCGTATAACTCAAGTTCATTTTTATTACAACTCATATTCATAAATATATTCATATAGTTTCACTTCTTATATATAAGTTTATTTCACAATTGTAAATCACTTTAATTATAATTCAATTCTTATAATTCTTTTGCTTATACAATTATTCTTTTATTTAGATTATTCAAATAACTAAACAATCAACTTATATACACTTTAATAATTCTGAAAAATTATTTCTTTATATATAAAATATACTCAGGATAAAATTATTTCATTTACCCAATTTAAACAATATTGTGTCGAATTGTTCTATTCAAGTGTTTAGAAACCCCTTCGGCATAGTCTTGCGGACCACGCTGACGAAAGTTCATATGCCACTCAATAAACCAATCATCACAATATAAAACAATTTTATATTCACTAACAAATACGCTCTCATAGCTATTATTACACTCAACTCATTCTAGAGTACTGCTGACTCTATCTCTAATGAGTCATACCCAACAGAACCATGGTTGTCGCTTAACCATAAGCTCTGATACCACATTGTCAGGACCCGATTTTTCGTCTTCCGAAAATTCAACATCGATACTCACTTTATCGACTGCCGAGTAATCGAACGACGGAAAACCGAACACTGAGGGTTTTAAGAAAGAAGAAAAAGATAGAAGTTAGGGAGGAGAGAAAATAGAAAATTTTAAAATAGAAAGAAAAGAGAAGAGAAAGGAAAAAGAACAAAAACAACATCAGAATCTCACAATTCGCAGCGGAACAACATATAATAATAAATGAATAATCTTTAAACAAAGAACTATATCAGTTATTACATTTTATACATTACATTACATCATATCATCAGAGTGTGCAACAACAACATCAAACAGTGCATCGGAAAAAGAAATACTATATAAACTAGTAATACGCCATGCCGTCCAGCTTGCCTCCAGCAACTCCAGAATATCTAGAATATCCTGATAAGCCTTAACTCTTGACTGCCCGTGTGGAAATTGGTGGGCACCCAGAGTTTAGGAAGGAAAACAATAAACTCCAAGTCAGTCATGTGACTGGTGTGAGAACTCAAAACAGTTTATTTATCTTTAAAATCAAAATAGAGGAATATTTTTAAAGTCAATTCGCAATGCTTTTAAAAATGAGACTACCATAAGGCCTCCCGCACACACACACAATGCAAACACAGAATCGGAGGAGATTTCTCCTTATGATAGTCAAAGATGCTTGATACGCATTAAAAAGAAGCATTTGATATTATTACTAGTGCATAGTGTAGAAAATTATTTCGAAAGTAGAATATAAATCTTAGCCAACATAGACATTTCGAACTATGCCTACTATAGCTACCATCCAAACAGTGTTGCGACACCATAAGTGAATGATAGGTTCTACAACTAAAACCGTACATGTTTCGTATTGGGAATTGGATTTCCAACAAATGATCAGGCCAAGGAACTTCCCATTGCCACATGAGAATGCCTCTGGAAAGACATCCCCGAGAACCAAACCGGAACTCTGCCAACACAAGGCCGGGTTACCCCTAACTGGGTAACTACTGACACGAGCACGCCATTCCCCGATCGTAAACGACCTTTCTCACGGGATCCCGAAAACCAACAACCACAAAGTAATAAATTCGCAGTAACCACATAGGTTAAATATCTAGGCTCCATACCATGATACCACCTCTATCCAGAAGGAAATGTACATACCCTAAAGGGAGCTACCCCTCATAACCTTGTCGCATCTTTCCTGTTTTGACCATTTCCGGGGTGTGAGGCTCGACGAATTCACGTCCACAAAAACATACTTTATACAAAAGCCATGCTTTGGGTCAACAAATGATCAACACAATGATCACCAAGATAGACGATCAAATAAACGATCCTATCACAATAATCAACACAGTGATCATTTACAGCAACACTCAGCATGTCACATTACCAAATTGGGAATATATCGCTGATAACATTCAACTACATAACCTCTGAGCTCGTACGTCTCAGAGAAGGGTGTTAAGCTAAAAGAATAAATTCTTCGCCACCAACAGAAATATATTTGAAAGAAATCGGCTTTATATCTCAATCTGTAATGTCAGACATACAATCCATACAAGTCTGTTCCGGGCTCGAACAAAACCGAAGGCACTTACAAAGAAGTCCTTGCAATCCGGATATTCACAATCCTGATCAGATTCACCATCACATATGGAGAACTCTATACCGGAGCAACTCGGTGCAGAGTAAATCGACAGGTCATCCTATCGCTCTTGCAAATACCGGGTCTTCAACACCGATCTTCAATGCAATTATAACGACGTATCACATATTCGGAATGGGTTATACGACCCCATGGTCCTTTCCCGGTTAACCCGAATAGTGAGCGCTTATTCAAAAATAAGTGTAGCATTCACATTCAAACAAATCATATCAATTACCCATTCAAAGGGAAATATTGATAGTCGATTATTGAACTATCAATGGATATGCACACATCACCAGTTTCCAAATAATTTTCCAAATTATTTATTTTCCAAAAATATCTTTACTAGATATAAAATTTCACACTTCAAAAATAAATCAATATTTATTCTTAAACAAATTCCACTTTCTTTTATAAATTCAATAGTGAATTTACATTCCAAAATATTCATGCATATATGTTTCAATTATCCATTTCAATTTATCTTCAAAAAGATAAATTCTCAAAATATTCACCTTATATTGGAAAACATTTCCGTACTTATTTATTCATAAGTAATTCACAAATTTTATTTATTTTCAACACTTAGAAAATATTCAATATACTTCAATCGAGATTAAGTATATATTTCATTCTATAAGGAAATCATTCTCATAAACATATTTATTTGGGCCAAAACGAATGTTGCGTAAAACATCGTTACGACAACCCAAAATCACTAGTATAGGGATTCGAAATTAAAATAGATATATAAATCCCAATACTATGCAAAACATTTCCTTTCGGAAATCATTTACTATAACAACAGTGTTATAGTCCACTATTTCCTTCTATTTCTCGAAAACGTCTATTTCAACAATAAATGTTGAAATCTATGGTTTCGAATCTCAACACATTTAAAAACATCGTTAGATCGTTTTAATTCAATTTCAAATATCACATTCAAAACAATTTCTTTAACATATTATTCACTATTCAAAAACGTGAATATACTACGTTAACAACTTTCATCACTTCTATTCATTTTATTTCAAAGGATTATTCACAGTCAAAAATGTGAATATAACTCCATTAATAAGTTTCAACAATTAACTTATCAAAATAAGTTGTTTGCGAATTTATAAACAACGTTTATAAATTCCATTTCTATTTATTTATAAAAACTTCCTTTTTATAAATTCTTTTATTAACCTATTCCAGTTTATAACTCAATTATAAACTAAAAGTTCATATTATAAGTTAAATACTTATAAAACGATTATTTTACAAAATCGTTCCTCTAAAGACTTTCCAAACCATAAATCTTATAACTTATAAGATTCATTTATTTAACCAAATCTATTCTTCAAATAACTTCACAAATTTATAATTCTTACTATTTATAAATTTCATTTATAACTTCACCGTTTATAATTCTATAAATTTCATTCTTTAATGAAATTCATTTTCACTTCATTCAAACACTTATAAAAACTCGTTTTATAATTTCAATATCTCAATTTATAAATATCCATTTATAAATCTCTTATATAAATCAATTCATATTAATATTTTAAAAACGTCTTTAAACTCCTTTATAATTTCATCATTTTGATTTATAAAATAATCAAATTTTATAAATCCTATATTTAAACTTTTCACAATTATTTCAGAAATTCCAATTTAACTATTTTATAAAGTCATTAATTCCTTATTTTCAAAAATCAGCTTTTAAATATATTTCTTAAAAATCATAATTTTTATAACCTTAAAAATTATAACGTTTATTTATTTATAATGGATCAATTCCAAAATATAGTATATCCTCAAAAATCACTTTAAAAATCATTTTAAAATCCCAAAACTTGGTCCAATGATGCTACATATCAAATAGTCAATCACGACAACAACGATATCATATATCAATATAAAAATCCATCAAATATCAAAATATCTGAAATCAAATAAATACTGTTGAGGAATCCAGTTGGATCCCTCCAACCTATTTTCCTGCATCTACAAACATTAGCACAATACCAATTTCGCTCCAGTACGAAATTATCGCGGTATATGTTCTTATTAAATATTATCCGCTTAATAACGGCGCAATAGGGTCTCATCCGCTAAAAAATGCGGGGAATCAATAACTCCAATATATACATATGCCAATATATATATATTGCTACTATATATAATACCAATTTCACTGTTTATGAAATATTCGCGGTATATGTTTTTAATAAATAACATCCGCTTACTAACGGCGTATAATGTCTATTTTAACAATCAATAGATATCAATCAACATTCAAACATGCATTCAAATATTTTAAATCTAACTATCTAAAATAAAATCGAAACTGATTCGATTGAGTGAGAAGTTCTCACCTTGATTTTATTTTCCGTTTTAGCGATTTATTTCGAATAAAATTAAACGTGCGTTTAATTTTACCCAAAATTCTCACTAACTCCAAACGACTCCAATCCAACTCCATCGTGTAGTGCTCGTCCATACGATTCCAACGCAACTGGTTTCGCGCGTTTTCGACCTCGTATGAAAAAGTTATGATATTTTAAAGTTTATACGATTTTATATTTACAAATTTTATAACATTAACTTTATAATTTTATACCCATTCATTCTTGGCCGTCCATTCTTGATTGAGCAGATCCGTGCGCAATCCCCCCCCCTCATCTCCTTCCTCTTCACATTCAACAGCTGCAAACGCAAGAACCCATACAACACCCAATTAGGGTTTTAAATTTGCAACGTCAAAACTCGATGAAACTCGATCAAACCACTTGCAATTCGAAGCTCTTCGCGATAGCTACCTCCACCATCCACCACCTGAAGCTCGGCCCCCTCCTCCTCCTCGTTTTGCGTGCGCAGGCCGGCCACTTCATGGTCATTTTCCCGTTGATTCGTGAAGCTATTCGCGATCTTGACCGTTGATATTAAAGATCGTGTTGTGCTCTACAATTCTCTAGTTGAAACCTAAGGCTAATTGTCGACGGATTTGGAGTAATCGAGGGAGGAAGTTGGGAGTTTTCTGGCCTTTCATGGGGGGTGGCGGCTGCAGTTTAGAGATTAGGGTTTTGTGTTTTTTTTTGTTTTTTTGGATTTATGAGCCTATTTATAGAAGAAAATCGAACACTATTCATCCGAAAATTCCGAACTCCGATTTACGCGCCGTGACCAGCGTTTCTAGGGTTTACACCGCGTTCCGGACACAATGGAACAGGTTTCGGAAGCTATTTCGGAAGTATGTGCGAGTTATGGCTATAAACGCTCAATTTAAATTAAACCGATTTAAACGATTTTCTAGGCGTTTTAATTTGTACCGGACAAACGGTAAATCCAATCGACTTGAAATTTGAAACCTTATAATAATATCACATTACGGATCCGATGAAACTGGTTTCGTTGAAATCCAAGACTTTTTGAAAAATGGCCATTTTCACTCGTCAAATTTAAATTAAAAACAATTCGATGCGTTTCGAGCTGCCAGGATCAAACGATAGCTCCGATTGACACGAAAATTGAAATGCGGTAATAACTAACCATTACAGATCGAATGGAACTGGTTTCGTTCAATTCTGAGACTGTTCAAAAATTGGCTATTTTCACTAGTCGATTAAATATTAAAATATTCAATTTTCACAAATTAATTCTTAATTCGATTTTAAAAGTTCTAAAATATCATTCTAACTCCCATATGATAAAATAAAATTTTACAAATCATTTTCAATCATATTTAACCCAATTTTAAATTATTTCCATAATTTAACATATTGAATTATCGATTTAATAATCCAATTAAATCCAAAAATTCAAATAAAAATTTATTCGACTTATAAATTCACTTATTAATATTTAAAATTAATTAAATATTCAAATTTTAATTAATAAAAATCCTGGGTCGTTACATAAATAGAAAATAGCCGAAATGGTTACATTCATTAAATTCCAGCTACTAGCCACAAAAGTGGGTAATACAAATCAAAACCGTAGGGTCTCGTAGGGAAAATGGATTTCCAACAATGGCAGGGCTACTGGGGTACCGCCCGTCACAGTACGGGGCCTAGATCACCGTACCGAGATCACTCCCGACCCCCTGCTACACAAGGCCGGAACCATTCCTTACTGAACAGTCTCGAACAAGATAAACCCTGCGGTTGTAGCTAGCAACCGTCCACACAGCCGAAATAAAAAGGGACATCTAGACAGGGGTAATATCTTGTCCTGCTTGGGCATGACCCACCTAACCTTGGTGCATCTCCCCTATTTTAGCCATTCCCGGTTGATGAGGCTTGAGGCTGCGATTACCTTTAAAGAACATATTACTTAGAATGCTCATCGTCCGCCTAACGATGTTCTGAAAGCATTCAATCCATACAGGTTCGTTCCGGGTTCGAACGAAACCGAAGGCATTATCTCATTACACTCATTTTGGAATCACCCTCAGAGTCAACGACGATAACCCTTGCACTCTGAAAACACCATCTCGATCTTCATTTCAGGATCACGACCTAACGTTTAAATTGGATCGATGTGGTTTACGGAGAATCAAATTTGATTCTTCCGATCCCGGTCTCATCGAATCCAAACGCCATTTTAAAGGCCAAGTTGTCTAATTAAATTAAACAGTTTAAAGTTAACAATTGAATTCATAAAGCAATTTAACACAGATAAATAACATCAGATAATTCATATGGCAATTTAACACAGGTAAATAATATCGGATAAATCGTATAGCAATTTAATGCAAATAAATTACACACTATCATCATAGATATATCCAGAATATCACAGAACATCACAGGATATAAATACATATCAAAGGCAGTCAATATAATCATCGATTCATATCAACAAGTTTGATTTGTTAAAAACTTAGTTGCATGCTTAAGAATAAATTACATTTTATTCTTTGCTTAATCAATTACTAATAAATTAACTTATTTCAATTCATTAATTACCTATTAATTATTCACTTAATTAATGAATTAATTTTTAATTACTAATCAATAACCTTAATTATTGATTTCTAAAACTCAATTACACAATTCATTATTATTAATTGCTTAATTAATCATTAATTATTAGTAAACTTAACCCTTCAATCATTAATTATTTAATTAATTCGTTAACTACGATTTGTCTATTAATCAACTTCAAATGATTAATTAAATTCTTCATTACAATTGATTACAAGATTATCATTAAAATCATTAATTACAAATTCAATTACATTTTGAACTACTTATTAAATTAATTATAAAACTGATTACATTCTTAATTTACTTCGAAATTAACTTAATTACTCTTCTTTGTTTCCTATAAAACTTTAAAGTCCATCATGTATTAACTGGTTTATAACCATTATCCTAGATCAATACTTAACTTACCTAACTATATACTTCAACCTAACAAAATTGTCAGGCTACTGGAATTAAACAACCCGAAGTAAACCACGGGTCAAACTCGAGATTTCCAGAGCTTCTCTAGCGTTCCCTCCCCTGCCTCTCTTCTTCTTCCTCTGTTTTTAATTCTTCTGTTTCTCTTTTTTTTAAGTTTAAAGTCTTTAACTGTTACAAACACACGCGCTCAACCCACCAGTGGCAAACCCGACGCAACACGCTAATATTCTCGAGTTAAACTCAAGTCGATCCCAGCATATACTTCCCCACCGCCGTGCACGTGCACGGCGGTCCACCACCGTGCCATCGCATCATGACGCCACCCACAAGTCACAAACCATCCCCTCACGTGAAAACCAAACCCAGATATACCCAATTACCACAAAATCAAAATATGCCCTAAATGTCGAACTTCAACATGAACCCAGTGGTCAAAAACCACCTCGTTCTCACTGCCGCGACCGCCTGAGTCGACGTGCCTTCGGCCAAACCTCGCCAACATCACCTCCTAACTTCCTCCAAAACCTCATGTCACTCGGCTAAGCAACGGCGACACGTTCAACGAATGAACATAGAACAAGACACCGGCCCCTTAAACCCTACTATTGATTCACCTCATCAAATCTTTCTTTCGAAAATTTTTATTGTATTTTCCTAAATTCAAGAACCCTAAAGCAAGCTACACAACAAGTTTCAACACTTAAGATTCGTGGAACAGATAGAAATTGACAAATATGCAATTTTGCTTCATCACTGAACTGCTCCTTATCCAATGTTCTAAAACATTTTTTTCTATTTTAAAAATCTTAGCTTTGTGCTTTAAACCATGTTATGAAATCAAATCATTAACTTAACACATTTGTATTTTTAACAGTTTGATTTATTTTACTGTAAACCTGAGCATGATGAAGCTGACTCCATTGAAGAACTTTAAACCACTTCCAGATTGTTTTTGTTTTTAAGAATAAACAATAAACAAATTTATTTAGTTAAAATATCCTGAGTTTACAATGTTCTGTAAAAAAAAAAATTCCTTTTCTTTCCACTTTTTGGACCAGAAAAGTTAAAACAATGAAGGTCATACACTTCCCAGTAAAACAAAAATCACTACCTGTTCTCTTGTTATCAGCACATAGCAACACCAAATACATGAATTTATTATCATAATAAAAGTTCATAAAAATAAGTTTACTCGCATAAGTTTGTAGTAGAATAGAGGAGGATTGTTGGATGAGAAACCTGCAGTTGAAGTGTTGCATTCCTGTACACTTCCTTTTTGCTTTCAACTGGATATGCAGTTTGTTTATTTTCCTTTTTCTTTATCAGGTTTTACTTTTTTTTTTTTGATATTATGGACAGAACTAAGTGATAAGAAAAGATAGAACAATGAACATTCATATATATAACTTCCAACATTAATGTCTTCTTGGACAAGCTTTAATTAGATAAAAATATCTTGCTTTACTTTATCATGTACTAAAGCCTGAGCTAACTCAAGTATTTCGGCTGGCAGATTGTGTTTGACTGAATGTATGCTAATTAATGTTTATGTCTTTACTTATGTTAACACAATCAATATTTGCTTGCTGACACAACATATGGTACAAAGATATTTGCAGTTTATTTGTACTAAGATATATTCATATTTCATACTTGCAGATTTTGTTTGAACATATTTATGTTAACATATATACAAAATGTCTGCTGCAGGTTTTTTTTGTTTGTATTATGATTTTTCTTATGATCACATATAAGTAATGTTTGCAGATTTCCAATTTTTCTTCATTGCTGATGTTAACATTTCTATTTATATCTTATACATATTATATTTGTACTTATGTTTGTAATCCTACTTTTATGTTATATTTATGTTAAATATGTAGAAGCTCATGTTTATAACCATATTTATAAGTAT
The DNA here is from genome assembly GCA_030765085.1 of Allium cepa. Lineage (NCBI taxonomy): Eukaryota > Viridiplantae > Streptophyta > Magnoliopsida > Asparagales > Amaryllidaceae > Allium > Allium cepa. The sequence continues at coordinate 499,596,020 of CM060929.1, forward strand.
TTATATTTATATAAAAGCTCTTGTTAAATATTTATAAGCTTATTTTATTTTATATAAAAACTATTGTTAGAAACATTGCTTGGCCTTATTTTTATTCAAAGCTTAAATTTTTCCAATATTTAATTTGTAATGTATTTGCACTAATGTATTTTATATTTATTTAATATGAAAAGAATTGTGTTATTATACTTATTATCATGAACTACATTTATTACTTTTGATATTAAGTGTCATTAATATATAATTTTTAATGTAATAGAATAAAACAGATTTAATTTTTGAATATTGTTGAAAGAGTCTATTTATATTTTGAAATTATAAATTCCTTTGTAACAAATATATAACCAATAATATCCAACATCTTATTTATTTCAAAATGAAAAATCTTGTATTTTATTTAAATTTGATCAAAAACTTATTATAATAATAGGGTCAAAATTCCGGGATGTCACAACCAAATACTTAACAATGGGAATCATCCAATTGTTCTTATATTGATTATTCATTTCCATATGGACGGTTCCTTCCTAGATTCCATCATTTCCACTTCTCGGCTCTTTTTCTTTTTTTACATGTGTAAGAGATTGGGATCTAGTCAATATCATAACCTCATTTTTTGGTTCGGGGGCTTTTTCCTCAACGTTGGGATTTTTTTGGAAGCCTACTGACACAATTCGAGTTTTCGATGCTCCTTGTGAACTAGCCAACTTGGCCAAAGAAACGGCTTAAGGATTATTTCCTCTAGGTACTTGGTGTATTAAAAAATCTTCAAATTGGGTTAACACATTCAGCACCTTTTGACACAAAGGATCAATTTCACATATTTAGTTTGATATGCTTATTTCAGTTGGTTAACCATTAATTGAAAATTGCTTAAAACCTATATTCTTGGATCTTCAACTGAAGAACTAAAATAAGTCCTGCTACCATTGATTCATACTCTGGTACATTACTAGTAGTAAGAAAGCATAGCTTCATTGAATAGTGTAATCGATCTCCATCGGGAGTAATGATTACGTGTCCTGCACTAGCCCTTTGCTTATTTAGGCTCCATCAACAAACAATGCCATTTAGTCTTCAAATCCTTTTCCCTTTCTTATTGTTAGTTAATAAATCCTTTGCATTCGTTAATGAAACTGGCTAAAGACTGCCCCTTGATTCCCACTCAGTTTCGGAATTCGTTCACATATTGGCTTACCTCTATTCCCCATGTTACTAACCTTTTTGATGCTTTGGGCTTACTAAAATCTTGCTTAAGAGAAAAATTAGTTAAGACCTTAATTGAGTGTACTTGAAAATAGGCTCTCAACTTTTGAGCGAGAATTAGATAGTATGCCAACTTCTCTATAATTGGATATCTAGATTCCATATCTTTAAGCCTTTTACTATTATAATATACTGGAAGTTGTGTTTTGTTTTATTTTCTTACTAGAACCAAACTTACTGCAACTGCCATGTAAATGTGTAAATTCTCTCCTTCTATGGGACTAGATAGGATTCAAAGTTTCTAAATATGATCCTTTAATTCATTGAAGGCTTTTGTGCAATCTTCTCTCCACTCAAAATTCTTCTTTTCTTAATCATGCCAAAAATGGAATGCACTTATCAATAACCTTGGACATTAATCTGTTTAGGGCTGCCACCCTACAATATAAGCTCATCATATCTTTACTTATTTTTGGCTCTGTCATATCCTTAATTGCTTTGATTTGGTCAGGGTTGGCCTCAATTCTCCAATCACTAACAATATATCTTAGAAATTTTCCAAATTTTATTCCAAAAGAACATTTCTATGGATTGAGCTTCATTTGATACTTTTTTAGTACTCCAAAAATCTCCTTAAGTTCTTTTAGATGATCAATTTTCTCTTGAGATTTAATCGACACATCTTTCACATACACCTCCATGTTCCATCCACTTTGTTCTCTAAGCATTCCCTTTACTAACCTTTGATACGTAGCCTCTGCATTCTTTAGTCCAAAGGCATAACTTTGTAGCAATCAGTTCCCCAATATGTTATGGAACATATGTTTTCTTCATCTTGATAGAACATGAGAATAGAGTATACATCCATAAAAGGTAACAGCTTATGTCCACTTGTGGCATCAACTAACTGCTCTATTTAGGGCAATGGATATCAATGCTTAGGGCATGCGTTATTTACATCGGTGTAATTGACATACATTCTCCATTTTCCATTGGAATTTTTAACTAACATGGGATTGGTTAGCTATTAGAGGTTAAACACTTCACAGATAAACCCATTCTCAAGTAATCTTTTGATTTCTTCCTTTAATGCATTAGCACAAACTTTATCGAACTGCCTTTTCTTTTATTGAATAGGGACAATATTTGAATCTATATATAGAGTGTGGCTCATAACTGTTGGAACTATTCGAATCTTATTCGAGTGGGTCCAAGCAAACACATCCTTGCTGGATTTGAAAAATCGAATAAGTTCTCCTTTCAGTTTGTTGCCTAATTCTTTTCTAATCTTAACCATTTTTGTTGGCTCTAATGAATCTATGCTTACTTCTTCCAGATCTTTGGCAGATTTTATTCTTTCTTACTCTCCTTTATAATCTAATACGGTAATGATTTCGTCATCCTCCATTTCACTGATTATCTGGTTTGCTTCGTTTTCTTTTTTTTCCTCTTAGAGAAGTTGAACCTTTTCAACACATTATCGGGCTTTTCAACTACCCTTTTCTTTTTGTTTGCCTCAGATAGTAAACCTGAAAGACTACTATCCATGGGCTTATCTATTTTAGTTTAGTTTAATTTACTTTTCTCCAGGTCATAACAAGAATTAGCATCCCATTTGAATTGCTCAAGTGTAACAAAGTACAGTTCTCATAAACTTAATTGTTCCTCTTTTATGGTTCCTCAATCATTCTTAGTCAAGAATTTCACCATTAATATTTCAGTAAGACGGATGCATCCACTTCATCTAGAGTTGATCTTCCAAAGAGAGCATTATAATTTAAGGGTTGGTCCAATAATACGAACAAAGTTTCAAAAGTTCTGGAGTGTTGTAGGATTTTCATTTGCGCTAAAAGCTTTATCTGCCTACTGGAGTAAACCCTTTATTATTGAACCCAAAGATAGACTTAAAGCTCTGTTCTAACTTCTCCTTTGAAATGTTCAATTTGTCAAAAGCGTGCTTAAAAATAACGTTCACTGCACTTTCGGTGTCAACTAAGATCTCTGTTACCATGAGAGCCCAATTTGTAAAGTTATCAATGGATCATTATGTGCGTGACAGACTCCCCTTAGCTCTTGTGTATTGTTAAGTTGGGTAATTAGAGTTGAAATTTATGACTCTTGAATGGTGGCTCCACCTGAAGGATAAGACCCCATCCTTTGTTTCCCTTATATATGTATGCTCTTGGCCTATTTTCTAATTCCGACAAGACGGGGACCCCGTGAATGACATCTATGGGGATAAGTGGAGGAATAAAGTCCTGTTGAGGATCATTCTCTACAAAATTGGAAATATTTTTTGGAGGCCTTGAATTATTCCCTTTGAGATATGAAGACTTTTTATTTCCTTAACAAACTCCTTTAGGTATCCTGCTTTGATCATATTCTGGATTATCCCTACTAAGACACGACATTCATCAGTTTTGTGCTCATTTACTTTATGTAGGCGAAATAATCTCCTCCCCTTTTTTGGTTCGAGAGTGTTCCTTCCTTATAGGAAGTAGGAAATTTTCCGTCAACTTTAGCCACAGCAAAAATGTAGGAGATAAATTTGTTTAATTCTATGTAACTGGTTTTGGGAATCTCCTACCATCTTCCTCTTCATTTCAGTCCATATTGCCTTTTTATTGGGAAGATCAGAACCAAATTTCCCTCCTCCTTTCTTTGGTTAAGACTCCTTCATAGCATAGTACATTCCATCCATGCGAATGACATTGTTGGCCTGGAAATGGACATCTTGTAGATCCCTACACCCATGGACATAGACTTCCTTCCAGAAAGGAGTCTGTTAATTTAACCCTGAGCGTACTGCCATCAATTTTTCCATATCAGGATGTGTTCTGCTTTTAGTGCCTCTATGTAGAATGTTCTTAGATATTCACCAAGCCGCTCTTCTTGTTTTTATTTAACATTAGCCAACCCATTATAATCTATAGTAGGATCTTTACATTTGTGGAACTGTGTTGAAAATTTGTAGGATAATTGCTCCTAAGAGTAAATAGTCTTCTCTCTATAGGCCTATACCATTTGGCTGCTACTCCTTGGAAAGTCAGGGGGAAGAGCCTATAATGTACAGCTCTAGAAGAATTATGCAATCCATTTGGCTCTCAAAAGGTAAAAGATAGTCATCAGGATTAGTGGTTTCGTTGTACTTTGATGAAGGGATATTAGTGTGCGATAGAATTCTAATAGACATTATAATTAACATTATCTCCTTTGTGAACGGAGCCTCACGGAAATTGTTATTAGCACCCTGGTCAAGGGTCCTCTTCCCTTTTAGATCAAGCATGTCTTTTTCCATTTTGTTAGCCACCTACCTTAGGTAGGTTTCATCATCATGGTAATCCTCTCTGTAAGGCTTGTATTCTTTACATGAGATCGAGCTACTTGACTATTTGGTAGACCTTTCTACTATCTTTTCTTTGTTTTCCTTTCGACGATTCATCGTAGCTTTATTATCTACTTTCTGTTGTGATTTTAGAACGTATACGGCCTTTAATCCTTAGTTACTTTCTTTCTTTGTGAGCTCATGGTGCTTTCGTCCTTATCCTTGCTTTTGAATATTGAGGAATCTTAATTTTTCCTTGGAGATTCAACTTCTTCCCCTTCTTTAGTATGCTTCATTGTTTTAGAGCACTTTTGAGAAAGAACATTTTCCAAAAGCTCTTACATCACTGTGAGTTGTTGAGTTAACTTTTGAATTTTGGCTTCGATGCTCATTCGCTTTGTTGGTGTAGACGGTTATCCAATCACTTTATTCTCCAAATTAAAATTCGAAGTGATATTCTGCTCCAACGTTGCCTTTTGTATAATTTCTTCGTTATGAACATTAACCTTCATGTCTTCACCATTTTATTGAAACAAAGTTTAACTTAATTAGTTTCAAAGTAAGGTAAAGAAAAAGGAAGAGTTTCAAGCCCCCCCTCTAGCACCATAAATGTTAAACCAAATTGGATTAATACCTAAGATATTACATAAGATAGTATCATTTGTATTGGACCCAATATTGCCCCTGGCTCTAATATAGTTGTGCAATTTGTTCAAAAGTTCAAGTCATATGTCCAAGAGTAAAATAGACAAGTTGCATATATGAGCTATAGGCAATTCACTTATAACACATTTCTTTGTCCATAGGCCAATGGACATAACAGTCATCATGCAAAGTAAACTCCAATTAAGGAAAGGGCTTAAGTGCCCTTGTCCAAATTATCAATATGCAAGTCCAAAGTTAAGTCCAACTCCAAATATAAGTTAAATGCATATCCATTATCTTAGTAAAAGTCAAAGATACATCCGTCGAAGGCACTATGTTATGCAATGTTTATCATCCAAGTCCTTATAAGAAAAAAGTTACAATTGCATCAAGAAATCTTCAAATCAATTTAAGGTTTACAACTTGTAATTTTAGAAGTAGAGAAAAGAATGATTCACCCCTCTCAAGTGGTGGAGGGGATCCATTTATAGAGGTAGCACATAGACACTCGTTATCTCTTGGTATCGTTGATATCCAACATCCCCTTATTGCTGTTCATATTCAACATCCTCTTAAGACTTTGAGTTTCGGCACCTCTTTACAAAAACACGAAGCTCTTTGCCATTTTTGAAACCCATCATTCTAGCCAAAATGTTTAGTAATGCCTTTTTGTAGAGACTCGACATCATTATTTGCTTAGAACTACTTTACAACAGTTAGTGTTGTAAAGGCACAATTTTCTCTCTTAATAAGCAAACTTTTTATGTTTTATTGCTGTGGCATCCTTCCTTTGTTACATATTATATAATACCTAGTCTTATATAAGCTCGATATCCCCATCGTCTTTTAGAAACTCGACACCTTCATGATATTAGGCACTCAATGTACTTCTTTACTGTTAAGGCTTGACATCATGCTTTACTTGTGAATGCTTGATGATGCTTGTCATTTATTTAATATTCGACATCCCATAGTGGTTTGATACCCCTTCGTGCTCTGTTTAGATGTTCGATAACCTAATTAACACAAAGGTTTAGCTTCACATTTTGTTTTAGATCGTTATCCATAAAATATTCTTAGGAATAAAAGTATGAAAGAGGAAACATGAGAGTATTGATATAGATCAAAAAGCACCAAGATGATCTAGTTAACGCATCTTCCAACAAGGAGGCGACAACGCCAGCAACACCTTTCGATAAGGTCGGAAGGACGTCTCGACTGTGTCAACTAGAAGCTTCCAACAAGGTCTTAGACTACCTTTCGAAGTCAATAGCAAACATGTTAACAGCATCCAAAGTACTTAAAAGAAACCTCTCAAAGACAATGGATAGCAGACACTCTACATTTTGCGCCAAGCCATTCTAAACGTCTTGGTTTCGCCTTCGTTCACTTCCACCAGAAAAGTATTCAACCAATTCGACCCTTTAAAAAGCATATTTAGCCTTTCAAAATGGTTAGGGTCACTTTCTCCTAAGAAAGAAGAACTGCACATCCACTACCATAAGGCATGAGGTTCTGAATTAGATGGGGAGAGGTTTCGACAAAGGCCATTCATAATAAAACCTTTTGGGAGTTTCGACTCACTCGAACCTAAAAAGAAGGCATGTTTCAACGGTGCTGAAGGCTAGCGTCAGGTAACCCATTCGACACATCAGCATTAAAGTCAAAAGCATAACAAAAAACCTTTCGACAAGGTCGAAAGGCTATCAAGAAACTCCTTTCGATGAAGTCGAAAGGAAACAAAGAAAGAAAGGGAAGCCCAACCGCTAGTGGTAACAGAAGAATAAATAAAACCTTTTTGACCAGGTCGAAAGGTATGGCGTAGTGAACTTTCATGAAAGTAGGGGGTTGACCTTTCGACCACACTAAAAGTGTAACGTCCCGTCTTTTCGCATGCTTTAAATCGACACACATGCCAATTCAAACCATACGAAATGGCAGATTGTTATGGGGTAAATCATAAAAAAAACATGAAGAAATAAAACAAAATAGAATCTCACAGAGGAAGGATAAAATATAATAATCAAATATACAGTTTATAAAGCTGTTTTACAAAATATTCGATTATACTTACAACATTTATCAGAGTTACACGTGCCAATAACAATGCAGCGGAACAGTATGAGTATGGTGGACTAATAATAATAATAATAATAATAATAATAATAATAATAATAATAATAATAATAATAAATCTCCGTCTTCGTCCTCCAGAGCTAAGGTCTTCAAAATTCCAAAATGCTTGGACTGACCCGAGCGGATTGAAAAGACAGAACACTCGAGTCAGAACTAAAATATCTTATGTAAGTTAAATCAGCAGGAATAAATATGAGTGCAATAACTCAAGAGATTCTTGTGATTTACATCTCCTAAGGAATCCGTTAAACTATTTACTATGTAGTATATTGTGCGATTATAATAGTGCCTAATTGTAAAATAAACTTACTTTTTCTTAGCATTAAGGAGTGACCCAATATTCTCCTTCACATGTAATAGTCCCAGTAGTCCATCCAATATCATAGTCCCTTCTGATCAGGAAGCCACCAGAGAATACCACACGGGCTATGGGAGAAATCCAAACTCGTACAAGGCGCGATAGGGTAGGTGACACGGCACAACTAGACAATGCCAGGGTAGATATACCAATTACGCTTCCGGGTCGGTGGTAACGCGTAGTCGCAGCTACCGCCCACCTCGAGCCACACCCCCAAATAAAAAAAAACAAAAGTGGCCACCGAATCAATCCAAAAGTTAGAGTATAATATCGAAGGGATGTGTCCGATCAAAGGTGCTATCTCAATTAACCCGTCAATCGCTCTTGTTTTAGCCACCTTATGCCAACTCACGGGAGTTGGGTCCATGTATTTACCTTAAAGGAAATGCCGCCACCATCCTACTTCATTCTGGAGTCTCCACAGCGTACACGGTTGTTAAAGTGGTTTTCGGGGTTGGCAGAGAGTATGACAACTTCCGATCCCGGTCTCTTCAACAACAATCGTTATTATAACACTGCGGTTATTTCAAAATAATTTATACTTTAAACTAGAATATAATATCTCTTTCAAACCATATATATATATCATTTTATTTTATAAATATCCCTTTCCCAAAATCATAATATTTTCAAATATATATACCTTAAAACCATAGCTTTGAAACATAACTTTTAATACTTAATGGTTTAAATACTATATTACTTTATAAAATAAACAGCTTCTTCAAATTTCACAATAAATTCCCAATATCAATTTGAATCTCCAAATAAATCATTTTAATTCCTATATATTTCACAGCTTAAATATTCTATATTTCAATACTTAAATTTTTATAGTTCATATTTTTCACTCTTTAAATATTCCACGATTTCAAATGGATTCTTTGAAAATTTAATATATATCAAATCCAATTCCTATTATTTAAAATTTGAAATGTATACTTAATAGAACAAATACTATTTAAGTAAAACCCTTAAACTTCAATAACAGGATATTCTTTTTAATTAAATTAACTTGATAATATTCTTTAAATACATTTGATATTCGTTTAAATCCTCTACTCAAAAATCAAGTTATAAGATCATACCCTTTAGATCTTAATTTATTTACATTTCAAAACAAATTTTTTGAGGAAAAATTCTTAAATACTTTAATTCAAATCATATTCACATTTATCTTCAACCTTACTTTTATTTGAGTTATTATAAACTCTATATACAATAGAATTTTTAAACAGATACTTGACCATATTTTATAAAGATATCAAACTTCATTTTTAGCTTATTATATAATTCAAGACAAATTTATACATAGTTGACTTAAATAATAAAACGACATTTATAAAATATTTAAAAATAAATATCTATATACTCATATATTTCTTTACAAACCATAGAAATCATTTTAAAAATAATTTTTACATATAGACTGCGATGTCTATATATAATTTTCTATCCTAAGGTCAAGTGATATGGATATTTATCATTTCAATCCGCAATTTAAAATAAAATTTACGGTTATATATCATTTCAAACCGCAATCCCGAATGAAATGAAAATGCATAATAACTTAGAGTTTATAACTATATAAAATACAGCATCCATTCATCCAATATCAACCGTCAACCATTTATTAAAATCATCATCCAATTTAAACAATCATATCAATAAATAGCAATTAATTACTGACAGTTTATTTTTCCATAATGAATTAAATAACTGTTTAACCAGAAGTTTTAAATGCAATAAATAAATAACAAATTTAACTAGCAGTTTTAAATGAAATAAATTAATAACAAATTTAACTAGCAGTTTTAAATGCAATAAATAAATAATAATTTAATTAGCAGTTTTAAATGCAATAAATAAATAACAAATTTAACTAGCAGTTTTAAATGCAATAAATAAATTAAATAACAAGTTAATTAAATAAATGCAAATTAACCGTGATAATGTTGAAATGTATACCAAACAGCTATAAATAAATTTCAAATCACATCATAAATGAATTTAACAAACATAAGAAATTTTAGAAATTGTGAGTGGGTTAAAACACTCACCTTTTGAATTTAAATTGGATTTAAATCCAATTTAAACCCAAAATTTGCACAGTCTTCAAATTCGTCCAAACCAGCGTCAAAAAGTTCGGAATTTTATTACGATCCTATCAAAAAAATTCGCGCGTGAAACGGAGTTCGTATGTGAAAGTTACTCGACTTAAACAAGTTGAAAATCAAAGTTAAAATAAAAACAAAATAATATAAACTTACCCTCAACAAACTCCACGTCACTGCCACGTTTCATCAATCACCTGCGCACGCGTCTTCATTCAAACGCGAAAACCCAGATAATGCCGAACCCTAAATGCACGCAGTAACCACCCTTGACCGCCGTTTGACCACGAATTTCGCCACCAATAGCCGCCTATTCTCGAGCCGACCACCACCACACTCCTAACACGATCGAGCCACTCCACCCTGGCGTAGAATGACGCAAAGAACAACCGACGCCGCCACCCTCTAATAACCCTATTCGAATTAAATAGCTCGATCCAGCAGTTAATTCGCAACACAAACCATATAGATGAACTCCTTTCGTCGATCTCCACAAAACCCTATCCTCGATTCGACGATTGATTGCAGTTCATCTGATGAACGACTGAGAATGTTTGTTCGATTTATGGCCACATCGAAACTCGAATTGAAAAACGAACACCACCAGTGAATTACGCTAGTCGAGAGCTTCAACATATATTTTTTCCAATTTTTTCGAGGAGTTTGGATTTTTGACTTTGATTTTGAATTGCAATTGGTTCTAGGGTTTATTTGTCTGCCATTGAGGAGGAGAGAGTTGAGATGTATGTACAGACAAATGAGAGTTAGGGAGGCTAGGGTTTATAACGATATATTTATAGACAAAGTTAAAATAGGATGGATCGGATAAGATAGATGTACGAGCTAAACGATATATGGCCCGAAAAGCCCATTTCGACTCTGGAACGAAATTGGGTAAACCCATATATCAAAATAGGTGTTTTAATATATTTTGAACGCGATGGAAAAAGTTTCACATCCAATCCATCGTATGAAGAAGTTGTGCTAAAATCAATATTTTTCAAATTGATTTCAATTAATTTCAATTTCATAAATTTAAAGGCGTTTCGAGTCCGTATGATCAAACGAGAAGTCCGATCGCTACGAAACTTAAAAACCTACTATAATTCACCGATACGGATCCAATGAAACTAGTTTCGTCGAAATCCGAGTCAGTGGCCAAAATGGCTATTTTCCACTAATTAATTAAATAAATAAATTAGCTAATTAAATCAAATTTTAAATTTCAATTTGAAAATTGATAAATTTCATCACTTATGATTCCTCGATCATTTACAATGATTTAAACAAATTGAAATGTCAATTTATTAAAGATGAATCAATATAAATCTTCAATTTCATAAACTTCAAAATTATAGATAAATTTCCAAAATTTCCATTATATTGAATTAACCCATAATTATTCCATTCATAATTTCAAATAGAAGGGTTTACCATTGGATTTAAAATTATTACATAAATATTTCCAAATTTGAACTTAATTTTTAAATTAACGTAATAGTTAAATATTTGATTTCATTCACTTGCAATAAATCCAATTATTATAAATTAAATAAATTAATTCACTATTTAAAATGCAAATTCTATAATTCATAAATTGGCCTTTCATTCAATTTATTAATTATTGACTTTAATTAGAAAAGTCTATATCTGGGCACTTTTAATATTTCCCAAATATATCCACTTTAAAACATTTAAATTAAATTCCTTTCATTTACCTGTCATCTATAATTCGTTACGTATTATTACATCAATTTATATAATCTTTAATCCATTCCCAATTCTACCAATTCCAATAAATTAGAACTTCACAATTTGCTTACATTAATTTGGATTGTACTATATTTATTATATTTTTGCCAAATATATACATTAACTTCAATTAAATATTCTCTGTAACTTATTTCTTAGTTTCATACTTTTTATTTCCCAAATTTCTATCTTGTATTAAGTTTACGTTTCTATTTTAATTTATATTCAATTATAACCTAATAGTCGTTTCAATCAATTGGTATTGAATTTGGTTATCTATCAACTGCCATTTACACTACTACCTTAATTTACACAGTTACTATTAGAAAATCTTATTGCATTTGGTAACTAAATGTTTGCTTTAAAATTACTTTTTTTTTTAAATTTTTATGCTCAAGAGCAACAATTAACACTTTCCATTATTATACAAATTTGAATCCCATTATAGTTATTCTTTACTAAAAATTCACACAATGTTATAACTTCGTACAAGACATCCAATTACTGTTTATTATTATAACTTTGCAATCTATATAAATTCATTGATTGATTTACTATTTGCTTTGTTTCCTTATATTCAATTCTTAGCTTAGTATGACAATTTATAGTATTCCATTTAATCGACATTTCATTTCAATTGTTAATACTTAGCTTAAATTTCTACGGTTGCATTTCATTTACACTTCCGTTACTATATTAATAATTAGTAACGTTTATATCAATAACCCATAATAATTACTTACCATTTAAATGAGTTTGATTTCTAATAAATTAATTGACCAAATTAATTAGGTAATTTATACAAATTTGTTATCATACCCATAAATTTACACTTATAACTAAGTCCTACATTTGAATTTATTTATTAAATTGAAATGTTCATTCAAGTTTATAAATTATTAACTTGCATTAACATAATTCACTAATTTGTTCCAATTACTGTCAACATCCTTTATTACATTAAATCAATCTAATACTTTCCTTAGATTTCTCATATTCAATTTATATCCAGGTAAAAAAAAATCTTTTCACTACTCAATTCATTTGAATTTATGCAAATTACTATAAATAGGTTTTAAGTACCATTGCTATATTTTAATTTAGCGTTCATTCCAATATTAATTTATCACCTTTATTATTTCTACTAAAATTTAATTACAAAATCCTATTAAACTAAAAAAATTAAATTGTCGAAATTTACGGGTCGTTACATTCTCCCCCACTCAAAACTTTTCGTCCCCGAAAAGGAAAGAAAGGGGAAAGAAGAATTAAGAAATCTATATATCTTATTCAAAAAAATTAACTTTATAAACAATTAAATTTACAACATTTGTTACTTTAATTAGAATATACAAATTTACAATCATTATATCTTTTTATACTTAAATTATTGAAGTTTTGGAAAACATTTTCAAAATATTTTCTAAGTCCAAAATTTTCGAAATTTTTTGGCAGAGTCTCCTTTGTATGGAGAAACTCGTAAGGAAATACAATATCAAATATAACAATATACACATTTAATATCCAAAATATTATATCCCAACACGGGAAAATATATAAAATAGCGCTATAAAACCGTAATCCGAAAACATACCTATTAGTCGGGCAATTAACGCTTATTTTATGGAACCAAAAGCAGTAGCAATTGCTTCCATAACCAGCATTTCACTTATATAATCTAAAACGGTTAACAATTATATAAATGAAATATTAAAGTTGTTTCAACCACAACAACAATCAATACAACAACAATCAATTCCAACAAGGCATACAACCATCATACAAAATCAACACAATTCAATCATTCAACAAACAACACAAATAGTTGTTCGGGTTCAAACTTAAAATTGTACGGAATGAAAAATAAACTACTAAGTGTACCCTTCACTCAACAGTCTTAGGTGACATTAAATAGATCATCAAACCTTCCAAACAGGTTTAAAGTATCCTTACCCAAACAACTATAAACCGAAATAACAACAACGATTAGTTTATTCTTATTAATTCTATTCATTTTCAGTTATTCAGGTCATGTAAGTTTCTTTTATTGCATTCCATTTATTGTTTGGTTCCAATCTCATTCAATTCGTACTTATTCATAATACTTACATTTCTATTAAACTAGTAGCATTTCAATTACAACTTAAATTTATAGCTTTATAACGTCAATTCTTATAGATAAAAGAAATTTATTGGATACTTTCATTACCTACTTAATTCCATTTATTTCTTTCATTTATTACTGAATTCCAGTTATAATACTTACCTTTGTTTTTAATTAACAGTCTTTCAATTTTACTTAAGTTCCTAACAACCACCACCCAATTCTTATTTATTAAAGAATTTTATTGATTTCTTTCATTACCTCAAATTTATTATTTGTATAATATCTATTACATCTTCTTATTAACATTTCAACTTAAGTTTATAACTCTATAACATCAATTTCTTATTTATTAAGGTGCTTCATTTTTTCCACTCTTAATATTATTTATCGTATTCATCTTTCCATTTATTTTATTATAAATAACTTCAATCCTCCTTTAAATTATTTTCATTTCTTTATAACTGTTCTACAATATTAAATTAGTGGCCTTTCAGTCATAACTTAGATTTATAACAATTATAACATTAGATTCTTATTAATAACAGCAATTTATTGAACGCTTCATTACATACTCCTATTTGTACAATTTCAATTACATTTTCTTATTAAACATCTCAACTTTTAATATTTGGTAAGTTATATATATATATATATATATATATATATTAAAGAAAATGCAAATGAATTATACAAGTTTTATCTCATCCTTTAATTAAATTTAATGTTCAATAATATTACTCTTTGTTTCATAAGTTACAAATTTCAAGTTTCCTTTACTACCATTAATAACCTAGCATTAAATCTCTTACTTTATTTAGAGTTTCAATTATTAATTACTTACTTTCAAATTCACTACAATAACTAAAACTATTAATTAATGGAAATCTAAGAATTAAATACCGGGTTTTATTTAAAAATCATTTTAAAATAACCGATAAATATATGCTTCTACTTAATATATCCAATTATATTTGGATCAATTAAAAATTTATATTTTTTTATCAAAAATGGGTCTGAAGTAAACTACCACAGTGGCTTTCCAGCTTCAAAACTCGAAAATGAAAGTCGATGATGCGTGCACTCATCATCGAAATTATTTTCCAACGATAGAGAGGGGAGTACAACTTATTACTTTCCAGATTTTCTGTAAAACCATACTTTCAAATTATATTGAAATATTTATATCAGAAAATATTTCTAAATACTATTATTATATTTCAAAATCCTTTGAAAGCAATTTTTCAAAATCTCGGACTTAAGTTCTAAAATTTCCAATTTGATTTATTTTATTTTCAATCTCACTTCGACTATTAATTATAAAGTTATTATCTAACAACCAATATATTGCAACCAAATATATATATATATATATATCATTTAAAAAATTTATTTTATACATAGAAAATATAATAGGAAAAATTATTTCATTTGCCTATAATAGAAACAAATATTATGCCGGTCTGTGTCACCACCCGACTTTCCACTCCCGGAAAATCACATCATGAATTAAGAAAGAAAGGGATAGAGGAAGAAAAGAAAGAAGAGAAAGAAGAAACAACACAAAAATCTCAACAGCGTAACGAATAAATTATATTAATAACATAAGTATTTACATAATATACAATACCAATCAGAGATACACATCATACACATCACATATACTAGACAGTTATAAACACATGTCTAGTATTTACAACTCAATACAACACAACATAGAGAAAACACAACGGAACTATATCTAACGCAGAAGCCTCCCGCTCCATTGCTCCTCCATTATTCGTCAAAGCTAACCTGAATCCTAACCTGAATTATCTTGACTACTCGTAAAAGTTTGAGTACCCAAGAGTTTATGAAAAACAAAATAAACTCCAGGTCAGACATGGGTTTGGTGTGAGTAACAGGTTAAGGTTGCTTAACTTTGAAAACTTTTTGAAAGAAAAGGTATCACGTAAGACTTCCCACACATAAACATGGAAAAGTTTTTACCTTACGCTAACCAAAACATTTGATAGGAAATCCGATGATATTATAATAGTGTCTAGGGTTTTCAAGTAAATATGGAATAGCCGAAATTGTTACATTATTAAATTCCAGCTACTAGCCACAAAAATGGGTAATACAATCAAAACCGTTGGCACTTATTGGATTTTGGATTCCATACAATGGCAGGGCTACTGGGGTACCGTCCGTCACAGTACGTGGCCTAAATCACCGTACCGAGGAGTACTCCTACTCCCCTGCAACACAAGGCCGGACCCATTCCTTACTGAACAGTTCCGAACAAGACAACCCCGCAGTTGTTTGCAACCAACTGCCCACACAGCCGAATATAAAGGGACCTCTAGACAGGGATCAATCTCGCTCTCCAGTGGGAGCTACCCACGAAGTCTTGCTGCACCTCCCCTGTTTTAGCCATTCCCGGTTGATGAGGCTTGAGGCTACGATTACCTTTATAGGACACATCACTTAGAATGCTCATCGTCCACCTGACGATGTTCTGAAAGCATTCAATCCATACAAGTTCGTTCCGGGTTCGAACGAAACCGAAGGCATTATCTCGTTACACTCATTATTGGAATCACCCTCAGAGTTAACGACGATAAACCTTGCACTCTAATCCACCATCTCGAATCTATAAGCACTATTCCGTCAACTCATTACGGAATCACCTACAGAGTTATACTGACGTATAGCCCTTACACCTCGAGCCTTCACTTGATCCACTTGGATTAACGACCTAACG
The DNA here is from genome assembly GCA_030765085.1 of Allium cepa. Lineage (NCBI taxonomy): Eukaryota > Viridiplantae > Streptophyta > Magnoliopsida > Asparagales > Amaryllidaceae > Allium > Allium cepa. Next base: position 499,612,406 of record CM060929.1, read on the forward strand.
TTATTTGGAATCGATGTGGTTTTCGGATATCCAAATATGGAAACCCGATCCCGGTCTCATCGAAATCCAAAGCGTGTCTTTTAGGTCCAAGTTGTTTTAAAGTTTAAAACAATTTAATTCAATATTATCTATATACACACAGATAGATAATTCTCAACATCATAATAGATAATCAATATTATCAACTCAAACAAATAAATCATATTATCAACCCAATGCAACCATAGCATCCAAATCACATAACAACATTTATCTCATAACTGAGATCTCAACCATTCAGGGTAATAAAAATCAATCATTATTCATAAGCAATGACTTATTAAATCACCATCCTATAATTAATTTAAAATGAATTAAATTAATTACATCTTCCTTAATTAATTTAAAATAAATTAAATTAATTACTCATCCATATAAATATTGCTTACTCATCAATTAATTATTCTTAACAAGTTACCCTAATTAATCATCTTGATTAACTATCCTTTAATTACATTCAAGTAATTAACCTCTAATTAATTTCATAAATTAATTAATCCAAACCAATCCCTGTAATTAACCTGTAATTACTTTATTAATTAATTAATCATAATTAATTACATTAATCCTTAATTAATTAACTAATACCTTCATTGATTAATTTTCTTAATTAATAAATCCTTAATCATATCATTAATTATATAAATTAATGATCTCTAATTATTTCAAATGACTCCATTAAATTAATTATCAAAACCCAAATTAATTACACTAAGTAATTAATTATTAATTACTTACTTAAGTAAGTATTCAACATACTAATTACACAAGTAATTAATTCCAAAACTCCTCCATTAAATTACATCCAATAATTTATTTTCTTCACTAAGTAATTTTCCATTTGTAATAACTTCTCAAATCAATCAGTGATTAATTTAAATTAATCAAACTTAATTAATTAACTTAATTAATCAAAATAAACTTAATTAATTACAATTAGTAATTAATTTCCTTAATTACTTTCATTAAGTAATTATACTTAAATAATTCTTAATTTATTAAAGAAACTCATTAATTTATTTCTAACTATTTAATTAATCAAGTGATAATTAAAAACTTAATTAATTATTAATTACTTAATTAATAAATTCAAATTATTAATTAAATTAAATCAAATCTTATTTAAATTAATTTTTAAATCACACTTAAATCAAATTTAATTAACTTACTTAAATCTTTTAATTAATTAAATAAATCCTTAATTATTTATTTAATTAATCTAAATTATAAATTGATTAAATAAATTAATTTAAAATCTTAATTACCTTGATTAATTAATAAATCATTAAGTTCAAATCAACTTAATGATTATCATCAATCTCATTAATGTTTAATTATCATTATTAAAGTAACTTAGAAACAAATTGTTTTAAAATTTTCTAAATTCCATTTTAAATTAAAATTAAAATGAAATCAAATTTAAACAAGATTCAATTATTAAACACTTTTTATTTCATATTAAAGAAGTACTTAAGGGATTTTATAAATAGTTTAACCCATAATCAATTTAAATAAAATTTAAATTATATTCAAATATATTCAAGTGATTTTGAAAACATTTAAATTCAAAAATCTTATTTCATTTCAAACTAGGATTAAAATCATATTTCAGATTTAGATTCAAAAATTTAAATTTAAAATCCTGTTTTGAATTTCATTTTCAGATTTATAAAACATATGTTATAAAATACTGAAATATTCAAGCTTACTTATAACATTAGAATTTATACTTATTTCTTTTTGAAAATTTCAGGTTCAAATTTCAAATTTGAATTGAGGATTCCAAATCCTGATCTTGACTTCAATTTAAATTCTTGTTTAAAATCCTATTTCCAGATTTTAACTACCTCATTAAAATACTGTAACAAGTCCAACTGCTAACTTTCCATTTTATGAAATTTATTTAATTTGAAAATAAGAATTCAAATTAATTTTGAATTCATAATTTAAAGTTGGTTTGAACCTTTCTTTAAATCTGGCTTTGTTTCCTTTTTATGTTAAATTTATTTTGAAATTTAAAACCTGCACACTGTTAGGTTTCAATTTTCTAATTATTTTATTTCTGCAAATTTTCTATTTGAAATCTGGAATTTCAAATATATTTGAATTCATGATTTTAAACTTGCTCCAAATATAAGTTTAAACCTGCTTTGCTCTCTTTTTAGTTAAATTTTATTTTAAAAAAAATACAACCTGAAACTGTCAGGTTTCAGAAAGATAGAACCTGGAATTAACATGCTGCGAGCCCATACCTATTTTACTTCGAGACGTCTCATACTTAACTTCGGGAAAATACTGTAATGACTCGAGTATTCGCTCGAGTACCATACCTCACCCAAATTCCCAGAAACCAATCCCACATCCCAACCCGGAAACCACAGTACAAACCCAAACACTAGACCTGACAATGGCATGTTCACCTCCCTCTGACCATCGTTAGGGCTACAACTCCAGCTAGTACCTCCTCTTAAACCCAACACAAATCCCCAGAGTTGCAAAACACTCGATCAATCCTAGTGGCTATATGATCGAATTCTTACTTTATTAAAAACTTAGGGCTACAGACAATCCCTCACTCCTATTGCTACTTCATGAATCAATTTACAAATTTGATAATTTTGATGATGAGCCTGATCCTATTACTATATACAGAAGCAATATCAAAACTTCAAAACATTACAATAATCAGAACACTCTAAACCCCAATTTGCTCAACACCCATATGCACAGTCAAAACCATTTTAAATTTATGATTTTACATTTAAAAATCATGAATTAAGCTAATGTTTTGATTTGTATATCTGAATTACCCAATCATCAGTGTTTGAATTTTTAACAGTGGCATGGTTTTATCTCTAAACATGATTTACTGAGAAATTACAGTTTCTATATAAGTAAATCAAAATTTATAATTTAGTTCTTAGCTTGATCAAACAATATTTACTAAATCCTCAGTTTTAAACATTAATATCAAGAGGAATGATTTAAATTGAACCAGACTTGAAAACTTTAGAACAAAAATGTTCTACAGGTAAATCCTAATTTCAGATAACTCTTATCACAATTTCACAAGAGTTTTATCAAATATTCCAATACAACTCATATTAAATCATGGTTCAATAGATCAGATTTACCATAGAATTTTTAACAGTAAAAGTTACTCACTTTGAAAATTATGAGCAGAACATAATTTCCAAATTGAAGCTTCAATGCATTAGCTTCCTATCCAATGATTATATGCATGCAAACTTCACTATGCAGAAATTTCCGGAGAAGTTTTGGTATCAAATTACCTTAATTAAATCCCTATGCTTCAATATGAACATGCATATCAATTCATTCCAGATATAATGACAAACAACCAGATTTTATTAAAGAAGTTTTAGAAGTTACTCACCTAATTCCCTGAGCAGAGCACCCATGTTTATTGAGAAATTTGAACTTGAATTGCTTTGGACTGAAAACTTTATGTTTCTTCTAATTATCTACTTCATGCATGCAGGTTTTAAACTACAGATTGCTCAAATTTGCAGAGATGAAAATGCAGTGGTTTCCAGAGATAAATTGTAATGATTTTCAGGAAAAATGCAAACTTGATTATGCAGTAATTTCAGGTTGTGAAAATGTAGTCACTGATCTAAAATTTAGTTTGAGGAGTGCATTACAGATTTATGTTTTGAGGGATTTTCAAATTTGCTTTTTGAAGTGAATTTTGCAGGTTTTGTTTTTAGGGGTTTCAGATTTTTAAGTGAAGTTTTATTTTGATTCATTTAGCATTAAATTTTAAGAAGAGAATGAAGTGAAAAATGAAAAATGTTTTTAAAAGAACTGAAATAAAATTTAATAAAGAAAAGATTAAAATACAATGACACTTGTCATAAGAGCTACTAACTTATTAACACATGTAGTTTAGATTGCTAATTTGATTACACTTGTTTTAAATTAAATTTTGTTATATTTTATATGTTTAAAAAGAGTTTTCTTTAATTTATGTTATGTTTATGAATATATGTGAATTTATCATTTAAAAGTAAATGTATATAAAACAATTTATAAACTAAAACTTATACAATTATTTTAAAAAAAATTAAGTAATTTAAATTTCAAAATAAAACTTCAAATCAATTAAAGTTTTGAAATTAAAATTAAAATCTACTTATTCAATTTAAAAATGAAGACTTTATTTCCTTATTTTAATTCTTCTCTATATTTAAGAAAAATAGAATATTTATTAATAGGGTTTCAAATATCAATTTACAATTTTATATGATTTATAAAGAAATTATAAATCACTTTTATATTTAAATGAATTTAAATCACATGCTATCTTATATTTTAAACTTGTATAAAATATACTCAAATCATATTTAATCAAATAATATTTTAAAAAGAAATAAAAATCAATTTTTACTTAAATTTAAAACAAAAACTAAATTAAGACAAATTTTAAATAATTACATTTATTATCAAACCATATAGTTATTAATTTTAAATAGATTTTAAAAGCTTAATATTGATTAAAACATAATTTACTAATTACTCAATATCTTATTAGAATTTAAAAACAAACTTCATTTATTAATTGTATTTCAAAACAAAGATAAACAATAATATATATACAAATGTGTGTGTATATATATATACATTAAAATTTAAACATTTATTTTAGCATTTTAAAAAGATAAATCACAAATTAAATATTTATTAAATCTGATTATTAAACCAAAACATATTTTATTAATCAATATTGTCAATATCAATTTAATTTTATATAAAGATTATTAAATTGATATTGTCTAAAATTCCGGGATATCACATTCCTTCCCCCTTAAAAGAATTTCGTCCCCGAAATTTAAAACAAAGGTAATTTAATAACCTATTTAAGATTTAAATTTTAAAACCAAGCATATATCAAACATATGCTAACATCCATAGCAATCAATACATCCAATCAAACAAAATTAACTATCCAGACAAAATTCTGGATGGTGTTTCCTCGAGTTTCCCAAGTAAACACTGGGATACTCGCCCTATAAAACCCAAACAATCAACACTACTAAGCTACAGACTCTTACTCATCTATATCTATAACTGAACAAGACATCAGACTACAGACAAGTCTGACTCAACAACCAAAATCTCCCAGAACAGCTGATTCCAAAACCAGAAATAGATATACACGTACTTCCTCAGAGATATGTGAAACACATCGAATTCCAATTGTCTAAACTGGCAATTGAATCCAGATAATCAAACACTTATTCAAAAAAGAACACAGAAGAAATCCAAAACATCTCAGAGCTAGCTTACCCAACCTTACCAAAATTATAGCTCCTGAAAGCTGAGAAAACTTATCCAAAATCAGATATTCGACTGCCTGTCTCTTACCTGATCAGCTCAATCCTTGCCGAGGTCACAAGAAATAAACTAGACCAATCCCAAACCACCAGAATGATCCTCCTCGATCAATCAAGGTCAAGAACAAACTCCACTCACAACCATCAGAAGAAAACAAACTTCTCCTGTCCGGAAAAGAAAAGCAGATTCACTCCCAAACTGCTTCCGCTGCACAACTCTGATCTGGAGTAGAAAAGAATGCTGATGGAAAACACAAGCACAACCGGACAGCGAAACCAAAAAGATCTCCGATAACCTAGAGAAAATTCAGAATTTCCCCAAATCCTAAGTTGCTTCAACAAACTCCATCTCAAGAAACCAACCTTCAACTAGTTGAACCACCGGTACCACTGAATCTCTAGATGAAGACAAACTTTGACTTCTCTGAAAATATTCAGAAAAATCTCCAACAATCCAAGAGATCACTCAACTATCGCAAGTCACTTTTGCGATCAACTTAATCTAATACCAAAGAAAACTGTTCTCTCTAAACCAATCTGAACAACTTATGCTGGTCTTGCCAACCCATCGAAGAAATGGATTCTATTCCACTGCTTCTGAACTCCATCTCCAGAAAATAGATAAGCCAGAAAACTCTGCCGACACACCGAACTCTCCGAGCTGCACTGCTGACATCAATGCCAAAGAATTCTCAATCCAAAGCTCTTCGGAAAACTCGGACTTCAAACAACACAAAAACACCCTGCTGAACTCAGCCACAACACCGAAGCGTACCTACTTCCTTAAATTTGTTCCAAAGAAATCATCTTCAGAAACATCCATAGTCACTGCATCTCATCACGCAGCTACTATTCCTTGAGATATCAAGATACCATCCCTCGCTTCAGCTCAGCCAACAGATCCAAACTCTACTCATCCAACTTCAAAGATGAATCTCCGAACCTTAACAGGTTATCTTCAGAGATCAATGAAGTCCTTACACCACTTCAAAACTCACTCGAGACGGTATTAGGTCTACGGTCTCGACAGATATACTTCCAACCAAACATACAAACTCCAACCAATCGCAGTCGTGTTACACACACCACTACCTCAATCTACCTTATAACCCATATTGGAAAACCCGAACAGGTAACCCAACAGATAGGTAGAAATAAATAAATATATACGAATATAATAAAAATTACAAATACACTCTCTCAAAATAGACACCACTTCAGAGCCTAGGTATTCACTCAACCTAATGCTCTGATACCAACTGTCATGACCCGACTTTCCACTCCCGGAAAACCGCATCATGAATTAAGCAAGAAAGGGATAGAGGAAGAAAAGAAAGAAGAGAAAGAATAAACAACACAAGAATCTCAACAGCGGAACGAATAAATTATATTAATAACATAAATATTTACATAATATACAATACCAATCAGAGATACACAGCATACACATCACATATACTAGACAGTTATAAACACCTGTCTAGTATTTACAACTCAATACAACACAACACAGAGAAGACACAACGGAACTATATCTAACACAGAAGCCTCCTGCTCCATTGCTCCTCCATTATTCGTCAAAGCTAACCTGAATTCTCTTGGCTACTCGTAAAAATTTGAGTACCCAAGAGTTTATGAAAAACAAAATAAACTCCGGGTCAGACATGGGTCTGGTGTGAGTAACAGGTTAAGGTTGCTTAACTTTAAAAACTTTTTGAAAGAAAAGGTATCACGTAAGACTTCCCACACATAAACATGGAAAAGTTTTTACCTTACGCTAACCAAAACATTTGATAGGAAATCCGATGATGTTATAATAGTGTCTAGGGTTTTCAAGTAAATATGAAATAGCCGAAATTGTTACATTATTAAATTCCAACTACTAGCCACAAAAGTGGGTAATACAATCAAAACCGTTGGCACTTATTGGATTTTGGATTCCATACAATGGCAGGGCTACTGGGGTACCGCCCTTCACAGTACGTGGCCTAGATCACCGTACCGAGGAGTACTCCCACTCCCTTGCAACACAAGGCCGGACCCATTCCTTACTGAACAGTTCCGAACAAGACAACCCCACAGTTGTTTGCAACCAACTGCCCACACAGCCGAATATAAAGGGACCTCTAGACAGGGATCAATCTCGCTCTCCAGTGGGAGCTACCCACGAAGCCTTGCCGCACCTCCCCTGTTTTAGCCATTCCCGGTTGATGAGGCTTGAGGCTACGATTACCTTTATAGGACACATCACTTAGAATGCTCATCGTCCACCTGACGATGTTCTGAAAGCATTCAATCCATACAAGTTCGTTCCAGGTTCGAACGAAACCGAAGGCATTATCTCGTTATACTCATTATTGGAATCACCCTCAGAGTTAACGACGATAACCCTTGCACTCTGATCCACCATCTCGAATCTATAAGCACTATTCTGTTAACTCATTATGGAATCACCCACAGGGTTATACTGACGTATAGCCCTTACACCTCGAGTCTTCACTTGCTCCACTTGGATTAACGACCTAACGTTATTTGGAATCGATGTGGTTTTCGAATATCCAAATATGGAAACCCGATCCCGGTCTCATCGAAATCCAAAGCTTGTCTTTTAGGTCCAAGTTGTTTTAAAGTTTAAAACAATTTAATTCAATATTATCTATATACACACAGATAGATAATTCTCAACATCATAATAGATAATCAATATTATCAACTCAAACAGATAAATCATATTATCAACCCAATGCAACCATAACATCCAAATCACACAGCAACATTTATCTCATAACTGAGATCTCAACCATTCAGGGTAATAAATATCAATCATTATTCATAAGCAATGACTTATTAAATCACCATCCTATAATTAATTTAAAATGAATTAAATTAATTACATCTTCCTTAATTAATTTAAAATAAATTAAATTAATTATTCATCCATATAAATCTTGCTTACTCATCAATTAATTATTCTTAACAAGTTACCCTAATTAATCATCTTGATTAACTATCCTTTAATTACATTCAAATAATTAACCTCTAATTAATTTCATAAATTAATTAATCCAAACCAATCCCTGTAATTAACCTGTAATTACTTTATTAATTAATTAATCATAATTAATTACATTAATCCTTAATTAATTAACTAATACCTTCATTGATTAATTTTCTCAATTAATAAATCCTTAATCATATCATTAATTATATAAATTAATGATCTCTAATTATTTTAAATAACTCCATTAAATTAATTATCAAAACCTAAATTAATTACACTAAGTAATTAATTACTAATTACTTACTTAAGTAATTATTCAACATACTAATTACATATTAATTACACAAGTAATTAATTCCAAAACTCCTCCATTAAATTACATCCAGTAATTTATTTTCTTCACTAAGTAATTTTTCATTGGTAATTACTTCTCAAATCAATCAGTGATTAATTTAAATTAATCAAACTAAATTAATTAACTTAATTAATTAAAATAAACTTAATTAATTAAAATTAGTAATTAATTTCCTTAATTACTTTCATTAATTAATTATACTTAAATAATTCTTAATTTATTTAAAGAAACTCATTAATTTATTTCTAACTACTTAATTAATCAAGTGATAATTAAAAACTTAATTAATTATTAATTACTTAATTAATAAATTCAAATTATTAATTAAATTAAATCAAATCTTATTTAAATTAATTTTTAAATCACACTTAAATCAAATTTAATTAACTTACTTAAATCTTTTAATTAATTAAATAAATCCTTAATTATTTATTTAATTAATCTAAATTATAAATTGATTAAATAAATTAGTTTAAAATCTTAATTACCTTGATTAATTAATAAATCATTAAGTTCAAATCAACTTAATGATTATAATCAATTTCATTAATGTTTAATTATCATTATTAAAGTAACTTAGAAACAAATTGTTTTAAAATTTTCTAAATTCCATTTTAAATTAAAATTAAAATGAAATCAAATTTAAACAAGAGCCAATTATTAAACACTTTTTATTTCATATTAAAGAAGTACTTAAGGGATTTTATAAATAGTTTAACCCATAATCAATTTAAATAAAATTTAACTTATACTTCAAATATATTCAAGTGATTTTGAAAACATTTAGATTCAAAATCTTATTTCATTTCAAACTAGAATTCAAATCATGTTTCAGATTTAGATTCAAAAATTTAAATTTAAAATCCTGTTTTGAATTTCATTTTCAGATTTATAAAACATATGTTATAAAATACTAAAATATTCAAGCTTACTTATAACATTAGAATTTATACTTATTTATTTTTGAAAATTTCAGGTTCAAATTTCAAATTTGAATTCAGGATTCCAAATCCAGATCTTGACTTCAATTTAAATTCTTGTTTAAAATCCTATTTCCTGATTTTAACTACCTCATTAAAATACTGTAAACAAGTCCAGCTGCTAACTTTCCATTTTATAAAATTTATTTAATTTGAAAACAAGAATTCAAATTTATTTTGAATTCATAATTTAAAGTTGGTTTGAATCTTTCTTTAAATCTGGCTTTGTTTCCTTTTTATGTTAAATTTAGTTTGAAATTTAAAACATGCACACTGTTAGGTTTCAATTTTCTAATTATTTTATTTCTGCAAATTTTCTATTTGAAATCTGGAATTTCAAATATATTTGAATTCATGATTTTAAACTTGCTCCAAATATAAGTTTAAACCTGCTTTGCTCTCTTTTTAGTTAAATTTTGTTTAAAAAAAAATACAACCTGAAACTGTCAGGTTTCAAAAAGATAGAACCTGGAACTAACATGCTGCGAGCCCGTACCTATTTTACTTCGAGACGTCTCATACTTAACTTCGGGAAAATACTGTAATGACTCGAGTATTCACTCGAGTACCATACCTCACCCAAATTCCCAGAAACCAATCGCACATCCCAACCTGGAAACCACAGTACAAACCCAAACACTAGACCTGACAATGGCATGTTCACCTCCCTCCGACCATCGTTAGGGCTACAACTCCGGCTAGTACCTCCTCTTAAACCCAACAACAAATCCCTAGAGTTGCAAAACACTCGATCAATCCTGGTGGCTATATGATCGAATTCTTACTTTATTAAAAACTTAGGGCTACAGACAATCCCTCACTCCTATTGCTACTTCATGAATCAATTTACAGATTTGATAATTTTGATGATGAGCCTGATCCTATTACTATATACAGAAGCAATATCAAAACTTCAAAACATTACAATAATCAGAACACTCTAAACCCCAATTTGCTCAACACCCATATGCACAGTCAAAACCATTTTAAATTTATGATTTTACTTTTAAAAATCATGAATTAAGCTAATGCTTTGATTTGTATATCTGAATTACCCAATCATCAGTGTTTGAATTTTTAACAGTGGCATGGTTTTATCTCTAGACATGATTTACTGAGAAATTACAGTTTCTATATAAGTAAATCAAAATTTATAATTTAATTCTTAGCTTGATCAAACAATATTTACTAAATCCTCATTTTTAAACATTAATATCAAGAGGAATGATTTAAAATGAACCAGACTTGAAAACTTTAGAACAGAAATGTTCTACAGGTAAATCTAACTTTCAGATAACTCTCATCACAATTTCACAAGAGTTTTATCAAATATTCCAATACAACTCATATTAAATCATGGTTCAATAGATCAGATTTACCATAGAATTTTTAACAGTAAAAGTTACTCACTCTGAAAATTATGAGCAGGACATAATTTCCAAATTGAAGCTTCAATGCATTAGCTTCCTATCCAATGATTATATGCATGCAAACTTCACTATGGAGAAATTTCCAGAGAAGTTTTGGTATCAATTTACCTTAATTAAATCCCTATGCTTCAATATGAACATGCATATCAATTCATTCCAGATATAATGACAAACAACCAGATTTTATTAAAGAAGTTTTAGAAGTTACTCACCTAATTCCCTGAGCAGAGCATCCATGTTTATTGAGAAATTTGAACTTGAATTGCTTTGGACTGAAAACTTTATGTTTCTTCTAATTATCTACTTCATGCATGCAGGTTTTAAACTACAGGTTGCTCAAATTTGTAGAGATGAAAATGCAGTGGTCTCTAGAAATAAATTGTAATGATTTTCAGGAAAAATGCAAACTTGATTATGCAGTAATTTCCAGGTTGTGAAAATGTAGTCATTGATCTAAAATTTAGTTTGAGGAGTGCATTACAGATTTATGTTTTGAGGGATTTTCAAATTTGCTTTTTGAAGTGAATTTTGCAGGTTTTGTTTTTACGGGTTTTAGATTTTTAAGTGAAGTTTTCTTTTGATTCATTTAGCATTAAATTTTAAGAAGAGAATGAAGTGAAAAATGAAAAATGTTTTTAAAAGAACTGAAATAAAATTTAATAAAGAAAACATTAAAATAAAATGACACTTGTCATAAGAGCTACTAACTTATTAACACATGTAGTTTAGATTGCTAATTTGATTACACTTGTTTTAAATTAAATTTAGTTATATTTTATATGTTTAAGAAGAGTTTTCTTTAATTTATGTTATGTTTATGAATGTATATGAATTTATCATTTAAAAGTAAATGTATATAAAACAATTTATAAACTAAAACTTATACAAATATTTTTAAAAAAATCAAGTAATTTAAATTTCAAAATAAAACTTCAAATCAATTAAACTTTTGAAATTAAAATTAAAATCTATTTATTCAATTTAAAAATGAAGACTTTATTTCCTTATTTTAATTCTTCTTTATATTTAAGAAAAATAGAATATTTATTAATAGGGTTTCAAATATCAATTTACAATTTTATATGATTTATAAAGAAATTATAAATCACTTTTATATTTAAATGAATTTAAATCACATGCTATCTTATATTTTAAACTTGTATAAAATATACTCAAATCATATTTAATCAAATAATATTTTTTTTAAAAATAAAAATCGATTTTTACTTAAATTTAAAACAAAAATTAAATTAAGACAAATTTTAAACAATTACATTTATTATCAAACCATATAGTTATTAATTTTAAATATATTTTAGAAGCTTAATATTAATTAAAACATAATTTACTAATTACTCAATATCTTATTAGAATTTAAAAACAAACTTCATTTATTAATTGTATTTCAAAACAAAGATAAACTATAATATATATACAAATATATATACATTATAATTTAAACATTTATTTTAGCATTTTAAAAAGATAAATCATAAATTAAATATTTATTAAATCTGATTATTAAACCAAAACATATTTTATTAATCAATATTGTCAATATTAATTTAATTTTATATAAAGATTACTAAATTGATATTGTCTAAAATTCTGAGATATCGCAGTCTGTCCTATTAAGTTTTTAGAAATCCCTATTGATGTCACAACGTCTCATGCACTAACCAGAATTTATAAATACAAAACGGAACATATCAACACTATATTAAAACCTTTTTACAACACTAACAAGTACGCTCTCTCGTATATACACTCAGCGACTCCCATAGGGTATTACTACCCTATTAGTAAATAGTCAAACCCCACAAAGCTAAGGTTTATCGCTAAACCAAAGCTCTGATACCACATTGTAATGTCCCGCCTTTTCGCATGCTGTAAATCGACACACGTGCCAATTCAAATCATACGAAAGGGCGGATTGTTATGGGGTAAATCGGAAAAAACAAGAAGAAATAAAACAAAATAGAATCTCACACCGGAAGGATAAAATATAATAATCAAATATACAGTTTATAAAGCTCTTTTATAAAATATTCGATTATACTTACAACATTTACCAGAGTTACACATACCAATAACAATGCAGCGGAATAGTATGAGTATGGTGGACTAATAATAATAATAATAATAATAATAAATCTCCGTCTTCGTCCTCCAGAGCTAAGGTCTTTGAAATCCCGAAACGCTCGGACTGACCCGAACGGATTGAAAAGACAAAACATTCAAGTCAGAACTAAAATATCTTATGTAAGTTAAATCAACATGAATAAATATGAGTGCAATAACTCAAGAGATGCTCGAGATTTACATCTCAAAAGGATCCGTTAAACTATTTACTATGTAGTATATTGCGCTATTATAATAGTGCCTAATTGTAAAATAAACTTACTTTTTTCTTAGCATTAAGGAGTGACCCAATATTCCCCTTAACACGTAATAGTCCCAGTAGTCCATCCAATATCATAGTCCCTCCTGATCAGGAAGCCACCAGAGGATACCACACGGGCTACGGGAGAAATCTAAACTCGTACAAGGCGCGATAGGGTAGGTGACATGGCACAACTAGGCAATGCCAGGGTAGATATACCAATTACGCTTCTGGGTCGATGGTAACGCGTAGTCGCAGCTATCGCCCACCTCGAGCCACATCCCTAAATAAAAAAAAAATCAAAAGTGGCCACCGAATCAATCCAAAAGTCAGAGTATAATATCGAAGGGATGTGTTCAATCAAAGGTGCTACCTCAATTAACCCGTCAATCGCTCCTGTTTTGCCACCTTATACCAACTCACGGGAGTTGGGTCCACGTATTTACCTTAAAGGAAACACCGCCACCATCCTACTTCATTCTAGAGTCTCCACCGTGTACACGGTTGTTAAAGTGGTTTTCGAGGTTGGCAGAGAGTATGACAACTTCCGATCCCGGTCTCTTCAACAACCAATCGTTATTATAACACCGCGGTTATTTCAAAATAATTTATACTTTAAACTAGAATATAATATCTCTTTCAAACCATATATATATATCATTTTATTTTATAAATATCCTTTTCCCAAAATCATAATATTTTCAAATATATATACCTTGAAATCATAGCTTTGAAACATAGCTTTTAATACTTAATGGTTCAAATACTATATTACTTTATAAAATAAACAGCTTCTTCAAATTTCACAATAAATTCCCAATATCAATTTGAATCTCCAAATAAACCATTTTAATTCCCATATATTTCACAGCTTAAATATTCTATATTTCAAAACTTAAATTTTTATAGTTCATATTTTTCACTCTTTAAATATTCCACTATTTCAAATGGATTCTTTGAAAAATTTAATATATATCAAATCCAATTCCTATTATTTAAAATTTGAAATGTATACTTAATAGAACAAATATTATTTAAGTAAAACCCTTAAATTTCAATAACAGGATATTCTTTTTAATTAAATTAACTTGATAATATTCTTTAAATAAATTGATATTCTTTTAAATCCTCTACTCAAAAATCAAGTTATAAGATCATACCCTTTAAATCTTAATATATTTACATTTCAAAACAAATTTTTCGAGGAAAAATTCTTAAATACTTTAAATCAAATCATATTCACATTTATCTTCAACCTTACTTTTATTTGAGTTATTATAAACTCTATATACAATAGAATTTTTAAACAGATACTTAACCATATTTTATAAAGTTATCAAACTCCATTATTTAGCTTATTTTATAATTCAAGACAAATTTATACATAGTTGAATTCAATAATAAATTAGCATTCATAAAATATTTAAAAATTAATATCTATATACTCATATTTTTTTTTACCAACCACATAAATCATTTTAAAAGTAATTTTTACATATAGACCGCGGTGTCTGTATATAATTTTTTATCCCATGGTCGACTGATATGGAAATTTATCATTTCAATTTGCAATTTAAAATAAAATTTACGGTTACATATCATTTCAAACCGCAATCCCGAATGAAATGAAAATGCATAATAACTTGGAGTTTATAACCATATAAAATACAGCATCCATTCATCCAATATCAACCATCAACCATTTATTAAAATCATCATCCAATTTCAACAATCATATCAATAAAAAAAATTAATTACTAAAAGTTTATTTTTCCATAATGAATTAAATAGCTGTTTAACTGGAAGTTTTAAATGCAATAAATAAATAACAAATTTAACTAGCAGTTTTAAATGTAATAAATAAATTAAATAACAAGTTAATTAAATAAATGAAAATTAACTGTGATAATGTTGAAATGTATACCAAACAGCTATAAATAAATTTCAAATCACATCATAAATGGATTTAACAAACATAAGATATCTTATAAATTGTAAGTGGGTTAAAACACTCATCTTTTGAATTTAAATTGGATTTAAATCCAATTTAAACCCAAGATTTGCACAGTCTTCAAATTCGTCCATACCAGCGTCAAAAAGTCCGGAATTTTATTAAGATCCTAACAAAAAAAATCGCGCGTGAAACGGAGTTCGTATGTGAAAGTTGCTCGACTTAAACGTGTTGAAAATCAAAATAAAAATATAATATAAACTTACCCTCAACAAACTCCACGTCACCGCCATGTTTCATCAATCACCTGCGCACACACCTTCGTTCAAACGCGAAAATCCAGATGATGTCGAACCCTAAACGCACGCAGTAACCACCCTTGGCCGCCGTTTGACCAAGAATTTCGCCACCTACAGCCGCCTATTCTCAAGCCGACCACCACCATACTCCTAACACGACCGAGCCGCTCCACCCAGCGTCGAACGACGCAAAGAACAGCCGGGCGGCCACCTTCTAATAACCCTAATCGAATTAAATAGCTTGATCCAGCAGTTAATTCGCGACACAAACCATATAGATGAACTCCTTTCGTCGATCTCCACAAAACCCTATCCTCGATTCGACGATCAGTTGTAGTTCATCACGATGTGATGAATGGACGAGAATGTTTGTTCGATTTCTGGCCACATTACTCGAATTGAAAAACGAACACCACCAGTGAATTATGCTAGTTGAGAGCTTCAACATATATTTTTTCCAATTTTTTTCGAGGAGTTTGGATTTTTGATTTTGAATTGCAATTGGTTCTAGGGTTTATTTGTCTGCCATTGAGGAGGAGAGAGTTGAGATGTATGTACAGACAAATGAGAGTTAGGGAGGCTAGGGTTTATAATGATATATTTATAGACAAAGTTGAAATAGGATGGATCGGATAAGATAGATGTACGCGCTAAACGATATACGGCCCGAAAAGCTCGTTTCGACTCCGGAACGAAATTGGGTAAACCCATATATCAAAATAGGTGTTTTAAAATATTCTGAACGCGATGGAAAAAGTTTCACGTCCAAATTCCATCGTATGAAAAAGTTATGCTAAAATCAATATTTTTCAAATTGATTTCAATTGATTTCAATTTCATAAATTTAAAGGCGTTTCGAGTCCGTATGATCAAACGAGAAGTCCGATCGCTACGAAACTTAAAAACCTACAATAATTCACCGATACGGACACGACGAAGCTGGTTTCGTCGAAATCCGAGTCAGTGGCCAAAATGGCTATTTTCCAGTAACTAATTAAATAAATAAATTAGCTAATTAAATAAAATTTTATTCGAAAATTGATAAATTTCATCACTCGTGATTCCTCAATCATTTACAATGATTTAAAAAAATTTAGATGTCAATTTAGTAAAGATTAATCAATATAAATCTTCAATTTCATAAAATTCAAAATTATAGATAAATTTCCAACATTTCCATTAAATTGAATTAACCCATAATTATTCCATTCACAATTTCAAATAGAAGGGTTTACCATTAGATTTAAAATTATTACACAAATATTTCCAAATTTCAACTTAATTTTTATATTAACGTAATAGTTAAATATTTGATTTCATTCATTTGCAATATATCCAATTATTAATTAAATAAATTAATTCACTATTTAAAATTCAAATTCTATAATTCATAAATTGGCCTTTCATTCAATTTATTAATTATTGACTTTAATTAGCAAAGTCTATATCTAGACACTTTTAATATTTCCCAAATAAATCCACTTTATAACATTTAAATTAAATTCCTTTCATGTACCTGTCATCTATAATTTGTTACGTATTATTACATCAATTTATATAACCTTTAATCCATTCCCAATTCAAGAATTCCAATAAATTAGAACTTCACAATTTGCTTACATTAATTTGGATTGTACTATACTTATTATATTTTTTCCAAATAGATATATTAATTTCAATTAAATATTCTCTGTAACTTATTTCTTGGTTTCATGCTTTTTATTTCCCAAATTTCTTTCTTGTATTAAGTTTACGTTTCTATTTTAATTTATATTCAATTATAACATAACATTCGTTTCAATCAGTTGCATTGTATTGAATTTGGTTATCCATCAACTGCCATTTACTCTACTACCTTAATTTACACTGTGTTAATATTAGAAAATCTTATTGCATTGGTTAATTAAATGTTTGCTTTATACTTACTTTTTTTTTGAAATTTTTATGCTCAAAAGCAACAATTAACACTTTCCATTATTATACAAATTTGAATCCCATTCTAGTTATTCGTTATTAAAAATTCACACAATATTATAACTTCGTACAAGACATCCAATTACAATTTATTATTGTAACCTTACAATCTATATAAATTCATTGATTGATTTACTATTTGCCTTTGTTTCCTTATATTCAATTCTTAGCTTAGTATGACAATTTATAGTATTCCATTTAATCGACATTTCATTTCAATTGTTAGTACTTAGCTTAAATTTCTACGATTGCATTTCATTTACACTTCCGTTACTATATTAATAATTAGTAACGTTTATATCAATAACCCATTATAATTACTTACCGTTTAAATGAGTTTGATTTCTAATAAATTAATTGACCAAATTAATTAGGTAATTTATACAAATTTGTTATCATACCCATAAATTTACACTTATAACTAAGTCCTACATTTGAATTTATTTATTAAATTGAAATGTTCATTCAAGTTTATAAATTATTAACTTGCATTAACATAATTCCCTAATTTGTTCCAATTACTATCAACAATCCTTTATTACATTAAATTAATCTAATACTTTCCTTAAATTTCTCATATTCAATTTATATCCAAGTAAAAAAAATCTTTTCACTACTCAATTCATTTGAATTTATGCAAATTACTATAAATAGGTTTTAATTACCATTGCTATATTTTAATTTAGCGTTCATTCTAATATTAATTTATCACCTTTATTATTTCTACTAAAATTTAATTGCAAAATCCTATTAAATTAACAAATTAAATTGTCGAAATTTACGGGTCGTTACAGAAAGTTTAAGGTTGAAAGCTCCCAATCCACACCTATAAATATGACCACATGGGTCAGTTGTGAGGGGATCCGACTTCTTCTACTTCTCACCTGTATTTTTCTTAAACTAGTGAACCTTAATTCTCGAATCAGTTTGGGGATTTGGTCAATTTGTACCATTGAGTTCAGTAAAAAGAGGATTGAGATAATCTTGCTTTCCTAGTGTAACGCTCCACTCCTAGACCCACTCTAGCAAAGAGTATTACGGGATAATACCGTTTGCTAAAGCGGAGAATGGAGTATAATGGAAGCGGCCATGTGTAATCAAGCTATAACTATCTACTGAATACGTCGAAATGTGGTATCAATTTTTTTCTCTCAAGTGGTTCGACATATCCAATAAATATTTATAACGAAATTACAATGGCTAAAGATCTATTAGAATAAACATAATAAATAAATGACAAAATCATCACAGAACAGAATAACATAACGGACACTGAGTCTCAAAACAATACATAGTCAATACAGATCCAAATATATCATAAGTGGGTACAAGCCTCTGCTCACACATGTGAGTCAAAAATATGTACAGATAAGTCTGAATAACAAAAGAACATAAAGCGGAAAAAAAGAAAGCTATCTAACAGCATAGTAGATAAGTCCTGAGCGAAAGCACAGAGCAAGCTAAGACCAGAGACCTAACCTGAAACAACTTGGTCTGACCCGAGCATAAAACACTCGGGGCATGCTAGCTAAATAATCAGTTAGATAAACTGAGATATAATAATGCGGTAACATAGAGGATAAGGTACTTCTCCATAGAGAATAGCGATGTAAACCACATAATATAATAGACGATCACATAATCATCAACCAAGAATAAACTCTCCAAAGAGATAGTCAACACTCAAGTGTTGAGTAAACAATAATGCCCCATATCATCGGCGTAACAAAAGCTATAAATAGTTGCCCATAAGCGATAACACATAATGTGGAATCTAACCATAAATCAATGCCAAATCAAAGATATATCGCCAAAGGCAAAGGGAACATACCCCAAAAGACAATACAACATAGTAAAACACATATCACTCGAGCGGTGACGAAGGACCAACTCCAAAAGTGACATAGAAATCATCGGAAAAATGTACGTGCATGACCATAGTCGTTATCGCCACGTACTGTAGTTTTGTGGTACCATACGCCCAAGGGCAAAACGCACGATTGGTGACACCCCGGGGGTGAATGCCCAAAGGCACGCACCAATAATACTGCTCACATGAGCAGAATGTCCAGAGACCGCCAAAAGGCAAATGACCCATAGGTCCAGTACTGGCCGCCAATAGGCAAATGTGTCGGAAACATCTAGAAAGGAACTCGAAAAGGGTTAACGCAATGTCCCATACCACTAGTTCGCCCTAATCGGTTTACTTACCTTCTCCCAACTCCACACTCAAAACAGTAAACAAAAGTTTATCTCGTATCATCGATAAACTGCGCCAAAAGGCAAAACGATCAATCGAAATGGTCGGGGATTAACCGAAAAGGAAATACGCTCAGTTCCATAGGCCGGGGTTTTTCCCAACCGTTTCTCTACTTCGCTTGAAGTGCACAAAAGTGAATGTGGAATTTTATTCTAGAAAATAGTTGCGGAAAATGGATTTTATTTGGATTGAAATCGCTTTTAAAACATCCTTTTAAAAATTCTCCTATTACGGAGTAATTAATTTAATAATTAAAGTAATACTAAATAATAGTTTCGAAAGCCATTTCTAGTGAAAAATCCTTTTAAGACATTTTTATGTAGTCCGTGTGCGAAATCCAGAAACAAATCTCAAAAAATCGATAAATCCAAAAAAAACCTCAAAGAAAAAATATTCTAAGTGTTGGAAAAAAATAGGCCAAATATTGCTGCGAACTGTTCAGAAAAAATATTCGAAATAGAAAACTGAAACCAAATGTCATGAAAATTTGCAAGAATGTAGTCCGACATTCCTATTTCAAGTTGCAAAAAGAATTGCTCGATTCCGACTTGAAATGAAGGCGCAACAACGTTTCAAAGTCGGACTCAGAAACATGAAATGCACTGTTTTGCACAGCGATCTGGGTTCAACTTTGACAGGAAACTCAAAAAGGGTCTAAATAACTCAGATGATGACCAAACTATTTAGATATGGAGTTCGTAACTCCATCTTTCCAACGAGACCAAAAATGTCGAATTCCGATAATGGACGTAGCCGTGGCGGAGTCACGAAGTTGCAACCCTGAACAGAAACAGGGTAATAAAACACAACTGAAGGAATATTTGCTCAAGGCCAAACGGGCTTTAAGCCTGGAACAGCAGCCCCAGCCTATTCGGGCTAGGTAATTAAATTCTTTTTCATAAAAAAGAATGCAAATGGAATTATCGAAATCGTCAAAATATCATCAAAAATCCGGAGATCATACATTATACTAATTTCGCCTTTGCTGTAAAGAATTCATATTTTAATATAACAAACTTCAAAATTAAAAAAAATACTTACTGAAGGAAAGTTGTTCTATTAAGTGTAAGCTTTTCAATAATATGAAGTTCATCAAAATCGGACTTAGTATGAATGAGATATGACGATTACAATTCTCAGATTTGTAAATTCACCGTCGCTGTCGTTTATTCTCAAGACAGCGAAAAATAAATGAGGTTTTGACTCTCTTAACCTCATAATTTTGCAAAATACAAAACATGAAAGTTGTAAATTAGTTTCTAAGCTTTTCATAAAGTCCAAAATCATTCAATTCTGATTAGCGGTTCAAAAGTTATGACCAAAATAGTTTCAGTTTCATCCACAAAGCTAATATGTGTGTCGCTCTCGGGAAGATAGTAGAAAAATCAATTTTTGACATAGTTAGCTTCAAAATTATAGAAAACTTACTGGAAAAAAATTGCAGCGTATGTTTTAAGCTTTCCAGAACATCCGAAATTAGCTAATTCGGATCAAAAACGAGAGAGATACAGGCAAAACAATACCAGATTGAAACTCAGGATAACTTGTTAAAGACAGAATTGGTCTTCTATCTTCGAATGCATTTCAGGTCATCTAAATGGAATAATATCAAAATATAACCTGAAGAGAAAGTGTTCCTTATTGAATCTAGTTTGCTGAATAGAAAACTTGACCAAAAATGGATGAGAAACTTGTAAATTATGGCCAATACAATTCGTAGGCCTGAGATTGTTGTTGATGTCAATTTACTCTCAGGATAGCAACAAACAAGCACGATTTTGATCTAATAAATGGCAAAATTTCGGAAAAATCTGTACATGAAATTTATAGCACTATGTCTAAGCTTTTCAGAACATTCAAAATTATTGATTTCTGCTAAGAAATAAAGAAGTTATGCCTGATTTCGTTCCAGCTACAATTACAAAACGAAAATTACAGAAACGATCTTTAAATTTTTTTTTTGGCAAAGCTCTCATTTGCATCAAGTAAAAAGGGATTTAGCTAGCAATTTTACCTCAACCAATGAAAGAAAAATATGCATAAACACTTGGTGTGCACTCCACAAGCTGGAGAGAGGAGATCAAGAGGCTTCATAACAAAAATAAACCAAAAACCATGTATTAAAAATTAATTTCACAAATTAGAATGAAGATTAGAGAGTGATTAGAGAAGGATTGCTTTACCTTTTAGCTTGTATTAACCTAGATTAGCTATGTGGAAAATAAAATGAATCTTCTACCAAATGGAGGCCATTAATTAGGTTTTTAAGAGGTGTTTAGGGTTTGAGGAAATTATGAAGAGGAGAGCTAGGGTTTAGGGTGGGTTTAAGATAATATATAGAGGTGGGTAATGAGTTTGGTTTCACTAATTGACCCAATAAAAGAAGTGGCATCCTAATGTTCACTAAAACTATTTAATACTTCATTAGCCAACTAAAACCCACCATTATAAAACCACCCATGTTTTTTTTTCAAATAACTTTATTTTAAAAAAATTAGCCTATCCAAAAAAATCCATTTTTTTAGCTCCATTTAAATTAAAATCATAATTTTAATTTATTATTCGGTAACTGCAATCCCGGATTGTTACAAACTCCCTCCCTTAAGAAAATTGTGTCCCCGCAATTCCTTAAATATGGAAGTCGACTATAACCTCTAATCCACCGAGAAAACAACAGAAGATAAATATAGATGCTCACCCATACCCGAAGATGAAAGAAAACCAGGATAAGTACGCTCGATAAATTCTCTGGTCTCCCAAGTGCAGTCCTTAGGATTGGGTGGCCATTGAATTTTCACAAGCGGAACCTCTTTGTTTCGAAGGCGTCTGACCTCCGAATAAAGCACACGGAGTGGTTGCTGCTCCCAAGATAGATCGGGTGAGATCCCCAAATCTGGCATGATATGCGGCTCGATAATAGAATCAGGATCGCGCACACACTTGCGAAGCCAGAGACATGGAACACATCATGTATTCCAGAGAAATGAGCAGGTAGAGCCACACGATAAGCAACAGGGTCAATGCGTTCCGTGATAGAAAATGGTCCGACATAGCGAGGAGCCAATTTCCCTGTAGAACTGAAACGCACAGCCCCCTTCATAGGAGATATCCTAATATAGACAAGATCACCAATAGAGAACTCAAGAGGCTTCCTACGGTTGTCCACGTAGGATTTCTGGCGGTCTTGCGCCTCTTTCATTCTTTGACGGATAAGAGTAATCATCTCAGAAGATTCTCGAACTGAATCTGGACCAAGAATGAGTTTCTCGCCAGATTCTAACCAACACAAAGGAGAGCGACATGGTCTTCCGTAAAGAGCTTCAAAAGGAGCCATGCCAATACTGGACTGATAGCTGTTGTTATAGGAGAACTCCACAAGTGGTAAGTGGTCCTCCCAACTACCCCCCGAAATCAAGAATACAACAGCGAAGAAGATCCTCCAATACACGATTCACCCTCTCAGCCGTCTGAGGGTGATAAGCAGTAGAAAAGTTCAGCTTTGTGCCCAAAGATGACTGTAGACACTTCCAGAAGTGGCTAGCGAACAAAGCATCTCGATCACAAACGATAGAGCTAGGAATGCCATGAAGTCGGACGACTTCTTTCGCATAGATCTTGGACTACTGAGGTGCAGTCCGAGTGGACTTAATCGAAATAAAATGAGCCGATTTGGTCAAGCGATCAACAATAACCTAGGTAGAAGTATGGCCTGACCTCGATCGAGGTAGACCGTCGATGAAATCCATAGATATCTGATCCCATTTCCATAATTGAATCTCAAGAGGCCGAAGAAGACCGGATGGACGCTGATGCTCGGCCTTGATCTGTTGAAAAGTCATGCAATTGCTCACGTAACTTGCAACATCTCTCTTCAAACCTTCCCAATAATATAACTGACACATATCGGCATACATCTTACTTGAACTGGGACGAATGGTGTAAGGACCCGGAAGTCCGTACTCCTTGAACAGACACTAATCTCCATTGATTAACTCAAGATGAATGGAAAACCGAATTCTTAGGGTTTAAAAGAAGAAGAAAAAGATAGAAGAAGAGAGAAAAAGATAGAACAGAACAGAAAGAAAACAACAGAACAATATCAGAATCTCACAATCGCAGCGAAACAACATATAATAGATAAATGAATAATTTTTTTAAAACAAAGAACTATATCAGTTATTACATTACTTTACATAATCAGAGTTTACAATAACAAACAACAAAAAACAGCGGAAAAGATATACTATATACTAGTGAATACGCCATGCCATGTAGCTTGCTTCCAGCAACTTCCGAATTCCAGAATATCCTGATAAACCTAATTCTAGACTGCCCGTGTGGAAATTGGTGGGCACCCAGAGTTTAGGAAGGAAAACAATAAACTCCGAGTCAGTCATGGGACTGGTGTGAGAACTTTAAAACAGTTATTCTTTTTAAAAACAAACCGAGGAATTTTTTTCTTCTTTTAAGTCAATTCGCAATGTTTTTAATAAAGAAATTACCATAAGGCCTCCCGACACACACACAATGCAAACGCAGACTTGGGGGAGATTTCTCCTTATGATAGTCAAAGATGCTTACTACGCAAAATCAAATCATTTTTGATATTATTATTAGCGCATAGTGTAGAAAACATTTCGAAAGTAGAATATAAATCTTAGCCAGCATAGGTACCATTATATTATGCCTACTATAGCTACAATATTAAATGGCAGGTTCAACAACTAAAACCGTACAAGGCTCGTATTGTTTTTTTGGATTTCCAACAAATGGTCAGGCCAAGGTACTTCCATTTGCCACATGGAAACGCCTCTAGAATGACGTCCAGAGAACCTAAACGGATATCTGCCAACACAAAGCCGGGTTACCTTTCAAACTAGGTAACTACTGACACGAATATGCCATCCCCCGATCGTAACCGATCTATATCCGAGGATCCTCGATTTCCAACAAACACAAAGCAATAAATTTGCAGCAAAAACATAGGTTAAGTATCTGGGCTCCATACCATGATACCACCTCTATCCAGAAGGAATGACATACTGTAACGACCCAGAATTTTTATTAATTTAAATTTGAATATTTAATTAATTTTAAATATTTATAAATGAATTTATAAGTCGAATAAATTTTATTTTGAATTATTGGATTTAATTGGATAATTAAATCGATAAATTTAATACGTTAAATTATGGAAATAATTGAAAATTGGGTTAAATATGATAGAAAATAATTTGTAAAATTTTATTTTATCATATTGAAGTTAGAACGATATTTTAGAACTTTTAAAATCGAATTAAAAGTTAATTTGTGAAAATTGAATATTTTAATATTAAATAATCGACTGTAAAATAGCCAATTTTTGAACAGTCTCAGAATTGAACGAAACCAGTTTCATTGGATCCGTAATAGTTAGTTATTACCGGATTTCAATTTTCGTATCAATCGGAGCTATCGTTTGATCGTGGCAGCTCGAAACGCATCGAATCGTTTTTAATTTAAATTTGGCGAGTCAAAATAGCCATTTTTCAAAAAGTCTCGGATTTCGACGAAACCAATTTCATCGGATCCGTAATGTGATATTATTGTAAGGTTTCAAATTTCAAGTCAATTGGATTTACCGTTTGTCCGGTACAAATTAAAACGCCTAGAAATCGACTTAAATCGGTTTAATTCAAATTGAGCGTTTACAGCCATAACTCGCACAGATGTCCGAATTAGCTTCCGAAACCTGTTCCATTGTGTCCGGAACGCGGGATAAACCCTAGGTACGCTGGTTACGGCGTCTAAATCGGAGTTCGGAATTCCCGGGATGAATAGTGTTTACGCTTGCTTTTCCTATAAAAGAACCCTTCACCCTTCATAAATTTCAACACTAAAAACCTAACCCTAATATCATGTAGCCGCCACCTCCTAGTTGAATGGCCAGAAATGCTCCAACTTCATCCCTCTAGATCTTCCAATCCGTCAACAATTAGAGGAGGTTGTCAACATGAAAGTTGGAAAGGGGAGTGAGAGCTACGATGTGAACGGTGGTGATCGGAAACGGAGCAACGTGGTGGCGTCAGGGGGGGGCCGTTCGTGGGCTGTTAGGGGACGTGCGCACGCATGTAGATGAGGCCGAGCTTCAGGCCAAGGATGGTGAGGGTAGCTTGCGTCGTGCTCTACGCGATGGTGGTTGTGTGATCGAGTTTCGTTGATTGATGAAGGAGAAAAATGAAACCCTAAATCACTAGGATGGGTTCGGCCTCTATTCTAATTGCCTGGAGATGGTTACGTGATTTGGGGAGATGAAGGAGAGGCATAGGATTTGGATCCAAGGGCTAGGAATTGGTGTAGGTTTAAATTATAAAGAAAATGTTGTTTTAAATATAGTTTAAATCGTGTAATCTTGTAAAATGCATAACTTTTTCATACGAGGTCGAAAAAATGCAAACTCAGTTGCGTTGGAATCGTATGGACGAGCACTACGCGATGGAGTTGGTTTGGAGTCGTTTGGAGTTAGTGAGAATTTCGGGTAAAATTAAACGCGCGTTTAATTTTATTCGAAATAAAAGCTGAAACGGAATTTAAAATCAAGGTGAGAACTTCTCACTCAATCGAATCAGTTTCGATTTTATTTTAAATAGTTAGATTTAAAATATTTGAATGCATGTTTGAATGTTGATTGATATCTATTGATTGTTAAAATAGACATTATACGCCGTTAGTAAGCGGATGTTATTTAATAAAAACATATACCGCGAATATTTCATAAACAGTGAAATTGGTATTATATATAATATCAATATATATATATTGGCATATGTATATATTGCAGTTGATTGATTTCCCGTATTTTTTAGCGGATGAGACCCTATTACGCCGTTATTAAGCGGATAATATTTATTAAGAACATATACCGCGATAATTTCGTACTGGAGCGAAATTGGTATTGTGCTAATGTTTTTGGATGCAGGAAAACAGGTTGGAGGGATCCAACTGGATTCCTCAACAGTTTTTATTTGATTTCAGATATTTTGATATTTGATGGATTATCATATCGATATATGATATCGTTGTTAGTCGTGATTGACTATTTGGTGTGTAGCATCATTGGACCCAGATTTTGGGATTTTAAAATGATTTTAAAGTGATTTTTGAAAATATATAAGATTTTCAGAATTGATCTATTTTAAATAAATAAACGTTATAATTTTTATTGTTATAAAATTATGGTTTTTGTGAAATATAGTTAAAAGCTGATTTTTGAGAAATATGGATTAATGATGTTATAAAATAGTTTAAACTGGGATGTTTAAATTTGTTATAAAAAGTTTAAATATAGGATTTATAAAATTTGATTATTTTATAAATCAAAATGGTAAAATTATAAAGGAAATTAAAGACGTTTCAGAATAATAATATAAACTGATTTATATTTAGAGATTTATAAATGGATATTTATAAATTGAAATATAGACATTATAAAACGAGTTTTTATAAGTGTTTGAATGAAGTGAAAATGAATTTCATTAAAGAATGAAATTTATAGAATTATAAATGGTGAAGTTATAAATGAAATTTATAAATAGTAAGATTTATAAATTTGTGAGGTTATTTGAAGAATAAATTTTGTTAAATAAATGAATCTTATAAGTTATAAGATTTATGGTTTGGAAAGTCTTTAAAAGAACGATTTTGTAAAATAATCGCTTATAAGTAATTAACTTATAATGTGAACGTTTAGTTTATAATTTAGTTGTAAACTGGAATAGGTTAATAAAGGAATTTATAAAAAGGAAGTTTTTATAAATAAATAGATATGGAATTTATGAACGTTGTTTTATAAATTCGCAAACGACTTATTTTGATAAGTTAATTGTTATAACTTAGAAATAGAGCCATATTCACGTTTTTAGACAGTGAATAATCCTTTGAATTAAAATGAATAAAAGGATGGAATTTGTCAAAGAAGTATATTCACGTTTTTAAATAGTGAATAATACGTTAAAGAAAATGTTTTGAATGTGATATTTTAAATAGAATTAAAACGATCTAACGATGTTTTAAAATGTGTTGAGATTCGAAACCATAGATTTCAACATTTATTGTTGAAATAGATGTTTCGAGAAATAAAAGGAAATGGACTATAACACTGTTGTTATAGTAAATGATTTCCGAAAGGAAATGTTTTGTATAGTATTGGGATTTATATATCTATTTTAATTTCGAATCCCTATACTAGTGATTTTGGGTTGTCGTAACGAGGTTTTACGTAACATTCGTTTTGGCCCAAATAAATATGTTTAAGAGAATGATTTCCTTAAAGAATGAATTATATACTTAATTCGATTTAAGTATATTGGATATTTTCTAAGTGTTGAAAATAAAAGGAATTTGTGAATTACTTATGAATAAATAAGTATGAAAATGTTTTCCAATATGAAGTGAATAATTAGAATTTATCTTTTTTGAAGATAAATTGAAATGAATTATTGAAATCGCATATGCATGGATATCTTGAAATATAAATTCATTATGGAATTTATATGTGAAAGTGAAACTTGTTAAAAATAAATATTGATTTATTTTTGAAGTGTTGAAATTATATATCTAGTAAAGATATTTTGGAAAATAAATAATTTGGAAAATTATTTGGAATCTGGTGATGTGTGCATATCCAGTGATAGTTCAATAACCGACTATCAGTATTTCCCTTTGAATGGGTATTTGATGTGAACTGATTGAATTTGAATGCACACTTATTTTGAATAAGCGCTCACTATTCGGGTTAACCGGGAAAGGACCATGGGGTCGTATAACCCACTCCGAATATGTGATACGTCGTTGTGAAACGCATTTGAAGATCGGTGTTGAAGACTGGTATTTGCGAGAGTGATAGGATGAACTATCGATTGACTCTGCACCGAGTAGCTACGGTATTGAGTTCTCCATATGTGATGGTGAATCCGATCAGGATTGTGAATATCCGGATTGCAAGGACTTCTTTGTAAGTGCCTTCGGTTCTGTTCGAGCCCGGAACAGACTTGTATGGATTGTATGTCTGACATTACAAGTTGAGATATAAAGCCGATTTCTTTCAAATATATTTCTGTTGGTGGCGGAGAATTTATTCTTTGCTTAACACCCTTCTTTGAGACGTACGAGCTCAAAGGTTATATAGTTGAAGTTATCAGCGATATATTCCCAATTTGGTAATGTGACATGCTGAGTGATGCTGAAATGATCATTGTGTTGATTATTTGTGATAGGATCATTTATTTGATCGTCTATCTTAGTGATCATTGTGTTGATCATTTGTTGACCCAAAACATGGCTTTTGTATAAAGTATGTTTTTGTGGACGTGAATTCGTCGAGCCTCACATCCCGGAAATGGTCAAAACAGGAAAGATGCGGCAAGGTTATGAGGGGTAGCGCCCTTTAGGATATGTGCATTTCCTTCTGGAAATGGGTGGTATCATGGTATGGAGCCCAGATACTTACTCATGTTGAAACACTTTGTTTTTATGATTGTGTGAATTGATTAGAGAGCTCTCGGATAAAGGTCCCAAAGGACCGGGGGATGGCATATTCGGTCAGTTGTTACTCAGTTAGGAGTAACCCGGCCTTGTGTTGGTAGAGATCCGGTTTGGTTCTCGGGGATGTCCATCCAGAGGCATTCTCATGTGGCAATGGGAAGTTCCTTGGCCTGACCATTTGTTGGAAATCCAATTCCCAATACGAAACTTGTACGGTATTAGTTGTAGAACCTGCTATTCACTTATGGTGGTCACCACTGTTTGGATGGTAGCTATAGTAGGCATAGTTCGAAATGTCTATGTTGGCTAAGATTTATATTCTACTTTCGAAATGAATTTGTTATTACACTATGCACTAGTAATAATATCAAATATTATTTTAAATGCGTATCAAGCATCTTTGACTATCATAAGGAGAAATCTCCTCCGATTCTGCGTTTGCATTGTGTGTGTGTGCGGGAGGCCTTATGGTAGTCTCATTTTTAAAAGCATTGCGAATTGAATTTAAAAATATTCCTCTATTTTGATTTTAAAGTTAAGGAAACTGTTTTGAGTTCTCACACCAGTCACATGACTGACTCGGAGTTTATTGTTTTCCTTCCTAAACTCTGGGTGCCCACCAATTTCCACACGGGCAGTCAAGAGTTAGGTTTATCAGGATATTCTGGATATTCTGGAGTTGCTGGAGGCAAGCTGGATGGCATGGCGTATTATTTATATAGTATTTCTTTTCCGCTGCACTGTTGTTGTGGTATGTTGTTGTACACCCTGATGATATGATGTAATGAAATGTGATGTAATGTAATAACTGATATAGTTCTTTGTTTAAAGATTATTCATTTATTATTATATGTTGTTCCGCTGCGAATTGTGAGATTCTGTTGTTGTTCTGTTGTTTTCTTTTTCCTCTATTCTCTTTTTCTTTCTATTTCTTCTATTTTAAAATTTTCTGTTCTCTTTTCTATTTTCTTTTCTCTCTATTTTCTATCTCTTCTCTATCTTCTCTCCTTTTCTTTTCTTAAATTCTTTTTAAAACCCATAACTATTCGGTTTTTCGGCAACGAAAATCCGCGTACGTTACACATACACTAAAGGGGCGCTACCCCCTAATAACCTTGCTGCATCTTTCCTGTTTTGACCATTCTGGGGTGTGAGGTCCGACATAGTCTTGTTCACAAAGTTACGCTTTATACCAAAGCTGTGCTTTGATCATCAAATGCTCAACAGCACTTCGTATGCCACGTTACCAATTTGGGAATGTATCATTAGTAACCATCAACTACATAACCTCTAAGGGTGTTAAGCGAAGAGAATAAATTCTCCGCCACCAACGGAAATATATTTGATAGAAACCAGCTTTACATCTCAAATTGTAACGTCAGACACACATCCATACAAGTTCATTCCGGGATCGAACGGAACCGAATGCACTTACAAAGAAGTCCTTGCAATCCGGATATTCACTAATCACGTCTGGACTTCCCATCACATATGGAATCTCTATACCGGGGCCATTCGGTGCAGAGACATTCGACGGTAATCCTTCCTTTTTCAAAAATATCCGGTCTTCAACAACGGTCTTCAAATGCAATCCATAACGACGTATCACATATTCGGAAAGGGTTATACGACCCCAAAGGTCCTTTCCCGGCTAACCCGAATAGCGAGCGCTTATTCAAAAATAAGTGTGACATTCAAATTCAAGCAAATCACAACAAATACCCATTCAAAGGTAATTATCGATAGTCGGTTATTGAACTATCAATGGATATGCACAACATCACCAGATTCCAAACAATTTCCAAATTATTTATTGTCCAAAAATATCTTTACAAGATATAATTTCCACACTTCGAAAATAAATCAATATTTATTTTTAAACAAAATCCCCTTTTCTTTTATAAATTCCATAGTGAATTTATATTTCAAAATATCTACTGATATACGGTTTTCAATAGATTTCAAATATTCATTTTCAATTTATCTTTACAAAGATAAATCCTCTAAAATGTTTCATTTCATATTGGGAAAGCATTTCCATACTTATTAATAATAAGTAGTTCACAAATCTATTTGTTTTCAACACTTGGAAAAATATTCCATATACTTAAATTACAATTAAGTATATATTTTATTCTTTAAGGAAAGTGTTCTTTTAAACACATTTATTTGAGTCAAAACGAATGTTACATAAAACATCGTTACGACAACTCAAAATCATTAGTATAGGGATTCGAAGTTAAGATAGACATATAAATCCCAATACTGTATAAAATATTTCCTTCTGGAAATCATTTACTATAACAACAGTGTTATAGTCCACCATTTCCTTCTATTTCTCGAAAACGTCTATTTCAACGATGAATGTTAAAATCTATGGTTTCGAACCTTAACACATTTAAAACATCGTTAAATCGTTTTAACTCTATTTAAAATATCACCTCCAAAACATTTTCTTTAACATATCATTCACTATCCAAAAACTGAATATACTTCGCTAACCAATTTCATCATTTCTATACATTTTATTTTAAAGGATTATCCACTGTCCAAAATCGTAGATATAACTCCTTTAATACGCTATAACAATTTACTTATCAAAATAAGTCGTTTGCGGATTTATAAAACAATGTTTATAAATTCCATTTCTATTTATTTTATAACAACTTCCTTTTATAAATCTCCTTTATTAACCTATTCAATTTATAACTCAATTATATACCAAAAGTCCATATTATATGTTAAATGCTTATAATTTATTTGTTTACAAAATCGTTCTTTTTAAGACTTTCCAAATTATAAATCTTATAACTTATAAGATTCATTTATTTACCCAAATCTATTCTTACTTTACAAATTTTATAAATCTATTGCTTATAAAATTCCATTTATAACTTCACCATTTATAATTTTATAATTTCATTCACTTATGAAATCCATTTACACTTCATTCTAACATTTATATAAACTCGTTTTATAATTCCAATATTTTAATTTATAAATAACAACTTTATAAATCTTTTATACAAATCGATTTATATTATTATTCTAAAACGTCTTTAAACTCCTTTATAATTTCATCAATTTGATTTATAAAATAATCAAATTTTATAAATCCTATTTTAAACTTTTTTTACAATAAATTCAAAAATCCCAATTTAAACTATTTTATAAAATCATTAACCCCATATTTTCAAAATCAACTTTTAACTATGTTTCTCAAAAATCATAATTTTTATAACATTAAAATTATAACATTTATTTATTTAAAATGAATCAATTCTAAAAATATTTATAAAACGTGTACTTTCAAAAATCACTTTAAAAATCCTTTTAAGATTCCAAAATTGGCCCAATGATGCTATAAACCAAATAGTCAATCACGACAACAACAACATCATATATCTGTATATGATAATCAACAAATCTCAAAATATCTATAATCAAATAAATACTGTTGAGGAATTCAGTTGGATCCCTCCAACCTGTTTCCCTGCATCCACAAACATTAGCACAATACCGATTCCGTTTCCAAACGAAATATCGCGGTATATAGGATTTAAATTATTATCCGCTATTATACGGCGCAATAGGGTCTCATCCGCTATATAATGCGGGAAATCAACTCCAAGTACATAAATAATACCAATTTCACTGTATTGTGAAATATTCGCGGTATATTTTTTAATAAATAACCTCCGCTTACTAATGGCGTATAATGTTTATTTTAACAATAAATAGATAACAATCATCATTCAAACATACAATCAAGAATTTTAAATATAACTATTTAAAATTTAAATCAAAACCGATTCGATTGAGAGAGAAGTTCTCACCTTGCTATCAATTCACTTTCCGCGTT
This sequence comes from Allium cepa, assembly GCA_030765085.1. Lineage (NCBI taxonomy): Eukaryota > Viridiplantae > Streptophyta > Magnoliopsida > Asparagales > Amaryllidaceae > Allium > Allium cepa. Next base: position 499,645,819 of record CM060929.1, read on the forward strand.
TTATTTCGAATAAAATTAAACGTACGTTTAATTTTACCCGAAATTATCACTAGCTCCAACGACTCCAATCTGGTTCCATAGCGTAGTGTTCGTCCATACGAACCCAACGCAACTTGTTTCGTGCGTTTTCGACCTCGTATGAAAGAGATACAACATTTTAAACACTACACAAATTTTAATATAATAATTTACACTTTTTATTTTCAATTTTAAACCTTGCAACGATTTGGGCCGTACAAATCTGAGACTCAGATCTAGGCCGCGAAAAAATGCTTCTTCTCCATCAAAAAAAACGCGTGTGTCCATTCTCTTGTGCGTGAACCCATGAGCCATCACCTAAGGTTTGATGCCGCGACCACACCATTGCACGAAACACGATCAGAGACCCTCGACACGTGCGCCTATCCTAGCACCACCATCGGCCAGAACGGCTTCGAACTCGGCCCTCCCCCTGCCTCGTAAACCGTGAATGAACGCGTGACGTTTACACGAGATTTTCCGTCGATTCGTTAACTTGTTTTAGATCATAGCCGTTGGATACGACGTACTCACCACCCTCTACAAGTTTATAGTTGAACATTTCTTGCATAGATTGATGGATTGAATGTTAATAGAGGGAGAAGAAGAGTATATTTCGGCCATTGATTACTATGGAGGCGGCGGCTCTGAATTGAAACCCTAGGGCTTTAGAATTTTTGCAAATGAAAACATGTAGGTCCTTTTATAGAAAAATACGCCACACTATTCATCTCGAAATTTCCGAACTCCAAACGAAGCGTGCCGGTTGGCGTTCCTATGGTTTACCCCACGTTCTGGACACAATGGAATGTGTTTTGGAGGCTAATTCGATCATCTGTGCGAGTTACGGTAATAAACGATCAATTTAAATTAAACCGATTTAAACTAAATTCTATGCGTTTTGGCTCGCCTCGGACAAACGGTAAATTCGATTGACACGAAATTTGAAACTATACAATAATATCACATTACGGATCCGATGAAATTTGTTTCGTCGAAATCCGAGACTGTTTGAAAAATGGCTATTTTAACTCGTCAATTAAATATTAAAATATTCAATTTTCACAAATTAACTTTTAATTCGATTTTAAAAGTTCTATAACATCATTATAACTTCAATATGATAAAATAAAATTTTACGAATCAAATTTAACCATATTAAAGCCAATTTCCAATTATTTCTGTAATTTCCAATATTCAATTATCGATTAAATTATCCAATTAAATCCAATTATTCGAAATAAAATTAATTCGACTGTTTAATTTCACTAATTAATATTTAAAATTAATTAAATATACAAATTTTACTTAACAGAAATTATGGGTCGTTACAAACTCCCCCCCTTAAAAGAATTTCGTCCTCGAAATTACCAAGTAAGAAAAGTTAAAGAATCTATTAACTTTCTCAAAATCCATAGTTAAACTTCTTATAATAACTTTACTAAGATTCCAAATCATGCATAGTTATCTTTTCAAACCAAACTATATTGTTTAACTTTCAATTCCAAATCAAATTTAGTTTTCACATAATTTTCCAATTTTTCTCAAAAATATTCTAACGCCTTAAATTTTCGGAAAAATTCGCCAGAGTCTCCTTTTCGCGGCTCGATCCAAAAAAATAATGACAGTATATATATATCACAAATATATCTCATCAAGTGATGAGGCATCCCGCAGGGGAAAAAAGTGTAAAAGTACGATATGTAATCCGAGATATGTACCTTATATATTATTAGCGAGCAACGGCTAATATACCGCGAAAGCGAGATCCAAATGCGAAGCAAACGCAATCCGCACCTACTAAACACTCAACAAACAGATGAGAAACATGTATATAGACAATAGTATCGATATACAACATATAGCAACATAATAACTATATATGCCAACATAGAAAATGCAGTAAAAGCAATATATTCAACCATCAACCAACTATCATCCAACTAGCATTCAACTAACATCCATAACCAATAAATATTCATTCATATTCTCATTAATATTCAATGAAATGGGTTTTCAATTTAATCACATTTGATTCATTAACAGTGGATGTTTTTACTAACATTCATTTTCAGTTAGTTTATATTCACTAATTCATATTCAAGTTGGTTCGCTTCCAAATCAAATTCAATTCTATTTAAGATTCACTCAACTTCCAATTGGATTTCAATTACTTTAGCTTTCAATTTTATTAACTCAATTTCATTAATACTTAATGAATTATATATAATCAACTAACTATCATATAACAACCAATGTATATTAATTACAACCAAATTCCTTTGCTTATAATCATTCAATTTGGTTTAACACCTTTACTTTCAATTAGTTTAATTAAACTGATTTTCATTCAATTATTCAATTTTTTTTCAATAACATTAGATTTTAATGAATTAACACTTACATTCATTATTTCATATCAATTATTTACATTTAATTGATTAACATTCAATCCATTTATTAATTCAATTGCTAATTCATTTAACCACAAAAGTTGAATTTCATTACATAACTCAGTTCACATTTATCACTTAACTTTATTAATTTACTTCGATACCAAAATCAACTTCATTCAACATCTCTTAAGTTATATTCCATTTAAACATTATTTGGTTTTACTTAACTTAAATTCCCACTTATAAATCCAATTCAAATTCCCAATTCTAAAGTAAATTTTTATTTAACCTTTACCAAAGTCAAATTTCATCACTTATTCAAATTCGTTTTTTATTTACAACTCATATTCATAAATATATTCATATAGTTTCACTTTTTATATATATAAGTTTATTTCACAATTGTAAATCACATTAATTATAATTTCATACTTATAATTCATTTGCTTATACAATTATTCTTTTATAATTGCTTTTACTTAGATTATTCAAATAACTTCTAATTTATTTATATATATTCTTACATTTTCGACAACCAAACAATCAACTTATATACACTTTAATAATTTTGAAAAATCATTCCTTTATATATAAAATATACCCAAGGTAAAATTATTTCATTTACCCAATTTAAAATAATATCGTGTCGATTTATCTTGTTTAAGAGTTTAGAAATCCCTATCTACGATAGTTAGCTAGACAACATCGACCGAAATCTATAAACAATCAACCAATAAGTCAACACAATACAAAAAGATTTGATATTCACTAACAAATACGCTCTCATAGCTATTATTACACTCAAACTCATTCTAGAGTACTACTGACTCTATCTCTAATGAGAAATACCCAATAGAGCCATGGTTGTCGCTTAACCATATGCTCTGATACCAGATGTAAGGACCCGAAAGTTCGTACTCCTTGAACAGACACTAATCTCCATTGATTAACTCAAGATGAACGGAAAACCGAATTCTTAGGGTTTAAATAAAAGAAGAAAAAGATAGAAGAAGAGAGAAAAAGATAGAACAGAACAGAAAGAAAACAACAGAACAATATCAGAATCTCACAATCGCAGCGGAACAGCATATAATAGATAAATGAATAATTTTAGCCCACATTTCCCAGGATCGAAACCTGCCTTGATACCAGATGTAAGGACCCGGAAGTCCGTACTCCTTGAACAGACACTAATCTCCATTGATTAACTCAAGATGAACGGAAGACTGAATTTTTAGGGTTTAAAATAAAGAAGAAAAAGATAGAAGAAGAGAGAAAAAGATAGAACATAATAGAAAGAAAACAACAGAACAATATCAGAATCTCACAATCGCAGCGGAACAACATATAATAGATAAATGAATAATTTTTTTTTTAAACAAAGAACTATATCAGTTATTACATTACATTACATAATCAGAGTTTACAATAACAAACAACAATAAACAGTGGAAAAGAAATACTATATACTAGTGAATACGCCATGCCATCCAGCTTGCCTCCAGCAACTTCCGAATTCTAGAATATCCTGATAAACCTAACTCTAGAATGCCCGTGTGGAAATTGGTGGTGTAGCGACCCGAAATTCCACTACCGGAAAATCGCATCACTAATTAAGAAAGAAAGGGATAGAAGAAGAAAAGAAAGAGAAGAAAGAGAAAACAACACATCAGAATCTCACAGCGGAACGATTTAAATATAATATAGAACATATACATAGTATCATATACATCAGAGTACACAACTAAACATCTCAATATAGACAGTTATAACATTTCTGTCTAATACAATACAAGACATCAACACAGAATACACAGCGGAAACTCTAACCATATATCTACACGCTGAAGCCTCCTGCTCCAAAGCTCCTCCAGAATTCGTCAAGAGATAACCTGAATCACTTGACTACTCATATATAATATGAGTACCCAAGAGTTTAATAAAACAGAAAATAAACACTCGGGTCAGACAGGGGTCTGGTGTGAGTAAACGGTTTAAGATTGCTTAACTTTAGAAAAACCTTTGAAAACAAAAGGTATCACGTAAGACTTCCCACACATAAACATGGAAAAGTTTTTACCTTACGCTAACCAAAACATTTGATAGGAAATCCAGTGATATTATAATAGTGTCTAGGGTTTTCAAGTAAATATGAAATAGCCGAAATTGTTACATCTATTAAATTCCAGCTACTAGCCACAAAAGTGGGTAATACAAACAAAACCGTAGGGTCTCGTAGGGAAAATGGGTTTCCAACAATGGCAGGGCTACTGGGGTACCGCCCGTCACAGTACGTGGCCTAGATCACCGTACCGAGGAGCCACCCTAACTCCCCTGCAACACAAGACCGGGACCATTCCTTACTGAACAGTCCCGAACAAGACCACCCCGCAGTTGGCTGCAGTTCCAACCGCCCACAAAGCCGAAATATAAAGGGACCTCTAGACAGGGATGTATCTTGCCCTCCAGTGGGCGCGACCCACGAAGCCTTGCTGCACCTCCCCTGTTTTAGCCATTCCCGGTTGATGAGGCTTGAGGCTGCGATTACCTTTATAGGACATATCACTTAGAATGCTCATCGTCCGCCTGACAATGTGCTGAAAGCATTCAATCCATACAAGTCCGTTCCGGGTTCGAACGGAACCGAAGGCACTATCTCGTTGCACTCGTTTTGGAATCACCCTCAGAGTCAACGACCATAGCCCTTGCACTCTGATTCACCATCTCGAATCTATAAGCACTATTCCGTCAAACTCATTACGGAATCACCCACAGAGTTATACTGACGTATAGCCCTTACACTTCGAGTCTTCACTTGCTCCACTTGGATTAACGACCTAACGTTTAATTGGAATCGATGTGGTTTTCGGATTCCAAATATGGAAACCCGATCCCGGTCTCACCGAAACCAAACGCCATTTTAATGTCCAAGTTGTACTTAAGGGATTTAAACAATAGATATTTAGAAATATCACTTAACATAAATGGATGATTCACAACACAGATAGATAAGCATCTATTATCACATGCATCTATACATATCACAAAGCAGCATATATATCACAATCAGATATAGCATATACATATCATCATCCATCAATCAATGCCATCCAACAACATCCAATATCATTAACTCATCCAATGATATATCATCCAATCATTAATCATTCATAAACAAGTTTGATTTAAACTTGATTAATTTAATTAATTCTTAAATTAAATTAATCCTTAATTAAACACTTGGATTATCTCCAATCCAATACTATTCATTAATTAATTACAAATTAATTAATTAACATCATTTGATTATCCACTTCAATTAATCTTCCCTGATTAATTATCACTTAATTACTATAAGTAATTATTACTTAATTTCCAAATTAATTAATCATCCTGATTAATTACCTCCAAATTATATTAAGTAATTACCTCTTAATTACTTTCTAAATTAATCAACCTTGATTAATTATTCTCTAATTATCTTGATAATTATTCCTTAATTTTCCTTAATCAATTACACTTGATTAATCACTTTTAATTAATCACATTGATTAATTACTTTTAATTAATCATACTTAATTAATTACTTTTAATTAATCACCTTTGATTAATTATTTTTAATTACATTTAGTAATTAAAACTTAATTATAAATTAATTATTCTTAAATTATTAATTAACAATTAATTAATTATTTTCATTAATTAATGATTACTTCATTAATTAAATTCTATCTTAATTAATTACTTTCACAAATAATTAATAACTTAATTAATTACTCTTAATCTCTTTTATTAATAAATCACTAACCAAATAATTTAAACCTTTAATCAATTATTAATTAAATCTTTAATTAATAACTAAAGTGATTAACTCTTAATCACATTACCTAATTACTTTTCATAAAGTAATTAACTTTTACTTAATTACCTTCTGTAATTACCACTTAATTACTTTAATTACTTCCCAAGTAATTATATTATATTAATCCATAAGTGATTATTTTAATTAATCACAAGTTAATTACTTAATTAACTATTTAACTAAATCATTTAAAATTAATTAAATGATTCTTAACTTATTATATTAAAAGATTCTTAATTAAGAAACCTTATCTTAATTAAATCATTTATTCATAATTAAAACTTGATAATTAAAAATAATTTAATTATCTCAATTATCTTTACAAATTTAATTATCTTTAATTAAATTAAATTCAAACTTACTAAAGATAATCTTTATTACAATTGATTATCAAATTCTAAATTATTAAACTTAATTTAAATAATTTAGAAATCTATTAAATCTAAACATATTTTAAATTGAATCTTTAAGTCTTTAAAAACCTTTCCACATTTATTTAATAAAGTTTAATATAAACTTTATTTCAAATCTACATATTATATTTAAAACTCCCATATTTAAAATATATAAACTTGTTTTAAAACATAAATTTGAACAAATTTAAATTTTGAAACTTGTTCAACCTTTGTTTAAAAACTTTAATTTATAAAATCAAATATTCTTTGCATTAATCATATCTAACTTCAGTACTAAAGCCTACATACCTAAATACTCGAGCCACCCACTAATCTTTTCCCTCGCGTATACCCGAGTAAACTTCACAAAAACCCAGGAACATCCCGAGTCTCCCCTGCCTACAACCTGCTTCGAGTCCTACACCACAAAACACGGTGTCCACTTCGAGTTTCCTATTTCTTCTCCCCTCTTATTTCCAGAACCCACCATTGAAACACGAACTGTGCACGTTAACGTGCACATCGCCGTTGGTCAACGGCGATCCCTTCTCCGGCCTCCACCAAGTCACATACGCCCTCGACAACAGCACGCAACCTCCAGCAAACCCAATCACGATCGAAAACGAAATTCCATCATTCGAACCCAACTGTTCGAAGCACCAAGCAAGGAAAAACCATCAACTCCGACCATCCCCTTCACCAGAGACCATGCCACCACCACAGCATCTTCACCACACTTCCCTGATCCTTCAGCCATGCACGCGAACAACTCTGCAAGCAATATGATGACGCTACACTTCATTGAACATCATCGGCCTCTACAGCCAACAAAACCCTACCTACTCATTCCATGGCCAACCCCATCAATTAAAAATTCTAGAACCAATTTTCGCATGATCTCTAAACCCCCCTCGACCTTCGAGTTCAACGGCGACAACCAATTCATCATAGTTTGCCGTGAATTTGCAAAAATACCTCAAACAGAAAATCCCAAAATTCCCATAATTTAACTCATTAAAAATTGTGATTCCAGCTTCTAAAATCATCATTTACCATTTAAAATCCAATCATGCAATCAAAACTTTAAATTGAATTCAACACATTTTGACCCAATTTATGTTTTTACTGTAAACTTGCAAATTTACAACTAAATATTCAAATTTAAAACTTGCAAATATTTTTAGATGATATGTTAGTTGATTACAAACAACTTCAATTCACAATCCTAAGTCTAATTCAAATTTAAAATCAAGTTATTGAATTTATTTTAAATTTTGAAACTGTTTCATAACCACACAGTAAACCTTTAATCTTACAGGCATTCGATCTATATCCAGACAAGCCATTAAACACTCACATACAACATGCATTTAATTCAATCAAGTAATAGCATGATATTCATTCACAATCCAAGATAAGATTCAAGTTTAAATCTGTTTTTAAAATTTATTTACTCACCTGTTTAGTTCTGCAGAAAGCAGAAACAAGACTGCATGTTTCCAGGCATTTGAATTCATCTGCATGATTGTTCCAGGCTTCAATTAAATTTGCATGTTGATATGATTGCTGAAGTGTTTGATTCCAGCTCTTGCATGTTGATGTTTTACTCTGAATTGCTTGCTTAATTATTTTGCATGTTGAATTCCCTTAGCAAGCTAAAAACAGATCTCTATTGCATGACTACTGAGTTGTTCATGAAGAAGAACTTGCATGCTAATGAATTCCATCTGCATGTTGATATCTCTTCCTGAACTTGTTGCATGTTGATTAATTATTGCTGCTGCATTTGATTGAGTTTCCAGGTTTTCTGTTTCTTGATTTGCATGCATTTTCCAGATTCACAGATTTGTATTCTTTTGTTTTTTTGATTTGGTTTACATGCATTCTTGTTTGAGTTGAAGAAAATATTTCAGCTGAATAATAAAACTTACATTTTATAATTTACAATTAAATCTTAAATTTAATTATCAAAAATGAAGAAGACATTTGTCCCAAAGAACTCTAATCTATTTACACCTAAGCAATTTATTTACAAGTGTCTTAACACAAACTAAAATGTTTACAAGTGTTGTTATAAATGTTATAATATTGTTTTATTAATGTTTTTCTTTAAAATATTACTTTATTTTTAATAACTTATTTAAGCCTTATATATATATTTATATAATATAAAATGTACATACATATATTTTAATAAGTATTCATTCAAGTAACTTACATTTTAAATTCAATTAAATGTTTATATGTTTGAAATTTCTATTTTAAATTAGATCTTTTTTTTAAAAAACTTAAAGTACATATTTATCATAAATAAGGAATTTACTTTGTTATTTTAAATTTAAATCTCAATTATCAATTCAAAGTCATTAAATCAAATTATCATTTTAAATTCAAACTAAATATACTCAAGTTTGAAAACTCTTATTAAATTTAAATTAATGCAATTCCTATTTCAAATATATATATACAAATATATATACACATTTCAAATAGAAACATTCTAACATTAAATTTATTAATTTCCAAATTAAATTTTAAAACAAATATCAAATCACAATATATACATTCATATATATTACAATTTGAATACAAAGTTTTATTACATTAAAACTTCTTATTTACCAAAATAAATAATTCCAAATCAGATTATTATAAATTTCAAAAGAATTTAATCTTGCCAATTCATATAGTCAAGAAACTTATTGATAGATATTAACAATTTATTATCATTTATCTTTAAAATAAATTTAACTTGTCAATTTAAAATGTAAAATGATCAAATCAATTTAATTATTATCAAAGATTATTAAATTGATATTGCTCAAAATTCCGGGTCGTCACATTCCTCCCCCCTTTAAAAGAATTTCGTCCCCGAAATTTAAAAGCAAAGATAATTTAATAACCCAGTTAAAGCATTTAAATTCCTATCAGCAAATCAAACAATCAATCATAGCAACCAATTTAAACAACAATTTTATCTATTCCAGAAAAATTCTGAATAGAACTTACTAATATTATCTAGAGTTTCCAGGTATCTATACTGGAACACTCGCTCTACAAATCTTAACTAACTACACTACAAAAACCAAAAATTCCCTCACCTGATCCTACAAACCTGAACAAGATATCAGACTAAACTCAAAACCAACTCAACTACCAGATCCTTCTGAACCGCTGATTCTATCACTCAAAGAATCATACACATATTCCTCTGAGATATGTGAAATACAATGAATTCCAGTTATCCAAACTGGCAATTAAATCCTGTAGATCCAAAATCAAGTCTCTAGAGGACACAGAAAAACTCAAAATACCTCCAGAGCTAACTCTCCAGTTTTACTCAGTCTCATATCTCCTTTGATTGGATAAAACCAAATCAATATCCAAACTCTAATTACACATCCCAAAATTCTCAATTCTAAACTGCACAATTCTTCAGATGCTCTGAGTCACCTTCAGTATACCTGATCAGCCTAACCCTTGCTGACTGCTCCATGAAACAACAGCACCAACTCAAATCAAATCTCCAGATCCTACTCAACAAAATGGCTTACCCAAAAATAATCTGCTGAAATCCATTCCACAGCTCTATACCATAAACATCAATGGACTTCAAACCTACATCTCATATCTGGCATAACCAAACAGTTGCACTTGACAATCTTGCCTTCCAAATCCAGAAAATTCCTTCATACTTGAATTTCCTGTAGAAATCCACTACTGCAACATCCGGTTGCTCCATACAAGAATAACTGCCAACTTGCTTCCGCTGCACAACTCTGATCCAGAGCAGATAAAAATGCTATCGAAGAACATAAGCACAATCTTTCTCCATACACAGTTCATCCGACTCATAAAAATCTCAACGACCATTCCACTTGGTCAAAACATCTCAACAGAATCTCAACTTAGAATAAGATGATCAATCCAAAGAATCCTGAGCTGCCTCACCAAACTCACCTCGCTCCAAGAGTCATCCCACTATAAGGTTGAACCATCAAAATTACTCTTGGAATCCAAGTCGACAAGAAATCTCAGTCCCCGAATCGGGTCAACTTCTAATTCCCTCAAAAACATCTGGAGAATCCTCCGACTACTTCCATAGCTTCCACCTCTACTTGAGATGCTTCAATCTCAAACCAAGAATACTCCAAGATTCCCAACTAATCGCAAGTCACTTTTGCGATCCTACTCAGTTCTGGTTCCAAAGAACTGTCTCCCAACCAGAACAGCTTTTCCTATCCCAGACCAATCTTCAAGAATGGCTTACCTATCAGAAACTGATAGATCACTTCCAACAGATATCTCGCTCTGCTGAGCCTCCTAAAGAAAAGAATAAGCCTTCACCATCTGCCTAGTCTGCCGATAGTAGAATTCCAAAGATTACTGAATCATCGAAGAAATAGACCCATGCTGCTACTTCCAAACTTCACTCCAATAATACAGCTAAGCCAAAAGATCTTCCTTAACCAGAAGCTCCTGAAACACCAAACTAACACCCCAATCCTCTAAAACATCCTTGAGACGAGTCCACATCTTCTCAAGAAACTCGACTCAAACCCAACACCAACCACTTATCATCTTAAGGAAACAACTGAGACCATGTCCGAAATGAGGTAACTCATCGACCTTAGTCTCCTACTTCAACAAAGATAAGATACCCTTACTTGAGATCCAAAGAATCTCTAAACATCTGAACCTTCCCTGCAGCAGGCATCCATGCTCTTCCAACACCATCTAAATCTGGCTCCAAAAAAAACATCTTCAGAACCATCTACGGATACTGCATCTCATCACACAGCTATTCCTTCTTGAAACTATCAAGATACCACCACTAGCTTCTGCTCAGCTGACAACTCAACTCTTGGAAATCCCTACTCATTCCAGAACGAATCAACCTCACACTTCAAGAATATACTCCAATTCTTGGAAAAAGACTTCCTCTGGACTCAAAGAAATCCTTTCTACAAAGCACAAAACTTATTCGAGATAGTATTAGATCTACAATCTCGATAAACACCTTCAACTACAACATATAAACCTCAACCAATAGTGGTAGTTGTGTTACACACACTTCTACCTTATCTACCTTTCTAGCCTATGTTGGAAAATCCGAACAGATAACCCAACAGATTAGGTAGATATATAAATATATATTTATAAAAAATTACAAGTACGCTCTCTCAAGATAGACACCACTCCAGAGCCTAGGTATTCACTCAACCTAACGCTCTGATACCAGCTGTAGCGACCCGAAATTCCACTACCGGAAAATCGCATCACTAATTAAGAAAGAAAGGGATAGAAGAAGAAAAGAAAGAGAAGAAAGAGAAAACAACACATCAGAATCTCACAGCGGAACGATTTAAATATAATATAGAACATATACATAGTATCATATACATCAGAGTACACAACTAAACATCTCAATATAGACAGTTATAACATTTCTGTCTAATACAATACAAGACATCAACACAGAATACACAGCGGAAACTCTAACCATATATCTACACGCTGAAGCCTCCTGCTCCAAAGCTCCTCCAGAATTCGTCAAGAGATAACCTGAATCACTTGACTACTCATATATAATATGAGTACCCAAGAGTTTAATAAAACAGAAAATAAACACTCGGGTCAGACAGGGGTCTGGTGTGAGTAAACGGTTTAAGATTGCTTAACTTTAGAAAAACCTTTGAAAACAAAAGGTATCACGTAAGACTTCCCACACATAAACATGGAAAAGTTTTTACCTTACGCTAACCAAAACATTTGATAGGAAATCCAGTGATATTATAATAGTGTCTAGGGTTTTCAAGTAAATATGAAATAGCCGAAATTGTTACATCTATTAAATTCCAGCTACTAGCCACAAAAGTGGGTAATACAAACAAAACCGTAGGGTCTCGTAGGGAAAATGGGTTTCCAACAATGGCAGGGCTACTGGGGTACCGCCCGTCACAGTACGTGGCCTAGATCACCGTACCGAGGAGCCACCCTAACTCCCCTGCAACACAAGACCGGGACCATTCCTTACTGAACAGTCCCGAACAAGACCACCCCGCAGTTGGCTGCAGTTCCAACCGCCCACAAAGCCGAAATATAAAGGGACCTCTAGACAGGGATGTATCTTGCCCTCCAGTGGGCGCGACCCACGAAGCCTTGCTGCACCTCCCCTGTTTTAGCCATTCCCGGTTGATGAGGCTTGAGGCTGCGATTACCTTTATAGGACATATCACTTAGAATGCTCATCGTCCGCCTGACAATGTGCTGAAAGCATTCAATCCATACAAGTCCGTTCCGGGTTCGAACGGAACCGAAGGCACTATCTCGTTGCACTCGTTTTGGAATCACCCTCAGAGTCAACGACCATAGCCCTTGCACTCTGATTCACCATCTCGAATCTATAAGCACTATTCCGTCAAACTCATTACGGAATCACCCACAGAGTTATACTGACGTATAGCCCTTACACTTCGAGTCTTCACTTGCTCCACTTGGATTAACGACCTAACGTTTAATTGGAATCGATGTGGTTTTCGGATTCCAAATATGGAAACCCGATCCCGGTCTCACCGAAACCAAACGCCATTTTAATGTCCAAGTTGTACTTAAGGGATTTAAACAATAGATATTTAGAAATATCACTTAACATAAATGGATGATTCACAACACAGATAGATAAGCATCTATTATCACATGCATCTATACATATCACAAAGCAGCATATATATCACAATCAGATATAGCATATACATATCATCATCCATCAATCAATGCCATCCAACAACATCCAATATCATTAACTCATCCAATGATATATCATCCAATCATTAATCATTCATAAACAAGTTTGATTTAAACTTGATTAATTTAATTAATTCTTAAATTAAATTAATCCTTAATTAAACACTTGGATTATCTCCAATCCAATACTATTCATTAATTAATTACAAATTAATTAATTAACATCATTTGATTATCCACTTCAATTAATCTTCCCTGATTAATTATCACTTAATTACTATAAGTAATTATTACTTAATTTCCAAATTAATTAATCATCCTGATTAATTACCTCCAAATTATATTAAGTAATTACCTCTTAATTACTTTCTAAATTAATCAACCTTGATTAATTATTCTCTAATTATCTTGATAATTATTCCTTAATTTTCCTTAATCAATTACACTTGATTAATCACTTTTAATTAATCACATTGATTAATTACTTTTAATTAATCATACTTAATTAATTACTTTTAATTAATCACCTTTGATTAATTATTTTTAATTACATTTAGTAATTAAAACTTAATTATAAATTAATTATTCTTAAATTATTAATTAACAATTAATTAATTATTTTCATTAATTAATGATTACTTCATTAATTAAATTCTATCTTAATTAATTACTTTCACAAATAATTAATAACTTAATTAATTACTCTTAATCTCTTTTATTAATAAATCACTAACCAAATAATTTAAACCTTTAATCAATTATTAATTAAATCTTTAATTAATAACTAAAGTGATTAACTCTTAATCACATTACCTAATTACTTTTCATAAAGTAATTAACTTTTACTTAATTACCTTCTGTAATTACCACTTAATTACTTTAATTACTTCCCAAGTAATTATATTATATTAATCCATAAGTGATTATTTTAATTAATCACAAGTTAATTACTTAATTAACTATTTAACTAAATCATTTAAAATTAATTAAATGATTCTTAACTTATTATATTAAAAGATTCTTAATTAAGAAACCTTATCTTAATTAAATCATTTATTCATAATTAAAACTTGATAATTAAAAATAATTTAATTATCTCAATTATCTTTACAAATTTAATTATCTTTAATTAAATTAAATTCAAACTTACTAAAGATAATCTTTATTACAATTGATTATCAAATTCTAAATTATTAAACTTAATTTAAATAATTTAGAAATCTATTAAATCTAAACATATTTTAAATTGAATCTTTAAGTCTTTAAAAACCTTTCCACATTTATTTAATAAAGTTTAATATAAACTTTATTTCAAATCTACATATTATATTTAAAACTCCCATATTTAAAATATATAAACTTGTTTTAAAACATAAATTTGAACAAATTTAAATTTTGAAACTTGTTCAACCTTTGTTTAAAAACTTTAATTTCTAAAATCAAATATTCTTTGCATTAATCATATCTAACTTCAGTACTAAAGCCTACATACCTAAATACTCGAGCCACCCACTAATCTTTTCCCTCGCGTATACCCGAGTAAACTTCACAAAAACCCAGGAACATCCCGAGTCTCCCCTGCCTACAACCTGCTTCGAGTCCTACACCACAAAACACGGTGTCCACTTCGAGTTTCCTATTTCTTCTCCCCTCTTATTTCCAGAACCCACCATTGAAACACGAACTGTGCACGTTAACGTGCACATCGCCGTTGGTCAACGGCGATCCCTTCTCCGGCCTCCACCAAGTCACATACGCCCTCGACAACAGCACGCAACCTCCAGCAAACCCAATCACGATCGAAAACGAAATTCCATCATTCGAACCCAACTGTTCGAAGCACCAAGCCAGGAAAAACCATCAACTCCGACCATCCCCTTCACCAGAGACCATGCCACCACCACAGCATCTTCACCACACTTCCCTGATCCTTCAGCCATGCACGCGAACAACTCTGCAAGCAATATGATGACGCTACACTTCATTGAACATCATCGGCCCCTACAGCCAACAAAACCCTACCTACTCATTCCATGGCCAACCCCATCAATTAAAAATTCTAGAACCAATTTTCGCATGATCTCTAAACCCCCCTCGACCTTCGAGTTCAACGGCGACAACCAATTCATCATAGTTTGCCGTGAATTTGCAAAAATACCTCAAACAGAAAATCCCAAAATTCCCATAATTTAACTCATTAAAAATTGTGATTCCAGCTTCTAAAATCATCATTTACCATTTAAAATCCAATCATGCAATCAAAACTTTAAATTGAATTCAACACATTTTGACCCAATTTATGTTTTTACTGTAAACTTGCAAATTTACAACTAAATATTCAAATTTAAAACTTGCAAATATTTTTAGATGATATGTTAGTTGATTACAAACAACTTCAATTCACAATCCTAAGTCTAATTCAAATTTAAAATCAAGTTATTGAATTTATTTTAAATTTTGAAACTGTTTCATAACCACACAGTAAACCTTTAATCTTACAGGCATTCGATCTATATCCAGACAAGCCATTAAACACTCACATACAACATGCATTTAATTCAATCAAGTAATAGCATGATATTCATTCACAATCCAAGATAAGATTCAAGTTTAAATCTGTTTTTAAAATTTATTTACTCACCTGTTTAGTTCTGCAGAAAACAGAAACAAGACTGCATGTTTCCAGGCATTTGAATTCATCTGCATGATTGTTCCAGGCTTCAATTAAATTTGCATGTTGATATGATTGCTGAAGTGTTTGATTCCAGCTCTTGCATGTTGATGTTTTACTCTGAATTGCTTGCTTAATTATTTTGCATGTTGAATTCCCTTAGCAAGCTAAAAACAGATCTCTATTGCATGACTACTGAGTTGTTCATGAAGAAGAACTTGCATGCTAATGAATTCCATCTGCATGTTGATATCTCTTCCTGAACTTGTTGCATGTTGATTAATTATTGCTGCTGCATTTGATTGAGTTTCCAGGTTTTCTGTTTCTTGATTTGCATGCATTTTCCAGATTCACAGATTTGTATTCTTTTGTTTTTTTGATTTGGTTTACATGCATTCTTGTTTGAGTTGAAGAAAATATTTCAGCTGAATAATAAAACTTACATTTTATAATTTACAATTAAATCTTAAATTTAATTATCAAAAATGAAGAAGACATTTGTCCCAAAGAACTCTAATCTATTTACACCTAAGCAATTTATTTACAAGTGTCTTAACACAAACTAAAATGTTTACAAGTGTTGTTATAAATGTTATAATATTGTTTTATTAATGTTTTTCTTTAAAATATTACTTTATTTTTAATAACTTATTTAAGCCTTATATATATATTTATATAATATAAAATGTACATACATATATTTTAATAAGTATTCATTCAAGTAACTTACATTTTAAATTCAATTAAATGTTTATATGTTTGAAATTTCTATTTTAAATTAGATCTTTTTTTTAAAAAACTTAAAGTACATATTTATCATAAATAAGGAATTTACTTTGTTATTTTAAATTTAAATCTCAATTATCAATTCAAAGTCATTAAATCAAATTATCATTTTAAATTCAAACTAAATATACTCAAGTTTGAAAACTCTTATTAAATTTAAATTAATGCAATTCCTATTTCAAATATATATATACAAATATATATACACATTTCAAATAGAAACATTCTAACATTAAATTTATTAATTTCCAAATTAAATTTTAAAACAAATATCAAATCACAATATATACATTCATATATATTACAATTTGAATACAAAGTTTTATTACATTAAAACTTCTTATTTACCAAAATAAATAATTCCAAATCAGATTATTATAAATTTCAAAAGAATTTAATCTTGCCAATTCATATAGTCAAGAAACTTATTGATAGATATTAACAATTTATTATCATTTATCTTTAAAATAAATTTAACTTGTCAATTTAAAATGTAAAATGATCAAATCAATTTAATTATTATCAAAGATTATTAAATTGATATTGCTCAAAATTCCGGGTCGTCACAGGTGGACACCCAGAGTTTAGGAAGGAAAACAATAAACTCCGAGTCAGTCATGGGACTGGTGTGAGAACTTTAAAACAGTTATTCTTTTTTAAAAAAAACAGAGGAATATTTTTTTTCTTTTAAGTCAATTCGCAATGCTTTTAAAAATGAAATTACCATAAGGCCTCCCGGCGCACACACACAATGCAAACGCAGACTTGGAGGAGATTTCTCCTTATGATAGTCAAAGATGCTTACTACGCAAAATCAAATCATTTTTGATATTATTATTAGTGCATAGTGTAGAAAACATTTCGAAAGTAGAATAAAAATCTTAACCAGCATAGGTACCATTATATTATGCTTACTATAGCTACCATATTAAATGGCAAGTTCTACAACTAAAGCCGTACAAGGCTCGTATTGTTTCTTTGGATTTCCAACAAATGGTCAGGCCAAGGAACTTTCCATTTCCACATGGAAACGCCTCTAGAATGACGTCCCGGGAACCTAAACAGATCTCTGCCAACACATGGCCGGGTTACCTTTCAAACTAGGTAACTACTGACACGAATATGCCATCCCTTGATCGTAACCGATCTATATCCGAGGATCCTCGATTTTTAATAACCACAAAGCAATAAATTTGCAGCAACAACATGGGTTAACTATCTGGGCTCCATACCATGATACCACCTCTATCCAGAAGGAATGACATACACTAAAGAGGCGCTACCCCCTAATAATCTTGCTGCATCCTTCCTGTTTTGACCATTTTCGGGGTGTGAGGTCCGACGCAGTCTCGTCCACAAAACTACGCTTTATACAAAAGCTGTGCTTTGATCATCAAATGCTCAACAGCACTTCGTATGCCACGTTACCAATTTGGGAATGTATCACTAGTAACCATCAACTACATAACCTCTAAGGGTGTTAAGCTAAGAGAATAAATTCTCCGCCACCAACGGAAATATATTTGATAGAAACCAGCTTTACATCTCAAATTGTAACGTCAGACACACATCCATACAAGTCCGTTCCGGGATCGAACGGAACCAAAGGCACTTATAAAGAAGTCCTTGCAATCCAGATATTCACTAATTACGTCCGGACTTTCCATCACATATGGAATCTCTATACTGGGGCCATTCGGTGCAGAGACATTCGACGATAATCCTTCCGTTTTCAAAAATATCCGGCCTTCAACACCGGTCTTCAAATGCAATCCATAACGACGTATCACATATTCGGAATGGGTTATACAACCCCAAAGGTCCTTTCACGGCTAACCCGAATAGTGAGCGCTTATTCAAAAATAAGTGTGGCGTTCAAATTCAAGCAAATCGCAACAAATACCCATTCAAAGGTAATTATTGATAGTCGGTTATTGAACTGTCAATGGATACGCACAACATCACCAGATTCCAAATAATTTCCAAATTATTTATTTTCCAAAAATATCTTTACAAGATATAAATTTCCACACTTCGAAAATAAATCAATATTTATTTTTAAACAAATTCCCCTTTTCTTTTATAAATTCCATAGTGAATTTATATTTCAAAATATCTATTGATATACGGTTTTTAATAGATTTCAAATATTCATTTTCAATTTATCTTTACAAAGTTAAATCCTCAAAAACGTTTCATTTCATATTGGAAAAGCATTTCCATACTTATTAATAATAAGTAGTTCACAAATCTATTTGTTTTCAATAATTCGAAAAATATTCCATATACTTAAATTACAATTAAGTATATATTTTATTCTTTATGGAAAGTGTTCTTTTAAACACATTTATTTGAGTCAAAACGAATGTTTCGTAAAACATCGTTACGAAAACTCAAAATCATTAGTATAGGGATTCGAAGTTAAGATAGATATATAAAAAAATCCCAATACTGTATAAAATATTTCCTTTCGAAAATTATTTACTATAACAACAGTGTTATAGTCCACCATTTCCTTCTATTTCTCGAAAACGTCTATTTCAACAATGAATGTTGAAATCTATGGTTTCGAACCTTAACACATTTAAAACATCGTTAAATCGTTTTAATTCTATTTAAAGTATCACCTCCAAAACATTTTCTTTAACATATCATTCACTATCCAAAAAACTGAATATATTTCGCTAACCAATTTCATCATTTCTATACATTTTATTTTAAAGGATTATCCACTGTCCAAAATCGTGGATATAACTCCTTTAATACGCTATAACAATTTACTTATCAAAATAAGTCGTTTGCGGATTTATAAAACAATGTTTATAAATTCCATTTCTATTATTTTATAACAACCTCCTTTTATAACTCCTTTATTAACCTATTCAATTTATAACTCAATTATATACCAAAAGTCCATGTTATAAGTTAAATGCTTATAATTTATTTGTTTACAAAATCGTTCATTTTAAGACTTTCCAAATTATAAATTTTATAACTTATAAAATTCATTTATTTACCCAAATCTATTCTTTTAATAACTTTACAAATTTTATAAATCTATTGCTTATAAAATTCCATTTATAACTTCACCATTTAAATTCTATAATTTCATTCACTTATGAAATCCATTTACACTTCATCCTAACATTTATAAAAACTCGTTTTATAATTCCAATATTTTAATTTATAAATATCAATTTTATAAATCTTCTATATAAATCAATTTATATTATTATTCTAAAACGTCTTTAAACTCCTTTGTAATTTCATCATTTTGATTAATAAAATAATCAAATTTTATAAATCCTATTATTTAGACTTTTTTTACAATAAATTCAAAAATCCCAATTTAAACTATTTTATAAATTCATTAACCCCATATTTTCAAAATCAACTTTTAACTATATTTCTCAAAAATCATAATTTTTATAACATTAAAATTATAACATTTATTTAATTAAAATGAATCAATTCCAAAAATATTTATAAAACGTGTACTTTCAAAAGTCACTTTTAAAATCCTTTTAAGATTCCTAAATTGGCTCAATGATGCTACACACCAAATAGTCAATCACGACAAAAACGACATCATATATCTGTATATGATAATCAACAAATCTCAAAATATCTATAATCGAATAAATACTGTTGAGGAATCCAGTTGGATCCCTCCAACCTGTTTCCCTGCATCCACAAACATTATCATAGTACCAATTCCGTTTCCAAACGAAATATCGCGGTATATATTTAAAATATTATCCGCTATTATACGGCGCAATAGGGTCTCATCCGCTATATAATGCGGGAAATCAACTCAACGTACACAAATAATACCAATTTCACTGTACTGTGAAATATTCGCGGTATATGTTTTTAATAAATAGCCTACGCTTACTAACGGCGTATAATGTCTATTTTAACAATCAATAGATAACAATCATCATGCAAACATACAATTAAGAATTTTAAATATAACCATTTAAAATTTAAATCGAAACCTATTCGATTGAGTGAGAAGTTCTCACCTTGCTTTCAATTCAGTTTCCGCGTTTTATTTCGAATAAAATTAAACGTAAGTTTAATTTTACCCGAAATTATCACTAGCTCCAAACGACTCCTATCTAATTCCATAGCGTAGTGTTCGTCCATAAGAAACTTGTTTCGTGCGTTTTCGACCTCGTATGAAAGAGATACAACATTTTAAACATTACACAAATTTTAATATAATAATTTACACCTTTTATTTTCAATTTTAAACCTTGCAACGATCTGGGCCGTACAAATCTGAGACTCAGATCCAAGCCGCGAAAAAATGCTTCTTCTCCATAAAAAAAACGCATGCGTCCATTCTCCTGTGCGTGAACCCACGAGCCATCACCTAGGGTTTGATGCCGCGACCACACCATTGCACGAAAACACGATTAGAGACCCTCGACGTGTGCGCCTATCCTAGCACCACCCACGGCCAGAACAGCTTCGAACTCGGCCCTCCCCCGGCCTCGTAAATCATGAATGAATGCGTGACGTTTACACGAGATTTGCCGTCGATTCGTTAACTTGTTTTAGATCATAGCCGTTGGATATGACGTACTCACCACCCTCTACAAGTTTGTAGTTGAACATTTCTTGCATAGATTGATGGATTGAATGTTAATAGAGGGAGAAGAAGAGTATTTTTCGGCCATTGATTACTATGGAGGCGGCGGCTCTGAATTGAAACCCTAGGGCTCTAGAATTTTTGCAAATGAAAACATGTAGGTCCTTTTATAGAAAAATACGCGACACTATTCATCCCGAAATTTCCGAACTCCAAACGAAGCGTGCTGGTTGGCGTTCCTAAGGTTTACCCCGTGTTTCGGACACAATGGAATGTGTTTCGGAGGCTAATTCGATCATCTGTGCGAGTTACAGCAATAAACGATCAATTTAAATTAAACCGATTTAAACTAATTTCTATGCGTTT
Organism: Allium cepa; assembly: GCA_030765085.1. Classification (NCBI taxonomy): domain Eukaryota; kingdom Viridiplantae; phylum Streptophyta; class Magnoliopsida; order Asparagales; family Amaryllidaceae; genus Allium; species Allium cepa. The sequence goes on from CM060929.1 coordinate 499,667,657, forward strand.
TGGCTCGCCCCGGACAAACGGTAAATCCGATTGACACGAAATTTGAAACCATACAATAATATCATTACAGATCCGATGAAACTAGTTACGTCGAAATCCGAGACTGTTTGAAAAATGGCTATTTTAACTCGTCAATTAATTATTAAAATATTCAATTTTCACAAATTAACTTTTAATTCGATTTTAAAAGTTCTATAACATCATTATAACTTCAATATGATAAAACAAAATTTTACGAATCAAATATAATCATATTAAACCCAATTTTCAATTAATTCTGTAATTTCCAATATTAAATTATCGATTAAATTGTCCAATTAAATCCAATTATTCAAAATAAAATTTATTCGACTGTTTAATTTCACTAATTAATATTTAAAATTAATTAAATATACAAATTTTAATTAACAGAAATTCTGGGTCGTTACAAATGGTGTACTTAGTGCGATGACACTCGTCCAGAATGTCACGCCTAAGCGATAAATCAGATGGTACCAATATACAGTTCTTCCTACGAAGACACCGATGATAATCAGTAAATAATTCAGCAAAGCCTCATCACTGGATCCCGACTCAAGAAGATGGATAAGATGCAACAAATCTGGATCCTGCCGCTGAGCATGGGCAATGCGATCCAGTAAAATAGGTCGAGCCTCAAAACTGGACAATAAGACTGGAGAATCAGAAGACGGAGCTCGATCTCGAATATGCACACGAAAGAGTCTTAAGAATATCCTACTCGGCTATCATCATAGAAACTACTGCCGAGTGTTTGCGATTGAGCGCATCAGCCACACGATTACCCTTGCCAGGGGTATACTGAATGTCTAAGTCATATGAGGCGAGAAACTCAAGCCATCGCTGCTGCCTCATATTGAGACCCTTCTGGCTGAATAGATACTTTAGTGACTTGTGATCGGTGTACAGAATGAAACGTTCGCCCAATAGATAATGACGCCATGCCTTCAAGGCAAAGAGGATGGCTGCTAAGTCAAGATCATGAGTAGGATAGCGAACCTCATTCAGACGCAGTTGCCTAAAAGCGTAAGCAACTACCCGATCCTTCTGCATAAGCACAGCACCGAGCCCGCTTCCACAAGCATCGGTGTAGACAAAAAGATCATTGTTTCCCTTTAGAACCACTAGAATAGGAGCATGAGTGAGAAGTTCCTTCAGTCCCTGAAAGGAAGCTTGACACTTATCTGACCAGATAAAGCGAACACCCTTACGAGTCAAGCTCGTAAGCGGAAGAACAACACGAGAGAAATTCTTGATGAAACGACGGCAATAACATGCGAGAGCAAGGAAGCTGCGAATCTCATGCACATTCTTAGGCTGCTTCCAGTTCTGAATGGCTTCGATCTTGGAAGGATCGACAGATATGCCCTCAGAAGATACCACATGGCCTAAGAACTTGACCTTGCTCTCCCAAAAATGACACTTGGAGAACTTGGCCTTAAGATGATGCTGACTAAGTGTATCCAAGATGATCCTCAAATGATGAGTATGCTCTACCTCAGATTTAGAATAAATCAGAATATCGTCGATGAAAACTAGAACGTGTTGATACGCGAAGATTTTGATCAATGACAATGTGCTTTTATAAATAAGGAAGAAATATATGCAAATGCTAAAGGAAGATAGATGAAGACCAAACAAGCTTAAAGTATGTTTTTACATGTGTCTTACTCTAGATGTATTGTTAAAATCTATCCTCAAGAAGCTTGCACGAGCACTAGAAAAATTTATTAAACTTCTTTTTTTTTAATTTAGTATTAACTATGCAGGTTTTATAAGTTCAGTCGACTGAACAGGAACAGTCAGTCGACTGAAACTAGAACAAATTTATACACATGCACAGTTTCAGTCGACTGAATTCCCTGCTCAGTCGACTGAATTTGGTCCCAAAAATTTTACTTCATATTTTCAGTTGACTGAATTCCCTGCTCAGTCGACTGAATTTGAACCTGCGAATTTTCTCTGAAAAGACACCTTCTTCCTCCCAAGAGTTGCAACCTTTCATCAATGGAAATGGAAGCATCTCTTGTTTGCAACCTTTGACAACATATGCATCTCTTCTACAAGTATATATACATGATTCTAACATCATTTAATTCACTGAATTCTCTTGCTTTAATCTAACTATTCTCTTGTTCATATTTTCTAGATACTCTCAAAGTATTCATTAATCTATTGCTTGAATCATTGCTTTTGTTTATAATTTTCTTTTTGATTCATAGCAATTCACATTTCCTAAATCTTCACAAATACATTGCATATTCTCGAGGATAAGATTATAGGAATATTGTACTACATTAGACTCATTAGTGTTGACAAGAACACAACAAGTCGAATATTGTATTTTTAGTAATTGAGTTGAAGTCCTCTTCGGTAGTTGAGGCAAGAAATCCCGTTCTGTTGTTCGGGTAAGTTGTAAACCTATTCCTCCGGGTGAAGTGAGGGTGTTAGTTAGTGGAATTCCTAAGTGAAGCTTAGGGACTGGATGTAGGACGAGAGGTCCGAACCAGTATAAAATCATGGTGTCTCCTTGCATTTACCTACTTTATCTACCTAGACTATTTCAATATTCCATATTACACGATCCTACCGCATAGCCTCTTTCAATTGGGATCAAAGCAAGGTTGTCCTATAACCATAACACCGTTATTAGACATATTGATAATATGGAAAATAACGCAAGTACAAGCACAACATCTGCCTATAGTTCCACATTTGCGGAAGGACAATCTACCCAAAGATCATCCCTATTCAATGGACTAAACTACAACTATTGGGCTACTAGGATGAGGATTTATATGCAAGCAACAAGTTTTGAAGCTTGGAACGCTACTCAAGCAGAGTTCGTTGTGCCCACAACCGATTATCCTACATGGACCCAAATTCAAAAGAATGAAGCTAGTGCAAATGCCAAAGCTATGAATATGCTATTTTGCACCCTGGATAGAAATGAATTCAACCATGTTAGCATATGTACTACTGCATATCAGATATGGGAAACACTCAAAGTCATACATGAAGGCATAAACAAGGTTAAACAAACAAAGATATCCATGCTGAAGAATCAATTCCAAAACTTTAGAATGCGACAAAATGAATCCATCAATGACATGTACTCAAGATTTCAAGACATTCATCATGCTCTAATCGGACTAGGAGAAAGATATACGGACTTTGACATTGTATCTAAAGTTCTAAATTCACTCACTGATGAACGGGAGAGAAAAGTACTAGAAATCGAGGAAGCAAATGATCTATCTACAATGAAGCCATAAGAACTGATTGGAAATGTTATGTCGTATGAAGTAAATATGCAAGCTAAGAAAGATCAAGATCAAGAAAGAAAGAATGTTGCTTTTCATGCGGAAAAGGAAGAATCAGAGTCTGAGGATGAAGATCTAGCATTTATAGCCAAAAACTTCAAGAAATTCTTAAAGTATAGAAAAGGAAATAAAAACGGATTCAAAAAGAATTTCTTGAACAAACCTTCATCCTCAAATATAGAATGCTTTAATTGTCACAAGAAAGGACACATGCAAAAAGATTGTCAAGAACAAATGAAGGAAAATCAGAAAAATTTCAACAACGAAAACAAGAAGGATAAATTCAAAAAGAAGGCATTTTCTGTAACATGGGACGATTTAGATTCATCTTCATCCGAAAATGATAGTGATAGCGACAATGAACAGGAAAATGTATGCTTCATGGCTCAAGAATCTGAGGTAAATAATTTAACTTACGACAATTTAATTGAAGTAAACACTGAACTTTTAAGCACAATAAAAACTCTTAAAAAGAAACTCAAAGAAACTCATGAAAATCAAAACAAAGCTGAATTTGAAAGGGATATGTTAAAAGATGAAAAGAAAATCTTAGAAGAAGAACTTGAAAAAGTTCAAGAATCTCACTCAAATTCGAAAACTCAATTATCGCTCTTAAGTCAAGAAATTGAAACTCAAAAAACAAAGAATGATATAATTGTTTCTGAAAATCATGAGTTAAAAATTAAGATTAGACAAGTTGAGTTGGAAAATAATAGTCTTCAAGCTAGATTAGATGACATCACTAAAAATGTTTCTAACTTTAACAAAGGAAGAGAAAATTTATCTAAGATTTTAGAAAATTCTCAATTCTCTTCAAGTAAACATGGATTAGGATATAAAAAGGAGTCAAAAGTTCCTAAAAAGAAAAATACAAATTTTAAGAGGAATATGGAATCAAAACAACAAATATTGCTAAAGAAACCTATTAAAACAAAAATAGAAAACACGGTAGTTAAAATTTGGATACCAAAGACTAACAATGTATTAATAAGAAATAAATACATTAAAACATTTATGGATAATGTTCATCATAATGAAAACTATATTTATAAAAAGGATACTAAACCAAATTGGGTTTGGTTTCCTAAACACTAACTTTTTAGGACCCTATTAAAAGGTGGATACCAATAATTTCATATTTATTTTCAGGTCCCTCCCAAAAAGAAGAAATGGATATTAGACAGTGGTTGTTCAAAACTCATGAACGGAGACAAAGATATGCTTACAAACATCACATACTTTGATGGTGGCTCGGTTACCTTCGGAGACAATTCAAAAGGGTATATCATTGGCAAAGGATATGTGAACAATTACGGTACATCAAATTTACCTTTTATAACAAATGTTTCATTAGTTGAAAATTTAAAACATAATCTACTTAGCATAATTCAATTGTGCGACAAAGGTTTTAAAATAACTTTCTCGAATAATAAATGTAGTATTTTTTATCAAAACCAAAATCTTATTTTTGAAGGAAATAGAGATAGAAATATTTATGTTTTAAATATGAATATTAATCATAATTCAAGTATGTGTTTACTTGCCAAAGATAATGATCCTTGGTTATGGCACAAAAGATTTTGTCATATAAATTTTAAAACCATTAGAAAACTTTCTAAAAATGAATTAGTAAGAGGTTTATCCAAAATAAACGTTAAAATAAAAAATCTTTGTGATGATTGTCAAAAAGGAAAATTAACGAAATCATCTTTCAAATCTAAGAAAAATATTTCAACTTTACAACCATTAGAATTACTACATATGGATTTATTCGGACCAACACAAGTTCAATCCATTAATCATAATCGATACGTATTTGTAATAGTTGATGATTTTTCAAGATACACATGGATTATTTTTATGAAAAATAAAAGTGACACTTTTGATCATTTTAAAACATTTGTCAAATGAATTCAAAACACTAAAGATTTGAAAATTAAAAATATTCGAAGCGATCATGGAGGCGAATTCGAAAATGAAGTTTTTGAAACTTTTTGTAAAAAGAAAGGAATAAATCATAATTTTTCTTTTCCTAGAACTCCTCAACAAAATGGAGCTGTAGAAAGAAAGAATAGGACATTACAAGAATGCGCAAGAACATTATTAAATGGATGTTCTCTACCAAAACATTTTTGGGCAGAAGCCGTTGCTACTGCATGTTATGTATTAAAAAGAATATCAATTAGACCATTAACTAAAAATACTTCTTATGAAGTATTTAATAATAAAAAGCTAAATATATCTTATTTTAAAATATTTGGATCAAAATGTTTCATTTTAAATACAAAAGATCAATTAGGAAAATTCGATTCAAAAGCTGATGAAGGAATTTTCGTAGGATACTCAGAACGAAGTAAAGCATATCGAGTTTTTAATAAACGAAAAAACTTAATTGAAGAAACTTGCATATATCTTTTGATGAAAATTTTAATAAAAATTTAGGTATAAAATATGCTGAAGAATTGATAAATATAGAAAAAACAAACCTTGAAAATAATAATAATGAACTATGATCTCCTCCTAGAATATTACGAGATCATCCAACTCAAAATATAATAGGAGAAATAAATTCTCAAGTTAGAACAAGAAATCAACTAAATCAAATGGGTCATGTAGCTTTCATTTCATCAATAGAACCTAAAAATCCAAAAGAAGCATCAACAGATGATTATTAGATTATCGCAATGCAAGAAGAATTAAATCAATTTGAACGTAACAATGTTTGGGAATTAGTTCCCCGTCCTAATAATCAATCAGTAATTGGAACGAAATGGATTTACAAAAATAAAGTAGACGAACAAGGTAATATAACAAGGAATAAAGCAAGACTAGTAGCACAAGGGTATAATCAAGAAGAAGGTATTGATTTTGAGGAAACATTTGCTCCCATTGCAAGACTGAAAGCAATACGTATGCTATTACCCTTTGCTTGTTTTCACAATTTTAAACTATATCAAATTGATGTTAAAAGTGCATTTTTAAATGGTTTTATAAAAGAAAATGTATATGTAGAACAACCTCCTTTATTTATACATGAAAAATATCCGGATCATGTATTTAAATTAACGAAAGCACTATATGGTCACAAACAAGCACCTCGTGCTTGGTATGAAACACTTAAAAGTTATTTATTAAACTCGGGATTTAAAATTGGAAAAGTAGATCAAACGCTTTTTATTAAAAATACTTCCAAAGATATTCTAATAATTCAAATATACGTAGACGATATTATTTTTGGTTCAACAAGTGAAAATTTATGTAAAGAATTTTCAAATATACTGACTAATGAGTTCGAAATGTCTCATATGGGAGAATTATCATATTTTCTCGGACTTCAAATCAAACAATTAACAAATGGAATTTTTATAAACCAAGAAAAATACTGTGCTAATTTAATTAAACGATTCGGTATGGAAAACACTTCTACTAAACCTACTCCTATGAGTACCACTGCACATCTCGATCGAGATGAAAATGGCAAAAGTGTAGATCATAAATTGTTTAGAAGTATGATAGGTTCCTTACTTTACTTAACCGCTAGTAGACCTGACATAATGATGAGTGTTTGTTTATGTGCACGTTTTCAATCTGATCCTAAAGATTCACACTTAAGAGCAGTAAAACGAATAATGCGATATCTTAACAAAACTAAAGATTTCGGTCTTTTCTATCCAAAAGAATGTCCATTTGAGTTAGTATTATATAGTGATGCTGATTTTGGTGGATCTCGAAAAGATAGAAAAAGTACAAGTGGTACTTGCCATTTCATTGGAAAATCACTTGTATCTTGGTTTAGTAAGAAACAAAATTGTGTCTCGCTTTCGACATGCGAAGCAGAGTATATATCAGCTGCTTTAGCTTGCACTCAAGTTATATACATGCAACAAACACTTAAAGATTTTAATATAAATTTAACAAATTCTACAATATACTGTGACAATACAAGTACAATAAACTTATCTAAAAATCCGGTTAATCATTCTCGTACAAAACATATAGATATTCGTCACCATTTTCTACATGACAATATCGAAAAAGGAATAATTATTTTAGAACATATTTCTAACGAAAATCAAATTGCCGATATATTTACTAAACCTCTATTGGAAAACTCCTTTATAAAACTTCGACGAGAATTAGGTACAATATCCTTTAAAGATATTAATTAGAAATACATTAGAAACATTCCCACATTTCAGTCGACTAAAATAAAATGTTCAGTCGACTGAATAAGAATTTCAAATATTTTCAGCTATGTTATATGTTACATTATATAATTTATAGACCACACATTTGTAAAACTAAATTATTAAATAAGAAACATACATTTTAACAAAATCCTCTTTACCACTAAATCTCTATATGGTTAAAAATTCTTATTAAATTATAACCGTTATTTGTTTAGTAAAATTCTATTATAAACAAACTCTTAAAAATGCTTTTATTTTCATCTTGATTTTACGAATAAAATCTTAATTAAATATAAAATGTCATCCAACAACTCCTTCTCTCCAATCAATATCACCTCTTAGTTGATAACACTCCAACATCGCCAAAACTTCCCACACCAACACCTGCACATGAGCCTGTTTACAAAAGGGAAAATTGTCGTACTAGTTTCACTCCAGAATCTAAAAAGGCAAAACGCGGACTCTTTATTTCACCTGACACAAAAAGAAAGATTGATGAAATTCATCATTTTCAACAACAACAGACAGATCTTCAACGAGAGCTATACTTCGAGCAAAAAGTTACGGCAAGACGTTTGAGCTTTCTAGAACAAATCGGTTTACGCTTCTGTGGATCAAAGAAGAACGAAGTGGCTGAACCCCTACCTCTCCCCGTTAGCTCTCTTGATCCTTCTTCATCTTATCGTACACCAGTCAATCCTATGAATCCTTGGACGTCTCCTAAAACTCCTCAACATAGTCCGAATTCATGGGATATAAATTACATGAAGAATGAAGGAAAGAAGTTTTCTAGTCCATCCCCAAAGAAATAGTTAAATTTTGACATATTTGTATGTTGTTACATCAATATTTTTGTAACTATTTCTTTAAATAAATTGTTTAATTTCAAAAATTAACTTAAACAACAAAAATGCATGTTTCAGTCGACTGAATGCCCCTGCTTAGTCGACTGAAAATATGACAGAAAACAATATATACAAAGTTCAGTCGACTGGAACCATCTGCACAGTCGACTAAAAATTCAACAGAAAATTTCAGCAACAAAATTCAGTCGACTAAATGTACTGCTCAGTCGACTGAATCTATCACAGAACACTTCGGCCTTTGATTTAGTCGACTGAACAGAACATTCAGTCGACTGAACGCTGCTTCGCAGGCAAAATTTCCCCTTTTAACCACCAGATTTTACCCTACCAATTCACTTTTACCTCCTACAAACCTTCTTCCCCAAATTAATTTCGGAACCCTAGCTCCCAAATTCCTCAAAATCAAATCAATTCTCACCCAAATGGCACCAAAAAGAGCAAGAGCTTCATCTTCTTCATCCTCCGAGCCAATTGATGCTCAAATAGCACAATGACTTTGCAATGGAACCGCTGTCACTCGATGGAACAAGATGAAGAATTCTCGAATTTTCGAGCATTCTTTTGTTGATTTTCAAAGTTTTCAAACCTACAACATCCTAGCATTAACAGATCCGGCAGGTTTAACTTCTCTTTTAGATTTGAAACGAAATGACCATGCCATTAATCATGTAATGGTAAAATTATTTTATGCTAATCTTAATCTTGGACACCAAACTCCAAGAAATCCAAACAATAGTGTTTGGAGTATGGTGTGTGGAAAGAAAGTTTGGTTTTCATTTGATAGAATAGCACATATTTTAGAGTCTCCAAATGTCGGGAGAAAGTTAGAGGAAATAGAATTCAATCCACACATTCGTGACAACATTGACCATCGATTCATGGATGATAATATCAACTTTAGGGATTTTAAGTCCACCTCTCTTCGACCTATGGAGAGAATCCTCCATAAAGCCCTAATGAGAACGATTACCCCTCGTACGGGCTCGTACGAAATCGTCTACCCAAATAACTATCGAGCTCTATATGCTATTTTTGGCAATATACAAGTTAATTGGGTACAGCGTATTCTTGATGAGTTTTTCACTTTCAACGATGGAAAATTGCGCACTATTTACTTTGGAGAGTACATCATGCGACTTCTCCTAAATGTCGATACACCATTACCTGAATCAGAGAATACAATGGTCCATCAAATTAACCATCAGACCATAAGCCTAATGCAACTCCCATCTCGACCTCCTCGCATAATCACTCGCCGAATGGGAACCAAGGCATCAAGAACAACAACAATCTCCTCAACCTCGCCACGAAGAACATCTCGAGCAAGATGATGAAATTCGTCTTGTTGACCCAAGCTTCACTACGAACCAATCCTTGGGGATATTGTCATGAAATCAACAAATTCTTGACACTCGTCTTAAAAAGGTAGATCATAAGCTTGATAAAATCAAAGGATTCTTCAACAAGGTTTGGGATGCAATCTCGTGCTCAAGCACCACTAATTCTTCGACATCTCGCGGCAAACGTCCAGCACCTACATTTACATGGATGACATCTAAAGAGCATACAAGTAGTAGCACAAGTGGAGCTAGTTGTGGCCAAGGAGGAAGAGCGCACAGACCACCAACAGGAGGACCCGTCATACGTGAACCAACAGGAAGAGAAGGTTCGTATGACTGGGATAAGGATGAGTAATTTTGTTGTTTTGATGTGTATTTTTAACTTTCTAATGGCTTATATAAATAGCCATTTTATGCTTGTTCACCACAACATTTTTATTTCTCTTAATTCACGCTTACGCAAATATTCTCTATGATTCAGTGATTGTTTTGATATATTATTACTGCTGTTAGTTCTTCCTTTTTGTCGATGACAAAAGGGAGAAAATCTATGGTACTAACTTTGTTTTGTACGAAAGATAGCGCATACATTCAGGGGGAGAAAGTAAGTAAAACATCTCTAGAATAAATCAGTATTGTCATCAATCAAAAAGGGGGAGAATGTTGATACGCAAAGATTTTGATCAATGTCAATGTGCTTTTACAAACAAGGAAGAAATATATGCAAATGCTAAAGGAAGATAGATGAAGACCAAACAAGCTTAAAGTATGTTTTTACATGTGTCTTAGTCTAGATGTATTGTTAAAATCTATCCTCAAGAAGCTTGCACGAGCACTAGAAAAATTTGTTAAACTTCATTTTTTTAATTTAGTTTTAACTATGCAGGTTTTATAAGTTCAGTCGACTGAACAGGAACAGTCAGTCGACTGAAACTGGAACAAATTTATATACATGCATAGTTTCAGTCGACTGAATTCCCTGCTCAGTCGACTGAATTTGGTCCCAAAAATTTTACTTCATATTTTCAGTTGACTGAATTCCCTGCTCAGTCGACTGAATTTGAACCTGCAAATTTTCTCTGAAAAGACACCTTCTACCTCCCAAGAATTTCAACCTTTCATCAATGGAAATGGAAGCATCTCTTGTTTGCAACCTTTGACAACATATGCATCTCTGCTACAAGTATATATACATGATTCTAACATCATTTAATTCACCGAATTCTCTTGCTTTAATCTAACTATTCTCTTGTTTATATTTTCTAGATACTCCGAAAGTATTCATTAATCTATTGCTTAAATCATTGTTTTTGTTTATAACATTCTTTTTGATTCATAGCAATTCACATTTCCTAAATCTTCACAAATACATTGCATATTCTCGAGGATATGATTATAAGAATATTGTACTACATTAGACTCATTAGTGTTGACAAGAACACAACAAGTCGATTATTGTGTTTTTAGTAATTGAGTTGAAGTCCTCTTCGGTAGTTGAGGCAAGAAATCCCATTCTGTTGTTCGGGTAAGTTGTAAACCTATTCCTCCGGGTGAAGTGAGGGTGTTAGTTAGTAAAATTCCTAAGTGAAGCTTAGGGACTGGACGTAGGACGAGAGGTCCGAACCAGTATAAAATCCTGGTGTCTCCTTGCATTTACCTACTTTATCTACCTAGACTATTTCAATATTCCATATTACACGATCTTACCGCATAGCCACTTTCAGAACGAACTTATCGAGATATTCTCGGAATACTCGATTCATCAAATCGACGAAGAATGATGGTGCGTTCGTCAAGCCGTATGGCATGACCAACCACTCAAAGGAACCATACCGGGTGCGGAAAGCAGTAAGAGGAACGCTATCTTCCAAGACTCGGAGTTGATGAAATTCGATGGCGAGGTCGAGCTGGGAAAAGACCTTCGCACCGTTTAACTGATCGAACATATCGTCAATCCATGCCAATGGATAACGATTTTTGATTGTCATCTCATTAACCTTGCGATAGTCGATGCAAAGCCTAAGGGAGCCATCGGGCTACTTAACAAAGACCACTGCAGCACCCTATGTCGCCTCGAGCTCAATCAACTGCTTCTTGAGTTCCTCATTCTCTTTAGTAGACATCCTCATGGGAGGACGACTAACTGGATGAGTGCCTCGAATGAGATCAATGCGGAACTCAATAGCCCGCTTCGGCGGTAGGCTCGATACTGTTTTGAAGATATCGGGGAAATCCCGAACAACTGGAATAGGAGATATGTCCATATCATCATCTCGTGAATCAATAGCAAATAGAGTAGCTTCGGAAATTTCAACATCCCAAAGAACAAGAGCTAATGGAGCGGATGAGTCAGGACGACGAAGGAATAATACCCACTTCAAACAAATAATCTTGGCGTCATACTGAACTAGCCAATCCATATCGAGAATCATATCAAAACCCAAATGAGCCATAACGTGCAGATTTGCACGAAAAGAAAAACCACATAGACCGATGTCAACATTCTCACATAAAAGGCTGAGGGTCGTGGATCCACCAATCAGATTCACAATCCTCAGAGAGGTAATAATATAAGAAACATCCAGAGACAGGATATCAACTAGTTCCTTTGATACGAATGAGTGAGAAGCACCCGTATCAAAGATAACTCTAATTGATCTACCATGAAACAGAATAGAGCCTTCAAGAACGGAAGGATTCGTATCTCGAGGCTGAGCAGAATCGGTAGAAGCCTTGGCAGCATTAAGCTTACCGGGCTTAGCACTAGCTGGAGCAATTGGACAAGTAGTAATGCGGTGACCCTCCCTTTTGCAATAGCAGCAAAAGAGGGGTTTGGGACACTCCTTAATCATGTGATCCGGAGAATTGCAGTTGAAACACTTCCTCACGGGACGTGTTCCACTGGGCTGAGACCGAGTCTGAGGCTGAGTGTGAGCCTGAAGCTGAGCGGTAGTGCTGCTAGTCTTCTTCTTCTTCTTAAAGAACTTAGACTTCTAAAAAGGGCCACGCTTCTGGTTGGAGTTCTTGGAGCCTCCACCATCATCACTATCCTTCTCCATCTCGACTGACTCAAGATGAAGTGCCGCGTCTACAAGCTCGTCAAATGGAAGCTTGAGTTGAAGCATGAGCTGCTTCTTCAGATACTTCTTCAGACCTTCCACAAACTTGAGGTTCTTCTTGTGTGGTGTGCTGATGAACTCGAGGCCATACTTGGACAGGTCCTCAAAAGAAGAAACATAGTCTGAAACGGAGGAGTTCCCTTGCTTAAGATCAATAAAGCGGCGAGCAAGGGAGTTCTTCTTAGACTCTTGGACGTACTTGAGCAAAAAGTACTCACGGAAATGATCCCAAGTAAGTGTGGTCTCATCAGTCTCAGAGATAAGGAGCTCGTACCAATCTAAGGCACGGCTCTGAAGCTGACTGGAAGCAACAAGAACGCGGTCATGGTCTGGGATAGCCATGCGAGTAAAAACACGCTCGCATACACGAATCCAAGCCTGAACCTCAAGAATAGTCTCGGAGCCACTGAACGGCTTCCCTCTGAGATGAGTAAAATCACTGCAGAGACGCTCAAAGGCTGACTTGCGTGGAACCTCAGTAACTAGAGCTGGTGATTGGGTATGAGACTGAGAATTCTGAACCAGCTCCATGATCTGGTCGGTGGTCATATACACGCCCTCCGGCTGAGAGTTGCTGTGCTGCCCAGCTGTACCGGTCTGACGTGTGGTTCTCCCCCTTCCAGACATACTGAAAGTTAAAAGAAGATAGAGTTATGCACGATTTAATGATAGATAATTCATTAAGGAATACTATGGAATATAAACTAACCCTTACATATATTCCTAACTTATCTGTCAAAAGACACAAGGAAGAGATTTGTTTAATTTGGACCATATCAATATGTATTGTACAACGTGTATGTCCTGTGTTTATTATGCTTAGTCCTAAACCTTGCTCTGATACCAACTGTAACACCCCACTCCTAGACCCACTCTAACAAAGAGTATTATGGGGTAATACCGCCTGCTAAAGCGGAGAATGAAGTATAATAGAAGCAATCATGTGTAATCAAGCTATAACTATCTACTAAATACGTCGAAATGTGGTATATATTTTTTTCTCAAGTGGTTCGACATATCCAATAAATATTTATAATGAAATTACAATGACTAAAGATCTATCAGAACAAACATAATAACTAAATGATAAAATCATCACAGAACAGAATAAAATAACAGACACAGAGTCTCAGAACAATACATAGTCAATACAGATCCAAATATATAATAAGTGGATACAAGCCTCTGCTCACACATGTGAGTCAAAAATATGTATAGTTAATCTGAATAATAAAGTAGCATAAAGCGGACAATAAGAAATCTATCTAACAGAATAGAAGATAAGTCCTGAGCGGAAGCACAGAGCAAGCTAAGTCCAGAGACCTAACCTGAAACAACTCGGTCTGACCCGAGCATAAAACACTCGGGTCAGGCTAGCTAAATAATCAGTTAGATAAACTGCGATATAATAATGCGGTAACATAGAGGATAAGGTACTTCTCCATAGAGAAGAGTGATGTAAACCACATAATATAATAGACGATCACATAATCATCAACCAATAATAAACTCTCCAAAGAGATGAGTGTTGAGTAAACAATAATGCCTCATATCATCGGCGTAACAAAAGCTATAAATAGTTGCCCATAAGCGATAGCACATAATATTGAGTCTAACCATAAATCAATGCCAAAGCAAAGATATATCGCCAAAGGCAAAGGGAACATACCCCAAAAGACAATACAACTTAGTAAAACACATATCACTCGAGCGGCGACGAAGGACCAACTCCAAAAGTGACATAGAAATCATCAAAAAATGCACGTGCATGACCAGAGTCGTTATCGCCAAGTACTGTAGTTTTGTGGTACCACACGCCCATGGGCAAAATGCGTGATTGGTGACACCCCGGGGGTAAATACCCAAAGGCACACACCAATAATACTACTCACATGAGCAGAATGTCCAGAGACCGCCAAAAGGAAAATGACCTAGAGGTCCAGTACTGGCCGCCAACAGGTAAATGTGTCAGAAACATCTAGAAAAGAACCCGAAATGGATAATGCAATGTCTCATACCATTGGTTCGCCCTAATCGGTTTACTTACCTTTTGCCAACTCCACACTCAAAACAATAAACAAAAGTTTATCTCATATCATCGATAAACTACGCCAAAAGGCAAAATGATCAATCGAAATGGTCGGGGATTAACCAGAAAGGAAATACGCTCAGTTCCATAGGCCGGGGTTTTTCCCAACCGTTTCTCCGCTTCGCTTGAAGTGCACAAAAGTGAGTGCGGAATTTTATTCTAGAAAATAGTCGCGGAAAACGGATTTTTATTTGGATTGAAATTGCTTTTAAAACGTCCTTTTAAAAATTCTCCTATTATGGAGAAATTAATTTAATAATTAAAGTAATACTAAATATAGCTTCGAAAGCCATTTCGAGTGAAAAATCCTTTTAAGACATTTTTATGAAGTCCGTGCGTGAAATCCAGTAGCAAATCTCATGAAATCGATAAATCCAGAAAAAAACCTCAAAAGAAAAAATATTCTAAGTGTTGGAAAAAAATAGGCCAAATATTGCTGCGAACCCATGTTCGAAAAAAATATTCAGACTAGCAAACTGAATCCAAATGTCATGAAAATTTTCAGGAATGTAGTCCGACATTTCTACTTCAAGTTTCAAAAATAATTGCTCAATTCCGACTTGAAACGAAGGCGCAGCGACGTTCCAATGTCGGACTCAGAACCATGGAATGCACTGTTTTGCACAGCAATCTGGGTTCAACTTTGACAGGAAATTCGAAGGGTCTAATTTACTCAGATGATAACCAAACTTTCCAGATATGGAGTTCGTAACTCCATCTTTCCATGGAGACCAAAAATGTCGAATTCCGATGATGGACGTAGCCATGGCTGAGTCACGAATTTGCAACCCTGAACAGAAACAGGGTAATAAAACACAGCTAAAGGAATATTTGCTCAGGCCCAAACGGGCTTTAAGCCTGGAACAGCAGCCCCTACCCATTCGGGGTAGGTAATTAATTCTGTTCCATTAAAAAAATGATAATGGAATTATCGAAATCGTTAAAATATCATCAAAAATCCGGAGATTACACATTATACTAATTTCATCTCTGTTGTAAAGAATTCATATTTTAATATAACAAACTTCAAAATCAAAAAAAAATACTTATTGAAGGAAAGTTGTTCTACTAAGTGTAAGCTTTTCAACAATATGAAGTTCATCAAAATCGGACTTAGTATGAATGAGATATGACGATTACAATTCTCAGATTTGTGAATTCACCGTCGCTGTCGTTTATTCTAAAGACAGCGACAAATAAATGAGGTTTCGACTCTCTTAACCTCAGAGTTTTGCAAATAACAAAACATGAAAGTTGTAAATTAGTTCTAAGCTTTTCATAAAGTCCAAAATTATTCAATACTGACTAGAGGCTCAAAAGTTATGACCAAAATAGTTTCAGTTTCATCCACATAGCTAATATGTGTATCGCTCTCGGGAACACAGTAGAAAAATCAATTTTTGACATAGTTATCCTCAAAATTACAGAAATCTTACTAAACAAAAATTGTAGCATATGTTTTAAGCTTTCTGGAACATCCGAAATTATCTAATTCGGATAAAAAACGAGAGAGATACAGGCAAAACAATATCAGATTGAAACTCAGGATAACTTGTTAAAGACGGAATTGGTCTTCTATTTTCGAACGCATTTCAGGTCATCTAAATGGAAAAATATCAAAATATAACCTGAAGAGAAAGTGTTCCTTATTGAATCTAGTTTGGAGCACAGAAAACTTGACCAAAAACGGATGAGAAACATGTAACTTATGGCTAATACAATTCACAGGCCTGAGATTGTTGTTACTGTCAATTTTCTCTCGGGATAGCAACAAATAAGCATGATTTTGATCTAATGAATGGAAAATTTTTGAAAAAAACTGTATACGAAACTTATAGCTCTATGTCTAAGCTTTCCAGAACATTCAAAATAATTGAATCTGGCTAGGAAATGAAGAAGTTATGCCTGATTTCGTTTCAGCTACAATTCCAAAATGAAAATTATAGAAATGATCTATAAATTTTTTTTTGGGCAAACCTCTCATTAGCATCAAGTAAAAAGGGATTTACTAGCAATTTTACCTCAACCAATGCAAGAAAAATATGCGCAAACACTTGGTGTGCACTCCGAAAGCTAGAGAGAGGAGATCAAGAGGCTTCATAACAAAAATAAATCAAAAACCATGTATTAAAAATTAATTTCAGAAATTAGAATGAAGATTAGAGAGTGATTAGAGAAGGATTGCTTTGCCTTTTAGCTTGTATTAACCTAGATTAGTTATGTGGAGAGGAAAATGGATCTTCTACCAAATGGAGTCCATTAATTAGGTTTTTAGAAGGTGTTTAGGGTTTGAGAAAATTATGAAGAGGAGGGTTAGGGTTTAGGGTGGGTTTAAGATAATATATAGAGGTGGGTAATGGGTTTGCTTTCACTAATTGACCTAATAAGAGAAGTGGCACCCTAATGTTCACTAAACCTATTTAATGCTTCATTAGCCAACTAAAACCCACCATTATAAAACCAACCGTCTTTTTTCAAATAACTTTATTTTAAAGAAATTAGCCTATCCAAAAAAAATCCTTTTTTAGCTCCATTTAAATTAAAATCATAATTTTAATTTATTATTCGGTAATTGCAGTCCCGGGTTGTTACACCTAGCTGCAAAGATTTCCATATTTTTCATTAATATGCCAACCTACAGTCTACTTGATCGAAAGGGGCCCATTCGATCAAGTCCAAACCCTTAATCTTCTTATTTCCTAAAACCTTAGCTTAAATCATCTAGATTGCAAATACTATCCATTTCGGTAGAGTCAAAACATTGGCAACTCAACTACTTCCAAAGACTGTTAAGTTCCAAATTCAAGCTCCCTTGTCTGTGTCAAAAGGTGGTTTCGACAAAGTTCATAATCAGCCTATTTGAAAGGATTTTCTAAGACAAAACCTACCATTTCGACTGTGTCGAAAGGCGTCAAAAACAAATTTCCAGTCACTTTTGTCTATTTGAAAAGCTTTAGCAATCCCTATACAATCCTATTCTTTCAAAAAGAGGTTTCGAAAGCATTACTCAATACTCCAATCCGAAATTTGAGGTGTTGACAAGTTTTCTTATTAACATTTTTGGCGCTAGAAGAAGAGCTCGAATCTTCGATCCCTAATTACTTTCATCACAGATTGGTAGCATAGAGTACTCCGTTATAAAGAAGAAGATGGAAGGAGTCATGAATAATATTAATATTTCAAACGAAGAAGTCAAGCGACAATCAACTTTGGAAGACAATATAGCCCTAAACTTCAACTTGGAAAATACGGAAATTGGGCAACCTTCGACCTTAATAGGGTTGGAAAACAATGAAATTATAATCCAGCATGTACAACAATAAATGATAGCCACACAGGAATTTCTTGAAAGAGCACCATCTCAAGGGTCACTAAAGGTTATGGAAGGAGAAGTTGAGGCGTAACGTCTAAATGAGGATCAATACGAGGATCAGGGAAGTCGGGCTAAGAAAACCATTGAGCAATCAAATAGTTTAACCATAGATAATAGTGAAGCTCATCATGACAACAATCACAACCAAGTCACATAAGATACAACAAAAAAGGTCTCGACGAATTAAGGAAATATTTTATCATGCAAAAGGCTCCTTTTTTAGAAGCAAAAGTGGCAGGTAGCGTTTCCCCTCCCATTCAAATTCCTCCACTAAAGTATGATGGAATTACTGATCTAAATGATTTCCTCGCGGCTTTAGAAAATTTATGGACTCATATAATGCTCCTGGTATGATTCAACGCAAACTTTTCCCGGTTACTTTTCAAGGAGCAGCCATCAAATGGCGCAACAATTATCAAGGGAAGACCATATGTTCTTGGGAATAATTTTCTTATGAATTCAAAGCACAATTTCACATATATAGAGATCCGGTGATAGATTCTTACATGTTAGCTAATATCAAGCAAAGGCCAGATGAATTGCTTGGCAAATATATTAAAAGATTCAACATGGAAGCATTGAAGGCCAAAAAATGACTGATCAAGAAAAACTAATGGGAATTCACTCAGGGTTAATCGAACAAACTACTTTTTGGAAAGAATTTCGTATTCATGGGTGTAAGGATCTACGAAATTTCTATCTCCAAGCTGAAATATTTATTCAAATGTATGAAATGCATCATGCTATGAAGATGTCTTGGCAAAACATATGACGGAAAAATTTAACTTCGATTGTGATGACCCGCCTTTTTGGATGGTTTAAATAAAAAATAAACCACACATGTCAACTCCAAACATTCAAAAAGCAGGATTGTTATTGGGTAAACAGGAAAATGAGAGAAATGAAGGAAAAACAAAACATAGGATCTCACAGCAGAATGATAAAATATAATAATCAAATAAATAGTTCGTGAAGCTATTTTACAAATCACATTTGATTACACTTTTACAATACAAATCAGAGTTACACATATAGTAGGAATAAATAAATAATGTAGCAAAACAACATGATGCATGAAATAAATATAATAAATAGTAGACTAATCTCTATCTTCACCCATTAAATAAAAATGGTCTTCAATATATTGAAAAACTCGGACTGATCCGAGCGTAATGAAAAGACAAAACATTCGAGTAAGAACTAAAAGAAGTAAATAAATATGAGCGTAACAACTTCAAAGATGCTTATGGGATTCAGATCTCCTATCCAGTGTCTATCATGCGTGCAATGACTTAGGAGACGTTTGGGATTATCATCTCCTAACTATCTGTTAAACTATTTACTATGTAGTAGTATATGCTATTATAATATGTCTATCAGTAAAGTATTAAAATAGCGTTAAGGCGTTACCCATATCCCCCTTAACACAATTTTATATATTCCCATAGTCTACACGGATACTGTAAGCTCCACCAAACCAGTGGTTTACTCAATGGACACTCCATAGGTACGGTACAAACCAAACTTGCAATGGGCACAAAAGGCATATGACAAGGCTCGCGAAGTAATGCCCATGGTAGGATACTACCGCTTTGTAGATCCGGACTGGTGGTAATGCATAGTAGCTACTACTACCCACCTCGGATGACACTCCTATAATCAAATCAAGGGGTGGCAACTAAATCACTCACAAAGTAATAAATATGGTATCAAGGAAGCATGTTCGATTGGAGGTACGACCTCACTTGGCCAGGCGTTGCTTTTGTTTTAGTCATATCAAGCTGACCCGAGGGGGAGAGGGTTGTGTTCATACCTCATACTGTAACGTTCGCCAAACCATCCTACTTTGTTCTAGGTTCTCCCCCACGTCATAGTTGTTAAAGTGGTTTTCGGTATTGGCAGAGAGTATGACAATATTCGGTCCAGGTTTCTTTAACAAACAAATGCTTATTTCACACCGGGTGGTTCTTTTACATTTCCAAAACCGATTCATAATTGATATCGTACTATCATATTCAATTCAAACCATATCACATTTGAAATCATATTCACTTTCGAAATCATATCCCCAACATAGGTTAAACCCTCATTTCAAACTCATCATATTTACTCAAAATATGACATTTCACCAGAAAATCTCATTTCAAATTTAAACGTAGGTTATAACATCATTTAACCATAATTTAACCATATTCGCTTTTAAATCAAGGATTTAAATATAAACAATTCAGCCTTGCACCGTTTGGATTTATGAAAATAGTTTAGATAGTCATAAACAGTTTAAATAGTTTAAAATAGTTTTAATAGGTAAAAATAGTTTGAAATAGTTTTAATAGTTTAAAATAGTTTTAATAGTTTCAAAATAATTTTAATGGAGTGAAATAGATTTAAAAAAGTTTTAATAGTTTAAAATAGCTTTAATAATTAAATTAGTTTTAAATTAGTTTAATAGTTTAAGTAATTTAATGATTTTAAAACGGTTAAAATACGTTTTTATATAAAATGGTTTGATTATTGAAAATGGTTTATATAGTACATATTTTTGAAATTCTAAATAATATAAATTTTAAAATAATAGATTTTTTTGAAAAAGTTTATATTAAATAATTCACTTTGAAAATAGTATCATATCAAACTGTTTCTTCATTCCAACAAATCTGTACCATATCCAGATTCCAAATAGACAAAACTCAATTTTAATATTTCAATTCAAATTCTCATAAAAACTATATATCGACATTGAATCCATGTTTGAACAAAAATTTAAACCACTTTAAATTCAATAGATTTCTAATTTTAAATATTCCAATAGTTACAATAACTCAATTTTGATAAATTTCATTTATATCTCAAAATTCAACTTGAAAATTTCAATTTCAATTCTTTAAATAATTCATTTAAACAAATTTCCATTTCAACATTTTAAAGCTTGGATTTTGAAAATAATTCAGTTTATACAGGTAAAATTTATTTCATAATAACATTTAAGTGGATTCAAAATTTATTGATTTAATATCATTTAATTTAACCAATCTGCTGTTCGTACATAATTTTATACTCTATGGTCAAATGATATGGATATCTATCATTTCAACCCGCAATAATTTAAATTTATGGGTATATATCATTTCAACCCGCAATCTCGAGTTACAATTCGAAATCCATAAAATCATTCGGGTTTATCATTTCAAACCATAAGGATTTTTCCCTAATCTATAATACCACTCGGGTATGTACATTTCAACCCATAGTGATTTCCTAACAGCGAACTAGGGGAACTTATAGTGTGATAACAACGTATAAAATAAATATAATATTCAATCATCCAATTATCAACAATTAAACATCCATCGTAACCATTATTCAAATCAATCAATAAATCACCAAAAATAAATTGGTTTTAATCATCAGGGTTTAACTGGCGATTTAATTTCAATATTAATTAAATGGCAATTAAATTCAATATAAATTCAAATTAAACTCAAATGATAATTTAAAATACCAAATTACAATCAATCTATTTCTAATCACATCATCAATTAAATTTTAACTAATATAAGATAGTTTAGTAGTGTGAGTGGGTTAAAACACTCATCTTTGATTTTTTTATCGAATTAAAATCCAATTAAAGCTCAAAAATTGAATAGTCCAACCATTCGACCAAACCAATTCTATAACATCTAGAACTTCAATACAATCACAACAGAGAAAATAGCGCTTGAATCCGAGCTCGTATGCAAAAGATATTCGAGTTAGAACACTTGAATTTAACATTAAATTAAAAATGGATGAAGGAAAATTAATAATTAATTTTCTTAACCCTACCATTGTGTACATTAACCAAGTCAACTACGCACGAGAAACAAAAGCGCGGCCACCTTCGGTCGATTTTGCCATCACGCCAATCAACTACCACTGGATCTGAAGCCGCCATCCTTCCCCTAGCCTCGAGTTGTCTCTCCCATGGCCGAGCGCGACCATCCGCCTCCCTCTGGCGATCATCGCCGCTGCCACGTTTGAAGCCATTTTTTAGCTATTCTGATGACCTACAATGTGAACGAACAACACCCCCTAGACCTGCTCGACCTCCTCTTCCCAATGCAACTCCTTGATCGTCAAATGGTCGACGATTCACCGTTGGATCATAAACCCTAGGAACTAACTGCTAGGAAAGATCGTCGATTTTTGGCCAAATAATGCATCAAACTGGAAAATGAATTGCTGCAGAAGATTGCGCTCGTCGAGAGCTTTCCAACGATATATAATATGGCATAGTTTCGAGAGTTTGAATTTTTGAAATTGATTTTGATTTGTAAATTGAATATGGATTTAGATTTTGGTCTGTCTGCCATTGGAAAGAGGAGATGAGAAGAAAATGTATGTACTGACAGAAATAAAAAGACTGCTAGGGTTTAGATAAGAAATCTATTTATATGGACAAGAACATATAAGAATGAATGGTCATGTCGAATTGGGTCAAAACGATTACACGAACCCGAAAGCCTTTTTCGTTTCCGTAATGAAAGTGAATCATCCCATATATCAAAATAGACGTTTTCAATATTTTAAACTCAATGGAACTAATTTCAAGTCCAAATTTCATTGTATACAGAAGTTAGCTTTTAAAATCAGATAATATTCATTTAATTTCAATTAATTGATTTCTACGCATTTCGGGCTCGCACGATTGAACGATAAGTCTGATCGCTACGAAACTTGAAATCCTATAATAATTCACTATTACAGATCTGATGAAACTAGTTTAATCAAAATCTGAGACACTTGCCAAAATGGCTATTTTCATGTTAGTTAAATAAATTATTATCAAATGGATTTAATCACCTTTCAATTCAATTTTAATAGTTAGCCATTTCCATCATTCTAGATTAAATATAAAATTTTAATCTTTTAAAATAAGTTTCCATATCAAATCCACTAATTAAATATTACATTAAATTCAGAATTCAACGGCAACTGTAATTAAATTCCAACTAATGATAATTTAAATTCCAATAAATTCATTTATTTTGATACCATTTTTATTAGATCATCCAATACCTTAAGAATATAATTAACATATGTTTTCGTTTTGTTACATTCTTATTCTAAATTTATCATCTTTGGCCATAATTATAATATTTCAATTTCATTAATTCCATATTTACAGTTACAACCAAATTAACTTACAATTATTTCAATTGATTGAATATATATGAAAAATAGTTTTCAGTAACATCCAACAACATTATTATTCATATTCTAATTATTTTTCTCATTAATAAATCATAAAATTTTAATTTCTTCCAATATTAGATACAAAATCTTATTTAATTTAATATTTTTAATTATCGAAATGAACGAGTCGTTACATCAAGCATCCGAACAAAGGATCTAAATGGAAAGGACGGAGAAGGCAGATGATTGGTGACATCTAAATCTAGATCGGTTGAATTAAACAAAGCCCTCGCCTATATCATTTCCGCAACAAAAAACGATGACAATTTCTTCGTTTCTTATAAGACAAGAACCCCTATTGAACCAAAAGAAGGAAAGAATTATTGTGCTTATCAAAAGTGAATGGACACGAAACTGACAATTGTAATGATTTGGCAAAGATAGTTCAAAACATAATCAAGTCTAGATTCTTAAAAGAGTTCGTCAAAAAGGATTAAAAGATTTCCTACCTCAAAAGAAGTAACCCAATCATTTTGAAGCCCTAATAGAAAATCAGAATAACTACTTCTCCTTCAGACACTGATCAGGCTATGAGGCCAGCAACATTTGTCTATCATAAATCTTCTTTGCATATAATTTCTTTAATTTGAATTATACTTAGAATTAGTCACATATTAATACGAAATTCAAGTGCCGTTATAGATTAAAAAAATCAATCCATGGCACTCAACATACTAGAAAGGTACGACAAACCTCAACCAATTTAAGATAAACTACCTAAATTTTGTGGACAGGACGATACATCCCCTTCTTAAAGTTTCAATCAACGTTTGTAAAAACTACTTCTATGCAACCCAAGATAATAGTCAAATTTCGATTGCAATAACAAGAGAGGAAAATATCTAAAACTCTCCCAAAAGAAGGGATCCTTAGAAAAAGACATGTCTATATTCGTGGGAATCTATCAGACCATGAATCATAGCTTTTCAGACTCATAAGAAAACGTTTCTTTTGTCGGGTAAGACCTGAAAAAGCACTACCATATATGTAGTACACATCAAATCAAAGTACTCTACCATTTGGAAGGAATATTCTCAACAATGTTTTAGGAAAGTTGATCTTTAAAGGCCAGAAAAGATTTTCTCAAATTACCCTATAAGTAAGGGGGATTAAGTATTTTTTTATTTCAGAAGACAAACTTGCACGATCTTTAAAAGAATACTATTTAGTATTGATAAATGCATGATAAAAACTCCCAACAATTTTTTTTCAATGTTTCAAAGTTTTCTTAAAATTTATTGGCAAAGAGTAAGCCAATTCTTACTTTTTTAGAGGAAGTTTTTTAGTTATTGGAAAATCATTAACGAAACTCAGGTTGGAGAATCCTATCCTCGATAAAAGACTATTGGTTCATGAATCATGACCTCCCAATCTCCTATTTGAGATTTGCATCTCTACAATAAGAATGATTTAAAGACCTTTATCAACGGGAGCAATATAAAAAGGTGTTTTTATGATCAAAACCCTCTTTTTTGGAAAAAGTCCCCCGATATATTAGAGGGGCTCATTTATATGAATCGTTTGGTAATCAAAAGGATATTCACAAATATTTCAATTAATCAAAGATGATTTTTATGCAAAAATTTTAGCCAACGACCAACCTGTAGCACCTCCCAAAGGGAGGGGGTCTTGTACCTACCAAAAGCCTACTGCCAATCCATAGAACCTCCTAGAGGGGGTGGGTCCTATACCCACAAAAAGCCTACGGCCAACCCGTAGCACCTCCTAGAGGGAAAGGAGGCCCTGTACCCACCAAAAGCCTATGGCTAATCCGTAGCACCCCCTAAGGTGAGGGATAAAAATCCTAACGTCCATATCACCTCTTGGGGAGGGTCAAGATAAGCACCCATCATCAATCTTCTAGAGGAAGGTTAATTCAGCATGCACAATATACCTTTGATCCAAGGGAGGCCTAAGAAAAGGCTTATCAAACAATGGACTAAGACGTCCAAGCCTAGAAGAAGTACCAAACAAAAGAAGAAAGACAAAGATGTCTACAACTTAAAATAAAAAGTCAAAATCGAGGAGAACAAAGGGTTAAAGAAAGAAATCTATCTATCAAATGGGACAAAGTTGAAATCCTAAAGAGAGTTACATACATAGGTAACATGACAAAGATGTCGAACGCTATAATTGAAAGCGGACATAGGGTCCAAAATCGCAACCAGAAAAGATAAACTATGGGCAAACGGATCTTAAAGCATCCTATAATTGAAGAATAATTTCTACATCAAAGGGAAAGATATATGCATACTGAGAAGCAACATGAGACAAGAAAATGGATAAAAGGCATTTTTATCATGATACTAATGGTTAAGATCTGTACAAAAGCCAAAGGAATGGAATAGACAACAAGCTATCACTAATGATAGAAGAAATTATACTCGAAGATTAGATTGAGTAAACCACTCTTGAATCTCTAAAAATAAGGCAATCCCTTGGAATAAGAGAACTCTATAAGTATATGGGGAACCAATATTTCGAATTGTTGCAAGGCTTTACTGATACAATCCCACTTCAATATGGTAAAACACTACTAACTCATAGGTCATGGAATCTTTTGCTTAGGCTTGCTAAGTTTATCTTTACTGGACTAATTTTTGATTATGTGCTTCTATTGAATGAATTTATAATAATTTTTTGGTCAGATGAGATCCTGACAAGATTTTAGTTAACTTCCTAATTTTATGAACTTTCAGTTTCCTTTCATGAAGACTTTATTTTTAGCTCATCAATCCTAATATTGGTTTTATTTGTGGTTTATGCGTTTCATATTTCTAAATCCCATTGGTTAATTCCCATTGTGATTTTTGAATAATTATTGGTTTTGTGAATTTTCAATCTTCTCATTGACTGTTTGTTTCATGAGTTTGTGATTTCTTCGTTCCTTTATTGAGTTTCCATGATGGTTTATGAATTTCCCATTGATGTTCTAGCTTTAAACTAGAATGAATTTTGAGTAGATTATTTAGGAGCCGCTTTTTTAACAAGTTGCTAATTACATTTCTAAGATTCCTAAATTTTTCGGTTTCTTTTCATGAAAATCTTCTAATTGATTGAATTCAAGATTTCCTTACTGATTGCTATGATGATTGATGAATTTTACATTCCTGATTTCCTTATCAGTATTTTTGAGGATCTTTTATCAAACTTTACTTTGTGAATTCTAAGATTCCTTATTGGCCTTCATGATGGTTTATGAATTTATGATTTCCTTATTGGATGTTTGATAATCCTTTATGAGATTTCTTATTTAGCAAATTCAAAATTTCCCCATGGATTTTTATGGTGATTGTAGAATTTGGTATTTCGGATTTTCCTAATGGATTTGAGATGATCACTTATCAAATTTTTAATATAATGAATTTTGAATTACCTTGCTGTTTTTTATAATTATGGGTGAATTTTATGTTCCTCATTTCCTTTGTTAGAGTTTTGATGGTCCTCCGCCGGATTTCTAATTTGATGAACCCTACATTTCTTTATGGATTCCGATGAAGATTTATGATTTTCATGTTTCAGATTGCCTTACTTTGTTTTTGATCTCCAATTTTGTGAATCTTTAATTTCCATATCCATTTCCACAATGTTTCGTGAATTTCATTTTCCATATTTCCGAATTGAAATTTTTGATGAACACTTATTGAATTTCTGGATTAAGTGGGTATCAATTTCTTGTGGGTTTTAATGATGATTTCTGAATTTTGTGCCCACAATTTCCTCATTGAATTTTGGTTGATATTTTGTTAAATTTCATGAATTTTAAACTTCCTCATGAATTTTGACAGTATTATATAGATTTCCTATTTCTTTTTTCCTTATGCAACTCTTAATGGACTCCTAACATTGAGAATTCTATATTCTACTATTGAATTTTTTGGTGACTTGTGAATTTTTCAATGAATTCAAAATTTGACTTCAGTGCAAAATAATCATATCGCCAAATGGCATCAGCACCAAACTATTTACTACTTTTTCACTAAATGAGGATTATTGGCCAATAGCATAAGGATAAAACCAAGGTTAATTTAAAGGAATGAGTTAAGGTCGGAAGGATGTTTCGATTGTGTCTACACGAAACTTCCAACAAGGTCAAAGACTACCTTTCAAAGACAATAGCAAACATATTAACATCATCCAAAGTACTCAAAAGACACCTCTTGAAGACAATGGATAGCATACACTCTACATATTGCGCCAAGCCATTCAAAATGCTTGGTTTTGCCTTCATTTACTTCCGCCAGAAAAGTATTCAACCAATTCGACCATTTCGAAAGCATATTTAGCCTTTCAAAACGCTTAGGGCCACTCTCACCTAAGAAAGAAGAACTACACGTCCACTACCATAAAGGCATAAGGTTTCGAATTAGATAGGGAAGAGGTTTCGACAAAGTCCATACACAATAAAACCTTTTAGGAGTTTCGACTCAATTGAAGCCATAAAGAAGGCATGTTTTGACAGCGTCGAAGGCTAGCATCCAAGTAACACATTCAACACATCAACATTTAAGTCAAAAGCATAACAACATACCTTTCGCCAAGGTCAATAGGCTATCAAGCAACTCCTTTCGACGATGTTGAAAGGAAACAACGTAAGAAAAGAGAAGCCCAATCACTAGTGGTAATTGAAGAATGAATAAAATCCTTTTGACCAGGTCGAAAGGTATGGTATAGTTAACCTTCACGAAAGCAAAGGGCTTGACCTTTTGAGTGCGTTGAAACCTTACGGTTGAAAGCTCCAAACTCACACCTATAAATATGACCCCAGGGGTCAGTTATGAGGGGATCTAATATCTTCTACTTCTCTTTTTTATTTTTCTTAAAGTAGTAAACCATAATTCTCGAATTAGATTGGGGATTTGGTCAATTTGTACCATTGGCATCAATAAAAAGAGGATTGAGATAATCTTGCTTGCCCAGCTACAAAGATTTCCTCATTTTTCATTAATATGTTATCCTGTAGTTGACTTGATCGATAGCGGCCCATTCGACTAAGTCGAAACATTAATCTTCTTATTTCCTAGAATCCTTAGCTCAAATCATCTAGATTGCAAATGCTACCCCTTTTGGTAGAGTCAAAACCTTTGCAACTCAACTACATTCAAAGTCTGTTAAGTTCCAAATTCAAGCTCCCATGTCTGTGTTGAATGGAGATTTCGATAGAATTTATAATTAGCCTATCTAAAGGATTTTCTAAGATAAAAACTACCCTTTTGACTGTGTCGAAAGGGTTCAAAGACAAGTTTTCAATCACTTTTACCTATTTGAAAAGCTTTAGCAATCCCTATCCTATCCTCGTTCTTTAAAAAAGAGGTTTTGAAAGCATTACTCATACTCCAATCCAAAATTTGAGGTGTTGGCAAGTTTTCCTATTAAGATAGATGCTCGATACCCTCTATAGATGACGAGATTCGATATCTCCCTTTTTTATGCATGCGAAACCCCTTTTATAGATTTAGTGGTTTGTCATTCTTGCAATGTTTAAGTTCTACAACCTTTTTTATTCACTATCCCAATTATTCGTTGATTCTTCTAAGTTACTTAACTCTTTAGTAGGAGCCCAACTATTGCCGTCACATTTGATTTTTGATATCATCTTATTAAAGGAGTATTATCAGTGATTAATTAGATCATTGATTTGATATTGAGTATAACATTATATAGATATTAGTTGCTATAGGACCAGGTTTCTAAGGGTTCGATATTTGCTTTTTGGGATGTCTTTATACCTCATACATTACCTTTAAGTACATTTGGCCGTTAGAAAATTTGTTAATAACAAGAACGTCAGCCTGTCTGTATCTTTTCCCGATCAATTTGGTGATTGGAATAGGATTGTTTTAGCCAATGAATCTTGGGATATGAATATCTATACTTGTCATGACATGTATTTTACGTATCAAAGGATCGTAAAATGTTATTTTTAAATCCCTATGAGGTAGAATGACTATATTACTTTAGGAAATGCCTACTAGAGACATTTCCCATTTTTAAGTTTTTCAAGATGATATTGCATTTGAAATTTTTTATTGGCTATAACTTCTGATAGCAATCAAATTAGCATTTGAGACCATTTTCATTGGAAATATACGACCGTTTCCCATTTTGTAGAGTGGTCACAGTAGTGATTTGGACTTTCTAGCTTGGAGATATGGTTGTTTGAAGATTGATAATTTTTTGTGCACCTTAATGGGTACCTAGTGAGTTTGGGGGCAATCCCACTAACCTATTTCATGTTGGAGATAGGCCAGACCATCAACCCCAAATCATTTTTAAACTTTCTCCATAAATCTAAGCCTCCATTAACCTATTATCCAACTAAAACCTTCTCTTTTCTCCTTCAAATCATGTCGAAATCATATAAAAGTGATAGATTAGAAAGGAGGTTCATTAGAGATCTTTGAATCTATATTTTAAGGAAGAATTACACCTTTACTATTCAATTTTGGATCTACCTCTATATGCGTGCAAAACTTGGATTTTAGGGTTTTTGGTGAGTAATTCATCATCTCTCACCTTACTATATATGTATCGATGGGTTTTGATAAGTTTTAAACTCATTTTCAAAGTCAAAATAAGATTTTAAAACTATTTCAATGTCAAACCTATAGGAAATTAATTCTAAAATATTTAAAGTGCTCTAATCATGTTGTTTTGTATTACGGTTGCCTTTGCATGTGGTAGGTCGTATTATAAATGCATTTTGCAAGATTAATTGCTTTAGTTTGATACGTGTTTAGATGTTGGATGTGATTTGTGTGCATGTTGTGTTTGTGTGAATGCTTGT
The DNA here is from genome assembly GCA_030765085.1 of Allium cepa. Taxonomy (NCBI): domain Eukaryota; kingdom Viridiplantae; phylum Streptophyta; class Magnoliopsida; order Asparagales; family Amaryllidaceae; genus Allium; species Allium cepa. Next base: position 499,697,997 of record CM060929.1, read on the forward strand.
ATGGTCGAAACATTCATCGGGGCGACTTGGATTTCAGAACCATGAAACCGGGCTTCGTCGGATTAACTCGGGATGGACGCATGTTGCATCACTCCATATGGAATGCACAAGGGTCGGAAAAAATGGAGCGTTGTAGAGAAATCGATGCAAAACTTGCATTATGTGATGCTATATGATTTTGTTTCCACATTCTTTGTTCAAGTTGTCTTGTTCAATAGGCTTGGTTCGGTAGAAGAAGCGGGTCAGCGACCAGACATGAGACCTGGTTCATTAGTAGGGCTGGCTCGGTGAGTGAACGAAGGTGGCGGTTCAGTGGTAGGGTTGGCTTAGTGATTAAATGAATATGGCATTTCAGTGGTAGCGTTGGCTCAGCGACCGAACATCGGCAGTGGTTTAACGGTACCATTGGTTTGGTGACCAAACAAAGATGGCTGTTTGGTGGTAAGTGCTCAGGGATTGGACAAAGATTGCTATTCGGTGGTGGAAACCGATCCCAGGAAGGTGATTTGGTTAGGCGTGTGTTAGCTTGCATCTATCTTAGCTTGATCGTAGGATGGACCAAAAAGGGTGGAGCATGGAGTTTAACTATGGATTGAGGCAGGACTTGGGGTTGCTTGGTAGTCTTGGAAGTTGGTTTGGGATAAGGATGGATGACCTCAAAATGAGTCTAGATGATTTTGGGATGGAAACCAACGAAGTACGATGACTTTGATAACTCGATGGCATGAGCGACCATGGCATCCAGTAGTGGATTGAAATGACGAATTCTGCATGATAGCTCGTAGAGTAGAATGAGGTGGTGAGTATAACATGTATTCAGTGTGTTTAACATGGAGGTCTGTGTGTACCCATATATTTGGACGTCTGCATGTGTTCAGTCCTTAGCCATCTCCATGGGCATGAGTTGAGCATCTAAGAGGGAAGTTCTACTATCGGTTTGTGTATTAAGGGATGGATAGGTGACTCTGCGGTTGTGATGCTATTGTTCTTATTTACATTTCATTTAATTATATCACTGTCTTGCCTGTTTTATATCTATGTTGTTATATTATATTTTATATATGCATTGTGAGATGTTCTACAAGTTCTGTGTTCGGATTTTTCTCTACTTTATATTCTTGGCTACTGTCTTGCATGGTCGGGTACCTTCTTTGCACATCACACAGGTATATTGGATACCAAAGGTAAAGGGCAATCGTTTACAATACTCCTCGGATTTGATGGATTTTATTCCTAACTTAGCAACTCTACTTTCAGGGTTTTATCATGTGACCGGACCTGATTCCATGGATGATATAAGTGATTCTTCCTCCACAGAGGGGGACTAGTTTGGTTAGTTCTTTTTAATAGTTTTAGTATAATTGCAAACTCCTTTACTTTATTGTTCTCTAGCTATTCTGGTGCAAGTGCAAACACCTATTTCAAATTATTTATAAATATTGACTCAGTCAGCTAGCATTGTTAAAAAAATTGTTTTTAATTTAATTACAGTAGTGTCATTGAACCCTTGTTGACCAAGTAAAACTTAACATATCGAATCTGATAGGAGTTAGCAGCACATAAATAAGCTCACGAAGGCTATATGGGAAAACTCATGTGAATATAAATATAAATGAAAGGTGGGACAAGTTATACACAAAGACTAAAATAGATAATAATAATGATAGCTCATGAGATCCTAAATAAAATAGCCAAGTTGATGACTCATGAAGGCATGTTATTCATGAAGGCAAGGACATTACACATGAACGCTAGAAAAAGAATATATAATAAAATAAACAGTACACTGAAATAAATGTACACAACATATAAAGGCAAACAAATATTACATATCTCACGAAGTCTTAAATGTACACAATGGCTCCATGCAAAATTAATAGCACATGACGCCCTTAAATTGGATAACACATATATGTAAAGAAGATGGTATAGCCACGTCAGCACACACACGATGGCTTCTGCAAATGTATAATAGCACACGAAAAATAAAATAAACCAAAGCTAAAATAATGTAGCATATAAATAATAAATGAAAAATAAAATAGAAAATACGAAATGGGTACTCACGAAGGTTTGAGCAAAGCAACACACGATGGCTTCAGATATTGACACGTGAAGGCACACTTTTCATGAATGAGTTGAATAAAAACAAGGCACATAAATTGTTTGTTGTTATATATAGATGGATAGAAACATCACAATGGTTTTAGACAGGAATAGATCATGAGGGCTAAAATTAACAATGCTTAAGTTGAATTTGAACGCAATAACTAAATAAAAAATAAAGCACAACGGTGGTGTGGGTTAGCTTGGGAATTGCATGTGGTCGTTAATATTACTTTTTAATTAAACATGATGGCTATAGGATAGCCAATGTAAAACAATCAAAAGCAACTTATAATAGCTTGAGAAGCAATATTTTTTAAAATAAAATTATGGATATCTAGGGTACTTTGGAAGACATTTTCAAAATGTTATTAAATTATTTCATAGGGATGGAATAAAGGGAAGATTTTATAAATTAAAATTGTGTTAATATATTTTTGAAATGAAGAATGCTTAGAAAAGCTAATAAACGATGGAGTATCATTAAATAAAGGATAATAATATTTTATCTATATAATGTGTAGGGTACATAAATAATGAATGAAGAAAAGGGTTGAACTACAATCGTAAGCGCATACCAACTCATGGAGTTATCGGATGGCAGGGTGCATTGACTGATAGTCCAAATTCCAATGGTATATGGCAGTGAGCCACGATATGTTTCAACCTAACGACATTTTAAAACTCTATAGAGGACATAAGGTAGGGTGTCAAAACACCAGGGTGGTGTTATAATTGAAATAAATCAGCAACGTAAATGATAGTGGTTCAACCATTCAGGGACTAAGAAGGGCTATTGATGTCTAGTAAGGACATTTGCTAGGATGTATTCAGGGTGCTTACATTCAACCAATTAGGAGAGTCAGGGTGGCTCCTATGGGAAAATGAGTCGACATTTTCACCAAGTGACGTTGTTCGAGCTAAAGATTAAATTAATAAAAAAGAAAGCCTAGAGAGGTGATCATTAAATAAGTTGGTGATTTTTGAAATAGAAAGCCTAAAATAATAAATTAGGTGATGGATGAATGAAAGATGAATGCTTATAGAAATTTGTTCATATTTGGATGATAAGTATAGGGTACACATAACTTGAATTGATATATATATATATATATTTATTTATATGTATGTATGTATGTATGTATGTTCATATGTATGTATGTACGTATGTTGTTATCCTGCCTTTCGGCAAGGCTGTGACACTAAGGACTAGACTAGAAACTAAAGACAATCTGTCCCGAAGATCGGTTATACACAAGTTCACGATGGATACAGAAAAATTTGGTCCAAGTCCCGATCGAACTACAATTAGCAGACAAACAAAGCTATGAAAGGCAACATTCCAAATTTCAGGTAAATAGGAGTTCGTATGCTCAAGCTATGGATCGATCAAGTTTTATGTGAAACATGTTGGTTTCATATCCATCCTCTTCAAATCCATCAACTCCATGTCCATCCCCTTCGTATCCATCAAACAATAGCATCGATCATAACCCATCTACTCGGTCGCTACCCATTTCGTATCGATCCCACTTCCATCCATTTCGTATCGATCAACCAAGCATCGATACGAAACCAGCAACCAATCGATCGATACGAAACAACAACCAAGCATCGATACAAAGACAATATGTAAGCATCGATACGAAAGGAACCACATCGGATCGGCATGAAGTAAGTAGTCTGACCAAGGGAAGCGGTCTAAAGTGTGAAATATGGATCTCCACAAAGTTCTCGCTCCACGTCATCGATAAGAAATTGATCGATACGAAAGCATCGATACGCATGCTTCAACTAAACTACAAATCCAATTTTGGATCGATCATAACTAAAAAAATAATAGTCCAAATGCATCCAAATTTTCACAAAAGCTTTCTTATCATCTGAAGGACCACCATGATTAATCGTAGCTCAAATGGAGCTAAATTTAATCGATATGAAGATGATGGGGATCGATCAGGATCAATACCAAATGACCCCAGATCGATCTGGTGGGCCCACCCATGAGTGAGAAGAGGTATTCCGAGCTTTGAGAGAGATATTTCTCGATCTACTCCTATAAATAGCAACCCTACGCCTATAGAAAAAGGACTTTTGATGCTTCTACGTCGTTGCTCCACTGCTACTCTATTGTAACTTGAGAGCTAGTGATTTGCACTATTGTAATCAATTGTCAATCATCAATAAACAACAAAACTATTCAAAGTGGACTTAGGCTACAATGCCAAACCACTATAAATTCTTGTCCCTTTTTTATTTTTTTATTTTTATTAGTGCGATTGTTAGATTAGCCTCTTTTTTCATTTAATTTATTCATTCTATTCTCTTCAATTACATCCAAATAGTGTTATGCCCAATTTTGGTACAAACACTTTGGTGCTTTCATTGAGAAAACTCTGCTTTTCTCTGATTCAGTGGATCTACTGCTGTTGTCGGATTGCTAAAATCTAAGAAGGATATCTAGATCATCTTATTGTGGTTCCTTCCGTTCTACTCAGATTACTCTTTATCTAGGAAAGAGCTACATCAATCATGCGGCGTACTACTAGAACTATTTCAAATGCTGCAAATCCAGACGGAAGGGATAGGAAAAAATCCCACGCAGCTGACCACGGTAGGGCAAACATCAGCTGGAGCCCTAGATCCACAAAAATCTGTGACTAGAGAGGAGTTCCAAACCCTCGTGCAAGAGCTTACTCAGAGCTATCAAGAACTTACTCAGCAGATCCGTGCCAACATAGAGCTCGCGAACCAGCTTAACGAGGAAATGTGAAGGATATCTAAAAGGGATCATGTCTCTCATTCCTCCACTGAAAGCTCGACTTCATCTGACTTCAACCACAGATCTACACGTCGTCGGCTGGATGGAAACTATGTAGAAGCCCCCGAGCATCTGCGTGCTATGAATCTTGGACAAGCTGGGATTGGTCCTTTTACATTAAGCTGGACCCTCCTCCCGAGGAGGGGCACTTCCTTATCACATCACTCATGACCATGCAGCTGCTACCGCTATAGATCTGGAAGCCGAGATCCAAAACCAACCAGATCCAGCCCTTCGACAATACGTTCATGCTCAGGATCCTCATTTCCCTAAAGATCGAGAGCCAAAGAGGTGAGGAACGGACCGTAGATAGAAACCGAACCATTCCCACAACATGGAACCAGCCTATGCCTTGGCCTCGAACATTCAGATGCATGACATTCCTACCATGATACGCCAGTTGATTAGAGAAAGTCACACTCCATTCAACAATGACATCCTTTATGCAGAGCCACCCCGTTGATTCAGGATGCCGACTTTGCTGGTGTACGAAGGAAATTCGGATCCTAACCAACATATCTTAAAGTATGAATGGCTCATGAACACCACTCGAGCTGACGATGCGGTTAAGTATAGAAGTTTTCCTATCTTTTTAGGAGGCATTGCAACTATGTGGTTCACTCTATTACTACTCGAACCCGTCTGATGTTTTGGTCAATTGGCTACTAAGTTTGTTGAGCAGTTCTGTATGCATGCTACTAGCCAAAGGATGTCAGCACCTTGCCTAGTGTTACTCAAGCTCCAAGAGAGACTCTTAGACGTTATCTGGGAAGGTTCAATGCTGCTGATGCAGAGGTCAGCAACCCCAGTGATAATTCTACTCCGATGGCATTTACTACAGGGATCAATCTCGATTTCGAGTCTGGTGTTTGGTTAGCTGGGAACCCCCCCCCCACTTTGTTGGATCATTTGTATGCTAAGGCGGACCATTTCTTGAGGATAGAAGATGCTAGATGATCTAGGAAGTAGGAAGTAGCGAGGCCTAGTGGTGAAGGCATTCAAAGTAATGTTGCTGTGTAGCAGACCAGTGTGAATCCGAAAAAGTGCAATTAAATATTCAGAATAAGCAAGGTCAATATAAGGGTAACGGAGGTCATGGAAAGAAGAGATACCCAAATCGCGAACCGAGATATAGAGCTCCCATGTTCGACCGATATACTCCCCTAAACATATCCTTGTAAAATGTTTACCTTCAAACTTGTAATACCGACAGTATAAGAAGCCAGCTCTGAAACCATCATTTGAGAAACTAACTGAAACTAGGAAATTCTATAGATTCCATGATTGTTATGGCCATAATACTAATGAGTACTGTCATTTACAAGACATCGTCGAGAAGTTTATTAGAGAATGGAAGTTAGAGTGTTTGTTTGCGCTTCGCAGGATGGAGGCGCGAGCCCATCTAATCCAAATAAAGGCCAAGGCCAAGCTAGGCAGGAAGAACCCATGTGCAATAGCGGGGGGTTGGTAATAAACACTGCGAGTGGTGGTCCTCACCCGATCGATCGGAGCTGGAAGGAAATGGAGTCATATGCCAATTCGATTAGGCATGTGGACTATGAATGCTGTAGTAATATGGATGACGAGGACTCGACAAAACAACAGAGGATGATGAAAGACAACATCGTTTTTAGGAGCCGAGATGCTGACAGAGTCGAGGCCCCTACTATTGATCCGTTGGTTATTTCAACTCAGGTAGGTCCTGCTTGGATGAAAAGGATCTTAGTCGATAATGGAAGTTCTGTTAATATACGTTTCAAGTGTTCTTATGACTAAATGAGAGCGGAAGCGAAAGATCTAAAACTGTGTCAGTCATAAATTCATGGTTTTAATGGAAGTGCAACCATACCAACTGGCTTGGTAGAGTTACCCATTGAATTGGGTATTGGAGATCGCTGGAGATTCCGAATGTTGCAATTTGTGGTGTTAGACATACATTCCCCCTACAATGCTATCTTGGGACGACCGGCCCTCATGGAATTCAAAGCCGCGATTGCCCTACGGTGTTTAACTCTGAAGTTCCCCACTGACAAAGGGGTCAGAGATGTACATGGTGATCAGGCGGCTGGACGTGCCTGTTATGTTGCAGAGCAATGGGATGTGCAACGAAGGGAGAAAGGGAAGGGTGTAGAGGAATCTCTCCGCGTCTATTTATCAGAAAATTGATAACTAACGCCTAGGCCTAGGCTTGGGTGCCATAACCAGTTCCTCAAGGACCTCGATCCTAGAGATAATAATGATGAGGATGAAGCCAAAAACTGCTAGGCTTCCCTAGCAGAGTTGACGATCGATGTTTTGATCCACGACGACGACGATTCCAAAATGGTAAAGGTTGAATCTCAACTTAGCCACTAGATGAAACAGAAATTGGTTGATTTATTTCAGGAGAACCTTGATGTGTTTTCCTGGACTCATTTAGATATGTGTGGGATCTTATCAGACATCGCAAGCCATGCATTAAATATTTATCCATGGCATGTCCCGGTAAAACAAAAAAGGCATGATATGGTTCAAAAGAGATCCGTCACCCTGAAGGAAGAAGTAAATAAACTCAAATCGAATGGGTTTATTCGTGATGCTTTATACCCGGAGTAGGTATCTAATCCAGTGCTTGCCAAAAAGTCAAATAGGAAATGGCAAACATGTGTAGCCTACTCAGATTTGAATAAATCTTGCCCTAAAGACAGTTTCCTTTTTTCCAGAATTAATCAACTAGTAAATTCAATAGCCGGACACGGGCTCTTATCTTTCATGGGTGCGTATTCCGGCTACAACCAAATACCAATGCATCTACCCGACCAGGAACATACTAGCTTTATCACTGATTTGGGACTCTATTGTTACGAGGTGATGCCGTTCAGACTCAAGAATGTTGGAGCAACTTATTAGAGGCCCGTAAGGTGGATATTCGCTAACTAGATCGGAAAAACCATGGAGGTGTATATGGATGACATGCTCGTGAAGTCGCGACTATCCATCAACCATGTCAGTGATTTGGAAACAATGTTTAACATACTCCCACAGTACATAATGAAGCTCAAATCTATTGAAGTGTCATTTCAGGGTAGCGTTAGGAAAATTCTTTGGATTCATTGTCAACGCCAAAGGAATTGAAGACAATCCTTAGAAAATCCGAGTAATTCAAAATCTCGAAACTCCTAGAACCATAAAGCAGGTGCAAAGCCTTAACGGGAAGGTGGCAGCCTTAAGCATATTCATTTCTAGATCCACAAACAAGTGCATTCCTTTCTTCGATCTGATTAGAAAAGGAAAGCAAAATTTCAAATGGACAGAGGAGTGTGAAGGCGCATTCCAAGCACTAGTTCAACATCTGGCAACACATAACTACTATTTTGTAGAAGCCTGTTGATCATGAGAGATTATATGTTTATTTAGCGGTGTTAGAAAAATGCAATTAGTGCTGCGTTAATTCGAGAAGAGGATCAGATCCATCTACCAGTCTATTATATCAGCAAAAGGCTGATGGGGGTAGAAAGAATCTACCTAAAGGTGAAAAGATGGCTTATTATTTCGTCATAGCCTCGAGGAAACTCCATCTATATTTCCAAGCTTATCTGATCATCGTCTATACTGGCTAACCATTATGAAAAATCCTAACACGACCTGAGACATCTGGTATGTTACTTAAGTTGAAGATCGAGTTGAGTCAATTTGATATTGCTTATACATCGAGGCGAACCACTTAAGGACAAGTTTTGGCGGACTTCATAGCTGAATCCACCATACCAGAGGACTTGCTCGGAACCAGTGAATCTCCTAAATGTACATGAAGCTATACGCTAATGGTGCATCAAATGAATGTTGCTCTGGTGCTGGAGTGGTACTCGAGACCCCAGAAGGTCCATCCATATGGTATGCTTTGAAGTTTGACTTCCGCGCAACTCAAAAAAGCGGAGTACGAAGCTTTGATTGCTGAACTAAGGCTCGCTAGAGGCTTAGGAATCATTGGTGTGGAAATTTACTATGATTCACAATTGGTCGTATGCAAGATTCGAGGGGAGTATCAAGCTTAAGACCGGAGATTGGCCACTTACCTTACTCGGGTTCAAGAAGTGTTGAATCAGTTTGACTATTATGCTATTCATTATATACCCCAAGAGCATAATTAAAAGCCGATTCCTTAACGAAACTGGCCAACACTGGCGAAGCACAACCAATGGGACTCATCCTCATTGAGACACCTACTGCTTCAAGCATTGACCAAATGAAGATAGACAGGGTGCATGAGGCAACACCCAAGAAGCAGTCATAGATGACTCCATTCAGAAACCATCTTATCCAAGCATAGAAGTGAGAAAAGACAGGTTCTTTAAAAGGCCTTGCCATTTGTTACCCAGAATGGGGTCCTGTGCAAATGGGCATATTCTGTTCCTTTACTTCGCTGTATCGCCCACGATGAGATCAAATGAGTGTTACATGATGTGCATGAAGGAGAGTGTGGCGATCACACTGGGGGCAAGCCCTTGCCAAAAAGATACTTAGATATGGATATTATTGGACAATAGTGAACCGAGACGCATCAGATTATGCCAAGAAATGCGATAGTAGCTAGAAACCTACCGGAATTCCAAGAGCACCGCCTATAGAAATTACTCAAATGGTGAGTCCACGGTTGTTCGCCACATCAGGTATTGATATAATAGGGTCTCTGCCTTTAGCCATGGGTGGTGCGAAGTACGCTATCGTTGCAGTTGACCACTTTACTAAACGGGCGGAAGATGAGCCCCATGATACTATCATGATGAAGAAAGTAACCAATTTTGTTGTGCACAACATCATCTGTCGCTTTGGTCTCCTGCACACCATTATAATAATGGGACTCAATTCGATAGTGTCGATTTCAAAGATTTCTGTCAGTCCTACCACATCCAGAAGAAGTTCTCAAAGTAGCTTACCCTCAAGTGAATGTGCAAGTCGAAGCAGTCAAAAAGTTATCAAGTCCATTCTAAAGAAACGACTAGAAAAAGCTGGAGGTAAGTGGGTCGATGAGCTTCCCATGGCCCTATGGGCATATCAAACTACCCATAAATCCACGATCCACGATCAGCCATACCATGCTTGCACATTCCTACGGCTCTGAAGCTGTTATTCCAGTTGAATTGTGAATATATTCTCACCGTGTGACTTACTACGATCCAAAGACAATGCCATCCTACTTGAAGAATCAATGAATTTACTGGATGTGAAGCATGAAGAGGCTGATTTGTGGGCAACCACACACTGCAGTCGAGTCGCTCGATTATACAACGCTACGGTCCGACCCAGAACCTTCGAAGTTGGCGATCTTGTACTTAGAAGAATTTATCCAGTTCTTTTACACAAAAAACCGACATGGGAACGATAGTATGTCATTGAATGGAGCCTTGGAAATGGCACATTCAAACTATCAACTATTGACGGTCTCACTTTACCAAGGGCATGGAACTACCAGAGTCTCCATCGCTATTAAATATAACTGGCTTTTATTCATTTAGTTTGCTTTTACTTTGAAATTTGTTTATGCATTTTTTGAATCTAAACTTGTAGTAAGGCAAATGACTTTGTCATACTTTCTTATTTCATCAATAAAGTGCAGACTCATCAAGCCAAAGTTGCAATTCTTAAAATGCATCATGCGACGGTCACGATGTACGAAGAGCTAAGTTCTATCCTATGGTGGGACTCGTTCAAATAGGAAGTGATCGTGATCCGACTGGTCACTCGCTTAGCGAAACCCCAAGCTTAAGGGCAAGAAATGATAAAGCCAAGAAGGGTTGAAACACGACAATCCTCTAAAGAACTCTAACTCCCATAGTGCGATCTGGATTACAAAACTCCAAAATTCGGACTCGAGGAGGACGGATCCATCCAACCACAACCTCGCCTCCATTCTTCCAAGTTCGAAGAGGATGGATCCGTCCATCTATGACTTTGCTTGCCAAATCAAGGTGGATGTGATCCGACCATCCACAACCTTGATCAACTCCTTGTTCCTGGAGTGCGGACGAGATCTTAATACTTAAAACTGATATGACGGTCCGTCTATCTACCGACTCCAGACTCCTAGAGAGCGAGCTGTAGTATAAACATAAAATGGCTGTGACTGACCACTCATTAACTAACTTTGGTCCCAAAAGCACAGATTGGAGTATTAACACCGAATAAGTGTGACCGACGACCCATGAAACAAATTATGTCCCCGGAGTGTGGAAATAATCCTAAACGTTAGATAGGTGTGACCGATCACCCATCAACTGACTCTGGCCCCAAGAGTGTGGACCAGAGTATAAACATTAAATGGGCATGACCAACCGCCCATAGATTAACTTATGTCCCCAGAGTGTGGATATAATTCCAAATACTAAATGGGTATGACAAACCGCCCATAAATTGGCTCATGTCCCAGTAGCATGGATATGTTTCTAAGCGATTGATAAGCAGGCCTAATCGACCATCGGCATAGAAGTTCAATCCCTAGAGTGTGGATGCAAATACTAGCAGATGAGCGAGTGTGATCCGACCACTCAAACTCATTTCACTTTAACTTTGTTCCGACTTAGTTAAATTAAAATTAGCAAAGGCGGAAAACGACTATCGATTGACTACTTTAATTCTCCCCGAGACTGGGGTATAACTCTGGTACCAACCACTGATGGAGACAGTGCAACGTTGGGATTCAACTTGACGTTTGATTATGACTCAAATCCATGACTTCAGGATTTAGTGACCGGACTCAAGTTCGACTTAGAAACTAAAGCCTCACAAGCACATTGAATGGAAAAACGAGTGTTGAAATACATAAACAAATGATCATAGAGTTATGCTGAGAAAAACAGAAAGAAGTTTTATTTCTACTATTCATTGAAAAAGATAAGAACAAAAATCTTTTGGATGAATTCCTATAAGTCGAGGGCCAAACCTGCACCTATACATGGCTTACAAAAGCAAAAGGAAATCCTATTCCAAGTTATCTACGAAAAAGAAGAAGCAAAAGTGCAAGTCTTAGCCTTTTATTTTCTTATCTTTCTTTTCTTCGGCGTAGACCCGCTCGAGCTGCCGCTCGGATGTCTCTTTGAGCCTTTCCCTCCTCAGCCTACTCCAAATGGCTTATCTCCGGCCAGGGGAATTGAAGTAGTCTCCTCCTTGGAACTGACAAAGGTCGGAATATCCTCTATGGGTGGAACTGGAGGAATGGTGGCACCCACAATGCTAGTAGAATGAGGAGCGCCAATATCAATGACGGTACCACCCAAAGAAACAACAATTATCGAGACTAGACCAGGGCCCGCCATGCCACCACCAGCTGTAAGAGCCTGCTCATCTTGGTCAATTTTGGCATTTATTTCCTCCATTATCTGCTCCGCCCGAATGTCCATTAGAACGCTACTGGTAGGGCCAGAAGAACCCATAATGATCACATCTTCATCTATGCTGAAAGGCACTTTGATACTTGGATCACTTCGATGGCTAAAGAGTGCTTCCATTAAATGTTCATCAAGTAAGCAGTTGATATCATGCATCTTTCCAGCCGATAAGGCAACCGTTGTAGTTGTAACCTCCATCGTTATTGACTCTTGCTTGTGATGCATTTATTGAGTTGTAGAACGATCGATTGATGTAGAATCTAGGGCTGAATAAAGATAGGAGAAAATATTAGTAACATCTTCTGATCGTGCTCCTACATTTGGATGAATGGAAGAAGTCTCCAAAATACCTTCCTTAGGTTGACTCCAGTGCTGAGCTGACATGCCGTCCAAGCCATGCCTGGGTATCGGAGAAAGGTGTGGCCTATCAGGGTCATATCCTGGGATGATTGGAGGATCGATAGAAGAAGTAGACTCAGATTGAGAGATTGGGAGCCCTTTGAAACCTACTTCATGATGCTCAACTCCAAATCCTTCTCCACTGTCCAAATACTTGGCAGTCAACTTTTCTTTTTCAAGAGCGACTATTATATCATGGAGGACTTTCGGTTCATCTCCAATAAGTATTTGAGATTTCAGTTCAAACTCATCGATAGTCGGAGCACCGTGGATCACCTTTTCATCATCTACCAAGCGACTAAAGGCCTTGTATAGTTGAAAAGGATAATCTTCTCCTAACCAATTTAATTGTCGGTTTCTTAAGACATTGGCATTATACATGACCATAAGATCTTCAAATTCATTCTCCATCCTTGGCTCCCCCACTTTGATTTCCCTATCCATCCTAACATCGACTTCCTAGGCCTTCAGATTCGCTGCATCCCTCTCCTCCTTAATTCTCACCGCTTATTCACATGCCTCATGGATGGCTTTATTGGCCTCGTCTTTTTCCTTGATGGCCTCAGCTAGCTTTACCATTTGCTCCTCAACCTTTTTCCATGCTAAATCACTTTCCTAAGTAATGATAGTGTTATGGTGCCCCATCTTATGTCCATATGAGTTTTTCGTATGTTTTCCATGGATTGTCTAGCCTCATCGGCTCTCTTATGGGCCTCCATTTTCGATTTTCTTGAAGATTCTACTTCATTATTAAGCACTTCTATTATTTTGTCTTTTTGAGAAAAGTCAGCCTTCGGTTTCTCAATTGTCTTAGCCTGCTTGAAAGATATCGTAGAAACTCTCTCAGCCATCTTAACCCATTCCCTGTACTGGCTGTAATCGTGCATGTAGTCCTGCACTAGTTTTTCTATGTCGTTGGGAATTCTTTTCAAGTTTGGAGGAAAGTGGAAGCCGTCAAAACAAATAGCCAAAAAATCTTTCTTTAACTTAGCAATTCGGATGGATCCCTCCCTTATGGCCTGGATAGTGGCTTGCTCTGTAATGACGTGAGTTTTTGTTTTAGCTCTATGGTATTAATCTTCGCATTTCGAAGTATGAGGAAGCACTACTTGATGTGTAGTTTCAAAAGATTACCTCCCAAAGTCGGATGGTTTTTAGGTACCTTTAGGTAGTGGCGATTGCGATCGGGAGCGAAACGTAATTTGATGTGACCTTTTCTTCTCCCTATCATAACGCTTATGCCCTTGGATGGAGTGGTGGCTATGATCGTAGCCTCTTCCACTTTCACGCCTATGAGATTCAGAGTAGAGTGGAAGAATGGCATTTGGAGCAAAGATTGTTGAGCTTAGACCCCTGCCTCACCATCATGTCTGTAAAATGAAAAAAAAGAAGCAGAATTAGTCATCTCTAGAGATTAGAAAACATGTGATTAGAAATTATGTGTTGCCGTGAAGTGCGTGTATGCATGTGCAAATCCCCCTAACCAATCGATTGTGGTGGCCTTGCTCGTAGGATTTGGCTCCCCTATCTAAAGAATTAAGCTTGCGCCATTTTGCGGTAAGGAAGAGTGTCCCTCTAATACAAGATCATGGAATGAAGATCATGGAATGAAGATCATGGAATGAAGCTATGTCATCTAGAATAGAGACATCAGATAATCCTCTCAAAGAACTTTCCATTTGTGGAAAGGAATTCTCTGGAATTATAGTAGCTGCAGTGGGCAGAGATACTATAACGGTATTATTCCTCTTGGAATTGTGGGTGAGAGTCTTGCCTTTTTTTATTATGGTGATTGGAGGCCTCGCGTAGGCGCAACTGTGGCTCATATCTAGCTGTCGCATTTTAATCATTGCCCCATTTGGTGATTATTACTCCAGGAGCCCTCCTTCCTCCTTGCTCTAACGGACCACTTTGGGAACTCATGTTATCCCAATGCTTTGATATCTCTCTATAAATCCCACGATGATTAATTTTTCATCGCTAAGGACTTCATCGATCTCTCTAAGTTCGACAGGCATTGATTGGAGAGTTCTCACTATCACCTTGAATTGCGCTCCTTTCGATGAGGGAATCGGTGTTGTAAAAGAAACGCAGTATTAGACTCAGCATCAACTTATATTACCTAGTTAATCGGTGAAGAAGTTGGAGCACTTACGCCTAGCTAGCGACTGTCTAGCAAATCCTAGTGGACATCTAATGAAGAACCATTCAGTCTTGAAATAACTCAATTTACTTCAACCACCTACCACTACTTAGCAGTTCCTAACCGCTTCGAGGATGGTAAACGAAGGATTATCTCCTCTACTCTTGACGTTGAACAAGTATCTGATTTCCTCACTGGTCGGGGGTCGAAAAAGATGCTCCATGAAGATGATATATAAGTTGTTGAGAAGTGCATATCCGTTCAGATGAAATTGAAAAGGCGCAATCCCTAAAAAGAATAGAACATCCTCGATAAATTAATTTAATAGAGGCAATGTTAAGGCTACGCACATAAATCGGTTGCAAGCAGTAAACTCTTCCAGAGGGTTGTGCGCTCTGTCTTCTTGCCCTAGTAGAAGAACATCTTCTAGAGATAATCCATGCCAGAGAGAGATTCTGCCTAGAATATCTTCAGAGATTTTGGAATGAACAAAGTCCTTCGGATTTAAAACTAACACTTTACCCGGTAGTTTGACCGGAGCAAGACTTGCTACATCGGCCATGATTTTTGATATTTCTTTAATGGTAAGTGGAGAACTCTTAACTTCACACTGCCCTAAGCTTTCGGGAGAAATAGCTATTGAACTCAGTAAAAACCATTGTTAGATGGCAAGAAACCCTTGTACCTCCCGGTGTAAAGTGAGTGATCACGTTGTGTAGTGCAATGCTACATAATACTTTAAATTTCTACAAGTTTGGAAGATGGTAAAACGACAAGATTTCAAGATTCGACCAGAGTGATCGTCATCGCTGACCGTCTCAACCATGCCATCCTAACTTTGAAGAGCAATCCATGTTAAAGTTCGTTATGTTTGTCAAATTATAGTTCCATCGATTGAGCTTTGAAGGATAGTAAAATATGCAGTTTAATGGTGAAGTCCAGTTATGCAGGGATAAAGCTCGTCGGAGCCAAGTGTTCAAATATGCATAAGGCTATGTTTCGTCTCCATCATGCTTCAAACTAGATCATTCCCCTCAAGTCTAATTTTGTATTGATGCAAAGCCTTGACCTATAGCTTATTCATATCGGTACTCTGCGTATCGATCAACTCCTGATCATTGCTCTTCGTATCGATCCAAGGCGGGCGGTTTCATATTAATCAATCTGGATCGATTCAAACTCCCATAATTTCAGATTGATACTAAGCCGCTTCCATCACCTCGTATCGATATGAGGTTGAAGCAAGAGAATGGAAGCCAATGACTTCCTTATCTCCATCGATTGCTCTCCTTCTTCCCTAAGTTGCCAAGATGCCATTAAAATACTTCCTCGACCTCAATCCAGCCCTATTCCAACATCGATAACGCCAGAATTGGCTGTTACCTTGGATGAAATGGCATCAAGACTTGAGTCTCCTCCTTTTAAAGTGGCTTTTATCGATCATTTACCTAGTTCAAACAAATTGGTTTGAGGATTAAAAGCTGATTATTTTGTAGACGAAGGCTTCTATAGTTCTATCTCGTTTTAGATTGATATGATGTGGAAAGTACAAACAAAGGCAGGTGGAAAATTTGTCTAAGTACAAAAACTATATATATGCCTTCGTAACCAAAGGAAAGACGTTTCGTATGCCAGTAGCAAAAGCCGATTGAAGTAGCCAAAATACTATCGATATGAAGAACGACCTTCATATCCATCAACTCAAAGCGATCTAGAGTCCAACACTCTGTTTCCATCAATGACCAGCCATCTATTTCGTATCAATCGACCCATCGATACGAAAGTCACTGCAAGATCATAATTGAACCATTTAGCTCCATCAATACGAAATTTCAATTTCGTATCCATTTGTTCGAAGACCCAAAACCTCATATCTATCGATACGAAGCATCCCTAGGGACTATCTATTTCGTATCGATAGCCATCGATATGAAGCATACATTCCAACATCTCAGATCGATCCAGGAGAGGATTGATATGAAGAAGTGAATTAAAGCAACCATCAATTGTTGTTACAACTCGAGTTTTACATTGATTCAGGAGAGGATCAATACAAAACTCGATCCAAACAAGAACAAAATAACTTGACAATGACCATGAACGTGCAAACGCGAACATGACTAAGGTTAACATACGTGCATGTATGACAAACTAACATTTGATTTTCAAAGTTAATAGGAATTGAATGCTTACCTAATGACAGTCAAAATGTAAACAACAAGTTGCTAGCACTCAACCTTCAGCTATAACAAAACACTACATGATCATTGGCAGTCTGTAATTCAGCATTTATATTACTGGAAATTAGTCAAGGGTTACATCTGTTGGCGAAAAGATGAACTGTTCAACAAATCAGATAGAACTTTTTTAAGTAAAGAATGCAGCTTTTCAAAGCACTTCATATTCACACAGGACATACTTTGGGGGAAAATGTTATCCCGCCTTTTGGAAAGGTCGTGACACCAAGGACTTGACTAGAAACTAAAGATAGTCCATCCCGAAGATCGGCTATACACAGGTTCATGATAGATACAGGAAAATTTGGTTTGAGTCTGGATCGAGCTATAATTAACATAGTACGACAAACAAAGCTATAAAAGGCAATATTTCAAATTTAAGGTCAATCGGAGTTCGTATGCTCAAGTTATGGATTGATCAAGTTTCATGTGAAACGTGTTGGTTTCGTATCCATCACCTCCATGTCCATCCACTTTGTATCCATCAAACAATGGCATTGATCATAACCCATTTGCTCGGCCGCTACCTATTTCCTATCGATGCCAATTCCATCCATTTCGTATCGAGTAGCCAAGCATCGATATGAAACCAACAACCAATCAATCGATACGAACCAATAATCAAGCATCGGTATGAAGACAATATGCAAGCATCGATATGAAAGGAACCACATCGGATCGATACAAAGGAAGTAGTCTGACCAAGGGAACTGGTCTACAAGCATGAAATATGGATCTCCATAAAGTTCTCGCTCCACGTCATCAATACGAAAGCATCAATAGGCATGCTTCAACCAAACTGCAAATCCACTCTTGGATCGATCGTAACTCAAAAACTACAAGTTCAAATGCCTCTAAATTTTCACAAATGCTTTCTTATCATATAGCAGACTACCACGATCAATCGCAGATCTAATGGATCTAAAATTGGTCAACATGAAGATGATGGGGATCGATCAAGATCGATCCCAAACAACCCCAGATCGATTTGGTGGGCCCACCCATGGGTGAGAAGAGGTCTTTGAGCTTTGAGGGAGATATTTCAAGATCTACTCCTATAAATATCACCCCTATGTGTACAGAAAAAGGGCTTTTGATGGTTCTACGCCGTTACTCTGCTGCAACTCCATTGTAATTTGAGAGCTAGTGATTTGTATTGTTGTAATCAATTGTCAATCATCAATAAACACACAAAAACATTCAAAGTGGACGTAGGCTACAACGTCGAACCGCTATAAATTCTTGTCTCTTTCTATTTCTGTTTGATTTTATTGGTGTGATTGTTAGATTAGCCTCTTTTTCAATTTAGTTTCTTCATTATAATTCTCTTCAAGTGCATCAAAGAGTGTTGTGACCAATTTTGACACAAACATATGTATATACGTACGTATATATATGTATGTGTGTGTGTGTGTGTGTGTGTACTTGTGTATATATATGCATGTGTGGGTATATGACATGGTTCAAAATTGGGCAACAAGTGTAGGGTGCATCTATTAATTGAATGCATGCAGATGGTTAACTTGATGTAATGTTCATTTACGTGCATGATATATTATGCAATGATAATGAAGTTAGGGAAAAACTTGTTCTATGTTAGTGTTAACCCAAAGAATAGATCAACACCCTGATTTGAGTGTGAAAGCACCGGCCCCGTTCTAACAGAGCAATAACAAAGGTAATAGGTATTGAAAAAACAGTAAACGAAAGAAGATAAGGAATTTTTATAGTGGTTTGGCTTTTAATGAAGCCTACGTCCACTTTATAGTTTTATTATAGACTGATTGGTGTTACAAGTAGTGTTTGGATACAAGCTGTAATGACCCGCCCTTCTGACCGCCCCTAGCCGGTAATTAAACCAACTTGAAACGTTCAAAATGACGGATTGCTATTCAGTTTATAGAGTTTAAACAGAATCAGCCACAGAAACACAGAATAATTATATTTCACATAAATGAATTTTTTTGTACATATATCAGAGTTTATACAATGCATTAAATTTATACAGCGGAATATTTCTCTAAGTACAAAAATCCCCGGAAAGCTAAAGTAAGCGTTTTCCCCCTCTCTCTCTCTAACTTCACTGCCCGAAAATCTTCAAGCTGCAAAATACTCGGTCTAACCCGAGTATTACGTTCAAAAGAAAATAATACACGGGTCAGTCTAATTCAAACTCAGTTATTACTTCATAGAGGCAATAATAATCAAAAAACAATTAGACGACGGTCAGAATAATTCTCGTTTATCCGACCCTTTTAACAAAGAAATCGGATAACGGAAATTATAACACTTAATAGTGTTAAACAATAAATCAGTAGATTCAAATTATCAACGAAGATAGATAAAGGGATTATTAATGAGATAATTTAGGAAAACATCAAAATTGCCTAAACGACAATTAACAACAAAATCATCAAATTAAACCAAATCAAATCGAGATTCAAAATGTATTGAATTGGCACATAAAACAAATCCATTAATAGAAAACATCAATTAATTTAAAATGCAGATTTTGAATTGGCTGCAGTACACGCACGCGTGCACTGCCTCGCCAATACAGTGATGAAATACACAAAAGCTCAATGAAAGTTCACAAACGAGTACAAGGTCAAACCCGAGCGTTTAAGCTGGATTCAACTCAAGTGTAATTAGAAAAACAAATCCAATTGCATCAATGCAATGCAAGCCAAGAAAAGCAACTGCATAAATGAATACAAGGGAAACTGCAACCAAAAACTGCAACCAACACAAGTATTCAAGGGCAAGACTACAACGAAAATGCAGCCACCACATGAATACAAGGGCACGACAAATATACAACTACCATACTGGGTCAAGCAAGTGCAACACAGTGACAAGCTACCCAGATCCAAAGATGCAATCATGTACAACCAGACTGCTAAATTCAAGATGGCACCGAACAACAATCAAAATGCAAAGGTCAAGCCATTGTTGTTATGACTCAACTCAAATGCAAAGCCTCAACCAAAATTAAAATAAACCGAAACAAATAAGCAAACTGCCTCAAATGACCAGACTCAAGTAAAGTGCATTAAGGATGCTCAAGTCCAAATGCATCAGGTCGAGCAAATGGATACCAACATGAACAAACAAATGTCGAAGCTCAGTGAAGCCTAAAATTGCAAGCATACAAAATGCTCAATGCAAACAACAAATGTATAAATTACAACTTCAAATGAACCAGGTGAACACATAACTTCAGCTACAAATGTACATAGACTGTGCTCAAAGCTAAAGAAACACTTCAAGACAAGGTGCAGACGATCGATATAATACACTATATGTATACAAGAATGCAAATGTACCCCAGACAAGTATCAGACTCTCCATCGAGCTAAATTAAATTCAAGTGAAGATAGTGGTGACCACACAATGCAAATGAAGACCAACACACAAGTAAACACAGTCAATATGTATTATCAAGTGACTACACAGTGTGAAGTGCACACAGCCTCAACTTGCAACTCAAAATTCAACCCAGGCCCAGTGAAGGACATATAAACAAGTGATTAGTGGACAATGCATGAAGGCTTGAACAAGACTCGAGTGTTACATAAATAAGTGCATAGACAATAAAATGAAGGGAAGGAACTGGTCAAGTGGAACAGTAGGTACAAATCAATAATATATGCTAACACAATGTACACAATGAACTAATGCAAAGTGCAGACTTGAATGGACAGATCAAGTGAAGCTATACAAATATATCAAGTACATCAGACCCCAAGTGCATCAAGACTCATGCAAGACTGTGATAAATGAAAAACCAAACTGAAACAATGGTAGAATCACAAATGAATTAAGTCCAGATACAAAAAAACTAAAGAAGCATGTGCAGTTCAGAATCAGAGAGTATATGAAGAAGGCACCAAGCATACAAGTTAATCAAGTTTCAAGTCAGGAGAATCAAAGGTACACATCAAGCATACACATATGTGCAGCAGTTACGATCAAGTCAAATTCTAGTCAAGCCAAGAACCATGAAACAGCGTGACAAACAGTCACATATATACATACATAAATGCATATATATTTATATATGAGCAATACCACAGAGAGGATGGAACTACAGTGGGCCGAGCATTGAAAAATGTTTCAAAGCTAAAGCCAAAATGAAATACGCACTTCAAAATCAAAGTCAGATATCAATGCCTGAGCAGAGGAACAAAAATTCAAAACTAAGTCAGATAAATCTCAAGCATCGCCGGCAAAAGGATACAACTATATGAACACAACAGTATGAAGGTGAGGGCACCATAGATATGGAACCACAGCACACAACAATTAAAGGTCAATGTCGATGCCAACATAAAATGCAACTTAAATCAAACTGTCTTTAAAAGTGAAATAGACATGTGTACCCAAACTAAGGCAACTCAGTTACAAGTAAAAATACAATGCCTAGGAGCAATTATCAGTTTTGAACCAAGATAATTGCAGTTCAAATTAAGGTATGCCGAAGTCACCAGTATCAATTACATGAGACTGGACAATGTAACCTAAGTAGGAAATGTATGCGAATGTGAACCAGTAACAAATGTACTGTTAACATAATCAAGAACAAGGCGTAGTGCCAACAATGAAGTACTCCAACTAGCCAGTCCAAGTGGAAACAATCACAACAATATCAAAATGCACAAGCAAGGCTACATGAACCACAAATTTTCACGGAGAAATGTAAAGCACTCTAAATCACATGCCAGCAGATAAACAAAGCACGTAAAGGCGTCAGAAAGTATGCAACCTGATCAACTAGGTGCAGACAAAATGAAGTCGAGACCAACAGTAATGGTAACAACTCCATCAAGTAATGATTTAAACCCAAAATGCAAAACAGTGATGAAAATATCACAATATAATTCATAGCTGAGAGACCAAAAGGATAACCAAGTGGAATCGAACAAGGTCGAACAGTGGGCAGTAAGGCCAAATCCACAGAGTACAACTAGATACCAAAGCAATGGTGATGGCCAAAGTCATGAAACCCCATACTCAAAAACAAGACCGAAAGAAATCATCAAACTCAGAAATCAAAACCAAGGGTATCAATCATTCAAACAACGAAAATCACAGTTTTGAACAAGCTAAAAATCAAGTAACAAAATTTTTACTAATTTGAATTAGATGCGAATTTTAGAATCACTCACCTTAGCTTCGAAGCGGTCGCGAGCGAGGCAAAGGAATTGTCGATCAAGCAAATTAAAGCTGGCGCCTTTGATTCTACCAAGCCCTAGATTTTGGAGACGAACGAGAAATGAAGAGGACTACTCGAGGCCGCCATTAATTTTTTATTTACTCGTTTGATTTTGAAGTGATGGAGGAAGGGGAACCAGATACTTAATAATTTGTCTTCGGCCATACCTGCACGATTGATCTCGTGATTTTAGGCGTGAGTTATTGCGTGATAATTGGGATGCTGGTGAAAAGATATCATATTATTTTATTATATATATATATATATTTTAATTTCAAATTTTTTTTTTTCAACATCAATTTTTTTCTTTTATAAATTTTCTTTGACACGTTTATATGTCGTATGTTCACAAAACAACTCCGATAAATACGAAATTTGAAATCCGGTAATAATTCAACATCACGGACCCAATGGAACTAGTTTCGTCAAATTCCGAGACTGTGCCTCGGAAAGCTATTTTTGAATTCAATTTAAACGATAAAATTTCAAAACTGGACGAATCACTTTCAAATTAAATTCTGAAGCTTCTATTATCTTCAGCATTATTAATGTGAATTTTCTAAGCCTTTAAATTATTTTTAATCAGCTTAAAATTGAGATTCAAATTTTTATTCAACTTTCAATAGATTAAATTCTAGAATTTAATAGCCAAATTCATAGTTATATTGAAAATTCAAACTAAACGATCATTCAAATATTTAAAATTAATTAAATATCTTCAATTTAAAATTTTCAAAATTCAGGGTTGTTACACAAGCCTTTTAAGTATCCTTAGCTAGATTGAATCCCTAGAGTTGGAATCCACTAGAGAATCATAGTGAATCTCTTTGGAGATTTTTGTGAAGGTGGTAGAGAGTGAAGAAAGTTTCCAACAGAGCTTCAGCAACTAGCTCGGAGAAGATCCCCTTTATGTTGTTGGCAGGACGGTATTTATAGAGATTGGAGAGCATCTGGGCCAAACTCACTAGTTAGTACTTGCAAATGGACACAGGACGACCTAGAGTAGTTTAGCTTGCGATCCAAGAAAAAACCAGGGATTTCTAGTGATCCATGGTCTTTGGATCTCTGGTGATCCATGGTATATGGATCACTGGTGATCCATAAATTTAGCTCGCTCGCGAACTAATGACTTAGCTGCTATCTCCATCATCTCACTATGCTAACTGACAAGTATTGTGGCTCTATATGGATCATTGGCGATCCACTGTGTATTGATCACAAGTGATCCATACACTTTTGTATATTTTGTACTCTAACTTCTAGGCTTCTTAACTCCTGTTTCTCTCAACGAACCACCATATAGCATGGATCGCTCGCAATCCATAGAGTATCGATCAGTAGCGATCCAAGCACTTGAATTATTCAGGGAGTTTGAAGTTTGAAATTCTATCATGACCTTTTATTGATGTTGTTTGTGTAGTCTCGTTGCATGTTACTCCATTTCAAAGATGATCCGCTAGTTAGTTGTGCTTTGACTGGTGATTAGCTGAACGGATGTTGGTCTCTTGGATTAGTCAAACTCAGTCGTTGCTTTTGCAATATGTCTTAGTTCTCTTTAACTTACTACTGTAGCCTTTCCAGTCAACTTCTGAGCAATTCTGATGTCATAAAATCGTTCTGGCCTCTATTGGATCCTGATGGGTTAAAAACCTGGATAACATTTGCCTCCCGGAATATGTCTTCATTGGAGACAAGGCTTGCTCTGGAAGTTATCACTTTTAATATCTATTCATTGGTTTCCAAGTAATCATATTAGGGTTTTGCGCATACGTAGCAAGTTATGTTGTTGATCACCTAGCTTTGGTCTCAACTGTTGTTGCGTGTCGTAACGGATCAGATTCGTCTCCATAGCTTCTTAGTACATTTGAAATAGTTTGTAGATATCGGAGCACAAGTTCGAGAAAAGTTAGCCTCCAACCTTGTGGGTCGCTAGCAATCCATGTACGATGGATTGCTAGTGACCTAATCACTTGAGAAAAAAATTGACATCGAGAAGATGGGTTTCTAGCGATCCATGATGGATCGTAGGTGACCCAATGGCTTAGCTAATTTTTCTTCCTCATTTCTATTTTCCTATATACACTGTTCGAGCCAAGCTAAATATTTATTCGAGCTGAGCCATTCTACTTCGTTTACACGACACGAGCCTTTGTGCGATTCGAACCCTAATGCTTCCAGCATTCCGATCCTTCCACTTCTGTCGTGATTTCCTTTTGCGCCACCATCATCAGAGCATTTCTGCCTCCTCAGTTCATCTCTGACTGAAACCCTAGCTATCTTGTGTCTTAAATCACCTACGACCTATCATTAGATCGCCGCCGACTTGATTCCTAGCTTGCCACCAGCTTGTCTTTGGATCACTGACTTAATTCTTTGACGAATTCGTATTTAGAGTTTAATCCAAGGTGGTCTGCTATCGTAATGTTCATTTAACAATTTATTGGCGAGGTCGCATTTTAGATGTTGATCATGAGAAGTTTGAGTTGATTGAGGTCTAATGGAGCAAGATAGTAAATAGAGTCTTGAGTTTCTCCCGGACCGACATTCAGGCCTATTACCGGTGTTTGACACGTTTTGCTATCTTCTTCCATTAGGCCAGAATTGACTTTTGCCAAGTTCCATAGCTGATACTACATGACACATCGCTATGAGCATTGAACGCTCAATGTCCTTATAGTAAGAAGAGTCTTCCACGTCGCTTCAGACAATGGATCCATTATCGATCAATGATCGATAACGGGTCAGTGTACAAGAAGTAAGAACAAATAGGAAAAATGCGAGAAACCCTTTTCCTTTTCCACTATGAGCAAACTATCTACACGGGATGGAGCGTTTGTAGTGTTTCGGATACCAAGCTCACCTCCTATAGATAGCACGCTGCACTTGCTCCGATACACACTTGAAGTCCGTTGCGTGGGCACAAATTGATATCTCTCCGGAATCCAAGTCTTGTAGGGAGAAGTTATTGATTTAGAAAAAAATCACCTAACCGTTCTGAATGCGAGTTCCGTTGTTTTAGAATGAAGCACCCATCTTCACGCCGTAAATCGAGTATAGGATGTTCGTCACTTTCGGTCTATAGGTTCTGGTTGGTCCAGTCTTGGATCGAATGCCTCCCATCTTTAGAGTTCTACTCAACCCACTAGAGAGAACTTCTTCGGTGGTTTCCGCTAAAGTTCTGCACAATATATACATACAGATTGGTATACTAGAGGAGGACTTGTGTCTACCGGAGAAGAACAAGTTTTCTTACATGCCTCCCTCAGGATATTCTACTTGTGATCGATATATGTGCCTGAATGGAGCCGTTCCTCCTTTTAACGACTTTCGACGCAAGACTCTTTCAAACATAGGCATTGCCTTGTTCCAGATTCATCCCAACGGCTAGGCCATCTTGATTTTCTTGCATGTTCTTTTCATCCAAACATTCAATCGCGATCCAAGCTATGATAATTTACGTTGTATCATTCAAAAGGAGGGATGACTGTCCAACTTTGATCGTAATTGGAGCTCAGAGGAACCGAAAAATCATTTTGCGTCTATAGAGCAACTTGTCCTAGTTCAAGATGCAGTATTTCTTTGTTATATCCCCTGAGGGGTTTAACCATCTTTGGATGACAAGGGGTAAGTTCTTTCTCATACTTATCGAGTTCTGACATGTTGCTATGGAGTTTCTAACAAGCTTTATACTTCTTGTAATTATACTAAGGCCAAATAGGGACGTGTCTCTTGATGAAGTTTTTGGACCCTAAAGGCTATTGATGCTGAAGAAAGGTCCGTCAAAGTCTTGTTGGCCGATGGGAACTTGCTCCGATATGGATTATTGCATCTAAGGCGATCTGCTATTCATGTTGAAATCCCCTCCCCTGCTCGGTCTAGGGTTTTCACTCAATCTACTTTTTCTTCCCATGGTTCCGAAGAAGGCGCTTCTCAAGAGAGAGAGAGGGCTAGTCCGGAGAATCAACCGAAGAGGCCCATGAAGGAAGAGATGTAATTGCAACTAGAGTTAGCGGCTCGGTAAAAGTGCCTTCGATCCCGGAAGAGGAGGAAGAAGAGTTCCAATAGAGGGAAGGCAAGGCCGTAATGGGCTTAGATAAAGAGGAGGGGGAACTCGAGAGTAGTAGCGATGAGTCCACTTCCAGTGATGACTTCTACGTAGAATCCAATTATTGGGATCAGGAATCATGCGACGAGACTCCGGGCATGAGTCCCTTCCTTCCAAGCTCTCCTCCTCCAGATGCGAGTGATAAGAAAATGCTCTAGAGAATAGAGAATGTCAGGATTCCCTGCGTAAAGATGTTGGCGTAGAGTTCGAAGATTTGAGCGACGTCTACATTGATTTTGACGCGCTTATTGGGGAAGATTTTAAATTTGAGGAGGTGCCCCCTGTTCGGGCAATACTATACCCAAAGTTAGTCTGGTTTTTCCTACGACACTCGCCCGATCCGGTTCGTGATGGTGCTTTAGGCCATTCCCTGAAACACACTACATATCTCATTAGGATTACACTCACTTTCATACACTCTTTCTGCATTTACTTTCTGTTTGTAGGACCTTTTATTTATGCTATGTGCAATGTATAATGAGAGTACGTGGCCTTTATGATGACATCAAAGAATTCACTGACTCCCAACGTTGGTCTAAACGACCTTCCAGCCGTTATCAACCCTGAGAAATGGAGGAGGAGCACAGAAGAAGGAAGAAACAAGAAGCTGAGGCCCGTTGCCAAGATGAAAGAGATTGTAGCCGGTCATACAAAGGTAGCATGAGAAATAAGGTATTTTAATAAAAGAGAGGATCCGTCGAAGAGATCAAAGTTCGACCCCCGTTCGCATTCTTCGGAACAAGAGGTTTCTGCTCCGATGAGCTCCTTGATGGGTCAAGAAATCCTTGTCACTTCTGCTCCTGCTCCGCCTTCAACTTGCATCCCATCATCTTCAGTTGTGTTTGACCCCGGTGCTTCACGGCCCCAACGGAGGACTGCCTATATTTTTCCTTCGGGCTCTCCTAAGCTCGAGGCAGCGCTCTCCAAATGGTTCTTGAGGGAGTTAAGTTTGATCGCGGTCTACACCCGGTTTGCAAAGGTTCATACATGCCACACCTTTAAAAAATCATTTATTAAAAAGATTATTAATTTAAAAATATCATTAGAAAATTGGTCAATTAACTTTAATCCATCATTATTGAATTATTAATTATGCTTAAACATCATTAAATAAAATGATTAATTAAATTAAACCTTCATTAATCAAGTAACTATTTAAATTTAAAACACATCATTAACTAAGTAATTAGTTAACCTTAATCCTTATCAATGAAAAATAAAATAAAATAAATAATCATTATTAAAATAGTTAATTACTTTTGAAAACATCGTTAACCAAAATCTTCCTTAACTTGTAAAAAAAATTCCAAGCATGAAGATGAAACCAAAAGGTTTCTCTAAAAAGTGAACTTCTCCGTAAGTGTCGATATAGCGACTATCGCTATACTGGTAGTTTGGAAATCAATTATATGATATTGCAATATAACCAAACATCACATAGCAAGGGTATGTACATATGTACGTGATGACTTACTGTGACATCTGACCTTTTTGGACAATTCAAGTCGACAATAAAGGTGGGACGTCACGGTTGGTATTAGAGCTTTGGTTTAAATACCTTATCCTATTAGGGTTAACTCAATAGAGGTAGGGTTAGTAATACACTAGAATGAGTTTGAGTGTATATACAAGAGAGAGCGCTTGTTAGTGTTATATAATAAAAAATGGTTTGTATTGTGTTAATTTGTTCTATTGAGTATTTATAAATTCTGGCCAGTACATAGGAGCTATGGCGTCGATAGAGGTTTCTAAACACTTGAATAGGATAAACCAACAAAACTTGTTTTGAAGTAGGTAAATGAAATAATTTTATGTAACGATTCCATTTTTAAGCCAAATTTAACTTAGTAATTAATTTAATTTTTGGAATAATTGTGGGTTACTTTGAATTTTTACAAAACAAATAAGATATGTGTTTATATATGTATACATATAGGATTTTGATTTGAAATTCAAAAATAAATATCTTAGAAGTAAATTGGATTTTAAAACTCTACATTTAAAATAAAAAATTGTTTTCTAACATATATATATATATATTAATTGGGAAGTTATATTTTGAATTTGATATAACAAATTTTCAAAAGCTATTTAAGGATTAATTTCTAATATATATTTATATATTTATTGATTAATGTATAATTAAATTTTAAAATCATTTTCTTAAGGTTATATAAATAGTTATAGAAGGAAATGTATATAGATAAATATTTTTAATTAAAATAAAATTTAATAAAAAGGTTTAAAACACTTTCTTTTAAAATTATATATGAATAAATAAAGTTTGTATATAGATATAAATATAAAACATATGTTAATATAAAATAGAAAATATTAAAACATAAGATATATATATATATATAAAGATAAATTGAAAATATAATAGAAAATTATATAAAAATATATAAAACTAAGATAAAATTATATAAAATCATATTTAAACATTTAATAACATGAAAGTTAACATGCGTAAGCTTTGTAATACATGAGATTAACAAGTGTAGTGATTTAGCATACATTTAAACATTTGTAACAATATTATCATGCAATTTACAAGTGTCAACTATTAATTTTCTTTTTATTTTCAAAAATAATAAAACAGGATTATGTATATATATCCTTCTATACTCCTACTTTTCCCATTTTCTTAGCTTGATTCAAAACTTTAAAAAAAATTTGAGAAAGAAAATACAAACCAGAAAATAAAGTCAAAGTAAACAAAAAAATTCAAACATGAAACAATCTTTTACATTTCAAAATCCTGAAGAAAAATTCAAGTTCAAAACAGTTTCGGTTTTTTAAAGATCCTGTTGCAACAATAAACAATAAGGCAAATTCAGGTTGCAATTCATTCAGATCATCTAAAGCATCAAGTTTCAATATCAAAACTCAAATCACTTTCCTGTTTTTTTAAGGATCAAGCATTTTCAGTTCAAAAACAAAAATAACTTCCAAGTTTCTCAAAAAGCCTGCTCTCTGTTCAACCAAATCTAGGTGAGTAAACTCCCCTTTTAAAAACTTAAACCTGTTTGCATGTGACTAATATTTGAAGGTATATTGTGAAAATGTTTGTACAGATATAAATATGCTTGCACGCATATATATATGAAATGGTTTGTGTGTGCATGTCTTTATATATATACCTATGTTAGTTTTACAGGCTAAAAAATAATAAAAAATATCAAAATCTCTTCAATTATTCTCTTATAGTTTTTGATATTCGAACAAGATATGTTTAAATTAGCATGATCATAGTTAAATAAATATTTTTAAGTAAAATTGATTTGAGAAATTTCTAGAAATAAGAAAATACAAGAAAAACCCAAAATATGTCAAAATTCGACTTCAGTGATTTATTGTTTCATTCATGTAACCTGATTTGTTTTCAAAAATCAAGAATTTTAAAAGAAAATCAGGATTTTTAAGTTAGTATTTTGGGAGAAATTGAAAGATGAACAAAAATGGGTTTTTTAATCAGTTTTTGGTGGTCGCGAAGTTCGATGGTCTCGAGGTTGAGGCTGGAGCACGCTTGTATGTCAAGGATCTAAGGAAAAATGGTGGGAGAATTTATTGATTGCTGTGGCGGTGGGTTGACGGCCATTTTGGGTTTAACAACTTGATTTGGGTGACGAAGTTATTGAAGCTCATGTGCCACCAAGGGTGCATCGGAGGTGACCAGTACGGGCTGGATCGATGCGTCGTGGCATGGCGCAGCTTTGGACGTGGTGACGTGAGTTCACATGGTCGAAGGTGGCGAGGCGAGCCGATTTTTTCGATTGGGTTTCGTTTCCTAGACATAATCATATAGCTCGTTTTTGATTTCCTCGTGAATTCGTCGAACTGGGAGGTCGTGTTGGTCGGCGAGGTCCGACGAATTGTTGATGGTCCTAGCTTTGGTTGGAGGTGACTAGAATTCGTGTGCATATGCATGAGTTCATTTATGTATCTGGTGTGGTTGTGGATCGGGGAAGATGGGTTCTGGCTTGAAGATGAACATGGGAAGTTTGGATTGTTGCTCGGTTTAGTTTCAGAGTATTCGAATGGGTTAATGTATTTTTAACAAGTTTTAAAATTAAATCAAAACAAAGAAAAGTGGCTCGGGGAAGTACTCGGGAAAATTGGGAATTGACTCGGGTAGAAACTCGAATTCGTCTCGGGTCAGAAATCTAAAAGTAAATTAAACAAGTTTTTCAAATTTAAAATTAAATCAAATTTAAAACCTTTTCTTGATTAATTCTTGTAAAATAATAAATGTTTTATTCTAGTTTTGGAATTAGTTAAAGGTTTAAAATAAATTATTTCAAATTAATAAAATTTAAGGTATTATATTATATACCTATTATTTAAATTTATTCTTAAGTTATTTAAATAAGTTTAAATAATGTAATTTAATAGTTAATTAAAGAAGGTGAAATGATTCTTATTATTAAGTAAATTAAAGGGTTTTAATTTAAATTTATATGTTAATGATAATTAATTCCAAAGGTTATTTAAATAAGATTTTTAAAGATAAATGGTTTGTCTTAAATAATGTTTTGATTATTGTTTAACTTAAAGGTTTTAAGTTATATATTAATGATAATCTATTTCAAAGGTTTATTTAAACGAGATTTAAATGATGTAATTAATTAAGATTAAGGGTTTATTTCTAACTAACTTAAGGTCTTGATTAATTAAAGGATCATTAATTAATTATAAGGTAATCAATTAATATAATTAATCAAAGGATAATTAATTAATTAGGGATTAATTATTTAATTAATTAAAGGATAATTACTTAATGTAATTAATCAAAAGATGATTTATTAATGTGAGTAATTAAAAGGTAATTACTTAAAGGATAATTACTTAATGAAATCAATTAAAGGTTATTTAGTGTATGATTAAAGGACAATTGATTAATGATTAAAGGTTAATTAATCAGGTGATTAAAGGATAACTCCATGATGTAAGTAATTAAAGGGGGTTAATTGATTAATTGTTTAAGGGTTAATCAATTAATGAGATTAACTAAAGGTTAATTAATTATTAATGGTTAATTACTCAATGTATGTAATTAAAAGATAATTAGTAATTAAAGGTTAATTAATTTAAAGGTTTGTTAATTAATAGTTATGGGTTAATTTGTTAAGGGTTAATTGATGTAATTAACTAAATATTAATTAGTTTATGTGGTTAATTAAGGGATAATTGATTAATGTAAGTAATTGAGGATAATTACTTAAGATGGATAATTAAGGATGATTAATTAATTTCATTAATTAATTAAAACAACAAATGGTTTGTAATTAATTAATGCTAATTAAGCAGGGTTAGATAATTTATTCATATGTAATTAATTTATTTTGTTTAATTAATTATGTGATTAATTTATCTTGCTTATGGATGATTGGATTATATTGAATGCCTTGAATTGCTTGATATCTCTGATATGTGA
The DNA here is from genome assembly GCA_030765085.1 of Allium cepa. NCBI lineage: Eukaryota > Viridiplantae > Streptophyta > Magnoliopsida > Asparagales > Amaryllidaceae > Allium > Allium cepa. The sequence continues at coordinate 499,729,824 of CM060929.1, forward strand.
TGTTCTATGATTTGATTGTTTTGGATTAAGCTATGAACTGTGATTTACTTATCTATGATGAATTTACTTGTTTATCTGTGAATGAAAGAAAAGCGTTATAGGCTTATACCGCTTATTGATATTGTTGTGCTTGGATTTATGATGGTTGTTTATTGTTGTATGCAAAAACCCCTACACAACACACTCACAAATGTGGATTTCATGGGACATTGGTTAAGTCATGGGTATTTTGAATTTAATAATCTAAAATGGTTTAAAAGTGAAATTTGGTTGAATATGAAAAACTTGTGAAAAGAAAGTTTTGAAATTAAGAAATTGTTTTTGAAAACTTGGAATTTTGGAAACTACGGTTAAAAAGGGTTATACAGATTTGTAATGTATATATATGGATTTTAAACAATTTTCAAATTATTTTAAATGAATTATTTTGGGAATTTAAATTTAACCCAAATAGAACTTGCCGAGGATACGACAGCTCGCTGATTTTCCAATTTATACTTTGAAAGGCTATAACTTGAGCATATTTAATCGGATTTTTTCGAAACAAAAGAGGTTTGTTTTCAAATGATAACAACATTCATAGTAAAAAATAATTTCCAGTTTTTGTTGAAAGGATTTCGATTTATGGGTAAATCAAATGGAAATAGTTTTGAAAGCTATGAATGAATCTTTGTTAAATATTTGGTAAACCTTATTTCAAACTGTAAGGATCTTAAAGATGGATCTTTTGTTTAAAAGACTAAAAGTGGAAATTTGTTTTAACCATTCAAAAGGAAAGGTTTTGGGAAACAAGGGTTAAAAAAAGTGTGACTTAACTAAGATCCCAATGCATCGACATAATTTTTTTTTAAAAGTAAGCGCTCATTATTCGGATTAGCCGGGGGAGGACATTAAGTCAAAAAACCCATTTCGAATAATGATACGACGAAATGGATGGCATTTGAGGATGGTGTTGAAGATCGGGTATTTTTGAAAATGAAAGGATGACCTGTTGATTGTCTCTACATAGAGTTGCTCCGGCGTAGAGATTGCCTTATGTGATGGGGAGTCCGGACGTGATTAGGGAATATGCAGATTTGCAAGGGCTTCTATCCTTAATTAGACGAAGTGCCTTCGGTTGCATTAAGACCTAGGATGGACTTGTTTGGATGTATGTCTGACGTTACACTTTGAGATGTAAAGCTGGTTTCTATCAAATACATTTTTGTTTGGTGGCGGAGAATTTATTCTCTTAGCTTAACACCCTTCTTGAAGACGTACGAGCTCAGAGGTTATGTGGTTGATATTTACTAGTGATATATTCCCAATTTGGTAATGTGGCATGCTAATTGTTGATCATTGGTTGATCGAAGCATGGCTTCTGTGAAAAGAGTTGCTTTATGGGACGAGACTTCATCGAACCTCATACCCCGGAATTGGTTGAAACAGGAAGGATGCGGCAAGGTCATGGGGGTCGTGCCCCTTAGGATATGTGCATTTCCTTCTGGATAAAAAGTGGTATCATGGTATGGAGCTTAGATATTTAACTTACGTGGTTGTTGGAATTTGTTGGTGAGGCTTCGGTAAAGGTCGGTGACGACCGGGGGATGGCATACTCGTGACAGTTAGTTACCTAGTTATAGAGGTAACACGGCCTTGTATTGGCAGATATCTGGTTAGGTTCTCGGGGCGTCCCTCTAGAGGCGTACCCATTCGGAAAGGAAGTTCCTTATCCTTGACCATTTGTTGGAAATCCAAGCACCCAATACGAGACCTATACGGTTTTAGTTGTGTAACCTCCATCTAACATGGTAGCTATAGTGGGCATGTTATAATGGTATGTATGCCGGCTAAGATTAATATTATACTTTCGAAATGTTTTTCTCACTATGAAATAATAATAATATCAAAAGGATTTTAATGTATCAAGCATGTTTGACTATTATAAGGAGAAATCTCCCCTATGTGTGCGATTGCATTGAGCGTGTGCCGGGAGGCCATATGGTAGTTTCATTTTCCAAAAAGCATGGCGAATTTATTTTTATTTCATTTTGTTATTTCTTTTGTTCAAATAACCGTTTTTATTTGCTCACACCAGTCCCATGACTGATTATTCCCTTTCTAAACTCTAGATGCCCATAATTTTCCACACGGGCAGCCTAGAGTCAGGTTATCAGTAGATATAGATTTGGCAATCTTCGGATCTGAAGTTCTTTAGTCTTCGAAGTCGTTGGTTTGGGATCACATTCGCTTCACTTCAGCTTGATTGTGGTTTTGAGCTTTTTGGTTTGGAAATCTTTGGAGCTTTGGAATGGAGATGCAGTCTGTTGGCCTCTCTCTCCCTCTTTTGGAAGATAATGTTATCTTTCCACTGCTTTTGTTGTTATTTTCTGCTGCTATGTTTTTCCGCTGTTGTATATATCTCCGATAATGTTGATCACTTCATATTGTATCATTATTGTAATTAATTGTTGTGTATCAATAAAATTCTTCTTTGTTTCCGCTGTGCTGTTTTCACCTAATGTGTTATAAGCTCCGGCGAATCGGACTCCGGCGTTTGAATCTCCGGCATTCGAATGATGTATTGGATGCCGATTTTCGAGCGTCGGAATCCGGATCGTCACATTTGGTATTAGAGCAGAAGGTTGAGTAAGAACTTTAGCTTTGGATTATAACTCATTAGGTAACGCATTAGAGATAGGGTAGAAACGCCCTAGAAGGAGTATCTCTAAGATATTTTGTCTATATGCCTCAGTCAATTCTCTTATTATTCACTAATAGTGAGAATGAGTGCAAGAAGAGGATGAGGTAGGGGACAAGGGAGTACCACTACAAATGGTCGATATCCTGTAACAACAAGGAAACAATTTTTCCTATCAACCTCATTTGATCGTCATTCATTTCTTCGATTTCATACCGGCAGCTACAAAAAGAAGCTTTTGTTGGTGGTAGCCCTACGAATCTTTGTTCACGTTGTAGAAAAGTTCCTATTTCGTATTTTCAGCAGTTTCCTATCAATCTTTTCGTTCTTAACATTATTAAATTTGAAATTTTACTTGGAATAAATTGGTTAACAAAATATGAAGCTAAATTAGATTGTATCAATAGAATGATTTCGGTCAAAACCATACTTAGAAATTGTGTGTAGATTTTCGTGATCTAATAAGTTAACCTTTAAAAATAAATTTCCTTTGTCTTGAATCGATGACTCGTTCGATCAATTTCATGGGCTAGGTCCATCTTGGAAAAGAATGGAGCACCATCTAGATTAGCACTAAGGATTCCATCTCCTAAGAATTTCGAAAGATTGTATCCATTTGTCTGTTCTTTTGGGTCCCGATACATTCTACGAATGGTTAGTTATGCCCTTTGAAATAACCAATGCCTTTGCATATTTCGTAGACCTGATGACCCGAGTATTTTGTGAAGTTTTGAATAAGTTCGATCTAGTATTTATTGATGATATTCTGATTTGGTAAGCCAAATGTAGAATAGGTATTTCAGTTTGAACTGGTAAACCATTTCTCTATCTTTGATATGTTTATCTGTTCTTTGTTTGTCTCCCTGTATAGCAAATTTCGAGGACGAAATTTTCCTAAGGGGGATCTTTTACGATCCCCTTTTTAAGCGAAATTTAATTTAGTAATTATTTTAATTTTAGGACTAAATTATGAATTAATTTGATTTTTTTACAAAAAAAAAAAATAAGATATGTGTTGTGTGTATGTATATATATAATATATACATATATATATATATATAGAATTTTGATTTGAAATTCAAATTTTTTTTAAATTCTACATTTTAAAAATTAATAATAAAAATTTATTTTCTAATATATATGTGTGTGTATATATTGTAACTGGGAAGTTATATTTTGAATTTAATATAGTAAATTTTCAAAAGCTATTTAAGGATTAAATTCTAATATATATTTATATATTTATCTATTAATGTGTAATTAAATTTTAAAATCATTTTCTTAAGGTTATATAAATAGTTACAAAAATAAATGTATATAGATAAATATTTTTAATTAAAGTAGGATTTAATAAAAAGGTTTAATATACTTTCTTTTAAAATTATATATGAATAAATAAAGTTTGTATATAGATATAAATATAAAACATGTGTTAATATAAAATAGAAAATATTGAAACATAAGATATATATATATATATATATATATATATATATAAATTGAAAATATAATAGAAAATTATATAAAAATGTATAAAACTAGGATAAATAATATAAAATCATATTTAAACATTTAATAACATGAAAGTTAACATGCGTAAGCTTTGTAATACATGAGATTAACAAGTGTAGATGATTTAGCATACATTTAAACATTTGTAACAATATTATCATACGATTTACAAGTGTCAACTATTAATTTTATTTTTATTTTCAAAAATAGTAAAACAAGATTATGTATATAATATATATCCTTCTATACTCCTTCTTTTCTCATTTTCTTAGTTTGATTCAAAACTTAAAAAAAACCTGAGAAAGTAAATACAAATTAGAAAATAAAATCAAAGAAAACAAAACAAAACAAAATTCAAACCTAAAAAAACTTTTACATTTCAAAATCCTGAAGAAAATTTCAAGTTCAAAACAGTTTCAGTTTTTAAAGATCCTGATGCAACAACAAACAACAAAGCAAATTCAAGTTGCAATTCATTCAAATCATCTCAAGCATCAAGTTTCAAGATCAAAACTCAAATCACTTTCCAGTTTTTTTAAGGATCAATCATTTTCAGTTCAAAAACAAAAATCACTTCCAGGTTTCTCAAAAAGCCTACTCTCTATTCAACCAAATCCAAGTGAGTAAACTCCCTTTTTAAAATCTTAAACCTGTTTGCATGTGACAAATATTTGAAGGTATGTTGTGAAAATGTTTGTATAGATATAAGTATGCTTGCATGTATATAGATATGAAATGGTTTGTGTGTGCATGTCTTATATATATATATATATATATATATATATACATGCCTCTGTTTGTTTTACAGGCTAAAAACAAAATAAAAAACATCAAAATCTCTTCAATTATTCTCTTATAGGTTTTGATATTCTAACAAGATATGTTTACAATAACATGATCTAAGTTAAAAAAATATTTTTAAGTAAAATTGATTCGAGAAATTTCTGGAAATTATAACATACAGGAAAAACCCAAAATATGTCAAAATTCAACTTCAATGATTTATAATTTCATTCACATAACTTGATTTGTTTTCAAAAATCATGAATATTAAAAGAAATATTGGGATTTTTAAGCTAATATTTTGGGAGAAATTGAAAGATGAACAAAAATGTGCTTTTTATCAATTTCTGGTGGTCGCGAAGTTCGGTGGTCTCGGGTTGAGGCTGGTGCACGCTTGTAGGTCAGGGATCTAAGGAAAAATGGTGGAGAATTTATTGATTGCCGTGGTGGTAGGTCGACGGCCATTTAGGGCTTAACAACTTGATTTGGGTGACGAAGTTATTGAAGCCCGTATGTCACCAAGGGTGCATCGGAGTTGACTAGAATGGGCTGGATCGATGCGTCGTGGCATGGCGCAACATTGAATTTGGTGGCGTGAGTTCAGATGGTCAGAGATGGCGAGGCAAGCCAATTTTGTCGATCGGGTTTGGTTTCCAGGACGTAATCGTATAACTCGTTTATGATTCCCTCACGAATTCGTCGAACTGGGAGGTCGTGTTGGTCGGCGAGGTCAACGATGACTTATTGGTGATCGTTGCTCTGGTCGGAGGTGACTAGAATTTATATGCATGTGCAGAGTTCATTTGCGTATCTGGTGTGGTTGTGGATTGGGGAAGATGGGTTCTGGCTTAAAGATGAACATGGGAAGTTTGGATGGTGGCCCAGGTTTAGTTTCGGAGTATTAGAATGGGTTAATGTATTTTTATCAAGTTTTAAAATTAAATAAAAACAAAGAAAAGTGGCTCGGGGATGTACTCGGGAAAATTGGGAATTGACTCGGGTAGAAAATCGAGTTCGTCTCGGGTCAGAAATCTAAAAGTAAATTAAACAAGTTTTTCAAATTTAAAATTAAATCAAATTTAAAACCTTTATTAATTCTTGAAAAATAATAAATGTTTTATTCTAGTTTTGGAATTACTTAAAGGTTTAAAATAAATTATTTCAAATTAATAAAATTTAAGGTATTTTATTACATACATATTATTTTAAATTTATTTTTATGTTATTTAAATAAGTTTAAATAATGTAATTTAATAGTTAGTTAAAGAAGTTGAAATGATTCTGATTATTAAGTAACTTAAAGGGTTTTAAGTTAAATACATATGTTAACGATAATTAATTCCAAAGGATATCTAAATAAGATTTTAAAGGTAAATGGTTTATCTTAAATAATGTTTTGATTATTATTTAACTTAAAGGTTTTAAGTATATGTTAATGATAATTTATTTCAAAGGTTTATTTAAATGAGATTTAAATGATGTAATTAATTAAGATTAAGGGTTTATTTCTAATTAACTTAGGGTCTCGATTAATTGAAGGATCATTAATTAATTAATTATAGGGTAATTAATTAATATAATTAATCAAAGGATAATTAATTAGTTAATTAATTAAGGATGAATTAATTAATTAAAGGATAATTAAGATGATTTATTAATGTTAGTAATTAAAGGGTAATTACTTAAAGGATAATTACTTAATGAAATTAATTAAAGGTTAATTAATGTATGTTTAATGGACAATTGATTAATGATTAAAGGTTAATTGATCAGGTGATTAAAGGATAATTACTTGATGTAAGTAATTAAAGGGGGTTAATTTGTTAATTAATTAAAGGTTAATTAATTATTAGTGGTTAATTACTTAATGTATGTAATTAAAAAATAATTAGTATTAAAGGTTAATTAATTTAAAGGTTAATTAATTAATAATTATGGGTTAATTTGTTAAAGGATAATTGATGTAATTAACTAAAGATTAATTAGTTTATGTGGTTAATTAAGGGATAATTAATTAATGTAAGTAATTGAGGATAATTACTTAAGATGGATAATTAAGGATAATTAATTAATTTCATTAATTAATTAAAATAACAAATGGTTTGTAATTAATTAATGTTAATTAAGAAGGGTTAGATAATTTATTCATAATTAATTAATTTATTTGGTTTAATTAATTATGTGATTAATTTATCTTGCTTATGGATGATTGGATTATATTGAATGCCTTGAATTGTTTGATTTCTCTGATATGTGATGTTTTGTGATATGATTGTTTTGGACTAAGATGTGAACTGCGATTTATTTATCTGTGATGAATTTACTTGTTTATCTATGAATTAAAAATAAGTGTTATCGGCTTATATCACTTATTGATATTGCTGTGCTTGGATTTATGATGGTTGTTTATTGTTTTATGCAAAAACTCCTACACAACACACACATAAATACGGATTTCACGGGACATTGGTTAAGTCATGGGTATTTTGAATTTAATAATCCAAAATGATTTGAAAGTGAAATTTGGTTGAATATGAAAAACTTTTGAAAAGAAAGTTTTGAAATTAAGAAATTGATTTTGAAAATTTGGAAATTATGGTTAGAAAGGATTGTACAGATTTTATAATGTATATATATGTATTTTAAACCATTTTTAAAGTATTTTAAATGAATTATTTTGGGAATTTAAATTTAACCCAAATAGAACTTGCCGAGGATACGGTAGTTCGCTGATTTCTAATATATACTTTGGAAGGCTGTAATTTGAGCATATTTAGTCGGATTTTTATGAAACGAAAGGGCTTTGTTTTCGAATGATAACATCTTTCATATTAAGAAAGGATTTCAAGTTTTTGTTGAAAGGATTTCGAGTTATGGGTAAATCAAATGGAAATAGTTGCGAAAGCTATGAATGAATCTTTGTTAAAGATTTGGTAAACCTTGTTTCAAACTGAAGAGGATCTTAAAGATGGCTCTTTTGTTTAAAAGATTAAAAATGGAAATTTGTTTAAACCATTCAAAAGGAAAGATTTTGAGAAACAAGGGCTAAAAAAAGTGCGACTTAACTAAGACCCCAATGTATCCATATTTTTTTTTAAAATAAGCGCTCGTTATTCGAATTAGCTGGAAGAGGACATTAAGTCATAAAACCCATTCTGAATAATGATAGGACAAAATGGATGGAATTTGAAGACGGTGTTGAAGATCGGGTATTTTGAAAATGAAAGGATGACCTGTTGATTATCTCTGCACTGAGTTGCTCCAGTATAGAGATTACCCTATGTGATGGGGAGTCCGGACGTGATAGGGAATATCCGGATTCGCAAGGGCTCCTATCCTTAATTGGAAGAAGTGCCTTCGGTTCAATTCAGACCCAGGATGAGCTTGTATGGATGTATGTCTGACGTTACAGTTTGAGATGTAAAGCTGGTTTCTATCAAATACATTTCTGTCTGATGGCGGAGAATTTATTCTCTTAGCTCAACACCCTTCTTTGATACGTACGAGCTCAAAGGTTATGTAGTTGATATTTACTAGTGATATATTCCCAATTTGGTAATGTGGCATGCTAAGTGCCGATCATTAGTTGATCGAAGCATGGCTTTCATGAAAAGCGTAGCTAGGTGGGATGAGACTTCATCGAACCTCACACCCGAAAATGGTCGAAACAGGAAGGATGCGGCAAGGTTACGGGGGTCGCGCCCCTTAGGGTATGTGCATTTCCTTTTGGATTAAAAGTGGTATAATGTTGTGGAGGCCAGATATTTAACTTATGTGGTTGTTGAAATTTGTTGTGAGACCTCGGTAAAGGTCGGTGATGACCGGGGGATGGCATACTCGTGACAGTTAGTTACCTAGTTACAGAGGTAACCCGACCTTGTGTTAGTAGAGATCCGGTTAGGTTCTCGGGGCGTCCCTTTAGAGGCGTACCCATTCGGAAAGGAAGTTCCTTAGCCTTGACCATTTGTTGGATATCCAACCACCTAATACGAGCCCTATACGGTTTTAGTAGTAGAACTTTCCATCTAACATGGTAGCTATAGTAGGCATACTATAATGGTACATATGTTGGCTAAGATTAATATTATACTTTCGAAATATTTTCCTCACTTTGCACTAATAATAATATCAAAAGAATTTTAACGTATCAAGCATGTTTGACTATCATAAAGAGAAATCTCCCCCATGTTGTGATTGCATTGAGTTTATGCCGGGAGGCCTTTTGGTAGTTTCATTTTCCAAAAAGCATGGCGAATTTCTTTTTATTTCTTTTTGTTATTTCTTTTGTTCAAATACCTGTTTTTGTTATCTCACACCGGTCTCATAACTGGCTTGAAGTTTATTGTTCCCTTTCTAAACTCTAGGTGCCCATAATTTTCCACACGGGCAGCCTAGAGTCAGGTTATCAATAGACATAGATTTGGCAATCTTTGGATCTGGAAGTCTTTAGTCTTTGAAGATGTTGGTTTGGGATCGCATTCGCTTCAATTCAGCATGATTGTGGTTTTGAGATTTTTGGTTTGGAAATCTTTGGAGATTTGGAATGGAGATGCAGTCTGTTGACCTCTCTCGCTCTCTCTTTTGGAAGATAATGTTATCTTTACGCTACTGTTGCTGTTGTTTTCCGCTGCCATGTTTTTCTGCTTCTGTATATATCTCTGATAATGTTGATCACTTTATATTATATCATTTTTGTAATCAATTATTGTGTATCAATAAAATTCTTCTTTGTTTCCGCTGTGTTGTTTTCACCTAATGTGTTGTAAGCTTTGGCGAATTGGACTCCAGCGTTTGAATCTCCGGCATTCGAACATGGGTGATGTATTGGATGCCGATTTTCGAGCGTTGGAATCCGGGTCGTCACATTTTACCCAATATTATATTTTGTATTTAAAAGAATAAATATTTCATAAATTGATTTTGTTATTTAGTTGTGTTGTTGTTAGGAAATGATAATATTTTGATTATTGCCATTTGCTGGTTGGTTTGTAAATGTTATTAAAATTATTAACTATTGTATGTTGTAAGAATAATCTTTATAAATATGGCTTAAATTATGATTTACCAATAAAATGAACATGAAATGGAAATTTAAGAATTTAGTTCTGGTGTTTGAAATTGGTTTTCAAAGATATTGAAAAAATAATATTAATTATTACTTAGAAGTATTTTCAGATATAAATTTTCAATAAGATTGATAGAAATGTTTTTAAAGGAATTTTAGAAAGGAACTTATTTCTGTACTCCTCTCTTTTGTCATTGGAAAATAATTTGGATGATGACTGCGGAGCATCATTGACATTCATTTTCGAGTTTCAAAGAGGGAAGACCACTAATGTGGCTTTGCTACCCATTTATCTTGATAGATAAGATTTGATTTAAACTTCTAAGTATGATTTGTTATATACAAAATGATATCAGTATATATTATTTCAAAATGATTTAGAAGTGAACCCGGTATTTGAATTCTTATGTTCCTTTTAAATAATGATTTTTAGTTGTAGAAATAAAGTGAAATTTTAATAATGGAAACTTCTAAAATGAGAAATAAGAAATTAAAGCTAAATATTTAATTAAACTATAAAGAAATTGGAGATTTGTATCTTGTAAATTTAAAGATAATGAAAATTAAGAAGATGTAAACTACTGAACATTTTTTCAACTAAAATGAATAAGATAAATTTGTATAACACTCAATTATATTCAAAACACATATATAAAACTTACCAGAAATGTAAAAAAAATAACGTTGAAATGTTAAATACGAATATGTAATAGAATAGTACACAAGTGAAAGCTTTAGTAAAAAAAATGATTCATAAATAGATTTAATATTAAATGATTAGATATATGAAAAATAAACATGAATCAAAAAATAAAGAAACTTAAGTGAGAAATGATTCATTAATGAATATTAATATTAAATGGAAATCAAGTTATATTAGAAAGTAATAGTTGTGAATTAAATTGCAAAGAAACTTATATAATATTTTAAGAATTGATTTATTGATGTCCTAAATAAATGAATGGGAAATAATCTATGTAAGTAAATGAATGTAAATTAATAAGTGATAACCCTGTATGAATGAAATAAAATAAGTGAGGAGTGAATAATGTGTTAAAGAAACCAACATAATAATATTTAAATCCTATCTTGTTTACCTTATGGAATGTTTGGGAAATGATATTTAAATTTGTTTGAGGTTGTATGAACAATCTATTAAGTAATTATCTAAAGGTGTTGAGCGTAAAGTACACTTGGTAGTTATTTATCATCCGTGTAAGTAGAAAAGTTTGCGAACCTAATTAAACCTTTGGTTTAGATTGCTATGGATGTGTGATGAATTATTTTATTGCATATAATGGTTGTACCGCTTTTGTTTGCATATGATTATTATATATTATATGTTGCTTGTGCTATTAATTGAAACAACTAATATATTACTCTTTTTACATAATTTTAACTCTTGTGGATTATGTAAACGAAATACAAGTTTAGCGGTTGCTTTTGGTTCATAAATAAAGTTGTTTGCTCGAAAAATAGGTTCTTTTTTGGATTATGGTTTTTGAAAAGTTATCCTATTGTTTTCCCATGGTTTGGAATGTTTATTATTGAAATAGATGATATATGTATACTATTATTATTGATATTAATATTTTTCTGGTCCTATCCACGCAAAGGAGACTTTACTGAAATTTTTCGTAAAATTAGGACATAGAAATTCTTTGTTGAAGTTGAGTTAGTTTAAAATTTTTACTAAACTTAAATACGTAAGTTTAATTGTTTATATATTGATATTTTTGAATAAAATATGTTGAATTCCTTGATTCTTTCATGTTTCTTTTCGAAGACGAAAAACTTTAGGTGGGGGAGATTGTAACGACCCGTATTTTCGATAATTAAAAATATTAAATTTAATAAGATTTTTTGGAATCTAATATTGTGAGAAATTAAAATTTATGATTTATAAATGTAAAAAAATTATTAGAACATAATTTAATAATGAACTGACAACTGTTTAGTATAATTCCAGTTAATGATAATAATGTAAGTTAATGAGGAATAAATTAAATGTTGTATCAAATATTGAAATCGTATGTTATTTAATTGGAATTGGTTTTAATATTTGCAAGTAAATTTATAATCTTTGTTGTAAGCAATAGATGTATTAAGGTGTTCAATTTATTTAGATGCAACAGTTGTTTATTTATCAACTTATTATTAAATTTGTTTGTAATTAATTTGGAAATCGATGGAATTTGAAGTAATTAAATATTGCAGTTAAGATGGTAAAAGACGTTAACTGTAGAGTATGAAAACAATAAGATGGAAACTTATGTTAAATAAATTCATAAGGTATTTGATGATTAAATAAAAAAATAAAAAAATTATTGGAATTTAAATTATAACAATCTAGGATTTTATTACAGTTGTAATTGAATGCTGAAATTAGTGTAATATTTAAATATTGGATTTTTACATGGAAAATTTAATTTAAAAATAAATTAAATTTCAATGTAATCAAGAATGATGAAAATGTTTAACTTTTAAATTTGAATTTAAAAGTGATTAAATTGATTTTGAAATAATAATTCACTTAATTAACGTGTAAAATTTGTCTTTTGGGCACTGTTTCGGATTTCGAGGAAACCAATTTCATCAGATCCGTAATAGTGAGTTATTATAGGATTCAAGTTTTGTAGCAGTCGGACTTACCGTTTGATTGTGCGAGCTCGAAATGCGTATAAGTCAATTAAAGGTATTTAAATAAATATAATTCAATTTTAAGAGCTAACTTCTGTATACGATAGAATTAGGGTTTGAAATTAGTTCCATTGAATTTAAAAATATTGAAAACCTATATTTAGATATATTGCATGATCTACTTTTGTTTCAGGAACGAAATGTGTTTTCGGGTCTTTGTTATCGCTTTGACCCAATTCGATCTATTCCATCCATTCTTATCCATCTCTGTCTATATATAGGCTGTTATAAACCCTAGCGGTCTTTTATCTACTGTCTACATGCATAATTTTTATCTACCTGTTCCATTATCTATTCCTTCTCAATGGAAAACATCTCAAACCCAAATTACGGTTCCATCAAATCGAAAACTTCAAACTACTCAAATCTTATCATATAATATATCATCGCGATGCAATTCGTTTTTCGATTGGAGGCTCTGTTGTCCAGAATTTGGTGATCTTTCTCAGCCGTCGGTAGTTAAGGTTTCACGATCAACGGTGATTTGCCGACCAATCGGTGATCGGAGTGCACAGTATTGTAGAGGTCGTCGAGCAACGTTCATCCATGTAGTTGGATCATCTAAAAGGCCTCAGAGTTTCGCCAGAAATGGCCATGGAACGCGGCGACGGAGCTTGCTGGAGGCAAACAACGGTGGTCGCGTGGCCATGGTTGTGTGTGCCTGGCCAAGTCGGGGGGCATGCGGCTGTAGGATTTGGTGGCGGCTGATGGGTTACGAATGAAGGTTGAATGATAGGGTATTTACAGAGGTTAAGTTATTTATAGTTTTTCCCCTGAATTTTATTTCAATTCAAAGTTTAAATTTCAACCTTCTAACATCGATAACTTTTGCATATGGTTTCTTCAGTTGGGATCGTATTGAAATTCCAGACAATATAGATCTAGTTTGGTCGATTTTGGAGACTGTTCATTTTTTAGGCTTTATTTGGATTTTTAATTGGCTATAAATAAAGATGAGCGATTTAACCCACTCACGTAATTCTAAATCTTCTTATGTTAGTTGAATTAAATTTATGATGTGATAAGAATTTTATTGGTTGCTATTTGGTAGTCTAAATTGAAAATTTGATTGTAGTTAAATTTTATATTGAATTAACCTGACATTTAAATTAATATTAGATTTAATTGCTAGTTAAATACCTGATATTGATATCCAATAAATTGTTGTGAATTATTGACTGATTTGGATGTTGATTATGATGGACGATGGATGTTTATTTGTTGACATTATGGATGATTGGATGTTTATTTATTTTGTATATATATCTGTTATCACTCTGTAAATTAAGTGACAATATATAAACTATCATTTAAATTATTTCAGATAAATTAAGATATTTCAGATAAATTAAGATATTTCAGATAAATTTAGAAATAAGTTGAAATGATATATACCTATGATACTTTGATTTGGATTGAAATGACATATATCCATCCCTATAATTAAAATTGAAATAACTGATCACTTGGCCGTAGTGTAGAAAATTATATACAGACACCGAATTGGTTAAATTAAATTGTTTTAAAATCTTGAATTGGGATTTTGATTAAATGATATTATTTTAAAGGAAATAAATTGTTGATTTATATGAATTGAATTATTTCTAATTCAAGCTTTGAAAAGTGAAATTGCAGTTAGTTAATAGAAATTGTTTAAAAGAATTGAATGGGAAATGTAAAGTTATAATTGATATTTGACTTTAATTCTGGAAACTGAATTATTTTGAAGTTTGGATCTTGGAATTGAACGGTGAGGTTTAATTTGATTAAGCGATTTAAATCAGTAAATTGAAATTGAACTTGAAATTGATATAAATTAAAATGGTCGAAATTAAGAATTGAATTGAAATTTAAATCATTGATTGGATTGTTGATTCGAATTTGAAGTTAAACTAAATGTTTCGAAAATTGAAGTTAATTTGGATTGAAATTATGTTGATTTGAAACTAAATGGAAATTGAGTCAATTGAATTGAAATATTGGAGATTGAGTTTGTTGACTTGAATTTGGGCATAGGTCCAGACTTGTTGAAATAGAAGGATAGTTTGATGTGATACTATTTTAAAAATAAATTATTTTAGTATATACTGTTTAATATCTATTCTTTTTAATATTCAAATTATTTAGTTTTTTCAAACTGTTTTACTATATAAACCTTTTCAATACTCGAACCATTTTATATTAAACTGTTTAAATCTCTAAAATATTTAAACTATTTTAAAATATTTAAACTATTCAAACTATTTTATAAAATCTCAGACTCTACAAAGTTGGAATGTTTATATTTAAATCGTTTATTTAAATGGGAATGTGGTTAAATGAGTTTACAACCTAAATTGGAATTGGAAATGATATCTTCAAGTGAAAATGACATATTTTGAGTAAATATGGTATTTTGAAAGGAGGTGATATTTCTAAAGTGAATATGATATTTTGATATCAAATATGAATCAGTTTCGAAATATACAAGAACTAACCGGTGTGAAAAATAACGTTTGGTTATTAAAGAGACCGGGGCCTCTTGTTGGCATATTATCTGTCAATATTGGAACCACTTCCAGAATGAAGTGGTTGGATTCGGTGAACGTTTGTTGGATTTGAAGAAAGAGAAGGACGATGGATGACCCCGGCCCTTGTGCCAATTTGAAATGACTAAAACAGGATGCTTATTAGGGCCAAGTGGGCTAGCTACCCCTAGCGGACACACCTCTTTCTATTATTATATTGATGTCGGCTCGATCGGTGCACCTTGATTTGATTTTGTAGGTGTTGGACATGGTAGGTGGTCATGGCTACGATACGTTACCACCAGCCCTGCATCCCGAACTGGCAATACCCTACCTTGGGGATTGCTTCATGTGCCTTGTCAAACTTTTATCATTATACGCGACTACTATGATTTTTTTATAGTGTTGTCTTATCGCGCTACCTCCCTGACTACCGACGTCAAAGGAAAACTATAGGAAAATGCTTAAAAATGTGTTAGGGGGGATTAATATAAAGCGTTAACGCTATTTTTATACTTTACTTTACTGATAGACACTACATATATAGCTTATCTTACTGCATGTAGAAGTTTGACGGATCCTTAGGAAATGAAAAATCTTGTAACATCTCTTAAGTTATTGCACTCACGTTATACACTGGACTAGAGATGTAAAATCCCATAAACATCTTTGAAGCTATTACACTCATATTTACTTGTTGATTTAACTTACATAAGAAATTTTAGTTCAAACTCGAGTATTTGTTCTTTTCATTATGCTCGGGTTAGTCTGAGCATTTTAGTGTTTGAAGACATTATTCCTTGAAGAAGAAGACGGAGTTGATAGACCATATTTACTATTATTATTTTGCTGCATTATTTTGGTATGTTTATTGATTGTACTCTAATTCTACTGCAAAAATTGTGTAACTAAATTTATATTGTAAAACAGCTTCATGAACTATTTATTTGATTATTATATTTTTTCCATTCCGTTGCGAGATTTTGTTTTCTATTTTCCTTCTTTTCTCTCATTTTCTTATTTAACCCCATCGACAATCCTCCCTTTTGAATGGTTTGAGTTAGACATGTGCAGTATATTGTCGACTTTAACCGTCCAAAAAGGTGCAACGTTACATTTACAATAATACATCATATATAAAACATTTGCTAACAATATAATTAACTTTAGCCTTTAAATTTTCATATTGCTTACTACATTCAAACAAACTTCTCAAATGCGACAAGTTTTTTGCAACATGAACCAAACAAACTACCGAACCATCATTACACATATACAACAAGTATTCATAGCTAAATAATATGAGCAATAAAATAGTTTAAATACTTGGTTATAAGGGTGGAGTTTAACTCACCGAAATGCTTACTAACTTAACCGGAATTGTATTATCTTTGCGAATGCGACAAGAATCAAGCTTTACTTTGTCAACGACTAAGATTTTTGGGTATTAGTAGGTTGTTTAGTTTAGCCTAGACAAGAGCGGGCTCGACCATGGTGCAATGGAGTGGAGATGGAGTTAGTTTTGAAGGTAGATCCATACCTTCTCCACTCCCCATGCACACGTTGACCCCCTAGGCCACTCCCTTAACATGTTTTTGTGTATTTACCTAGGTGTTTAAGGTGATGGTTATGTACTTCCATAGGTTATTTCGGTTTTTATATGCATATTTAGTCAAATCATATTTTATTCAAAACTAAGCATGGTTATTAACTTTAACACTATAATTAAATTATCGCATGACATATGTACATGTGTGTGCATGTGTATATGAGTTGTATAAAAATGTGCACAACGTTTTTAATGACTTTTCGATGCCGAAATGTCAAAATTTCAGAAAACGTTTTTTTGGTCACATTTTCTATTTTTATTTGAACTAATTATTTTGTTAAATTTTTTTGAAAAAGATGTTAATATCATTAATTAATATTTAAAATATTTTTATTTGGTTATTAAAATCCGTTATTTAAATATTTAAAAATGATTTAAATATTCAAAAATGATTTAAATATTCAAATAGAAAGCGATTAATTTACGGGTCTTTACACTCTCCCCCTTTAAAAGAATTTCGTCCCCGAGATTATTATGAAGTGGAAGCAGAAATAATCAAGTTAAGAAAATCAATTTATTTACTTGGTTTTCAGTAAGCCTGATTAATTATATATTTCCTACCATAAACACATGCAATATAAACACTATAAAAGCCGTATGCAATCAGGTAATATGTTGCAACCCAAAAGTAATGTAACAAACATATGCGACAAGATAAAGAGAATATTTGATAATAAACGCTACGCATCCAACATTTTTTTAATATACTTCTAAAATTTTAGAACTAAATGCCTAGATTTTATATTCAAAATATTTTCAAAATTTATTTTCAAATTCATCAAAAGAGAAGTAAATCAAAACCAAAATCAAAAATGTCAAGGAGGTGGTCCTCTTAATAAAACATGTTAAACTCTAGAATCAACACAATATGGAGCTGCCAGTGGTATTTCGGTTCCTTCTAAAACAACTAGAGCAAACAATCTATTTATATCTTAAAATTCCCACAAACCACTTTTCAAAATCATCGCGATTTAGGTCCTAATAATAATAATTCAAAAGCCTTGTTTTATTAAATTTTAACTCTATAAAATATGATATATAAGATCACCCAACCAATCAATTCAATCAAACCAATCATAATCCGTAGAGGAAAAAAATCTAGCACTTAACATTACTTAAAATGTCAGATGACTAAATTAGATTGAAAACTTTCTTGATTGCCTATAAATAATTTCTAAGCGCACCATTATGCTTATCGACCTTTGGTTATTGCTTGGAGGATTATCTATGCTCTTTTAGAAAAAATTGAAAGTCACTCACTAAAATTATTGGTTTCGTAATTATACCAATATTTTCGAATCATTTAAGTTTGCATTTAGTATTTTAATCAATACCAAAATTGTTTGTGAATTGCTTCACAAATTTTCTCCTAAGTATAAACATATTTTATAAATTCATTTCTTCATAAAACATTAAATAATAACTTATTCTACTTTATTTACTTGTATAATACTCTTTTATATCCTAAGAGTATATAAAAATACAAATTTTATTTTATTTCTCACAATTTAGGTGAAGATCTAACTAAAATTTAGATTTTTAAAAACCAAGTCTGTGAGAAATGCGGATTACGGATCTTAAGGCTAAGATTAACACTAGAGGTGGGGGGTGAATAGTGTTAATAAAGAATTACTAAATCATTTTAATTTATGTTAATTTAGACACAAAAGTATGCAATATACAGATATGATCACAGAAACAATCACAGATACAGAAATAAAATAAAAGCAGTAAAAGAAATAACACACCGGATTTTATACTGGTTCGGAGTTACCCTACATCCAATCCCGCAACACAAGTACAGATTTCCTTTCAAAAGCAATCGTACAATTACACCCTCGATTTCAAGGCTACGAGGTAAACCCTCTAGAATTTCGATCCTCTGGGTAGAGATACTTGATTTCCAGGCCACAAGTTTACCTAATTGATTTACCAAGGCTACAATCACACCTTTTCCCTTTTGATTGATTTCCAAGGCTACAATCACAACTTTTCTCGCTTAATAGATTACAAAGAAGTCTATAACTCTGAATAGCACTGAGAATCTTGTAGAGATAGTGATAGAGAATCAAAGAAGAAGTAATCGAGTATGATTCAATGTTGATTTTGGCAGAATAATGATAAAAATATGTATTAAGAAATGAGGGAGAAGAAGAGGAGTGAAAACCAGAAAAAAGTGGTTAAAAATTAATTGAAACTGACCCCTATTTATAGAAGAACAACAACCATGACCATTCATGAAGAGTTATGGAGGATAGACACTTCTTTTGAAATTTGAATTTTTGAATCAAACTGTCACCATGTGGTCATGGTAGGCATGTCGATATCCCAAAGGATTTTTTGGTGTTTTTGATTTTCTTTGAAAATAACCTTTATCTTATATAAAAACTATTGTAAACTTTATAAATATACTTGACCATAGTTAAAATTCATAAGTAAATATAAAGAATAATATATATAGATTTTAACTATAATTTTATATTTAATCTAAGTACAAATATTTAAAAGTTAAATATATTATTTAAAAAGATAGTTTAAAATCAGGAGTAATTTGACTTTGAAAATAAAGATGTTTTTGAGGCTAAAATTATTTAAAATCAAAATCGAGGGTTTTGAATCTTTCAAAAGGAAAGTTTTGAAAACATTTTGAAAACAGGATATAATTTTGAAAAATCATTTTGAATAAAAGTTAGCGGATACAAAACAATGTTCCACTAGATTTTTCGTAGGTTCCATCCTACTTAGGGTTCCATCCCTTTAACAGGCTCGAAGTGGATTCCAATCCACGAATAAATTGGATTTTAAGATGCTAGTGCTTTTCTACGAGTTTTAACAAAAAATCCTAACAAAAATATTTATGCTTGAAATCTTGAACTTTTGATAATCTTGATACTCATGAACCTTCTATCTCGATATCTTGAATTCCTATACTGTATAGTCTTCATTCTTGGTACCTACATGGTTAAATCCTGCATATACATATATATCTAAACTTATAATGTTAGTATTTATATTTTATAATCTATTTTAAGGTTGTTGTCATCAAAACCATCGTCTTACGGACTAACGATCTCCCCCCTTTTGATGATGACAACCTTTGTTCATAAAATATTATTTCTATCCTAATAACTCCCACTAAAACTAATAACTCCCCCTTAATTTGTGCTTACCTACCCTAATTTATATTTCTCCCCCTTTGTCATCAACAAAAACTTACTCCAAACTATACAACTCCCCCTTAATCTAATAGTATATGACATGTGATTATAATGATAGTGTTATCATAAATAATCAACACTTAACTCTAAAAACTGAAACTTAAATAATCAACACTTAACTCTAAAAACTAAAACTTAATCCTAAACTACTAACTATCCTAACTAAGAATCTATGATAATACTTATAATAGTTAGAAATCAAATATAAGAACATAAATTATTTATTTAGTATATTTCAACATACTCATCAAAACCAATCATATCAGACAAGTCAAACAAATCAATCAAGTCAAACAAGTCAATCAAGTCAACCAAATCAAACAGGTCAATCAAGTCAAACAAGTTAATCAAATCAAACAAGTCAATCAAAACATACCCAAAAAAATCCAAAACTAATAATCCTATATTATAAGACAATACTACAAACTCCTCCTAAATAAAACACACTTATGTAATGTAGTGTGAAATGTATGACATATGTAATGTAGCATGAGATAATATGCAAAATGAAGTGCAACTTGATGCAAATGATTATGAAATGCATTGTAATTTATGATGTAATATGCAATGAAATGTGATATGAAATAGAATGCATAATGATATGTAATAAAATGACAATAAAGTAAAATAATTTGCAGAATGATATGATGATATATATACTATGGTAAGAGATATTCAGACTATAAGATAAACATGAGTGATAAGTAATATCCAATTGGCAAGCATATATATATATATATATATATATATATATATATATATCTGTGTGTGTGTGTCTATATATGTATGTATACATATATCAAACTATTTATTATACTTCAACCATACAAAGGTAAAACACACCAATTACTAGACTTAAGTTAAGAAAACTAATGAATGGGACTGAAAGAGTTGTAAAGTAAGAGTTTGAAGATAATAAATGATATTAAAACTATAACATAATTGTGAAAGGTAGTAATCAAACTTAATATTAAAATCAAATGCTAAGGAATAAGGACTTATACTATATATGATCAAATATGGTTTTTATAAAGATTAATATCCTCCTTATTTAATTCCTTTTTTTAAAAATAAAATAAATTATTATTGGTTTAAATATTTAGAAACATGTTTAAACATCTTTTAAATTTACAAAATATCATAATGAAATAAAATAATAAAGATTGAAAAACTAAAATAAACATGTGTTGTACTAAGGCCTCTTATTTTAAAAAATTTAATTAATTACTAAAAAAATTTAAACATGAAATTAAAATCTTTAATATAAGTTAGAAAATAATTTCTAAAAAGAATAGAGAAAAATACTTAATTTAAATATTATTTTTACATAATCTAAAGTCTCAAACAGAAAAGATAGCATTTACAAAATGCTATGAAAAGTTTTTGCAATAAAATATATTCGAAACTTTATAAAACTAAAACTGTAGCTTTTACCAAATGCTGTGTAAAGTTTCTAAAACTCTACAGCGTTTCAAAGCACAAAAATGCTATAAAAACGAATTTGCAGTAATTACAAAACATTACAGAAGAAAATAAGTATTTTAGAAATGTTATCTAAAATTTCGGTCATGTGATGTGGTGCAATCTTATTAATTGAAGAAATATATAAATAGAACCTTATTCTAACAGTCTAAATTCATTCTGCTATTTTCTTAAAGATATAAAACTAGTATCTTAAAAGAAATAGAGTATGAGAAGTAAAAATAACATTAGAAAAGTTGAAATCATGAATGAATGTATGTTTTTCTACTTAGTATAGTTGTAATAAATTAGTTGTAGATTTTGTTTGAAAGAAAACACATTTTAAAAGACTCTCTTTTTTTAAAAAAAAATTAGACTTATATATCGTTATTTATACTATGGTTTGTCGATATATGGACAACAATATCAAAACGTATAAAAGAGATAAATTTCTATACCTAACTAAATGCATAAGTATATATTCCTTGGTGCAACAATAAAGATGAAATAATAGTAAAGCATACCAATTTTTGCACTCCATCTTTCTAACTTTATTGCTCTTCCATTATCGTGAACCACACATTTATATCTTTCAGAATTTAACGACGAGATCTATTCTATTGCGACGGGCTCGATTTTCTGATCATCGTAGTATATTCATTTGTTGAATTTGAAGACCGTATGAGAAAGATACAGACGATTTAGTAGATCGACTAACTTGGTGCCAGAACTTTGAATATTGAATGAATGGATACTTCAACCATAGGCCCAGCGGTCACCATTTTTCATTTTAATTGCTCTTCTTTTTCTTCCCGTTTTTCTATATACTATCAAACTTCTAGAGGGCATATCTCCTTCGTTTTTTAACGGAATTGGATGAAACCAGTGGCAAATCGAAGAGGAAGGCAAGTGCTTCGATCTAGTAATAGTTTGGTGTCAAATTTGGACGGTACTGTGATGCAACAGGCCGAACAGTAGAAGAAATGTAGAAGATCCCGTACATAGTTTTTCAGTTTTGGATAGCCAACTTCAAACTGTCATATTTCACTCAATTTTGATCGGAATTTGATGATCCACCTATCAAAACGACCGTGAGAACAGAGTGGGAACAAAATACTAAAATCTATGGATGTAATTTTAAGAATACCTTTGACAGTTTTGTCTTCTTTTTCTCTTTGTTCACCAAAAATTCATTTGACCACAAGTTGGTCATTTCTTGACCGATTCACACGAAACTAGTGGAATTGCGAACCAGATGGAGAGAAGTACAGTATCAAATCAAGTTGTAGATGAGAATAAAAAATTTTATATTGATCTGGTACCCATTTCTTTGTCGATTTCCAATATATATCCACTTGTTCTTCTTGATCGATAAATGATTACCTGATATCTTTTAACCAACAGCCATTAGACATAATTCTTCTCTTGCAAAACAAAATAACCTTTTAAAGAATTAAGTGACTTTTCAAAATAAATAGATATAGTTTTAAACAAAAATTTCATGATGATTCTGTGACATATTCATATGAAAATAGTGTTAATAAAATCCCAAAAATAGCCATTTTAAAAACTTATTCAAAATTCAGGTTATGAAAACTTTGAAAACCTTGCTTTGATACCAATTGTGAGAAATGCGGATTACGGATCTTATGGCTAAGATTAACACTAGAGGGGGATGAATAGTGTTAATAAAGAATTACTAAATCTGTTTAATTTATGTTAATTTAGACACAAAAGTATGCAATATACAGATATGATCACAGAAACAATCACAGATGCAGAAATAAAATAAAAGCAGTAAAGGAAAGAACACACCAGATTTTATACTGGTTCGGAGTTACCAGACATCTAGTCCCGCAGCACAAGTATGGATTTCCTTTCAAAAGCAATCGTACAATTACACCCTTGGTGTCAAGGCTACGAGGTACACCCTCCAGAATTTCTATCCTCTTGGTAGAGATACTTAATTTCCGGGCCACAAGTTTACCCAATTGATTTACTAAGGCTACAAACACACCTTTTCCCTTTTTATTGATTTCCAAGGATACAATCACACCTTTTCTTGCTTAATAGATTACAAAGAAGTCTATAACTCTGAATAGCACTGAGAATCTTCTAAAGATAGTGATAGAGAATCAAACTAGAAGTAATCGAGTATGATTCAATGTTGATTTCGGTAGAGTAATGATAAGAATATGTATTAAGAAATGAGGAAGAAGAAGAGGAGTGAAAACCAGAAAAAAGTGATTAAAAATTCATTAAAACTGACCCCTATTTATAGAAGAACAACAGCCAAGACCATTCATGAAGAGTTATGGCGAATAGACACTTCTTTTGAAATTTGAATTTTTGAATCAAACTGTCACCATGTCAACATGTTCATGGTAGGCATGTCGACATACCAAAGGATTTTTTGGTGTTTTTGATTTTCTTTGAAAATAACCTTTATCTTATATAAAAACTATTTTAAACTTTATAAATATACTTGGATATAGTTAAAATTCATAAGTAAACATAAAGAATAATATATATAGATTTTAACTATAATTTTATATTTAAATCTAAGTACAAATATTTAAAAGTTAAATATATTATTTAAAAAGATAGTTTAAAATCAGGAGTAATTTGACTTTGAAAATAAAGTTGTTTTTGAGGCTAAAATTATTTAAAATCAGGATCGAGGGTTATGAATCTTTTAAAAGGAAAATTTTGAAAACATTTTGAAAACAGGATATAATTTTGAAAAATCATTTTGAATAAAAGTTAGCGGATACAAAACAATGTTCCACTAGATTTTTCGTAGGTTCTATCCTACTTAGCGTTCCATCCCTTTAACAGGGTCGAAGTGGATTTCATTCCATGAATAAATTGGATTTTAAGATGCCGGTGCTTTTCTACGAGTTTTAACAAAAATTCCTAATAAAAATACTTATGCTTGAAATCTTGAACTTCTGATAATCTTGATACTCATGAGTCTTCTATCTCGATATCTTGAATCTCTATTATGTACAGTCTTCATTCTTGGTACCTGCATGGTTAAATCCTGCATATACATATATACCTAACTTATAATGTTAGTATTTATATTTTATAATCTATTCTAAGGTTGTTGTCATCAAAACCATCATCTCACAGACTAACAAAGTCAACCTTTCGTCCTCTTTAACTTAAAGTGTTAAATAGATGATTTTTATGGGTTGATCCAAAACAACAAATAATTTACACCACTTACATATTTTAAACAAAAGCTATGGTTTTAATAAAATAATGTCTATTAAAACCTTCCTACCTTTTACCTTAAGCAGTTATAACGAGTGACGTTTATGGACTGGCCCAATGACGCCAATTAGTTTACACTGCTTAGATACTTAAATAATGTCTATAGTTTTGATAAAACAATGTTATCAAAACCATCCTATCCAATCTAACCCAATTAAGTCGGTATTAAATTATCCCTTATCTTCTTTATAGGTAAAAATTCATTTATACAAAACAATCTTTTATCAAAAATACTATTTATTTGGAAATCAATTCCCTTTAACAGAACTTAAAAGCCAATTAAACATACTATATATATTTATTTTACGAAATAACTTCAAACAATTTTATTTACTAAAACTCACTTCGGATTCATATGGATTTGGACTTATTCAAATCGCACAATGATAAATAGAATAATTTGCTATGTAGTCCACAATGTTTGCCTAAGCAAATATCTAACCGTCACTTAGAAGATTATTCAAATCACCACAAAACTAACCACTTTTTTCCTCAAATTATCCCAAAGAGAATGCTTCCCATTTAAAAATTATTTTCCAAAATATTTATATTTTAGAAATATTTCCAAATAGTGCTACTATTTCTTTTCCCAAAATCTTTTGAAATCACTTCAAACAATTTTTAGATTTAATTTTCCAAAAACTCTTTAAAAATGTTACTTTGAAATTCATAATATTAAGTGTATGAAAACAAGGGTCAAAAAATGTCATTTTAAACATCGTTTATTAAAAAGAAAAAAAAATTCTCATATAAAAACCACCATTTATTAATTTAAAATAAAAACTATTCTAAAAGAAAATAAAACGATTAAATACCTTTTATAAATTTAAAAAAATGTTATCCTTCTTGGGGGATGATTTATAATACTTTTTCTAATCTAAAACAATATTAATTATCCCGAAAGAAAATTAATCATATTTACATTTTTCTTTCATAAATAAATTAGTTATCTTTAATAAAATAGTTAGTTACTTCAAAAATACTTTCATCAAATTAGTTAATTTACTTTAGACTAATTTATTCAATCAATTAACTAACTTAAAATATCATTTATCAAATGATTTATTAAATTCAAATAATAATTAATTAAAATGAATAATTAATCTCAACTATCATTAACTAAAATGACTTATAAAACATACATATTATTAATTAAGACAATCAATTAGATTCAAATGATCATTAGTTAAAATGATAAATTACATTTCAAATATCATTAATTAAAATGATTTAGTTAAATTCAAACATCGTTAATTAAAATGATTAACTAAATTTCAAAACACTATTAGTTAAAAAAATTAATTAAATTTAAACAATCACTAATTAAAATTATTAATCAAAGTTCAAAATCACTACTTAAATTGATCTATTTAAACTTGAATCTCATTAAATCAAAAAATTAACCAATTTTAAATATCATTAATTAAATTGGTTAATTAATTTCGAAATCATTTGTTGAAATGATTAATTAATTTAAAATATCATTAATGAAAATGATTAATGAATTTAAAAATCTACTTTTATGGAAACATAAGCTCAAGCTCAAACACGCATACAAGGGTTTAGGGGATGATATTCAATAAACGACGGTATAACGGAAATTGCTATAACAATACATAAACCGATTAAATAGAATATGAAGAGTAATTTCTATTAGACATTCATTTTCCAAATGGAAGTTCAACCAAATAGTCAATCAAACAATTTAACTAAAATCTAATCAATCAACAATAGTGTATGGTATCGCCTATATAATATAGTAAATTTGAATTCGAGTAAAAATCGTATTTACATAATTCTCCTGAATTTTTCTTATATATTTATCCTTTAAATGTATTATCATACCATTTAGATTATATTGAACAACTTTTTATTAAAAGTTCACTTTCAACTTAACATTATTAAAAGATGACATTTAATTTAACCCTTTCACCGAATACCTTGTAGTCAAATTGCGAAATTGAATTCACAATGGGTTCGTTCTCAAGGTTCCCTAATTCCTCTTTACTAAACCTATACATTACGATGAAAAATTTCTTATGAACTATTCAACAAATATTTAATGCTCAAACTGAATGAGCATAACTAGTCAAATCCTAAATGATAATAGTAAAATATCATCATCTCCTAATGTAACGACCCGAAAATGTTGGGTATTTGAAATTAGAATTGTTAACCCGTCTTTTGACAAGGCCACAGACAGGCAGATTTAACTAATATAACTTCAGGTTATCGAGGCTGAAATATGATGGATTCGGTTCAACTGGACGGTGTTCACTTGGATAGATGATAGGTCGTTCGGTCGGAAGGAAGTGGTTCGAAGTGTTTGGAATCCGACCTTGTGGCTCGGCCATTCGGCATGGCAATATCAGGTCGAGGTATGGAAGTTCATGAAGATCGTGGTTGCGGCTCGGCATTCTTGTTCGGCATTGGATGTTGTTCGACGTCGTACCTCATTTACCTCCCCTCGGTCGGCACACCTCCCATCGGTCGGCACACATCACCTCGATCGGCACACCTCCCCTCACTCGGCGTGAAGCCTCGCTCGGCATTGGATGTCGTTCGACATTGAACATCGCTCGGAACCGCACCTCGCTCGGCATCGTACCTCGCTCGACGTCATATCTCGATCGGCATCGTACCTCATTCGGCATAACAACTGCTCATGGTCGGTCGGCATGATGAAGTAGGGTTCGGCTATGGCCTTGGTGGGCCCAACCTACTCAGGATGCCCAACAACTTGGTTTTGCTTATAAATATAGCATGTGGGTCTCCAGATGGGGTATCTTCTTCTTCTCTCCGCTCTCTGACTTTCTACTTTCTAAGGCTAAGGCGGGTTTACCACTTTGTAACTGTATTCGATTGTTACAGCAATAAAAAGGAAATTATTGGAGTGGACGTAGGCTGGAGTTAGCCGAACCACTATAAAATCTATTGTTCTTTATTGCTTTTACTTTAATTTTGACTGTTCTTCACATTATTACTCTCTACATACACCCTATCTGTTATCTTTGACTGTTAGTTGGTGCTTTCATCTACATTTGGTTCGAAGTATTTGGAATCCGACCTTGTGGCTCGGCCATTCGGCATGGCAATATCCGGTCGAGGTATGGAAGTTCATGAAGATCGTTTGGTTGCAGCTCGGCATTGTCGCTCAGTATTGGATGTCATTCGACATCGTACCTCGTTCGGCACACCTTCCGTCGGTCGGCACACCTCTCCTCCGTCGGCACACCTCCCCTCGGTCGGCACACCTCCCCTCGTTCGGCACACCTCCTCTCGTTCAGCACAACTCCCCTCTTTCGGCTCACCCTCCCTCACTCGGCGTGAAGCCTAGCTCGGCATTGGATGTCGCTCGGCATTGAACATCGCTCAGCACCGCACCTCGCTTGGCATCGTACCTCCCTCGGCGTCATACCTCACTCGGCATCGTACCTCGTTCGGCATACCAGCTGCTCAAGGCCGGTCGGCATAATGAAGTAGGGTTCGGCTATGGCTTTGGTTGGCCCAACCTACTCAGGAGGCCCAACAACCTGGTTTTGCCTATAAATACAGCATGTAGGTCTCCAGATGAGGGATCTTCTTCTTTTCTCCGCTCTCTGACTTTCTACTTTCTAAGTCTAGTAACTGTATTCGATTGTTATAGCAATAAAAAGGAAATTATTGGAGTGGACGTAGGCCGGAGTTAGTCGAACCACTATAAAATCTATTGTTCTTTATTGCTTTTACTTTAATTTTGACTGTTCTTCACATTATTACTCTCTACATACACTCTATCTGTTATCTTTGACTGTTAGTTGGTGCTTTCATCTACATTTATGTGTTAGTGACCAATTTTGACGCTAACAAGAATATTTAATTGATTTTAAATATTTAAAGGTAAAATCTTAACTTGAGTTTCAAATATAACTATTTATTGGACAATTTAATTATTGAATTTAGTAATTGGGAATGGGGTAAAATATGGAACCTTGAGTGTTAAGCTTGTTAAAAATAATTTGCAGGCGTGTAAAATTTATATTGATAATGTTGAAGATAATAAAAGCTTTAAAATTGAATTTAAAAGTGATCTGTTTAGTTTTCAAAATATATCATTTAAACTGATATTTAAAAAATAGCCTGCCGTGGCATAGTCTCGGAATTCGGCGAAACCAGTTCCATTGGATCAGTAATAATGTATTATTATCGGATTCAAAATTTCGTAACATTTGGAGTTATCGTGTGGCCGTACCGTATGTAAACGCGCTGAAACTTATATTGAAAATTCAATATATTAATTGGGTCCAAAAAGATATCTTCTCCATACGATCGAATTAGGACTCGAAACATTTTCCATTGCATTTGGAATAGGGGTATAACATTATGAACACCTAGCGACACACCTCGATAGGATGTCGAAATTTTAAGCTACGGTTTCGAGACAATTTAAAATTTAACTTATATATATATATATATATATATATATATATATATATTTATATATATATACCCTAGTCAACCTACAGTTGAAATTCTTTCCCATCAGCCACCATTCTTTCATCTTAACCATCCTATCCTATACCTATGCAAGCCTAGCCGACCAATCCTGTCCCCTTTTTCTTATTCAACACGCTACCTCTACTATACGAAGATGTTCCTTTTTGTTTTAAATCGATGTCTCCTTCCACTCCTTTCAAAACGAAAACAAACGAAGGAATTCGTTCAGAAAAAGTAAAGAAATGGCGGAATGAAAGAGTTCGAAACCAAAATCCAGTTTCCTCTTTTTAAATCAAAAACGAATTCCTTCAATGAAAATAAAAATAAATAAATCGTAAGCGACTTGCGATCGGGGGAAGAGCAAGCTCATGAGAGGAGCGTTGGTGGGGGAACTTGATGTCGAGAATGGCGATGGAACCACGAGGTTGGGCAAGGGCATGGGGTCGTGAGGCTATAGGCACGGCTGCGTTTGTTAGTGAAGTTGGGGGGTTCCATGATGCGTGAAGGGGGAGAGGCCCGCGAATGGAGTCGCAAAGTATCGCGGTGGGCGGTGTTCTTTGGTTGGTCGAGCAGGAATTTTCGTGTACATGCAGTAAGGTATATTAATATTAATTTTAAAATGTTGTTTTTTGAAAATGGTAAGTTTTAAATTGTTGATTTCAAAACAATAAATTTTAAATGTTTTTGAAGTTCAAACTCGTAAATGAATTTTTGATTATTTTTTCACTGATTGAAAATTAACAGCAAGGTTTAAACAGTTTTGTTTTAAAAATTTGAATCGGCTATATACATATATATGTGTGTGTGTGTGTATGACAGTAAGGTATATTATTTCATTTATCAAATACTAACTAAGTTTGGTATACATATAGATTGGAAAAGATATATAAATATATATATGTCTATACAAAACTATACACGTATATTTTCACTTACTATTTAATTTTTAAAATATGTATTATGGTGATTGATTTGTTAAATTAACTTATTTAATTTTAGTTACTAAAAAAAATTATTTAAAGGAAAAATAGTTTATATTAAAGTAATAAATGGTAATTTATTATTCGATTGTTTCAAATGTTAATAAACCATATAATGTTTATACAAGGTCTAAATTCGTGGAGAGGCGAGCCGGTTTGGAGTGGATTGCAAACAAAAATAAATGTGGGTCAATCTCACTCAAATTTGGATTATTGGTTAATTTTAACTAGTTAAAATTAATTTTCTGTTGATTGATTCAATTTGAAAATTTATTATCAGTCTGGATGTGATATTATATATAGTAGTATATATATTGAAGTGATTGATATTCCCGCATTATATAGTGGATGAGACACTATGCGCCCCACATAATAGCGGATGATCCTATATGCCACGATATTTCCCTCGAAGTGGGATTGGTATTTTTATACTGTTCCAACATCTGTGGATGTAGAGAAACAGGTTGGAGGGATCCAACTGGATTCCTCAAAAATGTTGAAATTTATTTTCATAATTAGTGATATGATTTATTTGATATATTATACTGGAAATTGAAAGTATTGAATGTTATGGTCTTGTTGAATATATTTTTGCACTTTTAGATATAGAAATAGAAAGATTAAATTTTTGAAGGAAAATAAAACGAGAATTTTTAAGTAAAAAATTATATTGAATTTGGATAAATTAAAAGAATGAATTTGGAAATGGATAAAAAGTTTGATTTTAAAATCCTATTTAATAAATTCCGAGTACGGTAAAAATAGAGATTTTGGATAACTGTGAATTAAAGGGTTATTTAAGATAAGGAATTAAGCAATATTGTTTTTAAGTACAAAGGAATATATTTTTAAATGTAAGATTTAAATGGTTTGGGAAATGAAAAGGAGAACTTTGAAATTAAATGTGGAATTGATGTTTTCAGCTTTAAATAAGATTTAAAATCATAATAAAGGAATGAATCTAGAACAATGGATTTTGGAATAAATTTGGATAAATCAAGAAATAAATTTCAAAATGGAATTAGTTTAGGAAATCAATTTGAGAATCGATTAAGTGTTTTGAAACAGTGATTAAAAGGAAAATGAGACGATGGAATTTATAAATGAAGTTTTATAAAGTGAAGCAATTATCAGTGGATAATTTGGAAGTATAAATTCATGGTGGAAATTTATAAAGGGATGAGTAAATCTTTTCAAAAATAAAAGAGGTTTTTATTTTTAAAAGTATAAGTAAGAAAATTTATGGAATTGGGATGCAAATTAAATTGGAATCTAGAAGGATTTATAATGGTTAGACTGGTTTTATTGGAGTGGAAGGTGTATTTTCCTAAAGAGCTAGAAATTTATTATTTAATTTTTTAAAAGTAAATATTAATTAAGTTAATTATAGTAGTTAGTTATTTTTTTAAAGGTTAATTAGTACTATGATTTAAAGGACAACTATTAAATATTTATACCTTATATAACAGTTTTATTTTAAAAGTGGTTTTAGGCTAAAGTTTTACTTGGGAAATTATTATAGAATTTCATAACTATTATTTTGATTAAAGTGATTTAAGTTGTTTTATTTTAAATGTTTTAAGTGTATATTTTTGGATAAAGTGATTTAATTTATGTAAAGGCTAAATTAATAACACTTGGTGTTTTTCAGTGGATATAAAATAATTGGTTGAATGATTGTTTAAATTTGATAGTTAAATAACTGCTTATCAATATTAGCCAATGCGTTGATCGTTTTGAAGAGACCGGGATCGAATTTAATTATCCAAAAACCACTTCAATCTGGTTTGAACGTAGCCAATGAAGACCGTGAAGATGATGGAGACAGTGATTCAGTTTTTCGAGACCCAGGACAACTTGTATGGACAAACGCTATAAGACCATCATCATTGGAGGACGATGAGCATTCTAAGTTAATGTGCACTAAAAAGGTAACGCTTAGCCTCATGCCTCATCAACCGAAAAAGGCTAAAACAGGGGAGGTGCAGTAAGGATAAGTGGGTAGCAACCAATTATGGTATGGTTATCCCTGTCTAGAGTCCCTTTGATCTCGGCTGTATGGGCAATTGCTAATCCCAACCTTAGGGTGATCTTATTCGGACTATCCAGTAAGGGGTAGCTCCAGTCTTTTATTGCAGGGGATAGGGAGTGGTCCTCGGTACTCTAATCTAGGCCAGGCACTGTGACGGGCATCACCCCAGTAGCCTTGCCATTGTATGGAATCCATACTCCAATAAGAGCCAGTACGATTTTGATTGTGCCCAACTATGTTGGAACGTGAGATGCAAGCATTTCAGCTATATTCTATTTTACTTTCTATAGACATTATTATAATATCAGATGGATTTGATAAAAAATGTTTTGGTTATCCTAAGTTAAAAACCCGACATGTTTATTTATGATGTGGTCTTACAATATATCTTTGATTTCAAAGGATTTTGGAAAATTTAGTAATTCGATTGAGTGTGTTTTCTCGCGTTGATTTTTCAGACTGACTTGGGTGTTATTTTATTATAATGCTCAGGCCAGACCGAGTATTATTGATTCAAGATAAGATGCTATGGAGCTCAGGAGACGAACTGGATGTCGAGACGTATCACATGTACTTGGTGTATTATTCCACTGTGTATGTGGTATGCTGTATATTCAGCCTTGTGAGGACAAGTTATTATAACTGTCCATTATTATGTTATTGTTTGGTGTTGTACTCTAATGATGTAATGTATTAGTTCTTGTTGTATAAAGATCAGTGGTTATATGTATACTACTATATGATTAATGAGTTTGATTTCAAGAGCACATAAGCCCCCTTGAATTTTGGAAACTGAACCGTGACCAAAATTGTTTCTATGTGCACTATCCGTAATTTTCTCATCCCTTCCTCCACCTGAAAATTTCGTCATCCCCATCCCTAATCTCCTTTTCCCAATTTCTTCCACCCGAAATCCATCAACTCTACTTACGCTTATCTCCTCTTCCCCCTTTTCCTTCGTTGGAAATTAATTAATTCCCTTTCATTTGTTCTTTCACTATTCCTTTACCATCGGTTTCTACCCCACATCGACATATTGTACAAACCCTAACCTCAACACCTTACCAATTAATTTATGTCTCTCCATCGGTTTCCTCTATTGCCATTCCTTGCTCGCCCATGCTTTTCATCCGCTTCCACTGTATTGATTTTCACATCATACCCATCTGCTTTCCCTTATCACTAGCCAATCCCTGGGTCAAAATTATTTTGACGATTTTCCTTAATTTGTATTAGAGAAGCTACAAAACAAATCGGATTATACCTTCCTAATTTAATTTGCATTAGTTTTGTGACTTCTGAAGGGCGCAATATCCTTCATCAAGTCGCTGGATATGTTTATTCTACTTTTCAAGTTTGAGTAAGGATTTAGATTTCTCTTTGAATTATGGAATTTATTTTCGAAGTTGTGTGATTTTGAATTTATTTTTATTCTGCCTTTATAGGTCCCAACTTTCGTGAAATATGGTTGCCCATTTAATTTCTAAGTGAATTATATATTTTGATCTCCAGTTCAAAGATTTTTTTTCTGACAGGAACCGACTGCTAGCAATTTATATGCATCCAATTTTGTTTGGTCATTCTTTCATTTCTATTCTACGTCGTTTAAATAGACTTCATTTTTTAGAGTTGTGAATTAACGTTTGGTCATGTCTTATTTTTACTTAACACTTTACCTGACTTCATTGCATGCTATATAAGTATTGGATACCTTGATAGAATTTAGTGATTATGCAGATACCTAAGTTTTAGACTAAATAGTATCAAGCTGCATATAATCGTGTATTCTATTTTGACATTTACGTATTTTTGTTTAGTTCTATTGAAGAAGAAATTGGATATATGTTCTTTAAAACATTGTATAGGGTAGGTAGAAGTAGAGAGATGCCAGACCTTGCATCTGATCTGGAGTGGAAAATCTCCATTTTAAGAGCTGATTTTCTCTATCAACTTTAACACATATTTTAAATTTGACCATTAGATGTTCACACTCCTTAATATGCAGTAAATTCATAAGTAGATTAATATTTCAACTTTATCTTTTACATATCCAATTAAATTTGTCAAAATTCACCATATCAATGCTTCTTTGAGCAATCGTTCTCTTTCTACTATACTATTTTAATTAATTGGAGTTTATTTTTAACTTTGATATCATAGGCGCTTGGCTACCGAATACTAAAATGAAATCAAGAGGCAACCAATCAATTTGCATTATTTTGAAAGAGGACCTCATCACTGAGAAGAACGTTTATAGATCCAAGGGATACAAGTTTGTAAGATTCTTCTTCTTAATTTATTTTACAAAAATAGTTAATATAGGTATTTAATAAATAAATAAAATATTATATTTGAATTGATTTTTATGTTTTACCTTTTTAGCTTTGGTGGCAATAAGGAGGGACTACATGGATCTAACATTGTTGAAAAATGGACAGAGGATAAACTACAACCCTACTTCTCCACATGTTCAAAGATCATTAACAACTACCTCTTATAATGCTACTGTTTACTATTATTTACATTTCATTTCATCATTGAAATAATGTAAAATATCTGAGTGCACTGTTTGTTGCAAAATAGTTTTGCTCTTATGAATAAAGTCTAGATAATTACAACTGGATTTCAGTTTCAAGGATGACTTCAAAGATAAATGAAATTTAGCTAATTTGCACTATTGTCAAGGCCAGATAAAGTATATCGTGTAGTCTTTGACTATGCTCCACTACTTTTATTCAATAAAGGCAACATAACAAAAGTATCCATTCCGGACTATCAACCTACTTAATATAGGTATTGAACAAGGTGACTAAGTTGTTGCAAACCTATAATTTTGAAGACATTGAGTTTTCTTTTCAGATATAACTTAAGGAAGAAAACACAAATGAGTTTCTTTTTTTACAATTGTCTTTTTGTATCTTGAAAAATATATTCACATAGGCAAGTGTTTTAGGTTTATGCTTCGTACAATTTTTGAAAAGTTTTGTGAAACATGATTTTCTAAACCATTATCTTTATATTTTTCTCACATCACATGTTGCTTGAATGTGCTAATTTAATTTTTTGAGATATGAATTCCCATTATTACCATTCGATTGGACCAACTCTTCCTCCTTATTGGCTACTCATCAAAACGAATTGATACCATGCATTTAGTGTTTTTAAGTAAAATTTAGTGTTATATGTGGTAACAGTTGTTGGCCAGTAGGTCAATTTATTTACCATTCCTTTTTAAATGATTAATTTTCTGTAGCAGTAAAAAGT
The DNA here is from genome assembly GCA_030765085.1 of Allium cepa. Classification (NCBI taxonomy): domain Eukaryota; kingdom Viridiplantae; phylum Streptophyta; class Magnoliopsida; order Asparagales; family Amaryllidaceae; genus Allium; species Allium cepa. The sequence goes on from CM060929.1 coordinate 499,765,390, forward strand.
TATGCCAAGATATATAGGTTCGAAATCATATAGAAGCAAGACCATTAGGCTGTTGCTACTTTGATTGATGAATTTTGCTATTTAAGTTTTATGTGATTGTTTAGAAAATATATTATTTCCTAATATGTTGCTCTTTTAGGTACATAATGAGGCATATGCATATGTATAACGCATATTATCTTCGTTTGTAGAAGGAAACAATGAGTTGGAAAAATGATAGGCTAATCACAACTTTGTGAAAGGAAATCAAGATTTACGACATAAAGGTATGGCGTCTCATAAAGTACATTGCTCCATATTGATGATACCATGTTGACTTATTAACTTTATAATCTTAACCTTAACAGGTGCTATTATACCATCTTTAATGAATTGTATTTTTTCCTGGATAGTTTAAGTTGTATACTGCATATCAGATAAATGAGAAGATGTTTGCTGCCTATTTAATTGTTTGAAAATCTTATCCTTCCATGGTCCATATTTTTTCTTTGCTGTCCACTTCAAATGTTTGAAAATTTTCATCTTTGGCCACATATTTCAAAATTTATGCTTAATCCATCTTTACTTCTGATACATTTAATAGTTATGAATATCAATTAACTTAAATAGTTTATCATCAGTGAAGGTCATCACATTTGCCTCAAACTAAAAGGAAAGTTTTTTGAAGTGAGATGGATCCCATTTCTTATATTGATTCATAAAGGTGCTCATATTCGTTTGTTGTTAATATGTCCAATTTTGTTCTTCATTTCCTCCAAACAAACATAATGTTGTAATAGATGAAAATGGTTCTCTTATTCTTATAACATTTTTTGCATTGTTTTATTCTATTTTATCCTTTATTATTCATTACAAATTGGGATCTACTATAGTTGTCTAAAATTCAATTAATTTGATTTAAAATTTTCAAGTTTGACTAACGGACATTGTAAAGCAAAGAAGCTGGATGATCAATGCTCAAAATAATTTTGAAAAAACCGAAAATTTTAAGACAAAAATTGCGCTTAATTTTTTTCATAAAAAATGCATTTTTTTGATATTAATAGTGTTGACTAAATCCTTTAACAGTTGAAGGGATGTTACAAATAATGTTGTGTTAGAATAATTTCTAGAATGAAAGTTGTTGGTTCCCTAAACTTATAGGAAATGAACTATGTATTAGAAAACATAGAGTTTTGCAAGAAATTCAACATTAGTTTTTAGCTATTTAAAACATATCGAATAAACATCAACACATCTTCAAACACATTAACAAACATTGTGATATTATTTTGCTTGATTTCCTATCATGCATTTAACTCACAATCTCTCTAGATCGGTCTTACCGGACCTACAATACACAACATAATCAATTGATTCATGTTGTACACTATGCTATTTAGTATCTCATTCCTGTTTGTTTCCTTCTGACTTATGTCCTATGAAAAATGTAATCCCGAGTTCTGTGATGTTGCTTCACATATCCACTATTAGGTATATGAATTTATTTCATGTTTTCTACTTGATTACTAAGTTAATTATCGCTTTAACATTACATACAAGGTACATGAATTTGTGTGAAGTTCATTCTAGATCTGCAATTAAAAATAACACTTCATTTGTTCATGGCTAAGGAAGGGTGTTAAGCGAAAGTTCCAAATATTAACTAGTTGAGTTCTTCAATGTATAGCTATGTGTGCTCTTAGCAAATCTCAACTTACCATTTTGAGCCCTATGTTACATGTAAAAAAAAGTTTCATGAACATAATTGTAAAATTTACCAATAATCGGTTTTGTCTCGATTAACTTGAAAATGATTTGTTCTACGTTTGAGCTTACATATATGCTTTCAATTGTTATATTATAGTCAAAAATGTTTGCACCAAGATTTATAAGTTAGTCTTCTTCGACGAATCGGTTCTTTATTTATTATTTATTTCTCTGTTAAAAGAAAATTAAAATAGCAAAACTGAAAAGTTAACTAATTAACGGTTCTATCTCGATAAACATGCAAAATGAATTATTTTGGCTTTGAGCATGCACATATGCTTACTTTATGTATATAATAATCAAAACTGTTTGCATTAAGGATTATAAGTTAATCTTATTTGGTAAATCAATTATTTCCTCTTATCCATTACTGATGTGCACGTAAATGTGCATATTTTTACCACTATATTTATTCTTTTTAAATTAAATAAATGATCATAATGGGTATTTTAACTTGTTTTAACAAAAATCCATATTAATTCCAAATTGTCACATATCCATCTTCATATAGTGGCAAAACAGTCACTCATGTACATGTATTTCTTTGAGAAAAATTAATTGAAAATTTATATATATTTTTGTAGGAATTTGGTCTTAAATAGGAGTGGTTTCATGAAGGAATATGCATGCACAAAGAATATAAAGGAATGAAGATGGAAATAATTCAAAGTGAAGATCATAGAGGACCCCGCCTACCCTCCACCTTAATTTACAAATTAGAGGCTAAGGCACATGCTTATGGAATTAATGGCTTCATGTACACTTAAATAATGATTAGTAGAAGTTAATGATTACTTGGCCTCCACACTTTCTCAAGGGTAGTTTGGTCATTCCCCAAATTATGGATTAGGGTTTCATGCATGTATAAATAACCCCTTATGTTTCATGTAACCTTCCTCTCTCACTTAGTCTCTCTTTAGTTTAGTTTAGGCTCAAAATAAAAAAGAAAGCTCTTTTCCTCTTTTCATGGCTACTTAGCCATTTTACTTCATGTATTTTTCTTTTTTTTATGCAATGTTAGTTAGTGTTTCCTTTCAATTACATGTTCATTTTCTTTTCTTGTTTATTTTCTTTCATGTGCTAGTATAGATCTCCTTTATTTTATGCAAGTAGAATAATTTTTCCTTTCATTTTGCTCTCTTTTTCTCTTCTTTTTTAATGTTGTTTTCTACATTTATTCATATGATAACAAATATGAGAGCTTAATCCCTTCAATTTAGGGGTAATGAAGCTCTCTAGTATGTAGATCCATCATTTTGTTGTTTATGCTCTCTTTTGTGCTTAAATGAAATGTTTTGAAGTGGTTTAACTTGTTGTTTATGTTTTGAATTTGATAGTCTATGTTATTCATAACAAATAGGCTATGTTTAAACAAACAAAACACAAATTGCCTCTTCATCTACATATGATTATGGCAAAGAAGTGATTGTTGAAATTAAAGTTTGATGACTTATATTTCTAATTAATAGTTAATAGGCCATGCTTAAAATAGATTTTGCTTTCAACTTTGTTTTCATATTTTATGAGATTTAAAAGTGTATTAGTGGTTGTGTTATAGTTTGATGGTTTATATTGAGCTAATTAATAGCACAAATATACCATACTTATGATAAACACATCAACTAATTAACTAATGACAAAGAAAAGAGAGATCATAACTTCATTTTGTTGATTTATGTGATTTAGAGAGTGGAAGTTATCTCTAAATTATCTTAACACTCATATTTTTATCTATTTTCTTTTGTCATCTTTCTCCTTTTTTTAGTTAATCACTTTCAACTTTGGTTAATTTGATTGATTAGAATTTTAAAATCATCAATTCCCTGCGGATCGACCCATATTCGCCACGTACTAGATAGTACGACGTGCGCTTGCGGTTATTTTTAATTTAAATTCGTTCGACGGTTTTCTAAACCGATAGAATTTCCATCGACGAACAAGTTTTTGGCGTCGTTGCCAGGGAATTGCTTCGATTTTGATTTTCTGTTCTTCAGATTATTTTCGTTAGATTATATTGTGTGTTTGTTTTGTGTGTTGAGTGCATTTAAAAAAAAAATATGTGTTTGATTTGTGCTTGCATTTGTTTGTGTGTTTGTAGTTTTCATTTTACATTTACATTTCTATTTCCATAAAAAAAATTCAAAACAAAAAAAGAACATTTTATTTCCTATTCATTTTCTTTACAATTTCAGGTACAATTTACAACTCAATTTCTTTTACAAATTTGATTGCCTAAAAACTGTGCAGTTCTACCCCTTCTCTGTTACTGTTACTGCACAATCTTCTCCCTGCTCTTCACAAAACAGTGCTCTCCACATTTCTTCCCGGAACCACCAATATTCCTCTGAACAATCACCAGTGCATAATCAAAACTTCAACAACAACTTCCCCATCACCAAACTTCATATAGACCAAACTTCAACTCCTCTGGTCACTTCCTTGCCACTGCCTTCCATCCCCTGTCAACCACAAAACATCCACTTGATCACTACAACTGCCCCTACCATTGTACTTCCCAAACCATCAACATACAAACCATCCACCCACCTTCCACATTCACTGTCAATCACCAGACAAGCAGCCATAACATTTACACACTCCAGCAACCACACTTCTATCACTTTCTACTGCCCAGAAACAACATCACTACAGCTTCATTCACTCCACAGCCCCCAAACCTACCTTATGCACCACTTTATACAACCAACATTCACATTTCCTACTCGACATCACTTCTGTCACAACAATTCTTCCACTACATATCTACACTTGACTGTGCACATTTCCTGCCACAACAGACTTCATCTTACCATCGCCAGTGCATTTCTACAATCTTGCATCTCAACACATTGCTCCCATCAACTTCTGTCAAGCTTGCCACAACCATAGACCTTATACAACACAACTGCAACCATTTACCATATCACAGCAAATCGCCTCTGTTCCCCTTCCCAACCAGTCATCCACTAATCAACCTGAAACAAACTCTACAAACTTCAACACTATCACTGCTATCACAAACCACACAAGCATATTTCTCTGGCAATACAACAGAAACTCCTCATCACTACACAGACTCTCCTCCATACAACAGAAAGTCCTCCACCACTTCAATCTCACCAAACCATACAACTACAGACCATTCCAAAGCGGCCAACATCGACGACAATCCGTTCTCATTCACTCACTTCACAATCCCTTCACTGTCCAACTGCCTGCGTCATTCTTCTACTTGCCTTAACCACTGACATCCCTTGCAAAACTCCTCACCACAAGTGCTTCTGACCATACACCAACAACAACAACTTCTTACCACAACTCAACAGTGCATACACTTTCATTTCATTCACACAAACTCCACTTTCTTCCCTGCTACTGCTGCTTCAAGCAAACACAACCATCTTCATCTACACCACCAACATCCACTTCAACCTTACTGCCTTTCAACCTGTCATACCATTTACTTCACACTTCTCCACTCATACATTCTCTTCTAACCAGTCACCGACATCCACTACCATAGACCATCAACCACTTCACACTCCCTTCCTCTGCCTAAAAAACAAATCACAATACTGCAACTCCTAACCATCTTCAACAAACGATTTTCTGCCTCATACAAACAGTCTCCTCCTCCTCCTCAAGCAACTCAAACTCTAAACCATCGCCTCCATCATTTATTTGACATTTCCTCAAATCACCCAGCACTGACAACCACTTACACTTCACTGCTTCGAACTTCGATCGCAAGCTACCACCGCAATCACCTGAGACCAGCACGCCATTCCATCATCTCCGCACTCGACTATCCCCAAACCACGACATACAATTTCCCATCATCAGCATCACTACAGAAACTGCTAACGAAACCCGAACACCCTCGACTGTGACCTCCCGCGATCCCTCGTCAAATCCCCAAATCGCAAACCATCGGTGTCTCTCAAATACCCGAATACCCAAACCCAAAATGTCAAATTTAACATATCGATTTGTGATCGAGAATCACTTTTGGAAGCACAAATGTTTCTTGAATTAAGAATTTTTGGTTCTGTAATGGATTTTTAAAATTATGGTAGTTTTTTTCAGTATTTGCTGTGAGAATTTTGAAGTACGAGGTTGATTCGGTAGTGGTTTTGATTTCATTTTGTTTCGTCTATTTTGATTATCTTGGGTTAATCTCGGGTTAACATCAGGTATTAAGGTGGGCCAGGCTTTTGTTTTTTTTTGTTTTTATTCATTTTGAACCGTTAATTTGTTTTAATCCTTTTAAATTCCACATCTCCTAAAAAAATGTTTGCCTTGGTTTTCTATTTCCTTTTGTTTGTTTTGGTTTTTCTTAGTGTAAATTCGTTTAGTTTTTTTTTTTGTTCTATCTTGAAAAAAAAAATGAAATTGTTTGTTTTGTTTACTTGCTTGCTATATCTATTGTTTTTTATTTATCTTGCAATGTTGTTTGTTTGCATTTAAAAAAACAAAAACAAAAATCCATCCGCAGTTGCAATGTTAATACATGTTTAATTTTTACTTTGCATTTCATCTTAGAATTTATTAATAATAACTATTAGACATCGATAACTTTTAATTGTATATTGACAAGTTGTCTTCTTTGAACAATTTTATTTCTTGATGTCTAGGCTACGACAGAGTAATAACCATTTATAAATATTACGGTGATTCGTAAATATTATAGTGGTTGTTCCTCTGAAGGTACTTAAACGTTCGGCTTCCTTGCTACGGTGATTCGTGGTGCACTGATAACCCCTACCCGTTACCTGGCTGAGAATTTTTTTTGTTGATTTAAGACAGAGTGTGATTATACAATTTTGAGTTAACTTTGGATAAATCATTTGTAATTAAGTCTTGCATTCATTTAGTTGCATTAGTTCATGCATATTTAAAAAAAAACACAAACAAAAATTTCAAAATCCAAAACTAAAAAAATTGTAAATATTCCTTTTGTTTTTCTTTGAAATTGTTAAATCCTTTTCTTTTGAAATTTCAAAAACCCAAAAAAAATTTAGAAAATCAAAAATTCAAAAAATGTTTTCAAAAACAAAAAAAAATGAAAAACCAAAAAAAAAAAATCAATTTTTCATTTTGAAAAATTATTCCTCTTTGTAAATATTTCTTCTTTATAAAAAACAAAAAATTCTTGAAAATTTCCGAATTTCCATATTCACTTGAATTTTACAATAGTTGTTAAAATCAATATAATCCATATGATTTCACTCCAAATACGTATGGATATTTTAACGACAACTATTCTTTAACCGACTCGAATTTTGAACAACAAAGTTTTCAAAACAAGGACCAACCCTCTGCTCTTGAAAGTAATGTTTCATCTTTACTTGAATTCTCCATACAACAAAATCAAAGTATAAGTGATTTATGTAATTCATATTTGTGTAAAAACTCGAGTCAAGGATTTCAAAATTTTCAAAATTCCAATGATTTTGAGTATAACCCATGCCAATTCAATTTCGAGCTTCAAAATGAATTTCAAAATCAAGATGAAAATTTGAAGCAATTTTCAAATAATTTTGGCAATGGGAATAGTTTTAATAACGATACGGTTGAAAATTTGGGTTATCAACAAATTCAAAATAAAAAATTTCAAACTAATTAACATTTATTTGATTTTGTTGACCAAATGGAAAAAGATAACGGAGATTTATTACTTGAAAAATACAAAAATTTCGTGAAAATCGTAATCAAATCTCAACTTGCAAAGAATCAAATAATAATCTACCGTTTATCAAAATTGACAATTCTTGTTCTCAACAAGTCCAAATCGAAAACTTTCAAGTTAATAGTTAGAAATTTGACTTTGTTGAGAAAATGAATGAAATTTACGATGATCACACGAATTTGTTGATTAAAACTTTGGAAAATTTTCATGAGAAACAAAATCAAATTTCAACATGTGACGAGTCAAGTGATAGTCCATCTTTTACCCAAATCGATGATTTTCAAATAACAACTTTTGAAACTGAAAATGATGATCTTAACGAAGTTGTTGAAAAGACGGTAATTGAGTTGGATTTCAGTTCTTTTGAGGGTGAGAAACTTTATTTAAATTTCGATCTTTCTTTTTCTGAAAATTTGAATACAACAACTTTGGATTTTGAAATGGATATATGCGATGAAGTTGTTGATAATCCAATGACGGAAGATGAATTTAACAAACAGGTGTTTTATGGACTTTTCGAAAATGAGTCATTAAATTCTGACGGGGAACATTTCGATCACCATTTGGACTTTGAAATCGATAATTTGGAAGAAGTTTTCAGTGACAAACTTGAAGTTCAATTTAGTGAAAATAAATGTGAATTTCAATCAATTGTTCTATCAACCCCAAAATCATTGAAAACAAAAAAATCATTCAATTTTTAATGAAACAAAATTCGTTTTTCCAAATCGACAATCAACTTCAAAATCTTTTACAATTTGGTTTTTCATGCTTAAGCCGTGTCTCGCACATTTGACGAGACAAATTAATTGATCTTTGGAAGACTGTTTCATTTACTTTTTGACGATATACTTTCTAATCTCATGTAAATACATTTCATTTCCATGTAAATAATAATAAACGTTCCTTTCACTTGGGTTGACTATGAGGACACAATCAAAATCAAGTATGGGGGGAGACTCATCTTCTTCCTGATTTTTTTAGGATTAATTTTTTATTTTTCTTTCTAAAACTTAAAAAAAATCCAAAAACAAAAGAAGAATTTTTTTAGCGTTTTTGATTTATTTTTAAAGAAACACTATAGGATAAATATATGGTTTTGGTTTATTAAATTGAAATTATTGAAAATTTATTTGTCTTAACAAAAATAAAAATGAAGTTTGATTATAAATAACAATGGTTTAACTAGTATATAGGAAGATACATACGTGTTAATTATGAAATATATCCTAATTGAAAATCTTGTTTTGAAAGTGGTGAATTTAAAGTAAAGGATATAACATTTTTTTTGTCTTCTAAGTTAAATGGTGCTAAGATGATTTTGCAAAACTCTCTCTCTCTCTTAAAAAAATATAAACAAATAAAAAAATAATAACATCCAAAGTATTTACTCTCATTTAAAAGTCCTCACGGTTATGCATGGGTGAATTACTTGGAATATTTGATTATGTGCTTTCATACTCCATTTAAAAGTCCTCACGATTATGCATGTATAGAACACATTTTAAAAAAAACTTGATAAAAACCACCTACGGTCGATAGGTGTATGCACGAAAGTGTGTGCACTCGCCATGATCTGTACTCTCCTCACATAAGCCCGAAAGGCAATGTTTGGGTGGTATATCTGGCCTCAGTTTACCTGAGCTAGGTGTGCAATTTTTCTTGCAAATAATGAGAGAGAAAGCAATTGAAATCCTAGCAATATTTTTAGTTAGTTTATTTGATTTGTTATTGAAAAGAAATGAAAATACCACTTTGATAAACTTTGATAATCAACTAAGGATCCATTTCATAGTTACACATTGTTATTAACCAAAACTACGAGTTAAACTATGGTCTATTTGTTATGATAACTTGATTTTTGTTCGAAATTTTGATGAGCAAATGATATAAATTTTCAAGATAATAGCCAAAACCTATATTTAACTTACTCGTGTTGATTTAAAAATAAATCCTTCATTTGTAAATATTTTCAAAAACTTGCATTCATCTCTTTGTAAATAAATCTTGAATTTTATAAATATTTTCATCCTGCATTTGGATTTTGTGGGTAGTATCCGCTAAAAACCCTCACGAGACAACACTCGTCCTACTGGGGACACCCAGAGATTTAACGGCTTGTTGCATATGCTCAATGCAATCGTGCTTACTATGAAAATGGATTTATCTTAATTTCTCTTTATTCAAGGACGAATAAAAAGATAAGTGTGGGGGTATTTGATGTGGACGTAAATGTGCATATTTTTACCACCATATTTATTCTTTTTAAATTAAATAAATGATTATATTGGGTATTTTAACTTGTTTTAACCAAAATCCATATTAATTCCAAATTGTCACATATCCATCTTTATATAGGGGCAAAACGGTCATTTGTGTGCATGTATTTCTTTGAGAAAAAATAATTGGAAATTTATATATATTTTTGTACGAATTTAGTCTTAAATAGGAGTGGTTTCATAAAGGAATATGCATGCACAAAGAATATAAAGGAATGAAGATGGAAATAATTCAAAGTGAAGAACATGGAGGACCCCACCTACCCACCACATTAATGTACAAATTAGAGGCTAAGGCACATGCTTATGGAATTAATGGCTTCATGTACACTTAAATAATGATTTGTAGAAGCTAATGATTACTTGGCCTCCACACTTTCTCAAGGGTAGTTTGGTCATTCCCTAATTATGGATTAGGGTTTCATGCATGTATAAATACCCCTTATGTTTCATGTAACCTTCCTCTCTCACTTAGTCTCTCTTTAGTTTAGGCTCAAAATAAAAAAGAAAGCTCTTTTCTTCTTTTTCATGGCTACTTAGCCATTTTACTTCATGTATTTTTCTTTTTTTTATGCAATGTTATTTAGTGTTTCCTTTCAATTACATGTTCATTTTCTTTTCTTGTTTATTTTCTTTCATGTGCTAGTATAGATCTCTTTTATTTTATGCAAGTAGAATAATTTTTCCGTTCATTTTGCTCTCTTTTTCTCTTCTTGTTTAATGTTGTTTTCTACATTTGTTCATATGATAACAAATATGAGAGCTTAATCCCTTCCATTTAGGGGTAATGAAGCTCTTTACTATGTAGATCCAGCATTTTGTTGTTTATGCTCTCTTTTGTGCTTAAATGAAATGTTTTGAAGTGGTTTAACTTGTTGTTTTAGTTTTGAATTTGATAGTCTATGTTGTTCATAACAAATAGGCTATGTTTAAACAAACAAAACACAAATTGCCTCTTCATCTACATATGATTATGGCAAAGAAGTGACTGTTGAAATTGAAATTTGATGGCTTATATTTCTAATTAATAGTTAATAGGTCATGCTTAAAATAGATTTTTCTTTCAACTTTGTTGTCATATTTTATGAGATTTAAAAGTGTATTAGTGGTTGTGTTATAGTTTCATGGTTTATATTGAGCTTATTAATAGCACAAATATACCATACGTATGATAAGCACATCAACTAATTAACTAATGACAAAGAAAAGAGAGATCATAACTTCATTTTGTTGATTTATGTGATCTAGAGAGTGGAAGTTGCCTCTGAATTGTCTTAACACACATATTTTTATCTATTTTCATTTTTCATTTTTCTCTTTTTTTAGTTAATCACTCTTTCAACTTTGGTTAATTTGATTGAGTAGAATTTTAAAATCATCAATTCCCTGCGGATCGACCCGTATTCGCCACGTACTACGATAGTACGCCATGCGCTTGCGGTTATTTTTAATTTAAATTCGTTCGACAAATTTCTAAATCGATAGAATTTCTGTCGACGAACAATTACATATTGAAAAATATTTGTACTTTATGATAGATTGCTCATGTTGTAAAAAATATTATACGACCGTCGTTCTCACATTTTCCAATCCTATTTGCGATGTGCAAAACATTCCAGCATATTATACTATTGCATTGAATCTTTAAGCTTTTATTGATTATTTCTCACACTCATGTGTGGTAGTGCGCACGCGCATTTGATATCCTGCTCCTATCCGAACCGCATTCACTACCTACAAACTGCTAGATTTTGTATATATGTCATTTTTGTGTTCTTTCCCTTCAACCTTGAACTTTTCTATGAACAACTTCAAATTTTGATATTTATTCCCTAGACTACCTTTTCTTCTAGTTCAAAAACCTAGCGTTACATCAAACAAACTTTACTTCCTTCTAACATATTCTTGGTTTGCCTTTTCCAATGGTAATCTTTTATTTTATGATTTGTAATTACTTATTTGATTACCCATTCTATCCACTTTAATGTCATAGTGTCATAATTGTTTGAAAATATGAATTACATCCTACCACTCCTTTGTTCTATCAAGTATTACCTAAACCGCTCAACCTGAGTTGCAAACACTTGGTTTTGTCCATTAGTGATCATTTAATAATAGTTTGCTTTCCTAGCTGAAGAAAGTGCATATTATTATTTGGATTCATGACACTGCATGTTTAAATATCTTGATAATGGGTAATTGAATTCTACTGATGAAATGTACGCATGTCTATAAGTCTCTACAATTTAGCATTGCACCTTTTCATGCTTGATTATTTTTAATTTTATATTTTACATTCTCTGATTTTAGAAAAATGGTAGCATATAGCTGCATTAGTTGTAAATTTATGTTTTTTGCGCTATGAAACGACCTGCAAACAAATTTAGTGACTGCTACATTGTGTGGTTCTGATGCAAACAATAATCATCACCTTACATACTGTTTGGCTTTCAAACCACTACTCCTATGATTTTATTCTACATAACACCTATGATCTTTTCTTTGATAAATGATTTCTTTATTTTGTAAACTAATATCATGTTTAATTATTTTACCAATGCAGGGTCAACTATGGGCAACTCCGCTAACTACATGCTGTTTGTTACAGTTGTTCCATGTACTATCAGATTTCTAAGCGATGAAAGGTAATTAAATTCAAAACAAAAGAAAAATTTATCATCAATGAGTGGGTTGTTCAACATTGTTGAAAAATTAAAATTATGTTCAACGTCTCAATTACAATAATTATTCATGTGTTCCAAGATGTTGACCACACAGGAAATTTCCATCCATACTTTAATGAGGGTCTGCCAGCCTAAACCAGCTTAAGTCTTTCAAAATAAGCATCATTGTAACGACCTGTCTTTTTGGATAGTTTAAACCGACGATCAAATACACATGTCGATTCCAAACCATTCAAAAGTGCAGATAGTTATTGGGGTAAATAAGAAAAGAAAAGAAATAAAGGAAATGAAACAACACAGAATCTCGCAGCGGAACGATAAAATATAATTGTCAAATAAACAGTTCATGAAGCTGTTTACTATACTTTGACAATTATTTATACAACATTTATCAGAGTTATACATATACAACAGAACAATTTAAATAATGCAGCAGACAGCATGATGCACAGATAATAATAGTAATAGTGTACCAAATCTTCCTCTTTGTCCTCCAGAATAGATCTTCAAAAATCTGAAAACTCAGGACTGACCCGAGCGTAATGAAAAGACAAAACACTCGAGTCAGGACTAAAATATCCTTATGAAAGTTAAATCAATCGTAAATAAATATGAGTGTAACGGCGTCAGAGATGTTTACGGGGTTTGACATCTCATATCCAGTGTCAACGTGCGTGCAATAACTCAAGAGATGTTACGGGATTTTCCATCTCTTAAGGATCCGTTAAACTATCTACTATGTAGTAATGTACGCTAAGTAGATAATGCCTATCAGTAATATAAAGTATCAAATAGCGTTAAGGCGTTACCATAATCCCCCTTAACACATTTTTATAATGCCATAGTCTATACAGCACCGTAAGCCCCACCGTAAACTGGTGGTTATCAAAGGGTACCCCATAGGTATAACACAAAACCAAACGTAGTGGTCGCGAATAGGATAATCAGTATGACAAGGTACATGAGGCGATACCAACTAGGATACTAGTAGTTGCGTGATCCGGACTGATGTTGAGCATAGCCAGCAGCTACCCCAACATCGCGAAACAACACTCCCAAATCAAGGGGTGCACCCAAATCGAATCACAAATGTAATAGAAATGGTATCGAAGAAGCGTGTCCGCTAGAGGTGGCGAACCTCAATGGCCCGACACGGCTCCTGTTTTAGTCATATCAGGGGTCATCCAATATCGTTCTCTTTCTTCAGTCAACGCGTTCACTAAATCATCCACTTCATTCTGGATCAACACTCCGCGTATAATAGTTATTAAAGTGGTGTTCGGTATCGACAGAGAGTATGTCCATATCCGATCCTGGTCTCTTTAATAACTACGTATTATTACACCGTTGGCTCTTTTACATTTCAAATCAATTCATAATTGATATCAAAATATCATATACGCCTCAAAAATCATATCCATTTCAAATATCATCGTATCTATTTAAAATGTCAAATTCCGTTTCAAAAATCCTTTTTCGTCTCAATATCTTATTTCGATTTCAAAATCAATTCGGATTTCAATTTAGGTTGCAACTTCATTTAACCCAATTCGTATTTAAATTCAAGATTTAAACATAAACACTTCACCTTATTGCTCAGCTTGAAATTTTTGAAAATAGTTCTAAGTAGTTTAAAAGTAGGTTTAAATAATTAAAATAGTTAAAAATACTTAAAATCTTTAAATGGATTTCAAATAGATAAATTAATTTAAAATAATTAATATAGGTTAAAATAGTTTAAGTATTTATAGATGGTTAATATAACAGATTAATTTGGAAAAACAAATGAAACAGCTTCAAAACCAAAATATTTCAATTATAACTTCTCAATTCAAATCAATTTCAATTTCCATTCTACCGATTCAATTTCGATTTCAATTCAAATCAATGTCAATTTTGACTTCAAATCAATTCGATTCTATATTCATCTCAAATTAATTCAATTACAATTTATATCGATTTGGAGCTTGATTTTTCAAAATATCGATTTATAACACTTAACAAAATTTTCCTTTAATATTTAAATTCAAATCCAAATTTCAAATATGATTCAACTCCAAATTTCAATTATGATTCAATTCCAAGCTCAATTTCAAATATCATTTTTATATTACTTTTACTCGGTAATATTCAAAGCTCGAAATAATGTTCAATCTTTAAACAAATAAATTTCGAAATACAATCATATCCCAAATTTTTTTATCTCAAAGTCTCAACTTAAATTATTTAACAATTTCCTTTAACCAAAATTTATTTCAACATTCCAAACTCAAATTTTCGATAAATTCGATTTCTATAAATCGATTTTACTTGTCACTTTTAAATCAAAACATTTAAATAAATTCCAAATCGATGATTTTAAAAAAATTATTAATTTAGCCAATCCGGTGTCCGTATATAATTTTCTATCCTATGGCCAAGTGATTATTTATTTCAATTCAAATGTCAGGGATGAATATATAACACTTAAATTAAATCACGGTATCATATGTATGCATAACAGAATATATATAAGAAAACAAACATCCAAACATTTAAATATCAACCAATAGCATCCATTGAACTACATCATCCAATAGGCAATACAATTCACGGCAATTTCATAGTTATCAATGTTAGGTAATTTAATCGCAAATCAATTCTAATTTTAACTTGACCGTCAATTTAATTTTCAAGGGTGAATTCAAATGACAATCTATACGACAATTAAATTTTATCAAACAACGACAAATAAAATTCATATCACTTCATAATATTAAACTTAACTAGCATAAGATATTCAGTACGTTGTAAGCGTTATGAAACACTCACCTTGATTTTTACGATTTTAAATCAAATCGAACGACGTTCGATTTAACTCATAATTTTCTCTAGCTCCCAATGACTCCAATCCAACTCCATTGCGTAGTGCTCATCTATATGATTCCATCGCAACTGGTTTCGTCCGATTCCGACCTCGTATGAACAAGTTATGACATTTATAAGTTTTACGAATCAATTACATAATTTATTTATTTTATTTTATAACCTAGGCTAATCACAACCGTTGCTTTCCTTTGATTGAAATCTGGCCGCCCTTGCTTTCTTCCATACGCGACACTCCCAGGCAACGTATGCGCGAAGAACCCATACTCACGCAAGCTTGGTTTAAGAATCGCAACCACCTACTGTAACGACCCAGAATTTTTATTAATTAAAATTTGAATATTTAATTAATTTTAAATATTAATGAGTGAAATTTATAAGTCGAATAAATTTTTATTTGAATTATTGGATTTAATTGGATAATTAAATCGTTAATTTAATATGTTAAATTATGGAAATAATTGAAAATTGGGTTAAATATGATTGAAAATGATTTGTAAAATTTTATTTTATCATATTGAAGTTAGAACGATATTTTAGAACTTTTAAAATCGAATTAAAAGTTAATTTGTGAAAATTAAATATTTTAATATTAAAAATCGACTAGTGAAAATAGTCAATTTTTGAACAGTCTCAGAATTGAACGAAACCAGTTCCATTGGATCCGTAATAGTTAGTTATTATCGGATTTCAATTTTCGTGTCAATCGGAGTTATCGTTTGATCGTGGCAGCTCGAAACGCATCGAATTGTTTTTAATATTAATTTGGCGAGTTAAAATAGCCATTTTTCAAACTGTCTCGGATTTCGATGAAACCAGTTTCATCGGATCCGTAATGTGATATTATTGTAAGGTTTCAAATTTCATGTCAAT
Source organism: Allium cepa (assembly GCA_030765085.1). NCBI lineage: Eukaryota > Viridiplantae > Streptophyta > Magnoliopsida > Asparagales > Amaryllidaceae > Allium > Allium cepa. The sequence continues at coordinate 499,781,529 of CM060929.1, forward strand.
TGGATTTACCGTTTGTCCGGTACAAATTAAAACGCCTAGAAATCGATTTAAATCGGTTTAATTTAAGTTGAACGTTTGTTGCCATAACTCGCACATATGATCGAATTAGCTTCCGAAACCTGTTCCATTGTGTCCGGAACGCGGGGTAAACCCTAGGAACGTCAGTTTCGGCGCGTAAATTGGAGTTCGGAATTTCCGGATGAATAGTGTTCGTTTTTTTCTCTATAAATAGCTCATAATTCTCAAAAAAATAAAAAAAAAATAGAACAAACCCTAATCTAAACGTGTAGCCGCCACTTGATAATGGATGGCCGAAAAACATCAGACTTCTCCTCCTCTTATCTCTTCATCCACTCAACGATTCGAGAAACTTGCAACTAGAAAGATGTAGAGCACGATGAGATCCTTATATTCAACGGTGGAGATCGAGATTGGAGTTGTATTTTGTGAGATTTTTAGCCGCGTTCATCTGCAGTTCGGCCTCGAATTACGCGACAAGGAGGTGGCCAAGCTCATGGTGCTTGGGGCCGCAGATAGCTCTTGCGAAGGGCGTTCGAATGGAAGTGGTTTGATGAAGTTTCGTCGAGCGATGGAGTTGCAAAATCAAAACCTAATTTTGCATTCATGGGTTCAGGGTGACGGCCTGGAAACGTGAATGAGGGGAGATGGAAGAAAGACGCGTACGGCTATGATGGCATGGGCTTGGATCCAGTGGCTAGGAATTTGTGTAGGTTTAAAATTAGTTAAGTATGTGTAAATTTGTGTATATTAAAAATCGTGTAACTTTGAAAAATCATATCTTTTTCATACGAGGTCGAAAACGCGCGAAACCAGTTGCGTTGGAATCGTATGGACGAGCACTACGCTATGAAATTAGATTGGAGTCGTTTGGAGTTAGTGAAAATTTCGAGTAAAATTAAACGTCCGTTTAATTTTATTCGAAATAAATCGCTAAAACGAAATTGAAATCAAGGTGAGAACTTCTCACTCAATCGAATCAGTTTCAATTTTATTTTAAATAGTTAGATTTAAAATATTTGAATGCATGTTTGAATGATGATTGTTATCTATTGATTGTCAAAATAGACATTATGCGCCGTTAGTAAGCGGATGTTATTTATTAAAAACATATACCGCGAATATTTCATAAACAGTGAAATTGGTATTATATATGATAGCAATATATATATATTGGCATATGTATATATCGCAGTTATTGATTTCCCGCATTGTATAGCGGATGAGACCCTATTGCGCCGTCTATTAAGCGGATAATATTTTAAATCCCATATACCGCGATAATTTCGTACTGGAGCGAAATTGGTATTGTGCTAATGTTTGTGGATGAAGGAAAACAGGTTGGAGGGATCCAACTGGATTCCTCAACAGTTTTTATTTGATTTCAGATATTTTGATATTTGATGGATTATCATATCGATATATGATATCGTTGTTGTCGTGATTGACTATTTGGTGTGTAGCATCATTGAAGCAAATTTTGGAATTTTAAAAGGATTTCAAAGTGATTTTTGAAAGTATACGTTTATAAAATATGTTTGGAAATTGATTCATTTTAAATAAATAAACGTTATAATTTTTAATGTTATAAAAATTATGATTTTTGAGAAATATAGTTAAAAGTTGATTTTTGAAAATATGAGGCTGATGATTTTATAAAATAGTTAAAACTGGGATTTCTGAATTTATTATAAAAAGTTTAAAAATAGGATTTATGAAATTTGACTATTTTATAAAACAAAATGATGAAATTATAAATGAATTTAAAGACGTTTTAAAATAGTAATATAAATTGATTTATATAAAAAGATTTATAAATTGATAATTTATAAATGAAAATATTTGAATTATAAAACGAGTTTTTATAAGTGTTTGAATGAAGTGAAAATGAATTGCATAAGTGAATGGAATTTATAAAATTATAAATGGTGAAGTTATAAGTGAAATTTATAAATAATAAGATTTATGAATTTCGTGAAGTTATTAAAGGATATATTTGGGTAAATAAACGAATCTTATAAGTTATAAGATTTGTAATTATGAAGTTTAAAGGAACGATTTAGTAAACAAATAAATTTTAAGTGTTTAACTTATAATGTGAACCTTTGGTATATAATTGAGTTATAAATTGAATAGGTTAATAAAAGGAATTTATAAACGTTGTTTTATAAATTCACCAACGACTTATTTTGATAAGTAAATTGTTATAACTTATAAATGGAGCTATATTCACGTTTTTGAACTGTGAATAATCCTTTAAAATAAAATGAATAAAAGGATGAAATTTGATAACGTAGTATATTCACGTTTTTGAATAGTGAATAATATGTTAAACAAATTGTTTTGAATGCGATGTCTTAAATTGAATTAAAACGATCTAAAGATGTTTTAATTGGGTTGAGATTCGAAACCATAGATTTCAACATTTATTGTTCAAATAGACGTTTTCGAGAAATAAAAGGAAATAATGGACTATAACACTGTTGTTATAGTAAATGATTTCCGAAAGCAAATGTTTTGTATAGTATTGGGATTTATATATCTATTTTAATTTCGAATCCCTATACTAGTGATTTTGGGTTGTCGTAACGATGTTTTACGCAACATTCGTTTTGGCCCAAATAAATATGTTTAAAAGAATGATTTCCTTAAAGAATGAAATATATACTAAATTTCTATTTGAGTATATTGAATATTTTCCAAGTGTAGAAAATAAAAAGATTTGTGAATTACTTATTTTAAATAAGTATGGAAATGTTTTCCAATATAAAGTGAATATTAGAGAATTTATCTTTTTGAAGATAAATCGAAATGAATAATTGAAATCGTATATTAGTAGATATTGTGAAATATAAATTCACTATGGAATTTATAAAAGAAAGGGGAATTTGTTTAAAAATAAATATTGATTTATTTTTGAAGTGTGAAAATTATATATCTTGTAAAGATATTTTGGAAAATAAATAATTTGGAAAATTATTTGGAAACTGGTGATGTGTGCATATCCATTGATAGTTCAATAACCGACTACCAATATTTCCCTTTGAATGGGTAATTGATGTGATTTGTTTGAAATTGAATGCCACACTTATTTTTGAATAAGCGCTCACTATTCGGGTTAACCGGGAAAGGACCATGGGGTCGTATAACCCATTCCGAATATGTGATACGTCGTTATGAATTGCAATTGATGACCGGTGTTGAAGACCGAGTATTTGCGAAAGCGATAGGATGACCTATCGATTGTCTCTGCACTGGATAGCTCCTGGTATAGAGATTCCCTAAGTGATGGGAAATTCGATCGGGATTGTGAATACCCGGATTGCAAGGGCTTCGTGAGAAGTGCCTTCGGTTTTGTTCGAACCCGGAACAGACTTGTATGGATTGTATGTCTGACATTACAAATTCGATCAGGATATTATGGATATTCTGGAGTTGCTGGAGGCAAGCTGGATGGCATGGCATATTACTTGTATATAGTATTTCTTTTTCCGCTGCACTGTTTGTTGTTGTTATTGTTGTACACTCTGATGATATGATGTACTGAAATGAAATGTATAAAATGTAATAACTGATATAGTTCTTTGTTTAAAGATTATTCATTTATCTATTATATGTTGTTCCGCTGCGAATTGTGAGATTCTGTTATTGTTCTGTTGTTTTCTGTTCCGTTCTATTTTCTATTTTCTTTTCCCTCTATTATCTATTTTCTCTCTTCTCTCTATTTTTCTATCTTTTTCTCTCTTCTTCTTTCTTTTCTGCTTTCTTTAAAACCCTCAGTGTTCGGTTTTCCGTCGTTCGATTGCTCGGCAGTCGATATAGTGAGTATCGATGTTGAATTTTCGGAAGACGAAGAATCGGGTCCTGACAATGTGGTATCAGAGCGAGGTTAAGCGACAACCATGGTTCTGTTGGGTATTACTCATTAGAGATAGAGTCAGTAGTGCTCTAGAATGAGTTTGAGTGTAATAATAGCTATGAGAGCGTATTTGTTAGTAAATATAAAATTGTTTTATATTGTGATGATTGGTTTATTGAGTGGCATATGAACTTTCGTCAGCGTGGTCCGCAAGACTATGCCGAAGGGGTTTCTAAACACTTGAATAGAACAATTCGACACAATATTGTTTTTAAATTGGGTAAATGAAATAATTTTACCTTGATTATATTTTTATATATAAAGGAATAATTTTTCAGAATTATTAAAGTATATATAAGTTGTTGAATAAGTTGTTTGAATAATCTAAATAAAAGAATAATTGTATAAGCAAAAGAATTATAAGAATTGAATTATAATTAAAGTAATTTACAATTGAGAAATAAACTTATATATATGAGAAGTGAAACTATGTGAATATATTTATAAATATGAGTTGTAAATAAAAAAGTGAATTTAAAGTTAAATGGAATATAACTTAAGAGATGTTGAATGAAGTTGATATTAGTATCAAAGTAAAATTATTAAAGTTAATGACAAATGTGAACTTGAGTTATATAAATGAAATTCAACTTTTGTAATTGAATTGAATAAATCAATTGAATGTTAAGAATTGATATGGAAAAATGGATGAAGTATTAATTCATTAAAAGGCTAGTTGAATAAATTGGAATGGAAATCAATTAAAATTTAACCAAATTGAATGAATATAAGCAAAGGAATTTGGTTGTAATTAATATACATTGATTGTTATATGGTTGTTAGTTGATTGATTGTATATAATTCATTAAGTGTTAATGAAATTGGAAGTTAAAGTAATTGAAATCCAATTGGAAGTTAAGTGAATCTTAAGTAGATTTGAATTTGATTGTAAGTAAACCAACTTGAATATGAATTAGTGAATATAAACTAATTGAAAATGAATGTTAGAAAACATCCACTGTTAGTGAATCAAAAGTGATTAAATTGAAAACCATTTCATTGAATATTAATGAGAATATGAATGAATATTTATTGGTTATGAATGATAGTTGGTTGATGTTTGCATTTGTTGCTTTAGTTTCATTTGTTATGTTGGCATATATAGTTATTATGTTGCTATATGTTGTATATTGATACTATTGTCTATATGCATGATTCTCATGTTGTTTGTTGAGTGATTAGTAGGTGCGGATCGCGTTTGCTTCGCATTTGGAGCTCGCTTTCGCGCTATATTAGCCGTATATGCTCGCTAATAAAATATAAGGTACATATCTCGGATTACATACCGTACTTTTATACTTTTTTCCCTTCGGGATGCCTCATTACTTGATGAGATGTATATTTGTGATATATATACTGTCATTTTCTTTCGGATCGAGCCGCGCAAAGGAGACTATGGCGAATTTTTTCGGAAATTTAAGGCGTTAGAAATTTTTTTGGGAATATTGGGAAAATTTTGAAAACTTTAACTTTGATTTGGAATTGAAAGTTAAACAATAATAGTTGTTTTTGAAAAGATAACTAAGTATGATTTGAAAACTTAGTAAAGTATTATAAGAAGTTTAACTATGGATTTTGGGAAAGTTAATAGATTCTGTAACTTTTCTTACTTAATAATTTCGAGGACGAAATTCTTTTAAGGGGGGAAGATCTACCAACCTCCAGACCCCATCATACCACTACCATCTGAAAGCCCATCACCTCCTCTATGCTCGGCATGAATATCACCGAGCTTGGTCAAGTCATGGCCTCAAAATTCATGCCCAATTGCCGGCCGTTCGAGCTCCCTTTGCCACCAATCCAAAGCACTAGAAACGATCTTAGCCGTTGGATGTCTAGCTCTTGACGAGCTCTACATGTTTGCTTCAGAAAGTTTTACGAATTAAAGCATGGATTTGAAAAAATTTGAGGAGAAACGAAATGAATTTTCGGCCATTTATTTTCGAACGGCGGCTAGGGTTTTATTTTTATTTTTTGTTGAAAATTGTGAAAAAGGGGGTTATTTATAGGAAACGATGAACTCTATTCGTTCCGGATTTTTCAAACTTCGATTTACGCGCGGTAACCAACGTTCCTAGGGTTTATCCCGCGTTCCAGACACAATGGAGTAGGTTTCGGGAGCTAATTCGATCATATGTGTGAGTTACGTTAATAAACGATCGATTTTAAATTAAATCGGCTAACTAAATTTCTAGGCGTTTTGGCTTGCCCCGGACAAATGAGAACTCCGATTGACGTGAAATTTAAAATCTTACAATAATATCACATTACGGATCCGATGAAACTAGTTTCGTTGAAATCCGAGACCGTTTGAAAAATGACTATTTTAACTCGCCAAATTAATATTAAAACAATTTCAACGCGTTTCGAGCTGCCACGGTCAAACGACAACTCCGATTGCTACGAAAATTGAAATCCGATAATAACAAACTATTACGGATCCAATGGAACTAGTTTCGTCCAATTCTGAGACTGTTCGAAAATTGGCTATTTTTCAGTCGATAATTAAATATTAAAATATTCAATTTTCACAAATTTACTTTTAATTCAATTTTAAAAGTTCTACAACATCATTCTTACTTTAATATGATAAAATAAAATTTTACAAATCATTTTTAATCATATTAAACCCGTTATTCAATTATCCAATAATTTCCAATTTTAAAATCTTATTATCTCTATTATAATCCCAATATAACTTATATTCACTCTGGAAACCAATTTGAATCGTATTAAATCAAAGTTCAATTATTCACTCTATTTTCATATATTAAATTTCAATATCAAAATAATCATATCAAATTCGGAATTTAATTTTTCAAACTTCGTAATATTAAACTTAAACAAATTTGATTATTCTTAAATCACTACTTATAAAATTTAACAAATTCAAATTATAGAACAAACATTTTCATTAAAACAGTTATTCAATTCCCGTTATTCAATTATTCAAATAATTCCAAATATTAAATTTAAACAATTTCGCTTATCCAATAATTCATTATCTTTTGAAATATTGAAATTTAACTTATATATTCAACTTTTAAAACCAATTCACAATTTAGAACACTATTTTCATTATACAGTTATTCAATTATTCAGTAAGTTTTAAATATTCAATTTAAACAATTTACTTGTTCAATATTCAATATTTGATTTTAAATAGATTTTACTTATCAATCAATTACTCTATTATACCCAATGAATTCAACATTTATTATTATTCCAAACGACTTACAAATTTTTTTCTAACACTAAATCACGAAACCTTATTAAATTAGCTATTTTAATTATCGAAAATTTACGGGTCGTTACACTCTTCCCCACTCAAAACTTTTCGTCCCCGAAAAGGAAAAAGAAGGGAAAAGGAACTAAGTACAGAATTCAACATTAGATATATTTTATTCAAAGTTACAAACTTATAAAACAATGAAATTCCATTTATAAAGTCATAACTACGCTTCCACTAAGTTACTCCAAACGGCTTTCTAACTTTAAAAGTTAGTTATCAAAACTAGTTATAAAAATTTTTAAAACTTGAAAATTTTTCTAACACCCAGATTTACGGAAAATTTCGACAGAGTCTCCTTTGCGCGGCTCGATCGGTACATCTACAAAATGCCTCTACGGGCCCCAAACCAGCAAAAGGAAATCGAAAGCCAAGTGGCTCATCAAAAATCACCAAATCCAATGACAAAATAAACATGTACCTTATATTTTATTAGCGAGCATATACGACTAATATAGCGCGAAAGCGAGCTCCAAATGCGAAGCAAGCGCAGTCTGCACCTACTAAACACTCAACAACCAATGAGAATCATGCATATATGAAAATAGTATCAATATACATCATATAGCAACACAACAACTACATGTGCCAACATAGCAAATGCAACAAAACAACAAATGCAACCATCAATCAAGTATCATCCAACAAATCCATAACCAATCAATACAAATTCACTTCTCATTAATATTTATTGACTTGGATTTCAATTTTAATCATAGTTGATTCATTAACGTTGGATTTTACTAACATTCATTCTCAATTCAATTAGTTAGCATTCACTAATTTATATTTACATTAGTTCACTTCCAATTTGAATCAAATTAAATTCTATTTAAATTCATTTAACTTCCAATTTGATTTCAATGATTTATAGCTTTCAATTTCAATAACACTTAATGAATTACATACAATCAACTAACAATCATATAACAACCAAATCATACTCAACATAACCAAATTATTAATTTTACATTCAATTTGGTTTATCTCTTCCAACTCCAATTGATTCTTAGCCATACCAAATTCTTTTGTTTACATTTACTTCAATTCCATAATTTTAGTTAATAACAAATTTATTTATGGAACATCTTATTAATCATCACTTTAATTTATAGCCGTTCTATAAAAGTCTAACTTCTCATAAATGACTTCTTCTTCTTTTTTTGTTTAGTTTACAGTTATCTCAAAGCTACAAATTCAAAATTTTCTATGCAATTTATATTTATTTTCTATAACCAATTTACAAAAATTATTATACAATTCAATTGTCTTCTTTCTTAAGTTCACTTACTTGTTCCATCTATTCATTCATCATTTCACGCTATATTTAAGTATATATAATTTTTATCACAACCAAATTTTTATTTATATACATTTTAATTCCTTTTGAGTTTTCCTTACTTGTATATTTCAATTATTTTCAGGTTCTTTTTATTTGTACAACATCTCATTACATATCCAAAACATCATTTCAACTTCTTAATATTTGGTAAGTCATATTATATGTTATTAGAATGCAAATTTGATATTATACAAATTTGTAGAATTTCATTTTACTTAATTAGAATGTTTACAAATTTAATTTGTTTAAATCCTCTTTACCTTTCAACTTTAAAGTTTACCCAAAACAATAAGCTTAGCTATCTTAATCCTCTTATTTTAAAAATCCTCGTTATTCACATTTGATTCAAATAATTTGAAAATTATTAATTGACAGAACTTAGAAATTTAAATGCCAGGTTCTTTTCAAATTTTTTGAAATAAACATATACACTTATATCTTTAATATATCAAATCATACCTTTGGAGTTTAAACCAAAATCCATTTACCCAAAATAATTTAGAAGAAAAACAAAGCTTCTTAGAAGTCTCCCCCACTTTGAGACTCGAAAATGAACGTCGATGATGCTGCGCAGTCATCACCGAAATTATTTTCCAGCGACATAAGAGAGGAGTACTGAATTCATTCCTTCTTAAAATCCTTTCAAAATATTTCTCATAAATATTTTTCAACTAATATTACTATATATTTCTTCAAAACTTTGAGAACCATTTTCCAAAATCTCCGGATCTTAAATTCAATATTTTCCAATTTAAATCTATTTTAATTTATAAGTCACCTTTATAAAATATTCTTATAGGATTTTTTTTCTTAAAACATTTCACAAGTGTTTATCATTGTTCATTTTGTAATTCACCTTATTTATTAAATTACAATATCCAATTAATGACAATAACCAATAATATTATTCCTAACAACCACGTAAGCTAGATAAGTCAAAATAATTTCTAAAAATTAATCCTTTACATATAAAATATAATTAGAGTAAAATTATTTCATTTACCCAATTTCAAGACAATACTATGTCGAATTGTTCTGTTTAACCCTATCAATGACGTTAATCACTCGTATTGACCAGAATCCATAAGTCACTTAACAAATCAACCGCCACAATATAAAGCATTTTATATCACTAACAAATACACTCTCTCGTATATATACACTCAACGACTCATCATAAGGTATAACTACCCTATTTATAAAGAGTCAGACCCCACAAAGCTAAGGTTATTGCTAAACCAAAGCTCTGATACCAACTGTAACGACCCATCTTTTTGGACAGTTTAAACCGACGATCAAATACACATGTCGATTCCAAACCATTCAAAAGTGCAGATAGTTATTGGGGTAAATAAGAAAAGAAAAGAAAAGAAATAAAGGAAATGAAACAACACAGAATCTCGCAGCGGAACGATAAAATATAATAGTCAAATAAACAGTTCATGAAGCTGTTTACTATACTTTGACAATTATTTATACAACATTTATCAGAGTTATACATATACAATAGAACAATTTAAATAATGCAGCAGACAGCATGATGCACAGATAATAATAGTAATAGTGTACCAAATCTTCCTCTTCGTCCTCCAGAATAGATCTTCAAAAATCTGAAAACTCAGGACTGACCCGAGCGTAATGAAAAGACAAAACACTCGAGTCAGGACTAAAATATCCTTATGAAAGTTAAATCAATCATAAATAAATTTGAGTGTAACGGCGTCAGAGATGTTTACGGGGTTTGACATCTCATATCCAGTGTCAACGTGCATGCAATAACTCAAGAGATGTTACGGGAATTTCCATCTCTTAAGGATCCGTTAAACTATCTACTATGTAATAATGTACGCTAAGTTGATAATGCCTATCAGTAATATAAAGTATCAAAATAGCGTTAAGGCGTTACCATAATCCCCCTTAACACATTTTTATAATGCCATAGTCTATACAGCACCGTAAGCCCCACCGTAAACTGGTGGTTATCAAAGGGTACCCCATAGGTATAACACAAAACCAAACGTAGTGGTGGCGAATAGGATAATCAGTATGACATGGTACATGAGGCGATACCAACTAGGATACTAGTAGTTGTGTGATCCGGACTGATGTTGAGCATAGCCAGCAGCTACCCCAACACCGCGAAACAACACTCCCAAATCAAGGGGTGCACCCAAATCGAATCACAAATGTAATAGAAATGGTATCGAAGAAGCGTGTCCGCTAGGGGTGGCGAACCTCAATGGCCCGGCGCGGCTCCTGTTTTAGTCATGTCAGGGGTCATCCAATATCGTTTTCTTTCTTCAGTCAACGCGTTCACCAAATCATCCACTTCATTCTGGATCAACACTCCGCGTATAATAGTTATTAAAGTGGTGTTCGGAATCGACAGAGAGTATGTCCATATCCTATCCCGGTCTCTTTAATAACTACGTATTATTACATCGTTGGCTCTTTTACATTTCAAATCGATTCATAATTGATATCAAAATATCATATTCGCCTCGAAAATCATATCCATTTCAAATATCATCGTATCTATTTAAAATGTCAGATTCCGTTTCAAAAATCCTTTTTCGTCTCAATATCTTATTTCGATTTCAAAATCAATTCGGATTTCAATTTAGGTTGCAACTTCATTTAACCTAATTCGTATTTAAATTCAAGATTTAAATATAAACACTTCACCATATTGCTCAGCTTGAAATTTTTGAAAATAGTTTTAAGTAGTTTAAAAGTAGTTTTAAATAATTAAAATAGTTAAAAATACTTAAAATCTTTAAATGGATTTCAAATAGATAAATTAATTTAAAATAATTAATATAGGTTAAAATAGTTTAAGTATTTAAAGATGGTTTATATAACAGAGTAATTTGGAAAAACAAATGAAACAGCTTCAAAACCAAAACATTTCAATTATAACTTCTCAATTCAAATCAATTTCAATTTCCATTCTACCGATTCAATTTCGATTACAATTCAAATCAATGTCAACTTTGACTTCAAATCAATTCGATTCTATATTCATCTACAATTAATTCAATTACAATTTATATCGATTTGGAGCTTGATTTTTCAAAATATCGATTTATAACAATTAACAAAATTTTCCTTTAATATTCAAATTCAAATCCAAATTTCAAATATGATTCAATTCCAAATTTCAAATATGATTCAATTCCAAGCTCAATTTCATATATCATTTTTATATCACTTTTACTTAGTAATATTCAAAGCTCGAAATAATGTTCAATCTTTAAACAAATAAATTTCGAAATACAATCATATCCCAATTTTTTTTATCTCAAAGTCTCAACTTAAATTATTTAACAATTTCCTTTAACCAAAATTTATTTCAACATTCCAAACTCAAATTTTCAATAAATTCGATTTCTATAAATCAATTTTACTTGTCACTTTTAAATCAAAACATTTAAATAAATTCCAAATCGATGATTTTAATAAAAATTATTAATTTAGCCAATCCGGTGTCCGTATATAATTTTCTATTCTATGGCCAAGTGATTATTTATTTCAATTTAAATGTCAGGGATGAATATATATCACTTAAATTAAATCACAGTATCATATGTATGCATAACAGAATATGTATATAAGCAAATAAACATCCAAACATTTAAATATCAACCAATAACATCCATCGAACTACATCATCCAATAGGCAATACAATTCACGGCAATTTCATAGTTATCAATGTTAGGTAATTTAATCGCAATTCAGTTCTAATTTTAACTTGACCGTCAATTTAATTTTCAACGGTGAATTCAAATGACAATCTATACGACAATTAAATTTTATCAAACAACGACAAATAAAATTCATATCACTTCATAATATTAAACTTAACTATCATAAAGATATTCAGTACGTTGTGAGCGTTATAAAACACCCACCTTGATTTTTACGATTTTAAATCAAATCGAACGACGTTCGATTTAACTCAAAATTTTCTCTAGCTCCCAATGACTCCAATCCAATTCCATTGTGTAGTGCTCGTCCATACGATTCCATTGCAACTGGTTTCGTCCGATTCCGACCTCGTATGAACAAGTTATGACATTTATAAGTTTAACGAATCAATTACATAATTTATTTATTTTATTTTATAACCTAGGCTAATCATAGCCGTTGCTTTCCTTTGACTGAAATCTGGCCGCCCTTGCTTTCTTCCGTACGCGACACTCCCAGGCAACGTACGCGCGAAGAACCCATACTCACGCAAGCTAGGTTTAAGAATCGCGACCACCTATCAACCTCCAGACCCCATCATGCCACTACCATCCGAATGCTCATCACCTCCTCTATGCTCGGCATGAATATCACCGAGCTCCGTCAAGTCATGGCCTCGAAATTCGTGCCCAATTGCCGGCCTTTCGAGCTCCCTTTGCCACCAATCCAAAGCACTAGAAACGATTTTGGCCGTTGGATGTCTAGCTCTTGACGAGCTCCACAAGTTTGCTTCAGAAAGTTTTACGAATTAAAGCATGGATTTGAAGAAATTTGAGGAGAAATGAAATGAATTTTCGGCCATTTATTTTCGAACGGCGGCTAGGGTTTTATTTTTATTTTTTGTTGAAAATTGTGAACAAGGGGGCTATTTATAGGAAACGACGAACTCTATTCGTTCCGGATTTTTCGAACTCCGATTTACACACGGTAACCAGCATTCCTAGGGTTTATCCCGCGTTCCGGACACAATGGAATAGGTTTCAGGAGCTAATTCGATCATATGTATGAGTTACGGAAATAAACGATCGATTTTAAATTAAATCGGTTGACTAAATTTCTAAGCATTTTGGCTTGCCCCGGACAAATGACAACTCCGATTGACACGAAATTTAAAATCTTTCAATAATATCACATTACGGATCCGATGAAACTAGTTTCGTCGAAATCCGAGACCGTTTGAAAAATGACTATTTTAACTCGCTAAATTAATATTAAAACAATTTCAACGCGTTTCGAGCTGCCACGGTCAAACGACAACTCCGATTGCTACGAAAATTGAAATCCGATAATAACAAACTATTACGGATCTAATGGAACTAGTTTCGTCCAATTCTGAGACTGTTCGAAAATTGGCTATTTTTCAATCGATAATTAAATATTAAAATATTCAATTTTCACAAATTTACGTTTAATTCAATTTTAAAAGTTCTACAACATCATTCTTACTTTAATATGATAAAATAAAATTTTACAAATTATTTTTAATCATATTAAACCCTTATTCAATTATCCAATAATTTCCAATTTTAAAATCTTATTGTCTCTATTATAATCCCAATAGAACTTATATTCACTTTGGACACCAATTTGAATCATATTAAATCAAATTTAAATTATTCACTCTATTTTCATATATTAAATTTCGATATCAAATTAATCATATCAAATTCGGAATTTAATTATTCAAACTTCGTAATATTAAACTTAAACAAATTTGATTATTCTTAAATCACTATCTTTTGAAATATTCAAAACGAACTTATAAAATTTAACAAATTCAAATTATAGAACAAACATTTTCATTAAAACAGTTATTCAATTCCCGTTATTCAATTATTCAAATAATTCCAAATATTAAATTTAAACAATTTCGCTTATCCAATAATTCATTATCCTTTGAAATATTGAAATTTAACTTATAAGATTCAACTTTTAAAACCAATTCACAATTTAGAACACTATTTTCATTATACAGTCATTCATTTATTCAATAAGTTTTAAATATTCAATTTAAACAATTTACCTGTTCAATATTCAATATTTGATTTTAAATAGATTTTACTTATCAATCAATTACTCTATTATACCCAATGAATTCAACGTTTATTATTATTCCAAACGACTTACAAAATTTTTTCTAACACTAAATCACGAAATCTTATTAAATTAGCTATTTTAATTATCGAAAATTTACGGGTCGTTACAATCATCCACTTAAAATTATTACATTATCCATTGCTTTGTATATTGTTGTTATACATAACTACTGCTCAGCCCACCTGACATCATGTATCCAAACAATCATATAATTTAATATCGGTATTCACACAATTACAATACATGTTTTGGTCCTATATAAGTGCTCTTTTTTATTGATTATTATGTCATGTACTAAAAATGATTTTATCATGTTGTTGTATTTTAAAAATATTAAGCTATATTTTTCATACATGCTGCTTCTACACTATATTAAGCAATTTTTGTTGTTAATGAAAATACATATTTTTGCTCAAATTTGGTAACAAGAAAGTCTACCATCGGTTTATCCTTTTTCTACTTGGGCTATCTTTAGTGCATTGATCTGTTTTCCATATGCTTATTTACATGGAGCTTGATCTCTATAGCAATTATTACAGCATTGTTATTGTTCACTAATAGCAAGCTTAACATTATGTAAGCAGGTGAACGTTCAATCCATTTGAGTTAGCTGTAAGGGCGTGGTGTGCTAACAATCTATTCCCATATATGATGCTTGCTTAAGGATGCTACATTGTTATTTGAATAATATTTTTTTTTTGGTTCAGACACTTATGGAGAGAAACAGTCATTCCAATTTGCTGCTATAAACATTTATTTTGATGAAATTAGTTTGTTTGCGCTTGCCTTCTATATTTGTTGTAATTGTATATGCCTGTATTTTCTAAGATAAACACCCTTTCATGTGTCTATCAACTGTAATGCATTTCTTTTAACGTAATTCTTTTAGCTGCTAATATATTTGTCAAGTACGGTATCATTTGGCTCATATAGCTATCATCGTTTTATTGTTCATGATTACATATGTCAGCAGTCAGCATAATTGTTTTCTTACACATGTCTGAATATGTGTGTTCACAGTTGAAATTGATATACATAATTTTGTTTGCTTAGCTTGAGGGATGAATCTTACAATACTAATTAAAAAATTGCAGCTGGAAATATGAGGTGAAAAATTGTTCTTTAAATTTACTACAGTATCATGAAAGTTGATCAACTGTGTTGAATAGGTTTTGTTTCCAATAATTTATTTCCTTACTCCCATGTTAGATGAAGTTAACACTAATCAAAATATTTTGTACTAACTAATAGTTTGGATGGACTTAAATAAACTATTTTTTGTTCTTTGAAAGTCGACGAAAATTCATTTAACTTTTAAAAAAATCAAAACAAAGCTATTATGTCCCAAACGGGCCTTTAGCATTGCATAATGTACGGGCTTCAATTGACAAGTCTAGCATTATTGCATATATACTGAATGGATTCAACAACTATGCACTTGGCATAACCATAAGCGTTATGTTGAATGTTATCAAATAAATAATATGGTTTGCCGATATTTAATTTCTAAGATAAACTTTCAAGCGAAGGATCACTCAACATGAACAAAAATATCCATCAATTGAGTTCATGCATAAGTAAATATAAAACAATATATGAGATCTCCTTGTGTATAGCATGGGTTCAAACTAGTCTATTATATACTATTCCGCTGCGATTATGATATTCTGATGTTGTTTCTATTTTTTTCATCTACCTCTTTTTTTCCCTGAAGACTCGTATTTCTGCCCACTTTGAGTTGAATTGATGTGGAACATTTTTGGCTTAAAAGGGGTACGGATTTGCGGGTCATCACACCTAATAATAAACTCATCAATACAACTATATTAATTTTGAAAATCATTCTTACAGATAATATTCTTAGGTAAAATTATTTTATTTACCATTTTAAAATAATACTGTATCGGTAGGTATGTTTAAGTGTTTTGAATCCCTACCGATAACGAAGATTAGATGCATCAACCAGAATTCATAACCAGTCAATAGATCAAACAACACAATATATAACATTTTTATAACACTAATAAATACACATCGGCACACACACACACACACACTCTCTCTCAGACTTATCCTAGTACATTAGTAACCTTATCCTTAGAGAGTTTACCCAACTAGGGCTTAGGGGTTCGCTAAACCTTAGCTCTGATAGCATTTGTGACGACCCACCTTTGTGACCCCAAGGAACGACAATACATTCTCCGTGTTCGTGTGCCATTGCCCAAGCGTCCGAAAGATGAATTTTCGTGGGGTAAAATAAAGTTAAAACAAGACAAAAAAGAAGAACCTCACAACGGAATTGTTACGTATAATACAAAATGATGTAGTATAAAAGGTTACTCCTTACATGGAGTTATCAGAGTTATACAAAAATAGTGCACCTAATAGATTGGTACTTATACATTTTTCAGATACCAAATATGCTAACTTAATCATATAGAGGAAATAAATAACTAGATAACTAAGGAGCCCTTTGCTTGAT
Organism: Allium cepa; assembly: GCA_030765085.1. Classification (NCBI taxonomy): domain Eukaryota; kingdom Viridiplantae; phylum Streptophyta; class Magnoliopsida; order Asparagales; family Amaryllidaceae; genus Allium; species Allium cepa. The sequence goes on from CM060929.1 coordinate 499,798,424, forward strand.
CACCGACTTCAAAGATCTCTAAGGAAAACCTGCTATTCTTAGACTACTTAAATATAATTGAGTACCCCAGAGTTTAGAGAAAATAAACAACTAGGATCAGACAATATGTCTAGTATGAGTAAATCTCTGATATAGAAGAGAATGTATTTAATATGGGACGCCGCTAACGTGGAATGGGTTTTCTCCCACATAAACAACAACCAAACATAAGAATGAAAAAGAACAATAGGAAATACCAAAATGGATGATAGTCAAAAATAATATAAAGATCCAGACTTGAAAGAATGGAAATAGTTTGAAGAAAATCCAAATTGGGCAGAATGGATAAAAAAGATAAGAATCCAAACTTGATAGAATTGACAAAAACTTATAATTAAATATCTTGAAGGGTGGTTGACTCTTTCCATTGCAATTGTGGAAAACAAGTTTGAAGGTTCGAATCAAATAAGGAAAGAATTTTTTTCCAACAAATGACTAGGAGGGTGCATCCCCTTAAAAGAAGTATGTCTCTAGAAGTATACTTGAAAACCCCGGGAACTCCAAGCCGGACCCGACCAATCCTTACCGAGAATCCGAGCATTTCACATCTAAATGCAAAAAACCGAATCCAATCTAGATGAGATGTGAAAATACCCTAATGGAAGCAACCCAATATAACTTAGCCTCCAAAAACACGCGCTTTGATTTCGTCATTTCCGACAAAGGATAACAAAGGTCAATGGAGCAACAAATCATCTTAGAATGACGAAAATCAACAAGATAAAGAAATTGATAACCGGGATACAAAATATATAAAATGATCATATATGGAAATTAAGTCATGCATACCCATCACCACTCATTGATTTTAAACCTGTACTATTCCTTGGTTAATAATAATGCTAGATAAGTCAAGGTAGTGTTACCTCAAAGTCATGTCCTACGACCATTCTTGTAATATCCCAATTTTTATGAAATTTAAAATTAATAATTAATATAAATTTTAGAATTAAATTGGAATTAATTTGAAAATTTTAAAATAAATTAATTAAGTGTTATTTTGTATATATATAAATAAGATTATATTTGCATTAGAGTTTAAAAACTCAAACTAATGAATGTTTCAAAATTATTCGAATTTAAAATATATGTGTATATATATGGGTAGATTTGAATTGAATTTGAATTTGAGTTTGAATTTGAACTTGAGTTTAAAATTTAAATAAATGCCTTAGTAAAATATTTGGATTCAAAATATTAACATATGTATGTGATTTTATTAAGGTATAAATTTGTATTAAAAACAGTTTATTTTAAAGTTGTACAAATATAACAAAGGAAATATAATTATATAAAAATACACTAAGACAAGTATAAATTTTTTTAACACATAGTTAAACAAGTGTGATGGTTTAATGGTGAAATTTAACAAGTGTTAGAATCTTTTCATTTAATTTAACAAGTGTCAAATTCTTTTATTTTCTTTTATTTTGAGAAAATAGTAGAAAAAGCTTTATAAACATTTTATCTCCTCCTTCTCATCTCTTTTATCACTTTCAAAACATTCAAAGAAGAAAATCTGTGTAAGCTACAAAAACCTGAGAAAATCAAGCGACAGCCTATAAACTTCAAACCAGCAAAGGAAAATAATCAAAAACAATTTTTTTTAAACGCCATTTTCAATTTAAAGCCCGGAGTCCGAAGATCATCTCAAATATCAACAACATCCGTATTTTAGTTTGAAGCAAGTTAATTCAACCAACAAGTTCAGGTTCAACTAGCAAATTAAAGTATCAAGATCAACATCAAGTTTTCAAATCCAAAATCAAGGTCAAAGTAATTCTCAAGATTCCAGTTTTTTCCAAATTAAAAACAAGTTTCCCGCTCTCTGTTTTTCTTGACCAGGTGAGTAAACTTTTTGAAACTCTGGAATTTGACCTGCGGTTTGAATTCATGCTTAAAGTAAATTGAAAATTTGTTTGCATTTGAATGAATCTGTATATGTATGTATGGATATAGCTGTGCATGTCTGAGAAACAGAGATATGTCTCTGTTTTAAACATTACAGGTTTCAAACCTATTTGAAAAATCAAAACCTCACTCATTGATCCTCTACTATTCTTGATGTCTAATGGAAACAGGTTAGAATTGGCAAGATCTCCATTCTAATAATATTTTTTAAAACTAAAAGTGAATGGATTTACTGGAGAGTATCAAAACACAGTGAAATCAAATTTTGTTAAAAATTTAATTGATTAAAATTTAAGTTTTTATTTAATGATCTAATTTGCTTTCGCAAATTATGATTTTTAAAATAAAATTCCATATTTTTTGTTCGTCTTCGGTTGAGAAAATTTGAGATGAATATAATCGTTGTTTTCACCAAATTCTGGTGATCGGCTACATAAGGGATCTCGTGATCTGGATTGGAGCTAGCATGGTGGTCTGGGATCACCAAATAATTATTGGATGAATTTATAGATCATTGTGGTGGCCAAATATGGATATCTAGGGTTTCAACCCATGTTTTGGTCATAACTGGAAATCCGATTGCCATGGGATCATCATAGAACCGGAGTCGATCGCATCAGTGCCAGTCGAAGCGAGGGGAGTAGGCGATGCTATGACCAGAGCCTTGTGACCTCAGATGGTTGGAGGCGGGAGTACGAGGCGGTTGTTGGTGGCTTGGTTTTGTTACAGTTTTGGTCGAGATGACCCGATTTCATTTCCAAGTTAAATTCAAGTTTCTGGGTGGTCAAAGGGCTTGGGGTGGTCGAAGGGGACTTGCCAGCGGTGGTCATGGAGGCCGGAGCTCTGGAAATTGACGGTGCATAAGCATAGGTTATTGGGTGGTATCAGTTAGCCTAAGTTGTGGAGGAGAGGGATGGCTCGAAGTTGTCTTCGAGGAAGCGGGTCATAGGCTCGAGTTTTGACTCAAAGTGTTTTTGAGTTGCACCGAGTTTTTTTCTAAACTCAAACAAAATTTTAAGTTGAAAAGTGGCTCGGGTTGGTTTGGAAAAAACTTGAAGTAAAGGGTATTTTGGTCTTGGGGGTGGACTCGAGTGGGTCTCGGGTTTGCAATAAGGGTTTTAAGTAAGATATCTTTAAATTAATTAAATTAAATTTATTTAGTTTTGTCACATTATTTATAAATTATTTATTTTAAATGAATAATGTAATTAAAAAGAATAATAATGATAAAATGGTTTATCTTTTAATTATTATGTAATTAATGATTTGTTAATATAATTGCTTAACTAATAATTAAAGAATAATGAAAGTAATTAAGATTAATTAATTATTAATTAAGCATTAATTAAGAATAATTACTTAATTTATTAATTAATAATTAAAGGTTAATTAAATGATAATTAAGGTTAATTAATTATTAATTAAGGTTAATTAATTATTAATTAAGATTAATTAATTATTAATTAAGGATTAATTAATTTAAAATTAAGAATATTTAATCATTAATTAATGATAATTAATGAAAATAATTATGTGATTAATTAATTATAATCACACGATTAATTTATCTTAATTATAGATGATTGATTATTATTGAATGCTTTGCATTGATTGATGCCTCTTATATGTGATTGTGATCTATGTGATATAAATTGCTTTGAGCCGAGCTGTGATATCTATGATGTATTTCTGTGTGAATGCGAAAACCCCTTTGGCCCGTAAAAAGCATTTGAATTTCGATGCGACAGGGAGTCGGATTCCAGTTAGTTATCCGAAACCCATATCGAACCTTGGTGGTGAATCCTTGTGATTGGTTTATCCACGTGTTTTTAAATTGAGCGCTCACTCTTCGGTTTAGCCGGGAGAGGAATTTGTGTCATATAACTCATTTCGAATAGTGATACATTGAAATGGAAAGCATTTTAAGACGGTGATGAAGACCGGGTGTCTTCAAGAACTATATGACAACCTGTCGAATAACTCTGCATTGAATTGCTCCAGTATAGAGATCTCGATATGTGATGGGGAGTCCGATCGGGATTGTGGATACCTGGATTGCAAGGTCTTCTTTGGAAGTGCCTTCGATTCCGTTCGAACTCGGAACGGACTTGTATGGTTGCATGTCTGACATTACACTTTGAGATATAAAGTTGATTTCTTTCAAATGCATTTCTGTTGGTGGCGGAGAATTTATTATCTTAGCTTATCACCCTTCTCTAAGACGTACGAGCTCAGAGGTTATGGAGTTAATGGTTATTAGTGATATTCTCCCGATTTGGTAGTGTCGCATGCTCAGTGCTGCTGATCATTTGTTGATCAGAGCATGGCTTTGGTGTAAAACGTAGCTTTGGGGACGAGACTTCGTCGAACCTCACAACCCGGAAATGGTCGAAACAGGAAGGATGAATCAAGGTTATTAGGGGTAGCGCCCTTTAGGGTATGTGCATTTTCTTCTGGACAAAAAGTGGTATCATGTTATGGAGCCCAGATACTTAACATATGTGGATATTGCAAATGTTGCTTTGTGGTTGTTTTTGTTCGGGCCCTGGATAAAGGTCGGTTATGACCGGGGTACGGCATACTCGTGTAGTAGTTACCAAATTACAGAGGTAACCTAGTGTTCGTCGACGGAAATTTTAACAGTTTAGAAAACCGTCGAACGAATTTAGAAATAAAAATAACCGCAAGCGCACGGTGTACGAATGTAGCACGTGGCGAATACGGGTCGATCCACAGGGAATTGATGATTTAAATTTCCTACTCAATCAAATTATACCAAAGTCGAGAGTGAATAGCTAGAAATGTAAAAACTAACAAAAACTAGCAAAAGAAAATGATAAAAATATGAGAGTTAATAGAACAATTTAGAGATAAATCCACTCTCTAGATCATATAAATCAACAAAATGAAGTTATGATCTCTCTTCTCTTTTCATTAGTGAATTAGTTGATGTGCTTATCATAAGTATGGTATATTTGTGCTATTAATTAGCTCAATATAAACCATCAAACTATAACACAACCGCTAATACACTTTTAAATCTCATAAAATATGACAACAAAGTTGAAAGCAAAATTTATTTTAAGCATGGCCTATTAACTATTAATTAGAAATATAAGCCATCAAATTTTAATTTCAACAATCACTTCTTTGCCATAATCATATGTAGATGAAGAGGCAATTTGTGTTTTGTTTGTTTAAGCATAGCCTATTTGTTATGAACAACATAGACTATCAAATTCAAAGCTAAACAACATTATTAAACCACTTCAAGTGTTTCCATTAAAGCACAAAAAGAGAGCATAAACATCAAAATGTTGCATCTACATACTAGAGAGCTTCATTACCCCTAAATTGTAGGGATTAAGCTCTCATATTTGTTATCAAATCAACAAATGTAGAAAGCAACATGAAAGCAAAAAGAAAGGAAAATGAAAGCAAAGTGAAATGGAAAACTATTCTAATTGCATAAAGGAAAATCTACACTACTTGCATAAAAGGAAATGAACATGTAATTAAAAAGAAACAATAATTAACATTGCATAAAAAAAAAAGAATTACATAAGAGAAGAAATGACTAAGTAGCCTTGGAAAGAAAGAGAGATTTGATTTATTTTCTAAACTAAAACTAACTAACTAAGAGAGGATATGACTACATGAAACATAAGGGGTATTTATACAAGTTAGAAACCCTAATGCATATTTTTGGGGAGTACCCAAAATGCCCTTGGAGGAAGTGTGGTGGCCAAGTTATCATTAGCTTTAATAATCCCCCACTTAAATGTACATGAAGCTTTAAATGTCTTTTAGCATGTGCATTAGCCTTTAATTTGTACATTAAGGTAGTGGGTAGGTGGGGTCCTACATGTTCTTCACTTTGAATTATTTCCATCTTCATTCCTTTGTACTCATTTTGTGCATGCATATTCCTTCATGAAACCACTTGTAATTGAGTGTAATTTCCTATAAAATAATATAAAAATTTCCAATTAAATTTTGTCAAATTAATATATGCACAAAAATGACCATTTTGCCTCTGGATGAAGATGAATATGTGACAATTTCAAATAATATGAATTTTGGTTTAAACAAGTTAAAATACCCGATATGATCATTTATTTAATTTAAAAAGAATAAATATGGTGGTAAAAATATGCACATTTAGGTGCACATCAAATACCACCACACTTATCTTTTTATTCGTCCTCGAATAAACTAAAACTAAGGTAAATCCGTTTTCGTAGGGAGCATGATTGCGTTGAGCATATGCAATAAGCCGTTAAACCTCTGGGTGTCCCCAGTAGGACGAGTGTTGTCTCGTGAGGGTTTTTCAGCGGATACTACCCACAAAATCCAAATGCATGATGAAAATATTTACAAAATGCAAGATTTATTTACAAAGAGATGAATACAAAATTTTGAAAATATTTACAAATGAAGGATTTATTTTTAAATTGACACAAATAAGTTAAATATAGGTTTTGGTTATTATCTTGAAAATTTATGTCATTTACTCGTCAAAATTTACAACAAAAATCAAGTTATCATAACAAATAGACAATAGTTTAATTTGTTCTTTCGGTTGATAACAAAGTGTAATTATAAAATGGATCCTTAGTTGATTATCCAAGTTTATCAAAGTGGTATTTTCATTTCTTTTCAATAACAAATCAGATCAAATAAGTAAAAATAGTGCTAGGATTTCAATTGCTTGCTCTCTCATTATTTGCAAGAAAATTTACACACCTAGCTCAGGTAAACTGAGGCCATATATACCACCCACGCACTGCCTTTCGGGCTTATGTGAGGGGAGTACAGAGCATGGCGAGTGCACACACTTTCGTGCATACACCTATCGACCGTAGGTGGTTTTTATTAAGTCTATTCTTTTTTCTTACATGTGTTCCATACATGCATAACCGTGAGGACTTTTAAATGAGTATGAAAACACATAATCAAAGATTGTAAGTAATTCACCCATGCATAACCGTGAGGACTTTTAAATGAGAGTGAATACTTTGGATGTTATTATTTTTTTATATTTTTTTAAGAGAGAGAGTTTTGCAAAATCATCTTAGCACCATTTAACTTAGAAGACAAAAAAAAAAGTTATATCCTTTACTTTAAATTCACCACTTTTAAAACAAAGATTTTCAATTAGGATGTATTTCATAATTAACACGTGTGAACCTTCCTATATACCAGTTAAACCATTGTTATTTATAATAAAACTTCATTTTTATTTTTGTTAAGACGAATAAATTTTCAAAAATTTCAATTTAATAAACCAAAACCATATATTTATCCTATAGTGTTTCTTTAAAAATAAATCAAAATGCAAAAAAAAAATTGTATTTTAAAATTTTGATATTTTTTTGATTTTTGGTAGAAAAAAGAAAAAATGAAAATTTAATCATGAAAAATCAAAAAGAAAATGAGTCTCCCCCCACACTTGATTTTGACTGTGTCCCCACAGTCAACCCAAGTGGAAGAAGAAAAATAAAAACATAACCTTTATTTAAATGAAAATTAACGGTATTTACACAAGATCAGAAAGTATATCGTCAAAAAGTAAATGAAACGGTCATCCAAAGACCGATTCATTTGTCTCGTCAAGTATGCGAGACACAGCTTAAGCTTGAAAAACCAAACCATAAAAGATTTTGAAGTCAAATGTGGATTTGGAAAAACGAATGTTGTTTTATTAAAAATCTTACGATTTGTTTTATTTTCGATGATTTTTGGTGTTGATAAAACAATTGGTTGAAAGTCAAGTTTATTTTCACCAAATTCAAGCTTATCATCGATTTCAAAATCAAAATGGTGATTTTCACTTTCCCCGTCGGAATTTAACAACTCGTCATCTAAAAGTCCAAAGAAATCGTGTTTATTGAATTCGTCTTCCTTTATTGAATTATCAACAAATTTATTACATGTGTCAAGTTCAAAATCCAAAGTTGTTGTATTTAAATTTTTGAAATCGAGAAAAGGAAGATCGAATTTTAAATTTAGTTCCACACCCTCAAAAGAATGGAAATCCAAGTCAATTACCGTTGTTTCAACAACTTTATTAAGATCATCATTTTCAGTTTCAAAAGTTGTTGTTTGAAAATCGTCGATTTGGGTAAAAGATGGATTATCGTTTGACTCGTCACACATTGAAATTTTATTTTGTTTCTCACGAAAATTTTCCAATGTTTTGATCAACAAATTCATATGATCATCGTACATTTCATTCATTTGCTCAACAAAGTCAAATTTGTAATTATTAACTTGAAAATTTTCGATTTGGACTTGTTGAGAACAAGGATTGTCAATTTCGATAAACGCTAGATTATTATTTGATTCTTCACAAGTTGAGAATTGATTATGATTTTCACGAAAAGTTTTGTATTTTTGGAGTAATAAATCCCCGTTATCTTTTTCCATTTGGTCAACAAAATCAAATTCATGATTATTAATTTGAAAATTTTCATTTTGAATTTGTTGATAACCAAATTTTTCAATCGTATCGTTATTGAAACTATTCCCATTGCCAAAATTATTTGAAAATTGGTTCACATTTTTGTCTTGATATTGAAATTCATTTTGAAGCTCAAAATTGAGTTGGCATGGGTTACACTCGAAGTCATTTGAATTTTGAAGTGGATTCAAATTTTGATTGTTTTGAAAACATTGATTTGAGCTATCACACAGATATGAGTTGCACAACTCATTTATCTCTTGATTTTGTTGTGTAGAGAGTTCGAGTAAAGACGAAATCATTTCGATGCTATTTTCAAGAGTCGAAGGTTGGTCATCGTTTTGAAACTTTTGTTGTTTGAAATTTCAATTATTTACACAAAATTTGTTGTTAAAATATCCATACGAATTTGGAGTAAACTCATATGGATTATATTGATTTTCACCGTTAAATTCAAGTGAGTAACAAAAAGGAAACTCGGACATTTTCAAGATTTCTCTTTTTTTTTTTGGTTTTTTTTTATAAAGAAAATATTTGCAAGTAGAATTTATTTTTCAAAATGGAAAATTGATTTTTGTTTTGTTTTTGAATTTTCAATTTTTTTTGGGCTTTTGAAAAGATTTTATAATTTTTTTTTTTGGATTTTTGTTTTTCTAATTTTTCTGGATTTTTGAAATTTCAAAGGAAAAGGATTTAAAAATTTCAAAGAAAAAGAAAAGGAATATTTAAAAAAAAAATTAGTTTTGGATTTTGAATATTTTTTGTTTTTTTTTTTAAATATGCATGAACAAATGCAACTAAATGAATGCAAGGGTTAATTACAAATGATTTATCCTAAGTTAACCCAAAATTGTATATTCACAAATTGTCTTAGATAAACAAGATAGTTCTCAGCCAGGTAACGGGCAGGATTTATCGGTGCACCACGAATCACCGTAGCAATGCAACCGAAGGTTTAAGTACCTTCAGAGAAACAACCACTATAATATTTACGAATGACCGTAATATTTATAAATGGTTATTACTCTGCCGTAGCCTAGACACCAAGAAATTAAATTGTTCAAAAAAAAAGACAAATTGTCAATTTACAATTAAGTGTTATCGATGTCTAACCGTTATTATTAATCAAAATCTAAGTTAAAATGCAGAACAGAAACTAAACGTGTATTAACAATGCAACTAAGAATGAATTTTTTTTATTTTTTTAAAATGCAAATGCAAGTAACCAACAATTCAATTCAAATAAAACTAGAAATGAAAGCAGAATATTTTAGCAAGCAGAGCAGTTTATTTTGGCTAGCTAAGGAAGAAATTTTCAGCAAGCTATTCTTCCTTTATTTCCTGCTTTGGCAACCTGAAAATTAAAAACTAAGATATATACATTTTTTTTTTTGGTTTTTTTTTTGGAAAGGAAACTTAAAAGTAGGGTTTTACTTAAAAAAAAAATCAAATGAGAAAATAAACAAAGGAAAAAAAGAAAACTGTTGAAATCAAAGGAAACAAATCAAAGAATTTCCAAATAAAGCAAAACAAAACTTATTTGGGTTTTTTTTTATCATAAAACAAAATTGATGAAACTTAAAACAATCTAAAACTCTAGAATGAATCAAAACAAAATTAACCTTCTTCTTTTTTTTTTTTAACTCAGGCCCTAAGTCCAAACCGGCTCACTAAAAAAAATCAAGAGTGCTCAAATTCTCGACCAACAATCAGAAAACTCAGCTATCATATTCGCAACGTCAAATTTGCAATTTAGTTCACGATAGAATTCACGATTTGATTTTTAATCACCAAACTCAGAGTCGATTTAAGGTGTGGCCGATTTGATGATTCGCGAGATGGTCGAAGCTTGGTGGTTGCTGTGTGGTTCAATGGAGGTCGATTGTGGAATTGAGTGTTCACGGGTGAAGGTATTCTGGTAGCGAGCTTGAGGTCGCGTGATGCTGTGGTGGTTGAGGTAGTTAGGTGGATGGTTGAGGAGTGCTAACAGTTTCGACTGGGTCTGGGGGTCAATTGGTTCTGGTGATGGAAGAAGTAGCGAATTGGGGATTGCGAGATGGAGTTCGATTGTAGGAGTTTGCAGTTGCTTATGGGTGGTGAATGCTGGGTGTTGGTTTTGAAGTAGCGATGCACAGAGGTGTAGATGCTGTTCAAGCGGTGGTCGGAGACGAACAAAGTGAGAATTTTTTTTCGATTTGTTGGTGAAATTTGGTTATGTTGGTTTGAGGCAGCAGGGAAGAATGCTTGTGATTGGTTTTGGTGCTGTGATAGCAGTTTTGAGGTGAAGTGGTGGAGAAGAGTGGTGGTCAGGTAGTTGGCCAAAGGTAGGCGATAGGGCAAAGCAAGAAGGCAGTTTTCAACTGACGTATATGCAGTTGGGTATGAAATGAAGTTGATATGGTGTTTCTGGTGATCAAGTGGGGAGTTGATTGAGAATAGAAGGGGTGGCAGTTTTTGAAGTGGGCAGTGATGAATGATGGTGAAGTAGTGTAAATTGGCAAGGCGGAGAAGTGGTCGAAACTGGCAGTGGAGCAGTTGTTGTTTGAATGGGAGGAGTGGTATGGTTATAAGAATGTAATGTGGATGAACAGGGTGGTGAAATATGCAGGCAGATAAGTGTGGACTGCACTGATGTGTGTTAGAATTAATGATGGTGGAATTTGTCTTGGGTTCGAGAATCACAGGAAGGATTGTGATATGGAAGTATGGTCAGTGGGAAGAGGAGATGCTGTCTGGTATGAAAGTGGGAGGGGACTAACAGTGTTGAAAGTGTTGTTTTTTTTTCTTTTCTTTTAATGGTTGATGAAGGATGGTGATATGGTGGAACAGCAGTGGAGAGTTTGTTTGAAGTTTTGGTGGATGAGTGATTTTTGGAAGTGTTTTGTATATGCGGGTTGTAGGCCGTACAGTCTGTCGTGACAGTGGAGGGGTGCAGTTGAAAGAAATGGTGAAATGGTTGAGTTGTGTGTATGTTGAGAAGTTGAAGTGTGTTGTGATGTTTTGCAAGGCAGTGAGGTAGTGTACAGCACAGTACACAGTTGTTGAAGATGCACAAAAATGTGAATATGGCAGAGGGATTATTGGTGGTTTGTCAGTTTGCTGACTGTGCACAGGAGAAGTGAAGTTGGATGGAGGATGGTTAAAAGTGAACGCAGAGATGAGGATGCAGTGCGGTGATGGAATTGAATGGCTGCAGCAGTTGTTTGGTCAGTGACTGTGAGGCAGTCAGTGAATCAATGAAGTGGTAATAGCAGATGAAGTGGGTTGATATTTGTTAATGGCAGTGGGATGTTTGAAAGGCAATGGAAGTGGAGGCAGTCGTCAATGCTCGTGATATGTGGGTGTGATGGTGATGCACAGTTTGTCTGGAGTAAGAAGTGGTCGGTTTGTGAATTTGGTGGATGAATATGATGGTGGATGTAGCTGCTGTGGCAGCAGGCAGTTGTACAGGGGAAGTTTGGGATGATCTTGCGATTGTGAAGTTGGAGGTTTAGATGTGGAGTGATGTGTGGGAAGTATGAAGAAATGGGTTAGGGGACTGTGTGCAGGAAGAGTGCACAAAACTGTGCACTGTTGTGCTACAGAGAGTAGTTTGATAGAGGACAGAGAGGAAAAACTGTGAAGCAGAGAAAGTGGTAAACAAAATGGAATTTGTAGATGCAAAGATAAAATGCCAAATTGCAGATGAAAATTTATTTGAAAATAGAATGATTTTTTTTTTCAATTTTTTTTTAGAATATGAAATGCAAATGCAAATGGAATTAGAACAATAACAAACACACAAATGAAAATGCAAGCAAAAATAAAACAAAAACACAAATTGTTTTTCTTTTATTTTTATAAATGCAAACACACACAACAAACACACAAATAAAATCACACAAAAATAATCCGAAGAATAGAAAATCAAAATCAAAACCAAAACAACTCCCCGGCAACGGCGCCAATAACTTGTTCGTCGATGGAAATTCTATCGGTTTAGAAAACCGTCGAACGAATTTAGAAATAAAAATAACCGCAAGCGCACGGTGTACGAATGTAGCACGTGGCGAATATGGGTCGATCCGCAGGGAATTGATGATTTAAATTTCCTACTCAATCAAATTATACCAAAGTCGAGAGTGAATAGCTAGAAATGTAAAAACTAACAAAAACAAGCAAAAGAAAATGATAAAAATATGAGAGTTAAAAGAACAATTTAGAGATAAATCCACTCTCTAGATCATATAAATCAACAAAATGAAGTTATGATCTCTCTTCTCTTTTCATTAGTGAATTAGTTGATGTGCTTATCATAAGTATAGTATATTTGTGCTATTAATTAGCTCAATATAAACCATCAAACTATAACACAACCACTAATACACTTTTAAATCTCATAAAATATGACAACAAAGTTGAAAGCAAAATTTATTTTAAGCATGGCCTATTAACTATTAAATAGAAATATAAGCCATCAAATTTTAATTTCAACAATCACTTCTTTGCCATAATCATATGTAGATGAAGAGGCAATTTGTGTTTTGTTTGTTTAAGCATAGCCTATTTGTTATGAACAACATAGACTATCAAATTTAAAGCTAAACAACATCATTAAACCACTTCAAGTGTTTCCATTAAAGCACAAAAAGAGAGCATAAACATCAAAATGTTGCATCTACATACTAGAGAGCTTCATTACCCCTAAATTGTAGGGATTAAGCTCTCATATTTGTTATCAAATCAACAAATGTAGAAAGCAACATGAAAGCAAAAGGAAAGGAAAATGAAAGCAAAGTGAAATGGAAAACTATTCTAATTGCATAAAGGAAAATCTACACTACTTGCATAAAAGGAAATGAACATGTAATTAAAAAGAAACAATAATTAACATTGCATAAAAAAAAAGAATTACATAAGAGAAGAAATGGCTAAGTAGCCATGGAAAGAAAGAGAGATTTGATTTATTTTCTAAACTAAAACTAACTAACTAAGAGAGGATATGACTACATGAAACATAAGGGGTATTTATACAAGTTAGAAACCCTAATGCATATTTTTGGGGAGTACCCAAAATGCCCTTGGAGGAAGTGTGGTGGCCAAGTTATCATTAGCTTTAATAATCCCCCACTTAAATGTACATGAAGTTTTAAATGTCTTTTAGCATGTGCATTAGCCTTTAATTTGTACATTAAGGTAGTGGGTAGGTGGGGTCCTCCATGTTCTTCACTTTGAATTATTTCCATCTTCATTCCTTTGTACTCATTTTGTGCATGCATATTTCTTCATGAAACCACTTGTAATTGAGTGTAATTTCCTACAAAATAATATAAAAATTTCCAATTAAATTTTCTCAAGTTAATATATGCACAAAAATGACCATTTTGCCCCTGGATGAAGATGAATATGTGACAATTTCAAATAATATGAATTTTGGTTTAAACAAGTTAAAATACCCGATATGATCATTTATTTAATTTAAAAAGAATAAATATGGTGGTAAAAATATGCACATTTACGTGCACATCACCTAGCCTAGTGTTGGCAGAGATCCGGTTAGTTTCTCAGGGCGTCCCTCCAGAGGCATACCCATGTGACATAGGAAGTTCCTTAGCCTGACCATTAGTTGGACATCCAATCACCAATATGATTTCAATTGTATAACCTGCCATTCTTAAATGGTAGCTATAGTAGGCATAGTATAATGATACCTATGCTGGGTAAGATTTATATTATACTTTCGAAATGTTTTCGCACTATATACTAATAATAGTATCAAAAAATAATTTCTCGTACCATGCATATTTGACTATCATTAGGAGAAATCTCCCCTAAGTGTAGCGATTGCATCGTGTGTGCGTGTTGGGAGGCCTTATGGTAGTTTCATTTTCCAAAAGCATGAACGGATTTTTTTATAAACTGTTTTTGTATAAACAACTATTTTTGTTTACTCATATCTGTCACATGATTGACCAGGAGTTTATTGTTCCCTTCCTAAACTCTGGGTGCCCATAATTTCCACACGGGGAGCCTAGAAGGGGATTATCCATGTTCTTGGAGCTAGCTTGGATCTAGAAGTCTTTTGAAAGCTATCGCATTTTGGAAAGCTTTGGGTTTGGAAATCTTTTGAAGTGTTTAGAGTTTTTGAAGACCTTATCCAAGTTGAATTATGTTGGAAAAATTTTAAGGACTCTATTGTTCCGCTATGGTGTTACAATTTTGTTGTCGTATTATATGTGTAGTACTCTGATGTTGGTGATCAATGTTGTAATGAATACTGTATCAATGTTGTATGTTGGAATCAATGTAATTCATTTGTTTACGCTGTTTTATATTCATTTAATGTTGTTATAAGCTCCATCCGAACTAGAGTTCAACGTTTGAATCTCCGTTAGTCGAATACAATTGAGGTATTTGATGTCGATTTTTGAACGCTGAATTTCGAGTTCTGACAAGTGGTATTAGAGATAAAGGTTGAGTAAGAATTTTTGCTACGGAGTATAACTCATTGGGTGGCTCATAAGAGATAGGGTGAAGGATACCCTAGATTGAGTATAAACCGAGAGACCGAAACCATAAAAATTTCTTGGTCCATTTCTTTAAACTGTTGATATTCCCTAAGATATATCGTCCGTATAGCTTAATTCAAGTTTTCTTACTATTTACAAATAGTAAGAATAAGCCGGATAAGAAGACGAGCTAGGGGATGGAGAAATACTACTACAACTGGTCAAGTCCCTACAACAGTTGAAGCAGCTATACCTACTCAACCTAAACCGAATTTCGCTGATTTGTATCGATGTTTTTCCAGGCTAGGTGGAAAGCCATTCACTGGCAAGGAGTCTATTATTGAAGCCCAAGCCTGGATTCGATCACGTGAAAGAATTTTTAGAAGGCTGAAGTTAGAAGACGATCAAATGTGACTAATAACTTCTTTGCAACTCCAAGAGGAAGCTCTAGCCTGGTGGGAGACAGTTATAGTGGATGAGCCGGAAGATGAGTTAACTTAGGAACGATTTAAGGAAGTGTTTGAGAAACGCTATATCCGTCTGTTGGCATCTCTAGAATGTACCAAGAATTTATGGACTTGAAGCAAGGAAGTTTATCATTTGAGGAGTACTTAAATAGATTCAACGAATTACCTCTTTTTAGTCCGCAACTGGTAAACACACCTCTAAAGAAAAACGAAAGATTTATTCGAGGAATGAATAAGAAATTCCACAAAGAATGACTGCCCACGTTAAGGAATATTTTTCTGATATGATCGATATGGGGTATATATATGCTACCCTGGATATATAGGAAGTTCCAGAGGAGAAAGGAAATAAGAGCAATCCAAATTGGAAAAAAGGAAATTCGGAGGGAAAAAACCATATCAAGGCATGGAGAAGAAGAACAATCAGGAAAACCCGGCTAGGAATATGACTTGCTAAAATTATGGGGAGAAGGGTCATTATTCAAACAGCTGCAAGAATCCAAAGAAACAAGTAAAGAAAGAACAACCTATGAAGACTAGTCAGGTAGTCAAGAATGCTATAATTATCAAGCCTGGACATGTAGTAAAGGATTGCCCAGCAATGAAGCAAGCTCAGGTAGCGAAAGTGTATGCGCTAAAGGATGACCCCTCAACTTCAAGGGCGGATAAAGGAAAAGGAGTTCTAGAAGGTAACCTTATTATTTATGATAGAGTTGTTAGAGTTTTGTTTGACACGGGCGCTACACATAGCTTTATCTCCCAACAAACTGTAAATGAATTAGAACTTAAACCTGAATTTTTCGAGGAGCCCATTTGCTTGAAGAATCCAGTTAGTGGTCCTGCGAACCTTTGTCTACGATATAGAGACATTCCTATCTCATATACTTGTCATCGATTTCCTATCAGCCTTTTCATTCTCGAATTTAATGAATTTGAAATCTTACTCGGAATGAACTGGTTAACGAAATTCGAAGCCAAATTAGACTGTAACAATCGAACAATTTTGATCAAAACAAAACTTGGAAATTTTATTGAAATCTCTTGTGAGGATCTGAGTCCTAAGAGAGATAAACTGATGTATACTTTGGGGTATCCTAAACCTAGTCTGGAATCTATACCTATTGTCCAAGTATTTCCTAATGTACTCGAAGAAGTCAAATCTTTGCCCCCGCATAGAGAAAATGAATTCAAAATTGACTTAGTTCCCAATGCTCGTCCCATCGTTCATCCAAGCCACAGGACGGCACCCAGGGAAACGATAGAACTAGTCAATCAAACCCGAGATTTGCTAGAGAAAGGGTTAATACACCCCAATGTTTCCAATTGGGGTTCAGCTGTTGTCTTCGTAGCCAAATCAGACAGATCCTTGAGATTGTGCATGGACTACCGCGATCTCAGTAAATTAACTCTCAAAAACAAATTCCCTTTACCCAGAATCGAAGATCTGTTTGATCATCTGCACGGTGCTCGATTCTTTTCAAAGATGGATCTAGCTCAAGGATTCCATCAGCAGCGAAATGCTGAAGATTGTGTTCACTTAACAGCTTTCAGGGGTCCAGACACATCTACGAATGGTTAGTCATGCCTTTCAGACTAACCAATGCTCCCTCATACTTCATGGACTTAATGACCTGTGTATTCCGTGAAGTGTTGAATAAATTTGTACTTGTGTTTATTGACGATATTTTGATCTACTCCAAACCAAAGAGGAGCACGCTGAGCACTTGAGAATTGTTTTGGAAATATTGAGAAAGAACATTCTGTTCGCCAAATTTTACAAGTGTCATTTTTAGGTCAAGGAATTTTGATTTCTCGAGCATATCCTTAATGAAGAGGGAATTTCTATAGATCCTATCAAAGTTTCCGCTATTTTGGATTGGAAACGACCCACAACCCCGAAAGAAGTTTAAAGTTTTCTGGGTTTAGCGGGATATTACCG
Organism: Allium cepa; assembly: GCA_030765085.1. Lineage (NCBI taxonomy): Eukaryota > Viridiplantae > Streptophyta > Magnoliopsida > Asparagales > Amaryllidaceae > Allium > Allium cepa. The sequence goes on from CM060929.1 coordinate 499,815,731, forward strand.
AAAGTTTGTTTAGGATTTTTCTGAGATAGCTAGTCCATTGACTAAGCTGACAACGAAAAATGCTAAACTCGATTGGACTTCGAAATGTGATGAAGTGTTCCAAGAGTTGAAGAGGAGATTGATTACTGCTCATGTTCTCGCTATTATTAATGGGAATCAAGGCTTATCTGTTTATACATATGCTTGTGGTGATTGTGTGGGTGCGGTGCTAATGCAAAATGGTAGAGTAATTGCCTACGCGAGTAGACAATTATGTCCACATGAGAAAAACTGCCCAACCCATGATCTGGAGCTTTTAGCTATTATCTTTGCTTTAAAAATCTGGCGTCACTATCTTCTGGGTGAAAAATTCGAATTCTTCATCGACTATAAATCTCTGAAGTATCTATTTACCCAGAAGGATTTAAATCTGAGGCAACAACGCTGGTTGGAGTTTCTAGCATCTTATGACCTAGATATTCTGTATACGCCTGGATAAGCCAACGTAGTTGCCGATGCTTTGAGTAGGAGACATGCTATTCTTGCTCATCTTGTTGTTGCTCCTACTCTCCTTAAGAAGATCGCCAGTAAATAGAAAGAAGATGAGTTTCTTCTAGAAATTTATAGGAGAATTCGTCATGGTGAAAATTCTAGTTTTGGGGTCGACAAGAATAGAATTGTAAGACTAAAAGGCAGGATTTGTGTCCTAGACATCCTGGATCTTAAACGGGGAGTGTTGGATGAGTGTCACAAGTCCAAACTCAATATCCATCTAGGAATTAATAAGATGTATCAAGATATCAAAAGAACTTTCTAGTGGAAAACAATGAAAATGGACATATCTATTTATGTGAGTCATCGTGCTACTTGTCAACAAATTAAAAGTGATCAGAAGAAGATGGCGGGTTTACTCTAGCCATTGGAGGTGCCTAAGTGGAAGTGGGATCAAGTATCTATGGATTTCATGGACGAGTTGCCATGCACTCGAAAGGGGAATGAAGCAATTTGGGTTATTGTGGACCGTTTGACCAAGACTGCTCACTTTATTCCAGTAAAATCTACCCGGACACCAGCAAGTTTGGTTGAATTATATATGAAAGAGATTGCCCATCTCCATGGTTTACCAAGCTGTATAGTGAGTGATCGTGACCCGATATTTACTAGTAGATTTTAGGAGGCATTTCAAGCTGCGTTAGGAACTAAATTAAACTTCAGTACTGCTTATCACCCGCAGTCTGATGGGCAGACTGAAAGGATAAATCGAATCTTAGAAGACTTTTGCGTGCTTGTATTCTTGACTTTGGTGGTTCATGGGAGGACTATTTGCATGTGGTTAAATTCTCATATAATAATAGCTACTAGGCCAGTATCAAAATGTCTCCTTTTGAAGCTTTGTATGGTCGTCCGTATAGATCACATGAGCGTTGGATCAAGTCAGGTGAAAGACAGGTTCTTGGACCAGATATGATAAAGGAGGCTACTGAAAAAGTTGATTATATTCGAAAGAAATTGAAAACGGCTCAAAGTCGTCAGAAAAGTTATTACGATCGAAGGAGAAGAGAAATAGAATTCCAGGTTGGAGATTCTGTTTTCCAGAAAGTTTCTCCAATGCGTGGAGTGTTGAGGTTTGGAAAGACTGGTAATCTAGCACCGCGATATATTGGTCCTTTTCCTATACTGGAAAGGATCGGTCCTTTGGCTTACCGATTGCAACTACCCAATTGGTTATCTGGCGTGCACAATGTTTTTCATGTTTCTCACCTTCGGAAATATGTGCACGAACCAAACTGTACTATTGAAGAGGCTACTCGGCAAGATTTGGAGATCACACCAAATCTGGCAGTTAAAGGAGAACCATTGAAAGAAATTGATGGTGATGAAAAGAAGCTAAGGAATAAAATTATGAAACTGGTTAAAGTGCAATGGAATGGCATCCAAATGACTGTGCTGGGGAAACAAAGGTAGCATACAGAAGTCCTATCCCAATTGCAGAGTGGATATTTCAGCTTAATCTGGTAGGCCATTTCTTTATCATTTATATATTCATATATTCTTAGTTTATCTCACTCTCACTTTCAAATTTCAAGGACGAAATTTTCTTAACGGGGAAATCTGTAAAATCCAAATTTTTATCAAATTTAAAATTAGTAATTAATATAAATTTTGGAATTAAATTAAAATTAATTTCAAAATTTCAAAACAAATTAGTTAAGTGTTAATTTGTGTGTGTGTGTATATATATATATAAATAAGACTGTATTTGCATTAGAGTTTAAAAATTCAAACTAATGAATATTTCAAAATTGTTTAAATTTAAAAATATACGTGTGTATATATATAAGGGTAGATTTGAACTTGAATTTGAACTTGAATTTAAAATTTAAATAAATGCCTTAGTAAAATATTTGGATTCAAAATATTAACATATTTGTGTGATTTTGTTAAGGTGTAAATTAGTACTAAAAGCATTTTCTTTTAAAGTTGTACAAATATAACAAAGGAAATATAATTATATAAAAATACATTAAGAAAAGTGTAAATTTTTTTAACACATAGTTAAACAAGTGTGATGGTTTAATGGTGAAATTTAACAAGTGTTAGAATCTTGTCATTTAATTTAACAAGTGTCAAATTCTTTTATTTTCTTTTATTTTGAGAAAATAGAAGAAAAGGCTTTATAAACATTTTATCTCCTCCTTCTCATCTCTTTTATCACTTTCAAAACATTCAAAGAAGAAAATCTGCATAAACTAAAAAAACCTGATAAAATCAAGCTACAGCCAATAAACTTCAAACCAGCAAAAGAAAATAATCAAAACCAGAAGAAAAAAAAATTTAAACACCTTTTTCAATTTAAAGCCTGAAGTCTGGAGATCATCTCAAATATCAACAACATCAATATATCAACTTGAAGCAAGTTAATTCAACCAACAAGTTCAGGTTCAACTAGCAAATAATAGTATCAAGATCAACATCAAGTTTTCAAATCCAAAATCAAGATCAAAGTAATTCTCAAGATTCTAGTTTTTTTTTTAAATTAAGAACAAGTATCCAGTTCTCTGTTTTTCTTGACCAGGTGAATAAACTTTTTGAAACTTTGGAATTTGATCTGTAGTTTGAATTCATGCTTAAAGTAAATTGAAAATTTGTTTTCATTTGAATGAATCTATATACATATGTGTGGATATAGCTATGCATGTTTGAGAAACAGAGATATGTCTCTGTTTTAAACATTACAAGTTTCAAACCTGTTTGAAAAATCAAAACCTCACTCTCTGATCCTCTATTGTTCTTGATTTCTAATGAAAACAGGTTAGAATTGCCAAGATCTCCATTCTAAAAATATTTTTAAAATTAAAGGTAAATGTATTTACTGGAGAGTATCAAAACGCAGTGAAATCAAATTTTGTTAAAAATTTAATTGATTAAAATTTAAGTTTTGATTTCATGATCTTATTCGCTTTCACAAATTATGATTTTTAAGATAAAATTCCAGATTTTTAGTTCGCCTTCAGGTGAGAAATTTTGAGATGAACAAAATCGTTGTTTTCATCAAATTCTGGTGAACGGTGACATAAGGGGTCTCGTGATGGGGATTGGAGCTAGCACGGTGGTTAGGGATCATCATAAAATTATTGGAAGAATTTATAAATCATCGCGGTGGCCAAATATGGATGATCTAAGGTTTCAACCCATGTTTTGGCCATAACTAGAAATCCGATTGCCGAGGGATAGTCAGAGAATCGAGTCGATCGCATCAGCGCCAGTCGAAGTGAGGGAAGTAGGCGAGCCCTGACCAGAACCTCGTGACCTCTGATGGTCGGAGGTAGGAGTACGAGGTAGTTGTTGGTGGCTCGGTTTTGTTACAGTTTTGTACGAGATGACTCGATAACATTTACGAGTTAAACTCAAGTTTCAGGGTGGTCAGACGGCTTGGTGTGGTCGAGGTGGACTTGTCGGCAGTGGTCATGGAGGCCGAAGCTATGGCGATTGACGGTGCATGTGCACAGGTTATTGGGTGGTATCAATTAGTCTGAGTTATGGAGGAGAGGGATGACTCGAAGTTGTCTTCAAAGATGCGGGTCACAGGCTCGAGTTTTGACTCGAAGTGTTTTTGAGTTGCACCGAGTTTTTTTCTAAAACTTAAACAAATTTTTAAGTTGAAAAGTAACCCGGGTTGGTTTGGGAAAAACTCAAACTAAAGGGTATGTTGGCTCGGGGGTGGACTCGAGTGGGTCTCGGGTTTGTTGTAATAAAAACAGTTTTTTACTTTAAATCAAAATTTAAATTTTTAACATTTTTATTCCATGATTTTGAATAATGATTTTGATTAAGTTTGGTTCAATAAGGTTTTAAGTAAGTATTTTTAAAGTAATTAAATTTAATTTTTTTAATTTTGTCACATTATTTATAAATTTATTTATTTTAAATGAATAATGTAATTAAAAAGAATAATAAAGATAAAATGGTTTGTCTTATAATTTATTAAGTAATTAATGATTTGTTAATATAATTACTTAATTAATAATTAAATAATAATTAAGTAATGAAAGTAATTAAGATTAGTTAATTAATAATTAAGCATTAATTTAGAATAATTACTTAATTTATTAATTAATAATTAAAGGTTAACTAAATGATAATTAAGGTTAATTAATTGTTAATTAAAATTAATTAACTAATTTAAAGTTAAGAATATTTAATCATTAATTAATGATAATTAATGAAAATAATTATGTGATTAATTAATTATAATCACACGATTAATTCATCTTAATTATAGATGACTAATTATTATTGAATGCTTTGCATTGATTGATGCCTGTGATATGTGATTGTGATCTGTGTGATATAAATTGCACTATGCTGAGCTATGATATCTGTGATGTATTTCTGTGTGATGTGAAAACCCCTTTGTCCCGTAAAACGACATTTGAATTTCGATGCGACTTGGAGTCGGATTCCAGTTGGTTATCTGAAACCCACATTGAACCTTATTGGTGAATCTTTGTGATTGATATATCCACATGTTTTTAAATTGAGCACTCGCTATTTGGTATAGCCGGAAGAGGACTTTGTGTCACATAACCCATTTCGAATAGTGATACGACGAAATGGAAAGCATTTGAAGACGGGTGGTGAAGACCGTGTGTCTTCGAGAAAGATAGGATAACCTGTCGAATGACTCTGCATTGAGTTGCTCCAGTATAGAGATCTCCATATATGATGGGAGTCCGATTGGCATTGTGGATACCCGGATTTAAAGTGCTTCTTTGTAAGTTTCTTTGGTTCCGTTCGAACCCGAAATGGACTTGTATGATTGTATGTCTGACATTACACTTTGAGATATAAAGCTGCTTTCTTTTAAATACATTTCTATTGGTGGCAGAGAATTTATTCTCTTAGCTTAACACCTTTCTTTGAGACGTACGAGCTCAGAGGTTATGTAGTTGATGGTTATTAGTGATATACTCCCAATTTGGTAGTGTGGCATGCTGAGTATTGCTGATCATTTGTTGATCAAAGCATGGCTTTTGTGTAAAGCGTTGCTTTGTGGATGAGACTTCATCGAACCTCACAACCCAAAAAAGGTCGAAATAGGAAGGATGAATGCATGGTTATTGGAGGTAGCGCCCCTTAGCATATGTGCGTTTCCTTCTGGATAAAAGTGTTATCATGGTATGGATCCCAGATACTTAATTTATGTGAATATTGCAATTATGTTGCTTTGTGGTTGTTGTTGTTGGGGGCCCTGAATAAAGGTCGGTTACGACCGAGGGATGACATACTCACGTAGTACTTACCTATTACAGAGGTAACCGACCTTGTGTTGGCAGAGATCCGGTTAGGTTCTCGGGCGTTCCTCCAGAAGCGTACCCATGTAGCATAAGGAGTTCCTTAGCCTGACCATTTATTGGAGATCCAATCACCAATGTGAGCCCGGTACGATTTCAATTGTATAACCTACCATTCTTAAATGGTAGCTATAGTAAGCATAGTATAATGGTACCTATGCTGGCTAAGGTTTATATTATACTTTCAAAAGTTTTCACATTATGCACTAATAATAATATCAAGAAAAAATTCACGTACCAAGCATATTTGACTATCATAAAGAGAAATCTCCCCCAAATGTGCGATTGCATTTTGCGTGTGCCGGGAGGCCTTATGTTAGTTTCATTTTCCAGATTTATTTTATAAACTGTTTTTGTTTACTCATACCAGTCCCATGACTAACCTGGAGTTTATTGTTCCCTTCCTAAACTCTGGATGCCTACAATTTCCATACGGGTAGTCTAGAAGCAGGTTATCCATGTTCTTGGAGCTAGCTTGGATTTAGAAGTCTTTTGAGAGCTATCGGATTTTGGAAAGCTTTGGGTTTGGAAATTTTTTGAAGTGTTTAGAGTTTTTGAAGACCTTATCCAAGTTGAAGTATGTTGAAAACTTTTTGAAGACTCTGTTGTTCCGCTGTGGTGTTACCATTTTGTTGTTGTATCATATGTGTAGTACTCTGATGTTGGTGGTCAATGTTGTAATGAATATTGTATCAATGTTGTATCTATGTTGGAATCAATGTAATTCATTTTGTTCTGCTGTTTCATATTCATCTAATGTTGTTATAAGCTCCATCCGAATTGGAGTTCAACGTTTGAATCTCCAGCAGTCGAATACTAGTGAGGTATTTCACATCGATTTTTAAACGCTAAATTTCGGGTCGTGAAACTTCTTAACTTTTGAAATAGGGGCAAGTCTACATCATTTAATTTTATGTTACGTCCATAAATAAATTGTTTCTTTATGAGTGATATCGCTTTATGGAACTTAATTCAGTTCCATAACCGAATCAAACGTGTGCTTTTAAAATCGAATTCGTGCATGAGCTTCACATCAAGTATTAAATTTTAAACACTTTGTTAAAAGAGTTTCTAAATTTGAAACATCATTATAAAAAGGATTTAATAACCTAAACATATCCTTATCATATTAATTAATTTTACTTTAAAAATCCACTAATTTAGTTGATGAATTTAGTTCGATGGACTTTAATGCAAAAGAAGTTAATTACTTTTAAAACACTATTAATTAAATTAGAAATTAATCATAATTAATTAAATTAAATAAGCAAATAATTTATTATCCTTAATTAAAATGAATAACAAAGCTAAAACACCGTTTTCACTTTGATCGACATGGGTATATCACCTTTAAACATCATTAATTCAATTAATTATTAATTTTTAAATATAATTAACTAAATTTAATAATAAATAATTCATTATCATTTTTGAAAATGATTAGTTAATTATATACATCATTAAAGGAAAGATTAATTGATGTTAAAACAAGTTGATTAACTTTAAAAAAACATTTATTAAAACGATTTATTAATTTAAAGACATCATTAGCAAATTGATTAATTAACTTTAATACATCGTTATTGAATGATTAATTATGCTTAAACATCATTAAATAAAATGACTAATTAAATTAAACCTTCATTAATCAAATAATTAGTTAAATTTAAAACACATCATTAACTAGTTTTAGTAAACCTTAATCCTTATCAATTAAATAATTAATTAAATTAAATAATCATTATTAAAATGGTTAATTATTTTTGAAAACATCGTTAATCAGAATCGTGCTTCACTTGTAAAAAAAATTCCAAGCACGAAGATGAAACCAAATGGTTTCGATAAAAAGTGAAATTTTCTGTATATGCCGATATAACGACTATCGCTATACGGGCAGTTCGAAAATCAAGTATATGATATTGCAATACAACCAAACATCATATAGTAAGGGTATGAACATATATACATGGTGATTTACAATAATACCACATATATCAAACATTTATTAACAACATAATTAACTTTAGCCACTAACTTTTCATATCGCTTAATACATGCAAACGTACTTCCAAATGTGACAACTTTTTGCAACATGAAGCAAACCAACTACCAAATCATCACTACACATACAAAACAAGCATTCATATGTCAATAATATGAGCAATAAAATAGTTTAAAAACTTTGGTTATATGGGTGGAGTTTTACTTACAGAAATGCTTACTAACTTAATCGGAATTGCGCTATCTTTGCTAATATGACTAGAACCAAGCTTTACTTTGTCAACAGCTTGGATTTTTGGGTCTTAGTGGGCTTTTTGATTCGGCCTAGACAAGAGTGGGCTCTGCCATGGTGCAATGGAGAGGAGTGGAGCTAGTTTTGAAAGTAGCTCTATTCCTTTTCTACTCCTTTGCACACGTTGATCCCTTAGACCACTCCCTTTACATGTTTTTATGTACTTACCTAGGCGCTTAAAGTGATGGTTACGTACTTCCTTAGGTTATTTAGGTTTTCATATGCATATTTAGTCAAATCATATTTTATTTTAAACTAAGTATGGTTATTATCTTTAACACTATAATTACCTTATCACATGACACATGTACATGTTTGTGCATGTGTATACGGGTTATATAAAATTGTGCATAACATTTCAACTACTTTTTGATGCCGAAAAGTCAAAATTTCAAAAAACATTTACGGTCACATTTTCTATTTTAATTTGAACTAATTATTTTGGTAAACAAAATTTGAAAATGATGTTAATATCACTAATTAACGTTTAAAATATGTTTTGATTATTAAAATTTATTATTTAAAGAATTAAAAATGATTTAAATATTTAAATAAAAGCGATTAATTTACGAGCCGTTTCAAATATGGTTGGCCTAATCTAAAACCAGTAAGGTCAAAATCCCCTTTAACTGTAGTTTGAATCAACATTCAATTAATTAATTCTTAGCTCCTTAATCGATCGAACCGTCGTATAACTTTTATACATCATTTTATCTGATTTTATGCTTAAAATAGACAATTAAAAATTGCTCTATATGAACACAACATATGTATTAAATTAAAATTAATTTTTACCATTTGTGAATAAATTTCAAGCTTGGTCTATTCGAAAATAACCAAAAACATGGTTGTACTGACTCTTTGATGTGAACTCGATTCAAAGTCAATATTTAAACAATTTTATATCAAAGTCTATATCGACTTTCCTGAAGTACAATATAGGATCAAGTTTAATTCTTACAGATCCATTAGAAGAAATCTTATTATTAATCAAATACAAGCTCAGCTACTAACGATAGTTTGTACACATATTTTGTTCATCAACAATATACATTGCTTAGATATATAGAGTTTGGTCTATGGAAAAAAATTCTATTAATATCCTTGTAGATTGCATTGGTGTAACAACTCGTAAATTTTCAATAATTAAATTTTTTAATTTAATGAATCTTGTTATTTAATATGGAAGGAAATAGAAAGTCGTAACGCAATAATGTAATAAATACTAAAATGAAATGTAACAATGGTAATTAAAGCTAATTATTGATAGATTGAATGAAATTACAATAAATGAAATAGTGTAAGTGTTATACTAGGCTATAAATTGAATATAAGAATGCAAACGTAAATATCGAATTTATTTATGAATTAATATATAATGATTGGTAATTGAATAAAATCAATGCTTTGTAAGTAATTCTAATATTGGTTTGGAAATGATAAACTTATAAGAAAGTGATTGAGAGTTAATGGCAACAATTATTATAAGTTACATATATATTTAATCCGTTAAATTTAATTGGAATTTTCATAACAATGTAACTAAATATTATGTTAATATAAATTAGGTTAATATTGAAGTAATGTTAATTTTATTTATAATAATATGATAATTGGAAATAAAATAATGGAAATCAAGATTTATTAATTTATTGGAATTTAAATTTAATAATTGGATTAGTTGCAAATAAATGAAACTAAATATTTAAATATTACGTTAATGGAGATTAAGATGAAATTTGAGAATATTCATGTAATAAACCATGAACCAATGTTAACTGTTTGATGATAATGGATTGAATAACAAGATTTAAAATCAAATAAATGGAATTTTTTTGGAATGTTAATTGATAAGAATGTATTAAAATTGAAATTAAATATGGAAATGGGTAAATTAATTTACTTTGAATTGATATCTAAATTGTTCATAGTATTATAGTTGTTTAAGAAATCACCAATGATAAGATTTGTTACTTATGGAAATTGGAATTTGAAAATTTTGATTTAGTTGATTTAATAGTTATTTATTTAATTAACTGAAATACAGCCATTTTCGTCACTAGCTCGGGTTTCGACGAAACCAGTTTCATCGGATCCGTAATAGTAAATTATTATATGATCAAGTTTCATAGCAATCAGACTTGTCGTTTTATCGTACAGACTCGAAATGCCTTGAAATTAATTTAATTGAAATCGTTTGAAATCAATTTGAAATAACTTGTTTTTAGCATAACTTCTACATATGATGGAATTTGGTATTGAAAGCTATTCCATTACATTTACAATATTTAAAAACATATATTTTGATATATGGTTTGACCCATTTTCGTTCTGGAGTCAGAACGGGCTTTTCGGGCCATTTATCATCCAACTTTCCAAAACCAATCAAGCTCAGTTGTTTCTCTTGTGTTCAGCCATATATATGTCATTATAAACCCTAACAGCCTTTCTATTTCTCATTTCTGTACGTACAAAAATTTTCGTTTCTCCTTTTTCTCAATGGCAGAAAAACCCTATATTTCACAACCCAGTTTCAATTCAAAATTCAACTTCAAAAATTCAAACTCCTCAATATATATCGAATTATACATAGATCTGAAGCTCTCAACGAGCCATCTCAGATTTGTAATTCATTTTTCAATTTGAACCTTTGTCTGTCTAGAAATTGAAGACCAAATTTCGGTCGTTCATCACGTCGTAATGAACTATGACCGTTCGTCGAATCGTTTTTGAGGGTTTATGTCGAGCGGACTGAGAATAGTCGATCAGTGTGGTTCATCAGAGGAGTAGACGGCTAGATCGTCGGCAAATCGTCGAGTAGGGTTTCGAAACCCATGCGGAAGCACGACAAATTTGATGACTGGAGTTCTCGCGTTCGTGATGGCTGGGCGGCGTGGTGAGTTGACGCCTGTGTCATGTGTGGATCGGCCTGATGATGGCCGTGGGTGACGAAAAATTCATCTAAGCAGTGGCGGCCGATATCAGTTGCGTTTCGTATGCAATTTTGAGCAAGGGTTTCATGTAACAGTGGACGGTGACATGGCATGTGGGGGTAACGTGATTTCATTGGCTTATTTTAATTTTTATTTAAAATTGTATAACATTCTAACCTAAATAACTTTTTCATACGAGATCGGATTTGGATAAGGTTTGATCCGTTGGGATCGTACTTAAATCACAGACATTTTGACGCTGGTTTGGACAAATTCGAAGACTGTTTGAATTTTGGATTTAAATTCAATTTAAATTCAATTTAAATTCAAAAGGTGAGTGTTTTAATCCACTCATAACTTCATAATTTTCTTATGTTTGTTAAATTGATTTATGATGTGATTAGAAATTTATTTATGACTTTTAGCATATTTTGAATCACCATCTCAGTTTATTTGAATTTATTTGGATGAAATAGTTACTTAATTTATTACTGAATATAAACTGCTTGTAAATACCTATTATCTGTTATCTGTTCTATATTGATATTATTGATTGAATTGGATGATGATTGTGATAAATGTTTGATGATTGATACTGGATGAATGGATGTTGTAATTTATATTGTTATAAATTGCAAGTTGTTTTGGATTTTTATTTCATTCGGGATTGCGGTTTGAAATGATATATAACCGTATTTATATTTTAAATTACGGATTGAAATGATAAATATACGTATCACTTGACCATAGGATAGAAAATTATATATAGACACCGTGGTCTATATATATAAAAATATTTTTGAAATGGTTTTTTGGTTTTATAAAGAAATATATGGTTTTATACAAATATTGATTTTAAATATTATATAAATGTTATTTTATTCTTGATTTTTAAGCTATGTATAATTTGTTTTAATATAGAATAAGTTTAATAATAAGTTTGATTTTCATTGAAGATAATATGGTTAAGTATTTAAATTATATTTTTATAGAGAGTTATAATGATTTAAATAAATTAAGGATGGAAGATAAATTTGAAATTCATTTGAAATTGAATTTATTTAAGAATTAAACTCAAATAAGTTTGATGTGAAATTTATTAAATTTTAAATTTTAAAAAGTACGATTTTTTATTTTGATTTAAGGTGGATTGAATGAATATTTCCAGTATAAATAAATTAAAGGAAATATTTAATTATTTGTAATTTGAGTTTTGCTTAAATGATAACGGATTTATTATGTAATATACTTCAAAACAAAATAATAGAAAATTAATTGTTGAATCGTAATTACCAAACTTAGATTTGACATTGTTGAATACTTAAATTTGAAATATACTGAATTTGAAATGGCTTATTCTGTGGATCAAATCTGTTTTGAAATCGATATAATTTGGAATAGTTTATTTTGAAACCGAATCGTACTGAAATTTATGATTTGGGATTTGGTTAAATTTAAAATTTAGAAATTTGAGCTGTTTTAGAATTGAAGAAGCTAGTTTATTATATAAATATTTTAATATTTAAACCATTTAAGTGGTGGAAGTTATGTTTCAAAGTTATGAGTTTCAAAGTATTATGATATGAAAGTGTTATAAATTCAAGTGTTTTGGTTACGAAGTGTGTAACTTTTAAAGTACTATGATTTTTGGAAAAGGATATATTTGAAATAAAAATGATATCATATTGATTTGGTTTCTGAAGTGGAAATGATGTCATATTGATTTGGTTTTTGAAGTGGAAATGATATCATACTAAAATGGTTTTTGAAATGGAAATGATATCGTATTTATATGGTTTTAAAATGGATATATTCTGGTTTTGAAGCATAAATTATTTTGAAATGACCGCGGTGTTATAATAACGTTTGGTTGTTAAAGAGATCGGGATCGGAAGTTGTCATACTCTCTGCCAACTCTGTAAACCACTTTAATGGCCGTTTACGCGGTGGATATTCCAAAATGAAGTAGGATGGTGGCAACGTTCCATTGAGGTATATACGTGGACTCGACTCCCGTGAGTTGGCATAAGGTGGCTAAAACAGGAGCTGTGACGCCCCACCTCTATACCCACGCTAGCAGAGAACACTACGGTGTAGTGCTGTCAACTAGCACGGAGAATAAGGCTGTTGAGGAGCGACCATCCATGTGATTGCTTATCACATGGTGGCTATAAATAATCTTCGAAAACAAACATAGAAATAAGCATAACACAAATCGGTCACAGACATCCATATCACAAAGGCGGAAGAAGATATGAATATATAACTAACACATGAAAGTGTACATCAGAGTAGTGGTCAAAAAGATCCACAATAATACAAAAGAATAGCAACACGTGCTATACAAAAGAATACAACTATGAGTCTATATCTCAAGTGTATACAACAAAAACTGCTAATCTAAATAGTTAGCCAAAAGTCAGAGTAGCAAATCCCGGGAAGAAGTCAAGCAGAAGCACCTGTAACATCTCGGTCTGACCCGAGTATTATTTAAGAAAATAATAAACGGATCAGTCTAGCTATAAATATCAGATGACATGGTATAAAATAAAAGATATGGCTTAAACATAAAATATCCATATTGACATACTACTATAAGTATGCAAATGATGATCAACAGAAGATCAATCAATAAGAGATAAATCGATATCACAAGAATCTTCTCAAAGATCCAAAGAGGGCATCATACCCTAAACTTGTACTCATAACAAGTCAATGACATAAATTCCAGAAATCAACACAAGAAATCCAAAAATCACAGAAAAAGGGAAAGAGGCCTATCACATGATGGTCCGAAGACCATGGGGAGCTACCCCATATGGATGAGTCGGAATCACCCAGATGAGGTCTAGGCTAACCAAAAAGCAAAAAGGTATGTGTGAATGGAATCACACAAATGGTGTCTAGCCTGACCTTGCAACAAAATGGTATGTGTGAGTGTAATTACACAAATGGTGTCTAGGCTAACCAAAAAGAAAAAAGGTATGTGTGAATGGAATCACACAAATGGTGTCTAGCATACCAGGAAGCAAACAAAGAGACATCGCATAATTGCTAGCCTAAATCACAAAACGATCGTCATGATCAACGAGAAGTGTCAATTACACTAAGCTAGTAAAAATAAAAGTTAGCTTCATGTCACATAACTACTTTCTTAACTCAAATATTTACGAACAAACTGTAGATCTTCACTAGAAAATTGTCACAAAAAGGTTCAATCGAACAAGTCCAAGAGTTAACCGACGAAGCAAACGCAAGCGTTTCATACCACTTGTTTTACTAAGCTGTTTAATTCAATTTCTCATACGAGTGAGGTAAAGGTTTGTATATACTAGTAGATTGGAAAATGGTTTAAGAAAAGAGCTTTATTATTGAAAATAGAGTTGAAATCATTTTGTTGAAAGAGTTTTGATATTTACTACTAGTATTGAAACCTTCATATTTTAAAGTGACAAATCATAGAAGTGATTGTGGAAACAATCAATCATAAAAATTCACATACGAAGACGTGAATAAAATCCAAAGAAACCGATAAAGAATCCATCGTACTAGATATTCAGAAATCCATAAAATCGACCGAGAAGCCCAAGATAGTTTGTCTCGAAGAACGGTCAACTCAGCATCTCAACAAAGCAAGTTCTATTAAATGTTTTTCAGATAAGATGCCCTACGGAGGGGGTGTCCAGGGGGGTGGCAACCCCCCAAGGTGGGGGTGCGGGGGCAACGCCCCTGCTACGGGGTTCGACCTGCCCGGTCAGGTCGCGGGGATCCAGGGGGCAGCGCCCCGTCAAAAACGGTACGACCTAGTGAAGACCTAAGGGAGGATAGGATCGAGAAACCTAAGGGAGTAAAGGTCATACGACCTAAAGGTTTTAAGATCTAACGACCTAACACAAGACAAGTCCGAGCGACTCAAGAGGTCAAAAGGGAGTGCGTCCTATCAGGTCATCAGGACGAGCGACCTAACATAAGTTGCCAAGCGACCTAACTGGAGCGACCTAGAGGTCATACGACCTAACATAAGTAGCCAAACGACCTAACTGGAGCGACCTAGGAGTCATACGACCTAACATAAGTAGCCAAGCGACCTAACTGGGGCGACCTAGAGGTCATACGACCTAACATAAGTAGCCAAGCGACCTAACTGGAGCGACCTAGAGGAATAAGGGTCATGCGACCTAAAGGGGAGCGGTCTATCTAGGTGAGTGAGGTCGAGCGACCTACGACCTAACGAGGTAAAGGCCTAACGACCTAGTGAAACACACGACCTAAAGCCATCGTGTTACGGCCTAAACCCACGAGTTACGACCTAACTCCGAAGACGTTAGAAATGGCCAGAACAACCTACGACCTAAGGTCCATATGACCTACGACCTAAGGTCCATACGACCTACGACCTAACTCCGAAGTGAAAATTCAAGGTAGTGCGACCTAGCGCGATAACACGCGAGCGACCTAACTCCGAACACAGAAAAATGGCCAGAACGACCTAAGTGCAGAAAATTCACCAAAACACTAAAAATTGGAGTTTTTCACCAAACCAATCCAAACCAAATGCTAATATGCATGCAAAAATGATAGGGAATCATTCCCAACTGTCCAATATAGCTATAGGCTAGAATTGTGAGATAAAAATCTCACCTTTTCACCAAATTTATGAAGAAAAGCTTGAAAGCAATGGAGAAGTAATCACAAGCTTGAATCCAATGTCTTCTTCTTGAATTTGGAATTGAATGTTGGATTTGCAAGAGAATTTGAGCTTGGAATTTTAATTTCTCATTCCACTCACCATTAATGCTAAAGCTTGGTTGTTAGGAAATTTATGAAGAGTGAGGAGAAAGAGAGAAGTGGGTTTGAGTTATAATGGCTAATCTAACCCAAAGTCCAAAGCGGGAAAAGTAAGTGAAATTCCACTAACTCAAAACCTATCAATGTTTATACTTAAAAAAGTTGTAAACGGCATTTCGAACTCAATGGAAGTGGTCTCGAGTCCTAATGTGACCGTTTGCAAAAAGTAGTTTTTCGGACCAATATCCGATTAACGACAAAATATTTAAATAAAATATTTAAATATAAAATCGATAAATATGCGGGTTGTTACAGACTCCGCTCCTTAAAGAAATTGCGTCCTCGCAATATGTAAGATGGAAATAACAAGTAACAACCATAAAAGCATATTAACACAAAAGAAATTTGAAATAGGAAGTTCACCTCAAAGAGAAGGAGTAAGCAAGTCCGGATGTGTTCGCTCGATAAATTCTCTGGATTCCCAAGAGCAATCCTTAAGATTCGAGGACCATTGAACCTTCACAAGCGGAACATCTTTATTTCGAAGTCGCTTGACCTCCGACGCAATAATTCGAATAGGTTGCTGCTCATAAGTTAAATTTGGTGAAACTTCAATTTCTTCCACAATACCAGGCTCAAGAATAGAATCGGAATCTCGAAGGCATTTCCGTAATTGAGAAACGTGAAACACATCATGCATGGCAGAAAACTGAGCCAGTAATGAAAGGCGATAAGCCATGGAACCAATACGTTCAGTGATAGGAAATGGCCCAATATATCGAGGCGCTAACTTTCCCGACCGACTGAAATGTACAACACCTTTCATAGGTGAAACACGAATAAAAACAAGATCTCCAACAGAAAATTCTAATTTCCTTCTTCGATTATCGACATAGGATTTTTGTCTACTCTGGGCTTCTTTCATCCTATGTCGAATAAGTTCAATCTTCTCTGTGGAATCACGAATAAAGTCTGGACCTAAAACCAGCTTCTCACCGACCTCAAGCCAACAAGAAGGAGATCGGCATGGCCTTCCATAGAGTGCCTCGAAAGGTGCCATGCCAATACTAGATTGGAAGCTATTATTATAGGAAAATTCAACAAGTGAAATATGATCTTCCCAACTTCCACCAAAATCGAGAACACAAGCTCGAAGAAGACCTTCCAGAGTTTGATTCACACGCTCGGTTTGTCCATCGGACTGGGGGTGATAAGCAGTGCTAAAATTAAGCTTCGTTCCTAAAGCTTTTTGAAGACTCTTCCAAAATCCACTAGTAAACAATGGATCTCGATCGCTAGCAATAGAAGTAGGAACTCCATGCAATTTAACAATTTCTTTGATAAAGAGTTTGGCCAAAAGAGGAACGGTTCGATTAGACCGAACGGGAATAAAATGGGCGGATTTAGTAAGTCTATCAACGATCACCCATAAGCTATCATGACCCGAACGAGAACGGGGAAGGCCATCTATAAAATCCATGGAAATTTGGTCCCACTTCCAAATTGAAATTTCTAAAGGTTGCAATAACCCACCAGGCCTTTGATGTTCGGCCTTGACAAGTTGGCAAGTCATGCAACACTTAAAAAAGTTAGCAATATCAGATTTCATTCCCTCCCAATAATAAAGTCGCTTCATATCAGCGTACATTTTACTACTACCGGGATGAATGGTGAATTTAGAACGATGAGAATCTTCTAAAATATCTTTACGAAGATCACCAATATTTGGTACGATAAGTCTACCAAAATTTCGAATGCCGCCACAGTCAATATCAAAGTCTTTCAAACCTTCAATATCAATTTTATTCTTAACATTTTGGCCAAGAAGAGCCAATTCAGGATCTAGTCCTTGAGCTTCAAGAATGCGGTCTAAAAGAGAAGGATGAGCCTCAAGGCTGCATAAAAAAAATGATGAGCATAAATCGGATACGCGCTCTCGAATCTCACAAGTGGATAAAAGCTCGAGATCGTTCCATTCGGATATCATCATAGAAACAACTGCTTGTTGTTTACGGCTATGAGCATCTGCGACACGATTACCCTTACCGGGGGTATAAAGAATATCAAGATCATAAGGTGCAAGGAACTCAAGCCAACGCTGTTGACGCAAATTCAGTTCCTTTTGAGAAAATAAATCTTTCAAAGACTTATGTTCCGTGTAAAGAATAAATTTCTCTCCTAATAGATAATGACGCCAAATTCGAAGGGAGAAAACAATAGCCGCGAGTTCTAAATCATGTGTGGCATACCTAGTCTCGGCCGGCTTCAATTGCCTAGAAGCATAAGCAATAACACGTTCTTTTTGCATAAGAACGACACCCAAACCAACGTGACTAGCATCAGTATAAACAACAAAATCTTGATTCCCCTAAGGAATAACAAGAATAGGAGCATCGGAAAGGAGTTCTTTCAATTTCTGAAAAGAGGCTTCACATTTGTCCGACCAAATGTATTTAACTCCCTTCTTAGTCAAGCCAGTAAGAGGCACGGCAATCTTAGAAAAGTCTTTAATGAAACGACGGTAATAACTCGCCAATCCGAGAAAACTACGAATCTCTGTCACACTCTCCGGTCTCTTCCAATCTTGAATCGCTTCAATCTTTGAAGGATCCATGGAAATTCCGGATTCGGAAATAATATGACCGAGAAACTTCACACGAGATTGCCAAAAGTGGCATTTAGAAAATTTCGCCTTTAATTGATTACTCCTAAGAGTTTCCAATAAAATTCGAAGATGCTTTTCATGCTCCTCCTCGGTTTTAGAATACACAAGGATATCATCAATGAAGATGAGAACAAATCGATCGTGGAAATCTTTGAAAACTCGATTCATGAGGTCAGCGAAATAAGATGGAGCATTCGTTAACCCAAATGGCATAACAAGCCATTCATAAGATCCATATCGAGTACGGAATGATGTCAAAAGAATGCTATCCTATGCGATACGAAGCTGATGGAAACCGGTAGCCAAGTCCAATTGTGAAAAGACCTTAGCACCACTAAGCTGATCGAATAGATCATCAATCCGAGGTAAAGGATATTTATTTTTAATAGTAAGATTGTTAAGCTTGCGATAATCAACGCAGAGCCTAAGAGTACCATCGAATTTCTTTACGAAAATAACCGAAGCTCCCCAAGGCGAGGAACTAGAGCGAATAAATTGTTTTGTCTCCAATTCGGATAATTGTTTGTGCATCTCTTCATTTTCCTTATTGGACATGCGATAAGGAGGACGAGTAATAGGTTGAGCTTCAGAGGTAAGATTAATTATGAACTCAATTGCTCACTTAGGTGGTAAACCTAAAACGGGCTCGAATATGTCGGAAAATTCACGGACAACGTGAATTCGAGAAATGATGTCTTCCTCCTCATCATCATCATCGTCTCGAGGATTTAAAGAATATAAAGATGCAGTCAAAGAAGAATCCGAATCTTTAAAAATAATAGAAATCTGATTTACAGATTGCGGATGTCGGAGATAATAGTCCACTCAGGACATAGGATATGAGCTTCATAACGATTAAGCCAATCCATTCCCAAAATCATTCCAAAGCCTAGGTAAGGCATAACATGCAAATCGGCTAGGAATGGAAAATCACATAAAATAATCTCCACATTTTTGTAAAGCAAACTAAGAGTTGCAGATCCACCAACTGGATTCGCAATTCTCAAGGAAGTCATTAAAGCATCAACATTTAAAGAGAAAGTGTTGACAAGTTCCTTTGATATAAAAGAATGGGATGCACCCGTATCAAAGAGAACTCTAATAGGTTGATCATGAAATAAAATAATACCATCAAGAATGGAATGAGAAATACCTTGTCCACGAGATGTGTTGCCAAGGGCTTGAGCCACGTTTAACTTTCCCTCCTTCTTGCCTTCACGTTTGAGGCATTGATGTATGTAATGATCCGGGCTCTTACAATAGCGACAAGATTTGGGATTAGAGCACTTATTCGCAAAATGATTCCCAGATCCACAGTTGTAGCATCTCGCACCACTAGGAGAAGGAGACTTTGCCACAGGGGTTGCATGCTTACCCTTTTTGTTGGGATAAGGGACTTTGAATTTATTGGGCCTCTTTTGTTGTTGAAGTTGGGTCTGGAAGCTACTACTTCAACATCACTTTCTTTATCATCCTCTTCTAGATGAAGAGCGATATCTATAAGTTGGTTGAAAGGAACTTCTAACTTTAGAAGTAATGGCTTCTTGAGGCTTTTGTTTAAGCCATACACGAACCTCTGGTTCTTCTTCAATGGCGTGTTGATGTATTCAACCCCATATTTGGAAAGCAACTCAAATGCTGTGACGTAATCAGTCACATAGAACTCACCTTGAACAAGGTCAATAAAGTGTCGAGCCAGAGTTACCTTCTCTGCTTCTGGTACAAATTTTTAACTCAAAGCGTGTCCGGAATTGCTCCCAGGTAAGGTCCGCTTCGTTGACTTCAAAAATAAGAAGTTCATACCAGTCCAATGCTCTCTCTTGGAGCATACTAGAAGCCACCTGAACAAGGTGAAGATCGACGAGATTCATGCAAATGAAGATTCGATCGCAGGTCCTCAACCAAGCCTGGACCTCGATGATAGTTTCAGAACCTTTAAATGGCTTCCCACCTAGGTTGGTGTAATCATTGCAAAAACGTGCAAACCTAGATTTAGGGTGGGTAGGTTCCGGATTAGAACCAGCTGCTTGAGCATTCGTGACAAGGTCAAGAAGTTGCTGGGTAGTCATAAAAAATCCATCTTGGGGTGGAGCACTAGATGGTCCAGCTCTGGGACGACCAGGTCTAACCATTTCTCTTCCTTAAGAAAGAAAGAAGAGAAAGAAGAAGATTATTCACTAATGAATATCAAGCAATCTTGCTAGATAAAACAAGGAATCATAAAGGATATAGGATGAATCAGTACGACGACTCGAATTAATCCTAAGACATAACTCCTAAAGTGGACTTAGGACGATGATCCTTGTTAAGTTATTCTACATTGTTTCAAAGTTTGGCTCTGATACCAAGCTATGACGCCCCACCTCTATACCCACGCTAGCCAAGAACACTACGGTGTAGTGCTGTCAAATAGCACGGAGAATAAGGCTGTTGAGGAGCGACCATCCATGTGATTTCTTATCACATGGTGGCTATAAATAATCTTCGGAATTAAACATAGAAATAAGCATAACACAAATCATTCACAGACATCCATATCACAAAGGAGGAAGAAGATATGAATATATAACTAACACATGAAAGTGTACATCAGAGTAGTGGTCAAAAAGATCCACAATAATACAAAAGAATAGCAACACGTGCTATACAAAAGAATACAACCATGAGTCTATATCTCAAGTGTATACAACAAAAACTGCTAATCTAAATAGTTAGCCAAAAGTCAGGGTAGAAAATCCCGGGAAGAAGTCAAGAAGAAGCACCTGTAACATCTCGGTCTGACCCGAGTATTATCTAAGAAAATAATAAACGGATCAGTCTAACTATAAATATCAGATAACATGGTATAAAATAAAAGATATGGCATAAACATAAAATATCCATACTGACATACTACTATAAGTATGCAAATGATGATCAACAGAAGATCAATCAATAAGAGATAAATCGATATCACAAGAATCTTCTCAAAGATTCAAAGAGGGCATCATACCCTAAACTTGTACTCATAACAATAAATTCCAGAAATCAACACAAGAAATCCAGAAATCACAAAAAAAGGGAAAGAGGCCTATCACATGACGGTCCGAAGATCATGGGGAGCTACCCCATATGGATGAGTCGGAATCACCCAGATGAGGTCTAGGCTAACCAAAAAGCAAAAAGGTATGTGTGAATGGAATCACACAAATGGTGTCTAGCCTGACCTTGCAACAAAAAGGTATGTGTGAGTGGAATCACACAAATGGTGTCTAGGCTAACCAAAAAGAAAAAAGGTATGTGTGAATGGAATCACACAAATGGTGTCTAGCCTAACCAGGAAGCAAATAAAGAGACATCGCACAATTGCTAGCCTAAATCACAAATTGATCGTCATGATCAACGAGAAGTGTCAATTACACTAAGCTAGTAAATATAAAAGTTTAGCTTCATGTCTCATAACCACTTGCTTAACTCAAATATTTACGAACAAACTGTAGATCTTCACTAGAAAATTGTCACAAAAAGGTTCAATCGAACAAGTCCAAGAGTTAACCGACGAAGCAAACGCAAGCGTTTCATACCATTTGTTTTACTAAGCCGTTTAATTCAATTTCTCATACGAGTGAGGTAAAGGTTTGTATATACTAGTAGATTGGAAAATGGTTTAAGAAAAGAGCTTTGTTATTGCAAATAGAGTTGAAATCATTTTGTTGAAAGAGTTTTGATATTTACTACTAGTATTGAAACCTTCATATTTTAAAGTGACAAATTATAGAAGTGATTGTAGAAACAATCAATCATAAAAATTCACATACGAAGACGTGAATAAAATCCAAAGAAACTGATAAAGAATCCATCGATATAGATATTCAAAAATCCATAAAATCGACCGAGAAACCCAAGATAGTTTGTCTCGAAGAATGGTTAACTCAGCATCTCAACAAAGCAAGTTCTATTGAATGTTTTTCAGATAAGATCCCCTACGGAGGGGGGTCCAGGGGGTGGCAACCCCGCAAGGTGGGTGCGGGGGCAACGCCCCTACTACGGGGTTCGAACTGCCCGGTCAGGTCGCGGGGGTCCAGGGGGCAGCGCCCCGTCCAAAACGGTACGACCTAGTGAAGACCCAAGGGAGGATACGATCGAGCAACCTAAGGGAGTAAAGGTCATGCGACCTAAAGGTTTTAAGGTCTAACGACCTAACACAAGACAAGTCCGAGCGACACAAGAGGTCAAAAAGGAGTGTGTCCTATCAGGTCATCAGGACGAGCGACCTAACATAAGTAGCCAAGCGACCTAACTGGAGCGACCTAGAGGTCATACGACCTAACATAAGTAGCCAAGCGACCTAACTGGAGCGACCTAGAGGAATAAGGTTCATGCGACCTAAAGGGGAGCGATCTATCTAGGTAAGTGAGGTCGAGCGACCTACGACCTAACGAGGTAAAGGCCTAACGACCTAGTGAAACACGCGACCTAAAGCCATCGTGTTACGGCCTAAAACCCACGAGTTACGACCTAACTCCGAAGACGTTAGAAATGGCCAGAACGACCTACGACCTAAGGTCCATACGACCTAAAACCTAACTCCGAAGTGAAAATTCAAGGCAGTGTGACTTAGCGCGATAACACGCGAGCGACCTAAGGGTTAGGTCGCGAGCGACCTAACTCCGAACACAGAAAAATGGCCAGAACGACCTAGGTGCAGAAAATTCACCAAAACGCTAAAAATTGAAGTTTTTCGCCAATCCAATCCAAACCAAATGCTAATACGCATGCAAAAATGATAGGGAATTTATTCCCAACAGTCCAATATAGTTATAGGCTAGAATTGTGAGATAAAAATCTCACCTTTTCACCAAATTTATGAAGAAATGCTTGAAAGCAATGGAGAAGTAATCACAAGCTTGAATCCAATGTCTTCTTCTTGAATTTGGAATTGAATGTTGGATTTGCAAGAGAAGTTGAGCTTGGAATTTTAATTTCTCATTCCACTCAACATTAATGCTAAAACTTGGTTGTTAGGAAATTTATGAAGAGTGAGGAGAAAGAGAGAAGTGGGTTTGAGTTATAATGGCTAATCTAACCCAAAGTCCAAAGCGGGAAAAGTAAGTGAAATTCCACTAACTCCAAACCTATCAATGTTTATACTTAAAAAAGTTGTAAACGGCATTTCGAACTCAATGGAAGTGGTCGCGAGTCCTAATTTGACCGTTTACAAAAAGTAGCTTTTTGGACCAATATCCGATTAACGACAAAATATTTAAATAAAATATTTAAATATAAAATCGATAAATATACGGGTTGTTACAGGAGCGATTGAGGGCTAAGAAGGTAGCATTTTTTATCGGACACACTCCTCTGATACCATTCTATTACTTTGTGATTGATTGGGGCCCTTTGATTTTGGGGTTGTGGCTTGAGGTGGACGGTAGTAGTTGCTACGCGTAACCACCGATTCGGAAGCGTAATTGGTATATCTACCCTGGCATTACCTAGGTGTGCCATGTCACGTACCCTAGCGCACCTTGTACAATTTTGGATTTCTCCCGTAGCCCTTGGAGTATTTAGGGTAGTCTCCTGATCTGGAGAAGCGTTGATACTGGATGGACAACTGGGACTATTACTGTGTTAAGGGGGAGATTGGATAACTTCTTAAGGCTATTTAAAAGTAAGTTTATTTTACTATAAGCATTATTATAATAGCGAAATATTACTACGCAGTAAATAGTTTAACGGATCCTTAAGAGATGTGAATCCCGAGCATCCTTAAGTTACTACACTCAAGTTAGACATTGGATAGGAGATGTCAAATCCCATAAACATTTCTGATGCCGTTCCACTCATATTATTTACCATTGATTTAACTCACATAAGGTTTTTTACTTCTGACTTGAGTGTTTTGTCTTTTAATTCGCTCGGGTCAGCCTAAGCATTTGAGGATTTGAAGACTTTACTTATGGGGAACGAAGACGAAGATTGTATTACTATTGTTTACTACATTGTTCCGCTACATTGTTGTTTATTATTATTTGGTATGTGTAACTCTGATTTTGTGTTGTATAAGTATAATCAAATGTTTTTGTAAAACAGCTTTATGAACTGTTATTTGATTATTATATTTTGTCATTCCGCTCCAAGATTCTATTTTGTTTTTTCTTTCTCTGCTTTCTCTTATTCACCCAAATAACAATCTGCCCTTCTGTATGGTTTGAGTCTGACGTGTGTGATTTATTGTTGATTTAAACATACAAAAGGCGGGTTATTACACTTGGTATCATAGCTTTGGTTTAGCGATAAACCTTAGCTTTGTGGGGTCTGTCGCATTATTAATAGGGTAGTAATACCTTTTGATGAGTCGCTGAGAGTATATATATGATCGAGCATGCTTATTAGTGTTATAAAATGGTTTTCATATTGTGTTAATTTGTTTCGTATTGTATTTATAAATTTTGATTGGTGTATAGGACGCTATGACATCAATAGGGATTTCTAAACACTTAATAGGACAGGCATACACAATATTTGTTTTGAAATATAGGCAAGTGAAATAATTTTTCCTATTATATTTAATGTACATAAAGTGATAAATTTTATAAAGGTTATATTTGGTTGTAATATATTGATTGGTAGGTAGTGAAATTTATAAATATTGGTTGGAAATAAGATCTAAAATAAATAAATGAAATTGGAATTTAGAACTCAAGTTCCACGGTATTTGAAAATTTCTTTCAAATGATTTTGGAATATAGTAATAATATTATTTAGAAGTATTTTCTAATATAAATATTTAAATATGGTTTGAAAGAATTGTTTTAAAGAAATTTTTAAAGGAATGAAGTTCTGTACTCCCCTCATGGTCGCTGGAAAATAATTTCGGTGATGAGTGCACGCATCATCGACATTCATTTTCGAGTTTCTAAGTGGGAAGGCCAATGTAGCAGTTTTACTACAGATTTGTTTTGATAAACAAATATAAATTTCATTTTTTTTAAATATAATTGGATATAAAAATTGTAAGTATATGCATTTATTTATTATTTTTAAAATGATTTGAAATTTAACCTGGTATTTAGTTCTTAAATCTCCATTAATTAATAGTTTCAATTATTGTAGTGAAATGGAATGTAACTAATTAATAATTGGAACCTCCAATTAGAACAAGAGATTAAATGCTAGGTTATAAATGAAGTTTCATGAAAGTTGAAATATGTAACCTATAAAAACAAAAGATATGATTATTGAACGTTTAATTTATTAAAAGAAATAAGATAGACTTGTATAGTTTTCAATTGCATTCTTAAAAAGCATATATAAAACTTACCAAAAGATTTAAAAGTTGAAATGTCTGATAAGAAAATGTAAGTATTATAAATAAATGATAATAAACTTAAGTAAATGGTTGTAGCTATTTATAAATAAAATAAGTAGAAAAGATGAGTGCTGTAAATATATGATTATCGACTTAAGTTAATGTATTGATATGCTAAGTAATTGAATCGCACATGAATACCATAAATAAATGAATAAATGAAATTAAGTAATAAATGAATGAATGGAAATTGAAAATTTGCGATAAATAAACGTACATAAAACAGATAAATCATTATATGAATGAAAAGGAAATCAAACAACAAATATTATAAAACAAAATTATTAAGAATGAACTTGATCTATTGTTTGAAATTGTTGTTCGTTTGGTTTATGGTTGTTTGGGGAAGGATACTTTAAATTTGTTTGGATGTGTAAATAATCTATTTAGTTTCATCTAAGACTGTTGAGTAAATTGTGCACTCAATAGTTTATTGTCCATTATGTACAATTTAAAGTTTTTGAACCCGAACTATTTGTTTTGTTTGATATGGATGGATAATTGAATTGTGTTGATTTTGTATGATGATTGTATGTTGGGGTTGCAAGTGATTGTTGTTGTTTGACATAAATTTGTTTGCTAGTGGATGAAACAAAATTAATATTTCACTCTATATAATTATTAACTCTTTTTAGATTATATAAGTGAAATGCAGGTTATGGAAGCAATTGCGACTACTTTTGGTTTCATAATTAAGCGTTTGTTTTCCCGACAAATAGGTACGTTTTCATATTACGGTTTTATAGCGCTATTATTTTGTTTTTCCCGTTGTTGGGATATATTATTTTAATATATTGTGATATATATTGATATATTTGATATTTAATTTTCTTCCAAGCCTCCCCGTACAAAGGAGACTCTACCAAAATTTTTTGTAAATTTTGGACTTAATTTTTTTTTTGAAAAATATGTTCCAAACTTAATTACTTTGAGTATAAAAAGATTTAATGGTTATAAATTGGTATATTTTATTTAGATTAATTAATTTTGTAAATTTATTTGTTTATAAAGTTAATATTTTTGAATAAGATGTATTATTGACTTAAATCTTTCTTTTTCCTTCTTTTTCCTTTTCGAGGACGAAAACTTTTGGGTGAAAAAGAGTGTAACAACCCGTAAATTTTCGATAATTAAATTTGTTAATTTAATGAATCTTGTTATTTAATATGAAAAGAAATAAAAGTTGTAATGCAATAATGTAATAAATACTAAAATAAAATGTAACAATGGTAATAAAGCTAGTTATTGATCGATTGGATGAAATTACAATAAATGAAATAGTGTAAGTGTTATACTAGGCTATAAATTGAATATAAGAATACAAACATATATATTGAATTTATTTGTGAATTGATATATAATGAATGGTAATTGAATAAAATCAATGCTTTGTAAGTAATTCTAATATTGGTTTGGAAATGATAAACTTATAAGAAAGTGATTGAGAGTTAATGGCAATAATTATTATAAGTTACATATATATTTAATCCGTTAAATTTAATTGGAATTTATCACAACAATGTAATTAAATATTATGTTAATATAAATTAGGTTAATATTGGAAGTAATGTTAATTTTATTTATAATAATATGATAATTGGAAATAAAATAATGGAAATCAAGATTTATTATTTTATTGGAATTTAAATTTTATAATTGGATTAGTAATAAATAAATGAAACTAAATATTTAAATATTACGTTAATGGAGATTAAGATGAAATTTGAGAATATTCATGTAATAAACCATGAACCAATGTTAATTTTGTCTATTTGATGATATTGGATTGAATAACAAGATTTAAAATCAAATAAATGGAATTTTTTTTGGAATTTTGATTGATAAGAATGTATTAAAATTGAAATTAAATATGGAAATGGGTAAATTAATTTACTTTGAATTGATATCTAAATTGTTCAAAGTATTGTAGTTGATTAAGAAATCACAAATGATAAGATTTGTTAATTATGGAAATTGGAATTTGAAAATATTGATTTAATTGATTTAATATTTATTTAATTAACTGAAATATAGCCATTTTTGCCACTGACTCGGATTTCGACGAAACCAGTTTCATCGGATCCGTAACAGTAGATTATTATAGGATTTCAAGTTTCGTAGTAATAGGACTTGTCGTTTGGTCGTACGGACCCGAAACGCCTAGAAATCAATTTAATTGAAATCAATTGAAATCAATTTGAAATAACCTGGTTTTAGCATAACTTCTTCATACGATGGAATTTGGACTTGAAACCTGTTCCATTGCATTTACAATATTTAAAAATATCTATTTTGATATATGGGTTGAACCATTTTCATTCCAAAGTCAGAACGGGCTTTTCAGGCCATTTATCTTCCAACTTTCCAAAACCAATCAAGCCCATTTGCTTCTATTGTGTTCTGCCTATATATATATATATATATATATATATATATATACACCCTTATATATCATTATAAATCCTAGCAATCTTTCTATTTCTCAATGGAAGACAAACCTTAAATTTCATAAAACAGTTTCAATTCAAAATTCAACTTCAAATATTCAAACTCCTCAATATATATCGAATTATATATCGATTTGAGGCTCTCGAAGAGCGCATCTCAGTTTGTAATTCGATTTTCAATTTGAACCTATGTTTGTTAAGAAATTGAAGATCAAATTTCGGCCCTTCATCACGTCGTGATGAACTGTGACCGATCATCGAATCGTTTGAGGGGTTATGAAGAGGGGACCGAGAATAGTTGACTAGTGTGGTTCATCAGAGGAGTTTGTGCGTTCGTTATGTCTCGGGCGGCATGGTGAGTTGACGCCTGTGGCATGTGTAGATCAACCTGATGGTGGACGTAGGTGACGAAAAATTCGTCTAAGCAGTGGCAGCCGGTCTTAGTTGCGTCTCGTATGTGATTTTGGGTAAGGATTTCGTGTAACAGTGGACGGTGACGTGGCATGTGGGGGTTACGTGATTTCATTTGCTTATTTTTTAATTTTTTTATTTAAAGTCGTATAACATTCTAACCTACATAACTTTTTCATACGAGCTCGGATTTGGACATGTTTTGATCTGTGGGATCATACTGAAAGCACGGACATTTTGATGCGGGATTAGATGGATTCAGAGACTGTTTGAATTTTGGATTTAAATTGGATTTAAATTCAATTTAAATACAAAAGGTGAGTGTCTTAATCCACTCACAACTTCAAAAATTACTTATGTTTGTTAAATTGATTTATGATATGATTAGAAATTTATTTATGACTGTTTGGCATATTTTGAATCACCATCTCATTTTATTTGAATTTATTTGGATAACATAATTATTTAATTTATTATTGAATATAAACTGCTAGTAAATACCTGTTATTTGTTATCTGTTCTATATTGATGTTATTGATTGAATTGGATGATGATTGTGATAAATATTTGATGATTGAGATTGGATGAATGGATGTTGTATTTTATATTGTTATAAACTACAAGTTGTTGTGGATTTTTATTTCATTCGGGATTGCGGTTTGAAATGATATATAACCATATTTATATTTTAAATTACGGACTGAACTGATAAATATCCGTATCATTTGACCATAGGATAGAAAATTATATATAAGCACCGTGATCATATATATAAATATTTTTGAAATGATTTTTATGGTTTTGTAAAGTAATACGTGGTTTTATACAAATATTGCTTTTAAATATTATATAAATGTTATTTTATTCTTGATTTTTAAGCTATGTATAATTTGTTTCAATATAGAATAAGCTTAATAATAAGTTTGATTTTCATTAAAGATAATATGGTTAAGTATTTAAATTATATTTTTATATAGAGTTATAATGAATTAAATAAATTAAGGATGGAAGATAAATTTGAAACTTATTTGAAATTGAATTTATTTAAGAATTAAACTCAAATAAGTTTGATTTGAAATTTTTTAAATTTGAAATTTTAAAAGGTATGATTTTTTTTATTTTGGTTTAAGGTGGATTGAATGAATATTTATAATATAAATAAATTGAAGAAATATTTAGTTATTTGTAATTTGAGTTTTATTTAAATGATAATGGATTATTATGTAGAATATT
Source organism: Allium cepa (assembly GCA_030765085.1). Lineage (NCBI taxonomy): Eukaryota > Viridiplantae > Streptophyta > Magnoliopsida > Asparagales > Amaryllidaceae > Allium > Allium cepa. Next base: position 499,845,686 of record CM060929.1, read on the forward strand.
TCAAAACTAAGTAATATAAAATATAATTGTTGAATCGTAATTACCAAACTTAGTTTGACATTGTTGAATACTTAAAGTTTGAAATATATTAAATTTGAAATGGTTTATTCTGTGGATCAAATCTATTTTGAAATCGATATAATTTGGAATAGTTTATTTGGAAACCGAATCGTATTGAAATTTATGATTGGAATTTGGTTAAATTTAAAATTTAGAAATTCTAGTTGTTTTGGAATTGATTTGTGAAATTGAAGAAGCTAGTTGAACATATGAAGTATTTTAATATTTAAACCATTTAAGTGGTGGAAGTTATGTTTCAATGTTATGAGTTTCAAAGTATTATGATGTGAAATGTTATAAATTCAAGTGTTTTGGTTTCGAAGTGTATAACTTTGAAAGTTCTAAGATTTTTGGAAAAGGATATATTTGATATAAAAATGATATCATATTGATTTGGTTTTTGAAGTGGATATGATGTCATATTGATTTGGTTTTTGAAGTGGAAATGATATCATATTAATTTGGTTTTTGAAATGGAAATGATATCGTATTTAAATGGTTTTGAAATGGATATTATATTCTAGTTTTGAAGCATAAATTATTTTGAAATGACCGCGGTGTTATAATAACGTTTGGTTGTTAAAGAGACTGGGATCGGAAGTTGTCATACTCTCTGCCAACTCCGAAAACCCCTTTAATGACCGTGTACCTAGTGGAGATTCCAAAATGAAGTAGGATGGTGGTGGCATTCCCTTGATGTATATACACGGACCCAACTCCTGTGGTTCGCACAAGGTGGCTAAAACAGGAACGATTGATGGGCTAAGAAGGTAGCACCTTTTATCGAACGCACTCCTTCGATACCATTCTATTACTTTGTGATTGATTGGGGCCCTTTGATTTTGGGGGTGTGGCTCGAGGTGCGTGGTAGTAGCTACTACGCGTTACCACCGGTCCGGAGGCATAATTGGTATATCTACCCTGGCATTGCTTAGTTGTGCCGTGTCACCTACCCTAGCACGCCTTATACGATTTTGGATTTCTCTCGTAGCCCGTGGTGTATTTAGGGTAGTCTCCCGACCTGGAGATGCGCTTTATACTGGATGGACTACTGAGACTATTATTGTGTTAAGGGGGAGATTGGGTAACTCCTTAACGCTATTTAAAAGTAAGTTTATTTTACTATAGACATTATTATAATAGCGAAATATTACTACATAGTAAGTAGTTTAACGGATCCTTAGGAGATGTAAATCTCGAGCATCTCTTAAGTTACTGCACTCACGTTAGACACTGGATAGGAGATGTCAAATTCCGTAAACATCGCGGATGCCATTCCACTCATATTATTTACCATTGATTTAACTCACATAAGATCTTTTAGTTCCGACTCGAGTGTTTTGTCTTTTCAATTCGCTTGGTCAGCCTGAGCATTTCAGGATTTGAAGACCTTACTTCTGGAGGACGAAGATGAAGATTGTACTACTATTATTTACTACATTGTCCCGCTACACTATTATTTATTATTCTTTGGTATGTGTAACTCTGATTCTGTGTTGTATAAGTATAATAAAATGTTTTTGTAAAACAGCTTCATAAACTGTTATTTGATTATTATATTTGTCATTCCGCTGCAAGATTCTGTTTAACAATCCATCCTTCTATATGATTTGAGTCTGTCGTGTGTGGTTTATCCTCGATTTAAACGTACAAAAGGGCGGGATGTTACAATAGGTCAATTTTAAAGTCCTTAGTTCAATCCAATAATATTTATCGAACTAATTTACTTTGCAAAAGAATCTGACCGTAGTTTGACCTACTAATTACGATGACACTGACCTTCTATAATGAAGGAGATGAATCCTCCCTTGAATAGTGTTTCACTTCAAATGTGTCATCTAATTATGTCACTTCAATTCTTTCAACGGGTACCCAGCCATGGTTGTAAAATGGTCTTTATGCCATGTTGTTTCCTATTATCAAAGTATTGTCTACATACTTAATTTCGACCGTACTCTCGATTCAGATGACTATTGTACGTCATACCCTGAGATCTTCTATTTTTACTATATTATATAACTTATAGGAGAATCTCATTGAGTCACTCTATGATTTTTCCATGCAACCACAAGTACGTAATCCTTAGGTAACTCCAACGGTCATGAGTAAATAGCCATCTATCGTATCGTGAGCATTACGTAGACTTAGAAGATGTATCGATATCTTTTTCTTATTACTTACCAACTAGGAACATTAAGGAGTTGTGTTTTGTTTGTATTAATTCAATACTCTTGGTTATTAACGTTTCGTAACTGAAATAGATGAAACACTACTCCTTAATATTTTCCACTTATATATGTTTAACGTTATTCTTTACTTATATCACAACATAACAAAAACATATAACATTAAAAGATCACAATATATTTTATTTCGATATAATTGTTTGCAAAATTAGAATTATATAACAAATTACATAATTACACTTAAGGCATACCTCTAGTTCTGTCACTTATGATTTTGGGAGCGCCTATAATATTCTCCACAAAGGTGGATTACTCTTTGAGACTTTGTGTACTGAGACCTGGTTTTGATTCACGACACAAAGATACCACTATAACATACAGACTTGATGACTGTTATGACAAAAAGAGAACATAAAATACATGGAGACAAGACATCAAAATCGGTGCATCAATTTTTATATTATCTTGTTTTGAGTCTTAAGTCAATTTTATTAAGATCTCTCCTCGTTTACGTTTATATTAGCTTATATATATAATCTTCTTATTTTCAAATGGTTTATACATATAAGCATATAAAAATTATATATATATATTATCAAAGTTTTTCTTTAGAATCATATATAACAAATATATAAACCTTTGAAAACTGTGCAAATTGCACAAAAATTACTAGGTTAATCGATTGACCTGGTAGGTCAGTCGACTGACCTAACAATTTCTGTGCAACATGCACAGGTGCACAAATAAACAAATATATATTTAAAATTCGTTTGAATACCAATTGAATAACCCAGAGGTTCAGTTGACTGAATTTTTATAACAGCTATATTTTTTGAAAAGACATGACCATTTGTGAAGGTTAGGAATCTCTATAAAGAGATTTGGACGCAACACTTCAACCGAAACTCTTCTTCAATGGTCACTGCTTTTTAACATCTATAAATACATATTCGAACTTGATTCCAAATTACTGAATTTTCTTATCTTTCTTATCAAATCCCTTGAACATACTTGCGACTATACTCTATATTCTGCATTAACATATTCTAAGCAGTATTATTCCTTTCTATTCTTCATAAACTTCAAATATATATTTATACTCGAGGAGAAGATCATAGGAAGGGTGTAGTGTGAACAAACTTATTTATGTTATCAGAAAATAAAAAGTCAAACAATCTTTTGTATTTTCTGAAGTCCTATTCTATTGCTGAGGCGTGTGAAGTCCTCTTTGGCTGCTGAGGCGAAATCCTGCTCCGCTGCTCAGGTCCCTGTTCAGCTGCTCAGGGGTTATATAGACCTGTTCCTCCAGGTAAAGTCAGGGTTGTTGTTTTAGTTAAATTTCAGAAGGAGTCTAGGACTGGACGTAGGATGAAGCTCTGAACCAGTATAAAAATCTCCGGTGTCAATTTTATTATACTGCCTTTATATTCCACATTATATACCGTATGGTTATCATCACTACACTCTGTATTATCATATATCCATATTACATGATCCATTGCACACTTTCGTTTAGTATCAGACCCACGGTTCATTTTATAACCGTAATACAGTTATTTGATAATCTAATAATATGGAAACTAACACTAGCAATAGCATTAACACTAGCTTCATTGAAGGACAATCCGCTGTACATCCACCATTATTTAATGGGATGAACTATAACTATTAGGCCACATGAATGAGAATATATATGCAAGCAAATGGATTTGATTCATGGAATACAACTGAGATAGAATATATTATTCCTACTAAAGTGTATTCTACTTAGACAAATACACAAAAACTAGATGCCATAGCAAATGCAAAAGCCATGAATATGTTGTTTTGTGCCTTAGATAAAAATGAGTTTAACCGTGTTAACATGTGCAAACAGCATATGAAATATGGCGTACACTTAAAGTTACACACGAAGGAATAACAAGGTCAAATAAAGCAAAATATCCATGCTCAAAAGTTAGTTTCAAAACTTTAGGATGAAAGACAATGAATCTATAATGAAATGTACTCAAGATTTTCGGATATCTACCATTCATTATTTGGACTAGGAGAAAAATATCCAGATTTTGATACTGTATCCAAAATCCTTAACACTTCAATGGAAGAACGGGAAAGAAAAGTTCTCGCTATTAAAGAAGTGAACGATATTTCCAAAATAACTCCAAAAGAGTTAATAGGAAATCTAATGTCCTATGAAGTGAATTTGCAGGCTAAACAAGTTTAAGTTCAAGAGAAAAAGAGTATAGCATTCCATGCAGAACAAGAAGAATCAGATTCGAAAAAAGACAATCTAGCCTTTATTTCTAAATACTTCAAGAAATTCTTAAAGTATAGAAAAGGAAACAGAAATAATAGCAAGAAATTATGGAGTGCTTTAACTGTCACAAAAGGGGCATGTACAGAAGGATTGTCCAAATAAAAAAAAGAATATCACAAAAAAAGGAAGGACAAATTCAAAAGGAAAGCCTTCTCAGTTATATGGGATGATTCAGACGCCTCTTCCTCTTTAGAAAGCGAGAGTGACAGCGATAATGAACAAGCCAAAGTATGCTTTATGGCCAAAGATAACGAGGTTAGTGATTCAAATTTTGATGATATGATAGAGATAGACTAAGAATTGTTAGATACTTTAAAAAGTCTCAAAAGAAAATATAAAGAGGCTGTTGAAAATCAGAACAAGGCAGAATTCGAAAGAGATATGCTTAAAGACGAGAAGAAAATATTAGAAGAAGAACTTGAGAAAACTCACGAATCGCTTTCAAATGTTAGTTCTCAATAGATATGATTGAGTGAAGAAATTAAGACTCAAAAAGAAAAGAATGATGTTCTTATTTCTGAAAATCGTGATTTGAAAACTAATATTAGAATGGTAGAACTAGAAATTCAAGTCTAAAGACCAAACTAGAAGGAATCACCAAAAATGTTTCAAATTTTAATAAAGGCAAAGAAAATTTATCTAGAATTATTGAAAATTCACAACATGCTAACAACAAAAACAGATTAGGCTATTAGAAGAAAGTCAAGAATTCACAATCTAGTAATTTAAACAATGTTTAGTCTAATAAACCACCTATATCTTCAAAAAGATTATTTTCTAAAACTATCAATATATGGGTTCCTAAAACAAATAACAAGTTAATAAGAAATAAGTATATTAGATCATTCATTGAAAACGCTCATAAAAATAAGAATTATATCTATAAAAGGGATATTAAACACACTTGGATTTGGTTTCCTAAGATCTAACTCTTAGGACCCTAGTAAAAAGGTGGGTACCAACATCATCTCATATTTTTTGCAGGTCTCACTCAAGAAGAGAGGAAAATGGATACTCTACAGTGGTTTCTCAAAACACATGACAGGAGACAAAGATATACTGAACCGTAGATCTGAGCCAATTTACGCTCCTACCCATCCATTCTCACCTTTTAACCTTCAACTTCCCATTTACTCTTCATTCCCATTTCAGATTTTTCAACTCTTCTCAAACTCTAGACCTTCAAAAACCAAATTTTTACCTCCAAACACTCAAATCCAATGGCTCCAAAAAGAAAAGGTCAAGCATCCTCTTCTTCCCAACCTCCTTCTAATGACCAAATCCAACAATGGCTTTTCGACGATACTGCGGTTAAACGATGGAGAAGAATGAAAGATTCTCGTATTTTTGATGGTTCATTTGTAAAGTTTGTTGATTTCTCTCCTTATCATATACAAGAATTGGCTCGTTGTAGCTTTAATATTGATGAAAACAAGCATAAAATATACAAATTATGGTGAAGCTATTCTATGCTAATCTTAATTTAGGTCACCAAAACATTCAAAACTAAGATGATTGTGTATGGAGTTTAGTTTGTGGAAAATCGATATTTTTCTCGTTAGATCAAAGGCTCACATTTTAAAATCTGAAAATGATGGAATTGAATTAAGTAATGTTGATTGTGATATGGTCGTTTATGATCGTATAAGTCATTTATTTTTGGAAGATGATATGCGCCAACTCAAATCTACGTCCTTAAGGCCTAAAGCTAGAATTATGCACCATGCATTAATGAAAACCATAACTCCGAGAACTAGAAGTTACAAACATAGTTATGAACACAATTTCAAAGCCTTATATTCCATCTTCAAGAATATCAAAGTTAATTGGCTCCGATTGATTCTTGATGAGTTCTTAAGTTTTAACAATGGTCGATTGAATGACATATATTACGATGAGTACATTATGCACTTACTCAAAGAATGTGAGATTTCGGAACCCGACTCACCGGTTTCTACCATCGGCTACTTAAACTCCGTACCCTAACATTGATGAAATTACCAGTTGCTCGACCTCCTTCTGTCATTTCTTTTGAAAAATGGACTCAACGCAATTACCTCAAGATCAACTACCACAACAACAAGGGAAAGCATCATCTCATCGTCCAACTCTCCAAAGATCAACTATTCATCAACAAGACGAAATTATGATTCCTAATCTGGGCCTTCCTCCACATGAGTCTATTTCCATGATATGTCGTAACCAACAAATTCTTCATTCCTATATCACTAAGGTTGACAAAATGCTTGATAAAGTTAAGGGATCTTTCACACAGTTATGGCAAGCGATCTTGTGTTCATCCGGCACTTCCACGACTACACTAAGTGATCCAGGTAAGCTACCCGTCTTCACTTGGTCTTTCGATGATCAAGCGAGTAGCAACGACAATGGTGGAAATGATGGCGATATTGATGGCCAAAGTTCTCATGGTAATAAGGGTAAGCGTATAATAGAGTAAGTTGTTTCTTCTTTTATGTTCTAAAAACATTAATCTTTTTTTTCACTACATTAGCTTGTAATAAATAGCCAATATTTTCATATTATTTCAAAACTCTTGTTTTTGATATTGTAATTTATGAATGTTCGTTTCTTTTTAATATCTATGAATACATCATACTATTATTCATGTTCTTTATTCCTTTTTTCGATGACAAAGGAGGAGAAAAATTATCACTAACATTAAGAATGCAGGATATAGATCATCAAAGATTCAGAGGAGTAAGTATTTATATTATATACAGTCAAAATCTATGTCTATTTATAGGTTATCATCAATCAAAAAGGGGGAGAATGTTGAGACTTGGTTTTAATTCATGACACAAAGATATCACTACAACAGACAGATTTGATGACTGTTACGACAAAAAGAGAATGTATATTACATGAAGACAAGACGTCAAAATAGGTGCATCAACATTTATATTTCTTGTTTTGAATCTTAAGTCAATTTCGTTAAGATTTCTCCTCGTTTACATAAATATTGGCTTATATATATAATCTTCTTATTTTCAAATGACTTATACATATAAGCATATAATATATACATATACATACATACATACATACATATATATATATATATATTATCAAATTTTTTCTTTAGAATCGTATATAATATATGTATAAACCTGTGAAAACTGTGCAAATTGTACAGAAATTTCGACTGACCTAAAAATTTCTACGCAACATGCACAGGTACACAAATAAACAAATATATATATTTAAAATTCATTTGACTATCCAGTCAACAGACTTAGAGGTTTAGTTGACTGAATTTTTATAACAGCTATATTTTCTGAAAAGACACGACCATTTGTGAAGAGTTACAAATCTATACAAAGAGATTTAGACTCAACACTTTAACCGAAACTCTTCGTCAATGGTCGCTGCTTTTTAACATCTATAAATACATATTCTAACTTGATTCTAAATTACTGAATTTTCTTATCTTTCTTATCTAACTCTCATGAATATACTTTCGACTATACTCTCAAATATTCTGCATTAACATATTCTAAGCAATATCATTCCTTTCTATTCTTCATAAACTTCAAATATATATATATATATATATATATATATACATACATACATACATACTCGAGGAGAAGATCATAGGAAGGATGTACTATAAATAGACTTATCCATGTTATAAGAACAAAAAAAGTCAAACTATCTTTTGTATTTGTTGAAGTGCTGTTCTGCTGCTTAGGCATGTGAAGTCCTCTTCGGCTGCTGAGACGAAATCTTGTTCCACTGCTCAAGTATCTGTTTGGCTGCTCAAGGATTATATAGACTTGTTCTTATGGGTTGAGTAAGGGTTGCTATTTTAGTGAAATTCCAAAAGGATTCTGGGAATGGACGTTGGACGAAGCTCGAAACTAGTATAAGAATCTCTAGTGTCATTTTTATTATATTACTTTTATATTCTGCACTATTTACTATATAGCTATCATCACGACACTCTGTATTATCATATACCCATATTACACGATCCATAGCACACTTTTAGAATAAAGTGACGAGAAAGAACAAGTATTCTCTTTCATATATAGATGAATTGTTCGATCTGTTCTATGATGCAAAGGTGTTTTCTTAGTTGGAATTAGACACATGTTTTCTCCAACTAAGAGTGTTGAGGGATAGTGTGCCAGTTACCACATTCCATATGGCATTGGGATTCTAAGAGTTTTTTGTTATGCATTTCAGACTAACCAATGCATAAGAAAATTTCATTGATTTTGTGAATCGTGTTTTCATATATCAGCTTAATAAGTTCATGTGTTTGTTGTCAATATTCTACTCTATTCACGAATAGAAGAACACATGACATAATTGGGAGCGTAGCTTGAGATGTTAAGGAAGCAATAATTTAAATCTAAGTTTTTGAATTATCACTTTTGGAGAAGGGAAGTGAGACTCCTTAGATGTGTTGTTCAGGAGTAGGGCATGGCTATTAATCCTACGAAGTAGCAACATTACAACTTTAGGAAAGACCTAAGAATGTGACTGTGTAAGAAACTTTCTTGGATTAACGAGTTATTGTAGAAGATTCCTTAAGGACTTCTCTACTACAATCACATTTTAATTATTTGGCTAAGAAGAAACAAACTTTTACCTGGGACATTTAGTGTGAGCACGTGTTTTTAGTTTGATGAGTGCACCAGTCTTAGTCATTCCAGATGAGAATAAAAAGTACACAATATACATGGATGCATGTAGTACTAGACTTAGGAAGGTATTGATGCAAAGAGGTCAAGTTATTGCTCATGTGAGTAGGTAACTAAAACCGCATGAGAGGAAATATTCAACCTATGATTTAGAGCTAAAAGCTATAATATGTTAGTTTGTGGAAGACGAACCTTAAGACTAATTTAACACTAGAATGGGTGAATAGTGTAACAACATGTATTTTTGGGTCTTCAAATTTGAATATTTAATTTATATAACTATTCAAATTTGAATTAAATCATAATAAAATAAATACTTCAAACTAAGACCTGTTTTTCACTAATGCGTTTTTAATTTAATTTTTAGGATTTTTACATAATTTTTAATTCAAAAAATAATTAAATTTCCATTTGACATATTTTGCATCGAACGTTGGTGCTTTTGAAACTTCCCACAATAAGTTAAAACATCTATTTTATTATTATTTTCTGATCATGTTACAAAGTTGCACATGATTATATTTTTATTTTTGTCGTTTGCGGCTCTTACGCGAAAAAAATATGGAATGGTAGGGTATTGCAAACTTTTCATATAAAAACAAACAACATAGCACAACCTACATTTTGTCTACTTTCTCTCCATTCCACTTGCTCCTTCTAATGCACTTGTATACTTTTGCTTTTGTTTGTTTAACTATTAGTAAACTATGAATATATATATATATATATGTATGTATGTATATATAAACATACATATGCGAACACATTCATACTGGAAGGAGGAACCATAAGGATCTGCTTTTCCATATAGTTTAAGTGGTCAATAAACCACACATGACACATCCAAATAGAACGGAAAGTTGAATAGTTAGGGAAAAGAAGAAGAAAGAAGATAAGAAGACATGAAATAACACAGAATCTCACAGTGGAACGAATGATCTATAATATATAACAAATTTTTACACAAAATCAAAAATGTAATATATGTCCTTATCCGGGTTTTTGACCCAACAGGATCCAGCAGAAAACAAAAGACTTACGTGATATCAGGATGGCTTAGAACTTAACCAGAAAGACTAAGGAAAGGAGTTAACAAGAGCCAAGCTATATTACTAAAGCAACGACTGAGATTCAATAAACCAAGAGACGAGAACTCTTTCAACCTAATCAGCAGTTGAGCACAAATAAATAGTAGATTTTCATCAAATTGAAGCAACGTGCAACAAGGCTACACAAACAACAACATGGAAGCATCCCAAACTTCAAATTTTAGAAATAGGTTAAGTGCTTGGATCACCAACAATCCATACCCTCTAGATCGCTAGCGATCCATGCAAGATAGTGCATCGCTAAGACACAAAGGAAGGGAAGAAGCTTAGAAGACAAGAATAAAAGAAATACCAAATGCATGGATCGCTAGTGATCCATACACAATGGATCACTAACGATCCATATGGAACTTTTATTGGACATGACCTAGCGTGTTGGAATGATGGACGGAGCACCTAAGTGGTTAGTCCACGAGCGAGCCAGGTCTATGGATCACTAGCGATCCGTAGACCATTGATCACTAGCAATCCAAGGTTTTGGCTCGGATCACGAGCCAAACCCCCTAGGTTGTTCAGTGCCTACATGCGAACAGTTGATGAAGTGGCCTAGAATAGAAACTCTCTAATCCCTATAAATACCATCCTACCTAGAACATAAACTGGATCTTCTCCAGACTTGTTACAAAATCTTTGCTGGAAACTTTCTTCACTCTCTATCTCCCTCACAACAGTCTGCAAACGAATTCACTATCATTTTCCAGTGGATTCCTACCCTGTGGATTCAATCTAGCTAAGGATAGTCAAAAGCCTTGTAATTAGACACTACTTGTAACAGCAACAAGTCTATAATAGAACTATTAAGTGGACGTTAGCTTCATTAATAGCCAAACCACTATAAATATTCCTTGTCTTTTTTCTTTAACTATTCTTTTCTATATCTGTTATCTTTGATATTGCTTTGTCAAAACAGGGCTAGTGCTTTCAAACTCGAACTCGGGTGTTGATCTATTTTGTGGGTTAATATTTTGGTGCTTTCATTGAAAAACCCAACTCAGGATCCAAATCTGGCTATCTACTTTGGATCCCATAGGTCCAGAAGTTAGATCCTCAATCTTTACTTGAAGAACCCATTGTTCGGGAATCAATGGCTCTTGGGAGAAGAAGAACTGCCTTTGGAAGATCCATGGAGGTAGCAATAGCTAGACAAAATGCTAGTGCCAATAAACTGAAGTAAATGGTGCTAACTTAGGAAATCAGGCGCCAGCCTTCTCCAGCCAACATGAAGTTATCACCAGGGATGAGTTGAATAAGGGTGTTAATGAGATCAACCAGAAGATGGAAAATAGCTTAAAAGGTCTAATGGACAAGCTTAACACACTCTTAACCCTAAATTCTAATCCTGCTCCAAGAACTAAGCTTGAACCCACAACTGCTATAGAACAAGTGAATTCATCCGTTTCTGGTCTACATAGAGGAAACAGGAAACAACCATAAAAAGGGTGAAAATAGGACTTAACGTAGACGAAAATGCAAGTAGTCCATTTTCCACAAGGCAACCTATTCTAAACTTGAATCAAGGGATAAAGACCCCACAAGAGGACATAGCTATGGATCTCTCCGATTCAAAAAGCGGAGAGCAAGACAACTAAATAGAAAAATGCACCAACATGTTTGATGATGCTAGAAACGTCCAAACTTCTCCAATTAGAGCTACCACAAGCCAACGGGACCCTACTTGAGTGGCTCTCTTAAGGAAAGGAGGGCTTAGGTCTCAACCCACTCATTAAGACCGTTTCAAGGCCAAACACTTGGTGCAGTGACTGATTGTCATCCTCAAGACTACCGTACGTCAAAGGAATACATAACGGATATAGTTAAATGATTAATTGAGGAAAGTAAATAGAAGAGATGATGAATGAGGATCTGCACCAAGTCAGACTCCCTTCATCGATGAAATCTTGAATGAGAAATATACAAAATAATTCACAATACCAACTATTCTGTCCTATAACGGGACAAAGGACCCGAAACCTCACTTGTACAAATATAGTTGGCATATGGACAGAGCTAATGCCTTTAAAGCTTTTCGATGTGGAAGCTTTCCTTTCTTTCTCAAAGGAGTTGCGTCAATATTTTCACTAGGTTTCCACTAAGATCTATCTCTACTTTTAACCAACTGGCAATAAGGTTCCTTGATTGATTCAGACTCCATACTATGCAGCCAAAAGACATCATGTCCCTATTCGGATTGTTCCAAGGACACAACGAATCACTGAAATCTTTCATGAATAGGTTTAACACCACAGTGACAAAAGTAAGCAACCCCAAAGAAGACATGGTTATTATAGCAATAGTCTATTGCCATTTAGCTGAAAACTAAATTCGAAAAGTGGATTAAGATGAAGCAACCTACCACCATAAAAGTTTCAATTGTAAAGCAAGTCGGTACCTGAGTTTGGAGCAAGCACAAGAATTGGAAAGGAAGTCTACTAGTGTGCAATCGACGAACGTCAGGAAAGGCAATGTAGCAACGAATTAAAATGCGCATGTTTCTTGGACTGCTGATGGAATCACTAAGAAAGATTGAAGTTCAAAGAGAAAAAGTGAAAATACCAGTAAGAGGAATGGTAATGGCAACAGTAAAAAGCTCAAAGGGTTTAGGCCTGAAGACTACACTCCCTTAAATGACATAACGGAAAACATCTTTCTCGTGACTCAAGGGACTGAGGAATGCAAAAAGCTACCCAAAAAGGAAGCTACCGAGCAGCAAAAGCACTTGGCGAATTTATGCTGCTTCCATGAAACACACAACCACAATAAAATTAATGCCACCAGTTAAAATACCTCATTAAGGAACTAATCTAGAACAACAAACTCCAGCAATATGTAAGACAGCCATAGAACCTCGACCAATCTATAGATCCTCAACATTCAAGAGAGAAAAGGAATCAAGCTGGAACTAGAAAAGAAGGGTCGAAACAAACCGACCAAAGGCTTATTATTGGAAAAATATCTAGGGACCACACCTCGTGCAAAGAAGTTGGGGAGAAATGGAGCGAAATGCAAGTTCGTTAAAGCATGCACCAAAGGAATCATGTTTAGCTATAGAAGATGAAATTCAAGCCAAGCTGCAAAGAGTTTTGAATGATGACATAGTGTTCTGAAATTAGGACACCAAAGGATCAAAGCTCTGCCTCTTGATTCGATAGTGGGGACAGTAGGGATCAGACCTACTACGGTTCGAAGGGTGTTGGTCAATAGTGGCAGTTCAGTAAATATACTTTTCAAACATACTTTTGATTAGGCGAAGATTGGCATGAAAAGCGTATCTTCATGTCAAACTATGAGTCAATGATTTATCAGTGAGCTCGAACAACCGGTGGGAATAACTGACGCACCCGTGGAGCTTGGAGAGGGTGTAGAAGGGTCATCCTCATTCAGACTTATGTGATCATGGATGAAATGTCAACCTACAATGCCTTCTTGGGACAGCCCGCACTAGTCGACTTTAGAATAGCATTGGCCAAGTGGTTCCTTACAGTGAAGTTTCCTATAGAGCACGAGGTTAGAATTGCGACGGGAGACTAATGCCCCCCCCCCGGGATTTCTATATCGTAGAACTGCATGAGTCAAGAGGAAAGGAAAACGGAAAGGATATGTGGAAAACTCTCCACATTCGTAAGCCCACCGAATAGCAATTATAGTGCCGCCCCTAGCTTGGGGACCATAACCGATTCAACAAGGCTTGTACCTTAGAAAGAAGAGTTCAAGGGAGGATCGTCCCGTACCAGCATAATTGATGGTGTTTATGATGGCCCGTTTTCCCATACCCTTTGAATCAACAATAAACCACAAATGTTCGACATAATTTGCATGAAAAGACGGAACATCAGGGGTAACAAAGAAAAATAAGATAGAATAAAATCTCATACAAATGGAATAATATATAATATTGAAAACTTATCTTTACAGCGGAAAACTTTTACATTACATATATTAGAGTCAAATTTAAAGTCGGCTTTGGACAGTTATAAATATCTGTCCTTACAATTGTTGACAAACATAACACTAAAACTAACAAGGCATAGCGGATAATAGAAAATGTCTATATGTAGCTGAATATCTCCAGCTCTCCTCTAGAAACTCCAACCGTCTTCAACTAAACCTGAAACTACTCGGATCTGACCCGAGTATTGAAAACATCCGGATCGGGCATGATAAACCAGCGTGAGAAAAACTCAATAATAAATGACAGTGTCATATATCAGCCTTTAAATAAAATCGTTTGAAAAGAAAGAGTATCTCATAATACCACGCCCACACATAAACACGGATGGGTTTTTACCTTTTGAGAACCAAAACACTGTTATACCAAAGCATTTGATATTATTTCTAATGACATCTCTTTAAAAACATTTGCAAATAAACCTATCAATCTTATCTGAAATGGTTACCCATATAGCATTTTGAGGCTATTCATTACGCTAATACAAACAAAACCGTATGTTCTTATTGGAGAATGGATTCCCATACAAATGACCAGGTGAAGGGACTACCTTCCGATGGGTACACCTCTAGATGGATGTCCTGAGATACCATAATAAAGCTCCTCTACCAACACAAGACCGGCCTACCTCTATAAATAGATAGTACCGAATATGTCATCCCTCGGTCGTTGAATCGGGCGCCCGTGCATACAAACCATATTAATTTACATCATGAACATCATAACGGGAAGAAATATATCTACAATGGGATGATCATATCCTAATTTCGAATGACCCACTTAGTCTTGCTGCATCTAACCCTATTTCGGTCATTTCCGGTTGATGAAGCATGAGGCATGTAGCAAAGATTACCTTTTCACATAGGCCAAATCACATCTCTGAATGCCCCGTTGCCAATTCCATTGACTACTAATTGCCTTCCACAAAAATATAACCCTTGAGCTCCTATGTCTCAAGGAGGGTGTTAAGCTAAGAGAAGTTTTCTTCTCCGCCACCAATAATGTACGTTTGTAAAAACCAATATACGTAATCATTAGAAATGCAATGTCAAACAAACTTCCATACAAATTGTCCAGGAACATGACAAACCGAAGGCACTCTCCTACTACCATTGGTAGCGAGTAGTCCTTGCAATCTGAAAAATCTCCATAATGAGAAGACCACTGCTATAAATAACTCTATAATGGGAGATACCAGAGAATGTCAATAAGAAGTCCTTATGCCGTGAAGATCCACGGTCTTAAATACTCATCATCTTCAACACGCCTTCACTTTTGAACATATACATTGGTTCGAATTGGTTTCGAATCGGAATCACCAAAATCCGACCCCGGTTCCTTCGAAGCCAATTATCGATTTAAAAGATATTAAGTTCATATATGGATATCAATCATCAACCGATTACTTCATCTTTTATAAAATATCTTTCTTAGATATATTCTTAATAATTCCATTTTCTTTTCAAGAGTATATGGAATTATTAAGCCTCATTTATCGAAACATCTTGTTTATTTAAAACTTTCTTAAATAACGGAATAATTCCTAATCATTCTCTTTTACATTGGAAAACTTTTCCAAATCATTCATTAAATCTTAGTCAAAGATTTCTTTTATTCAAGCTATAACTTTTAAATTAGGGAAAATATTCCCAAATAATTTGTTAAATCTTAATAAAAGATTTCTTTCTTAACTTCAAATCAAATTCTTGCAAATCGAAGATTTTCATAACAGAGTTCTATTGCCACTTTAAATATAGTAAATTTCTACTCCAGGGACTAATGGTAAGTAAGCCTACATCATGAATATCTTTGTTTACAACGATCTTTGTCTTCAACATGTTTTATTTCGAAAATTAGTTTGAAGGGCTTTTCGGATGATTTTGAAATCTCTTTATTTTGTCTTAGAGTATCTAAGCAATTCATTCTTTTTCTTTGGATAATATTTCAATTTCCCTCACTTAACTCTCGATCCAAATTCTTTAACTTTTAGGCAGGTCGAAAACAATGTTATTTAAGACATTGTTTACAATAAACCCTAAATAAATTTATAGCAAACATTTTTGAGTAAAATAGGATCATAGAAATCATTCATTTTGGAGATTTCTTAAACTTTTGATAATACCGATCTTCTTTTATTTTGGAAACTTAATACAATCTTTTTTGAGCATCCGGGCCTTCCTTTCGAACTGCTCCACCCCTCGCCTAAGAAAAGAAAATAGAGGCCAGGTAAGTTCAGGGCATTGGTTGCTCCATCCCTAATCTTAGTTAAACACCTTGTTCTATCAACCCAGATCTTACAAGAGGGACAAATGTACTAGTCGTTTCCGCATTACTTAATTTGCTATTATATTCAATCTTCTTCACTTTTTGTTTAAGTGGTATCTTACCCATTTATTCAGACTCTCATTAAAACTCCCAAATAATATTTGAATGACTTAATAATTCTTTTAAAATCATTCACAAAATATATAGAAAATAATTATTAAGTTTAAAACTACGTTTCAAAAGTTATTAAAAAGCGTTGCGAAAAGTGTTGCAAATAGTGTTTTAAAAGCTATATTCTTCAAAACGACTTTTATATCATTTGGATATCCATGTTTTCAACATAAATCACTTTAAAAATATTTTAAAAGATTTTTAGAATTTATTACATATTTTTAAAATATTTAAAATATCAATTTTAAACTTTGGTCACTTTACTACAAAAAGCGCGATTTTTTTTGGAAAATTAATTTGGACATATTTTAAAATACACAAGATGAAATCTTGATTTTCTTTCTTTATTCTTTTAAATATATTAAATGTTTATAAAACATTTCTGACTCATTTTAAAACTATTTCCAAAATATTTAAGCATTCCATATACACCATTTCATTTTCAAAAGGAGAGTGATTTCTTTTGTGCTTATCGACGTGTATTAGCGTGATTTGGTAAAACAATTTAACAATCATAGCAAACAATCAATACCTGATAATAAAAGCATATATAAGCACCCATAGGAATCATAGCACATCATCAAACATGTATATATATAAATAGAGATGCTAAATAGAGTTTCTCACCATGAACCAAAGCGGTTAACTTCCCACCAACATCAAACTAACCCACGCTTCACTAACTACTTCCTATTCCACTAAAACACTAGAAAACAAGACTCTCTCCCTTCCAATAGCTTGGCCGAGGCTTGAGATGGAGGTTGGTCGAAAGTATAAAGAAGAAGCGGTAGAGCTTTGACCTTGAATTCTCAAAATTAGACCTGAAAAATAGGTCGTCTTCTCTCTTGTTTCTGACTCTATTACTCTCAAAATTTGAAAAAATTATTGAATAAAAAGTTATTGGAAATTATTTTCTCTTGAAATATAAAAAACTATTCACTTGAGTTTGATTAGTTTTGAGGAAGATATGATAGAATGAAGAAGATGTATTGTCGGATTGACAAAAATAAAGCCCGAAAATGCACTTCAAAGAATTGAGTTTTAGGTATAACATACCTCAAAACTGAAAAAAGTGATCAACATAAAAGTTGTAGCCATTGGAATTTCGTATGGTTTAGAAAAAATAATTTCTTAATTTGGATCTATTATGATCAAGTTATGATCAAAACAAATGGCTTATTCTCTGACTTAAAAACAAGGCCAGATAAATGCATAAGAAAGAAGTGGATTTTTGACATAATTAACTTTAGAATATGTAACGATCCCGGTTTTGAGTCTAATTTAATTTGGAATTAATATAAAATTTTGGATTAAATTGTGGATTAATTTGAATTTTTATTTATATAAATAGATTACAATTTGAAGTTTGAATTTGAAATCCAAAACTAAATATATTGAAAAATAAATTGAATTTGAAAACATTATATTTTAAATTTATAATTTTTTTTATAATTATATTAAATAGGCACTTTTATTTGGAAGTATGATTTAAATTTAATATAATAAAATGATATTTAAGGATTAAATTCTAATTAGATTAATATATATTTATTAGTATCTAATTTAGTTAAATCATTTTCTTAGGATGATATAAATATACATATAAAGAGATTGTAAATAAAGAATTTAATTTGGAAATTAAATTGTACATATTTTATTAATAAATTGGATTTATTAACTTTATATTTTAAAGGAACTAATATATATATATATATATATATATATTGAAATAAATTTAGTTTTGTATATATTTAAAATAAATAGAAAATGTACTACATAATTTATACAATTTGATAAATCAAGGGTTTAAAACAAAATTTATAAACTAATTAAAGATCAAGGGTTTTAACATAAAATACATGGCTTTGGCACTTGTAAATTTATAATAAAGCATGCATTTACAAGTGTTAGTTTAATTAACAAGTGTTTACTTAATTTACATGTGTTAGTTCAACATTTACAAGTGGAAAAATGGTTATATAAAATTTAAAGACATAAATAACATGCTTAAGAAAGAAAACCAGGTTTTATACAGTTCAAGTTCTTTTTCTTTCTTCTTCTAAATCTAACCAAACTACAACCTGAAAAGAATCAAATTGAAAAGCTTTCAACCTGAAATCAATAACCTGAATCAAGCGAAAAAACCAAAGCAAAGATCAAAGTTCAGATCATCCAAAAATATCAGTTTCAAGCGAAAGTAGATCTAATTCAACTCTAAGTCATCAAGTTTCAGATTTGCAAAGCACAAAAATAATTTCCAGATTTCAGTTCAAAATCAAATCTGGAAAAATATAAGCAAAGTAAACATATTAGGTCAGGTTCAAGTTCCAGTTCAAATTCAAAAGCAACTAATTAAACTCAACATAGATCAAAAAATTCCAGAAAAATATCATCTCCGGTTTCAAATTCCAGACATCTTCCAGGCTCAAAGCCAGCTCTCTGTTTATCATCTACAAGTGAGCAAACCCCACTTAAATTTGCTTCTTTGTTTTGATTATTGAATTTACATTTAAAAAGTGTTCGTTTAGTTGCTAAAATATACCAGCATTGTCTGTGTCTCTATGTGTGTGTGTGTGTATGTATATATATTAGATATATGTCTGTGTATATACATCTCTCTGTTGTTCTTTAGCTCAAACACAAGAATTTCTTACAAAAATTTATATCTTAAAATACAAACATATTTAGGTGATAATCTTTAAATGAAATATGTTGGGATAATCAAGTTCTAATTTAAAAAAAATCAAGTGTTCAAGTTGAATGTCTTTTTCAAAAATAGGTAATGACAGGTATGATTGAATATAAGTTCAAAAATCAATTGTTTGGAATTCTTGATTTGAATCTATAATCTGATTCAAACTTGCAAATGGTGAATTTTAACATTTAAATCACTATTTTTAAGTTTAGGAATGACGAGATTTTTGGAGATGAACGATATTCGAACTTTGGTCAAATTTCGACGAATGGCTAAATGATAGTCGATGTGATCAAGATGTAGGTGGTTTTTGTGTCGTAGATCATAGGAAAATTAGTAAAGGATTTTTTAGAGCATGGTGGTAAGCGGGAGACATTGATTTAGGGTTTTATACCTAATATTGGTCGAGGGGTTTCCTAAGGTGATTCCGACGTCGTGGATTGATAGGGGTATATCAGACCCGGGGTAACAGAAGGAGGGGACTCTGGCGAATATCTGGACGGGATGACGTGGATTCTAGTGATCAGAATCATCGGTGGTGATGTGTTTCGTCGATCGGATTAAGTTCCAGTAGGGAGTTGAATAGCTCGATTTTGTTTCCAGTTATTTTTGTCGGACTTGGTTGATCGGGAGGCTTGCGTAGGACATCGAGGACCTGAAGATGTCGACAAAGATGACAGATCGTCGGTGGTGGCATGTGCACATATACGAGATATCACTTGTATTTGGGACTAGCGTGGATTGTGGGGAAGAAAAAGCAGGGTTGGGTTCGAACTCGATGTAGTTTGTGAATTTTCTTGAAGTCAAGTGGAGTTGTGAGTCTCTCGGGGCATGACTCAGGAATGAGTCGGATTGTACCCGAAGCAAATATTTTAAACAGTTTTAAAGTTTAATAAAAGGCAAGTTTTAAATTTTCAAATAAATCTAATTTAAATCTTTTCTTAAATAAATTTCTTTCATGCATAATAAATGTTTTGTTTAACATTTGATTTTAACTTAAATTTATAAGTTATTTTATAACTTAATTTGGGAATGTAATTAAGTGTTAAACAAAACGATAAAATGTTTTAAAATTTGTATATTAATCATAATTAAGTAATTAATAAAAATAAAGATAAATGGCTGATCTTAAATAATGTTTTGTTTATTAATTAACTTAAAGGTTTTAAAATTAAATTATTTGTTAATCATAAATTATTTTATTTAATAAGATTTAAAGGATGTAATTAAGTGATTAAGTAAGTATAATTACTTTGTGTAATGGAATTAAAAGCTAATTACTTTGTGCAACTAAATAAAAAAATAATTAATTACTTTAAGCTTAATTACTTAATGAAAGTAATTGAAGGTTAATTAATTATTAATTAAAGTTTAATTAATGATTTAAGGTTAATTAATTACAATTTAAGGCTAATTAATTATTTTGATTAAGGGTAGTTAATTACTTAATGATAATACTTAATGAAAGTAATTAAGAATAATTAATTAATGATTAAAGATTGATTAATCAGGTGATTAAAGGATAATTACTTAATGTAATTAATTTTGTGATTTATTAGTACAAGAGATTAGGGATAATCACTTATTGTAATTAATTAAGGATAATTAATTGATTGATAATTAATTAAGGGTTAATTAATTAATGTAAGTAATTAAGGAAAATTAATTAAAAGATAATTAAATAATTAAAGGTTAATTATTTAATGATTAAATGTTGATTAATTAATAATTAAAGGTTAATTAATTTATTATTAAAGATTAATTAATAAATGATTAAAGGATAATTAATTTAAAATGGTTTGTAATTAATTAATGCTAATTAATCAGGATTAGCAATTCATTCATAAGTAATTAATCTGGTTTAAGTTAATTGTAATCAGGTGATAAATTAATCTTACTTATTAATGTTTGGATTGTATTGAATGTTTTAATTGTTTGATATCCATGATGTGTGAAGTTCTGTGATGTGAATTGTCTTGAATTGAGCTGTGAACTGTAATTTATCTTTCTGTGATGAATTTACATATTTATCTGTGAATCTGTGAATGAAGTTATAGGATTATACCGCTTATCGATATTGTTGTGCTTGAAATTGACGATGTTTGTGTTATGTTATTTTTGTATGTAAAACCCCTGGACTACACCACACACATAAAAATATGGATTTCATGAGGAATTAGTTAAGTCACAGATATTAGAATTTAATATTATTTTATTTAAAAGGATAAAATGAATTTAAAATTTGAATTTTGAATCCAATTGGTTTGGAAGTGAAATTGGGTTTAATATAAAAGGAGTTTTGAATTAAAAATTATTTTGAATGGCTTATTAAAGTTTTGAAATTAAAATAATTTAACTTGGATTTGAATTCAAGATTTTGAAGTTGAATTCTATATACACATATATTTGAAATCTTTGGTTTAAAGGGTTATACCAGTTATAAATAGATTATAAACAATTTTCAAGTATATTAAATAAATTATTTTGGAGATTTGAATTTAATTCTAATTGTGACGACCCGGAATTTTTAAGCAATTTAAATCGGAATATTTAATCGATTTTAAATATTCAATAGTATAATTTTAACTTGAATTACGGATATCACAAATTATTTGATAATTGAATAATTAAATTAAATAAGTGAAGTTGGGAAAATTGTTGAATTTGGAGTTTTAAGCCTATTAAAAATATATTTGAAGGCTTGTAAAATTTATATTGATAACACTGAAGATAGTAAAGGTGTTGGAATTAAATTTGGGGGTGTTTTGTTGATTTTTGAAATTTACTATCGTTCAAATTGAATTTAAAAATAGCTTCCGAGGCGCAGTCTCAGAATTCGAGGAAACCAGTTATATTGGGTCCGTAATATTGAATTATTATCGGATTTCCAATTTCGTTTTGATTAGAGTTAGTGTGTGTGAGTATACAATATGTAGGTGCGCTGAAAATTTGATTGGTAATAATTTAATGAAATTTAATTTCATTTATCAGGCTTCTTGTATACGCCATTTTCAATACATTCCACAGCACGCTACTTTATACTCAATTTCGTGTCTTGTCCTTTGTATAAACGCTAGAGCATACCAGAACTAAAATAAACATCACTTTCTTTACTCCCCTTCAATTCGAAAATCAACAATAGCCGAAACCATTAATTTTTCAAATCTGTAAACCGAAAGAGAAAAAAAAATATAATGGCCGAAGCCCTAAATGCCTCAAATCAAAATACAGAAAAAAATGGGGGCACTTTCGTTCCCAATCGAATCGAGGTAAATTTCCACTCGAATCGAGGTCGCGACAACTCCTAGAGTGCAGGCGTGTTCGCGCGTTTGAGAGAGGCTCGACATCGAAGTTCTGCAATCTTGGTCGAGTTAGTGGCTAGGGTTTGGGTTTTCTTCAGCTGTCGTTCGAATTAGGAATGGAGTGGGTTTTGGGTTCGGTGATGAGAGGATTGGGGAGGCTCGATGCTGATTTTGGGAGGCGCCATATTCGCGTATAGTCAAGTCGAGAGGTGAGATCGCGTTTGTTGGGGAAGATTTCGGCATTGGTGGGTCCAAATCTGGAAGCGAGAGCGGAATTTTCGATTGAAGGAGAAGCACCGTAGAAGTGGTCGGGTTGATGTTCTTTTTTGGGGTATGGTTTTTGTTAGTTTTAATATAGTTGAAGTTAATTTAACCTTAAATTAATCGATGAACTTATAAATGTAGATATATGGACGTATATTAGTTCAAAGAAAAATATATAGATAAAGATTTTTAGGGAAATTTTTAGTTTAAAATTAAATCATCTGAAAATTAAATAAATTGTTCGATTTATTTCGAACATTAATAAATTATAAATTGTTTATTTAGGGTCAAACATCAGGGGATCCAAGACAATATTGAAGTGGGCTGCAAAACGATAAAGGTGAGTTAATCTTACTCAATTTAAATTTAAATTTAAATAGTTAAATTTAAATAATTGTTGGATGGTTGAATTGATCGATGTGATATAGTATGATATTTTGTAATTGGCATACTATATTGTGCTAACGTCTGTGGATGCAGGGGAAACAGGTTGGAGGGATCCAACTGGATCCCTCAACGTTTATTTAAATTATTTAATATTCTCTGCTGTGAATATTGTTATTTTATGATGAGTTATATTGGAATATTGAATGTTATGTTTGATTGGATATTTTTGGGTATAATGAATTACCCAAAATTATATGGATTGGGTTTTGGAAAGTAAATAAAAGAAATGAATTTGTAAGTAAAATAATTATAGGAAATTTGAATAAATTAAGAATGAGTTGAAAGGAAATAGAAGTAATATGAAAATAATAATAATTAACTTTGAGTATGAAAAGGAAAGAGTTTGAATAAACAGAATTAATGAGTTGTAAAATTATGTGGTATTAATTTAAAGGAATAAAGTATTATTTTAAACTTAAAGTTTAAATTTATATAAAAGGGATGAAGAAGAAGTTGAGAAATCTAAAAATTTAAATTTTTAGTTAAAGTATTTTAAATCATAATTAAGAAATGAAATCTGAAATTGATAGATTTTGAATTAAAGGGAGTAAATGGTAAATCAATTTGGAAATTGATTCAAGTGTTTAAAATTGAAAATTTTAAGGAAGAATGTGAAAAGAGGTATATTTCTCTGGATAAGCCAAGTAAGTTCAAAGTAAACTTTTAGAGATAAGTTAAAGGTTTTAATGTTGTTCTAAAAAGCATGTTTTAGAAAAAAAAATTATCTTAAATTCTAAAGTAGATATTTTTCAAATATATTACCGTATTATAAATAGTGACTTAGTATTTGCTTGAAAGGTGAAAGCCTAGTTTTTATTTTTATAAAGTAACCTTATTTTCAATGTTTATATAGCATGTATTTTAGTAAATTATTGAAGTAGTCTTAATTTAAATATTTTAAAGTAAATCCCAAAGTAAGTGTTTTGGTTAATCTATTATCGTAATAAGTATTTAAAGGATGATTTGGTATTTTGTGTAAAGAAGAAAATCTAGTTATATTTATAAAGTAAACTTATTTTAATTATTTCTAAAAGTATTATTATTAAATTGAGTATTAAAGTAAATTTTTCTAAATTAAATGCTAAATATATTCCATAATAAAATGTTTTAAAATTATTTTAAAAATCTGGAGTTTTGTGCTTGGTGAATCCAGTGGAAATGGAAATACTCGGAATTTATTCTGAGAAAAGGAGGATAGTTTGAAAACTATTTTCAAAAGGGTTTGAAAGTGAAATTATATCTTGTAAAGGTATTTTGAAATAAATAAATAATTTGGGAAATTATTTATTGGTTGATGGATGTTTATGCATACTAATTGATAGTTAAATAACCGACTATCAATATTGGACAAATGCGCTGATCGTTTCGAAGAGACCGGGATCGAGATTTATTTCTCGAAAACCACTTCGATCCGGTTTGTACGTTTACGTGAAAAGCGATTTTGGATTCGAAGATGAAGCGGTGAAGTGCAAGGGCTAGTCGCTACTAATCCTGAGGATATTTCCAAAATGGATGTAGTAGGAATAGTGCCTTCGGTTCCGTTCGAACCCGGGACGGACTTGTATGGATGAATGCTTGCGAAACATCGTCAAAGGGACGATGGGAATTCTATGGGATATATTCTAAAGAGGTAACTCTTAGCCTTAAGCCTCATCAAATGGGAATGGCTGAAAACAAGGGGATATGCAGCAAGGCTTCGTGGGTAGCCCCCACTGGAGGGTGAGGTCATCCCTGTCTAGATGTCCCTTTTATTTCTTCTTAGTGGGCGGTTGCTGATCCCAACCGCGGGGTAATCTTGCTCGAGACTGTCCAGTAAGGGATGGTTCCGGTCTTGTGTTGCAGGGGAGTTAGGGTGGCTCCTCGGTACGCTGATCTAGACCAGGTACTGTGACAGGTGGTACCCCAGTGCCTAGCCATTAGTTGGAATCCATTTTCCCTACCACCCGTACGGTTTTGATTGTGTCCAACTATTGCTGAAACGTGAGATGCAAGCATTTCAGCTAGATTCTATTTTACTTTCTATAGACACTATTATAATATCAGAGGACTTTAATAAAAATGTTTTAGCTATCGTAAGGTAAAAACCCGACATGTTTATTTGTGGCGTGGTCTTACGAGATGCTTTTATTTTCAAAGGATTTTTGAAACTTTAATAATCAATTGGGTGTGATTTTCTCACGCTGGTATTCCAGACTGACTCGTGTATTATTTAACTGTAATGCTCGGGTCAGACCGAGTATTATACGATACAGGATATGATGCTGTGGAGCTCAGGAGACGAGCTGGATGACGATACGTATATTCGTACTTGTTATATATATATATATTCCGCTGTTTGAGTTGTTGAGTATCCATTATATGATATTGATGTTGAGCTGTGATTGATGTACTCTGATGATGTAATATATAAACAAAGATATTTGATGTTGAGTAAAGATTATTTATTATCTATTATATTTTATTCCGCTACGATGGTTAGATTCTGTTATTGTTTCCTATTTTCTTCTTCCACCTCCTCTTCTTTAACCCAAATGGTTCGTATTTCTATACAATTTGAGTTGATCTAGGTAGAATAGTGTTAACTCGAGGGGTACGGATTTGCGGGCTGTTACAGTTGGTATCAGAGCCAGGTTGGTGATAACCTTGGCTCTGGTGGGAATTACTCATTTAAATTAAAGTCCGTAGTACTCTAGAATGAGTTTGAGCGTATTAATAGATATGAGCGCGTATTTGTTAGTGAATATAAATTGTTTTAATATTGTGTTGATTGGTTTGTTGAGTGGCATATGAACCTTCGTCGGCACAGTCTGGACAACTGTGTCGAAGGGGTTTCTAAACATTTGAGTAGAGCAATCAGCACAGTATTGTTTTAAATATGGGTAAATGAAATAATTTTACCCAAAACATATTTTGGTATAAAGAATAGCTTTTGAAAACTATTCAGCTAAAATATGGTTGCTTGGATGTTAGAAATGATGATATTAAAGTATCATCATTGTTAAGTGAAAATTTTAACTAGAAATTGAAAATATAATCAAAGTTTAATGGAATAAATTCATTATAACATGAAATCTATAAATATGAATTATAAATGGAAATTATAAATTGGAGTATAATCAAATGAGAATTTAAATAAGAATAAACTATACAAATGAATTGTGGTTAAAATTGATTTAAGCAGGATTTGGAAATTTAAAATCCCGAAGATTTTGGAAGAATTTGTTGAAATATTTGATGGTAAATGATAGCATTATTGTTTTGAAGGTAATTCTAAAAAGGGGGAAATTTGTTTTAAATGGATTTTGAGAGTTAAATAGCATTGAAATCACTTGGATTATTGGAAAACAATTCTGATGATGACGGCCGCATCATCAGTATTCATTTTCGAATTTCTAGGTGACGGATTGCTGCCAAAAATTGATTTGTTTAGAAAAGTTAGTTATTTTGAAAATCTCAAAAGAAATTTGTTGGGAATAAAACCAGGATGGGTTTGATTTTTGAGAAGTGTGATTTGGGATGTTGGAGATTTCAAAATGATTTGAAAACCCAAAAGTCTGGTGTTTAAAAATCCTGTAGAGAGAGGTGGTAAGCTTATAAATTGAGATGATTTTTAAATCAGGGAAATATAAGCTTTGGATGATGGGAATTTAATTTAAAGTGAAGAGTGAAAAAAATGAAATTAATTTGAATTAGGAAATAAAAATTTGACTGGATTGAAATTAACTAATTGAATAGGTTGACAAATAATATCCAGTTGTTTTTCGAATTAAGTTGAAATCGAATTGTGATTAAATAAATCTGAGTTAAAATAAAATTGAGTTGGAATAAAAAAATTCAACTGAGTTATTAGATGGAATTAGTTCTTACCTGAACAAATGGAAAATAAATTGGTTAAGGATTAGAATTGAAATAAGTAATAGTAATAGGAATAAAAAAAATCCATAGAAATAAATATATGCTTGGGCTATAAATAAATAGAGGGCTTGAGTTAAAAATAAAAGATAAATATATTCAAGCCTATAATTAATGGAATTGTGTAAATAATAAGTTGTGACTTATAAAATTTGAAAATGGAATACAAAATCCAAAATAAAAATTGTTTGATGAATTGAAAAATAAATTGAAGATCAAAACTTGAAAATTATAAAGTAAATTGAACTTAAGCAAATTTAAATGAAGATATTTTGAGACTTAAAATCAAGTTCTGGATTATAAGTTGGGAAAAGACTATTTAGATAATAAATTAGATAATGAAATATGTATTGAGAACCCAATGTAGTTAAATAAAGTTGAATTGTGAGTTTATGTTGAAGTTTGGAAATAAACTCAAGTGATAAATTAAATTCGACTTAAATTGTTGGTGAAGTAAATGAAATTGAACCGTGAGTTTATAAAATTGGGTGGTAAATTGAGAATGGAAAGGGATTCAAAACTTGAGTTATTAATTTTAAATTTAACTTGAAGTGGTAATAAATTGAATATAATTGGGAATGTAAAGAATAGAAATGATAGTGGATTAAAATAGTGATGGTTTGAATTGCGAATAAAAATCCAAATAAGCGGAAATAAATTGGAAATGGTCATGTAATCAATTGAACGAGTTGAATCTGAAAAGATAAGTTTGATAATAACCAATCAAATGAAATTGCATATTTAAAATGAGATTTAAAGGGGAGAGAATTAAGTTGAATAAAGGAAAAGAAAAAAAAAGAGATTTACTTGAAAATAAAATGGGCTTAAGTTTAAAATTGGAGTGAATAAACTTAAGCTAAAAAATGGAAATGAGTTGAATTGAATTCAACTTAAAATTAAGTTTAATAATAGTGGATTGGATTTAAATCAAGTAAAAATAAATTTTAATTGAAACAAAATTCAGTGAGTTGCCTATAATATTTAATGGAATGAAAATGCTTAAATAAATAATTGTAAACCATTTAAATTATTAAGGGATTGAAATAACTTGAGACAATAAGGAAAATAGAATGTTTCAAGTTTATTAGAATGGTTTAAGTGAATGTGGATAAACTAATTATATTGAATAAATAAATGATGGAATAAATAAGTATCGAATGAAATGTGGTTTAAATAAGTTGAGAAATGGTTATTGAATGAAATAGCTTGGATTATCTTCAAGCTAAATAAAATAGTTTGGAATAAACAAATATGGAATGAAATGTAAATAAATGGAGTGTAAATGAAATTTGAATGGAAGGTGTCGAGCTAAATGAATGATTGTGAATGGATTAAAATAAAAAGGAAATTTAATTGGTAGTGGAGATGGAACCTAAGTTGTTAATGGTTTTGAATGAACTAGTTTGGTTAACAAAATTGAAATGCAATGAAACTGAGAATATATGGATTGTGAATAAATTTTATGGAATAGAATTAAGAATAAATTGAGTTGAAATCCATTCAAATTGGTTATAAAACATAAATACTTGTTTATTAACATAGATCTCGTCAAATTGCATAGAATAAATTGTCATTTGATGTAAATGGAAGTGATTAAAATTCTACGAGGTGATAGAAGTAAAATGAAGTGATTTTGGAGGCAATTGAATTAAATATGAGCTCGGTTTGCTTAAGAATAAATTAAATGTAAGAGATTGAGTTTTAAACCATTCAAATTGATGAAGTGGTATACGAATGGATTGAAAACCTTTCAAATTGAATGAAAATGGTTTATAAATTAATTGAAACAGTTGAATTAGTATGAAAATTGTATAAATTGCTTACGGAAAATGTTTGATGTGCATTTCTTTTAGAATTCATATGTTTTAACCATTGCAATTAAGTGAAATGCTATAAACTTTGTATATTTGTCACTTACATGTTTAAATTGAGTAAGTACAGGTTTTTGGAAGCCGTGTGGCTGGATTTGGTTGTGCTATTTGCTAAAATTAATAAGCCGCTTGCTTAAAATGCTAAATAAGGTACGCCTACGCAATAAAAATAGGAAATATGAACTGTTTTTGGTTTTTCCGACCGTGTGGGTCGATGTATATATATTTATATCTTTTGTCAAATTGCAAAAGCTCCTCCGTACAAAGGAGACTCTGCCAAAAATTTTCAGAAATTTTAGGAGTTAGAATTTTTTTTGAAAATCTTGAAAAATTTTGTTAACGACAAAACGATTTAAACTGGAAAATTGGAATAAGTTAGAAATGAAACTAATTAAAGTAAATGACATAAATTAGTTATAAATGAAAGATAAAATTAAAGATTCAAAGTTGAAAATAAATGAAATTCATATGTAATGTGGAAATAAATTTGAATAGAAATAGATATTAGCTAAAGTGGTAAAGTGAAACCAAACAAAGAAGCATATAGAATGCTTATACTAAACTTAAGTAAGGAATGGTGAATTCTTAATTGGAGATTGATATTACAAATATATTCCAAGTTGATATTTGAATGAGTAAATAATTGACACTTGTAAGGAAGTCGATAAAATGTTTTGGAATATTGTGATTGGTTATTATTGTCAAGTAGAATATGCAGGTATTATAAAGGGTAAAGAGAATTGATTTTGATTTCAGAAGATAAATTTGAAAGGATTGACAAAAAGGTATGTATTTAAATTTGGTATGAAATTTGATTGGGTTTTTGGATCGAGCCACTTGCCTTTTTGCTTTCTTTTGAATTTGGGAGGCCGTAGAGCCATTTTGTAGTTGTACCGAGCTAGCCGCGCAAAGGAGACGCTGGCGGAATTCAGGGAGTTAGGAAATTTTGAGAAAATTTTGATAATACAAAATTTGGTTTTAAATTGAAACTTGAATAGTTAATCAAATAGTATAGTTTGAAACTATGGGGGAGTTGAGAAGATAATAAGGATGATAATGAGTCTTTTATAAAAAGATAGCTGGTTAGATGTTGAACTGTTTGGTTTTAGGGAAAATAGTAAACGGGTATTAGATCATTCTTCCTAACTAGTGATTTTGGGGACGAAATTCTTTTAAGGGAGGAGGAATGTAACGACCCGGAATTTTTAAGAAATTTAAATCGGAATATTTAATCGATTTTAAATATTCAATAGTATAATTTTAACTTGAATTACGTATATCACAAATTATTTGATAATTGAATAATTAAATTAAATAAGTGAAGTTGGAAAAATTGCTGAATTTGGAGTTTTAAGCCTATTAAAAATATATTTGAAGGCTTGTAAAATTTATATTGATAACTGTGACGCCCCACCTCTATACGCACGCTAGCCAAGAACATTACGGTGAATGCTGTCAACTAGCACGGAGAATAAGGCTGTTGAGGAGCGACCATCCGTGTAATTGCTTTGCGCGAGCATCGATATGTCAGATAGCATAACATGCATTTCTTTATCAAGAGGAAAATCCGACATACCGACACAAACTCAAAGCTACTACACAGTGGCTATAATATCTTCAGAAACAAATATAGAAATAAACATAACATAAATCAGTCGTAGACAATTCATATCACAAAGGCGGAAATAGATATGAATATTACACTAGGAAGTGTACATCAGAGTAGTGGTCTAAAAAGATCCACAATATCACAAAAGAATAGTTACACGAACTACACAAAAGAATAAGTATACATTATGGAGACTACATCTCAAATATATACGACAAAAACTACTAATCTAAGTAGTTAACCAAAAGTCAAGGAGGTAATCCCGGATGCAAAGTTAAGCAGAAGCACCTGTAACATCTCGGTCTGACCCGAGTATTATTTAAAAAGAAAATAATAAACGGATCAGTCTAACTATAAATATCAGATGAAACGATATAGAGTAAGAGATATGACTAAACACATAATAATCACATTGCCAAGCTGTGATATATATAAGTAATTGAAAATCAACAAGAGATTAATCAATATCACAAAATTTACACAAGAATCAAAGAAATTTCATACTCCTTATTTCGTTCACCGAACCATAAATATTGACGATTATATCAATGTCAATCACAAATGTCAATGACACCCAAATCACCAATGCACAAATATTGATAAAACTTATCAATGGAAATCACGAAAATTGGTGAAACACAAATTCTAGAAATCATCTCAAGAAATCCAGAAATCACAAAAAGGGGGGAAAAGCCTATCACAAACGGGATCATAAAGCTCACCAACACGTGTATCACAAACGGAACGCTAATTCCATGGTTGCTAACCATCACAAATTGAGCCGAAGCTCCACAAACGGCCCGAAGACCATGGGTTGCTACCCCACCAATTTGAGTCGAAATTCCACAAAACGGGGTTTAGTCTCCCTCGCAGACAAAGAGACATCGCACATTGCTAGTCTAAATCACAAAAATGATCGTCATGATCAACGAGAAGGGTCAATTACACTAAGCTAGTAAAAGTATGAGTTTAGCTTCATGCCCCATAACAACTTGCTTAACTTAAATATTTACGAACAAACTGTAGATCTCCACCATAAAATTGTCACAAGGGATTCAATCGAACAAGTCCAAGAATTAACCGACAAAGTAAACGCAAGCGTTTCATACCACTCGTTTTACTAAGTCGTTTAATTAGATTTCTCATACGAGTGAGGTAAAGGTTTGTATATACTAATAGATTGGAAAATGGTTTAAGAAACGAGCTTTGTACTAAAATAGTGTTGAAATCATTTGAAGAAAGAGTTTTGATATTTACTACTAGTATAGAAACCTTTATATTTTTAAAGTGACAAATCACGAAGAAGATTGTAGGAACAATCAACCACTAAAATTCACATACGAAGATGTGAATAAAAATCCAACGAAACCGATAAAGAATCCATCGAAATGGATATTCAAAAATCCCTAAAACGGAGTCATCAAAGTCATAATAAATGATAACAACACATAGGAAACAACACGAATCGACTAAAGTTGGAAATTCAAACAACTAGGCGAAATAGGCAAAATTGCACCAGGTCGGTCGGCCGGCTACAGGGCTCGGTCGACCGGACCAGAAACAGAAAGGTGCCTATGCACCTTGGTAGCAGGTCGGTCGGCCGAACCCTTTAGTCGGTCGACCGGACCCTAGAACAGAAAGTGCTTATGCACTTGGAAGCAGGTCGGTCGGC
Organism: Allium cepa; assembly: GCA_030765085.1. NCBI lineage: Eukaryota > Viridiplantae > Streptophyta > Magnoliopsida > Asparagales > Amaryllidaceae > Allium > Allium cepa. The sequence continues at coordinate 499,878,182 of CM060929.1, forward strand.
CGGCAGCAGGGCTGGTCGGCCGAACCTGTTTCCTGTCCCTTCCCAGCCCATCCAAATGAGGTCCAACCTCGACCAAATTGCATTCTCTCGAGCAACGGTGCTAAGGGTTTGTGCCAATCGACTACCCGACCCTATAAGCTCTTCGATGCATAACCAAAACACATTTAAACATCAAAGTTTAGGATTTTTAAAGATTTGAACCCAAAACACTAAAAATTGGAATATTCACCAATTCAATCCAAACCAAAAGCAATTGCACAAGAATAAGTGTTAGGAATTCATAACTAACAATCGAAGATAAATATAAGCATAGATGTGAGATAAAAATCTCACTTTTGAACCCAAGCAATTGAAGGAGAAGCTTGAAAGCAAAAGGGGAATCAACCACTCTTCAAATCCAACTCAAGAAGCTTGATTCAAAGCTAAAAAGAGAAACATTTCCCAAATTAGGTTTAGGAATTTTCTGAAATCAAAGAGGGAAAGAGTTGGAGAAGAAGAAGAGAAGCTTACTAATGGGTTCTTCTATTAGTTTGGAGCTAGAGCTTGATTTGCAAAAGGAAACTAGGGTTTTGGAGTTTTAATTTCCCATCTCTCCCATCATTGATGCTTTAAAACTGAAAAGAGGAGAAAGTGAGGGTGAATGGGGAGGAGTGGCTCAGATTTGAGTATAAGTTAAACATAGGGCTGAGCCCAAACCCAAACCCAAGGTGAAAAGGTAACAAAAATCAACTTTCTCCAAACATATCAAAGCTTATACTCAAAAAGGCCGCAAACGGCATTTTAAACTCAATGGGAGTGGTCCCGAGTCCTAATTCGACCGTATGCAAAAAGTAGCTTTTCGGACTAAATTTCGAGTATCGATAAAATATTTAAATAAAATATTTAAAGATAAAATCGACAAATATGCGGGTTGTTACAGACTCCCCTCCTTAAAGAAATTGCGTCCTCGCAATATTTAAGAAGAAGATATATAGTAACAACCATAAAAGCATATTTAACACTAAAGAAGTTAAGTTCACCTCAAAGAGCGCGAGAAAGTAAGTCCGGATGTGTTCGCTCGATGAACTCTCTAGACTCCCAAGAACAATCCTTAGGATTTGAAGACCATTGAACTTTCACAAGCGGGACATCTTTATTTCGAAGGCGTTTGACCTCCGAAGCAATAATTCGAATAGGATGCTGCTCATAAGTTAAATTAGGCGAAACTTCAATTTCTTCCACAACACCGGGCTCAAGAATAGAATCGGAATCTCGAAGACACTTCTGAAGTTGAGAAACGTGAAACACGTCATGGATAGCAGAAAATTGAGCCGGTAATAAAAGGCGATAAGCCACTGAACCAATACGTTCGGTGATAGGAAATGGCCCAATATATCGAGGCGCTAACTTTCCCGATCGACTGAAACGTACAACACCCTTCATAGGTGAAACACGAATGAACACAAGATCTCCCACAGAAAATTCTAACTTCCTTCTTCGTTTATCGGCATAGGATTTTTGTCTACTCTGGGCTTCTTTCATCCTATGTCGAATAAGTTCAATCTTTTCTGTGGAATCATGAATAAAATCTGGACCTAAAACCAGCTTCTCACTAGCCTCAAGCCAACAAGAAGGAGATCGGCGTGGCCTTCCATAGAGTGCCTCGAAAGGTGACATACCAATACCAGATTGGAAGCTATTATTATAGGAAAATTCAACAAGTGAAATATGATCTTCCCAACTTCCACCAAAATCAAGCACACAAGAACGAAGAAGATCTTCAAGAGTTTGATTCACACGCTCAGTTTGTCCATCGGACTGGGGATGATAAGCGGTGCTAAAATTAAGCTTCGTTCCCAAAGCTTTTTGAAGACTCTTCCAAAATCCACTTGTAAACAATGGATCACGGTCGCTAATAATAGAAGTAGGAACTCCATGTAATTTAACAATCTCTTTGATAAAGAGTTTGGCCAAAAGAGGAACGGTTCTGTTAGATCGAACGGGAATAAAATGGACGGATTTAGTAAGCCTATCAACGATCACCCATAAACTATCATGACCCGAACGAGAACGGGGAAGGCCGTCAATAAAATCCATGGAAATTTGATCCCACTTCCAAATTGGAATTTCTAAAGGTTGCAATAATCCACCGGGCCTTTGATGCTCGGCCGTAACGAGTTGGCAAGTCATGCAACGCTTAACGAAGTTAGCGATGTCAAGTTTCATTCCCTCCCAATAATAAAGTCGCTTCATATCCACGTACATTTTACTACTACCGGGATGAATGGTAAATTTCGAACGATGAGAATCTTCTAAAATATCTTTACGAAGATCACTAATATTTGGTATGATAAGTCTACCAAATTTCCGAATGCCGCCACAAGAATCGATATCAAAGTCTTTTAAACCTTCAATATCAATTTTATCCTTAATATTTTGGCCAAGAGGAGCCAATTCAGGATCTAGCCTTTGAGCTTCAAGAATGCGGTCTAAAAGAGAAGGACGAGCCTCAAGGCCACATGAAACAAATGATGAGCATAAATCGGATACGCGGTCTCGAATCTCACAAGTGGATAAGATCTCAAGATCGTTCCATTCGGATATCTTCATAGAAACAACAACTTGTTGTTTACGGCTAAGAGCATCGGCGACACGATTACCCTTACCGGGGGTATAAAGAATATCAAGATCATAAGGAGCAAGGAACTCGAGCCAACGTTGTTGACGCAAATTAAGTTCCTTTTGAGAGAATAAATACTTCAAGGATTTATGATCGGTATAAAGAACAAATTTCTCTCCTAAAAGATAATGACGCCAAATCCGAAGAGCAAAAACAATAGCCGCGAGCTCTAAATCATGAGTGGCATATCTAGTCTCAGCAGGCTTCAATTGCCTAGAAGCATAAGCACTAACATGTTCTCTTTGCATAAGAACGGCACCCAAACCAACGCGACTAGCATCGGTATAAACAACGAAATATTGACTCCCCTCGGGAATAACAAGAATAGGAGCATTAGAAAGAAGTTCTTTTAATTTCTGAAAAGAAGTTTCACATTTGTCCGACCAAATGTATTTAACACCTTTCTTCGTTAAGCTAGTGAGAGGCACAACAATCTTAGAAAAGTCTTTGATAAAACGGCGGTAATAACCTGCCAATCCAAGGAAACTACGAATCTCTGTCACACTCTCCGGTCTCTTCCACTCTTGAATCGCTTCAATCTTTGAAGGATCCACGGAAATTCCGGATTCGGAAATAATATGACCGAGAAACTTCACACGAGATTGCCAAAAGTGGCATTTAGAAAACTTTGCCTTTAATTGATTACTCCTAAGAGTTTCCAATACAATCCGAAGATGCTTTTCATGCTCCACCTCGGTTTTAGAATACACAAGAATATCATCAATAAAGATGAGAACAAACCGGTCGAAAAAATCTTTGAAAACTCGATTCATAAGGTCAACGAAATAAGCCAGAGCATTCGTTAGACCAAATGGCATAACAAGCAAATCATAAGGTCCATAACGAGTACGGAACGATGTCAAAGGAATGTTATCCTCTGCAATACGAAGCTGATGAAATCCAGTAGCTAAGTCTAATTGTGAAAAGACTCTAGCACCACTAAGTTGATCGAATAGATCATCAATCCGAGGTAAAGGATATTTATTTTTGATAGTAAGATCATTAAGCTTGCGGTAGTCAACGCAAAGCCTAAGTGTTCCATCGGATTTCTTCACAAAAATAGCTGAAGTCCCCAAGGCGAGGAACTAGAGCGAATAAATTGCTTCGTCTCCAATTCGGATAATTGTTTATGCATCTCCTCATTTTCTTTATTGGACATACGATAAGGAGGGCGAGTGATAGGTTTAGCTCTAGGAATGAGATTAATTCTGAACTCAATTGCTCGCTTAGGTGGTAATCCTAAAACGGGCTCGAATATGTCGGAAAATTCACGAACGACGTGAATAAGAGAAATAATATCACCCTCATCATCATCATCATCACGAGGGTTTAAAGAATATAAAGATGCAACCAAAGCAGAATCTGAATCTTTAAGAATAACAGAAACCTAATTAACAGATTGAGGATGTCGAAGATGAATAGTCCGCTCAGGACATAGGATATGAGCTTCATAACGGTTAAGCCAATCCATTCCCAAAATCATTCCAAAGCCTAAATAACGCATGACATGCAAATCGGCTAGGAAAGGAAAATCACACAAAATAATCTCGACATCTTTACACAATAAACTGATTGTTGCAGATCCACCAAACGGATTCGTAATTCTCAAAGAAGTCATTAAACACAAAACATCCAAAGAAAAAGCATCAACAAGTTCCTTTGATATAAAAGAGTGGGATGCACCCGTATCAAAAAGAACTCGAATGGGTTGATCACGAAACATAATAATGCCATCAAGGATAGAATGAGGCATACCTTGACCATGAGATGTGTTGCCAGGGGCTTGAGCAACATTTAACTTTCCCTCCTTCTTGCCCTGAAGCTTGGGGCATTAAGATATAACATGACCGGGAACCTTACAGTAGCGACAAGAGAGAGACTTTGGGCACTTGTTTGCATAATGGTCCTTCGAACCACAATTATAGCATTCCCCACGACCAAAGGAAGAAGTCTTTGCCACAGAGGTTGCTTGCATCCCTTTCTTATTGGGATAAGGGCCTTTGAATTTGTTTGGCCTTTTCTTGTTGTTAAAGTTTGGTTGGGAACCCACCACTTCAACATCATTCTCCCTATCCGCCTCTTCAAGACGAAGAGCGATATCAATGAGTTGGTCGAAAGAAACTTCTAATTTTAGAAGTAATGGCTTCTTGAGATTTTTGTTCAAGCCATAGACGAACCTCTGGTTCTTCTTTAAAGGGGTGTTGATGTATTCAACCCCATATTTGGAAAGCGACTTGAAGGAGGCGACATAATCAGTCACGGAGGACTCACCTTGAACAAGGTCTATAAATCGTCGAGCCAATGTCACTTTCTCTGCTTCTGGTACAAATTTCAACTCGAAGCGTTCCCGGAATTGCTCCCAGGAGAGATCCGCTTCATTAATCTCAGAAATAAGAAGCTCGTACCAGTCCAATGCTCTTTCTCGGAGCATACTAGAGGCCACCTGAACTCGGTGAAGGTCAATAAGATTCATGCGAGAAAAGATTCGATCGCATGACCTTAGCCAGGCCTGTACTTCAATAATGGTTTCGGAACCTTTGAATGGCTCCCCACCCAAATTAGTGTAATCGCCGCACAAGCGTGCAAATCCCGATATTGGGTGAGTAGCTTCCGGGTTAGAACCAGCTGCTTGAGCATTCGTAACAAGGTCAAGAAGTTGCCGGGTAGTCATAAAAACTCCATCTTGGGGAGTAGCACTAGATTGACCGGCGCTGGGACGGCCAGGTCTAACCATTTCTCTTCCTTTAGAAAGAAATAAAGAAGAAGAAAAAGGTTATTCACAAAATGAATATCAAGCAATCTTGATAGATAAAACAAGGAATCATAAGGAAAATAGGATGAATCGGTACGAAGACTCGAATTAAATCCTGAAGCACGACTCCTAAGATGGACTTAGGACGATGATCCTTGTTATAATATTCCATATTGTTCCGAAGTTTGGCTCTGATACCAAGCTGTGACGCCCCACCTCTATACGCACGCTAGCCAAGAACATTACGGTGAATGCTGTCAACTAGCACGGAGAATAAGGCTGTTGAGGAGCGACCATCCGTGTAATTGCTTTGCGCGAGCATCGATATGTCAGATAGCATAACGTGCATTTCTTTATCAAGAGGGAAATCCGACATACCGACACAAACTCAAAGCTACTACACAGTGGCTATAATATCTTCAGAAACAAATATAGAAATAAACATAACATAAATCAGTCATAGACAATTCATATCACAAAGGCGGAAATAGATATGAATATTACACTAGGAAGTGTACATCAGAGTAGTGGTCTAAAAAGATCCACAATATCACAAAAGAATAGTTACACGAACTACACAAAAGAATAAGTATACATTATGGAGACTACATCTCAAATATATACGACAAAAACTACTAATCTAAGTAGTTAACCAAAAGTCAAGGAGGTAATCCCGGATGCAAAGTTAAGCAGAAGCACTTGTAACATCTCGGTCTGACCCGAGTATTATTTAAAAAGAAAATAATAAACGAATCAGTCTAACTATAAATATCAGATGAAACGATATAGAGTAAGAGATATGACTAAACACATAATAATCACATTGCCAAGCTGTGATATATATAAGTAATTAAAAATCAACAAGAGATTAATCATATCACAAAATCTACACAAGAATCAAAGAAATGTCATACTCCTTATTTCGTTCACCGAACCATAAATATTGACGATTATATCAATGTCAATCACAAAAGTCAATGACACCTAAATTCACCAATGCACAAATATTGATAAAACTTATCAATGGAAATCACGAAAATTGGTGAAACACAAATTCTAGAAATCATCTCAAGAAATCCAGAAATCACAAAAGGGGGGGAAAGCCTATCACAAACGGGAGCATAAAGCTCACCAACACGTGTATCACAAACGGAACGCTAATTCCATGGTTGCTAACCATCACAAATTGAGCCGAAGCTCCACAAACGGCCTGAAGACCATGGGTTGCTACCCCAGCAATTTGAGTCGAAACTCCACAAAACGGGGTTTAGTCTCCCTCGTAGACAAAGAGACATCGCACATTGCTAGTCTAAATCACAAAGATGATCGTCATGATCAACGAGAAGTGTCAATTACACTAAGCTAGTGAATATATGAGTTTAGCTTCATGTCACATAACCACTTGCTTAACTTAAATATTTACGAACAAACTGTAGATCTCCACTATAAAATTGTCACAAGGGATTCAATCGAACAAGTCCAAGAATTAACCGATAAAGTAAATGCAAGCGTTTCATACCACTCGTTTTACTAAGTCGTTTAATTAGATTTCTCATACGAGTGAGGTAAAGGTTTGTATATACTAATAGATTGGAAAACGGTTTAAGAAACAAGCTTTGTACTAAAATAGTGTTGAAATCATTTGAAGAAAGAGTTTTGATATTTACTACTAGTATAGAAACCTTTATATTTTTAAAGTGACAAATCACGAAGAAGATTGTAGGAACAATCAACCACTAAAATTCACATACAAAGATGTGAATAAAAATCCAAAGAAACCGATAAAGAATCCATCGAAATGGATATTCAAAAATCCCTAAAAAGGAGTCATCAAAGTCATAATAAATGATAACAACACATAGGAAACAACACGAATCGATTAAAGTTGAAAATTCAAACAACTAGGCGAAATAGGCAAAATTGCACCAGGTCGGTCGGCTGGCTACAGGGCTCGGTCGACCGGACCAGAAACAGAAAGGTGCCTATGCACCTTAGTAGCAGGTCGGTCGGCCGAACCCTGTAGTCGGTCGACCAGACCCTAAAACAGAAAGTGCTTAGGCACTTGGAAGCAGGTCAGTCGGCCGGCAGTAGGGCTCGGTCGGCCGGACCTATTTCCTGTCCCTTCCCAGCCCATCCAAATGAGGTCCAACCTCGACCAAATTGCATTCTCTCGAGCAACGGCGCTAAGGGTTTGTGCCAATCGACTGCTCGGCCCTATAAGCTCTTCAGTGCATAACCAAAACACATTTAAACATCAAAGTTTAGGATTTTTACAGATTTGAACCCAAAACACTAAAAATTGGAATATTCACCAATTCAATCCAAACCAAAAGCAATTGCACAAGAATAAGTGTTAGGAATTCATACCTAACAATCGAAGATAAATATAAGCATAGATGTGAGATAAAAATCTCACTTTTGAACCCAAGAAATTGAAGAAGAAGCTTGAAAGCAAAAGGGGAATCAACCACTCTTCAAATCCAACTCAAGAAGCTTGATTCAAAGCTAAAAAGAGAAACATTTTCCAAATTAGGTTTAGGAATTTTCTAAAATCAAAGAGGGAAAGAGTTGGAGAAAAAGAAGAGAAGCTTACTAATGGGTTCTTCTATTAGTTTGGAGCTAGAGCTTGATTTGCAAAAGGAAACTAGGGTTTTGGAGTTTTAATTTCCCATCTCTCCCACCATTGATGCTTTAAAACTGAAAAGAGGAGAAAATGAGGGCGAATGGGGAGGAGTGGCTCAGATTTGAGTATAAGTTAAACATAGGGCTGAGCCCAAACCCAAACCCTAGGTGAAAAAGTAGCAAAAATCAACTTTCTCCAAACATATCAAATCTTATACTCAAAAAGGTCGCAAACGGCATTTTAAACTCAATGGGAGTAGTCCCGAGTCCTAATTCGACCGTATGCAAAAAGTAGCTTTTCGGACTAAATTTCGAGTATCGATAAAATATTTAAATAAAATATTTAAAGATAAAATCGACAAATATGTGGGTTGTTACAATAACACTGAAGATAGTAAAGGTGTTGGAATTAAATTTGGAGGTGTTTTGTTGAGTTTTGAAATTTACTATCGTTTAAATTGAATTTAAAAATAGCTTCCGAGGCGCAGTCTCGGAATTCGACGAAACCAGTTCTATTGGGTCCGTAATATTGAATTATTATCGGATTTCCAATTTCGTTTTGATTAGAGCTAGTGTGTGTGAGTATACAATATGTAGGCGCGCTGAAAATTTGATTGGTAATAATTTAATGAAATTTAATTTCATTTATCGGGCTTCTTGTATACGCCATTTTCAATCCATTCCCCAGCACGCTACTTTATAATCAATTTCGTGTCTTGTCCTTTGTATAAACGCTAGAGCATACCAGAACTAAAATAAACATCACTTTCGTTACTCCCCTTCAATTCAAAAATATACAATGGCCGAAACCATTAATTTTTCAAATCTGTGAACCGAAAGAGAAAAAAAAATATAATGGCCAAAGCCCTAAGTGCCTCAAATCCAAATTCAAAAAAAAATGGGGGCACTTTCATTCCCAATCGAATCGAGGTAAATTTCCACTCGAATCGAGGTCGTGACAACTCCTAGAGTGCAGGCGTGTTCGCGCATTTGAGAGAGGCTCGACATCGGAGTTCTGCAATCTTGGTCGAGTTCGTTTGGCGACGGTCATGTCGAGTTAGTGGCTAGGGTATGGGTTCTCTTCAGCTGTCGTTCAAATTAGGAATGGAGTGGGTTTTAGGTTCGGTGATGAGAGGATTGGGGAGGCTCGATGCTGATTTTGGGAGGCGCCATATTCGCGTACAGTCAAGTCGAGAGGTGAGATCGCGTTTATGGGGGAAGATTTCGGCATTGGTGGGTCCAAATCTGGAAGCGGGAGCGAAATTTTAGATTGAAGGAGAAGCACCGTAGAGGTGGCCGGGTTGATGTTCTTTTCTGGGGTATGGTTTTTGTTAATTTTAATATAGTTGAAGTTAATTTAACCTTAAATTAATCGATGAACTTATAAATGTAGATATGTGGACGTATATTAGTTCAAAGAAAAATATATAGATAAAGATTTTTAGGGAAATTTTTAGTTTAAAATTAAATCATCTGAAAATTAAATAAATTGTTCGATTTATTTCGAACATTAATAAATTATATAAATTGTTTATTTAGGGTCAAACATCAGGGGATCCAAGACAATATTGAAATGGGCTGCAAAACGATAAAGGTGAGTTAATCTCACTCAGTTTAAATTTAAATTTAAATGATTAAATTTAAATAATTGTTGGATGGTTGAATTGATCGATGTGATATAGTATGATATTTTGTAATTGGTATATTATATTGTGCTAACATCTGTGGATGAAGGGAAAACAGGTTGGAGGGATCCAACTGGATCCCTCAACGTTTATTTAAATTATTTAATATTCTCTGTTGTGAATATTGTTATTCTATGATGAGTTATATTGGAATATTGAATGTTATGTTTGATTGGATATATTTGGGTATAATGAATTACCCAAAATTATATGGATTGGGTTTTGGAAAGTAAATAAAAGAAATGAATTTGTAAGTAAAATAATTATAGAAAATTTGAATAAATTAAGAATGAGTTGAAAGGAAATATAAGTAGTATGAAAATAATAATAATTAACTTTGAGTATGAAGAGGAAAGAGTTTGAATAAACAGTAATTAATGAATTGTAAAATTATGTGGTATTAATTTAAAGTAATAAGTATTATTTTAAACTTAAAGTTTAAATTTATATAAAAGGGATAAAGAAGTAATTGAGAAATCTAAAAATTTAAATTTGTAGTTAAAGTATTTTAAATCATAATTAAGAAATGAAACCTGAAATTGATAGATTTTGAATTAAAGGGAATAAATGGTAAATCAATTTGGAAATTGATTCAAGTGTTTAAAATTGAAAATTTTAAGGAAGAATGTGAAAAGAGGTATATTTCTCTGGATAAGCCAAGTAAGTTCCAAGTAAACTTTTAGAGATAAGTTAAAGGTTTTAATGTTGTTCTAAAAAGCATGTTTTAGAGAAAAAAATTATCTTAAATTCTAAAGTAGATATTTTTCAAATCTATTACCATATTATAAATAGTGACTTAGTATTTGCTTGAAAGGTGAAAGCCTAGTTTTTATTTTTATAAAGTAACCTTATTTTCAATGTTTATATAGCATGTATTTTAGTAAATTATTGAAGTAGTCTTAATTTAAATATTTTAAAGTAAATCCCAAAGTAAGTGTTTTAGTTAATCTATTATCGTAATAAGTATTTAAAGGATGATTTGGTATTTTGTGTAAAGAAGAAAATCTAGTTATATTTATAAAGTAAAATTATTTTAATTATTTCTAAAAGTATTATTATTAAATTTAGTATTCAAGTAAATTTTTCTAAATTAAATGTTAAATATATTACATAATAAAATGTTTTAAAATTATATTAAAAATCTGGAGTTTTATGCTTGGTGATTCCAGTGGAAATGGAAATCCTCTGAATTTATTCTGAGAAAAGGAGGATAGTTTGAAAACTGTTTTCAAAAGGGTTTGAAAGTGAAATTATATCTTGTAAAGGTATTTTGAAATAAATAAATAATTTGGGAAATTATTTATTGGTTGATGAATGTTTATGCATATTAATTGATAGTTAAATAACCGACTATCAATATTGGACAAATGCGCTGATCGTTTCGAAGTGGCCGGGATCGAGATTTATTTCTCGAAAACCACTTCGATCCGGTTTGTACGTTTACGTGAAAAACGATTTTGGATTCGAAGATGGAGCGGTGAAGTGCAAGGGCTAGTCGCTACTAATCCTGAGGATATTTCCAAAATGGATGTAGTAGGAATTGTGCCTTTGTTCCGTTCGAACCCGGGACGGACTTGTATGGATGAATGCTTGCGAAACATCGTCAGAGGGACGATGGGAATTCTAAGGGATATATTCTAAAGAGGTAACGCTTAGCCTCAAGCCTCATCAAATGGGAATGGCTGAAAATCAGGGGATATGCAGCAAGGCCTCGTGGGTTGCCCCCACTGGAGGGTGAGTTCATCCCTGTCTAGATGTCCCTTTTATTTCGGCTTAGTGGGCGGTTGTTGATCCCAACCGCGGGGTGATCTTGCTCGGGACTGTCCAGTAAGGGATGGTTCCGGTCTTGTGTGGCAGGGGAGTTAGGGTGGCTCCTCGGTACGCTGATCTAGACCAGGTACTGTGACAGGTGGTACCCCAGTGCCTAGCCATTAGGTGGAATCCATTTTCCCTACGCGCCCGTACGGTTTTGATTGTACCCAACTATTGCTGAAACGTGAGATGCAAGCATTTCAGCTAGATTTTATTTTACTTTCTATAGACACTATTATAATATCAGAGGACTTTAATAAAAATGTTTTAGCTATCGTAAGGTAAAAACCCTACATGTTTATTTGTGGCGTGGTCTTACGAGATGCTTTTGTTTTCAAAGGATTTTTGAAACTTTAATAATCAATTGGGTGTGATTTTCTCACGCTGGTATTCCAGACTGACTCGGGTATTATTTAACTGTAATGCTCGGGTCAGACCGAGTATTATAGGATACAGGATATGATGCTGTGGAGCTCAAGAGATGAGCTGGATGACGATACGTATATTCGTACTTGTTTTATACATATATTCCGCTGTTTGAGTTGTTGAGTATCCATTGTATGATATTGATGTTGAGCTGTGATTGATGTACTCTGATGATGTAATATATCAACAAAGATATTTGATGTTGAGTAAAGATTATTTATTATCTATTATATTTTATTCCGCTTCGATGGTTAGATTCTGTTATTGTTTCCTATTTTCTTCTTCTACCTCTTCTTCTTTAACCCAAATGGTTCGTATTTCTATACAATTTGAGTTGATTTAGGTAGAATAGCGTTAACTCAAGGGGTACGGATTTGCGGGCTGTTACACAAATAGAACTTGCCGATAATATGGCAGTTTGCTGATTTTCTGTTTATACTTTTAAAGGCTATAACTTGTGTGTATTGATCGGATTTTTTCGAAAAAAATAATAATTTGTTTTCAAATGATAATGGCTTTCATAAAATGAAAGAATTACCAGCTTTTGTTGAAAGGATTTCAAGTTTGAAATGGAATTATTTTGAAAGCTATGAATGAATCTTTGTGAAAGATTTGGTGAATCTTAATTGAAAATTGAAGAAGATCTTCAAGGGTGATCTTTTGTTTAAAATATTAAAAGTGTAAATTTGTTTAAACCATTGAAAGAAAGGTTTTGGGTAAAAGTTGTGACTTAACTAAGATCCCATATATCCATATGGTTTTAAAATTAAGCACTCATTATTCGGTTTAGCCAGGAGAGGACTTTATGTCATATAACCCATTCCGAATAGTGATATGACATAATGGGAGTGCATTTGAAGACGGTGGTGAACACCGAGCATTTTCGAGAACGAAAGATTACCTGTCGAATGTCTCTGCACTGAGTCATGCTGGTATAGAGATCTCCATATGTGATGGTGCAAGGGCTTCTTTGTTAAGTGCCTTCGGTTCCGTTCGAACCTAGGATGGACTTGTATGGATGTATGTCTGACATTACACTTTGAGATGTAAAACTGGTTTCTATCAAATACATTTCTGTTGGTGGCAAAGAATTTATTCTCTTAGCTTAACACCCTTCTCTGAGACGTACGAACTCAGACGTTATGTAGTTAATGGTTACTAGTGATACATTACCGATTTGGCAATGTGGCATGCTAAGTGTTGCTGATCATTTGTTGATCAAAGCATGACTTTTGTGAAAATTGTAGCTTTGTGGACGAGACCTCATCGAACCTCATAACCCGGAAATGGTCGAAATAGGAAGAATGCAGCAAGGTTTTGAGGGTCACACTGTTTAGGGTATGTCCATTTCCTTCTGGAAAAAGGTGGTATCATGGTATGGAGCCCAGATAGTTAACCTATTGTGTTATTGCAAATTTGTTGGTGTTGAGGATCCTCGGATAAATGTGGATAACGACCGGGAGATGGCATAATCGTGTCACTAGTTACGCTAGTTACAGAGGCAAACGACCTTGTGTTGGCAGAGAGCTGGTTAAGTTCTCGGTGCGTCCCTCCAGAGGCTTACCCATGTGGTGGGAAAGTTCCTTGGCCCGACCAATTATTGGAAATCCAAACAAACAATACGAGCCCTTTACGATTGCGGTTGTAAAACTTGCCACCTCAGGTGGTAGCTATAGCAGGAATAATATAATGGTACCTATGCTGGCTAAGATTAATATTATACTTTCGAAATGTTTTCTGCACTATGCACTAATAATAATATCAAAAAGGATTTTGTGTATCAAACATGTTTGACTATCATAAGGAGAAATCTCTCCCAAGTGTATGATTGCATTGTTGTGTGCCGGGAGGCCTTATAGTTGTTTCATTTTCCAAAAAGCATTGCGATTTCAATTTTAGAATTCTTGTTATTGTTTTTGTTCAAGATAAACTGTTTTTGTTTTCTCACACCAGTCCTATGACTGACCAGGAGTTTATTGTTCCCTTTCTAAACTCTGGGTGCCCATACACGGGCAGCCTAGAGCCATATTTTCAGACAATCAGCCAGTAGGTATAGTTTTTGGCAATCTTTGGAATATGTGGTTTAGCATTGTGCACCGAGTTTGCTACAAGTTCAGCATTGATGGTGGTTCGAGCATATTGAATTGGAGTCTTTGAAGCTTTTGGGTTGAGCTATTTGGTTTTGTAGCATTGGAAATGCAGATGCAATGGTTGAATTCTTTCTTTTGGATGTCCAAGCAAGTTGGTGTTATTGTTTCGCTGTTTTATATTTGTGCTCTGATATTTTGGTATCATTATAGTAGAGATTTGTATTCATGGAATTGTATCGATGACATATTGTTTTTCTTTCCCTATGTTGTTGTACTTAATGTGTTATAAGCTCCGACGAACCAGATTTGACGTTTGAATCTGCGGCATTCGAATACTGGTGATGTATTTGGGTGTCGATTTTCGAAGGTCGAGTCAGGGTCATTACAATGGTATCAGAGTTGAAGGTTGAGTAAAAACTTTAGCTCAGGAGTATAAAACATTAGGTGACTCATTAGAGATAGGGATCGAAATACCCTAGAATGAGTATATCCCTAAGATATCCATTCGAATGCCTCAGTAAATTCTTTTACTATTCATTGATAGTGAGTATGAGTGGAAGAAGATGATGAGATAGGTGACAGAGGAGTACCATTACGAATGGTCGATACCCTACAACAACGAAAATAACTTCTCTATCAATCTCTTGTCAATTCTTTGTTGGTTTCATGGCAGCTCCAGGAAGAAGCTTTGGGGTGGTGATGGCCCTACGAATCATTGTAGAAAAGGTTCTAATTCCTATTTCGTATTCTCTTCACCGGTTTTCTATTAGCTTTTCGTTTTAAACTTTAATGAATTAGGAATTTTAATTGAATGAATTGATTAACAAGATATGAAGCTAAAATAAAACAATTTCGACTAAAACCGAACTTGAAATTTTTGTTTTGATTTTTTGTGTGAATCCAAGTCTGAAGAGGACAAGCTAGTATATACTTTGGGGTATTCCGACCTAAGTTTAGAATCCATTTGCCTATTCTATGGGGTCTAGATATATTCTACAAATGGTTAGTTATCCTTTCGAACTAATCAATGTCCTTGCTTATTTCGTAGATCTGATAACCCGAGTATTTCGTAAAGTTTTAAATGAGTTTGTTCTCATATTTATTGATATTCTGATTTGGTAAGCCAAATATAAAATAAATATTCAACTTGATCTGAAAAGCTATTTTCTCTATCTTTATGAGTTCATCTGTTCTTTGTTGTCTCGCTGTCTAGCAAATTTCAAGGACGAAATTTTCTTAAGGGGGGAATCTGTAACGATCCCGCTTTTGAGTCTAATTTAATTTGGTAATTAATATAAAATTTTGGATTAAATTGTGGACTTATTTGAATTTTTATTTATATAAGTAGATTATAATTAGCAATTTGAATTTGAAATCCAAAAATAAATATATTGAAAAAATAAATTGAATTTGAAAACATTATATTTTCAATTTATAAAAAATCTGTTTTCTAATTATATTAAATAGGCATTTTGATTTGGAAGTATGATTTAAATTTAACATAATAAAAGGGTATTTAAGGATTAAATTCTAATATATATGTTAATATATATATATATATATATATATATTAGTATATAATTTAGTTAAATCATTTTCTTAAGATGATATAAACATATATATAAAGAGATTGTAAATAAAGAATTTAATTTGAAAATTCAATTGTAGATATTTTATAAGTATATTGGATTTATTAACTTTATATTTCAAAGGAACTAATATATACATATATATATATATATATATATATCTTTTGAAATAAATTTAGTTTTGTATATATTTAAAATAAATAGAAAATGTATTACCTAATTTATACAAATTGATAAATCAAGGGTTTAAAACAAAATTTATAAACTAATTAAAGATTAAGGGTTTTAACATAAAATACATGGCTTTGACATTTGCAAATTTATAGAAAAACGTGAATTTACAAGTGTAAGTTTAATTAACAAGTGTTTACTTAATTTAAATGTGTTAGTTCAATATTTACAAGTGGCAAAATGGTTTTATAAAATTTAAAGACATAAATAACATGCTTAAGAAAGAAAATAGGTTTTATATAGTTCAAATTCTTTTTCTTTCTTCTTCTAAATCTAACCAAACTATAACCTGAAAAGAATTCAAATTGAAAAGCTTTCAACCTGAAATCAATAACCAGAATCAGGCAAAACAAAACCAAAGCAAAGATTAAAGTTCAGATCATCAACAAACATCAGTTTCAAGCTAAAGTAGATCCAATTCAACTCTAAGTCATCTAGTTTCAAATTTGCAAAGCATAAAAATATTTTCTAGATTTCAATTCAAAATCAAATCTAGAAAAATATAAGCAAAGCAAACAGATCAGGCGAGGTTCAAGTTACAATTCAAAATCAAAAGCAACTAATTCAACTCAACATAGGTCAAAAAATTCCAGACCAAATATCATCTCTAGTTTCAAATTCCAGACATCTTCTGGGCTCGAATCCTGCTCTCTTTTTATCATCTACAGGAGAAAACCCCACTTAAATTTGCTTCTATGTTTTGATGATTGAATTAACATTTTAAATGTGTTTGTTTAGTTGCTAAAATATACCAGCATTGTCTGTGTGTGTACATATTTATAAATAAATAACTAGATAGATGTCTGTATATATACATCTCTCTATTGTTCTTCAGCTCAGATACAAGAATTTCTTACAAAAATTTATATCTCAAAATACAAAAAGATTTAGGCGATAATCTTTAAATGAAATATGATGGGATAATTAAGTTCTAAATTTAAAAACAATTTCAAGTGTTCAAGTTAATATCTTTTTCAAAAATAGGCAATTACAGGTATGATTAAAAATGTGTTCAAAAATCAATTGTCTGGAATTCTTGATTTGAATCTACAATCTGATTCAAACTTGCAAATGGTGAATTTTAACATTTAAATCACTATTTTTAAGTTTGGGAACGACGATATTGGAACTTTTGTTAACTTCCAAAGAATGACTAAATGATAGTCGACATGATCAAGGCTGCATGTGGTTTGTGTGTCGTAGATCATAGGAAAAATAGTAAAGGATCGTTTAGAGCATTGTGATGATCGAGTGACATTGATTTAGGGTTTTATACCTAATATTGGTCGAGGGGTTTCCTGACGTGATTCTGACGTCATAGATTGATCGAGCGTCAATCGAACCTAGGGGAATAGAAGGAGGGCGCTCTTGCGAATATCTGGACGGGATGGCGTGGATTCCAGTGATCAGAATCATCGGTGGTAATGGGTTTCGTCGATCGTATTAAGTTCCAGTAGGGAGTTGAACAGCTCGATTTTGTTTCCAGTCGTTTTCGTCGAACATGGTTGATCGGGAGGCTTGGGTAGGACATCGGGGACCTGAAGACATCGGCAAAGATGACCAGATTATCGACGGTGGCTTGTGCACGTATACGAGAAATCATTCATATCTGGGAACAGTGTGGATTGGGGGAAAAAAGGGCAGGCTCGGGTTAGAACTCGAAGTAGTTTGTGAATTTGCTCGAAGTCAAGTGGAGTTGTGAGTGTCTCGAGGCATGACTCGGGAAGGAGTTAGGTTGTACCCGAAGCAAATATTTTAAACAATTTTAAAGTTTAAGTAAAGGCAAGTTTTAAATTTTTAAATAAATTTAGTTTATATCTTTTCTTAAATAAATTTCTTTTATACATAATAAATGTTTTTTTAACATTTGATTTTAACTTAAATTTGTAAGTTATTTTAAAACTTAATTTAGGAATATAATTAACTGTTAAATAAAAAGATAAAATGTTTTAAAACTTATGTGTTAATCATAATTAAGTAATTAATAAAGATAGAGATAAATGGCTTATCTTAAATAATGTTTTCATTATTAATAAACTTAAAGGTTTTAAAATTAAATTATTCGTCAATGATAATTTATTTTATCTAATAAGATTTAAAGGATGTAATTAAGTGATTAAGTAAGTATAATTACTTTATGTAATGGAATTAAAAGCTAATTACTTTGTGTAACTAAATAAAAAAATAATTAATTACTTTAAGATTAATTAATTAATGAAAGTAATTGAAGGTTAATTAATTATTAATTAAAGGTTAATTAATGATTTAAGGTTAAATAATTAATATTTAAGGCTAATTAATTATTGTGATTAAGGGTAGTTAATTACTTAAAGATAATTACTTAATGAAAATATTTAAGAATAAATAATTAGTGATTAAAATTGATTAATCAAGTGATTAAAGGATAATTGCTTAATGTAATTAATTTATGATTTATTATTATAAGTGATTAGGGATAATCACTTATTATAATTAATAAAGGATAATTAATTAATTAATTGGTTGATAATTAATTAAGGGTTAATTAATTAATGTAATGAATTAAGGAAAATTAATTAAAAGATAATTAAATAATTAAAGGTTAGTTATTTAATGATTAAAGGTTGATTAATTAATAATTAAAGGTTAATTAATTAATTATTAAAGATTAATTAATAAACGATTAAAGGATAATTAATTTAAAATGGTTTGTAATTAATTAATGCTAATTAATCAGGATTAGCAATTCATTCATAAGTAATTAATTTGGTTTAAGTTAATTATAATCGGGTGATAAATTAATCTTACTTATGAATGTTTGGATTGAATTGAATGTTTGAATTGTTTGATATCCCTGATGTGTGAAGTTCTATGATGTGAACTGTCTTGAATTGAGCCGTGAATTATAATTTATTTATCTCATGAATTTACGTATTTATCTGTGAATCTGTGAATGAAGATAAGTGTTATAGGATTATACCGCTTATCGATATTTTTGTGCTTGAATTGATGATGGTTGTGATATGTTATTATTGTGTGTAAAACCCGTGGACTACACCACACACACCCAAATATGGATTTCATGAGGAATTGGTTAAGTCATAGATATTTGAATTTAATATTATTTTATTTGAAAGGATAAAATTGGTTTAAAAGTTGAATTTTGAATCCAATTGGTTTGGAAGTGAAATTGGGTTTAATATAGAAGGAATTTTAAAGTAAAAATTATTTTGAATGGCTTACTAAATTTTTGAAATTAAAATAATTTAACTTGGATTTGAATTCAAGATTTTGAAGTTGAATTCTATATACACATATATTTGAAAACTTTAGTTTAAAGGGTTATACAGGTTATAAATAGATTATAAACCATTTTCAAGTATACTGTATAAATTATTTTGGAGATTTGAATTTAATTCAAATAGAACTTGCGGATAATATGGCATTTTGCCGATTTTCTGTTTTATACTTTTAAAGGCTATAACTTGTGTATATTTGATCGGAGTTTTCCGAAACCAAAAAAGAATTTGTTTTCAAATGATAATTGCTTCCTTAAAATGAAAGAATTCCTCGTTTTTGTTGAAAGGATTTCAAGTTTGAAATGGAAACTTTTTAAAAGCTATGAATGAATCTTTGTGAAAGATTTGGTGAATCTTGTTTTAAAATTGAAGAGGATCTTCAGGGGTGTGTCTTTTGTTTAAAAGATTAGAAGTGTAAATTTGTTTAAACCATTAGAAGAAAGTTTTGGGTAAAAGTTGTGACTTAACAAAGATCCCATATATCCATATGGTTTTAAAATTAAGCGCTCATTATTCGGTTTAGCCGGGAGAGGACTTCATGTCATATAAACCATTCCGAATAGTGATAGGACGTAAGGGGAGTGCATTTGAAGACGGTGGTAAAGATCGGGTATTTTCGAAAATGAAAGGTTACCTGTCGAATGTCTCTGCACCGAGTCATGCCGGTATAGAGATCTCCATATGTGATGGGAAGTCCGATCGGGATTTTGAATACCTGGATTGCAAGGGTTTCTTTGTGAAGTGCCTTCAGTTCCATTAGAACTCGGGACGGACTTGTATGGATGTATGTCTGTAATTACACTTCGAGATGTAAAACTGGTTTCTATCAAATAAATTTATGTTGGTGGCAGAGAATTTATTCTCTTAGCTTAACTCCCTTCTCTGATACATACGAGCTCAAAGGTTATGTAGGTGATGGTTACTAGTGATACATTCCCAATTTGGTAATGTGGCATGCTAAATGTTGCTGATCATTTGTTGACCAAAGCATGGTTTTTGTGAAATGTGTAGCTTTGTGGACGAGACCTCGTCAAACCTTACAACCTGGAAATGGTTGAAATAGGAAGAATGCAGCAAGGTTATAAGGGTCGCGCCCTTTAGGGTATGTCCATTTCCTTTTGGAAAAAGGTGGTATCATGGTATGGACCCCAAATATTTAAACTATGTGGTTGTTGCAAATTTGTTGGTGTTGATGATCCTCGGATAAAGGTCGGTAACGGCGAGGGATGGCATAATCGTAGACGCTAGTTACAGAGGTAACCTGGCCTTATGTGGACAGAGAGATGGTTAAGTTCTCGGGGCGTCTCTCCAGAGGCGTACCCATGTGTTGGGGAAGTTCCTTGGCCTGACCATTTGTTGGAAATCCAAATAAAGAATACGAGCCCTTTACGATTGCAGTTATAAAACTTGCCACCTCAGTGGCAGCTATAGCAGGCATGATATAATGGTACCTATGCTGGCTAAGATTAATATTATACTTTCGAAATGTTTTCTGCACTATGCACTAATAATAATATCAAAAAGGATTTTGCATGTCAAACATGTTTGACTATCATAAGGAGAAATCTCCCCTAAGTGTGTGATTGCATTGTGTGTGTGCCGAGAGGCCTTATGGTAGTTTCATTTTCCAAAAAGCATTGCTGATTTCAATTTTAAAATTCTTTTTGTTGTTTTTGTTGAAGATAAACTGTTTTTGTTTGCTCACACCAGTCCCATGACTGACCTGCAGTTTATTGTTTCCTTTCTAAACTCTAGGTGCCACAATTTTCCACACGGGCGACCTAGAGTCATATTTTCAGATAATCAGCTAGTAGATATAGTTTTTGGCAATCTTTTGAATCTGTGATTTGGCATCGTGCACCGAGTTTGCTACAGGTTTAGCATTGATGGTGGTTCGAGCTTATTGAATTGGGGTCTTTGAAGCTTTTGGGTTGACCTATTTAGTTTTGAAGCATTGGAGATGCAGATGCAGTTGTGGAGTTCTTTCTTTTGGATGTCCAAGCAAGTTGGTGTTATTATTCCGCTGTTGCATATTTGTGCTCTTATATTCTGGTATCATTGTAGTAGAGATGTATTAATGGATTGTATCAATGATATTTTTTTTTTCTTCCTCTATGTTTTTGTACTTAATGTGTTATAAGATTTGGCGAACCAGATTCGGCGTTTGAATCCACGGCATTCAAATATGGGCGATGCATTTTGGTGTCGATTTTCGAAGGTCGAGTCAGGGTCGCCACAAAATAAGCTAAAGTAGTCAACATAAAAGTTGTAGCCACTGGAAAAATACATGATTTAAAAAAAATTGCATTTTGGTTCTACTTTGATTAAGTTATGGACAACAGAAGAAGTAAAATATGTAGAAAAGCGGAGTTTGAGTTGAAGAGAATGAACAATGATTTCTTTTAAATATTTTGCAAATATTTTGACATTATTTCCTTTTAGTTTTTTTCTATGGCTTGGAAGCCATTAAGGAGAAGAGAAAGAAGATGAAGAAGCTTGAGGAAAGAAGAAGAAGAAATATGAATGAAAGTGAAAAAGGAGGTAGGTATTTATG
The DNA here is from genome assembly GCA_030765085.1 of Allium cepa. Lineage (NCBI taxonomy): Eukaryota > Viridiplantae > Streptophyta > Magnoliopsida > Asparagales > Amaryllidaceae > Allium > Allium cepa. The sequence continues at coordinate 499,899,880 of CM060929.1, forward strand.
GAAAAAGAAAGAAGTGGTAAATTTACCAAAATAACCTCTTACCAAATTACCAAACTAACTTTACTTCAACCTAAAGAAAACTCCACTTTTTCAAAACTTAACATCATCATTTCACTTCTTACTATATGTCTTAGTCTCTTAAAGATTAAGTAATGAATATCATAATTATGTTAGCTTTGATTTGATGTGATTTGATGTTTGCTTTTTCTTACTTTTGTTAATTCTAACTTACTTTACTAACGACTTCTAGAAGTTTTCTAAGCTTATTTAGCAAAAGTAAACATGTTTATTTATTGAAATGTTTAATGTATATGTTAAAACATGTTAACAATGTTATGATAACATTGCAGCAACTTATTTTGAACAAAACATTGATTTTCGACAAAACGTTTTGTGGCCACATTTTGACTTTTTTTAACTATTTATCTATGTAAACCAAACTTAAAAATTGATTTGTTATTATATTTAAATAGCTAAAAAGGTATATTTGACCTATAAAATAGTATAAAATAATATCCAAATCTATTTATAAAAATACGACATCGGTTTATCGGTATGCGACGAAATTTGTCAACTTTGTAAAACAAGTTTTATATATTTATCGTACCATTACAAATTAAATTACTACTATTATTAAATGAGTTTGATATGGATCATACATATATTTAGAAGGAATTATTTATCCTTTAAAAAAAATTCATGAATATTTATCCTACTTTATTGAAATTCGAATTTTGTCAATTTTACAATGGAAATCCAAAATCTTTATTCAATATCAAAAATAAGTTTACCATTCTTATTTATCATACAAAAATTGATTGTTTAAGTTTGAAAATTCTACATTATATTTAAAATAAATTAAATATTCCTTTTCAAAGTGGTAAATTTTCGGGTCGCTACATTTTCCTCTACTTGACAGAATTTTGTTCTCGAAATTACCTTGAACCTAAACCCATAATTTTTTTCACCTAAATCAGTATTTCACAAACTTAAACCCATAAGATGTACCCAAATCATTCGTATATAATATCTGATTTGATCTTCTACTCGAATCCATAACTTTATTTCTGAACTAGCATCAATCTCCCGATCCTCTAGTGTGGACTCTGATCGAGCTTCTAGATATGATACACTTGGTTTTCTTGCATAGCTCTCAACTATGATAGAAAACTCGAGTAACTAACCATAAAGCATCATCAATGCTCGCCGTCAAGAAATCGAGTGATAAATTCTTTTCCGGATCTGTGTAAACACCTCAAAGTTCCGTACGTGGATATTGGATCAAAATTTGTGTAAGGAAATGATTTACATATTTTTCCTATTGGTATTTTCTCAGTTATACTAAATTCTCTTTATTCACATCCTTTATTTATCAATCATTTTTAGTATATTTCCTTTAATACTAATATTTTTATGAATCATTTCATAAAATTATTACTTAAATTTTTATACCTTATGAACATAACTACGTAAATCCATCACTTTTAAAATTTTAGCCCAAATCCTTATTTACTGGTAGAATTCACTGATAAAACTTTTTCCAGGTTACAATTACTTTTTAAAGAGTCATGATTTTACTTAAGTGTATAAATAGTTCATGACTTAAGTCTAGTTTTATAATACCTTTTTACAACCTGACAGATATATATATCCTAAATTCCTCATCGGTTTTATATTCGGGTGAATTATAGTTTGTGGTAGGTTGCTATCATTTCAAACCCATAATTACAAAATAAATTTTTGATTTAATGCTATTATAAATTTCTTCACTTTTTAATCCTTTTTATTTATAATCATTTTTTTAAATTATACATATCCAAATTTATTTACTTAAAACATTTCACAACGGTTTATCTTTTACCAGAATATTCCATAAATTCCTTTGCTTTGAGTTTGGTGTGATTCAAAAAATTTCGAATGTCCTAAATCGTCGAGAATTCCGCTTTATCTTATCAATTAGTGATTCCAAATTTATCTTTGCTTTAAACATTGTAAATATTACTAATCAATATATCAATTAATGATTCAAATTATCTCTTTAACTTAAGAAAATTATATAGATCGAGTAACTCCAAAATAATACCAAGGAACTAGTCACTACCAATAGTATTATATATTCTCTTAACAAGAAGAGTAATACTTAAGAGAAGTGTTTACTATCCGAGCACATCTCCTACCCATTTTTTATTTATTTTTGAGCCAATCGAGCTAGTTATCATAAAATATCTCTTTTTATTTGAAATAATATCCTTTTCAAAATCCTTTAGAGACTACTTTTGCCTATAAAATATATTTTATAAATCCTTTTTGTAAATTCATCTTATATTAATTAACTTCATTTGAATTACCACAATTCTTTTAAACTACTTGAATTTTAAATTTTCTTTCCTTTCATATTTTCCTTTTACATAATCATTTTATATTGTATCATTTTTATCTTATATGTTCATTCCTTAAACCAACCTTATTATCAAACACCTTATACTCAAATCATGAAACTTAATTCATAAGATATTTGTACTTTAACTTTTAAATTAAACAATTGATCAATTTATGATAGTAACTTAACATTATCATTTCTTAATTTATTATTTTGGAATAAGTATTAATGATTTGAATTACTTTATCAGATTTCTTATTTGTCGATTATCTTTATGAAACATCTTATATTCAAACTGTGAAATTTTGATCACAAGATGTTCATATTTAAATTTCACTAATCTTGATTTCTAACTATATAACTTTTCAAAATATATACTTTGAAGTCAAAATATAGTTCTAGGTAAAATTATTTCATTTACGAATTTTTCAAAACAAAACCTTTATATATAACATTATCAAATAAACGCTCATCTATAATACTCTCAACTCATTCTAGGGTGTTACTAACCTATCTATAACGAGTTACTCATCCTAGTATATTAGTAACCCTATCTCTGATGAGTCTTTACCCCACCAAAGCCAAAGTTCTTGCTTAATCTTCAGCTTTGATACCAAATGTGATGGCACGATTTGCCGTACCCTTTGAATCGACAATAAACCACACATGTCCGACTCAATTTGCACAAAAAGACGGAACATCAGGGGTAATAAAGAAAAATATGAAAAAATAGAATCTCACACTAATGAAATAATATATATAATATTCAATGGTTATCTTTACCTAGGAAAACTTTTACATTACATATATCAGAGTCTAACTTAAATTCAGCTTTGTGCAGTTGTAAACATCTGTCCTACAATTGCTGACAAACATCAAACTAAAACTAACAAAGCACAACGGATAATAGAATATGTCCATACGTAGATGAATACCTCCAACTTTCCTCCGGAAACTCCAACAATCTTCAATAAACCTGAAACTACTTGGATCTAACGCGAATATTGAAAATACTAGATCAGGCTTTATAAACAAGCGTGAGAAAAACTCAATAATAAATGACAGTGCCATATATCAGCCTTTAAATAAAATCCTTTGAAATGAAAGAGTATCTCATAAGACCATGCCCACGCATAAACATAGACGGGTTTTTACCTTATGATAACCAGAAATTTTTTATATCAAAACGTTTGATATTATTTCTAATGACATCTCTTTGAAAACATTTGCAAATGAACTTATTAATCTTATCCGAAATAGTAACTCATATAGCATTTCGAGGCTATTCATTACGCCAATACAAACAAACCCTAGGTTCTTATTGGAGAATGGATTTCCATACAAATGACCAGGTGAAGGGACTACCTTTCGATGGGTACACCTCTAGATGAATGTTACGAGGAACCATCACAAAGCTCGTTTACCAACACAAAACCGACCAATCTCTATAAATATATAGTACCGAATATATCATCCCCCGATCTTTACCGACCTTTAAACTGGGCGCCCGAGCATTAAAATCACATTAATTTACATCCCGGACGTCATAGCGGGAAGAAAGATATCTAGAAGGGGATGATCATACCCTAAATGAGAATGACCCACTTAACCTTGCTGCAACCCTTTTTCGGTCATTTCTAGTTGATGAGCCTTGAGGCGACGATTACCTTTTCACATAATACATATCACATCTCTGAATGCCACATTGCCATTTCTGTTGACTACTAATTGCCTTCCATAAAAATACAACCCTTGGGCTCGTACATCTCAAGGAGGGTGTTAAGCTAAGAGAAGTTTCCATCTCCTCCACCACTGATGTATGCTTGTAAAAACCAATATATGTAATCTTTAGAAATGCAACGTCAGACAAACGTTCATACAAGTTGTCCAGGAATAGGACAAACCGAAGGCACTTTCCTACTACCACTAGTAGCGAGTAGTCCTTGCAATCCGAAAAATCTCCACAACGAGGAGACCATTGCTATAAATAACTCTATAATGGGAGCTACCCAGAGCATGTCAACAAGTAGTCCTTACTCCATGTAGATCCGCGATCTTCAGTAATCATCATCTTCAACATGTCTTCAATTTCGAACGTATACATTGGTTTGAAGTGGTTTTAGGATAGGAATCACCCGGATCCGACCCCGGTTCCTTCGAAGCTAATTATTGATTTAAAATATGTTAAGTTCATATATGGATATCAATCATCAATCAATTACTTCATCTTTTATAAAATATCTTTCTTAGGTATATTCTTTTCAGTTTATTCCATTTTATTTTCAAGAGTATATGGAATCATTAAGCCTCATTTATCAACTCATTTGGTTTATTTAAACCTTTATTAAATCCTAGAATAATTCCAAATCATTTTCTCTTTTACTTAGGAAAACTTTTCCAAATTATTCATTAAATCTTAATCAAAGATTTCTTATATTCAAGCTATAACGTTTAACTTAAGGAAAATATTCCCAAATCATTTGTTAAATCTTAATAAAAGATTTCTTTCTTAACTTCAAATCACATTCTTGTAAATCGAAGACTTTCATAACAGAGTACTACGACGACTTTAAATATGGTAAATTTCACCTCCAGGGACTAATGGCAAGTAATCCTACATCATGAATATCTTTGTCTTAAACGATCTTTGTCTTCAAAATGTTTTATTGTGAAAATTAGTTTGAAGGGATTTTCATATGATTTCATAATCACTTTATTTTGTCATAGAGTAATTCTAAGCAATTCATTCTTTTTATTTGGATAATATTTCAATTTCCCTTACATAAATCTCGATCTAAATTCTTTAACTTTTAGGCAGGTCAAAAATAATGTTATTTTAGAAATCATTTATGATAAACCCTAAATCAATTTTTAGCAAATATTTTTGAGTAAATAGGATCATAGAAATTATTTATTTTTGAGATTTCTTAAATTTTGGATAATACTGATCTTCTTTTATTTTAGAAACTTAATACTTCTTTTTCGAGCATCCAGGCTTTCCTTTCGATCTGTTCCATCACTCGCCTAAGAAAAGAAAACAAAGGCCAGGTAAGTTCATGACATTGGTTGCTCCATCCCTATCCTTAGTTAAATACGTTGTTTTATCTTCTTAGATTTCACAAGCGGGACAAATGTACTAGTCGTTTCTGCATTACTCAGTTTGTTATTATATTCAATCTTCTTCACTTTTTGTTTAAGTGGTATAAACGATTCCTCTTACCCATTTATTCAAACTCTCATTAAAAATCCCAAATCATCTTTAAATAACTTAATTACTCTTTTAAAATCATTCAAAAAATATATAGAAAAGAATTATTAAGTTTAAAACTACGTTTCAAAAGTTATTAAAAACTGTTGCGAAAAGTGTCGCAAATAGTGTTTTAAAAGCTATATTCTTCAAAACGACTTTTATAATTTAGATATCCATATTCTCAACTTAAATCACTTTAAAACATTTTAAAATATTTTAGAATTTTATTTCATATTTTTAAAACATTTAAAATATCAATTTTAAACTTCGGTCACTTTAGTAGAAAAAACACGATTTTTTTGGGAAAATTGATGTGGACATATTTTAATATCTACCAGATGAAATCTTGACTTTCTTTCTTTATTCCTTTAAACGTATTTAATGTTTATAAAATATTTCTTACTATTTTAAACCTATTTCCAAAAGGTTTAAGCATTCTGTATACACCATTTCATTTTCAAAAAGAAAGTGATTTCTTTTGTGCTTATCAACGTGTATTAACTTGACTTGGTAAAACACTTTAACAATCATATAAAACAGTCAATACTTAATAATCAAAGCATATATAAGCATCCATAGTAATCATAACACATCATCAAACATGTATATACATAAATAGAGATGCTAAATAGAGTTTCTTACCATAAACCAAAGCGATTAACTTTCTACCAACATTCAAACTAATCCACGCTTCAATAACTACTCCTATTCCGCTTAAATACTAGAAAACAGCACCCTTTCCCTTCCAATAGCTTGGTCAAGGCTTGATATGGAGGTTGGCCGAAAGTATAGAGAAGAAGCGGCAGAGCTTTGACCTTGAATGCTCAAAATTAAACCCGAAAAATAGGTCATCTTTTCTCTTGTTTCTGACTCTCTTACTCTCAAAATTTGAAAAGCTTGTTAGCTATAAAGTTGTTGAAAATTATTTTCTCTTGAATTTCGAAAAACAACAACTTTATTTTGATTATTTTTGAGGAAGATCTTATAGAATGAAGAAGGGGTATTGTAGGATTGACAAAATAAAAGTCCGAAAATGCACTTCAAAAAATTGAGTTTCAAGTATAGCAAACCTCAAAAAAGGAAAAAGTGATCAACATAAAAATTGTAGCCACTGAATTTCATATGGTTTAGAAAAAATAATTTCTTAATTTGGATCAGTTATGATCAAGTTATGATCAAAACAAAATATCTTATTCACTGGCATAAAAACTGGGCCAGAAATGCACGGGAAAGAAGTGGATTTTTGATATAGTTAACTTTAGTATAAGACAATGTAGTCAACAAAAAAGTTGTAGCCACTGGATAAATGCATGATTTAAAAAATATTTTTTCATTTTGGTTCTGTTTTAAAGAAGTTATGTCCAAGAGAATAAGAAGTAAAATATGGAGAAAAAAGGAGCTTGATTTGAAGAGAATGAACATTAATTTCTTTTGAATATTCTATAAATATTTTAACATTATTTCTTTCTAATTTTTTCTATGGCCTGGAAGCGATTAAGGAGAAGAGGAAGAAGATGAATAAGTTTGAGAAAAGAAGAAGAAATGTGAATGAATGTGAAGAAGGAGATGGGTATTTATAGAAAAGGAAAGAAGTGGTAAATTTACCATAATAACCTCTTACCAAATTACCAAACTAACCTTACTTCAATCTAAAGCAAACTCCACTTTTCAAAACTTAATGTCATCCTTTCAGTTCTTACAATATGTCTTATTAACTTAAAGATTAAGTAAAGAATATCATAATTATGTTAGCTTTGATTTGATGTGATTTGATGTTTACTTTTCCCTACTTTTGTTAGTTCTAACTTACTTTTACTAATGATTTCTAGAATTTTTCTAATCTTATTAAGTAAAAGTTAACATGTTTAGTAATTTAAATGTGTAATATATACGTTAAAACATGTTAACAAAAGTGCGATAACGTTGTGGCAACTTATTTTGAACAATACGTTGATTTTCGACAAAACGTTTTGCGGTCACATTTTGACGTTTTTGTTAAACTATTTATCTATGTAAACCAAACTTCAGAATTGATTTATTATTATATATAAATAATTAAAACAAGTATATTTGATTATAAAATAATATCTAAATCTATTTATAAAAATACGACATCGATTTACCGTATGCGACGAAATTTGTCAACTTTATAAAATAAGTTTTATATATTTATCGAACCATTATAAATTAAATTACTATTATTATTAAATGAGTTTGATATCGATCATATATAGATTTAAAAGGAATTATTTATCCTTCAAACAAATTTCACGAATGTTTATCCTACTTTATTCGAATCCGACTTTTGTCAATTTTACAATGGAAATCAAAATCTTTATTCAATATCAAAATAAGTTTACCATTCTTATTTATCATATAAAACTTGATTGTTTAAGTTTGAAAATTCTACATTTGAATATTTAAAATAAATTAAATATTCCATTTCAAAGGTAACGGGTTGTTACAATGTCTGTCCCAATCTCTATGGATGACCCAACTCTGGTCCTGAAAATCGGATCGCACCTTAGAAATAGGATGCATTCAGAACTAGCTAAATTGCACTACGCCAATTTGGACGTATTTGCTTGGATATACTTCGATATATATGGGGTATCACTTGAAATTGCCTATCATGCACTCAATATTGACCCTAATTTTACACCAATAAAGCAAAAGAGACGCAGGTTGGGCCCTAAACAGTCCAATGCACCGAGAGAGGAGGTAGATAAACTGATAGCTAACGGCTTCATCCAAGATGCAACTTACCATGAATGGGTATTGAACCCAGTCTTAGTCGAGAAGTATAATGGGATATGGTGAACTTGCACTGATTTCTCGGACTTAAATAAAGCTTACCCGAAGGATAGCTTCCCACTTCCAAGAATCGATCGATCATGGATGGAACAGCTGGACATGAATTGCTGTCATTTATGGATGCATACTCGAGCAACAACCAAATCCTAATGCATGAGCCAGATCAGGAGAATACCATACAACACCGATTTGGGACTGTATTATTACAAAGTAATGTCGTTTGATTAAAAAACACCGAGGAAATGTACCAAAGGCTAGTAAGTACTATGTTCAAACGCCAAATTGGAAAGACTATGGAAGTATACGTGGATGACATGTTTGTTAAATCTCTTGTAGCTACTAACCAACTATAAAATCTTGCTGAAATATTCGAAGTACTCCGAAAGTATAGAATGAAGCTCAACCCACTTAAATGCCACTTCAGAGTAGCCTTTGGGAAATTCTTAGGGTTCTAAGTAAGTGCCCAAGGCATTGAAGAAAATCCGGTGCAAATAACGACGCTAGAGAAGTCCAGACCCTGAAAAATAAGAAGGAATTTCAAAGCTTGAATGGAAAGGTCGCAGCACTGAGCGATTTATCTCCAAAGCTACAGACAAGTGCATACCGTTCTATGATGCGCTGAAGAAAGGAAACAAAAACTTTGAATGGATTGAAGCTTGTCAGATAGCCTTCGAAGAACTACTATGACACAAGGAAGTTCTGCCATTCTTGTCTAAGCCGGTGGATGAAGAAGTCCTATTTATTTACTTAGCAATCTCACCACATGCGCTAAGCGCCGCTCTCATGGGGAAGAAACGAAAATCTAGCAACCCATGTATTACATTAGCAAACGGTTCGCCAGAGCCGAGAGGACTTACCCAAAACTAGAAAAGCTAGCATATTGCCTACTGATCGCATCTCAGAGGTTACGGGCATACTTTTAGGCTCATCCAATTAATGTGTTGACTGAGAAGCCCCTGAAGCAAGTGTTATACGGACCAAAAACTTTCGGATGACTGCTCAAGTAGAATATAGAGTTGAGTCAATATGACATCACATCCACCCAAGGAAAGCCATCAATGGGCATACGTTGGCCGATTCATCGCCAAATTTACTATATGGGATGATGAAGAGGAAGTTCAGTCAGAAGTAGACATGCAATGAAATCTCTTCATCGACGATGCATCCAAAAACTTCTGTTTGGGAGCAGGAGTAGTGCTTGGAACTCCCAAAGGGAGAGCAATTAGCTATGCTTTGCGCTTGGAATTCCCCACCACAAAAAAATGAAGCAGAATACAAAGCAGTAATCGCTAGACTGAAAGTTGTGAAGGAGCTCAAGATAAAATCTATTCACATGTATAGTGACTCACAACTAGTCATCTGTCAAGTAAAAGGGGAGTATCAGGCGCATGGTGAGAATCTTGCCCCGTACCTGTCCAAAGTATAGAAACTATTAAGAAACGTCGAGCATTACACCATAACTCGCATCACCTGGAGTAAAACACTAAGGCAGATTATTTGGCAAAGCTGGAAAGTTTCGAAGAAGTTCAGTCATTGGGACTAGTCCCATTCGAAATTTTGGCCAATCCAAGCATAGAAGAAATGGAGATAGACTAGATTCTTGAAATCACCGTCGAACAAGATACGTGGATGACATCGAGAAAGAACTATCTATTAGCAGGGACGATTCCAACTGACCGGAATCAACATATGAAGTTCCTCCAAAAGGCGACACGGCTCATGATACAGGACGGAATACTTTATCGAAGTGGATTTTCAACCCCTTCTTAGGTGTGTGAACGATGACGAAGCATGATGAATCCTTAAGGAGATACGTGGAGGCGAATGCGGAGACCACACTAGGGTGTAGACCCTTGCGAAAAATGTCCTTCGATATGGGTACTTCTGCCCAACGATAAATCACAATGGTGTAGATCCTGTTAGAAGATGTGATTGTTGCTAAAGATTCAGCAAAATTAAGAGAACTACTTCAACGGAGCTGACATATGGTTAGTATATGGCCTTTCATAGTATAGGGGATCGACATTATTGGCGTCTTTCCAATAACAAAAGGAGGATCCAGATATGCCATAGTTGCCATAGATTATTTCACGAAGTGGGCCGAAGCGGAACCACTGCCTACCATAACCACAAAGAAGATTATTAACTTTGGTACTAAAAACATCATTTGTAGGTTTGGTATGTTGTAAAAAATCATCATCGATAATGGAACCCAATTCGAAAATGCCAACTTCAAAGGCTTTTGTAAGCGCTTCTGAATTGAAAGGGGTTTTTCCATGGTGGCTCAACCGTAAGAAAATGTGCAAGTGAAAGCGATAAACAAGATCATCAAGTCCACTATCAAAAAGCGACTAGCAAAAGCCAAAAAAAATCAGGTTGATTAACATCCACTCGCACTATGGGCTTACAGAATTACCCACAAAGCGGCAACCGGCCACACTCCGTTCACCCTAGCATATGGTTTAGAAGCAATGATTCTTGTTGAATGAGAAGTCTCCTCGCACCGAAGGCAGAATTTCAATCAAAAACAAAACAAGCAGCTCTTACTTGAATAGCTAGATATGGTTGATGGAAAAAGAGAAGAACCAGCGTTGAGAATTGCCGCCCACCAAAAAGGGGTCGCATGGTACATCAAATCCAAAGTTTACAATCAAACCTTCGAAGTGGGAGATCTTGTGCTCAAGCAAGTTTACTCCATTCCGGGGACATATTTGGACCAAACTGGGAGGGACTATATGTCATTAATCAAAAGCTAGGTGATGATACTTTCAAGCTAACAACCGTCGACGGAACTCAAGTTCCCAGGGCATGGAATAGCGAATCGCTCCGTCGTTACTTTGTTTGAAAACTACCTTACGTATTTTTTTATTTTCCGACAAATAAGCCATCCTGGGATGCTGGTGGCATTGTACATAGGCAAAAACTGCTCTGCCTTCCTTTATAAAGTTTGCTTCTTGAACCAATAAAATGGTGTTCATAATATTTACCCACCGAGTCAATGGAAGCAAATCGACTCAGACCGTTAGGTCGGAAAAATTCGATCTTTGCCTTCTAAAAGTTGGTGTTATTCTAGCAACATTGAGAGGGCTAAATTAACACTTCTCGCATTGCCCAAAGATAGGCAACACTGAAGGGTGCCCAAAGCCTTGTATTTTGTAATCCATGCACTAACTTCCAAAGCATACACTCCTCACATTGCCCGAAGATAGGCAATATTGAGGAGCATGAAAAGCCGCGCATTTCATAAGCTGCACACTAAATTCTAAAATCATTACTCCTCACATTGCCCGAAGATAGGCAACACCGAGGAAAAATATAAGTCGTGCCCTTCATAAGCCTCGCACTAAAATAATAACTCCTCACATTGCCCGAAGATAGGCAACACTGAGGAAAAACAAAAGCTGCGCACCTCATAAGCCACACACTAAAACAATAACTCCTCACGTTGCCCAAAGATAGGTAACAATGAGAAAAAATAAAAGTCACGCACCTCATAAGCCGCGCAATAAAATGACGACTCCTCACGTTGCCCGAAGATAGAAAACATTGAGGAAAACCATAAGCCGCTCACCTCATAAGCCGCACACTAAAATAATAACTCTTCACAGCCGAAGGTAGGCAACATTGTGGAAAAAGAAAAGCCGTGCACTTCATAAGCCGCGCAATAAATTCCAAAATACTAACTCCTCCCTTTTCTTGGAGATAGGAAATACGAGGAGCATGAGAAATCATGAACTAATTCATAAAGCATAAACCACTCACATTGCCCGAAGATAGGCCGCATCAAGGAGGACTAAAATAGTTTCGGACCAGTGAACCATATCGATCCTGGAAACCGCGTATATCATAACCAGTGCTAACTACCCCCATAATTGGGAATAATGAGCACAACTCCAACAAAATTGGAATGCTACAAACCAACTGAAAAGTTTCAACTAAGGATGCTTAATAATTAAGACTGCCCTCAGTTCACCAATGCAACGTGCACCTCTCAAACACGAACATATTGCATACTTACCAGAATATCATAAGGAACTTGGATTACATGCTCAAGTCGCAGAACAAATCAAGCTGTGACATAGCCAAATTTCAAGTATAGTATGAGAATTATCTAAACCCTAAGTTACTGCTCATTTAAAAGTTGTTTGAAGTAAAGCCCTGTGAACTGGGTTGCATACACCCGTAGTTGAATAAAAACACGTGAAAACAATAAGTTCACAAGTTCTACCACTCCAAATAAAGAATTTCTAAACAAAGAATTCTTAAGTTATTTTTAAGTTCTGTTAATTTTTAAGTTCTGTTACTTCAAACGAAGGATTTTGGCAGTAATCACGGAACTAGACAAGTATAAAACAAAATAAGCACAAGTGCACAAAACAAGTATGAACAGACAGATAAAAGTATAGTTAAAAGTATCAATATATTGCTCGTAAGTTTCATTACACTGGGTCAAAATGTGAGGGCCGTACGCACACAACATCGGCCAACAAAAGGAAAATATAGACTCTACAGTAGAAGCACTAAGTGCAGACTTTGCATTTGAACAAAAAGACTCAAAAGAACCTAAAATCAAGTCAGTCTTAATGCAAGCTGCTCAATGCTTCCTTCCCCCGGTCCCCTTTCCTCCCTTGGTTCGCAACTTCTGCTTCTTCTCAGGAGTGGTAGTGCTGCCGGTAATGTCAACGAACAACTCAGTGGAAATGTTCTCCTCTTCCTCTGAAGCTTTCTTAAAAGTTTCTCCCTTCTCTTTTCATCTCCGTGGTTTGCTGGAGCTTTTTGAGGCTTTGATCGCTTCAACCTTTTCCTTCTTGATAGCGACTAGTTAGTGTTGAGTATTTCGAGGCTGCTCTATTTGAACTTTCTATTCCTTAGTCTCTACCGTTGTTATGTCAACTTCCAAAGGCACAGAAGGATGCTATCTTTTCGAACTTTGGCCCTGGCTACGAGCCAGAGGTGGATGTAGAAACAGGAACGAGAACAGAGACGACCACTGAAGCTATAGAGACAGTAGCGGGCCTAGGCATAGAAGAAACTGCACATTAGTAGGAAAGGTGGACGGACATAAAAGATCAAAAATAAGAGTATTAAATTCTTCCTGCTCTTGCAGCGTAAGCTGGAAGCTCCTGAATTTGGAGGAAGCAAGTACATTACTTGCACCGAAGGAATGATCGAGAATGGCGACTTCAAACTCACCAGCTTCGCCTTCTTTTGATGGCTCCACTACCTGAGGAAAAATCTCAAGCTCTAAACTTACTGGATGGTCGGGAGCTGCCTTTATGATTCACCTACATAAAAAATAAGAGGCTTGGTGAGCGTTACGCTGACAGATGTCAGGGCAGCATCGCTAGCTTCTTTTTCTCTCTCGGCCTGCAAGATTTCCTGACCCTCAAGCAACACTTTATGTTACTCTTCATTCACGTAAGCATCCTCTAACTTGTGCTTGGTGTAGACATCGCCGCTATCAAAAAAGAGGGACAAGACTTCTTCCCATACCAAAGAAAGAGTGCATGGGAACTTCGGGCCTAGGTAGCTGAGAATCTCTTGGTACAAGAGGGAGTTAAATTAAAATTTAGAATGGTCGCTTATAGCTTCTCCATCTTTCTTTCAAAGGCATTTCGGAGTTCCAAATAATCAGGCCTTACGGCGGCTTTCTTGGCTTCAACGGCCGACTTATCGACACTGAGCTATGTGACCTGAAATTTAGCCTGGCAATTTTCTTAGCTTGGTCAGAAAAAGTTCTGTTGTGCCCTTCGATGATGAGGTCATGATCAGCAATAGTTTTCTGTTGAGACTCGATTGTTGTGTTGCAAGTAGTCACTTCTTGTTCTAATTTCTCTTCTTCCGCATAAGCCTTTTTTATCTTGTCTCTATAGATGATCTCTATTTGGGTACGAGCTTCTTTCACCTTTTTTAACAAGTCAGCACTCCTCTTGCTCTCTTGTAATGCCACTGCTTTTTCCTCCTTTAGCAGTTTGATTTTAGCATTGCATTCTGACAACGCTTTCTCGAAATCATCCTTATCCGATTCGAAAGTGAGGATTTCCTGGTAGTTATTACGTTTGGTGTCCGCAAGCCTCTTGCACAACTTTTCCCATCCTTCAACCTGGTCTATATAGTTCTGAATAGCCTGGAGCTGCGACATATACGAATCTTTACGAATTGGGTGTAGATCGCGTTCGTACTTGACCCCCTTCAAGAAACATCCGAGGAGCCCTGCCTCAAGTTTAGAGGGCTCGAAGGAAGTATATAGGCAGGTCTCCAGTAGGGCAAGAAGCACCAAGGGCATAAATACTAGAAGACGACGAGATATGAATTGAAGGCGGAATCGGGGCAGAAGTAACTTGAATTTCTTGGCCCACTGAAGAACGTGTTGGAGCAACCTCTGAAGAATTGGGACAATGTTCAAACTTCGACCTTTTCGATGGTTCCTCTCTTTCCTTAAAAGTTTTCTTTTTTCATACGCGCCTTTATATGATCGACCTCTATCTTTGTCATCTTGACGGCGGGCTTCAGCTTCTTGTTCTTTTATCCTTCTATATTCTTCCCCCATTTCCAAGGATTGGAGACGGCCGGAGGTACGCATGGAACGCCGCCGCGAGTCAGTAAGTTCTCTGAAGTCGTCGTAGAAACCCTGCCCTCTCATTATACCTGGCATGAAATATAAATAAAGAATTTTAGAAACAAAAAACAAGCATGGAAAGAGCATAAGAAAGTGAGTATGGTCCTAATGGGATGTGAAGTGTGTTTTGGGGGAAGGCCTAAAGGGTCATAATAAACCGAATTGGATGGCATCGTCGGTGGGAATGGACTAACTTTGGTCATCGTAGGCGGAATTGGGCTAACTTCGGGCATCGTACTACTCAAGTGAGAAGGCACCCCTCAAAGTTAAAGTCTTCCCTCATAAGCGCATCAAAATCAACGTAAACATCACTCAAGTCTTCAAACATTGCGGCGACATTTTATCCAGGGCATCCTAACACTCTCTGTTCTCTAGAGCGTTGTCTTTCTCGCCTGCATCTAGATGGGGTGAGCTTGAAAGAAAGGGTGATATACCTGGAGTTTCGTTACATGATTCTGAGTCCTCTTCATCGGATTTTGTGTACAGATCATCACTTTCAGCAGACTCATTGTTACTACTCTCAGACTCTCCTTTTCATTTTCTGATTCCAATGTGGCTTACCTTCTATTTCCTTAAACTCTTCTTCTCCTTCCTCCAGGATTGGAGGCAGTCTAACCGGGCCACAAAATCCTATCGTAGTAGCATCTCCTCCCTCATGGGCCTCATGGGTTGATCCTTCAGACTGGCTCTCTCTCTCTCTCTTGAGAAGTGCCTTCTTCAGAACCTTGGGAAGAAGAAGTAGATCTTGTATGAACTCTAGATTGGGCGGGAGAGGTGACGTCAACTTGAACGGTGGATCTACACGGATATAGTAATCCATATCGATGCAGGTTTTCATCAGTAAGCAACACTTTAAATCATCTCTCCTTTGCATCAACAAACTTTAGAGTCTGAACTTCATTGAGATTCGTGTCTTTATTTGACCTTGGAATAACTATAAGAGACATAGGACTAGTTAGATAATGCATTGCAAATAAGAGCCCAATAGATAAAAAAAGGAACTTACCCCCTGTCAGCCATCGTCAATTGAACCCCTCGAGGCATCTAAGGAAGAAATATTGCGCCTTGAATTGTAACAAGTTGCTCTGTAGGCGCCGGATGATTTTCTAGTTTCTTTGGTTCGATTACGATCAAGGAAGGGTAGTCATCTCTCTTTTTAAACGATATAAAGTATAGTAACTCATCAAAGCTTGGAGTGAAATTGAACGTCCACACGAATAGAACATGTAGGCAAGTCAAGATGGCATAGCCGTTAGGATGAATCTGGAACGGAGCAATACCCATGTTCGAAAGATTCTCGTATATAAAATCGTTAAAGGGATGCATGGCTCCATTCAAATAAATATACCGATGGCAAGCAGTGTACCCGAAGGATGCATATGAACGAACTCGTCCTTCTCTGGAAAACGCACATCTTCCTCCGGAATACCATGTTGTGCATAGATGTTATTAAGAACTATAGCAGAAACCATCGAAGAAGCCCTCTCAGGTAGATCTAGTAGAACTCTAAAGTTGGGAGAAGTTTGATCCACGATTGGCCCTACCGAGACCAATTGATCGTATTCCGCTTGCGAAGTGGTAGGAGAAAGAGTGACGGATGACGACTTGGCTGTAGAGAGTGCCTGGCTTCCCTCGATTGACTTACGATGCAAGGATGGATGCTTCATTCTAAACAACAGAATTCACATCCAAAATGGTCAGGTAATTCGATCCTAAACTAATATTTTTTCCTACCACACTGGAATTCAAAAGAAACAATAATTCGTGATTGGCACATCAGATTTCAGGTGTGAACTGGGGAAAATGCAGTGTGTTGTCTATATGGAATAAACTTGGCACCCAAAACACTACAAACGCTCTATCCAGTGTAGGTAGTTCACTCACAGTGGAAGAAGAAAAAGATTTCCCAGATCGCTTATTTTTTGTTTTTTTACTTCCGGTACACTTACTCGTTATCATCAATGATCGATAACGGATCCATTGCCGTAGCAACATGGAAAACTCTTCTCACTACAGGGACACTGACCGTGCAACAAGAAAGTGAAATAAGTCTGAATTCTCTAAAAGAATTGGGATCTATTAGTTATGTGACGTGCAGCAACAGCTATGATACTGGGGCACAAGTCAATTCTGGTCTAATGGATGAAGATAGCAAAATGCGTCAAGCATAGGGCCAAAGCTCGAATGTCATTCTCGGAGAAAAATCAAGATTCGATTTACCATGTAACGACCCGTAAATTTTGATAATTAAATTGGTTAATTTAGTAAGATTTTGTAATTTAATATTGAAGAGAATAAAAACTTGTGAATTGTTAGTGGAAATGATGACTAGAATGAATTGCAACAATGCTAATGTATGTTAACTATTAACAAATCATATGAAAACCCAATTAATTAAAATGATGTAAAGGTTACAAATTGGTTATAAATTGAATGTAAGTAAATAAATGTAAGTGTGTATAAACTTTTGAACTATTACACAACTAGTGGTAATATAACAAAATTTGTGTTATAGAGGTAAGTTGTAACATTTGTTTACGATAATAAACTTAAAGGTGTTATAAATGTGATATAAGGTAAATGGTGACTAACATTATTATAAGTTACACATTATTTAATATATTAAAAATTAATTGGGAATCAATCGCAATCAATTCACTTAATTATTGCGATTATTGTAGATTAGATTTGTAAAGGAAATAAAAGAAAAACAAATTTAAGTATTGAATTAATCAATGAAATAATACGGTGTTAATGGTAAGTAATAAACTTGTAAATGTATGTAAAAGTAAATAGGTGACAACTAATATATGTTATTTATTTATTTAGTGTGTTAAATAAGATTGGTAATCAAAATGCAATTAAAGGTAATAATGTTAATGCGAGTAGATAAATAACTAATTTAGTGCAATTCCAATTAATTGAAACCAATTGCAATAAATGAAATCAAATATTACGTTAGTGCAAATTCAGGTAATATTTGGTAATAATGTATTGTTAATGGTTTATGAATGAATCAATAATTTAAATAATACATAATAAACTATAATTTGATAAAATCAATGTTAGATAAGTAATTATAATATTTGTTGGTTGATAATAAAGTATGAATGTGACTGTTGATGTTGATTGGATGAAATTGACAATTGTTAATGTGATTTCAATCAATTGTAATGGTAAAGCAAATTAGGAATGTAATTGTAGAGCTTAAATTGGAAATAATTGTAAAGTTCAATAAGGAATAAATAAATGACCATATGAATGTAAAATCCAATTGATTGGATTAATAAATGTAAATATATATATTTATTTATATATGTTTCTTTACTAAATAAAAAGCCATACGTTTATTTATTTGAAATGTTGGTAGCTGAAAAAAAATTATTACAGAAATAACTTTTAATTTGTAAATATAATTCCGTAAATACGTTAAATTACTATAAAAAGGAATTGAATTGTCTAATTTAGTTTTACCTTAGAAATCAATGACAATTAATGTGATTGTAATATTTTAATTAAAAGGTAGGAAGGCGTTAATTGAAAACAGATATTGTAATAAATTTAGACTGGTGATTTATTTTCAATTAAATCAGTTCACGTTTCAAAATTTAATGCTAGTTTATTGCATATATGTTTATACCTAAATTTAAACTTATGTTTTAGATCCAATTAGATTATTTAAAAAAGAAAGGATTATTTAGGTTTGAAATTTCATACGTTATTAAATTAAATGTTAATAGGAGATGATAAAAGGGGTAAAATAGATTTACACTTGACTATTTCCTTTTCAATTAGATTTTAATTGCAACATAACTTATCTTTCCATCTTCACTTTTTTAATTTACTCTTACATTCATTGCCTCCTTATGTGGATTATTTTCATACCTCTTATTTATGAATGTAAACTATAAGTGGCGTTAAAGATGTAATCTATATTTATACACCTGTTTATATTACCTTGCTTATGCTATCATATTTTTGAATGTATGTTAATGCATTCCTAGTAAAACATTCAATCGAAATGTTAACATATTTGTTTAATTCCCAATCTAATCACAAAGAGGGAGAAATGAAAAGTTCTTAATGCTGTATATTCTTGTAATTTATGACACAAATTTGCGTAGAGAATTTATTTTCCTTTATTGTGTGTTAATTAAATCTTTAAAGGATGTTAATTTTGGTATGTTTAGGGTTAACAAAATTAATTAAGTGAACAACTGTTTTGAAATTTGAATTCTAAAAGTTTGTTTACAGTATAGAGTTGGTCCATTCATTCCCTTTCTAATTAATAACTACCTCTTTTTAATACCTGCTACTTTTAGAAAGGCTGTTCATATTTACTATATTTCAATACCAAGTTTGTTCATACTTACTTTATTTTTTTCATTCATTTCCAACTTCATTTTCTGAAACGTCATTTCATTTATTTCTAACTAATAGTGGCCTCTCTTTTCAAATCTCTTTGGCCCAAAACTTAAATCTAACCTTATAAATAAGATATGACGAAAATGAAACCCCAGCCTCCATTCTAGTCTTCTTCTTTTCTTTTCTTTTTTTTCTCATTCTTCAAATCTCCTTACTATCTCTCATTTTAATTTTTCCTTCCTCTTCAAATATTCTTATTCTACAAATTTTTTTCTATTTCAAACTTTCTTCCTTCTTTTCAAATCTAGATCTTCTCTTCCAATTTCAGTTCTTATTTTAATCCTTTTCTTTTTCAATTCTTTTTTTCAAATCTTTTTTTTTCAAACCTTTTAAAAAATACATACATATATATGTTAATATAATAAGGAGGAAAATTAATGTAAATCGAAATAAAAGAATTTTTTGAAACAAAGCTAGTTATCAAGAAGGAGACTAAGGAAACATAGAGCAAAGCTATTAATTAGAAGTCTATTATTTTCAGATTCGTATAAAATGAGTGTTTTAACTCACTCACGACTTCTAAAATTTCTTATGTGCATTAAATAAATTTCTGATGTGATTAGAAATTTATTTATTGTTATTTGGTATATTTTTATCATCATTCCAGTTAAATCGAATTTATTGAATTAAATTATTATTCAATTTATTATTGCATATAAACTGCCAGTTAAATTAATTTATTATTAAATATAAACTGTCAGTAATTACTTGGTAATTATTTTCTGTTCTACATTAATGTTATTGTTTGAATTGGATGATGATTGTCATAAATGGTTGATGATTTGAAATTGGATGTATGGATGTTGTATTATATATTATTATAAACCGCAAGTTGTTGTGCATTTAAATCCGTTCGGGATTGCGGTTTGAAATGATATATAACCGTATTTTTATTTTAAATTGCGGATTGAAATGATAAATATCCCTATCACTTGACCATAAGATAGAAAATTTTATACAGACACCACGGTCTATATATAAAATTATTTTGAAATGATTTCTATGGCTTTGTAAAGAAATATATGATTTTATGAGATATTGATTTGGATAGTTTATAAATGTTATTCTATATATAGTTAAATTCTTGGTTTTAAGCTATGAATAAAATTGTTTAAAGTATAAGATAAGTTTAATAATAAAGTTTGATTTTTTTAAAATAGAATATGGATAAGTATTTACTTAAATTATATTTTAATATAGAATTTATATTGATTTTTATAAATCAATGTTGAGAAGATAGTTATGAAATTGATTTGGAATCTTATAAAATGGAGATTTTAAAGGTATGATTTTTATAACTGGATTTTTGTTTAAGATGAATTAAATGAATATTTCAATTATAAATAAATTGAATGAAATATTTGATTATTTGTAATTTGAATTTTATTTAAATGAAAATGGATTTATTATGCAATTATTTCAAAACTAAAAATAGAACATTGAATTGTTGAATCATATTTACCAACCTTGGTTTTGAAAATTGTTTAATACTCATAGTTTGAAATATATTGAAATTGAAATAGTTTATTTAAACCGAAAGTGAGTTGAAAGTTATGAATTGAGATTTAATTTAAAGTGAGTATAATTCTGAAGTTTTGGAAGTTATGGCTTAGAAGTATGAAATTCGAAGTATTATGTTTTTGAAAGGTTATATTTCAAGGGTTTGGTTTCGAAGTATTTTAAATTTGAAAGTGTTATGATTTTGGAAAAGAGATATATTTGAAATAAAAATGATATTATATTCATTTGGGTTTTATAACAATGATATCATATTGCTTTGGGTTTTGAAATGGAAATAATATCATATTTATGTGATTTTGAAATGGATATTATATTATGGTTTCAAAGTAAAATTATTTTGAAATGACCATGGTGTTATAATAACGATTGGTTGGCAAAGGGACCGAGATCAGATATGGGCATACTCTCTGTCGATACCGAAAACCACTTTGACAACCGTGTACGCGGTGGAGATTCCAGAATGAAGTAAGATGGTGGCGGCGTTTCCTTTGAGGTAAATACATGGACCCGACTACCGTGAATTGGCATAAAGTGGCTAAAACAAGAGCGATCGGCTGGCTAAGAAGGTAGCAAGTTTTATCGGACACATCCCTTCGATACTACACTCTGACTATTGGATTGATTCGGTGGCCACTTTTGATTTTTGATTTGGGTGTGTGGCTCGAGGTGGGAGGTAGCTGCTCGCTACGCGTTACCACCGGCCCGGAAGAGTCATTGGTATATCTACCTTGGCATTGCCTAGTTGTGTCATGTCACCTACACTATCGCGCCTTGTACGAGTGTGGTTTTCTCCCTAGCCCATATGGTATCCTCTGGTGGCTTCCCGATCAGGAGGGACCATGATACTGGATGGACTACTAGGACTATTATTATGTTAAGGGGGAGATTGGGTAACTCCTTAATGCTATTTAAAAGTAAGTTTATTTCACTGTAGACATTATTATAAAAGCGAAATATTACTACATAGTAAATAGTTTAACGGATCCTTAGGAGATGTGAATCTCAAACATCTCTTAAGTTACTAGACTCACGCTTGGCACTGGATATGAGATGTCAAATCCCGTAAACATCTATGACGCCATTACACTCATATTTATTTCAGTTGATTTAACTTACATAAGATTTTTTAGTTCTGACTCGAGTGTTTTGTCTTTTCAATTTGCTCGGGTCAGTCTGAGCATTTCAGGTTTCGAAGACTTTATCCCTGGAGGAGGAAGACGAAGATTTGTATTACTATTATTTATTATACTATTCCACTACATTCATACTGTTCTGCTGCATTGTTATTGATTATTCTCTGGTACATGTAACTCTGATATGTATTGTATAAGTATAATCAATTTTTTTTTGTAAAACAGTTTCATGAACTGTTTACTTGATTATTATATTTTATCGTTCCACTGCAAGATTTTATTTTGTTTTTCTTTTCTTTCCCTGCTTTTTCTTATTTACTCATAACAATCCGCCCTTCTGTATGGTTTGAGTCTGACGTGTATGGTTTATCGTCGATTTAAAACATCTGAAAAGGCGGGTTGTTACATTTGGTATCAAAGCCTTGGTTTAGCGATAAACCTTAGCTTTGTATTGTTTGACTCTTCATTAATAGGGTAGAAATACGCTACTATGAGTCGTTGAGTGTATATATATGAGAAAGCGTACTTGTTTGTGTTATAAAAAGGTTTTAATATTGTGTTAATTTGTTCCGTTTTGTATTTATAATTCTGCTTGGTGCATAGGATGCTATGACATCAATAAGGATTTCTAAATAATTAATAGGACAGACCGACACAATATTTGTTTTGAATAAAGGTGAATGAAATAATTTGGCCTATTATATTTTTTATATATAAAATAATATATTTTATAAATGGTATATTTGGTTGTAATATATTTGTTTGTTAGATAGTGAAATTTTTAGATATTAGTTGAAAATAAGATTTGAAATAAAATAAAAGAAAGATTGGAAACTTAAAACTTGAGTTCCGAGATTTTGGCAAATTCCTTTTGAATGATTTGGAATATAGTAATATTATTTAGAAGTATTTTCTGATATAAATATTCCAGTAAGGTTTGAAAGATTTATTTTTAAAGAAGTTTTTAGAAAGAATAAAGTTCTGTACTCCCCTCTCTGTCGCTGGGAAATAAGTTCGGTGATGAGTGCACGCATCATTGACATTCATTTTCGAGTTTCGAAGTGGGAAGGCCACTGTAGTAGTTTTACTACAGATTTGTTTTGATAAATAAATGTAAATTTTAAATTGTTTTAAATATAATTTGATATATAAATTGTAAGTATATATTTATCGGTTATTTTAAAATGATTTGAAATTTAACCCGGTATTTAGTTCTTAAGTTTCTGTTAATTGATAGTTTCAATTAGTGTAGTGAAATGGAATTTAACTAATAATTGAAATCCTAAATGAAATAAGAGATTAAATGTTGAGTTATAAATGAAACTATAAGAAAGTTGAATTTGTAACTTATAAACCAAAAGTTATAATTATTGAATATTGGATTAAATTAAAAGAAATGAGGTAAAACTTAAGTAAGTTTCATTCGCATTCTTTAACATATATATAACTTACCAACTATAAAAAGGTTAAAATTTTAAAAGAAATGTAATGGGAAATTTTACAAGTAAAACTTGAAGTAATGAAAGTATTCAATGAATTAGCTTTTATAAATAAGAATTCAAGGTTATAATTGTTATAAACTTAAGCCTGACTAAAGGGCCACAAACTAAATATAATATAAAGGTTATAGAGAAATGATAATAAACTGGAGTAAATGTTGAAGTTATTTATAATTAAAAAAAAGAGAAAGATGAATACTGTAAATAAATGAAATTAAGTAAAAAAATGAATGAATAAAAAATAAAAATTTGCAAGAAATAAATGTAAATTAAAAGATAAATCATTATATGAATAAAAATGGAATCAAACAACAAATTGTATGAAATGAAATTAATAAGAATGAACTTAATTTATTGTTTGGATTTGTTGTTTGTTTTGGTTTATGGTTGTTGGGGCAAGGATACTTTAAAATTGTTTGGATGAATGAATGATCTATTTAGTTTCATCTAAGACTATTGAGCAAATGGTGCACTAAGTAGTTTACTTTTCATTCTATACAATTTAAAATTTTTGAACCCGAACAGCTATTTGTTTTGTTTGATATGAATGGATAAATTGATGTGTGTTGATTTTATGTGATGCTTGTTTGCTTGTTGCGAGTGATGGATGTTAATAATTATTTGTTGTTTATGGTTGAAACAACTCTAAACATTTCATTTTATATAATTATTAACTCTTTTGGATTATATAAGTGAAATACAGGTTATGAAAGCAATTTCTACAGCCTTTGGTTCCATAAAATAAGCGTTAATTGCACGACAAATAGGTACGTTCTCGGATTACGGTTTTATAGCGCTATTATATATATATATATATATATATTTCTTGTTGTTGGTATGTATTATTTTGAAATATATGTTGTATTTTGTTATATTTGATATTATATTTTCTACCAAGCCTCTCCGTACAAAGGAGACTCTGCCGAAATTTTCCATAAATTTTGGACTTAGAAATTTTTTGAAGATGTTTTCCAAACTTTATTTGAGTATAAAAAGATTTAATGGTTATAAATTGGTATATTTTATCTAAATTAATTAATTTTGTAAATTTATTTGTTTATAAATTTAATATTTTAAGTAACATATATTGATTTCGTAATTCTTCTTTTCCCTTCTTTTTCCTTTTCGAGGACGAAAAGTTTTGAGTGGGGGAGAGTGTAACGAACCGTAAATTTCGATAATTAAATTGGTTAATTTAATAAGATTTTGTAATTCAATATTGAAGAGAATAAAAATTTGTGAATTGTTAGTGAAATGATGACTAGAATAAATTGCAACAGTACTAATATATGTTATTTATTTATTTAGTGTGTTAAATAAGATTGTTAATCAAAGTGCAATTAAAGGTAATAATGTTAATGCAAGTGGATAAATAACTAATTTAGTGCAATTCCAATTAATTGAAACCAATCGCAATAAATGAAATCAAACATCACGTTACTGTATATTCAGGTAATATTTGGTAATAATGTATTGTTATTGGTTTATGAATGAACCAATAATTAAAATAATACGTAATAAACTATAATTTGATAAAATAAATGTTAGATAAGTAATTATAATATTTGTTGGTTAATAATAAAGTATGAATGTGATTGTTGATGTTGATCGAATGAAATTCACAATTGCTAATGTGATTTCAATCAATTGTAATGGTAAAGAAAATTAGGAATGTATTGTAGAGCTTAAATTGGAAATAATTGTAAAGTTTAATAAGGAATAAAAAAATGACCATACGAATGTAAATTCTAATTGATTGGATTAATAAATGTGTGTGTGTGTGTGTATGTATATGTATTCTTTACTAAATAAAAAACCATATGCTTATTTATTTGAAATGTTGGCAGCTAAAAAAAGTTATTATAGAAATAAGAATTAATAAATTTTGGTTTATATACAATAATTCCGTAAATACGTTAAATTACTATAAAAGGAATTGAATTGTCTCATTTATTTTTACCTTAGAAATCAATGACAATTAATGTGATTGTAATCTTTTAATTAAAAAGTAGGAAGACGTTAATTGTAAACATATATTGAAATAAATTTAGATTGGGTGATTTATTTTCAACTAAATCAGTTCACGCTTCAAAATTTAATGCTAGTTTATTGCATATATATTTATACCTAAATTTTAACTTATGTTTTAGATCCAATTAGATCATTTAAAAATAAAGGATTATTTAGGTTTGAAATCTCATACGTTATTGAATTAAATGTTAATAGGAGATGATAAAAGGGGTAAAATAGATTTACACTTGACTATTTTCTTTTTAATTAGATTTTAATTTCAACATAACTTACCTTTCCATCTTCACTTTTCTAATTTACTCTTACATTCATTGCCTCTTTATTTGGATTATTTTCATACCTTTTATTCATGAATGTAAACTATAAGTGGCGATAAAGATGTACATATATATTATACACCTGTTTATATTACCTTGCTTATGCTATCATATTTTTGAATGTATGTTAATGCATTCCTAGTAAAACATTCAATCGAAATGTTAACATATTTTTTTAATTCCCAATCTAATCACAAAGAGGGAGAAATGAAAAACTCTTAGTGTTGTATATTCTTTTAATTTATGACACAAATTTGCGCAGAGAATTTATTTTCTTTTGTTATGTGTTAATTAAATCTTTAAAGGATGTTAATTTTGGTATGTTTAGGGTTAACAAAATTAATTAAGTGAACGATTGTTTTAAAATTTGAATTATAAAAGTTTGTTTACAGTATAGAGTTGGTCCATTCATTCCCTTTCTAATTAATAATTACCTCTTTTTAATACTTGCTACTTTTAAAAAGGTTGTTCATATTTACTTTATTTCAATACCAAGTTTGTTCATATTTACTTTATTTTTTTTATTCATTTCCAACTTCATTTTCTGAAACGTCATTTCTTTTCTTTCTAATTAATAGCCGCCTCACTTTTCAAATCTCTTTGGACCAAAACTTTACTCTAACCTTATAAATAAGATATGACGTAAATGAAACCCCAGCCTCCATTCTAATCTTCTTCTTTTCTATTTCTTTTCTTTTTTTTCTCTTTCTTCAAATCTCCTTATTATCTCTCATTTTAATTTTTCCTTCCTCTTCAAATATTCTTCTTCTTTAAATTTTCTTCTATTTCAAACTTTCTTCTTTCTTTTCAAATCTAGATCTTCACTTCCACTTTCAGTTTTTATTTTAATCCTTTTTTTTCAATTTTTTTTTCAAATCTTCTTTTTTCAAACCTTTTAAAAATACATACATATATATATATATGTTAATATAATAAGGAGGAAAATTAAAGTAAATCAAAATAAAAGAATTTTTTAGGAACAAAGCTAGTAATCAAGAAGGAGACTAAGGAAACATAGAGCGAAGCTATTAATTAGAAGTCTATTATTTTCAGATTCGTATAAAGGTGAGTGTTTTAACCCACTCACGACTTCTATAATTTCTTATGTGCGTTAAATAAATTTCTGATGTGATTTGAAATTTATTTATTGCTGTTTCTTATGTTTTTATCATCATTCCAGTTAAATTGAATTTATTGAATTAAATTTTTATTCAATTTATTATTGCATATAAACTGCCAGCTAAATTAATTTATTATTGAATATAAACTGCCAGTAAATTACATGTTATTTATTATATGTTCCATATTAATGTTATTGTTTGAAATGGATGATGATTGTTATAAATGGTTGATGATTGATATTCGATGAATGGATGTTGTGTTATATATTATTATAAACTGCAAGTTGTTATGCATTTTATTTCATTCGGGATTGCGGTTTGAAATGATATATAACCTAATTTGTAACGACCCAGAATTTCCATCGTTTGAAATTCGTATATTTGATTGATTTTAAATATTAACAAGTAAAATATGTAAGTTGAATAATTTCTTTTCGAATATCTAGATTTAATTGAATAATTAAATCGATAATTTAATATTTGAAATTACAGAAATAATTGGAAATTGGGATTAATGTAATTAAAATTTGTTTGTAAAGTTGTATTAAATCATATTGGAGTTATAATGATGTTATAGAACTTTTAAAATTGAATTAAAAGTCAAACTGTAGAAATTGAATATTTTAATATTTAATTGACGAGTAAAAATAGTCATTTTTCAAAAAGTCTCAGATTTCGACGATGCTAGTTTCATTCGATCCGTAATGTTAAATTATTGTAGGATTTCAAATTTCGTGTCAATCGGATTTACGGTTTGTCCCGGACAAGCTAAAACGCGTAGAAATCGGTTTAAGTGAATTTTTAATTTAAAATAGTCGATTTGAAAACCTATCTTTCAAATATGATCGAATTGGCTTCCGATATATATTCCATTGGATTCGGAATAGGGGTAAAACGTTATAAACGCAAGGCGGTACGCTTGGTTTGGAGTTTGGAAAAATTCGGGATGAATAGTGTCGCGTAATTTTTCTATAAAAGGACTTGTATTCATCCATTTTTCACAAACCCTAAAAGAAATAGGTCAGGCCGCCACCCTCTATTTCAATGGCTGAAAATTCTTCTTCTTCCTCCTCCATTTTCTTCCAATCCACCAACAATCATCAAAAAGTTTCAACTACAAACTTCTAGAGCTCCTCGAGAGCTACGCATTCAACGACTATGATCGACAAAGATGAGATGGACTGACGGCAAAGAGGCCTTGAACGACCAACGGTCATACACGTTTTTCATGATGTACATACAACCGAGTGCAGCATGGTTCGTGCCAATGACGTGTCTCACGTAGGCGCTCATGATGATGCGAGTTGATCGACCTGAAATCGTTCGTATGAGTCGCGTAATTGATGGCAAGAGTGACGGCGTGGGTTTCATGAGCACAATATTGCCCGAGTTTTCAAACAAAGAAGAAGCACTTGCATGTGGCCAAATCGCGTCAAACAAAATCGTGTAGCCTTGATTTGGTTAAGGTTTTAAAAAAATAAAATAATAGCTGTAAATTTATATAATATAAATTGTATAAATTTTATAATGCCATAACTTTTTCATACGAGGTCCGTTTCGCACGAAACGAATTGCATTGGGTTTGTGTTCGCAAATACTACGTAATGGAGCTGGTTGGGATCAATTGGATCTAGTGATAATTTTGGGCAAAATTAAACGTGTGTTTAATTTTATTCGAAATAAAACACTGCAACTGCATTTGAAACAAGGTGAGAACTTCTCACTCAATCGACTTGTGTTTCGATTTAAGTTTTAAATAGTTAAATTTAAAATTGTTTGATTGTGTGATTGAATGATGGTTGTTATTTGTTGTACTGAAATAGATCCTATACGTCGCATATTAAGCGTAGGTTATTATATTAAACACATATACCGCGATATTCCACCGTGAAGTGGAATTGGTATTATATATGTACTTGGAGTTGATTTCCCGCATCATATAGCGATGAGACCCTATTGCGCCGCATAATAGCGGATGATATTTTATATAAACCCATGCACCGCGATATTCCGTGTAACAACCCGCATATTTATCGAGTTTGTATTTAAATATTTTACTTAAATATTAACTCGTTAATCGGATTTTGGTCCGAAAAGCTACTTTTTGCAAACGGTCAAATTAGGACTCGAGACCACTTCCATTGAGTTCGAAATGTCGTTTACAACTTTTTAAGTATAAACATCGATAGGTTTGGAGTTAGTGAAATTTCACTAACTTTTCCCGCTTTGGACTTTGGGTTAGTTTAGCCTATTAAGCCCAAGTTCCAACCCTCTTCTCCTCACTCTTCATAAATTTCCTAACTAATCAAGCTTTGGCATTAATGGTGGAGGGAATGGAAATTAAAACTCCAAGCACAAATTCAATTGCAAATCCAACATTCAACTCCAAATTCAAGTAGAAGATATTGGATTCAAGCTTTGGATTGCTTCTCCTTGCTTTCAAGCTTCATCTTCATAAACTTTAGTGCAAAGGTGAGATTTTTGTCTCACAAATCTAGTCTATAACTATATTGGACTGTTGGGAATGATTCCCTATCACTTTTGCATGCACATTTGCATTTGGTTTGGATTGGATTGGCGAAAAACTCCAATTTTTAGCATTTTGGTGAATTTTCTGCACTTAGGTCGTTCTGGCCATTTTTAGGTCGTTCGGAGTTAAGTCGTTCGTCCATGGGTCGTGAGTCGTTCACGATTTAACTTTAGGTCGTTCTGGAAGAATTGGCACTTCGGAATTAGGTCGCTCACGAGTTAAGTCGTTAGGTCGCTCGCGAGTTAGTACCATAGGTCGCAGGGCTTTAGGTCATTCTGGAAGTATTGGCACTTCGGAGTTAGGTCGCTCGCGAGTTAAGCCTTAAGTCGTAGGTCGCTCACGAGTTTGGCCTTAAGCCGTAGGTCGCTCGCGAGTTAAGCTTTAAGTCTTAGGTCGTTTCCGACCTATAATCTCTAGGAAAACGTTAAGTCGCTCGCCCTGGTTTATCTCGTAGGTCGTCTCCGACCTAAGCTCCAGATAAGTCGTTCGAGTTAGGTCGTTGGACCATTTACCTTAGGTCGCTCGTCCGCTAAGTCGGCCTGGTTTATCTCGTAGGTCGTCTCCGACCTAAGCTCCAGATAAGTCGTTCGAGTTAGGTCGTTGGACCATTTACCTTAGGTTGCTCGTCCACTAAGTCGGCCTGGTTTATCTCGTAGGTCGTCTCCGACCTAAGCTCCAGATAAGTCGTTCGAGTTAGGTCGTTGGACCATTTACCTTAGGTCGCTCGACTCTGTTAAGTCGTCCATGTTGGGTCGTGAGTCATCGTTAGGTCGCGAACACCTCTAGGTCGCAACCACTAAGTCGCTTGACCCTTTAGACCCCTAGGTCGCAGCCGTTAGGTCATATGACCCTTGAGTCGTTAGGTCGTTAGACCTCATTTTGTCTTCACTAGGTCGTACCGTTTTGGTCGGGGCGCTGCCCCGCACCCCGCCGGGGGGCTGCCCCCTGGACCCCCGCGACCTGACCGGGCAGGTCGAACCCCGTAAGCGGTGGCGTTGCCCCCACACCCCCCCTGGACCCCCCCTCCGTAGGGGATCTTATCTGAAAAACATTGAGCTGATTTCCTTGGATTTTATTCGCATCTCCGTATGCGATCTTTGTGACTGATTGTTTCTACACTTGCTTATGTGTTTTGTCACTTTATAATACAAAGGTTTCAATACTAGTAGTAAATATCAAAACTCTTTTAACAAACAATTTCAACTCTATTTTTAATAACAAAGCTCTTTTCTTAAACCATTTTCCAATCTATTAGTATATACAAGCCTTTACCTCACTCGGATGAGAAATCTAATTAAACGACTTAGTAAAACAAGTGGTATGAAACGCTTGCGTTCACTTCGTCGGTTAATTCTTGGACTTGTTCGATTGAACCGCTTGTGACAATTTTATTAGTGAAGATTTACAGTTTGTTCGTAAATATTTAAGTTAAGCAAGTGGTTATGGGACATGAAGCTAAACTTCTATATTTACTAGCTTAGTGTAATTGACACTTCTCGTTGATCTTGATGATCGCTTTATGAATTAGACTAGCAATTGCGCGATGTCTCTTTCATTGCAAGGTTAGACTAGACACCACTTGTGTGATTCCATTCACACATACCTTTCTGCTTTTTGGTTAGTCTTGACCTCAATCTGTGTGATTCCACTCACACATGTGGGGTAGCTCCCCATGGTCTTCGGACCGTCATGTGATAGGCCTCTTTACCTTTTTATGATTTCTGGATTTCTCGTGTTGATTTCTGGAATTTATGTCATTGACTTGTTATGAGTACAAGTTTAGGGTATGATGCCCTCTTCGAATCTTTGAGAAGATTCTTGTGATATTGATTATCTCTTATTGATTGATCTTCTGTTGATCATTATTTACATACTTATAGTGGTATGTCGTTATGGATATTTATGTTTATGCCATATCTTTTATGTTATATCATGTCATCTGATATTTATAGCTAGACTGATCCGTTTATTATTTTCTTAAATAATACTCGGGTCAGACCGAGATGTTACAGGTGCTTCTGCTTGACTTCTTCCCAGGGATTCATCACTCTGACTTTTGGCTAACTGTTTAGATTAGCAGTTTTTGTTGTATACACTTGAGATATAGACTCATAGTTGTATTCTTTTGTATAGCACGTGTTGCTATTCTTTTGTATTATCGTGGATCTTACTGACCACTACTCTGATGTACACTTTCATGTGTTAGTTATATGTTCATATCTTCTTCCGCCTTTGTGATATGGATATCTGTGACTGATTTGTGATATGATTATTTCTATGTTTGTTTCCGAAGATTATTTATAGCCACCGTATGATAACCAATTACATGGATGGTCGCTCCTCAACAGCCTTATTCTCCGTGCTAGTTGACAGCACTACTCCGGAGTGTTCTTGGCTAGCGTGGGTATAGAGGTGGGGCGTCACAGCTTGGTATCGGAGCCAAACTTCGGAACAATGTAGAATAACTTAACAAGGATCATCGTCCTAGGTCTATCTTAGGAGTCATACCATAGGATTAATTCGAGTCTTCGTACCGATTCATCCTATTTCCTTTATGATTCCTTGTTTTATCTATCAAGATTGCTTGATGTTCATTGGTAAATAACCTTCTTCCTTCTCTTCTTTCTTTCTTTAAGGAAGAGAATGTCTAGACCAGGCCGTCCCAGAACTGGATCATCTGGTGCTGCTCCTCCGGATGGAGTTTTTATGACTGCTCAACAGCTTCTTGATTTAGTAACTAATGCTCAAGCAGCTGGAGCTAACCCGGAACCTACTCACCCAAAGTCGGGATTTGCACGCTTGTGCAGCGATTACACCAACTTGGGTGGGAAGCCCTTCAAAGGTTCGGAAAATATCATCGAGGTCCAGGCTTGGTTAAAATCATGCGATCGAATCTTTTCTCACATGAATCTTATCGATCTCCACCGCGTTCAGGTGGCTTCCAGCATGCTCCAAGAGAGAGCATTGGACTGGTACGAACTCCTTATTTCAGAAATTAATGAAGCGGATCTCACCTGGGAGCAATTTCAGGGACGCTTCGAGTTAAAGTTTGTACCAGAAGCTGGGAAAGTAAACTTGGCTCGACGTTTTATAGACCTTGTTCAAGGTCAATCCTCTGTGACTGATTACGTCGCAGCCTTCGAGTCGCTTTCCAAATATGGGGTTGAATACATCAACACCACATTGAAGAAGAACCAGAGGTTCGTTTATGGCTTAAATAAGAGTCTTAAGAAGCCACTGCTCCTGAAACTAGAAGTCGCATTTGATCAACTCGTCGATATCGCTCTTCGTCTTGAAGAGGCTGATAGAGAGAGTGATGTTGAAGTGGAAGGCGCTAAACCAAACTTCAACAACAAGAAGAGGCCAAACAAATTCAAGGGTCCTTATCCCAACAAAAAGGGTAAGCAGGCAACCCCTGTGGCAAAGTATCCTTCTCCTAGTGGTGCGAGTTGCTTCAACTGTGGGTCTGGGGATCATTATGCGAATAAGTGCTCTAAGCCCAAATCTTGTCGCTATTGTAAGAGCCCAGATCACTTTATACATCAATGCCTCAAACGTAAAAGCAGGAATGAGGGAAAGTTAAATGTGGCTCAAGCCCCTGGCAACACATCTCGTGGCCAAGGTATTTCTCATTCCATTCTTGATGGTATTATTTTATTTCATGATCAACCTATTAGAGTTCTCTTTGATACGGGTGCATCCCATTCCTTTATATCAAAGGAACTGGTAGACACTTTTTCCTTAAGTGTTACTGCATTGATGACTTCTTTAAAAATTGCGAATCCTGTTGGTGGATCCGCAACTCTTAGTTTGCTTTGTAAAGATGTGGAGATTATTTTATGTGATTTTTCTTTCCTAGCCGATTTGCATGTCATGCGTTACTTAGGCTTTGGAATAATTTTGGGAATGGATTGGCTTAACCGTTATCAAGCCCATATCCTATGTCCTGAGCGGACTATTCATCTCCGACATCCACAATCTGTTAAACATATTTCTGTTAATCTTAAAGATTCAGAATCATGTTTGGTGGCATCTTTATATTCTTTAAATCCTCGTGATAACGATGATGATGATGAAGATGATATTATTTCTTGTATTCATGTTGTTCGTGAATTTTCCGACATATTCGAGCCCGTTTTAGGTTTACCACCTAAACGAGCAATTGAGTTCAGAATTAATCATGTTTCTGGAGCTCAACCTATTACTCGTCCTCCTTATCGCATGTCCAATAAGGAAAATGAGGAGATGCGTAAACAATTATCTGAGTTGGAGACGAGGCAATTTATTCGCTCTAGTTCCTCGCCTTGGGGAGCTTCGGCTATTTTCGTAAAGAAATCCGATGGTACTCTGAGGCTCTGCGTTGATTGTGACGACCGCCCATGACTCCCGCACCAAAACAAGGAAATAGTGCGCTAAAAGGCGTGCAAGGCAGCCATGGGTGACCGTCAAGGGTAAAACAAAACAAAAGAATCTCTATCGTACAACTCACAGCGCATGGATAAAATACAATAGAGAAATATAATATAGTGAAGCTCCATAGAACAGAACATCATCATATAAGCATCACAGTAGTTTTATACAATCATCTACTCAAATCCATACATGAAAGCCTCACTACAAATCACTCAACCAAATACAGCAGCGGATACCCAGTACATATAGTAAGAAAACTAATATGCAAAGCCTCCTGCTCGTCTTCGTCATCTTCATCGTAGAACTCCTAGCACAGCACCTGTCACCTGCTACCTAGTCTGCCCATCCCAACATGGATGAACAGCCCAAGGTAATAAGAGGAGACATAAAACCTTGAGTCAGACAAAGTCTTAGTGAGCAGTAAATTAACTATCAAACATACCAAAAGAGCATAAGGAATAAAAGGAATAGGAACTAAACCATCCCACTCCACCTCTTCTCACAGTGATAGCCCCCAGACACACACTAAGGAGAAGCAATCATAGCATAGCAGGTAATTAAAATAAAGCAATAATCACTCGAGTCAAGGACGATGTTTTCCAAATACAAACCCCCAAGGCCTAAACCAAGATCAGATAAGCACCCAGAAAACACCGCACTTGAGACCGAATGATAGTACAACCAAACATCCATGACTCTGGCTATCACTGTATCATTGCCTTGATATCACCGTTAGTTGAATGACCACCTGTCAAGGGCTAATGGTAACCCCGGTTCTAGCCATAACTCCGCACGTCGTCGCAGCCCGTGCCTAGGAATTTTCGCAACTACCCAGAGTACTAGCACGTCGTCGCAGCCCGTGCCTGGAACGTCGTCGCAGCCCGTTCCAA
Source organism: Allium cepa (assembly GCA_030765085.1). NCBI lineage: Eukaryota > Viridiplantae > Streptophyta > Magnoliopsida > Asparagales > Amaryllidaceae > Allium > Allium cepa. The sequence continues at coordinate 499,934,823 of CM060929.1, forward strand.
CGTACCCTTGCTTTGAGCATGCTAGAACCTTCAACAACGATAAGATCTCAGCCTCCTAGTCATCCTCCTCGACGACTATTTCCATACTAGCTCAAGCGCCTCTCAAGCTAACCATTATCACCAACTCGGATCGCATCACCGAGTAATCAACATAACTTTGCACGTCGTCGCAGCCCGTGCTTGGAACGTCATCGTGACCCGTCCCATCACAACATATGTCTTGCCTCATCACATCATAGCAAAGTCTCTCTTCTTGGAACGTCATCATGACCCGTCCCATTTCAACATCACACCTTGCTTTATCGCATCATAGCAAAGTCCCATCTCAATCATGCTTTGCCTTCTCGTATCATGGCAAGATCCCACATCCTCGAATCCATCCATATGAGCTTCCACATCCGCTTCATATGCTACAGGCAGCTTCCACATTCAAGAGCTTTTCCACCTAGCTTTTGAATCATCTCGAACCATCTTGTTCCAAATCAACCACTAGCTAACTTGAAACAATCCAAATCATTCATCAATACAAACAATCAAGCATTCAAACAAGATTTAATAAGCAATATCAACAAAAATGGCAATATCATAAATAAATGAGCATAAGTCCAACATGCATGATTCATAGGTTTTTAGCATAGATCTATCAAATATAAAACATGGGTTTTGTCTCTAATACTTGTTAAACAAATATGCATAGGTAAACATCTTCAAAAATGATGGATCTACATGCAGACTTAAGGACAATGCGAGAAAATGCTATTTCAAACACATAAACTAGCTACCAATCCACTACACTCCTTTGGGTCCGCGTGAGAGATAACTACCACTCACCAAATCACCCAAACACCTCAAAAACCACACACTTCAGATCTGGACAGCGAAGAACAAGGCTTGATCCGGCAAGATCTCGCTTCAATCGATGAAATCTAGCCCGAACGGATGAAGATCTTCAACTTGGACACTTGAATCTTCGATCCCGATCTTCGATCTTGGATGGATGCTAACACTTGATTGGAATGGAGAAAAGAAGATGAAGAAATGTTGTAGTCGAGTCTTCAAAATGGCAGCACTTCGTTGCTTCAAAAACCGGTGCCAAAAAGTGAGCCGAACCCCTCTATTTATAGGCTGGAAACTCCTTAGGTCGTCGCCCCTTAGGTCGTCCCCGACCTAACTATGAGTCGTTGCCGACTCATCAGCCCCTACGACCTACGACCTAACCAACACAACATACAACCAAGGCCGACTTACGACTTAACCCAGACGCGACCTAAAACACAGGCCGACCTAACGACTCAACGCACTGCCGACCCAACTGTCACACGACTCAACACACTGCCGCATTTCCTAAGTCCTAGGTCGCCTGACGACTTAACTAGCATGCCGACCTACGACCTAAGACCCTGCCGACCTAAGTCCTAAACACATAGACCAAGGCCATACGGGACACGACTTAACAGCTTAGCCTTATGGCCGACCTAATATCTCCGACCTAACTTAGGTCGTTTACGACCTAAGTCTAAACAGCACTCACGCGACCTAACTACTCCCACGACCCAAAACTTACACGACCTAACAGCTTACACCTTCTAAGTTAAGTCGTTTACTACTATAGGTCGGACACCTCTAGGTCGATCTACACTAGATCGGTCGCCACTAGCATCATCCTATCTGCTAGGTCGTCCACGACCTAACTTCCTTAGGTCGCTCCAAAACCCTTCCGACCTAACAACCATACGACTCATCGCCTTAACTCGTATACGACTTATCCCCTTAAGTCGTTAACTCGGCAACCTCCCTAACTCGGAAGCCCTCTATTTCATGAGTCGGTCAACTTTCTTAGGTCGGTCACTCTCTTAGGTCGCTCCAGCGACCAAAACTACCTCACGACCTAAGCTAACACGGCAACATGCTAACCCGAGCACCCTCCTAAGTCGTAACTCGTACACGACCTAACTATGAGTCGGTCCCGACTCATCACTTAACACACGAGTTATCTCCCAATACGACTCAGGCTAGGAACACCACAAACAACACTAACGACCTGTAAATTCTACGATCCATCGACACGTAAAATACGGGTCGTTACATTCTCTCCCCCTTAGGAATTTCGCCCCCGAAATTCCAAGCAAACAATCAGAAATCAAAGATATTCCGCATGCCTACCATCCAAAGCAATCAACAAACCATGCAACCAATTCTAGCCTAGCATGCAGAATTCTAAGACTCAGAACAAGCTACAAATTCATGAGATGTCACGACACTTTAGGGCCATACCTCGAAGAGTCCGGGATGAGCTGCCTTCATCCTCTCTTCCTCCTCCCATGTACAGTCGTTAACATCATAACTCCATTGTACCTTGAGCAACGTAATCGTCTTCCTCCTAAGCTGTTTCGTATCGGTTTCAACAATACGAAGCGGCTTACGAGGTCTCGAAACAACTGGATAAACCTCCAAGTCTTCACAGCTATCAGCAGAAACCACAGTAGTTGGGTCGTGCACATACTTCCGTAGATAAGATACATGAAAAACATTGTGCACACCCGCCATCTTTTCCGGTAACTCCAATCTATAAGCGAGCTTTCCAATTCGCTCGATAATCGGGAATGGTCCAACAAATCTCGGAGTTAACTTTCCTTTCTTTCCGAATCTAATAACATTCTTTAATGGAGAAATCTTCACAAAAACCATATCACCTACGTCGAATTCCAAATCCTTTCGACGATTATCTGCATAACTTTTCTGACGATCCTGGGCTGCCTTCATTCGTTGCCGAATGATCTCTATACAATCTGAAGTCTGTCGAATCATCTCTGGCCCAAGTATCAGCTTCTCTCCAGTTTCCAACCAACATGTCGGGGAGTTACACGGTCTTCCATACAATGCCTCATATGGTGCCATACCAATACTCGACTGATAACTGTTGTTATAAGCAAACTCCACCAAATGAAGGTGATCTTCCCATGACCCTCCGAAGTCCAAAACACATGCTCTAAGAAGATCTTCCAAAACTCGGTTGACTCTCTCAGTCTGACCATCTGTTTGAGGGTGATAAGCTGTACTCAAACACAACTCGGTTCCCAAAACTTCCTGGAAGCTCTTCCAAAATCTACTAGTGAACAATGGATCTCGATCGCTCACTATACTCTTCGGAACACCATGGAAACGAACTATCCACTTCACATATAATTCAGCCAACTTCGATGCAGTCCTAGTCGATCGAACAGGAATGAACCTTGCACTCTTGGTCAAACGATCTACTATGACCCAAATCCCTTCATTCCCTGCTCTTGTCCTAGGTAGACCATCGATAAAGTCCATCGACACTTGCTCCCACTTCCATGTAGGAACCTCTAATGGCTGAAGCAATCCACTGGGCTTCTTCTGCTCAGCTTTCACCAACTGGCAATTCATACACTTGGAAATAAAGTTTCCAACATCCTTCTTCATACCTTCCCAGTAGTAGGTTCTCTTCATATCCCGATACATCTTATTTCCACCTGGATGAATTGTCAACTTCGAGTGATGACTCTCCCTCAGAACTTCATCTCTCAATCCATCTACATCGGGAACAACTAGTCGCCCTTGCTTTCGAAGCCAACCCTCTCGATCGACTTCAAATCCTTTATCCTTTTCTGGATCCAATCCGGATTCCAAATCACGGATAATCTTGATAAGCTTATCATCTCTCCTTTGCCTCTCGCCAATTCTTTCCACAAGAGTAGGCCTTATCGATAAGCTTGCCAACATCTCAGGTTCCAATTCACATCTAGGCCTGAAATCAAATCCAGCCAAATACTCAAGACTCTTCCATTCCGAAAACATGGCTCCCAATCCTGCATGTCTTCGACTTAACGCATCAGCCACTGCGTTACCTTTTCCTGGAGTATAGGCTATACCAAAATCATAAGATGCTAGAAACTCTAACCACCTTTGCTGTCGAAGATTCAAATCCTTTTGGGAGAACAGATACTTCAACGACTTATGATCCGTAAACAACCCGAATCTAACTCCCAATAGGTAATGTCTCCACATCTTCAAAGCAAACATAATCGCCGCTAACTCCAAATCATGAGTTGGATAATTCCTTTCATGCGGCTTCAGTTGTCGACTAGCATACGCAACAACTTTATCCTTCTGCATTAACACTGCTCCTAATCCAGTACCACATGCATCGGTGTAGACCACCATCTCATCATTCCCACTAGGAATAGTCAAAACAGGAGCACTTGTCAGTCGCTCTTTCAGGATTACGAAAGCTTGCTCACACTTATCATCCCATCTGAATGCTTGGTTCTTCTTCGTCAATCCTGTCAACGGTGCAGCTATCTTGGAAAAGTCTTTGATAAACCGACGATAATATCCTGCTAATCCAAGAAAACTTCTCACATCAGATGCATTCTTAGGTCTAACCCAATCTTGGATTGCTGCCACCTTAGCGGGATCAACCGCTATTCCATTTCCAGAGATAACATGGCCTAAGAACCTCACTTCACTCTTCCAGAAGTGACACTTCGAAAACTTAGCCTTCAGCTGATGTTTCCGTAGTATTTCCAAAACAATTCTCAAGTGCGTCTTGTGCTCTTCCTCAGTTCCGGAATAAACCAAAATATCATCCACGAACACAAGCACGAACTTATTCAACTGATCTCTGAATACTCTATTCATAAGATCCACAAAATATGCTGGTGCGTTAGTCAATCCAAACGGCATTACCAGCCACTCATAAAACCCGGACGGTGTCCTGAGTGCAGTCTTTGGCACACTATCCTTCGCCACTCTCAACTGGTGAAATCCCGTTGCCAAATCCATCTGAGAGAACACCTTCGCCTCGTGAAGCTGATCAAACAAGTCATCTATTCTCGGCAATGGATACTTGTTCTTCTTAGTCACCTTATTCAACTCACGATAATCAACACACAACCTCAACGATTCATCCGCTTTGGTTGCGAACACAACGGGCGCACCCCATTCGGACACACTTCTCCGAATGAATCCTTTCCGTAAAAGGTCATCAACCTGCACCTTCAGCTTTTGCTGCTCCCTCGGTGCCATCCGCCTAAGAGGCATCACAACAGGTCTGGCTCCCTCAACTAGATCGATACGAAACTCGATCTCCCTATGCGGCGGCAACCCTTTGACTTCCTCAAAGACATTCTCAAACTCATTCACAATAGGCACCGATGACAGTCCATCCCGTGGAACAACTAGCGAATACATGAAGCTCATGAAGACGCCTTCTTCATGCTTACATCGTATCACAACCTTTCGCCCTTCCACATTCCCGACTGTCACCTCAAGCCTCTCACAATCAATCCTTGCCGCATACTTCCTAAGCCAGTCCATACCCAAAATAATTCCGAACCCCGCAAAGTTCAGAACAAAGCAATCACAAACAAACGAGCAATCATGACTCGACACAACTAGACCACGACATCTCATACACAAACATGACGAACCCCCAACTGGATTAGTCACAACCAATGGCCTATCAACAATATCCGGTTTCAAACCTAACCGGCCTACCAAATCATCACAAACAAAAGAATGCGACGCTCCAGTATCAAACAACACTCTAACTGGAACACCACAAATAGAAAGAGTACCTTGAACCACCACACTCTTCCCCTTCTCCTCAGCAGTAGGAGCTCTTGAAGACGACGGCACAGCTTCCAAAGCATAAGCTTGCACAACTTGCCTGTCCTTCCTCGGTTCTGGACAATCCTTCCTGAAATGCCCTGGCTTATCACAGTTATGGCACTTCGCCGGCGCCTTTGGATTCCTACAATCCTTGGAGAGATGGCCCTTCTTCTGACAATTATAGCAGGTCACTTCGCCCTTTGGCTTCTTCTGGCCATCCTTACTCTTCTGCTGCTGCTGCTTCCTCTTCCTATTCCCACTCTGCTGTGGTTTAGATCCTTCCCTGGTTACAGCAACAACAGAATTTTCCTTAGGGAACAAACTCTCATGCCTAAGGGCTTTCTCCACCAGCTTCTCAAATGGATCGTCCAAGTGATCCACTAACTGCCTCCCAAGATAAGCATCCAGACCAGTCACAAACTTCTCGTTCTTCTGGTAGGGAGAATCAATATACGATCTGGCATACTTAGACAAAGCTTCGAACTCGGAAATATACTCAAGAACTGGTCTCCCACCTTGCTTGAGCTCTACAAACCTCTTGAACAAAACAGACTTCTGAGCCGTAGAGATGAACTTAGCTTCAAATCTAACTCGGAATTGCTCCCAAGTAATCTCTTCTTCTGGTGTATCGATGGTGATAGAATTCCACCAATCAGCAGCTCTTCCCTGAAGCTGTCTCGATGCAAGCTTTCTCTTGGTTGCATCCTCAATCCCTAAGTCACCAAAGATCCTTCGACAAGCATCAATCCATCTCTGTACTTCAATAGTCGACTCTGTCCCCAAGAAAGCTTTTCCTCCAAGAGAAGTATAATCCTTGCAAAGCTTGGCAAAATCCACCGGTCTCGGAGCTTGGACTTGAACTCCCACATCCACTGATGATCCTGAAGCTGGTATCCTTCTCATGATCGAAGTCATCATCGCTTCGAACATAGTTCCATAATCAACAGCTCCTTCATCAGCACGGCTTTCCCTTGCAGCTGGTCCCCCTCTTCGACTCATCCTTAATATCTGTAATAAGAGTGATTAGAACACCTTAAGAAACAACTGCATAAGGAGTTCAAATCCTTCTAGGCTACTATATTATATATAGTAATCATCCATCAAATTACAATTACGTCTCTCTTACGTAGTTACATCAGCGAGCGTTGGCTAAAATCGATTAACCAAAGCTCTGATACCAAATGTGACGACCGCCCATGACTCCCGCACCAAAACAAGGAAATAGTGCGCTAAAAGGCGTGCAAGGCAGCCATGGGTGACCGTCAAGGGTAAAACAAAACAAAAGAATCTCTATCGTACAACTCACAGCGCATGGATAAAATACAATAGAGAAATATAATATAGTGAAGCTCCATAGAACAGAACATCATCATATAAGCATCACAGTAGTTTTATACAATCATCTACTCAAATCCATACATGAAAGCCTCACTACAAATCACTCAACCAAATACAGCAGCGGATACCCAGTACATATAGTAAGAAAACTAATATGCAAAGCCTCCTGCTCGTCTTCGTCATCTTCATCGTAGAACTCCTAGCACAGCACCTGTCACCTGCTACCTAGTCTGCCCATCCCAACATGGATGAACAGCCCAAGGTAATAAGAGGAGACATAAAACCTTGAGTCAGACAAAGTCTTAGTGAGCAGTAAATTAACTATCAAACATACCAAAAGAGCATAAGGAATAAAAGGAATAGGAACTAAACCATCCCACTCCACCTCTTCTCACAGTGATAGCCCCCAGACACACACTAAGGAGAAGCAATCATAGCATAGCAGGTAATTAAAATAAAGCAATAATCACTCGAGTCAAGGACGATGTTTTCCAAATACAAACCCCCAAGGCCTAAACCAAGATCAGATAAGCACCCAGAAAACACCGCACTTGAGACCGAATGATAGTACAACCAAACATCCATGACTCTGGCTATCACTGTATCATTGCCTTGATATCACCGTTAGTTGAATGACCACCTGTCAAGGGCTAATGGTAACCCCGGTTCTAGCCATAACTCCGCACGTCGTCGCAGCCCGTGCCTAGGAATTTTCGCAACTACCCAGAGTACTAGCACGTCGTCGCAGCCCGTGCCTGGAACGTCGTCGCAGCCCGTTCCAACGTACCCTTGCTTTGAGCATGCTAGAACCTTCAACAACGATAAGATCTCAGCCTCCTAGTCATCCTCCTCGACGACTATTTCCATACTAGCTCAAGCGCCTCTCAAGCTAACCATTATCACCAACTCGGATCGCATCACCGAGTAATCAACATAACTTTGCACGTCGTCGCAGCCCGTGCTTGGAACGTCATCGTGACCCGTCCCATCACAACATATGTCTTGCCTCATCACATCATAGCAAAGTCTCTCTTCTTGGAACGTCATCATGACCCGTCCCATTTCAACATCACACCTTGCTTTATCGCATCATAGCAAAGTCCCATCTCAATCATGCTTTGCCTTCTCGTATCATGGCAAGATCCCACATCCTCGAATCCATCCATATGAGCTTCCACATCCGCTTCATATGCTACAGGCAGCTTCCACATTCAAGAGCTTTTCCACCTAGCTTTTGAATCATCTCGAACCATCTTGTTCCAAATCAACCACTAGCTAACTTGAAACAATCCAAATCATTCATCAATACAAACAATCAAGCATTCAAACAAGATTTAATAAGCAATATCAACAAAAATGGCAATATCATAAATAAATGAGCATAAGTCCAACATGCATGATTCATAGGTTTTTAGCATAGATCTATCAAATATAAAACATGGGTTTTGTCTCTAATACTTGTTAAACAAATATGCATAGGTAAACATCTTCAAAAATGATGGATCTACATGCAGACTTAAGGACAATGCGAGAAAATGCTATTTCAAACACATAAACTAGCTACCAATCCACTACACTCCTTTGGGTCCGCGTGAGAGATAACTACCACTCACCAAATCACCCAAACACCTCAAAAACCACACACTTCAGATCTGGACAGCGAAGAACAAGGCTTGATCCGGCAAGATCTCGCTTCAATCGATGAAATCTAGCCCGAACGGATGAAGATCTTCAACTTGGACACTTGAATCTTCGATCCCGATCTTCGATCTTGGATGGATGCTAACACTTGATTAGAATGGAGAAAAGAAGATGAAGAAATGTTGTAGTCGAGTCTTCAAAATGGCAGCACTTCGTTGCTTCAAAAACCGGTGCCAAAAAGTGAGCCGAACCCCTCTATTTATAGGCTGGAAACTCCTTAGGTCGTCGCCCCTTAGGTCGTCCCCGACCTAACTATGAGTCGTTGCCGACTCATCAGCCCCTACGACCTACGACCTAACCAACACAACATACAACCAAGGCCGACTTACGACTTAACCCAGACGCGACCTAAAACACAGGCCGACCTAACGACTCAACGCACTGCCGACCCAACTGTCACACGACTCAACACACTGCCGCATTTCCTAAGTCCTAGGTCGCCTGACGACTTAACTAGCATGCCGACCTACGACCTAAGACCCTGCCGACCTAAGTCCTAAACACATAGACCAAGGCCATACGGGACACGACTTAACAGCTTAGCCTTATGGCCGACCTAATATCTCCGACCTAACTTAGGTCGTTTACGACCTAAGTCTAAACAGCACTCACGCGACCTAACTACTCCCACGACCCAAAACTTACACGACCTAACAGCTTACACCTTCTAAGTTAAGTCGTTTACTACTATAGGTCGGACACCTCTAGGTCGATCTACACTAGATCGGTCGCCACTAGCATCATCCTATCTGCTAGGTCGTCCACGACCTAACTTCCTTAGGTCGCTCCAAAACCCTTCCGACCTAACAACCATACGACTCATCGCCTTAACTCGTATACGACTTATCCCCTTAAGTCGTTAACTCGGCAACCTCCCTAACTCGGAAGCCCTCTATTTCATGAGTCGGTCAACTTTCTTAGGTCGGTCACTCTCTTAGGTCGCTCCAGCGACCAAAACTACCTCACGACCTCAGCTAACACGGCAACATGCTAACCCGAGCACCCTCCTAAGTCGTAACTCGTACACGACCTAACTATGAGTCGGTCCCGACTCATCACTTAACACACGAGTTATCTCCCAATACGACTCAGGCTAGGAACACCACAAACAACACTAACGACCTGTAAATTCTACGATCCATCGACACGTAAAATACGGGTCGTTACATTGATTATCGCAAGCTTAACGATCTTACTATTAAAAATAAATATCCTTTACCTCGGATTGATGATCTATTCGATCAGCTTAGTGGTGCTAAGGTCTTTTCACAATTGGACTTGGCTACCGGTTTCCATCAGCTTCGTATCGCTGAGGATAGCATTCCGTTGACATCATTCCGTACTCGATATGGATCTTATGAATGGCTTGTTATGCCATTTGGGTTAACGAATGCTCCAGCTTATTTCGTTGACCTCATGAATCGAGTTTTCAAAGATTTCCTCGATCGGTTTGTTCTCATATTCATTGATGATATTCTTGTGTATTCAAAAACCGAGGAGGAACATGAGAAACATCTTCGGATTGTATTGGAAACACTTAGGAGTAATCAATTAAAGGCGAAATTTTCTAAATGCCACTTTTGGCAATCTCGTGTGAAGTTTCTCGGTCATATTATTTCCGAATCCGGGATATCTGTGGATCCTTCAAAGATTGAAGCGATTCAAGATTGGAAGAGACCGGAGAGTGTGACAGAGATTCGTAGTTTTCTTGGATTGGCGGGCTATTACCGTCGTTTTATTAAAGACTTTTCTAAGATTGCCGTGCCTCTTACTGGCTTGACTAAGAAGGGAGTTAAATACATTTGGTCGGACAAATGTGAAGCCTCTTTTCAGAAATTGAAAGAACTCCTTTCCGATGCTCCTATTCTTGTTATTCCCGAGGGGAATCAAGATTTTGTTGTTTATACCGATGCTAGTCACGTTGGTTTGGGTGCCGTTCTTATGCAAAAAGAACGTGTTGTTGCTTATGCTTCTAGGCAATTGAAGCCGGCCGAGACTAGATATGCCACACATGATCTAGAGCTCGCGGCTATTGTTTTCGCCCTTCGAATGTGGCGTCATTATCTATTGGGAGAGAAATTTATTCTTTACACGGATCATAAGTCTTTGAAATATTTATTTTCTCAAAAAGAACTTAATTTACGTCAACAGCGTTGGCTCGAGTTCCTTGCACCTTATGATCTTGATATTCTTTATACCCCCGGTAAGGGTAATCGTGTCGCCGATGCTCTTAGCCGTAAGCAACAAGCAGTTGTTTCTATGATGATATCCGAATGGAACGATCTCGAGATCTTATCCACTTGTGAGATTCGAGAGCGCGTATCCGATTTATGCTCATCGCTTGTTTTATGTAGCCTTGAGGCTCATCCTTCTCTTTTAGACCGCATTCTTGAAGCTCAAGGGCTAGATTCTGAATTGGCTCTTCTTGGCAAAAATGTTAAGGATAAAATTGATATTGAAGGTTTGAAAGACTATGATATTAATTCTCGTGGCGGCATTCGAAAATTTGGTAGACTTATCGTACCAAATATTGGAGATCTTCGTAAAGATATTTTAGAAGATTCCCATTGTTCTAAATTCACCATTCATCCCGGTAGTAGTAAAATGTACGCTGATATGAAGCGACTTTATTATTGGGAGGGAATGAAATTTGATATTGCTAACTTTGTTAAGTGTTGCATGGCTTGCCAACTTGTCAAGGCCGAACATCAAAGGCCTGGTGGGTTATTGCAACCTTTAGAAATTCCAATTTGGAAGTGGGATCAAATTTCCATGGACTTTATAGATGGCCTTCCCCGTTCTCGTTCGGGTCGTGATAGCTTATGGGTGATTGTTGATAGACTTACTAAATCCGCCCATTTTATTCCGGTTCGGTCTAACCGAACCGTTCCTCTTTTGGCCAAACTATTTGTCAAGGAAATTGTAAAATTGCATGGAGTTCCTACTTCTATTGTTAGCGATCGTGATCCATTGTTTACTAGTGGATTTTGGAAGAGTCTTCAAAAAGCTTTAGGAACGAAGCTTAATTTTAGCACCGCTTATCACCCCCAGTCCGATGGACAAACCGAGCGTGTGAATCAAACTCTTGAAGATCTTCTTCGTGCTTGTGTGCTTGATTTTGGTGGAAGTTGGGAAGATCATATTTCACTTGTTGAATTTTCCTATAATAATAGCTTCCAATCTAGTATTGGTATGGCACCTTTCGAGGCACTCTACGGAAGGCCATGCCGATCTCCTTCTTGTTGGCTTGAGGCCGGTGAGAAGCTGGTTTTAGGTCCAGACTTTATTCGTGATTCCACGGAAAAGATTGAACTTATTCGACATAGGATGAAAGAAGCCCAGAGTAGACAAAAATCCTATGCCGATAATCGAAGAAGGAAATTAGAATTTTCTGTTGGGGATCCTGTTTTTATTCGTGTTTCACCTATGAAGGGTGTTGTACGTTTCAGTCGATCGGGGAAGTTAGCGCCTCGATATATTGGGCCATTTCCTATCACTGAACGTATTGGTTCCATGGCTTATCGCCTTGCATTGCCGGCTCAGTTTTCTGCTATGCATGATGTATTTCACGTTTCTCAATTACGGAAATGCCTTCGGGATTCCGATTCTATTCTTGAGCCTGCTGTTGTGGAAGAAATTGAAGTTTCGCCGAATTTAACTTATGAGCAGCATCCTATTCGAGTTATAGCTTCTGAGGTTAAACGACTTCGAAATAAAGATGTTCCGCTTGTGAAGGTTCAATGGTCCTCAAATCCTAAGGATTGTTCTTGGGAATCCAGAGAATTCATCGAGCGTACACATCCGGACTTGCTTACTCCTTCTCCTTGAGGTGAACTTCTTCTTTCAAAATTCCTCTTGTGTTAATATGCTTTTATGGTTGTTACTTTTTATTTCCATCTTATATATATTGCGAGGACGCAATTTCTTTAAGGAGGGGAGTCTGTAACAACCCGCATATTTATCGAGTTTGTATTTAAATATTTTATTTAAATATTAACTCGTTAATCGGATTTTGGTCCGAAAAGCTACTTTTTGCAAACGGTCAAATTAGGACTCGAGACCACTTCCATTGAGTTCGAAATGTCGTTTACAACTTTTTAAGTATAAACATCGATAGGTTTGGAGTTAGTGAAATTTCACTAACTTTTCCCGCTTTGGACTTTGGGTTAGTTTAGCCTATTAAGCCCAAGTTCCAACCCTCTTCTCCTCACTCTTCATAAATTTCCTAACTAATCAAGCTTTGGCATTAATGGTGGAGGGAATGGAAATTAAAACTCCAAGCACAAATTCAATTGCAAATCCAACATTCAACTCCAAATTCAAGTAGAAGATATTGGATTCAAGCTTTGGATTGCTTCTCCTTGCTTTCAAGCTTCATCTTCATAAACTTTAGTGCAAAGGTGAGATTTTTGTCTCACAAATCTAGTCTATAACTATATTGGACTGTTGGGAATGATTCTCTATCACTTTTGCATGCACATTTGCATTTGGTTTGGATTGGATTGGCGAAAAACTCCAATTTTTAGCATTTTGGTGAATTTTCTGCACTTAGGTCGTTCTGGCCATTTTTAGGTCGTTCGGAGTTAAGTCGTTCGTCCATGGGTCGTGAGTCGTTCACGATTTAACTTTAGGTCGTTCTGGAAGAATTGGCACTTCGGAATTAGGTCGCTCACGAGTTAAGTCGTTAGGTCGCTCGCGAGTTAGTACCATAGGTCACAGGGCTTTAGGTCATTCTGGAAGTATTGGCACTTCGGAGTTAGGTCGCTCGCGAGTTAAGCCTTAAGTCGTAGGTCGCTCACGAGTTTGGCCTTAAGCCGTAGGTCGCTCGCGAGTTAAGCTTTAAGTCTTAGGTCGTTTCCGACCTATAATCTCTAGGCAAACGTTAAGTCGCTCGCCCTGGTTTATCTCGTAGGTCGTCTCCGACCTAAGCTCCAGATAAGTCGTTCGAGTTAGGTCGTTGGACCATTTACCTTAGGTCGCTCGTCCGCTAAGTCGGCCTGGTTTATCTCGTAGGTCGTCTCCGACCTAAGCTCCAGATAAGTCGTTCGAGTTAGGTCGTTGGACCATTTACCTTAGGTCGCTCGTCCACTAAGTCGGCCTGGTTTATCTCGTAGGTCGTCTCCGACCTAAGCTCCAGATAAGTCGTTCGAGTTAGGTCGTTGGACCATTTACCTTAGGTCGCTCGACTCTGTTAAGTCGGCCATGTTGGGTCGTGAGTCATCGTTAGGTCGCGAACACCTCTAGGTCGCAACCACTAAGTCGCTTGACCCCTTAGACCCCTAGGTCGCAGCCGTTAGGTCGTATGACCCTTGAGTCGTTAGGTCGTTAGACCTCATTTTGTCTTCACTAGGTCGTACCGTTTTGGTCGGGGCGCTGCCCCGCACCCCGCCGGGGGCGCTGCCCCCTAGACCCCCGCGACCTGACCGGGCAGGTCGAACCCCGTAAGCGGTGGCGTTGCCCCCACACCCCCCCTGGACCCCCCCTCCGTAGGGGATCTTATCTGAAAAACATTGAGCTGATTTCCTTGGATTTTATTCGCATCTCCGTATGCGATCTTTGTGACTGATTGTTTCTACACTTGCTTATGTGTTTTGTCACTTTATAATACAAAGGTTTCAATACTAGTAGTAAATATCAAAACTCTTTTAACAAACAATTTCAACTCTATTTTTAATAACAAAGCTCTTTTCTTAAACCATTTTCCAATCTATTAGTATATACAAGCCTTATCTCACTCGGATGAGAAATCTAATTAAACGACTTAGTAAAACAAGTGGTATGAAACGCTTGCGTTCACTTCGTCGGTTAATTCTTGGACTTGTTCGATTGAACCGCTTGTGACAATTTTATTAGTGAAGATTTACAGTTTGTTCGTAAATATTTAAGTTAAGCAAGTGGTTATGGGACATGAAGCTAAACTTCTATATTTACTAGCTTAGTGTAATTGACACTTCTCGTTGATCTTGATGATCGCTTTATGAATTAGACTAGCAATTGCGCGATGTCTCTTTCATTGCAAGGTTAGACTAGACACCACTTGTGTGATTCCATTCACACATACCTTTCTGCTTTTTGGTTAGGCTTGACCTCAATCTGTGTGATTCCACTCACACATGTGGGGTAGCTCCCCATGGTCTTCGGACCGTCATGTGATAGGCCTCTTTACCTTTTTATGATTTCTGGATTTCTCGTGTTGATTTCTGGAATTTATGTCATTGACTTGTTATGAGTACAAGTTTAGGGTATGATGCCCTCTTCGAATCTTTGAGAAGATTCTTGTGATATTGATTATCTCTTATTGATTGATCTTCTGTTGATCATTATTTACATACTTATAGTGGTATGTCGTTATGGATATTTATGTTTATGCCATATCTTTTATGTTATATCATGTCATCTGATATTTATAGCTAGACTGATCCGTTTATTATTTTCTTAAATAATACTCGGGTCAGACCGAGATGTTACAGGTGCTTCTGCTTGACTTCTTCCCAGGGATTCATCACTCTGACTTTTGGCTAACTGTTTAGATTAGCAGTTTTTGTTGTATACACTTGAGATATAGACTCATAGTTGTATTCTTTTGTATAGCACGTGTTGCTATTCTTTTGTATTATCGTGGATCTTACTGACCACTACTCTGATGTACACTTTCATGTGTTAGTTATATGTTCATATCTTCTTCCGCCTTTGTGATATGGATATCTGTGACTGATTTGTGATATGATTATTTCAATGTTTGTTTCCGAAGATTATTTATAGCCACCGTGTGATAACCAATTACATGGATGGTCGCTCCTCAACAGCCTTATTCTCCGTGCTAGTTGACAGCACTACTCCGGAGTGTTCTTGGCTAGCGTGGGTATAGAGGTGGGGCGTCACATTCCGTCTTGAAACGGGATTGTTATTGTGCTAACATCTGTGGATGCAGGGAAACAGGTTGGAGGGATCCAACTGGATTCCTCTAATAATTGAATTTGTTTCAATGTTATGTGTTGATTATTTATAATCTCTGTGTGATTATCTTTGTAATTGAAATCGTTGGTGGCTAAAATTTAGCCGAATATAATTTTGGTATCGTTAAATGCCGGAAATAAATAAAAAATTTGATTTTGAAAATTCAAGTTGAAAGTATATTAAAATTTATTTTTGAGGGTTACATAAATTTAAAAGAAGGAATTCTAAAATAATAAAGTTTTATTTTTAATCGTATTGAATAAAATTTCTAAAAAATGGGGAAAAACTTTAATAAATGGATTTCGGGTAATATAATTTAAAAGTTGAAGAATTTATTTAAAAATACTGACTTTAAAGAGTTTGAAAAATAATGAAATTTTATTTTCTTTAAAAGGAATTTATTTTTAAGAGGAAATAAAATTTGAAATCCATTTGGGAATTGATTTTTGGTGATTGAATTTAAACCTTTTGAAAATCCATTTGGAAATTTATTAGGTATTTTGAGAAGAATTTAGTATCAATTTGAAAATTGATTTGGGGTTTAGTAGAAATTGATTTCAATTTGAGATTTGAATGAAGTTCACTTGGTGTTTAATTTTTTGGAAAATCAATATGGAATTTGATTTGGTTGTTTTTTGAAATCAATTGAAAAATTGAATTGTTGTTGAAAGCGAATATTTGAAATCAATTTGAAAATCGTATATCAATAGACATTTTGGAAATGTGAATTCACATGGAATTTATAAAGAAAAGGTAAATTTGTTTAAAAATACACATTGATTTATTTTTGAAGTGTAGAAATAAATTTACAGATTTAGAACGTAAATTTAAAGTAAATCGGTAAGGATTTACCAAATTGGTTTAAATGAACCATTTCGAAATGAAAGTGTATTCTCACCGGAAAGCCGAATAAAATTTCTGAATAGCTTTGAAAGATACATACATATATACATACATACATACATACATACATACATACATACATATATATATATATATATATATATATATATATATAATTCTAGAATTGGTTTTGAAAAGGATACTTTGGAGAAATTAACTTCTTAAATTGTTTTAAATCTTTTAAGTAAAGTTTTATTAAGTTGATATAGAAATGATTATTTCTAAGATTTAATCAATAATTGTTTTAGAAAATAGTTATTTAAATAGTTATTCTCTATCTACTAATTTTTATTTTGAAAATTAGTTTGGACTTAAGTGATATGTAATATTGGTATAATATTTTTATAACTAATATTTTAAATAAAGTGTTTGATAAAAATAGTTTTATTTCAAAGTGTTTCCTGATATATTATGGATAAGTGTTATAAATTATTTTAAAGTATTTGAACTCGGCAGATTTCTAGTGGAAAATGAATAAATATTTGGAAGTGTTACCGCGTAAATAAAAGTGATTTGAATTTTTTTTTCAAATGGTTGAAGTGTGGAAAAATATATCTTGTAAAGATATTTTTGGAAAATAAATAATTTGGGAAATTATTTGGAATCTGGTGATGTTGTGCATATCTATTGATAGTTAAATAACCGACTATCAATATTTACCTTTAGATGGGTATTTGTTGTGATTTTCTTGAATTTGAATGCTACACTTATTTTAAAAATAAGCGCTCGTTATTCGGTTTAGCCGGGAGAGGACCTTTGGGTCATGGATCCCATTCCGAATAGGGATACGTCGTAATGGATAGCATTTGAAGACCGGTGTTGAAGATCGGATATTTTCGTAAATGGAAGGATTACCATCGAATGTCTCTGCATCGGCTGATCTCCGATATAGAGATTTTATCACTCTTTGTGATGGGAAGTCCGGACGTGAGTAGTGAATATCCGGATTGCAAAGGCTTCTTTGCAAGTGCCTTCGGTTCCGTTCGATCCCGGAACGGACTTGTATGGATGTGTGTCTGACGTTACAATTTGAGATGTAAAGCTGTTTTCTATCAAATACATTTCTGTTGGTGGCGAAGAATTTATTCTCTTAGCTTAACACCCTTCTCTGAGACATACGAGCTCAGAGGTTATGTAGTTGATGGTTACTAGTGATACATTCCCAATTTGGTAATGTGGCATACGAAGTGCTGCTGATCATTTGTTGATCAAAGCATAGCTTTTTTGAACAGCATAGCTTTGTGGACGAGACTTCGTCGGACCTCACACCCCGGTAATGGTCAATACAGGAAAGATGCAGCAAGATTATAGGGAGTAGCACCACTTAGGGTATGTGCATTTCCTTCTGGATAGAAGTGGTATCATGGTATGGAGCCCAGATACTTAACTTATGTGGATATCGCAGATATATATGACTTTGTGATTGTTGTTGGTTGAAGATCATCGGATAAAGGTTGTTTACAACCGGGGGATGGCATACTCGTGTCAGTAGTTACCTACTTTTGCAGAGGTAACCCGGCCTTGTGTTGGCAGAGATCCAGTTAGGTTCTCGGGGCGTCCTTCCAGAGGCGTACCCATGTGGCAATGGGAAGTTCCTTGGCCTGAACATTTGTTGGAAAATCCAAAGAAACAATACGAGCCCCGTACGGTTTTAGTTGTAGAACCTGCCATCTAATATGGTAGCTGTAGTAGGCATACTTTAATGGTACCTATGCTGGCTAAGATTAATATTGTACTTTCGAAATTTTTTCCTACACTTTGCACTTATAGTAATAATATCAAAGGAATTTGTGTATCAAGCATGTTTGACTATCATAAGGAGAAATCTCCTCCAATTCTGCGTTTGCATTGTGTGTGTGGCGGGAGGCCTTATGGTAGTTACATTTTCTAAAAGCATTGCGGATCTATTTTAAAATATTTCTTTGTTTGTTTTTTTAAAAGATAAATTGTTTTAAGTTCTCACACCAGTCCCATGACTGACCTGGAGTTTATTGTTCTCTTCCTAAACTCTGGGTGCCCATCTTTTTCGACACGGGCTGCCTAGATTTAGGTTATCAGGTTATTTTGGAATTCAGGAGTTGTTATAGAGATCTGAAGGCAAGCTGGATGGCATGGCATATCAACTAGTATATAATATTTCTTTTCCGCCGTTTGTTGTTGTAAACTCTGATAATGTAATGTAATGTGATGTGATGTAATAACCGATACAGTTCTTTTGATTTAAAGATTTTTCGTTTATCTATTATAAGTTGTTCCACTGCGATTGTGAGATTCTGATATTGTTCTGTTGCTTCTTCTTTCCTACTTCTTCCATCCTTTTCTTCTTCTTAAACCCTAACAATTTGGTTTTCCGGCCTTCGGTTACTCGGCAGTTGATACAGTGGACGTATTAATGTCGACTTTCGTGAGTCGAAAATCCTAATCCTCGCATTTGGTATCAGAGCATTTGGTTAAACGACAACCTTGGCTCTGTTGGGAATTACTCATTAGAGATAGAGTTAGTAGTACTCTAGAATGAGTTGAGTGTAGTCATAGATATGGGCACGTATTTGTTAGTGAATATGAAATTGTTTTGTATTGTGTTGACTTATCGGTTGATTGTTTATAGATTCTGGTCGGTGCAGTCTAGCTAACTGTATCGATAGGGGTTTCTAAACTCTTTAACAAGATAAATCGACATAGTATTGTTTTAAAATAGGGTAAATGAAATAATTTTACCCAGACTATTTTGTAAATAAAAGGAATGATTTTTCAAAAATTATTGTGGTTACTTGGTTGTTAGGAAGTGATAATATTAAAATATTATCGTCGATTATTGAATAAGAAATTGAAATCATAACAAAGAACTAAGAAAATAAGAATCCATATACAAATGAAATTTGAGCATGTAAATTATAAATGTGATTCATAATTTGAAATGGAATTCCAGAGTAATAATTGAAGACAAATTTAAAGAATTTGAAATTTTAGGATTTGGGAAATTTAAATTCTTTGGAGTTTGAAAATGATTTTCAAGGGTTTTGGAAAATTGTTTTGAAGGAAAGAAAGCGCTAAACTTTTTTCGGTCGTTGGAAAATAATTCCGACGATGATTGCGACATCATCGGTGTTCATTTTCGAGTTTCCATGAGAGAAATTGCTGCCGAATTATAATTAAATGGAAGTTGTTTGTGAAATCGAGTTTCGTTTTGGAAATTCAAAAGGTAATTTGAATAGATTCCAAAAATAATTTTTGAAAGATTGAGAAGACTCTGGAATGTTATATAAAAGGTTCATGGAATAATAAATAAGTTTGGAGACTTAGAAAATTCAGATTTAAACTGAAATTGACCTGAGTTAATTGGAATAAAGGTGAATTTTAGAAGTCTAATAGACTAAATGATTGGAATACAATTATTAAGTTGGAAATTAAATTGTGAATGAATAAATAAAATTTGCAATTGCAAGTGCAAGAAAATGAAATTGAATGTTGAAATTTATTTCGAATTTGTAAGTAATTAGAACTGGAATTGGAATAGAATTTGATTTGTGAAAGGCAAAGTGAAGTATTAAAATAAAATTAGTAAGTGCAACTAATTGAAGAATGACTAAATGGATAAGGTTTAATAAATGGATTGAATATTAATCAATCTAATGTAAAAGAATTGATATGGAATAAGGGATGTAAGTGTTAATTCATAAAAAAAACTAGTAAATTGGAAATTGAATAATTAAATGGAAGTCAATTTAATATCAACCAATTGGAATTAAAAGTGTTAAACCAAATTGAATGTGAATTTAATAATTTGGTTATGATTTGGTTGTTATATGATTGTTAGTTGATTGTATATAATTCATTAAGTGTTGATGAAATTGAATTGATAAATGGAAAGCTATGAAATTGAATTTGAATTGAAAGTGAACTAATGTGAATTGGTTGTAAGCAATCAAAATTGTATCGAAACCTTATAAATTGCTTACGGGAATTATTTTGATTGCATTGCTTATGATAACTATGTTTTTTCTGTTGAAAATTAGTGAAATGTAAATGAATTTCCTATATATGTCATTTACATGTTTAAATTGAGTAAGTACATGTACCAAGGCTATAGTTGGCTGGATTTGGTCACGCTAAAATGCCAATAAATAACTACTTTTCTTAAAAATGCTAAAAAGGTACGCCTACGCCTACGCAATAAAAATATGAAATATGAACTGTTTTTCTGTTTTCCGACCGTGTGGGTCGATGTATATATATTTATATCTATTGTGATTTTGCAAAAGCTTCTCGGTCCAAATGAGACTCTGTCAAAATTTTCCGTAAATTTTAGGAGTGAGAAAATTTTTGAAAATTTTTGGAAATTTTTTGTTAACGAAAAGTCAACTTCTATATTGAACTGAAAATGTAGGAATTGAACTAGAAAATTTTAACCATTGGATTTTGGAAAAGTTAAGGAATTAAAATGAATCTGAAATCAAGTTGGAAAGGTTTGTTTTTGAAAAAAAAAAGTTAACGGATTTCAAGGCTTTTTCTTACTTGGCAATTTCGAGGACGAAATTCTTTTAAAGGGGAAGTTTGTAACGACCTAGAATTCCCGTCATTTGAAATTCGTATATTTAATTGATTTTAAACATTAACAAGTAAAATAAGTAAGTCGAATAAATTTTTTTTCCGAATATCTAGATTTAATTGGATAATTAAATCGATAATTTAATATTTGAAATTACATAAATAATTGGAAACTGGGTTTAATGTGATTAAAATTGATTTGTAAAGTTGTATTAAATCATATTGGAGTTAGAATGATGTTATAGAACTTTTAAAATTGAATTAAAAGTCAAACTGTAGAAATTGAATATTTTAATATTTAATTGACATGTAAAAATAGTCATTTTTCAAACAGTCTCGGATTTCGACGAAACTAGTTTCATTGCATCCGTAATGTTAAATTATTGTAGGCTTTCAAATTTCGTGTCAATCGGATTTATGGTTTGTCCGGGGCAAGCTAAAACGCGTAGAAATCGGTTTAAGTGAATTTTAAATTTAAAATAGTCGATTTGAAAACCTATCTTTCAAATATGATCGAATTTGCTTCTGATATATATTCCATTGTGTTCGGAATAGGGGTAAAACATTATAAACGCTAGGCGGCGCGCTTCGTTTGGAGTTAGCAAAAATTTGGGATGAATAATGTCGCGTAATTTTTCTATAAAAGGACTTGTATTCATTCATTTTTCACAACCCTAGAAGAAATAGGTCAGGCCGCCACCCTCTATTTCAATGGCCAAAAATTGTTCTTCTTCCTCCTCCTTTTTCTTTCAATCCACCAATAATCATCAAAAAGTTTCAGCTACAAAATTCTAGAGCTCCTCGAGAGCTACGCGTTCAACGGCTATGATCGACAAGGATGAGATGGATTGACGGCAAAGGGGCCTTGAACGACCAACGTTCATACACATTTTTCATGGTGCACGTGCAACCGAGTGCAGCGTGGTTCGTGCCGATGACGTGTCTCGCGTAGGCGCTCACGATGATGCGAGTTGATGGACCTGAAATCGTTCGTATGAGTCGCGTAATTGACGGCAAGAGTGGCGACATGGGTTTCATGAGCACAATATTTCCTAGGTTTTGAAACGAAGAAGATGCACTTGCGTGTGGCTAGATCGCATCAAAAAAAATCGTGCGGCCTTGATTTGGTTAGGGTTTAAAATAAAATAAAATAATAGCTGTAAATTTATATAATATAAATTGTATAAACTTGATAATGCCATAACTTTTTCATATGAGGTCCGTTTCGCACGAAACAAATTGCTTTGGGTTCGTATTCGCGAATACTATGCGATGGAGCTTGGGATCGATTAGAGCTAGTGATAATTTTGGGTAAAATTAAACGCGGGTTTAATTTTATTCGAAATAAAATACTGTAACTGTATTTGAAACAAGGTGAGAACTTCTCACTCAGTCAAATTGGGTTTCGATTTAACTTTTAAATAGTTAAATTTAAAATTGCTTGATTGTATGATTGAATGATGGTTGCTATTCGTTGTATTGAAATAGACCCTCCTATACGCCGCATATTAAGCGGAGGTTATTATATTAAACACATATACCATGATATTCCACCGTGAAGTGGAATTGGTATTATATATGTACTTGGAGTTGATTTCTCGTATTATATAGCGGATGAGACCCTATTGCGCCGCATAACAGCGGATGATATTTTATATAAACCCATGTACCACGATATTCCATGTTGAAACGGGATTGGTATTGTGCTAACATCTGTGGATGCAGGAAAACAGGTTGGAGGGATCTAACTGGATTCCTCGAATAATTGAATTTGTTTTAATGTTGTGTGTTGATTATTTATAATCTCTGTGTGATTATCTTTGTGATTGAAATCGTTGAAGGCTAAAATTTAGCCGAATATAATTTTGGTATCGTTAGATACCGGAAATAAATAAATAAATTGATTTTGAAAATTCAGTTGAAAGTATATTAAAATTTATTTTTGGGGATTGGATAAATTTAAAAGAAAGAATTCTAAAATAATAAAGTTTTATTTTTAATCGTACTGAATAATATTTCAAAAAAATTGGGAATTTTTTTAATTAATGGATTTCGGGTAATATAATTTAAAAGGTTGAAAATTTTATTCAAAATACGGATTATAAAGAGTTTGAAAAATAAAGAAATTTATTTTCTTTAAAAGGAATTTATTTTTAAGAGGAAATAAAATTTGAAACCCATTTGGGAATTGATTTTTGGTGATTGAATTTAAATCTTTTGAAAAGCCATTTGGAAATTTATTATGTGTTTTGAGAAGAATTTGGAATCAATTTGAAAATTGATTTGGGGTTTAGTAGAAATTGATTTCAATTTGAGATTTGAATGAAGTTCACTTGGTGTTTAATTTCTTGGAAAATCAATATGGAATTTTGTTTGGTTGTTTTTTGAAATCAATTGAAAAATTCGATTGTTGTTGAAAGTGAATATTTGAAATTGATTTGAAAATCGTATATCAATAGATATTTTGGAAATGTGAATTCAAATGGAATTTATAAAGAAAAGGGAAATTTGTTTAAAAATAAACATTGATTTATTTTTGAAGTGTAGAAATAAATTTACGGATTTGGAACGTAAATTTAAAGTAAATAGGTAAGGATTTATTAAATTGGTTTAAATGAACCATTTTGAAACGAAAGTGTATTCTCCCTGGAAAGCCGAATATAATTTCTGAATAGCTTTGAAAGATATATACATACATATATATAAAACTCTAGAATTGGTTTTGAAAAGGATACTTTGGAGAAATTAACTTCTTAAATTGTTTTAAACCTTTTAAGTAAAGGTTTATTAAGTTGATATAGAAATGATTATTTTTAAGATTTAATCAATAATTGTTTTAGAAAATAGTTATTTAAATATTTATACTCTATCTACTAATTTTTATTTTGAAAATTAGTTTGGACTTAAGTTATATGTAATATTGGTATAATATTTTTACAACTAATATTTTAAGTAAAGTGCTTAAAGAAAAATAGTTTTATTTCAAAGTGTTTTCCCGATATATTTTGGATAAGTGTTATAAATTATTTTAAAGTATTTGAACTCGGTAGATTTCCAGTGGAAAATAAATAAATATTTGGAAGTGTTACCGCGTAAATAAAAGTGATTTGAATTTTTTTTCAAATGGTTGAAGTGTGGAAAAATATATCTTGTAAAGATATTTTTGGAAAATAAATATTTGGGAAATTATTTGGAATCTGGTGATGTTGTGCATATCTATTGATAGTTAAATAACCGACTATCAATATTTACCTTTAGATGGGTATGTTTGTGATTTGCTTGAATTTGAATGCTACACTTATTTTAAAAATAAGCGCTCGTTATTCGGTTTAGCGGAAAGAGGACCTTTGGGTCATGAATCCCATTCCGAATAGGGATACGTCGTAATGGATAGCATTTGAAGACCGGTGTTGAAGACCGGATATTTTCGAAAATGGAAGGATTACCATCGAATGTCTCTGCATCGGCTGATCTCCGATATAGAGATTTCATCACTTTTTGTGATGGGAAGTCCGGACGTGATTAGTGAATATCCGGATTGCAAGGGCTTCTTTGTAAGTTCCTTCGGTTCCGTTCGATCCCGGAACGGACTTGTATGGATGTATCTCTGACGTTACAATTTGAGATGTAAAGCTGGTTTCTATCAAATACATTTCGGTTGGTGGCGGAGAATTTATTCTCTTATCTTAACACCCTTCTCTAAGGCATACGAGCTCAGAGGTTATGTAGTTGATGGTTACTAGTGATACATTCCCAATTTGGTAATGTGGCATACGAAGTGCTGCTAATAATTTGTTGATCAAAGCATAGCTTTTGTGAAAAGCGTAGCTTTGTGGATTAGACTTCGTCGGACCTCACACCTCGGTAATGGTCAAAATAGGAAAGATGCAGCAAGGTTATAGGGAGTAGCGCCCCTTAGGGTATGTGCATTTCCTTCTGGATAGAATTGGTATCATGGTATGGAGCCTATGTACTTAACTTATGTGGATATCGCAGATATATATGACTTTATGATTGTTGTTGGTTGAGGATCCTCGGATAAAGGTTTTTACAACCGGGGGATGGCATACTGGTGTCGATAGTTACCTACTTTTGCAGAGGTAACCCGGCCTTGTGTTGGCAGAGATCCGGTTAGGTTCTCAGGGCGTCCTTCCAGAGGCGTACCCATGTGGCAATGGGAAGTTCCTTGGCCTGACCATTTGTTGGAAAATCCAAAGAAACAATACGAGCCCTGTACGGTTTTAGTTGTAGAACCTGCCATCTAATATGGTAGCTATAGTAGGCATACTATAATGGTACCTATGCTGGCTAAGTTTAATATTGTACTTTCGAAATGTTTTCCTGAACTTTGCACTTATAGTAATAATATCAAAAAATTTGCGTATCAAGCATGTTTGACTATCATAAGGAGAAATCTCCTCCAATTCCGCGTTTGCATTGTGTGTGTGGTGGCAGGCCTTATGGTAGTTACATTTTCTAAAAGAATTGCGGATCTATTTTAAAATACTTCTTTGTTTGTTTTTTAAAGATAAACTGTTTTAAGTTCTCACACCAGTTCCATGACTGACCTGGAGTTTATTGTTCCCTTCCTAAACTCAGGGTGCCCATCATTTTCCATACGGGCAGCCTAGAGTCAGGTTATCAGGTTAATCTAGAATTCAGGAGTTGCTGTAGAGATCTGGATGCAAGATAGATGGCATGGCGTATCAACTAGTATATAGTATTTCTTTTCTTTTATTTGTTGTTGTAAACTCTGATAATGCAATGTAATGTAATAACTGATAGTTCTTTTGATTTAAAGATTTTTCATTTATCTATTATAAGTTGTTCCGATGCGGTTGTGAGATTCTAATATTGTTCTGTTGCTTCTTCTTTCTTACTTCTCCTATCTTTTTCTTCTTCTTAAACCCTAACAATTCGGATTTTCGGCCTTCGATTGCTCAGAAGTTGATACAGTGGACGTAGTAATGTCGACTTTTGTAACAACCCGGTATTTTGCGTCAATTATAATCAACAATTTAAACGATTAATATTGACACAAACTTCTATTTGAAGTTTTTAAATTTTGAATTAAAATTGATTTATAAATTGATAAAAGAAATTTAGGACTTTAAATAAAAGTTTTCTTTTTATTTTTATTTTTTTTTATTTACTTATTTGGCCTTATCATTTTTTTTGGGCCGTGAAATTTTTTTTAAAAACCCAATCTCCCATTCTTCTTTTATTCGTTTGCGACCCGATCCCCCTTTCATTTTCATTCGCGTGCCCTAATCGATCGAGAGAAGGTTAATGGCGGCATCATCTCATTGTTCGCTCGTCTTCCCTCGGTTGCTCTAGCGTCGCGCGTCTCTGTGATGCTCGACTTCTTCAATTCGTCGACAAGGTGAGTTTGCTCACATCTAATTCTTGACTCTTGTTATTTGTGTGTTTGGTTGCGTGAATTCTTGGCTGATTATTGCTTCGAATCTTAGTGATTATCACGACACTGTTTGATTTTTGGTGTAAAGTAAAACTTGGGGAATTTTGATTTGTTGAGATTTTTGGTGTAAGCAGAGCAATTTCTGATCTCTCAACGAAATTTGCCATCAACAATAAATGGTTGTCAGACAATCCTACTTGTTGAACCTGCTTTCGACAC
The DNA here is from genome assembly GCA_030765085.1 of Allium cepa. Lineage (NCBI taxonomy): Eukaryota > Viridiplantae > Streptophyta > Magnoliopsida > Asparagales > Amaryllidaceae > Allium > Allium cepa. The sequence continues at coordinate 499,961,545 of CM060929.1, forward strand.
AATTATTTCTTTCCTTTTCTTATTCTTCTTCCTCTCTCTTTCATGCTTCCCTGGGGAATTTCAACCAGCTGCCTCGCAGTTATAGTTATTCAATGGCTGCACTTGGTACCTGCTATTCAGCAGGTTTTCAAACTACCACATCATTGACGTGGGCCAGAAAGTATTTTCAGGAAAGTATAAGGCCTTGTTTGGTTTGCGGTTTTCAGTTTTGGATTTTCGTAACAACCGCAATGCATTCAGCTAATTATTTCTGAAAGTTTTGAAACCTCGATTTGTGAAAATATTTTAGATGTTTCATTGTCGACCTGATGCTGCACTGTTGCTTGTTGTTGGGATTCGCTGTGTCACTTACTTGAGTGCATTGTGTATACTGCTTGACCATATGCATGCATTCATATAGTTGATGGGTTTGGTCGAGTTGCCTGATTTACTGCAACCATATTATTACAGTATATTTGCCTGAGTTTGAGCATTTGAACATTGTTCACTTTTGATTTTTCTCTGTAGTATTAATTTGAAACTGCCTTATGAAGTTGTTCGAGTTTGGTCATTTAAGCTATTTTGATTTATGTATTTTTGGTTCTGTGAACCTCTGCCTATACTCGAATTTTGTTGCCTTGGTCATTACTAATATGACCTGATACTGCCACTTTGGATACTTCATATATATATGCAGACACTTGAGCATATCTTGTTGTTCACTCCCATTTTTGGTTTTTGCATATTTTATATGCTGATACTTGGTCATTTTGTTGTTTTTATTGCAACTTTTGTCTGCATATTCATTATGCAGACATTTGAGCATTTTTTTTTCTTTTGTTGCTTTCCTGCTATTGTGGATTGCATACTTGATATGCAGTAACCTGTTTGCAGTCCATGTTGTCGCTTGAGTCTTTGTTGCCTTGCTTCTGACCATGTTGTACAATTTCTGGCCATTCTTGTTGCCTTGAGTACAATGTGTATATAAGTTTAGTTTCAATGGTGATATTGTTTTCAATTAAAGCTACATTGTAGTTTCATTCCTGCATGAGTTTATAATTGAGTTCACTTCACTTGAGCTTGTAGTTTTTGTACTCAAGTCTGGTGCTCACATCTTTCAGTCTCACAGTTGCATACATGTTGTACCTTAGGTACACACACTTGCTTCCTGACCTGTTGCATTATTTCAGTTGTAGCTATGTTATGTAGTAACCCAATTTTGTTTGCATTGATATGGAGTTGCTGTTGCATTCGGTCCTCACTTGAATCTGGTTCATTCATTCATGTTGGGCATTGCTTTACACTTGAAGCTACCGGGTCGATACTTACAGTTCACTGAACTTTTGTATCACGTATTCACATATTTATGTGCTGTTGACATGTGCATTGTTCTTGTCTTTGTACTTGTTTGCAACTGTAGTTTCATTGTGACATTTGTTTTGTATTTGTTTCTGTACATTGAGTTGAACCCAGCTTAAACGCTCGGGTTTGACCTTGTGCTCGCATTGCAATTTTATTTGATTATCATTTGAGTTGAACCTGATTTTCGAGTTTGACCTTGTGCTCGTGTGTGAATTTTTATTGTGTACAACAGCACTATAGTGGCAAGGCAGTGCACGCAAGCGTGAACTGCAGCCACACGGAATTGAGTTTTTGGGTACGACAGCACTATAGTGGCAAGGCAGTGCACGCAAGCGTGAACTGCAGCCACACGGAATTGAGTTTTTGGGTACGATAGCACTATAGTGGCATGGCAGTGCACGCAAGCGTGAACTGCAGCCACACAGTACGGCGTGTATGGTATTCTATTTGTTTTGACTTATGGAACTTTTTGCGTATTCCATATTCCGTAGTGGCGAGGCAGTGCACGCGTGCGTGTACTGCAGCCCTACTTGAATTAATATTTTAATTGATGTTTCAATGGTTTGAACTGTTTTGTTCATTTCAATTCAATATTCTGAATTGCATTCTGATTTGGTTTAACTACTGTCGCCTATTCATTATTTAATTATTATTGCTTCTGTGCACTAATAACTGAGTTTGAATTAGACTGACCCGAGTATTATTTTCTTTTGAATCTAATACTCGGGTCAGACCGAGTATTTCAGGTTGTAGATATTCTGCTTTGGGTTGCTGCTAGAGCTATGAAGTTCTTTCATATCTTTTGGAGTAGCCGTCGTCATTTGTAGTAGTATGTAAAATTGTATAGGAAGATATGTATTCATGTATATTATATACGTTAATGTACTTGTATATGTAACTTCCTTAGTCGACTGTTGTAGTTGTATCATATGTACCGTGTGAATGTATTGTAACTGACATCAGTTATTATATATATATATATGAGACTTTCTGTTTCATTTGTGTTCCGCATTTATATTATCTGTGTTGTTATTTTATATTTACTGTTCTAAACTATTACGAACCATCGTAGTTCGTTTTATACTGGAATTGGGGTATGTCGATGGGAGAAAATAAATCAGAGATGAAAAATGAAAGAATATATATATTTACATATCACTCCCATCGAGATAACCAATACTAGTGTAAGGCCAACTATTGATGGCCGCTCCTCAACAGCCTTATTCTCCGTGCTAGTTGACAGCACTACACCGTAGTGTTCTTGGCTAGCGTGGGTATAGAGGTGGGGCGTCACAACTTTCGTGAGTCGAAAATCCTAATCCTCATAGTATTTTTATTTTAAATTGCGGATTGAAACGATAAATATCTGCATCACTTGACCATATGATAGAAAATTTTATACAAACATCGTGGTCTATATATAAAAATAGTTTGAAATGATTTCTATGGCTTTGTAAAGAAATATATGATTTTATGAGATATTGATTTGGATATTTTATAAATGTTATTCTATATATAGTTAAATTCTTGGTTCTAATCTATGAATAAAATTGTTTAAAGTATAAAATAAGTTTGATAATAAAGTTTGATTTTATTAAAATATAATATGGATAAGTATTTACTTAAATTATATTTTAATATAGAGTTTATATTGATTTTTATAAATCAAAGTTGAGAAGATAGTTATGAAATTGATTTTGAATCTTATAAAATTGAGATTTTAAATGTATGATTTTTATAGCTGGATTTTTGTTTAAGATGAATTAAATGAATGCTTCAATTATAAATAAATCGATGGAAATATTTGATTATTTGTAATTTGAGTTTTATTTAAATGAAAATGGATTTATTATGCAATTATTTCAAAGCTAAAAATAGAACATTGAATTGTTGAATCATAATTACTAACCTTAGTTTTGAAAATTGTTTAATACTCAAAGTTTGAAATATATTGAAATTGAAATAGTTTATTTAAACTGAAAGTAAGTTGAAAGTTATGAATTGAGATTTAATTTAAAGTGAATATAATTATGAAATCGAGGAAATTATAATACTTTATATAGTAATTTCAAATTCAAACTATTTTATTTTATATACTGATTGAATATCCAAACCATTTAAGTTTTGGAAGTTATGGCTTAGAAGTATGAAATTCGAAGTATTATGTTTTTGAAAGGTTATATTTCAAGGGTTTGGTTTCGAAGTATTTTAAATTTGAAAGTGCTATGATTTTGGCAAAGAGATATATTTTGATATTATATTGATTTGGGTTTTATAACAATGATATCATATTGCTTTGGGTTTTGAAATGGAAATAATATCATATTTATGTGATTTTGAAATGGATATTATATTATGGTTTCAAAGTAAAATTATTTTGAAATGACCACGGTGTTATAATAACGATTGGTTGGCAAAGAGACCGGGATCAGATATGTGCATACTCTCTATCAATACCGAAAACCACTTTGATAACCGTGTACACGGTGGAGATTCCAGAATGAAGTAAGATGGTGGCGGTGTTTCCTTCGAGGTAAATGCATGGACCCGACTCCCATGAGTTGGCGTAAGTGGCTAAAACAGGAGCGGTCGACGGGCTAAGAAGGTAGCACCTTATATCGGACACATCCCTTCGATATTGTACTCTGACTTTTGGATTGATTCGGCGTCCACTTTTGAGTTTTGATTTGGGGGTGTGGCTCGAGGTAGGCGTAGCTACGCGCTACGCGTTACCACCAGTCCGGAAGCGTAATTGGTATATCTACCCTAGCATTGCCTAGTTATGCCGTATCACCGACCCTATCGCGCCTTGTACGAGTTTGGTGTTCTCCCATAGCCCGTGGGGTATCCTCTGGTAGCTTCCCGATCGGGAGGGACCATGATACTGGATGGACTACTGGGAGTATTATTGTGTTAAGGGGGAGATTGGGTAAGTCTTTAACGCTATTTAAAAGTAAGTTTATTTTACTATAGACATTATTATAATAGAAAAATATTACTACATAGTAAATAGTTTAACAGATCCTTAGGAGATGTGAATCCCGAACATCTCTTAAGTTAATGCACTCACGCTTGACACTGGATAGGAGATGTCAATCCCGTAAACATCTCTGACGCCCTTACACTCATATTTATTTCAGTTGATTTAACTTACATAAGATCTTTTAGTTCTGACTCGAGTATTTTGTCTTTTCAATCCGCTCGGGTTAGTCTGAGAATTTCAAGATTCGAAGACTTTATCTCTGAAGGACGAAGGCGAAGATTTGTATTACTATTGTTTATTATATTATTCCACTACATTCATATTGTTCCGCTGCATTGTTATTGATTATTCTCTGGTATGTGTAACTCTGATATGTATTGTATAAGTATAATCAAATGTTTTTGTAAAACAGCTTCTTGAACTGTTTATTTGATTATTATATTTTATCATTCCGTTGCGAGATTCAATTTTTTTTCTTTTCTTTCTCTGCTTTTTCTTATTTACCCCATAACAGTCCGCCCTTCTGTATGGTTTGAGTCTGATGTGTGTGGTTTATCGTCGATTTAAAACGCTCGAGAAGGCGGGTTGTTACATACCATCTTCCTCATTAAACCACAATCAACTTAAACTTCTCACGACCAACATTGCAAATGCAAACTCGCCATCAAATCGTTACATGAACACTGTAATTAGTAGACTAATTAACAGACCCACCCTGAATTAAACCTTAAATGTGAAAATGTTCGAAAACTCGAATCAACGGTCCAAAGTAATGCTAGTAATAAGCAATTAGGTCAGCAGTGAGCTAGTGATCAATTGACGGTGATTCAAGATGCGAGCCAGGGGTTTGAATCAAGTGTATGGATCGGCAGCAAAAGGATGGATCGGCTAGGGTTTTATAAGAAACGATCTAAGAATCACGGCGTGGAACTTGGACAAGATAGACCTAAGAAATTGATGGATCGGGTCGAACAAGCTATTAAATCGCATGGAATTGTATTGCACAAAGATTAGATTACATGAAGGAACAAGAATGGCTCGGTCGAATGGGCTATTGCGTCGGCTCAAACACATCTATTGGCAGAAAAAAAATAAAGCAAAAATTTTGCTAAGGCATAGGGTCGCCAACGATCCATCTTTTTGAAAGTTGATTTTATCAAGATCAGGTCGCTAGCGACCCATTATACATGGATTGCTAGCGACCCGCAAGGTGGGGGTAGATTTTTCTCCAACTCGTCCTCCGACATTTATCCATTGTTTCGAGGCTTACAAGGAAGCTATAAGAAGAAATTTGATCCACTACGACAAGCAACAGTAGTCAAGAACAAAGGAGGTGATCAACAACATGACCTACCATGTATTCATAAAACTCAAATGTGATCACTTGGAGTTCGACGAACAGATATTGAAAAGGATAACTTCTAGAGAATGCCTTTTTTACAATGAAGACGTACTCTGGGAGGAAAATGTTATTCCAATTTTTGACCCAATAGGATCTAGCTTCCGTGACATCATGAGGACTTAGAACTTAACTAGAAAGAATAAGGCAAGGAGTTAACAACGGCCAGGCTATATTACTAAAGCAATGACTGAGATTGACTAAACCAAGAGACCAACATTCTTTCAACCCAATCAGTAACTGAGTGCAAACACCTAGTAGATTGCCATCAAAATAGAGCAAGTATAATAAGACTATCCAAATATCAACATGGAAGCATCCCAAATCTCAAATTTCAAAAATAGGTTAGGTGATTGGATCGCCATTGATCCAAGCAAGATGGTGGATCGCTAAGACACAAAGAAGGGGAACCTAGAAGGCAGGAAAAAAATACCAAGTGTACGGATCACTAGAGATCCATACACGATGGATTGCTAGTGATCTATATGGAAATTTGAATGCGACCTAGCGTGTTGGAATGATAGAGAGAGCACCTAAGTGGTTAGTTCGCGAGCGAGCCAAGTCTATGGATCACTAGCGATCCATAGATTGTGGATCGCTGGCGATCCATGGTATTGGCTCGGATTGTAAACCATACCCCCTAGGTCATTCAATGCCTATCCACGAGCAGTTGATGAAGATGCCTGGCCCAAAAACTCTTCAATCCCTATAAATACTATCCCACCTGCAACATAAACTGGATCTTCTTCAGACTAGTTATTGAAGCTCTGTTGGAAACTTTCTTCACTCTCTATCTCCCTCACAACAATCTTTAAAGAAATTCACCGTGATTCTCCAGTCGATTCCATCCCTAAGGATTCAATCTAGCTAAGGATAATCAAAAGCCTTGTAATAAGACACTACTTGTAACAACAACCAGTCTATAAAAAAATAGTAAAATGGACGTAGGCTTCATTAACTGTCAAACCACTATAAAAATTCCTTGTCTTTTTTCTTTTACTGTTCAATTCTATATCTTTTATCTATGATATTGGTTTGTCAGAATAGGGCTGGTGCTTTCAAACTCAAACCAAGGTGTTGATCCATTTTTTTGGGTTAACATATGTATATACAGACATCAATCAAAGTATAATAACCTATTCAGCACAGACAATTATAACAACATGTCCTCACAATTGCTAATAAATACAACCATGAATGCAATGGAAAAATATCCACGTATGTGAATATGTCTCTGGGCCTCCAGCTCGTCTCTTGAAGCTCCAAAACTATCTAAATAAACCTGGAAATATGCTTGGTCTGTCCCACGCATTATAGGAAAACAATGTCCGGGTCAGTCTGGTAAAACTAGCATGAGAAACACAATCAAATGGATTCTTAAAGTTTAAATAAACCTTTTGAAACCCTTAGGTATTTCGTAAGAACATGCCGCACATAAACACAAACAGGTTTTACCTTACGATAACCAAAACTTTTTATACCATAAATCCAGTGATATTACAATAATGTCTAAGGGCGATAATAATAATAATCAAGTATCTATGATGCTCGTGAGTGTACATCACAACAATACTAGGTATATGTTGAATACAATAAGGCACGTTCACTAACTGTATAGGATTTCCATATAGGTTCCCACAGTACTTCCAGAATGGTCCTCCTATACAAGGATAAGAGATATCCTTCTGAAGCAACATACATCCCTACTGATGTACCATAGGAAAACCATGGCTGGTATCGCTAAGACTGAGTGCATCACCTCGTGCACGCATAACAATTGTAGGTAACATCTAGGAGGGGTTGACTACACCCTATGGCTTCCCAACCTTACTAGCCATGCATCTTATCTCTGGTTTTAGTCATTCCCGCTGATAAAGACTACGTTCACCGTTCCAGCTTACACATCACCACTAGATCAAGGAATCCCACATGGATTTTAATACCTCAACGGGTCTCGAAATCACATATTGATTCCCACATCTCAAATAGATCTTGGAATCTCACATGGATTCCCATACACCAACGATCTCAGAATCACATATGGATCCAAACATCTCAATATATCATGAATCTTCTCCATAGAATCATATTTTTTTTGGAGTGGTTACAAGTTCGAGTCATCTCTTATGAGTACACTCTTCCATTTCTTGAGTGCTCCATATACCAAACGCCAATTTTTGGAATGCTCAATACCGGTTCTTTAGCAATTAATCAAAGAATATATAAGAGCGGTGATCGCCCCTTAACTGTTTAAGACGACGCATCCCCTTATCATTTGTCCTAGAAGAACGAAACAAGCTTATACATACAGTATAGCACCCCCGATGTTAATCGTACAATATAATCCCCGTGTTTTCCAAAGATATTTCCAAAATTAAAATTCTTCGGTGTTAAGTAGGGAATATTTCCCTACCACCAAAATTAAGAAGGATTACATATTTATGCCAAGGTTTGATATTCGGTTGTTTAACTATCAAATAATCAAACATTTAAAACAAGATAACATCTTCCAAGGAAATCGCCAAGCCTCTCAAAAAAATCTTTTATTAATTTAAATTCACATTTCAGATACTTGGAAGTATCTTCTATATACTTATCTTAATAGGATAACCTATGAACAAAATACGATATTTTCAATATTCAGAAAATATAACCATATACCTACCCCAATGGTATAAGTATATTCAAAAACCATTTTACTTCCAAAACCTAGAAACTTGAAAACTATTAAAAATAGATTTTTGAAAGTGTTGTTATGTATTAAACATGAATCGTATACCCAATGGTTACATCGCTATCCTACCGAATCCAGAGTAAACTATCCCATACACTGTCTGCTTAACCCGCGGTCTTCGACGTTAGTTTAATATTAAAGAATATAACACAGTGTAGTCTATTGATACGTTTAAAGAAGTATAAAATATTGATACAATATTTATCACATTTTATTAGCAGAATAAATCCTCATTCTGCCATTATAAACTATATAGATTTATTATTATTCGATAATTGATCTGTTTGATATTGATTGTTAATTATTTAATAAATAGATGTGTTGTTTTTTATTAATACCGTTGATTGATTGTTTGGTTGTTTGGATTGCGCTCGACCAGTTTATGAGCACTATTTATTATTCATTGATTATTGATTTTGCTCGATCATTTATAAGCAATTAATTATCCATATGCATGGGCAGAGTACAAAATAATTATAGGCTAACACCTTGTGATTTAATTCACAATTTGACTGAAAGGTGTTTACTGAAAACATTGGTTAAGCAGATATTATAATAAAAGATGTCTATAATGATTTTGGAAATAAAAGATAGTTTATCTTTTGAATTGAAATGATACTTTCTTTTGGAAATGTTATCCTTTAAAAGAAATAGAAATAACTAAGAGTAAATATTTTGAAGTGATTTTATATAAAATTGGTTTATATAAAGAATGGTGTTATAAAAGTGTTTTATAAATGAATAGAATTTCGAGGACTGAAATCCTAATATCTAAAATGATTTCGAAATGTTTTTGAAAAGACAACATTATGATTTGAAATTATTTGTTAATATTAGTGTGAAAGAATTTATTACATCAGGGTACAAATTGATTTTTTATGTTACCAATTATTCGGGTAACCCATAACTAAAAAGTGGGCATATGTTTTTGGTATAGTCCACTCTTGGAACAGAGGGATGTATTTATTTATCCACTATATAAAGGCTGGGACCCAGTTGCCTTGTTATTGGGAGAAACCTCCCGATCTGGTTACATATGTTTTGATATTCTTTTATGACAGTATTTGGGATTTCCATATAAATATTTCAAAAGTGATTTATTTTAAAAGCCCGAAGTAAAGTAAGGTTTGATACAAAAGATATATATAGACACACACACACACACACATGTGTGTGTGTGTGTCTATATATATATTACTTAAAAGTTTTTAAAATGAAACCGGGAATTTAGTCCGAAAAAATGATTTTCGAGAAGGATTGCATTTTGAAAATAATAAAGCTAAATAGATTTGGGAACTCGAAATGTGAGGATTAAGCCTAAGTGGGTAGTTTTGGGAATTACATATTGTTTTTTACATCGTAGGCTCCATGATTCCTATTTGTGGTAGGAGAACTATGTCGGCTTGATCCTGTATCTATTTGGGTACCTAATTAGATAAGGGTACGTAGGCAGTCACAAGTAGTAATTATGCAGCCCCAATAAAAATATAACATTTTCCTACTTTTCTGATTGTTGGTTGTCATTGATTTTGGTTGTTATATCTTTTCTGCTTACTATTTTATTATGCATTTACATTGTCTATTGAGTTCACAACTAGGAAAGATATTACTATTTCTTATCAAAGTTGCATAGCGGTAAATTTATAGTTATTTGTAATATTTGATTTAGGGTTTGTATTAATGCACACTGGTACTGAAACCGACCCTATATATTTAATAGTATTGAATATTTGTCAAATATTATGTATTAAGTGGGTAGTTATCATTCGTAGTTTTAGAACGGAAAAAATTTCGACGATTTTGACTGGTCCGAAAATTTGGGTCCTTACAAATTGTGTTTATTGATTTTAGTGCACCTTTTAAAATTCTTTTAGGATTACATCTAAACTCTACAGAATCAACAATCATATATGCAAACATGAACATATATAAATGCAGTAAAAGTAAAGAGTTGAAGAGATCTCATCAGGAATTTTTTTTACTAGTTTAGAGTTACCATACATCTAGTCCTATACAATTTCTTGTACACATTTCCTTTTAAATATCAAAGTCAATATAATCTTGATTTCTAGACTATGAGGCCCACCCTATAGATTTTCTAAGTTCTGGGTACACTCGTGAGATTCAGATGGGACAACAGCGCACCCACTTGGATGCAAACGGGACACCAAGCACACCACTTGACTTAGATAGGACACAAGCACGCCACTTGGATTTCGGGGACATCAAGCACACCCAAGAGTATAAGAGTATGATTTGATAGAATTCAAAAACTTAATTTCTTGATCTTTATTACAAATGATCCTACAACCTCTTGAATAGCACTTTGATCTTGATTTGAGTAAGAGATATGAGAGATTTGATAGAGTAAACAATAAAGAATCAAATCAATAGAGATTGAATTTGATTTTGGTTGAATTTGATAAGATTTTGAGTAGATTTTCTTTTAGAAATCAAGAGAGTACAAGAGGAGAGAAAATATGAGAAAGTAGTAAAAATAATCGTTTGGAAAACCTCTATTTATACAAAAACAACAGTCATGCCCATTCGTGAAGAGATACGACACAAAGACACTTCCATTCAAATTTGAATTTTGAAATTCTTGGTCTATATTTCGGTGTACATGATGGGGACATGTCGACATATCCTTTGTAATTTGGAAAAACCATTAAATAAAAGTTGTTTAGAAAATGTTAAGTTTTGTAATATTTTGATACTTCGTAAATAATTTAAACATATTTTGTACACGTTTTAATCGTAACAAATCTTAAGAAAATTTCATAAAATTATTTTGAAATATTTTAATGTATCAAGTATTTAAATATGAATTTCTTTAGAAAGTGTGTATATATATGTATATCTGAATATATATTTAAAATCAAAGTTTAATAAATGTCAAAATATTCTTTTAAATACTATAAGAATTTAGAAAGCATAAAACTAAAACTACGTCAAAGTATAATAGATAAAAGTATATTTAAAATAAAATACTTGAAAACTTAATGACTCAAAATATAATAATCTTGTAATTAAAAAGTTGGGAATCGTTTGAATGCCATTTTGAAAAATCGTTTTGAAAATAGGGATTCTTTAAATCATTTTTGAAATTCAGAATATTTGCAAATAATTTAAATTCAGAGAACATATTTTAAAACCTTTTTGAAAAATGAAGAGAGATCAAAGTAGTTCTATCAGGGTTTTAATAAAGTAATCTATGACTCTATAACTTATCTGGATATCTTAAATCTTCAATACTCATTAGTCTTCACTGTCTAACTCTTGAATCTCTATATCAGCCTCTTAAACCTGCTCTTGGTACTGTACAATTTCTTAATCAACACCTGTCTAATATCCTGCACTGTATACTATATATAACTTGACAAAAACATTAGTATCTATATTTTGTTTAATGTCATATGATTATTGTCATCAAAACCAATACCTAAGGTGCTAACAATCTCCCACTTTTTAATGATGAAAACCATGTTTATAAAATATGATACAACTCCCCCTTAATCTATGCTTGGATATTTTATATATTTCTCCCCTTTTTTCATCAACAAAAATATAATGACAACTCCCCTAACTGAGGTACTATATGATATATAAAAGCGATAATAACAATAGATAAGAGTGATATGTAAATAAGAAGTGATAATACAAACCAATTTTATTAATTCAACCAATTACATTCAAATCAATCCAAGTTAATACAATCATACATTCAAATTAGTCCAAGCGAATACAAACATAAACCACACCAAAAAGATCACTTGTAATCCTAAATAATTCTGTACACGCCCATCCATACATCTTATTCTACTGTAATCTTAAATCAAATCTTAAAAAACAAACTAATTATTTTAAACTTCACTTGGAACTTCTACCCAACCATTGGAACCAAAAATGGGATCTGCTTTGATGTTATCACAATCTTCGTAGTCATTGTTGATGGTACAATATGGATTGTTGGTTGGTTCGTCTTTGTTAAGGGAAGAAATCATCCATCAAATTGCTTTAAAATGCCTTTCTTGTTCTTTTATCATTTACAGGTGACTCAATTCTAAGTGTATTTGATTTCTAAGGATAAAAGTAAAAATGTTCTTGAATGATTAAAGGATTTGTTCAAACTTTTCACACAATTTTTGGTGCGGGGAAGCCGTTTTGGAAAGTTAAGTTTGTAGTTGAAAAGGGAGAAGAATGAGACTAGAAATTTGTTTTTCAGGAGTGAATAGGTTTATATTTAGGTGAGTATTCGTTTGAAATAAATAGGTGTTTGGTATTATTTTTTTGATTTTTTTTTGCTTTTTGCCCATTATATGTCGACATATATGTTATACATATGTCGACATATGTACTATAATTTACAAAAATAAATATCTTGCCATACTTTTGTAATTAACCTAAACTATTGTGCTTTTATGGATTTCCAAAGACTAATGAAAATATATAACAGCAAGGAACTTGATTTCGTTGATGATCATAGATGAATACGTGAATTTCAAAGATAAACATAAAGACACATGGATTAAAACTAAGATAATCCATACTAAAAGCTAGAAACCAAAAGGAAATACAACTAGGAAGAAGTAGATGAAGATAAAGCTTTTGCACCAAGCTTGTGAATGACCTTTCTAAAGTACTCATCTACTTTGTTGGAAAGAGTAGTGAATTTCTTAGGAAATGATCTCTTAAGCTTCTTTTGGTTATTAACAATTTTCTCTTAATTTTTGAGAGGTTCTTGATTCGATGGATGAGTCGCACTTGCTAAAGAAGTATCTTCCTCCCCTTGTTCTTCCTCCTCCTCCATTTCTATTTCTTCCTCTTCCCCCTCTTCTCTTATTTCACGCTCCTCTTCCCAAGCCAATCTTTCTTCCCTTTTCACATGTGTTTCATAAGGATCAGGATGAAATTTGAATGAAAGGGTTTGGAATTGTCTAAATTTTTTTGAGGAGTGGTTTTCTATCCTTTTAGGTCAACACCAAAATATGTGAATATTCTAGTGAGACATACACCATGAAAGATTGTGTTCTTGCGCTTAGAGATATTCTTAGGAAAGAATTCATCCAAAATAACTTATGATCAATTTATTTTGTAATGACCATAAATTGCAAAAGGTGCTTTGATAACATTTTGAGTCGGGTTATTGTAACTTTCCCTCCTTGGAGTTATGCTTTGTTGCAAAAGAAGACTTAAAATTCTTGAATTAGATGCAAATTGTATTTTTCGAACTCAAAGTCATCATCTTTTTCAAAAATAACTTGAAAACTCATGATTTTGAATATAAATTTTAAAACTTGAAAGCTCTATTCTACTATATTTGAATCCGAGAATGTTGCCTAAAATTTCATAATTTAAAACAATTTGAGTGTCTTTCACATTATTCCAAATTTCACCTTCATTCCCTTCATAAAACATTCCTTTTAAATGTGCATAAAACATTTTCATTAAATTTGGTAAAAATAAAAAATCATTTTGGTAAGCATCAATCAAACTAAGGATTCCATTTTGAACACAAAGCTCATAATGATCATAAGTAGAAAAATCATCAAATTTGGCGAATCTTCCAGAAGAGACTTTTTCAAAAGAAACATATTCCATATCTGCTTCCATTACATCTTTATCATAGAAAATATTGCTCTTAGTTTTCTTGGCAAGCCTTATGGATATAGGAGTATTTCTTGAGGATGCCATTGATGAATTATTTGAAGAACAAGAGAGATAATGAATTTTTGAGCTTTGAAAATGAGAATGAAATGAATGGATGGAGGAGAATAATTAAATAGGGAGTAAATAGATAGGTTCTCTGGTCAAGGGACAATTTTTTAAGACATTGGAGTTGGTTAAAAGGTAGAGGAAATTTCAAATTTTGAATTTGAAATTTGTCAGGGGATGTGTCGACATATAGCCGGCGACTTTCAAAATCAATAGTTGAATAAATTATTTATGTTTGTTTGTATATGCTTTTATATAATGATCCTTTAGTCATTACTAATCTATGTATTTGGTAAATAATTTTAAAATAAAAAATGTACATATATTTTATATAATTTTTATTTTCAAAAATTATATTATAAAAATAAATTTATAAAATATTTAAAATATATATTTTAGCTTCATCCAATTTTGTTATTTAAACTAGAGATTATTCCTAACGATCAAAAGCAAACAAAAACTCTACTCAAAAAATCAAAATTTGGAATTTTTAACGCGTACCTACTTTTCCTTCATTTCTTTGAACTTTCTGAATTGATTATTGCTGTGACGCACATATTAGCATTTTCCGTGTCTGGTCCATTATCACTTGAGGAAGTATTTTAATCATCTAGTGTTGCAGTACGCCCTTCCCCTTTTTTTAGACAAATCAATTTTTGGTGAGTTTTTTGGTTTTCCGGCTGTGGATAGTCTATCTGCATATGGCCAAATTCATTGAAGTTAAAACATCTAACCCTTCCACTTCCTAAGTTTTTTTATCATTTCTCTTAAGATTATTCATTTTTCTCAACTTCGGAAATTTTCCAAAATTTCGGGTCATAAAGGCAATTCCTTAATCATCATCGTTGTTTGAATCAAGATCATTTATTGTAGCCTTGAAAGTGATGGATTTCTTCTCTATTGCCTGCTTTCACTCCTGCCCTGCATTTATGTTTCAATAACATTAAATTTCCAAATAACTCTCCAATTTTTAGAGTACCAATGTCTTTTGTACCTATTAAGGAGTAAGTAAATCGAGGATTTTTCTAATTTGATCCCCTTTAGGAAAACTTTTTCCCGATGCAATTAGTGAATGTACTATATCTTGAAATCTATTATACATATCAAATATGGACTCGTTTGAACTTCTTTTAAATAATTGAAACTGATTTGTTAACATAGAAATTTTGCTCTGTTTGACTTTACTAGTGTCCTCATGTGTAACTTGCACTATTCTCCATATTTCATATACAAGCTTACAAATAGACACTCTATTGAATTCATTTTTTTTTTAATGAATAGAATAAAATATTCACGGTTTTAGAGTCACTTTGTGCAAGTTTCTTTTGGTCAATAATCCATTGTGAAAAGTTACTCTCGGGCTTATTATAGTCATTTTGTGTAACATTCCAAATATCTACACCAATTGATTTTAAATAGATTTTCATTCTGTATGACCAATATGTGTAATTATTACCATTAAAAAGTAGATGCCTTGTAGTAGATTTTCCTTCAACAAAGGTATTATTAGCAAGTGAACTAACAGTGTTGCTAGCCATTGAACTTTTCAAAAATAAAAATTATGAATACTATGGAAACCTATGTTCAGATACCAAATGATAATTTGTAGAAGATGGATTTTAAGAGTAATTTAACGCTGGGGGAAGGGGTAAATAGTGTTTACTGATTTTCGTGAATCTTTTTAATTCTTTTAAATTATAATTAAACACTGTAGAATCAATAATCACAAATGTAAACACAGACATATATAATGCAGTAAATGTAAAAAGTAAAGAGTTTGAGAAATCATAGTAGAAATTTTTGTACTGGTTCTGAGTTACCATATATCATGTCCTGTACAATTTCTTATACAGATTTCTTTTCAAATATCAAAGTCAATACAATCTCGATTTCTAGGCTAAGGGACACACCCTCTATATTTTTTGAGCTCAGGGTACACTCACTAGATTCGGAATGGACACCGGTACACCCACTTGATTTAGAGGGGTACAAGCACTCCCACTTGAATTTCAAGCACACCAAACATACCCAAGATTATAAGAGTATGATTTGATAGAGTTTACAGACTCAATTTCTTGATCTTGAGTACAAACGATCATATCACCTCCTGAATAACACTTTGATCTTGATCCGACTGAAAGAAATGAGAGAGATAAGAGAGATTAGAGAGTAAACAACAATGAATCAAATAAATAGAGTTTGAATTTGATTTTGGTTGAATTTGAGAAAATTTTGAGTTGATTTTCTTTAAGAAATCAAGAGAGTAAAAGAGGAGAGAAAATATGAGAAAATAGTTAATAAAAATTCATTTGTAAAACCCAGTTTATAGAGAAACCACAGTAACGTCCATTTATGAAGAGATACAAAAAAAGCACTTCCATCCCAATTTGACTTTTGAAATTCCCGACCTATATATCGACATGCATAATGCGGATATATCGACATATCCTTTATAATTTTGAAAAAAACATTAAATAAAAATTGCTTTGAAAATGTTAAAATTTTCAAAATATTTTAGTACTTTGTAAAATCATTTAAACATAATTCATACACATTTTAATCATAATTAATCTTTAGAAAACTTTATAAAATTATTTTGGAATATTTTAATATATAAAGTATTTAAATATGAATTTCTTTTGAAAGTATATGCATAAAAAGTATAAGTGAATAGATGCTTAAAACAAAGTTTAATAAATGTCAAAATATTCTTTTAAATACTATAAGCATTTATAATGCATAAAACGAAAACTATACAAAGTATAATAGATCTAAAGTATATTTAATATAAAATACCTAAAACTTAGTTACTCAAAATATAATAATCTTGTAATCAAAAAGTTAGGAACCATTTGAAGGCCATTTTGAAAAATCATTTTGAAAACAGAGATTCCTTAGAATCATTTTTGAAATTCAAAACACTTAGATTATTTAAAATCAGAGAATAAATTTAAGACCTTTTTGAAAAATGAAGAGAGATCAAAGAAGTGCTATGAGAGTTTTTACTAAATAATCTATGACACTATACCTATCTAGATATCTTGAATCTTCAATACTCATAAGTCTTCATTGTCTAACTCTTGAATCTCTATATCAGCCTCTTGAATTTGCTCATCATACTATACAGTCTTCTTAATTGACACATGTCTATCGTGTACTATATACTATATATAAATCGATAAAAACATTATTATCTATATTTTGTATAATTCCATATGGTTATTGTCATCAAAACCAATGCATAAGGTACTAACATAATACTTGCATTGAAAGCTAGAGGAATTATTTGCTAGGAGTAAGGTTTGAGCTATTCACCAATCATAAGTTGTTGAAATACTATTTCTTATAGAAAGACCTTAACCTATAATAATAGAGATGGTTAGTGTTCTTAGCCTCCTACGACTTTTTCATTTCCTATATGCCTAGTAAGACAAATGCAACCGTAGATGCTTGGTAGGAGACATGCCAACTAGGGAGCTATTTTCCTAGACTGGACATGGTTAGAGTATATAGCTGGATATATTTTTGACAGAAGTGCAAGATAAAGCCAAAGTTGTAGTAAACTTGAAGAGTAGGGCTACTCTTATAGGATGAATTGGCACTAGCTAGTGGCATGATGCAATGTTAGAGGACATTATTACTAAGTTGGAGGCAGAAATACAGGCTGAGGATTCCGAGTAGCACGAATTTGACCAAGATGGTTGGCTTCATAAAGTTGGAAGATAATATGTATCCAATACATAAGGACATAGAGATGAGGTGCTACAAGAGTATCATTATTCGAAGTTGACTATCCATCCTGAAGGTAAGAAAATGTGTGGAGACATAAATCAAAAATATTACCGGGAAGGAATTTGTAACAACCCGGTATTTTCAACCATTCGGATCCACACATGTCGGGTTTGAATTGCTCGAAATACCGCATTGTAAATAAAATTTGGCAAATCTTAGAATATACAGTAAATAAAATCACAGACCACAGACACGGAGTAATAATAGTGCAGCGGAAGTAAAAGAAATAGTAGTTCATGAAGCTACTATGTAATATATCAGAGTTACATAAGATACAACAGAAGAAATAAAGTACAAAAGAGGTCTTAAGATAATAACCAAGTACGAAATGAATACAACACTGGGATCAACAGGATAACTGGAACTGAAACAGATAAAACTGGACAAGTAGATAATCGCCAGCGATTCCAATCTCCAGAATGTGGAAATCCAAATATGTAACGTCCGCCTTTTCGCACACTTTAAATCGACGATAAACCACACACGTCAGACTTAAACCATACAGAAGGCGGGTTGTTATAGGGTAAATAAGAAAAACCAAGAAAGAAATAAAACAAAACAGAATCTCACAGCGGAAGGATAAAATATAATAATCAAATGTACAGTTCATGAAGCTGTTTTTCAAAATATTTAATTATATTTGCAATATATATCGGAGTTATACATACCATAGAACATCAATAATGCAGCGGAATACAATAGTGTAATGGAATAATATAGTAGGTAATAGTACTACAAAACTTCGTCTTCGTCCTCCAGAATAAAATCTTCGATCCTGAAATGCTCGGACTGACCCGTCGAATTGAAAAGACAAAACACTCGAGTCAGAACTAAAAGATCTTATGTAAGTTAAATCAACTGAAAAAATACGAGTGTAACGGCGTCGGAGATGTTTACGGGGTTTGACATCTCCTATCCAGTGTCTAACGTGAGTGCAGTAACTCAAGAGATGCTCAAGATTCGCACCTCCTAAGGATCCGTTAAACTATTTACTATGTAGAAATATTTCGCTATTATAATAATGTCTATAGTAAAATAAACATACTTTTAAATAGCGCTAAGAGTGACCCAATATTCCGCTTAACACGTAATAGTCCCAGTAGTCCATCCAATATCATAGTTCCTCCTGATCGGGAAGCCACCAGAGGATAACACACAGGCTACGGGAGAAAACCAAACTTGTACAAGGCGCGATAGGGTAGGTGACACGGCACAACTAGGAAGTGCCAGGGTAGATATACCAATTATGCATCCGGGCTGGTGGTAACGTGTAGCAGCTACTACTGTCCACCTCGAACAACAACCCCAAAATCAAAAATCAAAAGTGACCACCGAATCAAACCAAAAGTCAGAGTATAATATCGAAGGAGTGCGTCCGATCAGAGGAATGACCTCATTGGCCCAAGAATCGCTCCTGTTTTAGCCATCTTATGCAAACTCACGGAAGTCGGGTCCACATATTTACCTCAAAGGAACGTCGCCGCCATCTATTTCTTCTGGAATCTCCACCGTGTACGGTTGTTAAAGTGGTTTTCGGAGTTGGCAGAGAGTATGCC
This sequence comes from Allium cepa, assembly GCA_030765085.1. Classification (NCBI taxonomy): domain Eukaryota; kingdom Viridiplantae; phylum Streptophyta; class Magnoliopsida; order Asparagales; family Amaryllidaceae; genus Allium; species Allium cepa. The sequence continues at coordinate 499,981,065 of CM060929.1, forward strand.
AACTTCCGATCCCGGTCTCTTCAACAACCAATCGTTATTATAACACCGCGGTCTTTTCAAAATAGTTTATACTTTAAAACCAGAATGTAATATCAATTTCAAAACCATATAAATATGATATCATTTTCGTTTTAAAACCCAAATCAATATGATATCAATTTTTATTTCACATATATCCTTTTTCTAAAATCATAGCACTTCAAATTTGTATACCTTGAAAAACCCATAACTTTGAAACATAAATTCAATTACTTAAATGGTTTAAATATTAAATTACTTTATAAAATAAAATAGCTTCTTTAATTCCATAAATAAATTCCAAATTCAAATTTGAACCTCCAAATAAACCATTTCAAATTTCCATATATTTCAAAGCTTTAAATATTCCACCATTTCAAAACTAATTCTTTGATAATTCCATATATATCAAATTCAATTGCTTTTATTTAGATTTGAAACATTTACTTAATAAATCCCATATAATTTAAGTAAAACGTTTAACTTCAAACAACTGGATATTCTTTCAATTTATTTAACTTGATAAATTCATTTATCTCAACTTTATATTCATTTAAATTACTTTAAACCAAATCAAGTTATAAGAATCATATCCATTTAAAATCTCCATTTTTATTTAAAATTACAGATCAAAATTTATTCAAGTACAATTCTTAAATAATTCAATTTAAACCAATTTCACATTTGTCTCCCAACTTAAATTTCATTTAAGTCAACTAAAAACTCTATATATACAATATCTAAAATAGGTACTAAACCATAGAATATAAACCAATCAAACTCCATTATTAAACTCATTTTTATTAATCAGTTTTATATATATCTTAAATTCAAGGATTCAAAACTATTTACATTAATATCCTCCCATTTCATCTAAATTCCCTTTTTAAATATTAAATCCTTTTAATTGCAATTAAGTCCTTTTTATTAAATTTTAAATCCAAATAAATTAATAAAGCTTTATTCCATTTATTTTTTCATCTTTATTTCAATCGCATAACATTTTATTCCAATTTTACTGTATTTGCCATATACGTACATTAATTATTATTTATATTCTCCATTAATTACTTACTTGGCTTTATACTTTAAATTCATTCAAATAAATAAATAAATCTTGATATCTACTCTTTAAATCAACCAATTTTCATAAAATAAATAGGTTTTAGCATTAATTACATCTTATAAAATTAACCTTTTTAATGACAAATCACATCTAACCTAACTGCACAAATTAAGTCAATTAATTGTAATTGATTTCACATTAAATGTTATTAATTATAAATTGAAATATAAATAAATTCGTTTATTGATTTCAAACCTTGCTATTAAATAAATTGGCATTTTATGGGTAAAAGTAACATTGGATTATATTACATTTATTGATGTATTTATTAATTTATTTCGAATTAACGTACTACTTAATTTCCTTTGATTTCAAATTGATTTCCTAATTTTATTTAATACTAAATAAAATAAATAACATATATAGATTGTTACCTATTTTTCCTTTCTTGCCTTTATAAGTTTATTACTTAACAACACAGGTTAAAATTCCGTATATACACAAATTTTAATTAATTGTCATTAACACTGTATTATTTCATTAATAAATCAAATACTTGCATTAACACTGTTCACTTATTTTGGTCATTATTCCAATCATATGTCGCAAGTTTTCATTTTTTTATATTATCCTATGGAAACAATATACATTTCAATACTTTATTACATTTATTGAGATTTATTTTCCAAATTTACTAGATATCACGAATTATGACCTTACCGTTATCTCAATTAATTTGGATTGCGCTAAAGTAATTATTTAATAACTTACATTAACATAATTTCACAAATTTACATTTAGTTACATATAAATCAAAACATTATTGCATTGGTAAATTAAACGCTTACCTTAATAAGTTTTTCATTCCCAAACAATATTTCAATTACTACAGGACATTGATTAAAGTCAATTTACTACTTAATGTTATTAATTCATTAATTCACTATTTGCCTTTTTTTCTTATATTCAACTCTTAGCCTAGTATAACAATTCACATTACTTCAATTTATTCGTAATTTCACTTCAACTGTTAATACTTAGCTTTATTTTCTATGGTTTCATTTCATTTTCAACATTTGGTTCATTATTAATTTTAATTTTCTTTTCTTTTCTTTTTTTTCATTTCTTCCAAAAAAAATTCCAGTATCTTATGAAAATGAAAAATTTAATTAAAGAAATTTACGGGTCGTTACACTCTCCCCCACTCAGAACTTTTCGTCCCCGAAAAGGAAAAGAAGGGAAAATAAGAATTAAGAAATCAATATATCTTTTTTAAAATATTAATTTTATAAACAAGTAAATTTACAAAATAAATAATTTAAAATAAAATATACCAATTTATAACCATTTAATCCTTTATACTTACATTATTAAAGTTTGGAAAAATATGTTCAATTTTTTTTTCTAAGTTCGAAATTTACGGAAAATTTCGACAGAGTCTCCTTTGTACGGGGAGGCTCGGCAAAAAATATAATATCAAATATAACAACATAAAACATATACTTACCAAAATAATATATATCCCAACACGGGAAAAATATAATAACGCTAAAAGCTGTAATCGAAAACGTACCTATTTGTCGAGCAATTTACGCTTAATTATGAAACCAAAAGCAGTAGCAATTGCTTCCATAACCTGTATTTCACTTATATAATCCAAAAGGTTAACAATTATATAAAATGAAATATTTAAGGTTGTTTCAATCACAAAAAACAGTCAATACAACAACAATCAATTTGCAACAAGGCATACAACCATTATACGAAAACAACACAAATCAATCAATCATTCATGTCAAACAAGACAAATAGTGGTTAGGGTTCAAAACTTTAAATTGTACAGAATGAAAAATAAACTATCAAGTGCACCATTTACTCAACAGTCTTAGATGAAACTAAATAGGTTATTCATACATCCAAACAAATTTAAAGTATCCTTACCCAAACAACCATAAACCAAAACAAACAACAAATTCAAACAATCAATCAAGTAATTTTTTTTTCCAATTTCATTTCATAACTTTTGTTGCTTGATTTCCTTTTCATTCATTAGTTATTTTTATCTATTTTTATTCATTACCTACCAATTCATTTTCATCTATCTATATAATGCCAAATTCTACTTATTGCATTACATTTATTTATTTATTTATATTGTTCATATTCAATCAATTTTCTTAGTAGGTAAATTTATTAACTTAAGTTTATAGTCAATTTTTTTTCTCTTTTCCAGTATTCATCTTTTATTCTCTCTTTTTCCCGTGGTAACTTCAACCTATTACTTAAGTTTATTATTATTATTCGTAATACTTACCTTTGTTTTCTATTACATTAGTAGCATTTCAATTATACTTAAGTCCATAACAACTAGAACATCAATTCTTATTAATAAAAGCAATTTATTGAACAAATTTAATTATATAAGTTTACTTGTACAATTTTCCATTACAAATCTTTAATATTTCAACTTTTAATATTTGGTAAGTTGTATATATGCTTTTAAAGAATGTAATTGAAACTTATACCAGTCTTACTCATTTCTTTTAACTAAATTAATATTCAATAATTCTATCCTTTGTTTTATAGACTACAATTTCAAATTTCTTTTTATTTCATTTATAACCAGGCATTTAATCTCTTATTTTATTTAAATTCTAATTATTAGTTAACTTCCATATCACTACCCTAAGTAAAACTGTTAGTTAGCGAAAACTTAGGAATTAAATACGGGGTTTAATTTCAGGTCATTTTAAAATAATAGATAAATATATACTTACAAATTTATATATCCAATTATATTTCAAACAATTAAAATTTATATATATTTATAAAAATAAATCTGCAGTAAAACTCTACAGTGGCCTTCCCACTTCGAAACTCGAAAATAGAAGTCGATGATGCGTGCACTCATCACCGAAATTATTTTCCAGCGACAGAGAGGGGAGTACATACCTTATTTCTTTTCCAAAAATTCTTTAAAATAATTTCTTTCAATTTATATAGAAATATTTATATCGAAAAATACTTCTAAATAATATTATTATTATATTCCAAAATCATTGAAAGAATTTTCAAAACCCCGGGACTTAAGCTCTAAAATTCCCAATTTGATTTATTTTATTTTCAATCTTATTTCAACTATTATTTATAAATTTTATTACCTAACAACCAATATAATACAACCAAATATAACCTTTATAAAAATTTACTTTATATATATATAGAAAATATAACAGGAAAAATTATTTCATTCACCTATATTCAAAACAAAATATTACGTCGGTCTGTCCTATTAAGTGTTTAGAAATCCCTATTGATGTCATAGCGTCCCATGCATCAACCAGAATTTATAAATACAAAAAGGAACAAATCAACACAATATTAAAACCTTTTTATAACACTTACAAATATGCTCTCTCATATATATACACTCAATGACTCATCGTAGGGTAGTACTACCCAATTAAAAAAGAGTCAGACCCCACAAAGCTAAGGTTTATCGCTAAACCTCGCTCTGATACCCGATGTAACGTCCGCCTTTTCGGACACTTTAAATCGACGATAATCCACACACGTTGGACTTAAACCATACAGAAGGGCGGGTTATTATGGGGTAAATAAGAAAAACCAAGAAAGAAATAAAACAAAACAGACGCTCACAGCAGAAGGATAAAATATAATAATCAAATATACAGTTCATGAAGCTGTTTTTCAAAATATTTAATTATACTTACAATATATATTAGAGTTATACATACCATGGAATATCAAAAATGCAGCGGAATACAATAGTGTAGTGGAATAATATAGTAGGTAATAGTACAACAAAACTTCATCTTCGTCCTCCAGAATAAAATCTTCGATCCTGAAATGCTCGGACTGACCCGAGCGAATTGAAAAGACAAAACACTCGAGTCAGAACTAAAAGATCTTATGTAAGTTAAATCAACTGAAAAAATACGAGTGTAACGGCATCAGAGATGTTTACGGGGCTTGACATCTCCTATTCAGTGTCTAACGTGAGTGTAGTAACTCAAGAGATGCTCAAGATTCACACCTCCTAAGGATCCGTTAAACTATTTACTATGTAGTAATTTTTCGCTATTATAATAATGTCTATAGTAAAATAAACATACTTTTAAATAGCATTAAGGAGTGACCCAATATTCCCCTTAACACGTAATAGTCCCAGTGGTCCATCCAATATCATAGTCCCTTCTGATCGGGAAGCCACCAGAGGATACCACACAGGCTATGCGAGAAAACCAAACTCGTACAAGGCGCAATAGGGTAGGTGACACGACACAACTAGGCAATGCCAGGGTAGATATACCAATTACGCATCCGGGCTGGTGGTAACGCATAGCAGCTACTACTGCCCACCTCAAACAACACCCCAAAATTCAAAAATCAAAAGTAGCCATCGAATCAAACCAAAAGTCAGAGTATAATATCGAAGGAGTGCGTCCGATCAGAGAAATGACCTCATTGGCCCGAGAATCGCTCATGGTTTAGCCACCTTATGCTAACTCACGGGAGTCGGGTCTACGTATTTACCTCAAAGGAACACCGCCACCATCCTACTTCATTCTGGAATCACCACCGCGTACACGGTTGTTAAAGTGGTTTTCGGAGTTGACAGAGAGTATGACAACTTCCGATCCCGGTCTCTTCAACAAACAATCGTTATTATAACACCACGGTCTTTTCAAAATAGTTTATACTTTAAATCTAGAATATATATCCATTTCAAAACCATATAAATATGATATCATTTTCGTTTTAAAAACCAAATCAATATGATATCAATTTTTATTTCAAATATATCCTTTTTCTAAAATAATAGCACTTCAAATCTATATACCTTGAAAACCCATAGCTTTGAAACATACCTTCATTACTTAAATGGTTTAAATATTAAATTACTTTATAAAATAAAATAGCTCCTTGAATTCCATAAATAAATTCCAAATTCAAATTTGAACCTCTAAATAAACCATTTCAAATTTCCATATATTTCAAAGCTTTAAATATTCCACCATTTCAAAAATAATTCTTTGATAAATCCATATATATCAAATTCAATTGCTATTATTTAGATTTGAAACGTTTACTTGATAAATCCCATATAATTTAAGTAAAACTTTTAACTTCAAACAACTGGATATTGTTTCAATTTATTTAACTTGATAAATTCATTTATCTCAACTTTATATTCATTTAAATTACTTTAAACCAAATCAAGTTATAAGAATCATATCCACTTAAAATCTCCATTTTTACTTAAAATTCTTGATCAAAATTTATTCAAGTACAATTCTTAAATAATTCAATTTAAACCAATTTCATATTTATCTCCCAACTTAAATTTCATTTAAGTCAATTAAAAACTCTATATATACAATATCTCAAAAGGTACTAAACCATAGAATATAAACCAATCAAACTCCATTATTAATCTGGTTTTTATTAGTCAATTTTATACATATCTTAAATTCAAGGATTAACTATATATATGCAAAATAATATTTATATAACATCAAAATTTAATATTTATTAAACCATATATTCCTTTCCAAAACCATAAAAAAAACATTTCAAAATATTATATATATATATATATATATATATATATACCGCGGTGCCTGTATAAAATTTCTATCCTATGGTCTAGTGATACGGATATTTATCATTTCAATCCATAATTTAAAATAAAATTACAGTTATATATCATTTCAAACTGCAATCCCGAATGAAATGAAAATGCATAATAACTTATAGTTTATAAAAATATAAAATATAGCATCCATTTATCCAATATCAACCATCAACCATTTATCACAATCACCATCCAATTCAAACAATAGCATCAATATAGGATGAATAATAAACAACATGTATTAACTAGTAGTTTATATTCAATAATAAATTTAATAACTGTTTAACTGGCAGTTTATATGCAATGAAAAATTAAATAACGATTTAATTAAATAAATGCAATTTAACTGAGATGATGATTAAAAATATGCCAAGTAGTCATAAATAAATTTCTAATCACATCAACAATTAATTTAACAAACATAAGAAATTTTAGAAATTGTTAGTGGGTTAAAACACTCACCTTTTAAATTTAAATTGAATCTAAATCCAATTTAAACCCAAAAATTGCACAGTCTTAGAATCCATCCAAACCAGCGCCAAAATGTCTGGAATTTTATTACGATCCTAACAAAAAAAAAATCGCAAGTGAAAGGGAGTTCGTATGTAAGAGTTATAGCGATTATTGTGATTGAAATTCAAATTAAAAAAAAAGAACACGTTGCATCTCTAAGCCACGTCAGGCCCTTCTCCACGAAACCCTACAGCTCACCAAAATGCACGAGAAAAATGAGATGTAACCGCCATTGAATCCCCATGTTTGACCATCCACCGCCGCCGCTATGTTCGCTTGACCTTCAATCAGAGCCCACCAACGTCACCTCCTCCCCGAAATGCCCCACCTCAGGCCGACTGGCCACCTTCGGCTCGCCAAGGCGTGCTCACCGCCGCCTCTACTTATCCCCAAATCACGGAGAATTTTGTCGCCTACAACCCAGACTAACCGCATAGGTCTCCACCCCTCGACGACCTCTACGAGTACCTGCCCTTCGATCGACGCCAGAACCAAGATCCACCGTTAGTCCTCCACGATGACACACGAAAAGCCGGGAATTAGACATAATTTCTGATCAAATGATAAAATGAATCGAAAAACGAACACCACCAATGAATTACGCTAGTCGAGAGCTTCAACATATAATTTTTTTTAAATTTTTCTCAGGACTTTGAAATTTATGCTTTGGATTTGATTTGAAATTGGATCTGGAATTTGTTTGTCTGTCATTGAGGAGGAGAGAGTTGAGATGTACTTACAGACAAATGAGAATAGAGGTAGGCTAGGGTTTATAACCGGGTTTATATAGGTAGGTCAGAAATTAGAATGGATGGATAAGGTTGGATATGCGCTTTAACGCCAAAGTGGCCCAAAAAGCCCGTTTCGACTCCGGAACGAAATTGGGTCAACCCATATATCAAAATAGATATTTTAAAATATTTTAAACGCAACGGAAAGGGTTTCAGGTTCAAATTGTATCATATGAAGAAGTTATGCTAAAAACAATATTTTCAAATCGATTTCAAATTGATTTCAATTTCATTGATTTCTGGGCGTTCCGAGTCCGTAGGATCAAACGACAAATCCGATCACTACGAAACTTGAAACCCTACAATAATTCACCGTTACGAATCCGATGAAACTGGTTTCGTCGAAATCCGGGTCAGTGGAAAAAATGGCTATTTTCCATTAATTAAATAATTTGATAATTAATGAATAAGATCCAATTTTTTAATTTCAATCTTAAAATTGACAAATTTTATCACTTTTATATTTCTCAATCAATTTCAATGTTTTAAACAAATTAAAAGTCAATTTAAAGTTGATTATCTTATCGATTACAGTATTTTCCTCAGTTCCATTCAAATTAAGAAATTATGAATTTAATTTCCAAAATTTCTATTAAATTAAATTAACAAATCATTTTTCCATTTATTATTGTCAAATAGATGGATTTAACATTGGATTCAAAACTATTTACATTAATATCCTCCCATTTCATCTAAATTCCCATTTTAAATATTAAATCCATTTAATTGCAATTAAATCCTTTTTATTAAATTTTAAATCCAAATAAATTAATAAAGCTTTATTCCATTTCTATTTTCATCTTTATTTCAATTGCATAACATTTTATTCCAATTTTACTGTATTTGCCAGATACGTACATTAATTATTATTTATATTCTCCATTAATTATTTTCTTGGTTTTATACTTTAAAGTCATTCAAATAAATCAATAAATCTTGATTTCTACTCTTTAAATCAACCAATTTTCATAAAATAAATAGGTTTTAGCATTAATTACGTCTTATAAAATTAAACTTTTTTAATGACAAGTCACGTCTAACCTAACTTCACAAATTAAGTCAATTAATTGTAATTTATTTCACATTAAATGTTATTAATTATAAATTGAAATCTTAATAAATTCGTTTATTGATTTAAAACCTTGCTATTAAATAAATTGACATTTTATGGGTAAAAGTAACATTGGATTATATTACATTTCATTAATGTATTTATTAATTTATTTCCAATTAAAGTACTACTTAATTTCTTTTGATTGCAAATTGATTTCCAAATTTTATTTAACATACTAAATAAAATAAATAACATATATAGATTGTTACCTATTTTTCCTTTCTTGCTTTATAAGTTTATTACTTAACAACACAGGTTAAAATTCCATATATACACAAATTTTAATTAATTGTCATTAACATTGTATTATTTCATTAATAAATCAAATACTTGCGTTAACACTGTTTCACTTATTTTGGTCGTTATTCCAATCATAGGTCGTAAGTTTTCATTTCTTTATATTATCCTATGAAAACAATATACATTTCAATACTTTATTACATTTATTGAGATTTATTTTTCAAATTTACTAGATACCATAAATTATGACCTTACCGTTATTTCAATTAATTTGGATTGCGCTAAATTAATTATTTAATAACTTACATCGACATAATTTCACAAATTTACAGTTATTTATAAATAAATCAAAACATTATTGCATTGGTAAATTAAATGCTTACCTTAATAAGTTTTTTATTCCCAAACAATATTTCGATTACTACAGGACATTGATTTAATTCAATTACTATTTAATATTATTAATTCATTAATTCACTATTTGCCTTTGTTTTCTTATATTCAACTCTTAGCCTGGTATAACAATTCACATTACTTCAATTTATTCATAATTTCACTTCAACTGTTAATACTTAGCTTTATTTTCCATGGTTTCATTTCATTTTCAACATTTGCTTCATTATTAATTTTAAATTCTTTTCTTTTCTTTTTTTTCATTTCTTCCTAATTTTTTTTCCAATATCTTATATAAATGTCAAATTTAATTAATGAAATTTATGGGTCGTTACAAAATCTGTGAATACTCAGGCTGACCCGAGCGTAAATAAAAATACAAACACTCGAGTCAGGACATACATAGTTATACAATGTAAACCAACTCAAGTGAACTGTAGTAAAAGTGCAAGTAACTTAAAGGATGCTTGAGACCGCCTATCCTCTAAGGATCCGTTAAACTATTTACTATGTAGTAATATTGCGCTATTATAATAATGTCTATCAGTAAAATAAACTTGCTTTAAAATAGCGTTAAGGGGTGACCCAATATTACCCTTAGCACAAATAATGCCAGTAGTCTATACAGTATCTGCATATCTCTTGATCGGGAGACTATGAGAAGGTACTGCATAGGTACAACACAAATAGAAACTCGTAGTAAATGCTCGATATGGTAGGTGACACGGCACACAAGGCAATGCCGGGGCAGATATACTAATTACGACACTCGGGCTGGTGGTAATGTAGCAGCCACATACGCCCACCTCGAAACACATTCCCAAAAATCGGAGGGGTGCCCAAACAATCACAAAAGCAATAGAATGATATCAAAGAAATGTGTCCGACCAGAGGAGCTACCCCTTTTGGCCCGATATCGCTCTTGTTTTAGCCACCTTATGCCAACTCACGGGAGTTGGGTCCACGTAATATACCTCAAGAACGTCGCCACCATCCTGCTTTATTCTGGAATCTCCATCACGTACACGGTTGCCAAAGTGGTTTTCGGTATCGATAGAGAGTATGCCTATATCCGATCCCGGTCTCTTTGCCAACCAATCGTTATTATAACCCGTGGTTATAACTTTAAAATAATATTTTATACTTCAAAATAAAATATCATTTCAATCCAAATCTTTATCAAAATAAAGATTAAATCATTTCCAAACCATTTCAATATACCAACATACCATATCTTTTAAATACAAATATTTATCAAAATAAATATCAAGTCATTTCCAAACATTTCAATATATTAAATTATCATATCCTTTCAAATCTTCCTTTCAAATCATTTTAATACATTGAAATATCATATCGTTCAGAACTTCATTTTCAAATCATTTTAATATCAAAATATCATATCTTTCAAAACTTCATTTCAAATCATTTGAATATCAAAATATCATATCTTTCAAAACTTTATTTTCAAATCATTTTAATATCAAAATCTCATATCTTTCAAAACTTCATTTCAAATCATTTTAATATCAAAATATCATATCTTTCAAAACTTCATTTCAAATCATCATATAAGTTCAAATCCAAATATTCAACTTTAAATACCTTTAAATTCAAAGATATCATTCATTTATTATCAATCCAAATCACCTTTTAAATAGCTTATATTTCAATAAAAATAATTCATTTAAACCATTTAAAAGTGAAGTTTATATACTTTCAAATCAAGTATTCAATTTCTAAAGTTTTAAACCATTCTGAGTTCATTTACTAAGTTAAAACCATAAACACTGAAAATTTCAACCTTTCACAGCATTCAAAAAAACTGCTGTAAGTTACATTAAAAAACATTTCAATTTAAACCATTTAAACATTATAAAAAAATCATGTTTTAACATTCAAAGATGTTCACTAAAATACTCTTTTAATTTATGATTTTTATAAAGCAAACCTTTAGAGAAAAATCCAAATTTTTCAATAATTTCACTTAACAAATTCATTGTACAGTTTTTCCATTTTTACATTTGTCACCTTGTTAACACTTACATTTTCAAATTCTCATTTCATAAATTAAACTAAATTCCCAATTTATTAAATTAACTTAAACCTTTAAACAAAACCAAATTCCACATTTCCAATTCAAGTTGTATTTTAAAATTTCACTTTTAAGCATTCATTTACTTAACCATTTTAATTCATAGAAAAATCAATAATACTTTATTAAATCATTTAAATTCAAATGTAAATCAAATTATCATATTTACCATTTTCCAAATAAGAATAAATTTCCATTTTATTTATGTAATGACCCAGAATTTCTTTCATTTGAAATTCGTATATTTAATTGATTTTTAAATATTCACAAGTAAAATTTCTAAGTCGAATAAATTTTATTTTGAATATCTGGATTTAATTGGATAATTAAATCGATAATTTAATATATGAAATTACAGAAATAATTGGAAATTGGGTTTAAAGTGATTAAAATTGATTTGTAAAGTTGTATTAAATCATATTGAAGTTAGAATGACGTTATAGAACTTTAAAATTTGAATTAAAAGTTAATTTGCAGAAATTGAATATTTTAATATTTATTTGACGAGTATAAATAGCCATTTTTCAAATAGTATCATATTTCGATGAAACCAGTTTCATCGGATCCGTAGTGTTAAATTATTGTATGGTTTCAAATTTTGTGTCAATTGGACTTACGGTTTGTCCGGGACAAGCTAAAACGCACAGAAATCGATCCGAGTGAATTTTGAATTTAAATATTCAATTCGAAAACTTATCTTCCAAATATGATCGAATTGGATCCCAATATATATTCCATTGCGTTCGTAATGGGGGTAAAACATTATAAACGCCAGGCAGCATGCTTCGTTTGGAGTTCGAAAATTATTCACTTTTTCACAAACGCTAATCTACAAACCCTAGCCGCCAGTTTTCGTTCTAATGGCCGATAACGTTCGATTATTCTCTCCTTAATTGCTTCAAATCCACACATTAATTCGAGAAACTCTCAACTACAACATCGAAGAGCATCACGAGATCCTTGAATCCAACAGTTATGATTGGTTTTCATATGGTAGATCGTCGTCAAATTGAGCTTAAACATACGCGATTCGTTCACTTTTTTGAGCGCCACCTAGGGCCGAGCTCGACGTGGTTGTAGCAGAAGGTGGGATGGGTTGTGGCCGTTCGTTTGGTGCTAGTTGATCGTGGAAAAAGTGAACGATGGATTCTCGATAATTTGATGAAGATGGCGGCCGAGATGGGTTTGTGCGCGTATGAACCTGGTATTGGAGAAGATGAAGGGGATGGCCAAGATTCTAGGGCAAAGAAACGTGCGTCCCAGATTGGAAGAGGTTTGAAAATTAAAAGAAAAATTGTAAATTTAATTATATTATAATTCGTTCAAACTTTAAAATGCAATCACTTTTTCATACGAGGTCTGTTTCGCACGAAACGAATTATGTTAGGTTCGTATTGACGAACACTACGCGATGGAGCTAGATTGGAATCGATTGGAGCTAATGAAAATTTTGAGTAAAATTAAACGCTCGCTTAATTTTATTCGAAATAAAACAGTGCAATTGTTATTGAAAGTAAGGTGAGAACTTCACTCAATCGAATCTGTTTCGATTTAAATTTTAAAAAGTTGATTTAAAATTTCTTGATTGTGTAATTGAATGATAAATTATTATCTGTTATATTGAAATAGACCACATACACCGTATATTAAGCAGATGTTGTTTATTAAACATATATACCACGATATTCCATCTTGAAGTTGAATTGGTATTATATATGTACTTGGAGTTGATCCTCTTGCATTATATAGCGGATGAGGCCCTATTGCGCCGCACAATAGCAGATAATATTTTATAAATCCCATATACTGCGATATTCCGTCTTGAAATGGGATTGGTATTGTGCTAATATCTGTGGATGTAGGGAAACAAGTTGGAGGGATCCAACTGGATTCCTCAACAGTATTGAATTATTTACAGATGTTTGCGATATATTCTATTATCATATTGATATATGATGTTTTGGATGCCGTGATTGTTATATTTAGTGTTGTTGCAGCATTGGGCCTATTTTTGGAGTTTTAAAAATGTTAAAATAACGATTTTGAATTTAAAAGGATTTTTAAGTGATATTTTGAAAGTATGCATTTTTGTGAATTTTGGAATTGATTCATTTTAATTAAATAAACATTATAATTTTAATGTTATAAAGTTTATGATTTTTGAGAAATATAGTTGAAATGTGATTTTTGAAATAAGTAGTTGATTTTTTTGTAAAATGGTTTAAACTGGGATTTTTGAGTTATTATAAACGGTTTATATAAAAGATTTATAAAATTGATATTTATAAATTTAAAATATTGGAATTATAAAACGATTTTTTTAAGTGTTAAAATGAAGTAGAAATGGATTTCATAAGTGAATAAAATTTATGGATTTATAAGTTGTAAAGTTATAAAGTGAATAGATTTAGTAAAATAAAAGATTTACAAGTAATTAACTTATAAACTGGATTTTGGCATTTAAATGAGATATAAATAGAATTTGTTAATTAAGGGATTTTATTTGTTGAAGTTTTTATAAAATTTGTATAGATGTGAATTTATAAACGTTGTTTTATAAAACTGAAACTAATTGAATTTGATAAGTAGATACGAAAGCCTTTAATTAAATATGTAGAAGTGTTGAATTTGGTAAACAGTTTATATTCACGATTTTGGACGGTGAATGATGTATTAAAGAAATGTTGTAGGAAGTGATCTTTTAAATGGAATTAAAACAATTTAAAGATGTTTTAAAACGTGTTAAGGATCGAAACCATAGTTTTCAACATTCATTGTTGAAATAGACGTTTTCGAGAAATATAAGGAAATGGTGGAATATAACACTATTGTTATAGTAAATGATTTTCGACAGGAAATGTTTTATATAGTGTTGGAATATATATATCTATCTTAATTTCAAATCCCTATACTAGTGATTTTGGGTTGTCGTAACGATGTTTTACGCAACATTCGTTTTGAATCAAATGAATGTGTTTAAGAGAACGTTTTCCTTAAAAGAATAAAATTACACTTAATCGTGTTTTAAGTATATTGAATATTTTCTAAGTATTGAAAATAAATAGATTTGTGAATTACTTATTGTTAAATAAGTATTTGGAAATGTTTTCTAATGTATAAATTGAAATGGTTTATAGAATATATATGTATATATATATATATATTAAAGATAAATTGAAACGAATATTTGAAATCGATTTGAAAATCATATATCAGTGGATATTTGGAAATTTAAATTCACCATGGAATTTATAAAGGAAAGAGAAATTTGTTTAAAAATAAACATTAATTTATTTTTGAAGTGTGGAATCAAATTTACGGATTATCTTGTAAAGATATTTTTGGAAAATAAATAATTTGGGAAATTATTTGGAATCTGGTGATGTTGTGCATATCTATTGATAGTTAAATAGCCGACTATCAATATTTACCTTTAGATGGGTATTTGTTGTGATTTGCTTGAATTTGAATGCTACAATTATTTTTTTAAAAAAATAAGCGCTTGTCATTCGGTTTAGCCGGGAGAGGACCTTTGGGTCATAAATACCATTTCGAATAGGGATTCGTCGTAATGGATAGCATTCGAAGACCGGCGTTGAAGACCGGATATTTTCCAAAATGGAAGGATTACCGTTGAATGTCTCTCCATCGGCTAATCTCCGATATAGAGATTTTATCACCCTTTGTGATGGGAAGTCCGTACGTGATTAGTGAATATCCGGATTGCAAGGGCTTCTTTGGAAGTGCCTTCGGTTCCGTTCGATCCCGGAACGGACTTGTATGGATGTGTGTCTGATGTTACAATTTGAGATGTAAAGCTGGTTTCTATCAAATATATTTCTATTGGTGGCGGATAATTTATTCTCTTAGCTTAACACCCAATTTGTTAACGTGGCATGCTGAACGTTGCAGATCATTTGTTGATCAAAGCGTGGCTTTTATGAAAAGCGTATCTTTGTGGACGAGACTTCGTCGGACCTCACACCCCGAAAATGGTCAAAACAAGAAAGATGCGACAAGGTTATTAGGGGATAGCGCCCCCTTAGTGTATGTCATTTCCTTCTGGATAGATATGGTATCATGGTATGGAGCCCAGATACTTAACCTATCTTGTTGCTGCAAACTTATTATTTTGTGGTTGTTGGTCAATCTCGGGATTTAGGGCAGTTACGACCGGGGGATGGCATACTCGTGTCAGTTGTTACCCAGCTAGGGGTAACCCGGCCTTGTGTTGGCAGAGATCCGATTAGGTTCTCGGGGCGTCTTTACAGAGGCGTACCAATGTGGCAATGGAAAGTTCCTTGGCCTGACCATTTGTTGGAAATCCAAACTCCAATACGCACCTTGTATGGTTTTAGTTGTATAATCTGCCATGAAATGTGGCGGTAACCTGCTATTGAACATGGTAGCTATAGTAGGCATAAGTGCGAAATGCCTATGCTGGCTAAGATTTATATTATACTTTCGAAATGTTTTCCTACACCTTGAACTTATAGTAATAATATCAAAGAAAATTTGCGTATCATGCATGTTTGACTATCATAAGGAGAAATCTCCTTGGATTCTACGTTTGCATTGTGTGTGTATGCGGGAGGCCTTACGGTAGTTACATTTTCTAAAAAGCATTGCGAATCTAATTTAAAATAATTCCTTGTTTATTTTTAAAGATAAACTGTTTTAAGCTCTCTCACCAGTCACATGGCTGACCTGGAGTTTATTTTTTCCTTCCTAAACTCTGGGTGCCCACCAATTTCTACACGGGCAGTCTAGAGTAAGGTTATCGGGTTATTCTGCAAATTCAGGAGTTGCTGTGGAGATCAGGAGCAAGCTGGATGGCGTGGGTTATAAATTAGTATATAGTATTTCTTTTCCGCTGTTTGTTGTTGTAAACTCTGATAATGTAATGAAATATGATGTAATGTAATAACTGATACAGTTCTTTTGTTTTAAAGATATTCATTTATCTAATATATGTTGTTCCGCTGCGATTGTGAGATTCTGATATTGTTTCTGTTTTCTTCTTCTTTCTTTCTTTCTTTCTTACTTCTTCTATCTTTTTCTTCTTCTTAAACCCTAAGGGTTCGGTTTTCCGACCTTGATTGCTCAGCAGTTGATACAGTGGACGTATTAACGTCGACTTTCGAAAGTCGAAGAATCGGGTCTTTACGAAGTGGTATCAGAGCATATGGTTAAGCAACACTCTTGGCTCTATTGGGAATTACTCATTAGAGATAGAGTCAGTAATACTCTAGAATGAGTGTGAGTGTAATAATAGATACGAGCGCATATTTGTTAGTGAATATAAAAATGTTTTATATTGTGTTTGCTTATCCGTTGATGTAACGACCCAGAATTTTTAGAAATTAAAATATGAATATTTAATTTATTTTAAATATAAATAAGTGAATTTATAAGTCAAATAAATTTTTATTTGAATTATTGGATTTTAATTGAATAATTAAATCGATAATTTAATATGTTAAATTATGGAAAATAATTGAAAATTGAGTTAAATATGATTGAAAATGATTTGTAAAATTTTATTTTATCATATTGAAGTTAGAATGATATTTTAGAACTTTTAAAATCGAATTAAAAGTTAATTTGTGAAAATTGAATATTTTAATATTAAAATCGACTAGTGAAAATAGTCAATTTTTGAACAGTCTCAGAATTGAACGAAACCAGTTCCATTGGATCTGTAATAGTTAGTTATTACCGCGTTTCAATTTTCGTGTCAATCGGAGTTACCGTTTGATCGTGGCAGCTCGAAACGCATCGAATTATTTTTAATTTAAATTTGGCGAGCTAAAATAGCCAATTTTCAAAAAGTCTCGGATTTCGACGAAACCAGTTTCATCGGATCCGTAATGTGATATTATTGTAAGATTTCAAATTTCAAGTCAATTGGATTTACCGTTTGTCCGGTACAAATTAAAACGCCTAGAAAATCGCTTAAATCGGTTTAATTCAAATTGAGCGTTTACAGCCATAACTCGCACATACTTCCGAATTAGCTTCCGAAACCTGTTCCATTGTGTCCGGAACGCGGGATAAACCCTAGGTACGTCAGTTTCGGCGCCTAAATCGGAGTTCGGAATTTCCGGATGAATAGTGTCGAACGAAACTCTATAAATACACACCCACACCCTTCATAAATTAAAAATAAAAAATAAAACTAAACCCTAATATCTTGTAGCCGCCACTACCCAATGTAAGGCCAGAATTTTTCAATTTTCATCCCTTAATTACTTTCAATCCGTGAAGAATTAGAAGAAATCACCAACTAAGAAGTTGTAGAGGGGAGTGTGTTCTTCAGATCCATACGGGTGTGATCGTTTTTAGAGACTCGAGGAAGGAGAAAAGGGGGCCGACAGGGAGGGAGCTGCGCACGCATTTCCAGGTGGAGGAGATGGCCGAGCTTAAGGTGGTTGAGGCCGTGGCTAGCTTGCGTCGAGAGCTTCGAGATGGGGGTAGTGTGATCGAGTATAGTCGAGAGATGAGGATGCAATATTAAACCCTAAATATTTGTAATGGGTTCGGCCTCAATTTGTGCAACCTGGAGATGAACACGAGAGGGAAAAGGGAGAGGGTAGAAGGCCTGATGTGGTTGAGTTGAGATGGAGGGCCATGATTAGAGATAGGTTTAAAATTAATTTAAATTTATGTTGAATTGTTTATATAAATGTGTGTAATGTTCAAAAATTCATAACCTTTTCATACGAGGTCGAAAACGCGCGAAACAAGAAGCATTGGAATCGTATGGACGAGCACTACGCTATGGAGTTGGTTTGGAGTCATTTGGAGTTAGTGAGAATTTTGGGTAAAATTAAACGTCCGTTTAATTTTATTCGAAATAAATCGCTAAAACGAAATTAAAATCAAGGTGAGAACTTCTCACTCAATCGAATCAGTTTCGATTTTATTTTAAATAGTTAGATTTAAAATATTTGAATGCATGTTTGAATGATGATTGATATCTATTGATTGTTAAAATAGACATTATACGCCGTTAGTAAGCGGATGTTATTTATTAAAAACATATACCGCGAATATTTCATAAACAGTGAAATTGGTATTATATATAATAGCATTATATATATATATTGGCATATGTATATATTGGAGTTATTGATTTCCCGCATTTATTTGTTTAGCGGATGAGACCCTATTACGCCGTTATTAAGCGGATAATATTTAATAAGAACATATACCGCGATAATTTCGTACTGGAGCGAAATTGGTATTGTGCTAATGTTTGTGGATGCAGGAAAACAGGTTGGAGGGATCCAACTGGATTCCTCAACAGTTTTTATTTGATTTCAGATATTTTGATATTTGATGGATTTTCATATTGATATATGATATCATTGTAGTCGTGATTGACTATTTGGTATGTAGCATCATTGGACCAAACTTTGAAAATTTAAAAATGATTTTTAAAAGTGATTTTTGAAAATATACTATATTTTTGAAATTGATCCATGTTAAATAAATAAACGTTATAATTTTTAATGTTATAAAAAATTATGATTTTTGAGAAAAATAGTAAAAAACTGATTTTTGAGAATATGATGCTATTGATTTTATAAAAGAGTTTAATCGGGATTTTAGAATAATTGTGAAAAGTTTAAATATAGGATTTATAAAATTTGATTATTTTATAAATCAAAATGATGAAATTATAAAGGAGTTTAAAGACGTTTTTAAAATATTAATATGAATTGATTTATATAAGAGATTTATAAATGGATATTTATAAATTGAGATATTGAAATTATAAAACGAGTTTTATAAGTGTTTGAATGAAGTGAAAATAAATTCCATAAATGAATGAAATTTATAGATTTATAAACGGTGAAGTTATAAATAGAATTTTATAAACAGTAGGTTTATAAAATTTGTAAAGTTATTAAAATAATGGTTTTGGATAAATAATTGAATCTTATAAGTTATAAGATTTATAATTATGAAGTTCAAAGGAACGATTTTTGTGAACGAATAAATTTTAAGTATTTAACTTAAAATATGAACCTTTAGTTTATAATTGAGTTATAAATCGAATAGATTAATAAAAGAATTTATAAAAGGAAGTTTTTATAAATAAATAAATAGAAATGGAATTCATAAACGTTGTTTATAAATTCACAAACGACTTATTTTGATAAGCAAAATTGTTGAAACTTATTAATGGAGTTATATTCACATTTTTGACTGTGAATAATCCTTTGAAATAAAATGAATAGAAGTGATGAAAATTGTTAACGTAGTATATTCACGTTTTTGAATAGTGAATAATATGTTAAAGAAATTGTTTTGAATGTGATATTTGAAATCGAATTAAAACGATCTAACGATGTTTTAAAATGTGTTGAGATTCGAAACCATAGATTTCAACATTGATTGTTGAAATAGATGTTTCGAGAAATAAAAGGAAGTGATGGACTATAACACTGTTGTTATAGTAAATGATTTCCGAAAGGAAATGTGTTGTATAGTATTGGGATTTATATATCTATTTTAATTTCGAATCCCTATACTAGTGATTTTGGGTTGTCGTAACGATGTTTTACGCAACATTCGTTTTGGCCCAAATAAATATGTTAAGAGAATGATTTCCTTAATAGAATGAAATATATACTTAATCTCGATTTAAATATATTGAATATTTTCTAAGTGTTGAAAATAAAAAGATTTGTGAATTACTTATTTTTAATAAGTATGGAATTGTTTTCCAATATGAAGTGAATAATTAGAATTTATCTTTTTGAAGATAAATTGAAAATGGATAATTGAAATCGTATATGCATGAATATTTGAGGATATAAATTCATTATGGAATTTATAAATGAAAAGTGAAATTGGTTTAGAAAAATAAATATTGATTTATTTTTGAAGTGTTGAAATTATATATCTTGTAAAGATATTTTGGAAAGTAAATAATTTGGAAAATTATTTGGAATCTGGTGTTGTATGCATATCAATTGATAGTTCAATAACCGACTATCAATATTTCCCTTTGAATGGGTAATTGATGTGATTTGTTTGAATTTGAATGCCACACTTATTTTTGAATAAGCGCTCACTATTCGGGTTAACCGGGAAAGGACCATGGGGTCGTATAACCCATTCCGAATATGTGATATGTCGTTGTGAATTGCATTGAAGACCAGTGTTGAAGACCGAGTATTTGCAAAAGCGATAGGATGACCTGTCGATTGACTCTGCACCGAGTTGCTCCGGTATAGAGTTCTCCATATGTGATGGTGAATCCGATCAGGATTGTGAATATCCGGATTGCAAGGACTTCTTTGTAAGTGCCTTCGGTTCTGTTCGAGCCCGGAACAGACTTGTATGGATTGTATGTCTGACATTACTAGTTGAGATATAAAGCCGATTTCTTTTAAATATATTTCTGTTGGTGGCGGAGAATTTATTCTTTTAGCTTAACACCCTTCTCTGAGACGTACGAGCTCAGAGGTTATGTAGTTGAATGTTATCAGTGATATATTCCCAATTTGGTAATGTGATATGCTGAGTGATGCTGAAATGATCATTGTGTTGATTACTTGTGATAGGATCGTTTATTTGATCGTCTATCCTTGTGATCATTGTGTTGATCATTTGTGACCCAAAGCATGGCTTTTGTATAAAGTATGTTTTTGTGGACGTGACTTCGTCGAGCCTCACACCCCGTGAATGGTCAAAACAGGAAAGATGCATCAAGGTTATGAGGGGTAGCGCCCTTTAGGATGTGTGCATTTCCTTCTGGAAAAGGGTGGTATCATGGTATGGAGCCCAGATACTTACTCATGTTGAAAACACTTTGTTATGATTGTGTGAATTGATTACGAGCGCTCGGTGAAAAGGTCCCAAAGGACCGGGGGATGGCATATTCGGTCAGTTGTTACTCAGTTAGGGGTAACCCGGCCTTGTGTTGGTAGAGATCCGGTTTGGTTCTCGGGGATGTCCATCCAGAGGCATTCTCATGTCGCAATGGGAAGTTCCTTGGCCTGATCATTCGTTGGAAATCCAAAGAAACAATACGATCTTGTACGGTTTTAGTTGTAGAACCTATCATTCACTTATGGTGTCGCAACACTGTTTGGATGGTAGCTATAGTAGGCATACGATAATGGTCGTATGTTGGCTAAGATTTATATTCTACTTTCGAAATGAATTTTCTCTACACTATGCACTAGTAATAATATCAAATGTTATTTTAAATGCGTATCAAGCATCTTTGACTATCATAAGGAGAAATCTCCTCCGATTCTGCGTTTGCATTGTGTGTGTGTGCGGGAGGCCTTATGGTAGTCTCATTTTTAAAAGCATTGCGAATTGAATTTAAAAATATTCTCTATTTTGATTTTAAAGATAAATAAACTGTTTTGAGTTCTCACACCAGTCACATGACTGACTTGGAGTTTATTGTTTTCCTTCCTAAACTCTGGGTGCTCACCAATTTTCCACACGGGCAGTCAAGAGTTAGGTTTATCAGGATATTCTGGATATTCAGGAATTGCTGGAGGCAAGCTGGATGGCATGGCGTATTACTTATATAGTATTTCTTTTTCCGCTGCACTATTTGTATGTTGTTGTACACTCTGATGATATGATGATATGATGTAATGTAATAACTGATATAGTTCTTTGTTTAAAGATTATTCATTTATTATTATATGTTGTTCCGCTGCGAATTGTGAGATTTTGATGTTGTTCTGTTGTTTTCTGTTCCATTCTATTCTCTTTTCTTTCTATTTTAAAATGATCTATTTTATGTTTTCTTTTCTCTCCATTTTCTACCTTCTAATCTCTTCTTCTGTCGTTTTCTTTTCTTAAATTTTTCTTAAACCATAACATTTCGGTTTTTCGGCAACGAAAATCCGTATACGTTACATTTGGTATCAGAGCATATGGTTAAGCGACAACCATGGTTCTGTTGGGTATTTCTCATTAGAGATAGAGTCAGTAGTACTCTAGAATGAGTTTGAGTGTAATAATAGCTATGAGAGCGTATTTGTTAGTGAATATATAAAATTGTTTTATATTGTGATGATTGGTTTGTTGAGTGGTATATAGATTCTGGTTAATACGAGTAATTAACGTTGTTGATAGGGATCTATAAACACTTGAATAGAACAATTCGACACAGTATTGTTTAAAATTGGGTAAATGAAATAACGCTACCTTGATTATATTTTTAGATATAAAGGAATAATTTTTCAGAATTATTAAAGTGTATATAAGTTGATTGTTTAGTTGTTTGAATAATCTAAATAAAAGAATAATTGTATAAGCAAAAAGAATTATAAGAATTGGATTATAATTAAAGTGATTTACAATTTTGAAATAAACTTATATACATAAGAAATGAAACTATATGAATATGAGTTGTAAATAAGGGTGAATTTAAAGTTAAATGGAAATTTACTTTAGAATTGAAATCTGAATTTATTTACAAGTAGGATTTTAAGTTATGTAAAACTAAGTGATGTTTAAATGGAATATAACTTAAGAGATATTGAATGAAGTTGATATTGGTATCAAAGTAAATTATTAAAGTTAAGTGATAAATATGAACTTAAGTTATGTAAATGAAATTCGATTTTGTAATTGAATTGAATGAATGGATTGAATATTAATCAATTGAATGTAAATTAAGTTAATATGAAATAATGGATATGAGTGTTAATTCATTAAAATCTAATGTTATTTGAAAGTTGAATAATTGAATGAAAATCAATTAATTAAACCAATTGTAAGCAAAGTAAATGAATGTAAGCAAAGGAATTTGGTTGTAATTATTATACATTGATTGTTATATGATTATTAGATGATTGTATATAATTCATTAAGTGTTAATGAAATTGAGTTAATGAAACTGGAAGCTAAAGTAATTGGAATTCGATTGGAAGTTAAGTGAATCTTAAATAAAATTGAATTTGATTTGAAAAGAGAACCAGGTTGAATATGAATTTGTGAATATAAACTAATTGAAAATGAATGTTAGCAAAAACATCCACTATTAATCAATTAAATGTGATTTAAATTGAAAACCTATTTCATTGAATATTAATGAGAATAAGAATGAATATTTGTTGGTTATGGATGCTAGTTGGACGATAGTTGGTTGATGGTTGAATATAATTGCTTTATTGCAGTTGCTATGTTGACATATATAGTTATTATGTTGCTATATGTTGTATATTGATACTATTATCTATATGCATGATTCTCATGTTGTTTGTTGAGTGTTTAGTAGGTGCGGATCGCGTTTGCTTCGCATTTGGAGCTCGCTTTCGCGCTATATTAGCCGTATATGCTTGCTAATAAAATATAAGGTACATATCTCGGATTACATACCGTACTTTTACAAATTTTTCCCTTCGGGATGCCTCATTACTTGATGAGATGTATATTTGTGATATATATACTGTCATTTTTTTTTCGGATCGAGCCGCGCAAAGGAGACTATGGCGAATTTTTCCGAAAATTTAAGGCGTTAGAAAAATTTGAGAATATTGGGAAAATTTTTGAAAACTTTAACTTTGATTTTAAATTGAAAGTTAAATGATATAGTTGTTTTTGAAAAAGATAACTAAGTATGATTTCGAAAACTTAGTAAAGTTATTATAAGAAATTTAACTATGAATTTTGGGAAAATTAATAAATTCTGTAATTTTCTTACTTAATAATTTCGAGGACGAAATTCTTTTAAGGGGGGAAGATTGTAACGACCCAGAATTTTTAGAAATTAAAATATGAATATTTAATTTATTTTAAATATAAATAAGTGAATTTATAAGTCAAATAAATTTTTATTTGAATTATTGGATTTTAATTGAATAATTAAATCGATAATTTAATATGTTAAATTATGGAAAATATTTGAAAATTGAGTTAAATATGATTGAAAATGATTTGTAAAATTTTATTTTATCATATTGAAGTTAGAATGATATTTTAGAACTTTTAAAATCGAATTAAAAGTTAATTTGTGAAAATTGAATATTTTAATATTAAAATCGACTAGTGAAAATAGTCAATTTTTGAACAGTCTCAGAATTGAACGAAACTAGTTCCATTGGATCTGTAATAGTTAGTTATTACCGGGTTTCAATTTTCGTGTCAATCGGAGTTACCGTTTGATCGTGGCAGCTCGAAACGCATCGAATTATTTTTAATTTAAATTTGGCGAGCTAAAATAGCCATTTTTCAAAAAGTCTCGGATTTCGACGAAACCAGTTTCATCGGATCCGTAATGTGGTATTATTCTAAGGTTTCAAATTTCAAGTCAATTGGATTTACCGTTTGTCCGGTACAAATTAAAACGCCTAGAAAATCGCTTAAATCGGTTTAATTCAAATTGAGCGTTTACAGCCATAACTCGCACATACTTCCGAATTAGCTTCCGAAACCTGTTCCATTGTGTCCGGAACGCGGGATAAACCCTAGGTACGTCAGTTTCGGCGCCTAAATCGGAGTTTGGAATTTCCGGATGAATAGTGTCGAACGAAACTCTATAAATACACACCCACACCCTTCATAAATTAAAAATAAAAAATAAAACTAAACCCTAATATCTTGTAGCCGCCACTACCCAATGTAAGGCCAGAATTTTTCAATTTTCATCCCTTAATTACTTTCAATCCGTGAAGAATTAGAAGAAATCACCAACTAAGAAGTTGTAGAGGGGAGTGTGTTCTTCAGATCCATACGGGTGTGATCGTTTTTAGAGACTCGAGGAAGGAGAAAAGGGGGCCGACAGGGGGGGAGCTGCGCACGCATTTCCAGGTGGAGGAGATGGCCGAGCTTCAGGTGGTTGAGGCCGTGGGTAGCTTGCGTCGAGAGCTTCGAGATGGGGGTAGTGTGATCGAGTATAGTCGAGAGATGAGGATGCAATATTAAACCCTAAATATTTGTAATGGGTTCGACCTCAATTTGTGCAACCTGGAGATGAACACGAGAGGGAGAAGGGAGAGGGTGGACGGCCTGATGTGGTTGAGTTGAGATGGAGGGCCATGATTAGAGATAGGTTTAAAATTAATTTAAATTTATGTTGAATTGTTTATATAAATGTGTGTAATGTTCAAAAATTCATAACTTTTTCATACGAGGTCGAAAACGCGCGAAACAAGAAGCGTTGGAATCGTATGGACGAGCACTACGCTATGGAGTTGGTTTGGAGTCATTTGGAGTTAGTGAGAATTTTGGGTAAAATTAAACGTCCGTTTAATTTTATTCGAAATAAATCGCTAAAACGAAATTAAAATCAAGGTGAGAACTTCTCACTCAATCGAATCAGTTTCGATTTTATTTTAAATAGTTAGATTTAAAATATTTGAATGCATGTTTGAATGATGATTGATATCTATTGATTGTTAAAATAGACATTATACGCCGTTAGTAAGCGGATGTTATTTATTAAAAACATATACCGTGAATATTTCATAAACAGTGAAATTGGTATTATATATAATAGCATTATATATATATATTGGCATATGTATATATTGGAGTTATTGATTTCCCGCATTTATTTGTTTAGCGGATGAGACCCTATTACGCCGTTATTAAGCGGATAATATTTAATAAGAACATATACCGCGATAATTTCGTACTGGAGCGAAATTGGTATTGTGCTAATGTTTGTGGATGCAGGAAAACAGGTTGGAGGGATCCAACTGGATTCCTCAACAGTTTTTATTTGATTTCAGATATTTTGATATTTGATGGATTTTCATATTGATATATGATATCATTGTAGTCGTGATTGACTATTTGGTATGTAGCATCATTGGACCAAACTTTGAAAATTTAAAAATGATTTTTAAAAGTGATTTTTGAAAATATACTATATTTTGGAAATTGATCCATGTTAAATAAATAAACGTTATAATTTTTAATGTTATAAAAAATTATGATTTTTGAGAAAAATAGTAAAAAACTGATTTTTGAGAATATGATGCTATTGATTTTATAAAAGAGTTTAATCAGGATTTTAGAATAATTGTGAAAAGTTTAAATATAGGATTTATAAAATTTGATTATTTTATAAATCAAAATGATGAAATTATAAAGGAGTTTAAAGACGTTTTTAAAATATTAATATGAATTGATTTATATAAGAGATTTATAAATGGATATTTATAAATTGAGATATTGAAATTATAAAATGAGTTTTATAAGTGTTTGAATGAAGTGAAAATAAATTCCATAAATGAATGAAATTTATAGATTTATAAACGGTGAAGTTATAAATAGAATTTTATAAACAGTAGGTTTATAAAATTTGTAAAGTTATTAAAATAATGGTTTTGGATAAATAATTGAATCTTATAAGTTATAAGATTTATAATTATGAAGTTCAAAGGAACGATTTTTGTGAACGAATAAATTTTAAGTATTTAACTTAAAATATGAACCTTTAGTTTATAATTGAGTTATAAATCGAATAGATTAATAAAAGAATTTATAAAAGGAAGTTTTTATAAATAAATAAATAGAAATGGAATTCATAAACGTTGTTTATAAATTCACAAACGACTTATTTTGATAAGCAAAATTGTTGAAACTTATTAATGGAGTTATATTCACATTTTTGACTGTGAATAATCCTTTGAAATAAAATGAATAGAAGTGATGAAAATTGTTAACGTAGTATATTCACGTTTTTGAATAGTGAATAATATGTTAAAGAAATTGTTTTGAATGTGATATTTGAAATCGAATTAAAACGATCTAACGATGTTTTAAAATGTGTTGAGATTCGAAACCATAGATTTCAACATTGATTGTTGAAATAGATGTTTCGAGAAATAAAAGGAAGTGATGGACTATAACACTGTTGTTATAGTAAATGATTTCCGAAAGGAAATGTGTTGTATAGTATTGGGATTTATATATCTATTTTAATTTCGAATCCCTATACTAGTGATTTTGGGTTGTCGTAACGATGTTTTACGCAACATTCGTTTTGGCCCAAATAAATATGTTAAGAGAATGATTTCCTTAATAGAATGAAATATATACTTAATCTCGATTTAAGTATATTGAATATTTTCTAAGTGTTGAAAATAAAAAGATTTGTGAATTACTTATTTTTAATAAGTATGGAATTGTTTTCCAATATGAAGTGAATAATTAGAATTTATCCTTTTGAAGATAAATTGAAAATGGATAATTGAAATCGTATATGCATGAATATTTGAGGATATAAATTCATTATGGAATTTATAAATGAAAAGTGAAATTGGTTTAGAAAAATAAATATTGATTTATTTTTGAATTGTTGAAATTATATATCTTGTAAAGATATTTTGGAAAGTAAATAATTTGGAAAATTATTTGGAATCTGGTGTTGTATGCATATCAATTGATAGTTCAATAACCGACTATCAATATTTCCCTTTGAATGGGTAATTGATGTGATTTGTTTGAATTTGAATGCCACACTTATTTTTGAATAAGCGCTCATTATTCGGGTTAACCGGGAAAGGACCATGGGGTCGTATAACCCATTCCGAATATGTGATACGTCGTTGTGAATTGCATTGAAGACCGGTGTTGAAGACCGAGTATTTGCAAAAGCGATAGGATGACCTGTCGATTGACTCTGCACCGAGTTGCTCCGGTATAGAGTTCTCCATATGTGATGGTGAATCCGATCAGGATTGTGAATATCCGGATTGCAAGGACTTCTTTGTAAGTGCCTTCGGTTCTGTTCGAGCCCGGAACAGACTTGTATGGATTGTATGTCTGACATTACTAGTTGAGATATAAAGCCGATTTCTTTCAAATATATTTCTGTTGGTGGCGGAGAATTTATTCTTTTAGCTTAACACCCTTCTCTGAGACGTACGAGCTCAGAGGTTATGTAGTTGAATGTTATCAGTGATATATTCCCAATTTGGTAATGTGATATGCTGAGTGATGCTGAAATGATCATTGTGTTGATTACTTGTGATAGGATCGTTTATTTGATCGTCTATCCTTGTGATCATTGTGTTGATCATTTGTGACCCAAAGCATGGCTTTTGTATAAAGTATGTTTTTGTGGACGTGACTTCGTCGAGCCTCACACCCCGTGAATGGTCAAAACAGGAAAGATGCAGCAAGGTTATGAGGGGTAGCGCCCTTTAGGATGTGTGCATTTCCTTCTGGAAAAGGGTGGTATCATGGTATGGAGCCCAGATACTTACTCATGTTGAAAACACTTTGTTATTATTGTGTGAATTGATTACGAGCGCTCGGTGAAAAGGTCCCAAAGGACCGGGGGATGGCATATTCGGTCAGTTGTTACTCAGTTAGGGGTAACCCGGCCTTGTGTTGGTAGAGATCCGGTTTGGTTCTCGGGGATGTCCATCCAGAGGCATTCTCATGTCGCAATGGGAAGTTCCTTGGCCTGATCATTCGTTGGAAATCCAAAGAAACAATACGATCTTGTACGGTTTTAGTTGTAGAACCTATCATTCACTTATGGTGTCGCAACACTGTTTGGATGGTAGCTATAGTAGGCATACGATAATGGTCGTATGTTGGCTAAGATTTATATTCTACTTTCGAAATGAATTTTCTCTACACTATGCACTAGTAATAATATCAAATGTTATTTTAAATGCGTATCAAGCATCTTTGACTATCATAAGGAGAAATCTCCTCCGATTCTGCGTTTGCATTGTGTGTGTGTGCGGGAGGCCTTATGGTAGTCTCATTTTTAAAAGCATTGCGAATTGAATTTAAAAATATTCTCTATTTTGATTTTAAAGATAAATAAACTGTTTTGAGTTCTCACACCAGTCACATGACTGACTTGGAGTTTATTGTTTTCCTTCCTAAACTCTGGGTGCCCACCAATTTTCCACACGGGCAGTCAAGAGTTAGGTTTATCAGGATATTCTGGATATTCAGGAATTGCTGGAGGCAAGCTGGATGGCATGGCTTATTACTTATATAGTATTTCTTTTTCCGCTGCACTATTTGTATGTTGTTGTACACTCTGATGATATGATGATATGATGTAATGTAATAACTGATATAGTTCTTTGTTTAAAGATTATTCATTTATTATTATATGTTGTTCCGCTGCGAATTGTGAGTTTCTGATGTTGTTCTGTTGTTTTCTGTTCCATTCTATTCTCTTTTCTTTCTATTTTAAAATGATCTATTTTATGTTTTCTTTTCTCTCCATTTTCTACCTTCTAATCTCTTCTTCTGTCTTTTTCTTTTCTTAAATTTTTCTTAAACCATAACATTTCGGTTTTTCGGCAACGAAAATCCGTATACGTTACAGTTGAGCTGTTTATGAATTCTGGTCGTTATGTGGGACGCCATATTATCGATAGGGATTTCTAAACTCTTAAACGAGTCAAGTCGACATAGTATCATTTCAAATTGGGTAAATGAAATAATTTTACCTCGATTATATTTTACATATAAAAGAATAATTTTTCAGAATTATTAAAGTGTATATGAATTGATTGTTTGGTTGTTGAAATGTAAGAATATATATAAGTTAATTGAAAGATGTTTGAATAAGTTAAATGTGACATATTGTAAAAGAATAAATTGTATAAGCAAATGAACTATAATGTATGGAATTATAATTAATATGATTTACAATTGTGAAATAATCATATATATACAATACGTGAAATTTTATAAGAAAAGACTTATAAATGTGATTTATGAGTAAAAGAAATTTTTTTGAAAGAATATTAAGCACTGAACTCACTACTGTTGTTGGGAAATAATAAGGGTGATGACTACAGCATCATCAGTATCATTTTCGAGTTTCTATGTGATGGATTTGCTACCACGGTAAATTGGAAATTGAAGTTTTGTTGTGATAAACAAATTTGAAATTAAAATCCAAGTTGTAAATTGTTGAATATAAGCAAAACGAGATATGAATTTGAATAAGTGATGAAATTTGACTTCGGTAAAAGTTAAATAGAATTTATTTTAGAATTGGAATCTGAATTGGATTTATAAGTGAAAATTTAAGTTAAGTTAAACAAATGATGTTTGAGATGGAATATAACATAAGTGATGTTGAATGAAGTTGATTTTGGTATCGAAGTAAAATAATAAAGTGAATTAAATGGTTGTGGACTTGAGTTATATAAATGAAATTCAACCTTATTTGTTAAATGAATTAGCAATTGAATTAATGAATGAATTGAATGTAAATCAACTGAATGTAAATGAATTGATATGAAATAATGGATGTAAGTGTTAATTCATTAAAGCTAATTAAAAGTGATGAACCAAATTGAATGAATGTAAGCAAAGGAAAGAAATTTGGTAATGTTGGATATACATTGTTTGTTAGATGATGATTAGTTTATTATATAGAAATCTATATGAAATTGAATTAATGAAATTGAAAGCTGTGTAGTTGAATTTGATTTGGAAGTGAACTAACTTGAATATAAATTAGTGAATGTAAACTAATTGAATATGAATAAAAGAATGTTAGTAAAAACATCCAATGATAATGAATCAATTGTGAATAAATTGAAAAAAAACCAATTCATTGAATATAATGAGAAGTGAATTTATATTGATTTGGTTATTGATTGATTGAATAGATATTGGATGTAGTTGGATGATAGTTGGTTGATGGTTGAATTTATTGCTTTTGATTGCATTTGCTATATTGACATATATAATTGTTGGTATGTGGTGTATATCGATATGTATACATGTTCTCATTTGTTTGTTGAGTATTTAGTAGGTGCGAATTGCGCTTGCTTCGCTTTTGGAGCTCGCTTTCGCGCTATATTAGCCGTATATGCTCGCTAATAATATATAAGGTACATATCTCGGATTACATATCGTACTTTTACACTTTTTTCCCTGCGGGATTCCTCATTACTTGATGAGATGTATATTTGTGATATATATTGCCCTTTTTTTTGGTTCGAGCCGCGCAAAGGAGACTATGGCGAATTTTTCTGAAAATTTAAGACGTTAGAATATTTTTGAGAAAATTGAAATTTTTTGAAAAGATAACTAAGTATGATTTGAAAACTTAGCAAAATTTTTGTAAGAAGTATACTTATTGGATTTTGGGAAAGTTAAACACTTAAGTGAATTTGAAATCTAATTTGAATGGATGTTTGAAAAGTTAATGGATTCCGTAACTTTTTCTTACTTGGTAATTTCAAGGACGAAATTCTTTTAAGCGGGGAATTTTGTAACGACCCAGAATTTCCGTCATTTGAAATTCGTATATTTAATTGATTTTTAAATATTAACAAGTAAAATTTGTAAGTCGAATAAGTTTTATTTCGAATATTTGGATTTAATTGGATAATTAAATCGATAATTTAATATGTGAAATTACAGAAATAATTGGAAATTGGGTTTAAAGTGATTAAAATTTATTTTTAAAGTTGTATTAAATCATATTGAAGTTAGAATGATGTTATAGAACTTTTAAAATTGAATTAAAAGTTAATTTGCAGAAATTGGATATTTTAATATTTAATTGACGAGTAAAAATAGCCATTTTTCAAACAGTCTCGGATTTCGATGAAACTAGTTTCATCGGATCTGTAATGTTAAATTATTGTATGGTTTCAAATTTCGTGTCAATCGGACTTACGGTTTGTTCGGGGCAAGCTAAAACGCACAGAAACCGATCCGAGTGAATTTTGAATTTAAATATTCGATTCGAAAACTTATCTTCCAAATATGATCGAATTGGCTCCCGATATATATTCCATTGCGTTCGGAATGGGGATAAAATATTATAAATGACAGACGGCACGCTTCATTTGGAGTTCGAAAATTTTTGGGATGAATAGTGCGCGCGAAATTTTCTATATAAGGCCCTCTATTATTCACTTTTTCACAAACCCTAATCTATAAACCATAGCCGCCAGTTTTCGTTTTAATGGCCGATAACGTTCGATTCTTCTCTCCTAAATTTCTTCAAATCCACACGCTAATTCGAGAAACTCTCAACTACAACATCGAAGAGCGTCACGAGATCCTTGAATCCAACGGTTATGATTGGATTTCATATGGTAGATCGTCGTCAAATTGAGCTTAAACATACACGGTCCGTTCACGTTTTTCGAGCGCCAACTAGGGCTGAGCTCGACGTGGTTGCAGCCGAAGGTGGAAGGGATTGTGGCTGTTCGTTTGGTGCTAGTTAATCGTGGCAAAAGTGAATGATAGATGCTCGATAATTAGATGAAGATGGCGGCCGAGATGGGTTTGTGCACGTATGAACCTGGTATTGGAGAAGATGAAGGGGACGACCAAGATTCTACGGCAAAGAAACGTGCGGCCCAGATTGGAAGAGGTTTAAAAATTAAAAGAAAATTTGTAAATTTATTTATATTATAATTCGTTCAAACTTTAAAATGCAATAACTTTTTCATACGAGGTCCGTTTCGCACGAAACGAATTGTTGGGTTCGTATTGACGAACACTACGCGATGGAGCTGGATTGGAATCGACTGGAGCTAGTGAAAATTTTGAGTAAAATTAAACGCATGTTTAATTTTATTCGAAATAAAACATTGCGACTGTTATTGAAAGCAAGGTGAGAACTTCTCACTCAATCGAATCTATTTCGATTTAAAATTTAAATAGTTAGATTTAAAATTGCTTGATTGTGTGATTTAATGATAAATTATTATCTGTTGTATTGAAATAGACCTTATACGCCGTATATTGTTTATTTATTAAACACATATACCACGATATTCCATCTTGAAGAGGAATTGGTATTATATATGTACATGGATTTGAGTTTCCCGCATTATATAGCGGATGAGACCCTATTGTGCCGCATAATAGTGGATAAGATTTTATAAATCCCATATACTGCGAAATTCCATCTTGAAACGGGATTGGTATTATGCTAACATCTGTGGACGCAGGGAAACAGGTTGGAGGGATCCAACTGGATTCCTCAACAGTATCGAATTATTTACAGATATTTGCGATATATTCTGTTATCATATTGATATATGATGTTTTGGATGCCGTGATTGTTATATTTAGTGTTGTTGCAGCATTGGGCCTATTTTTGGAGTTTTAAAAATGTTAAAATAACGATTTTGAATTTAAAAGGATTTTTAAGTGATTTTTTGAAAGTATACATTTTTTTGAATTTTGGAATTGATTCATTTTAATTAAATAAACGTTATAATTTTAATGTTATAAAATTTATGATTTTTGAGAAATATATTTAAAATGTGATTTTTTAAATATGTAGTTGATTTATTTGTAAAATGGTTTAAATTGGGATTTTTGAAATATGACGACGCGACTTTGCGACGCTCGAAAACCGTATCAATACGTCCACTGTATCAACTACCGAGCAATCAAATGCCGGAAAACCGTACTGTTATGGTTAAAGAAGAAGTAGAAGATAGAAGAAGAGAGAAAGAAAAAGAAAACAACAGGAACAATAACAGAATCTTACAATCACAGCGGAACAACATATAATATATAAATGAATAATCTTTAAACAAAGAACTATATCAGTTAATACATTACATCATATTACATTACATCATCAGAGTGTACAACAACGAACAACAACAAACAGCGGAAAAGCAATACTATATACTACTAATACGCCATGCCATCAAGCTTGCCTCCTGCAACTTCTGAATTCCAGAATATCCTGATAACCTAACTCTAGACTGCCCGTGTGGAAATTAGTGGGCACCCAGAGTTTAGGAAGGAAAACAATAAACTCCGAGTCAGTCATGGGACTGTTGTGAGAACTTAAAACAGTTTATCTTCAAAAACAAACAACAGGATAATTTTTAAAACAGATTCGTAATGCTTTTTAGAAAATGAGACTACCATAAGGCCTCCCGAAAACACACACATGATGTAAACGCAGAATCGGAGGAGATTTCTCCTTATGATAGTCCAAGATGCTTGATACGCATTAAAAAAACATTTGATATTATTACTAGTGCATAGTGTAGGAAAAATCATTTCAAAAATAAAGATATAAATCTTAGCCAGCATAGGCATTCCTCACTTATGCCTACTATAGCTACCATGTTCAATAGTAGGTTGCCGCCACATTCCATGGCAGGTTATATAACTAAAACCGTACAGGGTTCGTATTGTTTCTTTGGATTTTCAACAAATGGTCAGGCCAAGGAACTTCCCATTGCCACATGGGTACGCCTCTGGAAAGACGACCCGAGAACCAAACCGGATCTCTGCCAACACAAGGCCGGGTTACCCCTAACTGGGTAACTACTGACACGAATATGTCATTTCCCAATCGTAACCGATCTATATCAGAGGATCCTCGATTTCCAACAACCACAAAGCAATAAATTTGCAGCAACAACATAGGTTAAGTATCTGGGCTCCATACCATGATACCACCTCTATCCAGAAGGAATGACGTACACTAAGGGGGTGCTACCCCCTAATAACCTTGCTGCATCCTTCCTGTTTTGACCATTTCCGGGGTGTGAGGTCCGACGAAGTCTCGTCCACAAAGCCACGCTTTATACAAAAGCTGTGCTTTGGGTCAACAAATGATCAAAGTAATGATCACCAAGATAAATGGTCAAACAAATGATCATATCACAAATGATCAAACAATGATCATCACATAGCAACACTCAGCATGCCACACTACCAAATTGGGAGTATATCACTAATAACCTTCAAATACATAACCTCTGAGCTCGTACGTCTCAGAGAAGGGTGTTAAGCTAAGAGAATAAATTCTCCGCCACCAACAGAAATATATTTGAAAGAAATCCGCTTTATATCTCAACTTGTAATGTCAGACATACAATCCATACAAGTCTGTTCCGGGCTCGAACAGAACCGAAGGCACTTACAAAGAAGTCCTTGCGTTCCAGATAACTTCGAATAATGTCCGGACTTCCTGTCACTAAGGGTGATAAAACCTCAATATCGGAGATCAGCCGATGCAGAGCAACTCAACGGTAATCCTTCCGTTTTCAAAAATATGCGGTTTTCAACACCAGTCATCGAATGCAATCCATTTTGATGTATCACATATTCGGAATGGATTATACCACCCCAAGGTCCTTTCCCGGCTAACCCGAATAGTGAGCGCTTATTCAAAAATAAGTGTGGCATTCAAATTCAAGCAATCAAAACAAACACCTATTTAAAGGTAAATATTGATAGTCGGATTATTTAACTATCAATAGGCATGCTCAACATTACCAGATTCCAAATAATTTTTCGAATTATTTATTTTCCAAAATATCTTTACAAGATATATATATTTTCCACACTTCAACATTTGAAAACTAATTTTCAAATCACTTTTCACCTTTACCACTTTTGGAAACAAATTTCAATCATTTTCCTTATGCGAAATACTTTCATTTCAACATGGTTCATTTAAACCAATTAAATAAATCCTTACCGATTTACTTTATATTTACGTTCCAAATCCGTAAATTAATTCCCACACTTCAAAAATAAATCAACGTTTATTTTTAAACAAATTCCCCTTTTCATTTATAAATTCCATAGTGAATTTACATTCCAAAATATTTATGAATATACGATTGCAATTATTTATTTTCAATTTATCTTCAAAGAGATAAATTCTCAAAACGTTTCATTCACATTGGAAAAACATTTCCATACTTATTTATTAATAAGTAATTCACAAATCTATTTATTTTCAACATTTGGAAAATATTCACTATACTTAAATTGAAATTAAGTATGTATTTCATTCTTTAAGGAATCATTCTCTTAAACACATTTGTTTGGGCCAAAACGAATGTTGCGTAAAACATCGTTACAACAACCCAAAATCACTAGTATAGGGATTCGAAATTTAGATAGATATATAAATCCCAATACTATGTAAAACATTTCCTTTCGGAAACCACTTACTATAACAACAGTGTTATAGTCCATCATTTCCTTCTATTTCTCGAAAACGTCTATTTCAACAATAAATGTTGAAATCTATGGTTTCGATTCATAATATATTTTAAAACATCTTTAAATCGTTTTAATTCTATTTAAAACATCACTTCCCAAAATAAATCCATTTTATTTAATAATATATTCACTGTCTAAAATCGTGAATATACTTCCTTTAATAAGCTATAATAATTAACTTATCAAAATAAGTCGTTTTCAGATTTATAAATAATGTCTATAAATTCCATTTCTATATTTTATAATAACTTCGTTTTATAAATCTCCTTTATTAACCAATTCTATTTATATTCCATTTACATGTCGAAATCCGGTTTATAAGTAAATTACTTATAATTCATTTATTCACAAATCCATTCTTTTATATCAACAATAATTTATAAATAAAAAATTCTTATTTACTTATGAATCTAGGTTCAAACTTTATTTTAACACTTATAAAAGCTCGTTTTATAATTTCTATATTTTAATTTATAAATATCAATTTTATACAACTTTTATATAAATTTTTTATAATAATTCAAAAATCTCAATTTAAACTATTTTATAATTTATCAACTACTTATTTCAAAAATCACATTTCAGTTATATTTCGCAAAAATCATAATTTTAAAATATTAAAATTTTAACATTTATTTTATTTAAGATGAATCAATTCAAAATTTGAATAAAACGTATAATTTCAAAAATCACTTTAAAAATCCCTTTAAAATCAAAATCGTTATTTTTAAACTCTAAAAATGGATCCGATGATGCAACAGCACCAAATAGTCAATCACGACATCCAAATATCATATATCAATACGATAATCAACAAATATCACAATATCTGTAAATAAATCAATATAGTTGAGGAATCCAGTTGGATCCCTCCAACTTGTTTTCCTGCATCCACAGATGTTAGCACAATACCAATTCCGTTCCAGTAAGGAATTATCGCGGTATATGGGATTTATAAAAATATTATCCGTTTAATAGGCGGCGCAATAGGCTCTCATCCGCTATATTATGCGGGAAATCAACTCCAAGTACATAAATAATTCCATTTCCATACAATTTGGAATTATCGCGGTATATGTTTTTAATAAATAACCTCTGCTTACTAACGGCGCGTAATGTCTATTTCAATCAACAACAGATAATAATTTATCATTCAGGCATATAATCTATAATTTTAAATCTAACTATTTAAAATTTTAAATCGAAACAATTCGATTGAGTGAGAAGTTCTCACCCTGATTTCAATTCACTTTCCGCGTTTTATTTCGAATAAAATTAAACGAGCGTTTAATTTTATTCAAAATTCTCACTAGCTCCAAACGACTCCAAACCAGCTCCATTGCATAATGCTCGACAAAACGAAGCCAACGCATGTTGTTTCGTCAAAATCCGATCCCGTATCAAAAAGTTGTAGCATTTTAAACATTATACAATTTAATATAAAACAATTACATAATTTATTTTTAATTTTATAACCTTAGCTACCCTGGGCCGTTGATTTGGCTTGAACGAGATCAGGCCGTGCTTTTGTTTTCTTCCATCTCCAGGTGATCATCGTGAAACCGAACCCATTAGTTCCCATTTAGGGTTGACTATCGCGACCCCAACCAACCACTAGAACGTGATCAGGGACCGCAATCGAGTAGCCCTACGCGCCTAGAACCCCCACCCCAATTCACGTGCAGCTCGACCCCCTCATCCTCCCTAACAATGCGTGCGAACGCGTCCTATACACGGCCAAAATTTGGCGACCACGATGCTCCAATGACGATGAACCCTGTATGGATTCAAAGCTCTTCCGAAGCTCTAGAATTTTGCAGTGGACAACCTTTGATGAAAGTGAGTGGATTTGAAGAGATTAAGGGGAGAATGAAAAATCATTTCGGCCATTGATAATAGGGGTGGCGGCCAGCTGAAAGGAATTAGGGTTTTATTATTTTTGCAAAGAAATGGAAAGAAAGGGTTGCTTTTATAGAAATTTTCTCAAACACTATTCATCCCGGATTTTTCGAACTCCAAATCGCGCACGGTGACCGGCGTTTCTAGGGTTTATCCCGCGTTCCGAACACAATGGAACGTGTTTCGGGAGCCAATTCGATCATCTGTGCGAGTTATGGCAATAAACGATCAATTTTAAATTAAATCGATTTAAACTAATTTCTAGGCGTTTGGGCTTGCCGCGGACAAACAGTAAATCCGATTGACACGAAATTTGAAACCTTATAATAATATAACATTACGGATCCAATGAAACTAGTTTCGTCGAAATCCGAGACTGTTCGAAAAATGAGTATTTTAACTCGCCAAATTAATATTAAAACAATTTCAATGCTTTTCGAGCTGCCACGGTCAACGAAAACTCCGATTGCTACGAAAATTGAAATCCGATAATAAAAAACTATTACAGATCCAATGGAACTAGTTTCGTCCAATTCTGAGACTGTTTGACAAATTGGCAATTTTTCAGTCGATAATTAAATGTTAAAATATTCAATTTTCACAAATAAACTTTTAATTCAATTTTAAAAGTTCTATAACATCTATATAACTTTAGTATGATATAATAAAAAATTTCAAATCATTTTTAATCATATTTAACCCAATTTTCAATTATTTCTGTATTTTCAACTATTAAATTATCGATTTAATTATCCAATTAAATCCAATTATTTGAAATAAAATTTATTCGACTTATAAATATTACTTCTTAATATTTAAAATTAATTAAATATAAAAAAAAATTAATTGACCGAAATTCTGGGTCATTACAATCTTCCCCCCTTAAAAGAATTTCGTCCTCGAAATTACCAAGTAAGAAAAAGTTACAGAATCCATTAACTTTCCAAAACAAACCATTCAATTTAGATTTTTCAAATCTCTTAAGTGTTTAACTTTCCCAAAATTCATAGTTAAACTTCTTACAAAATCTTTACTAAGTTTCCAAATCCAAACTTAGTTTTCAAAAAATTTCCAATTTTCTCAAAAATATTCTAACGCCTTAAATTTTCGGAAAAATTCGGCAGAGTCTCCTTTGCGCGGCTCGATCCGAAAAAAAATGACAGTTTATATATCACAAATATACATCTCATCAAGTGATGAGGCATCCCGCAGGGAAAAAAATGTAAAAGTACGGTATGTAATCCGAGATATGTACCTTATATTTTATTAGCGAGCGTATACGGCTAATATAGCGCGAAAGCGAGCTCCAAATGCGAAGCAAGCGCGATCCTCACCTACTAAACACTCAACAAACAATGAGAAACATGTATATATGAAAATAATATCAATATACAACATATAGTTACATAACAACTACATGTGCCAACATAGCAATGCATTCAATCAACAAATGCAACCATCAAGCAACTATCATCCAACTAACCAAATAAATATTCATTCATATTCTCATTAATATTTAATAAATTGGTTTTCCAATTTAATCACATTTGATTCTTTAACATTGGATGTTTTTACTAACATTTATTCATATTAAATTTCAACTAGCTTGCATTCACTAATTGATATTCAAGTTGGTTCACTTCCAAATCAAATTTAATTCTATTCAAAATTCACTTAACTTCCAATTTTTTAATCAATTCAACTTCATTAATACTTAATGAATTATACACAATCAGTTAATAACCATATACAACCAATGTACATTCAACATAACCAAATTATTTAATTTACATTCTATTTGGTCCAACACTTTTAATTCCAATTGGTTTATATTAAATTGACTTCCATTCCAATTTATTCAACTTCCAATAACATTAGCTTTTAATGAATTAACACTTTCATCCATTATCCCATATCAATTTTATTTACATTCAATTGATTTACATTGAATTCATTAGTTCAATTCAATTGCTAATTCCTTTAACAATAAAAAGTCGAATTTCATTTATATAACTCAAATTCAAATTCTTTATGACTTCACTTCATTAATTCACTTATCAATTTACTTTGACACCAAAATCAAATTTATTCAACATTATTTAAGTTAGATTCCGTTTAAAACATCATTTGTTTATTTTATTAATATCAACATCACTTAATAGGTTCAATAGTTGGTTCATTTTAACTTTTCACATTATCTAGATAAAGTTTCCAGAATTCAATTACTCGGTTTTTACTCCAAAACCATTTTGAAATTATAATCAACTCAAATCCAATTTCCTATGGAAGAAATCCATCATTTTAGAAACTCAAAAATGAATTCTAACGATGTGGCCATCATCATCAGGATTATTTTCCAGCGACCGAAGTAAGTTCAGTGCTTCCTCACTTCCACAAATTCATTCTAAAACAATTTTCCTCCAAAAATATTTCAAAAAATAATATTCAATCGTTTCCTTCAATACTTTGGAAAACATTTCAACATTCCCAAGAGTTTTAAATCTCGAAACCTTTATTTTCATTACATTTAAAACACTTTTCAAAATTCCCGGGATTTAAATTCTATTTTAAATCAAATTTAGTTATTCTTCCTTTGAATAAATCATACTTATAGAATTTTATTTGGCTATAAACCCTTTCAAACTCTAGTTTCTTATATTTGATTATTTCATTAACAACCAAACATCCAAAGATATATAATATATTCAGAAAATTATTCCTTCTATATCAAAATATAATTTTCAGGCAAAATTATTTCATTTACCCTCTTTAAAATAATATCGTGTCAAATTGTTCTGTACAAGTGTTTAGAGATCCCTATCAACAACGTTAATTACTCGTATTGACCAGAATCCATATACCACTCAACAAACCAATCATCACAATATAAAACAATTTCGTATTCACTAACAAATACATGCTCGTATCTATTATTACACTCAAACTCATTCTAGAGTACTACTGACTCCATCTCTAATGAGAAATACCCAACAGAGCCATGTTTGTCGCTTAACCATATGCTCCAATACCAAATGTGATGACGTGACTTTTCGACGCTCGAAAACTGACATCAATACGTCCACTGTATCAACTGCGGAGCAATCGAATGCCGAAAAACTGTACCGTTATGGTTAAAGAAGAAGTAGAAGATATAAGAAGAGAGAAAGAAAAAGAAAAGAACAGGAACAATAACAGAATCTCACAATCACAGCGGAACAACATATAATATATAAATGAATAATCTTTAAACAAAGAACTATATCGGTTAATACATTACATCATATTACATTACATCATCAGAGTGTACAACAACAAACAACAACAAACAACGGAAAAGAAATACTATATACTACTAATACGCCATGCCATCCAGCTTGCCACTTGCAACTTCTGAATTCCAAAATATCCTGATAACCTAACTCTAGACGGCCCGTGCGGAAATTGGTGGGCACCCAGAGTTTAGGAAGGAAAACAATAAACTCCGAGTCAGTCATGGGACTGGTGTGAGAACTTAAAACAGTTTATCTTTAAAAATAAACAACGGGATAATTTTTAAAATAGATTCGCAATGCTTTTTAGAAAATGAGACTATCATAAGGCCTCCCGCACACACACGCGATGCAAACGCAGAATCGAAGGAGATTTCTCCTTATGATAGTCAAAGAT
Source organism: Allium cepa (assembly GCA_030765085.1). Classification (NCBI taxonomy): domain Eukaryota; kingdom Viridiplantae; phylum Streptophyta; class Magnoliopsida; order Asparagales; family Amaryllidaceae; genus Allium; species Allium cepa. The sequence goes on from CM060929.1 coordinate 500,023,461, forward strand.
GCTTGATATGCATTTAAAAAAACATTTGATATTATCACTAGTGCCTAGTGTAGGAAAAATCATTTCGAAAATAAAGATATAAATCTTAGCCAGCATAGGCATTCCGCACTTATGCCTACTATAGCTACCATGTTCAATAGCAGGTTACCGCCACATTCCATGGCAGGTTATACAACTAAAACCATACAGGGTTCGTATTGTTTCTTTGGATTTACAACAAATGGTCAGGCCAAGGAACTTCCCATTGCCACATGGGTAAGCCTCTGGAAAGACGACCCGAGAACTAAACCGGATCTCTGCCAACACAAGGCCGGGTTACCCCTAACTGGGTAACTACTGACACGAATATGTCATTCCCCGATCGTAACCGATCTATATCTGAGGATCCTCGATTTCCAACAACCACAAAGCAATAAATTTGCAGCAACAACATAGGTTAAGTATCGGGCTCCATACCATGATACCACCTCTATACATAAGGAATGACATACACTAAAGGGGTGCTACCCCCTAATAACCTTGTTGCATCCTTCTTGTTTTGACCATTTCCGAGGTGTGAGGTCCGACGAAGTCTCGTCCACAAAGCCACGCTTTATACAAAAGCTGTGCTTTGGGTCAACAAATGATCAAAGTAATGATCACCAAGATAAATGATCAAACAAATGATCACATCACAAATGATCAAACAATGATCATCCCACAGCAACACTCAGCATGCCACACTACCATATTGGGAGTATATCACTAATAACCTTCAACTACATAACTTCTGAGCTCGTACGTCTCAGAGAAGGGTGTTAAGCTAAGAGAATAAATTCTCCGCCACCAACAGAAATATATTTGAAAGAAATCCGCTTTATATCTCAACTTGTAATGTCAGACATACAATCCATACAAGTCTTCCGGGCTTGAACAGAACCGAAGGCACTTACAAAGAAGTCCTTGCATTTCGGATAATTTCTAATCACGTCCGGACTTCCCGTCATTAAGGGTGACAAAACCTCTACATCGGAGATCAGCCGATGCAGAGCAACTCAACGGTAATCCTTCCGTTTTCAAAAATATCCAGTCTTCAACACCGGTCGTCGAATGCAATCCATTTCGACGTATCACATATTCGGAATGGGTTATACGACCCCAAGGTCCTCTCCTGGCTAACCCGAATAGTGAGAACTTATTCAAAAATAAGTGTGGCATTCAAATTCAAGCAATCACAACAAACACCTATTTAAAGGTAATATTGATAGTCGGATTTTTTTTAACTATCAATAGGCATGCTCAACATCACCAGATTCCAAATAATTTTCCAAATTATTTATTTTCCGAAATATCTTTACAAGATATATTTATATTTTCCACACTTCAACATATGAAAACTAATTTTCAAGTCACTTTTCACCTTTACCACTTTTGAAAACAAATTTCAATCATTTTCCTTATGCGAAATACTTTCATTTCAACATGGTTCATTTAAACCAATTAAATAAATCCTTACCGATTTACATTATATTTACGTTCCAAATCCGTAAATTAATTCCCACACTTCAAAAATAAATCAACGTTTATTTTCAAACAAATTCCCCTTTTCATTTATAAATTCCATAGTGAATTTACATTCCAAAATATTTATGAATATACGATTTCAATTATTCATTTTCAATTTATCTTCAAAAAGATAAATTCTCAAAACGTTTCATTTCACATTGGAAAAACATTTCCATACTTGTTTATTAATAAGTAATTCACAAATCTATTTATTTTCAACATTTGGAAAATATCCACTATACTTAAATCGAAATTAAGTATACATTTCATTCTTTAAGGAATCATTCTCTTAAACACATTTGTTTGGGCCAAAACGAATGTTGCGTAAAACATCGTTACAACAACCCAAAATCACTAGTATAGAGATTCGAAATTTAGATACATATATAAATCCCAATACTATATAAAACATTTCCTTTCGAAAACCATTTACTATAACAACAGTGTTATAGTCCATCATTTCCTTCTATTTCTCGAAAACGTCTATTTCAACAATATTGTTGAAATCTATGGTTTCGATTCATAATATATTTTAAAACATCTTTAAATCGTTTTAATTCTATTTAAAACATCACTTCCCAAAATAAATCCATTTTATTTAATAATATATTCACTGTCCAAAATCGTGAATATACTTCCTTTAATAAGCTATAATAATTAACTTATCAAAATAAGTCGTTTTCGGATTTATAAACAATGTCTATAAATTCCATTTCTATATTTTATAACAACTTCATTTTATAAATCTCCTTTATTAACCAATTCTATTTATATTCCATTTACATGTCGAAATTCGGTTTATAAGTAAATTACTTATAATTCATTTATTCACATATCCATTCTTTTATATCAACAATAATTTATAAATCAAAAATTCTTATTTACTTATGAATCTAGATTCAAACTTTATTTTAACACTTATAAAAGCTTGTTTTATAATTTCTATATTTTAATTTATAAATATCAATTTTATACAACTTTTATATAAATTGTTTATAATAATTCAAAAATCCCAATGTAAACTATTTTATAATTTATCAACTACTTATTTCAAAAATCACATTTCAGTTATATTTCGCAAAAATCATAATTTTAAAATATTAAAATTTTAACGTTTATTTTATTTAAGATGAATCAATTCAAAATTTGAATAAAACGTATAATTTCAAAAATCACTTTAAAAATCCCTTTAAAATCAAAATCATTATTTTTAAACTTTAAAAATGGATCCGATGATGCAACAGCACTAAATAGTCAATCACGACATCCAAATATCATATATCAATATGATAATCAACAAATATCACAATATCTGTAAATAAATCAATATAGTTGAGGAATCCAGTTGGATCCCTCCAACCTGTTTCCCTGCATCCACAGATGTTAGCACAATACCAATTCCGTTCCAGTACGGAATTATCGCGGTATATGGGATTTATCAAAATATTATCCGCTTAGTAGGCGGCGTAATAGGGTCTCATCCGCTATATAATGCGGGAAATCAACTCCAAGTACATAAATAATACCAATTCCATACAATTTGGAATTATCCGGTATATGTTTTTAATAAATAACATCCGCTTATTAACGGCGCGTAATGTCTATTTCAATCAACAACAGATAATAATTTATCATTCAAGCATACAATCAATAATTTTAAATCTAACTATTTAAAATTTTAAATCGAAACAATTCGATTGAGCGAGAAGTTCTCACCTTGATTTCAATTCAGTTTCCGCATTTTATTTCGAATAAAATTAAACGAGCGTTTAATTTTACCCAAAATTCTCACTAGATCCAAACGACTCCAAACCAGCTCCATTGCATAATGCTCGACAAAACGAAGCCAACGCATGTTGTTTCGTCAAAATCCGATCTTGTATCAAAAAGTTGTAGCATTTTAAACATTATGCAATTTAATATAAAACAATTACATAATTTATTTTTAATTTTATAACCTAAGCTACCCTAGGCCGTTGATTTGGCTTGAACTAAATCAGGTCGTGCTTTTGTTTTCTTCCATCACTGGGTGATCATCGTGAAACCGAACCCATTAGTGCCCATTTAGGGTTGACTATCGCGACCCCAACCAACCACTAGAACGTGATCAGGGACCGCCATCGAGTAGCCCTACGCGCCTAGCACCCCCGCCCCAATTCACGTGCAGCTCGGCCCCCTCATCCTCCCTAACAATGCGTGCGAACGCGACCTATACAGGGCCAAAATTTGGCGACCACGATGCTCCAATGACGATCAACCCCGTATGGAATCAAAGCTCTTCCGAAGCTCTAGAAGTTTGTAGTTGACAACCTTTGATGAAAGTGAGTGGATTTGAAGTGATTAAGGGGAGAATGAAAAATCATTTCGGCTATTGATAATAGGGGTGGCGGCCAGCTGAAAGGAATTAGGGTTTTATTAGTTTTGCAAAGAAATGGAAAGAAAGGGGTGCTTTTATAGAAATTTTCTCAAACACTATTCATCCCGGATTTTCCGAACTCCAAATCGCGTGCGGTGACCGGCGTTTCTAGGGTTTATCCCTCGTTCCGAACACAATGGAACGTGTTTCGGGAGCCAATTCGATCATCTGTGCGAGTTATGGCAATAAACGATCAGTTTTAAATTAAACCGATTTAAACTAATTTCTAGGCGTTTTGGCTTGTCCCGGAAAAACGGTAAATCCAATTGACACGAAATTTGAAACCTTACAATAATATGACATTACGGATCCGATGAAACTAGTTTCGTCGAAATTCGAGACTGTTCGAAAAATGACTATTTTAACTCGCCAAATTAATATTAAAACAATTTCAATGCATTTCGAGCTGCCACGGTCAAACGAAAACTCCGATTGGTACGAAAATTGAAATCCGACAATAACAAACTATTACGAATCCAATGGAACTAGTTTCGTCCAATTCTGAGACTGTTTGAAAAATTGGCTATTTTCAGTCGATGATTAAATATTAAAATATTAAATTTTCATAAATAAACTTTTAATTCAATTTTAAAAGTTCTATAACATCTCTATAACTTCAAAATGATACAATAAAAATTTTCAAATCATTTTTAATCATTTTTAACCCAATTTTCAATTATTTCTGTATTTTCAACTATTAAATTATCGATTTAATTATCCAATTGAATCCAATTATTCGAAATAAAATTTATTCGACTTATAAATCTTACTTATTAATATTTAAAATTAATTAAATAAAAAAAATTAATTGACCGAAATTCTGGGTCGTTACAATAATTATTATAAACGGTTTATATAAAAGATTTATAAAGTTGATATTTATAAATTTAAAATATTGGAATTATAAAATGATTTTTTTAAGTGTTAAAATGAAGCAGAAATGGATTTCATAAGTGAATGTAATTTATAGATTTATAAATTGTAAAATTATAAATTGAATAGATTCAGTAAAATAAAAGATTTATAAGTAATTAACTTATAAATTGGATTTTGGCATTTAAATGAGATATAAACATAATTTGTTAATTAAGTGATTTTATAAATTGAAGTTTTTATAAAATTTATATAGATGTGAATTTATAAACGTTGTTTTATAAATCCGAAACCAATCGAATTTGATAAGTAAATACGAAAGCCTTTAATTAAATATGTAGAAGTGTTGAATTTGGTAAACAATTTATATTCACGATTTTGGACGGTGAATGATATATTAAAGAAATGTTATAGGATGTGATCTTTTAAATGGAATAAAAACAATTTAAAGATGTGTTAAAATGTGTTAAGGATCAAAACCATAGGTTTCAACATTCATTGTTGAAATAGATGTTTTCGAGAAATATAAGGAAATGGTGCATTATAACACTATTGTTATAGTAAATGATTTTCGACAGGAAATGTTTTATATAGTATTGGGATTTATATATCTATCTTAGTTTTGAATCCCTATACTAGTTATTTTGGGTTGTCGTAACAATGTTTTACGCAACATTCGTTTTGACTCAAATGAATGTGTTTAAGAGAACGTTTTCCTTAAAAGAATAAAATTAGACTTAATCGTGTTTTAAGTATATTGAATATTTTCTAAGTACTGAAAATAAATAGATTTGTGAATTACTTATTGTTAAATAAGTATTTGGAAATGTTTTCCAATGTAGAAATTGAAATGGTTTATAGAATATATATATTTATTTTTTAAAGATAAATTGAAATGAATATTTGAAATCGTTTTGAAAATCATACATCAGTGGGTATTTGGAAATTTAAAATCACCATGGAATTTATAAAGGAAAGGGAAATTTGTTTAAAAATAAACATTAATTTATTTTTGAAGCCTGGGAACAAATTTACGGATTATCTTGTAAAGATATTTTTGGAAAATAAATAATTTGGGAAATTATTTGGAATCTGGTGATGTTGTGCATATCTATTGATAGTTAAATTACCGACTATCAATATTTACCTTTAGATGGGTATTTGTTGTGATTTGCTTGAATTTGAATGCTACACTTATTTTTAAAAAAAGTAAGCGCTCGTTATTCGGTTTAGCCGGGAGAGGACCTTTGGGTCATAAATCCCATTCCGAATAGGGATTCGTCATAATGGATAGCATTTTAAGACCGGTGTTGAAGACCGGATATTTTCGAAAAAGGAAGGATTACCGTCGAATGTCTCTGCATCGGCTGATCTCCGATATAGAGATTTTATCACCCTTTGTGATGGAAAGTCCTGACGTGATTAGTGATTATCCGAATTGCAATGGCTTGTTTGGAAGTGTCATTGGTTCCGTTCGATCCCGGAACGGACTTGTATGGATGTGTGTCTGACGTTACAATTTGAGATGTAAAGCTGGTTTCTATCAAATATATTTCTGTTGGTGGCGGAGAATTTATTCTCTTAGCTTAACACTCTTCTTTGAGACGTACGAGCTCAGAGGTTATGTAGTTGATGGTTACTAGCGACATATTCCCAATTCGGTAACGTGGCATGCTGAGTGTTGCTGATCATTTGTTGATCAAAGCGTGGCTTTTATGAAAAGCGTAGCTTTGTGGACGAGACATCGTTGGACCTCACACCCCGAAAATGGTCAAAACAAGAAAGATGCAGCAAGGTTATTAGGGGATAACGCCCCCTTAGTGTATGTCATTTCCTTCTGGATAGAGGTGGTATCATGGTATGGAGCCCAAATACTTAACCTATATTGTTGCTGCAAACTTATTATTTTGTGGTTGTTGGTGAATCTCGGGATTTAGGTCGGTTACGACCGGGGGATGGAATACTCATGTCAGTTGTTACCCAGCTAGGGGTATCCCCCCTTGTGTTGGCAGAGATCCGGTTAGGTTCTTGGGGCGTCTTTCCAGAGGCGTACCTATGTGGCAATGAGAAGTTCCTTGGCCTGACCATTTGTTGGAAATCCAAACTCCAATACGCACCTTGTACGGTTTTAGTTGTATAACCTGCCATGGAATGTGGCGATAACCAGCTATTGAACATGGTTGCTATAGTAGGCATAAGTGCGGAATGCCTATGCTGGCTAAGATTTATATTATACTTTCGAAATGTTTTCTTACACCTTGCACTTATAGTAATAATATCAAAGAAAGTTTGTGTATCAAGCATGTTTGACTATCATAAGGTGAAATCTCCTCCGATTCTGCGTTTGCATTTTGTGTGTGTGCGGGAGGCCTTATAGTAGTTACATTTTCTAAAAATAATTGCGAATCTAATTTGAAATAATTCCTTGTTTATTTTTAAAGATAAACTGTTTTAAGTTCTCACACCAGTCCCATGACTGACCTGGATTTTATTTTTTCCTTCCTAAACTCTGGGTGCCCACCAATTTCTACACGGGCAGTCTAGAGTAAGGTTATCAGGTTATTCTGGAAATTCAGGAGTTGCTGTGGAGATCAGGAGCAAGCTGGATGGCATGGGGTATAAATTAGTATATAGTATTTCTTTTCCGCTGTTTGTTGTTGTAAACTCTGAGAATGTAATGAAATGTGATGTAATGTAATAAATGATACAGTTCTTTTGTTTTAAAGATATTCATTTATCTAATATGTGTTGTTCCGCTGCGATTGTGAGATTCTGATATTGTTCCTATTTTCTTCTTATTTCTTTCATACTTACTTCTTCTATCTTTTTATTCTTCTTAAACCCTAAGGGTTCGGTTTTTCGACCTTCGATTGCTCGACAGTTGATACAGTGGAAGTATTAACGTCGACTTTCGGAAGTCGAAGAATCAGGTCTTTACAATTTATATAACTTAAATATCATTTTTTACCAAAATTCCAAATTTCCAAACTTAAGTTATATTTCAATAATCCAATTTAACCATTCATTAATTATATTTTTAACTTATATAAAAATCATAATTTCTTTATTTTAAAACATTTCAAAATCTATTTAAATCAAATTTCATAAATTTACATTTTAAGCCGCTTAAAAAATTTATTTATATAACTTAAATGTCATTTTAAAAGCCAAAGTCCAAATTTCCAAACTTAAGTTATATTTCCAATTTCAATTTAGCATTTATTTAACATTTTTAACTTACAGAAAAATCAAAATTTCTTATTTAAACATAAAAAATCCAATTTAAATCAAATTTTACTAAATTTACACTTTTAAGAATACTTAAAAATATTCAAAATACTTTAAAAAAATAACCACGGGCCTGTATATAGTTTTCTAACCTAGGTCAAGTGATACGGATATATATCATTTCAATCTGTAGTTTACAAAGAAAAAACCGGGTTCTATCTTTCAAACCCGCAATTCCAAGTTAAAACAAAATAAATAAAAACCGTTCAGGCCTATCATTTCAACGCATAACGATTTTTCCTTATTCTAAAGTTCGCTCGGGTATTTATCATTTCAACCCATAGTGAACAGATATAAATGAACAGTTTACAACATATATAAATAACATATGATTTGACATGAAATTTAACAGGTTGAACATCATATATAAAAAATTCACATGGCATTTATAACATCATATATATTTTTCTACACATTCAGTTGTTGTTGTTTCATAACTGCATAAGTATAAATGTCATGTGAGCTTTACTCACCTCAAAATGATGGAGATCGCAATACAACTGACATAACGGAATCAAGAGCAAAATGAAGAGCCTATGGACTTGAGTGGAGAGCAAATCCAAACTAAAGATCTTGTGTTACAACCCAAAACATAATAGAATAAAATTATAATTCAACACAACATTGAAATTGAACAACTTTGAAATAAAAAGCAATATGAACACACGATCTTTTGCCTTGCTTTCTAAACTTGCTAGCATGGCTTGGGGGATGTTTTGGTTCAGGTTTGGACATGCTTTGGCTCAGGTTTGAACATAAGAAATGCATGGCATGAAGGCTAGACATGTAGAGGAAGTTACAAGGTAGGAATGTGAAGGGGTTTAGGCAAAATAGGTGCGTTTTGGTTAACCAAAGGGCTCGGCCTTGGAGTGGTTTGGCTTGGCCATTCAAGTTCAGGTCTAGATAGTGGTTTAAATGATGAGTAGGGATATGGAAAAGGTGGTGGCCGAAGTCAAAAGTGAAGGGAAGATGAAGGTGGGCTCGGCTATGTAGTTGTTTTTGGAGTTTTTGACATTGTTTTGTGGTGCTAGCTTCAATGGGAGGTCCGGCCATCTATGGTCAGAGGAGGAGTAGGGTTAGGTCATGGATGATGTGGGAAGGAGTTGGTGTGGTGGTCGGTGGTGATGGTGGAGGGTATAGGCCGAGCAAGGCAAGAGAAGCCAAGGCAAAACACACTGAAAAGAGAAGAAAAAGAAAAGCCATTACCACCATTTTTTTCCTCTAGCCATGAAAAATGAGAAGTGGAATGTTTTCTCACGTGAAAGATGAGCCAAAGATCACAGCTAAGAAACAAAATGCACGGCCAAAAGTAATTAAGTTAAGAGTTATGGGAAAATGATAAGTTTTTGGCAACGAAAGGCCTTCGATTTAAATGCTTAAGTCTCTTCAATTTTCATTTCTTTTAACTCAAATAAAACAAAATATAATTCAGAAAAATACTTTTAAAAACCGAAACAAAGTGAAATAAAATGAAAATCAATAATAAAATTTAAAGAAAATAGAAAAATAATAAAAGAAATTGCTTAAAATTCAAAACAGGGTTCAAAAATTACAATTAAAACATCACTGGCTTTGGAAAAATATCTACTTCATTTTGAAAATATTCTAAAGAAAATTTTTGAAACAAAATACATCATTTATCATTTCTAAATGAAATAAATAATTATATTAGAGAAAATAGAAAAATAATAAATAAATAGTTTAAAAATTGGAAACAGGACTTACAACATACAAATAAAATATCACTAGCCTTAGAAAATTTCTATTTCACTTTAAAACAAATAAGAAGTCAAATAAATAAAATAAATAAGAAAAAATAAAGTGGGAATGAGAATAAAATAAGTTCTTAAGAAAATATAAAGATAAATAAAGAATTCCTTAAATTAATTGAAGCTTAAAATTAAAATTTTACAACAGAATACAACTGACATTGGAAGATGTCAATTACACCTTTAAAAATGTTTTAAAACCAAAATATATTCATAACATGTTATTTTACCCATATTAATATAAATTAGAACATTACATGACCAAATAAAATATTATTTGTATAATTTAAAATAAATAATTTTGTTAAATACAACAAATTTCATAAAAAGGCATAACTTTCACATTATAAATCAGATTTCAACGAAACGAAAAGCAGTGTTCTTAAAATTTTATTTACTTTCATAATAAAAGATAAAATTCAAATTTTCACACTTCCAAATTTTAAATTTAAAAGTCAAAATTGACTATATTGATAAAAATGCACTTATTTTGGAAAATATTCTTTTTAATCATGTTTGGAATACTGATTCACATAGAAATCAAAATTTATATTTGAAATAACAAAATTATCTAAATTAAGTAAATAAAATAAAGTTAAATCAAAATTCAATTAAAATATATAATTAAAATAATCACAAAATATAGGGTTGTTACAGAATAAAGAAGGATGTTGGCACATTCATCTGCAAATGTAATAATTATCAACTAGTCAATGCTGAATAGAGGAAACAAAGTTGTTTATTACAATCGCTTGATGTTCCATGATGGAAGTGGGAATAGATATCAATGGATTTCATCAATGGATTGGCCATGGACAAGAAGTGGAACATAGTACCCATGTCATTATCGATAGATTGACGCGTAAGTTGAGACGGTGATGGTGACGTGGTCAAATTTTGTCAAAGGTGGCCGAGGCTTGCATGGCGGCAATGTGGAAGCGACGGTTGGAGTATGATGACATTCGCGCATGATGAAGAAGGGTTTGGGATAACAGTAACTTACATATTGGCCCTTTTGTTTTGTTTTAAATAAAAATTTAAATTTCAAATTTCTAACATCGATAACATTTGTGTACGAATTCAGATTCATGCGCACTTTCTTTTGTTGGACTCGTATCGAAATTTCGGACAATAAGTAACTGGTTTGGTTGATTTTGGAGACTGTTGAAATTTTATGCTTTTATTGGATTTTTAATCGGTTATAAATCAAAGATGGGTTATTTAACCCACTAACGCAACACTAAACCTTCTTACTTTAGTTGAATCAAATTTATGAAGTGATAAGAATTTTATTGGTTGCTGTTTAGTAGTTTAAATTGACATTTTAATTGAAATTAAATTAATTTGACATTTAAATTAATATTGAATTTAATTATGAGTTTAACACCGACAATTGATAATTAGTAACTATTGTGATATATTGGTTGATTTAGATGTTAATTGTTATGGTATGCCTATTGATTGATGATGGATGTATAGTTGTTTATTTATTTGACATATTCTTGTTATTACCTATTTATTTATTGACATAATTTATATTATCATTTGGACCGTTGGAAACAAACTAAGAAATAGGTTGAAATGATATATACCTTTGACATTTAATTATGGGTAGAAATGATATATACTCATCCATGTAATGAAAATTGAAATAAATGATCACTTGACATTGGATAGAAAATTATATATGGACACCGAATTTGGTTGAATAAATGGTTTCAAAAATCTTAAAATATGAAATGATTTAAATGATTTTGTTTAAATAAATTAAAATTTTGATTTGTATGAATTAAATTTTTTTCTAATTTAAGATTTGAAATATTGAAATTTAAACCGTTCAAATGAAATTGTTTAAGATGTAATTTGAAATCTTAAAGTGAAAATTTTGAATATGTTTGAAATTATTGAAAATGAATTATTTTAAAGGTTTAAACTTTGATTTAAACTTTGAATTTATTTTAGTTAAAGGGTTTAAATTGGTATTTCAAAGTATTGGACGTGAAATGGATTTAAACAAAATTGTTTAAAATTGAGAATTTGAATTAAAACATTCTGTGACGCCCCACCTCTATACTCACACTAGCCAAGAACACTACGGGGTAATGCCATCGAATAGCACGAAGAATAAGGCCGTTGAGGAGCGACCATCCGTGTAATTGCTTTGTGCAAGTACCGATATGCTAGATAAAATATCGCATTCATTTATCGAGGAAATCTGACATACCAATACAAACTCAATGCTACTACACAGTGGCTATGTTGTCTTCGGAAACAAATAAAAAATCAGCATAACGTAAATCAGTCACAGATATTCATATCACTAAGGTGGAAATAGGTATGAATATAACACATAAAAGTGTACATCAAAGTAGTGGTCATGTAAGATCCACTACTTCACAAAAGAATAGATACAAGTGCTAGACAAAAGAATATGTATACATCAAGGAGTCTCTATCTCGAATGTATAAAACAAAAACTACTAAGCTAAGTAGTTAGCCAAAAGTAAGACGATGGACCCTGATAAGAAGTTAAGTAGAAGCACCTAAAATATCTCGGTCAGAACCGAGTATTATTGAAGAAGAAAATAATAAACGGATCAGTCTAGCTATAACATCATATAAAATGAGATAGGATAAGAGATGTAACAAAAACATATGGTAGCAATAATGCCACACTATGACAACTATAAATTAGACAACAACAAAAGTCATACAGTATCTCGAATATTCTCAAACACCAAAAAGAATGTCATATTCTTTAACATATTCACCAAACCACAAATATTAATAAAACTTATCAATTTTAAATCACAAAAATTAGTAAAACGCAAATTCTAGAAATCATTAATTAGAAATCCAGAAATCACAAAGGGGGGGCCTATCACAAACGGGAGCATGAAAACTCACCAACATGTGCATCATAAACGAAACGCTATTCCATAGTCGCTAACCATCAATTTTGAGCTGAGGCTCCACAAATGGCCTGAAGGCCATGGCTTGCTACCCCACTGATTTTGAGTCGAAACTCCACAAATGGGGTTTAGTCCCCCACACAAACAAAGAGACATCGCACATCGCTAGTCTAAATCATAAAATGATCCTCATTGATCGATATGTGTAAATTACACTAAGCTAGTAAATAAATGAGTTTAGCTTCATGTCCCATAATCATTATCTTAACTTAAGTATTTACGAACAAATTGTAAATTTCTACTCGAAAATTGTCACAAGCTTTCAATCGAAAAAGTCTAAGAATTAATCGATGAAGTAAACGCGTGCATTTCATACCACTAGTTTTGTTAAGTCATTTAATTGGATTTCTCAAACGAATGAGGTAAAGGTTTGCATGTACTAACAGATTGGAAAACGGTTTTAAAAACGAGCTTTTTATTAAAAGTAAAGTTGAAATCATTTTTGTGAAAGAGTTTGGCCATTTACTACTAATATAGAAACCTTTGAATTTTAAAGTGACAAATCATAGAAAACGATTGTAAAAACAATCAGTCACCAAAAATTCGCTTTCGATGACGTGAATTAAAACAAAAAAAATCGATATTAAATTCAATCAATTGGATATTCCAAAAAATCTAGAAAAGAAGTCATCAAAGTCGATAATAAATGACAATAACCAATCGGATCAACAAATATCGATAAAAATTATAAATCCCCTAAAAAAGAGCCAAAATAGGCAAAATTGACAGTTCTAGACGTCTGGCCCTAGGTTCTGGAAAAATATATGTTTTTTCTCCTTTCTCTTTTTAATTTTAAAACCATTTCAGACATCTAGATTTTTCAACCAGACGTCTGGATTTGGTTCCAGATGTTTGGATTTTGGTTCCAGACGTCTGGATTTTAGCTCTGCCATTTATTTATTTATTTCCAGAACCCTTTTAGACATTTGAACAGACGTCTGGATTTGATTTTTGTTCTAGACGTCTGAATTTTCCTACGAGGCAAAAAATCAGCCTAGCCCAAAAAGGGCAAATCCAAACCGAAATGCGATCGATCGAGCGATGGATGCTAGAGATTTATGCCAGTCGATAACCCAACACTATAGGCTCTTCGATACACCACCAAAAACATGTCCAAACATCCAAGGTAGGATCTTTAAAGATTTTGACTTCAATACATCAAAATTGGAAAATTCACCAAATCAATTCAAGTCAAAAGCAATTGAACATGGAGTAGATGTTAGAAATTCATACCTAACAACAATGAAATGTATAGCCAGAGATGTGATTTAAAGAACTCACCATTAAACCCAAAAGCAATGAATGAGAAGCTTTAAAACAAAGCAAGATCAATTCCTCTTCAATACGCCTATAGAATCTTCAATCTAAGCATCTCTTTGATTTTCGAGCTTGAATTTGAATTTCCTAGTAAACTAGGGCTTGGGAATTTTAATTTTCTATCTCTTCCCCCATTTTTCTTTTAGCTTGAGAGTTTTTGGAAAATAGAATGAATGAATGAAGAGGAGTGAAGGGAGAGTTAGGGTATTAGATGAGATGGGTTCTCTTGTTAGGTTATTGGGCTGAAACCCAAACCTAAAGCCTAATTGAAAAACAACAAAAATTCTATTCAACTCCAAACATATTGATGCTTATACTTAAAAAGGTCGTAAACGACATTTTGGACTCAATGGAAGTAGTCTCGAGTCCTAATTCGACTGTTTACAAAAAGTAGCATTCTGGACTTTAATCTGACTAACGATGCTATATTTAAATAAATTAGTTAAATATACAATCGTAAAATATGCATGTTGTTAAAGACTCCTCTCTTTAAAGAAATTGCGTCCTCGCAATACTTAAGAAGGAAATAAAGAGTAACAACCATAAAAGCATATCAACACAAAATAAAATTTTGAAGTGAGAAGTTCACCTCAAGGAGCACGTGAGAGTACATCCGGATGTGATCGCTCGGTGAATTCTCTAGACTCCCGAGAGCAATCCTTAGGATTTGAGGACCATTGAACTTTCGCAAGCGGAACATCTTTATTTCGAAGGCATTTAACCTCCGTAGCAATGATACGAAAATGATGTTGCTCATAAGTCAAATTAGGTGAAACTTCAATTTCTTCAATAACACCGGGCTTAAGAAGAGAATCGGAATGCCTAAGGTATTTCCGTAGTTGAGAGAGGTGAAAAACATCATGAATAACAGAAAATTGAGCCGATAATAAAAGGCGATAAGCTACGGAACCAATACATTCGATGATGGAAAATGGGCCAATATATCATGGCGCTAATTTTCTCGATCGACTGAAACGCGCAACACCCTTCGTAGGTGAAACACGGATAAATAACAAATCTTCCACAGAAAATTCCAAATTCCTTCTTCGGTTGTCGGCATAGGATTTTTGTCTACTTTGAGCTTCTTTCATCCTACGACGAATAAGATCAATCTTTTCTCTGGAATCACGAATAAAATCTGGACCTAAAACCAACTTCTTACCAGTTCGAGTCAACAAGAAGGAGATTGGCATGTCCTTCCATAGAGTGCCGCGGAAGGTGCCATACAATACTAGATTGGAAGCTATTATTATAGGAAAACTCAACAAGAGGAATATGATCTTCGTAACTTCCACTAAAATCAAGAATACATGCACGAAGATGATCTTCAAGAGTTTGGCTCACATGCTCTGTTTGTCCATTGGACTGGGGATGATAAGCCGTGCTAAAATTAAGCTTCATTCCCAAAGCTTTTTGAAGATTCTTTCAAAATCCACTAGTAAATAATGGATCACAATCACTAATAATTAAAGTAGGAACTCCATGCAATTTAACAATTTCTGCAATATAGAGTCTAGCCAAAAGAGGTACAGTCCGATTGGACCGAACGGGAATAAAATGGGAGGATTTTGTTACTCTATCTACAATCACCCATAAACTATCAGGACCAGAACGAGAATGGGGAAGACCGTTTATAAAGTCCATGGAGACTTGATCCCAAATGTCTAAAGGTTACAATAACCCACCGGGCCTTTGATGCTTGTCCTTAATGAGTTGGCAAGTCATGCAACGCTTAATGAAGTTAGCAATATTAGATTTCATTCCATCCCAATAATAAAGTCGCTTCATATCCGCATACATTTTACTACTATGGGATGAATCGTAAATTTAGAACAATGAGAATCTTCTAAAATGTCTTTACAAAGATAACTAATATTTGGCACAAGAAGTCTACCAAATTTTCGAATGCCGCCACGAGCATCGATTTCAAAGTCTTTTAGACCATTAATACTACTATCCCTACAACTTTGGCTAAGATGAGCCAATTCGGGGTCATGGTTTTGAGCTTCAAGAATGCGGTCTAAAAGAGAACGATTAGCCTCAAGGCTGCATAAAACAAGTGATGAACATGAATCGGATTCACGATCTCGAATCTCACAAGTAGACAAAGTCTCGAGATCATTCCACTTGGATATCATCATTGAAACAACCACTTGATGCTTTTGGCTAAGGGACTCAGCAACACGATCTCCCTTTCTGAGAGTATAAAGAATATCAAGATCATAAGATGTAAGGAGCTCGAGCCAACGTTGTTGACGCAAATTAAGTTCCTTTTGAGAAAATAAATACTTCAAGGATTTATAATCGGTGTAGAGAATAAATTTCTCTCCCAACAGATAATGACGCCAAATTCTGAGGTTGAAAACAATAGCCGCGATCTCTAAATCATGAGCGGCATAACTAGTCTCGGCAGGCTATAATTGCCTTGAAGCATAAGCGATAACACGTTCCCTTTGCATGAGAACAACACCTAAACCAACACGACTGGCATTGGTATAAACAATAAAGTCTTGATTCCCTTTCGGAATCACAAGAATAGGAGCATCATAAAGGAGTTCTTTTAATTTCTGAAAAGCAGCTTCACATTTGTCTGACCAAATGTGCTTAACTTCCTTCTTTGTCAATCTATTAAAAGGCATGGAGATTTTAGAAAAGTCTTTTATGAACCGACGGTAATAACTCACCAATCCAAGAAAGCTACGAAATTCCGTCACACTCTTCGGTCTTTTTTAATTTTGAATCACTTCAATTTTTGAAGGATCCATGGAAATTCCAGATTCAGAAATGATATGTCCTAAAAATTTCACATAGGATTGCCAAAAGTGGCACTTAGAAAATTTTGCTTTCAATTGATTTCTCCTAAGAGTTTCCAACATAGTCCAAAGATGTGTTTCATGCTCTTCCTTGGTTTTAGTATAAACAGGAATATCATCTATAAAGATGAGGACAAATCAATCGAGGAAGTCTTTGAAAACTCAATTCATAAGGTCAACGAAATAATCAGGAGCATTCATTAAACCAAATGGCATAACGAGCCATTCATAAGATCCATAACAAGTACGGAATGATGTCAAAGGAATGTTATCCTCTGTAATACGAAGATGATGAAAACAGGTTGCTAAGTCTAACTGTTAAAAGACTCTAGTACCACAAAGTTGATCAAATAGATCATCAACCCGTGCAAAGGATATTTATTCTTAATGGTAAAATCATTAAGCTTGCGGTAGTCAATGCAAATCCTAAGTGTACCATCTGATCTCTTCATAAAGATAACTAAAGCTCCCCAAGGAGAGTAACTAGAACGAATAAATTGCTTCACTTCCAATTCGGATAATTGTTTACGCATCTCCTCATTTTCCTTATTAGACATACGATAAGGAGGATGAGTTATAGGTAGAGCTCCAGGAATTAGATTAATTTTGAACTCAATTTCTCGCTTAGGTGATAATCCTAAAACGGTCTCAAATATATCGGAAAATTCACAAACTACTTGAATGAGGGAAATGACATCTTCCTCATCATCATTATCGTCATCATGTGGATTTAGAGATTATAAGGATGCCACCGAATTGGAATCTAAATCTTTATGAACAATAGAAATTTGCTTTACAGATTAAGGATGTCGAAGATAAATAGTCCTCTCAAGACATAGGATATGGGCTTCATAGTGATTAACCCAACATCATTCCGAAGCCTAAGTAACGCATAACATGCAAATCGGCTCGAAAAGCATAATCGCATAAAATAATCTCGACATCTTTGAAAAATAAACCGAGTGTTGCAGATCCACTAACTGGATTTGCAATTTTCAATGAAGTCAGCAAGCACATAACATTTAGAGACAAAGCATCAACAAGTTCTTTAGATATAAAAGAGTGAGATGCATCCATATCAAAAAGAACTCGAATAGGATGATCACGAAATGTAATAATGCTATCAAGGATAGAATGAGAAATACCTTGACCAAGAGAAGTGTTACTAGGCACTTGCACAACCTTTAGTTTTCCCTCTTTCTTGCTTTGAAATTTGGGACATCAAGATATATAATGACCCAAACTTTTTCAATAGCGACAAGTAAGCGGCTTCGGACACTTATTTGCATAATGGTCCTTAGAACCACAATTGTAGCACTCTCCACAACTAGAAGTAGCAGTCTTTGCTACCGAAGTTGCTTGCTTTCCTTTCTTGTTGGGATTAGGGTTGAACTTAATAGGTCTCTTCTTGTTGTTGTTGAAGTTATGTTTGGCACCCACAACATCAACATTACTTTCTTTATCGGCTTTTCAAGTCGAATAGCGATATCAACAAGCTGATGAAAAGAAACTTCTAGTCTCATAAGTAATGGCTTCTGAGGTTTTTATTCAACTCATAGAAAAACCTTTGATTTTTCTTCAATGGGGTATTAGTGTACTCGACCCCATATTTAGAGAGGGATTCAAAAGATGCGACATAGTCCGTCATAGAAGATTCACCTTGAACAAGGTCAATAAAGCATCGGGCTAAAGTTACCTTTTCAGCTTCTGGCACAAATTTCAGCTCAAATCTTTGGAATTTCTCCCAAGTAAGATCCGCTTCGATAATCTCAGAAATCAAAAGCTCATACCAATCTAATGCTCTCTCTTGGAGAATACAAGAAGGCACTTGGAATTGATGTATATCTACAAGATTCATGCGAGAAAAGATGTGATCGTATGCTCTAAGCCAAGCTTGGACTTCTATAACGTTTTCGAAACCCTTGAATGGCTTTCTACCCAAATTGATATAATATCTGCACAAGCATCCAAACCCATATTTAGGGTGAGTAGGCTCGGGAATGGGACCGACAGCTTGAGAATTTTTTACGAGATCTAACAGCTGTGGTCAGACATGAATACTCCATCCTGCGGAGTAGCACTGGATTGACAGGCAATAGGACGGCCAGGTCTAACCATTTCTCTTCTTTAAGAAAGAAAGAAAGAAAGAAGAGGAAAAAGGTTATTGTCAAATTGAATATCAAACAATCAAGGCTTGGTGTAGAAGTCTTATTTAGCATTGAGCGCCGTCCGGCACAGCAAAGTCGTTCGACATTTCATATCGTTCGGCACGAACCTCGTTCAGCAGAGAAGCCTCGACCGGCATCTAGCATCGTTCGGCATCTGGCACTATTAGGCATCTAGGCCCCGTTTGGCATCTGGGCCTCGCTCGGCATTCCAGCATCGTTCGGCATCCAGGCCTCGCTCGGCATTCCAGCCCCGTTCGGCATCTAGGCCTCGCTCGATATTCCAGCCCTGTTCGGCACCTTGGCCTTGCTAGGTATTCTAGCACCGTTCGATATCCAGGCCTCGTTCAGCATTCCAGCCTTGTTCGGCATTCCAGCCTCGTTCGGCATTCCAGCCTCGTTCGGCATTCCAGCCTCGTTCAGCATTCCTGCCTCGTTCGGCATGAAGCCTCACTCGACCTAAGTATGTCATTCGGCACCTCCCCTCGACCGGCATCAGGTCTCGTTCGGCCTATAGACTTCACTCAACACACTGCCTTGTTCGGCATAGAGGTGCCGTTCGGCTTGGATATACGGCTCGACATTTTTCGTTTGGCATTTGTGACTCAGCACACAAAAGTCACTCACCACGGGCCAAGGTATCTTGTTCCTAGGCCCATTAGGGAAGTCCAACCCATCTTCGTTTATAAATAGAGAGGCATGGGCACAGTGAAATGGACCTCTTTTGAAGAACACTGGGAGACTCTGCCGCATTCAAGACTCGTTCTTTTTACTTAGCAATTGTATTTAAATAGTTAATGTACGGATTGTATCTATAATCAATTGTCAAGTAAAGCAATAAAGATTAATCTCAAAGTGGACGTAGGTAGTTACGCAGAACTGCTATAAATCCGGTGTTCTTGTCTTTGCTTTTTATTTTGCATACAACTTTTCTGTTTTAATTTACTTTCTTCATTAATCTCTCTACACAATCCTACCTAAGGGTGTTAGTGACCAATTCTGGTGCTAAAATTTTGGTGCTTTCACCGAGAACCAAATTCTCAGGCCGCTAGAAACTACTTTATAGCTACTGGATTGAATAAATCCCCCGAAGGAGATCTGACTTACTGACAGGATGTCTGTTGAATCTACTCAGAGTTTCAATCAACAACTTTACTATGGGAAGACCACATACCCGATCATTCTCTCATAATGTGGAAGTCAACGAGACTGCTAGCATACAACAGATAGGACCTAGCAACAAACAAGCAAATCTAGGTGTAGGGATCGCTGGAGCTCATAACCAGACGGAAGTTGTTACAAGGACAGAGTTTAACGACTTGATGAGAGAACTCATGGAAAGTAAAAGACAACTTGCTAAGCAGATTCAAGCCAACACTAACCTGATAACTCAGCTTACTCAGCAACAGCACCAGAATGCTGGAGGTAGCCTGCTCCTTATTCTTCATCTGATAGCTCGATTTCATCCGATGAACCTCCTAGGCGTAGATGCCGTAAAACTAAAATTACACAAGCAGGGGCAACTAATCGATCAACCAGGGATCAATCACATCTTGTAGACCATACCCAAGCCGGAACAGGAAACTTAAGAGCGGGAGCATGTGTGGAGACTGAATGCCCACCTCATCAAGATCCTAATGAAGCTGGCCTTCAAGATATGTGTTTGGCAGATCGCCAATAGAGGGGACATCAACCCGAGCGGTCCCGTAGAACAGAACCCAACCTTCCATCCTCCGTACAAACTCCAAATTTATCAGCTATGGTCAGAAAGTTAATAATGGAAAATCAAGGCCTAACCAACGAAGATTGGGGGATGTCCAAGAGTCATAGTCCATTTATCGATACCATTCTACAGGCTGAGTATCCCAGAAAGTTTAGCATGCCAACCATCCCGACCTACGAAGGAAAGACCGATCGCAGACAGCATGTGATGAGGTACGAATGGATGATGGATTCGGCCAGAGCAAATGACGTGGCCAAGTGTAGATGCTTTCCAATTACCTTACTCAGAATCGCCACCATGTGGTTCACTCGACTTCCTCCACGGTCTATATCCAGCTTCGACGAATTGGCGACGAAATTTGTAGAATAGTTCAGGATACACGCCACTCGTCCAAAGGATGTAATGTCCCTATCAAGTGTAATCAGACTCCGAGGGAGTCGTTGAAAGAGTACTTGTAGAGATTTCATGTTGCGGCTTCTGAAGTTAGCAACCCTAATGACCATGCAATTCTGATGGCGGTAATGCAGGGAGTGGATCCGGATTTAAAATTTGGAGATTGGTTGGCAGGAAAGCCTCCAACAACGATGGAGCGTTTCTATTCAAAGGCTCATCATTCATAAGAAGAGAAGAAGCCAAGTGGATGAGGCGAGATAAGGCACCAGGGCCTGTTCAGGAGACTGTAAAAAGCAACATTGCCGTAAAACAAACTGGTGATAACTCGGGAAAGGTTCAAGTCAACGTCCAGAACAAGCCTGGGCAACCTAAAGGGTCTAGAGGAGGAAATCCCGGAAAGAAAAGAGAAGCAGTGAAATGGAAGCCAAGGATTTCAACCTACAACGAATACACCCCACTAAATGCATCTCCTGAGAACATTTATCTGTCAATGTACAACACTTTTCAATACAGAAAGCCATGCCCAAAGGAGTCCATGGAGGAACAAAAGGGGACGGGGAAGTATTGTCGCTTCCATGAGACTTACGGGCATAATACAGAGGAGTGTATACACCTCCATAATGCCATAGAAAAGTTGATCGGGCAGAAAAAGCTGCAGGAATTTATTAAGAACCCACAAGAGGGTAGGCAAGGAACATCAGACCTAGATGCGGGCCGGCTCCACGCCATCGAGAGGAACCTGCCCGAACCATGGGTAGATTGATCATAAACCCGATAATCATAGGACCTTACCCAGCAAACAAGAATTGGCAGGAGGTGGAGCGATATGCTACCTCCTTAAGGCATGCAGATTATGAGTGTTGTTCGAATGTGATGGATGGGACCCTTGCAAAGCAACAACACACGATGATAGACAATATAGTGTTTAGGAGCCGAGATGCGGACAAGGTGGAGGCTCCTACCATCAACCCAATGGTCATATCTAGGACGCTCGGGCCAGTGTACGTCAAAAGAATGATTGTGGAAGCTCCGTTAACATCATCTTCAAAAAGGCATATGACCAAATGAAGATGGGGACAAAAGATTTAAAGCCATCTAAAGCCCGTATCCATGGCTTTAATGGTGCGGCGACTATTGCGATGGGGTATGGAGTTGCCAGTTGAACTGGGAGAAGGTGAGCGTAGGCGGGTGCGAATCCTACCGTTCATAGTGTTGGATGTTGATTCTGCATACAATGTGTTTCTGGGTCGTCCGGCCTTGGTGGAGTTTAGGTCAGCTTTGGCCCCATGGTGTTTGACGTTAAAGTTTCCAACAGACAGGGAGTCGGTGTGGAGCATGGCAAGCAAGCGACCGGTCGTGCATGTTATGTGGTTAAGCTAAGAGAGGCCCAGCGGCGAGAGAAAGGAAAGGTTGCAGACAGCTCCGTCCGCATCCGAAATACTAGCGATTGACAAGTAGTGCTCGAGCTGTTGCTCGGGCGACACACACAGATCTATCGAGACATAGATCTGAGAGATGATGATGGGGAGCCCAGGGAAGCAAAAGCAGCACCGGCTGAACTGACAATTGACATTCCAGTCAGCCGAGATGACCCATCACGAGTTCTTAAGATTGGATCGCGACTCGACCCGTCAATGGCCAAGGTTCTCACTAATCTCCTCCAAGCGAACTGGATGTTTTCGCTTGGACACATTCTGATATGTGTGGGATTTCTCCCGCTATTGCTAGTCGTATGTTGAATATAGACCAGAAGTACGTTCCTGCAAAACAGAAAAAGGAGAGGCATGGACCCGGAGATGTCCGCTGCTCTTAGAGAGGAGGTGAACAAACTCAAAGCCAATGGTTCGTCCGTGACGCCCTCTACCCTGAATGGGTGTCCAACTCGGTGCTAGTAAGGAAAGCGAAAGAGAAGTGGAGAACTTGCATTGATTACTCCGATTTGAATAAAGCATGCCCGAAGGATAGTTTCTCTTTACCCAGAATCAACCAACTCGTCGACTCAATGGCCGGACACGAGCAACTGTCATTTATGGATGCGTACTCGGGATACAATCAAATCCCGAGGCACATTCCAGATAGATATTGGGTTGTATTACTATGTAGTAATGCCTTTTGGGTTGAAAAATGTGGGAGCAACTTATCAGCGTTTGGTAAATTGAATGTTTAAAGACCAGATTGGTAGAACGATGGAAGTCTATGTGAATGACATGCTCGTGAAGTCACGACAGACAAACGACTACATTTGAGACTTAGCAGAGATGTCTGATATACTCAGACATTATGGGATGAAGATCAATCCTTTGAAATGTTCCTTTGGCGTCGCGTCAGGGAAGTTTTTCGGTTTTATTGTGAACGCGCGGGGAATCGAAGCTAATCTGAAGAAGATCCAAACTATTCGAGACTTATAAGTGCCTAACACTATAAAACAAGTGCAAATCTTGAATGGGAAGGTGGCCGCACTGAGTCGATTCATATCCAGAACCATAGATAAGTGTATTCCTTTCTTCGATGTAATAAAGAAAGGAAGGAGAAATTTTGAGTGGACGTATGACTGTGAGTAAGCATTCCGAGCTCTGGTAAGGCATTTGGAAAGTCCCCCTATACTGTCGAAACCGGTAGACCATGAGATGTTGTACGTGCACTTGGCTGTATCCCAACATGCAATCAGTACAACTCTGGTTCGCGAGGAGGACCGAGTTCAGAAGCCGGTGTACTATGTCAGTTAACGTTTAACGGGGGCAAAGAGAAATTATCCTAAGACTGAGAAATTAGCCTATTGCTTGGTGATTACATCACGCAAGCTCCGGCCATACTTTCTGGCACACTCAATCAGTGTCTATACCGATCAACCATTGCGGCAGGTAATCCAGTGACCGAAAACTTCTGGAAGGATGTTAAAATAGAATATTGAATTAAGTCAGTTCGATATTGCCTACCTGCCACGAAGGGCCATACAAGGGCAAGCTCTAGCAGACTTCATTGCTGAATTCACCGTGTTAGATGAATCAGACGGTAATAATGTCATTCCTCTCGTTCGATGGAATATGTATACCGATGGGGCATCTAACGACCATTGCTCGAGGGCTGGCATAGTTATTGTAACTCCAAAAAACTGATCAGTTTGTTATGCTTTGAAGCTCGAATTCCCAAAGACAACTAACAAAGCCGAGTATGAAGCATTGATTGCTGGCTTGAGATTTATCAGAGAACCGGCGGTAAAATCGATTGATATCTTTTTTAACTCACAATTGGTGGTGTACCAGGTGTAGGAAGATTATCAAGCGAAGGGACAGGGGATTGCCCCATACCTTGCACGGGTTCAAAAGCTGCTATTAAATTTAGAATATTATGATATTTCGCATGTCCCGCGTGAACAAAATAGAGAAGCCGATTCATTGGCAAAATTTGCGAGCACTGGCGATGCACAGCAAATGGGATTGGTCTCCGTTGAAACCATACATGCTCCAAGTATAAATATGATGGAGTTAGATTCCATGTTAGAAACTGAAATCAAGAAGGAATCATGGATGACCCATTCAAGCAATACTTGCTACACGGGGTCCTGCCCGAAAGAAGGAGTGAAAGAGGACAAGTCATTCATAAGGCTTCACGATACGTAATACAGGACGGAATATTGTATCGGAGGGGATTATCAACCCCCTTACTCCAGTGCATTGCCCACGATGAGATAAAACGAGTCCTGAAGGAAGTCCATGAAGGAGAATTTGGTGACCATACTGGGGGGCAGACATTAGCAAAGAAAATCCTCCGCTATGGATACTTTTGGCCAACTGTAAATTGGGATGCTGTAGACTATGTAAGAAGATGTGACAAATGCCAGAAATATGCAAAAATCTTGAGACCTCCACCTACGGAACTCACACAAATGGTTAATCCCTAGTCGTTTGCAATGTGGGGAATCGACATAGTCGGTTCATTGCCCATATCCAAAGGTGGCGCGAAATACGCGATAATTGCGGTCGATTACTTTACTAAGTGGCAGAAGCAGAGCCCTTGGCCACGATCACTACCAAAAAGGTCATTAATTTCGTTGTACAAAATATTATATGCCGTTTTGACCTTCCATGGGCTATCATTACAGACAACGAAACTCAGTTCGAAAGCGAAGAGTTCAAAGAGTTTTGCCAAAGATATGGCATTGAGAAAAAGTTTGCAGAAGTTGCTCATCCAAAAGCTAATGGACAAGTGGAAGTCGTGAACAAAATAATCAAGTCCATATTAAAATAAGCATTTGGAAAAGGCTAGAGGCAAGTTGGTGGATTAACTTCCGACTATGCTTTGGGCTTATAGAACCACCCACAAGTCCGCGATAGGCCACACTCCATTCGCATTGGCATATGGCATGGAATCTGTTATACCCATAGATTTTTAAATTCCATCACATCGGATAACTTATTGCAACCCTGAGCCGAATCGGGATCATTTGCTGGAATCACTGGACTTCATTGATGAAAAACGTGAAGAAGCTGATTTAGGAGCGGCTGCATACAGACACCGAGTCGCTCGATATTATAATGAAAATGTCCGGCCGAGAATCTTCGACGTGGGTGACCTCGTTTTGAAACGATTTTTCTCGTTCCCAGCGCATATGAATCCTGCATGGGAAGGTCCATACGTCATTGAACGGAAGCTTGGAGAGGGAACTTTCAAGCTAGCGACCGTTGATGGTGCGACACTCCCCTAAGCATGGAATAGCGAGTATTTGTGGCATTATTATAATTAGTCCATTACTTTCATATGTTAGTTGCACTTATTTCCAGCATGTTTTTATTCTTTGTTTTCAGCATGTAATAAGACAATTTAGCTTATTTTCAATAACAAAGGCTTGAAGTCATCTTTTCTTGATTATTGATGTTTCTGTGTATGATAATTCTGTGGCAAACCACTAGATTTACGTTATTCTGTCTGACGTACGAACGTGCACGAACACCCCAAAATCTCTAAGTCCCTTGAGTGCGGATTGGAGTACTCTAAGTCCCCTGAGTGCGGACCAGAGTATAAACAACTCGAAATCTCCAAGTCCTCTGAGTGCGGACTGGAGTACTCTGAGTCCCCTGAGTGCGGACCAGAGTATAAACGACTCAAAATCTCCAAGTCCCTTGAGTGCGGACTGGAGTACTCTGAGTCCCCTGAGTACGGACCAGAGTATAAACGACTCAAAATCTCCGAGTCCCTTGCGTGCGGACTGGAGTACCCTGGGTCCCCTGCGTGCGGACTGGAGTACTCTGGGTCCCCTGAGGCGGACCAGAGTATAAACGACTCAAAATCTCCAAGTCCTCAGAGTGCGGACTGGAGTACTCTGAGCCCCCTGAGTGCGGACCAGAGTGTAAATGACTTAAAATTCTCTAAGTCCCCAGAATGCGGACTGGAGTACTCCGAATCCCCGGAGTGCAGATTGGAGTATAAACGGTTTAAAATTCTCTACGTCCTCGAAATGCGGACTAGGGTACAAATGACTTGAAGTCATCAAGTCCTCGGCATACGGACTAAAAA
Organism: Allium cepa; assembly: GCA_030765085.1. Taxonomy (NCBI): domain Eukaryota; kingdom Viridiplantae; phylum Streptophyta; class Magnoliopsida; order Asparagales; family Amaryllidaceae; genus Allium; species Allium cepa. The sequence continues at coordinate 500,050,248 of CM060929.1, forward strand.
TTATTCTAAGTACCCGAGGTCTGGAATAAAGGATATACAATTCCAAAGAACTTCCAACTTATATGAAGATGAATCGAGGAGTTTATGTAACTCACAATAGCTCGGGTTTGGACCGCAGTTATGCAGAACGATAAAAGTCTTTTGGAAGACAAAAGAACTAGCTTTTATTTATCCAAAATGAGGTTCTACTATAACTCCTCCAAAACTCGGAGTCAAAAGTATATTTACATTGACTACAAAAATAAGTAAAAATAATTACATAATCTAAATTAACTCTCGTTGAACGAGAGTAGCAACTACTTCTTTGATTTCTTCTACTTCTTTCCCTACTTCGTCTTTTCATACGACTCCTCTCCCACGCGTTTTCCCTTGGAAATTTTTTTGATGGGGAGGTAACAACCGAGGAAGTACGGGGGACCTCTAGTGGCCTGGACCCACCAGGGAGGATGACCTTGAAAGGCTTGTTCAGAGGATCATCTAGGTCCACGACTCGAGGCTCAACTTTGATTTCAGCCTTTTTTTCTTTTCCTCCACGAACTTCTCCTTCATACTCATTTTAGAAGTGTGCTCAAAGGAGCTTGTGATCTCAACTTCATAACTACCTACGACAGGAGATGATGTCTTAGAATTATCCTCATCAAGCACCTCAATCACTTGAGCATCTGGACCAGGAGTCTCTCCCTCGGGAATGGCCTCGCTTTTTTTTTTCCCCTACTCCTCCTTGGCATCATCGCTCCTTGGAGTGGGTTTGGAATCAGAACATGCGGAGTAAAATCATAGGAAACAAACATTAGAATACAATAATCTAATGCCGAAAGCGACGGCTCTTTAAACTTTAAAAAGAAGAGTTATTTACCGGCTTCTTGCTGGCTCTCAACTGTCCGGGGAGTTTCGCCCTCCGGAATGGGAGATAGAATGTGAATACCGATACCAAGGTCCTCTAGGCCATAATAAGCATGTTGCTCAAACGAATCAAGTACTGGACGATCAACCGATTGAGTAGAAGGAAGGACTGAAGACTCCGTTCCAGACGGCCCAGCAATGATATCTTTTCCTTTGGATGAGGGGGAACCTTTGCAATAAAGCGCCTTCGTTGCAGACAAGTCCGAAGGCTCATTCCCCCTAAGAAATTCTTTCACCAAGGGCTCCTCATCAACCTCTTCGGTGCCCAGATCGACCTTCCTGATCTTTATTAAAGTCTCACATGCCTCAGCTAGAGATTTAAGGTAGCCTTCGCCCAGAAAAGTCAAATCTCGATGCATGAGGACATGGGCATTGAATTCTGCTATCAATGGGTCGAACATGCACTTAATCTCTTCCCTGCCAGTTTCTTTTGCCGCCTCAAGGCGAGATTCAATCTCCGCAGATGTATTTTCTCGCCCTCTTCACAGGCTTCGTCCTTCAACATCCCAACTTTAGAAAGATCGTCGTCGAGCTTCGCCTTCAGAAGTCGTGTAGCAATGATCTCGTTGCAATACCGTTGCGACTCTTCCTGGGCAGCAGTTTTCTCCTCTCTTTCTTGGCGGATTTGATCCTCCAGCTCTTTGACTCGAAGGCAAATGCATCCCTTTCCTTCTGCAGCGAATCCTTCTCTAAATCCAGGGTCCCACAGCGTTGGACCGTCTCGTTGATTTCTTTTTTATGAGTTGACTCCAGACGATTGGCGGTCTTTGCATTTTCTTTAGCACTCCGTTGGGTGGCTTTAAGTTGAGATTTGTATGCAGATAGCTCTTCGTCCTAAGCTTTGATAATGTCTTTATCATGGATAGCCTCGAGCTTTAGGCGATCAATTTCATGCTGACGCTTAATGGAGACTCCTGAAACCTTTTTGGCTAAGTGCACAAATGCATCATGCCAGACATAGACGTCATTAGTACAAACAACAGCGCTTTGCTTGACATGTCCTGGAATCTGGTGAATCGTTGGGAGAAATTTTAAGCCATCAACGCATATCTTTAGAAACGAGGCTTTAAAATCAGTAAGTCGTTCTGCTACCGATGGATCAGATACAGGAGCGAGAGGAGTCTGCTTGGAGACTACAGGTGTTCTATCAGGATCCTGGGATTGTCTGGTACTGGATGAGCCGGAGTGTTATCCCGATGGGCCTCAGGCTGGGATCCCTTATGTGCGGGTTTCTCTTTGCCGTGCTTTGACTGAGGAGGAGGATCGTAAGGATATGAGGACAGCTATAGGTCTTTCTTGGGTATGATGATTCTCGACGGTGGTAGTATTAATCGTCGGAATCATCTCAATCTCGGCGTTTTTCGAAACCCCAATCCCGTCCGGATTGGTAAAAAATCGATGAACTACAAAGGCAGTCAAGTCCATGTATATGCCCCATGTCACCTACACAGAATTTAAATAATGACAAGGTAGCAAAGAGTAGAGTGATGACAGAAATTTAAGTGCTAGGTGAAGTGCATGTGTTTGTGTGTGTCTTAGTGTTTCCCCCAGACAGACCGGTTTCTTTACTAATAGGAGTTTTTTCTCCCTGGTTTTAGGCTTGAGCGCTTGTATCGCCTCTCGCGGGCGAATGAAGCTTAAGGGCCTCTGGATCGTCGAAACCATAGTTGAGCAGATCATCAGGTATAGTAAGGTTCGATAGGCCTTTTAGAGAACCTTCTAAATATTGCGAGGAAGCTTCTTTCTCCACTGGAATAAGAGTGACTTTAGAAGTTCCACCCACTTTCTTCTTCCTCGACTTATAGGTCAATTTCATCTTTCCCTTTGAAGGGGAAGTTGTCGTTTCGATGTCATGAACCTTGACTACTGGGTCCCGAGTGGGACTAACACTTTCACCCGGTATTTCTGGTGTCTTGCCTTATCTAATCTCCTCCTCCTCTGGTGTGTCAGGGGAATTACGTAATGAAGAACCAACATGCTTTTTCCTTTGCCCGAAGTAGGCTTAGTTACTGTAACGCCTGGAGGGAGGCTTGTTCGGCGGCCTTCCGCCAGCAACCCAAACTTCGTGAGCGATTCATTTGAAATGAGAGTTCTAATGTCCTAGTCTTCGGTGGGAATAACTCATATAGCTTCGATAGCTTCATTTTATCCGGAGCCCTCGGGACGTGGGTTAGTACCTCAAAAAATAGAGGAAGAGTTAGAAAAGGTGCAGCTTCAGCCAAACATGAGTATTGACCCAGAGAAAAGACTTACTCCCTTCCACCCATCTCCTCGCAAAGCCGGAAGGACAGTGTACGTAGAACCACTCCTGCTAGTACTGGGAAAACTTTCTCCATGCCCCGGTCAGGATTTGACACTTGCTGTGTGGCTCAAGGAATACAAAAGATGGGCTACCTGACCGTCTCTTGATGCGATAGACATAGTGGATATCACTCGGAGTCGGAAGCTTGAAGAGGACACTCATGAAGAGAATGCAAGTGCCGTATATAAATGCGTGGCTATTCAGATGCAATTGCGATGGGGCGATCTCGATATACTGCAACATGTCTCGAAGAAAGGAGTTGAATGGCGGCACACTGCCGACCCAACACATGAATCTATTACAGATTGTATATTCGACTGGGGCAAGTGAGGACGATCCTGCCCCGTTGGAACCAACACATCGTCAAAAGGAATTCCATGGGCTGAGCATATATGACGAAGCGTGCTTTCGTTAATCTTCGAGGCTTGGGAATCGATCGGATCATCTAAAAAGATCGCTGCATCCAGGGCATCGGAAGCTAAGTTATCACATGCGATCGTGGGGTTCGGTATGTCTTATGCAGGAGTGGTCGATGGGTTTGAAGTACCAACTACTTCTTGCTGAGAAGATGGCCCAGATCTGTCAGAGATCGTGGCGGAGCTAGATTTCCTAGACATCTCTAGTAAATGATTGGATCTGGAAAAACACATGTTTGAACTATACTTGAAGAACAATCGGCATTAGACTTAACAACAGAAATATTCCCCCTATGTGGTGTGTGAACTAGTGCGATCATTCAAATATAAATGCCAAGAAATGAAAAGTCACTGAGTTGATGAAATAAGTTTAAGCTTTGAATTATCATCTTCTAAGACCATCATTGCTGACCATCTACGAGAGCTTGTCATAAGATGGTTTATGTTTTGAACTCGACATCATCGCTATATGTGGAAGATTATTAACTATTTTCAACAAGTTAAGTTCAAGTTTACAATGGGCTAAACACGGGAGTTATCAGTCCAGATTGTCCAATATGCTTAGTTATTTAAGTCTGTCCTTGTTCACTGTCATATATTCGGGCATAAAAAGGTGTTAAGTCAACAATGCGTTGGGTTCAAGTTGAGAAGGTTTTAACGGTCATGTGTGCACCACTCTCCTACCATCCATCATTACCGTTCGGCATGCGGTAAGACACGCCGAACCGCAATCATGCCGAGTCGCATCGCATGGCACTTTACTCTCAATACCTTTCTTCTCCATCGTTCGACATAAAGGAGTCATGCCGAACCACAATTATGCCGAGCCTCATCGCTCGGCATCTTGGCCAACTCCTACTTTTCTCCTGCACTCCCTTCCTATCTTGTTCGGCATAAGGGGATCATACCGAGCCATGGTCATACCGAGCCACGTCGCTCGGCATGCTGAACCTAACTCCAACCTCACTCCAATACTCCCTCTAACGCCGTTCGGCATAGGTGGTCATGCCGAGTCGTAGCTATATCAAACTACACCGCTCGGCATGCCAACCCAACCTTGAGTTTTCTCCTACACACCCCTACCTCGTTCGGCATGTGGGAGTCATGCCGAGCCACATCCATACATCTTCTACCAACTCCTTCCTTCATATGAATTGAGTAACCCTCCAAGGTGGCCAGTCGACCACCACTTCAACTCGTACGCCACCTATGACCGGACATCTCAACCCTCATCGGTTCCCGCTGGGCCAACGTCTTCATCCATCTTCCTCTCCATTTAATCCCAACGCTTCTCTAAACCTCGAATCCACCTTCCTAATCTACATGACTACCATTGTTTGTGGTTTAGAGAAAGGGCGTGGGTTCAAGTCTTGTCTTAAATCCCTAATTAGGGAGAGTCAAGCGAATGAAGGGTTAATACCTAGTAGAAGGGGGCGAAGTCTGATGGAGTGCTCGAATTGGAAGTAGAGATCTACTCGAGCTCGCTGTTGAAGGCAATCGAGAAGTAACCAAGGAGAATCGAGGACTAGAGGAGTTATTGAGGTATTGACAAAGGTTTGGGAAGAGACAAGTTCGTAAGTTCTATAGTGTAGAGGTAAAAGTAAAAGGGTGAAGAAGAAGAGGCATCGGTTTATATAGAGAGAAGAGAAGTCGAATGGACAGTGACCGGTAGAACCGGTAAAGGCAACTCCCTCGTTCGGCATCAATGTCGTTCGACATTCGTATGTCATTCAGCATTGGTAGGTCGTTCGGCATACAATGCATCACTCGGCATTGAGGAAGACTCTATCAAGAAGGCAAAACCAAGGCTTTAAGAGAAACACATAGTGATAATGGTTCAAAGCGTATCATGTTCATCCACATGATACACTATTTGGGGTAAGTGTAACCCGGTGGCTTGACCAAGTAACAAGAGGCTTGGTGTAGAAGGCTAGTTCGGCATTGAGGGTCGTTGGTCGTTCGACATTTCATATCGTTCTGCACGAACCTCATTCGGCAGAGAAGCCTCGACCAACATCCAGCATCGTTCGGCATCTGGCACCGTTCGGCATCTAGGTCCCGTTCGGCATCCAGGCCTCGCTCGGCACTCCAGCATCATTCGGCATCCAGGCCTCGCTCGGCATTCCAGCCCCGTTCGGCGTCCAGGCCTCGCTCGGCATTCCAGCACCATTCGACATGTAGGCCTCGCACGGCATTCCAGTACCATTCGACATCCAGGCCTGGTTCGGCATTCCAGCCTCGTTCGGCATTCCAGCCTCTTTCGGCATTCTAGCCTCGTTCGGCATGAAACCTCACTCGGCCTAAGAATGTCGTTCGGCATCTCCCCTCGACCGGCATCAGGTCTCGTTCGGCCTACAGACTTCACTCAACACACTGCCTCGTTCGGCATAGAGGTACCGTTTGGTTGGATATATGGCTCGGCATTTGCCGTTCGACATTTGTGGCTTGGCACACAGAAGTCACTCACCCCAGGCAGAGGTATCTTGTTCCTAGGCCCATAAGGGAAGTCCAACCCATCTTCGCCTATAAATAGAAGGGCAGAGACACAGTGAAATGGAACTTTTTTGGAGAACATTGGGGAGACTCTACCACATTCAACACTCATTCTTTTTACTTAGCAAATGTATTCAAGTAGCTGATGTATGGATTGTATCTGTAATCAATTGTCGAGTAAAGCAATAAAGATTAACCTCAAAGTGGACGTACGCAGTTACGCCGAACCACTATAAATCCAGTGTTCTTGTCTTTGCATTTTATTTAGCATACAACTTCTCTGTTTTAATTTATTTTCTTCATTAATATCTCTACATAATCCTTCCTAAGGTGTTAGTGACCAATTCTGGTGCTAACCACATCATAAGAAAAACAGGATAGGACAGGTACAATAACCCGAATTAATTCCTAAGACACGATTCCTAAGAGAGACTTAGGACAATGATCCTTTCTATAGCATTCTATATTGTTTCGAAGTTTGGCTATGATACCATGCTGTGATGCCCCACCACTGTACTTACACTAGCCAAGGACACTACGTGGTAATGCCATCGACCAGCGCGAAGAATAAGGCTGACGAGGAGCGACCATCCATGTAATTGCTTTGTGCAAGTACCGATATGCAAGATAAAATATCGCTTTCATTTCAAGAGGAAATCCAACATACCATTACAAATTCAAAGCTACTACACAGTGGCTATGTGGTCTTCAGAAACAAATATAAAATAAGCATAATATAAATAAGCCACAGATATTCATATCACTAAGACGGAAACAGATATGAATATAACACATAAAAGTGTACATCAAAGTAGTGGTCATATAAGATCCACTACATCACAACAGAATAGGTACAAGTGCTAGACAAAAGAATATATATACATCAAGGAGTCTCTATCTCGAATGCATGAAACAAAAACTACTAAGCTAAATAGTTAGCTAAAAGTCAAATGACGGACCCTGATAAGAAGTCAAGTAGAAGCACCTGAAATACCTCGGTCTGACCCGAGTATTATTTAAGAAGAAAATAATAAACGGATCAGTCTTGCTATAAATATCATATATAATGAGATAGGATAAGAGATATGACAAAAACGTATGATAACAATAATGCCACACTATGACAAGTATACGTTAAATAACAACAAAAATCACATAATATCTCGAATATTCTCAAAAACCAAAAAGAATGTCATATTTTTTAACATATTCACCAAACTATAAATATCGATAAAACTAATCAATGTAAATCACAAAAATTGGTGAAACACAAATTTTAGAAACCATCAATTAGAAATCCAGAAATCACAAAGGGGGAGGCCTATCACAAACGGGAGCATGAAAAGTCACCAACACGTGCATCACAAACGGAACATTATTCCATGGTCGTTAACCATCAATTTTGAGCCAAGGCTCCATAAACGGCCCGAAGGCCATGGGTCGCTAACTCACCAATTTTGAGCCGAAACTCCATAAACGGGTTTAGTCCCCAACACAAACAAAGAGCAATCGCACATCGCTAGTCTAAATCACAAAATGATCCTCATTGATCTGTAAGTGTAAATTACACTAAGCTAGTAAATAAATGAGTTTAGCTTCATGTCCCATAACCACTGGCTTAACTTAAGTATTCACGAACAAATCGTTAATTTCTACTTGAAAATTGCCACAAGTTTTCATTCGAACAAGTCTAAGAATTATCCGATGAAGTAAACGCAAGTGTTTTATACCATTTGTTTTGCTAAGTCGTTTTATTGGACTTCTCGAACCAATGAGGTAAATGTTTAAATATACTAATAGATTGGAAAATAGTTTTTAAAAGTGCTTTGTATATAAAGTAACGTTGAAATTATTTTTTGTGAAAGAGTTTGGATATTTACTACTAGTATAAAAACCTTTGTATTTTAAAGTGAAAAATCATAGAAAACGATTGCGAAAACAATCGATCACCAAAAATTCACAATCGATGACGTGAATTAAAACAATAAAAATCGATATCAAATCCAATCAATTGGATATCCCCAAAAATCTAGAAAAGAAGTCATCAAAGTAGGTAATAAATGACAACAACCAATCGGATCATCAAAAAGCGATAAAAATTGGAAATCCCTTAAAACAGCCAAAATAGGCAAAATTGACAATTCCATACGTCTGGTAGGTATTTCCAGATGTCAGGCCCTAGGTTTTTTAAAAACGTATGCTTTATCTCCTTTCTCTTTTTAATTCCAGAACCATTTCAGACGTTTGGATTTTTCAACCAGATGTGTGGATTTGGTTCCAAGCGTCTGGATTTTTGTTCCAAACGTTTGGATTTTAGCTCTACCCTTTTTTATTTCCAGAACCCTTTCAAATGTACAAAATTTTCAACTAGACGTTTGGATTTGGTACCAGACATCTGGATTTTTGTTCCAGACGTCTGAATTTTTCTACGAGGCAAAAAATCAGCCTAGCCCCAAAAAGGAAAATCCAAACTGAAATGCGATCGCATGAGCAATGGATGCTAGAGATTTATGCCAATCAACAACCCAGCACTATAGGCTCTTCGATACACCACCAAAAACATGTTTAAACATCCAAGGTAGGATCCTTAAAGATTTTGACTTCAAAACAACGAAATTGGAAAATTCACCAAATCAATTCAAATCAAAAGCAATTGAACACGGAATACATGTTAGGAATTCATACCTAACAACAATGAAATGTAAAGACAGAGATGTGGGTTCCAGAACTCACCCTTAAACCCAAAAACAACGAATGAGAAGCTTTAAAACAAAGCAAGACCAATTCCTCTTCAATACACCTCTAGAATCTTCAATCTAAGCTTCTCTTTGATTTGTGAGCTTGAATTTGAATTCCCTAGTAAACTAGAGCTTAGGAATTTTAATTTCATATCTCTTCCCCCATTTTTCTTTTAGCTTGAGATTGTTTGGAAAATAGAATGAATGAATGAAGAGGAGTGGAGGGGGAGTTAGGGTATAAGATGAGTTGGGTTCTCTTGTTAGGTTATTGGGCTGAAACTCTAACCCAAAGCCCAATAGAAAAATAACACAAATTCTACTCAACTCCAAACATATCGATGCTTATATTCAAAAAGGCTGCAAACGCCATTTTGGACTCAATGGAAGTGGTCTCGAGTCCTAATTTGACTGTTTACAAAAAGTAGCATTTCGGACTTTAATCCGACTAATGATGCTATATTTAAATAAATCATTTAAATATACAATCGTAAAATATGCGGGTTGTTACACTTTCTTCCATTTGAATAGAACCGTTTAAATGCAATTTGAAGTGAAGTTTGAAATTGATTTGAATTAAGACTGATTTAAATTGGAATTTTAAAATGAAGTTGATTTGAAATTGGAAGTTAAAAATTTGAATTTGTTGCTATTTGAGATGGGAACATGAGTTCAAATAGTTTTGAAAAGAATGAAACAGTTTTAATATAAACTATTTTACCATATAAATTATTTTAATAACAAAATTATTTAATATATAAACTATTTTATCCAAACTATTTTCAATATTAAAATCTATTTTATATTCAAAAATATTTCCAATCTGTAACTATTTTAATTATTCCAATCTATTTTCAATATTAAAACCATTTTAAGTTATCCAAACTATTTCCAATATTCAAACTATTTTAATTATTCAAAACGATTTTCAATATTCAAACAATTTTAGAGGGAAATTATTTGATTTAAATCACTGATTTGAATATGAATGTTTTGATATAAAGGTATACCCTATTTTGTAATGACTTTTGAGGCGAATATGATATTTTGACATCAAGTATGAATCGTTTTTGAAATGTAAAAGTACCAACCGGTATGAAAAATGACGTTTGGTTGTTAAAGAGACCGGACCGAATTTTCGCATAAGCTCTGTCAATACCGAAACCACTTTAACAATTATGTATGCGGTGGATGTTATCCAGAATGTAGATGTTGAATTGGCGACGTTTGCTGGAATGAAGAAAGAGAATGCTAATGGATGACCCCGAAACTAGTGTCAACTTGAAATGACTAAAATAGGGGCCTATATCTGGCCAAGAGGCTAGCTATCTTTAGGTCTCCTACTCCTTCATATTGCTATATTTATTTTGACTTGATCGGTGCATCTTGATTTGATTTTGGGGGTGGTGGACTCATTTGGCAATTGCTGCGACAATGTGTTATGATCAGCTAGTAAGGGTTAACTAGTAGAATCCTACCTTGGGCATTGCCTTACGTGCCTTACCATACTTTTATCCTTATACGCGCCCACTACGATTTTGTTTTAGTATGGTACATATAGTGGACTCATTGGCTATTGATGTTACTGGTTGTGTTATAGGACCTGCATTGACTACCTACTTAAAAATGTGTTAATGGGGATCATTGAAATGCCTTAATGCTATTTTATTACTTTACATTACTGATAGACACTGCATAAATAACGTATTTTACTAAATATAGATAGTTTAATGGATTCTTACGAGATAGAAAATCCCATAACATCTCTTAAAATTATTGCACTTACGTTTGTACACTTGATTGGAGAAGGAATATCCCATAAAAATATCTGAAGCTATTACACCCTTATTTACTTGTTGTTGATTTAACTTACATAAGAACTTTTAGTTCTAATTCGAATGTTTTGTCTTTCCATTATGCTCAGGTCAGCTTGAGTATTTTAGTGTTCGAAGCCATTACTTCTGGAGGACGAAGACAAAGTTTTGTATACAATTATTAGTATTATTCCGATGCGCCATTTTGGTATGTCTGTTGATTGTACTCGGATTTTTTTGTAAAAATTGTATAACCAAATGTATATAGTAAAATAGCTTCATGAACTATTTATTTAACTATTATATTTTGTCATTCCGCTGCGAGAGTTTATGTTTCGTGTAGGATCGATTTCACCCTAGAAGGGGATGAATAGGGTGATAGTATTAATTATAAAAATTAATTGTGGAAGCTTATAAAATAATTTCAGTGCAGAATAATAACAACACAGATAGCAGAATAATAAAATGCAAAAATAAAACGACACAGAATTTACCCAGCTTCGGCAAAACCCTGCCTACGTGTTGTCCCCAAGGTTTCTACTAGAAATTAAGTAGTCACACGCTTACACACGTAAACTCGCGACACCCGCTACTGACTAACCTAACTCTACGCTCAAAACCCTGCCACAACTCAGCCACTGAGTTGCGAATTCTCAAACTACGCCACGTAGTTTGTCCCCTAGTCACACGACTAGAAATTACAACAGTTTAAAGGAAAAATACAAATTAAAAACAATTTAAAATAACCCTATTTAAAAAATTAAAAACCCTTATATAATAAAACAATCTGGCCCCTTTTATAATTTGACCCGATCCTTTTTTTTATTTGCTCCATTCCTTTTGAGATAATGGCGGCTTCTTTGTTCGATCACAACTAGGGCTTTCGTCCTTCGATCCAAATTCGAGGTTGATGCTGGTATGTTATTTGTCCCTTTGCTTTTTCTGATTTTCTTGCTTTAACTCGATCGATATGAGTTATTGATTTTAATGTTGTCTGTTGGATTGAACTAGAATCTTATATATTTGCCGATGATGAGTAGGGTTTTATATAGAGATTGAATCCCTGAATATTCGTTCGTATATATTCGTCTAATGATTTTATGAATTTTTCAAAATCTTTTCTCTGCCGCTTGATGATGCTTGAACATTTGAGATTTCACTGACTTAATCAAATTCGCATCTTTCCCTTACTTCACTGTCACGGTTTTAGCTTGAAACCGTTCGATCGTTCCTTGATCGTTACGGCAGCGACTTTCCTATTTTATTTGGATTTGATTTTTGACTTCTTCCATTTTTACACATATTTGATTTATGACTTGGTCAACTTCGATTTTGATTTGTGAATTCAACTCCATGAGTCTCAACTTCATTGCATTGATATTATACTGCAGTAACGAACTATGCCTTGTTTGATTATTTGGTGATTCTTGACTTTACTCTCTGATTTCTTAAAATTTCTTCTCTATGTCTTCATCACTGTTTTAGTTCGAAAACACATGCGGCCTCATTTTTTGGTTCGAAACATCGGTCATTATGTCTTTGACCTACAGCATATATTTGCTCTAATATACTTCACTTGTTCACTGAACTTTTGTATCACTTTGTTAATGATGCTTTGATGCACTTGTGTTGTTTGTTGTACATATGAACTTGGTGCATTGCTTCGAGTTGTATTATTTAAAAGTTGTGTTTCACTATGCAAAGTGCATATCACTTGTATCTTCATCACTGCACTGTTTATTTGCATACTTGCCACTGAACATATATTGAAGTCGTTTATGTGCTCAACTTTGACCATTGTTCTTCTGGAGCTTGATGAAATCTTGGTTCGATCTGGTTCATGTTGTATTGATTTCCGAGTTTCCAGTCATCATTACACTGCCCTTATGCACTTTTGTTATATGAACTTGCTGCATGTAGTTGTTAGTTGCCTCGAGCGAATACTAAGTTCTGCCATGCTTCTATTTGGTGTTGCTGCATTGAATTTTCTCATTTATATACTTCATGTATACTCTTGATAAGCATGTTGCACTGCATCACCACTATTGCAAGTGTTCTTTGATGTGTTACCATATTTTTGCTTCACTGCATCTTCATTTACCTATATATTTGAGTCTGGTTCCATCGAGTCTGAATTTGTGCACTGGTAGTCATTTATGCATCACTGTATATCCATATTATTGGCACTGCTTATACTAGTTGTAATTGATTTGCACTTCACTGTTCTCTGTAGCATATCTGGAAGTCTTCATTTAGCCTTCTTGTGATGTTGCTCTATTTTGTGTTAGCATTGCTTTGTCTTGACTTCATTGGTGTCACTAGTGTACTTGAGTTAGTGGTTTGCTTCATTATGGCCTGGTCTGGATTTGTTTAATTTGATGAAAAAGCTTTTCCCTTGCTGGTTCACCTTGTAGTCTCTGTTGTAGTTTCCATTGTATTGATGTTCATGTCTGCACTCTTTCATTTGATAGTTGCTTGTACCTGTATTAATCCATATCATTGCTTTGATGTTGCAGTCTGGTCTTGGTGCAGTTGCTATGCGTTTGTGCATTTCACTGTGTTCATTTGAGTTGGGCATTGTTTTGGTTTTCCTGTTCGCATGCTTGATGTCATAGCCTGTACAACGCCCTGTGTTGAATCCAGCTAATAGCTCGGGTTTGACCTTGTGTGTGTGTTGTGATTTTATTTGTATTGCATTTGAGTTGAACCCTTCTTTTCATTTGGGTTTGACCTGTGCCCGCCTGTCCCTGTAAATTTATCAAGTGTATATATCGGTGTGCACTGCCTTGTGGCATATACAGTGATACACTGTGTATGTCACAAGCTGTTCGTGTATGATGAATTCAAAGTTAAATGATGACGAACAACCCAAATAACTGAGGCAAATATTATTTTCAGAATTCACATTTAATTTTATACTGCAAAAATATTTCCTTTTCAATTTTACTATATCAAAAATTATTTTTGTAGATTGCTCAGATGCTGGATTCAATTTGGAATAAAGTTGAAGATAAACACGAGTGCGAGTGATATGTAGTGAGGTCAACTGTAATGTGAAGTTGTGATGTAATTGAATTTATATTTTAATCAAAATTGTGTATGTAAAGTGAAAGCTCGAATATGTACTATTCAAAATTGTAATAAATATTTGTTTGAATAAAAATTTCTGTTTGAATTCAAACTCTATGTTATTTAATTTTATTCAGCAAATATTTATTTAACCTGCGAAAAATGAAATAGTACATTAACAAATACATTTACACGAATATATATATGTTTATTATCATCAATCAAAAATCATATAATAACATATTCAACAATCTCCCCCTTTTGATGATAACAAATATATATTTAAGATTTTGAATATGTTAAATGTATTTGATCATAGATATACTCTAATTGCTCCCCCATTTAAATACTTCCTCTCTACACAACGCTCCCCCTGCATATATGCATACAAATAAAAATATGCAAATGAGCCTAGTTGTAAATGGAAAATATTTGACCTTTGCTTGATTTTATTTGACAACAAAATCTTAACTTTTCTCTCCCCCTTTTGTTATCAGCAAAAGAGTAATAGTGTTAGAGAAAATAGAGATAAAGTGGTCGATATTAATCCAACGTTAAAAACTCAATTGAATATAAATATTAAACTTCAATAAAAAATCAAACAAAAATCATAACTACCAGTGTTAGGCGCATATTCCACTTTTAGAAATAATGGAAATGATGTCATCATATAAAACCATACAATTGTATCTGTTTGTGGTACAATTATATCAGGAATTTGAATATCTACTAATCATGCATAACTGTTAGGACTTTTAAATGAGATTAGTAGTATTCCAATTTAATTTTAAAAATGAATTCAAGTATCTTTTAATCACACATAACCGTGAGGACTTCAAAATGGGATTAGAATCAACTTGTTTATTTAATAAATCAATTTTGATATGCGTTCCATACATGCATAACCATGAGGACTTTTAAATGAGCATGGAAGCACATAACAAATTCCAAGTAATTCACCCATGCATAACCGTGAGGACTTTTAAATGAGAGTGAATACTTTGGATTTTATTTTGTTTTATAAAATGAAAAACGAATGATTCCTGTTTAAAGTACCACATACCGACAAACTATATTGAATTTTTGATGAGCGATGGCGGATAGAAATATGATAGACATAGAAATGGTCATGGAATCTTTACCCAACAAAAAGTTTTATAACTCTTGTTTGAATTTCTAAAGAAATTTTTCTAAATATACTGTCTTGAGTAATGTATGATAAATATCAACACTCATCACTTTTTCAATCACTATTTAACTTTTCGGTAATTATTAGGGAGTTAGACTAGTCAAAATTTTCATTTAAAATCAAATTCAAAAATAATTATGAAATCAATTTTTCAAAATGACTAATCTGAAAATATGATCAAAAATGATTTTCTCGAAGGGGTTATATGAGAAAAATTTCTGCTATTTGTAAATTATTTAAATTGAAAAATATGCAGATATTTTCTTTGAAAAACGATGCAGTTACTAAAAATCACGTTCAACCTGTAAGTTTTCTATCAACTAGAATGCCAGTGTGATCTGCATCTGAATTTCTCTTTCACTCTAAATTATCACTAATTGAATTTGATAGACCAGACCATGAGTGTGCACCAAAAAAAATTCAAACTCAATTTTAACAGCAATTTAAATGACATTCTCTTGAAGCCATGTTAATAATCAAAAAACCATGAATATAGAGTTAGCCGTGTTATAACCAAATGTATCATCATCCAACAAAAAACACTATTATAAATCCAAACTAAGATATATGAAGTAATTCAAATGCTATAGAGGATTTTATAGTGTTTTTGACATAAGAATATAATTGGCCAACAATTTTAAACAAGTCAGAATCAAAATCATCATCTTTTCGTCATCTCAATATTGGTTGATTTTACTTATTACTGTGTAGAATATCACATTTAATATGTCGTTCAAACATATATGCCATTACCTTTTTTACCTTTACAATATTTTTCGTTGTTGTCCAATGTGATTCTGTCACCTTTATACTAGGCTAAGGAACTTTGCTTTGTCGCCCATTGTTTCTGGAACAGCCAGAATCCAGATAACACTGTTGTTGTTCCTTAGCCTGCCACCACACCTACACGGGAAATGATTTTTGTGACCTATTTGTTTTTATAGGTCCATGGTTGTTAGTGGCAGAAGATTTAGAAAAATAATTTTGTAGAGACCCAAAACTGTTTATATATGTTCCTTTTGGCACCCAAATTTGTTTAATTTTGAGAGATTTTATATTTGTGCCTTTTGGAACCCAAATTGGTAAAGTTTTCACATGTTTGGGTGTATATCAACAATTATTGCGATTGTGTCCATATTTTCTACAAATTGTGCATATAGAATTTTCTTGAATAATATCGCTTTCAACATTTTCAAGTTGATTATACCAACTCCATGTTCAACCGTATTAACAGTTTGCTTCCCTAATATCATATTCAACGATTTTTCACTTTTTGAAAATTTGTCTAAAGTCGTTGACAATTATTGGACTTGTATTTTGAGAGATTCATTTTCGTTTAACAATTGTGTGCACTTTTTAATAGAATTCTCTCTCCTAGTATTTTCATTCTCTTTCAAAATCAGAATTTCATTTTCAAGCGATTTTATAGTAATTTCTAATTTTTTAATTTCTTCTTCGAATGTTGGAAACTTATCACACTTAGGGATCCTACTTTGATAGGTTTTAACTAATTGGTCATGTTGTTTATTAAAATCTATCAAAGTATCTTTTTTTGATTCAAGTTTGGCATACTTCTCTCTAAGTCGTTCAAAACAGCCATTCACTTCGTGGAAATATATAAGTAATTCTGAATGAGAAAGTTTTGATACCTCACTTGGCTCGTCATCATCACTGTCAGTAATTTCACCATGAAGACACATGTCTGCTTTCTCACTCATACTGTTAGAACTTTGATTATCTTCATCACTTGTATTCCACATGGCTGCAAAACTTCTCCCTTTTGATTTCTTTTCAAAGTCGCGTCGATTTTGAGCATAATTAGGCTTGATGTGTCCGGGTTGATTGCACTTATGACAGATAATCTTTTGTTCTTCTAGATTGTCCAATATTTTATTTATTCTGCTTTTCAATTTTCAATTTATAGCTAGATTTCCTTATTTGTAATTCCACCTTTTGACTTTCGTTATTATCAGCTCCAATTTTGCTGCTCTGTCATCATTATCATCACTATCACTTTCTGTTGTTCCTTTAAGATCTATTGATTTCTTTCGAGTATCACCTCCTTCACGTTTTTCCTTGAATTTCATTTCTAGCTCATAAGCGGTAAGATTTCCGATGAGTTCTTCGACTTTCATTTGTTTCAAATCTTTTGATTCTTGAATGGCAGTCACTTTGGCTTCAAAACTTCGTGGAAGGACTCTGAGGATTTTTCGGACTATCTCCAACTCTGTATATGATTTTCCAAGAGCTTTTAATTTGTATACGATGTTGGAAAGTCGTCCATGCATCTCTTCGACATTTTCTTCTTTTTCCATTGTGAAATTCTCATATTTACTGCTTACCATGGAAAGGTGAGATTCCTTGACTTGAGATGTTCCTTCGTGAGTCACTTCTAGTGTGTGCCATATGTTTGCACAAAAAATGGACAAACACCTCCAAGTCGTGTTATTTAGTCGATTATATGTAATTTTCAATGATTTTAGATGAGTATGTAAATATGAGAAAAGTAGGGGCTGAAATGTAAAAGACACACAGATTTATAGTGGTTCGGCCAGAATGTGCCTACGTCCACTTTATATGTTATTATCTTCTTTCTTTCAGGTTACAAGTACAATGCGTTGTATACAAGTGTATGAAAGTAGTTTGAAAGTTCCTTCCTTGCTTGAGCTCTCAAACTTGTCTGCCATTGTTGTACCCCTGCCCCTCTATTTATAGAGTGAGGTTGAGGGCAGGGGCCTTGGAAGCATATAGCTGCTGGTGGGCCCGGGCTGAAGCAATCTGGACTGGCAATCTTCTGGTTCGGCAAGGCTTCATTCGGCTATGAGCTTGGACCGGTGGTAGGTGTGCATGTGGACCGGCAGGGGAAAGGAGAGGGTTGGTTCGGTGCTTGCCTGGTCCGGTGGTAGGAGTGTGAGAATGTGGACCGGTAGTCGTTTGGTCCGGTTATGTAGGTGGTTCGGTGGTGGTGGTCCGGCTGTAGCAGGGGAGTTGGTTCGGCTACCGGATGGGCATGCCGAATGGCACTTGAGATTTGCCCGAATATGGTTGGTCCGGCTACCGGATGATCATGCCGAATGGACCCTTGTCCTTGCTGGATGAAGAGTGGGTCGCGACTCCGGGTGAAACCAATGCTTCTTAGTCTCGAGGTCTTCTGGGTGAGAATTCGCCCAACATTTGCCCCCCAAAGTGGGGCGCGTGCTTGCACGTGTCGCGCTTTGTTTCCCGGTGATAGAAAGGCTTGTTTCGTAACGCCATGGGCTGGACGTTCGTATCCTGCTGATGTCCTGCAAAGGAATTTACAGTTTTAGTGTGGTTTCAAATAACGACCGTTCGTGGTCGGAATATCTGAGATGAAGTGAACTGTGTCGCTCGGGACGAGCAAGTGTGCCCCGAAGGGGCTTAGCATCGTCGATGCCAGGTTCACGTTAGAGTGGGTCCCTGGGTCGTTTGCCGAGGTGGTTTATCGCCGGCTCAGAGCATGCCTAGGGATCGTTCGCGACCCCGTACATGTGTAAGTAGCTTAGCCATTTCACAATTATCAAATATCCATTTGACCGATGGGCTTAAAAATGCGTGTCAAAGTGTAAATTCCCACGATGGTAGGGTTAATAGCCATTCAGAGCGTGCCTATGGACCATTCGAGGTCGCGTACACGTGTAAACGATTTAATCCACGTCGGTGAGGATTTTACGACTTATTCATCGTTATCATAATCTCATTTTATTAGTTAGTTCTGGAGTTTGGTACTTATCTGGGGGAGGCGCTTTGCACGCCACTAGTTTTTAGTTTCTGCTGGTAGATACAGCTCCATTTGGCGTTGAGTAGGTATATGTTTTCGTTTGATCCGAGGTAGGTGTGGTTTTCATTCGGTTAAGGGTTGATCCGGTATGGAGGGTTTCATTTGGCATGTGGTAGGAGGGATACTTTTATTCGGTGCTTGGTTGGTCCGGTGTAGAGAGGTTAAAGGTTTCATTCGGCTGGGGATTGGTCCGTTAGGCCGAATCGTTTGGTCCGGTGGTATTGTCACCGTCTATATATAGGGGCTACACCCCCTTAGTTTTTCTTTACCGAATCAACAAGCGCCGAACCACTTCATTGCCGAACCAGGTGTTTGCCGAACCAACCTTATACCGGACCAGGTATATACTTATTACCGAATACACACGTATGTCTTCGCTTCACCGAATGGGACTACGGCCTTGGGGCCGAATGCCTTGTGCACCGAATGCACTCGATATAGCACCACCGAATGAACATGATGACCGAATGTGATGGAAACCGAATGAACTTGGAAACCGAATGTACTTGGAAACCGAATGAACTTGGAAACTTTAGTTTGCGAATGAAACCCCACATTTGCACGCACTTGTTTGTTTACTTTTCTATGTTCCCTGTTCTAATTCCATGCTTTCCTTGTGTTGCAGAAAATGTCTCGCAAAGCGGAAACACGATCAGACAGAAAGAAGTCTAGAGGCACAGGAGAGCCTTCTTCTCCCTTGCCCCCAGTCCAACCAGGATCCGGGCAACACCGACCTATTCCGAGGTCTCTAGTGGACGGATATGGTCCACAGGAACTTTTGATCTCTCCCCCGGATTGCTTTCCTAGCTCCCTAAAGGAGGAGCAACTTGACGTCATATCCCGTTCCTTTGGGATAGATAGGGCCCTTATGCTGCTGCCGGGAGATGGAGTGATGCCATATAATCCTCCCGAGGGCTACTTCGCTTTTAGCAGATACCATTGTATGTGCGGTGCTATCCCCCCTATCAACGCTTGGATAATTAGCTTCACCACATATTTGAAGGTGGCTCCCTTCCAGCTTCAGCCTAATTCTTATGCCATCCTGGTGAGCCTTTTTGTTATCTTCCAGAGGAGGTACGGGCGTCCTCCTTCTAACCGGGAAATCCGATACTTGTACAACCTGAGAGGCTATAAGAAGGGGTCTCCGTACATTAGCCTGGAGGCGGCCGTACCCTTCAAACCAGTTCTGGACTTGTATTCCAAGTTCACCATGTTCAAGAAGGAGTGGTTCTTCGTCAAGGACGATGCTGTTTCTTTCCGCCTTTTCACTTCCGGCTGTAAGATTGATTTCATTTATATTTTTCATGTGTTTTGACTGTAGTGTTTTTTCTGACATGCTTCTATTTCTGGCTAGCGACAGGTGGTATTGCAGTCGTGGAGGACGATTCCTTAGTGCGAATGGCTGCTGAACTAAAGGCTATTCCGGCACGGGACCGGTCGGCCTCTTTCTTGATCAGGAACGCAACCCTCTTGGAGTATAATTTGATCTTACCGCGCCAGTCCGTGGTTAAGCAAAGGGATACGGCTGAGGAGAGGGCTGCTAAAGCTAAGGAGGGGGCTACGGTAAAGAGCGGTAAGAGGGAGCCTTTCGCAGCGCGTCCTGCGGTTGGGGGGAAGAAACTGAAGAAGTCCGATGGCCCTTCTCCAAGTACTTGCCCGACTGTCCCGGAGGAGGAAGGTGTGGAAGAGGAGGAAGGAGGCGAAGTTGGAGAAGGGTCGGAGGGTGGAGGAGATGGCGACGGTCAAGGCGGTAGTGGTGTTGCCGCTCTAACCTCTGAGCAAGACCTCGAACTGGATGAGGCTCTCCGTCGGGCCTTCGGGGAGTCGGAGGGAGAGTCGGAAACGGAGAAGGAAAAGGAGAAAGAAACGGAGAAGGCAAAGGAAACCGGCAAAGCTGTGGCTTCAGCTAGGGTGACTCCGGCGACGCAAGGTGAACTTTTGTCTTCTGCCAATTCCATTTTCGATAGGGACTTAGAAATTTTTTACGGTTCACTTCCGTCCTGGAATGAGATCCAGGACTTACTGCAGTTTCCCACTCCTCCGCCGGGTTTGTATAATAGATGTGTCTCCTCACTTTTCTTTCTTTTTAACTTAGCACATTTTTTGAATTGCGGATTATTGTATGTTCGTAACACTTGTTCTTTATTTCAGGGGCAGGCCCGGCAGTTAAAACGTCGGATGTTCGACATCGTCTTGAACAATTTAAGTCGAGGAGAGCTTCTGCGAAACCTTCTACTGATCGCACTGGGGACGTAGTCAAGTACCGCCCTCTTCTTGGGGTCATCGAAGAGGGCATTCAGAAAAGGAAGCGGAGCCGTTCCTTATTTGAGTCTTCTTCTGCTTCGCAGCTTCCTACTCTGCCTCCCCTTACTCAGCCTCCTCGTGATACTACGGAGGAGAGCACGGAGCCCTGCCCCCCTCCTCCTCCTTCCAAGAGTTCTACTGTCATTCATATAAGGCGTCCCGATGTGCCTCGCCCCGTGCCTCGTGACCCTTTTGCCGGTCATCCTGATTTAGACCCAAGTTTTCGGGACATTTCATTCGATGAGACCACGGGCGAGCACCTACTTCCCCGCAACCCCATGGTAAGAGTGTTGGACGAGGCCAAATCTTTAGATCTTGATTTACTTACTACACGGGTAGTCACCATGGGGGATGAGGCCAAGGCTAATATCGACCGGGTGGCCGTAGAGACCAAGAAGTTAATGGAGCATCATGCTAAGTTGGTCAAGGCCTGGGAAGAGATCGGGAGTGCTAACATTCGGTTGAGGTTAAAGGTTGCCGATCAGGCCAAGCAACTCGCCGACCAAGCCATACAGATTTCCCAGCATGAGGAAGCCTCCAAGCGTCTGAAAGAGACCATGGAGAAGGCCAGTAGGGCGGAATTACGGAAGATGGAGGTTGCTTGCAGGGAACGGATTAACATAGCTATCGCAACGGTGGATGAGGTTCGAAATGCGGATCTCGAGCGGGTGGAGGAGTTGTCAGGGAGGCTCGAGGCTGCGGAGATGGCTCAGGCCGAGTTGAAGGAGGAGATGGAGGAGATGAGGAGGTCCCTCAAGTTGAAGGAAGAGGAAATGAGGAGGTCACTCCAGGCTGACTGCTTGAGATACCAATCAGAGAGGGACGTCGCCATCACCAAGTTGCAAGCTTCTGAGGCCCGGGTGAGGGAGTTTGAGGAAAACGAGGGGATGATGGATGAGATGTTGCAGGATATGTACTTCCACACTTGGAAGGAGGGCGGCTTGTCTTGGATGGACGATTACCCTCGGGTCATGGCCAAGGTGTATCTCCAGGCTTTAGAGGAGGCCAGGGTGAATGCGGGTAAGGAAGGCGGAGAGGCTTTCAACTTGAGTGCGGTCACTGCTCAGTTCTCAAAGGAGGAGCAAGCGGCGGTGAAGGAGGGGATGCGGCTACTCGCTGCAGAGGAAGCGGGCGTGCAGTTGGATGATGAGGATCAAGCGGCGGATGCTGGTGAGTTATTCTTTTCCCTTTCTTTTCTTTTCGTGTTTTCATAACTTGATCGTTCGTTTAATGAATTCCTCTTCTGATCTGGACAGGTGGGACTTCAGATCCACATGCTGGGGGCTCCGATCCTGCGGCTAAGTAGGCTGGGGGAGTTGGTGATGGAGTGTGGATGCATCTGCCATCTTTTTTGTTTCTTTTTTATCACTGTTCATGTTAGTCTTTGACATGCAACTGTAATAAAATTATTTGTAAAGAATAACTTCGTGTGATCTCATAATATAAGCTGATTTTGTCATGTTTAAATGTTGTTGCTATCTTTATGTGCCGTGTGAGAAGTATAATTATGTATATGCCTGTGATTCTAGTTGTGTTTGATGTTAAGTTTTTGCTTGAAATATAACTTCACGTTTTGCAATGTCAGTGTATGAATAAGCTATAGTTACGCATTTATGTGCAAGAGAAGAGAGTACCGCCTTTTATGTTTTATTCGCAGGCGGTAGCTTTGAGTGTCTTGTGTAACTGTTTACGGGTATAGCTGAGCGCCCTGCCACCCAGTACGCAGGCTTCGAGCCCCATGAGTGAATGCTTCCTATTTGGTTTCCTGTACTTTAGAGTTTGTTATACAGGATAGGAGAAAAATATTTAAATGAAAAGGAAATATAGTAAAAGTAAAACTTCCAGTCACGGAAGGCCGTCGATGTGCTTAAGTTCGTGGCAAACGGGTTTTGTAGTCACTTTCCCTAGCTGTGGGTCTTGGAGACATTTGTCACCCATCTTACGCCTCCGCGGGGAGTTTTCTTTTTTACCACAGCCGCACTTAAGACACATCGGAGCCGAGATCGCGCACGGTAACTACCCGAACCATTATGGTCCGTAATCGTGGGTATTATTCGATTTACCGTGGCCGGCTAGCGTGGGTGCCGTTGGCCGTGAACTACCCCTGGCTGGCCACACCTTATGTTGGGGCTTAAAGTAGGTTCACGGTTACCGACGAGCCGAACGCCGTAATGAGCTGCCATCGGCTATAGTCGGCCTTTATGATGACTTATAATCGGCTCATTACAGTTG
This sequence comes from Allium cepa, assembly GCA_030765085.1. NCBI lineage: Eukaryota > Viridiplantae > Streptophyta > Magnoliopsida > Asparagales > Amaryllidaceae > Allium > Allium cepa. Next base: position 500,073,504 of record CM060929.1, read on the forward strand.
GCTTTGAGGGCAGGCGCGCAATGAGTTAACCCGCAGCAGAGGGATGCTGGAGCAAAAGAGTCTCATTGGCGAGTGCATAGAATCGTGGCGTACCTGTTAGGCCTAGTCCAGATGAGGCCGCGGTGCGTCTTGAGTGGAGATGCCATAGGATTTTGTTCAACAGAAAGGGATAAAACTTAACAAGTAGCCAAGACATAAAGGAACAAGTTAAAAAGAGACAAGATTTTTTAAAGTGGTTCGGCACGAAAATGCCTACGTCCACTGATTCTCTTTGTTAATTCACTTCACATGGGCAGTACAAGTTAAGAAAAGTATCGACGGAGGTGTCGGATGTTCCATGCCCTCTGGAACACCTCTCCGTCCACTGTTGACAAAATGTAAGCTCCGTTGTGGAGATCTTTGTGAATTACATATGGTCCGTCCCAGATGGGGTCCAGTGCCCCGGGGCGCGGAAAGATTCGCCTGAGGACAAGATCTCCTTCTTGTAAGCTGCGATGCTTGACTTTGGAATTGTATAGTGCTGCCACTTTTTGTTTGTGAGCTGCTGCTTTGAGTGCTGCATCGTTTCTCCTTTCCTCAATCAGATCCAAAGACATGAGGAGGAGTTCTTCGTTTTCTTCTGGGTTGTAGTGGATCCTACGGTGGGAAGGCACAATAGTCTCAACTGGGAGCATTGCCTCCGATCCATATGCCAAAGAGAAAGGAGTATGTCCCGTTGATGTTCTGAAAGATGTGCGGTATGCCCATAGTGCCGTAGGAAGTTCGTCCACCCAAGCGCCTTTTGACTTTTCAAGTTTCTTCTTGATTAGGGTTTTGAAAATTTTGTTGACAGCTTCAACTTGTCCGTTTGCCTGAGGGTAAGCTACTGATGAGAAGCTTTTATGAATTCCATGCTCTTGGCACCAGTCGGCAAATTCTTCGCTGTCAAATTGGAGTCCGTTGTCTGATACGATCTTGAGGGGGACTCCATACCTGCACAGAATGTTTTTGATCAAGAAGTTGATAACTTTTGCTGAAGATATTTTATTTAAAGGTTCCGCTTCCACCCATTTGGTGAAATAATCGACTGCCACTATAGCATATTTGGCTCCGCCTCGGCCCGTTGGCAGTTCACCAATTAAGTCGATTCCCCATACAGCAAAGGGCCAAGGGCTGGTCATTTGAGTAATTTCGTTTGTGGGCAGTCGAGGGATCTTGGCGAACTTCTGACATCTGTCGCATTTCTTAACGAAGTCTAGGGTATCTTTGTTTAGTGTGGGCCAGTAATATCCATATCGGAGTATCTTTCTTGCCAAAGTCTGTCCTCCAGTGTGATCTCCGCATCCTCCCTGATGGATGTTTGTTAATATCTCCTTGGCTTCCCTTCCGGCGACGCATCTTAATAAGGGGCCAGAGAAGCCACGCCGGTAGAGGATGCCTTCTTGTATTGTGTAGTGGGGAACTTTTCTCAAGATCTTCTTGGCTTCGTCACGCCTGTCGGGTAGTATGCCATCTTGCAAATATTTCCGGATAGGGGTCATCCAGGTTCCTTCTTCGATTGCAGTTATCAGATTTACTTGTTCGAAACTTGGGGCTAGCTGCCTTGAGATTGCTGGTGCTCCGGGAATGGTGCTGTCCTTCATACTAGCTTGCTTTGCAAGTTCATCTGCCTCTTGGTTTTCTTCTCGAGGAATGTGTTTGATTAGATAATGGTCCAATTGATCGAGCAACAGTTTGGTTTTCTTTAGGTATGCTGTGAGTCGTTCTCCTCGAGTCTGGAATTCTCCTAGTACCTGGTTTACGATAAGCTGAGAATCACTATGAATACATAAGGAATTGATTCCAATTTCTAGGGCCAGTTCCAATCCCGCTATTACTGCTTCATATTCAGCATCGTTGTTAGTGGCCGTGAACTCCAATCTCAATGCATAGTACAACTTTCTTCCCCTGGGGGTGATGATCACAATACCTGCCCCCGAGCCTTGTTCGTTCGATGCTCCGTCTACAAAGAGGTTCCACTTGATGTTTTTTGCTACTTCAGATTGTTCCTCGCCTTCGTTGATAGTGAATTCGGCAATGAAATCAGCCATGGCTTGTCCTTTGATAGCGGTACGAGTATGGTAGGTGATATCATACTGACTTAGTTCGATGCACCATTTGAGGAGTCGCCCAGAAGTGTCAGGACGATGGAGCACTTGTCTCAGTGGTTGATCGGTTAGAACCCTGATGGAGTGAGACTGGAAGTAGTGGCGCAGTTTTCGTGACGCGATCAATAAACAATATGCTAATTTCTCAAGTTTAGGATATCTGGCCTCTGCCCCTGTAAATCTCTTACTTACAAAGTAAACCGGGCGTTGTGTGCGGTCTTCTTCTCTTACCAAGGCGGCGCTTAGAGCATGAGATGATACAGCGAGGTATAGGTATAACACTTCACCTTCATTTGGAGTTGAGAGTACTGGTGGTCTCTGAAGGTGTTCGATGAGGTTGAGGAAGGCTTTTAAGCATTCGTCGGTCCACTCGAACCTCCCTTTGTCTTTCTTGAGTGCTTCGAAGAAAGGGACACACTTGTCAGTTGCCTTGGAAATGAATCTGCTTAGGGCGGCCACCTTTCCGTTTAGGCTCTGCATTTCTTTTCGAGTGGAAGGTATCCTTATTTCTTTTAAAGCTCGGATTTGTTCAGGGTTTGCTTCGATTCCTCTGGCGTGGACGATGAATCCTAAGAATTTTCCCGATGATACTCCGAAGGAGCACTTTAGAGGATTCAGCTTCATTCCATATCGGCGAAGTACCCGAAACATATCGTCCAGATGGCTTACATGGTCGTTGGCTTTCCTGGACTTCACCAACATGTCATCCACATATACTTCCATAGTACGTCCTATCAGTTCTGCGAACATTTTGTTGACGAGGCGTTGATAGGTAGCTCCAGCATTTTTGAGTCCAAAAGGCATGACTTTGTAACAATATAATCCGCGATCGGTGATGAAGCTAGTGTGGTCCTGATCGGGAGCGTGCATGGGGATCTGGTTATATCCGGAGTATGCATCCATAAAAGATAGGAGTTCGTGCCCAGCTGTGCTGTCCACGAGTTGGTCAATTCGGGGAAGTGGGAAGCAGTCTTTCGGGCAAGCGTCATTCAGATTGGAGAAGTCAATACATGTTCGCCACTTTCCATTGGCCTTTTTTACTAGCACTGGGTTAGCGATCCATTCTGGGTAGATGGCTTCCCGTATGAAGCCATTAGCAAGTAGATTTTTTACTTCCTCATCAAGGGCTGCTGATCGCTCTGCCCCCATGCTCCTCTTTTTCTGCTTTACTGGTACCTTGGTGGGATCGATGTTCAACATGTGGCATGCTACGTCTGGGGAGATTCCTGTCATATCGGCATGGGTCCACGCAAATACATCTAAGTTGTGGCGGAGAAAGTCAATGAGTTGATCCTTCAATTCCGTTTTCAGCTGAGATCCGATTTTTAATAGTCTACTTGAATCATGCTTATCTACCGATACGAATTCCATAGCCTCTGCAGGCTCGGCGGTAGCCTCCTCCTCTTTATCCCTGGGGTCTAGTTCATTGAAGGGATCGCTTGTGTATCGAAGAGGAGGGGCTTTCTTTAGTTGCTATGCCTCCAAGCTTTTCATGCAGAGAGTAGTCTCTGCATCTTTTCCTTTATTCTTTCTGCGGTTATTGCGAAGTTCAGTTACGTAGCAGTCTCGGGCAGCACCTTGATCTCCTTCTACTTCTCCTACTCCGTTGTCTGTTGGAAATTTCATTTTCAGGCACCAGGGGGCTAATACAATCTGAAAGTCAGACAAGGCTGGTCTTCCCAAGAAAGCGTTGTAAGCCGAGTGGTTTTCTATTAGTACGAACGTTTGTTTTCGCACAACGGAGCGGGGATGACTTCCTATTTCGACGAAGAGGTCAAGTTGCCCGAGGGGCATTTTTGCATCTCCAGTGAAACCGTGCAGTGGTTTGTCACAGGGGGATACATCCTTCATTGATAACTTCATTTTGTCGAAAGCATGTCTGAATAGGATATTTACGGAGCTTCCTGTGTCTATTAGAATCCGAAAAACTTTAGCTGGACCGAACCAGGCAGAGATGACCATAGGATCCATATGTGGGTACTGTCTTCCTTCCAAATCACGCCTACTGAATATGATGTCGTCGTTCTCTTTTCGTTTCGGGTGGCGTTCTTCCGTGATGGAGTTAACATAGCCTTCTGCATTTCTAAGCGACTTGCCGTACCTTTCCATCTCTGCCCAACTTCTGTCGGCGATGTGTGGTCCTCCTGAGATGGTAAGGACCACTATCTTCTCTTGACTAGAGCCACTGGTGTTGTGATTGTTGCGATTCCCTCCGCCTACTTCTGGGAGGGGTTGCTTTGAGTTCTCATTGGCAGGAGTTGGAGTCCTGTTCTAACTTTTCACATAACGTTCCAGTCTTCTTCTTCTAATGTGTTCTTCGATCAAGTCCCGAAGATGGTGGCATTCATTGGTGTCATGTCCGTGGGATTCGTGGAAGCGACAGAACTTTCCGGACTTGAGTGCGTTATCTGATTCTTTCTTGTGCGGGGGGCGCTTGTATCCGAGTTCGCCCTGAGTGGCTAGGTAGATGTTTTCGATTGTTTCATTCAAAGGAGTGTAGGAGTCAAATCTTGGCCCTGGTCGATATTGGCGCTTCTCAACCTTTCTGCCCCCAGCATTGTCTCTAGATTCATTTCTTCGAGCGTCCTTAGCTGCAGTGGGAACCTTGTCCTGAACTATCTTGCCTTGTTGCCCTGACTGCCTCTCCGTAGCAGCGTCTTCAAGTCTCATATACTTTCCAGCTTCATGGAAGAAATCAGGCAAGGTAGCTGGTTTTTCCTTAGTTAATCTTCTGGCAAACTTGGTGTCTGGATGTACACCACTACAGAGGGCCATTAGAGTGAGTTTTTCATCGGCATCTTGAACTGCTGCCGCTGCGGCGTTGAACCGTGTTAGATATTGTTGCAGCGTCTCTCCGGATTTCTGTTTGACATTGGATAGAGAATAAGCATCCCTGGGTTGTTCCACATGGATGCGGAACTGGCTAATAAACCTTTCTTTTAACATCTCCCATGAGTTGATGGATCCTTGGGGTAGATGGCAGAACCAGGAGGTAGCTAGATCTGATAGGAATAGCGGAAAGCATTTACATAATACTCCTTCTGTTGCTCCACTCATGAGCATATGCTGGGTGTATCTCTGCAGGTGTACGATGGGGTCGGAAGTTCCTTTGTAAGGTTCCATGGTTGGCATTTTCCATTCCCGGGGAGTGATGGCAGTTTCGATATTTCGGGTAAAGGGACTGGTGACCCTAGCGCCTATTCCCCGGTCCCTTTGCTCCTGTTGGACACATTCTCTGAATAATCGTGCCATTCGTTCGTCAGAACTTGGAGCGGACAAAAATGAGCTCGGTTCTTCCCTGCGGGATCTATCTCGTCCAGATGCCCTGTAGGGATGGTACAGTCTATCACCTCTAGCATTATCCAGTGGTTGTCTTTGGCTGCTTGGATGCACGCTAGGACCAGCTACAGTTGCCCCCTGCCTTGATCTTCCCCTGTGGGGTTCTGTTTCGAGCACATCCATGGGGTCAACTTCGGGCTGGGTTCTAGCTCGGCTCCGTTCAGCGGGGTTTCTATGATTAGGTGGCATGACTGGCTCAGCTACATCCGACCCTCGCCTGGTGCCTCCCCCGCTAGGTTCGGTTCCAAGGGCTTCCTCGAGTCGGAATTCGGGCTGAGTCCGGGCGCGGCCCCTATCATCGTTTTTCCTGTTGGTAGCTTGTTCGAAGAGTGAAGACCTTTGTTGCCTCCGGGATCCTCCGGATTGGGATTCACCCCATGATTCCGTGTTGCGGTTGGACTCCTCAGCATCCCTTAAGCGTGACATGAGTTGGTCCACCAAAGTTTCTTGTTGGGATGTGAAGCGGTTAGTTACTTCAGCCACAACCCTGTCCAGATCTGCCCTAGTGATTGGTTGTTCCGTTGCGGGACCAGTTGGATTCTCCTGATTTTCATCTGGTACTGCTGTTGAAGTGGGCTGATCTGTGATTGCTGGATCTGGAAGGCTGCTAGTTGCGATGTTCTTTCCTTTGTTAACATCCCTTCTCTGCTTGGAAGGCATGATTTCTAAGCAACGAGTGATGTTGTTAGGAAAGAGGTTGAGTGGGAGAAGATGAAGCCTGAGTTCACCTCTCAATGAAAGCACCAAAAATGTTTGCACAAAAAATGGACAAACACCTCCAAGTCGTGTTATTTAGTCGATTATATGTAATTTTCAATGATTTTAGATGAGTATGTAAATATGAGAAAAGTAGGGGCTGAAATGTAAAAGACACACAGATTTATAGTGGTTCGGCCAGAATGTGCCTACGTCCACTTTATATGTTATTATCTTCTTTCTTTCAGGTTACAAGTACAATGCGTTGTATACAAGTGTATGAAAGTAGTTTGAAAGTTCCTTCCTTGCTTGAGCTCTCAAACTTGTCTGCCATTGTTGTACCCCTGCCCCTCTATTTATAGAGTGAGGTTGAGGGCAGGGGCCTTGGAAGCATATAGCTGCTGGTGGGCCCGGGCTGAAGCAATCTGGACTGGCAATCTTCTGGTTCGGCAAGGCTTCATTCGGCTATGAGCTTGGACCGGTGGTAGGTGTGCATGTGGACCGGCAGGGGAAAGGAGAGGGTTGGTTCGGTGCTTGCCTGGTCCGGTGGTAGGAGTGTGAGAATGTGGACCGGTAGTCGTTTGGTCCGGTTATGTAGGTGGTTCGGTGGTGGTGGTCCGGCTGTAGCAGGGGAGTTGGTTCGGCTACCGGATGGGCATGCCGAATGGCACTTGAGATTTGCCCGAATATGGTTGGTCCGGCTACCGGATGATCATGCCGAATGGACCCTTGTCCTTGCTGGATGAAGAGTGGGTCGCGACTCCGGGTGAAACCAATGCTTCTTAGTCTCGAGGTCTTCTGGGTGAGAATTCGCCCAACACCATATTTCCTGCGCAGTTAGACAATGTGAGACACGATTAAATTCAGATTTATCCAATGAACAGATAATAGAATTCATATCTCTAGCATTAGCATTTTGTAATTTATTTTCTAGCTCTGTCCATTGATCCATTGGTTTATCTGTTTCCTGATTATCTATAATTATAGTTGGTGCTCTATAACCTGTCTCAACAATGTTTCAAGTGTCAATGGTTTTCAGAAAAAATTTCATTCTATTTTTCCAATAGGCATATTCACCATTGAACTTTGGTGGTCTAACTATGGACTGACCCTCAGCAAAAGCATTATTAAAAGAAGCTATTTTAAAAATTCAACTTTTTAAAACAAAAACTGATTTTTGAAAAAAAAATCAAATTTTTAAAACAAAAAACCAACTTTTATTCCTAGCTCTGATACCACTTGTAGGACCGATTTCACCCTAGAGGGGGTGAATAGGGTGATAGTATTAATTATAAAAATTAGTTGCGGAAGCTTATAAAATAATTTCAACGCAGAATAATAAAATGTAGAAATAGAACGACACAGAATTTACCCAGCTTCGGCAAAACCCTGCCTACGTGCTGCCCCCAAGGTTTCTACTAGAAATTAAGTAGTCACATGCTTACACACGTAAACTCACGACACCCGCTACTGACTAACCTAACTCTACACTCAAAACCTTGCCACAACTCAGCCACTGAGCTGTGAATTCTCAAACTGCGCCACGTAGTTTGTCCCCTAGTCACACAACTCAACGGTTTAAAGGCAAAATACAAATTAAAAACAATTTAAAATTAAAATAACCCTATTTAAAAAATTAAAAACCCTTATATAATAAAACAAGCCGGCCCCTTTTATAATTTGACCCGATCCTTTTTTTTATTTGCTCCGTTCCTTTTGAGATAATGGCGGCTTCTTTGTTCGATCACAATTAGGGCTTTTGTCCTTCGATCCAAATTCGAGGTTGATGCTGGTATGTTATTTATCCCTTTGCTTCTTCTGATTTGCTTGCTTTAACTCGATCGATTTGAGTTATTGAATTTAATGTTCTCTGTTGGCTTGAACTAGAATCTTATATATTTGCCGATGATGAGTAGGGTTTTATATAAAGATTGAATCCCTGAATATTCGTTCGTATATATTCGTCTGATGATTTTATGAATTTACCAAAATCTTTTCTCTGCCGCTTGATGATGCTTGAACGTTTGAGATTTCACTGACTTAATCAAATTCACATCTTTCCCTTACTTCACTGTCACGGTTTTAGCTTAAAACCATTCGATCGTTCCTTGATCGTTACGGCAGCGACTTTTCTATTTTATTTGGATTTGATTTTTGACTTTTTCCATTTTTTACACATACTTGATTTATGACTTGGTAAACTTCGATTTTGATTTGTGAATTCAACTCCATGAGTCTCAACTTCATTGCATTGATATTATACTGCAGTAACGAACTATGCCTTGTCTGATCATTTGGTGATTTTTGACTTTACTCTCTGATTTCTTAAAATTTCTTCTCTGTGTCTTCATCACTGTTTTGGTTTGAAAACACCTGCGGCCTCATTTTTTGGTTCGAAACATCGGTCATTATGTCTTTGACCTGCAACATATATTTGCACAAATATACTTCACTTGTTCACTGAACTTTTATGTCACTTTGTTAATGATGCTTTGATGCACTTGTGTTGTTTGTTGTACATATGAACTTGGTGCATTGCTTCGAGCTGTATTATTTAACACTTGTGTTTCACTGTGCACAGTGCATATCACTTGTATCTTCATCACTGCACTATTTATTTGCATACTTTCCACTGATCATATGTTGAAGTCGTTTATGTGCTCAACTTTGACCATTTTTATTTTGGAGCTTGCTGAAATCTTGGTTCGGTCTGGTTCATGTTGTATTGATTTCTGAGTTTCCGGTCATCATTACACTGCCCTTATGCACTTTTGTTATGTGAACTTGCTGCATGTAGTTGCTAGTTGCCTCGAGCAAATACTAAGTTCTGCCATGCTTCTGTTTGGTGTTGCTGCATTGAATTTTCTCATTTATATACTTCGTGTATACTCTTGATAAGCATGTTGCACTGCATCACCACTGTTGCAAGTGTTCTTTGATGTATTGCCATATTTTTGCTTCACTGCATCTTCATTTACCTATACATTTGAGTCTGGTTCCATCGAGTCTGAATTTGTGCTCTGGTAGTCATTTATGCATCACTGTATATCCATATTGTTGGCACTGCTTATACTAGTTGTAATTGATTTGCACTGCACTGTTCTCTGTAGCATATCTGGATGTCTTCATTTAGCCTTCTTGTGATTTTGCTCTATTTTGGGGTAGCATTGCTTTGTCTTGACTTCATTGGTGTCAATAGTGTAATTGAGTCAGTGGTTTGCTTTATTATGGCCTGGTCTGGATTTGTTTAATTTGATGAAAAAGATTTGCCTTTGCTGGTTCACCTTGTAGTCTCTGTTGTAGCTTCCATTGTATTGATGTTCATGTCTGCACTCTTTCATTTGATAGTTGCTTGTACCTGTATCAATCCATATCACTGCTTTGATATTGCAGTCTAGTCTTGGTGTAGTTTCTATGCCTTTGTGCATTTCACCGTGTTCATTTGAGTTGGGCATTGTTTTGGTTTTCCTGTTCGCATGCTTCACGTCGTAGCCTGTACAACTGCCCTGTATTGAATCCAGCTAATAGCTCGGGTTTGACCTTGTGCGCGTGTTGTGATTTTATTTGTATTGTATTTGAGTTGAACTCGGCTTTTCATTTGGGTTTGACCTGTGCTCACCTGTCCCTATAAATTTATCAAGTGTATATATCGGTGTGCACGGCCTTTTTGCATATACAGTGATACGCTGTGTATGTCACAAGCTGTTCGTGTATGATGAATTCAAAGTTAAATGATGACAAACAACCCAAATAACTGAGGAAAATATTATTTTCAAAATTCACATTTTATTTTATACTACAAAAATATTTCTTTTTCAATTTTACTGCGTCAAAAATTATTTTTGTAGATTGCTTAGATGTTGGATTCAATTTGGAATAAAGTTGAAGATAAACAAGAGTGTGAGTGATATGTAGTGAGGTCAACTGTAAATGTGAAGTTGTGATGTAATTGAATTTATATTGTAATCAAAATTGTGTATGTATAGTGAGAGCTCGAATTTGTACTATTCAAAATTGTAATAAATATTTGTTTGAATAAAAATTTCAGTTTGAATTCAAACTCTGTGTTATTTAATTTTATTCAGCAAATATTTATTTAACCTGTGAAAAATGAAATAGTACATTAACAAATACATTTACACAAATACATACATATATATATATATATATGTATGTTTATTATCATCAAACAAAAATCATATTATAGCATATTGAACAATCTCCCCCTTTTGATAATAACAAACATATATTTAAGATTTTGAATATGCTAAATGTATTTGATCATAGATATACTCTAATTGCTCCCCTTATTTAAACACTTCCTCTCTACACAACGCTCCCCCCGCATATATGCATACAAATAAAAATATGCAAATGAGCTTAGTTGCAAATGGAAAATATTTGACCTTTGCTTGATTTTATTTGACAACAAAATCTTAACTTTTCCCTCCTCCTTTTGTTATTAGCAAAAGAGTAATAGTGTTAGAGAAAATAGAGATAAAGTGATCGATATTAATCCAACATTAAAAACTCAATTGAGTATAAATATTAAACTTCAATAAAAAATCAAACAAAAATCATAACTACCATTGTTAGGCGCATATTCCACTTTTAGAAATAATGGAAATGATTTCATCATATAAAACCATACAATTGTATCTGTTTGTGGTACATTTATATCGGGAATTTGAATATCTACTAATCATGCATAACCGTTATGACTTTTAAATGAGATTAGTAGTATTCCAATTTAATTTTAAAAATGAATTCAAGTATTTTCTAATCACGCATAGCCGTGAGGACTTTTAAATGAGATTAGAATCAACTTGTTTAGTTAATAAATAAATTTTGATATGCGTTCCATACACGCATAACCGTGGGGACTTTTAAATGAGCATGGAAGCACATAACAAATTCCAAGTAATTCACCCATGCATAACCGTTAGGACTTTTAAATGAGAGTGAATACTTTGGGTTTTATTTTGTTTTATAAAATAAAAAAACGAATGATTCCTGTTTAAAGTACCACATATCGATAAACTATATTGAATTTTTGATGAGCGATGGTCGATAGAAATATGATAGACATAGAAATGGTCATGGAATCTTTACCCAACAAAAAGTTTTACAACTCTTGTTTGAATTTCTAAAGAAATTTTTCTAAATATACTGTCTTGAGTAATGTATGATAAATATCAACACTCATCACTTTTTCAATCACTATTTATCTTTTCAATAATTATTAGGGAGTTAGACTAGTCAAAATTGTCATTTAAAATCTAATTCAAAAATAATTATGGTTAATAGCGTCCATAAATTGCATGCTTCAACTCACTTCAAACTTCTTATGCCACTTATTCCAAACATCCCTTCAAGTTCTTTATTTATTTCGTCTTGAAGTCCAGCTTCACTTAGACATTACTTGATTCAAATCCTAGATAACACTTGCCTCCCAAAGTATGCTTCGTGAAAACAAAACATGCTTTGAATCAAAACAAGCGACAAAGTCTCAGTTACACAAGAGTCGTTGTTCGTTCATTCATCATCTTTGAAGCATTGTATATATTCTAAGAACATTTGTTCATCACTTTAATTAGTTGGTATACCATTTTTTTTCTATGGTAAAGTTGGAGTTCTTAACTTTCTAAAGTCATATCATGACTCGGTCTGGCAAGCTCTCTTCATTTTACTTTTATGCCTACTTTTTTCAATAATATAGTGATCAAAACTTGTTGATACCGACCAAATCTTGTTGGTACCAACATGATTTCAAAAGAGTAACATAAGTATTTCAACATATACCCAAATTTTCCACTCCACCTTCATTTGCAAGCTTACCATTTCCTTGGCGGCTTTTGATCTCCAGTCGCCGCTACTTTCAGTCTTCACCACCAACATTACAGTCGTACCTAGCACCGACGCAACCTTAACATTATCACTTGACTCCACTACCACTTGCTTCAAGTTAGTGCCATCAAAAATTAACATCAATACACCCACTGTATAAAATGCTGAGCAGTCGAGTGCCGGAAATAGCAGTTCATTAGCGGCGGAGAAGAAAAAGGTAGAAGAAAAGAAACAAAAAAACACAGAATCTCACAATCGTAGCGGAACAAATATAATATATAATAACAGAATTAAATAAAAGAACTGTACTGCTAGTATATATACCACTATCAGAGTATAACTATTTAGTACATTAAATCTGGATAGTTAAAACTTGTCCTAATATACATGATTCACATAGCGGAAGTAACCAAGTACGTGATATACGTCTGAACTCCTCCAGCTCATTTCCTAAGCTCCACAGCATTCAACCTGAATCTGTAATACTCCCTCTGACCCAAGCATTATAATAAAATAACATCCGAGTTAGTCTGGAAAACCAGCGTGAGAAAACACACTCAATTTGAAATATTAACTTTTCAAAAATCCTTTGCAAACAAAGTTATCTTGTAAGACCACGTCACAAATAAACACAACGAGTTTTTACCTTACGATAACCAAAACAATTTTTATCAAAATTGTCTGATATTATAATAGTGTCCATAGGAAGGAAATAGAAATTAGCTGAAATGCTTGCATCTCATGTTTCAGCATAGTTAGGCACAACCAAAACTGTACGGCGCTTATTGGAGAATGGATTCCATCGAATGAATGGGCCACTGGGGTACCACCCATCATAGCACACCTCTAGAACAATATATGGAGGACCACGCCGGGATCCCTCCTACACAAGACCGGCCTACCCTAACCTAGATAGACCAAATATGTTTCACTCCGATGTTCCCACCCTCACCACCGATCGCTCCTTCCATGCACAACCATATCCATAACGAATAGGGCTTTCGAGGACATCAAGAAAAGTGATAACATACCCACTTGGGTGCTACCCACTTAACCTTGCTGCATCTCCTCTGTTTTAGTCGTTCCCCGGTTGACGAAGCTCGAGACTAAGCATTACCTTTCAAGAACAAAATTTTACTTAGAATGCTCATCGTCCTCCAATGACGATGTTCTGATAGCATTCGTCCATACATGTTGCCCTGGGTCTCGACAAACCGAATTTCCATCTTCATCATATTTACGGTATTCATTCGTAACATTCAAAACCGGATCGAAGTGGTTTTCGGATAATTAAATCCGATCCTAGTCTATTCGAAACAATTAATGAAATTGGCCAAAATTGATAGTCGGTTATTTAACTATCAGCACATACATCCATAAACAATCATCATGTTTTTTTGTAAATTTCCAAAATTTATCTCAAAATATCTTTATGGGATATTATTTTCAGTTCCTCAACATTTTAAAATAGTTTTCAAATCCTTATATTTACAACAGAACATTTCCAACCTTTCCCAATACTCAGAATATTTTCTCCACTTCATTTTATATTCAACACCTAAAAATATACTCCTTTATTTCCTATTCTCTTTCTCAAAATCATTTACAATTTTATTTTTAAATTCCTTAACTCGTTTACACGAATTCTATAAATTTCGAAATTCTTTAATTAGTTCTCTTCAATATTTCCAAAGTCAATTATACTTACTTATAATTCCAATTTCCCTTTCAACTTCTTTAATGAATTCTATTTCATTCTTTGAAGCCCGCTTTTATTTAACCTCTTCAGAATTTTTCTTACTTTTCCACCAATTCCCTTGAAGAATTTTCCTAAAATCATATTTACCGAATAACCCCATTTTCAGGTTTTCGAGAAGGTTTATAAATAAATTTAAAACATTTTCAAAGTTTTATATATATACATATGTAAATAAAAATAAGTATTTAAAGAAATTAGTAAAAATTTGTTTTAAGACATATTTAAATAATTACTTAAAATGATGAAAACACTTTCTTATAACATCTCCTTTTTCAAAGCAGATTTAAACATTTAGGATTTTATTAGAATAGATATTAAGTAACTAAAAAAAATTCACTTCTGAAATATTTCAATACTAACTAACTTTAAAATTACATAGTTTAAATAAATAATTTTTTTTAAACTTATTGTTAAAAATATATTTTTAGAATCTGGATAACCAAATTTTCAATTTATAACGATCTTGATTTCATCACATTTCTCTCATTCCAGTCCCTTTAACCATCTTCATTTTAAAATAGTATCTACTATTTTTCTCTCACCCTATTTTCATATTCCAATATAAATTCTTTTCGTAAATTTATATTCCAAACTTATCATCCAATATCACTTCCCCTTTAATTATAAACGCCGTTTATAAATTTTCATAACTCTTTTAAGTTCCACTAAAAATAATCTCATTTATGAATTCCATTTTATAAATTCAATTTCTTATGAATTCCATTTATTTTTACCAATCTACTTTTAATATCAATTTCAACTTCTTTCTATATTTTTTCGAATATCATTTTAAAATCAAATGTTTAAAGATTCCTTTAAATAATTTATTTTAAATTCTCTATTTAAAAATATTCTCCCACGTTATTTAATACAATCACAAATTCACTATTCCTTATTCAAAACCAATCTCCTTTAAATAGTCCAAATTTCGATATACATATTTTTATATTAAAAATTTCTTTTTAATTCTTTAAAATTTAATATAATATTTATGGTATTTAATATTCTCAAAATTAATTTCCATGCAATTATATCATTTAAAAATTCACAACATACAATAATCCAACATTTTATATATATGAAAAATAAAAACATATTTGAGGAATCCAGTTGGTCCCTCCAACCTGTTTTCCCTGCATCCACAGATGTTAGAAAATAATAAGAAAATCAATCTCACTTCGAGGGGGATATCACGGTATATAGGGTCTTCCGCTTTTATGCGGGGATGCATAGGGTCTTATCAGCTATAATGTGTGGGAATATCTCTCATATACTAACATATATACTAATATATATATATATATATATATATATATATATATTATAACAACCAATAGACAATTATAATTTATCAATTTAATCCAGCATCCAATAATTTAAATTTAAACATTTAAATTTAAATACAGTAATCCAAATGAGTGAGAAATTCTTACCATGATTTTAACCGGCCGAATTTCCCGACTTTATTTTTTTAATTTCCGGCTGACTCCTGAAATCCCAAATTAATTCCAACTTACATATTTTCTCAACTATGAATTCCAACTCGTCTTATTTTCATATTTTTGGACCTTGTATAAATTTAAATAGCATTTATGAGATTCACGAATTTATAATATATCATAACTTTAAAAATATACATTGTTAACTGTTAACGTCAAAACCCTAGCCGCCTCTTTTTCTTTCCCAGAAATCTAGCACGTGGTCCCACGAATGCCACCGAACATCCATATGCCATATTACGACCTCCTCCTCGATGCCATGAGCTACGTGGCCACCACCAACGTCACCTACGAGCTCGAGTTCAAAGTGACCTCATTCTCTAACTCGCGATTTTCGATTGCGACCCATGGTTGCTCCGTAATCGCGACGTCGATGCTGCCGTATTCGAGCTCGATGCCGCCTCTCCCAGGCATTTACGATTCAACTTCGTATCGTTGCTTGCTTTCTCTTTTTTATCTATACAAACTTGTGATTTCTTAGAAGGAATAGGGAAAACCTCACAATTTCGAACTGATGAAGACGAGAGGAAAGCTCGGCTCGTTATTCATATCAGACCGATGAAGACGAGAGGAAAAGCTTAGCTCGTTATTATTATTATTATTATTTTAATAAAACGAGCCATTTTTATGAAAGATTGATTGATTTCGAAAAGAAGAAGGGATAGCGGTACGTGATTTAAGGATGATGGGTTGCGCTTTTGGGTAGGCAAAGGACATAGTGAAGAGATAGAATGGCAACTAAAAAAGGAGATTGATAAGTTTATATATTAATTTAATTTCAAAATATCTCAATATACGCAACTAAAAATCTCGAACTTCTATCGCGGCGTGCCGCTAGGCGTTTATAATGTTATAGGCCTATTCCAAACGCAATGGAAAAGGTTTCGAATCCTAATTCGGTCGTATGGAGAAGATAGCTTTTTGGCCATAATTATCATAATGAATTTTTGATATGAATTTCAGCGCGTTTATGTTCCGTACGACCAAATGATAACTCCAAATGTTACGAAATTTAAAATCCAGTAGTAATACACTATTATGGATCCAATGGAGCTAGTTTCGTCGAATTCCGAGATTGTGCCTTGGAAGGCTATTTTAGTCAATTTGAACAAACTGTTTTTAAATTTGAACAGATCACCTTTAAATTCAATTTTAAAACTTCTACTATCTTCTTTATTACCAAATAAATTTTACAAGCCTTTAAATAATTTTTGGGCTTAAAACTGAAGATACAAAAATTTAACCAATATTCAATTATAAACTTCAATAATTAAATTATCCAATAAATCGCTATATTTAAATTCTGACTGTATTCTAGAAATAAACACAATTTTTCATATTCAAAATCAATCAATGACTCAAATACTATATTTTAAACCATTTAAATATTCAAAATTGAACAACAAAAAATTTGGGCCGTTATAGTATTTTATCTTGGATTTCGATGTCGTGGGTTCCATTATGTCAGTTGTTGCCATTTCATCATGGTCGATGTGTCCTAGTCGATGCTTTGGTTGTTGGCGATGATCCAAAGTCTACTATGGTTCATTGTTCCACTTTGCAAGGTTAGAGTTGAGGCATAGGCATGGGGAGAACTCAAGCTATACACGAGTTTGGCACCAAGCAGCTCTTCTCATAAGTTTTTCTTAGCTTCCCTAATTCTGTGCTAGCTTCAAGGTTTCACCATTATTGCTTTGATTTCTTTCTTTGGATTGCTCTTGATCATTGATATGTACATTCTTATACAAGTAACAGTGTTGCCATCAACTTCATTAAACTTTGGACGAATGCGACTCGACGGCTCAATTTCAGTGAGACGTTTCTGAGGAACGATCATATTGAAAGCACTCTAGCATTCGAACAGAACATGTGTTTCAACACATCAAGTTGCACTTCAGAATCTTGTGTCCCCACAAAGAAGGCTCCCTATTGCTCTAAATAATGGTTTTGGTATCATATACTCTACGATAGCGGGTAAAATCTGCACATAGTTCCGTCATGCGATGAAGCTCGTTTACTAGCACGAGTGGGCAATATACATAACTTGTTCACATACATCATTGTAACATCCTCCTACTTGGAGGTCCAACACTAACGGCTAGGGATGCTGCAGTCATCCATGGTTATTAAACCTCGACGACCAAATATCGTGGTGTTAAATTCATTGATACACAGAAACACACAAATATGGAAAAAAAATTAAAACATCAAACAAAATCATATTCCATTTCAAAGCATTTCCAATTCATTACATAATCCTACTATCGCAGATCAAGTTTAAGGAAAATATATTTATTAAAATATACGCCAAGAGTAACATATGAAGATGGCCACTTGGATGTTAGATATATGTATATCCAGCCAATTTAACAACTTTGCCATTTCAAACAACATAAGGGAATCAAAAGAAAAAAGAACTCTAAATAGCTATCATGCCTCATGCACGTCTCCGGAAGTTTATTCATCTAAAGAGGTACATGAAAACCTCAACTCTCAAACTACTAAAAATAAATTGAGTACCCGAGATTTTAAGGGGAAAACATAAACTTCGAGTCATACATAAAGCCTGGTATGAATAATAATCTAGCATCTCAAATCATTTAAATATCTAGTGAGATCATGCCACTTAGCAGGATGTTTTTCCCCCTCACTGGTATTCTAAAACCTTTATAAAACCATGTACTTTTCTCCTGCATCCATAATGGTTAAAACATAGTCATTTCAAAATATTGTGATGACATGCAAACATGATAAAACATATTGGATTTTCCATCCTCTGTTTAATTGACTCCCTGTCATGTTTATAGTTTCTAGGGTCACTATTAACCTATTAGTCTCCATGGGATTACTAATAACCTTTATATAATACATGGACTCCCTGTCATATTTCATTGTTTTCATGGATGTACTATGACCCTATTGGCCCCTGCCAATTAACTTAACACCACCACTCCTGTGGTTTAGTTGATTCATGGGTTCCCCAAAACCTATTGGTTACTCCGATAAATTCTCCCTTATCCTAGTTTCATGGGTTGACTAAGAACCTATTGGCCCCTGCCAATATCTTTTCTACTTATCCCAGTTTTCATGTGTTGAATAAGAACCTATTGACATCTATCAATAACTTAATTTGGACATAGTTTTGATGGGATCACTATGAACCAATTGGCCCCTGCCAACCACTCTTTATAACATAGCTTTCATGGGATCATTGTGAACTTGTCCTCCTTGACAACCTCCATATTTAGGCATCCTAGATTTTGGTCTCCTTGACCTCTTGGATGCAAATCTACTCATCCAGGAGTTGAATCAGTTTCTATTCACTACTAGGTCAACCTAACTTCTATTTCTGCCCTTTTCCCCCCAAATGCAGTTATGGGTCCATTATAATGTGAATATATTTATGTTCGAAGAAGCAAACATAATTACAACATAATACCACTCCTGTGAGTTTAATGTCCTTGAAATAATTTTTATATAAAACATTGTTAATCCCTTTAATTTATAATCTTTATCAAGGTAAACTTCTTCCTAATACCATTTCAAAACTCCTTTGATCTAGACATAGATTTTTCCTTTAAAAATGAGTTTGAGTTACAAAACCTTTCGACATCTTTGAAACTTTGCTTTCGACTTCATAAGATGACCTCCTTCGAAAGCATTAAAATCTATCTTCAAAATATTAGGATCCTTCCTCTCTAATACTTTAAAATCTTCCTCTCAAACCCCTTTAATTGTATTAAAGTATTCATATTTAACTTTAGAAGCATAGCTTCGAAACTATTTGAAAGTACCCCTTTCGAAAATGTTGGATGTAACTCTTCTGAAATCCTTGAAAGTCCCACTTTCGAAACCATTGGGTTTATACTAAAAATATTATTTGGGTCAAAGTGAATATATGCAAAAGAATCTTCCTCAAAACCATCCTTTATCATATAAAATATTAGGAAAACATGATGGCGTCGACACCATTTCTTTCGTAAGTTATAAACCATTTAAAAAATATTGAAGGATAGCATCGAAACCCCTTTCGAAGCCATTTCCTTCAAAACCCTTAGACCCTATCGAAAGCATTTAGGAAGTAAATTAAAACATCTTTAAAACAAACATAACCTTTCGAAAACATTGATGACTTCAACACCATCGAAAGGCTAATGAACGACAGCAGGACTTCGGTAAGGTCGGAACCCCTTCTTTCAAAAGCATTCTTTCATAAGTAAAGGAACCCATTCAAAAGAAAACTTATGTTAATGGAAACCCTTTCAAAACCTTTTAAAACCTCTCCTGAAAACATACTTCGACTCCTTCGAAGGCTTAAATAAAAAAAGAAAGGTGCTTGCCTGTAACGACCCAGAATCCAGCTGTTCGAAAATCAACATCCAATATATCACCTGTATTTGAATGCCGGAGATTCAATCGTTGGAGTCCGGTTCGCCGGAGCTTATAACACATTAGGTGAAAACAACACAGCGAAAAAAAAAGAATTTTATTGATACACAATATGGATACAACATGATACAACAAGCTGATAACAAATGAACAACAGCATTAGAGCCAAAATAGATACAACAGTGGAACAAAACAGCGGAAATGATAACAGTAGTAAATGTGACGGTCTTGCATTACAACCATCAACAGGATCTTCCAAAAGAGAGAGAGAAAGGGAGATCCAACGGACTGCATCTTTATTGCCAAAGTTTCAAAATTCCAAAACAAAAGCTCAAAACCAAAAGCTATCATGCTGCAATGAAGAAAATGTGATCCCGAATCCATAGACTTCGAAGATTAAAGACTTCTTGATCCAAATACTTCCAGATCCATATCTACTATCTGTACCTACTGATAACCTGCATCTACGCTGCCCGTGTGGAAAATTATTGGCCCAGAGTTTAAAAAGAGGAACAATAAACTCCGAGTCAGTTATGGAACTGGTGTGAGCAAACATAAAACATTTGTTTGCACAGAAATAACAAAAACAAATAAAAAGAAATTCGTTATTCTCTTTAGAAAATGAAACTACCGTAAGGTCTCTCGGCACATACACAATGCAATCGCACATTTGGGGGAGATTTCTCCTTATAGTAGTCAAAAATGCTTGATACGCGAAAATCCTTTTTGATATTATTATTAGTGCATAGTGTGGAAAACGTTTTGAAAGTGTAATATTAATCTTAGCTAGCATAGGAACCATTATAGTGTGCCTACTATAGCTACCATATAAAAATAGCAGGTTCTAGAACTAAAACCATAAAGGGCTCGTATTTGATTGTTTGGATTTCCAAAAAATGGTCAAGGCTAAGGAACTTCCTTTTCGAATGGGTACGCCTCTAGAGGGACCCCCCTAGAACCTAACCGGATCTCTACCAACACAAGGCCGGGTTGCCTCTGTAATTAGGTAACTAACTGTCACGAGTATGACATCCTTCGATCGTAACCAAACTTTACCGAGGCGCCAACAACAAATTCCAACAACCACATAATTTAAATATCTAGGCTCCATACCATGATACCACTTTTTATCCAGAAGGAAATGCATATACCCTGAGGGGCGCGACCCCTATAAATTTGCTGCATCCTTTCCTGTTTCGACCATTTTCGAGGTGTGAGGTTCGTTGAAGTCTCGTCCTACAAAGCTACGCTTTTCACAAAAGCCATACTTCGATCAACCAATGACCAACACTTAGCATGACACATTACCAAATTGGGAATATATCACTAGTAAATATCAACTACATAACCTCTGAGCTCGTACGTCTCAAAGAAGGGTGTTAAGCTAAGAGAATAAATTCTCCACCACCAAACAGAAATGTATTTGATAGAAACCAGCTTTACATCTTAAAGTGTAACATTAGACATACATCCATACAAGTCCATCCTGGGTATTAATGGAACCGAAGGAACTTTGTCCAATTAAGGAAAGAAGTCCTTGCAAATCTGGATATTCCCTAATCACGTCCGGACTCCTCATCACATAGGGTAATCCCTATACCAGAGCCACTTGGTGTAGAGACAATCAACAGGTAATCCTTTCATTTTCGAAAATACCCGGTCTTCAAACACCGTCTTCAAATGTCATCCCATTTCGTCGTATCATTATTTGGAGTGGGTTTTATGACTTAATGTCCTCTATTGGCTTAATCAAATAATAAGAGCTTATTTTAAAAAACACGTGGATACAGTCACAAATTTTTTTTATTTTTAATCTTTCAAACAAAGATCCATCTTTAAGATTCGATGTGGTTTTTGGATAACCATTTGAAATCCAACATTCGGTCTCATCGAAATTCAAATGCCATTTTAAGGCCAACTTGTTTGAGTAAACAATTTCAATTCAATTCAGAGGTTCACATTCACACAGCAATACATCACAGATAAATAATCTACTTTTATCACAGCTCAATCCAAAAACAATTCATATCACAGAATATCACATATCAGAGATATCAAACATTTCAAGGCATTCAATATAATCCAATCATCCATAAGCAAGATTAGTTAGTTGATCAATTCCTAATTAATTCAGATTAATCTCTAGATAAATTAAATAATTATTTAATTACTTTTAAATCCTACGTAATTAACATTAATTAATTACAAACCATTTGTCATTATTTTAATTAATTAATGAAATTAATTAATCAACCTTAATTATCCATCTTAAGTAATTATCCTTAATTATTTACATAAATTAATTATTTCTTAATTAACCACGTAAATTAATTAATCTTAAGTTAATTACATTAATCAATTAACCCTTAACTAATTATCCTTTAATAAACTAATTATCCTTTAATTATTAGTTAATCAACCCTTAATTATTACATAAACCTTTAATTATTTAATTATCCTTTAATTACTTACATTAAGTAATTATCCTTTAAGTAATTTATTATCCCTTAAATAATTACGTTAATTAATTAGCCATTAATAAACAATTATCCTTTAATTAATTTCACTGAGTAATTATCCCTTAATTACTTACACTAAGTAATTATCCTTAAATTAATTATTTCTTAATTAATTATTTTAATTAATTAACCGTTAATCAATTAATTATCCTTTAACTAATTACATTAAGTAATTGTTATTTGAATACAAATTAATGATCCTTTAATTACTTTAAGATCTTAATTAATTTTAAGATAAACCATTTATCTTAATCAATTACTTAATTCCTAATTAATTTAATTCAATGAATAAATTAAATTAATTACCTCTAAATCCTGCTTAATTAATAAATTAATGATCCTTTAATTAATCAAATATATTAATGATCCTTTCATTACATTAATTAATTAATCATCCTATAATTACTTAAGTTAATTAATTAACTCTTAATTACTTAAGTCCTTAATAAATCTAAGATAAACCATTATCTTAATTAATTACTTAATTAAATCATTTGAAACTTATTTAAATTAAAGGATTGAAATTAATTTATTCAAAACCTCTTGAGATCTTTTACTAATTAAGTTTAACATACTTATCTCAATTACCTACTTAATTATATCATTGAATTACATTTGCAAACAATTAGGGATTCAATTAAATAGTTAACCTAATATTTAATTATCTAATACCAAAATAATTTATCTTAAAAACATTTAGCTTTAAACTTTTAATCTATGAACTTACTTGACAAACTTGATAAATACTTTACTTAAAAAACCTGGTCAATATGTACTTTTGAAAACTTGTTTAACAAATTTACTTTGAAACTTGCTCATTTTCTTTTATCTTTTCTTTTAAAATCTTATTCACAATTTACTTGTTTTTAAAACTTGTTAATACTTTAATTTGGGAAACTTGTTTACTAAATTTACATTGACTTTAATCCTGCATTCCTTGTTTCTTTTATTACCTGGTCATGTTCTTTTTTTTTAAAGCTGTTAACAAGATTTAATTTTTAAATTTTAAAAACCAGTGCAAAACTTTACTTGTATATTTTAAAACTGGGTAACAACAAAACCCAACCTGAGCCTAAAATAAACTACCCGAACAATCGCTCGAGAACAAACCCAAGGCAACACCTCTACTTCCCCGAGCTCCAACCAGCACAGAAACCACCGAACATAAATGATAACTTGTGGACATGCACAAGAGTTCGCCGTTGCTGCGGCCAGCCTCGCCGACGTCAACAGGTCATCGACGACCTCCCCTAACATCTCGACCACCCAGATTGTCAAAACTAACTGGAAAATGAAATTAAGCAAACAAGCAACCCCTAGAACCAAACCTGATCACCCAAATCCGCCTCATGTTGCCACCTCTGGATACCTAAAGGTTTGACACTCCGACCTAACCTTTGTCGTAGACCTACGCTCCTATTCCACCTACTTCGACCAAGTCCGATGCACCCTCGTCGCCGCGATGAGCTCTAGAACATCGTCTAAACCATCAGTGCTTAAAACCCTACAACGACGTCGATGAGCCACCTCATCGATCTAAAAATTCAACAACCATTTTTTCGTTGATCTCCATCCTTCCACCTACCCCCAACTCCAAGCACGACACACCTCCATCGCCGATCGCTGCGAAATTGAAAGAAAACGATTCCCCGTTCAACTCAGAATTTTTCAATAATTATGAACATAGAAATCATGAAACCAATATCAAAATTCATTATTTTCTAATTCGAATCTGATGGTGAAGTCCAAACATGAAATTATGAACATTGATTTTTGACTTATATTTGATTATTACTGTAATTTATCATTTTAGAAATAAATACTCAACAAATAAACTTGAATTTATTTTTGAAAATAATATTACCTCCATTCAAACACTTTTCCTTCAATGGTCGTAGCTTTAATTAGATTAGATAAGAAGGTATGAATTTTTTTTTCATCTTGTCATGGAGTCAAACACTTGTTTTTTTTTTTTGAAATCAATTAAAATTAATGGCGTCTGCAATATTTCGTTCTTGCTCTCAAAATTCATCTTTATTGGCTCAATCATCTTCGTTTCTTCCAGATTATCGAATTCTTTCTGTTAATCGATCATATGATCAAATGGTTATGGATAGATGTCCACCGATTAGATCCAGAATTCCATTGTTGCAATCTTCGAACAAGATATGGACTGATTCAAAAACTAGGACAGATTACTTTTTCAGATGCGGTGACAATAACCATTATGCTTCTCAGTGGCGTGATCCAATCA
Source organism: Allium cepa (assembly GCA_030765085.1). Classification (NCBI taxonomy): domain Eukaryota; kingdom Viridiplantae; phylum Streptophyta; class Magnoliopsida; order Asparagales; family Amaryllidaceae; genus Allium; species Allium cepa. Next base: position 500,097,932 of record CM060929.1, read on the forward strand.
GTTGCTTTTCTTGTGGCAAGTTTGGTCATAAGAGAAATGTTTGTTCATCCAAATCCAACATCTCTGTTTCCTCTAAATCCTTGGTAGAACACGGTTTTCTCCTTGTGCTTAAATGTATGCTGCTGGAAGGGATTCTAATGATCATCTTCAGCAAAAAAGAAATTAAGGAATTAAACATTTAGAGGATTTGTTATTTCATTTTAATAATGTTAATTTGCCGAACATTGCCAAGGGCTGCAGAAAAAGATTTGGAGATCCAAAGTTGTATTTCGGTAATTCAGAATCCTCTTCCACTATTCCAGTCTCTTCCTCATTTTTGGTTGAAATATTTTTCAATTTGTTCTTAAGTTCTTGCTGTTGAAGGGTATTTTGTTGGATTATCTCTGGCAAAAAAGATTTGATGGTGTTAATTATCTAGAAGAATTGTTGCTTCACTTTAACATCATCAATTCACTAAACATAGGTATGGGATACAAACAGAGATTTGGCAATCCAGAGACTTATTTTGGTAAACTCGATCTAGTTCATAATTCCTCAAAGAAGAATTCTGTTATGTTGAATGATAGTGAGTTTATAGATATTGTTATAAGTGATAGATCTGTATGATTTGATCCTATTACTTTTGACCCTGACGTGGTACTTTGCAATAATGGTTCTTGTTCATCTGTAACTGAGATTACTGGAGAAGAATCGATTAAAGGTTTTCTTCAAATAAAGAAAAAAGGTAAATCTTACTCTAGAAGATAGGAAATTTTTGAGATTGAAACGTCAAACAAATTTTAATGTCTCAACTCCGAGACTTTAACTGATTTTGACTCATTTGAGAATGGAGTTGATAGTGATATGGCTGTTACTCTTTCGTCCGATGGCTTTGATGCAAATCATAAGAGAGATGTGATTGTTCGTGATGAAGTTTCAATTGATAATATTTGTGAACAACCTAAGGTCGGTTATTTCTTAAGAGAATTTTGGTTAGAATATGATCTTAACTACCAGAATTCTAAGTCTGATGAAAATAAGTGATCCTGTTAATCAATTAGATGTTGATCAGTTATATATGTCAAGCAAATGTTTCGATTTTTGGTCAAAAATATCAGAGACTGATATTTCATACTTAGTTGAATGCAATGATCTTAATGGTTTGTTGGAATCTGGCACATGGGATGGTGTGGTACTGGAAGAGGTTGGCGATTCTCTTGTCATTGATGATCAGGCTTGTTCAGATGAAGAACAATTGTTTGAGCTGGATTATCTTCGTGAATGGTTCTTGTCCATTGAACAATAGAAAGATGATATAGTTGTTGATTTAGAGACTCGACTATCTGATGTATTTTCAAATTCATTCTCTGCTTCTATAGATGATTTGCTTGTTGCTATAGTTGTGCACGGTGCATAGGTTTTGCCTGATGTTAAGTGATGGCCAGTGTGGAAGAAGAGGCTCTTATTTTTAAGAAGAAGTCAGATTTCATTGATTTAAATAAGTTTTCACACCAAAATTCAAATGAAGGAGAGGGCTTTTATGATGCTTCTGGATCAGATTTGGGGAATGATTGTGTGAAATCTGCGGAAGTTGTTTTAAATATTAAAACAGAAGTAATGTCTTTGGGGGAATCTTCAAATGAGTTAGTAGCAGTTACTTCAGGTCTTGTTCCAAGGGACGGATTAGATTCTTTGAGCATCGGCGTGGTGACTATAGATGTAGATGCTTTGGAGTCTGATAGGATGGACAATGGTATTTGCACAGTTCCTAACTCCGCATCATTGAAGAGAGGACAGCGCAAGAGATCGATAGTTTCTAGTGGTTCAGTTCGTCAAACTGCTAGAATCTGCAATAGCTAGTCTTCTTCTATAAGTGAGTTACCTGAATCGAGTGTCATGAGTGGTGCTATGAATCCATGCTCAGGTATGAGTTCTATTTTGGGTAGTATGTTTTCTACTTATGCTCTGGGTAATCTTTCATTTGCTGAGTTTAGTGAGCTAGCTCGTGACACATCTTTTATTTTATCTGATATTGAGATGGATCAGGAGTATATTAGATGTAAGGAATTAGAGAGGGCTAGTACAGTTCATTTATGAGGATCATTAGTTGGAACATTAGAGGATTGAATGATTTGAACAAATGTGATAAGGTTAGAGTGTTTTTTAAAGACTTCTCTAAAGATATTGCTTTACTTCAGGAAACAAAAATTAACTTTCCTGATGTTCGTTTCTTTAGAAGATTATGCTGTTATCACTTCAGAAAATGGATTTTTTACCTTCCGTTGGTTCTTCGGGGGAACAGTGATAGGATGGCAAGATAATTTTTTTAAATTACTTCAATGTATCGTTAAGCAACATTCTCTTCATGTTATACTTATTAACCTTTCTGATAACTCCTTTTTAATTATTTGTAATGTTTACGGGCCTAATTCTAAAATTAATCGGAGAATTTTATGGAATGAATGCCTAGAATTTAGATCCTTAGCCCTGGGTTCTTGGATTATGGGGTGATTTTAATGTTACGCGTTTTATAGGTGAGCGATATCCTAGGGAAGGGGATTACTCTGCTATGGAGGAATTCGATCAATTTATTATTAGTTCTAATTTGATTGAAATTCCCCTTTCTAATAGAGAGTTTACTTGGAGTAACGCTAGAGAATCTCCATCCATGGCACTTCTCAACAGATTTTTTGTTAGTGATGAAATTGAATACAAATTTCCAACCTATAGAGTCGCTGTTTTACCTTGTACCTACTCTGATCATTGTCCTCTTATTCTTACTTGTGAGTATCATATAGTTATTATAAATAATTTTGAATTTGAATAGATGTGGCTTTTGGAATCTAACTTTGTAAACTTAGTTAAAGGTAAATGCACTTCTTTGAGTTTCCATAATATCATAAATAAGGAAAATTCTACAAAACCTTTTGTTTCTAAACTTAGGGATCTTAGGATTTTTCTTAAAAATTGGAACAAAAATGTTTTTGGTAATTTAAAAATAAAAAAGGTAACATTCTTAATGAAATGCTTAAAATTAATAAGATAGAAGAATCTAGACCTCTAAATCTTGGTGAACGTAATGTTCTTGCTAATTTAAAAGGTGAATTAAATTCTATTTAAGAAAAGGAGGAGGTTATGTGGAAGCAGCGATCAAGAATTCAATGGATTAACGAAGGTGATAACAATACTAAATTCTTTCTTAATATTGCTAATGGTAGAAAATGTAGTAATACAATTAACTCTATATTTGCTAATAATATAGAGTTAGTTGATCAAAAAGATCTTAACAAGGTTTTTACAGACTATTATAAGGATATTTTTGGTTCTAAAATCAAACATAGAATCAATGTTAGATGAATAGATCTGTATCCATCTGATTCTATTGTTGATTTATCAGAGTTAGATAATCCTTTTACTAAAGAGGAAATTAGAAAAGCAATTAATGACATGCCAAGTGATAAATCTCTAGGACCTGATTGGTTTCCAATTTTATTTTATAATTTTTTTTAGGACGGTTTAAAATTTGACTTAGTTAATATGTTTAATGATTTTTATAATGATAATTTGCAATTAGGGAGATTTAATTTGGCAAATATTATTTTGTTACATAAAAAAGTAGGAGCTAAAAACTTAAAAGATTTTAGACCTATTTCTTTGATTAACTGTTCAGTTAAAATCATTTCCAAAGTTCTAGCTAATAGACTTATTACAAGAATGAACGATTTAATTGATTGTTCACAATCAGCTTTTATTAAAAGGAGAAATATCACCAATGGAGTGGCTGTTGTTCAAGAATATATTAATTACTATTGTAAGAATAACATAACCTATGCGATTTTAAAACTTGATTTTGCAAAAGCTTTTGATTCGGTAGATTGGGATTTTCTTGTAGATATTTTTCATGCTAGAGGTTTTGGTCATAGATGGACTAGTTGGATTTTGATTTTGCTTGGAACCAGAAACTCTAGTATTATGGTTAATGGTATATTAGGTAATAGAATTCAATTTAAGAGAGGTTTAATGCAAGGGGATCCCTTATCGCCTTTATTATTTAACTTAGCTGCTAATATTTTTGCTAAAATTATTAAAAGAACAGTGGATAATGGATCTCTAGAATGAGTAGGCAATGACATATCGCGTATATCGGTTCTTCAATTTGTCGGTGATACCTTAATTTTTTCTTTCCATCTTCCTAGACACATTATTACCCTCAAGTTTATCCTTTATACTTTTGAACTTTTATCTCGTTTAAAAATAAATTTTGACGAAAGTTCCATGTTAGTTTTACATGATTTTGAAAAAGTTGAAAACTTAGTTGCTAATACTCTAAATTCCAAAACTATGAACTTTCCTTTTGACTACCTTGGCTTTGTGATTAGACCCACTAATCTCAAATATGAAGACTGATTTATTATCATCGATAAAATCAAGATAAGATTTCAAACTGTAATGGGAGATTTTTATTTAAAGCAGGTAGACTAGTTTTAATAAATTCCGTTTTATCAGCCCTTCCGATTTATTGGATGTCCATGCATATGTTTTCCGATTGGGTTATTGGTAAAATTGATAAAATTAGAAGTGATTTGTTATAGAGTGGGGAAAATTCTAATAATAATATAAAATACCTAGTAAATTGGGAAACCGTTTGTAAGGCCAAAAAGGAAGGTGGTTTAGGAGTTACTACTTTGCGTAATATGAATTTGTCCTTGCTAGGTAAATGGTTATGGAAGTTTAAGGATATAAATGATAACGCTATTTAGAAAGAGATCATTTCTAGATATTACTATAATAGAAATAGCAACTTATATCAAATTGCTTCTCCAGCTCTGAAAATATATCTAACTTTTGGAAAAACATTTTAAAATGTAATGAGATTTTTAATTAGGAATAAATATAATAGTCCATTCTGGCAATCGTACTTCTTTTTGGCATGACCTTTGGATTTTGGTCTTACCTCTTAAATTGGAATTTACAGTGCTTTATGAAATTTGTGGTTTTAAGTTTGCTTTTATTAATGAAGTTTATTTTCTTAAAAATGATCCTCCTTGGAATTTTAGTTTTAATAAAATTTTATTAGGTTCAACTCTTAGGCAACTTTATTTTCTTTATGCAAGATTACATTTTATTAATATTGATAATGATAATGATATTATTCGTTGGGAATGGGATAGAGTAAATATACTTCTAATTTTTTTATAGATTTATTAATTTTTTGGCTACAATAAACAACTCATTTAAATTTATTTGGAAATCACATGCTCCTCCTAAATCTAAAATTCACATGTGTTAATACTGCATGGAAACTTAATAAAATAGAATTCTTAAAAAGAAAAAATATTCAAAACGATAATAAATGTTACTTTTTAATCTTCATCTTGAAGATATAAAACATATATACTATGATTGCACAGATTCTTATTACATTCTAAATAATATTCTTAAAATTTTTAATTTTAATATAACAACTAAAATTTTGGACTGTGACTTCTACTAGAATAATTTTAGATTTAGTTCAAAAAGAATATTAGACTTTTACTTAACACTTTATTCATTATTATTAGTTGGTATATATGGTTTGAAAGAAATCAAAGAATTTTTAATAATAATAATAGTGATTTCAATAAATTGATTTTTACAATTTCTTCATTCTATTTTAATTGGATTTCTAATCCCAAATATAAGTTAGTTAACAATAATCTATTTAAAGGGTATCCTAATAAGGTTAGTTATAATATTAACTTGTTCAAACACAAAAATTATATATTTAGCATTAATAGTATTAAAATTAATATATTTTTCAAATTTATATGATGATCTAAATGTTAATCATAATTTACTTATGATTGAATATTCATAAGAATCTTTTTAAGTTTTATTTTAATTGTTGTTCTTGTCTTTGGTGATATTTGTTTATAGGTATTTTAATTCTATTGTTTTTGTCCTGTTTAGTCTTATTTAGGTTTTATTTCCTACCCCATCTATACATATATATGTATATTAATTAATTATATATATATGTGTTTGTGTGTGTGTGTGTATATAATTCTTACTTTTTCCTTAGTCATCAATCAGATATAGGTATGGGTGATAGGGCGTCAGGCTCTTTTTGCAGGTTTTCATGTCTTCAGATTGCAGGATTACGGATTGCAGAGAGGCCATTAAAGTAGAGTTTTCCACTCAGGATTACTTGCAGTTCCACCACTGTTGTAGGATACTTTAATCTCTATAGTGGTGTATTATCTTTAGGAGGATCCATTCTTCTACTTGGCACATCTTCCTTTGTACAGAGTCTCCAAAGCAGATTTCCCGTTCAACATCATATTCAGTTCCACTTCAGAGTAGATGCTTCTTTATTCCTTTCGATCTAGATGCATGGAGCTTCCTTAGTTTGTGATGTATAGAGCTCTTGATTCTAATGCATGGAGCATCATATTCTTTTGTTTTTAAGTACTCCTAACACCTTAGTATCGGGTGGTGGCCATGCCAGAACTCGATATCGAGGTGCGATGGGTGGTGGCCTTGCCGGAACTCATCTTAAGGGTACCTGATTTTTCTTTGATTCTTGTATTTAGTTTTGTTACCTGCCAGGCATGTTGGCAATACCTTATTATTGTTATGATATATATAGTTGCTTGTGTGCTCTCCTCTATTTACAGAGAATCACACATTTTTCTCAAAAAATATTTCCAATTATTATAAATGCATTTCTTTTTTATATTAACATATGTTTTATATTTATATATATACAACTAAATTTATTACATGTATAATTTTAAAAGAAAAGCATATAAACCTTTTTATCAAATCTTATTTTAAGCTATCATATTTTTAAATAAATAAATATTTATCTTTACTGTTTGAAAGTATAGAATTTAATTTTAAATAGCTTTTGAAAATTAGATTGAATTCAAAACATGACTTCCAAATATATGTGTGTGTGTGTGTATGCACATATTGTAATTATGAAACAAATTCTTATTAACTTTAAAATATAGAATTTTTTAAATACAATTTATTTTTAAGATATTAGTTTTGAATTTCAAATTCAAATTCTATTTACAATATATTTATAAAACAAAAACATATTTTATTTATTTTGGAAAATTTTCAAAATAATTCACAAATTAATTCTAAAAATCATATTAATTTTCATATTAAATTTGACTTAAAAGCAGGATCGTAACAAATTCCCCCTCTTAAGAAAATTTTGTCCCCGAAATTTGATAGACAGGGAGACAGACAAAGAACATATGAACACATAGAAGATAGAGAAATGGCTTACCAGATCAAATCGAAATATCTATTCTACATTGGGATTCCAGATTTGGAATAAATTAGAATATCATCAATGAATACGAGAACGAACTTATTCAATACGAAATACTCAGGTCATCAGGTCTACGAAATATGCAGGGGCATTGGTTAGTCCGAAAGGATAACTAATCGTTCGTAGAATGTATCGAGACCCAAAAAAATAGTTAAATAGATACAATCTAATTTAGCTTCATATTTTTTTTAACCAATTCATTCCAAATAAAAGTCAAATTCATTAAAATCAAGAACGAAAAGACTGATAGGAAACTGACGAAGAGAATATGAAATATGAACTTTTCTACAACGTAAACAAAGATTCACAGGGCCTCCTATCGGGTTCTTCACACAAATAGGTTCGTTTATGAATTCGGGTTCAAGATTTAACTCTCCTATAGTTTGTTGGGATATAAAACTATGCCTGGCTCCAGTGTCGAATAAAACTCTAACAATTTTATCATAAATAAGTAAATTACATTACTTCTTGATACATCCTGGAAATATTAGCGGAAGACATATAACATTGCTCAAATACTTGCTTGAATCCATCCCATGTAAACTCATCTATCGATTCGGCCAAAGTAATGGTTTCTCATTATACCAAAGCTTCTTCTTGGAGCTTCCAGGAAGCCATCAAAGGATTGAAATTGGATGATGATCAAAGGAGGTTGATGGAAAAAATTTGCTCCTTTTGTTAGTGTTGCAGGGTATCGATCATTTTTAGTAGTACTCCCCTGTCCCCTACCTCGTCCTCTTCTTGCACTCATTCTTACTATTAGTGAGTAGAAGAGAATTGATCTAGGTATACAGACAAGATATCTTAGGGGATGTACTCATTCTAGGGCATTTATATCCCTATCTCTAATAAGTCATCTAATGAGTTATACTCCAAAGCTAAATTTCTTACTCAACCTTTAGCTCTGATACCACATGTGACGATCCGGAATCTGGCTGCTCGAAAATTGGCATCATATATGTCAACCGTATTTGAATGTCGAGGATTCAAACGTTGGTGTCCAGTTCGTCGGAGCTTATAACACATTAGGTGAAAACAACATAGCGGAAACAAAAATAATTTTATTGATACACAATATGGATACAACATGATACAACAAGCTGATAACAAATGAACAACATCATCAGAGCCAAATAGATACAACAGCAGAACAAAACAGCGAAAATGATAATAGCAGCAAATGTGATGGTCTAGCTTTACGACCATCAACAGGGTCTTCCAAAGGAGAGAGAGAGAATCCAACAGACTATATCTTTATTGCCAATGCTCCAAAAATCTAAACCAAAAGCTCAAAACCAAATGTTATCATGCTGCAATGAAGCAAATGCAATCCCAAATCCACAGACTTCAAAGATTAGAGAATTCCAGATCCAAAGACTTCCAGATCCATATCTACTATATGAACCTACTGATAACTTGACTCTAGGTTGCCCGTGTGGAAAATTATGGGCACTCAGAGTTTAGAAAAGGGAACAATAAACTCTGAGTCAGTCATGGGATTGGTGTGAGCAAACATAAAATATTTGTTTGTATAAAAAGAAATAACAAAAGAAATAAAAAGAAATCCGTTATGCTTTTTGGAAAATGAAACTATCATATTGGATTAATTTGTGAATTAATTTGAATTTTCCCAAAAACAAATAAGATATGTGTTTGTTATATCATGTGACGATGCGAGATTCATCGCTCGAAAATCGACATCCAATACATCACCCGTATTCGAATGTTGAAGATTCAAACATTGGAGTCCGGTTCGCCGGAGCTTATAGCACATTAGGTGAATATAACACAGTGGAAACAAAAAAGAACTATTTAGAGATACACCAAATGGGTACAACATGATACAAAAAATGCCCAACAATACTAGAGCAAAAATAGATACAACAGCCGAATACAACAACATGACGGCGGAAAAGAAGCATCAATAGAGGACTTCCAAGAGAGAGAGAGAGAGAGAATCTGAAAGACTGCATCTTCATTCCAAAGCTCCAAAACTCCAAACCAAAAGCTCAAAACTAAAAGATATCATGCTGCAATGAAGCAAATGCGATTCCAAACCCAAGACTACCAAATCTACATCTACTATCCGACTAGCTTCTAAACCTACTGATAACTTGACTCTAGGCTGCCCGTGTGGAAAATTATGGGTACCCAAAGTTCAGATAAGGGAACAATAAACTCTGAGTCAGTCATTGGACTGGTGTGAGCAAACAAAAAAGTTATTTGAACAAAAAGAAACAAAAAGAAATAAAAAGAAATCTGTTATGCTTTTTGGAAAATGAAACTACCGTAAGGTCTCCCGGCACACACTCAATGCAATCGCACACATAGGGAAGGTTTCTCCTTATAGTAGTCAAACATGCTTGATACACGAAAATCCTTTTTGATATTTTTATTAGTGCATAGTGTGACAAACATTCCGAAAGTATAATATTAATCTTAGCCAACTTACATACCATTATAGTACGCCTACTATAGCTACCATTTTAAATGGCAGGTTTTACAACTAAAACTCATATAGGGCTCGTATTGAGTGATTAGATTTCCAACAAACGGCCAAAGCTACCTATCTGAATGGGTATGCCTCTGGAGGGACGCCCTGAGAACCTAACCGGATCTTTGCCAACACAAGGCCGGGTTACCTCTGTAGCTAGGTAACTAACTCTCACGAGTATGCCATCCCCCAGTCGTAACCATCCTTTACCGCGGCACCAACAATAAATTCCAACAACCACATAAGTAAAATATCTAGGCTCCATACCATGATACACTTTTTATGAAGAAGGAAATTCACATACCCTAAGGAGTGCGACCCCCGTAACCTTGCTGCATCCTTCCTGTTTCGGCGGCTTCCGGGGTGTGAAGTTCGATGCAGTCTCGTCCCACAAAGCTACGCTTTTCACAAAATACATGCTTCGATCAACTAATGCTCAGCACTTAGCATGCCACATTACCAAATTGGGAGTATATCACTAGTAAATATCAACTACATAACCTCTGAGCTCGTACGTCTCAAAGAAGGGTGTTAAGCTAAGAGAATAAATTCTCCGCCACCAAAAGGAAATTTATTTGATAAAAAACCAGCTTTACATTTCAAAGTGTAACGTCAGACATACATCCATACATGTCAATCCGGGTCTGAATGGAACCGAAGGTCCAATCAAGAAAAGAATTCCTTGCAAATTCGAATATCCCCTAATCACGTCCGGACTCCCCATCACATAGGGTAATCTCTATACCGGAGCCACTCGGTGCAGAGACAATCAACCGGTAATCCTTTCGTTTTCGAAAATACTTGGTCTTCAACCACCATCTTCAAATGCCATCCCATTTCGTCGTATCATTATTCAGAATGGGTTTTATGACTTAATGTCCTCCCCCGGCTTAACCGAATAATGAGCGCGTATTTTAAAAAATACGTGGATACAGTCACAACAAATTTCCATTTTTAATCTTTTATACAAAAGATCCATCATTAAGATTCGATGTGGTTTTCGGATAACCATTCGAAATCTGACCCCCGGTCTCATCGAAATTCAAATGTCGTTCTAAAGGCCAAGTTGTTTAAGTAAACAATTTCAATTCAACTCAAAGGTTCACATTCACACAGCAATAAATCACAGATAAATAATCTACATTTATCACAGGTTCAATCCAAAACGATTCAAACCACAAAGCATCACATATCAAAGATATCAAACAATTGAAGCATTCAGTATAATCCAATCATCCCTAAGCAAGATTAATTAGTTGATCAATTCCTAGCTAATTCAATTTAATCTCCAAATAAATTAAATTAATTACTTTAATTACTTTTAAATCCTTCTTAATTAACAATAATTAATTACAAACTATTTTTCATTATTTTAATTAATTAATGAAATTAATTAATCAACCTTAATTATCCATCTTAAGTAATTATCCTTAAATACTTACATAAATTAATTATTCCTTAATTAACCACATATATTAATTAACCGTAAGTTAATTACATTAATCAATCAACCCTTAATTAATTATCCTTTAATTAATTAATTAATTAATTGTCCTCTAATTAATTATCCTTTAATCATTAATTAATCAACCCTCAATTATTACATATTAACCTTGAAATATTTAATTATCCTTTAATTACTTACATTAAGTAATTATCCTTTAAGTAATTTATTATGCCTTAATTAATTAAATTAATCAATTAGCCTTTAATAAAGTAATTATCCTTTAATTAATTTCAATAAGTAAGTATCCCTTAATTACTTACACTAAGTAATTGTCCATATATTAATTATTACTTAATTAATTATATTAATTAATTAACCTTTAATTAGTTAATTATCCTTTAACTAATTACATTAAGTAATTGTTATTTAAATACAAATAAATGATCCTTTAATTACTTTAAGATCTTAATTAATTTTAAGATAAACAATTTATCTTAATCAATTACTTAATTCCTAATTAATTTAGTTTAATGAATAAATTATATTAATTACCTCTAAATCCTGCTTAACTAATAAATTAATGATCATTTAATTAATCACATATATTAATGATCCTTTCATTACATTAGTTAATTAATTATCCTATAATTACTTAAGTTAATTAATTAACCCTTAATTACTTAAGTCCTTAATAAATCTAAGATAAATCATTATCTTAATTAATTACTTAATTAAATCATTTGAAACTTATTTAAATTAAAGGATTGAAATTAATTTATTCAAAACCACTTAAGATCTTTTTACTAATTAAGTTTAACATACTTATCTCAATTACCTAGTTAATTATATCATTGAATTACATTTGAAAACAATTAGAGATTTAATTAAATAATTAACTTAATATTTAATTATCCAATACCAAAATAATTTATCTTAAAAATATTTAGCTTTAAAATTTTAATCTCTGAACTTACTTGACAAACTTGATAAGTACTTTACTTAGAAAACCTAGTCAATATGTACTTTTGAAAACTTGTTTAGCAAATTTACTTTGAAACTTGCTCATTTTCTTTTACCTTTGCTTTTAAACTCTTATTCACAATTTACTTGTTTTTAAGACTTGTTAATACTTTAATTTGGGAAACTTGTTCCCTAAATTTACTTTTACTTTAAACTTGCATACCTTGTTTCTTCAATTACCTGGTCATGTTCTTTTTTTTTGAACCTGTTAACAAGATTTAATTTTTGGATTTTCAAAACCTGTACAAAATTTACTTGTATATTTTAAAACCCGGTAATGATAAAATCCAACCCAAATCACTCGAGAACGAACCCAAGGCAACACCTCTACTTCCTCGACTCCAACCAGCATAGTAACCACCTGACACAAATGATAACTCGTGCACGTGCTCACGAGTTCACCGTCGTTCGGGCCAGCCTCGCCGATGTCAACAGGTCACCAACGACCTCCCATAACATTTCGACTGTCCAGATCATCAGAACTAACTGGAAAACAAAATTGAGCAAACAAGCAACCCCTGGAACCAAACCTGATCACCCAAATCCATCTCGTGTTGCCACCTTCGGCCACCAAAAGGTTCGACACTCCGACCAAACCTTTTCCATAGACCTACACTCCTATTCCAGCTACTCCGACCAAGTACGATGCACCCTCGTTGTCACGATGAGCCCGAGAATATCGTCTAACCCATCAGTACTTACATCCGTACAACGACGTCGACGAGCCACCTCGTCGATCTAAAAATTCTCCAACCATTTTTTCGTTGATCTCCATCCTTTCAGCAACCCCCAACACTAAGCACGACACACCTCCATCGTCGATCGCCGCGAAATCGACAGAAAATAATTCCCCATTTAACTCAGAATTTTTCAATAATTATGAACTAAAAAATCATGAAACCATATCAAAATTCACTACTTTCTAATTCGAATCTAATTGTGAAGTCCAAACATGAAATTACAAACATTGATTTTCGACTTATATTTGTTTATTACTGTAATTTATCATTTTAGAAATAAATACTCAACAAATAAACTTGAATTTATTTTTAAAAATAATATTACCTCCATACAAACACTTTTCCTTCAATGATCATAGCTTAAATTAGATTAGGTAAGAAGATATGAATTTTTTTTCATCTTGTTATTGAGTCTGTGAACACACAAAGGCCAGCATATATATACACACAGACATGTACACAATATACATAGTATTTTCAACTATATTAAAGTTTAAAAAGATCCATGCAGAACATATTTACAATATCACTTCACAGATTTAGAAAAAACATCAAAGTATAAACACATTTTTTTAGTTTTTTAAAAGGCGTTTACTTTCCTGTTTTATAAAAGTAGAGAACCTGGAATCTGTTTGAATTTGCAATAGTAACTTGGTTTTGATTTTTGATCTACTTGATTTATCTGATCTTGAACTTGAAACAACAAGCTTGCTGATCTGATCTTTGAAACTGAGGTTGATAGTTGTTTGATTTTGATCCTTGAACTGCTTTGATTCAGGGTTTGGATTTTGAAAAATTGTTTACTGTTTTTAGGTTTTAGTTCCTCTAGTTTGAAAATTTTTGAGAACTTAAGAATGATAGACTTAAGAAAGTAGGAGTAAATGTGGTATATATAAATTTTGTTTTCTAATTTTTAATAAAAGATAATCAAAAGGTATGACATTTGTAAATTTGCAGTTAATATTGTTAACACTTGTTTTGTATGATGTAATTAAGCTACAAATGTTAAATGCATGATTAAAATTCTTACACTTGTTAATCTTTATGTTATAATACTCATACATGTTTTTAATGCATGTATTTTAAATGTTTTTATATAATTTATATTTAGTTCTATTTATATATGTTTATATTATATTTTCCAATTTTTATAAATACATTTCTTTTTTATATTAACATATGTTTTAAATTTATATATGTACAACTAAATTTAGTACATGTATTATTTTAAAAGAAAAGCATATAAACCTTTTTATCAAATCTTATTTTAAGCTATTATATTTTTAAATAAATAAATATTTATCTCTAGTATTTGAAAATATAGAATTTAATTTTAAATAGCTTTAGTAAATTAGATTGAATTAAAAACATGACTTCCAAATATATATATATATATATATATATTATAATTAGAAAACAAATTCTTATTAATTTTAAAATATAGAATTTTTTAAATCCAATCTATTTTTAAGATATAATTTTTGAATTTCAAATTCAAATTCTATTTACAATCTATTTATAAAACAAACATATATCTTATTTATTTTGGAAAATTTTCAAATTAGTTCACAAATTAATTCTAAAAATCATAGTAATTTCCAAATTAAATTTGACTTAAAAACAGGATCGTTAGATTCTCTTTTTAAAACGAATAAAGGTATCGACTCCTTCGAAATACATGTTTTGGACACCTAACCTTTCGCCTTTCTCTAGTCCACTGCAAACCATCTTTGTGATACCTTGTGTATTATTTTCGACTTAGTATGTTTTGGCTTGGTTGAAGGCGAAAACTCTATGTCGATAGGTACTTCTAAAGAAGGTGGAACCAACTTTTCTGAGTAACCTGGTTTAATACTACTTAAAGCAAACCTTTTTCTAACTAACCTGCTATGTGTCAACACCAGATTTGTTGCTTTGACTTTTTCAAATTCTTTACTAAAATGACTGTCGCTGATTACAGATCTAAACCATTGTTAAGTTAATCAAATAAGCCATTCAATTTAGAATTGCGAAGAAGTCCCTCTTCAAAAATAATTTAATTTGCATAGCAAAATACGTTGGAAAATCCCCAAAAATTCCAGAAATTCATTTTAATCATGTTATCTAACATATCAAAATTCCATATCCAAATTCTTAATATATTTTTCGAAATAAATTTGTAAACCAAAATAACCATATTTTTCTTTGAAATCTCATAACAATATTTCCGTACCTAGGAAAATATTAAAATTGACACCCAACTCCAAAATCATGTTTTATACAATATCTAATTTTTCCATGGCATTTAAACATCAATATAAACTGGTTTTACCCTAAAGCCATGCATAATCGCATTCGAGCAATCTTTTTTAAATTAAATAAATCAATATTTTATCATATCATCATCGAATTCATCATAAAAACGAATTTACCCTTAAATCGAAAATCATATTATTTAAAATAAAATAGAGATGAAATTATTATTCATCTTGAATTAGATAAGGAGATTGGATTGAGATTGATTTCCCCTAAGCTTGATTCTCTAGCTTTTAATTGAATTTTCCTTTCTTAATGGTCGCCCGTTCCTTATGCTTTTTGTTTGCACTTTTCAAAATGATGTGAATGAGAATGTAATGGTTGGATCAAATATATATAAGGGTAAGGATTAAGCGTTGCAAATACCTAATATACCCTTATGTAATTTAATTAACTTAAAAACCATTCTTAAGCCAATTTAATTGTTTTATTAGGCACTACCTTAATTGAATTTATTCAAATCTCAACCTCTTTATCACTAAATATTTACATTATTCTATTTAATTTATCTAATTAAATCTCCTAAATAATGTTATAAAAAATTAGGGGTGTAACAACCACGCTCTAGACATAGGACGCACACTGTATACACCAACACTTCATACTTCCCCGGTCAATTTGCAAAATCCAGTTGGTCAACACATGTCGACATCTATTGGATTTCATACATTGATACATAGTTTTAATTAAAGTATTTTATTAAAGTAAAACATACCTAACCACATTTTTCCATCAAGTTTTTTTTTTCAAAATGACTAGACAATATCCTCGCCATAAAGTAAAGATGGCATTTATACCCCTCTAGAGGCAAGCTCTTTTGTTACCCAGGCTTCTATGTCTACATTATCTAGAGCCGGGTGTTCTATGACTTGGGAACTTCAATTATAGGTTCTTTCTGCTACACAGCCACAAGGTCAAGTTTCTTAATGGATGAATGACCTATCGTAATGGTCTTATATAATTTTCTAGACCAGACACCTCTAAATTGACAACAAAGTCACTTTATTTATTCTATCTTTAGCACGAGATTCCTTTGGACGAGGTTCTCCTTCAAACACTCGACCAACGAGCTCATCTCCCACCTCCATAGTATATAGTGTGTAATAAATATATGCGCTTATTTGGCACCATGCCACCATTAAATGATTCGATCAAATTCATTCCTCATGAAATAGGATTGTCTCCCATACAAATGCATACCAATGGATATGCCTTATACAATTCTCCATAATCCTCTTCATGGTTGAATCAAATCATCCTCCAACATCTAAAGAGCTTATATACCTTTTGAGCTTAAAAAAGGTCATATTCATCCTTCTCGCTAATAGTTAAGGCTTTTATCTATTGCAAGGTTAAGCACAATTACTTTAAGAGCGAGAATTTCTTTGTATGTTTCCTTCCTGGCTTCAACTACTTTTGGTTATCTGACCGTAAGTCTCATTATACAAAATCCTTTCTGTATTTGGTTTTTTCTCAAGTGTCTAACTTCCTCTCTGTATCTTTCATAGATCTTCTTGAATGGGAGGTCAACGATGAACATGCTAATACTCTGGAGTTCTTGAAGGCATTTCGAGTATTGGGCACCACACAACGACTTTTCTTCCGATGAATGCCCGGCTTTGCTAATAGAATTTTTTATATAACTATAACGCCACGTAAAAAACCGTAAAGCAATGGAGTAAATTAAATTAGATATGATAAAGGTTGGATATGGAAATCTTATAAAAAATTATTACGTTGCATTCATGGAAAAATTCCGATCTATTTCCATATATAATTTCTGAAAACAGAGATCAAATAAAAAAGTTATGAGCATCTGAAGTTCTTAGATTTAAATTAATTTTAGCTTGAATTCAAATTTAGGTAAGAAATCAGTTTTGGGATTTAAATTTAAAAATTAGCTTAGGGGCTAAGTAAACCATTAGTTAACGCTTAATGATTAAAAAGTTATTAGGGAATAAAATAATAAGGAAATGAAAACAAAAATAAATTCCTTTGAATAAAAGAGCGTCGACCTGAATAGGTTAATCGGTTAACCATAGCAGTTAACCAGTCGCCCAAGAACGGTCGACAACTTGGCAATGACTGTTGCCAGTGGCGGCTAGGGTTTTACGTTATGTTCTATTCGGTTGTATGCTATAGATTTACCTATTTCCTACCTACTTCCATCCTACGGTTCTGGTGCATTTCAACTCATATACATAGA
This sequence comes from Allium cepa, assembly GCA_030765085.1. NCBI lineage: Eukaryota > Viridiplantae > Streptophyta > Magnoliopsida > Asparagales > Amaryllidaceae > Allium > Allium cepa. The sequence continues at coordinate 500,115,440 of CM060929.1, forward strand.
ACCCTATCCTCTCCATTTCTATTCATATTATTTTTGAGAACACGATGAAACTCTACCACTCCTATCTCTCTAATAAGATTCAAAAACTTTGTTGAGAATTAAGGTAAGGATTCAACTTATTTCCTATTTGTTTCTTCTTCTCCCAGTTTATTCTTATCCTATTCTTCATCAATTATTTTGAATCTAATGAATATATATACCTCTTTCCTATTGTGTGTGTGTATCAAAAGAGAGATTTTGGAAGAGATTGAAAGGATACAGATCCATTTGAGTAAAGCTAAAGCTAATCTGTGAGTGGAATCCTTAGTATTTATTTTTAGCAATTTTTTTGTGTAATTCTTTTGAATTTGAACATGCCTTGGAAATTTTGGGATTTTGAAAATGTGATAGGTATAGTCCCCCTGAAAGTGACTGTGATACAGGATCTTGTAATGTGGGTGTATTTACAAACTACTGGTGAGAAATATAAAATAAGTGAGTAAATAAATAAAGCAGTAAAGTAAATGACACCAGAGACTTTTATACTGGTTCGAACTCCCGCTCTACGTCCAGTCCTAGACTCCTTCTGGAATTAAACAAGCAACCCTAACTCAACTCGGAGGAATAGGTTTATACCGTCTCAGCAGTCGAGCAGGATTTCGACCGCCTAAGCAACCGAATAAGACTTCTACCGCCTTAGCAACCGAATATGATTTCTTTAGAAATAAACAAAAGTATCTGACTATAATACGCTCTTTAAATAGCACTGATAAGTCAATAAAGTACAATCTTCATATAATCTTCTCCTTTATGATATATATATTGTAATGTGCTTGAAGAATGTGGAAGATAAAGTGATCAACGATCAGAGATTGTTTGTAATTTGAGTGCAAATGGTAAATAGAGAATAAGAGATAAGAAATCAAGAAAACTAAAATCAGTTGTTGTGAAATGTTTGTTAGATTCTATACTATTTATATTGTTTTAAGAGTTGCAATCTTTGATGAAAAGAAGCTATAAAAAGGAACGGATGCAACCCTTAAATTAGAATATCTTTCTCTTTGTTGAAGAGAAGCATCCCTTTATAAAAATAAACGTTATCAATAACCAACCGTTTGAATTTTTCAATTCAACCATCTGATTTGTTTTAAATTCGATGCAGCAAGTAAATAGACTTTTTTTTGATCTAATTCAGCTGTCTGAATGTCTCCATTCAGCTAGTTGAACCTACGTAATAATTTATGCTTTATTTCAGCAGTCAGCCATCTGAATGAGGGCATTGAGCCGGTTGATTTTAGCCTGCTTTGTGCATTTGCATGGTTTTGTGCATGTGTCAGTGTATATATATCATATTCGAGAGATTTTAACATAATTCTAGTATAACACAGATTCTAAACAGATGTATAACAACTTCATAGCTTTGTAAATCCAAATCCTCAATAAATCTCCTGCATAAATGGTTAGTACACAAGAATACAAGAATATTGACTTATATAGTTGTCACAATCAAAACACTGAAAATTGAGGTTCTAACACCCCCAACATTCCTTTTATTAGAAAATGTCAACTCTATGTTGAGATTCCCAATTATTTACATTAATTTGCTTCGTTTGTGCAATTTATGATATTTTCATAGCCTATTCCACTTCTCCTTCTTCTTTGGGTTAAATTGTGATCCTTTAATAAAATAAGGGGTTTAGATTATGAATTCTATTTGTAGTTTACATCACTTATTCTTATCTATTTATTTGCAAAAAGAAGAGTTGAATAGAATATGGGGTTTAAATTATAATTCTTATTGTTTAAGATATTCCATTGAATTGGTGTAACAAATTAAGTTTCTATTTTATTTACAAGTTTGTTATTGAAGTATTGATTATGACTATTTATTCCATGATATCTAGGGAAATTAAATATAAAGGACTTATAATAATAATTGATTAGGGAATTGACATTCTACACTAGTTTAGAGCGAAAAACCCACGCGTTTAGAACTTATTAAGCACAAATATTTCTTTATTTCTATTTATGTAATTAATGTATAACTATTGCATATATGGTGTAGTTAATTAGCCATTTATTTACATTTATTTCCCCTATTATGAAGGTAATTGATTTTGAGGTAAAAACAAGAGGAAATTCTTATGTAGCCTAATTATTATTTCAAGGCATAACGAGAAAGATTTCTTATAAGGTCATATTTATGAAACGGTGAGATAAGTGCGTGTTTATGTGTATTTGTATGTGCGTGTATAGAGTCGTTAGTTTATGGCTAAGCAATGATGCGAGGTTAATAGAGTTACATGATGGAAGTCTTCCCTTCGCTTTGAGGCTACCAGTGGTTATGTACACTTTTATTAACATGAGATATCTTTATGATAAATCTTTGTAATGATACGAGGTTAATTTCAAATTTTGTATGGGAAATCTATGTAGCTAATCTGGTTTCCAGTTCCTACGAATGGAGGACTAATGTGAGATGTCATTATGGGTATGGGTCATAAGACAAAGGGCCTGCTTCAGGGCTTGAGGTATTAAGTTGTTTGATCCGCCTTTTTCCCTAGATGAAGTGTTAAATAGCCAATGGGCTACGTTATGTGGTATCTCTCTAGGGTTCTGCTTCTAGAATTAGATCTTAAATGATAGGGTCTACGCATTTTCCACTTAGAAGCATTAAGTGGCCTATGAGATTCCATATGATGTCAAATATATGGTACCATTGAGGAGCACGCTTTGGGAAACAGGCCTTAAATTACGGGAACCTATTTTTCACTGGAAAGTATTAAGTGTCTTAGGTACCGTTTCTCACATTATTAGCTATTTATGACGTATAATTGGGATATGGGATTTACTTCTAGAATGGAAGGTATTAAGTGGTTAGGCCTGCCTTCTTTCCTAATAAAGAAGTATCAAATGATTTTAATAGTTTATGTTCGTAGACATATTCTTACTTTGATATATATTTCCCAAGTACTAAAAAGGTAAGGCTCGAGGTTGTAATTCAACAGATCTGGTTGGCATGTTTATGCTTACATGATAGGGGGTTCTCGCACTGTGAACTATGGTGAAGATTTGTCTCTTACCTCTTCATGTCATGACAATGTGGGTTGGTAGTGTTATGGCCTAGGCAGTCAAGTAGTTGACTATAAAACCAGGGTGCCTTGGATTACCATTTGTAGCCATCACCTATTTAGGGTAAATGTTACATTTGGTATCGGAGCTTTAGGTTATCCGATCAACGGGGAAAGTATACTATGTATACGAGTGGCATACTTGTTATTTTTTTGAAAAGTTTTCAAAAGATTTTCAAAACTCATACTATATATATGTCTTATTTGAAACTACACTTAACCCTATAAATTCTAGCCTTAGAAGTAGTTGCGACCATATTTCTAAAGGATGGATGAGGCGACTATGAGTTAGAAAAATAAATAGAGGTAATCTCTGCTCGTACTCCGATTACCCGTAGAGTGAAGATTGTACCTTTAGGAGGAAACTAGGGAGAATATGACCTTAACTTATGGAAGCACCCTAGAAGTTAGATAGTAATTGACTCCTTGACAGGACCTAGTCTTCCTTATCATTATGGACCGTATAGAGATATTTAATAATACGGGTGACCGTAGATGGAAAGTTTGATAGGAAATAAATTACCATAAAGAAATGTCTTTTAGGCTGACAATTAATATAGACAAATTAACATTTATGAAGGTGTTATGTATTAATAAAATATGGAAGTAAAAAAAGGAACAAACTTTGGTAAGAAGGAATAGATTTATCTCCACAAGGAGGAAATTAGATTTTTAAAAGATAGAGTACAAAGGTTTAAAAGAAAGGAAAAAATTTAATCCTACCTTTTATGACATAATATAATTAAAAAGTTACTTTGAAAACTCCTTGAAAATTTTGAAAGTGCTATTCAGAAGATGTTGAAATGAAAATCTTATAAGTTAGAAATTTTTGATAAAAAGTGATTTTAGATGATTTTTAAATTATACCACAGTTTGCTTTGTAAAAAAGTTTACAAAAGGTTGTAAATTTAAAAAGGGTGGTGAAATATTTTTGATAGATGATTTTGATTTAAAATTTTGGTGGCTTGATAATTTGAAAAGGAAGTTTCCATTTATTAAATTCTCAATTTAAAATTTGATTGGATTAGAAAAGCTTTCAAATTCCTTGTTTTTGTATTATTCTATTTTTCTATGTTATATTTCCTATGCAATAAATTTGAAAATTCTTTCCTCTATAGCTTCTTAGATGTTGTATAAGTTGGAATTTTTAGAAATATAATTATGGTTTTAAACAACTTTGGAAATATACCGCTATTAAGTTTGGAAAGGTAATGCAGTTTTTGAAAGCGGTGAATTTCTTTAAAACAAAATGATCGATGGTTTTAATTGTAAGTTATGCCTTGAAATTTTTTCATTTGTTTACCTTTATAATTTGATTAAAAAGATTACAATTTTTTATTCTTTTATCCTTCTATTTTTTCTTGTTTATAAACTTAAAAGTTCTTTCTTTAGAACTCTTTTAAGGGTTTATATATAAAAATAACACCTATTTTGGGGTAGAGAAATAGAAAGAAAGGAATGTCCAATAGTATAGGAAGGAGAGAATTTCCATGTAAGGTGATGAAGAGAATAATGGTTGTAATTTAGGTAATAAAAGAATTTTGAATTCTAGTAGATGAGATATAGAAAAGAGTAATAAAGTAAGATAGAAGTTATCTTTGTCTACTCCATCATTTTCTATCGCATAAAGTTATAAAAGGAATCTTCGATCATTGATTGGATTTAAATGATGATTTATAAATAAGTTTACTGTTTTTTATATGGAGAAGCATTTAAATGAATATGAGAATTTTATATATTTTTTCTAATTTGAATACAATAGTTATTTGGATAATAATAATATTGGACTTGATAAAGAAAATTGTTGCACGAGATTTTAAGAGTTTTTGAGCAAAATGTAACGTCCAGCCTTTTCGCACACTTTAAACCGACACACGTGCCAATTCAAACCATACGGAAGGGCGGATTGTTATGGGGTAAATAAGAAAAACAGAGAAGAAATAAACAAAACAGAATCTCACAGCGGAAGGATAAAATATAATAATCAAATATACAGTTCATGAAGCTGTTTTACAACATCCTTGATTATATTTATACAACAATATCAGAGTGCACATACCATATGACGATGCAGCGGAACAGTATGAGTGTAGTGCAATAATATAAATAATAATAATATAAATCTTCGTCTTCGTCCTCCTGAGCTAAAACTGTTGAATATGCGCTTATATGTTTTTTGTTTGATGATAATAAACATATATACATTCATTTAAATGTATTTGTTAATGTACTATTTTATTTTTCATAGAATAAATAAATATTTGCTGAATAAAATTAAATGACACAGAATTTGAATTCAAACAGAAATTTTATTCAAACAAATATTCATTACAATTTTGAATAGTACAATTTCAAGCTCTCACTATTCACTATACATTTTCAATTACAATTTCTAATTACATCACTATTTTACATATTCACCTCACTACATATCACTCACACTCGTATTTTTATCTTCAACTTCTTTCCAGTTTGAATCCAGCATCTGAGCAATCTGCAAAAATATAAACTAACGCAGTAAAATTGAAAAAGAAATATTTTTGCAATATAAAATGAAAGATAATTTTTAAAAATAATATTTGCCTCAGTTATTTGGGTTGTTCGTCATCATTCATATTTGAATTCGTCATACACGAACAACTTGTGACATACACAGTGTATCACTGTATATGCTACAAGGCCGTGCACACCGATATACACTTGATAATGCTACAGGGACAGGTGAGCACAGGTCAAACCCAAATGCAAAGCCGGGTTCAACTCACGTGCAATATATTCAAAATCACGACACGAGCACAAGGTCAAACCCGAGTTTTAAAACTGGGTTCAACACAAGGCATAGCAACTGCATAGCAACAGCAACAAGGCAGACCACAAAATGCATGCCACCAATTTCAACAATGCAATAAACAGAGTACCCAAAGACAATGCCGTGAAAATCAATACTACAAGATGAACGAAGTTCAACAGTTCATAGAAATTCACGAACCAAACAAAATACTAGCAAAACCGATGTTGAACAAGTCAACAAAGTAAAAATTCACGAAATCAGTATTGTCAAAGTCAATCAAGCGTTCACCGTGATAACCAAGCAAATTGACAAAGTCACAATTCAAAACCGTATTGACCAAGCAATGAATCAACACCGTGTCAACCAAGTAATACCAAGAATACGATAGTGACAAAGTCAGAACAAATCTCAAGCATCAATACCAGATCGAACGGCATATGACAAATTCAAATCAACATATACGAACGCAAAAATAGGAAATCAAATCCTATAAAAACCCTAATCATCATCGGCATTTATTTCATCGAGTTCAAGCATCAACCAGTAAAGCAAAAGGGATAAAATTACATACCGAATCAACGGAGAACTCGATCAAACAGAAGCGGCCAAGAGCGAACGAACGAGAACGAAGCACACGAAAAGGCGCACCTTCAAAACCCTAGTTGGGATTGAAGAGAACAAAGCCCTAAGATCGAACAGAGCAGCCAACTATCTCAAAGAGGAACGAAGCCCTAATTTGCAGAGCCACCATTTGAACGAGACAAAAAGGAACGGGCCAAGCAAAAGAAGGGAACGGGTTATAGAATTAAAAGAAGGGGCCGGTCTTAGAAGGCTTTAGTTTAATTAGGGTTATTTTTAATTAGGGTTATTTTTAGGGTTTAGGGTTATTTATTTATGTGTCTTTTAATTATCGTTTTTATTTTTCGAATCAAAACTTTGTAAATCACCACCTAGGGTTTAGGTAGTGTCAGATTGTCTAGTTAGAATTAGTTCAGTGAGCAGGGTGTGCAAGTTTGCAAAGCTCTATAGGCGGGAGCAGAGTTTGCGACTAAGCGAAGCTCTATAGGCGGGAAACAAAGTTTGCGAGTAAGCGAAACTCTATAGGCGGAGCAGGGTGTGCGAGTCTAGTAGAGTGTTTGTGAGCGGGAGCAAATGTTTGCGAGCAGGGTGTACGAGTCTAGTAGAGTGTTTGTGAGCGGGAGCAAATGTCTGCGAGTCTAGTAGAGTGTTTGTAAGCGTGACACTGTTTAATTCTAATAGAAATCTGTGAATGCAGCAGTAGGCAGGGGTTGCCGAAGCTGGGTAAAATTTGTGTGTGATTTACTTTTCAGCATATTTATTTCTGCAGTTTATTTCTTTGTTTAAATCGAGAAAATTTGCTATAACCCTATTCACCCCCCCTCTAGGGTTAATCTAGATCCTACAAGTGGTATCAGAGCCCGGTATTTTGTTTTTAACTCTAGAGTCATGAATCCACCAAATAATATTGTTGATGAGGGTCGTTTCAATATTATTCCTTCTATTTTCGATGGAACAGATTTTTTGAATTGGAAATTAAAAATGGAATTATATTTAAAATCTGTTAATATTAAGTGTTGGGATATTATTGAAAATGGGTGTGATATAGTAAATAAGGAAATTATCTCGATTAATGCTCTTGCTATGCATATATTATATCCTCATATTAATCATGATAATTTTTATTTCGTCTCTCATTGTGAAAATGCACAGAAAATTTGGAAAACTCTCGACGCAATATATGGTGCAAAAGTCAATAGTAATGAGATGTCCTCCACAACCAACTCAGCTAAAGAAATGTGCTTAACAGGATTGGTAAATAGCAGTTGTGATGAGGATGATGATGATGGAGCACCCGAGCTGGCATTACTAATGAAGAATTCAAAAAGGAAATTTGCAGCCAAGTGGAATAAAAGCGATAGCAGTGAAAGTGAGGAAGCAGATATGTGCCTTCATGGGAATATAACCGATAGTGACGACGACGAGCCAAGCGAGGTATCAAAACTTACTCACTCTGAATTACTTATTTATTTCCACAAAGTAAATGGCTGTTTTAAACGACTTAGGGAGAAGTATGCCAAACTTGAATCACAAAATGATACTTTGTTAGAATTAAATGAGCAACTCGACAAATTAGTTAAAACCTATCAAAGTAAGATCCCTAAGTGTGATAAGTGTCCAACATTCGAAAAGGAAATTGAAAAATCAGAAATCAATATAAAATCACTTGAAAATGAAATTCTGATTTTAAAAGAGAATGAAAATAATAGGAGTGAGAATTCTATTGAAAAGTGCACACAATTGATAAATGAAAATGAATCTCTCAAAACACAAGTCCAACAATTGTCAATGACTTTAGATAAATTTTCAAAAAGTGAAAAATCGTTGAATATGTTAATAGGAAAACAAACTATCAATATTGATAGACAAGGACTTGGATATACTCATTCTGAATATGTTAGAAATGAGATTAATCAAGAAAATTCAATGTGCACAATTTGTAGAAAATTTGGACACAATCAAAATAATTGTCGGTATAGACCCAAACATGTGAAAACTATACCAATTTGGGTTCCAAAAGGCACAAATATAAAATCTTTGAAAGTCAAACAAATTTGGGTGCCAAAAGGAACATATATAAATAGTTTTGGGTCTCCAAAAACATATTTTTCATATTCTGCCACTAACAATCATGGACCTATAAAAACAAATAGGTCACATAAATCTTTTCTCGTATAGGTGTGGTGGCAGGCTAAGGAACAACAACAGTGTTCTCTGGATTTTGGCTGTTCCAGAAACACAACGGGCGACAAAGCAAAGTTCCTTAGCCTAGTATAAAGGTGACAGAATCACAATGGATAACAACGAAAAATTATCGTAAAGGTAAAACATGTAAAATTATTTTTAACGACATATTAAATGTGATTATCTGCACCATACTCTAAATCAAAATCAGCCAATATTGAGATGAACAAAAGATGATGATTTTGATTCTATGACTTTTTCAAAATATTGACCAATCACCTTTAAATAGAATTACTTGGAGTAATTATGATGATTGACTGATTCGGATTTAACTAATATGATTTTTAGACTTGTTCTTATTTATGACATTGATTTGTGCTTATTTGATGACCAATCATATTTTCAAATTAGAACTAATCCATATAAATTTGTTCGGTCAAATGATGGTATTTGATTACTCATGCTACACGTAGATATATTTTGGTTACTGCTTGTAAATTTGCACGATTTCAATTTTCATGTGAAAGTTGTTGAAAAAGAACTTTATGAAATTGTTGAAACTTCAAGAAATTGTTTTGAAATAATAATGAAGTTTTAATGACTGTTGATAGTTGTTCATCCTATGGCTTCTAAGATTGACACTATGATATGTTTTTGATTGTTAACACGGCTTCAATTCAAATTCAAAAGAATGTCATTTAAATTGATGTTAAGTTTGAAATTCTTGGTGCACATTTCATGGTTTGATTCAACGAGTGAATATTGAGTGAAATTTAAATTCAGATGCAGATTACACTGGTAATATAGTTGATAGAAAAATTACTAGTGGAACGTGATTAATTTTTTGAAACATTCATTTGCTGCATCGTTTTTCGAAGAAAATATCTGCATATTTTTCACTTGAAATAATTTTCAAATAGCAGAAAATTTTCTTATAAAACCCCCTCGAGAAAATCATGTTTGATCGTATTTACAGACTAGTCATTTTTGAAAGATTGATTTTATAATTTTTGAATTTGATTTTAAATGACTATTTTAACTAATCTAACTCCCTAATGATTATCGAAAAGATGAATAGTGATTGAAAAAGTGATGAGTGTTGATATTTATCATATATTATAACTCGAGAAAGTATAATTAGAAATTTTCTTTAGAATCTCATAACAAGAGTTATAAAAACCTTTTGTTGGGTAAAAATTCCATGATCATTTCTATTTCTATCATCTTTCTATCGACCATCACTCATCAGAATCATATATAGTATGTAAATTTGTGGTAGTTTACAAAGGAAATCATTCGTTCTTCAATATATTTAAATTTGTGAAGGAAATTATTTGTGCTTCAATTTATTATATTTGCCAATAAAAATAAATATCCAAAGTATTCACTCTCATTTAAAAGTCCTCACGGTTATGCATGGGTGAATTACTTGGATTTTTTTGATTAGTGCTTCCATGCTCATTTAAAAGTCCTCACGGTTATGCATGTATGGAACGCATATCAAAATTAATTGATTTAATAGACAAGTTGATTCTAATCCCATTTAAAAGTCCTCACGGTCATGCGTGGTTAGAAGATACTTGATTTCATTTTTTAAATTAAATTGGAATACTACTAATCTCACTTAAAAGTCCTAACGGTTATGCATAGTTAGTAGATATTCAAATTTCCTGAAATAAATATACCACAAATAGACAGAACTGTATGATTTTTTTTGATGAATTTATCCCCATCACTTCTGAAAGTGGAATATGCGCTTAACAAGGGTAATTATGATTTTTGTTTGAGTTTTATTGAAATTTGATATTTATATTTAATTGAGTTAAATGTTTGATTCATGTCTATCACTCCATCCCTATTTTTATAACACTATTATTCTTTTGCTGATAACAAAAGGGGGAGAGAAAAGTTAAGATTTTGTCAAATAGAATCAAGCAAATGTCAAATAATTTTTCAATTTGCATATAGGCTCATTTACATATTTTTATTTGTATGCATATATGTAGGGGGAGTATTGTGTAGAGAGGGAGCATTCAAATAGGGGGAGTAAATTGAACGATCAAATACATTTAATACATTCAAAATCTTAAATATATGTTTGTTATCATCAAAAGGGGGAGATTGTTGAATATGCGCTTATATGTTTTTTGTTTGATTATAATAAACATATATACATTCATTTAAATTTATTTGTTAATGTACTATTTTATTTTTCATAGAATAAATAAATATTTGCTGAATAAAATTAAATGACACAGAATTTGAATTCAAACAGAAATTTTATTCAAACAAATATTCATTACAATTTTGAATAGTACAATTTCAAGCTCTCACTATTCACTATACATTTTCAATTACAATTTCTAATTACATCACTATTTTACATATTCACCTCACTACATATCACTCACACTCGTATTTTTATCTTCAACTTCTTTCCAATTTGAATCCAGCATCTGAGCAATCTGCAAAAATATAAACTAACGCAGTAAAATTGAAAAAGAAATATTTTTGCAATATAAAATGAAAGATAATTTTTGAAAATAATATTTGCCTCAGTTATTTGGGTTGTTCGTCATCATTCATATTTGAATTCGTCATACACGAACAACTTGTGACATACACAGTGTATCACTGTATATGCCACAAGGCCGTGCACACCGATATACACTTGATAATGCTATAGGGACAGGTGAGCACAGGTCAAACCCAAATGCAAAGCCGGGTTCAACTCACGTGCAATATATTCAAAATCACGACACGAGCACAAGGTCAAACCCGAGTTTTAAAACTGGGTTCAACACAAAGCATAGCAAGTAGCAACTGCATAGCAACAGCAACAAGGCAGACCACAAAATGCATGCCACCAAGTTCAACAATGCAATAAACAGAGTACCCAAAGACAATGTCGTGAAAATCAATACTACAAGATGAACGAAGTTCAACAGTTCATAGAAATTCACGAACCAAACAAAATACTAGCAAAACCGATGTTGAACAAGTCAACAAAGTAAAAATTCACGAAATCAGTATTGTCAAAGTCAATCAAGCGTTCACCGTGATAACCAAGCAAATTGACAAAGTCACAATTCAAAACCGTATTGACCAAGCAATGAATCAACACTGTGTCAACCAAGTAATACCAAGAATACGATAGTGACAAAGTCAGAACAAATCTCAAGCATCAATACCAGATCGAACGGCATATGACAAATTCAAATCAACATATATGAACGCAAAAATAGGAAATCAAATCCTATAAAAACCCTAATCATCATCGGCATTTATTTCATCGAGTTCAAGCATCAACCAGTAAAGCAAAAGGGATAAAATTACATACCGAATCAACGGAGAACTCGATCAAACAGAAGCGGCCAAGAGCGAACGAACGAGAACGAAGCACACGAAAAGGCGCACCTTCAAAACCCTAGTTGGGATTGAAGAGAACAAAGCCCTAAGATCGAACAGAGCGGCCAACTATCTCAAAGAGGAACGAAGCCCTAATTTGCAGAGCCACCATTTGAACGAGACAAAAAGGAACGGCCAAGCAAAAGAAGGGAACGGGTTATAGAATTAAGAGAAGGGGCCGGTCTTAAAAGGCTTTAGTTTAATTAGGGTTATTTTTAATTAGGGTTATTTTTAGGGTTTAGGGTTATTTATTTATGTGTCTTTTAATTATCGTTTTTATTTTTCGAATCAAAACTTTGTAAATCACCACCTAGGGTTTAGGTAGTGTCAGATTGTCTAGTTAGAATTAGTTCAGTGAGCAGGGTGTGCGAGTTTGCAAAGCTCTATAGGCGGGAGCAGAGTTTGCGAGTAAGCGAAGCTCTATAGGCGGGAAGCAAAGTTTGCGAGTAAGCGAAATTGTATAGGCGGAGCAGGGTGTGCGAGTCTAGTAGAGTGTTTGTGAGCGGGAGCAAATGTTTGCGAGCAGGGTGTGCGAGTCTAGTAGAGTGTTTGTGAGCGGGAGCAAACGTCTGCGAGTCTAGTAGAGTGTTTGTAAGCGTGATATTGTTTAATTCTAATAGAAATCTGTGAATGCAGCAGTAGGCAGGGGTTGCCGAAGCTGGGTAAAATTTGTGTGTGATTTACTTTTCAGCATATTTATTTCTGCAGTTTATTTCTGTGTTTAAATCGAGAAAATTTTCTATAACCCTATTCACCTCCCCCTCTAGGGTTAATCTAGATCCTACAAAAACTTCAAATCCTGAAACGCTCGGACTGACCCGAGCGAATTGAAAAGACAAAACACTCGAGTCAGAACTAAAAGATATTATGTGAGTTAAATCAACAGGAGTAAATATGAGTGCAGTAACTCAAGAGATGCTCGGGATCTACATCTCCTAAGGATCCGTTAAACTATTTACTATGTAGTATATTGCGCTATTATAATAGTGTCTAATTGTAAAATAAACTTACTTTTAAATAGCGTTAAGGCTTTACATTTTCCACCTTAACACGTAAAATGCCAATAGTCTATACAGTACCATAATACCTCCTGATCGGGAAGCTACCAAATGATACTCCATAGGTACGACACAAATAGAAACTCGTAGTAAAGGCTCGGTATGGTAGGTGACACGGCACAACTAGGCAATGCCAGGGTAGATATACCAATTGCTATCCGGGCTGATGGAAACGCGTAGCCGCAGTCACCGCCTACCTGGAACAAACTCCCCCAAAATCAAAAATAGAAGTGGCCACTGAATCAATCCAAAGTCAAAGTATAATATCGAAGAGGAGCGTCCGATCAGAGGTATGACCTCATTGGCCTGAGAATCACTCCTGTTTTAGCCACCTTATGCCAACTCACGGGAGTCGGGTCCACGTATTTACCTTACAGGCAACGTCGCCACCACCTACTTCATTCTGGAATCTACACCGCGTACACGGTTAGTCAAAGTGGTTTTCGGTATCGACAGAGAGTATGTCCATATCCGATCCCGGTCTCTTTGCCAACCCATCATTATTATAACACCGCGGTCATTTAAAAATCGTTTATACTTTAAAACAAGAATAAAATTTTCCATTTCAAACTATGAATACGATATCAATTTAAACCCAAAACAATATGATATCATTTTATCTCAAATATAATTCTTTTCCAAAATCATGCTGGTTTAAAATTTAAAATATCTGGAAACCAAATATTTGAAATATACTTTCAAAGCATAATATTTCGAAATTCAAAATTTTAAAACCATAACTTCTAAAACTTGAATGGTTTGGATATTCAATGAATGTAAAATAAATGGTTTAACTTTAAAGTTACTTTGTAAAGAAAAATAATTTCCATGGCTTTTCGAATATATTTCTTTATTTAAAGTTTAAGCCATAATTTAAATATCACTTCAAGTTCCAAAAACCCCTTCAATTTCTATATATATATATATATATATATATATATATATATATATATATATATATCCATTTGGAGTATTAATATTTCAAAACTAAAGTTGGATTTTCTTCTTTCAACAATTAATATTCTATTATTTAGTCTTGAATATTCATATAAATTCCATAAATAAAACTCCAATTTCTAGCAATTAAATATTTTCTCAAATTTACTTTATACTAGAATTTTCATTTTTAATTCATCTTGGAAAATCCAGTTATAAATATCATACCTTAAAATTTCCAAACTTAAACATATAAGATAAATTTCCAAATTCCATTTTCTCAATTTCTCATTTTTATTCAACAGGTTTATACCCAACTTAATTTTCAAATTTTTAACTTCATATGTATATATATCGAAGAATAATATTTTATAAAATATCAAGATCAAATTTTTTATAAACCGTATCCCGTCCAAACCATAGAAATCACTTTAAATAATTTATATATAGACCACGGTGCCTGTATATTATTTTCTATCCTATGGTCAAGTGATACGGATATTTATCATTTCAATCCGCAATTTAAAAAAATAAAATTTTGCGGTTGTATATCATTTCAAACCACAATCCCGAATGAAACGAAAAATGCATGATAACTTGCAGTTTAATGATATAAAATAAAACATCCATTCATCAACATCATCCATCATCCAAATCACAATCATCATCCAATAATAATTCAATATCAATATATATCTGATAATATATATCAGGTAATAACTGGCAGTTATATTCAAAAATAAATTAAATCAACTATTAAACTAACAGTTTATATTTAGTAATAAATTTTATAACTGTTTACTAGCAGTTCCCATGCAAATAAATAAATTCTAACTGTCAATTAATATGCAATAAATAAAATAAATTAACAGTTAAATTAAATAACGCGATTTAGCAAATATGATGAACAAAACAGGCCAAACAGTTATAAATAAATTTCTACTCATATCTAAAATAAATTTAACAAACATAAAAACTTTTAGAAGTTGTGAGTGGGTTAAAACACTCACCTTTTGAATTTAAATCGAATTTAAATCCAATTTAAACTCAGAAATTCGACGGCCTCCAAATCAGGCCAAACCAGCGTCAACAGATCCGAATTTTAATTATGATCCTAAAGAAAAAAAATTCGTGTGAAACAGAGGTCGTATGTAGAAGTTACAGCGATTTGATTTGATTGAGAACAAAATAAAAATAAAATAAAACAAACCCTAAATAAAAGCCACGTCACTGTTGACTTCCTTCCCCCTCTTCACGCGAGATTTCCTCCCCAAGCCTCTGTACAGAACGAAGCCGCCACTACCTCAAACCCTTCCCTCAATTTTCGCCTCTACTACACCAACCTCCTCCACGATCTGACACTTCCACGGCCATCTCCATGCAAAACCGCCCCCACCTCGAAGTTGCGGCCCCTCCTGCAGCCTCCCTTGCCGTGCGATGTCGCATGCTTTTAAGGGCATTTTCTGGCGAACCCAACGACAAGTAATACGACTTGGCCGTATGGATCTCTTCCCCTCAGCACCCTCTTCGATTTCATGCCTTCCGATCGTCGTAATATCGCGAATCTACCGTTCAATTACAAAGATAAAACTAACGGCCGGAACTAAATCTCTGATTTTAGGCCAAACGACAACTCGAATCGAGAAACTAATTTCAGATCTGAGTTCCCTTCGTCAAAAACTTCAACATATATTTTTTTGGAAATTTTCTGAGGTGTTTGAATTTTCACTTGAAATTGAATAGAATTGGATCTGACATTTGCATCCATTTGAGGAGAAGAAGGAGTTGAAGAAAAGAACGTATAGACAAATGATAGAAGATGGAGGCTAGGGTTTATAATCGTCTATTTATAAGTAGGGTAGGATTAGAGAAGATAGACCGAATAGATGAACGTGCGGAACAAACTATGGCCCAAAAAGCCCGTTCTAACCCCTGATTGAAATTTATTAAACCCATATATCCAAATAGGTATTTTAAAATATTCTGAACGCGATGGAAAAAGTTTCACGTCCAAATTTGATCGTATGAAGAAGTTATGCTGAAAACAAAATTTCCAAATTGATTTCAAATTGATTTTAGTTAAATCGATTTCAAGGCGTTTCGCGTCCGTACGATCAAACGACAGGTCCGATCGATACGAAACTTGAAACCCTATAATAATTCACCGATACAGATCCGATGAAACTGGTTTCATCGAAATCCGAGTCCGTGGCCAAAATGGCTATTTTTATATTAATTAAAATAAATTAAAATAAATTATAAAAATCCAAATTTATATTTAACTTCTAAAATTGACCAAATTTTATCGCTTTTATATTCCTTAATCAATTTCACCGATTTAACAAGTTAGATGTGAATTAGGAGTTGATAAGTCTATCAATTTCAGAGTTAATTTCTCCACTTCCTTATATTAAGGAATTATAAATTAATTTCTCAAAAACCCATTTATTAGATTTTTCAACTTTTATATGCTCACCTTTTATCCAAAATAAGAATGTCACTAACATTGGTTCATGATTGTTTATGTTTATTTCTTTAGATTTCATCTACATTTCCCTTTTAGGCAATATTTTAAATATTAGATTTTTATTTAATTGCAATAAATCATACTATCGTAATTAGATTCAATTAAATAAATAAATGTTTATTCCCATTCTTATTATCCAAACAATCAACATCTTCTATTTATCATTTGTTTCCGTTCTATTACATTGATGTTTCTACATACATCCTAGATTTGTATAAATGGTTAAAATGTGAAATCTTGTCTATTTCACCTACTAATTAAGGGTTTAAGTCCAATAAATAAAATTTCCTAAGTCCAACTCTCTTTTACCTAATCAATTATTATCAAATAAACAAGGACAACATTTGTTTTACCCTAATTTATATTAATATCACCTTTTATTAGATTAATTTCTATTGACTACCCATTTTAAATTTACTAGACCCCACAAACGTTAAATGTCATTTAAGTTTTCACTAACGGACAAGTGTTGAAATTGATTTCATACACCGTCCTTATCCTATTATCAATTGGATGAATTTTCACTGATTCGTAGCTGTTGCATTAATATCTACAAATTCCATCCACATTTATTACTATAAATGAAATTAACATTGGTTACATATTAGGGAATTAACAATCTTAGATGACAATTCAATTTATCCTAACTGCACAAATCAGGTCAATTAACTGCAATTGATTTCACATTAACTTGTATAAATCATCAATTGAAATTTTAACAGATCCGTTACTTGATTTAAAATCTTACTATTCAATAAATTTACATTTATGGGTGAAATTAACATCGACTCATATTATATTTCATAAGTGCATGCTTCATTCTATACAATTTAGTTCTATTTATATCCTTAATTAATTTACTTTCTTGGTTTCATTCTTAATAAGTTTTCACTCCCAACAATATTATAATTACCTACTGGACATTGATTGTTATTTCATGAATCCATTAATTAATCCACAAATTTCCTTTGTTTTCGTATATTCAATTTATTACCATTTTAAGTACGTTTATTATCGACAACATTCATTAAAATTACTTATCCACACTTATTGCATTGGTTTATTCAACGGTCACTTTTATTTAGTCATTATCTATTTTACAACCAAAAGTAACAATCTCCATTATTGATTTTTATTTATTTATTAATATTCACTAATTTAACATTTATTTTGGTTTCTTATATTTAACTTATAACTAAGTATGACAATTTACATTATTCAAATCTATTGCCATATAAATATTAAATTGTTAACATTAAATTACAATTTTCTATATCTAATTCCTACATTTTCTCAAAAAAAATCTTAAGACTTTTATTTCAGTCTAAATTAGATTAGAAATCATATTAAATTAACCCATTTAATATCATCGAATTTAACGGGTCGTTACACTCTCCCCCACTCCAAACTTTTCGTCCCCGAAAAGGAAAAAGAAGGGAGAAGGAAGAAAAACAGTACATCTTATTTCAAATATTAACTTATATACAGTAATTTACTAATTTAATTTCCTTAAATGGAATATACCCGTTTTGTAATCATTATATTCTTTTATACTTAAATAATTAGAGTTTGAAAACATTTTCAACATAATTCTAAGTCCAAAATTTACGGAAAATTTTGGCAGAGTCTCCTTTGTACGGAGAGGTTCGGGAGAAAATAAAATATTTAATATAACAAATATCATATATAATATCCAAACTTATTATATCCCAACACGGGAAAAAATATACAAAAAAAATCGCTACAAAACGTAATCCGAAAACGTACCTATTTGTCGGGCAAATTTCGCTTAATTTATGGAACCAAAAGCAGTAGCAATTGCTTCCATACCTGCATTTCACTTATATAATCTAAAAGGTTAACTATTTATATTAAAGCGAAATATTTCCCTGGTTTCAACTACTAACAACAATCATTACACAATCATCAATTTCAACAACCAGCATACACAAAATGCAAAACAACCATTCAATCAAACAAGCAAATAGTTTTCGGGTTCAAAACTTGAAATTGTACGGAATGAAAAATAACTATCAAGTGCATCATTACTCAACAGTCTTAGATGGAACAAAAAAAATAATAGATTATTTATTCATCCAACAACTTCAAATTTCCTTACCCGACCAACCGTAAAGCAAACAATAACAATTCAAACCAACCAATCAATTGACTCATTAGCTGTTTGATCTTTTCATTCATATAACAGTTTATCTTTTATTTTCATTTATTTTCATTGATATACCACATAAATTATCCCTTTATAATTTACATTTATTTCTAACAACTTTTAATTTTATTTACTCATCAGTGGTTGTTTCTTTTATTTTTACTTATTACTTACAGTTGTTCATTTATATTTATTCAGGTCATGCAAGTTCCTTTTATTTATATTACATTTAATGCACTTCTCACTTTCAATCATTTATTAAATGCTTACATTCTATTATATTTAATTATAGTAATCATTTTGAATTATACTTAAATTCTTAACCTTATAACATTCATTCTTATAAGTAAAAGATTTTATTTATTCATTAATTATGGTTTGCAGTCATTTATTTATATTACCTACTTCCCATTATATTAAACTAGTAGCATTTATATCATACTTAAGTTTTTATAACCCTACACATCAATCTTTATTTATTTAAGAATTTCATTTTATTTGCTTAAGTATAAAATCACCTATTTATAATACTTACCTTTAATTTTAGTAAAATTTCAATTTATAACTTAAGTTTATAACATTAAATTCTCATTTATAATAGCGAATTCATTGAATACCTCATTATTTCCAAAATTTCTACTTGTATAATATTCTATTCCGATCACTTATTTAACATTTCAACTTTTTATATTTGGTAAGTTATATATGTTAAAGAAAATGCAAAAGAACTTATACAATTTTTACCTCTTCTTTTAATGAAATTTAATGTTCAACAATATTACTTTTGTCTCATGTGTTAAAAATTTCAAATTTCCCTTTGTAACTCTGCATAAATTTTCTTACCTAAATTAGAGGTTTAAATTCATTAATTACTTACCCTTTTATTTCACTAAAATAATTTAAACTATTAATTAATGGAAATTTAAGAATTAAATACCGGGTCAAATCTCAAATTATTTTTTTAAAAATAATAGATAAATAATTTCTTACAACTTATATATCTCTAATTATATTTAAAACAATTAAAATTTTAGATAATTTCAAAATAAATCTGCAGTAGAATTTACTACAGGGGCCTTTCCCCTTCGAAACTCGAAAATGAAAGTCGATGATGCGGCCGCCATCACCGAAATTATTTTCCAGCGACAGAGAGGAAAGTACAAATTTTTTTTTTCCAAAATCTTCTTTAAAACAATTCTTCCGAATTATACTAAATATTTATATAAGAAAATACTTATAAACCAAATCATTATATTTCATAAATCCTTTGAAAGCAGATTTTCAAAATCCCGGACTTAAGTTCTAAAATCTCCAATTTGATTTATTATAATTTCAACTTAGCTTCAATTATTATAAATATTTTTATTACCTAACACGCAATCTATAGCAACCAAATGTATATCTTATAAAATATTTTTATATATAGAAAATAGGCAAAGTTATTTCATTCACCTATATTAAAACAGATATTATGTCGGTCTGTCCTATTAAGTGTTTAGAAATCCCTATCGATGTCATAGCGTCCCATGCATCAACCAGAATTTATAAATACAAAACGGAACAGATTAACACAATATAAAAACTTTTATAACACTAACAAATACGCTCTCTCATTCATATATACACTCAGCGACTCCCATAGGGTATTACTACCCTATTAACAAAGAGTCAAACCCCACAAAGCTAAGATTTATCGCTAAACCAAAGCTCTGATACCAACTGTAACATCCAGCCTTTTCGCACACTTTAAACCGACACACGTGCCAATTCAAACCATACGGAAGGGCGGATTGTTATGGGGTAAATAAGAAAAACAGAGAAGAAATAAACAAAACAGAATCTCACAGCGGAAGGATAAAATATAATAATCAAATATACAGTTCATGAAGCTGTTTTACAAAATCTTTGATTATATTTATACAACACATATCAGAGTGCACATACCATATGACGATGCAGCGGAACAGTATGAGTGTAGTGCAATAATATAAATAATAATAATATAAATCTTCGTCTTCGTCCTCCTGAGCTAAAACTTCAAATCCTGAAACGCTCAGACTGACCCGAGCGAATTGAAAAGATAAAACACTCGAGTCAGAACTAAAAGATATTATGTGAGTTAAATCAACAGGAGTAAATATGAGTGCAGTAACTCAAGAGATGCTCGGGATCTACATCTCCTAAGGATCCGTTAAACTATTTACTATGTAATATATTGCGCTATTATAATAGTGTCTAATTGTAAAATAAACTTACTTTTAAATAGCGTTAAGGCTTTACATTTTCCACCTTAACACGTAAAATGCCAATAGTCTATACAGTACCGTAATACCTCCTGATCGGGAAGCTACCAGAGGATACTCCATAGGTACGACCCAAATAGAAACTCGTAGTAAAGGCTCGGTATGGTAGGTGACACGGTACAACTAGGCAATGCCAGGGTAGATATACCAATTGCTATCCGGGCTGATGGAAACGCGTAGCCGCAGTTACCGCCCACCTCGAACAAACTCCCCCAAAATCAAAAATAGAAGTGGCCACTGAATCAATCCAAAGTCAAAGTATAATATCGAAGAGGAGCGTCCGATCAGAGGTATGACCTCATTGGCCCGAGAATCACTCATGTTTTAGCCACCTTATGCCAACTCACGGGAGTCGAGTCCACGTATTTACCTTACAGGCAACGTCGCCACCACCTACTTCATTCTGGAATCTCCACCGCGTACACGGTTAGTCAAAGTGGTTTTCGGTATCGACAGAGAGTATGTCCATATCCGATTCCGGTCTCTTTGCCAACCCATCGTTATTATAACACCGCGGTCATTTAAAAATAGTTTATACTTTAAAACAAGAATAAAATTTTCCATTTCAAACTATGAATACGATATCAATTTAAACCCAAAACAATATGATATCATTTTATCTCAAATATAATTCTTTTCCAAAATCATGCTGGTTTAAAATTTAAAATATTTGGAAACCAAATATTTGAAATATACTTTCAAAGCATAATATTTCGAAATTCAAAATTTTAAAACCATAACTTCTAAAACTTGAATGGTTTGGATATTCAACGAATGTAAAATAAATGGTTTAACTTTAAAGTTACTTTGTAAAGAAAAATAATTTCCATGGCTTTTCAAATATATTTCTTTATTTAAAGTTTAAACCATAATTTAAATATCACTTCAAGTTCCAAAAACCCCTTCAATTTATATATATATATATATATATATATCCATTTGGAGTATTAATATTTCAAAACTAAAGTTGGATTTTCTTCTTTCAACAATTAATATTCTATTATTTAGTCTTGAATATTCATATAAATTCTATAAATAAAACTCCAATTTCTAGCAATTAAATATTTTCTCAAATTTACTTTATACTAGAATTTTCATTTTTAATTCATTTTGGAAAATCCAGTTATAAATATCATACCTTAAAATTTCCAAACTTAAACATATAAGATAAATTTCCAAATTCCATTTAATCAATTTTTGATTTTTATTCAACAGGTTTATACCCAACTTAATTTTCAAATTTTTAACTTCATATGTATATATATCGAAGAATAATATTTTATAAAATATCAAGACCAAATTTTTTATAAACCGTATCCCATCCAAACCATAGAAATCACTTTAAATAATTTATATATAGACCACGGTGCCTGTATATAATTTTCTATCCTACGGTCAAGTGATACGGATATTTATCATTTCGATCCGCAATTTAAAAAAATAAAATTTTGCGGTTGTATATCATTTCAAACCACAATCCCGAATGAAACGAAAAATGCATGATAACTTGTAGTTTAATGATATAAAATAAAACATCCATTCACCAACATCATCCATCATCCAAATCACAATCATCATCCAATAATAATTCAATATCAATATATATCTGATAATATATATCAGGTAATAACTGGCGGTTATATTCAAAAATAAATTAAATCAACTATTAAACTAACAGTTTATATTTAGTAATAAATTTTATAACTGTTTACTAGCAGTTCCTATGCAAATAAATAAATTCGAACTGTCAATTAATATGCAATAAATAAAATAAATTAACAGTTAAATTAAATAACGCGATTTAGCAAATATGATGAACAAAACATGCCAAACAGTTATAAATAAATTTCTACTCATATCTAAAATAAATTTAACAAACATAAAAACTTTTAGAAGTTGTGAGTGGGTTAAAACACTCACCTTTTGAATTTAAATCGAATTTAAATCCGATTTAAACTCAAAAATTCGATGGCCTCCAAATCAGTCCAAACCTGCGTCAACAGATCCTAACGAAAAAAATTTCGTGTGAAACAGAGGTCGTATGTAGAAGTTACAGCGATTTGATTTGATTGAGAACAAAATAAAAATAAAATAAAACAAACCCTAAATAAAAGCGACGTCACCGTTGACTTCCTTCCCCCTCTTCACGCGAGATTTCCTCCCCAAGCCTCTGTACAGAACGAAGCCGCCACTACCTCAAACCCTTCCCTCAATTTTCGCCTCTACTACACCAACCTCCTCCACGATCTGACACTTCCACGGCCATCTCCATGCAAAACCGCCCTCACCTCGAAGTTGCGGCCCCTCCTGCAGCCTCCCTTGCCGTGCGTTGTCGCATGCTTTTAAGGGCATTTTCTGGCGAACCCAACGACAAGTAATACGACTTGGCCGTATGGATCTCTTCCCCTCAGCACCCTCTTCGATTTCATGCCTTTCGATCGTCGTAATATCGCGAATCTACCGTTCAATTACAAAGATAAAACGAACGGCCGAACTAAATCTCTGATTTTAGGCCAAACGACAACTCGAATCGAGAAACTAATTTCAGATCTGAGTTCCCTTCGTCAAAAACTTCAACATATATTTTTTTGGAAATTTTCTGAGGTGTTTGAATTTTCACTTGAAATTGAATAGAATTGGATCTGACATTTGCATCCATTTGAGGAGAAGAAGGAGTTGAAGAATAGAACGTACAGACAAATGATAGAAGATGGAGGCTAGGGTTTATAATCGTCTATTTATAAGTAGGGTAGGATTAGAGAAGATAGACCGAATAGATGAACGTGCGGAACAAACTATGGCCCAAAAAGCCCGTTCTAACCCCTGAACGAAATTTATTAAACCCATATATCCAAATAGGTATTTTAAAATATTCTGAACGCAATGGAAAAAGTTTCACGTCCAAATTTGATCGTATGGAGAAGTTATGCTGAAAACAAAATTTCCAAATTGATTTCAAATTGATTTTAATTAAATCGATTTCAAGGCGTTTCGCGTCCGTACGATCAAACGACAGGTCCGATCGATACGAAACTTGAAACCCTATAATAATTCACCGATACGGATCCGATGAAACTGGTTTCATCGAAATCCGAGCCCGTGGCCAAAATGGCTATTTTTATATTAATAAAATAAATTAAAATAAATTATAAAAATCCAATTTTATATTTAACTTCTAAAATTGACCAAATTTTATCGCTTTTATATTCCTTAATCAATTTCACCGATTTAACAAGTTAGATGTGAATTAGGAGTTGATAAGTCTATCAATTTGAGAGTTAATTTCTCCACTTCCTTATATTAAGGAATTATAAATTAATTTATCAAAAACCCATTTATTAGATTTTTCAACTTTTATATGCTCACCTTTTATCCAAAATAAGAATGTCACTAACATTGGTTCATGATTGTTTACGTTTATTTCTTTAGATTTCATCTACATTTCCCTTTTAGGCAATATTTTAAATATTAGATTTTCATTTAATTGCAATAAATCATACTATCGTAATTAGATTCAATTAAATAAATAAATGTTTATTCCCATTCTTATTATCCAAACAATCAACATCTTCTATTTATTATTTGTTTCCGTTCTATTACATTGATGTTTCTACATACATCCTAGATTTGTATAAATGGTTAAAATGTGAAATCTTGTCTATTTCACCTACTAATTAAGGGTTTAAGTCCAATAAATAAAATTTCCTAAGTCCAACTCTCTTTTACCTAATCAATTATTATCAAATAAACAAGGATAACATTTGTTTTACCCTAATTTATATTAATATCACCTTTTATTAGATTAATTTCTATTGACTACCCATTTTAAATTTACTAGACCTCATAAACGTTAAATGTCATTTAAGTTTTCACTAACGGACAAGTGTTGAAATTGATTTCATACACCATCCTTATCCTATTATCAATTGGATGAATTTTCACTGATTCGTAGCTGTTGCATTAATATCTACAAATTCCATCCACATTTATTACTATAAATGAAATTAACATTGGTTACATCTTAGGGAATTAACAATCTTAAATGACAATTCAATTTATCCTAACTGCACAAATCGGGTCAATTAACTGCAATTGATTTCACATTAACTTGTATAAATCATCAATTGAAATTTTAACAGATCCGTTACTTGATTTAAAATCTTGCTATTCAATAAATTTATATTTATGGGTGAAATTAACATCGACTCATATTATATTTCATAAGTGCATGCTTCATTCTATACAATTTAGTTCTATTGATATCCTTAATTAATTTACTTTCTTGGTTTCATTCTTAATAAGTTTTCACTCCCAACAATAATATAATTACCTACTGGACATTGATCTTTATTTCATGAATCCATTAATTAATCCACAAATTTCCTTTGTTTTCTTATATTCAATTTATTACCATTTTAAGTACGTTTATTATCGGCAACATTCATTAAAATTACTTATCCACACTTATTGCATTGGTTTATTCAACGGTCACTTTTATTTAGTCATTATCTATTTTACAACCAAAAGTAACAATCTCCACTATTGATTTTTTTTATTATTAATATTCGCTAATTCAACATTTATTTTGGTTTCTTATATTTAACTTATAACTAAGTATGACAATTTACATTATTCAAATCTATTGCCATATAAATATTAAATTGTTAACATTAAATTACAATTTTCTATATCTAATTCCTACATTTACTCAAATAAAATCTTAAGACTTTTATTTCAGTCTAAATTAGATTAGAAATCATATTAAATTAACCCATTTAATATCATCGAATTTAACGGGTCGTTACACAAAATTACAAGCTCTATTTCATCAAATAATATTATATTTTAAGTAATAAGGTAGCAAATATTATTGTATGCTTAAGAAGGAGATAGTTGTAATTTTGAAACGATGATTGTGAAAAATTAAGTATTTTGTAAACTATAATTCTTGTAGCCAGAAAACTCTTTGAAAAAAAATGGTTAACATATTATTTTGGAACGATAATTAAGTGTTGAATCTTTTGTGTTAAAATTCATATTTTCATAAAGGAGTAAATCCTTTTTAAGTGTTCTATTGAATTAGGAAGTTTTTCAAAAGTTCCTTTTTGAAAAACCAAGAGAATTTGAATGCTATACATTAGAAAGTCTAACTTAATATAAAAATTTGACAAGGAAAGTTTTAAAAGGGAGATCATTTTATTCCTATTTGAGAACAAAAGAATATAGAATCTTTGATAAAGTTTTATTAAAGTTTAAATTTGCGAAGATGGAGATGTTGAATTTGAATTTGATACTTTATGTTTTATGTACAAGAAATGAAGTAATAAATGCTTGTTTTTAAATAAGTTTATTTGTATTAAGATATTTTATTTTATGTCCAAAATTTATGATTTTAAAATATTACGGAGTAGAGAAGGATTATGACCTAGATGAGATGGAATAATTTTTCTAGGACATGAGTGAAATAGAAATAGAATGTACAACCTGATCTGAGAAGTTGAAGTTAGTCCCAACCCTCTATTTGAAAAAGTTGATAAAGTGTAAAGATATTCTAGATCTACAATGGGTTGTGAATTAGGTTGCTCATAGAATGTGAATTTCTATATTTTAATTTTGGAGCAATTTTCACGTAATTTCCATAAATTATCCAATTTCAAAATAGATGTAAAAGTGCATTGTTTGAAGCAACAACGATTACACTAAAAGGATAGAGATGTGTAAGAGATGGATATTCCTTTCCATAGGTTACACTGTATATTTCAACAATAAGAAAATAAATGATTCCTTGTAATTTCAAACAAAGATTTTTTTTTTAATCATGGTTAATTTATGAACGTACTCTTTTTGGAAGGATAGCTTCGATGAATTAAAATATGAAAATGAGTATTCCAATTGTAGAATTAGTAGTTATATATAGATATCGTATAACACTGGTAAACGAATAGAATATATATATATATATATATATATATATATATATATATATATCATAGACTATGGCTATATGCGCATTAGATAGTAATTGATGAATTAGGACTTATGGATGTTAATTACAAATTTAATGGGAAATAAATTTGTAACTAATGAGAGGAAAATAATCTAATTGGGACTGATTAAGGAAACTTGATATTGCATTTGTGGAATAAAGAAATTTGAGTAATGAATGTATTTTGGTAATCCGAAGAAGGTTAAAAAGATCGAAGAAGGATTAATTGAAAATGCTCCAATTCAGACAGTAATGATTAGCTGCTATGGCTATTAATTAAAGCAATAAATGGACCATATTTATTAAAGACCGAAAAAAAGAAGGTGAAATTAAGAAAATGGGTAGCGATGGAATGAAATATTAAAGATCCCGTCTTAATCTTGAAAGGAGAGTTAAGACATCAACACCACTTTATATTAACTGATAATAAATGGTAACCTCCAGTAAAAATTTCTTTACGAGTTTTTGAATTATAGTCGCTAGTTGTCTTCCTTAGTTATTGGAAAAGTGGATAATGGGTATAACATATGTTCCTATTTTACTCCTATGTAGACTTTATGAATGGGATTTAAACCACTTGATATATGTTGGAAAGTAAAGTAAATAAGGAAATTTTATGGAAACACTTAACTAGCGATATACCATAGGCAAAAATGGAAGTTAACAAGGAAATTAGGTTAGCAGCCTAATGTGAGCAAGTGTTTCAATCTCAAAACTTTGGATATTGCAAAAGATAAGGGATTTAGCTCACATAGTGCAACCATGCAAGAAAAAGAGAAAATGTATAGAAACGAGAGTGGAATTTCATGTAGATCAAGGACTAAGAAGAAGGTCACATAAATTTTTCGTTAGAAGTAGTGGAACCGCAACACTCCAACACAACTTAAGGAGCTGCGCTTTGCATCTTTAGTAATAGGGATCCTTAGTTTACTGGCCAATTTGGAGGGGTATGCTAGTAGCTTTAGGAAATAGCTTAAGGGACTTCATTAAATCGAAGCATCACTTACCAACTAAAGACGGATGGACAAACTAAAGGAATGGATAGGAACTTGAAAGATTTGTTGAATGCTTGCATCTTGCCCTTTGGAGGATTTTAGGAGTAGCACTTACCCTTAGTAGAATTCGGTAGAATTGTAGTCATCAATGGACGACTAGTATGGCACCCTTGTAGCATTTGTTTGGAGAGGTCATGCAAATCGTCAAATTAAAGGTAGGAAACCACCGATAAATTCTACTTGGATCAGATTTGTATTACGAGACTTTGAAAAGTCAAAATTGATTAGGCAGCATACGATTTGAATAGTTGGAAAGTAGGCACCATATTTATTAGGCTTTTTCCCAATATAGGGGAAAAAAGAATTTTCTATGTTGGATGTTTTTGCATTTGAGGAAATACTGTCATAGCATAGCAATTATTGTAGAGCCTAATCAACTGGAGGATTTTAAGATGTAGCCAATGGTGTCTCGTGCCACTTCATGCATCGTAGAGAATAGAACTCGAAAGCTTAGAATAAATAATTAGATTGGTTCGAGTATAATGGTGAGAAAATATAATGGGAGGCATGAGGAATCTTCATCCAAAACCTTTCTTTGGAAAATTTTGTTTCCAAAATTAGGATTTTGGTTGCATCACGGTTGCTAGATTGGATGGTAGGAGATAATTGCTACACTTTTTCACAACCATGTTACAAATATGTAAAAAAAATTAGGCAAGTTTAGGATATTTTTATACATACTTTCATGATACTATCACACAATTATGCTAGGATTGAGTTCATTTTAGTATATCTACAGTACAAAATCACATTACCCTATTGGTTGAGTAGATAGTTGTGTAGATAACTTGGTTGTATAACAAGGATAATATTGCGCGTTATGTTGTTTGTGCCTTGAAAGATTTCGGGATGACGTCCATTTTAAGAGGGGAAAATGTAACACTCCGTAAAGTGAACCATAAATAAATGGAGTAAATTAAATAAAATGTGATAAGCATTGGATATGGAAATTTTATAAAAGTTGGAATCTGACCAAGAAAATTGTTCAATTGTGTTCATGGCGAAATTCTGATTTATTTTCATATATAATATGCTAAAAATGGACATCAAACAAAGTAGTTATGAGCATTTGAAGTTCTCATACTTAAACTAGTTTAGTTTGAACTCAAACTCAAATGAGAAATCAAATTTAGGGTTTAAATTTCAAAAATCAGCTAGGGGGCTAAGCAAACTATTAATTAACTCTTAATGATTAAAAGGTTAATTATGGACTAAAAAAGACGACAATGGAAACAAAAATAAACGCCCCTGAATAAAAGAGTGGTCGACCTGAATAAGTCGACCTGTCAGCTGTAGCAGTCGACCGGTCACTTAATGGCGGTCAACCTCTTGGCAACGATAGTTACCAGTGGCGGCTAGGGTTTACGTTATGTTTTATTTGGCTATGCGCTCAGATTTACCCATTTCCCATCTAATTCCATCATACGGTTCTGGTGCGTTTCAACTCCTATAAATAAAACCCTATCCTCTCCACTTTTATTCATATTATTTTGGAGAATACAACAAAACTCTGCCACTACTATCTCTATAATGATATTTAGAAACTCCGTAGAGAATTCAGGTAAGGATTCAACCTATTTCTTGTTTATTTCTTCTTCCTCCAATCTATTTTTTTCGTATTCTTCTCTAATTATTTTGAATTTAATGAACATACATACATACATACATACATACATACATATATATCTGTTCCCTATTGTGTATGTATATATCAAAAGAGTGAGATTTTGGTAGAAAGTGGAAGGCTACAAATCTATTTGAGTAAAGCAAGGCTAAACTGTGAGTGAAAACCTTAGTATTTCTTTTCAGCAATCGTTTAGTGTATTTCTTTTGGATTTGAATATGCCTTGGGGATTTTGCGATTTTGAAAATATGATAGATAAAATCTTCTAAAATTCCTTTTTATTATGAAATTTCAATTCTATGTTGAGGTTATCGATTATTTACATTAATTTGATATAATTGTTTCTTTTATGCAATTTATGATAATTCATAGTCTATTCCACTTCTCTTTCTTCTTTGGGTTAAATTGTGATACGTCAATAAAATAAGCGATTTAGATCATGAATTCTATTTGTAGTTTAGACTACTTATTCTTATTTATTACATTGTGAAAGGAGGAGTTGAACAGAATATGGGGTTTAGATTGCAATTGCGACGACTCACATTTTGGAAGGTTTAAATGGACAATAATCCACATATGTCCAACTTAAACAATCCAGAACATAGATAATCAATGGCATTAATTTAAAAAATAATAAAACAAGAAGAAAACAAACACAGAATCTCGTAGTGGAACGATAGAATATAATAAACAAATAACAATACATAAAGCTGTTTATATTATGCATTCGATTATAAATTATACAACATTTATCATAGTTATATATATAATAGGGATAAATAAATAATGCAGTAGAACACATGATGCCAGAACAATAATAGTAATAATATACCAAATCTTTGTCTTCTTCCTCTAGAATAAATCTTCAATAAGCTGAAAAGTCAGTGCTGACCCGAGCGTAATAAAAAGACAAAATACTCGAGTCAAGGCTAAAATATCCTTATGTAAGTCAAATCGATATCGCATATAACATGAGTGTCGTGGCGTTAGAGATGTTTATGGGGTTTCACATCTCATATCCAGTGTATAAAGTGCATGCAATAACTCAAGAGATGTTATGGAATTTTCTATCTCTTCAAGAACCGTCAAATTATTTATATATAGTAGAATACACTACATATATAATGTCTAATCAGTAAAATAAATATATTTTTTAGCGTTAAGGCTTTACATTGATCCCCTTTAACACATTTTTAAGCATTGGCGTATAGTTTGCATTTGACCAACCAGTAGCACGTCGGTAATCAATGATGCGCCGTGATACGACAGCGCTAAACCAAAATCTTAAGGGTCTCGTATAAGGGTAAAAGTATGACAAGGTACGTGAGTTAATACCCAAGGTAGGATACTACCATTTCGACTCGCAGGGCTGGTGGTAACGCATCATAGCAATGATCGCCTACCACGTCCATCTAACCCATATCGAGTCAAAGGGAGGCTATCCCAAAACAAGGTGCATCAATCGAAACCAATAACAAGAGTAATAATATGGAACAAGTCCATGAAATTCGAAGAACAGATGTACCCTAGGAGTAGCAAGCCTGCTTGGCCCTGTCAAGCCGTCCTATTTTAGTCATTTCAAATTAGTACAGGTGTCAGGGTCTATCCATCATCGTTCTCTTTCTTCAAATATAGCAAATGATGTCAAATCCAACCAATTTGTTCTAGAGTCTCCTCCGGGTACACAATTGTCATAGTGGTTCCAATATTGACAGTGAGTGTGCCAATAAGAGGCCTCGATCTCTTTAACAAACAAACTTCGCTTTACACACCGGTTTGTACTTTTATATTTCGAAAAAAAATTGTACTTGATATCAAAATATCATATTCACTTCAAAAATAAAGTTCATTTCGAAATATAATATTTACTTCAAAAATGATATTCAGTTTAATACATCATTTCATTACAAAATTCAGTTCGAAATACAATTAAGGTTATAACTTCAATTTGACCCAATTCATATTTAAATCCACGATTTAAATATAAACATTCCAACCTTGACCGGTTTACTTTTTTAAAAAATAGTTTAAAATAATTTAAAGAGTTAAAATAGTTGAATATAAAATAGTTTTGAGTATTAAAATGGTTTATATAATAAAATAGCTCAGAAAACGAAATCATTTGAAAACCTAAAAGATAGGTCTAAAATAGTTTGTATTAAAATAATTTCTTTGAAAATATTTTCGAAGTTAAACCGATTCAATTCCAAATCTTCTCAATTTCAATTTCAATTCGAATTAACTTCGATCCCAATTACACTTCAAATCAATTTTGATTTTTCGATTTTCATATTAATTCAATTCCAATTTCAAATGAATTAATTTCATTTTCGATTCCAATCTGAATTAATTTCCATTCCAATTTCCATTCAAATTTATTTCAATTTCAGTTAATTTCAATCTAATTCCAATTTCAATTAATTTCAATACAATTTTCAATTTTAAATCATTTTGATTTATATGAATTTAAGTTCGATTTTAGAATATCGATTAAAGTCACTTAATTTAATTTTTAACTTCAATATTTAATTCAAGGTTCAACTCTTTAAAATAATTCGATTTCGAGCCAAATTTAGAAATATCCATTTAAATTATTTTGGACTAGATTTATTTCAAAATAGGAATATAGTTCAAATCTTTTTAACAAATCACTTTCCATAATTTAAATTATAATTTAATTATAGCTTCAAATTTCAATTCGATTATTTAAACAATTCCTGTTAACAAATTTCAATCTCAACATTTCGATCCAAGTTTCAAAAATATTTCGATTTCCACAAATTTGATTTTTATATGTTTAAATCAAATCATTTAAATAATTTCAAATCAAAAATTTTAAATCATTTAATTTAACCAATACGATGTCCCTATGTAATTTTCTATCCTATGGATAAGTGATCGGTTATTTTAATTTAATTTCAAGGATAGATATATATAATTTCAATACAAAATAAATGTCATATGTATATATCATTTCAACCTATTTCTTAACTTATTCGGAATAATTCGATTTACAGTTTTATACTGTAAATAATATATAGAATGATAAAAGGATATACTAAAATAGACAAACATCTAACTCATCTAAAATATCAATTAATAGCATCCAATTTCAATCAACATCCATATTAGCCGATAATTCACAACAGTTATATAGTTATCAATATCAGGTATTTTACTGGCAATTAAATTTCAATTTCAAATTTAACTATTAATTAATTCATACAATCAATTCATATGTCAATTTAAATTTCAAACAACAGTTAATAAAATTTTATAACTTCACCATTTTAATTTAATGAACATAAAAAAATTATAGTACGTCATGAGCATTAAAAACACTACTTTTATTTGAACTGAAATTTTTTCCCGTTTCAAATAAATTCCGTTTCATTTTCAAGACGTAGACGATGTCGATACGATTCTACTGCAACTCGTTTTGCTCGAATTAGACCTCGTATATAAAAGTTACAATTAAATTAGCATTACGATATACTTAAGCTAAAATTAGAAAACATTAATAAAAGAACGGCTTTTTCTATCAGCACCCACACATGCGCTCAACTACCAGAGGCCAGTCGTGACTTCTTCGTCTTCCATCTATTTTCTCTCTTCGATCAAAGTCGTCAAGGCCAGTAGCACCGCCGCCACTTCCACCACCATAGCTTCCCATCGCGCATGCACTCAGCCCATCGCCACCGCCTAGCACATAGCCCAAATCATAAATCGAGTGTCCCCAAAAACCTTAGAACTACTGTCGATGTCGACTCACGCACGCCTTTGACCTCTAGCAAGCTGCGCCTCGACTTCCCCTTCCAGTCGCCCCATCGGCCACGAATTCAACGTTCGCATTTTATATTTACTTTAATCGGCATGAATTTGAAAGGAAGGGGAAAAGGATGAGAGGTATTTTATAGGGAGACAAGATAGGGTTGTGGGTTGTGCACGAGCGTTATCTTAGGGAAAGAATATATTATTATAAATCGAAAATATCTAGCAACTAACCCCCGAAATTCTCGAACTCCAAATGAAGCATTCCGCTTGGCGTTCCTAATATTTTACCCCCTTTCCGAACGCAATGGAACTAGCCTCGAGTCCTATTTCAATCGTATGTACAAGATAGCTTTTCAAAATCAATTTATTTTACTTAAATTCTGAAAATAAATTCTACGCGTTTCAAGCTCGCATAGCCAAAGGAAAAGTCCGATCGCTACAAAACTTGAAATCCTACAATAAATCGCTATTATGGATCCGATGAAACTAGTTTCATTGAAATCCAAGAAAGTGGCCAAAAAGACTATTTTTACTCATCAATTAAAATATAAAATTTTCAATTTCTAGTTATTCACTTTTAAATACCATTTTAAATGTTAGCCATCTCCATTCATATTTAAAAAAATTCAAATCAATTTTTGATATCATTTTCATTCACATTAATTCAAGATTCATTTGTTTAAATAATTTCAATATTAAATTTATATAAATTTAACTATCTAGTAAATCACCATATTTCCATATTAGTCAATATTAAATTTCAACACTTAAATTTTAAAAAGAATTCAAATAATAAAATAACTACTTTCATTTTACAGTCACTCAATATTCATTATTCAATTCCACTATTGATTATAAACCATTCAATATATAGAATTCGATTTTAACACTGATTATTACAAAAATCTTCGAAATTAGTTATTTCAAAATTTTATTAAAGTTTGTATTCAATAAATGCATTAATAATATATTAAATTTTTATTTCTAACCATTTTTATTCAATATTACAGCATCCCCACTCAAAACTTTTCGTCCTCAAAAAGGGACTAAGTTGAAATTTAACACTTGATCTATTTTATTCGAAACAATCGACTTATAAAACTTTAAAAATCTTATTTATAAAACCATTATTACACATTCGCCATGCCACTTTGATATTGGTTTTACGAAAATTATAACTTATATATAGAAACATGTTATAAAATTTTCAAAACTCAAAAAATTTAACACCCGGATTTACAGAAAATTTCGACAGAGTCTCCTTTGCAAGGCTCGATCAAATTTTTTGCAAAATAGTATATAACACAAATATGCCCAATATATATCAAATATACATCTCATCTCAATGGTGAGGCATTCCGAAGGGAAAAAATAAAAGCGCGGTATTTAATCCGAGATACGTAACTTATTATTATTAATACGAGCAAATTCGCTCGTATTAAGCAAGCAAAAGCATATTAAAACCCATGTACACGTCCAACGGTTTTAGTATGTACCTATCTCAACTCATATTTGAATATTAGTCACTTATAATAAGATATAGAACATGTATGAGTTCAATAAACTACAAAACATGCATTCTGAATCCAAATCATATGCACGAGCACAAATACACAACAAACAACAATCATATGCAATCACAACAGTTATAACAACGAGTTACAACAAAAGAAACCATTCGATTAAATACTTATTCAATTAATCCAATTAACTCAATAACTATGTTAATTTACATTATTCAATGCCAATATTTAATTGATACACTTCATTTCTTATAAACATCCAATTTTTATTAAAATTTAATTGGCTCACTTTTGTTCATTTTCATTCAACCAACTTACATTCAATTTGATTTACATTCAGTTAATTTCATTCAGTTTATCTACTTTCAGTTGATTGACATGCACTTGCCCACGTTAATGAATTCACATACCATTAATTTGCATTCGATTCATTCTATTTAATTTGTTAAACTCCAATTATTTCACTTTTTGTTTAGCATATTTCATATAAATTAATTTATGAATCATTTTATAAATTTAACCTTGTTTAAGTTTTAAAACCATTTAATGAAACACAACTTATGTTTATTTATTTTTCTTTCCATAACTTAAGTTCATGTTAACTCACTAATTCACTTAATTAATTCATTTCATACATTTAAATTCACATTAATAATTTTACTTCAGTAAATTTTATTATGTAAATGATTCACTGCATTAGTCATTCATAGATTCAAATTCATCTTAATAATTTTACTTAAGTAAATTTTATTTTATATCTTCCATTCATATTAATATATTTTTTATCACCATCAATTTCATTCAATTTCCCCAAAGTGAATTTTCATCTTAAAATTCATTTTATTAACTTATTTCATATTCAATTAATTACCATTCAATTTATTTAATACTCACTCCATTTATATTCAATTTATTTACATCAAATTTAAATTCAATTCAATTACTTATATTAGTTTTAATTAAACTCATTTATTTTTATTCAATTTCTTTCACACCCAAACTGAATTTTTTTTATAATTCAAGTTCGTATCCATTTTATTAATTCATTTCATAGCTTAAGTGGAATTAATTCACTTTACCAATTCATTTAGTTCCATTCAAATCTATTTCAATTCGTTTAATCTTTATTAAGTTAAACTTATTTCATCTAATCCATTACTCAATTCATTTAACTCTATTTTAAGTTTTTCTCTTCTCTTCTCATCATTCATATTCAACAGATTTAAAATTGGTTCTTAGCTTAATATTCCTCAAATCTACAAGTTATACAACTTTTTCACTTAATATTTCATTTCATAAATTTTATTTAATTCATTTCAAAAATAGTTCATTTTTATTTGAGTTTTCTTGAGTTAAACTTCAATTTATTTTCTTCATTTTACTAACTCAATTTATTTAACATTTCTTAAGTTAATTATTTTATTTCATATCTCAAATTCAATTTTTCTTTTGTTTGCTTAACAAAAAACATTCAATAGTTTTAAAATTTAATTTTACTTTCCTATTCAAATGTATAAGTTATAAACTTATTTTTATCTATACTATTTTCAGTTATAAGTTCAAAACTATTTTCACAAACATATATATATATATATATCTGTGTGTATATATATATCAAATCATACTTAAAATATTTTTTCACAATCAAAACTTGTTTTAATTGAAAATAAATTTCTTTTGGTAGCAATTCTCACCCAGAAACTCGAAAACAAATACTAGCGATGCTCTTCCCCAGAATTATTTTCCAATGACCAAAGTGATTTCAATGTTTTTTTTTCACAAATCCTTTCAAAATATATTTCAAGTTGAAACAAATTTTAATTATGAAAATTATTCATTTTGAAGGGTTTGAAAACAAAGGAATTTAAATTCTGAAATCATCAATTTTTACATCCTTTTATTTATAATTGCTTATACAATTTAATTACCCTATTAACTAACATTTCATTAATTTACAACTTTACTATTTTAAATAATTCTTATTGTAATTGATTTCAATTCAGTTTAATTATCAAATGCTACGTAAAATAAAATTCACAAAGTATTCTTTTTATTTTAATTCAGCCAATAATCGATGATAACCAGATATTATCATTTCCTAACAACAATATTCATTAATAATTAACATATATATATATATATAATATAATTTGGGTAAAATTATTTCATTTGTCTTATTTTAAAATAATACTTTGTCGACTTGCCTCGTTTAAGTGTTTAGAAACTCCTATAGATAGCATGACGTTCCAAGCGTTGACCAGAATTCATAAACAGCTCAACGGATAAGTAAACACGATATGAACTATTTTATAACACTAATAAGTATGCACTCTCATATATATACGCTCAACAGTTCATTCTGGGGTATTATTACCCTATCTTTAATGAGTCAAAACCCCATAACGCTAAGATTATCGCCAGACCAAAGCTCTGATACCAACTGTGACGACCCACATTTCCAAAGGGTTAAGTCGAAAATAATCCACACATGTCCAACTTAAGCAATCCGGAACATAGATAATCAATGGGTTTAATGAAGAAAAATAAGAAATGAAGAAGAGAACAAACAAATAATCTCGTAGCAGTACGATAAAAATATAATAATCAAATGATAGTTCACGAAGTTGTTTATATTATACTTTTGATTATAAATTATACAACATTTATCAGAGTTATATATAAAACATGGATACATAAATAATGTAGCAGACCACAT
Source organism: Allium cepa (assembly GCA_030765085.1). Taxonomy (NCBI): domain Eukaryota; kingdom Viridiplantae; phylum Streptophyta; class Magnoliopsida; order Asparagales; family Amaryllidaceae; genus Allium; species Allium cepa. The sequence continues at coordinate 500,153,181 of CM060929.1, forward strand.
GATGCAGGAATAATAATAGTAATAATATACCAAATCTTCGTCTTCGTCCTCCAGAATAAATCCTCAATAAGCTAAAAAACTTAGGGCTGACTCGAGCATAATGAAAAGACAAAATAATCGAGTCAGGACTAAAATATCCTTATGCAAGTCAAATCGATATTGCATATAACATGAGTTTCGTGGCGTTAGAGATGTTTATGGGGTTTCACATCTCATATCCAGTGTATAACGTGCGTGCAATAACATAAGAGATGTTATATGATTTTCCATATCTTTAGGATCTGTCAAATTATTTATATATTGTAGAATTTGCTACATATATAATGTCTAATCGGTAAAATAAATATTTTTCTTAGCGTTAATGCTTTACATTGATCCCCCTTAACGCATTTTTTAAGCATTGGCATACAGTTTGCATTTGACACAACTAGTAGCACGTCGGTAGTCCGTGATGCGCCGTGATACGACAATACTAAACCAAAAGCATAGGGGTCTCGTATGAGGATAAAAGTAGACTAGGTACATAAGACAATGCTCAAGGTAGGATACTACCAATACGGGTCGAAGGGCTAGTGGTAACACATCATAGCCATGACCGCCCACCGCGTCCATCTATCCCATATCGAGTCAAAGGGAGGCTATCCCAAAAAAAGGTGCACCAATCGAAACCAACAATAAGAGTAATAATATGGAACAAGTCCAAGAAAATTGAAGAACAGATGTCCACTAGGTGTAGCAAGCCCACTTGGCCCTGTCAAGCCGTTCTTTTTAGCCATTTTAAATTAGCACAAGTGTCGGGGTCTATACGTCATCGTTCTCTTCCTTCAAATCCAGTAAACGACGTCAAATCCAATAAATTCATTCTGGATTCTCCTCCGCGTATACAGTTGTCAAAGTGGTTACAACGTTGACGGTAAGTATGCCAATAAGTGGCCCTGGTCTCTTTAACAACCAAACATCGTTTTACACACCGGTTGGTACTTTTATATTTTGAAAACAATTCATACTTAATATCAAAATATCATATTCTCTTCAGAAATCAAGTATATTTCGAATATAATATTTACTTCAAAAATCATATTCAGTTCGATACATCATTTCACTAAAAAATTCAGTTCGAATAAGAATTTAGTTTATAATTTCAATTTCACTCAATTCGTATTTAAATCAATGATTTAAATATAAAAATACCGACCTTGACCAGTTTGAATTTTTTAGAAAATAGTTTAAAATATTTTAAAGAGTTAAAATAGTTTAATATAAAATATTTTTGAGTATTAAAATGGTTTATAAAATAAAATAGCTTGGAAATCGAAATAATTTGAATATACAAAAGATAGGTCTTAAACATTTTATATTAAAATAATTTATTTGAAAATAGTTTCAAAGTCGAACTGATTCAATTCCAAATCTTCCCAATTTCAATTTCAATTCAAATCAACTTCGATCGCCATTACACTTCAAACCAATTTCAATTTCGATATTCATATTAATTCAATTCCAATTCTAAATGAATTAATTTCAATTTCGATTCCAATCTGAATTAATTTCCACTCCAATTTCAATTCAAATAAATTCCATTTTTAATTTATTTTAATTCAATTCTAATTTGAATTAATTTCAATTCAATTTTCAATTTTAAAACATTTCCATTTATATTAATTCAAGTTTGATTTTAGAATATCAATTTAAATCACTTAAATTAATTTCTAAACTTCAATATTTAATTCAAGGTTAAACTCTTTAAAATAATTTGATTCCGAGCCAAATGTAGAAATATCCATTTAAATTATTTTGGCCTAGATTTATTTCAAAGTCAGAATAAAATTCAAATCTTTTCAAATAAATTTCCATAATTTAAATTATATTTTATTTATAGCTTCAAATTTTGATTCGATTATTTAAACAATTCCTGTTAACAAATTCAATCTCAACAGTTCGATATCAAGTTCGAAAATAATTCGATTTCAATAAATTTGATTTTTATTTTTTCAAATCAAATCATTTACATAATTTTTAATCAATAATTGTAACATCATTTAATTTAACCAATCTGGTGCCCGTATATAATTTCTATCATATGGCCAAGTGATCATTTAGTTCATTTTAATTTAAGGATGGATATATATCATTTCGATCCAAAATAAATGTCATAGGTATATATCATTTCAACCTATTTCTTAATTTATTCGAAAATATTCGATTTACAGTTTTATACTATAAATAATATACAGGATGATAACAGGGATATCCTAAAATATATAAACATCCAACTCATCCAGAATATCAATTAATAGCATCCAATTTCAATCAACATCCAAATCAGCCAATAATTCACAACAGTTACATAGTTATCAATATCGGGTATTTTACTAGCAATTAAATTCCAATTTCAAATTTAACTGTTAATTAATTCCTAAAGTCAATTCATATTTCAATTTCAAACAATAGTCAATAAAATTTTATAAGTGGACGATTTCAATTTAATAAACATAAAAAAAATTATAATACGTCGTGAGCTATAAAAACGCTCACGTTTTATTTGATTGAAATTTTTTCCAACTTCAAATAAATTCCATTTCACTTCTAAGACGTAGACGATATCAATACGATTCCACAACAACTACTTTCGGTCAGATCGGACCTCATATATCAAAGTTTCGATTAAATTAAATTTATGATATACTTAAACTACAATTAGCAAACATTAATAAAAAACGACCATTTCTCTCAGAACTCAAGCACGCGCTCAACTACTAGAGGCCAGATGTGACTTCTTCATATTCCATCTATTTTCACTCTTCGATCGAAGTCGTCAAGGCCAGCAGTGCTGCCACTACTTCCACCACCGCAGCTTCCCATCATGCGCACACTCAGCCCATCGCCGCCGAGTAGCACGTCCCCCAAATCAGAAATTGCGGGTCCTCAAAAACTCTAGAACCGCTACTGATGTCGCCACACGTGCGCCTTTGACCTCCAACAAACTACGCCTTGACTTCCCATTCTAGTCGCCCTATCGGCCACGAATTCAATAATCGAATTTTTTTTATTTACTATGATCGGCAGGAATTTAAAAGAAAGGGGAAAAGGATGAGATGTATTATAAGGGGAGACAAGATAGGGGTATGGGTTGTGTACGAGCGTTGACTTAGGGAAAGAATATATTATTATAAATCGAAAAGATTTAGGGACTAACGCCCGAAATTCTCAAACTCCAAATAAAGCGTGCCATCTAGCATTTCTAATGTTTTACCCCTATTCCGAACATAATGGAACGAGTCTCGGGTCCTAATTCGATCGTATGTAGAAGATAGCTTTCCAAAATCAATTTATTTTAATTAAATTATGGAAATATATTCTACGTGTTTCAAGCTTGCACGTCCAAACGACAAGTTTGATCTCTACGAAACTTGAAATCCTACAATAAATCACTACTACGGATCCGATGAAACTGGTTTCGTCGAAAATCAAGACAGTGGCTAAAATGCTTATTTTTACTCGTCAATTAAAATATAAAATTTCCAATTTATAATTATTCACTTTTATATACAATTTCCAATGTTAACCATCTCCATTCATATTTAAATAAAATTTAAATTAATTTCTGATATCATTTTCATTCACAATAATTCAAGATTCAATTATTTGAATAATTCCAATATTAAATTTAAATAATTTAACTATCCAATAAATCACTATATTTCCATATAAGTTACTTATAAAATTACATTTTAAAACAAATTCAAATAATAAAACAACTACTTTCATTTCACAGCTATTCAATATTCGTTATTCAGTTCCACTATTAATTATAAACCATTCAATAAATAGAATTCCATTTCAACATTGATTATTGCCAAAATCATCGAAATTAGTTATTTCAAAATTGTATTAAAGTTCGTATTCAATAACTACACAAATAATACGTAAAAATTTTATTTCTAACCATTTTATTCAATATTTATATTAAATTTAATAATTTAAAAATAGTTAAAATTGTGGGTCGTTATGGCAATTTATTATTTAAGATATTTTATTGAATTGGTGTAATAAATTGAGTGTCTATTTTATTTACAAGTCAGTTATTGTAGTTTTGATTATGAATATTTATTCCCTGTTTTGGACAATTAAATTCCATGAAATCTTAGGAAATTGAAGATAACGGACTTGTAATAATAATTGATTATAGAATTGACATTTAATGCTAGTTTAGAGCATAAAGTCCATGCGTTTAGAACTTATTAAGCATGTATATTTATTTGTTCCTATTTACGTAATTAACGTATAGCTATTGCATAGGAATACTTACTTAGGCATTTATTTACAATTATTTTCCCCATTATGAAGGTAATTGATTTTGAGTTGAAAATAAGAGGAAACTCTTATATAGCCTTATTATTATTTTAAGACATAATGAGGAAGATTCGTTACAAAGCCTTATTATAAAACGGTGACTTGAGTATACATATATGTGTGTTTGTGTGTATATAGTAATCAATTTATGGCTAAGTCATAGGGGTGCGAGGTCAATAGAATTACATGACAGAAGTCTGCCCTTCACTTTAAGGCTACAGTAGTTATGTACACTTTTATTGATGCGAGATATCCTTATGATAAAAATTTGTAATGATGCGAGGTTAGTTCCAAATTTTGTGAAGGAAATCTACCCAGCTAATCTGCCTACTAGTTCCTATGAATAGAGGACTAATATGAGATGTCATTATGGGCATGGGCCACTAGACGAAGGGCCTTCTTTGGAGCTTGAGGTATTAAGTGGTTGGACTTGTCTTTTTCCCTAGACGAAGTATTAAATGGCCAAGGATTTACATTAGCTGGTATCTCTACATGGGTGTGCTTCAAAATTTAGCCTTAAATGACATGGTCTGCCTATTTTCCACTTGGAAGTAAGTGGCCTACAAGATTCCATATAATGTCAGCTAGATAGCACCATTAGGAAGTAAGCTTCTAGAAATAGGCCTTAAATAACGGGGTTTGCCTATTTTCCACTGGAAAGTGTTAAGTGGTTTGTGTTATCTCTCACATTATTAGCTATTTATGTAATATGATTGGGATAAAAGATTTACTTCTAGAATGGAAGGTATTAAGTGCTTGGACCCACTTTCTTTCCTTATAAAGAAGTATTAAATGATTTTAACGATTTTATGTTCGTAGACATGTTCTTATTTTGAAGTATAATGCCCAAGTACTTAAAAGGTAAGAATCGAAGTTTTATTCACCAAACACTTGTTATTCTAAGTCCCTCTTCATTATAATACAGGTTAGACAGAGTGATGGCGATGGCGATACTTAGAGATGGAGAAGCTTGGCTTATGGGAATATTTGTTATTATTACATGCTTTTATGTGTACCCACGTAACAGATATTTTGTTAAGGTTTTTGTGGAATTTTGTATTATGACATTTTTATGGCTTTGAAATGAATGGTTACACTTTGCTATTATATTTGTTACATCCACCGTGAGTTCTGAAAGTTTAGTTATGACTTTATACTATTATTTTCTTAGTTCTACCAACCACTTACCTTAGAATGGATCTAAGTTTCGATGGGTCTTTTGTGGATAGAAATTTAGGCCTGTTTTGGGATCGATTTAATAATGTTAGGAGCGCCGTTCCTAAGTAGGCCCCCACCAAGAAATATCAAGCCATAATTGATCCCTTTGCCCCAGTTTGTGATTATGAAGACGAAAACCAAGGAGTGTAGAGGTTCAAGGAGGCATTGCTAATATAGACGAGGAGGAAAGAAGACTAGAATGTTGTCAAGAAAAGAGGTAAAGGATGGGAGAAAGGAGGAGAGGAATAAGGAGGAGACGAAGAGGAAGAAAAAGATGATGATCGAAAATATGATCTTGGCAGTGATGAATTGTATGGAGAGACATCTCTTAAAGGTACTATGGTCACAACACCTCCTCGATCAAAGTGATTAATTATCAAGTCTTTATAGCTTATGCCTAGTCCAAGTCTTGAACCAGTTGAAGAAGTGACTCCTTCAATAGTTTCCTCTGAGAACACCTTCGTTTCCCTAGGTGATCTTAGGAACTTGTTTGCTTTAGTCTCTAGGTGAATAAGCTTTAGAGTTATCCTCAATACTCGCCCCTGCGAATTCTACTTCCCTGCTTGGGATATTCTTTTCGAGGGTGAAGAAATTCCATCTCTGGGCCCCTCGATCACATTCTGTAGGTTACTTAAGGAACACCAGCACAGCATACCTCTAAAAGAAAAAGCATTAAGCACTCGTTTCTAATCTAATGTCTTAGTTCTGACATATCCCTTCTACTTTTCTAGTGCAATGAGAAGATACCATTTTAGCCATCTTCGTCTGGGCATAGGCTGATATCGTTCCTCAACTTTGAAGGATTAAATGCAGTACCCTTGCTAACACCAGGAGTCTAAGTTCGAAAGAGGAAAAAGGAAGGATAAGGAGCAGTGAGATGAAGATGATAGGAAGATGCACCATAAAGAGCAAGAGAGTCATGATGTTGAAAGAAAATAGAGCTGCTCAGATGAACGTCGAGGTTCACGTGAACACCTCGGGCATGAGCCTGACTCCAATTAGCCAGGTTCCCATTCTCAATCTTCTCAATAGAAACCTCCATGTTCTCAACCTCCTACCACTACTATTTCCATCTTCCATAAATCTAAAGGAACTTCTAGTCATGCTGCTCTGCCCCAAATTTGTATAAGCCAATCCTCACCTACCACTATAAAGATGTAGGTGACTCTTCCTAATTATTGCCTAGAGGGGATAATGTTTGACTATAATGTCACGCATTTCACTCGACAATATGTAAATAAAGGCATTGACAAAGTAAAGGAGATCGCAAATTAGATCTTTGAATAGAAAAGGCTTGCTAAGAGCCATTCTAATGTCAACCAAATCAATCAAATGCTTATTCATTATTTTGACTCAGAGAGAGCCAAGACGACAAGATAATATGAGTCTATAAACAAGAATTGGCTGACATTACTAAGGAAAGAGATAAAGCATTAAATTTAGCTAAGGATCTAAGGACTAAATAGTCGAGCTATCTAAGCCCATATGCAAGAAACGAATGTCATGAAAGACTAGATTATGTTCACTTGTGTTGACAACACCACGCCTAAGGAGAATTAAAATCAAAATAAGAAAATCTCGCAACTCTCGAAGTTGAGGTACAAAATTTGAGCACTAACTTAAAAGATGAGATGGACTTAAAGGTTCAGACCCAAGTTGAGCTCATTGGCGCCAAAGTGGAAACGTGGAGCTCAAAGCGAAGGCCACTCGAAAAAATAACGAGATAGAAGCCACTATCTAGAAATTCTTTGCCAATTTTATCAAAAATAAGAATCTAAAATGGCATGGAGAGACTACTCGATCATATTGGTCGATGCTTGGGAAGAAATCCCCTACAGGCCGATAAAGATGGCCATGACGTCATTGAAGGTTATCTAAATTCAATATTTATGGATGAGAAGGACCTATTAGCCCTAGAAAAAGGGAAAGATATTTTAGTCGCATAATATTAGCTATAAAAAAGGTGGGTATTGAGGCTTTCTCAGGTCTCAACTCATCAAATCGGGTGGATATATCCACTGCTACTTTGAAAGAGCCCTCATCAGACATTGTAACTTTTATGGTGGTCGCCTTTGAGACCGCCCTTATCAAGACTCCAGTCTTTGCTACTCCAATTGTTGAAACTCCTCATATCCCTCCTCCAATGACTCAACCAACTCAATCCTTTATCAAGGAAGGTAAAATTAGCAAATCCAAGTCAAGGATATTCCATCCATCTAAGTTATATCTACAATCTCTTTGGTCTTAGAGAAACTTCAGTTCTCACTAGAGGACATCTCTAATATATACCATTATGTCTGTAAAATTATAGGTCATTGGTTGCTACCTCCACCATCGCCGTCTACTAAAGCGTTAGGGCCTTGCACCATTATAACCATGTCTATGTCTATCACACCGACATCAATTGCTCCAATTCCTCACTCAATCTCTATCCCTAACATATGCTCTGAAAAGATATGGTCATTAGAAGGGTCGAAAGATGTCAATCAATCTCAAGAACAGGAGGTGACTATTACGGGTGTAAAGGATCATGATGATTCTTTCACAATGGTGGAGAGATTAAAGTATGACTTTCACAACATCAAGGTCAAATAAGAGTCAGAAAGTCAAAAACCCCCAACTGGCTCTAGAAAACCATCACATACTCCCAAAGTTCCTTTATTGAAAATCAAGCCTCCTAAAGATGACTACTAGAGGATCCAAGCCCTCTGACCCTGCTTCAAAAAATTTGAACATGTGTTTTATTGGACGAAAGAAGAAGAAGCCTCTTCGACTGAAGAGAGCTCCATAGAAAAGGAGGAGGAGAAGGAGATGAAGACTTCTCGGAAATTCCATGCCAAACTGGCTATTAGGAGCAATAAATGTGAGAGAGGGTAGTAGGTGGTTATTTTATAAGAAATGGTGTACTATAAAGTATACTGCTGTTAATGGATCTTAAGGCTACTTTAACATTAGAGGGAGCTAAGTAGTGTTTTATAACTTATATTGAATTATTCCAAAGTATTTCATGATTTAAATTCGAACATAGATAATTAACACAGATATATATTAATAGACAGTCACACACACACACACACACACACACACACACATATATATATAAACGCAGCAAAAATAAAGTAAAAGTAAGAGAGATGACACTAGGAGTTTTATACTAGTTCGTATTAACCAATGCCACATCCAGTCTTATATAGTGTATGTACATATTTCCTTTCCAATATCAACTTTAATGAGGTTACAAGCAATGTAACAACCCGCATATTTTACGATTAAGTATTTTAATATTTTATTTTAATATTTTATCGTTAGTCGGATTTTAGTCCGAAAAGTTACTTTTTGCATACGGTCCAATTTGGGCTCGGAACCACTTCCATTGCGTTCAAAACACCGTTTGCGATCTTTTTGAGTGTAAACTTTGATATGTTTGGAGTTAGTGGAATTTTGTTACCTTTTCACTTTGGGCGTTGGGTTTAGTTTAGCCCATTAACCTAAACTATTTACTCTAGCTCAATCTGCTTCCCTTCATAACTTTACTTTCATTTCCTAACACTCAAGCTTCAATAAAAATGGAGGAAGGAATGGGAAATTAAAACTCCAAGCTCAAGTTCATTTGCAAATCCAACATCTAACTCCAAATTCAAAGAGAAGCCATTGATTCTTCCATTGCTCTCAAGCTTCTTCTTCATTGATTTCATGTAAAGGTGAGATTTTTATCTCACATCTTTGTCTATAACTATCTTTGATTGTTGGGTATGAATTCCTAACACTTTTACATATGCATTTGCCATTGATTTCGATTGAATTGGTGAAAATCCCAATTTTTTGTGTTTTGGGTTCAAATCTTTGAAAATTCAATCTTTAATGTTTAAACACGACTTTAGTGATGAATCGAAGAACTAATACGACCGGGTAGCCTATGGGCATAATCTCCTAGGGTCCGTGCTCGATCGGTTGCAAACTGGGAAAGTTTTTGCACTTCAAACCCTTAGGTCGCTCAGCCTGCACCAGAATCATGCTCGGCCTGCAGTTAGGTCGGCCTGCACATTAGGTCGCAAAACCCCCTTAGGTCGTTAGGTCGCAACCGCCTTGGGTCGCTCGGCCTACAACCCCAAAGACAATCGGCCTTCTACGCATAGGTCGTTCAACCACTAGGTCGCTCGGCTAGGTCGTTGCTACCACAAAGTTGCTTAGACCTTCTGTAGTTAGGTAGCTCCGTGTTAGGTCGCTTGCCTTACTTTTGAGTCGGCCTGCCTTACATCGTAACTCCCTAGGTTGCTCGGCCTGCTCGCTCATTTTAGGTCGCTCGGTCGCGCGTGCTTTTAGGTCGCACCATGTTGGGTCGCGCCAGGTTAGGTCGCACCATTTCCTAAGTCGCTCGGCCTGCTTTCAACTTAGGTCGTTTTCGGTGTTTATACTGCTACCTCCTTAGGTCGCGTACTTCTTAAGTCATGTACCCGTTAGGTCGCGCAACCTTGGCCGCATCCATTAGGTCGTTCCACCCTTTAGCTCGACCATGTTAGGTCGTTTGCACTATTGAGCCGCACCATCCCTTAGGTCGCTCACCCCTGCACTTATGCCGTTACCTCTTAGATCGCTCATCTGCTAGGTCGCGCCGTGTCGACTAGCAAGGGTATTTCCACTTTGATGAATTTGGAATCGAATTCTTTGGATTCTATTCACGTTTTCGAATGTAAAATTTTGTGATTTATGGTTTCTACATCATTTTTGTGATTTGTCACTTTACTTCACTCGTACGAGAAATCTAATTAAACTACTTAGTAAATCAAATGGTATGAAATGCTTGCATTCACTTCGCCGGTTAATTCTTGGATTTGTTCGATTGAATCTCTTGTGACAATTTTCGAGTGGAGATCTACAATTTTTTCGTAAATATATAAGTTAAGCTAGTGGTTATGGGACATGAAGCTAAGCTTATATATTTACTAGCTTACTGTAATTGACACTTCTTGATGATCGATGATGATCATTTTTGTGATTTAGACTAGCAATGTGCGATGTCTCTTTGTCTACGAGGGAGACTAAACCCCGTTTCTATGGAGCTTCGGCTCAAATTGGTAGGGTAGCGACCCATGGTCTTCGGGCCGTATTGTGGAGCTTAGGCTCAAAATTAATGGTTAGCTACCATGGAATAGCGTTCCATTTTGTGATACACGTGTTGGTGAGTTTTCATGCTCACTTTTTTTGATAGGCCTCCCCCATTTTGTGATTTTTGGATTTCCATTGATGATTTCTAGAATTTTGTGTTTCACCAATTTTCGTGATTTACACTGATAAGTTTTATCAATATTTGTGCATGAGTGAATTTGTGTGTCATTAACTTTTGTGATTGACATTGATATTATTGTCAATATTTATAGTTTGGTGATTTAGTAAATAAGGAGTATGACATTCCTTTTTATCTTTGAGAAGATTCTCGTGATATTGATTAATCCCTTGTTGATTTTTCAATTACATACTCATCACAGTACGGCTTTATGGTTATTATATATTTATGTCATATCTCTTATTTTATATCATTTTATCTGATATTTATAGCTAGACTGATCCGTTTATTATTTTCTTATAAATAATACTCGGGTCAGACCGAGATGTTACAGGTGTTTCTGCTTGACTTCACATTTGGGATTTATCACCCTGACTTTTGGCTAACTACTTAGATTAGTAATTTTTGTTGTATACATTTGAGATATAGACTCATAGATGTATCCTTATTCTTTTGTCTAGCACTTGTAGCTATTCTTTTGTGACATTGTGGATCTTGTTTGACCACTACTCTAATGTACACTTTCATGTGTTATATATTCTTATCTATTTCCGCCTTTGTGATATGTATGTCTGTGACTGATTTTTGTTATGTTTACTTCTATATTTGTTTCCGAAGAATAAATATAGTCACTATGTTGTAGCTTTGAGTTTGTATCGGTATGCCGGATTTCCTCCTTCATCCAAACGCATGTTGTACTATCTGACATATCGGTGCTCGCACAAGGCAATTACACGGATGGTCGCTCCTCAACAGCCTTATCCTCCACGCTAGTTGACGGCATTACCCCGTAGTGTCCTTGGATAGGTGGTTATGGAGGTGGGGTGTCATAGCTTGGTATCAAAGCCAATCTTCGGAACAATGTAGAATAATCTAACAAGGATCATCATCCTAAGTCCATTTTAGGAGTCATGCTTTAAGATTTAATTCGAGTCTTTGTACTGATTCATCCTATTTTCTTTATGATTCCTTGTTTATCTATCAAGATTTCTTGATATTCATCTGGTGAATAACCTTATATCCTTCTTCTTCTTTCTTTCTAAAGGAAGAGAAATGGTTAGACCTGGCCATCCTAGCGCCGGTCAATCTCGTGTTACTCCCCAAGATGGAGTATTTATGTCTGCCCAGCAGCTTCTTGATCTAGTAAGGAATGCTCAAGCAGCCGGATCTAATCCGAAGTCTACTCACCCTAGGTCTGGATTTGCATGTTTGTGCAGCGATTATACCAATTTGGGTGGAAGGCCATTCAAAGGTTCGAAAACCATTATTGAAGTCCAGGCTTGGCTGAGATCGTGCGATCATACCTTTTATCGCATGAACCTTATTGATCTTCACCGTGTTCAAGTGGCCACTAGTATGCTCCAAGAAAGAGCATTAGATTGGTATGAGCTTCTGATTTCTGAAATAAATGAAGCAGATCTTACTTGGAAGAAATTTCGGGAACGCTTCGAATTAAAATTTGTGCCAGAAGCTGAGAAGGTGACTTTGGCTCGCCGATTCATTGACCTTGTTCAAGGTGAATCCTCCATAGCAGATTATATCGCATCTTTCGAGTCACTTTCTAAATACAGGATCGAATATAAACACCTCATTGAAGAAAAACCAATGATTTGTCTATGGCTTGAATAAAAATCTCAAGAAGCTATTACTTCTAAAGTTAGAAGTTTCTTTTGATCAACTCGTTGTTATCGCTCTTCGACTTGAAGAGGCAGATAAAGAAAGTGATGTTGAAGTTACGAGTGCCAGACCAAACTTCAATAACAAGAAAAGGCCTAATAAATTCAAAGGTCCTTATCTCAACAATAAGAAAGGGAAGCAAGTCTCTCCGGCTATTAAGACCTCTACCACAAGTGGTGGACAATGCTACAACTGTGGTTCTAAGGACCATTATGCGAACAAGTGTTCAAAGCCTCGTATTTGTCGCTATTGCAAAAGCCCGGATCATTATTTATCTTCTTGTCCCAAACTTCAAAATAGGAAGGAGGGAAAGCTTAGTTTTGCTCAAGACCTGGCAACACATCTCGTGGTAAAGGTATTTCTCTTCTATCCTTGATGGCATTATTTTATTTCGTGATCATCCTATTCGATTTCTTTTTGATACGGGTGCGTCCCATTCTTTTATATCAAAAGAACCTTTTGATACTTTTTCTTTAGATGTTTTGTGTTTAATGACTTCTTTGAGAATTGCGAATCCGATTGGTGGATCCGCAACAATCAGTTTATTGTGTAAAGATGTCGAGATTATTTTGTGTGATTTTTCTTTCCGAGCCGATTTGCATGTTATGCGCTACTTAGGCTTTGGAATGATTTTGGGAATGGATTGGCTTAACCGCTATAAAGCCCAAATCCTATACTGAGCGGACTATTTATCTTTGACATTCTCAATCTGTTACGAAGATTTCCATTGACCTTAAAGATTCGGATTCCAGCTTAGTTGCATCTTTATATTCTTTAAATCCTCATGATACTGATAATGATGACGAGGAATATATTATTTCTCTTATTCACGTTGTTCGTGAATTTTCTGACATATTTCAGCCCGGTTTAGGATTACCACCTAAGCGAGCAATTGAGTTCAGAATTAATCTCATCCCTGAAGCTCATCCTATTACTCGTCCTCCTTATCATATGTCCAATAAAGAAAATGAGGAGATGCGTAAACAATTATCCGAATTGGAGATGAAGCAATTTATTCGCTCTAGCTCCTCGCCTTGAGGAGCTTCAGCTATTTCTGTGAAGAAATCCGATGGTACACTTAGGCTTTGCGTTGACTATCGCAAGCTTAATGATCTTACTATCAAGAATAAGTATTCTTTACCTCGGATTGATGATCTATTCGATCAACTTAGTGGTGCTAGAGTCTTTTCACAATTAGACTAAGCTACCGGTTTTCATCAGCTTCGTATTGCAGAGGATAGTATTCCTTTAACATCTTTCCATACTCGCTATGGATCGTATGGATGGCTTGTTATGCCATTTGGTTTAACGAACGCTCTGGCTTATTTCGTTGACCTTATGAATAGAGTTTTCAAAGACTTCCTCGATCAGTTTGTTCTCATCTTTATTGATTATATTCTTGTGTATTCTAAAACCGAGGAGGAGCATGAAAAACATCTTCGAATTGTGTTGGAAACTCTTAGGAGCAATCAATAAAAAGCAAAATTTTCTAAATGCCACTTTTGGCAATCTCGTGTGAAGTTTCTCGGTCATATTATTTTCGAATCCAGAATTTCGGTGGATCCTTCAAAGATTGAAGCAATTCAAAACTGGAAGAGACCGGATAGTGTGACGGAAATTCATAGTTTCTATGGATTGGCAGGTTATTACCACCGTTTCATAAAGGACTTTTCCAAAATTTCTGTGCCTCTTACTAGTTTGACAAAGAAGGGAGTTAAGTACATTTGGTCGGACAAATGTGAAGCCTCTTTTCAGAAATTAAAAGAACTCCTTTCCGATGCTCCTATTCTTGTGATTCCCGAGGTTAACCAAGATTTTATTGTTTATACCGATGCTAATCGCGTTGGTTTAGGTGTCGTTCTTATGCAAAGAGAACGTGTTATTGCTTATGCTTCTAGACAATTGAAGCCAGCCGAGACTAGATATGCCACTCATGATTTAGAACTCGCGGCTATTGTTTTCGCCCTTTGAATTTGGCGTCATTATCTTTTGGGAGAAAAATTTATTCTTTACACCAATCATAAATCCTTGAAGTATCTATTTTCTCAAAAGGAACTTAATTTGCGTCAACAATGTTGGCTCGAATTTTTTGCATCTTATGATCATGATATTCTTTATACCCCCAGAAAGGGAAATCATGTTGCGGATGCACTTAGTCGTAAGCAACAAGCGGTTGTTTCTATGATGATATCCGAATGGAATGATCTTGGAATTCTGTCCACTTGCGGGATTCGAGATCATGTTTCTGATTTATGTTCATCTCTTGTTTTATATAGCCTTGAGGTCCATCCTTCTCTTTTAGACCGCATTCTTGAAGCTCAAAAGCTAGATCCCAAATTGGCTCTTCTCGGCCAAAATCTTAGGGATAAAATTGATATGGAAGGTTTGAAAGACTTTGATATTGATTCTCGTGGCAGTATTCGAAAATTTTGTAGATTTATCGTGCCAAATATTAATAACCTTCGTAAAGACATTTTAGAAGATTCTCATCGTTCTAAATTTACCATTCATCCCGGTAGTAGTAAAATGTACGCGGACATGAAGCGACTTTATTATTGGGAGGGAATGAAATCTGATATTGCTAACTTTGTTAAGTGTTGCATGACTTGCCAACTTGTCAAGGCCGAACACCAATGGCCCGATGGGTTATTGAAACCTTTAGAAATTCCAATTTGGAAGTGGGATCAAATTTCCATGGATTTTATAAACGGCCTTCCCCGTTCTCGTTTGGGTCATGATAGCTTATGGGTGATAGTCGTTAGACTTACTAAATCCGCACATTTTATTCCCGTTCGGTCCAATCGAACCGCTCCTCTCTTGGCCAAACTCTTTGTCAAAGAAATTGTTAAATTGCATGGGGTTCCTTCTTCTATTGTTAGTGATCGTGATCCATTGTTTACTAGTGGATTTTCGAAGAGTCTTCAAAAAGCTTTGGGAACGAAGCTTAATTTAAGCACCGCTTATCATCCCCAGTCCGATGGACAAACTGAGCGTGTGAATCAAACTCTTGAAGATCTTCTTCGTGCATATGTTCTTGATTTTGGTGGGAGTTGGGAAGATCATATTCCTCTCGTTGAGTTTTCCTATAATAATAGCTTCCAATCTAGTATTGGTATGGCACCTTTCGAGGCACTCTATGGAAGGCCATGCCGATCTCCTTCTTGTTGGCTTGAGGCCGGTGAGAAGCTGGTTTTAGGTCCAGATTTTATTCGTGATTCCACAGAGAAGATTGACCTTATTCGTTATAGGATGAAAGAAGCCCAGAGCAGGCAAAGATCCTATGCCGATAACCGGAGAAGGAAATTAGAATTTTCAGTGGGAGATCTTGTGTTTATCCGTGTTTCACCTATGAAGGGTGTTGTACGTTTCAGTCGATCGGGAAAGTTTGCGCCTCGATATATTGGACCATTTCCTATCACCGAACGTATTGGTTCCGTGGCTTATCGCCTTTTATTACCGACTTAATTTTCTACTATTCATGACGTGTTTCACGTTTCTCAATTACGGAAGTGCCTTCGAGATTCCTATTCTATTCTTGAGCCCGGTATTGTGGAAGAAATTGAAGTTTCACCCAATTTAACTTACGAGCAACATCCTATTCGTATTATTTCTTCGGTGTTCAAATGCCTTCGAAATAAAGATGTTCCACTTGTTAAAGTCCAATGGTCCTCAAATCCTAAGGATTGCTCTTGGGAATCTAGAGAGTTCATCGAGCGAACACATCCGGACTAACTTTCTCATGCTCCATGAGGTGAATTTCATATTTCAAATTTCTTTTGTGTTGATATGCTTTCATGGTTGTTACCTTATATTTTCTTCTTAAATATTGCAAGGATGCAATTTCTTTAAGGAGGGGAGTCTGTAACAACCCGCATATTTTATGATTAAATATTTAAATATTTATTTTAATATTTTATCATTAGTCGGATTTTAGTTCGAAAAGTTACTTTTTGCATACGGTCAAATTTGGACTCGGAACCATTTCCATTGAGTTCAAAACACCGTTTGCGATCTTTTGAGTGTAAACTTTGATATGTTTGGAGTTAGTGAAATTTTGTTACTTTTTCACTTTGGGCTTTGGGTTTAGTTTAGCCCATTAACCTAAACTATTTACTCTAGCTCAACCCCCTTCCCTTCATAACTTTACTTTCATTTCCTAACACTCAAGCTTCATCGTTAATGGAGGAAGGAATGGGAAATTAAAACTCCAAGCTCAAGTTCATTTGCAAATCCGACATCTAACTCCAAGTTCAAAGAGAAGCCATTGATTCTTCCATTGCTCTCAAGCTTCTTCTTCATTGATTTTGTGTAAAGGTGAGATTTTTATCTCACATCTTTTTCTATAACTATCTTTGATTGTTGGGTATGAATTCCTAACACTTTTATATATGCATTTGCCATTGATTAGGATTGAATTGGTGAAAATCCCAATTTTTAGTATTTTGGGTTCAAATCTTAGAAAATCCAATCTTTGATTTTTAAACAAGACTTTGGTGATGCATCGAGGAGCCAATACGACCGGGTAGCCTATGGGCATAATCCCCTAGCGTCCATGCTCGATCGGTTGTAAAATGAAAGAGTTTTTGCACTTCAAACCCTTAGGTCGCTCAGCCTGCACCAGAATCATCCTCGGCCTGCACTTAGATCGGCCTGCACATTAGGTCGCAAACCCTCCCTTAGGTCGTTAGGTCGCAACCCCTTTGGGTCTCTCGGCATACAACCCCAAATACACTCGTCCTTCTGCGCATAGGTCGTTCAACCACTAGGTCGCCCGGCTAGGTCGTTGCTACCACTAAGTCGCTCGGACCTTCTGCAGTTAGGTCGCTCCATGTTAGGTCGCTTGCCTTACTTTTGAGTCGTCCTGCCTTAGGTCGTAACTCCCTAGGTCGCTCGGCCTGCTCGCTCGTGTTAGTTCGCTCGGTCGCGCATGCTTTTAGGTCGCGCCATGTTGGGTCGCGCCAGGTTAGGTCGCACCATTTCCTAAGTCGCTCAGCCTACTTTCAACTTAGGTCGTTTTCGGTCTTCATACCGCTACCTCCTTAGGTCGCGTACTTCTTAAGTCGCATACCCCTTAGGTCGCGCAACCTTGACCGCATCCATTAGGTCGTTCCACACTTTAGCTCGACCATGTTAGGTCGTTTGCACTGTTGAGCCACACCATCCCTTAGGTCGCTTGCCTCTGTACTTATGTCGTTACCTCTTAGATCGCTCATCTGCTAGGTCGCGCCGTGTCGAGTAGCAAGGGTATTTCCACTTTGATGAATTTGGAATCGAATTCTTTGGATTTTATTCACGTTTTCGAATGTGAAATTTTATGATGTATGGTTTCTACAATCATTTTTGTGATTTGTCACTTTACTCCACTCATACGAGAGATCTAATTAAACGACTTTGTAAATCAAATGGTATGAAACGCTTGCATTCACTTCGCCGGTTAATTCTTGGATTTGTTCGATTGAATCTCTTGTGACAATTTTAGAGTGGAGATCTACAATTTGTTCGTAAATATTTAAGTTAAGCTAGTGGTTATGGGACATGAAGCTAAGCTTATATATTTACTAGCTTACTATAATTGACACTTCTTGATGATCGATGATGATCATTTTTGTGATTTAGACTAGCAATGTGCGATGTCTATTTGTCTACGAGGGAGACTAAACCCCGTTTCTATGGAGCTTCGGCTCAAATTGGTGGGGTAGCGACCCATGGTCTTCGGGCCGTTTTGTGGAGCTTCGGCTCAAAATTAATGGTTAGCTACCATGGAATAGCGTTCCATTTTGTGATACACGTGTTGGTGAGTTTTCATGCTCCCGTTTTGTGATAGGCCTCCCCCCTTTTTGTAATTTATGGATTTCCATTGATGATTTCTAGAATTTTGTGTTTCACCAATTTTCGTGATTTACATTGATAAGTTTTATCAATATTTGTGCATGGGTGAATTTGTATGTCATTAACTTTTGTGATTGACGCTGATATTATTGTCAATATTTATAGTTTGGTGATTTAGTAAATAAGGAGTATGACATTCCTTTTTATGTTTAAAAAGATTCTCGTGATATTGATTAATCCCTGGTTGATTTTTCAATTGCATACTTATCACAGTATGGTTCTATGGTTAGTATATATTTATGTCATATTTCTTATTCTATATCATTTTATCTGATATTTATAGCTAGACTGATCCGTTTATTATTTTCTTATTAAATAATACTCGGGTCAGACCGAGATGTTACTGGTGCTTCTACTTGACTTCACATTTGGGATTTATCACCCTGACTTTTGGCTAACTACTTAGAATAATAGTTTTTGTTGTATACATTTGAGATATAGACTCATAAATGTATCCTTATTCTTTTGTCTAGCAGTTGTAGCTATTCTTTTGTGACATTGTGGATCTTGTTTGACCACTACTCTGATGTACACTTTCATGTGTTGTATATTCATATCTATTTCCGCCTTTGTGATATGGATGTTTGTGACTGATTTGTGTTATGTTTACTTCTATATTTGTTTCTGTAGAATACATATAGCCATTGTGTAGTAGCTTTGAGTTTGTATCGGTATATCGGATTTTCTCCTTCATCCAAACGCATGTTGTACTATCTGACATATCGGTGCTCGCACAAGGCAATTACGCGGATGGTTGCTCCTCAACAGCCTTATCCTCCGTGCTAGTTGACGGCATTACTCCGTAGTGTCCTTGGCTAGCGTGGGTATAGAGGTGGGGCGTCACAAGCAAACCAGAATAAAATCTTGATTTCAAGGCAATAAGATACACCCTTTTGACTTTTCGAGCTCATGGTAGACTCTTTTGATTTTAACGAGGCAAGAAAATCACCCACTTGATTTAAATGGGCAACAAGCACACCCACTTGGTTTGAATGTGCAACATGCACATGAAAGTATGTAGGACCGTGCAATATGGATATATAATAATGCAGAGTATAGAGATAATAGCAATGTAGTAAATAGTGCGGAATATAAAAGCATCATAATAATAAAAATAACACCAGAGATTTTTATATTGGTTCGGAGCACCGTCCTACATCCAGTCCCAGACTCCTTCTGGAATTTCACTAAAACAACAATCCTTGCTTAACTTTGAGGAACAGGTATATACAGTCTAAGTAGCAGAACAGACACCTCAGCAGCAGAACAGGATTTTCGCCTCAGTAGTAGAAGAGGACTTCACTAATATAAAAGAATATCTAACACTGTGTGTTCTTGATAACACTGATTTGTCTCTGATAGTACAAACCTCCTATAATCAAATCCTCAAGTATATGAAGTGTATGTGAAGATATGAAGAGAAGGTAATGCTAAGAATCAATATTATTGTGATAACCCGGATTTTGGGACATCTGATTAACTGTTTTAATTAATTGAACATAAAAAATTATGATAGTAAAAGATATCTGGATATGTAAATGAATCTTGAAATTTAAAAGTAAATAAGTATTTAATTGGTAAATTTTATCTTTTAAAGTTAGTAAAGTATTTTCTATTTATAATGTGTGTATATATTTGTATATATTGTAAATAGAATATCTTTGATTTGAATTTAACAAAAGTCGAGTTTTCAAATTCTAATATATTTTGGTAATTTAGAAATCATGATTAAATTTAAAATAAAACTTTTCAATGCTATTTAAAAAGTTAATTATATAGTTTTAAAATATTTAAGGTAAATTTTTAATTGTTTAAAGTATATCTTAGCTTTAATTTAAATTTAAATAAGACTTATAAAAAGGTTTGAAATGTTTTCTTTTTAAATTTTTCTTGAAATGAAGATAGTTATATATAAATAAATATAACATAACATATGATTTACTTAAAAAAATAATAAGTAATTAATGCAATAATGAATTTAAACAATTGTAATTTAGGATATCATGCATGGAAAAAAGTGGCAGTCTTGTTTTTATTTTATTTTAAAAACATAATTAATGTGTAGAAAATCAAGGTTAGAGCTGTAATCATTTTTGTGAAACCAGACTTTCTTCTCCTTCATTTTTCTTTTATCACACATTTTCAAGAAAAAAATCTAAAATCTGTAAAATACAAATCTGAGCAGAATTTCAAAACATTAAAGCAAGCTTCAACTCAAAATTTATAAGCAAACCTGTTAAACCGGGAATTTCAAACAACAAACTCAAACCTGAATCAAAAAGCAGAAATCATGCAAATCTGCAGTTTCAAAAATTCAAGAATTCCACCTGATTTAAATTTTTCCAGTTTCAAGTGCAATAGTAGCTTCCAGTTTAAAATGTTCTCTCTGTTCCAGGTTATCTGTTTGCAAAAATGAGGTGAGTAAACCTCACTTTAAATCTGCTTTAAATCTGGTTGCATGAAATGGATCTTTGATGTCAGGTGTAATAAATGTTTGCATGATATGAATTATATATATATATATATATATATATATATATGAACATATGGATGTGCATGTATGATTTACTCTATTCTAGATGTTCAGGTTTTAAAACTTGAAACAATTAAAGATCTTTCTCTCTGAATCCCTTCAAGTTATCAATATATAAACAAGTTCGTTTGTTCAAGATCTAAATTCTAATAATATTTTATTATACATGAGTTGTTTTACTAGGATGTAATATCAAAGTAAAACTTAAAAATGTCAAAATTTCAACCTGAATAATTTGTGGATCCATTATTTATAACCTGATTTAACTTCACCATTGTGATTTTGGAAAAACAATTAGGATTTTTAGGCTTTAAATTAGAAGGGAATTGCATGTTGTTTGGAAAATGGATTTTGAACGTTTTCTGATGATCAGAATATCTTTGGGGGTCGGGACCACTACAGGAGGTGGCGAAGGGGCATACGGCCTTGGCAAAAATGGTGACTGGACCAATAGGCCACTATTGAGACCACACGGAGGTGATCTAGGATTTGTAAACCAAATTTTTAACGACGTGGTTCCTGAGGAAAGTTCAACGTCGATAGGGCATTAGAGATGGCTGGTCTAGGGGGAATAGTAGCGTTGATCAATTACGTTTCTCTAGTCGAAGGATCGTGGCCAACTGAGGGTTGCTTCGGCGGTGCATAGCAATTTTTTAATGGTGGATGTGTGTTCCTAGTTGAAGTCTGATGGGTTCGAGCTCGCTAAAATTTGATTTCGGAATGGATTGTGGGGTCTGGGTGGTGGAATGCTTAGGGAGGGTCTACGGCGAGTTGTGTGTGCTATCGACGGCGACCAGTGGCGATCGGCGTGGTCGTGCAAGTGCACACGTGCACGAACGTGTCAAGTTTTAGGTAAGGATCGATACTGCCCCAGTTTATGCTCGAAAAATATTACGGTGGGCACGAAGTCAGGGATGTAAAGTGAAGCTTGGGGTTTAACTCGTGTTGGTGTGAAGTAATATTCGGGTTTTGTTCTAGGTTATAATTAGAGGTTAACTGAGTCTCGATAAATTAATTACCTTAACCATTGTAAGTGAAAAATTGATTATTTAATGTTTTGTTAATTTAAGTTGAGAAAATATTTAATTTGTTAAATTAATCAGATAATTAAATGATTTAATTAAAATATTAATGTTATAATTTTTCTTAAACTTAAAGCTTTTAAAATTATTTTAAATTTCAAGATTTATTAGGTAAGACTTGGAATAATAATTAAGAAGATGAGTAAGATAAGTGATTTATCATTTAAATTTATTGACAATTAAAGATTTATTAATAAATAATTAAGCCTTAATTATTGGTTAATAAATTAGAATTAAAGAGTTATTATTATTAGTAAAGGGATAATTAATTGTTGTGACTAATTATTGATTTAGGGTAAATTAATCTATGTAATTAACCAATGTAATTAATTAACCAATGGTATAGTTACTTGATAAAAGAAATTAAAGGTTAATTATTTAAGAGAAGTTATTAAGAATTAACTACTTAGTGTAATTAATTGAGGAATTGATTAATTGAAGAAATTTATGAAGGGTTAGAAAATCAGTGACTATGATTAATTAAAGAATAATTAATTAATGTAAGTGATCATAAGGTAATTAATTTGTGTAATTAATTAATGATCAATGTAATTAACGTGAATGGATGAAGGTTAATTAATTTGTGTAATTAATTAAGAGTTAATTACTTATTGTAATTTAGGTATAATTAATCAAGGATGATTAATTAAGATGGATAATTAATAGGCGATTAATTTATTTGTTTGAAATTAGTTAATGTTAAGTAAAGATAATCTAAGTGATTAAAGATTAATAATTAATTTAATTAGAGATAAATTAAATTAAATTTTGGAAGTGATAAATCTTGCTTATGAATGATTGAAAGATGTAAATGCTTTGAATTGGTTGATATTCTGATATGAAATGTTTTCTGATATGATATGTTGCGTGGACTGTGATAGCATTTGTTATCTATCGTTGATGAATTGCTGTGTATAAATGTGACATCCTGTATTTAAATTTGAATTGTATCTCACTTGAATAACTTAGGTAAGATGGTATTAAATTCGAAGAGACCAGAGTCGAGTATTAGTAAATACCCGAAACCACTTCGCTTGGTAATCTGCAGTAAGATTTGATATATGAGATAATTAGGCTGGAATGGAAAATAATGGACCTTTGAAACTAAGTTAAAATATTTAGGAATTGATTTGTGAATTAAATGTTGACTTTAACCAGTTATGAACTCGTAGTAGGGTACGAGTTACCCGAGATTTCGATTGTGCTTTAAAGCTTAGTATTTCAAACTGCATGGGTTTACTCACGCCGGTTTCCAGCCTGACCCAGGTGTTACTTTGATGTAATGCTTGGGTCAGACCGAGTATTATAGATTTTCAGGTAAGCACGTTCTAGAACTCAGGAGGCGAGCGGGATGGCAGGAACATATGGAGAGTATTCTGCTGTGTATATATTGTAGATTGTCTAGGCATGTGCTATTTTATTGTCCAGTGATTGCGAAATGTTGTAACTCTGATGTATTAAATGTAATTGACTGATACAGTTTTCTTTGTGTAAAGAATATTATTTGATATTATATTTTATCCGCTGCGAATGTGAGATGTTGGTGATTCCGTTTCTTCTTTTCTTCTATCTCTTTTCTTCTTTTCCTAACTATTTGGAATTTTCGGGAACAAAAATTATGGGTCGTTACAGTTGGTACCAGAGATGACGGTTAAGTGAGAACCTTGGGTCTGGTGGGATTACTCATTAAGGATAGGATCAATGGTACCCTAGAATGAGTTGATTATATATATATATATATATATATATATATATATATATATATGAGAGCGTACTTGTTATTTTCTTATGTAAAGATTTTAAATGATTTTATATAAGAATATATTTTGATATATAAAGCAATATTTATTTCTAATAAATATTAAGGTAATAGGTTGTTAAATTATTGGAATTATATTAAGTGGTAATAGAAATACAACCAAATTTAAATTGAATAAAGACAAGTTTGAAATAGATTCAAGCTGGAACTAAAATCCTGAATTTATAAAAGTAAGAATAGGATAAAAAGGAATTGGTATCCAGATATGATAACTTTGGGTACTATCATAAATAGTTATTATGTTTAATAATGATATGTGTATTAATAAGTAAGCAAAATAAAATGTTTTAGGAAGTAAAACATTTAGGCAAGTATGACTTATAAATTGGAACTGAAGATGATCTAAATTGTGAAGTTTTAAATTTAGCTCCAGAAATTTGAAAAATTGTTTCAAAGTGATAAAGAAATAATAAATAATATTATTTAATGTATTTGAAATAAAAGGGTCTTATTTCAAACAAGATTTGTTTGAAAATTTAAAGGAATTTATTTTGTATAAAAAACCAAAGATGTTTTAAATTTTAAGGATAACTTGGTAAAGGAAATTAATACATACATATACATATACATACATACATATACATATACATACATATACATATGTATGTATATATATATATATATATATATATATATATATGGACATACATAATATCAAAGATGATTTGAGATAAACTCTAAATGTTGAGTTTTAAATTTTTATTTGGAATGAGATGTGAAAACCCAAAGGAATATAAGTTTTAAACTTATAAGCGGGAATTCAAATTTGAGTAGGGTTGACTAGATTAAGTAAATTGAATTTAACTTTGGGAAAGTTAAATAAGTTTAGAACAAACAACCTGAATTGGAAATTTCAAGATGAAATTGAGATTTAACTTGGGAAGTTAAATGGTTGATTTGAATGGGGAAAGTGTGCGATCTCAAAATTGGTTTGAGATTTGGAAATTGAAAATGGATGGATGTTTTAAAATAATTTGAATGATACCATCTTGTTGTTATTAATAATCTTTGAGCTGAAGTTGGATTTGTTTAAATTAATAAAGAAATGGGGTGTGGTAATATATCCATTATTAAGATAAAATGGAATCATTTTGGACCTAAAATTTGAATGTTTAAGATAAAACTTCAAAGGTTTGGTTTCAAAATCGAAATTTGATGATAAATTGAATTCCAAAGATTTAGTTGTTTAAAAAGGATTTGAATTATTATTTGAACTTTGAAATAAGTTAAAAATGGAATTTGGATTCAGAACTAAATAGTGTAAAGATATAAGTTGATTTTATTTAAAGAATTAAATCCACATTTAAAAATGTAACTCGAATTTATGTTATTCAGGATGGTTTAAATTTGAAATTTGAATTGAATTAGTTTAAATTGAATTTGATTTGAATTAACTGGAATTATGATTGAAGATGTATAAATTTAAAAATTCAAATGGAAAATTAGAATTGGATAAATTTGAAATGAAATTGAAGTTGAATGAGTTCAAATTCAAATGGGAATTGGGATTAATTCAAACTGGAATTGATATAAATTGAAATTGGTTCAATTTGAATTGATTAAAATTGTGATTAAAGTTGAATGAGTAAATTCAAATGGAATTTGATTTAAATTTAGGAAAGAAATTGAGGATTAATTCAATTTGAATTAGGATTAAATCAATTTCAATGGAAATTGAAGTTATTTAAATTGGAAACGAGTCAATGTAAATGGAAGTGTAAATTTAAATTGAATTGATGAGAATGGAGATTGGAAATTGAACAGTTTGACTCTGGATTATTTTCAAAATAAATTGTCTTAATATAAATCTATTTTTCCAAACTATTTACTATACAACCTTTCTTATTAAACCCAAAACTATCTTATACTTATTTTATAACTACTTTTGAATTATTTAACTATTTTGCAACTGTTTTGTAAACTAATTTCTGTTTTTTTTCCAACTACTTTATAACTAATTACTATTACACAACTATTTTTCAATTATTTAAAATATCTATAAATATTTAACTATCTTCCAACTATCTTACAATAACTTAACAATTTTACCGCTATTTTACAAACTAGTAATTATTTTTCAACTACTTATCTATTTTTAACCTTTCAAGCTATTTTCTAAATATAACCTGGTCAGAGTGCAAACTGTTTATGAGTAAATATCCATTTGAGATAAGAATTGAAGTGTTAATTGTTTGTGCCAAAAACGGTCACAAACCCCAAATACCGTGAAAGCACCAGTGTATAATTATAAATCAGCAGTATTCCAAATGAAAATCACAGATCACAGCAAATTACAAGCAATAATCCAAAAGTAATGAACAGAGACACAAGATTTATAGTGGTTAGGCTATCTCCGGCCTACGTCCACTCCAAAGTTTTATCCTTTATTGATTATCCTTGCTGGTTACAAATGATTACAGCAGTAGAAATGATGAATTTCGAGTACAATAGTTGTTTTGAAATGTAGAAATGAATCCGACAGAGTCTGGGCGTTCAGTAGGCCAAAAGATCCCCCTTTCTGTAGGCTTCAGGGTGCTATTTATAGGCGTTGGAGGCTCAGATCTCGCTCAAACTTTGAAAGACTTTTTCTGGCATGTGAGTGGACCCATGCGACCGACCCCACCAAGTTTCGACTCGATCTGCGATCGATACAAATCCATTTTGTATCCATCAAAAAATGATCCAATCGAGATGAGACTTGGCAGGATTGTTCTTTACCTTGTATGCAAGCTGCTGTGAAAATTTCATTGCATTTGGATCCGTGGATCTTGAGTTATGATCGATTCAAGCTTGGGTTTTCCGTTGGCTGTCATCTTCGAATCCATCTGTTCGAATCCATCACTTTCAACTCGATGGAGGCACGTGCGTACACGATGGCGTGTCGCGAAATCCCTTGGTTGATCCACCTTCCTCGCCGTGTTGAATGCTTCTTTCCTGGAGACATGGACTTGCATCCATGTTTTATGCTTCGTCCATATCCATAACTTCGCAACGGCATGCTCGTACCCATCGATTCGTGTTTCTCTTTGCATCGATTCCAGGAGTACATTTCGCATCGATCATTCAATTGACCGACACGAAATGACCACGGGGGTTATCAATACGAAGTTGTTGTGATGAACTGGATACGAAGCTTACCCTTATGATGGATACGAACGAGGCCTTACCTGGTGGATACGAACTTGGATAGCCTCCCATGGATACGAGAGTGCCAAAATCCATCTGCTATGGATACGAGAGTATCGATTCAAAACATACCACCTCTTCTCATCCTGACCGATACGAAACCATCGACTCGAACCAAAACCTGATCGATACGAACCCATTGAGTCGAGTCCATGATGATCGATATGAGCGGTATCGATTCGAAGTCCTTCACCCTGCTTTGCATATGATCGATACGAACACTATCGATTCAAAACACCATCTTTCGATCGATACGAAATGTATCGATACGAAGCATCCTCTATTGATCGATGCGAAACCATCGATACGAACCACCTTCTGATCGATGCGAAATGCATCGATAGAACCGTGCCTTGCGCGCCTTAATCCATCCATATCTTATGCATACGACCTCCGATTGATCTGAAACTTGAAATATAGCCTTTCCTAGTCCTCATCATCATCTCCAATCGAATCCGGCCCGATCGGAGCTCAACCAGATTTTGACGTCATCGATTGCAGCCTTGATTCCAATCGATCTCCGATCCCAATATCCATCATTCCTTGCCAATTTGTTGATATTCCAGCCTTGACCAAAAGGTGGGATAACATTTTCCCCCCAAAACATGCCTTGTAACAAGAAGGCGTGTTTTGAATAGTTCTGAATCCGATATCTGAAGTCCATAGCCAATTCCATGTCCATTCGAACTCGACAACTGAGTCCTAATCCATCCTTATCCAATAGTCAATAATCGAATCCATGACCTCTCCGGGTCGGTATCCAAATCCATAACCTCTCCGGGCTCTTGCCAAGCGCAATCCACACATGACAACCTTGGTCCAGCGTCCCTGGACGTTGTACAATGTCATGGCTTAGGTCCTAAGCCGAATCCTGGTCTCTCCGGACCCTTGTTGAGCATAGTCCATAATCAACGACCTGAAACAATAATCGATAATATAGGGCCTAAGTCCTAGGCCGAATCCTGGTCTCTCCGGACCCTTACTGAGCATAGCCCATACTCAGCGACTTGAAAACAATAATAGATATTATAGAGCCTAAGTCCTAGGCCGAATCCTGGTCACTTCGGACCCTTGTCGTGCATAGTCCATACTCGACGACCTGAATGAGTCAATTTACCACGTTCGGGCAAAGCGACTCACCCCTTGCCAGGCATAATCCATACCCGACGACCTTTTATCAAAAACCAGATAAAAGTCCAATCAAAATCCAATCCAAAATCCAAATCAAAAACCAAAAAATCAGAAATCCAAACCAGCATCCAAAACAGAAACCAACCATCTAGACGAAAATCCAAAACAGAAAGCAAACAAAACCTGGAGTTCAAACCAAACCAGAAAATCAAGTGTCCAATCCAAAACAAAAAAAAGATTTCGCAAGCCATAGCTTCGCGGTTTATCATCATTTAGAGCATGCCTAGGAGCTATCTCTGTCCCCATACATGTGTAAATGACTTGGTCATTTGCTAATGGTTTTTACTTATTCCATTTTATCCGAGTCAATTGATAATCAATCGACCATCATTCCTGGGCCTTGCATCGTCATGGAGTGAGGTAGACGGTGGTTGCTCCTGCTCCACCGTTGCATTCGGTGTTCCAACATACTACCTTAGTTGTCTATTCCTGACATGTTCCTCAATTATGTCCTTTAAATGTCTGCAGCTGTTGGTATCATGTCTGTCCAAATCGTGGAAGAGACGATGCCTTCCTGATGCCCTCTCCCATTCTGATGGTTCTCTCCTAGCCGGCCTTTGGTAGGGAAGGCGATTTCGAGTATCCAGGTATATCCGCTCCAACGTCTCGTTCAATCTTGTGTATGTACAAAACTTTGGATCCTCCCATCGCTTCCTAGCTTTTCCAGAATCATCGTCCAACTTCCTTTTTCCTTTATCTTTATCCAAACCTTTGTTGGATGGTCCTTCACCCTCAGTTGCATTCACCTCCTTCAACTTTAAATCTGTACACGCATCCTCTTGTCGAAGGAATCTCTCAGCTTCATGGAAGAATTCCCCGAGATCCAGTGGTGGGTCTCATATTAAAGATACCTTGAAATCTGAATCCTTCCTGACTCCTTACACTGCCGCCATTAAAACCATTGATGAATCCGGTCGATCAACCGAAGCAACTGCCGCATTGAATCGAGTTAGAAAAGCTCTAAGCGATTCATCCATCCTTTGCTTTACCGATGTTAGCGTCATCACGTTCTTTGGTCTCTTGATATGAACCCGAAACTGCCCCAAAAACCGATCCACCAATTCCCTCCAAGTCCTGATAGATCCTTCCTCCAACTGCATAAACCACGTTGCAGCTAAGTCCGTCATGTACAAAGGGAAACATCTGGCCATTACTTCCTCCGATGCCCCTAGCACTTCCATGTGTCTGGTGTATCTCATCAACTGATCAGTTGGATCAGCCTTGCCATCATATACTTCCATGCTAGGTAGCTTGAACTTAGGTGGATTCTGAGCTATCCTGATTTCCCGAGCGAACGGACTCCTGTTCACTCCTTCCAAGTCTCTATTGGTCAAGCCTCCACGCATGGTTTTTCTAATGATCTCCACTAATCTAGTATCTGGGGTTGCCCCTCATGCCCTCGAGGGAACTCTGGTACATACTCCTCATGCGGTTCGCTGATGTCAGCACTCGCTCTAACCTGCTGAGCTCCTTCCAAAGGTCCTCCTGTGTTGGATCCTGCGGGCCTGCCTCCAAGCCCTCGTTGATCGCCTTCCGGTTCTGTGTTCCGTCCTCCATTGGGTTCCATAATCCTAGCTCCTTGTTCCACATTAACAGCCGCTATAGTTGTTCCTAAGTTCTACGTCTCTACAGCTCTCATTTGTTCGAAGAATGTCTGCATCATATCCTGTTGACTCTTCAACAACCTCTCATGCAATGAATTCGCCATAGCTTCCATTTCATCTCTAGTGATGTAGATGGAAGCTTGTCCTTCTCCTGCTCCAGAGGATGCCTCCTTGCTTCCGCCTTGTTGGCTTCTCTCGGCTCTTTGCCTTGTTTGTCGAGTCATTGTCTTTCAAATCTAAACCCTTCACACTTCTCAAATCCAAAATTCAATCCGATGTAGCGGGTGCTAGTCTTTTTCAGTGAAAGCACCAAAGTGTTTGCGCCAAAAATGGTCATAAACCCCAAATACCGTGAAAGCACCAGTGTATAATTATAAATCGGCAGTATTCCAAATGCAAATCACAGATCACAGCAAATTACAAGCAATAATCCAAAAGTAATGAACAGAGACACAAGATTTATAGTGGTTCGGCTATCTCCGGTCTACGTCCACTTCAAAGTTTTATCCTTTATTGATTATCCTTGCTGGTTACAAATGATTAAAGCAGTAGCAATGATGAATTTTGAGTACAATAGTTGTTTTGAAATGTAGAAATGAATCCGGCAGAGTCTGGGCGTTCAGTAGGCCAAAAGATCCCCCTTTCTGTAGGCTTCAGGGTGCTATTTATAGGCGTTGGAGGCTCAGATCTTGCTCAAACTTCAGAAGACTTTTTCTGGCACATGAGTGGCCCACATGACCGACCCTACCAAGTTTCGACTCGATCTGCGATCGATACGAATCCATTTCGTATCCATCAAAAAATGATCGAATCGAGATGAAACTTGGCAGGATTTTTCTTTACCTTGTATGCAAGATGCTGTGAAAATTTCGTTGCATTTGGATCCATGGATCTTGAGTTATGATCGATTCAAGCTTGGGTTTTCCATTGGCTGTCGTCTTAGAATCCATCTGTTCGAATACATCACTTTCTACTCGATGGAGGCACGTGCACACGCGATGACGTGTCGCGAAATCCCTGGGTTGATCCACCTTCCTCGCCGTGTTGAATGCTTCTTTCCTGGAGACATGGACTTGCAACCATGTTTTATGCTTCGTCCATATCCATAACTTTGCAACGACATGCTCGTACCCATCGATATGTGTTTATCTTTGCATCGATTCCAAGAGTACATTTCGCATCGATCATTCAATTGATCGATACGAAACGACCACGGGGTTATCGATACGAAGTGGTTGTGATGAACTGGATACGAAGCTTACCCTTATGATGGATACGAACGAGGCCTTACATGATGGATACGAACTTGGATAGCCTCCCATGGATACGAAAGTGCCAAAGTCCATCTGCTATCAATACGAGAGTATCGATTCGAAACATACCACCTCTTCCCATCTTGTCCGACACGAAACCATCGAGTCGAACCAAAACCTGATCGATGCGAAAGTATTGAGTCGAGTCCATGATGATTGATACGAGCAGTATTGATTCGAAGTCCTTCACCCTGCTCTGCCTATGATCGATACGAACACTATCGATTCAAAACACCATCTTTCGATCGATACGAAATGTATCGATATGAAACGTCCTCTGCTGATCGATGCAAAACCATCGATACGAACCACCTTCTAATCGATGCGAAATGCATCGACACGAACCGTGCCTTGCGCGCCTGAATCCATCCATATCTTATGCATACATCTCCGATTGCTCTGAAACTTGAAACATAGCCTTTCCCAGTCCTCATCATCATCTCTAATCGAATCCGGCCCGATCGGAGCTCAACCAGATTTTGGCAACATCGATTACAGCCTTGATTCCAATCGATCTTCGATCCCAATATCCATCATTCCTTGCCAATTTGTTGATATTCCAGCCTTGACCAAAAGGTGGGATAACATTAATCAATAGGGATATTAGGAGAAAATGTGAATAAGTGAACAGGAAATGTGAATAGAAAAGGAGATTGTTTTTGCTAATAACCAATCAGGATAAATACGTAGAATGTACGCATATTATTCTATTCGCATAGTGATTTGATCCGAATTCGAGCACATAATTTCGAGATAGTTAAATGATCCGAGTTGGGATTTTTCATTCATTTTTCAACGGCGAACCTAAATATGGATTGTTGATTGGTTCTGGATAGTCTCTATCATAGTTATGGCTATATAAGGAGAATGACGGTTTCTGATCAAGAAACCAGATCTGAGTCTGCACTAGGAAGTCGGTTGGACGATACTAGTTTGGAAGAGAAATTGTGTGATCAAGTGAGCGATCAGATTGATATAGCGTACGGATGATATGTGTACATCGTACGGGTTTGAATGAAATTGATATGGGGAAATTTGTGGATAAGAAATGTGAATTGGATTTTGAAATGAAAGGTATATTTTGTGAAATATATGATGAAGTAAAGCGGAAATTGGATATTTCTATGGTAAAAATTTACTTTATGAAAGTAAGTAATTGGTAAGTGACTTTATAGAGTAATCAAATTTGAATATTTGATTTGGAATAAACAAAGTTATATAACTTTGTTATATAAAATAAATCTTCCCTTGTTGAATCTACTGCCGAAAGAAAAGGATTTTTGAAAGTTTTTGAAGTTTGAAAAGGGAATTTATACAAGTTTGAAGTGATCCAAAGATTTTTAAAGTTATATATATATATATATATATATATATATTTGTATATGTAATGGATCTTATGAGAATGATTTTGAGAAAGGTTTTTGGAACCTTTGGATTTGGAAAGGCTTTTTTGATTTTTGGGTAAAATCAATATTGGAATTTGAAAAGCCTAATTTGAGAATTATCTATTTTGGGATAATCGATTTTGAGAAAAGGAGATTTATATGGAATTCATACTAGGTGTACGACTTGGAAGACACTATATGTATATAGTATAAAGTGTTTTGAAAATGGCTTTGGGGAAAAGGTGCTCCTTTGAAATGAACTTCTCAGGAGTGCCATAGGGTGGTACTGCCTTGAACCCTAAGGTAGGGTTCTAAAGTTGATCCTGTGAGGAGTCCAGACAAAAATAGTTCCCGAGGATTATTTGTAGTGTGTAGTGAAAGTCGAGGGCGCTGATGCCTACAGAGGCATGTGAGTTATGCTGCGACAACAGTTTAACTCGATGTCACTGCGATCTACTGCAGATCATAGCGAAAGTCATGTATGCCGCTGAGAGCCAACAGTCTACGTTTGATTTTATATCGGTAAACTGCGACCTATGGTGACATAGCGAAATTCGTGTGTGCCGCTGAGAGCAACCAGTCTACGTTTGATTTTACATCGATAGACTGCGACTTATGTGGGAGTGGAGAAGTTTCATTTTTGGCAGTGAAATTCGAGGGCGTTGATGCCTACAGTTACATGGACTTTTGCTGTGATGGCAACGTAACCCTGGAATGTAACTGCGATATGCCACGAGTTCCATGGCGTAATCAAGGGGCGCGGAGTGCCTATAGTTACATGGACTTTTGCTGCGATGGCAACGTAACCTAGGATGTAACTGCGACCATGGATGTGGTGATGATTTCTAGAGCATTCTCACCAAAGACATTTCCTCAATTTTCAAAAATGTTTTCTATATTCTCAATAAAATTATTTTCCAAGTATTTTCACTGGGTGTTGAAAATGGGTCTGCTAGGTACTTATAGATTTTCAGTCCTACGCCTTATCAACGCATGACCGAATTTCTATGGGAACAAGGATGGACTTGTTGAAACATCGAGTTATAAAAGTATTTTTATAAAAACTATTTAGTAGTATTATATAGATTTTTATAGTATTTTAAAAAGAGATGAAAGATTAATTTTTCTGATAATAAGCATCTTAATAATTCTGGTTTTGTTCCTTTTCGAGGATGAAAAGATTCAAAGGGGGAGGAATGTGATAACCCGGATTTTGGGACATCTGATTAACTGTTTTAATTAATTGAACAGAAAAAATTATGATAGTAAAAGATATCTGGATATGTAAATGAATCTTGAATTTTTAAAAGTAAATAAATATTTAATTGGTAAATTTTATCTTTTAAAACTAATAAAGTATTTTCTATTTATAATGTGTGTGTATATTTGTATATATTGTAAATATAATATCTTTGATTTGAATTTAATAAATAAAAATCATGTTTTCAAATTCTAATATATTTTGGTAATTTAGAAATCATGATTAAGTTTAAAGTATAACTTTTCAATGCTATTTAAAAAGTTAATTATATAGTTTTAAAATATTTAAGGTAAATGTTTAATTGTTTAAAGTATATCTTAGCTTTAGTTTAAATTTAAATAAGATTTATAAAAAGGTTTGAAATGTTTTCTTTTTAAATTTTTCTTGAAATCAAGATAGTTGTATATATAAATAAATATAACATAACATATGATTTATTTAAAAAAATAAGTAATTAATGCAATAATGAATTTAAACATTTGTAATTTAGGATATCGTGCATGACAACAAGTGGCAATCTTGTTTTTATTTTATTTTAAAAATATAATTAATGTGTGGAAAATCAAGGTTAGAGCTGTATTCATTTTTATGAAACCAGACTTTCTTCTCTTTCATTTTTCTTTTATCACACATTTTCAAGAAAAAAATTAAAATCTGTAAAATACAAATCTGAGCATAATTTTAAAACATCAAAGCAAGCTTCCACTCAAAATTTATTAGCAAGCCTGTTAAACTAGGAATTTCAAATAGAAAACTCAAACCTGAATCAAAAACCAGAAATCAAGCAAATCTGCAGCTTCAAAAATTCAAGAATTCCACCTGATTCATATTTTTCCATTTTCAAGTACAAGAGTAGCTTCCAGTTTAAAATTTTCTCTCTGTTCCGGGTTATCTGTTTGTAAAAATGAGGTGACTAAACCGCACTTTAAATCTGCTTTAAATCTGGTTGCGTGAAATGGATCTTTGATGTCAGGTGTGTAATAAGTGTTTGCATGATATGAATTTCATATATATGAACATATGGAGTGCATGTCTGATTTACTCTATTCTAGACATTAAGGTTTTAAAACTTAAAGCAGTTAAAGATCTTTCTCTCTGAATCCCTTCAAGTTATCAATATATAAACAAGTTTGTTTGTTCAAGATCTAAATTCTAATAATATTTTGTTATATATGAAGCAGTTTTACTAGGATGTGAATATGACAGTAAAACTTAAAAATATCAAAATTTTGACGTGAACAATTTGTGGATCCATTATTATAACCTGATTTATCTTCACAAATTGTGATTTTTAGAAAAAGAATTAGGATTTTTAGGCTTTGAATTAGAGGGGAGTTGCATGTTGTTTGGGAAATAGATTTTGAACTTTTTCTGATGATCGGGGTAGCTTTGGGGTCGGGACCACTACCGGAGGTGGAGAAAGGGTAGACGGCCTTGGCAAAAATGGTGACTGGACCAATAGGCCACTATTGGATGGCACGGAGGTGACTAGGATTTGTAAACCTAATTTTGAATGACGTAGTTCCTGATGAAAGTTCAATGTCGATAGGGCATTAGAGATGACCAGTCCAGAGGGAAAAGTAGTGTTGGTCAATTACGTTTCTCTAGTCGAAGGATCGTGGCCAATGGTGGGTTGATTCGGTGGCGCGAAGCAATTTTCTGATGGTGGATGTGTGCTCTAGGTTGAAGTCTGATGGCTTCGAGCTCACTTAAATTTGATTTCGGAATGGATTGTGGGGACTGGGTGATGGAATGCTCGGGGAGGGTCTCCAGCGACTTTTGTGTGCTATTGGCGGCGACCAGTGACGATCGACATGGTCGTGCAATTGCACACGTGCACGAACATGTCAGGTTTTAGGTAAGGATTGATATTGCTCGAGTTCGTGCTCGAGAAATATTAGGGTAGGCTCGAAGTCAGGGACGTAAAGTGAAGCTTGGGGTTTAACTAGTGTTGGTGTGAAGTAATACTCAGGTTTTGTTCTGGGTTATAATTAGAGGTTAACTTAGTCTTGATAAATTAATTATCTTAGCTATTATAAGTGATAAATTGATTATTTAATGTTTTGTTAATTTAAGTTGAGAAAGTATTTAAGTTGTTAATCAGATAATTAAATGATTTAATTAAAAGATTAAAGTTATCAATTTTGCTTATACTCAACGCTTTTAAAGTTATTTTAAATTTCAAGATTTATTAGGTAAGATTTGGAATAATAATTAAGAAGATGAGTAAGATAAGTGATTTATCATTTAAATTTATTGAGAATTAAAGATTTATTTATAAATAATTAAGCCTTAATTATTGGATAATAAATTAGAATTAAAGAGTTATTATTATTAGTAAAGGAATAATTAATTTTTGTGACTAATTATTGATTTAGGGTAAATTAATCTATGTAATTAACCAATGTAATTAATTAACCAATGGTATAATTACTTGATAAAAGTAATTAAAAGTTAATTATTTAAGAGAAAATAAGAACTAATTACTTAGTGTAATTAATTAAGGAATTGATTAATTGAAGAAATTTATGAAGGGATAGAAAATCAATGAGTATGATTAATTAAAGAATAATTAATCAATGTAAGCGATCGTAAGGTAATTAATTTGTGTAATTAATTAATGATCAATGTAATTAACGTGAATGGAAGAAGGTCAATTAATTTGTGTAATTAATTAAGAGTTAATTACTTATTGTAATTAAGGTGTAATTAATCAAGGATGATTAATTAAGATGGATAATTAATAGGCGATTAATTAATTTGTTTGAAATTAGTTAATGTTAAGTAAAGATAATCTAAGTGATTAAAGATTAATAATTAACTTAATTAGAGATAAATTAAATTAAATTTTGGAAGTGATAAATCTTGCTTATGAATGATTAAAAGATGTGAATGCTTTGAATTGGTTGATATTTTTGATATGATATGTTGGGTTGACGGTGAAAGTATGGTTATCCATCGTTGATGAATTGCTTTCTATAAAAGTGACATCCTATATTTAAATTCGAATTGTATCTCACTTGAATAACTTGGGTAAGATGGTATTAAATTCGAAGAGACCGGAGTCGGGTATTAGTAAACACCCGAAACCACTTCGATTGGTAATCTACAATAAGATTTGATATGTGAGATAAATAGGCTGAAATGGAAAATAATGGACCTTTGAAACTAAATAAAGTTACTTTGGAATTTATTTGTGAATTAAGTGTTGACCTTAACCAGTTATGAATTTGTAGCAGGGTACGAGTTACTCAGGATTTCACATGTGCTTTAAAGCTTAGTATTTCAAATTGCATGGGTTTACTCACGCTGGTTCCCAGCCTGACCCGGGTGTTACTTTGATGTAATAGTCGGGTCAGACCGAGTATTACATATTTTCAAGTAAGGACGTTCTGGACCTCAGGAGGCGAGCTGGATGGCAGGAATGTATGGAGAGTATTCCGCTGTGTAATATTGTAGATTGTCTAGGCACATGATATTTTACTGTCCAATGATTGTGAAATGTTGTAACTCTGATGTATTAAATGCAATTGACTGATACAGTTTTCTTTGTGTAAAGAATATTATTTGATATTATATTTTATCCGCTGCGAATGTGAGATGTTGGTGATTCTTTTTCTTCTTTTCTTCTATCTCTTTTCTTCTTTTCCTAACTATCTGGAATTTTCGGGAACGAAAATTTTGGGTCATTACAATTATGAAAGTTTATTTGAAGATTCAAAGCAATAAAATGCCTGTTTTCTATTTGAATGCAAGTATGAGAGCACAAGAAGAATAAAAAAATCAGAATGATTTTTGGTGAATGTGAAGTGTTTGGGAACATGTATTTATAGTAAACAGAGAGTTACTACCATTGGTGAAGAGTTCTGACCAAAAGGAGTATCCATTTCCATTCAGAAAAGGATCGCAACCTTTCGCAGAATGGAGATGTCTATTCAAAAAATGACAGTTGGGCTTAGGTCAGTCGACTAGTCGTTCTTGGTCAGTGGACTGACTATGCAACAAATTTAAAAAAGTAAGCAGTGCATACTCGTGTATGTACACCAGTCAGTCGACTGGTTGTTTATAGCCAGTCGACTGGTTGTAGTGTTTTTACACAATTAGCTATGTTTTGATTAAAAACTGAGAACAACGAAGTGTGGGCTACTTGAGGATAGATTTTAACAAATTTCTAAGACTCAACCATAAGTAATAAATAGTGAAAACATAGATTCAAAGTCTCGATATCACCATAGTCCTTTGATTGTCTCTTTTTGTCGAGATTAATTGTGTATTCTCTTTTTCTTCTAAATTGCTTTGTCATGAATCAAAACTAGTGATTCAACATTCTTCCCCTTTTTGATTGATGATAAACCTATATATAATAATCCTAGAGAACACATATAAAAACTCCCCCTAATATGTGACACTTCTTGTACCTGCATTAAAATGGTTAGTATAATTTTTTCCCCTTTGTCATTAAAAAAAAGGAGATATATCAAAATTGTTTCAATACAAAGTGCAGAAAGAAAATCTAACGTGAGGCTAATTAGTACAAGTCTCAAAGATAATCAATAAGCAAACAAACATCCAAATGTTCAAATTGAAGAATGGAGGTTCCCATAAGCAAATAACTATAGTACGTACCAAACTTACCAACCAATCAAAAAAAAAAGAACTCATTCATCAAGACCCCAATTATACTCTCCTTCCGGTGCAGTCTCCTTTTTGGTTCTAGAAGTGCCTTAAGCACCACTGCCTGTTCCATTAGTGTCGCTACTAGCATGCTCCTCTGATGTAGATGATGTAAATCGAGGTGCTGGACGCTTGCCTTGGGAGATGGATGTGGCAGCAGTGGAGGAAGAACATGATAAGGCATCCTATAATGTAGAGAAGAATCCTTTGTTTTTATCAAGCTTCTTATCCATTTTCTTTAGCCTTGAATCCAGTATAAGATGATTTCGGGAAAGGATTTCAATGGATTCACAGGTGCTGGAGGAGGTAGCTAAACGAATTTCACCTTCTTCCTGATATGCTTCCGGCTTTCTAATTATAGGACATCTAGACCGTTGTTGAGCTTGTTGATGCTTTCAATCTTCATATGCGGTAATATGTGGAGGTCTTCTTGGTAGCTTCATAAGACTGATGATCCTTATATTTATCATTCCGACGGTAGAGAATTCGGAATCAGGTTGACGAACATCAGCATTTAGAAGAAGTTTCATTATATATTCTATAAAGTAAATAACATTCATATTCCCATAGGGGAAGGTGAGAAATTCATCCAAAATACGACATAACCAATTTACGCGTATATTTCCCTATATCGCATAGAGAGCTTTGAAATTTTTCGGATATATTAATTCATATGATCCGGTTCATGGGAGAATAGATCGCATAAGAGTCTTGTGCAAGATTCTTGCTTTAGGCAGTAGAAGCTTAGAACGCAATGCAGTCTTGTCGTCACCCATGAACATGTGACTAATTCTATCTCTTTGTCTTGTATTCCACTCGACATCATTAAATCAATACCTTCATTTCGAGATTGAAGGATATGTGCCATTTGATCAAGTGAAAAGAAAACTTGTTGTCCACATACCAAATTCCATACACAATCATTTGGATTAGACGGTTGTTGGTGGGATTTGCAAAGAAAAGTTTTACCATAAGATGGTTAATGTTGTGGCGATTTGAATTGTAGCGGAGTAGCGACTCTAATTCACATCTCTGCATTAATTCTTGAAGAGAATAAGCTCCAAAATCAGAGTATACCATGAAAGAACCTTCAAAGATTCTAGAATTTTTCATCTTCTCCCATCTTTCTATTACAGTTGCAATGTATAGCCAATGGGAAACATGAATATCAACAAAAGATGATGAAGCTTGTTTTGATCATTTTGATCTTGGAGGAGCGATTAGTTTGATTTTTTTGAGAGTTTTTTTGTTAAGAAATCCAGGCTAGGTTTTTGGAGGATGAAAAAAATTATGAAGAAGGTAAAGTAAAAAAGAAGGGTTAAAGGCGTTAAAAAGAGGAGACAACAGTTAATTTGTATAGCCAGGAAAATAATTTAACTCACCCATATGTGACATTTCAAATTCTTTGGTCATTATTTCAGAAAATTCTTAACATAGTTTTTCATTTATAGATCCAAAAATAATATCATCAACATAAATTTGAACAATTAAAATATCTTGCTTGTTTATTTTGATAAATAGAGTTTAATCAACCTTCCCAATTTCGAAACCAGAATCTATTAAATATATTTTAAGACGATCATCCCAAGCACGAGGAGCTTGTTTCAAATCGTATAAGGCCTTTTTAAGTTTATAGACATGGTCAGGAAATTGTTTGCGTACAAATAAAGGAGGTTGTTCAACATAAACTTTTTCTTTTATAAAGCCATTTAAAAAGGCACTTTTAACTTCCATTTGATATAATTAAAAGTTATGAAAACATGCATAAGCTAGTAAGATTCGTATTGCTTCTAGTCTAGTGATTGGAGCAAACGTTTCTTCATAGTCAATCCCTTCTTCCGGATTATATCCCTGTGCAACTAATCTAGCTTTATTCCTAGTAATATTTCCTTGTTCATCAGCTTTATTTTTAAAGACCCACTTTGTACCAAAAACTGATTGATCACTAGGCCTTGGAAGTCAATCCCAAATGCCATTTCTTTCGAATTGGTTTAGCTCTTCTTGCATAGCGATTAACCAATTTTCATTGGTGGATGCTTCTTAATATTCTTAGGTTCAATATTCGAAAGGAAAGCTACATGACGCATTTGATTTAATTGACTTCTTGTTCTAACAGATGAATTGAGTTCTCCATTGACATTAATGAAACGATGATCCGTTAATAATCTAGGTGGAGATTTTAATTCATTGTTATTGTAAACTATGTTTTCATTATTTTCAAGATTTGAAATTTCTGTATTTGTGATATTATTAAGGAATTCTTCATCTCTTATACTAGGGATCTGTTAAAATTTTCATTGAAGGATACATGAAGTGTTTCTTCGTTGATATTGGTTCTTTTATTGTAAATTCGATAAGCTTTGCTTTGATCTGAATATCCTACAAAGATTCCTTCATCGGATTTTGGATCTAATTTTCCAAGCCGATCTTTTGTGTTTAAACAAAACAATTCGAACTGAAAACTTTAAAATAATAAATATTTGGTTTTCGACCATTAAGAAGTTCATAAGGAGTATTCTTAGTTAGTGGTCGAATAGAAACACGATTCAAAACATAACTGTGACGCCCCACCTCTATACCCACGCTAGCCAAGAACACTCCGGAGTAGTGCTGTCAACTAGCACGGAGAATAAGGCTGTTGAGGAGCGACCATCCATGTAATTGCTTATCACACGGTGGCTATAAATAATCTTCGGAAACAAACATAGAAATAATCATATCACAAATCAGTCACAGATATCCATATCACAAAGGCGGAAGAAGATATGAATATATAACTAACACATGAAAGTGTACATCAGAGTAGTGGTCAGTAAGATCCACGATAATACAAAAGAATAGCAACACGTGCTATACAAAAGAATACAACTATGAGTCTATATCTCAAGTGTATACAACAAAAACTGCTAATCTAAACAGTTAGCCAAAAGCCAGAGTGATGAATCCCTGGGAAGAAGTCAAGCAGAAGCACCTGTAACATCTCGGTCTGACCCGAGTATTATTTAAGAAAATAATAAACGGATCAGTCTAGCTATAAATATCAGATGACATGATATAACATAAAAGATATGGCATAAACATAAATATCCATAACGACATACCACTATAAGTATGTAAATAATGATCAACAGAAGATCAATCAATAAGAGATAATCAATATCACAAGAATCTTCTCAAAGATTCGAAGAGGGCATCATAC
This sequence comes from Allium cepa, assembly GCA_030765085.1. Classification (NCBI taxonomy): domain Eukaryota; kingdom Viridiplantae; phylum Streptophyta; class Magnoliopsida; order Asparagales; family Amaryllidaceae; genus Allium; species Allium cepa. The sequence continues at coordinate 500,194,849 of CM060929.1, forward strand.
CCTAAACTTGTACTCATAACAAGTCAATGACATAAATTCCAGAAATCAACACGAGAAATCCAGAAATCATAAAAAGGGAAAGAGGCCTATCACATGACGGTCCGAAGACCATGGGGAGCTACCCCACATGTGTGAGTGGAATCACACAGATTGAGGTCAAGACTAACCAAAAAGCAGAAAGGTATGTGTGAATGGAATCACACAAGTGGTGTCTAGTCTAACCTTGCAATGAAAGAGACATCGCGCAATTGCTAGTCTAATTCATAAAGCGATCATCAAGATCAACGAGAAGTGTCAATTACACTAAGCTAGTAAATATAGAAGTTTAGCTTCATGTCCCATAACCACTTGCTTAACTTAAATATTTACGAACAAACTGTAAATCTTCACTAATAAAATTGTCACAAGAGGTTCAATCGAACAAGTCCAAGAATTAACCGACGAAGTGAACGCAAGCGTTTCATACCACTTGTTTTACTAAGTCGTTTAATTAGATTTCTCATCCGAGTGAGGTAAAGGCTTGTATATACTAATAGATTGGAAAACGGTTTAAGAAAAGAGCTTTGTTATTAAAAATAGAGTTGAAATTGTTTGTTAAAAGAGTTTTGATATTTACTACTAGTATTGAAACCTTTGTATTATAAAGTGACAAAACATATAAGCAAGTGTAGAAACAATCAGTCACAAAGATCGCATACGGAGATGCGAATAAAATCCAAGGAAATCAGCTCAATGTTTTTCAGATAAGATCCCCTACGGAGGGGGGGTCCAGGGGGGGTGGCAACCCCCCAAGGTGGGGGTGTGGGGGCAACGCCACCGCTTACGGGGTTCGACCTGCCCGGTCAGGTCGCGGGGGTCCAGGGGGCAGCGCCCCCGGCGGGGTGCGGGGCAGCACCCCGACCAAAACGGTACGACTTAGTGAAGATAAAATGAGGTCTAACGACCTAAGGACTCAACGACTCAGCGACTCAAGGGTCCAACGACTCAGCGACTCAAGGGTCCAACGACTCAGCGACTCAAGGGTCCAACGACTCAGCGACTCAAGGCTCCAACGACTCAGCGACTCAAGGCTCCAACGACTCAGCGACTCAAGGCTCCAACGACTCAGCGACTCAAGGGTCCAACGACTCAGCGACTCAAGGGTCCAACGACTCAGCGACTCAAGGCTCCAACGACTCAGCGACTCAAGGCTCCAACGACTCAGCGACTCAAGGCTCCAACGACTCAGCGACTCATGGACGAACGACTTAACTCCGAACGACCTAAAAATGGCCAGAACGACTCAAGTGCAGAAAATTCAACAAAACGCTAAAAATTGGAGTTTTTTGCCAATCCAATCCAAACCAAATGCTAACATGCATGCAAAAATGATAGGGAATCATTCCCAATAGTCCAATATAATTATAGGCTAGAATTGTGAGATAAAAATCTCACCTTTGCACTAAAGTTTATGAAGATGAAGCTTGAAAGCAAGGAGAAGCAATCCAAAGCTTGAATCCAATATCTTCTACTTGAATTTGGAGTTGAATGTTGGATTTGTAATTGAATTTGTGCTTGGAGTTTTAATTTCCCATTCCCTCCACCATTAATGCCAAAGCTTGATTAGTTAGGAAATTTATGAAGAGTGAGGAGAAGAGGGTTGGAACTTGGGCTTAATAGGCTAAACTAACCCAAAGTCCAAAGCGGGAAAAGTTAGTGAAATTTCACTAACTCCAAACCTATCGATGTTTATACTTAAAAAGTTGTAAACGACATTTCGAACTCAATGGAAGTGGTCTCGAGTCCTAATTTGACCGTTTGCAAAAAGTAGCTTTTCGGACCAAAATCCGATTAACGAGTTAATATTTAAATAAAATATTTAAATACAAACTCGATAAATATGTGGGTTGTTACAATAACAGGCTGTTGTAACTGCTTCAGCCCAGAAATGTTTTGGTTACGTACTTCCATTTAACAAAGTCCTTGCACATTCTTGTAAGGTTCTATTTTTACGTTCTACAACTCCATTTTGTTGTGCAGTTCTAGGAAACGAAAAATTATGGAATATTCCCTTCTTTTTACAAAAATGTTCAAAGGCTTCATTTTCGAATTCACCTCCATGATCACTCCTAATATTTTTGACTTTCAATCCTTTAAAATTTTGAATTATTTTGACTTTGAAATTATCAAAAATATCACTTTTATTTTTCATAAAAATAGTAGAAGTACATCTATAAAAATCATCAACAATTACAAACACATATCTACTGTGATTAATGGATTGTATTTGTGTTGGTCCAAATAAATCCATATGCAGTAATTCAAGTGGTTGTAAAGTTGAAATAACCTTTTTAGATTTAAAAGATGACTTAGTTAATTTTCCTAACTGACATGCATTACAAATATGATCAATTTTAAAATTCATTTTTGGTAGACCTTTTACTAAATCATTTTTAGAAAGCTTATTTATTGTTTTGAAGTTAATGTGACAGAATTGTTTGTGCCATAGCCAAGGATCATTTTCTTTGGCTATTAAACACATATCTAAATTATGGTTTATTTTCATATTCAGAACATAGATATTTTTGTCTCTATTTCCTTCAAAGATAAGATTTTGATTTTGATCAAAAATACTACATTTATTTTCAAAAAATGTGATTTTGAATCCTTTGTCACGTAATTGGCTGATACTAAGTAAATTATGTTTCAAATTTTTGACTAGTAAAACATTTGAAATAAGAGGTAAATTTGAAATACCATTGTTGCTCACATCGCCTTCGCCGATGATGTAGCCTTTGGAATTATCTCAAAATGTTACAGAGCCTCCATCTGAGTAAGTAATGTTTGATAGCATATCTTTGTCTCCTGTCATATGTTTTGAGCAACCACTATCGAGTATCCATTTTCCTCTCTTTTTAAGTGGGACCTGCAAAAAGTAAGAAATTATATTGGTACACACCTTTTGTTAGGGTCCTAAGAGTTAGATCTTAGTAAACCAAACCTAAGAGGGTTCGGTGTCCCATTTGAAAATATAATTTTTAATTTTATGAACTGTTTCCAAAAAGTTGTTAATATATTTCTTCATAATCAAACCGTTGTTTGTTTTGGAAACCCAAATTTTTATGTTTTTTTGGTAAGAATTCCTTTTTGTTTGTTTTGTAGTAGGATTAATATTTCTCCTAATTTCCTTTTTAGGTGGAGCAGTTGTTTTCTTAACATATCCTAATCCTTTCCTACTTGAAACAGACTAAGAGCTATCAATAATTTTAGATAGAGTTTCTCTTCCTTTATTAAAATTCGAAACATTTTTGGTGATGCTTTCTAACTTAGATTTGAGACTAGTATTATCTAATTCTATCAATTTTACTTTGTCTTTATTTCATGATTTTCAGAAACAAGAGCGTCATTCTTTTCTTTTGTGAGTTTCAATTTCTTGACTCAAAAAAGTGCGTTGAGAATTAATATTAGAAAATGATTCTTGTAATTTTTCTAGTTCTTCCTCTAGTATTTTCTTTTCATCTTTAAGCAAATCTCTTTCGAAATCTGCTTTGTTCTGATGTTCACGAGTCTCCTTATATTTTCTTTTGATATTTTTGAGAGTGTCAACTAGCTCTGAATTTATCTCTATCATATCATCAAAGGTAAAATCACTAACCTCGTTTTCGGTAGCCATGAAACAAAAATTAGCTTTCTCGTTTTCACTGTCACCGCTGTTATCTAATGAAAAGGTATCTGAATCATCCCATGTTACGGAGAATGCTTTCTTTTTCTTATCTTTTCTACCCTTTTTGAAGTATTTTGTCTTTAGTCCTGGACATTCTTTTTGGATATGACCTTTCTTGTGGCAATTAAAACATTCTAGAACTGAAGATGATGGTTTGCTTGGATGTTCCGTTTTCCATTATTTCTATTGTTTTTCCGGAATTTCAAGAACTTTTTGAAATTTTTGGCAATAAATGCTAGATCTTCTTCATCCGAATCTTCATCCTCTTCTTATTCAGCATGGAAAGCTATGTTCTTTTTGTCCTGTGCTTATACTCGTTTTGCCTGCAAATTCACTTCATAGGACATTAGATTTCCTATTAACTCTTTTGGTTTTATAGCAGAGAGGTCATTAGCTTCTTCAATAGCCAAGACTTTTCTTTCCCAGTCATCCGTTAAAGATTTTAGGATTTTCGATACAATATCAAAATCAGTTAACTTTTCACCTAATCCTAGTAGTGAATGATAGATATCCTGAAATTTGGAGTACATGTCATTGATGGATTCATCTTGCTTCATTCTAAAATTTTGAAACTGATTTTTGAGCATGGAGATTTTGCTTTGTTTGACTTTGTTAATTCCTTCATGTGTGATTTTAAGTGTTCTCCATATTTCATAAGCAGTTTGACACATGCTAATATGATTAAATTCATTTCTATCTAGTGCACAAAATACTTGTTCATAGCTTTAGTGTTGGGTGCATTTCCACCACCACCGATCCAAAAAGAAAAGGAGACGCCACCTCTCCACCTCAAAGCCGAACCAACCTCTTCTTGTACCTGCCGAACCGAGTTCCGGCCTCTACCACCGGACCATTCCCCAGCCGAACCAAAACATCTCCTCAACAACACCGGACCAACCACCGAATCGACAACACCGGACCAACCATACTGGACCAAGGCCTCATCTCCCACCAACAACCACCGAACCGAAGCTCCACCGGTCCAACCATCTCCAACCACCGGACCAAAGCAAACCGGACCAACTCTGCCAGGCCAGATTGCATCAGCCCAGGCTCGCCAACTGTTGTATACATCCAAGACACCTGCCCCCAGCCTCACTCTATAAATAGAGGGGCAGGGGTACAACAACGACAGACAAGTTTGAGAGCTTAAGCACGGAAGGAACTTTCAAACAACTTTCACATACTTGTATACAAATCTTTGTACTTGTAATCAGAAAGAAAAAGGAGAATAACATATAAACTGGACGTAGCCACGTTCTGGCCGAACCACTATAAATCTGTGTGTCTTTTACAGTTTAGTCCATCTATTTCGTATATTTGCATAAATCACCCATACCATCCAGATCAACATATAATCAACTAAATCATAAGACTAGGAGGTGTTTGTCCATTTTTTGTGCAAACATTTTTGGTGCTTTCACTGAGAACTGAACTCAGGAGCTCGAAGCTTCAGCTTCTCCCACTTAATCATTTTCCTGTCAGCATCGTTCATTTGGAAAACATGCCTCCCGGGCGGAAGAAAGATACTAACAAAGGAAAGAACGTTGCAACTGGCAGTATCCCAGATCCAGTGATTAGGAACCAAGACAATCGTCTGGTTCCAACGGCAAATTCAAATCAGGCAAATCCGACAGCCCCCGCTATGGAACAACCAATTACAAGGGTGGATCTGGACAGGATCGTGGCTGAAGTAACTAACCGCTTCGCATCTCAACAAGAAGCCTTGGTGGACCAACTCATGTCACGCTTAAGGGATGCTGAAGAATCCAACCGTAACACTGAATCATGGGGTGAGTCCCGGCCTGGAGGATCTGGGAGGCGACAAAGGTCTTTCTTCTTCGAAGAGGCTAACAACAGAAACGGCCATGGTAGGAGCCGAGCCCGGACTCAGCCCGAATTCCGACCCGAGGAAACACTTGGAACCGAACACAACGGGGGAAGTGCTAGGCAGGGGTCGGATGTCGCTGAGCCTGTCATGCTATCTAACCATGAAAACACCAGTAGACGGGGCCGAGCTGGAGTCCGGCCCGAAGTTGGACCCGAGGAAGTGCTGAGAACAGAACCCAGCAGGGGAAGATCAAGGCAAGGGCCAACTGTGGCTGACCCCAGCATGCCCCCAGAAGACCAGAGGCAGCCATTGGAGAATGTTAGGAGGGACAAACAATACCATCCCTACAAGCCGTCTGGACAAAATCAGTCCCGTAGGGAAGAGCCAAACTCATTTCTATCCGCTCCAAGTTTCGATGAAAGGATGGCGCGATTGTTCAGAGAATGCGTCTAACGGGAGCAAAGGGATCGGGGGATAGGCGCTAGGGTAACCAGCCCCTTCACCCGCAATATCGAAACCGCCATCACCCCCCGGGAATGGAAAATACCAACGATGGAACCTTACAAGGGAACCTCTGACCCTATAGTACACTTACAGAGATACACCCAGCATATGCTCATGAGCGGAGCAACGGAGGGAGTATTGTGCAAATGCTTCCCACTTTTCTTGGCAGATCTAGCTACCTCCTGGTTCTGCCACCTACCCCAAGGGTCCATCAGCTCATGGGAAATGCTGAAAGAAAAGTTCATCAGCCAGTTCCACATCCATGTGGAACAACCCAAGGACGCTTATCCCTTATCTAATATCAAACAGAAGCCCGGAGAGACAGTGCAACAATATCTAACCCGATTCAACGCCGCAGCGGCCGCAGTCCAAGATGCCGACGAGAAACTTATCCTAATGGCCCTCTACAGTGGTGTACATCCGGATACTAAATTTACTAGAAGACTAACCAAGAAAAAACCAGCTACTATACCTGATTTCTTCCATGAAGCTGGAAAGTATATGAGACTTGAAGACGCTGCGACTGAGAGGCAGTCAGGGCAATAGGCTAAGACAGCTCCGGACAAGGTTCCCGCTGCAGCAAAGGATGTTCGGAGAAGTGACTCTAGAGACAGTGCTGGGGGCAAGAAGGGAGAAAAGCGCTCGTACCGACCAGGACCAAGATTTGACTCCTACACTCCTTTGAATGAAACAATCGAAAACATCTTCCTAGCCACTCAAGACGAAGTTAGATACAAGCGCCCCCCGCATAAGGAGTCAGATAACGCACTCAAGTCTTGAAAGTTCTGCCACTTCCACGAATCCCACGGACATGACACCAATGAATGACGCCATCTCCGGGACTTGATTGAAGAACACGTTAGAAGGAGGAAACTGGAACGCTATGTACAAAACCAGAACAGGACTTCAACTCCTTCCAATGAGAATCCTGGGCTACCCCTCCCAGAAGTAGGCGGAGGAAATTGCAACACCAACGGCTCTAGTCAAGAGAAGATAGTGGTCCATACCGTATCAGGAGGACCACACGTCGCCGACAGAAGCTGGGCAGAGATGGAAAGATATGATAAGTCGCTTAGAAACGATGAAGGCTAGTTAACTCTGTTATGGAAGAACGCCACGCGAAACGGAAAGAGAAGGACGACATCACATTCAGTAGGCGCGATCTAGAGGGAAGGCAGTACCCACACATGGATCCTATGGTCATCTCTGCCTGGTTAGGTCCAGCCAAAGTTTTTCGAATTTTAGTAGACACTGGAAGCTCGGTAAATATCCTATTCAAGCATGCTTTCGACAAAATGAAGCTGTCAATGAAGGATGTGTCTCCCTGCAACAAACCACTACATGGTTTCACTGGAGATGCGAAGATGCCCCTCGGGCAACTGGACCTTTTTGTTGAAATAGGAAGTCATCCCCGCTCCATTGTACGAAAACAAACATTTGTGCTAATAGAAAGCCACTCGGCCTACAACGCCTTTTTGGGAAGACCAGCCTTGTCTGACTTCCATATTGTCCTAGCCCCATGGTGCCTGAAAATGAAATTCCCAAAAGATAACGGAGTATAAGAAATGGAGGAGGATCAAGACGCTGCTCGAGACGGCTATGTAACTGAACTTCGCAATAACCGCAGAAAAGATAAAGGGAAAAATGCAGAGACTACTCTCTGCATGAAAAACTTGGAAGCATAGCAACTAAAGAAAGCCCCTCCTCTTCGATATACCAGTGACCCTTTCAATGAATTAGACCCCAGGGACAAAGAGGAGGAGGCCACCGCCGAGCCTGCAGAGGCTATGGAATTTGTATCTGTACACAAACACAACCCAAGTAGACTACTGAGAGTCGGGTCTCATTTAAGAGCGGAGTTGAAAGACCAACTCGTCGATTTTCTTCGCCACAACATGGATGTATTTGCGTGGATGCACGCCGACATGACAGGAATCTCTCCAGACATAGCATGCCACATACTGAACATCGATGCCACCAAGGTGCCAGTGAAGCAGAAAAAGAGGAGCATGGGGGCAGAACGATCGGCAGCCCTCGAGGAAGAAGTAAAGAACTTACTTGCTAATGACTTCATACGAGAAGCCATCTACCCAGAATGGATCGCCAACCCGGTACTGGTAAAGAAAGCTAATGGGAAGTGGTGAACATGCATCGATTTCTCCAACTTAAATGACGCTTGCCCGAAAGACTGCTTCCCACTCCCCCGAATCCACCAGCTCGTGGACAGCACAACCGGACACAAACTCTTATCCTTTATGGACGCATACTCAGGATATAACCAGATCCCTATGCACGCCCCCGATCAAGACCACACTAGTTTCATCACTGACCTGTGATTGTACTGCTACAAAGTAATGCCTTTTGGACTTAAAAGCGCCGGAGCTACTTATCAGCGCCTCGTCAACAAGATGTTTGCGAAATTAATAGGGCGAACTATGGAAGTTTATGTGGATGACATGCTGGTAAAATCAAGGAAAGCCAACGATCATATAAACCACCTGAATGAGATGTTTCAAGTACTTCGCCAATATGGAATGAAACTGAATCCTCTAAAGTGCTCCTTCGGAGTATCGTCGGGAAAGTTTTTAGGATTCATCGTCCATGCCAGGGGGATTGAAGCGAACCCCGAACAAGTCCGGGCCTTGCAAGATATCAAGATACCATCCACTCGAAGAGAGATGCAAAGCCTAAACGGGAAGGTGGCTGCCCTAAGCAGGTTCATCTCTAAAGCAACCGACAAATGCATCCCTTTCTTCGAAGCTCTTAAGAAAGACAAAGGAAAGTTCGAATGGACTGACGAATGCTTGAAGCCTTCCTTAACTTAATCAAACACCTCCAAAGACCACCAGTACTCTCAACTCCAAATGAAGGCGAGGAACTATACCTATACCTTGCTGTATCGTCCCATGCTTTAAGCGCCGCTTTGGTGAGGGAGGACAACCACGCACAGCGACCCGTATACTTTATAAGCAAGAGATTCACAGGGGCAGAAGCCAGATACCCTAAACTTGAAAAGCTAGCATATGGTTTGCTAATCACGTCACGGAAACTGCGACACTACTTCCAATCTCATTCCATCAGAGTTTTAACCGATCAACCACTAAGGAAAGTACTCCATCACCCCGACACTTCTGGGCGACTACTTAAGTGGTGCATTGAACCGAGTCAATATGATATTACCTACCATCCTCGCACCGCTATCAAGGGACAAGCCATAGCTGATTTCATTGCCGAATTCACTACTAACAAAGGTAAGGAGCAATCTGAAGTAGCAGAAAATATCAAGTGGAACCTCTTCATTGATGGAGCATCAAATGAACAAGGCTTGGGGGCAGGTGTTGTGATAATCACCCCCAGGGGAAGGAAGCTGCACTACACCCTAAGGTTGGAGTTCTCTGCCACTAACAATGATGCAGAATACGAAGCAGTGATAGCCGGATTAGAACTTGCCCTGGAGATGGGAGTCGGTACTTTATGTCTCCATAGTGATTCTCAACTTATTGTAAATCAAATACTGGGAGAATTCCAGACTCGAGGAGAACGACTCACTACATATCTAAAGAAGACCAAGCTGCTGCTCAATCAGTTGGATCACTATTTAATCAAACACATTCCTCGAGAAGAGAATCAGGAGGCCGATGAATTGGCAAAGCAAGCTAGCATGAAGGACGGCGCCGCTTCCCGAACAATAACAATCTCACAGCAACTAGCCCCGAGTTACGAGACAATGAACATGATAGTTGCAATCGAAGAGGAAACTTGGATGACTCCTATCCGGAAATATTTACAAGATGGCACCCTGCCCGACGGGCGTAACGAAGTCAAGAAAATCTTGAGGAAAGCTTCCTGCTACACGATACAAGAAGGCATCCTCTATCGACGTGGCTTCTCTAATCCCTTATTAAGGTGTGTCGCTGGAAGGGAAGCCAAGGAGATCTTATCCAACATACATCGAAGAAGTTGCGGAGATCACACTGGTGGGCAGACTCTGGCAAAGAAGATACTCCGATATGGATATTACTGGCCTACCTTAAACAAAGATGACCTAGACTTCGTCAAAAGATGTGACAGATGTCAGAAATTTGCTAAAATTCCTCGACTACCAACAAACGAGATTACTCAAATGACCAGCCCTTGGCCCTTTGCAATATGGGGAATTGACTTGATTGGTGAACTGCCAGTGGGCCGAAGTGGAACCAAATATGCCATAGTAGCAGTTGACTATTTCACCAAATGGGTGGAAGCGGAGCCTCTAAATAAAATATGTTCGGCAAAAGTTATTAACTTCTTGATCAAAAATGTTTTATGCAGGTACGGGGTTCCACTCAAAATCATATCGGACAATGGACTTCAATTTGACAGCGAGGAATTCGCCGACTAGTGCCAAGAGCACGGAATTCACAAAAGCTTCTCATCTATGGCTTACCCCCAGGCAAACGGACAAGTCGAAGCTGTCAACAAAATCCTAAAAACCCTAATCAAGAAGAAACTTGAAAAGTCAAAAGGCGCTTGGGTGGATGAACTTCCTACGGCACTTTGGGCCTACCGCACATCTTATAGAACATCAACAGGGCATACTCCTTTCTCTTTGGCATACGGATCGGAGGCCATGCTTCCAGTTGAAACTGTAGTGCCTTCCCACCGTAGGATCCACTACAACCCAGAAGAGAATGAAGAACTCCTACACATGTCTTTGGATCTAATTGAAGAAAGAAGAAATGATGCAGCACTTAAAGCGGCAGCTCACAAGCAAAAAGTAGCAGCACAATACAACTCTAAAGTCAAGCACCACAGCTTATAGGAAGGAGATCTTGTCCTCAAGCGGATCTTCCCGCGCCCCGGAGCGCTAGATCCAATTTGGGACGGACCCTATGTAATTCATAAAGATCTCCACAACGGAGCTTATATTTTGTCAACAGTGGACGGAGAGGTGTTCCAGAGGGCATGGAACATCCAACACCTCCGTCGATACTTTTCTTAACTTGTACTGCCCATATGAAGTGAATTAACAAAGAGAATCAGTGGACGTAGGCATTTTCGTGTCGAACCACTTTAAAAATCTTGTCTCTTTTTAACTTGTTCCTTTATATCTTGGCTGCTTGTTAAGCGTTATCCTTTTCTGTTGAAAGAAATCAAGTATAACGACATTTCCGTACTGGAACTTCGCGGCGCAACCTCGCCTGGACAAGACCCAACATGTACTATGCGATTCTATGCACTCACCAATGAGACACTTTTGCTCCAGCATCCCTCTGTTGCGGGTTAACTCATTGCTCGCGATTGCCCTCAAAGCCAACTGTAATGAGCCAATTATAAGCCATCACGAAGGCCGACTATAGCCGATGGCAGCTCATTACGGCGTTCGGCTCGCTGGCAACTGTGAACCTACTTTAAGCCCCAACATAAGGTGTGGCCAGCCAGGGGTAGCTCACGGTTGAAGATCGGCACCCACGCTAGTCGGCCATAGTAAATCGAATAATACCCACGATTACGGGCCATAATGGCTCGGGTAGTTACTGTGCGCGATCTCGGCTTCGATATGTATTAAGTGCGGCTGTGGTAAAAAGGATAAACTCCCCGCGGAGGCGTAAGATGGGTGACAAATGTCTCCAAGACCCACAGCTAGGGAAAGTGACTACAAAACCCGTTTGCCACGAACTTAAGCATATCGACGGCCTTCCGTGACTGGAAGTTTTACTTTTCCTATATTTCCATTCCATTTAAATACTTTTCTTGTATCCTGCATAACGGTCCCCAAAGTACAGGACACTAAATAGGAGGCATTCACTCACGAGAATCTGAGCCCGCAAACTGGGTGACAAGGCACTCAGCCGCATCCATGGTCAATTACACAAGATGTCCAAAGCTACCCCCTACAACCAGAACATGAAGGGCGGTACTCTTTTCTCTTGTACATAATCATGTAACTATGACTTATTCATAACATTGCAAAACATGAGATTATATTTCGAGTAAAAGCTTAACATCGAACATAATTAAATCACAGGCATATGCATAACTATGTTTTTTATACAGCACTTCAAAATAATAACAGCATTCAAAATATAACAGAATCAGCTTATGTTATAAACTTACATAAAGACGTTCAATAACATAATTACAACTTAAGAGTACATTAATGTTTTGAACTAGCATGTACAGGAATGTCAAGCAGACCAAATAAAATAACCAACTGCACCCGTGCTCCACCCTCGTCCTACCAGCTCTTCGAATCTACTTGACTGCAGGATCGGAGCTCCCAGCATGATGACCAGAGGCCCCACCTGTCCAATTCAGGAAAAGAGTCCATTAAACCGACAACGAACGATCAAGTTATGAAAAGCTAAGAAGGGAGAACTCACCAACACCAGCTCCTTGGTCCTCATCCCCCAACTGCACACCGGCTTCTTCCGCAGCAAGTAGCCGCATCCCCTCCTTCACCGCTACCTTCTCCTCCTTTGAGAACTGGGCGGTAACCACATCCATCCTGAATGCCGCTCCACCTTCCTTATCTGCATCGGCCTTGGCCTCCTCCAAAGCCCGGAGATATATCCTAGCCATGACCCGGGGATAGTCATCCATCCAGGATAGATTACCCTGCTTCCAAGTGCGGAAGTACATATCCTGCAACATCTCATCCATCATCCCCTCATTCTCCTCAAACTCCCTCACCCGGGCCTCGGAGGACAGCAACTTAGCGATGGCAACATCCCTCTCCGATCGATATCTCAAGCGGTCAGCCTGGAGAGACCTCCTCATTTCCTCCATCTCTTCCTTTAGCCTGTCCTGAGCAAGCTCCACGGCCTCAAGCCTCCCAGATAACTCCTCTACATGCTCGAGATCCGCCCTCCAAACCTCATCCACCGTAACAACGGCTATGTCAATCCGCTCCTTGCAGGCGACCTCCATCTTTCGTAGTTCTGCCATACTAGCCTCTTCCATAGTCTCCTTCAACTGCCTGGAGGCTGCCTTGTGCTGAGAAATCTGAATGGCTTGATCGGCAAGCTATTTGGCCTGATCAACAACCTTTAGCCGCAACCAAATATTAGCACTCCCAATCTCCTCTCCAGCCTTGACCAGACGGGCATGATGCCCCATCAACTTCCTGGTCTCCTCCGCGACCCGATCAATATTAGCCTTGGCTTCGTCCCCTATGGTAACTATCCGAGTAGTAAGCAAATCGAGGTCTAAGGACTTAGCCTCATCAAGCACCCGTACCATGGGATTGCGGGGAAGAATATGCTCACCCGTGGCCACGTCAAAAGAGATATCCTGAAAACTCGGGTCCAGATCCGGATGGCCGGCAAATGGGTTGCAAACCAAACCAGGATGGTCTATCGGGGTGACGGTTGGATTTTCGGACGGATGTGGGGAAGGCATAAGCTCAGTATCCTCCTCAGTAATATCATGGATAGGCTGGGTTGGAGGCTGAGGGCCGGGTGAAGGTTCAAACGAATATCGGCCCCTCTTTCTCTTTTGCATATCTTCTTCAATAACTCCGAGAAGAGGGCGAAATCTAACCGCAACTCCGGGACGGCTAGCTGACGGCTTTGGTTTGGCGGAAGCTTTGAGTAACTTATACTGTTCAAGGCAGTGCCGAATATCTGATATCTTGGCTACCTTACCCATTCGTGGAATAAAAACCAAGTGTTACAAGCATGCATGAAACTATGACTCAAGAAACGTGTGAAGTTAAAAGAAGGAGTTAAGAATTCACCTTGAACCGCCGGAGTTGCCTTAGCTGAAATACTCTCAGAAGATAGACTGGCACCGGACCCGACCTTATCAGACCTCTTCGATTTCTCCACCAAGGCCGATCCTTCCTCCAACCACTCAAAAGCCTGGCGGAAGGCATCATCCGTCCACTCTTGAATCTCGTCTGCTTGCCCAGGAGGCAAAGCCCCGACGCCATCACCACCACCATCACCTTCTCTGTCGTCTCCGCTCTCTGTCGCTCCTCCTACATCGCCTCCTTCGCCTTCACCTCTATCCTCCTCCACGTCTTCCTCCCCGGAGTAATTGGGCACGTGCTAGGGGAAGGGCCGTCGGACTTCTTGAGCTTCTTACCTCCGACAACTGGAGGTTTTGTAAAAGGCCTCCTCTTGCTGCTCTTCACTGTAGCCCCATCTTTAGCTTTAGCAGCCCTTTCCTCGGCTGTATCTCTCTGCTTAACCACGAATTGACGTGGCAGAATCAGGTTGTGCTCCAGGAGAGTAGCATTCCTGATTAGGTAAGAAGCCGACCTGTCCCTTCTAGAGATAGCCTCTATCTCCGCGGCCATCTATACCAGGAGATCATTCTCCACGACCGCAAAGCCACCTGTCGCTAGCAAGAAATAAAAGCATATAAGAAGAAGCATTGCAGTCGGAACAAAGAAATTACAAGTGGAATTCAACTTACAGCCAGAAGTGAAAAGGCGAAAAGAAACGGAGTCGTCCTTGACGAAGAACCATTCCTTTTTAAACATGGTAAACTTCGAGTATAAGTCCAAGACCGTCTTGAAGGGCACGGGTGACTCTAAACTAATGTACGGAAACCCCTTCTTGTAGCCCCTCAGATTGTATAGATATCGGATTTGCCGGTTAGAAGGGGGCGTCCATATCTCCTCTGGAAGATAACGAATAGACACACTAAGATGGCGTAGGAGTTGGGCTGAAGCTGAAAAGGAGCCACTTTCAGATAAGTAATGAAGCTGACTATCCACGCATTGATCGGAGGAATGGCCCCGCACATGAAATGGTACCTACTATATGCAAAATATCCTTCACGGGGATTGTACGGCATCACTCCGTCCCCCGACAACAGCATGAGTGCTCTATCAATCCCAAAGGAGCGGGATATAACATCAAGCTGCTCCTCTCGGAGGGAGTTAGGAAAGCAGTCAGGAGGAGAGTTCAAGAGCTCCTGAGGACCATATCCATCCACTAGCGATCTCGGGATGGGCCCCTATCGTCCCGGTCCTGATTGGGCTGGGGGCACTGCGGAGGACTCTCCTTCGCCCTTGGATTTTCTCTTATCTGATCGAGTTTCCACTTTGTGAGACATTATCTGCATCACCGGAAAGACATATTGTTAGAACAAGGAGTATGAAAATGTAAACGAACAAGTACATGCAGCCTGGAGTTTCATTCACGATTCAAAACACAAAAGGACATCCGACATTTAAGCTCCCGAATTCATTTGGTATTGATAGTCTTTGAGGACATCCGGTAATCGAAGGTTTTTCAAGTTCATTCGGTACACAGGGTCCCCGAACACATCCGGTAGTACAATATCAAAGGGCCATTCGGCACTCAAACTCCCTATTCCATTCGGTAAAACAAGGTTTTCATGTTCATTCGGTACACAAGGTTTCCAAGTCCATTCGGTAGTTGAGAACAAACACACATTCGGTAGAATAAGATCTCACCTGATTCGGCAAGAATGGGATTTTGATTTGGAAATCAATTGGTTCGGCTATCTCGAAAGGTGAAGGAATGACAGTGGCATGATGCCCCTACTTATAGGCGAGCACAGGGTAACCGGACCAACCGGTTTGGCACTCACAACCGAATGAAACCATCCAAACCACGAGAAAACAAAGCACGCCATATACAGGCATATGCCCTAGTTTCGGGGGCAAATGTTGGGTGCGTTTCCACCACCACTGATCCAAAAAGAAAAGGAGACGCCACCTCTCCACCTCAAAGCCGAACCAACCTCTTCTCGTACCTGCCGAACCGAGTTCCGGCCTCTACCACCGGACCATTCCCCAACCGAACCAAAACATCTCCTCAACAACACCGGACCAACCACCGAATCGACAACACCGGACCAACCATACCGGACCAAGGTCTCATCTCCCACCAACAACCACCGAACCGAAGCTCCACCAGTCCAACCATCTCCAACCACCGGACCAAAGCTCCACCGGTCCAACCATCTCCAACCACCGGACCAAAGAAAACCGGACCAACTCTGCCAAGCCAGATTGCATCAGCCCAGGCTCGCCAACTGCTGTATACATCCAAGACCCCTGCCCCAGCCTCACTCTATAAATAGAGGGGCAGGGGAACAACAATGGCAGACAAGTTTGAGAGCTCAAGCACGGAAGGAACTTTCAAACAACTTTCACATACTTGTATACAAAGCTTTGTACTTGTAATCAGAAAGAAAAAGGAGAATAACATATAAAGTGGACGTAGGCACGTTTTGGCCGAACTACTATAAATCTGTGTGTCTTTTACAGATTAGTCCATCTATTTCGTATATTTGCATAAATCACCCAAACCATCCAGATCAACATATAATCAACTAAATCACACGACTAGGAGGTGTTTGCTCATTTTTTGTGCAAACATTTAGCATTGGCAGAAGCATCTAATTTTTGTGTGTTTGTCCATGTGGAATATTCTTCTATAGGAAGAGTTTATTCATTTTTTGTGATATTCCGTGATTCAAAGCTATTTGATTGCATATAGATTCTCATACTGTAGCCCAATAATTATAGTTTAAACCATTGTAAAATGAAGGTCGTGTAGTGGATTGACCTTCTATAAAATTGGTGTTAGTGCTTATAGTGCTAGTACTTATAGTGCTAGGACTTATAGTGTTAGTGTTACTATACATATTAGCAAAGAATCAAATAACTATGTTACGTTTAAATGAAGCCCTGCTTTAATACAAATTGAAAGTATGTCGGACCGTGCAATATGGATATACAATAATGCAGTATAGAGATAATAGCAATGTAGTAAATAGTGCAGAATATAAAAGTAGTATAATAATAAAAATAACACCAAAAATTTTTATACTGGTTCGGAGCGCCGTCCTACCTCCAGCCCCAGACTCCTTCTGGAATTTCACTAAAACAACAATCCTCACTTAACCTAGAAGAATAGGTATACACAGTCTGAGCAGCAGAACAGACACCTGAGCAGCAGAACAGGATTTTCGCCTCAGTAGCAGAAGAGTACTTCACTAATATAAAAGAATATCTGACAGTATGTGTTCTTGATAACACTGATATGTCTCTGATAGTACAAACCTCCTATAATCAAATCCTCAAGCATATGAAGTGTATGTGAAGATATGAAGAGAAGGTAATGCTAAGAATCAAATATTATGAAAGTTCATTTGAAGATTCAAAGCAATAAAACGCTTGGTTGCCGTTTGAATGCAAGTGTGAGAGAATAAGAAGAATATAGGAAAGTTAGAATGATTTTCAGTGAATGTGAAGTGTTTGGGAACATGTATTTATAGTAGACAGAAAGTTACTGCCATTGGTGAAGAGTTCTGACCAAAAGGAGCATCCATTTCTGTTTAGAGAAGGATCGCAACCTTTCGCTGAATGGAGATGTCTATTAAAAAAATGACAGTTGGGCTCAGGTCAGTCGACTAGTCATTCTTGGTCAGTCGACTGACTATGCAACAAATTTAAAAATGTAAGCAGTGCATACTCGTGTATGCACACCAGTCAGTCAACTAGTTGTTTATAGCCAGTCGACTGGCTGTAGTGTTTTTACACAATTAGCTCTGTTTTGATTAAAAACTGAGAACAATGATGCGGACCACTTGAGGATATATTTTAACAAATTTCTAAGACTCAACCATAAGTAATAAACGGTGAAAACATAGATTCAAAGTCTCGATATCACCATATTCCTTCGAGAGTCTCTTTTTGTCGAGATTAGTCGCGTATTCTCTTTTTCTTCTAAGTTGCTTTGTCATGAGTCAAAACTAGTGATTCAACAGCACATCCATTTGATTTGAATAGGCAAAAAACACACTATGCAGACAATAGTAGAGAGTTGTTGATTCCACATACAACTAGTTGTGCTTTAGATAATAAAAAATCATATAGCCCTTTTGTAGCACTTTTATCTTTGAATTAATGAGAGAATACATTCAAATTAATGAGAAGATCGTAAGGAATGAATGTGGTAAATTAGAGGTTTAATTTGAGTGAATTTAAAGAATAGTGAAATATATAATGAGAATTTAGAGTAAGAAGAATATAAAGAAGTAGTTATTAAAATTTGTTTTCTAGTCCCCTTTATACTATTTTAAGGGACATGTCTATTAGCAAAAAGATGTAACCAAAATTCACAACTACTAAAAATTTAAAAGGCACCTCTTCAACAGTACACATGTCGACATACTTGGGTAGGGTATGATGACATACTCTTGTGTATTTCGATTATAAAATTCTCTTAAGATGTTTAAAATTCTGGATTTTTATAAAATCATTTAAACATTTTTTAAATACTTTTAGCATTCAAAATTTTTTATTCAAGGACTTCAATAAATTAATCTAATGTCAACTGATTATAAACTATAATTTTGAACTCTTCATGTCTTCGTCTATAGCTCATGGGTTTTCAATTATCTTGATCATCTCTGAATCTTGATCAAAATCTTTTTGCTAATTGGTCTTCAAACTCGATTATGCTATACTGGTGTAAAACCATGTGACATAGTACAAAATATTCTATAAAACTTGGAAAAACATCAATACTTATATTTATATAGTTGTTGCCATCAATATCAATATTTGTGGTATTAACAATCTCCCCCTTTCTGATGATGACAATCATGTAAGTATATTTATTATAAAATATAATGTTACTCCCCCCAAATTTGTTAACTCCTTTAATTTTGAATAACCTCCCTTAGTATATGCATATATTACATTTCATATTTTTCTTCCTCTTTATCATCAGCAAAAATGGGTAAAGAAAAAGAAACTTTCCTTAAATGTGACATATATTAGATACTATGAAATGTCATAATGTTGATATGGAATCGAAATCAATATTAATTATAAATTTTTTGAGAAATAACCATATATGTATATATAATTATAAGTACATCTTTTTTAACCATACATTACAGTCCGTACTCATTTTATAGAATTAAATACATACAGATTATAACCATAATTAATTGTAAAGACTCAAATCTGTGTAAAAACATATTTATAATAAAAATTATAAGTATAAATTAGAAATATAAATTAAAACCAAGATTTTTTTTCGGGAACTTCGACCCATCCTTCGGATCTAAAGATAGGATTGGTGTTGATTACTTCGCAATCTTCATTGTCCACTTTTTCTTTGTGTTCGAGCATTCTAGGGCATTGCTTTGAACTTCTTTAGTGAAACTAGAAATAAAAAGTCAAAGAGAATCGAAAATGTTTGTCCTATTTTTTTAACATTTTCATTTGACTCAACTCTAAGTACCATTAATTGCGATGAACGAAGCAAAGAGCATTATGAAAGATACAAGAGATTCTTCTAGATTTTCACTTAATTTTTTTAAAAATTATTGTTTGAATTCATTTTTATGAAAAGGAATGTGTAGAAAGGAATAAACTAGGAAGATGAGTTATTTTCTGATTTTTCTGGAAGAAAAACCATCGTATAGAAGTGAAAATCAGAATAATAACTAATCCCTACAAAAAATAACTAATTTATTTGAATTTCTAATTCTAAAAAAAATGATTATGTCAGCATACATGGGAGGCTATATCACATACATGCAGAATTTGCATGTTTTTACTTTTATTTTTATTGTTTACATTTTATACTATTTTAGTTTATGATTCTAGAGAACAAAGTATGATTAACAACAGAAATGAAGTCTCTAAGCAAATTTCATTGGAAAAAAAGCGAGACACTAAAACATACATAAGTAAAAAATTGAAAACAAAAACATAGCTAATACATCTAGAATGACGATGGTGAAAAGAAAATTTTCCACCAAGATTTCTCATTATCTTTCCAATGTATTTGTCAACTTTGCTTGAGAGGCTAGTGATCTTCTTGCTAAAGGAGTGCTTAAGCTTCTTTTGATTATTGAGAAGCTTCTCTTGATTACTTAATATCTCTTTGTTTGAACAACAAGATGGCTTGTCATAGCTTCAAGAGACGTATACATTTCCTTATCTTCTTATTCTTCCTCTTTATATGTTTCCATATCTTCACTTTCTTCTTCTTGAAGAATTTCATGTTCTTATTCTCTTGCTAGTCTCTGTTTCTTTTCGGTAAAAGACTCATAGGGTTCAAATTTGAGAGGGTTGTGCATGAGAGAGAGGTTTGTTTTCACGAAAAATATACAAGGCAGATTTTTTTCAACACTTAAATCATAAAAAAATAGTTGAAAATTCTAGTGAGCTATACACCGTGGTAAAGCATGTTTTCATGTCTATATATTTTCTTTTGAACAAAGTCATCTAAAATAACTTGATCCCAAATTATAGTATATTTTCCAAAATAGAAAAAAGAGCTTTGAATACTTTTTGAGTGGGGTTGTTGTAATTCCTTGTCTTAAGTGTAATACTTTGTTATAAAATAAGACTTATTAGACTTACTTTTGGCCTAAGATTTTTACCTTTAAAACCATGCACTTCATCATTTCAAAATAAGTCATGCATAACTTCTCTATTTCCATTATCAATTTCAAAAGTGGAGAGGTCATTTCCACTACTTTTGCAACCAAGAATTTTGCATTCTAAAACCATAGTAGTATCTATGACACTGCTCCAAATTTGTCCTTCTTCTCCTTGATAAAACTTTCCATTTAAATTAACGTAAAACATTTTAACCAAATCGGGATAGCAATCAAAATCATTTTGAGATAAATTAGTTAAACTAAAAATATTATTTCCTAACATAAGATTTTGTAACCTATACGAATAAAAGTCATTAAATTTTGCAGATCTTTCCTAAAAGACTTTACTGTAAGTCGCAAACTCAATATACGTTTCGATAGACCCTTGATCGTTGAAAAGTTGACTTTTGATTATTTTGGTAGCCTAATTGCTTTGGATGAGGAGGATTGATTTAAGGAAGGCATTATTGGGTTTTTTTCAGAGCAAAGAGTGTGTAGAATATATTTGATTTTGAAATAAAATATGTTTGTAGAAGATGAGCTAAGGAGTGAATAAATAGAAGTTGAATTGCCACATGACAGGTAAAAATATTAGCTCTTCAACTTATAATTTTAATGCAAAAGAGAGGAATGTTCGAAAGTTTAAAATTTGAAAAGATTCCTCAAATTCTGTTGGATATGTCAACATACCTACGAGGCATACGTCGGCATATGTGCCGAAGTTTTCAAAATTTTAATTAAAAAATATTACACACACTTATCGTATTATACATTTATATGCATATACTTATTACTATTACCATATTTTTATTCCAATATTAAGTAATTTTCAAATAAATAAATAAATAAAATATGAAATGTAAAAAGTACCATTTTGTTATCCTTTGTTTGATCTGATTAATATTCCACTACCACGAAACACATATTTATAATTTCAATGTCTGGTCGTTGTCGCTGGATGTTGTGCCAGAATCGTCCAAAGTTGCATTATAAGCCATTTTTCTCTTTTTGAATGAATCGGTGTTCGATGAATTCTTTTTTCTTTTTGTTGTGGGCAGTCTCTTTGAGATAGCCAGATTGCATAATAATAACACTTAAAAATATTTCCATTTTTGGACTTTTTTCATTTTTATGAAAGGTGTTCATCTTTTGCACTTTAAAAATTTTCTGAAATTTTGAGTCATAAGAGCAATTTCCTCATCATTTTCATCATCATCCAGAAACCTTGATCATTATTTAATGTGTTCCATGCGGTTGATTTATTTTTGTTCGCCATATTTTCCATTCTACCCTACAACTATATTTCATAGGACAGTAGGATTACTAGATAATTTTTCAATTTTCAACGTACTAATATGATTGTTCTTTTATTGCTAATGTCTTTTGATCCCATTCAAAAGAGAGCGAACTAAGGATATTCTAACTTAATTCTCTTTTAAGAAATTTTTCCTTGATGATATTAATTAATGAACATATCCTAAAATCTAGAATACATGTCAGAAATAGACTCGCTTGGTTTCATTTTAAAAAGTTGAAATTGGTTTGTTAGAATGGAAATCTTTATTTGTTTTATTTTACTAGTACCCTCATGTGTAACTTGCAATATTCTCCAAATTCCATATGGAGACTTACAATTAGAAACCTGATTAATTTCATTTCCAACTAAGGAGCAAAATAAAATGCTCATGGTCTTATAGTTATTGAGTGCTTGTGTCTCGTGGTCTGGTGTCCATTGTAAGTTTTCAGTTTCGGGTTCAATGTACTCACTCGATGTAATGTTCTAAATATTTAAACCATTGGATTGTAAACAAATTTTTACCTTGCAGGACCAGTAAGTATAATTACTACCATTAAATAGTGGTGGTATGGCAGTTGATTATCATTTTCCAAAAGTCTTAAAAAGTATATTAGCAGTGTTACAAGCCATTTATACTTTTCACAAATTAAATAAAGACTTTTTAAGGCTCTAATACCAAATATGGAAAACGTTGCTACATAAATTATACTGATGTTAATGAATCATAAGGCTACGTCTAGTCCTGTATAGTATATGTATAGATTTCCTTACCAATGCTTGTTTTAATCAACTAGCAAGCAAACTAGAATACAATCTTGATTTTAAGTCAACAAGATACACTATCCAGAAGCTCAAGGTAGACTCTCTTGATTTCAATCAGGTAGCAAGATCACCCACTTGATTAAAATGGGAAACAAGCAACACCCACTTGATTTGAACAAGAAAAACGTACACCCACTAGATTTTATTGGCCAGAAAGCACACTCACTGAAATAATAGTGGAGAGTTGTTAATTCCAAATACAAACATTTGTACTTTGGATGTAAAATAATCTATAGCCCTTTTGTCATGACCTAATTTTCCGAATAGATTTAAACTAAGCCTAACCACACTTGTCAGTCAAATCGCATGGGAAGGCGGATAGTAAAAGAAAGAAAGAAGGCAGAAGGCAGAAAGAAGATAGAAAGAAAATAGAACAACATAGAATCTCACAGCGGAACGGATAATCTATAATATAAACAAGTCATTACATAAAACAAAACTGTAGATTTAAAAACGTATACAGACTTAAATCAGAGTATACACCCATTCCGCATGGAAAGTTGTAACAATCTGCCTTACAATTTGCTGATAAACACAACTAATGCAACGGAATATAATCATCAATGTAGGTACGTCTCTGTTATTCCAGCTCCTCTTCTGAAGCTTCGAGTCTTCCAGCTAAACCTGGAAATATGCTCGGTCTGACCCAAGCATATAAGAAAAACCCATGCCCAGGTCAATCTGGTAAAACCAGTGTGAGAAACACACTCAATTCGAATTATTTAAGTTTCCAAACACTTTTGAAAATCAAAGGTATATCATAAGACACGCCACAAATAAACATGCCGGTTTTTTCCCTTACGATAGCCCAAGCATTTTATATCAAAATCCTTTGTTATTATGATAGCGTCTGAGTACAAATACTTATTCGAATAGCTGAAATGCTTGCATCTCACGTTTCAGCATAGTTGGGCATAATCAAAACCATATGAGCGCTTATTGGAGATTGGGTCCATACAATGGCAGGGTTACTGGGGTACCACCCGTCATAGTGCCTGGTCTAGATCAACTTACCGAGGACCACTCCCGAACCCCTACAACACAAGACTGGAGCTACCCCTTACTAGATAGTACGAAAAAATCACCCTGCGGTTAGGATCAACAACAGCTCACACAACCGAGATCAAGGGACTCTAGACAGGGATGACCTTACCCTAATTGGGTGCAACCCAATTAGACTTGCTGCACCTCCCCTGTTTTAGCCATTCCCGGTTGATGAGGCTTGAGGCAAGCGTTACCTTTTCGACACACGTTCACTTAGAATGCTCACCGTCCTTCCATGACGATGGTCTGATAGCATTCGTCCATACAAGTCTGTTCCCAGTAAAAACGGAACCGAAGGCACTATTCCCAATACAACCATTTGGAATCATCCTCAGGATTAGTAGGCGATTAGCCCTTGCACTTCACTGCTCCATCTCCGACTCCAAGCTCTTGTCTTCATCAAGAAAATGTACTCGTTGGATCAAAGTGGTTTTTAGATAACTTATCCGATCCCGGTCTCCTCGAAACAACGTTCGCTATTTTGGGTAAACTCAACGCCAGTTCATTAGGAAATACACCAAAGAAAATAAGATCGGAGATCACCTTCTAACCGTCAGCGGACGGATTTCCTTATAATCGTCCAAGAGAACGAGCGAGCTTATATATACAGTATAGCACCTCTAGCGATAACTATACCATATAATTCCCGAGTTTCCTCTAGATATTCCCAAAGTTATATTGGGTCCAAATCTGATAGTCGGTTATTTAACTATCAAATAAACAATCAATTCGACCAAAGTTTCAATTCCCATTGCAATCATTAACCTTATTTAATTTAAAATCCCAATAAATTAAAAATTACTTAATCAAACAGCATATGCTTATCTCACCAGATAAGTATATTCAGGAAACCATTCTTTCCAAAATATTTGAAAGAAAACCTTTTTAAAATATAAATCTGGGCGGCACTACTGCGGTATCTGACCGTGGTCGTACTCAATAGCATACCCTTACCTCCCGTAATCTTTATTTAATAACTTTCCATAATAATACTTATGAAGTTTTCAATATAAATTTTCCAAGTTCTAATTTAAGTAAAATACTCTTTTTATAAAAGTTACTATATGATATATTATCTTAAAGCACCATCAATATTTAATAGATTTATCTTGAAGTAAATATACTTTGTTACTAACTACATTAGAGTAAAACTTAATTTTTAAATAATCACTAAAACTACTTTTTACTTAATAGTTTTATACCTAAAATAATTTAGAAAATTAATAACTTTAAATAGAAAACCAATACTTTTTATAAAAAAATTTAAGAGTAATAAATTATCTACTTTTAAATCATTTGTAAAATACATTATTGTTAACTTTAAAAGATCATCAAATAGTAATAATCATATTTTAAAATAAATCCTGGTTCAAAGTCAACCCAAATCATGAAAGAAGGCTTAACAGCCCCAATGGTACTTAATCAAGCTACCATTCAATTCCCTTCATAGTCCAGAATAACACATATAGATGTTCACATTAATCTGATCTTAACACTTTATTCGTTGTCGTATCTTCCAAAATTGTAACGACCCGTCATTCGTCTCCACAGAATGACGCATCATTAATAAGAAAGAAATGGATAGAAAAGAGAAGAAAGAAGAAACAACACATCAGAATCTAAATAGCAAAACGAATAAATTATATTAGTAACATAAGTATTACATAGTATACAACAATTATTAGAGATACACAGCTTATACAACACATACTAGACAGTAATAAACACCTGTCTAATTATTACAACTCAATACAACTCATTAAAGAGATATCAATACAGAAAACACACAGCGGAAACTATATATCTAACGTCGAAGCCTCCTGCTCCATTGCTTCTCCATAATTCGTCAAAGCTAACCTGAATCCCTTAGCTACTCATAAAATTTGAGTACCCAAGAATTTAAGAAAAAAAAATAAACTCCGGGTCAGATATGGGTCTGGTGTGAGTAACAGGTTAAAGTTGCTTAATTTTCAAAAATCTTTTGGAAAGAAAGCTATCACGTAAGACATTCCACACATAAACATGGAAAAGTTTTTACCTTACGCTAACCAAAACATTTGATAGGAAATCCAGTGATATAATAATAGGTATAGGGTTTTCAAGTAAATATGAAATAGCTGAAATTGTTACATTATTAAATTCCAGCTACTAGCCAAAAAAGTGGGTAATACAATCAAAACCGTTGGCACTTATTGGATTTTGGATTCCATACAATGGCAGGGCTACTGGGGTACCGCCCGTCATAGTACGTGGCCTAGATCACCGTGCCGAGGATCACTCCCAATCCTCTGCAACACAAAGCCGGAACCATTCCTTACTGAACAGTTCTGAACAAGACAACCCCGCAGTTGGCGCGCGATTCCAACTGCCCACAAAGCCAAAATAAAAAGGGACCTATTGACAAGGGAAAATCTCGTCCTACTTGGGCATGACCCACTTAGCCTTGGTGCACCTCCCCTGTTTTAGCCATTCCCGGTTGATGAGGCTTGAGGCTGCGATTACCTTTATAGGACACATCTCTTAGAATGCTCAACATCCACCTGACGATGTTCTGAAAGCATTCAATCCATACAAGTTTGTTCCGGGTTCGAACGAAACCGAAGGCATTATCTCGTTACACTCATTTTGGAATCACCCTCAGAGTTAACGACGACAACCCTTGCACTTTGAATCTTTATCTCGAATCTAAAAGTACTACCTCCGTCAAACTCATCTCGGAATCACACTCAGAGTTATGCTGACGAATAGTCCTTACACCTCGAGTCTTCACTCTTCACTCTTCACATAAGATTCATGACCTATCGTTAATTTGGATCGATGTGGTTTTCGGATATCCAAATATGGAAACCCGATCCTGGTCTCATCGAAATCCAAAGCGTGTCTTTTAGGTCCAAGTTGTTTTAGAGTTTAAAACAATTCAATACAATTATCTATATACACACGGATAGATAATTCACAGATTCTCAATAGATAATCATCACCACAGATAATCCATATTATCATTATAAAAAGATAATCATCGTCAACACAATGCAACCTATGCATCCATATCACACACATTTCTAATCTCATAGCTGAGATTCAAACCATTCAAGGCAAACTATATCATCCATATATATAAGCAATGATCTATAATCACATTATCTATAATTAATTTAAAATGAATTAAATTAATTACATCCATCTCTATTTAATTTAAAGTGAATTAAATTAATTACTTTATTAATATAAATCTTGCTTACATCATCCTTAATTAATTACCAATTAATTAAATAATTATCCTCAAAATAATCATCTTAATTAATCACCCTAAATTAATTTCTTCAATTACATTCTAGTAATTATCCTTTAATTAATTTCACAAATTAATTATCCTTAACCAAATACAGCAATTAACCTTTAATTACTTTATTAATTAATTAACTATAATTAATTACATTAATCCTTAATTAATTACATTAATTAATTACCCTTAATCTCTTATTATTGATTAATTAATCTTAATTAATCAATCCTTAATTACATCATTAATTATATTAATTAATGATCCCTAATTACATTTAAATTAATTAACTACACAAGTAATTAACCTTAATTAAACCACAATTATTAATCACTTTTGATTAATCACCTTCAGTAATTAACTACTCTTAATTAATCACTCCTAAATTAATTACATTTAATAATTAATTATATTTATTAATCATCCTTGATTTATCTCATTAGTAATTAATACCCTTAATTAATTACATTACTTAATCATTTTCAAATGACTTAATTAATCAATGCTTGAATTAATTACACTAAGTAATTAATTATTAATTACTTTCACAAGGTAATTACCCTTATATTAATTACACAAAGTAATTAATCCCAAAACCCTTTCATACTTCAATAATTTACAATTCAGTAATTACTCATCTAAATTACTTCTCTAAGTAATTATTCTTCATTGGTTACTTATCAACCCATCCAATGATTATTCTAAATTAATTAAATTTAATTAATTATTTAAACTAATCTAATTAATTAATTAATTACAATGAGTAATTAATATCTTTAATTATTTCCATAAAGTAATAATACTAACTAAATACCATAATTGATTATCTAAATTAATTAATCCAATTAATTATCAAAATTAATTACCTTAATTAATTAATAAATAATCCCAAGTTAATGAATTTCATTAACTTATCATCATTTCTTTAATTACCTTCTTAAGTAATTATCTTAAATTAATTAATATTAATTACAAATTTAATTCATCTTAATTATTTAACTTAACCTTAATTAATTTATTCAAACCCTTAATCAATTAAATAAATAAATAAATTATCTTATTTAAATTACCTTACCAATTTAAATAAATCAAAATTCATTAAATTCTTTGATTTCCTTTAAAATAAAAACATTTCTTATTAATGATTAAATTATCATTAACAAAGCAATTTAAAATAATTTACTTTAAATTTGTTTCAAATTTTATTTTAAACTTAGATTTAAAATGAAGCCAAATTTAACTTCAACAAGGTTTAAACATTTTAAAACCCTTTAAAACTTATGCTAAATATTTTCTTATTTTATAAAAGAAGTTTAAAGGAATTTTAAAACCCAAATTTATTTAAAATACAAATCATATTTTAAATAATATCTTAAACATTCAAAGTTGTTTTTAAACAATTTTTATTTTAGAAACTTCCTTTATTTCTAAACTATGATTCAAATCTGAACTTGAATCTAGATTTAAACTTAAGTTGAATCTTTACTTTTATTTTTAAGCTTTACTTTTAAATTAAACTACTTAAAACCCTTTTAAAATTATTTAAAAAATTTAATTTATAAAGTTTAAGTTAAATTTTAAAACTAGGATTCAAACTAAGTTTTGAATCCATACTTAAAAATTTAAGTTTAATTTCTGTTTAAAATCTTGCTTCAGATTTTAAACAAATTCTAAATTTGGAATCAAACAGGTTTCCCTGAGAAACCTGTAAACACTTACATATCCGAAACCCCCTTAGTTTACTTAGAGTAAAACCATACACAACTTTGAGCAATTATCGAATTACTCGAGTAAATCTCGAGTCAAAATCATAGCAACCCCAACCTCTTCACCTGAAACTCCACTGCACTGTGCATATGCACGGTGGTTCCGGCCACCTTCGGTCACTACCCAGCCAACGAGCATGTCGAAGTTCCTCCCTGAAAAACATCACTACCATAAAAACCTCACAATCCACTCGAAATCAAATTCGAGTGCCCCAAATCAGAAACCTGGAACCAATATTCAACCGGATTCCCAAACCTAGAAACTGCGACGCTAACCATATTTCGATCACCGTGATCCCTAGAACTCCGACATCGTCTGCCTCTACATGCCTACCTACATCCACCTGAGTCTCGTCACACTCGATCAACTTGAGATTCAATACTGATCGAAAAATCATAACCAAGCAAAACTAGGTTAACAGATTTCATCAACCTCCCATTGCCTCCACCGAGCCCTATTCATCCTCCTGGCATTTTTGCCACACCCTCTGATCACTCCACTACCACCACCAAGAACCCTAAACATTCCGATCAACTCGATCACCATAGATTGACTAAAACCCACTTTATGTTCAAACAAGCACTGCAGCCTCAATTCCAAACTAAACACTATGATTTTAGTTTTAAAAATCATCTTTTTGTTTAAGTTTTCAGTTTATAATATTGAATTTATAAATTATTTCATTTGAGTTTTACCTTTATTTAACATACTCTGATGTATATTTTTTTAAATTTACAGAGACAACACCAAATTTATTTTTACTTAATAAGTTTTAAACTAAAACTATGGTATAATTAACATGTTTGTTTGAGGACTTAAGCCTCAACAAAAATATTATACAAGAGCAAGAGGATTTTTTTTAGAAACAGGATCTGGAACTAGAATCGGCGGAAATACAAATATATGCCCAACAACATTTCATATATATACACAAAGCTCACTGATAAATTCATTCATAACATATTTGTTTTACAGATGATCAAGCAACATAAATATTTACTTAAATCTTTAAAACTGTGATGTTACTCATCTGGAAATAGCATGAAATAGAGCACATATTTGGAAAGCTTTTGATAAAACTTGTGTTGCTTTTGGAACCTTTAAACTGAAATGCCATACTTATTTGAATCTGATTAAAACTTGAGTGTTTGCTGTTTAAATTTTGCATGCAAGTCCAAGATTCCAAATGCATTTGAAATTTTAGTGCTTGAATTACAACTGCATTTGCATGCAGTTTTGAAATGAATTACAGGTTTATGAAAAACTTCGTAAACCGGATTTGATAATAAACTACTGGTTTTGAGGAAGTAGAGTTGCATGCTCTTAATTTTTTTTACAGCGAATTGCAATCTTTGATTAAGGAAGGGTTTCAGATTTTTTTTAAAGGAACGGAATTGAAAAAAAACAGGTAGATTAGTTTGAAGAGGTTACAGACTACAGATTTGAAAAATTACAGGGGTTATGGTCTTTTGAATTGGATTTTGATTTAAGGAGGAAGCTTTCAGATTTTTGGTTTCTTGTTTGAGGAGGCATTTCAGATTTTTAATCTGAAATTAAATTTTGGGTTTTTAGAGAGTTTGAAAACAATTTGTTTTCAGCTGAGAAATTTTCTTGACTTTGAAAAATAAACATTAGAAAAGAATGAGGGTGAAGAAAACACGTTTATATAAGATAAAATGATTTATTTATAAATTAAAAGAAAATCAAAAAAATAAAATAAAAAGGACACTTGTCTCAAACTTATATTAATATGCTAACACATGTATTTAAGAGATTAGAATCTTAACACTTGTCATTAAACTACTTAATATATTAACACGTGTTTTATATATGAATTTTATTTGTTTTTATTTAATTTAAAAGTAAGTAAAACTCTTTATTTATTTATTAAATTCTTGTATATATAAATTACTTCCATATGTAAATGTATATGCGCATCCTTTTTTAAAGAAAATGAAATAAAACAATTTATATAAAAACGAAAGATTATTTACAAGATTTAGATATGTTTATTCATTTGAATTTCAAAATTAATTCAAATTCAAATGATATTCATACATTTAAAAATCCAATTCAAAACTAATTTATATTAACATATTTAATTTTAAAATAATAATATTGTCTTTTTAGATCTATCTATATTTATACATTTATTACTATTATTTGAAAATAACATATTTATTAATTTAAATAATTTATAAAAGAAATTATAAATTACATATCTTATTTATCTTAATTAAATGCATTAATGTTTAATGTATAAATGGTATTTTAAATTTTTATATATAATTTCCAAATTATCAAAATGAATATTAGAATTTAAAGACAAGATTTTATTTATTAAATTCAAAACAAATCTATTCACAATATATATAAATATATATACACATTATAAATAGAAAAATATTTTATTAGTTTTTAAAAGATAAAATTCGCCAATTAAACACCTATTTAATTGGATTATTAAATCAAGTCAAATTTTATTAACAGAATTTTATCAAATCAATGTAATTTTAAATACGAATTATTGAATTGACATTGCCAAAATTTCTGGGATATCACATGTTATGCCCCACTCCTAGACCCACTCTAAAAAAGAGTTTTACGGGGTAATACCGTCTGCTAAAGTGGAGAATGGAGTATAATGGAAGCGACCATGTGTAATCAAGCTATAACTATCTACTGAATACGTCAAAATGTGGTATCTATTTTTCTCTCTCAAGTGGTTCGACATATCCAATAAATATTTATAACGAAATTACAATGGCTAAAGATCTATTAGAACAAACATAATGACGCATCATTAATAAGAAAGAAAGGGATAGAAAAGAGAAAGAAAGAAAAGAAAGAAGAAACAACACATCAGAATCTAAACAACGGAACAAATAAATTATATTAACAACATAAGTATTACATAGTATACAACAATTATCAGAGATACACAGCTTATACAACACATACTAGACAGTTATAAACACCTGTCTAGTTATTACAACTCAATACAACTCATTAAAGAGATATTAATACAGAAAACACACAGCGGAAACTATATATCTAACGTCGAAGCCTCCTGCTCCATTGCTCCTCCATAATTCGTCAAAGCTAACCTGAACCCCTTGGCTACTCGTAAAATTTGAGTACCTAAGAGTTTAAATAAATACAAGAATAAACTTCGGGTCGGACATGGGTCTAGTGTGAGTAACAGGTTAAAGTTGCTTAATTTTCAAAAATCTTTTGGAAAGAAAGGTATCACATAAGACTTCCCACACATAAACATGGAAAAGTTATTGCCTTACGCTAACCAAAACATTTGATAGAAAATCCAGTGATATTATAATAGATCTAGGGTTTTCAAGTAAATACGAAATACCCGAAATTGTTACATTATTAAATTCCAGCTACTAGCCACAAAAGTGGGTAATACAATCAAAACCGTCGGCACTTATTGGGTTTTGGATTCCATACAATGGCAGGGCTACCGGGGTACCGCCCGTCTCAGTACGTGGCCTAGATCACCATACCGAGGATCACTCCCAATCCCCTGTAACACAAAGCCGGAACCATTCTTTACTGAACAGTTCCGAACAAGACAACCCTGCAATCCACGCGATTCCAACCGCCCATAAAGCCGAAATAAAAAGGGACCTCTAGTTAGGGGAAAATCTCATCCTACTTGGGCATGACCCACTCAGCCTTGCTGCACCTCCCCTATTTTAGCCATTCCCGATTAATGAGGCTAGAGGCTACGATTACCTTTATAGGACACGTCGCTTAGAATGCTCATCGTCCACCTGACGATGTTCTGAAAGCATTCAATCCATACAAGTTCGTTCCAGGTTCGAACGAAACCGAAGGCATTATCTCGTTACACTCATTTTGGAATCACCCTCAGAGTTAACGACGACAACCCTTGCACTCTGAATCTTTATCTCGAATATGAAATTACTACCTCCATCAAACTCATCTCGGAATCACCTTCAGAGTTATACTGACGAATAGCCCTTACACCTCGAGTCTTCACTCTTCACATAAGATTCACGACCTATCGTTAATTTGGATCGATGTGGTTTTCGGATATCCAAATATGGAAACCCGATCCCGGTCTCATCGAAATCCAAAGCGTGTCTTTTAGGTCCAAGTTGTTTTAGAGTTTAAGACAATTCAATACAATTATCTATATACACACAGATAGATAATTCACAGATTCATATTAGATAATCATCACCACAAATAATCCATATTATCATTATCAAAAGATAATCATCATCAACACAATGCAACCTATGCATCCATATCACACACATTTCTAATCTCATAGCTGAGATTCAAACCATTCAAGGCAAACTATATCATCCATAGATATAAGCAATGATCTATAATCACATTATCTATAATTAATTTAAAATGAATTAAATTAATTACATCCATCTCTAATTAATTTAAAGTGAATTAAATTAATTACTTTATTAATATAAATCTTGCTCACATCATCCTTAATTAATTACCAATCAATTAATTAATTATCTTCAAAATGATCATCTTAATTAATCACCCTTGATTAATTTCTTTGATTACATTCTAGTAATTATCCTTTAATTAATTTCACAAATTAATTATCCTTAACCAAATACAATAATTAACCTTTAATTACTTCATTAATTAATTAACTATAATTAATGACATTAATCCTTAATTCATTACCCTTAATCTCTTATTATTGATTAATTAATCTTAATTAATCAATCCTTAATTACATCATTAATTATATTAATTAATGATCCCTAATTACATTTAAAT
Source organism: Allium cepa (assembly GCA_030765085.1). Lineage (NCBI taxonomy): Eukaryota > Viridiplantae > Streptophyta > Magnoliopsida > Asparagales > Amaryllidaceae > Allium > Allium cepa. The sequence continues at coordinate 500,228,267 of CM060929.1, forward strand.
TAACTAACTACATAAGTAATTAAGCTTAATTAAACCATAATTATTAATCACTTTTGATTAATTACCTTCAGTAATTAACTACTCTTAATTACTTTAATAATTACTCCTAAATTAATTACAATTAATAATTAATTATATTTATTAATCATCCTTGATTTATCTCATTAGTAATTAATTACCCTGAATTAATTACATTACTTAATCATTTTCAAATGGCTTAATTAATCAATGCTTAAATTAATTACACTAAGTAATTAATTATTAATTACTTTCACAAGGTAATTACCCTCATATTAATTACACAGAGTAATTAATCCCAAAACCCTTTCATACTTCAATAATTTACATTCAGTAATTACTCATCTGAATTATTTCTCTAAGTAATTATTCTTCATTGATTACTTATCAACCCATCCAATGATTATTCTAAATTAATTAAACTTAATTAATTAATTTAAACTAATCTAATTAATTAATTAATTACAATGAGTAATTAATACCTTTAATTATTTCCATAAAGCAATCATACTTAACCAAATACTATAATTAATTATCTAATTAATTAATCCAATTAATTATCAAAATTAATTACATTAATTAATTTATAAATAATACCAAGTTAATGACTTACATTAACTTATCATCATTTCTTTAATTACCTTCTTAAGTAATTATCTTAAATTAATTAATATTAATTACAAATTCAATTCATCTTAATTACTTAACTTAACCTTAATTAATTTATTCAAACCCTTAATTAATTAAATTAATTAATTATCTTATTTAAATTACCATACCAATTTAAATAAATCAAAATTCATTAAATTCTTTGATTTGCTTTAAAATTAAAACATATCTTATTAATGATCAAATTATCATTAACAAAGCAATTTAAAAAAATTTACTTTAAATTTGTTTCAAATTTTATTTTAAACTTAGATTTAAAATGAAGTCAAACTTAACTTCAATAAGGTTTAAACATTTTAAAACCCTTTAAAACCTATGCTAATGATTTTCTTATTTTATAAAAGAAGTTTAAAGGAATTTTAAAACCCAAATTTATTTTAAAATACAAATCATATTTTAAATTAAAACATAAACATTCAAAGTTGTTTTTAAACAATTTTAATTTTAGAAACTTCCTTTATTTCTACACTATGATTCAAATCTGAATATGAATGTAGATTTAAACTTAAGTTGAATCTTTACTTTTATTTTTAAGCTTTACTTTTAAATTAAACTATTTAAAACCCTTTTAAAAAAATTTAAACATTTTAATTTATAAAATTTAAGTTAAATTTTAAAACTAGGATTCAAACTCAGTTTTGAATCCATACTTAAAAATTTAAGTTTAATTTCTGTTTAAATTCTTGCTTCAGATTTTAAACAAATTCTGAATTTGGAATCAAACAGGTTTTCCCTGAGAAACCTGTAAACACTTACATACCCGAAACCCCCTTAGTTTACTTTGAGTAAAACCATACACAACTTCGAGCAATTACTCGAATTACTCGAGTAAATCATGAGTCAAAATCACAGCAACCCCAACCTCTTCACCTGACACTCCACTACACCGTGCATATGCACGATGGTTTTGCCCACCTCCGGTCACTACCCAGCCAATGAGCATGTCGAAGTTCCTCCCTGAAACACATCACTACCATCAAAACCACACAATCACTCGAATCAAATTCGAGTGCCCCAAATCAGAAACCTGGAACCAATATTCAACCGGATTCCCAACCTTGTAAACTGCGACGCCAACCATATTCTGATCACTGTGACCCCTAGAACTTCGGCGTCGTCTGCCTCTACATGCCTACCTTCATCCACCTGAGTCTCGTCACACTCGATCAACTTGAGATTCAATACTGATCGAAAAATCATTACCAAGCAAAACTAGGTTAACAGATTTCATCAACCTCCCATCGCCTCTATCGAGCCCTATTCATCCTCCTGGCATTTTTGCCACACCCTCTGATCACTCCACTACCACCACCAAGAACCCCAAACATTCTGATCAACTCGATCACCATAGATTGACTAAAACCCATTTTCTGTTCAAACAAGCACTGCAGTCTCAATTCCAAACTAAACACTATGATTTTAGTTTTAAAAATCATCTTTTTGTTTAAGTTTTCAGTTTATAATACTGAATTTATAAATTATTTCATTTGAGTTTTTACCTTTATTTAACATACTCCGATGTATATTTTTTTAAATTTACAGAGACAACACCAAATTTATTTTTACTTAATAAGTTTTAAACTAAAACTATGGTATAATTAACATGTTTGTTTGAGGACTTAAGCCTTAACAAAAATATTGAACAAGAGCAAGAGGATTTCATTTTTTTTAAGAAACTGGACCTGGAACTAGAATCAGAGGAAATACAAATATATGCACAACAACATTTCATATATATACACTAAGCTCACTGATAAAATCATTCAGAACATACTTGTTTTATAGATGATCAGGCAACATAAATATTTACTTAAATCTTTAAAACTGTGATGTTACTCACCTGGAAATAGCATGAAACAGAGCACAAATTTGGAAAGCTTTTGATAAAACTTGAGTTGCTTTTGAAACCTTTAAACTGAAATGCCATACTTCTTTGAATCTGATTAAAACTTAAGTGTTTACTGTTTAAATTTTGCATGCAGGTCCAAGATTCCAGATGCATTTGAAATTTTAGTACTTGAATTACAACTGCAGTGGCATGCATTTTTGAAAAGAATTACAGGTTTATGAAAAACTTTATAAACCTGATTTGATAATAAACTACTAGTTTTGATGAAGTAGAGTTGCATGCTCTTAATGTTTTTTTATAGTGAATTGCAGGCTTTGATTAAAGAAGGGTTTCAGAATTTTTTTCAAAGAAGAACAGAATTGAAAAAAAAACAGGCAGATTGGTTTGAAGAGGTTACGGACTACAGATTTGAAAAATTACAGGGGTTATGATCTTTTGAATTGGATTTTGATTTGAGGAGGAAGCTTTCAGATTTTTGGTTTCTTGTTTGAGAGGCATTTCAGATTTTTAATCTGAAATTAAATTTTGGGTTTTTGGAGAGTTTGAAAACAATTTTGTTTTCAGCTGAGAAATTTCCTTAACTTTGAAAAATAAACATTAGAAAAGAATGAGGGTGAAGAAAACATGTTTATATAAGATAAAATGATTTATTTATAAATTAAAAGAAAATCAAAAAATAAAATAAAAAGGACACTTGTCTCAAACTTATATTAATATGCTAACACATGTATTTAAGAGATTAGAATCTTAGCACTTGTCATTAAACTACTTAATATATTAACATGTGTTTTATATATGAATTTTATTTGTTTTTATTTAATTTAAAAGTAAATAAAACTCTTTCCTTATTTATTAAATGCTTATATATATATATATAAATTACTTCCATATGTAAATGTATATATGCATCCCTTTTTAAAGAAAATGAAATAAAACAATTTATATAAAAATTAAAGCTTACTTACAAGATTTAGATATGTTTATTCATTTGAATTTCAAAATTAATCCAAATTCAAATTCTATTCATACATTTAAAAATCCAATTCAAAACTAATTTATATTAACATATTTAATTTTAAAATAATAATATTGTTTTCAAGATCTATCTATATTTATACATTTATTACTATTATCTGAAAATAACATATTTATTAATTTAAATAATTTATAAAAGAAATTATAAATTACATATCTTATTTATCTTAATTAAATGCATTAATGTTTAATATATAAATGGTATTTTAAATTTTCATATATAATTTCCAAATTATCAAAATGAATATTAGAATTTAAAAACAAGATTTTATTTATTAAATTCAAAACAAATCTATTCACAATATATATATATATATATGCATTATAAATAGAAAAATATTTTATTAGCTTTTAAAAGATAAAATACACCAATTAAACATCTATTTAATTGGATTATTAAATCAAGTCAAATTTTATTAACAGAATTTTATCAAATCAATTTAATTTTAAACACGGATTATTAAACTGATATTGCCAAAATTTCAGGGATATCACAAAAATAATAGATGTCCATATAGTATAATGATAGAACAGGGTTCTTTATTTCTGTTAGTAAATATCCAAACAGATCTATTCAGTAATCATGGCATAGCGGTGATTTATTTCGCCAACAGGTGTTCAATTACAAATAATTAGCAGAACGGTGTTTTATTCCGCTAACCAGATGTTGAAATATCATACTTAAAAACTGAATTAACTTTTCATTATTTTTATTATGCAAAGCACTTCAAAAAACGGTTTATATAAATTCAAATAACGATATTTTTTAACTTGATAACTCAGTTTCTGACCATTTAATTGTTGTAAAATCACACTTGTTCTGTTTCGATAGCAGATCGTACGATGGCGTGATACCCATCGATACGAACCCATTGCAACAACGACGTGTAAATCAGTTTTCACAAACATTAGTTTCCACTTTTAAAATTTACCAAAGTATATAAATAAAATTTAACATTTTAAAACTTGACAAGGACACTTCGTTATTTCCCTAAAAACTGCAACCGACCCCGTTCAACATTTTAAATTATTTTATCATTATATATATATATATATATTCTTTCCCTTTTATTTATATTTACAAATATATATAATTTAAAGATATCCCAAAATAAACTTCCACGCTCATCTCTTTTTTTTCGTTTTATTTTAGACAAAACGGGCCGAAGCCCAATACTTTACTTATCAACAGGACTAACGCTTCCTCTATCCTCCTTCCCTCTCTCAACCTCCTCATTCTTCTTACTTAAAATGACACTCCAGTTCCAACATCATAAAAAATGCTCAACAACCCCGATCCAACATCGAAAATATCTCGATCGACTCACATACCACACGGGACCAGCTCCGAGCCAACTACATATGCACCACCCATCACCTCGGCCCGCCACACTTCGCTTGGGACCACTTGTGCACGAGTCACATGCATGCACATGCACACTTGCCCAAACACTCACACCACCATCGTGACACCTCAGACCAGCTCGCCTCCTCTCTTTGACCCCCAACATCACCTCTCCGAAGCTAGCGCCCTCCATAATCAAAATCAAGCCTTCGATTAGAACTTGGAAACCCACCCCTTACCACAAAGCACCGGACTGCTCTCCACCGCATCCACTGTTTCACCAATCACCGCCGTCGTTCGAAAGCACGCCCATGACTCTTCCCTCCTACCAAACCCCAGGAACTCTGGTCGAGTCCTCCATCACCCATTCGATCACGTTCCATGCCATGCCAAAACATTCCTTAAACCCTAAAAGCGACACCCTGTCTCCAATCGAAGCAAAAATCAAGAATCGGCTGCGGTGAACCTTTAGCCCATGACGCTAGGCTTCTTCTCGACCAACCCGCGACATCCCTCATCAACTTGGTCACCGGAAATGATTTTATAACCGGATAAAGTTCATCTCAAGATTTCTAGCAGTGAGAACTTATAAAAATCATAAAACTTTTGTTAAAAATCCTATTTTGATATGAGAAACCCGATGGCATACCTGACTTTAGGATCTGACTATATTAATTTTTTGAAACATAGTCGCTTAGTGTAAAACTTATCATTTCAGAGATACATAGTATAAATCATCCTCAATTTGTTTTTAGCCAATTCTATACCTAAAAATAAACATTTGATTTGTTTACACTATCTACAGATTTGAACTAGAATTCGAGATATAGATTTTTGAAAGTGGTATAGGAATAAATATTTGCTGTTACATAGAATAGAGTAAATGTTTCCAAGTTTTACTTTAGAGTTCCTCACCTTTCACATGATTTATCTTTTTCACTTCAAATCTAAATTTAGTTGTAACTTGAAACCTTGCTTTGAATTTGTATTCAAACTTTAAGACCGAGGCTTCTTCTTCTTTGCTTCACTGTGCTTATATATTTTTACAGAGCTTGAATACTATAGTTTCTTTTTTTCTTTTGCCAGGCTTCTACAATTGAAGCCAATACTCTTACAGCCTATACTTCTACAAGTTCAAATGCATATGTATGATATTAAGTGATGGATTAAAAAGATTTCTTGGTGGCTGAGGTTGATGTTTACTTTAAGGATGAAGAGAAATTGAAGTCGGCTTGAAGCATTGTTTTTGTTCTTGCTATTTTTGGTTAGGCAAACTATTGTAATACGTTTATATGTTTTATATCAGCTTGTACATACCTCTTTTTGACCAAACAATGTTTATGTTATTTACTTTTTGCTGCTTCATTCCTTTTAAATTTACTCTTCCACTATATTTTTGAATGTGAACAATTTAAAGTATGTGTGTATGATGTTGGGTAGCCTAGTGTTGTTGCTTTTTCTCGATTAATGTTTACATTTTAAAGTAAAAAGAAACTTTGTTAGTTGAATTTTTAAAATATACAATACATTCTTACAAAAAAATTTGTTGTCAACATGTCTACATATGTGTAGTTTAAAACAAGGACTATAAAGTGGTATTTTTTTAAACACTTCAAGCCTTCATGTTTGTATTTCCTTATATATATATATATATATATATATATATAGACACACTTCTCCTTACATATGTATTTCCTTTGTTTTTAACATAAAGAAATATTTTACTTTTTACTAGACTAAATTTATTTGGTATATACATATGATTTTTCGACCATTACTTACATGGTTTTCATATATACCATTTTATTTTATAAAAAATAAGGTGTTTATTTATTTATAAATTCTATAAATCCTTTCTTTTGATGTTATATCTACATATACATCTTCTTCCTATCTTTGTGTGTATATATTTTTTTTAGAAAAGTTAAACTTTAAACTCTTTTATTTAAAATGTACCGCATTGCTCACAAGCTGAAAATTTTATTTAAAAATATTTTTCTTTTGCTTTTCATCTATGTTTATCTACTATGCATATCTTTCCAAATTATATATACGTACATATAAATTCTATTTTATAGGTAAAAATGTAGACATAAGAAATTTCAAATTAATCAATTCCCTACTCTTTCCCATATATATATATATATATATATATATATATATATTATTTTGTTGTCCTGAAAATATATATACATATATAAGCAATTCCTATTTAATCAATCTCTGGTTTAATATTTGAAAATCTGGATATTATAAACTTCATATTGGTTTGAAAAAAATTGTATATTATTACCGGATGTTGTTTAACGGGGATTTTTATTAATTAAAATATCGTATTATTCAATATTAAAAATTAATATTCACAAATCGGGATGTTAAAAATCTTGGGTAGTTACATCTTTGATAGCACTTTTATCTTTGAATTGATGAGAGAATACATGTAAATTAGTGAAAAGATTATAGAGAATGAATGTAGTAAAGTAGAGAATGAATTTGAGTGAATTTGAAGAATATTGAAAGTGGATTTTGTGAAATATATAATAAGAATTTGAGTAAGAAGAATATAGAGAAGTAGTTCTTAAAATTCGTTTTCCAATCCCTTTTATATAATATTTTAAGGGACATGTCTATTCACGTATAGATGTAACCAAAAATCACAACTATTCAAAATTCAAAAGGCACCTCTTCACTGATACACATGTTGACATTCATGGGTAGGGTATGCCAACATACCCTTGTGTATTTCAAAAAAACAATCATGTAAGGTTTTTTAAAATCTGTTTTTTATAAAATCATTTAAACATATTTTTAAATTTTTTAACATATAAAACTTTATGTAAAATATTTGTAAAAATATATTTTGAAAATACAAAAAATGTTGCAATAAGTGAGTATTAAAAGTAAAGAATGCTGTTATTCAAAGAGTTTAACAAATTAATCTAATGTCAATTAACTCTAAACTATAGTTTTGAACTATTCATGTCTTTGCCTCTAAACTAACAAGTCTTCAATTATCCTGGTCATCTCCAAATCTTAATCTCTATTCCTTTTACTGATCAGCCTTCAAACTCGATTATCATATACTTGTATAAACCTGTGAAATATCCTACAAAATATTATATACAACTTGGAAAATATCAGTACCTATATTTATAAGGTTGTTGTCATTAAAATCAATATCTATGGTGTTAACCCATCTTTGCTTTTGGAAGACATTTTCTCTTTGTTCTTCTTGTTGTATTAGCTCTCATTTTACAGGAGCTCCACCAACAACTTGTACAAAATATTCATAAACAAGATTGTTTCTATTCATTCTTTCTTCTATTAACATTTTTGCATCTTTTTTTTTACTTACCTATATAATTTCCTGAATATATAATATAATCATTTGAAATTCAATTAAATTTATATAATACATGCCTATATCTGTGTAATGCTATTATTTACCATAACTCTGTACATATAAATAAATTACTATGAGTGTGAATATTGTTTCATTACTTAGTTCTATATATCATTGACAACTTACTTCTTTCTTGGCTAAACAAAACATATCTATTTTGCTAGCTCTATGGCTAATCTTATTTCTCTTTGATCGGGTTCCATTCAATCATAAACAAGGTTGTAGTCATAGAAGCATCTAGTCATGTATTGTTTCCCATCTCTAAGGAAATGGCATTTTAGGCACTATCTATGGACATAAACTTTGATCTCACCTATCTTTGGGCATACATCGAACATATTATTGACCAACACCAATTATATTCGGTCAGGTGTGTCTCGTCGAGTGGTAGGAGTGGTCGTACCTGCAAAACGTTCAGTTTTGCACCGTCTCTTATCTCTAGGGATCATTAGCTCTGATATTTATCTCCAACCATCGATTTTTGATCTCGCTTATCTCTAGGAGTTGATTGAAATTGTTCATGGACCATTATCACTTATCTTTGTCTGAACATGTCTTGCCGAGCCGTAAGCTTAGTCATAAATGCTTCAATTATACACATGTTCCATCCCCACGAACCAATGTTTTGGGTCCCTATCTCCGGGCACCTATCTTCTACTTTGCTTGTCTTCGAGCATTAGTCGAAAATCAAGTGTGGAAGGGAAAATCATCCGATCGATCTTACTATAGTTATACTCCTTTGACCCAATCGTGAATCAAAGTAGTTCATCAGTACCTATATCCGAGTACCTTATTCTGTTACTAATCACATAACATAAATCTAAGCTTTTAAGAACAAGGTTCCATTGATTCCAGAAGACAACTTTATTCATAAATTAAAGAAATGGAAAGTTCTACCTTATTAAACTGCTTCATATCAACAAAGGTGGATTAGTTGCAAAAAATAAATCTACGTGAAATAGCATCATAGGTGCTCATTATTCCATGCTCGAGGAAATGGAGTTCCATCAACTTGAAAATTCCTCTCCAAGCTTCTTTTCAATCGCATTGGGACCTTCTCAATTCGGGCCAAGTGCCCCCATATCCAAGGGGACCATTTCCAAAATAAGGTCATCCACCTCAAAGGTATGATTTCTAACCCTGGCATTGAAACTTCCTCTGCTCTTTTCTGGTGAGCAGCAACCCACAGTTCAGCCCCTTCTTGTCTTTCGTCAACTAAATCAAGGGAACCAGGTAAGAGTTCCACTTTCATCTTAGGATCCTAATGCTTTCTTCAATGAGAATGGACTCCATTTTTATTGGAATCATGTCCTCAGCTCCGTAGGTCAATGCAAATGCAGTTTTCCCAATCGTAGACTTGTGGATCATCTTACAAGCCCACAACGATAGTAGTAACTTATCAATCCAGTTTCCTTTAACTTTCATCAATTTTTTCTTTAAGATGGATTTGATGATCTTGTTCAATGCCTCCACCTGTTAACTTTCTTACGAGTGTGCTACTACCAAAAATCCCTTCGTAATTCGATACTAGTTACGTAAGTCCTTGAACTTGGCACTCACAAATTTTGTTCCATTGTTAGTAATGATTTTCTTTAGGACTCCAAATCTACGTATGATACTCTTTACCACAAAGTTGATCATTTTCTATGTGGTGATTGGGGCTAGGATTTCCATTTCAGTCCATTTTGTAAAGTATCCACAACAATGATAGCATACTTGTCTTTTCCTTTCGATATTGGCATCACACTGATTTTATCAATTCCCTAAACTGCAAAAGCCGACTGGAAAACCATTCAAATAATCTCTATGGATAGGGCTCTTGGTGTTTTTGTAAACCACTAGAATCTATCACATCATCTAATGTAATCAACCAAGTCTCAGTTGATTGTTGGCTAAAATTATCCATACTGAAGAACTTTCTTTGCCAATAACCCCCAGTGTGGTCATGACAGCTTCCTTCATGTACCCAAATAAGGAGTTTCTTAGCCTCATCTCTGAAGATGCACCACAATAGGTGGTTGAGAATCCTCTCATATACAGCACTTCTTCTTACATAATAAATAATGGCATTTTTTGTAAGAGATTTTGCTGTTCATTCCTTTTGGTCGGGAGAGTCCCCTTCCAAAAATATTCTATACTATAGTCGTCCATTACTCCTTTTCTTTTTCGTCCACCAAAATCAAATCAACATCAATCTGTTCGATGCTTAGAGCTGGTGAAACCTCTACTAGAATGAGTCCTATAAGCTATGCATCCCCAGAGCTTGCCAGATTGGCCAGTGATTAGCTTTAATATACCGTTCTTCAAGAATGTGCACTATCATTATTGTTCGATGGCGTTAAATAGTTTCGGTACTTTATCTAGTAAGAGGCATGTCTCGCTCACTTAGCCTAAAATCCCTTTTTAACCCGTTAGACCACCAACCGAGAGTTGTTGAATATTTATAGTGTCTTAACTCCTAGTCTTTTTCTATCTTAAGCCCTGTATCAAGGCTTCATTTTTAGCTTCATTTTTCATCACGTAGAACTAGTTTCAATGCATGGCATATTTTCCATCCTTTCGAGGTTATAAGAACCATGACTACTCCAGAATTATGTTCGTTGGAAGCTCTATCTACGTATAATTTCCACTCGAATAGTCGTACCATATCTTCTTCCACTTCTCCATCTCAGATGGTAAATTCGACAATGTAAGCATCCAGTGTCTATCCTTGTATCTTCGTTCTTAGATGGTATGTCGTGTCGTACTAGCTCAGCTCAAATTCCACTTAATCCAATCTTTTCAAGGACACAGGTCGATGTAGTGCTTCTGTTGGTGGTTGATCGGTAAGCATTTTTATAGGGTAACCCTGGAAGTATGGTTGTAGCTTCCTTGAAGTAATTAACAAGAAGTATGCTAGCTTTTCAAGCTTCGAATAATTCATTTCAGCTCTAATAACCGTTTGCTTGTATAATACATGAGAATTTGGATCCCAGACTACTAACATACCAAGGTTGCACTCAATGCTTGAGTAGATACTACTAAATAAACAGATTAATCATCTCCTTGGCTTTGACAAAATTGGTGGCCTCTCCTTATGCTCTAGCAAATTCTGGAAAACTTCTTAGCATTCCTTCATCCAAACAAACTTTTCCATTTTTTCTCAAGGGTATTAAAGAATTGTACACAATTGTTCGTTGCCTTCGAAATAAATTGACTAAGTGTACCAACCTTCCTGTTCAAGCTTTGCATTTCCCTCCTTGTCTTTAGGGCAATAACCTCTTTCTACGCTTTAGTATATTATGGGATATTTTTAATGCCCTTTGAGTTTATAATGAAACCCAATAATTTTCCCGACGCGACCCTAAAAAAGCACTTAAATGGGTTAAGCTTCATCCTATACATCTGAAGCACATTGAACATCTCAGAGAGGTCGTCTATATGATTCATATACCTCTGTGACTTCATAAGCATATCATCCACATAAACCTTCACCATTGGACAAATTTGATCTTTAAATACTTCTTCAATGGTCGTTGGTAAGTGGCTCCAGCATTCTTCAAACCACACTCCATAATAGTACAATTACAAATCAGTATATGATTAAGACATTTATGGCTCCCACATAAACAAGAAGCTAGGAGGCAGCCACAAAAAAGGAGTTTGATGAAATATAGAATAAGGATATACAAACAAGAACCGATCCCAACGAAAAGGCGGAATAAATTAGATTAGTAAACAATACTACTCCTAGACCTCCTAATATAAGAAATGATCCCAGAAATACAATAATTATATCATGTATCGGTATAGGTGAAATTTGGATGTTCTTGATCTGGAACATGCATTGCTATCTAGTTGTAGTCGCAGTATGCATCCATAAAGGATAGAAGTTTGTGTCCGGACGTAGAGTCCGCAAGTTGGTTGACCTTCAACAGTGCATGTCCACCATTTTCTACACTTAAGTTTAGGCATGCTTTATTCAGAGTGCATATCCACCATTTTCTGTTTTGCTTCTTGACCAACCAGGATTCGATACCCATTCATGGTACAAGGCATCGTAGAAAAAGTCATTTGACATTAGCTTATCTACATCTTCTTTTAGTGCAACATATCACCCCAAACCCAGTTTACATCACAAAAGGGCACCTTAGGTCCACACTCAATGCATGACACACTATCTTTGGCGATTTTACACACATATCAGATTGTGTCCATGCAAACACATCTAGTTTTTTTTGGAGAAACCCTACCAACTCCTTTTTCATTATTATAGTGAGTCGAGATCGGGTCTTGAGAACCCGAATGGGATTGTCATCATTGGTTAGGTTGATCATAAGCTTCATCGACGCTACCCTCACATTCTTTAGCATTTTTTAAGGATGCATGGGTTTATAGAACTTTTTATGGGAACCGAGTCAGGGATCGAATAGTGGTTGTCATGTATCAGCAGTCTTTATGCAAAGAACCTTCTCTACACCTTTTCCTTTCTCGCATCAGTTTGCCACTCTGAGCTCAATGACGTAGCACTCTCGACCAGTACACTAGTCACCTCGAATACCTTCTACTCCATTTAAGGTGGAGAACTTCATCATTAAGCACCACGGGGAAAGTGCTATTCAGAAACTAGCAAGTGTCGATTGGCCTAGAAAAGCGTTATAGGACAAGAATTCATCGTCCACCATGAAAATTTGAACCCGCGCTATCTAGCAGTCTCCTCCGCCCAATTCTGTGGACAAGTCAATATATTTGACAGGCACTCTAGCCTCTCCCATAAATCCTTGAATGCATTATTTATATTAGCTTGGATCCTTTGTAGTGATCTTCATCTGATTGAAGGTTTTTAAAACCAAATATTAATCGAGCTTCTATAGTTAATCAAAACTTGATGTACTGTCGCTGACCCAACAACTACTGCAATTGCCATATGATCAAGCGTTGGTGCTCTAATCTCATCAGAATTTTTGTTCCAAAAAAAATTTCATCGTTCATTATTCTTTGTTGTCTCGCGGAGCTCTGCATTCGGCAGTGAAAATGCTCTCATGGGTCACATGTTTTAGCAAACTACCGTACTCGGCATCTCATTATAGCTTTTCTCCATGGAACGAGGTTTTTTAGATATGTGTTTATCACAATGCTATCTCAGGTCGCCTCGGTCCCTCTTTACTGGACTAGGTTAGTCCCTTTGGGCAATCTTCCCTTGGGATCTATCATTATGTCTTCCATATTGCATATTCCTAGTATGTTGCAATTTTTTCTTTTGAATTAAATCTTCAATCATATCTTTAGGATGACAAGTATTGTGTCAATAAGTTTCTGGGAAGTAATAATACTTCCACGAATGTCTTTTAGCTTATTGCCTCCCTCTAAGGATAGTTCTCTATGCCTTGTGCGGCAAGGTAAATGGTTTCAATAGTACCATTAAATGGAGTGTAATCTCCCTGTCTTATATACCTTGGATGCTTCTTGGTGACTTACTTCTTTCCATCAATGATTTGGTTTCTCCTATTTTGATTATTGTTCTCAATATTCACTGAAACGTTTTTGGTAGTCTTACCAATTTGTTTAATAGCAACGTTGACACATACTTCATCACTCGATAATTTGCCACCAATTAGTCATATGGACAGGTCTGTCTCTTCCAAGCATAGAAACTTCTCTATGATAAAATTCTTCTCTAGTATGTGGCTGCTTTATTTTAAGCCATCTAACAAATTTTGTATTAGGATGAACGCCTAGAATCGATGCCATCAAAACAATATCTTACTTTGGATCACTAATTTTAGTTACTCCTATATTGGATCACTTTACAAAATCTTTAAAATTGTCTCTGAAACTCTAATGGACATTTGACAAGGACATCATGTCATATGGTTGAGTAGTATGAATTCTGGACTGCTCCACGAACTTCCTCGCAAGCTGGTCAAAAGAAGTTATGGACCTTGGCACAAGTAAAGTGAACCACATTGTAGCTACCTCATCTAAGAATATGGGAAGCACTTGGATCTCACCGCGTCAGCATTACGGGCACCATCCATGTGCCATTTATATTTCAATAGATATTGTCCATGATTTGTCGTTACATTATAAGACAACATCGTTGGCACCACAAACTTTTTGGGATAACTCTCTGGCAATATATCTTAAGTGAACGTACTAGACGTCGAACCCCACTCATCATTACTTATATGTTGATTTTCGTTCAACGGTCTCCTAATCATATCTGCTATGAACTCTTTGCTGGTTTAGGCAACTAGACAGTGACCGTCAAAGACTACCCTAAGTACCTGACTCTGTAAATTCTTTCGTTTTGTCCTACGACATATAGGCTCTCCTGTGTCTAGGGGAGCAATTCCCTTAGACCGTCAATGATGTCTTATCGGTTCTATGGTGTTCGTTTGAACACCATCAGTCCACATGCTAGCATTCTGCTCAATTTCATTACTAGTATATTGCAATTCATCCTCACCATCAGAAAATTCACTACGTCAAGTAGTAGCTTGCCACCTCTAAATTTAGTATCGTCGGTACCGAGTTGATTATGGTCAGTACAAACCATGTTGGCCATGGCCAAAACAGCACCACTTCCTCCGCTTTGCTTCTTTATTTCTTCTACATCCTTTCTCTTCATCTTTTTCTTGCCTTCGTTGCTATTCTGATCAATCGAAGATGATCTATCCTCCTCGTAACATAAAGAAAATGAATCTTCATGTCACGCCTTTGTGCTTGCCTGGTCAACATAGCAAAACTTTTCTCCATTCTTTAAAAGATAGCATTCTGGCTGCCCAGCATCTTCTTGTTTATCCCAACCTTTATCTTATCAAGTTCAACTTTTGTCACCATCTCTTATGGAAAAGATGGTCCTAGCAAAGCATGGGTATGCTAGATATTCTCTTCATTGTGTTAAAAAGCTTCATCTTCTCCAGCAATAGCTCTAGATATCGTGGAATCTCTCGTAGGTGCTATATCTTTCAGATCCAATGTGCATTCTTCTTTAAATCATAGTAGCTTCATATCAATAGTAGAAAAATTATCTAGCATGATTCTCCTGTCAATAATCTATTGAGCTAAAAAATTATTTTCAAATCTCTTTCTATGGTTGGCTTAGGATTCATTGATCTTAAACTTCAAACTTAGCCCTCCTAGCTAAATGGATTTGGGGATGAATTTTAGAGGAAAATATGATTTAGAAATGTTGAATCCTTCGCAGGTACTATGGCTTATGGCTTACTTATATCCTCCACTCCAAATGCAAGTCCTTTCCTTTTTGTTCTAATGTCCTCCCCTCGACTTTCTGGGTCTGATCATATGCCTCTGTCTGCATTGGTAATGGTGACAACTACATCCTCCTGTCGGATATCTAGATGAATAATCCCTTTCTTCGTTGCTATCTCCCTAACCTAATCTCCATCATATATGATCTCTCTATCTAAGTCGATATGGCCCGCAAGCAGGGAATTAACAACTGTCATTCCCATTAGGCTATCACTGGTCCTGTCCTCACTCAAATCTAAACTCTTTTATTTGGCTCCATAACCTCCCTCCATCCACCTCCTCTGATAGTTCCATTTGGGGAAATGTAACACTCCATAAGATCAACCATAAATAAATTGGATGAATTAAATTAAATAAAGTAAGGGTGCAAAGGTTGAAATTTGGCTATGAAAGTTATGTCGTTAAATTCGTGGCAAAATTCCAATCAATTTCCATATATAATATGTTAAAGATGGTGCTCAAATGAAAATATTATGGATGTTTGAACTTTGCTGGTTTAAAATAATTTAAATAGAATTCAAATTCAAATGAATAATTAATTTTAGAATTTGAAATTCAAAAACAATAAATAGACTTGGGGATTAAGTAGACATTAAAATTAATGATGACATTAAATACTAATTAAGGAATAAAATAGTTAAATTTCAATGGCATAATAAAACTTTCTAAAATAAATGAACATGTCGACCGCGAGCGGTCGACTAGTGGGAAGCGGCGGTCGACGGATCGTAAATGGCGGCCAAGGATCTTTTGTGTACAATGAACGTCGGGAATTTTATATTATTAAATCAACTTAAATCTGATGTTTTCAGTGCATTTCAACCACTATAAACATGACCATAGACCCTTCTTTTTTATTCGCATAATATTTTAGGAACATTAACGAGGCTCTATCGGTTTGTCTCTTCAAGACTAAGAAAAACTTAATTAGCATTTTAGGTAAGAAATCTTATAGACTACCTTTGTTTGTTATCTTTTTCTTAACTTCTTCTCCTCCAAACCTTTAATTTTCTAAATCTAATGTGTATACAAATCCCTTATAGTATATATGTATCAAAAAAAGAGATCTAATAGAGGTAATCGAAGGCATATCAGATCTAAGGAGGCAAAGATAAGGATATACTGTGAGTGGCAATCTTAGCTTTTCTATTTTAATAATTGATTAGTGTAATTTTTGTTTGAATATTCCTTAGGGAGTTTTGGTTTGCAAAAACAACATATTATAAATCCTAAAAACTCCTTCAATGCAAAATGTCAATTCTAGGTTGAAATCTTAAATTTGTTTATGTTAAAATAATGAAAATTGTGTACATTTGCAGTTTTGATAATTTTACCTTCTATTCCAATCCTTTTTCTTTTTCTTTGAATTTGGTTAAAGAACTTTAACTATGGAATAATATGTAAGGTACTAATTTATCTATAGTTTTCAATGCTTATTCCTATGCATTAAAGTAAAGTTATTTGTTTATTTTTATATGAAAAGGAAGTTGAATAGAGCGTAAATAATGGAATTGTTAGTTTCTATTATCAATATATTTCATTATTTTAATGTAGTAAGTTGAGTTTAAATTTTTATTGTACACAAGTTTATTGATTGGAATCTTTGAATATGAATATTGGAATTTTGGTATTGTTGATAATATGGAATAAGATTAATTGTTTAAAGAGTTGAAATTTAAACCCTAGTTTAGGGTGTATATTCCACACGCTTAGAAATTACTAGGCACATATTTATATACGTATATTAGTGTAATCAACGTATAATTATAACATATAATTACGTAGTTAAATAAGTTATTAATTCTATTAAATCCCCTTTTAGGAGGTAAGTAATATTAAAGACGAAATAAGAAAGATTTCTTATAAGGCCTTGATTATGGAAACGTGAGCTAGGTGATAATATATGAAGAGTGTGATAAAGATTATAAATAAATTATTAGGGATTTGAGGTCAATCAAAAGAACAAGAAAGTTTTTTCCCAGCTAATCTAGCTACCAGTGACATTGGGGTTGATGTGACATCGCCTATTATATTTACTACGATGATGCGATGTCAGTCAAAAATTCTATAGGGTAAATCTGCCCAGCTAATCTGGCTACCAACACCTATGAGAATTCAGGTTAATATGAGACGTCAATGTGGAGTACTGGTCATGATATGAAGGACACCTATGATAGTAAGGCATAAGATTTTTATTCACCACACATATTATGTTCCGACTCCCTCCTCCTAACAACACAGGTTGGGAAGGGCGATGCTGAAGGTGGAGACGTTGATAAGGCTTGTGGCAGTAGACTATCTATTTACTTGTTATTTCCTATTTTTTATGTACCCATGAAATTAAAAAAATGTTCTAATTTTGGAATATTGCAAATATGTACGTTTATTGTTGGGTTTTGACATTATGGATATTTTATTATGGTTTTAAATGACATTTTGAAATTCGAATGAAATGGGTACCATTGTTGTTGTTATTGTACTTTATCCTTCTAGTATAAGAATCTGAACGATTAGTTAAATAGCTTTGTATTGATCTTTTTACCAACCAAAATTCAGCTTTGAGATTGTTCTAAGTATCGACGGTCCTTTTCTAGGTCGAAATTTAGGCCCATTTTAGAGTAAGTTGTTACGAGCATGCAATCTAGTAGCCATTTCACTTTAGGTCCCCTATAGTCATCTGATTGACTCTGGTAGGCACTTCTCTTATCCTAGACTTAGGAATTGCAAGATGTCCCCAGGGGTTAAATTTCTGATATGGCTACTCATTCATGAAAATATCAACATCAAAGATCGCTTGATTCGCAAAGGCCTTGGCATAGCTCATACTTGCCTCATGTGTCACTTCATCCCTAAAAGCATCAACCATCTATTCTTCGACTGTGACCTTGCTTCCTTTGTTTGGGACACCTGCGCTTCTCACCTTCTCCCCTTGATTCCCTCCCTCTTATACTTCTTTAATTACTGTCAATACAACCCTACCTCCACATGGGTAAACAATCTCCTCTCTGCCTTTAGCTGGGTTGTTTAGGGGAAGAGAATTGCTATATGATTCAATAACAATGCAAGTTCTATGCCTTACCTATGTCATAAAATTTTACATCTATCCTCTATATGTACAGGTCACAAATACGCCCCTTTGCAGCAAAGACCGGGCAGCCCGAAGCTTGATAATGAGTCTGTCAACAGCTGTGATGTATTCCAGGCTTTGGCTACTGGAAATGAGGAACATTCGGTCCCTAATAACTTGCGGTGGCTGTGGTTTCAACTCTCTAAACAATTACATTATTGTTATATATTTTTCTTAATTACTTCTTTATGACGCTTATTTGCTATTATCCAGTTTGTACACACGTGCATTGGTCATATCTTTGTCATCTAAATACTTGACTTAGCTGATTTGGTTAGCACTAATCAGGTATGTTGATCGAAAATTATAAATATGCTTTTGACTATGTATTCCCATACTACATATCCATTTCCTAAAATAATAACAGTAAACTTAAAGATCAAACTTTTTGATGCTCTAAATCCAAAGTTCAAAGCTATATCGTCATTTGAGAAGCTCGTTCCTTAGTGAAAACAAAAAAAAAGTTGGGTCATAAGGTGACACAGTAACCTATATTGATCAAAAATGAGAGAAAATCAATAGAAAATATCAAACTAAAATATAATAGCAAGAGCACATAAGTTTTTATAGTGGTTCACTTAGTTTTATGACTAACGCAATTTTCATGAGTGTAAATGACTTACAATGATTTCAAATCTTAAAAGTAAGGTAATCTTGGTTTTGATAGCACTTTGTGGCCAAGAATTAAACTTAGGAAGATAAGAGAATGAAAAATAAGAGCTTCGAGATCCAAAAGTGTAAAATGTCTGCTTTATGCTGCTCTAACCCCATATTTATAATCAAAATCATGTACTATAGTCACTAGATCATGGCATATAAGAATTAAGATCCGTGGAAGTAGGTAGCATGAACAAGTCAGTTCTATATACCAAAATCATGTCGGTACTCACCAAAATATGATCGGTACTAAGCATATATCTCGTCATTAGAGTGCATGCTACTCCATATTTATACAGATCTCAAGTATCCAAAATTAAAAGTGTTCTCCCACTTGAAAATCAACTCGATGCTGACCATAATTATGGCCAATTTTTTTCATTAACTTGCATGCTCCAAGTCATAACAACTTCTTGTGCCACTTCATTCCATCTACAAGAAATTCGAATTATGGATCTAAAGACCGGATTAACACTAGAGGGTGGTGAATAGGGTTTAATTAATTTTATGTATCTTTTTGAAATCTTTTCAAATTAAATCCAAACAGATGCAATTCACAAACATAGAAACAATCACAAAATCAGGTACGGATGCAAATAGTAAATAAAAGCAGTAAAGGAAAGAACACACTGGAATTTTATACTGCATTAGAGTTACCCTACATTCAGTCCCACATAATTTCTTTTGCAGATTTCTTTTCAAATATAATGTCGATATTACAACCTCAATTTCAAGGCCACAAGAATCGCCCTCCTGTCTTTGAATCCAGGGATAACTCTCTTGATTTAACCAGGCTGCAAGATCATCTAATTTATTTACGGGCTACAATTACACCCAACCGATTTACAGGCCATAATCACACTGTTTCCAATCACACATTGATGGAGAAAAACTCGATATACTTCGATCTTTCAATCTTTGATTAGAAATGATCCTATAACTCTGAATAGCACCGAGATATTTAAGAGAGAGTGACAGAGAATCAAACTATAGATGATCAAGCTTGGTTCACTTAGGATTTCGCTAGAGTTTTGTTAAAATATAAGAAAATATTTGAGTGGAGAAGAAGGAGTGAAGAAATAAACAAAAACTAACTTAAAATTCGTTGAAAACAACTGGTATTTATAGAACAACAATGGTCATGTCCATTCGTGAAAGGTTGTGATGAATAGACACTTCAACTGAAAATTTGAAATTTGAATTTCTATGGTCACCAGGTCGACATAGTGGGATGGGGTATGTCGACATGCCCTTGCGAATTTTGAAAATTGATTTTTGTTTTTTAAAAGAGATTTTCATTTTAAAACCTGTCAAAACAATTTCTAAAGTTTTTAAACGATCTTGAATATAGTTTGAACGTATAAAAAGTTTTAAAAAATAATCTTAAAAATATATAATCTATAATATAAAAGTAATATTAAAAACTAATTATAGAATATATTTTCTAGATTTAAAGGCTATAATATTAAAACCTGGAGATAGTTTAAAAACAAGAGATGATTTTGAAATCAAAATATAAAAGATAATAAAAATATTTAAGGCTAAAATATTTAAACTGAGAGAGATGACTTTAAAAAGTTTTTGGAAATTTTTTAAAATAAATCATTTTGAAAATTTCATGGATTCCATTCCACTATAGAAGGTGGTGGGTTCCATCCCACTAAAGAGGTCGTGGGTTTCATTCCATAATTAAAATCCGGATAAAGGTTTTAGTGCTATTATGAAGTTTTACCATAAATCTAGGCTCTATTACTTATCTTGATATCTTGAACTCTTGAACTCTTGATACTCACGAGTCTTCAGTTTTGCTTTCTTCAATCTTGAATTCATCGGTTTGAATCTTTATACTCAGCCTTGAATCTTTATATTGTGCAGTCTTCATTCTTCAGTACCTGCATATATGTCCTGCATATACATATATGTCTAGACAAGAATATTAGTATTTATATTTTATGACAAGTCCTAAGGTTGTTGTCATCAAAACCATCATCTCAGGAACTAACAATCTCCCATCATTTGATTATGACAACCTATGTTTATATAATATAATCCACCTAACTTTGATTCTACACTGACTCCCTCTTATACCAACAACTCCTTTTGATCTACTAACTCTCCCTTAATGTAAGCCTATCTAACCTATTTTATAATTCTCCCTCTTTGTCACCAACAAAAACTAATCGTAAACTACATAAATCCCCCTTACACTAATGTTATGGAACTAAATACTAATAACGAAGCATAATTAAGCGAAACGTAAATATAATTTTATTATATATATATTGTTATATTACACATATAAACACAAATATGCTCAAATACACACAATATATAAAAACATTAACATAAAAATAATCTAACGAGAGTCTTTGATAATTAGTGACTTGTGAATCAAAAAATTTGGGTAATGGAGACAAAAGTTTGCACGTTATCCGACCAAATTACCTTCTTTATCAGAATATACTTCTCCAACGCAAATAACTTTATCTTCTTTGTCCATTTGCGCTTCTTCTTCTTCTTCTTCTTCTTCCTCATCTTCCTCTAATGGATTATGAATATGAATATGAATATGAATGTTAGAGGAGTAATTTTCAATCATGATCGGGTCTGCATAATTATCCACTAGAAATTTTTTGCAAATTTCAAAGGATTTTTCCTTGTTTCTCTTGTTCCTTAGCCATCTTTATTTGCATGACTTGCAATTCAGTCTGCATTTGTAGGGAATCCTTCAAAGTTTCCTTGATCCTCATCACTCGTGCCAATGTAGTTCGTTGAAATGGACTAGAATTAGGAGAAGGGAAGGAAAAGGTTGCATTTTGGTTTGATTTAGAAGAGGAGGCCATTATTTTATATTTTCAGAAGTTTATTGCACAGAAAATGAGGAGCGAAGACAGAATAATTCGAAATATTGTGGTATATAAAACCACTAAACTGATTTTAGAGGGAAATCACAATTCAAATTTTACATTTGTATGTCGACATGGGGGTAGGGGGATGTCGACATCCTTATGGAAATTTTGTCAATCTTATTTTTCTTTATTTATTTAAATATATATGTTACTATATCTATATTCTATATCTCACTTATAGACAAAGTACCTAGTTCTCTTCTAAATTTAGTAAAGGTTGATTGATTCAAGGGATTGGTTAGAACATCAGCTATTTGATTCTCGACGTTGATAAATTCAAGAGTAATAATCTCTTTACTTATATTATCTTTGAGAAAATGATGTCTGATATCATTTTGTTTGGTTCTGGCATGATGAGAAGGATTTTTGGATAAATTTATTGCACTTGTATTGTCATAATAAATTGGTGATTTTGAAATATTTAATCCAAAATCCTTTAGGGTCTATTGCATATAGATTACTTGAGAACATGCCAAAACAGCAGATACATATTCTGCTTCAGTTGTTGATAGTGAGATAGTATTTTTCTTTTTGCTAAACAAGAAAACCAGAGAATGTCCTAAAAAGTGGCAAGTTCCAATTGTACATTTTCGGTTTGATTTACAACCAACATAATCAACATCACAATCTAGGATTAAATCAAATGAATCATTTTTATGGTAAAATAGGCCATAGTCTAAAGTGTATTTAACATATCTAAGGATACGTTTAACAGCTTTTAAATGGGTCTATTTGGGTTGAGATTGGTACCTTGCATAGAGACAGAACTATGCATGCTGTTAGGACCACTCACAGTTATATAGAGTTGCAATCCAACCATTCCACTGTATAGTTTTTGGTCGACATTTTTTGACTTGTCTTCTTTAGTAAAGGCTTCGTTGTTTGCCATAGGAGTGGGTTTTCCACTCGAAGTGGTCATACCAAACTTATAAATTAGGTTCTTAGCATACTTATCTTGACTAATAAAAATACCACTACCTAATTGTTTTATTCGCGATCCTGAAAAGAAAGTAAGTTCACCCATATGACTCATCTCAAACTCTTTTATCATTATTTCAAAAAATTCTTTGTTCGTTTCATTGTTTATTGATCCAAAAATGTTATCATATATATATATATATATATATACACACACACACACACACACACACACACACACACACTAGTTGGATATCATTTTTGTTATTTTAAAAAAAAGAGTATTATCTACTTTACCGATTTCAAAATTTGATTGTAATACGTAAAATATTAGTCAGTCGTACCAGGCTCTTGGAGCTTGTTTCAGACCATATAAGCTTTCTTTAATTTGTAAACATGATTTAGAAACTTTTCTGCTTCAAAAAGTGGGTGTTGTTCAACATAAATGTCTTCTTTAACAAAACCATTTAAAAATGCACTTTTGACATCCATTTGAAGTAATTCGAAATTGTTGTGATTTGCGAAGAAAGTAGAATTCTAATGGCTTCTAATCTTACTACAGTTGCAAAGGTTTCGTCACAGTTTATTTCTTCCTCTTAACAATAGCCTTACGCGACTAATCGAGCTTTATTTCTAACGACCTCACCTTGTTTATTCATTTTATTTTTATAAACCCATTTAGTTCCTATTATAGTTTTGTCCATAGGTCTAGGAACAAGTTCACACACATCATTTTTGGTCCATTGATTCAGTTCATCTTTCATAGCAAGAATCCATGAATTATCACACGATGCTTCCTTTGGATTTTTGGGTTCAGTAGTTGATATAAAAGCTGCATTGCTCATCTTGTGTAATTGATTTCTAGTTCTAACATCCTTGTGTATTTTCTATAGGATGATCTTTTAAAAATCTAATTCTTTTATTAAGATGAACAGTTTGACAATTTGTTTCATTTGATTCATTATTTAAAGTAACGAAATCATCTTCATAATTTATTTGAATAAAATCTTTGAAATTTTCATCAAAAGATACATGCATTGTTTCTTCAATGGTGTTAGTTTTTAAATTGAAAACTCTATATGCTTTACTTTTATTCGAATATCCGATAAAGATTCTTTATCCGATTTAGGATCAAATTTATCCAAATTGTCCTTTGTATTTAGAGTAAAGCATTTACTTCCAAAAATCTTAAAATAAGATACCTTTGCTTCTTATTGAAAAGAAGTTCATATGGTGTTTTATTGGTTAAGGGTCTAATTAAAATCCTATGAAAAATGTAACAAGCTATAGCGACTGCTTCAGCCTAAAAATTTCTTGGTAATTTACTATCTGAAAGCATAATTCCTGCACACCCTTGAATCATCCTATTTTTACGCTTTATCACTCCGTTTTTTGTGGAGTTCTCGGAAAAGAAAAATTATGAGTTATTCCGTTTATGATTACAGAAATTCTCAAAATTTTCATTTTCAAATTCTCCACCGTGATCGCTACGAATAGTTTTGATTCTTTTAAAAAGTTGATTTTAAATTCTTTTTGCAAAATTTTTAGATAAATCAAAAGCGTCACTTTTAAGTTTTAGAAAAATTGTCCATGTAAATATAGAATAATCTATATATAATAAGGATACTGGGATTTGAAGCTTTTGAAGTTACTAAATTACCCTTGCAATTACATTACCAAATTGAAGGTAATTATGTCATTTCAATGAACCACGTTCTTTTCACATTTCTCTTTCAAACATACACTAAAACAATTTCAAAATTTTTTCGAAGGGATCTGTCTGACGTTTTCCCAATCAACTGTTGTCTTCTTTGCAAATCGCAACCACAACAAAAATCGTAACTATGACGTGCACTTGGAATTTCAGGTGCCATGGTCAAACCTGAAATAGTAAAAGGAAAAGCTTCAAAGCCGAATTCCGATTCTAACAATATAGCAGGTAAAATCGAAGAGGAAGGTTAAGAAGATTTTTGTGAAGATTCAGTAAGTAATAATTTTTGGAGCGGCTTCGATAGTGCGAAAATATGAATTTTAAGTACTCAATGGCGGTGTTTGCAAGATGTGGGGAGATGCTTCCAGAAAAGTAGAAGATAGTTAGAAGGTAAATTAATTATCATATTTTATTCGGTTTAATTAGTATCCAATAATTGCATAGTACATACGTATATTGTTTATTTAGATTAATGGTGTATTGGTGTGGCACGATATAAGTTTTCTGAAACGGTGCTAGATTGTTCTGTTTGGGTGCTCATTTTCACATCTTCTCCTCACAAAGCTATCGAATTCATCTTTAACTTTTCCTTTGGATACTTCAAAATACTACATTAGCATTGCAGGTTGTAGAGCATCACTTCAAAAATATATGAAGTGCACCAAACTTCCTAATGCCCATATTTATTCTCTCCTTAGTGAATACCAAGTTAACTGGGAAATCAACTATTTCTTTAATGCACTACTACGACATCCAGTTTTATGATAGGGGTCGCCATGGTCGGTTGTTAACCATCGCGGGAGCTCTGTAGGTTTCGGTGATTGTCCACCGATCGTAGTGTAAAAAATAATAATTGGCACGGTGGCCTGTAGCAAGAAGTTAGGTGCCGTTAGTAATGCACTTTCTTTATGTTTTTTATACTTTTTCATTTTTAAAACGAAGAAATTTAACGATTCTCCTACAAATGAAACGCAATTCACCATCGCTTCTTCTATTCTAAATTTTATTTTGTTTATGTTCATAAATTTTGCTTCCTTGATTGATACTTCAAAACTATAGGTTTCAGATCTTCATATTTGAAGAAGCTCATTGTTGCATTTTCTTACATAAAATGTGAATGCAGAAAAAAAGTTATGAATGGATTATTCTTTCTATAATAAAAGATTATGTGAGTATGATTTATTAGGTGTGAGTTATTCGTAAGATCGATTTAAGGTAGCGATGGACGAAACATCATGGAATGTTCCACTTCATTCCATGCGACACTTATTAGTTATATTGAGTTTAACAAATATGTGTAACTAGCACTTGACTGTTGGTTTTGGACATACCGATATATATATTAAGTATGCTTATATCTTGATTGTTCCAAAATATGATGGTTTTATTCATTTCATATGGCAAATCTCAAAGCTTGCAGGATAATTTTATTTTATTTGAAAGGCATTGCTTCTTTAAGTTTTTAGACTCTTATGTAAAGCTTATTGATATGTCACTATGAGACTTTTTCCACCTAATCTATCAAATATTAACTGCCATTTCTAACTTGAAGACATGAAGATAGATTGGTACATGTAATATGCAAAGATATGCATATTTTTTTTACACAGAACTAAACTAAATGGCCCATCTATAAAGAACTCCATAATTTACAAACATTCAAATTTTGTACAAAGCTGATGAGTTTATTGTTGTTCACTTTTTTTGTAATAAGTATCAAAATTGAAATACTGTTAATATGTAGGATGAAAAAACATAACTATCAGTTTACAACTATCTAGAGGTCCAATTTGTGATATAGTACATACGGTGGAACACTTTATGTGGTTTATTTCTATTATTGACATGTAAAAGTCATTCTTTGGATTTATGAGTGAACATTTTAAGCCTATTATGGAAAAAGTCTTCATATTTTGCTTCAAAAATCCAATCTATTTGACTGCATCTTAATGCTCATGGGATCTTTTGAAAATTTTTATGAAGTTTTAGCTTGAATTTGGCTCATGTAAAATTAGGCGTGTTACTATAAACAACAAAGTGATCGAATGACAAAATAGTTGAGTTCTAACTAAGCAAGCTAAAATTATAAACCTCAAAACCCAATTCCTTAAGTTTCGTAGCTCTCTCATAAAACAAAAAATATAAAACCCATAAAATACGTTTTCCACCTAAGTTCACCTAACCAATAAAATTATGTGCTCCTAACCATATAAAATACTCCACTAAATTAAAATAAGGCAAAAACCAAAGATGAGACAGAAAAGATCCAATCTAAAACTCAGTTTTAAATTGATCATAGTTTTCTATACACACGTCCATCAGACGTGCATGCATATTGGATCTATATATAATAGGAATGCCTCCGTTTGAAGCTTTTGAAATTACGGAATTATCCTTTTACCTACTATTAGTAAATGGAAGCTATTTTCGTCATTTGCTTGCCACACCTCGCAACGTAATAATTACACTCTTTCTTAGGCCCATCAACGGATACTTTCGGATGCAGATAGTGCCATATCCGCATCCGCATCCAAAATGATTTTCGATATCAAATAGTCACATCCACGGATACGGACGAATATCGGATAATTATCCTATCGCTAACTACTGATAAATAAAGAAATATAAATATAAATTTTAAGTTTAACACACATTTTTTCTCAATCCAATTGATTATAAAAGTGTTGAATATAACAAATATGGCGATAATAAATAGTTTTGAGTAGTTAATAAGCATTAAGTGCATATAATATAAACTACTAACTTAATAAAACAATAAATAAATATCTTTCATTATACTAAAATACACATAATTTATACTATAATCTTGACAAAGATCGGACGGATAATTTTCGGATGCGAATGTGTTCGTATCCGCATCCGCATCCGTTTTTCCGGATATCGGATATTATCCGCTTTTCGGATACGGATGCGGATGGATTTTGGCTTTTTCGGGTATCCATTGACATCCCTACTCTTTCTCACTTCCTCTTTAATAATCACACTCTTTCTCACTTCCTCTTTTCTTGAGAACACATATAAACCCGATCATCGTTACTCATTTCAAAATTATAAAAGGATCCTTTTTGAAGATTTAGGTAAATCACTTTCACGATTTTAAGTTCCCCAATTTGTCATGTATAAATATTCAATTACAAGTGAGTGTTTGATTGTTTATCTAATTATTCTCAGTTTCAATTGATTAATTGCAGCAATGGTTGTTTTATTTCTTTATTGATGATAGAAAGAGATTAAGAAGCTCTGGGAGTTTTGCTATTTATGTGGCTAATCTGATAATTAAGTTTTTCTTTGAGCCAAAAATGAACAAACCCAACTTGAAAGTGTACCCCTTCCCCTATTCGTGCATAAACATCGACTTTGGAGACATTGGTATTTGTATGTCAAGCAGCCGAACAATTTTATTGTTACAGCTAAAATTTTGCTCGATTTGGTTTAAGCTCAAATGAAACAGCTAATGCAATGCAAGATCCTTCTCCTTCCATAACAATATTTTCAAAGGTATTTGTGTAAGAAAATTGCAATTGAAAATCGTTGCTATCAGTACTTTCAAAGGTATTTGTGCAAGAACAATGAGCTGCTAAATAGTCCTCAAGACACCGAATTCCGGTAGTGAGCTACTGTGAAGCAATGATGATGAGGTGTGACAAAGTGGCGATGAGCTTGCAAGGCAGGGAGTCAGGTTTGGAGAAGCAACAGCAGTGTATTCGAATCAGTCAATGTGAACGACGAAGAGTCTTCTATGCGAGAGGCTATACAACACTAGTTCATTTTGGATTTCTTGCGATGGAACTTAATGTAGGCAGTGCAGTATAAAGAATGCACATGATAGATATGTATCCCACTATTTGAAAACAATTGAATAACAAATTGAATAACAAACCGTATGAGTTAAAATTTTTTCCATATAAATCTCCTGACTTAATTTTACCATTTCTAACTGTCATCCTTTTGCATATACTATGTTCCCTCGCCTTTATTTTTTACTTTTTGTTGTTATCAGTCATGAGTGAAGATGCTTTATTGTTAATTTCCATTTTATATTTCTATATAATCTCTCTTTCAATATTAGTTTGTACTGTTTATTTCCTCTTATGTTGTTCAGTTAATTGGTCTGTTTCTTGAATACTGTAACTGAGGATGAACTAATGCTCTCAGCTTCTGTAATTACATGTTTAATAAAATATTTTGTGCACTTTCAATTAGTTTTTATTAGCCTAGCACGGTAAGAGTAATATGAGTAAATAGTTCTCCTCTCAAATTGCCTGTCTTATTTCATTTTGTTGTATTTATATATTTTTGGAAGTAAAAATGAAGATTTTTGTTGAAGGCCATGAGTTCTATGTACGTCTATATTATAAGAAAATAGGACAAATAATTATTTTTGTTGCTAGCATCCATTGCACTACATCAATGTGTAGATTACCTAATTTTAAGTAGATAAGCCAAATAAAACATATTTCACTACTGTTATACATAAATTTTAAATCAAAACTAAGAAAGAAAAAGTTATAGAAGCGAGCTAATTGCTCATTATATAGCTATAAACCTGCTAAATTATGAAGGGTAACATACAAGAAATATGAAAAATACGATATTGTATTGTGACAATAAGAATTAGTAACAGCTTGGTGTTGGATATGACAGCCACTTTCACGACCTCCTCCTTTCTACCCTTATGCAAATATTGAACGGTTTGTTTGAGTTGATCAACCATCTCACTGCCAGATGATCATGATGCTCTATGGAACCACAACCATCAATCCATTATTTATTATTAAATTGTAGACCTTTACCTGAATTTCAATTGAAACATTAAAAATTCTGTGTTCTTCATGGAAATATTTCATTGTAGTTTAAGAGACATTACAAATATCGTCCATTTTTGTCTCAGGCTACCTGCTTGATTTTTCTATGGAAATGCAGAGCCAGATTTGAACTATCCATCCGCGTCACTGCACCCATGTTACATATTCAGGTATTGATTATAATCTTTTCCCTGAATTCACTTTCAAATTTTATTCATCTTTGTTAACTGTTAGTGGGTTATGTTAAGTATATGCTTCTTTTTTAGAGTAAACGTTGTATCGGCAGGTTAATTTTTGTTAACAAAAGGTTAATTTTGGTTAACAAAAAAAATTAAAAAGCTCATAATAATCTTTCAACAGTCAGTTTTGTTGACTATTACCAAAAAGTTATTTTTTAAACTCCTTTTTTAGGTTACAGTGTCATTTCTAAGCTAATCAGTTGTCATGTGAGTTTGTATGTCGAATTAGCATTACCAACTTTTTTAAAATATGTGGATGATTGGCCTTTTATTTATTTTCAAAATGTGAACTATTTCATTGTAGTTTAATGTAGTAATATGACATATGCTCATTAATTTTTTTTCCTCGTCAGTTGTTAGTCTTTTAGCTTTATTCTGCTCAGTTTTGTTGGAAGTGAACATTTTTTTTGATTACTTTATTGCTTGCTGTTCAGCATTTGTTTCAGAAGATTGATTAGCTGCAAATAATGATTGTGCGTACATGCTCTTACAAAATAGGAGTTCACTGAAAATACAGCCAAGTACTACCTATACGGCATTAACTAATGGTTTATGTACATTTTAGTCATTTTACCTTATAATTGTGTTTTTGGCAAGAGTGGATGAATGCAATTTATTTCCTAGTAACCTGTTCATTCATTATTTGGTAATCAAACTGCTTTACAGTCGCCCTTTGTCAACTGTTACAGGGTTATATTAAAAATAATTAAATCGTTTGTTTTACAGTGTTTTCATCCGTAAGTTATCCTTCGTATCTACTATTATTTTACTACTGCCTACTACAGCAATAAATTACGACATATATGTTCTCCCATTTCAACATAGTTACCTATCCAAGCCATAATTTCAGTAATCAGTTTATCATTACTGAAAAATCTCTTGACTCAATTCATTTATCAAGTAGTAAAATTCATTGTTACCTATTTTTGACACAATACAAATAAATTTAGTATGTTAGAGAAAACCATTATGTTTGATTAAAGTCGTCAAGAAGATGATCAACAGTAGAAATAGGGATGAAGAATTTTGAAAAATAAATCTTGACAGACTCTCTCTATTAGGGTTAAGAATAAGGTAAGCCATAAGCTACCTTGCTTCATATGATTTACATAAGATGATTTACAGAAGAAGCGAAAAGTGAAAAGGTGAAATTTTCTGTGCTTATTTTGTTTTTAACTTCTATTTTGTATTAATTTATTGGAAAATTTATTTCACTTTTGTTTGGTACTTATCCAAACAAGTTGAATTTTGGTCATGGTGAAAGGTTAATTCATATTAGTTATTGATTTGAAACCATCTAAGTCCCTTATTTATCGTCAGCATCGTCGTAATATATGTAATATAAAGCTAATTCTTCTATGAACCTATCTTATTCCCTATGAAAACCATCGAAACCCAAATTAATATATGTAGTAGATTTCCATGCCAATTGTTTTTCGGGGTCAGTATGCATTTCACAACTTCAAGCCCTAGATTGCTGCTCCAATCCAAAGAAATTCAAAGCGCGAACATCAAGTTAGAACATTGGATTTAAGATCGTGATGAAAAAATCAATCATCATGTTAAAATCAGCTATTTCTACATTATCGAGGGAATTTGATTATTATTCCTACATATGATACTTTGGCACTTATTCCCTTGCAGATTGATACTGATTTTACTGCAAATGATATGCTAGATACGTTTATTGACTGTAAATTATTCGGAAAGAAATCTGGAATTAATTCAATTAAGAATGAAAATGAAACTAGAATTTGTAAATTCAAACTGCAGTTTTTGAACTGCATATTAATTTATTGTTTTAAATTTAAGTTTCCTTTATCATTATTTTCATTATTGATACAATTTATTTTGTATTAGTTTTTATGAAAATTAGGGAAATGGTACGAACAAGAAATGGGATGTAAGGAGATAAAGCATTCACCGAATGCACGTATTTATTATTGATTTCTGAATTAATAAGTTGATATTGGCATAACTATAACCGTTATAAACATCAGATGTGTTTATAACTTAAACTAGTTCTAATTAAGAGTGTCTTTTCTACCAAACTTTTTTAAAATACATTATTCATCTTCATAATATCACCGAGTAATGTCATTCTACAATTACCAAAGGGACTTCATTATTTCACTTATATTTCAATTACTTTTATTAACTGTGTATTAATTTATGCAACTTTGAAACTTTCATTTATATCACAATATATAACAACAATAATTCTAATTTTTAAGATCATTATACGAACATTTATTAAATAAAATGATCCCTATAAAAAAGTTTTTAACTCCGCCATCACCTATTACTTATTGATGCCGGTCTCAAGCCCGGAAAAAGGAGGAGAGGAAACATTTTATGAATAAATGGTGACAATTTTCTTCGTTCACGTCATCAGACTGCAACAATATAGTCCCGTTTTTTAGGCTAAATTAAAATGAATTTAACTCACGGTTGTCTTTGCACACGTCCAACGTACGTGCCATACAAACTGGTCATCTATAATTAAAAAACATATTTACTGTGGTTTATTGATTGAATTTGAGATGGACTAAATAGATCTAAATTAACTCAAGAGGTTTTGAAGTTGAAATCATATCTTCTATATTAAATGAACTCTTTCTAAGTTTTCCTAATTGAAAAACATTACATATACTATCTACTTTAAAATCCATTTTAAGGAGACCTCTTACTAGATTAAATTTTGAAAGTCTAGTTAAGAGTTTGAAATTCAAATGCCCAAATCTTTTATGCCAAATCCAAGGGTCACTTGTATTAGCCAAAAGACGTAGGTTATTTTCATTTTGAGGATATAAATATTTTTCTTCCTAATTCCTTCAAAGATAATATTTTATTTATTATCTTCAATGTGACACTTATCCTTCTCAAGTTTAATTTTTTACCCTTATCACATAGTTGACTTATGCTAAGTAAATTGTAGTTTAGATTCCTAACTAACAAAACACCAGAAATAGTAGGAGTTTTTGGGTTATCAACACTGCCGATGCCAATCACATATCCTTTTAAGTTGTCTCCAAAGTTAACCAGTCCTCCATCTTCATAAATTATGTCATTCAGTATCTTCGGATTGCCATTTATGTGCCTCAAACATCCACTATCAAGTATCCATTTGTTCTTCTTGGTTTGCACCATTTGTCCATTGAGTGTTGATTCTTCAAATGCCATGTAACACATTTGTTCCTGCATAACACACCAATTCGGTAGATAACTTGATTTTCTATAATAACGATATGCATACTTATGAGACATGATGATTTGGATGGTTTTAAATTAGTGTCAATAGAACCTCCAAAAATTGCCATTTTAAACTTTTTTCAAAATTCAAAATATGATAACTTTGTAAACCAATGCTCTGATACTAAATTTTGGAAATGCAGATTACAGATCTTAAGGCTAGATTAACACTAGTGGAGGGTGAAGAGTGTTCAATTAATTTTATGTATTTTTTTGAAATCATTTCAAATTAAATCCAAACAGATGCAATTCACAAACATAGAAATAATCATAGAATCAAACATAGATGAAAATAGTAAATAAAAGCAACAGAGGAAAGAACATACTGGAATTTTATACTTGTTCGAAGTTACCCTACATCCAGTCCTACACAATTTCTTATGCAGATTCTTTTCAAATATAATGTCCATATTACAACCTCGATTTCAAGCACACGAGATACACCCTCCAGTCTTCGAGTCCAGGGAAAACTCTCTTGATTTAACCAGGCCACAAGATTACCTAATTGATTTATGAGCTACAATCACACCCAATTGATTTATAGGCAACAATCACACCGTTTCCAATCACATTTTCATAGAGAGAAACTTGATATACTTTGATCTTTCGATCTTTGATTACAAATAATCCTATAACTCTGAATAGCACTAAGATCTTTGAGAGAGAGTGGAAGAGAATCAAATTAGAGATGATCAAGTTTGATTCACTTAGGATTTCGGTAGAGTTGTTAAAATATAAGAAAATACTTGAGTGGAGAAGAAGGAGTGAAGAAATGAACAAAAACTATCTTAAAATTCGTTGAAAACAACTAGTATTTATAGACGAACAACAGTCATGTCCATTGGTGAAAGAGTATGGTGAATAGACACTTCATTTGAAAATTTGAAATTTAAATTTCTACGGTCACCTTGTCGACATAGGGGGATGGGGTATGTCGATATGCCCTAGTGAATTTTCAAAATTGATTTTTGTTTTTTAAAAGAGATTTTCTTTCTAAAACTTATCAAAACAATTTTTGACGTTTTTAAATCATTTATAATGTAATTTAAGCTTATAAAAGAGATTTAAAACATAATCTTAAAAATAGATTATCTATAATATAAATGTAATATTAAAAACTAAGCATAGAATATATTTTGAGATTTAAAGGCAATAATATTAAAACCTGGAGATAGTTTAAAAACAGGAGGTGATTTTGAAATCAAAATATAAAAGATAATAAAAATAGTTTAAGGCTAAAATATTTAAACTGAGAGAGATGACTTTAAAATGTTTTGGGAAAAATATTTAAAATAAATCATTTTGAAAATTTCATATATTCCATTCCACCAGAGAAGGTCGTGCGTGCCATTCCACTAAAGAGGTCGTGGGTTCCATCCCACTATTAAAGCGAGAAGGTGGATTCTATTCCACAATTAAAATCAGAATAAAGATTTTAGTGCTATTCTGAAGTTTTAACATAAATCTAGACTCTATTACATATCATCTTGATATCTTGAACTCTTGATACTCATGAGTCTTCAGTCTTGGTTTCTTCAATCTTGAATTTGTCGGACTTGAATCTCTATACTCAGTCTTGAATCTTTGTACTATATAGTCTTCATTCTTCAATACCTGCATATATATCCTACATATCCGTATATACCTAAACAAGAATATTAGATTTATATTTTATGACAAGTCCTAAGGTTGTTTTCATCAAAACCATCATCTCAGGAACTAACACCATCAACCCAAGCAGATCCTCAAATTCTCAATTTATTTTGTCTTTTTCTAAAATCTAAGTTCACTTAGAAGCGCTCGAATCAAATGTTGGGTAATTGGATGAAAGGGTAAATAGTCACCTCTACTCAAGGTTTAAATATCGGATTTCGGTCATGTTTCGTCTCGGAATTTTTACACAAGTTATCTCGTATCGGGGGAGATGCCGGATGAGATGAGTACATATCGGGTGTACATGTCGGATTAACATCTCGGGTCTTATAATGCATCTCGAGAATATCTCAGATGTACTTATGTATCTAAAATTGATATGTCAAAAATTTATTTAACGGTTATGACTTTTTTAGTAAAAATAAAAATGGTAACATACTTGATTTACATGGAAAAGGGAATATTTTTAAAAAGTAGTAGCTTGATTGGCTTAATTGATTTGGTAATGATTGAATAATATTCTTTTATTTGAACATAATAAAGAAGTGAAACCTTTCATTATGACTTATTAAGATAAAAAGTAAAGAATATGTTCAAGAAATTGGTAAATTATAATTGAATTGTGTAGTTTATTTTGAATCAATATGAAAATAAAAAAATATTATGCAAAATAAGAAAATGTATAATTACAGGTGAGATTTCGGATTGAGATTTTGATCCATATTTCGGGTGGATTTGAATATCTCGGACAAGATGAGTGTTGAGAGAGTTATGAAGGAGATTTGATGTCTCGTTTTATTTAAGTGTGAAAAACAGATCTAGAAGGAGATCTCGGATGATATATAGGAGATTTAAAACCATGCCTCTACTTATATGAAATACCAATAAATACTTAATATGGAAAAGAAGTACGATCGCTATTTCAAATGTATTTTATTATAGAAATTATTTTCTATGAATGTTATTTCTTTGAGTAACAAGTTTTTTGATATGAAACTATAAACTATATATTATTTATGGTAAATAAAATAAATAGCCTATAACTAAAGATTGAATGAAGCTTCATATGTCATACTTTATTTTATTAAGGAAGAAATATTGAGTATGCCATATAACACTTATTACTGGATGGATCAAGATGCCAAAAATTGTTTTTTTTAAATATATCAAATATTATTTATGAAATAATATTGTTTTCATAGTTATCTAATAACATAGCGATGCATTAACTATAGAAAATATGAAATATCAAAAAATTTCTACAAGTATCATAGACAAAGCCATATTTTTAAGAGATATTTCAATGACCGTATGATTATGCATCATATTTTACTCATGAATTGTATCTCAAACAATTAAAGACAAAACACTCATTAATTAGGAGTGGAAAAGTAGTTAATGAACTCTATAGATTGATATGTATAGATATATGTAGTTGAAGCCCTAATGATACGAAAATGGATATGCTTACTTTGTTAAATTCACCGATGAATTATCATACAAATAGACATGTATAATTGATGCACAAGTGGTGCATCTATGATAAGTTCATAGAATATGAAACACAAGTAGAAAACATAACATGCAAAGGAAAATAAAATTTTGATTTGATCGAATAGGCAAGTGTATTGGGAAAAGATTCCAAAAGTACCTTAAAGCAAATAAGATTCAATCCAAAATGCCACTCCTCCATATAATATGTAATGGTGTACAGATAGGAGTAATCGGACTTTGTTGAACAAAGTATGATTGATGACGAGTTAAGTTGAGTTAACTTCTTTGAGTAAGGAAGTGTACTTAAGAGTAAAAATTTAATTTCGTCTGAAGCATGGTTGATAATTACATACAAGAATAGAGTTAATAAGAAACTCGCACATATCGTAGGTCAACGAATTGATAGGTTATGTGAGCTAAGAGGTTGCACGTAATATTTTCTCGTTGGAGATCTTGTACGAACCACCCAAAGGAATTTGGGAACAACCAAAATTGGTTAGCTAATTTATGTCATGAACATAAAACTGTAAAATCAAAATCAAATTAGTTTTATACATATGTAAAGTTTGTTCATAATATGTTTCCACATCATACTTAGAAACAATTATTGTTTTAAGAAATATTCACTTCATGATGAATGAATTTCTTTTAGAATTTATTGGTAGTAAAATGGATTTAGATGTAATCTAAAGATAAAACTGATTACTCAAGTTGAAATGAAAGTAACTAAGCAAAAAATATACATGACTCGTTAAAATATTTAACAATAATTCATATACAATAAAGAAAAACTGTGAGTTCCTTTTAATGTCGCAAAAAGAATTTTCTTAATTGTCAATAACCCATAAAGATATTGACTCTGTTATATGACACAACACGCATATTTGGAATGGATTCGAGTACATTATCGAAATATGATTTATAGTTGTACCCAAAAGGATATGTTCCATCGACCGTAAATATCTCTTTAAGAAGTAAACCAATGCAGTTGGAGCATAGTAAGAAACGTTGTTGAGAATAACAATGTAAATTTCCATTGTTATAACGAATTCATTATTCAATGTCCTTATGCTAATTTGTATTTTGCTCACATAATTATTGCTTCATACTACTTTGTGTTTATGAACATATATATCATAACAAAAATTCTAAATAATTATTTAGAATAGACTATTTGTACATGATAATCAAAAAGTCATGAGGTTAGAGGGAGTGATAACTGAGTTTGTGAGTATTAGATACAAGAATGATATGCTAGTACCGTTTGACATGCATAGGAATTTAGCAAATATTTGACAGAGAAATCAAATAGTTTGAATTTAAATCGAAATACATATGAAGTGTGTGTCTGCAAGAAAGAATATGAAAAGGTACTAATATATTTCAAAATTATAAGTGAACAGCATACTATTAAATGTTAATGATGTGCTTATATTACAATCATTTTTAGTTCGGTTGTTTAATCCTCAATATTTGATCTAAAAGATGACGTCTTCTATAGTTAGTATAGAAGGATTTTGGATTTATCCCAAATTATATACATAGATGCCATATTAAAATGTTAAATGTAGAGAGTATGAGATGGATTCCTAATGCATTGACAATAGGAATTATCATATATGTTGTATTGTCTACTATCTCGTTGTTTTCTAACGTATCTGAAACATTGAGCGAGTATCAAATCTGAATTAAGATCACTAAACAATGGTTATGAGTATTCTTGATTATTTACATAATACTAGAGAATATTTCATAGAAATAATGAACTTATGAATGAGTACTCAAGGAATCTCGGGCTCAAAATTCATAAGTAAAATCCAACATACTATGTCAATCCTGCATCCATGTTCCACCTTAATTCAGGATTTCTAAGTTGGGCATGTTCCAAACATGATGTTGTGGCTAATTCAAATGAAAGTCTAATTACGTTTCTTGAATAGCACCATAATAAAAGAAATATAAATAAATGCAAAAATTTCTAACTGAGGTAGAAGTGAATCCAAATGTTGAGAATCTCAAAAAAAATTTTATGAAAACAATGTCACTATATAGATCATGAAAGAACCTAGGGCTCACTAGTGGTCAATATACATACTCTAAAAGTTCCATATGATAAAGTATATTTATCACTGATAGAGAGTGTTGATTAACAAAGTACGTAATTAAGACAACATAGATATCCATACATTAAGGGACTATTTTGATCAGTTTTAAGAAAACATATTGGAGTAATGGGATTAAGATTCTATAATTTACCTCAAGTGCAAATGGGAGATTGAGAGAGTTAGGAGTATATCCTATGGATAATTTTGTTACATGTATCCATATCTATATCCAATCTTGTTCATAATAAAGGAATTTTTATGATATAATTGATTAAATAATTAATTTAAAGTATATTAATCGGAAAATTCTTAAATAATATGTTAATTGATAATTATTACAAATAGCTATAGCCATGAGAATATTATCATAGAATAGGATAACATATTGTTTTAAATGTTTTTAGTCAAGATGTTTTGAGAAAGGATATAGATACATCCATTGAGACCAGACTACATAACGCTCTTTTAATTTAGAAAGTATGTTACTCGTGGATACTAGGGCCAAAAGGGGTACTCGTAGTAATTGGAAAATCATGGAATGACTTACCTGAGAGTTTCCTATTGATTGATAACAACTAGGTCAAACAGGACTCTTGGTGTGATGATGCTATATAGTTCATTTGATTTGAGAGTATTGTGGAACTTCTATGTGGATACTCCACTTTTATTATAGTAAAATCATAGCACAACGACCATTGAGCAACTATAGTTGGATCAGAGTAGAAGCATAGGAAGTGAAAAGTTATTTAGTAGAGAATTCGTCTCCTCGGTTATATAAGATTAGTATCACGGTCAACTACAGTCAACTCAAAGTCAAAATCTCTCGCCAGACTTTTACAATTAATAATAAGTGTTGTTACTGAACCAAGGATTTTATTTTTAGACTAATTGAGTTGAATGTAGATAATATAGGAGTTTTGACCAATACCAAACTCCCTACGTCCTAAAGTGATATAGTGTTGATGAAGAAACTCTCAAATGAGTCATTCCATAATTATCCAATAACTATAAATATGTATCCCCTTGGTTCCCCAACAACCATGTGTACTAACTACACTATCCAACATTTGGAGAGTGTGACATACTCTAGTTTCATGGGATATATCGACATCCTCCCTGGAAACATCTTGATTATGAATATTTGAAACAATGTATTATTCTATCTGGTGATGATTTTCTCATGATTGCAATTTTTTTAAAATTATACCATAACATATTGTTAAGGATTTTCTATTTAATATATTTTAAATTAATTACTTAATTAATCATATCATAATATAACAGAGTATATCATAGAAATAAAGACCTTTATTATGAATAGGATTGGTCACAGAGTTAGATATATGAAAATAATGAAATACATTGCATAATTTCTCAATATCATAAAGTTATACTTAATATCATCAATTCATGTGTGAATATGCATATAATATATTACATATACATTAATATAATTAATTAACAAGATTAATTGAATAAAATAGAACAATCAAAATGAAATATGATTTTATTAAAACAATTAGATTGGATCTAGTATTAAATATCAGATAACCCTTACTCGTTAAGATCCAATTCAGGAATTTATCTTGAAATTTGCCTATTTCACTCATTGTCAATCAGGCCATTCAAACATGAAATTTCATGAAGTAATAAAGAGCATTGTCAGTGATAAAGACCTGTTACTCACAAGTGTATTTTGGAAAAAGCTTGCAAGTGGCATTGGGGACGGAGTTGAATTTGAGTATAGCTTATCATCAATAGACTGACAGCCAAACCAAGAGATTGAATTGTATACTGGAGAATATTTTCAAGCTATGTACTTAACTTTAGAGGATCATGAAAGGATCATTTGCAGTTAGTAGAGTTTGTAAACAATAACAACTATTGGTCAAGCATTGGTATGACACTATTTGAAGCTTTGTACGACCGACTATGCAATACCCCTTCTTTGGTGGAAAATGGAGGAGAAACTGATACTTAGGACAAATTTAATTGGAGAGGCTTCAATGAAAATTGAGATCATTCAGATATGAATGACAACTGCATAACATGGAAAAAGAGTTACGTTGGTAAGAGACATCGTGATATAAAGTTTTTGTGATGACCCAAACTTTTGGACATCTGTTAATTGGTAATTAACTGATTTTAAACTATTGGAAACACTAATTTATAAGTTGAACAAATAATTCTGATAATTAAAAAAAAATATGGATATAAATATTGATTTGATAATCTTCTTTTATAATTATTTAAATGTGCCAAATATATTCTTTTCAAACCAATAAATGTGCTATTTATTTTCCATTGTATATATCTATATATATAAGTAGATTGTAAATAGAATTTTTATTTGAAATTCAAAAGTAATATCTTCAAAATAAATTGGATACAAAAACATTTCATTCAAACACAAAGAATATATGCATATGGTTATTAATTAATAAATAGGTTTTATATCATTTTCTATAAAAGCTACATAAATTAATAAAAAGGTACATATATTAATAAAAGATAGGAAAATATTAACTTTGACATGCATTAAACATTTGTAGCTTAAATAACATGCACAAAAACTAGTGGAAATGGTTTTTCTTCTAAATTAAAATATAATAACATGTTAAGAAGGCTGTTTTGAGCTCAAAGCATTTTCACTTCTCCTTTCTTAATTCTTTCTTTTATCTTCTAAAAAAACCAAAACCCAAGAAGATTTTACAGTAACAACTGCTTTGAAGTTTTCAACCTAAAGCAAACAAACAAATTCAAATCAACTCAAGAATTTCAAGTCTCAAATCATCAACCAAGTTCCAGATCAAATCAAGTGCAGTTTCAAATTTTAAAACTCTAGGTTCCTTTGTTCAACTAAATACTATGTGTAAAACATTTATTTTAATCTGTTTATCTACCGATGCAAGTGATAATTCTTGACGTAATACTGTGAATAATGTTTGCATGGATGTAATTTGTTGAAGTATATCCGAATCTCTGTGTATATACATATGTGCATGTCTGTGTATGGATCAAACTGGCCTTTGTTTGATTTTAATCAACAAAATCAAGTTCAAAAATTCATATCTCATTATATAAACAGTCTCATGTTATGATCATTAACTGAAATCTGTTTGTTTTTACTAATTCAACTTTTAAAAATATTTTTAAAAGTATAAATAGCAAGAAATCTCTCTGGAAGATGATAAGATCAAAGAAGTTCAGTTCACGTAAGAATTCGAGCGTTCAATTTCCAGGCTTTGATCATATAACCTGATTCGTTTTGGAAAATAATGAATTTTAATAAGGATTTTTAAGATTGGGATTGATGAGATTTTGCGAGATTATCGAAATTGGGTTTTCTGTCTATTTTCGATGATCGGCGAAAGGTTGTATGTCGTGCTCGTCGCTAGAAGAAGGTGGAAGTCTGGGGACCTCGAGAAATATGGTCCGAGGATTTTTAGATGGTTGGAGTGTCTTGGCGAAGTCGATCTAGGGTTCATCAACCAGTTTAGTCGGCGATGTTTAAGGGGAAAATTCATCATCATGAGTGAATCGGGCTAGATCGGAGTGAGGGGGATCATAGCGTGGTGATGTGACGTAGCTTTGGGTGGGTCAGCAAGCTCACTGGTGGTTGCAGGCGGCGGCACGGAGTGGTTTTCTTCGATCGAGTTTGGTTCCAGGCGCTCAAAATTGTTCGATTTCGATTTTCCGAGTCGATCGACGATCTGGGTGTCGTGGCATTGGAGGGGAAGGTCAACGACCTATGGGTGACGACGATGATGGTCGAAACGGTGGCATTTGAGTGTGCACATGCACGAGGTCACTCTGGTATCTTTTGTTTTTGCTGTGTGGCTTGGAATCAGAGAAGAAGAAGTCGACTTGGGTTCATGCGTGGGTAGATAGGGAGTTTGCTCAAGTGTTTGATCGGGGAAGTTAGTCTTGGGCTCGGGTTGTTTGATGATAACAGGTTTTAACGTTGTAAAGTAAATTTTTGTATAGGGTTTTAAAATTTGTAAGTAAATTGTTACCAGGTTTTATATATAAAAAAACCAAGTAAATTGTGAACAAGTTTTAAAAGCAAATGCAAGTGTAAAGAAAATTTGTTAAAGAAAGTTTTCAAACCTAAACATTAAACAAAGTTTGCATAGCTTTGAAATTAAGTAAAAGTATTTATTTAATTTATTTTCAAACAAGTTCAAAGATTTAATTTTTAGCGAATAAGTGTTTTTAAGCTTTTAATTAATAAAAAAGATCTCAAGTAAATTTGTGCAAATTAATTTCAAGCATCTAATTAAAAAAGATTTAAATGATGTAATTAAGTAATTAATTAAGATAATGGTTTATCTTGGATTAATTAAGGACTTAAGTAATTAAGGATTAATTAATTAACTTAAGTAATCATAGCATAATTAATTAATGAAATTAATTAAAGGATCATTAATTAATGTGAATGATTAAATGATTAAAGAATAATTAGTTAATTTCAATAATTAATTAAAAGGTTTAACTGATGATAATTAAGCTGGATTTAAAAGTATTTAATTTATTTTGAATTAGTTAAATTAATTAGATTGGATGACAAATAAATCTTGCTTATGGATGATTAAATTGTATTGAATGATTGGATTAATGTCTCTAGTCTGATAAATTGTGATATTCTGTGATATGATAAGTTTGGGTTGAACTGTGATAATGTGGGTTATTTATGAGTGATGAATTGCTGTGTAAATTGACATCCTATGTTAAATTGAATTGTTTCACTTAAACAACTTCGATTGAAGATGATTTTGGATTCGAAGAGACTGAGTCGGGTTTCAGCAAATATCCGAAACCACTTAGAATAATAATCTACAACAAATTATTTATGGATTTGATTTTATAGTCAAATAGGCTGGAATGGAATAAATTAAGTAAACTTGGCATTTAAACATTGTAACATGCTTAGATATAATTTTGTGAAATAAGTATTGATTATAACAAGATAAGGACTCGTAGTGAGGTATGAGATACCCTGGTTAGCAAGTATGTTTTATAACTTTGTATTTCAAATTATTAAGTTTACTTACGCTGGTTTCCAGCCTGATCCAGGTGTTACTTTATTGTAATGCTCGGGTCAGACCGAGTATTATAGATTTTCAGGTTAGGACGTTCTAGAGCTCAGGAGTCGAGCTGGATGGCAGGAACATATGGAATATATTCCACTGTGCATTGGAGTTGTT
Organism: Allium cepa; assembly: GCA_030765085.1. Classification (NCBI taxonomy): domain Eukaryota; kingdom Viridiplantae; phylum Streptophyta; class Magnoliopsida; order Asparagales; family Amaryllidaceae; genus Allium; species Allium cepa. The sequence continues at coordinate 500,271,938 of CM060929.1, forward strand.
TGATTATTTTTTAGGACAAGTTAGTTATAACTGTCCAGCTTATGTATGAATGGTTGTACTCTGATATATTGAATGTATACTGACAATTACAGCTTTTCATTGTAAAATGCTATTATTGATATTATATTTTAAATCCGTTGCGAATGTGAGATTCTATGCTGCTGCTTTTTGTTTCTTCTTCTACCTCTTTTCTTCTTTACCCTAACAATCTGGAATTTCTGGTGTTCAATTGCTCGACACTTCTACAATGGACTTATTAGTGTCGAATTTTCAAGGTCGAAAATTCCGGGTTGTTACATTTGGTATCAGAGTTAAAGGTTAAGCGAGAACCTTGGCACTGGTGGGTTTACTCATTAAGGATAGGGTCAGTAGTACCCTAGAATGAGTTGGATGTATTATATATGAGAGCGTACTTGTTATTTCTTACATAAAGTTTTAAAAATGGTTTTAAAAATGAATGATTCTTATATAAGCTTATATTTTGATATATAAAGCAATAATTTTTCTAGTTATTAAATATATTAAGGAAATTGGTTTATTGAAATTGAATAGGATAATAAGAATATAAGTTGGAATTCTACTAAAGTCTAATATAGGTTAGGAAGTCCCACTATATCCAGTCTTAAAGAGAGATGGCTAAGAGTGAAGAATGGAAGGCTAAACGCAGAGAGCGAGGAGCAGTTGCACGTAAGGATAGAGAAGAAGAATTTAGGAGTATGAGAAAATGGTTAAGGAAAGGGCTGGACCAGTGTCTTATGGTAATGTCACCTACTATAGATGTTATAATAAGGGTCATTACGCAGCCAAGTGCAGTAAAACAAGGAAGGAATTGAAGGGTACATACCAACGGTTTTGCTCTGAGATCTTACGCTTTAAGTATCATAAGAAAGGACATTTCCTAAACCATTGCTCTAAAGTGAGGAAGGTGAAGCATAAACCTGTGGAACCAGTCAATGAGTCGACTATTTGCTATCATTGTAAGATGTTGGGACACATCGCCAGGAATTGTCCCAAGAGGTGGAAGAACAGTAATATTATGGAACGTCCGGCAGGAGGCGTACGGTAATCCAGATGGATGGAAAGGTAGAAACCTTTTGTGGTAAATGTTATAGATGGGGGCATCCTGTTGAAAAGTGCATGTTCGGGCTTTTCCCATTGGAAGGGAGTCCCTAGAATCTTGTATGAATACCAAGGCTCTGTTCTTTTCCAAACCCCTAGGTAATGGAGAAGGCATCTAGATTCATGACTTCCGTAAGACTCTTATTTTGGATAAATGGATGTAATGTTTGAACTACTAGTGTGTAGTCTATCAATGTATGATTTTGTGGCAGTACAATCTAATATAAAATTATCTTTATTTATTTGAGAATAGAATTGGAATTAATTCAAAGGTGGAATTGTAATGAATTAATTGAAATTTGAAATTGAATTAAATTAATTAGGAATAAAATCAAAGTTAAATAAAGATAGAATGAATCACCTGAATTGGAAATTTCAAAATGAAATTGAGATTTAACTTAGGGAAGTTAAATGGTTGGTTTGAATGGGAGTTATGTGTGATCTTAAAACGGGTTTAAGTTCTAGAAATTGGTAATGGATGCTATTGATGGATGTTTTGGATAATTTGGATGTTTATTTACTTTGACATATCCTGCTACCATCATGTTGTTATTATTGAATTGTAAAACTGTGAATTGGATTATTTTTGAATTAAGAAGTGGATTGAGATAAAATATATCCATTGCTGAAATGAAATGAAAATAAAACTTTAATTTGAAATTTTTAAATAATTTTGACGTTTATAAATGAAATTGAAATTATGGAATCACTTTGAACTTAAGATTTAAATGTTATAAATGAACTTGCAAACTAAAATTGTTAAGTATTGGTTTCAAAGTTGAAGTTAAAATTAGGTAATAAATGGGATTTTGAAAATTAAATTGTTTAAAATGTTTTGAACTCCTACTTGAACCATGAAATAAGTTAAGTGAAGATAATTTAAAATGAATATTTGAAATTTGGACTCAAAATTAATTTTTTAAAAACTTAGGTTGTTAAATTAAAAGTAAAGGTTGATTTGATTTAGAGGATTAAATCGACATTTAAAAATTTAACTCGAATTTATATAATTAGAGATGGTTTAAAGTTGAGATTGGAATTGAAATTAGTTCAAATTGAATTTGATTTGAATTAATTAGAAGTGAGATTGAAGTTGAATAAGTTTAAATTCAAATGGAAATTGATTTGAATTTGGAAATTGAACCAGTTTGACTCTGAAACTATTTTCAAATAATTTGTTTCAAAGTAAACTGTTTTAAATCTATTTTTCCTAGCTATTTACTATAGAACCTTTTTTTTAAAAACCCAAACTATCTTATACTTATTCTACAACTATTTTTAAAGCTAATTACTATTTTACAACTTTTTTGCAACTATCTAACTATTCTACAACTATTTGACTATTTTACAACTATTTTATAATCAGTTAACTATGTACACCTATTGTACAACTAATAACTATTTTACATCCACTTAACTATTTTAAACCTTTTCAAGCTACTTTCTAAATTCAAGCTAGTCAGAGTGCAAAATATTTATAATTGAAGTAATAACCTAAATGGAACTGGAAGCAATTGTGAATAAGTGAATAGAATCAAAACTAATGGGAATAAAAGGGAAATTGATTTAGCTGATAATCAATGAAGGTAAATACATAGGATGTACATATATTATTCTATTTGCATAACGATTTGGTCCAGATTCGAGCACAGAATTTCGAGATAGTATATTGATATGAGTTGGGATATTTCATTCGATTTTCGACGGCGAACCCTGGATATGGATTTTTGATTGGTCTGGAAATTCTCTATCATAATTATGGTTATGCAAGGAGAATGACGGTTTCAGATCAAGAAATCATATCTGAGTCCGCTCTAGGAAGTCGGGAGGACGATACTAGTTCAAAAGTGAAATTGTGTGATGGAGTGAGCGATCAGATTTGATATTGCATACGGATGGTATATGTACATCGTATGTGCTTGAATGAAATAGATATTGAGAATTTTATAAAGAAGTGTAAAAAATAATATTTGGAAAAAAAGGAACTATGAAAAATATTTGAAGTTAGAAAGGAATTTATATAAGTAAGATGCGATCCAAAAGTATTTTGTTCTATTTAAAGGAATAAACTTATATATATATATATATATATATATATATATATATATAAATGATTTTATGAGAATGATTTTGGGGAAAATGTTTTCGGAACTCACTGATTTTGAAAGGCTTTTGATGTTTGGGAAAATCAATTTAGGAAATTGGAAAGCCAAGTTTGGGAATTATTGATTTTGAGATATCGATTTTGTGTATAGGAGATTTATATGTGATACATATAAAGAGTGTGATTTGAAAGATTCTATATGTGTATAGTATAAAATATTTTGAGATTGGCTCTGGGGAAATAGGCACTCCTATTTAAATGAACTTCTAGTAGGAGATCCATGGGGTGGTTATGCCTTGAGCCCTAAGGGCTGTTCTAAATTTGATACTAAGAGAAAGTCTGGACAAACTGAAGTTCCTGAGGATTGTGTGTGAGTAGCGAAAGTCGAGGGCACTGATGTATATAGAGACATTTGGGTTATGCTGTGGCGAGAGTGTAACTCGATGTCACTACGATCTACTACGCACCGTAGCGAAAGTCGAGGGGTAGCGATTGCCCACGGTCTATGTTTGATTTTACTGGGAGAGCGACGTAACATCGATAGACTGCGATCTATAAAGATATAGCAAAATTCATATGGCAGTGAGTGCCTACAGGCTACATTGGGACTCGACTGATGTAGTCTGCGATCGATGTGGTCTGTGTGGAGAAGTTTCATTCGACAGCGAAATTCGAGGGCGCTGATGCCTGCAGTTACATGGGTTTTTGCCATGATGGCAATGTAAAACCTGGTTGTAGCTGCGATCTGTGATGGCTTCCATGGTGTAATCGAGGGGCGCAGTTTTCTATAGTTTTGTCGGGATGGCGACGTAATCATCGGGTTAACTACCATTGAGGGGGTGATGATTTCTAGAGCAAACTCACCAAAAATGTTTTCTATATTTAAAAAAAATGTTTTCTATATTTTCAACAAAATATTTTCTAAGTATTTTCACTAGGTATTGAAAATGGGCTTACAAATTACTTATAGATTTTCAGTCCTATGCCTGCGCATGATCGAAATTATGTGAGAACAAGGATGGACTTGTTGAGACATCGAGTTATAAAAATATTTTTACAAAACTATTTTGATAATATATGTAGATTTTTAAAGTGTTTTAAATTTTTTAAATAAAAAGAGTTTATAATTAAAAATGCTCATAGAGTAACTAAACTAATAATAATAATCAATTTAATAAAATTATGACTTCGTTCCTTTTCGAGGACGAAAAGATTCAAAAGGGGGAGGAATGTGATAACTCGGATTTTTGGACATCTGTTAATTGGTAACTAATTGATTTTAAGCTATTGGAAACACTGATTTATAAGTTGAACAAATAATTCTGGTAATTTAAAAAAATCTGGATATATATATTGACTTGATAATCTTCTTTTATAATTATTTAAAAGTGCCAAACATATTCTTTTCAAACCAATAAATGTGCTATTTATTTTCCATTGTATATATATAAGAAGATTGTAAATAGGACTTTTATTTGAGATTCAAAAGTAATATCTTAAAAATAAATTGGATATAAAAACTTTTCATTCAAGCACTAAGAATATGCATATGGTTATTAATTAATAAATAGGTTTTATATCATTTTCTTTAAAAGCTACATAAATTAATAAAAAGGGACATATATTAATAAAACATAGGAAAATATTAACTTTCACATGCATTAAACATTTGTAGCTTGAGTAACATGCACAAAAACAAGTGCAATGGTTTTTCTTTTAAATTAAAATATAATAACATGTTGAGAAGGCTGTTTTGAGTTCAAAGCATTTTCACTTCTCCTTTCTTAATTCTTTCTTTTATCTTCTAAAATAAAACCAAAACCCAAGAAGATTTTATAGTAACAACTGCTTTAAAGTTTTCAACCTGAAGCAAACAAACAAATTCAAATTCAACTCAAGAATTTCAAGTCTCAGATCATCAACCAAGTTCCAGATCAAGTCAAGTGCAGTTTCAAATTTCCAAACACTAGGTTCCTCTATTCAACTAAATACTATGAGTAAAACATCTATATTAATCTATTTATCTTCTGATGCCTGTGAGGATTCTTGAGGTAATATTGTGAATAATGTTTGCATGGATGTAATTTGTTAAAGTATAGCTGAATCTCTATGTACATACATATGTGCATGTCCGTGTATGGATAAAATTAGCCTCTATTTGATTTTCATCAACCAAATCAAGTTCGAAAATTCATATCTCATTATATAAACAGTCTCATGTTATGGTCTTTAAATGAAATCTGTTTGCTTTTACCTAATTCAACTTTTAAAAATATTTTTAAACGTATAAATAGCAAGAAATCTCTTTGGAAGATGAAAAGATCAAAGAAGTTCAGTTCATGTCAGAATTCGAGTGTTCAATTTCCAGGCTTTGATCATATAACCTGATTCGTTTTGGAAAATAATGAATTTTGGTAACAATTTCATGATATTTAAGATTGGGATTGATGAGATTTTGCGAGATGATTGATATTGGGTTTTCTATCGATTTCTGACGATCCACGAAAGGTTGTATGTCATGCTCATCGCTAGGGGAAGGTGGAAGTCTGGGATGTCGAAAAAAATTGTAACGACCCGTATTTTTAGCTATTTTAATTAGAAAATTTAAGGTGATTATTGAAGGAAAATGATTATTAATGTAATTTGTTGAATAATTTAATATTTGAAATTATTTGAATAATTGGATAACGGGTTTAATATGATTAAAAATGATTTGTAAAATTCTATTTTATCATATTAAAGTTAGAACGATGTTGTAGAACTTTTAAAATCGAATTAAAAGTAAATTTGTGAAAATTGAATATTTTAATATTTAATTGACGAGTTAAAATAGCCATTTTTCAAACAGTCTCGGATTTCGACGAAACTTGTTTCATCGGATCCGTAATAGTAAATTATGATAGGATTTCAATTTTCGTAGCAATTGGACTTGTCGTTTGGCCGTGCGAGCTTGAAACGCGTAGAAATTTAATTTCGAATTTAATTAAAATAATCGACTTCGAAAAGCTATCTTCCAGATATGATCGAATTAGGCCTTGAAACTACTTCCATTGCGTCCGGAATGGGGGTAAAACCTTATAAACGCCTGGCGGCACGTCTCGATTGGACTTCGGATGATTTTGGACCTACCTATATAAATACGCACGCAAACCGAGACAGTTTTATTATTATTTTAATCCAGAAACCCTAATTCTAAATCATGGCCGCCACCTATTCCATGGCCAGAAATTGCCGATCTTCTTTCCTTAATATCTCTCAATCCGTTCGACGAAATCGAAAAATTCCAAAAGCAAAAGTGTAAATCTCGACGAGCTCTTCAAATCCATACGTTTGATGTATGCTAATTTTTCATGGATTCGTCCAGATCTGACTTGGAAGTGTGTACGTATTTCCTTGGATTGCGTGCAAACGACGGCAAATGATGGGATGAAACTTGGCGCGTAGGTGGCTCTGGTGAAGGGATTCGTGGTGGCGCTAGCTGATCGTTCTGGAAGTCGACGAGGTGGTCATGAAAATTGCTTGAAGATCGACGGCTAATGGGTTTGCATACGTGAATTTCACGTTGGGGAAGAAGCGCCGGAATCACGGAGATGAGAGCTGCGCTGCAGTGCAGATCCGAAAGTGTTTGGAGCTCATTAAAATTTTATGTTAAATCGAACGTCGTTCGATTTGATTTAAAATCGTAAAATCAAGGTGAGTGTTTTATAACGCTCACAACGTACTGAATATCTTTATGCTAGTTAAATTTGACATTATGCATAGTTATGATTTTTATTTGTTGTTGTTTGATAAAATTTAGTTATCATATTGATTGTCATTTGAATTCACCGTTAAAAAAATTAAATTGACAGTTAAATTTAAATTAGAATTGAATTGCGATTAAATTACCTGACATTGATAAATATGAAATTGCCGTGAATTGTATTGCCTATTGGATGATGTATTTCGATGGATGTTATTGGTTGATATTTAAATGTTTGGATGTTTATTTGTTTATATATATCCTGCTATGCATACATATGACACTGTGATTGATTTAAATGATATATTCATCCCTGACATTTAATTGTAATAACTAATCACTTGGCCATAGGTTAGAAAATTATATACGGACACCGAGTTGGATAAATTAAATGATTTTAAAAGTTGTTTTGAAATTATTTAAATGAATTGATTTTAAGAATAAAATCCAATTTATGGAAATTGAATTATTTTGAATTGGAGCTCGAAATGTTAGAATTTAAACTTGGTAAACGAAATTATTAAATAAAATCGAAGTTTAGATTTAAATTGAAAATTGAAATACGGTGTAAATTTTTGAAAGTTGATTTGTTTTAAAAGATTGGACTTTTAATCGAACTCTGAATATTTCTAAGAAAATTGATATGAAATGATATTTCAAGTTTGAGTTTGGAATTGAAAATTTATTTGAAATTTAGATTTAAATTAATTTGGAATTGAATTGAAATTTAAAGAAATTTGTGAATTGAAATCGAAATTTACGTGGAATAGAAATTTATTCAAGTTGAAATTGGAATAAATCGATTAAATCGAAATGGAATTTGGATTTGATTTGGATAGGAAATTTGGGAAGTTGACCGGTTTGACTTTGGAATTATTTATCAAATAATTTTTGATTTTTTCCAAACTATTTTATATATAAACCATTTTATATTCAAATTATTTTCGATTAAACTATTTAAATATTTTCTATTAAACTATTTTGAATTATTTAACTATTTTAAACTACTTAAACTATTTTCTTAAATTCAAACTGGTTAAAGAGACGGAAATGTTTATATTTAAACCTTTGGTTTAAATACGAACTAGGTTAAAGCAGAGATTATAACCTAAATTGAATTCGAATCAAATTTTGAAGTGAAATTGATTTATCGGACAAAATTGATAATTTTGAATATATGATGATTTTGAAATGGATTTGATTTTAAAGCGAATATGATATTTTGTTATCAATCATGAATCAATTTGAAATATAAAAGAGCCATCAGTGTAATAATACGTAGTTATTAAAGAGACCGGGATCGGATATGGACATACTCTCTGTCGATACCAAAAACCACTTTAATAACTATTATACGCGGAGTGTTGATCCAGAATGAAGTGGATGGTTTGGTGAACGCGTTGACTGAAGAAAGAGAACGATATTGGATGACCCCTGACATGACTAAAACAGGAGCCGCGCCGGGCCATTGAGGTTCGCCACCTCTAGCGGACACACTTCTTCGATACCATATCTATTACATTTGTGATTTGATTTGGGTGCACCCCTTGATTTGGGAGTGTTGTTTCGCGGTGTTGAGGTAGTAGCTGCTATGCTCAACATCAGTCCGGATCACGCAACTACTAGTATCCTAGTTGGTATCGCCTCATATACCTTGTCATACTGATTATCCTATTCGCGACCACTACGTTTTGGTTTGTACCTTGAGTATATGGATTGCCCTCTGGTGACTTCCGGTTTTGGGGAAACTACGGTCTTGTATATGCTTTTGGGAATATAAAATGTGTTAAGGGGGGTTATGGTAACGCCTTAACGCTATTTTGATACTTTATATTACTGATAGACATTATCTACTTAGCGTACATTACTACCTAGTAGATAGTTTAACGGATCCTTGAAAGGTTGAAAATCCTGTAACATCTCTTAAGTTATTGCACGCACGTTGACACTGGATATGAGATGTCAAACCCCGTAAACATCTCTGACGCCGTCACACTCATATTTATTTACGATTGATTTAACTTTCATATGGATATTTTAGTCCTGACTCGAGTGTTTTGTCTTTTCATTACGCTCGGGTCAGTCCTGAGTTTTCATATTTTTGAAGATCTATTCTGGAGGACGAAGACGAAGATTTGGTATACTATTACTATTATTATCTGTGCATCATGTTGTCTGCTGCATTATTTATTTGTTCTGTTGTATATGTATAACTCAGATAAATATTGTATAAATAATTGTCTAAGTATAGTAAACAGCTTCATGAACTGTTTATTTGATTATTATATTTTATCGTTCCGCTGCGAGATTCTGTGTTGTTTCATTTCCTTTATTTCTTTTCTTTTCTTAATTACCCCAATAACCATCTGCCTTTTTTTAATGGTTTGGAACCGGCATGTGTATTTGATCGTCGGTTTAAACTGTCCAAAAAGGCGGGTCATTACAGTTGGTATCAGAGCTTTGGTTTAGCGATAAACCTTGGCTCTAGTGGGGAATAACTCATTGAAATAGAGGTAAACTATATGAATGAGTTGAGTGTATATGAGAGAGCGTACTTGTTATTTGATATAAAATGGTTTTATATTGTGTTAATTTGTTCCGTTGAGTATTTATGAATTCTGGTCGATACTTGGGACGCCAAGGCGTCGATAGGAATTTCTAAACACTCGAATAGGACAAACTAACACAATATCATTTTGGAATATATTTTATATAAAAGAATTATTTGAATATTTATTCATTTTGATTGAATTGATTGTTAGGAGATGATAATATTAGATTATTATCGTTATTGTTTGATCAGTCAATATTTACAACAATTGATTAAATAACAATGGATTTAGGAAAATGAAATCTTGTAAACACAATTGATAATGAATATAAATGAATTTTAACTTGGATTTGGGAATTTAAATTCCGGTGTTTGAGATTGACTTACAAGAATTTGAAAAATATAATATGAGCATTATATGATAGTATAATTGAGTTGAAATTGTTTTCGAAGGATTTTTTTTATGATAAGTGTTATATTCCCTTCTCTTGACGCTAGAAAATGATTTCGATTATGTGTGCACGCATCATCGGCGTTTATTTTCGAGAGTCCGAGTGGGGGAGACCACTTAATAGCTTGTCTAAACCTTGTTTTGACTCAAATTTTATTTTGTTTTGCATTCTCTATAGTATGATTTGATATATAAATTATATAAGTATATATTATTTCAAACCTTGATTTGAAATGAAACCGGGATTGGAATTCTTAAGTTCTTTAATAATTAATGATTTTTTTTTTTATGATTGAAATGAATTTAGACTTGAATCATTAAGGAACTTCTGAATTGTGAAATGAGAAATGAACCTAAGAGCTAAGTGAAAATATCAATTGAAGTAGAAATCCTTAGAATTAGGAAATTATGAACTTAAAATAAAATTGAAACTGTAAAACTCGCATAGTATTAAATTTCATTCTATAGCTTAGATATAACTTACCAAAATACTTAAGAAGTTCAAAAATGTTATATGAATTGTTAATTGGATAATATACAAGTATAGGTTTGAATAATGAAATATGCATTTAACTAATGGTTTGCAAATATAAATAAAATTGTTAGTAAATAATTGGAATTTAAATTAACATTTAAAGGTGATTCACAATTATGTTAATATAAAATGAAAATACTATATGTGAATGTAAATGTGAAATTAAATTATAGTGAAATTTAAGTAATGACTTAAGAATTGATAAATTGAAAATTCAACTTTAAATGAAAAGAAGTTGTATGTTGTTTAACTACATTCTATTTGCATAACTATAATTTACCAAATACTTAAAGGGTTTAAAATGCTAATAAGGATAAGTAGAGAAATAATATACCGGTGTGAGAGTGAAAAATAAAATGTAAAGATCTATTGATAGTTGTAAATGTAAAAGAAATTTAAGCTGTAAAATGAATGATACATGTATAAGTGAATGAATAAAATTTAAACTTAATGAAATATAAAATTGGTAAATGGAAACTAATTAAATTTGAATATAACTAAATGTCAATAAACTTGGAAGTGTATGAAATTAAAATTGACTTGGAAATGTATAATTGATTTAGTGTAGATTTTGGATGGATGTTAATGTTTGATATGCATTGGTTGTTAGATGGATGATAATTGATTAAGTAGAATTCATTAGTGTTAATGGAAGAATAAACGGAATAAAATTTTAAATAATTAAATTCAAATTGGGAGCAAATTGACTTGAATTAAAAATGTGAATGAAACAAACTTGAATAAATCAGAAACAAATTGAATGTAAACCTATTGCATGGATGAATAAGAAAATAGATGACTTTGTGTTTATGATTGTTCTTTAGAAAATTTGAAGTTTTGATGTTTTGTACTTTGAAATAATAAAAGCAAATTTTTGGAAAAAAAAAATCCAACATTGTCCAATATATGCTGAAACAAAAACAACCATAACTTTTAAATGGCTGAACGGAATTCGACGATTTTGGACTTTTCGGAAATCTTAGAAACCATAGCACAACTTTTGTTTAGATAACTTGAGAAAATTCCTTCGTCTGCTTGGTTAAAAACTTGAATGTTACTCGCTGTCCTGTGTAAAAATAAGTAAAATCAGTAGTATACACCCTTAGTATTTTCGCCATATATTTCGACTGGTTTATCGGATTTTTATGATCTTGCACTTTCTGAAAAGATAAGAACTTAAGCTAAAACTTTCGTTTTAAGTGTTTTGTGTTTTGATATTGTTTAGAAGGTCGAAAACGTGGGTGAACGTCGCTGACCTGCGCAATTCATTGCCCAGGCTGAGGCGTATCCTCTAAGTAAAACGGCCGTAACTTTTGAATGTATGATCTGAATTCGATGATTTTGGACATTCCGGAAAGCTTGAAATAAATACAACAACTTTTGTTTAGATTCTGTTGCCAAATTTTATAGTTTAGGTGACCTAAAACTGAGATTTGTTTGCTGTCCTGAAATTGGAATCTCAGTTTTGAAGCTAAATAGGTTATATATATGTTGTGTAGGCTAAATATATCGATCTATCTTTATATGCATGGTTCTAACTTAGTTATTGAGCATTTTAGTAGGTAGCAAAGGGGTTGCGCTTCGTTGTAGAGCTCGCTTCTGTGCTAAATACAAAATGTAAGTAAACTGCTAATAAATGCTAAATAAAAGGTACGCTTATGGTTTTATATGGTATTGGTGATATATATATATATATATGTTGTTTCCCCAGATATGGGATGCATCATCATTAAGATGAGATGTATATTTGATATATATTGGTTATATTTGTGTTATATATTGAATTGTAAAATTTTTCGATTGAGCCGCGCAAAGGAGACCCTGCCGAAATTTTCCATGAATCCGGGTGTTAGAAATTTTTTCAAGTTTTTAGATTTTATAACTTGTTTTGATAACTAACTTTTAAATTTAGAAAGCCGTTTGGAGTAACATTGTGGAAGCGTAGTTATGATTTTATAAATGGAATTTCATTGTTTTATAAGTTGGTGACTTTGAATAAAATTGTAACAACCCTAGTCTTAGCCATTTATTTATTTTAACTATTTAAATTTTTAAAGATATTTTATATAATTTGTGTTTAAAAATATAGTTTAATTATTCAATTTGAAGATATATTTTATAAAATTTTATATGTCAATAAAATCTAATAATAACTGTGGAATTTTAAGCTAAGTTTGAACAGTTGAAATTCGCGTTCAAAAGACGCGTCAAATATAGGGTATAAGCAACGTAACAAAACGTGTGTTTTTGAAATGTTATTTTGTGAAAAAATTTTATGTTTTGGACTGCGTCTGTTTAGCGTAGTGTAAAAATAATATTTTCAAACCTTTTTGAAGAAAAATATCAGTCAGTAAAATTTTAGCAAACGTATGTTGTTTTAACTGACCATTTGATTTTAAATAAATTGTATACGTTTTCCCTTCATAAAAATTTACCATTTTATTTATTAACTTCTAAATATAAAAATCAAGATATTAACTGTAAATAAATGGAATCGTGCAACCTTAAAAACATGTAACGTTCGAACCTCTTACCTATTTTTAAAGAATAACTGATGCACTCCTTCCTTTCAGCCATGTAACTCACTGACTTTTGCATTCACACATATTTTCATACAAAGATTTAAACCACTATTTATCAACAAATCAAGGCTTGCAATTCTGGCATCTCGCATAAATTATAACTATTGATTTATCTCCTCCACTGATGTAGCTCATCAGTTACATTCAAACCACTATATATCTATCCCATTCCGTAAACCACGTAAGTAAAAGAAACTGATGCCTCAAAAATTAAGTTTTACTATATAACGTTCGAACTATGCACCTATTCATAGCCTATATACATATCAAAAGTACAATCACACATGAAAAAGCTCTTTAAAAACTGATGCGTTATCTACACTTATGATCCCATGGAACTTCACAAACATCATCTATATTTACACCAGCTCTATTTCCCTTCCACTATTTGCTCTGCCTTGCCTCCTTCTTGAGCCCGAGATCTATCAGGTAATAGCATTTTTCCTTTCGTCCAGATTTGCTTCTTCTTCATTTTCTGATTTTCTTCATCACCTTGCTCGGCCTCCCCATGTTGTACGAGTTATGTCCATAATTATTGTGTGTAGATCTGTGACTTGTTGTCTAGGCTAGGAAGTTTGGCAAGTCTGCATATGATTATGATATGGGTGTAGGTCAGTTGTGGTATAGGCTGAGTGAAGATTCACATACTAAGTTGTGCACCTGTGCACATTCGCACCAGAGAGATCAGATTTGGATGAAGACTGGGATATTTAGTTGAGTAAATAGTGATGCTAAATAGAAGTAAGGGTGGATGCTTTGTTCAAGATCAATGAGTTGAAAGGGTTAATGGTTTCAGAGATTTGAACAGATTGTCACTGCATGTTGGATGTTTGGTTGCTAGTTGCTGTCATTTGCTCAATTTACTTGGATTTTTGAACTGATGAAAACAGACACTATTTGGTTTTGTTTTAAAATTTTCAAGAACAGATACTACTTGGTTTTGTTTTAATTCTAATAAGAACAGATACTATTTGATTTTTTTTTTTTTTTTTGTGTTTAAACTGTTAAGAACAAATGATATCAATTTTTGATTTAAACTGATAAGAACAGCTGCACCAAGTTTTGTTTTAAATTGATAAGTTGGTAAGTGCAGATGCTACTAAAATATTTTGTTTAACTAAGTAGTTGAAGTGCATAATTGTTCTTGTAATAAAGATATGTACTGAATATTGCATGCCTCATGTTGCTCCAGTCTTCATTTCCATTTTGTTTGCCTATTTGTATTGCATTTTCTTGGCATTGACTTGTATTCAGTCACATTGCACTGTCCATGCATGATGATCCTCACTTTGCACTTTGAATTGTTGTATGCATTTGAGTTCACCCTCATTCGAATTGTTGCAGTCTTGTACAGGTATTAATAGCTTGTCCCTTATAACCTGGTTGCATTATTGATCCATTTTTTTTTTGACAGTCTGCATTAGTTGGTTTATTTGAGTTGGGTATTTTCACTTGAATTGGTCTTGTGGCAGTTTGCATGTCAAGTTGCACACTACTGTCTTATATGACTTTGATAAAATGTGAAATGTTACATGTTGCTTGATTTAGTTGTCTGCATCCCATATCTCTGCTCTTACAATATGAACAGACCCTTGAAACCATATGTTATCTTGTTGTTTGAATCATAGCTTGATGTTATATATGTATGTAGATAGTGTGCCTGCTTGTCTGCATTGAGGTTGTATTCATATATACCTGCTACTGTTGCATTATTTGCTTCACTTGAGTTTTGTAACTGTAGCCTATTGGGTTCATTTTGAAACTTTGTATTTTCAAAATTTTTGATATGTTCAGTCTTCATATCCATTCCAGTTTACATTATCTAATATGTTTCAGTTTCATATCTATATTGCATCCATAATGTTGCACTTTGGTCTGGTCATTGTTTTCCTGGGTGTTCAAGTCTTCACCTCCATTTTATGTACTGTTAGTACTTCATCCCTATTGTACATGTCTGCATATTTAGTAATACATGCCTGCATATTTAGTTAGTATCAGCCTGGGTAGTTGTTCAAGTTGAAGGCATAGCTGTTTCAAATACTTTTGCCGAGGAGGTTGTGAAATTGTCTCGAAGCAGAGGCGTTCTTGACTCGAAGTCTGGGATGGAATTTCTCGAAGCATATGGGGAGGTGACTCGAAGTAATTTGTAGCAGTCTCGAAACAGTGGTTTGCATGTACAGATGCCTGGAAAGTTTTATGTTTTGGGGTTTTCTGTCTGGTTGGATTTAAAAGCCTGGAAATTTTTTGTAAAAATGGGTTAAATGTAAAGATAATGTAAATCTAGGTTAAAACTTTTAGTAGAAGGTAAAAAAAAAATTTCAGGTGGTAGGATTTGTGTGCACGTGTGTGTTGGCGTGAACGTAGTGTGCACGTGTGCACGTGCGTATCACGACATATAGTAGAGAGTCTTCACCTTTTGTCAGTCGGCCTTTAGAAATTTTGTCGTAAAATATTGGGTTAACCCGGTTCTCGTTTAGGGTATGTTTTGGTCACGGTACACGGTGGAGTGGTCGAGCAAATCAAAACAATTCTTGTTCTATTTTTAAATTCTTCTTTGACCGCAAATTCTAAAGTCGCGTATTCCATATTTGAATTTTGTTCTAGATTTGAATCTAGGCAACATCAGAAGAAATTTGATCGTTATCTTCTGTCGGTCTTTACCGGTGAATCGTCATTTTGAATTCAAATTTTCTGCAACTTTCAGGTGAGTATTTCTCACCAGACATACGTATTTATATTTCGTAAATTATTGCAAGTGTATGTGTAGAAATTTATTTCACTACTATCTGTCTGTAATGTTGTATAAAATGATAAATCCCATTTAAATTGACAACTCATCAGTTATTTATATGTTGTATTTTATCTGCAGTTATATTATGTTATTGTTTATTTACTGCTTAAATCACACTGCAAGTTCCCTGTTAATTTAGATTGTATGGGCTGAAATGATAGGCCTAAATGATTATTATTGTTAAATTATGCTATTAACTGCTAAACTATTGAACTTGGGATTGCGGGTTTGAAATGATAGAACCCGGTGTTTGTAAATTACGGATTGAAATGATATAAATCCGTATCACTTGACCTAGGCTAGAAAATTATATACAGGCCCGTGGTCCTTATAATATTTTCTGAAATATTTAAAATTATTCTGGGAGTTAAATATTTGATTTAATATCTTTAAAAGATTTTATATTGATTTTGAAGGAGTTATAAATAAATAAAATGTGGAATATAACTTATTTTAGAAATTTTGGATTTGAAAGAATAAGATCTCAGTTAAGAAAAGAAATAAATAAAATAAGTTATAATTGGAAATACTTATTAAGTTAAACAATCTACTACAGCATTCAAATGCTGTCTTTTTGAAATTGGACCAGTTTTACCCGTAACTTTAGATAGCATTTCCTAAGTGCTACAGAATCTAGAATTTGACTGTTTTAAAATTTAAGGAAATCGATTTTGATATTTATAACTGGATTTTTCCTTAATAAAATTTAGATGAACATTCTAGTATTAAGTCAATTTTGAAAATATTAAATAGCTGAAATTTGGAGTTTTATTTAGGGAACTTATAGGAATATTCAAGACGAAAATATTAAAACATTAATTTGTTGAAAGAATAAAATCCAACCTTAGTTTTGAATATTAATACTCCAATTGGATATATATACATAAGGATTAAAATGGTTTTTGGGAACGTGAAGTGATATTTAAATCTTGGTTTAAAACTTTAAATAAAGAAATATAATTGTAAAGCTACGTAAATTATCTTCTTTACAAAGTAACCATAAAGTTAACCCATTTATTTTATATACCGTTGAATGTCCAAACCATTGTGTTTGGGAGTTATGGTTTTAAAGTAAATTTCCAAAAATATTATGTTTGAAGATATAATTCAAATATTTGGTTTCCAGATATTATAAATTTTAAGCCGTATGGTTTTGGAAAGAATTATATTTGAATATAATGATATCATATTGTTTTGGGCTTTAAAATGATCTCGTACTTATAGTTTTGAAATGGAAATGTTTATTCTGGTTTTAAAGTATAAAATGTTTTAAATGACCACGGGTTATAATAACGATGGGTTGGCAAAGAGACCGGGATCGGATATGGACATACTCTCTGTCGATACCGAAAACCACTTTGACCAACCGTGTACGCGGTGGAGATTCCAGAATGAAGTAGGTCGGTGGTGGCGTTTCCTGTAAGGTAAATACGTGGACCCGACTCCCGTGAGTTGGCATAAGGTGGCTAAAACAGGAGCAATTCCAGGCCAATGAGGTCATTCCTCTGATCGGACGCTCCTCTTCGATATTATACTATGATTTTGGATTGATTCGGTGGCCACCTCTATATTTTGATTTTGGGGAGTTAGTCCGAGGTGGGCGGTAACTGCGGCTACGCGTTTCCACCAGCCTGGATAGCAATTGGTATATCTACCCTGGCATTGCCTAGTTGTGCCGTGTCATCTACCATACCGAGCCTTGTACGAGTTTGGTTTTCTCCTGTAGCCCGTGTGGTATCCTCTAGTTGCTTCCCGAGTAGGAGGAGCTATGGTATTGGATGGACTACTGGGACTATTACGTGTTAAGGTGGAAAATGTAAAGCCTTAACGCTATTTAAAAGTATGTTTATTTTAATATAGACCCTATTATAATAGCGCAATATACTACATAGTAAATAGTTTAACGGATCCTTAGAGGATGGGCGATCCCAAGCATCCTTTGAGTTACTTGCTCTATATTACAGTACACTTGAATTAGCTTACATTATATAAGTATGTATGTCCTGACTCGAGTGTTATGTTTTATTTTACGCTCGGGTCAGCCTGAGTTGCAGTTTCAGTCTTTCTCTCCGGAGCTAGGTCATCCCGTAGATCATTCGTGCTGCCGGAAGCTTTTCAGTCCCTATATTATCTGCAATCAAGACTTTGGAGGAATCTGTTTCTATTTATGTCTACAGCTGTAATGCAGATTCTAAACTTTGTAAATTCTGTTTGGTTAAAAGTTATATGGTGGCTTCATGAACCACTAAATATTTTATTTCCGCTGTGAGTTCTGATATCTGTGTATGTGATTCTGTGATTTTTATTTACTGCATATTCTGAGTTTTGCCAAATTTATTCTACAACGCAGTACTTTGAACACTTCAAGTCCGACATGAGAGGATGCGAAGGGTTGAAAATACTGGGTCGTTACATTTGGTATCAGAGCTTTGGCTCTAGGCAAAACTTAGAATATACGGTAAATTGGATTTACAGAATCACTTTCATACTAGATGGAACCACTTTCTTTCCGAATTTTGGAACGTTCCCTATGGTTTCAAGTTCATTCGTGTCCCTCACTTTTATCATCTTTAGATTTTGGAGTGTCTCATAACCCCACTTCGGATGATCTTTATAGTGAATTGGCGGTCTCGCCATTATTCTAATAAAGGGATGAAACTCCTTTACAATTAGCATTGATTCACCGGAGAGTTATATTTATCCTCGGTTTATATGCTAGTATCTTTGTTTATTCGGAACTTTATCTCTTCAGAACAAAATGTGGATTTACCCAACCACATCGATCTGACTCTTTAAGTCACAGTTGACCGGTCAAGGTTGCCCGCGACTTATATAACTTACCCAGTTCCTTATTTTGTTATTTAATCATCAGATCTTCTGATTTCAACTTATCTTGAATTCTATTTGATTTGAGTTCATCAAAAATTTGAGTCTCTATCCTTGTTTTGGAAAATTTATTCCTATATTTGAAAAATAAATAAATCAAATATTACATATATCAGTATAATTTTCAGAATTTTAATTTAACTAGTTGTCAAGAGATAATAGTCTTATTTTATTTATGGTTGGTAAACCATGTGTTTGTCTAATATAAATAATTGAATATAAACAATGGTTATAAATTAAATTAGAAACAGAAATGAATTTAGGCAAGGACTTGAGAATTCAATTTCTGATGATTTCAAACCTTGAGTTTAAAAAGGTTTAAAGGATATATTATTTAGAGTACTTTTGTATAGAAATTGTTTCCAAGGAATTTTAAATTTAGTGCTTTTCTCTTTGTCGCTGGAAAATAATTTCGGTGATGACTGCAGCGTCATCGACATTCATTTTCGAGTTTCGAAGTGAAAAGACCGTTCTGTAGTCTGGCTACAGTGTTCCCTTGAGACTTTAATTGATTTAAATTTCTAAAATATGACTTAATATATAGATATATAATTTAAATTTGATTTGACATATTATGTATATGTATTTATTTATCTCTAAATGGTTTGAAAGGAATCAGAAATTTAATTCTGAAAGTTTACCTTGAAAAAAAAAAAATTCTTGAATAAGAAATTCAAACTGGAAATCATTGAATTTGGAAAGTTTTAGTTGTATAATACTAATTTCATTCAATATAACTTACCTTGATTAAAAAGTTAAAAATGAATTTGGATAATATACAATATAAAAAGGATTTTTATAATTAAATTTTGGGTGGCTATAATAAATGTATACACTCAAATTTTAAAAGATTAATAGGAGGTAAATAAGGAATAAGGAATTTAAGGAATTTATTTAAATAACCTGATAATCAAGTTGATTTAACATGGAACCTTAAATCTAACTAAGAAATTCTAATTAAAGTTATTCCCTGAAATGAAAAATTGTGATTTACATAGTTAAGACATATGTTAATATCACTAAAATTGGATAAATGAACTCAGGAATATTTCAACTTTGATATGAATATTATTTGGCATTGAAACCAAAAGATATAAATGAGGATTATTTTGAAAGTAATATGATTTTAGTAATATGATTTCCAAATAATAATCTATAAATTTTAATGACTTTCAAAGTATTATGATTTCAAATTTACTATCTTATTTTCAAAATACCTTTGAGTGTCCTTGGTCTCCCTATCTGCTACATAATGGGAAGGCTATTGCTTATACCAGTCTGTTTAGAAATCTTTCTATAATCTTTGAAATCTTTTACTAATTGAGACCTGAGCACCGTTATCACCCATAGATTAACGGTCAAACTGAAAAAGGGAAAACCGATTCTAGGAGATCTTCTTCGAGCTTCAAATCCGGAATTATCCGTTTAAGATTCTTGTTTATCTAGCTTATCTTCCTTTGTTTCTCTTCCTTCGTTCCTTTTCGAGGACGAAAAGTTCTTAAGAGGGGGAGAGTGTAACAACCCTAGTCTTAGCCATTTATTTATTTTAACTATTTAAATTTTTAAAGATATTTTATATAATTTGTGTTTAAAAATATAGTTTAATTATTCAATTTGAAGATATATTTTATAAAATTTTATATGTCAATAAAATCTAATAATAACTGTGGAATTTTAAGCTAAGTTTGAACAGTTGAAATTCGCGTTCAAAAGACGCGTCAAATATAGGGTATAAGCAACGTAACAAAACGTGTGTTTTTGAAATGTTATTTTGTGAAAAATTTTTATGTTTTGGACTGCGTCTGTTTAGCGTAGTGTAAAAATAATATTTTCAAACCTTTTTGAAGAAAAATATCAGTCAGTAAAATTTTAGCAAACGTATGTTGTTTTAACTGACCATTTGATTTTAAATAAATTGTATACGTTTTCCCTTCATAAAAATTTACCATTTTATTTATTAACTTCTAAATATAAAAATCAAGATATTAACTGTAAATAAATGGAATCGTGCAACCTTAAAAACATGTAACGTTCGAACCTCTTACCTATTTTTAAAGAATAACTGATGCACTCCTTCCTTTCAGCCATGTAACTCACTGACTTTTGCATTCACACATATTTTCATACAAAGATTTAAACCACTATTTATCAACAAATCAAGGCTTGCAATTCTGGCATCTCGCATAAATTATAACTATTGATTTATCTCCTCCACTGATGTAGCTCATCAGTTACATTCAAACCACTATATATCTATCCCATTCCTTAAACCACGTAAGTAAAAGAAACTGATGCCTCAAAAATTAAGTTTTACTATATAACGTTCGAACTATGAACCTATTCATAGCCTATATACATATCAAAAGTACAATCACACATGAAAAAGCTCTTTAAAAACTGATGCGTTATCTACACTTATGATCCCATGGAACTTCACAAACATCATCTATATTTACACCAGCTCTATTTCCCTTCCACTATTTGCTCTGCCTTGCCTCCTTCTTGAGCCCGAGATCTATCAGGTAATAGCATTTTTCCTTTCGTCCAGATTTGCTTCTTCTTCATTTTCTGATTTTCTTCATCACCTTGCTCGGCCTCCCCATGTTGTACGAGTTATGTCCATAATTATTGTGTGTAGATCTGTGACTTGTTGTCTAGGCTAGGAAGTTTGGCAAGTCTGCATATGATTATGATATGGGTGTAGGTCAGTTGTGGTATAGGCTGAGTGAAGATTCACATACTAAGTTGTGCACCTGTGCACATTCGCACCAGAGAGATCAGATTTGGATGAAGACTGGGATATTTAGTTGAGTAAATAGTGATGCTAAATAGAAGTAAGGGTGGATGCTTTGTTCAAGATCAATGAGTTGAAAGGGTTAATGGTTTCAGAGATTTGAACAGATTGTCACTGCATGTTGGATGTTTGGTTGCTAGTTGCTGTCATTTGCTCAATTTACTTGGATTTTTGAACTGATGAAAACAGACACTATTTGGTTTTGTTTTAAAATTTTCAAGAACAGATACTACTTGGTTTTGTTTTAATTCTAATAAGAACAGATACTATTTGATTTTTTTTTTTTTTTTTGTGTTTAAACTGTTAAGAACAAATGATATCAATTTTTGATTTAAACTGATAAGAACAGCTGCACCAAGTTTTGTTTTAAATTGATAAGTTGGTAAGTGCAGATGCTACTAAAATATTTTGTTTAACTAAGTAGTTGAAGTGCATAATTGTTCTTGTAATAAAGATATGTACTGAATATTGCATGCCTCATGTTGCTCCAGTCTTCATTTCCATTTTGTTTGCCTATTTGTATTGCATTTTCTTGGCATTGACTTGTATTCAGTCACATTGCACTGTCCATGCATGATGATCCTCACTTTGCACTTTGAATTGTTGTATGCATTTGAGTTCACCCTCATTCGAATTGTTGCAGTCTTGTACAGGTATTAATAGCTTGTCCCTTATAACCTGGTTGCATTATTGATCCATTTTTTTTTTGACAGTCTGCATTAGTTGGTTTATTTGAGTTGGGTATTTTCACTTGAATTGGTCTTGTGGCAGTTTGCATGTCAAGTTGCACACTACTGTCTTATATGTCTTTGATAAAATGTGAAATGTTACATGTTGCTTGCTTTAGTTGTCTGCATCCCATATCTCTGCTCTTACAATATGAACAGACCCTTGAAACCATATGTTATCTTGTTGTTTGAATCATAGCTTGATGTTATATATGTATGTAGATAGTGTGCCTGCTTGTCTGCATTGAGGTTGTATTCATATATACCTGCTACTGTTGCATTATTTGCTTCACTTGAGTTTTGTAACTGTAGCCTATTGGGTTCATTTTGAAACTTTGTATTTTCAAAATTTTTGATATGTTCAGTCTTCATATCCATTCCAGTTTACATTATCTAATATGTTTCAGTTTCATATCTATATTGCATCCATAATGTTGCACTTTGGTCTGGTCATTGTTTTCCTGGGTGTTCAAGTCTTCATCTCCATTTTATGTACTGTTAGTACTTCATCCCTGTTGTACATGTCTGCATATTTAGTAATACATGCCTGCATATTTAGTTAGTATCAGCCTGGGTAGTTGTTCAAGTTGAAGGCATAGCTGTTTCAAATACTTTTGCCGAGGAGGTTGTGAAATTGTCTCGAAGCAGAGGCGTTCTTGACTCGAAGTCTGGGATGGAATTTCTCGAAGCATATGGGGAGGTGACTCGAAGTAATTTGTAGCAGTCTCGAAACAGTGGTTTGCATGTACAGATGCCTGGAAAGTTTTATGTTTTGGGGTTTTCTGTCTGGTTGGATTTAAAAGCCTGGAAAATTTTTGTAAAAATGGGTTAAATGTAAAGATAATGTAAATCTAGGTTAAAACTTTTAGTAGAAGGTAAAAAAAAAATTTCAGGTGGTAGGATTTGTGTGCACGTGTGTGTTGGCGTGAACGTAGTGTGCACGTGTGCACGTGCGTATCACGACATATAGTAGAGAGTCTTCACCTTTTGTCAGTCGGCCTTTAGAAATTTTGTCGTAAAATATTGGGTTAACCCGGTTCTCGTTTAGGGTATGTTTTGGTCACGGTACACGGTGGAGTGGTCGAGCAAATCAAAACAATTCTTGTTCTATTTTTAAATTCTTCTTTGACCGCAAATTCTAAAGCCAAACGTATTCCATATTTGAATTTTGTTCTAGATTTGAATCTAGGCAACATCAGAAGAAATTTGATCGTTATCTTCTGTCGGTCTTTACCGGTGAATCGTCATTTTGAATTCAAATTTTCTGCAACTTTCAGGTGAGTATTTCTCACCAGACATACGTATTTATATTTCGTAAATTATTGCAAGTGTATGTGTAGAAATTTATTTCACTACTATCTGTCTGTAATGTTGTATAAAATGATAAATCCCATTTAAATTGACAACTCATCAGTTATTTATATGTTGTATTTTATCTGCAGTTATATTATGTTATTGTTTATTTACTGCTTAAATCACACTGCAAGTTCCCTGTTAATTTAGATTGTATGGGCTGAAATGATAGGCCTAAATGATTATTATTGTTAAATTATGCTGTTAACTGCTAAACTATTAAACTTGGGATTGCGGGTTTGAAATGATAGAACCCGGTGTTTGTAAATTACGGATTGAAATGATATAAATCCGTATCACTTGACCTAGGCTAGAAAATTATATACAGGCCCGTGGTCCTTATAATATTTTCTGAAATATTTAAAATTATTCTGGGAGTTAAATATTTGATTTAATATCTTTAAAAGATTTTATATTGATTTTGAAGGAGTTATAAATAAATAAAATGTGGAATATAACTTATTTTAGAAATTTTGGATTTGAAAGAATAAGATCTCAGTTAAGAAAAGAAATAAATAAAATAAGTTATAATTGGAAATACTTATTAAGTTAAACAATCTACTACAGCATTCAAATGCTATCTTTTTGAAATTGGACCAGTTTTACCCGTAACTTTAGATAGCATTTCCTAAGTGCTACAGAATCTAGAATTTGACTGTTTTAAAATTTAAGGAAATCGATTTTGATATTTATAACTGGATTTTTCCTTAATAAAATTTAGATGAACATTCTAGTATTAAGTCAATTTTGAAAATATTAAATAGCTGAAATTTGGAGTTTTATTTAGGGAACTTATAGGAATATTCAAGACGAAAATATTAAAACATTAATTTGTTGAAAGAAT
Source organism: Allium cepa (assembly GCA_030765085.1). Lineage (NCBI taxonomy): Eukaryota > Viridiplantae > Streptophyta > Magnoliopsida > Asparagales > Amaryllidaceae > Allium > Allium cepa. Next base: position 500,296,418 of record CM060929.1, read on the forward strand.
AAAATCCAACCTTAGTTTTGAATATTAATACTCCAATTGGATATATATACATAAGGATTGAAATGGTTTTTGGGAACATGAAGTGATATTTAAATCTTGGTTTAAAACTTTAAATAAAGAAATATAATTGTAAAGCTACGTAAATTATCTTCTTTACAAAGTAACCATAAAGTTAACCCATTTATTTTATATACCGTTGAATGTCCAAACCATTGTGTTTGGGAGTTATGGTTTTAAAGTAAATTTCCAAAAATATTATGTTTGAAGATATAATTCAAATATTTGGTTTCCAGATATTATAAATTTTAAGCCGTATGGTTTTGGAAAGAATTATATTTGAATATAATGATATCATATTGTTTTGGGCTTTAAAATGATCTCGTACTTATAGTTTTGAAATGGAAATGTTTATTCTGGTTTTAAAGTATAAAATGTTTTAAATGACCACGGGTTATAATAACGATGGGTTGGCAAAGAGACCGGGATCGGATATGGACATACTCTCTGTCGATACCGAAAACCACTTTGACCAACCGTGTACGCGGTGGAGATTCCAGAATGAAGTAGGTCGGTGGTGGCGTTTCCTGTAAGGTAAATACGTGGACCCGACTCCCGTGAGTTGGCATAAGGTGGCTAAAACAGGAGCAATTCCAGGCCAATGAGGTCATTCCTCTGATCGGACGCTCCTCTTCGATATTATACTATGATTTTGGATTGATTCGGTGGCCACCTCTATATTTTGATTTTGGGGAGTTAGTCCGAGGTGGGCGGTAACTGCGGCTACGCGTTTCCACCAGCCTGGATAGCAATTGGTATATCTACCCTGGCATTGCCTAGTTGTGCCGTGTCATCTACCATACCGAGCCTTGTACGAGTTTGGTTTTCTCCCGTAGCCCGTGTGGTATCCTCTAGTTGCTTCCCGAGTAGGAGGAGCTATGGTATTGGATGGACTACTGGGACTATTACGTGTTAAGGTGGAAAATGTAAAGCCTTAACGCTATTTAAAAGTATGTTTATTTTAATATAGACCCTATTATAATAGCGCAATATACTACATAGTAAATAGTTTAACGGATCCTTAGAGGATGGGCGATCCCAAGCATCCTTTGAGTTACTTGCTCTATATTACAGTACACTTGAATTAGCTTACATTATATAAGTATGTATGTCCTGACTCGAGTGTTATGTTTTATTTTACGCTCGGGTCAGCCTGAGTTGCAGTTTCAGTCTTTCACTCCGGAGCTAGGTCATCCCGTAGATCATTCGTGCTGCCGGAAGCTTTTCAGTCCCTATATTATCTGCAATCAAGACTTTGGAGGAATCTGTTTCTATTTATGTCTACAGCTGTAATGCAGATTCTAAACTTTGTAAATTCTGTTTGGTTAAAAGTTATATGGTGGCTTCATGAACCACTAAATATTTTATTTCCGCTGTGAGTTCTGATATCTGTGTATGTGATTCTGTGATTTTTATTTACTGCATATTCTGAGTTTTGCCAAATTTATTCTACAACGCAGTACTTTGAACACTTCAAGTCCGACATGAGCGGATGCGAAGGGTTGAAAATACTGGGTCGTTACAAAAATATATCTAATGTTGAATTCTATACTTAGTTCCTTTTCCCTTCTTTTCCTTTTCGGGGACGAAAAGTTTTGAGTGGGGGAGAGTGTAACGACCCGTATTTTTAGCTATTTTAATTAGAAAATTAAAGGTGATTATTGAAGGAAAATGATTATTAATGTAATTTGTTGAATAATTTAATATTTGAAATTATTTGAATAATTGGATAACGGGTTTAATATGATTAAAAATGATTTGTAAAATTCTATTTTATCATATTAAAGTTAGAACGATGTTGTAGAACTTTTAAAATCGAATTAAAAGTAAATTTGTGAAAATTGAATATTTTAATATTTAATTGACGAGTTAAAATAGCCATTTTTCAAACAGTCTCGGATTTCGACGAAACTTGTTTCATCGGATCCGTAATAGTAAATTATGATAGGATTTCAATTTTCGTAGCAATTGGACTTGTCGTTTGGCCGTGCGAGCTTGAAACGCGTAGAAATTTAATTTCGAATTTAATTAAAATAATCGACTTCGAAAAGCTATCTTCCAGATATGATCGAATTAGGCCTTGAAACTACTTCCATTGCGTCCGGAATGGGGGTAAAACCTTATAAACGCCTGGCGGCACGTCTCGATTGGACTTCGGATGATTTTGGACCTACCTATATAAATACGCACGCAAACCGAGACAGTTTTATTATTATTTTAATCCAGAAACCCTAATTCTAAATCATGGCCGCCACCTATTCCATGGCCAGAAATTGCCGATCTTCTTTCCTTAATATCTCTCAATCCGTTCGACGAAATCGAAAAATTCCAAAAGCAAAAGTGTAAATCTCGACGAGCTCTTCAAATCCATACGTTTGATGTATGCTAATTTTTCATGGATTCGTCCAGATCTGACTTGGAAGTGTGTACGTATTTCCTTGGATTGCGTGCAAACGACGGCAAATGACGGGATGAAACTTGGCGCGTAGGTGGCTCTGGTGAAGGGATTCGTGGTGGCGCTAGCTGATCGTTCTGGAAGTCGACGAGGTGGTCATGAAAATTGCTTGAAGATCGACGGCTAATGGGTTTGCATACGTGAATTTCACGTTGGGGAAGAAGCGCCGGAATCACGGAGATGAGAGCTGCGCTGCAGTGCAGATCCGAAAGTGTTTGGAGCTCATTAAAATTTTATGTTAAATCGAACGTCGTTCGATTTGATTTAAAATCGTAAAATCAAGGTGAGTGTTTTATAACGCTCACAACGTACTGAATATCTTTATGCTAGTTAAATTTGACATTATGCATAGTTATGATTTTTATTTGTTGTTGTTTGATAAATTTAGTTATCATATTGATTGTCATTTGAATTCACCGTTAAAAAAATTAAATTGACAGTTAAATTTAAATTAAAATTGAATTGCGATTAAATTACCTGACATTGATAAATATGAAATTGCCGTGAATTGTATTGCCTATTGGATGATGTATTTCGATGGATGTTATTGGTTGATATTTAAATGTTTGGATGTTTATTTGTTTATATATATCCTGCTATGCATACATATGACACTGTGATTGATTTAAATGATATATTCATCCCTGACATTTAATTGTAATAACTAATCACTTGGCCATAGGTTAGAAAATTATATACGGACACCGAGTTGGATAAATTAAATGATTTTAAAAGTTGTTTTGAAATTATTTAAATGAATTGATTTTAAGAATAAAATCCAATTTATGGAAATTGAATTATTTTGAATTGGAGCTCGAAATGTTAGAATTTAAACTTGGTAAACGAAATTATTAAATAAAATCGAAGTTTAGATTTAAATTGAAAATTGAAATACGGTGTAAATTTTTGAAAGTTGATTTGTTTTAAAAGATTGGACTTTTAATCGAACTCTGAATATTTCTAAGAAAATTGATATGAAATGATATTTCAAGTTTGAGTTTGGAATTGAAAATTTATTTGAAATTTAGATTTAAATTAATTTGGAATTGAATTGAAATTTAAAGAAATTTGTGAATTGAAATCGAAATTTACGTGGAATAGAAATTTATTCAAGTTGAAATTGGAATAAATCGATTAAATCGAAATGGAATTTGGATTTGATTTGGATAGGAAATTTGGGAAGTTGACCGGTTTGACTTTGGAATTATTTATCAAATAATTTTTGATTTTTTCCAAACTATTTTATATATAAACCATTTTATATTCAAATTATTTTCAATTAAACTATTTAAATATTTTCTATTAAACTATTTTGAATTATTTAACTATTTTAAACTACTTAAACTATTTTCTTAAATTCAAACTGGTTAAAGAGACGGAAATGTTTATATTTAAACCTTTGGTTTAAATACGAACTAGGTTAAAGCAGAGATTATAACCTAAATTGAATTCGAATCAAATTTTGAAGTGAAATTGATTTATCGGACAAAATTGATAATTTTGAATATATGATGATTTTGAAATGGATTTGATTTTAAAGCGAATATGATATTTTGTTATCAATCATGAATCAATTTGAAATATAAAAGAGCCATCAGTGTAATAATACGTAGTTATTAAAGAGACCGGGATCGGATATGGACATACTCTCTGTCGATACCGAAAACCACTTTAATAACTATTATACGCGGAGTGTTGATCCAGAATGAAGTGGATGGTTTGGTGAACGCGTTGACTGAAGAAAGAGAACGATATTGGATGACCCCTGACATGACTAAAACAGGAGCCGTGCTGGGCCATTGAGGTTCGCCACCTCTAGCGGACACACTTCTTCGATACCATATCTATTACATTTGTGATTTGATTTGGGTGCACCCCTTGATTTGGGAGTGTTGTTTCGCGGTGTTGAGGTAGTAGCTGCTATGCTCAACATCAGTCCGGATCACGCAACTACTAGTATCCTAGTTGGTATCGCCTCATATACCTTGTCATACTGATTATCCTATTCGCGACCACTACGTTTTGGTTTGTACCTTGAGTATATGGATTGCCCTCTGGTGACTTCCGGTTTTGGGGAAACTACGGTCTTGTATATGCTTTTGGGAATATAAAATGTGTTAAGGGGGATTATGGTAACGCCTTAACGCTATTTTGATACTTTATATTACTGATAGACATTATCTACTTAGCGTACATTACTACCTAGTAGATAGTTTAACGGATCCTTGAAAGGTTGAAAATCCTGTAACATCTCTTAAGTTATTGCACGCACGTTGACACTGGATATGAGATGTCAAACCCCGTAAACATCTCTGACGCCGTCACACTCATATTTATTTACGATTGATTTAACTTTCATATGGATATTTTAGTCTTGACTCGAGTGTTTTGTCTTTTCATTACGCTCGGGTCAGTCCTGAGTTTTCATATTTTTGAAGATCTATTCTGGAGGACGAAGACGAAGATTTGGTATACTATTACTATTATTATCTGTGCATCATGTTGTCTGCTGCATTATTTATTTGTTCTGTTGTATATGTATAACTCAGATAAATATTGTATAAATAATTGTCTAAGTATAGTAAACAGCTTCATGAACTGTTTATTTGATTATTATATTTTATCGTTCCGCTGCGAGATTCTGTGTTGTTTCATTTCCTTTATTTCTTTTCTTTTCTTAATTACCCCAATAACCATCTGCCTTTTTTTAATGGTTTGGAACCGGCATGTGTATTTGATCGTCGGTTTAAACTGTCCAAAAAGGCGGGTCATTACAGTTGGTATGAGAGCTTTGGTTTAGCGATAAACCTTGGCTCTAGTGGGGAATAACTCATTGAAATAGAGGTAAACTATATGAATGAGTTGAGTGTATATGAGAGAGCGTACTTGTTATTTGATATAAAATGGTTTTATATTGTGTTAATTTGTTCCGTTGAGTATTTATGAATTCTGGTCGATACTTGGGACGCCAAGGCGTCGATAGGAATTTCTAAACACTCGAATAGGACAAACCAACACAATATCATTTTGGAATATATTTTATATAAAAGAATTATTTGAATATTTATTCATTTTGATTGAATTGATTGTTAGGAGATGATAATATTAGATTATTATCGTTATTGTTTGATCAGTCAATATTTACAACAATTGATTAAATAACAATGGATTTAGGAAAATGAAATCTTGTCAACACAATTGGTAATGAATATAAATGAATTTTAACTTGGATTTGGGAATTTAAATTCCGGTGTTTGAGATTGACTTACAAGAATTTGAAAAATATAATATGAGCATTATATGATAGTATAATTGAGTTGAAATTGTTTTCGAAGGATTTTTTTAATGATAAGTGTTATATTCCCTTCTTTTGACGCTAGAAAATGATTTCGATTATGTGTGCACGCATCATCGGCGTTTATTTTCGAGAGTCCGAGTGGGGGAGACCACTTAATAGCTTGTCTAAACCTTGTTTTGACTCAAATTTTATTTTGTTTTGCATTCTCTATAGTATGATTTGATATATAAATTATATAAGTATATATTATTTCAAACCTTGATTTGAAATGAAACCGGGATTGGAATTCTTAAGTTCTTTAATAATTAATGATTTTTTTTTTTATGATTGAAATGAATTTAGACTTGAATCATTAAGGAACTTCTGAATTGTGAAATGAGAAATGAACCTAAGAGCTAAGTGAAAATATCAATTGAAGTAGAAATCCTTAGAATTAGGAAATTATGAACTTGAAATAAAATTGAAACTGTAAAACTCGCATAGTATTAAATTTCATTCTATAGTTTAGATATAACTTACCAAAATACTTAAGAAGTTCAAAAATGTTATATGAATTGTTAATTGGATAATATAAAAGTATAGGTTTGAATAATGAAATATGCATTTAATTAATGGTTTGCAAATATAAATAAAATTGTTAGTAAATAATTGAGAGTGGTTTTCTTCAATTGAGTTTGGTTCCAGGCGCTTGAAATTGTTCGATTTCGATTTGCCGAGTCGATCGACGATCTGGGTGGTCGTGGCGTTGGAGGGGAAGGTCGATGACCTGTAGGCGACGACAATGGTGATCGGAATGGCGGCGTTTGAGTATACATGTGCATGAGGTTACTCTGGTATCTGTTGTTTTGCTGTGTGGTCTGGAATCAGAGAAGAAGAAGTCAACTCACAAGGTTCGTGCGTGGGTAGATAGGGAGTTTGCTCAAGTGTTTGATCAGGATATTATTCTTGGGCTCGGGTTGTTTGATGATAACAGGTTTTAAAGTTATAAAGTAAATTTTTGTACAGGGTTTTAAAATTTGTAAGCAAACTGTTACCAGGTTTTAAATATAAAAAAAACAAAGTAAATTGTGAAAAGTTTTTAAAAGCAAATGCAAGTGTAAAAGCAAATTTGTTAAACAAAGTTTACAAACCTAAACATTAAAAAAAGTTTGCAAAGCTTTAAAATTAAGTAAAAGTATTTATTTACGTTATTTTCGAACAAGTTCAAAGATTTAATTTTTAGAGAATAAGTGGTTTAAGCTTTTAAATAATTAAAAAGGTCTCAAGTAAATTTGTGGAAATTAATTTCAAGCATTTAATTAAACTAAATGATGCAATTAAGTAATTAATTAAGATAATGATTTATCTTAGATTAATTAAGGACTTAAATAATTAAGGGTTAATTAATTAACTTAAATAATCATGGGATAATTAATTAATATAATTAAAGGATAATTAATTAAAGGATCGTTAATTAATGTGAATGATTAAATGATTAAAGAATAATTAATTAATTTCAATAATTAATTAAATGTTTTAATTGATGATAATTAAGCATGATTTAAAGATATTTAATTTACTTTGAATTAATTAAATTAATTAGATTGGGTGACAAATAAATCTTGCTTATGGATGATTAAATTGTATTAAATGATTGGATTAATGTCTCTAGTCCGATAAATTGTGATGTTCTGTGATATGATAAGTTTGGGTTAAACTATGATAATATGGGTTATTTATCGGTGATGAATTGCTGTGTAAATTGACATTATATGTTAAATTGAATTGTTTCACTTAAACAACTTGCATTTAATATGGTATTGGATTCGAAGAGACCGGGATCGGGTATCAGCAAATACCCGAAACCACTTCGATTAATAATCTACAACAAATTCTTTATGGATTTGATTTTAGAATCAAATAGGTTGGAATGGAATAAATTAAGTAAACTTGGCATTTAAACAGAGTAACGATGCTTAGATATAATTTTGTGAAATAAGTATTGATTATAACAAGATAAGAACTGGTAGTGAGGTACGAGTTACCCTGGTTAGCAAGTATGTTTTATAACTTAGTATTTCAAATTATTGAGTTTACTCATGCTAGTTTCCAGCCTGACCCGAGTGTTACTTTATTGTAATGCTCAGGAGTCAAGCTGGATGGCAGGAATGTATAGAGTATAATCTGTCGTGTATTGGAGTTGTTTGAATGTTTTCTGGGATAAGTTAATTCTAACTGTCCAGTTTGTGTATGAATGGTTGTACTCTGATATATCGAATGTAAACTGAAAATTACAGCTTTTTATTGTATAATGTTATTATTGATATTATATTTTAAATCCACTGCAAATATGAGATTCTGTGCTATTGTTTTCTGTTTCTTCTTCTACCTCTTTTCTTCTTTACCCTAACAATATGGAATTTCCGGCGTTCGATCGCTTGGCACTTCAACAATTGACGTATTAGTGTCGAATTTTTAGGTCGAAAATTCCTGGTTGTTACAGTTTTCTATAGGCGTTACGTTGTTTGTCAAAATTTCTCTATTAAGAAATTCAGTTCAAGTCGGTAATAAGAGGAAGTTGACACTATGATTTATGGGAACTTTTTCGGTACTCAACAGGATTGGGAATCTTGCATAAAGAGTCGACGTGCAATAGGGGGTTTGCATAATGTCTTTCATGTTTCACATCTTCGGAAGCCGCTGCATGACTCAAGCATGATTGTCGAAATAGATCAACTTAGTGACCTAAAAGTAGAACCTAAAGTAGTAAGATCTCGTATGCCTATTTGAATAGTCGAGTAGAGTACGAAGCAGCTTAGGAGAAAGACTATAAATCCAATAAGATTCAATGAAGCAAGAAAGAGGGCGATAGTACTAGGGAAACTGAATAAAATATGAGGAATGCTTATCTAGAGCTCTTCGCTTAATAAGATCACATTTATAACATTTGGTATCTTATTGCTCGATGGTATTATATGCATGATCGAATGTTAGTATAGTTTTGTTGTTATGTTTATATATTATGCATGATTGGTTTCTTATTTGCTTTGGTCATGTTTTACTCAACGTTCGAACTTCGAGGGCGAAATTCTTAAAGGGAAAGAACGTATCAACCCCACAATTTTATATATCGATAGGTAAGTAAATATTAGTTAATAATCAAACGAATATAAAGTGAGATAAAAAGTGAGATAAAAACCTTATGTTAATATTATAATTTGACATTTTTGGACTTTATAATAAAATGTGTAACTTTTCGTGATAGAAATCTTGCAATGGCCATAACTACTGATAGTAGAAGATTTAGGACTTGATTCTTGTTGAAAATGAAAGATTTAATAGTCTCCCTTTTCATAGAGTTGTCATGATAGTGATTTGGCAAAGCCATTTGTGACACATAACTATTTTAGTTTAGGCATATTTTGGTCAGTTTTGTTGATTTTGGGATTTGAGGGTAACTAAAGGTTAGAGAAAATTTCCCATCATTCTATTTTCACATATAAAACTACCGTAAACCACCACTAAAATTCCTGTTGCCAAATCACATCAAAACACTCTATTTTGGGCTAAAATCAAGAGTTCAATGAAATCATGCATAGGAGATACATTAAAAATCACTAAATCATCATTTTGGAAGGCGATTTTTGTCTTTTTGTTGTTGTTTAATCTCGTGCTTGGACTAATTTGGGGCTAGTTTGATCATTATTCCATCGATACTTGGGTGATTTACAACCTCTTGCTATTACACGATGTCATATGTGCCGAAAAAGTGTATCAGATCTTTTTTCAACTTAAAATTATGTTTTTAAATAAAAATCGATTTGAGAGGAAATTTCAAACGTTATTTAAGCTATTTTAGAGGGCTTAAGTCATATGTTTAAATGATATACACACACATAAATGTATAAATGTGTGCCTTTTTGTATGGTTATACACACACACACATATGCATGCAAGGTGTATATAGAAATGGTCGAATGGTTTAAATGACTTGATATGATGATTTTTTGCTATGTTTGCATGTTGTGTGTTTATATGGATGAAACATTTATAAGGAATGGCCCGTTTAGTAGGGGATAAATTAGGTAGTTTTCAACAAAAATTCCTTAATTTAGCTTTAATTGGACCCATGAAGTCTAAATTAATTTTAGACCTAACCTAAATTATTTGAAATAAAATATTATTTTATTAATTCACCGATCTAATTTAATTTGAACATGTCGAAACACTCGTACGTATATTGTGCATGTGGAACAAATATGTGTTGTGTCCATGGTTATTGTGAATGTAGATATGTGTTGAGGTTTACACTACAGTGGAAACATTAGCCCTTTATATGCACATTGTTGTCCGAATTAAAAATATATTTAAATTTCTATTTTTCAAATGAAAATTTATCATTTTGACAAGGTTAATAATTTTAAAATTCGAAATACTTTTCAAAACAACTAATTTGTTTTCATAGTAAAACAATTTAAAAACCCTTATCTAGATCTATATATTTAAAATAAAAAATATATATAATGTATTAGAAATTAAAAAAAATAACTTATAATAGAAGAAAATTATATATACACATGTTATTTATTTGTTTAATTTTACAATACAATAATTAAATTAAATTAAATATAGTTTGTACATACAATAAAATCCTTTTTGACCAAACAATATATTTTTTAAATCTGTATGTAATAATAAAAAATTATTTTATAAATTTAAAATTGTTTATTTATAAAAATATATACATATTAACAAATATATATATTACTTTTAAAACGATATTTAAATTTAAATTTAAATTTGTAAATAAAATATAATTACGTTTTAATTTTTTATTGCTGCTAAATAAAATTTGATGCATAAAATAAATTAAAATGATTATATATATATGTGTATATTTTCATTTAAAAAATGGAATTTAATTAAAATTAGTTTTTAAAATTTTGTACGGCATTTATATATGTATAAAACTAATAACTAAAACAAAGGTGGAATATAGAAAGTGAAACTATAATATATATATACACAAAAAAAATATTAAACACATACACACACACTCTAAACATGGTGGAATACAAATCATAATCAAGAGAACATTACCTAATTATATTTTGCATGTGGATGCACTTCGATTGATTGAATAACTCCTAGATTCGTCCGGAATCACCCTCTAGATTTTGCAAAGATTTGGAGTACGATGTCTAGTGTTTGATTTGATCTAAATTGGTGAAATATTTTCGACCTTGTTGTTTAAGTGGGCATGGCACTAGTTGAGGTAAGAAAAGTGAGATGGAAGAGAGAGAACTCAACAAAATATAAGGGGTTAGCATGGATTTTATAGAGAGAGAGAGAGAGAGCTAAGGAGAACTATTCTTCTTAATTCTATAATCTACCTTTCGCCAAGTTGTAAGCCTAATATTCAAATTTTGAACCCCTCCTTGCTCAACTTGAGGTCAATCACGAATAGGGTTTCTTGGGACCCTAATCACTTCAAATTCATTTATTAATTACAATTAAATCAAATTTAAAGTGTATCGATATTGTATATTGATTTGTACATATATAACTTTTACAGACACATCCAATTAATTGCTAATATCACCAATGCATCAAATAAATAAATAATATTTCATAAATATTAATTAATTTACAATAATAAATTAATTAAACCAAATGGTATTTTGAAGTATTCATTAACATTGTTATGTGACTCGTAGGCGAAAATTCAGTCAGCGAATAATATCTAAAAATTCAAACGTTAACGTTTATACTTCACATTTGCTAGTGGTGTGACAGTTTGACCGAATTTATTACTTATACATCTTTTAAGTAAAACCTAATTTTAAGGTATTAAGTGTTACCTATTAGTAATGATCATTTATACCAATTCTCTTCGTCAAAGCTATATCAATTAGGACTTATGGAATTTGGTTTTAGTCAAAATTATAACATCGTCCATATTCATCTTGGTTTATCCAAACACATCGTCTTTGGGTTAATAATAACAATTATTATTAACCATACTACTCTTTCCGGAGACTTTGACTTTGAATTTGACTTTAAGTTGACTACATTTGATCGTGATACCAAATTCATATAACTAGAAGATGAATTCTCTATTGAACATTTTGCTTCCAATGCTTTAATCAGACCCAATTATTGTCCTTCAATGTTCGCGATGCAACTATTTAAGTATGATCAAAGTGGAGTGTCTACATTGAAGTCCAACTGTATTCTCGACTCGGGAGAACTATGTAACATCGTCACTTTGAGATCTCTTGTTTGACCTAAGTTTTATTTACCAATAAGAGACTCTTGAGTGAGTCATTCCATTGTTATCCAATAGCTAACAGTACATAAACTCTTTATGCCCCTCAGCAGCCATGTGTAATACATTACTCAACATTTGAAGAGCATTGCGTACTCTGGTCTTAATGGATGTATCGATATCCTTTTTTAAAACATCTTGATCAATTTTTTAAAAATATTACGTTATTTAATATTGTGATAATTTTCTAATGATTACTACTTCTTATTAATATTATCATATAACATACCATTTAAGAATTTCTTTTAAACATATTTAAATTAATTATTTTATTACCATATGAAATATAACAAATATATATAATAGAAAACAAGCACCTTTTATTTCAATTAGATTTTATTACAGAGTTTGTTATCTTTTAAAATACAAAATTGCCCCTATTACCCGTAACTCTCGTAATTTGTCACTTGTAGTTGGGGCCAGTTATGGAATCTCAGTCCCATACCATCGATCGATTTTCTAAAAATCGATCGAGATGGCTCCTTTGTGAATGGATCTTCTGTGTTGTCATTAGTATATACTCTTTCAATCTTAACTTCTTTATTAGTGATAAAATACCTAATAATTTGGAACATTCAAAGAATGTGTCTTAATTTCTTAGGAGATCTAAGCGCCTTGCAATTTTCATTTGTTGCATTATTATCACATAACAATGTTATGGATTTCTCAATGTTTGGAAACACCCTTAGCTCGGTAACATCCCTCATTCAGAAACCCAAAAATAATTTCAAGATGACTGCAACTCATTAGGGTTCCATATTTCTATTTTGAGAGGGAAGTTACATGCTCAACATACAATTATGCATCCAGGCTGCTCCTTTAGCTAATCCTTTAAAGGCTACGTGTTCCGCCTCCATCGTCTAATCAGCTACTCTCTCTTGCTTAGAAGTTTACCAACTGACTTCTCCACCATCTAATGTAAATACATAACCAAAAACCGATTTTCTATCATTAATATCACTTTAAAAGCTCGAATCTGTATACTTCTTCATAAAAATAGCTTCATCCCTTATATAAGGAATAAGTCTTCGATATTTCTTAAATACTTAAGAATACATTTCACTATTGTCCAATGATTTTCTCTAGAATTAGACTAATATCGGTTTACACATCCCAATGCATAAGCCACATCTAATCTAGTACATATCATAGCATATAAGATGGAACCAATTGCCTTTCCAACTCCTTAAACTTGTTTGAGACCATAAATCAATTTTAACAGTTTACATGCCTTTCACTCACTCCCACTAACCTCAAAACCCTCGAGCATTAGTATGTAAACAGACTCCTCTAAATCACCATTTAGAAATGTTGTTTTCACATTCATGTGCATAAAACATGGCAATGGAAAGCATTATCTATATGGTTCAAGCATGACTACGGGTGAAAACATTTCATCATATCACCGCCTTAAATCCGATGAAAACCTTTTGCAACTAGCCTAACCTTGTAGGTCTCTACCTCTTTATTTGCATTTAGCTTTCTCTTAAAAATCCATTTCCAACTGAGGGGTTTTATTGGTTTGGGTAAATAATCCAAAGTCCAAACTTTGTTGTCATACATGGAATCCATCTTGAGTTTAATAGCTTCAAGCCGTAGTGCTGATTCCTCACTATGCAATGTTTGTTAGAATGGGAAAGGAGTGACGTCTTCTAAGACGCCGTCATATTTCTCGCCATCCAAGAGAAAAGCTTAGTATCTCTCTAATGCACAAGATTCCCTATTAGACCTACGGATAGGTTGCATGTTTTCATATAATGGTAAAATTTTGATTCTTCCATTGGTTCAGCTCTAGTGTTCACTTCTTGGATCTCATCCAACTCTAAAATTTTGCTGTTAATTTCTTTCGATAGAAATTCATTTTCTAAAAAGTCATAAGAAGAGAAAATAACCTTTCATTCCTTAGTATTATAGAGAATATATATTCTTGGAATACCCTATAAATTTACACAGAATCGATCTTGCCTCAAGTTGATTGGGCCTAACTTTCTTGACATAGGCTGGACAACCTCATACCTTCGAATGATTAAGGTAGGGTTTCTTTCCATGCTAGATCCTGTATGGTTTTTTAGGCACATATTTAGTAGGTATAAAATCAACATATGCATAGCGGTTTCCAGAAAAATGGTAACTCGTGTTTACTTACCATGGGATAATCCATATCTAATAGGATTTGGTTCCTTCTTTAAGAAATACATGCCAATTATAGGGTAGAGAAATATAAGAGAAATCCCATTATCTTTTTTGTACTATTGGTGACCTTGTCCAACAAACTCACTTCCATGATCTGATCAAAGAATTTTAATTTTACATTTCGTCTGGTTTCAACCACGTTCTTATGCTCTTTAAATTTTTCCCGGAAACATCTGATTCATTCTTCATAAGATAACATAACATAGTCTTGAGAAATCATTAGTGAAAATTACAAAGTAAGTTGAATTATCCTTGGTCGTTATAGGCATCGGGACACATACATCAGTTGTATAAACCCAACAGCTCATCAACTCTTTTATTTCTCCCACTGAAGGGGTGCTTGGTCATTTTTCTTTTGAGATATGACTCACAAGTGTCAAATGATTTAAAATCAAATGATTCATAATCAAGTGTTGAATGATTCATAATCAAATTAAGTACATAAATGCCAATATATAAAACACCATTGCCACTTTAATTTGCATCAAATAAAATGTTCATAATACTATTATCATGATGAAAACTATATCCACTCTCAGACAATATAGACACTAGAATTACTCCACAAATTAAGTTTTTAACATAATAATAATTATTCATAAACAAGTCAAATCTATTTGGCAAAGTCAAGTGGTAGTTTCAAACTGTAGTTGCATCTACTAGAGATCCATCAACCACTTGAGACCTCATTTCACCCATTGCCACATGATGTCTGCTCCTATATTCCTGTGATGAATTACATATATAAGTTCTAAACCCATTATCTAAAACCCAATAAACTTATTAATTGCAAAACTATTTTGAATCATAAACATGCCTTGAGGAGCGGAAGAAACAGTTCCCTTCTTTTCTTTGACCGTCCTTATATAATCTAGACAATTGCATTTCCAATGCCCCATCTTATTACAATGGTGACATTCACCTTGGTCTGTAGGAGCATTCTTCTTACTTTTAATAGAGCCCCGCTTTCTCTTCTTTACTTTTTAAAGATATGGCTTTACCCTTTATAGCCAACATCGAGTTTTGATCCTTGAACGATCCCTCGGTTGACCTCAATATATTGAGTGGCTCAATGAGGTTTATAATCAGCGGGTTCATATTGTACTTCAATATGAGTGGCTTAATTATAGAGTTAGGGAGACTAGGATCAAACCTATTTGTAGTTCATCGCTGATTTTAACATCTAGCTTTGAAAGTCTATCAATATAATCTTTCATGGTCAACACTAATTCCTCAACATGACTACTGCTAATCATCTCTGTGTTAAAAAAATTCATATTAATCTCGTATCTTGTAGTATAAGATTGCGCCAAACACAGCTTTGAGTCTCTCGAAGACTTTATGCACAAACATGCTATTGTGTTGCATATGCAACGGCTTGTCTAAAGTAGATAATACGAAAATTAAAGTGATTTTGCAGGCAACAAACTAAATGTTATAAGCTTTTACTATCTCGGGGTTAGCACCTTCACCAAGTTTCTCTCTTAAAGGTTCAGTTATTGACGATCGCAAATGTTTGTATATGAGTGCTATATTAATTGCTCTTAACCAATCAGTATAATTTGGTCTAGTGAGCTTATGATTTTTTGAAAATAGTTTTAGGTTGGTCATTTTGCTACAAATTTAATTTAAGTGTATTAGGACAATTTATACATAGCAGATGATCTTATGTTATTATATTAGTTAAATGTTACATTTCGTTTATCTAATGAGCTCCCATTAAGCCTTTATGTTTCTCAAAAGCCTAAAAGAAAACAAATGAATTTTTTGATTTCCTTAGTGGGTGTTAGAACTCATTTACCCTGGGATTTTGACCTTGAGGATGATCAACAAATCATACGCGTGCAACAGATAACATGTTATCGGCTATACCATGTACAATCCTAACTCGTGGTCTTTGTCCTAATTTCATCATGACATTGAGGAAGATCAATAAATCGAAAGTGATTATTCGCTCATACTTCAAGTAATTAATTGATATATAATTGGTAGAGGATAACTTATATTATTAAGGATTCATAATGTTTAATATATACATACATATTCACATATGATGATATAGAATTAGCAAAAAAAAATATTTTCAATGAAATACCCTCGTGATACAAGTGTCAAACACATTTAAAATCATAATATGTGTACAATATGCATGTACTCATTCCTTAAACAAAAGTTTGGTTTTCTTATAGTTCCAGTTAGGTTTTATGCATTCATATTATACAAGTTTAATTCATTTATAAATGTTTATAATTTAATTAACTTACAAAATATTTTTATGTATATTGTTAATTAAATATTATAATTTATTAACTTGATAACAAATTAATTAAATTATTCTAAAATTCAAAATTTTATCTTATTCATCCTAAATAATTTAAGATAAATATTAATATAACACTTAAAGTTTTATATAAGTAAATATTTTATATACTTTTTTATATACATGTATAAATATATATATACACACACATAACTTTAATAACAAATATTTAATTTATCAATTTACAAACTATTTTATTTAGTAAAAAACAATTTTAGTTAAATAATCAATAAATTCAAAAATATTAATTTATAATTTACCTTAAACAATTTAAGATATAGATATATGTGTGTGTGCACGCGTGCATGTGTCTGTACTTATGTATGCATGTATACAACTATAACATTTAAAGGTATATATACACATATATCAATATATGTGTTTATTTTAATTACATGACTTTAAATTTATTACTTATTTAATTAATTCAATTGATTAAATTATTAAACAGCTTTAAAATATTAATTTATTTTAAAAACTGAAAAAACTTTATAAACTTTATAAAATTAATTTTATATTTCAAAATATATTTTTAAAATTCAAAATATATTTTTAATTTTTCAAATTGAAATTTTCACACTAGCGCAAGGTCCAAAACAATTTGGGCTATTATAATGCAGCCAACCTTTTTGGACATACTCCCTCATTGAGTCAGCAAGTAACCAGAAAGGACAGAATACTTGATTATCCAACCCAGGCTTAGGCACTACTATTCTTGACACCTAAAAATTAGTATACTTTATTATTTGGTCCTAAAGAGGCAAATTTAGACCACATAGGCTATTGGGCTCTAAAACCATTATAGGAATTGGCCTATTTTGTAGCGGATAAGTTGGATAGGTTTCAAAAAATCCCTAATTTAGATCTTATTAGTCCTATAAAGTCTAGATTAATTTTAGATCGAATCTAAATGTGATTTAAATAAAATCTTATTTTATTTGATTCACTGATGTAATTAAATAATGGATTTAATTTGAATTTAGTTTGAGTATATCCAAATACACTCATATGTGTATTGTGTTTGTGGAATTTTATGTATTATGGACATGGTTAATATGTACATCTATAGATGTTAGGATTAATATATTTGACAAGGTCGATAATTTTGCATGTATTGTGTACGTGCAACTTGTATGTATTATGAATGTATTGTGGACAACGTAATGGACACATTGGCCCTTATATGCATATTGTTGTCAAAAATAATTTATATATAAGTTTGGAATTTTTAAATCAAAATATATCATTTGACAAGGTCAATAATTTTGAAATTCAAAAAAAAGTCAAAATATTTGATTTATTTACTTAGTAAAATGTTTAAAAAACCAAATCTAGATCTATAGATTTAAAATTATATATATATAACCAAACTTCAGCACTTGCCTTTATATGAAAGAATCTCATCTAGATTAGGCAGCTGGATAAATGTATTCCTTAGCTATGTAGGAAGGCTTACCCTTATCAAATCTGTAATTTTATCTATGACAGTGTACTCGTCAAGAACCTTTATTCTCCATGATAAATTAATTAAAATGGTAAGGAATGCAATGTTAAGATTTTTCTAGAATGGTTGCATCCATACCAAGAAGTTAATTCCTTGTTCCTATGCTAAATTTAAACTGCCTCTGGCTAAGGGAGGACTGGGCATCAAAAATATGGTGTTATGGAACAAAGCAGCCTTTGCTAAGCATCTTGACGATCTGTTAGGTAGAAATAACAATATTGGGTTAACTAGTCTACTAAACATGTTCTAAATGCAAGCACTTTTGGAAAATGCCCAGCCCTCGAAATGCAAGGTAGACCTGGAGATGTTTGTTAAAACTTAGAGAGATCATGCTCAATGAAATATTTATGAGGTTGCTAATGGTGGAGAAGTGAGTTTTTAGCATAACCCAGAGATTAGGCTCGGGCTTATCCTTATCCAACACCTCTCTTTTCAGCAGATACAACAAACTAGAATTAACATTAGGGCTAAGGCATTTGAATATATTCATGATGGTCATATCGACCTTCCTTACACAAGCAACCAGGATATTAGGCAGGTTTAAACTTCATTTCATTGAGTGCATAAACCATCTGTTGATGGTGACAAGGTTAAAAGGATGAGAAAAAGTACCAGGTACATTATCAAAGACATATATAAATCCATTGCTAGGTATGATGCTTTAACCGATTTTGGTTGGTACAAAAGAGTTTGGTTAAATCATAGTAGTGCCAACGGGAATTCTCTTTTATGGAAGGTTATAAAAAATGTTGTCCACTAAAGTCAAGCTATACATAAGAGGCATCAATCTTGGTCCCCACTGTTTGTATTGCTACAATAAACCTGAGGACAACATGCACATTTTCTTCAACTTCCCATTTTTACCTCTGGGAATTTATTATGCAAAAGATTGGTAGGATTCACATTTCTAGAGTTAGTGAGAGAGAATGGTCATTAATCTACAAGGATAAAAGATGGAGAAGTATGGAAACCTATACATTGATATTTGTTTTGAAAGTTTTAATTAAAGTCATTTGGAAGGAGAGAAATCCAATCATAATCAAGAGTATTAGGTGTTCTGTGACACAAATGAGGCACGTTTTGCTTCATAAGATTTCCTCAGGGATGTTACGATCAGCTTTTCATTTTGATCCTAATGTTATTGCTATGAGTTGCTAATCATTGTCTTGTTTTTTATTGTTTTTGTTTCTTTTTTATGTATTGAGATGCTTTGTTCTGTTCTCTATGTGATTCTTATAATATTTTTCTTGTTTTTCATGGCCTCTAAAGAAGGTCTTGGTTGGTTTGTTTATTTTTCTTTCTCTTGTGTTGTATTTTATCCTTCTTATAGTAGTAAATGTCCCTTTGCGTTACTCATGTACTGTATCTATTTTATTACATCGGCAATAAAAAGTGGATGGTTCACTACAAAACTGGATTGCTTTGCCAAAAAATTGAAACAAAAAAGTCATGATGCTTTAAATAACATATGACAGTAGAAAATAATTTATATTTATTTATTTATTTATTTTGGCTCTAAAATAGTTATTAAATTAAATAAAATGTATATATATAATTAAATACATTTTGGCCAAATAGTATTTTTAAATCCGTATGTAATAAAGTAAAACATAATTTTACTAAATTAAAAACTTTAATTTATAAAAATATACATATATCAACAAATATCTATTACTTTAAAAAATGAGTTTTTATTTATAAACAAATTTTAATGTTTCAGAATTATTTTTGGTTGGGGTATAATATGATGCATAAAGTAATTTAAAGTGATTATATATATATGCATTTAAAATTAATTTAATTTATTTTTAATATATTAAAAATTAAAAAAATTCATCCACTTTTATATATGCATTAAAAAAATTAAATTATAACAAACATGGAATATAGATAATGAAACTTGCATGTATATATGTATGTAGTATGTGTATGTATGTGTGTGTGTGTATGCGTGTATATATGTATGTATATGTTTGTATGTATAATTGAATAATAGTATATTGATAAAGCGGACAATAAATGTACATATAAATTTGTTTAAGCAATATTATATATCTATATCAAGCATGATAGAATGTAAATCATAAATAGGTGAATATTACCTATTTAGATGTGTCTTTTAAATATACTTAATTGATTAAATAACTCCTAGATTCGTCTAGATCACCCTCTTGTTCTTGCAAAGATCTGGAGTACCATGTCTTGTATTTGATTTAATCTAGATCAGCAAAATATTTTTTCAGACTTAGGGTTTAAGCAACAATGACGATGGTGGAGGTAAGAACAAGTGAGATGGAAGTAAGAGGTCAACAAAATAGTAATGGATTAAGGTGGATTTTGTAAAGAGAACTAAGGAGAACTATTCTCCTAAATTTTTTGGTCTACCTTTTACATAGCACTATATCTAATATTCAAATTTTGATCCACTCATTGCTCCAATTTAGGCTAGCCACAACTATGGTTTGTTGAGGCCCTAATAGCTTCAAACCCATTTAGTAATTAGTTGCAGTTAAACCCAATTTAAATGTGTATTGGTACTACGTATCAGTTTTTACATATATAACTTTTATATACACCCAATTAATTGCTATTGATGTCTACAAGAATTACTAATGTCACAAGTACGTTAAATAATGAATAAATAATATTTCATAAATATCAATTAATTTACTATAGAAATAAATTAATTAAATCGTTTGGTATTTTGGAGTATTCATCAATATGGTTGTTTGACTCACAGGTGTAAATACAGTCAGTGATTAATATCGAATGATTCGAATATTAATGTTCACACTTCACTTTATCTAGTTGTGTGATAGTTTGACTAAATTTATCACTTATACATCTTTTTAGTAAAAATCCAATTTTTTGGTATTAAGTGGTTCTTTTAGTAACGATTATTCACACCAATTCTCTTCATCAAAACTATGTCACATTAGGACTTATAGAATTTGGTTTTGTTCAAAATTCCAGTGTCATCCATATTCAATTTGGTTTGTCTAAACACAAAATTCTTGATTCAATAATAGCAACTATCATTAACCATACTACTTTAGCAAAAACTTTGACTTTTAGTTGACTATAGTTGATCGTGATATTAACCTCATATAAGTAGGGGGATGAATTCTCTATTGAATAGTGTTTTACTACTAATGCTTCAATTTAGACCCAATTATAGTCACTCCATTGTCGTCATGCTCGATTTGACTATGATCAAAGTAGAGTGTCCATATTGAATTTTAATGGTATTCTCAAGTTGAGAGAACTATATAATATCATCACTTCGAGATCATTTATTTGAACTTAGCTATATTTACCAACAAGAAACCCTCGAGCGAGTCATTCTATGGTTATCCAATAACATTCAATACATAACCTCTCGGTGCCCCCGACAACCACGGGTAATACACTGCCCAACATTTGAAGAGCGTTATGTTCTTTGGTCTTAACGGATGTATCGATATCCTTTAATGAAACATCTTGATCGGGAATATTAAAATAACTTGTTATATAATATTATGGTAATTTTCTCTTGATTACAACTCCTTATAATTATTATCACATAACATATCATTTAAGGATTGACCATTAAATATATTAAATCAATTATTAAATTAATACGTCACAATATAATAAATATATATAACAAAAAACAAAAACCTTTTATTTCGATCAATAATTTATTATAGAGTTAATGTTTATAATGAATTACAAAATTACCCTTACGGAATACGCCTAACCCTCTCAACACTCATGTAGAGTAAGTAGGTGATTTATTCTATGGATGGAGAACATTCAAATGCATAGGAAGGCTATTATGATAGAGTCTTCATTGGATTATATTATGATGGGGAGTTCGTAATCATAGAATAACTTTGATGGATCGGATCTAAATGTGTTTGGATTTGATCTTTACAACAAGGAATGCATATAAAACGAAGCAGTAAGGCAAAGAAAAGACGGACCAATTTCTAAAACAAGGCTGAAGACTTAGTTTGAACGAATCGAAATTCTAGACATTATGGAACTGCTTTGAATGAATTCCGAGACTGTTGAATTTTGGGTCTTATTTTGGGGTTCAAATCGATTTGGAATCAAAGGTGAGTGTTTTAATCCACCTATTACTACTAAATTATCTTATGTTAGTTAGATCAAATTTATAATGTGATTAGAAACTGGTTGATTGATGTTTGGTATATTTAATTTGTCATTCCAGTTATATATGACTTTTATTGCATTTAATCGTCATTTAATTCAACATTGAATTTAATTGTCAATTTAATACCTGTTAATGATAATCAGTTGATTGATGTTATTTATTGGTTGATTGTATGGTGATTGTGATGTATGTTTGATTTTTGATATTGGATGACTGGATGTTATATTTTATATTGTTGTAACACAGCAAGTTCCCTATGGGTTGAAATAATACACACCCGTATGATATGATAGATTAGGGGAAATCGTTATGAGTTGAAATGATAGACTCAAGTGTTTTCATGGATTTGTAATTAAATTCAGATTGCGGGTTGAAATGATATATATCCGTAGATATAAAATAATTGCGGATTGAAATGATAAATATCTAAATCACTTGACCATAGGGTAGAGAATTATAAATGGACACCGGATTGGTTAAATTTAATGATTTTAAATCTTTAAACTTTGAATCCAATTAAACGATATTTAAAATAGAATTTAACTGATATAAATTGAATTGTTTTAAGCAATTATTTAAAGGATTTAAACTGAAACTTTAAAGTTGAACTTGAAGTATAAACGACATTCATCGAAATTGAGTAATTAAAATATTGGAATCTGTAACTTTGAAAATCTATTAAAATTGGAATAGTTAAATCTGGTATTTGAAGATTTGAAATTGGGTTTTGATTTGAAATCTGGACTTGGTCCAGATTTGTTGTAATGGAAGAAACGGTTAAATAAGATGTTAATTTCAAATTTTATTATCTTAATATAAATTATAACTTCTTTTAAATTCTAATTTTAAGATTTTCAACTATTATAATAAGTTAATCTATTTTAAACCAACTTAATCAATTTAAACTGTTAGATTTATTTTAATCTAATTTACCATATTTAAAATGATTAACCTATTTAATCTATCTTAGTCTAATCTTAATCTGTTTAATATATTTTAATCTATTTTAAATCATTTAAACTTTATTAAACAATATTAAACTATTTTAATTTAATTTAAACTATTTAATCTATTTTAATTCTATTTAATCTATTCTAAATTCATTTAATCTATTTTAAATCAAATTAATCCATAATAAACTTTTTAATCCACTTTAAACCTTTTAAACTATCTTAAATCTATTTCAAGTATTTTAATCTATTTTAATTTATTTAATCTATTTTAAACTTATTTAACCTAATTTATATCTATTTAAACTATGTTAAATTAATTATGCTATTTATAACTATCTAAATTATTTTCTAAATTTTAGATGGTGTAAAGTTGAAATGTTTATAATTAAAGCTTTGATTTTAAAGAGAATAAGGTTTAATAATGTTATAACATAAGTTGGGATTTGAAATGATATTTGCTGGTGAAATGACATATTTGAGCCAATATGATGATTTTGAAACGGGAATCCTAATTGTGAATATAATTTCAAAAGTGATACGGTTTGAATTGAATATGATATTTTGATATCAGCTGTGAAATGGTTTTGGAAATTTAAAAGAACCATTTGATGTGAAATAAGCGTTTGGTTGTTAAAGAGACCGGGATCAGATATTGTCATACTCTTTGCCAATACTGAAAACTGCTTTAACAACTGTGTACGTGGTGGAGATTCCAAAAATGAAGTAGGATGGTTTGTCGAACGATTCTATATGAGGAATTTACGTGACACTGACTCCCGTGAGTCGGCTTAGATGTGACAAAAACAAGAACCACGCCGGGACAAGTGAGGTCATTCCTCCCATCGGACATGCTTCTTCAATACCATACTATGACTTTGTGATGATTTGGGGCCATCCCTTGATTTTGATTATGGGAGTGTGTTTCGAGGTGGGCGGTAGTAGCTGCTATGGATTACCACAAGTCCGGATCCACAATTGGTAGAATCCTACCCTGGCATTGCAACGAGTGCCATGTTCACATGCCCTATTGCACCTTCAACGAGTTTGGTTTGTACCATACCTAAGGAGTGCTCTCTGATAGCCCTCTAGTGTATGGAGGAATTACGGTAGTGTATAGATGTGACGCCCCACCTCTATACTCAAACTAGCCAAGGACACTACGGAGTAATGCCCTCACCTAGCACGAAGAATAAGGCTGTTGAGGAGTGACCATCCGTGTAATTGCTTTATGCGAGTACCGCTATGTTAGATAGTATTACATGTATTTCGTTTCAAGAGGAAATCCGGCATACCGATACAAGCTCGAAGCTACTACACAATGGCTATGTGAGCTTCGGAAAAGAATATAAAATAAGCATAACATAAACCAGTCACAAATATTCGTATCACAAAGGAGGAAACAGATATGAATATAATTCATAAAAGTGTTCATCAAAGTGGTGGTCATACAAGATCCACTACATCACAAAAGAATAAGTATACGTCAAGGAGTCTCTATCTCGAATGTACAAACCAAAACTAGTAAGCTAAGTAATTAGCCAGAAGCCTGATGATAGACCATGATAAGAAGTCAAGTAGAAGCAGCTAAAATACCTTGGTCTGACCGAGTATTATTTAAGAAGAAAATAATAAACGGATCGGTCTAGCTATAAATATCACATAAAATGAGATATAGTAAGAGATATGACAAAAATATATGATAACAATAATGCCATACTGTGATAAGTATACATTTAACCAAAAAACATACATTACCTCAAGAATCTCAAACACTAAGAAGAATGTCATATTCTTTATTTTCATTAAACCACAAATATTGACAAACATATCAATGCCAATCACAAAAATTGGTGAAATACAAATTCTAGATATCATAAACTAGAAATCCAGAAATCATAAATGGGGAGGCCTATCACAAACGGAAGTATGAAAACTCACCAACACGTGTATCACAAACGGGTCGCTATCCCATGGTCACTAACCATAGAGCCGGTGCAATGACGCAGTACAGTAACGATACGCTTGAGGAACATAAAACTCAAATAATTCAGAACATCGATGTAGTACAACAACGGTACGCCCAATGGACCTGAAACTCTAATAATTTGGAACAATGACGTATAACAATAACGGTATGCCCAATGAACCCGATAAGCCGAAACAACGACGTAGTATAATAACGGTACATCCGATTGTGACGACCCAAATTCCAGCGTTTCGAAAATCGACATCCGTACTCCACTGTACTTGAATGCCGCAGATTCAAACGTCGAAATTCGAGTCGTGCCGGAGCTTATAACACATTAAGTAAATAACACAGCGGAAGAATGAATAATAACCGATATCGATATACAACATTTAATACAATAACAGATACAACATGAATGGTACAATGAAAATCATTATACATCAGAGTAATGATACAAGATAATAGCAGCGGAAATAAAAGATAACACCACAGCGGAACAAAATCTCCAATATAGTCTTCAAGGAAGAACTCCAGTATCGGTAATCTCCATCTCCAAAGTAACAATCCAGCAATAGCTCGAACTCCAAATCACGATGCACAAAGGTAAGCAAGTGCAGTTCAGATCCAAAGACTGAACTAGCTCCAGATAATCTGCTAAACCTGACTATCTGAAAAACCCAACTCTAGACTGCCCGTGTGGGAAAATAGTGGGCACCCAGAGTTTAGGAAAGGAACAATAAACTCCAGGTCAGTCATGGGACTGGTATGAGCAAACAAAAGCAATTGGTCTTTAAAACAAACAACAAGAGAATTTAAATTTGAAATTCGCAATGCTTTTTGAAAAATGAAACTACCATAAGGCCTCCCGCCACACACACAATGCAAACGCAGAATTGGAGGAGATTTCTCCTTATGATAGTCAAATATGCTTGATACGAGAAAATTCTTTGATATTATTATAATAAGTGCAAAGTGTAGAAAATCATTTCGAAAGTAGAATATAAATCCTAGCCGGCATAGACATTCCGAACTATGCCTACTATAGCTACCATCTAAACAGTGGTGACCACCATAAGTAAATGGCAGGTTCTACAACTAAAACCGTACAAGGCACGTATTGGATGAATGGATTTCCAACAAATGGTCAGGCTAAGGAACTTCCTACTGTCAATGGGATCACCTCTGGTGGGACGTCCCGAGAAATAACGTTACAGTTAGATCTCTGCCAACACAAGGCCGGGTTACCTCTGTAACTAGGTAACTACTACACGAATATGCCATCCCCCGGTCCTTTGGGACCTTTATCCGAGCGCTCGCAACAACAACCACAAAGTATCACAAAGTAATAGATCTGCAGTATCCACATAGGTAAGTATCTGGGCTCCATACCATGATACCACCCTTTACCAGAAGGGAATGACACACCCTAAAGGGAGCGACCCTCATAACCTTGCCGCATCTTTCCTGTTTCGACCATTTCCGGGGAGTGAGGTCCTGATGCAGTCTCGTCCACAAAGCTACGCTTTGTGCAACAAAGCCATGCTTTGGGTCAACAGATGACCAAAGCAATGATCACAAAGATAAATGATCAAACAAATGATCATATCACAAATGATCAACCAATGATCATCAACAGCAGCACTCAGCATGCCACATTACCAAATTGGGAATATCACTGATAAATATCAACTACATAACCTCTGAGCTCGTACGTATCAGAGAAGGGTGTTAAGCTAAGAGAATAAATTCTCCGCCACCAAGCAGAAATGTATTTGATAGAGATCAGTTAACATCTCAAAGTGTAATGTCGGACATACAACCATACAAGTCTGTTCCGGGTTCGAACAGAACCGAAGGCACTTCCGAAGAAGCCCTTGCAAATCCGGGTATCCACAATCCCGATCGGACTTCCCATCACTAAGGGAATCTCTATACCGTAGCTACTCGGTGCAGAGACAATCGATAGGTTATCCTATCGTTCTCACAAATACCCAGTCTTCACCACCGGTCTTCAATTGCTATCCATAACGTCGTATCACTATTCGGAATGGGTTATATGACACAAGGTCCTCTTCCGGCTAAACCGAATAGTAAGCGCCATATTTTAAAACATATGGATATGGGATTTTAGTTAAGTCACAACTTATAAAAATCCAAAACTTTTCTTTCAAATGGTTAAACAAATTACCATTTTTAAATCTTTAAACAAAAAGATTTATTTCACAAAGTTTCACCCAGTTTCACAAAGATCTATTCATAGATTTCAAAACAATTCCCATTCAATTTGGATTAACCAAATTAAATCTTTAAAATTAAAGATTTATAGCTTTCAAACCCATTTCCAAAGATTTATCTATAACTTGGAAAACAATTTTCCTTTTAGACTTAAAAATCCTTTTTACACAACTTGGAAGTCCATTTCTTATGAGAAGCAAATCAAATTTATACAAGTTGAAATCTTGAGTTGAATTTAAATTTCAAAACATCACCTTCAAAATGGTTTAAAACCCATATCACCCATTTGTAAGTTGAATAACTTTTTAAACAATAGTTTTCAAGTCATAGGATTCAATTTCAAATATTGAATTCAAATTTAAATTAATTTATTTACATTTCAAAACTCAATCAAGTTATTTAAATAACTTTTATTTTTGAAAACTCATTTTCAAAAGCATCAATTCTAATTCCAAAACTATTTTGGAAAAAAAATTCAATTTTAAAACGATTTTTAAAATCTGTGACTTAACCCATTTCCACGTGCAATCCATATTTGTGTGTGTATAAGTGTGGTCCAGAGGTTCAACACAATAGTGCACAACATCATCATCACAGGTTCAATCATATCGATAAGCGGTATAACCCATAACGCTTATCTATATTCACAGATTCATAGATAAAGTAAAATATCATTCACAAAGATTAACTAATATGATTCGATGTGGGTTTCGGATAACAAACTGAAATCCGACTCCCTGTCGCATCGAAATTCAAATGTCGTTTTACGGGTCAAAGGGTTTCATATTCATACGACAGTATATTCATCACAAATATAGCAGATCAACACAAAGTATCACATAGCATCACATCACATATCAAATATATCAATCCATCATACAACATTCAATAACAATCAGCATCTACAATTAAGATGAATAAACTGGGTGGTTTTAAATTTATTACCTACATGATTACTTTCATTTATTAGTCCTAATTAATTAACTATCCATAATTATCCAATTAATAAATCTTCAATTATTAATTTAAAATCTAATATCATTCAATTAATGATTTCTTAATTACAAATTTATTTTTTCTAAGAAAAAAAATTAATCTTAAACTTTAATTAATCAAATTAAAACCCTTAATTACTTTAATTAATTATCCATTTCATTAATTAATTAATTATATTAATTATCCATTTGTACTACCTTAAAAATTAAATGAATTACAAATCATTACATTTTTTCTTTATCTTTAGATAAACATTCCTTATTTAAATTATGCATTTAAAAACAAAAATGTTTTTAAATTTTACATTAAATTCCATTTAACATTTCTTTAAAACTTTAAGACTTAAATTTATTTAAAATAAGATTCTTAAAATAATACAAATCTAAATCTTATATGTTTACAAGAAACATATACTTAATTAATAAGTTAAAAAGGATTTAAATCTCAATTCAAATTCAAATCAAAATTAAAAATTCTTTAAATTTCAAAACTTAAATATAACTTCCATTCTCATTCTAGTTTAAATTCTTTAAAATGCTTCTTACAATTACCCCTTCCATTCAATGCAAATCACTTAATCATTTAAAAGAAATTTAAACTTAAATCTTCATTTTAAAACTGAAGTTTAAAATTTTAAATTCAGATTTAAAAAACTCAGTTTTAAATTCATTTGAATTTCCTAATTTAAACATTTAACCTTTCAATTCAAATGCCAAAACACAATGCATTTATACTTGAGAGTTTAAAATCAAATTTGAATTTAAAAACATAAATGGTTTCAAATTTCAGACAAACAAAATTTGAATTCATATTCAAATTTTCAGACTTAAACCCAGTTTAAATCTCCACTTTCAAATTTAAACTTACCTTTACATAAAAAAAAACCAGAAACAGTTTTCTGTTTATTTAGAAACTTAAACTTTGAAATTTTCTAAATTTTAAATAATTTCAAAAGAACAAAATTTAAACTTATTTAAATTCATTATTATATTCAGTTTAAAATCCAATGCTAACATTGTAGTTTGTAATTTTATCCAATTTTAAAAAAAACCTGGAAACAATTTCCTGTTCTTTTCCTTTTATATATATATATTTTTTTTTTTATTTCAAACCAAATTTGAATTTTGTATTTAAATTATTTCAACATCAGAGTTCAACATTTTGAATTCATCTACAGATTCAATATTTCATTCTAAGTTCAAATTCCATATTTAAATTTTAAAACCTTACTTTCAAAATTCTAAAAACAGAACAGTTTCTGTTTTAAAACCTGAAACAAATATACACTGAACCTGACTATTTGACTTCGAGTCATTACCCTTGCTACTTCGAGTTACCTTCCAAAAATCTCGAGACCAACCCGAGTCAAAACTCTGCAACCCAAACAATCTCCTCAACCCTGCACAACATCAACCCCACTACAGTGACAACCTATCAACACCAGATTCTCTCAACTCCGACCAACATCATCGACCAAACTCCGGTGATAGCTTCTTCACCTCACCATCCACCATCACTTCCAGAAGCTTCAAACTCGATGCACTGAGGAGTTCAAAATCGACCAAAACTGTAACCCAAAATAAACTAGGGTTCTACACATAAAATCCCCAATCTAAATTCCAAATTTGAATTGCAGACCATATCAATAATTTTCCTATGATCATTGCTAGCTACACTCACTCCAGAATAAATTTCACTCCAATCCAATGCAAGGATCAATTTATCTTGATCAAAATGTATAATACAGTTCATTTGAAACTGCCTTTTTTTTCTTGACACTATAAACTTAATTTTTGATCTAAAATTCTTGAATTTACTTATGATTAAATTAGTAAACCTGAAACATTAATTCATGATACCTACATTTTCCAAATTTTTACAGAATTTAGTTTATGTTTTATGTATTCAAACAACACCGACACTAAAAACAAATAAGAGACATTTAAATTTTATGTTATCATGAAATAAAATAAATTCCACTCAAATGCTAATCTATGATGACATCCAGATCAAGAAGGAAAACTGTTTATCAAATTTGAACTTAAGTTATAGCAATTAGAACTATGAAATCAAACATGCATGCCATTTCATATATACACAGGCAGTAAAAAGAAAACATGTACAAACATTTAACATGTCAGAAAATCAAGCAAGCAATCCTACTTAATTTTACTTTAAATTAAGTGTTACTCACAAGCATTAACAAGAAAATAGGTTTCAGGAGGGAAAGTTGCTCACCTGGATTGGATATTTGGACAAAGCAACACTGGATGTTGCTTAAGAAGGAACAGAGGAGCATCTTGAGCATGCACATTTTTTTCTTTCTTTAAATGTTTTGAAGCTTAGATCTGTAAGATGTAAATAAGAATCTTTGCTCATCTTTTATTGTATTTGTTTTACTTACTTCATCAATGACTACAAAATTTAATTTACTTACAGTATGATTTCTTATAAAACAGAGAAGCTTTCCTTTTTTTTTTTTCCTGCAACTTAAAACAAAAATCAATTTGCTTTGGACTTGATTCTTCCTGCAACTTTATAAATAAAGCTGTTTTTAAATTCTTTGTTTTTATTACTGAATACTAGCATCAAATTCAAATTTTAAAGAAAAGAAATTTCTTGCCTTAATTTGTTTTGAGAGAATTTACACTATCTTGATTCATTACAGGGATGCTTGCACTGCCCTGATCAAAAGAACTTGATTTCTACCTTGCACTCTATTTTCTTCCTGCAACTTATTAATAAAATAGTTTAAATTCTTTTGTTTTTGTTACTGATTCACAACTCAAAAATTCAATTCTTAAAAAAAAAAATGACTTGCCTTTGAAACTGTTTCCAGAAATACTTGGCAAAACTGAAGCCCCTCTCTCTTTATATTTTCTTTTTATAAACCTGCAGTTTAAATTGATAAAATTGTTTAAATATTTTTGCTCAAATACTGTTTAACAATATTTGATTCACATTTTTAAAGAAAGAATTTACTTGCCTTTTATTTATTTCCAGGTCTTCAGTTTTTCTTCCAGACTTCTTTTCTTGTTTTCCAAATCTGTTATGCTTGATCCTCTTTACATTGCTTCAAGTTTGTAACTTCCAGATTTGATTTTCGTATTGCAGTTTGAATTTGTTGAAGCTATTGAAAACTGCTCTTGTTCTTTTCTTATTTTTTTGTTCTGGTTTTCAGATTTTTATCAATTTTGTTTCTTTGGTGTTTGAATTTAAACTTGCTGGAAACCAATTTGAACTGAAGTTGAGTTGTTGAGATTTGAAATGCCAAATATTTGACTACTGATTTGTTCAGATTTGGTGAGATGTTTAATATGATTGCATATGGGAAAATGAAGAGTTTTTGAAATTTTTTTATCTTATTATTTTATTAAGGAAATGATGTTTTTATGCCACTTGTTAAAAACAATCTTAAGTTTTAAGATCTTGTTAATTCTTCTACTCCACCCTCATATGTATATGTTTACATTTTGTTTTTAAACCTTGTTTGATTTTAATTTACAAGATATATCTATCCATTTTATCCCCTTATGTATATATTTATACTTATACAAATTAAAGTAAAATAGTTTGAAATTAAATTATACATTTTTTTATCTATTATTTTGTTTGTTCAACTTGTCAAAGTTTTTAATCTCTAATTTATTTTTAATACATTATATTTTGAAATTCAATATTATTTTACAATTCACTTATTCTTAAACTTGAAATTTTAAATTTCTATTAAAATCAAAACTATTTATCTATTCTAAGAATTTTCTAATTAATTCACAATTTATTTTCAAAAATAAATTTAATTGCCAAATTAAACTTGATAAATTTCAGGAATGTTACAGATTTCCCCCCTTAAAAGAATTTCGTCCTCGAAATTGCAAGGAAGACGAGAAAGAAAAGATAATAGATAAAGAAATGATTGATCAGATCAGAATCGAGATATTTATTCTGCATTTGGTCTACCCAAATCAGAATATCAATAATATGAGAATGAACTCATACAATTATTACACAGATATTTGGGTCCACCGGTCTACGAATGTGCAAGGGCATTGATTAGTTCGAAGGGATAACTAATCGTTCGTAGGCTATATCGGATCCCAGAGAATAAATAGATAGATTAAATCTTCATATTAGTTAACCAATTTACTTAATTTAAAATTTCCAATTTATTTAATATTATAAATTTCAAATTCATTAGAGTTTAGATCGAAAAGCTGATAAGAAATCGATGAAGATACAAAGTAAGAATTTTCTACAACGATACGTATGGCCATCATCACACCGAAACTTCTTTCTGGAGCTGCTACGAAGCAATCAAAAAGAATTCGAAATCGAATCAAAGGAGATTGATAGAGAAAAGTTGTTTCCGCTATTGCAGGGTATCGACCATTTGTAGTCGTATTCCCCTGTCCCCTATCTCGTTCTCTTCTCGCACTCATACTTACTATCAGTGGATAGTAAGAGAATTTACTGAGGCGTTCGAACAGATATCTTAGGGATATACTCATTCTAGGGTTTACTTCACCCTATCTCTAATGAGTTACTTAATGTGTTATACTCCTGAGCTAAGGTTTTAACCATCAGCTCTGATACCACTTGTGACGACCCAAATTCCAGCGTTTCGAAAATCGACATCCGTACTCCACTGTACTTGAATGCCGCAGATTCAAACGTCGAAATTCGAGTCGTGCCGGAGCTTATAACACATTAAGTAAATAACACAGC
The DNA here is from genome assembly GCA_030765085.1 of Allium cepa. NCBI lineage: Eukaryota > Viridiplantae > Streptophyta > Magnoliopsida > Asparagales > Amaryllidaceae > Allium > Allium cepa. The sequence goes on from CM060929.1 coordinate 500,329,589, forward strand.
GGAAGAATGAATAATAACCGATATCGATATACAACATTTAATACAATAACAGATACAACATGAATGGTACAATGAAAATCATTATACATCAGAGTAATGATACAAGATAATAGCAGCGGAAATAAAAGATAACACCACAGCGGAACAAAATCTCCAATATAGTCTTCAAGGAAGAACTCCAGTATCGGTAATCTCCATCTCCAAAGTAACAATCCAGCAATAGCTCGAACTCCAAATCACGATGCACAAAGGTAAGCAAGTGCAGTTCAGATCCAAAGACTGAACTAGCTCCAGATAATCTGCTAAACCTGACTATCTGAAAAACCCAACGCTAGACTGCCCGTGTGGGAAAATAGTGGGCACCCAGAGTTTAGGAAAGGAACAATAAACTCCAGGTCAGTCATGGGACTGGTATGAGCAAACAAAAGCAATTGGTCTTTAAAACAAACAACAAGAGAATTTAAATTTGAAATTCGCAATGCTTTTTGAAAAATGAAACTACCATAAGGCCTCCCGCCACACACACAATGCAAACGCAGAATTGGAGGAGATTTCTCCTTATGATAGTCAAATATGCTTGATACGAGAAAATTCTTTGATATTATTATAATAAGTGCAAAGTGTAGAAAATCATTTCGAAAGTAGAATATAAATCCTAGCCAGCATAGACATTCCAAACTATGCCTACTATAGCTACCATCTAAACAGTGGTGACCACCATAAGTAAATGGCAGGTTCTACAACTAAAACCGTACAAGGCACGTATTGGATGAATGGATTTCCAACAAATGGTCAGGCTAAGGAACTTCCTACTGTCAATGGGATCACCTCTGGTGGGACGTCCCGAGAAATAACGTTACGGTTAGATCTCTGCCAACACAAGGCTGGGTTACCTCTGTAACTAGGTAACTACTACACGAATATGCCATCCCCCGGTCCTTTGGGACCTTTATCCGAGCGCTCGCAACAACAACCACAAAGTATCACAAAGTAATAGATCTGCAGTATCCACATAGGTAAGTATCTGGGCTCCATACCATGATACCACCCTTTACCAGAAGGGAATGATACACCCTAAAGGGAGCGACCCTCATAACCTTGCCGCATCTTTCCTGTTTCGACCATTTCCGGGGAGTGAGGTCCTGATGCAGTCTCGTCCACAAAGCTACGCTTTGTGCAACAAAGCCATGCTTTGGGTCAACAGATGACCAAAGCAATGATCACAAAGATAAATGATCAAACAAATGATCATATCACAAATGATCAACCAATGATCATCAACAGCAGCAGTCAGCATGCCACACTACCAAATTGGGAATATCACTGATAAATATCAACTACATAACCTATGAGCTCGTACGTATCAGAGAAGGGTGTTAAGCTAAGAGAATAAATTCTCCGCCACCAAGCAGAAATGTATTTGATAGAGATCAGTTAACATCTCAAAGTGTAATGTCGGACATACAACCATACAAGTCTGTTCCGGGTTCGAACAGAACCGAAGGCACTTCCGAAGAAGCCCTTGCAAATCCGGGTATCCACAATCCCGATCGGACTTCCCATCACTAAGGGAATCTCTATACCGTAGCTACTCGGTGCAGAGACAATCGATAGGTTATCCTATCGTTCTCACAAATACCCAGTCTTCACCACCAGTCTTCAATTGCTATCCATAACGTCGTATCACTATTCGGAATGGGTTATATGACACAAGGTCCTCTTCCGGCTAAACCGAATAGTAAGCGCCATATTTTAAAACATATGGATATGGGATTTTAGTTAAGTCACAACTTATAAAAATCCAAAACTTTTCTTTCAAATGGTTAAACAAATTACCATTTTTAAATCTTTAAACAAAAAGATTTATTTCACAAAGTTTCACCCAGTTTCACAAAGATCTATTCATAGATTTCAAAACAATTCCCATTCAATTTGGATTAACCAAATTAAATCTTTAAAATTAAAGATTTATAGCTTTCAAACCCATTTCCAAAGATTTATCTATAACTTGGAAAACAATTTTCCTTTTAGACTTAAAAATCCTTTTTACACAACTTGGAAGTCCATTTCTTATGAGAAGCAAATCAAATTTATACAAGTTGAAATCTTGAGTTGAATTTAAATTTCAAAACATCACCTTCAAAATGGTTTAAAACCCATATCACCCATTTGTAAGTTGAATAACTTTTTAAACAATAGTTTTCAAGTCATAGGATTCAATTTCAAATATTGAATTCAAATTTAAATTAATTTATTTACATTTCAAAACTCAATCAAGTTATTTAAATAACTTTAATTTTTGAAAACTCATTTTCAAAAGCATCAATTCTAATTCCAAAACTATTTTGGAAAAAAAATTCAATTTTAAAACGATTTTTAAAATCTGTGACTTAACCCATTTCCACGTGCAATCCATATTTGTGTGTGTATAAGTGTGGTCCAGAGGTTCAACACAATAGTGCACAACATCATCATCACAGGTTCAATCATATCGATAAGCGGTATAACCCATAACGCTTATCTATATTCACAGATTCATAGATAAAGTAAAATATCATTCACAAAGATTAACTAATATGATTCGATGTGGGTTTCGGATAACAAACTGAAATCCGACTCCCTGTCGCATCGAAATTCAAATGTCGTTTTACGGGTCAAAGGGTTTCATATTCATACGACAGTATATTCATCACAAATATAGCAGATCAACACAAAGTATCACATAGCATCACATCACATATCAAATATATCAATCCATCATACAACATTCAATAACAATCAGCATCTACAATTAAGATGAATAAACTGGGTGGTTTTAAATTTATTACCTACATGATTACTTTCATTTATTAGTCCTAATTAATTAACTATCCATAATTATCCAATTAATAAATCTTCAATTATTAATTTAAAATCTAATATCATTCAATTAATGATTTCTTAATTACAAATTTATTTTTTCTAAGAAAAAAAATTAATCTTAAACTTTAATTAATCAAATTAAAACCCTTAATTACTTTAATTAATTATCCATTTCATTAATTAATTAATTATATTAATTATCCATTTGTACTACCTTAAAAATTAAATGAATTACAAATCATTACATTTTTTCTTTATCTTTAGATAAACATTCCTTATTTAAATTATGCATTTAAAAACAAAAATGTTTTTAAATTTTACATTAAATTCCATTTAACATTTCTTTAAAACTTTAAGACTTAAATTTATTTAAAATAAGATTCTTAAAATAATACAAATCTAAATCTTATATGTTTACAAGAAACATATACTTAATTAATAAGTTAAAAAGGATTTAAATCTCAATTCAAATTCAAATCAAAATTAAAAATTCTTTAAATTTCAAAACTTAAATATAACTTCCATTCTCATTCTAGTTTAAATTCTTTAAAATGCTTCTTACAATTACCCCTTCCATTCAATGCAAATCACTTAATCATTTAAAAGAAATTTAAACTTAAATCTTCATTTTAAAACTGAAGTTTAAAATTTTAAATTCAGATTTAAAAAACTCAGTTTTAAATTCATTTGAATTTCCTAATTTAAACATTTAACCTTTCAATTCAAATGCCAAAACACAATGCATTTATACTTGAGAGTTTAAAATCAAATTTGAATTTAAAAACATAAATGGTTTCAAATTTCAGACAAACAAAATTTGAATTCATATTCAAATTTTCAGACTTAAACCCAGTTTAAATCTCCACTTTCAAATTTAAACTTACCTTTACATAAAAAAAAACCAGAAACAGTTTTCTGTTTATTTAGAAACTTAAACTTTGAAATTTTCTAAATTTTAAATAATTTCAAAAGAACAAAATTTAAACTTATTTAAATTCATTATTATATTCAGTTTAAAATCCAATGCTAACATTGTAGTTTGTAATTTTATCCAATTTTAAAAAAAACCTGGAAACAATTTCCTGTTCTTTTCCTTTTATATATATATATATTTTTTTTATTTCAAACCAAATTTGAATTTTGTATTTAAATTATTTCAACATCAGAGTTCAACATTTTGAATTCATCTACAGATTCAATATTTCATTCTAAGTTCAAATTCCATATTTAAATTTTAAAACCTTACTTTCAAAATTCTAAAAACAGAACAGTTTCTGTTTTAAAACCTGAAACAAATATACACTGAACCTGACTATTTGACTTCGAGTCATTACCCTTGCTACTTCGAGTTACCTTCCAAAAATCTCGAGACCAACCCGAGTCAAAACTCTGCAACCCAAACAATCTCCTCAACCCTGCACAACATCAACCCCACTACAGTGACAACCTATCAACACCAGATTCTCTCAACTCCGACCAACATCATCGACCAAACTCCGGTGATAGCTTCTTCACCTCACCATCCACCATCACTTCCAGAAGCTTCAAACTCGATGCACTGAGGAGTTCAAAATCGACCAAAACTGTAACCCAAAATAAACTAGGGTTCTACACATAAAATCCCCAATCTAAATTCCAAATTTGAATTGCAGACCATATCAATAATTTTCCTATGATCATTGCTAGCTACACTCACTCCAGAATAAATTTCACTCCAATCCAATGCAAGGATCAATTTATCTTGATCAAAATGTATAATACAGTTCATTTGAAACTGCCTTTTTTTTCTTGACACTATAAACTTAATTTTTGATCTAAAATTCTTGAATTTACTTATGATTAAATTAGTAAACCTGAAACATTAATTCATGATACCTACATTTTCCAAATTTTTACAGAATTTAGTTTATGTTTTATGTATTCAAACAACACCGACACTAAAAACAAATAAGAGACATTTAAATTTTATGTTATCATGAAATAAAATAAATTCCACTCAAATGCTAATCTATGATGACATCCAGATCAAGAAGGAAAACTGTTTATCAAATTTGAACTTAAGTTATAGCAATTAGAACTATGAAATCAAACATGCATGCCATTTCATATATACACAGGCAGTAAAAAGAAAACATGTACAAACATTTAACATGTCAGAAAATCAAGCAAGCAATCCTACTTAATTTTACTTTAAATTAAGTGTTACTCACAAGCATTAACAAGAAAATAGGTTTCAGGAGGGAAAGTTGCTCACCTGGATTGGATATTTGGACAAAGCAACACTGGATGTTGCTTAAGAAGGAACAGAGGAGCATCTTGAGCATGCACATTTTTTTCTTTCTTTAAATGTTTTGAAGCTTAGATCTGTAAGATGTAAATAAGAATCTTTGCTCATCTTTTATTGTATTTGTTTTACTTACTTCATCAATGACTACAAAATTTAATTTACTTACAGTATGATTTCTTATAAAACAGAGAAGCTTTCCTTTTTTTTTTTCCTGCAACTTAAAACAAAAATCAATTTGCTTTGGACTTGATTCTTCCTGCAACTTTATAAATAAAGCTGTTTTTAAATTCTTTGTTTTTATTACTGAATACTAGCATCAAATTCAAATTTTAAAGAAAAGAAATTTCTTGCCTTAATTTGTTTTGAGAGAATTTACACTATCTTGATTCATTACAGGGATGCTTGCACTGCCCTGATCAAAAGAACTTGATTTCTACCTTGCACTCTATTTTCTTCCTGCAACTTATTAATAAAATAGTTTAAATTCTTTTGTTTTTGTTACTGATTCACAACTCAAAAATTCAATTCTTAAAAAAAAAAATGACTTGCCTTTGAAACTGTTTCCAGAAATACTTGGCAAAACTGAAGCCCCTCTCTCTTTATATTTTCTTTTTATAAACCTGCAGTTTAAATTGATAAAATTGTTTAAATATTTTTGCTCAAATACTGTTTAACAATATTTGATTCACATTTTTAAAGAAAGAATTTACTTGCCTTTTATTTATTTCCAGGTCTTCAGTTTTTCTTCCAGACTTCTTTTCTTGTTTTCCAAATCTGTTATGCTTGATCCTCTTTACATTGCTTCAAGTTTGTAACTTCCAGATTTGATTTTCGTATTGCAGTTTGAATTTGTTGAAGCTATTGAAAAATGCTCTTGTTCTTTTCTTATTTTTTTGTTCTGGTTTTCAGATTTTTATCAATTTTGTTTCTTTGGTGTTTGAATTTAAACTTGCTGGAAACCAATTTGAACTGAAGTTGAGTTGTTGAGATTTGAAATGCCAAATATTTGACTACTGATTTGTTCAGATTTGGTGAGATGTTTAATATGATTGCATATGGGAAAATGAAGAGTTTTTGAAATTTTTTTATCTTATTATTTTATTAAGGAAATGATGTTTTTATGCCACTTGTTAAAAACAATCTTAAGTTTTAAGATCTTGTTAATTCTTCTACTCCACCCTCATATGTATATGTTTACATTTTGTTTTTAAACCTTGTTTGATTTTAATTTACAAGATATATCTATCCATTTTATCCCCTTATGTATATATTTATACTTATACAAATTAAAGTAAAATAGTTTGAAATTAAATTATACATTTTTTTATCTATTATTTTGTTTGTTCAACTTGTCAAAGTTTTTAATCTCTAATTTATTTTTAATACATTATATTTTGAAATTCAATATTATTTTACAATTCACTTATTCTTAAACTTGAAATTTTAAATTTCTATTAAAATCAAAACTATTTATCTATTCTAAGAATTTTCTAATTAATTCACAATTTATTTTCAAAAATAAATTTAATTGCCAAATTAAACTTGATAAATTTCAGGAATGTTACAGATTTCCCCCCTTAAAAGAATTTCGTCCTCGAAATTGCAAGGAAGACGAGAAAGAAAAGATAATAGATAAAGAAATGATTGATCAGATCAGAATCGAGATATTTATTCTGCATTTGGTCTACCCAAATCAGAATATCAATAATATGAGAATGAACTCATACAATTATTACACAGATATTTGGGTCCACCGGTCTACGAATGTGCAAGGGCATTGATTAGTTCGAAGGGATAACTAATCGTTCGTAGGCTATATCGGATCCCAGAGAATAAATAGATAGATTAAATCTTCATATTAGTTAACCAATTTACTTAATTTAAAATTTCCAATTTATTTAATATTATAAATTTCAAATTCATTAGAGTTTAGATCGAAAAGCTGATAAGAAATCGATGAAGATACAAAGTAAGAATTTTCTACAACGATACGTATGGCCATCATCACACCGAAACTTCTTTCTGGAGCTGCTACGAAGCAATCAAAAAGAATTCGAAATCGAATCAAAGGAGATTGATAGAGAAAAGTTGTTTCCGCTATTGCAGGGTATCGACCATTTGTAGTCGTATTCCCCTGTCCCCTATCTCGTTCTCTTCTCGCACTCATACTTACTATCAGTGGATAGTAAGAGAATTTACTGAGGCGTTCGAACAGATATCTTAGGGATATACTCATTCTAGGGTTTACTTCACCCTATCTCTAATGAGTTACTTAATGTGTTATACTCCTGAGCTAAGGTTTTAACCATCAGCTCTGATACCACTTGTGACGACCCAAATTCCAGCGTTTCGAAAATCGACATCCGTACTCCACTGTACTTGAATGCCGCAGATTCAAACGTCGAAATTCGAGTCGTGCCGGAGCTTATAACACATTAAGTAAATAACACAGCGGAAGAATGAATAATAACCGATATCGATATACAACATTTAATACAATAACAGATACAACATGAATGGTACAATGAAAATCATTATACATCAGAGTAATGATACAAGATAATAGCAGCGGAAATAAAAGATAACACCACAGCGGAACAAAATCTCCAATATAGTCTTCAAGGAAGAACTCCAGTATCGGTAATCTCCATCTCCAAAGTAACAATCCAGCAATAGCTCGAACTCCAAATCACGATGCACAAAGGTAAGCAAGTGCAGTTCAGATCCAAAGACTGAACTAGCTCCAGATAATCTGCTAAACCTGACTATCTGAAAAACCCAACGCTAGACTGCCCGTGTGGGAAAATAGTGGGCACCCAGAGTTTAGGAAAGGAACAATAAACTCCAGGTCAGTCATGGGACTGGTATGAGCAAACAAAAGCAATTGGTCTTTAAAACAAACAACAAGAGAATTTAAATTTGAAATTCGCAATGCTTTTTGAAAAATGAAACTACCATAAGGCCTCCCGCCACACACACAATGCAAACGCAGAATTGGAGGAGATTTCTCCTTATGATAGTCAAATATGCTTGATACGAGAAAATTCTTTGATATTATTATAATAAGTGCAAAGTGTAGAAAATCATTTCGAAAGTAGAATATAAATCCTAGCCAGCATAGACATTCCAAACTATGCCTACTATAGCTACCATCTAAACAGTGGTGACCACCATAAGTAAATGGCAGGTTCTACAACTAAAACCGTACAAGGCACGTATTGGATGAATGGATTTCCAACAAATGGTCAGGCTAAGGAACTTCCTACTGTCAATGGGATCACCTCTGGTGGGACGTCCCGAGAAATAACGTTACGGTTAGATCTCTGCCAACACAAGGCTGGGTTACCTCTGTAACTAGGTAACTACTACACGAATATGCCATCCCCCGGTCCTTTGGGACCTTTATCCGAGCGCTCGCAACAACAAACACAAAGTATCACAAAGTAATAGATCTGCAGTATCCACATAGGTAAGTATCTGGGCTCCATACCATGATACCACCCTTTACCAGAAGGGAATGATACACCCTAAAGGGAGCGACCCTCATAACCTTGCCGCATCTTTCCTGTTTCGACCATTTCCGGGGAGTGAGGTCCTGATGCAGTCTCGTCCACAAAGCTACGCTTTGTGCAACAAAGCCATGCTTTGGGTCAACAGATGACCAAAGCAATGATCACAAAGATAAATGATCAAACAAATGATCATATCACAAATGATCAACCAATGATCATCAACAGCAGCAGTCAGCATGCCACACTACCAAATTGGGAATATCACTGATAAATATCAACTACATAACCTATGAGCTCGTACGTATCAGAGAAGGGTGTTAAGCTAAGAGAATAAATTCTCCGCCACCAAGCAGAAATGTATTTGATAGAGATCAGTTAACATCTCAAAGTGTAATGTCGGACATACAACCATACAAGTCTGTTCCGGGTTCGAACAGAACCGAAGGCACTTCCGAAGAAGCCCTTGCAAATCCGGGTATCCACAATCCCGATCGGACTTCCCATCACTAAGGGAATCTCTATACCGTAGCTACTCGGTGCAGAGACAATCGATAGGTTATCCTATCGTTCTCACAAATACCCAGTCTTCACCACCAGTCTTCAATTGCTATCCATAACGTCGTATCACTATTCGGAATGGGTTATATGACACAAGGTCCTCTTCCGGCTAAACCGAATAGTAAGCGCCATATTTTAAAACATATGGATATGGGATTTTAGTTAAGTCACAACTTATAAAAATCCAAAACTTTTCTTTCAAATGGTTAAACAAATTACCATTTTTAAATCTTTAAACAAAAAGATTTATTTCACAAAGTTTCACCCAGTTTCACAAAGATCTATTCATAGATTTCAAAACAATTCCCATTCAATTTGGATTAACCAAATTAAATCTTTAAAATTAAAGATTTATAGCTTTCAAACCCATTTCCAAAGATTTATCTATAACTTGGAAAACAATTTTCCTTTTAGACTTAAAAATCCTTTTTACACAACTTGGAAGTCCATTTCTTATGAGAAGCAAATCAAATTTATACAAGTTGAAATCTTGAGTTGAATTTAAATTTCAAAACATCACCTTCAAAATGGTTTAAAACCCATATCACCCATTTGTAAGTTGAATAACTTTTTAAACAATAGTTTTCAAGTCATAGGATTCAATTTCAAATATTGAATTCAAATTTAAATTAATTTATTTACATTTCAAAACTCAATCAAGTTATTTAAATAACTTTTATTTTTGAAAACTCATTTTCAAAAGCATCAATTCTAATTCCAAAACTATTTTGGAAAAAAAATTCAATTTTAAAACGATTTTTAAAATCTGTGACTTAACCCATTTCCACGTGCAATCCATATTTGTGTGTGTATAAGTGTGGTCCAGAGGTTCAACACAATAGTGCACAACATCATCATCACAGGTTCAATCATATCGATAAGCGGTATAACCCATAACGCTTATCTATATTCACAGATTCATAGATAAAGTAAAATATCATTCACAAAGATTAACTAATATGATTCGATGTGGGTTTCGGATAACAAACTGAAATCCGACTCCCTGTCGCATCGAAATTCAAATGTCGTTTTACGGGTCAAAGGGTTTCATATTCATACGACAGTATATTCATCACAAATATAGCAGATCAACACAAAGTATCACATAGCATCACATCACATATCAAATATATCAATCCATCATACAACATTCAATAACAATCAGCATCTACAATTAAGATGAATAAACTGGGTGGTTTTAAATTTATTACCTACATGATTACTTTCATTTATTAGTCCTAATTAATTAACTATCCATAATTATCCAATTAATAAATCTTCAATTATTAATTTAAAATCTAATATCATTCAATTAATGATTTCTTAATTACAAATTTATTTTTTCTAAGAAAAAAAATTAATCTTAAACTTTAATTAATCAAATTAAAACCCTTAATTACTTTAATTAATTATCCATTTCATTAATTAATTAATTATATTAATTATCCATTTGTACTACCTTAAAAATTAAATGAATTACAAATCATTACATTTTTTCTTTATCTTTAGATAAACATTCCTTATTTAAATTATGCATTTAAAAACAAAAATGTTTTTAAATTTTACATTAAATTCCATTTAACATTTCTTTAAAACTTTAAGACTTAAATTTATTTAAAATAAGATTCTTAAAATAATACAAATCTAAATCTTATATGTTTACAAGAAACATATACTTAATTAATAAGTTAAAAAGGATTTAAATCTCAATTCAAATTCAAATCAAAATTAAAAATTCTTTAAATTTCAAAACTTAAATATAACTTCCATTCTCATTCTAGTTTAAATTCTTTAAAATGCTTCTTACAATTACCCCTTCCATTCAATGCAAATCACTTAATCATTTAAAAGAAATTTAAACTTAAATCTTCATTTTAAAACTGAAGTTTAAAATTTTAAATTCAGATTTAAAAAACTCAGTTTTAAATTCATTTGAATTTCCTAATTTAAACATTTAACCTTTCAATTCAAATGCCAAAACACAATGCATTTATACTTGAGAGTTTAAAATCAAATTTGAATTTAAAAACATAAATGGTTTCAAATTTCAGACAAACAAAATTTGAATTCATATTCAAATTTTCAGACTTAAACCCAGTTTAAATCTCCACTTTTAAATTTAAACTTACCTTTACATAAAAAAAAACAGAAACAGTTTTCTGTTTATTTAGAAACTTAAACTTTGAAATTTTCTAAATTTTAAATAATTTCAAAAGAACAAAATTTAAACTTATTTAAATTCATTATTATATTCAGTTTAAAATCCAATGCTAACATTGTAGTTTGTAATTTTATCCAATTTTAAAAAAAACCTGGAAACAATTTCCTGTTCTTTTCCTTTTATATATATATATATATATATATATATATTTTATTTCAAACCAAATTTGAATTTTGTATTTAAATTATTTCAACATCAGAGTTCAACATTTTGAATTCATCTACAGATTCAATATTTCATTCTAAGTTCAAATTCCATATTTAAATTTTAAAACCTTACTTTCAAAATTCTAAAAACAGAACAGTTTCTGTTTTAAAACCTGAAACAAATATACACTGAACCTGACTATTTGACTTCGAGTCATTACCCTTGCTACTTCGAGTTACCTTCCAAAAATATCGAGACCAACCCGAGTCAAAACTCTGCAACCCAAACAATCTCCTCAACCCTGCACAACATCAACCCCACTACAGTGACAACCTGTCAACACCAGATTCTCTCAACTCCGACCAACATCATCGACCAAACTCCGGTGATAGCTTCTTCACCTCACCATCCACCATCACTTCCAGAAGCTTCAAACTCGATGCACTGAGGAGTTCAAAATCGACCAAAACTGTAACCCAAAATAAACTAGGGTTCTACACATAAAATCCCCAATATAAATTCCAAATTTGAATTGCAGACCATATCAATAATTTTCCTATGATCATTGCTAGCTACACTCACTCCAGAATAAATTTCACTCCAATCCAATGCAAGGATCAATTTATCTTGATCAAAATGTATAATACAGTTCATTTGAAACTGCCTTTTTTTTTCTTGACACTATAAACTTAATTTTTGATCTAAAATTCTTGAATTTACTTATGATTAAATTAGTAAACCTGAAACATTAATTCATGATACCTACATTTTCCAAATTTTTACAGAATTTAGTTTATGTTTTATGTATTCAAACAACACCGACACTAAAAACAAATAAGAGACATTTAAATTTTATGTTATCATGAAATAAAATAAATTCCACTCAAATGCTAATCTATGATGACATCCAGATCAAGAAGGAAAACTGTTTATCAAATTTGAACTTAAGTTATAGCAATTAGAACTATGAAATCAAACATGCATGCCATTTCATATATACACAGGCAGTAAAAAGAAAACATGTACAAACATTTAACATGTCAGAAAATCAAGCAAGCAATCCTACTTAATTTTACTTTAAATTAAGTGTTACTCACAAGCATTAACAAGAAAATAGGTTTCAGGAGGGAAAGTTGCTCACCTGGATTGGATATTTGGACAAAGCAACACTGGATGTTGCTTAAGAAGGAACAGAGGAGCATCTTGAGCATGCACATTTTTTTCTTTCTTTAAATGTTTTGAAGCTTAGATCTGTAAGATGTAAATAAGAATCTTTGCTCATCTTTTATTGTATTTGTTTTACTTACTTCATCAATGACTACAAAATTTAATTTACTTACAGTATGATTTCTTATAAAACAGAGAAGCTTTCCTTTTTTTTTTTTCCTGCAACTTAAAACAAAAATCAATTTGCTTTGGACTTGATTCTTCCTGCAACTTTATAAATAAAGCTGTTTTTAAATTCTTTGTTTTTATTACTGAATACTAGCATCAAATTCAAATTTTAAAGAAAAGAAATTTCTTGCCTTAATTTGTTTTGAGAGAATTTACACTATCTTGATTCATTACAGGGATGCTTGCACTGCCCTGATCAAAAGAACTTGATTTCTACCTTGCACTCTATTTTCTTCCTGCAACTTATTAATAAAATAGTTTAAATTCTTTTGTTTTTGTTACTGATTCACAACTCAAAAATTCAATTCTTAAAAAAAAAAATGACTTGCCTTTGAAACTGTTTCCAGAAATACTTGGCAAAACTGAAGCCCCTCTCTCTTTATATTTTCTTTTTATAAACCTGCAGTTTAAATTGATAAAATTGTTTAAATATTTTTGCTCAAATACTGTTTAACAATATTTGATTCACATTTTTAAAGAAAGAATTTACTTGCCTTTTATTTATTTCCAGGTCTTCAGTTTTTCTTCCAGACTTCTTTTCTTGTTTTCCAAATCTGTTATGCTTGATCCTCTTTACATTGCTTCAAGTTTGTAACTTCCAGATTTGATTTTCGTATTGCAGTTTGAATTTGTTGAAGCTATTGAAAACTGCTCTTGTTCTTTTCTTATTTTTTTGTTCTGGTTTTCAGATTTTTATCAATTTTGTTTCTTTGGTGTTTGAATTTAAACTTGCTGGAAACCAATTTGAACTGAAGTTGAGTTGTTGAGATTTGAAATGCCAAATATTTGACTACTGATTTGTTCAGATTTGGTGAGATGTTTAATATGATTGCATATGGGAAAATGAAGAGTTTTTGAAATTTTTTTATCTTATTATTTTATTAAGGAAATGATGTTTTTATGCCACTTGTTAAAAACAATCTTAAGTTTTAAGATCTTGTTAATTCTTCTACTCCACCCTCATATGTATATGTTTACATTTTGTTTTTAAACCTTGTTTGATTTTAATTTACAAGATATATCTATCCATTTTATCCCCTTATGTATATATTTATACTTATACAAATTAAAGTAAAATAGTTTGAAATTAAATTATACATTTTTTTATCTATTATTTTGTTTGTTCAACTTGTCAAAGTTTTTAATCTCTAATTTATTTTTAATACATTATATTTTGAAATTCAATATTATTTTACAATTCACTTATTCTTAAACTTGAAATTTTAAATTTCTATTAAAATCAAAACTATTTATCTATTCTAAGAATTTTCTAATTAATTCACAATTTATTTTCAAAAATAAATTTAATTGCCAAATTAAACTTGATAAATTTCAGGAATGTTACAGATTTCCCCCCTTAAAAGAATTTCGTCCTCGAAATTGCAAGGAAGACGAGAAAGAAAAGATAATAGATAAAGAAATGATTGATCAGATCAGAATCGAGATATTTATTCTGCATTTGGTCTACCCAAATCAGAATATCAATAATATGAGAATGAACTCATACAATTATTACACAGATATTTGGGTCCACCGGTCTACGAATGTGCAAGGGCATTGATTAGTTCGAAGGGATAACTAATCGTTCGTAGGCTATATCGGATCCCAGAGAATAAATAGATAGATTAAATCTTCATATTAGTTAACCAATTTACTTAATTTAAAATTTCCAATTTATTTAATATTATAAATTTCAAATTCATTAGAGTTTAGATCGAAAAGCTGATAAGAAATCGATGAAGATACAAAGTAAGAATTTTCTACAACGATACGTATGGCCATCATCACACCGAAACTTCTTTCTGGAGCTGCTACGAAGCAATCAAAAAGAATTCGAAATCGAATCAAAGGAGATTGATAGAGAAAAGTTGTTTCCGCTATTGCAGGGTATCGACCATTTGTAGTCGTATTCCCCTGTCCCCTATCTCGTTCTCTTCTCGCACTCATACTTACTATCAGTGGATAGTAAGAGAATTTACTGAGGCGTTCGAACAGATATCTTAGGGATATACTCATTCTAGGGTTTACTTCACCCTATCTCTAATGAGTTACTTAATGTGTTATACTCCTGAGCTAAGGTTTTAACCATCAGCTCTGATACCACTTGTGACGACCCAAATTCCAGCGTTTCGAAAATCGACATCCGTACTCCACTGTACTTGAATGCCGCAGATTCAAACGTCGAAATTCGAGTCGTGCCGGAGCTTATAACACATTAAGTAAATAACACAGCGGAAGAATGAATAATAACCGATATCGATATACAACATTTAATACAATAACAGATACAACATGAATGGTACAATGAAAATCATTATACATCAGAGTAATGATACAAGATAATAGCAGCGGAAATAAAAGATAACACCACAGCGGAACAAAATCTCCAATATAGTCTTCAAGGAAGAACTCCAGTATCGGTAATGTCCATCTCCAAAGTAACAATCCAGCAATAGCTCGAACTCCAAATCACGATGCACAAAGGTAAGCAAGTGCAGTTCAGATCCAAAGACTGAACTAGCTCCAGATAATCTGCTAAACCTGACTATCTGAAAAACCCAACGCTAGACTGCCCGTGTGGGAAAATAGTGGGCACCCAGAGTTTAGGAAAGGAACAATAAACTCCAGGTCAGTCATGGGACTGGTATGAGCAAACAAAAGCAATTGGTCTTTAAAACAAACAACAAGAGAATTTAAATTTGAAATTCGCAATGCTTTTTGAAAAATGAAACTACCATAAGGCCTCCCGCCACACACACAATGCAAACGCAGAATTGGAGGAGATTTCTCCTTATGATAGTCAAATATGCTTGATACGAGAAAATTCTTTGATATTATTATAATAAGTGCAAAGTGTAGAAAATCATTTCGAAAGTAGAATATAAATCCTAGCCAGCATAGACATTCCAAACTATGCCTACTATAGCTACCATCTAAACAGTGGTGACCACCATAAGTAAATGGCAGGTTCTACAACTAAAACCGTACAAGGCACGTATTGGATGAATGGATTTCCAACAAATGGTCAGGCTAAGGAACTTCCTACTGTCAATGGGATCACCTCTGGTGGGACGTCCCGAGAAATAACGTTACGGTTAGATCTCTGCCAACACAAGGCTGGGTTACCTCTGTAACTAGGTAACTACTACACGAATATGCCATCCCCCGGTCCTTTGGGACCTTTATCCGAGCGCTCGCAACAACAACCACAAAGTATCACAAAGTAATAGATCTGCAGTATCCACATAGGTAAGTATCTGGGCTCCATACCATGATACCACCCTTTACCAGAAGGGAATGATACACCCTAAAGGGAGCGACCCTCATAACCTTGCCGCATCTTTCCTGTTTCGACCATTTCCGGGGAGTGAGGTCCTGATGCAGTCTCGTCCACAAAGCTACGCTTTGTGCAACAAAGCCATGCTTTGGGTCAACAGATGACCAAAGCAATGATCACAAAGATAAATGATCAAACAAATGATCATATCACAAATGATCAACCAATGATCATCAACAGCAGCAGTCAGCATGCCACACTACCAAATTGGGAATATCACTGATAAATATCAACTACATAACCTATGAGCTCGTACGTATCAGAGAAGGGTGTTAAGCTAAGAGAATAAATTCTCCGCCACCAAGCAGAAATGTATTTGATAGAGATCAGTTAACATCTCAAAGTGTAATGTCGGACATACAACCATACAAGTCTGTTCCGGGTTCGAACAGAACCGAAGGCACTTCCGAAGAAGCCCTTGCAAATCCGGGTATCCACAATCCCGATCGGACTTCCCATCACTAAGGGAATCTCTATACCGTAGCTACTCGGTGCAGAGACAATCGATAGGTTATCCTATCGTTCTCACAAATACCCAGTCTTCACCACCAGTCTTCAATTGCTATCCATAACGTCGTATCACTATTCGGAATGGGTTATATGACACAAGGTCCTCTTCCGGCTAAACCGAATAGTAAGCGCCATATTTTAAAACATATGGATATGGGATTTTAGTTAAGTCACAACTTATAAAAATCCAAAACTTTTCTTTCAAATGGTTAAACAAATTACCATTTTTAAATCTTTAAACAAAAAGATTTATTTCACAAAGTTTCACCCAGTTTCACAAAGATCTATTCATAGATTTCAAAACAATTCCCATTCAATTTGGATTAACCAAATTAAATCTTTAAAATTAAAGATTTATAGCTTTCAAACCCATTTCCAAAGATTTATCTATAACTTGGAAAACAATTTTCCTTTTAGACTTAAAAATCCTTTTTACACAACTTGGAAGTCCATTTCTTATGAGAAGCAAATCAAATTTATACAAGTTGAAATCTTGAGTTGAATTTAAATTTCAAAACATCACCTTCAAAATGGTTTAAAACCCATATCACCCATTTGTAAGTTGAATAACTTTTTAAACAATAGTTTTCAAGTCATAGGATTCAATTTCAAATATTGAATTCAAATTTAAATTAATTTATTTACATTTCAAAACTCAATCAAGTTATTTAAATAACTTTTATTTTTGAAAACTCATTTTCAAAAGCATCAATTCTAATTCCAAAACTATTTTGGAAAAAAAATTCAATTTTAAAACGATTTTTAAAATCTGTGACTTAACCCATTTCCACGTGCAATCCATATTTGTGTGTGTATAAGTGTGGTCCAGAGGTTCAACACAATAGTGCACAACATCATCATCACAGGTTCAATCATATCGATAAGCGGTATAACCCATAACGCTTATCTATATTCACAGATTCATAGATAAAGTAAAATATCATTCACAAAGATTAACTAATATGATTCGATGTGGGTTTCGGATAACAAACTGAAATCCGACTCCCTGTCGCATCAAAATTCAAATGTCGTTTTACGGGTCAAAGGGTTTCATATTCATACGACAGTATATTCATCACAAATATAGCAGATCAACACAAAGTATCACATAGCATCACATCACATATCAAATATATCAATCCATCATACAACATTCAATAACAATCAGCATCTACAATTAAGATGAATAAACTGGGTGGTTTTAAATTTATTACCTACATGATTACTTTCATTTATTAGTCCTAATTAATTAACTATCCATAATTATCCAATTAATAAATCTTCAATTATTAATTTAAAATCTAATATCATTCAATTAATGATTTCTTAATTACAAATTTATTTTTTCTAAGAAAAAAAATTAATCTTAAACTTTAATTAATCAAATTAAAACCCTTAATTACTTTAATTAATTATCCATTTCATTAATTAATTAATTATATTAATTATCCATTTGTACTACCTTAAAAATTAAATGAATTACAAATCATTACATTTTTTCTTTATCTTTAGATAAACATTCCTTATTTAAATTATGCATTTAAAAACAAAAATGTTTTTAAATTTTACATTAAATTCCATTTAACATTTCTTTAAAACTTTAAGACTTAAATTTATTTAAAATAAGATTCTTAAAATAATACAAATCTAAATCTTATATGTTTACAAGAAACATATACTTAATTAATAAGTTAAAAAGGATTTAAATCTCAATTCAAATTCAAATCAAAATTAAAAATTCTTTAAATTTCAAAACTTAAATATAACTTCCATTCTCATTCTAGTTTAAATTCTTTAAAATGCTTCTTACAATTACCCCTTCCATTCAATGCAAATCACTTAATCATTTAAAAGAAATTTAAACTTAAATCTTCATTTTAAAACTGAAGTTTAAAATTTTAAATTCAGATTTAAAAAACTCAGTTTTAAATTCATTTGAATTTCCTAATTTAAACATTTAACCTTTCAATTCAAATGCCAAAACACAATGCATTTATACTTGAGAGTTTAAAATCAAATTTGAATTTAAAAACATAAATGGTTTCAAATTTCAGACAAACAAAATTTGAATTCATATTCAAATTTTCAGACTTAAACCCAGTTTAAATCTCCACTTTTAAATTTAAACTTACCTTTACATAAAAAAAAACAGAAACAGTTTTCTGTTTATTTAGAAACTTAAACTTTGAAATTTTCTAAATTTTAAATAATTTCAAAAGAACAAAATTTAAACTTATTTAAATTCATTATTATATTCAGTTTAAAATCCAATGCTAACATTGTAGTTTGTAATTTTATCCAATTTTAAAAAAAACCTGGAAACAATTTCCTGTTCTTTTCCTTTTATATATATATATATATATATATATATATATATTTTATTTCAAACCAAATTTGAATTTTGTATTTAAATTATTTCAACATCAGAGTTCAACATTTTGAATTCATCTACAGATTCAATATTTCATTCTAAGTTCAAATTCCATATTTAAATTTTAAAACCTTACTTTCAAAATTCTAAAAACAGAACAGTTTCTGTTTTAAAACCTGAAACAAATATACACTGAACCTGACTATTTGACTTCGAGTCATTACCCTTGCTACTTCGAGTTACCTTCCAAAAATATCGAGACCAACCCGAGTCAAAACTCTGCAACCCAAACAATCTCCTCAACCCTGCACAACATCAACCCCACTACAGTGACAACCTGTCAACACCAGATTCTCTCAACTCCGACCAACATCATCGACCAAACTCCGGTGATAGCTTCTTCACCTCACCATCCACCATCACTTCCAGAAGCTTCAAACTCGATGCACTGAGGAGTTCAAAATCGACCAAAACTGTAACCCAAAATAAACTAGGGTTCTACACATAAAATCCCCAATATAAATTCCAAATTTGAATTGCAGACCATATCAATAATTTTCCTATGATCATTGCTAGCTACACTCACTCCAGAATAAATTTCACTCCAATCCAATGCAAGGATCAATTTATCTTGATCAAAATGTATAATACAGTTCATTTGAAACTGCCTTTTTTTTTCTTGACACTATAAACTTAATTTTTGATCTAAAATTCTTGAATTTACTTATGATTAAATTAGTAAACCTGAAACATTAATTCATGATACCTACATTTTCCAAATTTTTACAGAATTTAGTTTATGTTTTATGTATTCAAACAACACCGACACTAAAAACAAATAAGAGACATTTAAATTTTATGTTATCATGAAATAAAATAAATTCCACTCAAATGCTAATCTATGATGACATCCAGATCAAGAAGGAAAACTGTTTATCAAATTTGAACTTAAGTTATAGCAATTAGAACTATGAAATCAAACATGCATGCCATTTCATATATACACAGGCAGTAAAAAGAAAACATGTACAAACATTTAACATGTCAGAAAATCAAGCAAGCAATCCTACTTAATTTTACTTTAAATTAAGTGTTACTCACAAGCATTAACAAGAAAATAGGTTTCAGGAGGGAAAGTTGCTCACCTGGATTGGATATTTGGACAAAGCAACACTGGATGTTGCTTAAGAAGGAACAGAGGAGCATCTTGAGCATGCACATTTTTTTCTTTCTTTAAATGTTTTGAAGCTTAGATCTGTAAGATGTAAATAAGAATCTTTGCTCATCTTTTATTGTATTTGTTTTACTTACTTCATCAATGACTACAAAATTTAATTTACTTACAGTATGATTTCTTATAAAACAGAGAAGCTTTCCTTTTTTTTTTTCCTGCAACTTAAAACAAAAATCAATTTGCTTTGGACTTGATTCTTCCTGCAACTTTATAAATAAAGCTGTTTTTAAATTCTTTGTTTTTATTACTGAATACTAGCATCAAATTCAAATTTTAAAGAAAAGAAATTTCTTGCCTTAATTTGTTTTGAGAGAATTTACACTATCTTGATTCATTACAGGGATGCTTGCACTGCCCTGATCAAAAGAACTTGATTTCTACCTTGCACTCTATTTTCTTCCTGCAACTTATTAATAAAATAGTTTAAATTCTTTTGTTTTTGTTACTGATTCACAACTCAAAAATTCAATTCTTAAAAAAAAAAATGACTTGCCTTTGAAACTGTTTCCAGAAATACTTGGCAAAACTGAAGCCCCTCTCTCTTTATATTTTCTTTTTATAAACCTGCAGTTTAAATTGATAAAATTGTTTAAATATTTTTGCTCAAATACTGTTTAACAATATTTGATTCACATTTTTAAAGAAAGAATTTACTTGCCTTTTATTTATTTCCAGGTCTTCAGTTTTTCTTCCAGACTTCTTTTCTTGTTTTCCAAATCTGTTATGCTTGATCCTCTTTACATTGCTTCAAGTTTGTAACTTCCAGATTTGATTTTCGTATTGCAGTTTGAATTTGTTGAAGCTATTGAAAACTGCTCTTGTTCTTTTCTTATTTTTTTGTTCTGGTTTTCAGATTTTTATCAATTTTGTTTCTTTGGTGTTTGAATTTAAACTTGCTGGAAACCAATTTGAACTGAAGTTGAGTTGTTGAGATTTGAAATGCCAAATATTTGACTACTGATTTGTTCAGATTTGGTGAGATGTTTAATATGATTGCATATGGGAAAATGAAGAGTTTTTGAAATTTTTTTATCTTATTATTTTATTAAGGAAATGATGTTTTTATGCCACTTGTTAAAAACAATCTTAAGTTTTAAGATCTTGTTAATTCTTCTACTC
This sequence comes from Allium cepa, assembly GCA_030765085.1. NCBI lineage: Eukaryota > Viridiplantae > Streptophyta > Magnoliopsida > Asparagales > Amaryllidaceae > Allium > Allium cepa. The sequence continues at coordinate 500,351,142 of CM060929.1, forward strand.
CACCCTCATATGTATATGTTTACATTTTGTTTTTAAACCTTGTTTGATTTTAATTTACAAGATATATCTATCCATTTTATCCCCTTATGTATATATTTATACTTATACAAATTAAAGTAAAATAGTTTGAAATTAAATTATACATTTTTTTATCTATTATTTTGTTTGTTCAACTTGTCAAAGTTTTTAATCTCTAATTTATTTTTAATACATTATATTTTGAAATTCAATATTATTTTACAATTCACTTATTCTTAAACTTGAAATTTTAAATTTCTATTAAAATCAAAACTATTTATCTATTCTAAGAATTTTCTAATTAATTCACAATTTATTTTCAAAAATAAATTTAATTGCCAAATTAAACTTGATAAATTTCAGGAATGTTACAGATTTCCCCCCTTAAAAGAATTTCGTCCTCGAAATTGCAAGGAAGACGAGAAAGAAAAGATAATAGATAAAGAAATGATTGATCAGATCAGAATCGAGATATTTATTCTGCATTTGGTCTACCCAAATCAGAATATCAAAAATATGAGAATGAACTCATACAATTATTACACAGATATTTGGGTCCACCGGTCTACGAATGTGCAAGGGCATTGATTAGTTCGAAGGGATAACTAATCGTTCGTAGGCTATATCGGATCCCAGAGAATAAATAGATAGATTAAATCTTCATATTAGTTAACCAATTTACTTAATTTAAAATTTCCAATTTATTTAATATTATAAATTTCAAATTCATTAGAGTTTAGATCGAAAAGCTGATAAGAAATCGATGAAGATACAAAGTAAGAATTTTCTACAACGATACGTATGGCCATCATCACACCGAAACTTCTTTCTGGAGCTGCTACGAAGCAATCAAAAAGAATTCGAAATCGAATCAAAGGAGATTGATAGAGAAAAGTTGTTTCCGCTATTGCAGGGTATCGACCATTTGTAGTCGTATTCCCCTGTCCCCTATCTCGTTCTCTTCTCGCACTCATACTTACTATCAGTGGATAGTAAGAGAATTTACTGAGGCGTTCGAACAGATATCTTAGGGATATACTCATTCTAGGGTTTACTTCACCCTATCTCTAATGAGTTACTTAATGTGTTATACTCCTGAGCTAAGGTTTTAACCATCAGCTCTGATACCACTTGTGACGACCCAAATTCCAGCGTTTCGAAAATCGACATCCGTACTCCACTGTACTTGAATGCCGCAGATTCAAACGTCGAAATTCGAGTCGTGCCGGAGCTTATAACACATTAAGTAAATAACACAGCGGAAGAATGAATAATAACCGATATCGATATACAACATTTAATACAATAACAGATACAACATGAATGGTACAATGAAAATCATTATACATCAGAGTAATGATACAAGATAATAGCAGCGGAAATAAAAGATAACACCACAGCGGAACAAAATCTCCAATATAGTCTTCAAGGAAGAACTCCAGTATCGGTAATCTCCATCTCCAAAGTAACAATCCAGCAATAGCTCGAACTCCAAATCACGATGCACAAAGGTAAGCAAGTGCAGTTCAGATCCAAAGACTGAACTAGCTCCAGATAATCTGCTAAACCTGACTATCTGAAAAACCCAACTCTAGACTGCCCGTGTGGGAAAATAGTGGGCACCCAGAGTTTAGGAAAGGAACAATAAACTCCAGGTCAGTCATGGGACTGGTATGAGCAAACAAAAGCAATTGGTCTTTAAAACAAACAACAAGAGAATTTAAATTTGAAATTCGCAATGCTTTTTGAAAAATGAAACTACCATAAGGCCTCCCGCCACACACACAATGCAAACGCAGAATTGGAGAAGATTTCTCCTTATGATAGTCAAATATGCTTGATACGAGAAAATTCTTTGATATTATTATAATAAGTGCAAAGTGTAGAAAATCATTTCGAAAGTAGAATATAAATCCTAGCCGGCATAGACATTCCGAACTATGCCTACTATAGCTACCATCTAAACAGTGGTGACCACCATAAGTAAATGGCAGGTTCTACAACTAAAACCGTACAAGGCACGTATTGGATGAATGGATTTCCAACAAATGGTCAGGCTAAGGAACTTCCTACTGTCAATGGGATCACCTCTGGTGGGACGTCCCGAGAAATAACGTTACGGTTAGATCTCTGCCAACACAAGGCCGGGTTACCTCTGTAACTAGGTAACTACTACACGAATATGCCATCCCCGGTCCTTTGGGACCTTTATCCGAGCGCTCGCAACAACAACCACAAAGTATCACAAAGTAATAGATCTGCAGTATCCACATAGGTAAGTATCTGGGCTCCATACCATGATACCACCCTTTACCAGAAGGGAATGACACACCCTAAAGGGAGCGACCCTCATAACCTTGCCGCATCTTTCCTGTTTCGACCATTTCCGGGGAGTGAGGTCCTGATGCAGTCTCGTCCACAAAGCTACGCTTTGTGCAACAAAGCCATGCTTTGGGTCAACAGATGACCAAAGCAATGATCACAAAGATAAATGATCAAACAAATGATCATATCACAAATGATCAACCAATGATCATCAACAGCAGCACTCAGCATGCCACATTACCAAATTGGGAATATCACTGATAAATATCAACTACATAACCTCTGAGCTCGTACGTATCAGAGAAGGGTGTTAAGCTAAGAGAATAAATTCTCCGCCACCAAGCAGAAATGTATTTGATAGAGATCAGTTAACATCTCAAAGTGTAATGTCGGACATACAACCATACAAGTCTGTTCCGGGTTCGAACAGAACCGAAGGCACTTCCGAAGAAGCCCTTGCAAATCCGGGTATCCACAATCCCGATCGGACTTCCCATCACTAAGGGAATCTCTATACCGTAGCTACTCGGTGCAGAGACAATCGATAGGTTATCCTATCGTTCTCACAAATACCCAGTCTTCACCACCGGTCTTCAATTGCTATCCATAACGTCGTATCACTATTCGGAATGGGTTATATGACACAAGGTCCTCTTCCGGCTAAACCGAATAGTAAGCGCCATATTTTAAAACATATGGATATGGGATTTTAGTTAAGTCACAACTTATAAAAATCCAAAACTTTTCTTTCAAATGGTTAAACAAATTACCATTTTTAAATCTTTAAACAAAAAGATTTATTTCACAAAGTTTCACCCAGTTTCACAAAGATCTATTCATAGATTTCAAAACAATTCCCATTCAATTTGGATTAACCAAATTAAATCTTTAAAATTAAAGATTTATAGCTTTCAAACCCATTTCCAAAGATTTATCTATAACTTGGAAAACAATTTTCCTTTTAGACTTAAAAATCCTTTTTACACAACTTGGAAGTCCATTTCTTATGAGAAGCAAATCAAATTTATACAAGTTGAAATCTTGAGTTGAATTTAAATTTCAAAACATCACCTTCAAAATGGTTTAAAACCCATATCACCCATTTGTAAGTTGAATAACTTTTTAAACAATAGTTTTCAAGTCATAGGATTCAATTTCAAATATTGAATTCAAATTTAAATTAATTTATTTACATTTCAAAACTCAATCAAGTTATTTAAATAACTTTAATTTTTGAAAACTCATTTTCAAAAGCATCAATTCTAATTCCAAAACTATTTTGGAAAAAAAATTCAATTTTAAAACGATTTTTAAAATCTGTGACTTAACCCATTTCCACGTGCAATCCATATTTGTGTGTGTATAAGTGTGGTCCAGAGGTTCAACACAATAGTGCACAACATCATCATCACAGGTTCAATCATATCGATAAGCGGTATAACCCATAACGCTTATCTATATTCACAGATTCATAGATAAAGTAAAATATCATTCACAAAGATTAACTAATATGATTCGATGTGGGTTTCGGATAACAAACTGAAATCCGACTCCCTGTCGCATCGAAATTCAAATGTCGTTTTACGGGTCAAAGGGTTTCATATTCATACGACAGTATATTCATCACAAATATAGCAGATCAACACAAAGTATCACATAGCATCACATCACATATCAAATATATCAATCCATCATACAACATTCAATAACAATCAGCATCTACAATTAAGATGAATAAACTGGGTGGTTTTAAATTTATTACCTACATGATTACTTTCATTTATTAGTCCTAATTAATTAACTATCCATAATTATCCAATTAATAAATCTTCAATTATTAATTTAAAATCTAATATCATTCAATTAATGATTTCTTAATTACAAATTTATTTTTTCTAAGAAAAAAAATTAATCTTAAACTTTAATTAATCAAATTAAAACCCTTAATTACTTTAATTAATTATCCATTTCATTAATTAATTAATTATATTAATTATCCATTTGTACTACCTTAAAAATTAAATGAATTACAAATCATTACATTTTTTCTTTATCTTTAGATAAACATTCCTTATTTAAATTATGCATTTAAAAACAAAAATGTTTTTAAATTTTACATTAAATTCCATTTAACATTTCTTTAAAACTTTAAGACTTAAATTTATTTAAAATAAGATTCTTAAAATAATACAAATCTAAATCTTATATGTTTACAAGAAACATATACTTAATTAATAAGTTAAAAAGGATTTAAATCTCAATTCAAATTCAAATCAAAATTAAAAATTCTTTAAATTTCAAAACTTAAATATAACTTCCATTCTCATTCTAGTTTAAATTCTTTAAAATGCTTCTTACAATTACCCCTTCCATTCAATGCAAATCACTTAATCATTTAAAAGAAATTTAAACTTAAATCTTCATTTTAAAACTGAAGTTTAAAATTTTAAATTCAGATTTAAAAAACTCAGTTTTAAATTCATTTGAATTTCCTAATTTAAACATTTAACCTTTCAATTCAAATGCCAAAACACAATGCATTTATACTTGAGAGTTTAAAATCAAATTTGAATTTAAAAACATAAATGGTTTCAAATTTCAGACAAACAAAATTTGAATTCATATTCAAATTTTCAGACTTAAACCCAGTTTAAATCTCCACTTTCAAATTTAAACTTACCTTTACATAAAAAAAAACAGAAACAGTTTTCTGTTTATTTAGAAACTTAAACTTTGAAATTTTCTAAATTTTAAATAATTTCAAAAGAACAAAATTTAAACTTATTTAAATTCATTATTATATTCAGTTTAAAATCCAATGCTAACATTGTAGTTTGTAATTTTATCCAATTTTAAAAAAAACCTGGAAACAATTTCCTGTTCTTTTCCTTTTATATATATATATATATATATATATATATATATATATATATATATATATATATATTATTTCAAACCAAATTTGAATTTTGTATTTAAATTATTTCAACATCAGAGTTCAACATTTTGAATTCATCTACAGATTCAATATTTCATTCTAAGTTCAAATTCCATATTTAAATTTTAAAACCTTACTTTCAAAATTCTAAAAACAGAACAGTTTCTGTTTTAAAACCTGAAACAAATATACACTGAACCTGACTATTTGACTTCGAGTCATTACCCTTGCTACTTCGAGTTACCTTCCAAAAATATCGAGACCAACCCGAGTCAAAACTCTGCAACCCAAACAATCTCCTCAACCCTGCACAACATCAACCCCACTACAGTGACAACCTGTCAACACCAGATTCTCTCAACTCCGACCAACATCATCGACCAAACTCCGGTGATAGCTTCTTCACCTCACCATCCACCATCACTTCCAGAAGCTTCAAACTCGATGCACTGAGGAGTTCAAAATCGACCAAAACTGTAACCCAAAATAAACTAGGGTTCTACACATAAAATCCCCAATCTAAATTCCAAATTTGAATTGCAGACCATATCAATAATTTTCCTATGATCATTGCTAGCTACACTCACTCCAGAATAAATTTCACTCCAATCCAATGCAAGGATCAATTTATCTTGATCAAAATGTATAATACAGTTCATTTGAAACTGCCTTTTTTTTTCTTGACACTATAAACTTAATTTTTGATCTAAAATTCTTGAATTTACTTATGATTAAATTAGTAAACCTGAAACATTAATTCATGATACCTACATTTTCCAAATTTTTACAGAATTTAGTTTATGTTTTATGTATTCAAACAACACCGACACTAAAAACAAATAAGAGACATTTAAATTTTATGTTATCATGAAATAAAATAAATTCCACTCAAATGCTAATCTATGATGACATCCAGATCAAGAAGGAAAACTGTTTATCAAATTTGAACTTAAGTTATAGCAATTAGAACTATGAAATCAAACATGCATGCCATTTCATATATACACAGGCAGTAAAAAGAAAACATGTACAAACATTTAACATGTCAGAAAATCAAGCAAGCAATCCTACTTAATTTTACTTTAAATTAAGTGTTACTCACAAGCATTAACAAGAAAATAGGTTTCAGGAGGGAAAGTTGCTCACCTGGATTGGATATTTGGACAAAGCAACACTGGATGTTGCTTAAGAAGGAACAGAGGAGCATCTTGAGCATGCACATTTTTTTCTTTCTTTAAATGTTTTGAAGCTTAGATCTGTAAGATGTAAATAAGAATCTTTGCTCATCTTTTATTGTATTTGTTTTACTTACTTCATCAATGACTACAAAATTTAATTTACTTACAGTATGATTTCTTATAAAACAGAGAAGCTTTCCTTTTTTTTTTTTTTCCTGCAACTTAAAACAGAAATCAATTTGCTTTGGACTTGATTCTTCCTGCAACTTTATAAATAAAGCTGTTTTTAAATTCTTTGTTTTTATTACTGAATACTAGCATCAAATTCAAATTTTAAAGAAAAGAAATTTCTTGCCTTAATTTGTTTTGAGAGAATTTACACTATCTTGATTCATTACAGGGATGCTTGCACTGCCCTGATCAAAAGAACTTGATTTCTACCTTGCACTCTATTTTCTTCCTGCAACTTATTAATAAAATAGTTTAAATTCTTTTGTTTTTGTTACTGATTCACAACTCAAAAATTCATTTCTTAAAAAAAAAAAATGACTTGCCATTGAAACTGTTTCCAGAAATACTTGGCAAAACTGAAGCCCCTCTCTCTTTATATTTTCTTTTTATAAACCTGCAGTTTAAATTGATAAAATTGTTTAAATATTTTTGCTCAAATACTGTTTAACAATATTTGATTCACATTTTTAAAGAAAGAATTTACTTGCCTTTTATTTATTTCCAGGTCTTCAGTTTTTCTTCCAGACTTCTTTTCTTGTTTTCCAAATCTGTTATGCTTGATCCTCTTTACATTGCTTCAAGTTTGTAACTTCCAGATTTGATTTTCGTATTGCAGTTTGAATTTGTTGAAGCTATTGAAAACTGCTCTTGTTCTTTTCTTATTTTTTTGTTCTGGTTTTCAGATTTTTATCAATTTTGTTTCTTTGGTGTTTGAATTTAAACTTGCTGGAAACCAATTTGAACTGAAGTTGAGTTGTTGAGATTTGAAATGCCAAATATTTGACTACTGATTTGTTCAGATTTGGTGAGATGTTTAATATGATTGCATATGGGAAAATGAAGAGTTTTTGAAATTTTTTTATCTTATTATTTTATTAAGGAAATGATGTTTTTATGCCACTTGTTAAAAACAATCTTAAGTTTTAAGATCTTGTTAATTCTTCTACTCCACCCTCATATGTATATGTTTACATTTTGTTTTTAAACCTTGTTTGATTTTAATTTACAAAATATATCTATCCATTTTATCCCCTTATGTATATATTTATACTTATACAAATTAAAGTAAAATAGTTTGAAATTAAATTATACATTTTTTTATCTATTATTTTGTTTGTTCAACTTGTCAAAGTTTTTAATCTCTAATTTATTTTTAATACATTATATTTTGAAATTCAATATTATTTTACAATTCACTTATTCTTAAACTTGAAATTTTAAATTTCTATTAAAATCAAAACTATTTATCTATTCTAAGAATTTTCTAATTAATTCACAATTTATTTTCAAAAATAAATTTAATTGCCAAATTAAACTTGATAAATTTCAGGAATGTTACACCGATGATCTTGATAAGCCGGAACAACAATGTAGTTCAATAAGGTGCATTCGATAAACCGAACTCATAAAAGAACGTGGATCGCTAGCCCATAAAAATAAGTCGAAACTCCAAAAAACCCAAAGGTCATTAGCCTATAAAAGAAATGAGACGAAGCTTAATAAAACAATGCAAAATCCACCACGTGGACAAAGGGACATCGCGTATCGCTAGTCTAAACCATAAATTGATCACTATTAATCAATAATAAGTGTGAATTACACTAAGCTAGTAAACAAATGAGTTTAGCATCATTTCCAATAACCACTGGCTTAACTTAAATATTTACAAACAAATTGTAAATTTCCACACGAAAATTGTCACAAGAGTTTCAATCAAACAAATCTAAGAATTAACCGACAAAGTAAATGCAAGCGTTTCATACCACTTGTTTTTCTAAATCTTTTAATTGGATTTCTCGAACAAATGAGGTAAAGGTTTATATATACTAATAGATTGGAAAACAGTTTGAAAACAACGAGCTTTATATTAAAAGTAAACGATGAAATCAATTCTGTGAAAGAGTTTGAGAATTTACTGCTAGTATAGAAACCTTTGCATTTTAAAGTGACAAACCATAGAAATGATTGTAGAAATAATCAATCCATAAAAATTCACTTTCGAAGACATGAATCAAATCCAAAGAAATCGATACCAAGTCCATCGAAATTGATATTCCCAAAAATACAGAAAAAGAAGTCATTAAAGTCGATAAAAGTGATAACAACTAATCGGATCAACAAAAAATCGATAAACATTGGAAATTCGCTCAAAAAAAGGAAAATAGGCAAAATTGAACAGTTCCAAACATTTGGGGGTTAATCTAGACGTTTAGGTTTGGGTTCTAGAAATAGTTTAGAAAACCCCCAGACGTCTGAGATTACAAACCAGACGTCTGAACCCTAACCAGACGTATGAACCAATAGATCAGACGTCTGGAATTTGTCTCTGCCATTTTATTTCCTATGTTTTTATATTTTTTCTACAGGGACTATAACCAGACGTCTGGACTTGACAACCAGACGTCTGGTTGCCTGTTCTAGGCAACATTTTCCCTAAGCCAATGATGGCCAAAACGATTAGAAAGCGATCGGAAGAGCAAAGGAGACCAGGGATTTATGCCAAGTGACAATCCAGCCTTATAAGCTCTTCGATACACCCCAAATAACATGTCCAAACATCCAATGTAACAACCCGCATATTTATCGAGTTTGTATTTAAATATTTTATTTAAATGTTAACTCGTTAATCGGATTTTGGTCCGAAAAGCTACTTTTTGCAAACGGTCAAATTAGGACTCGAGACCACTTCCATTGAGTTCGAAATGTCGTTTACAACTTTTTAAGTATAAACATCGATAGGTTTGGAGTTAGTGAAATTTCACTAACTTTTCCCGCTTTGGACTTTGGGTTAGTTTAGCCTATTAAGCCCAAGTTCCAACCCTCTTCTCCTCACTCTTCATAAATTTCCTAACTAATCAAGCTTTGGCATTAATGGTGGAGGGAATGGGAAATTAAAACTCCAAGCACAAATTCAATTGCAAATCCAACATTCAACTCCAAATTCAAGTAGAAGATATTGGATTCAAGCTTTGGATTGCTTCTCCTTGCTTTCAAGCTTCATCTTCATAAACTTTAGTGCAAAGGTGAGATTTTTATCTCACAATTCTAGTCTATAACTATCTTGGGTTGTTAGGAATGATTCCCTATCACTTTAGCATGCATATTTGCTTTTGGTTTGGATTGGATTGGCGAAAATACTCCGATTTTTGGCGTTTTGGCGAAATTTCTGCATTTAGGTCGTTCTGGCCATTTTAGGTCGTTCGGAGTTAGGTCGTGTGGATCTTAGGTCGTAGGTCGCGTACGAGATAGCTCCTAGATCGTTCTGGCCACTTTTCGTGTGTTCGGAGTTAGGTCGTTCACGACCTAGTACTTAGGTCGCTCGTGAGTTGGTGGCGTAGGTCGTAGGTCGTTTAACTCTTAGGTCGTTAGGCCTTGTGTGTGGAGTTAGATCGCCTGCTTTCCTTAGGTCGTAAGTCGCGTGTGCTTTAGGTCGCGCACTTTCTTAGGTCGCGTACCTTTAGGTCGCGTGTCCCCTCTACCCCAGTTAGGTCGTGACATTTATAGGTCGTGGCAAAGTTAGGTCGCTCGACCCATGTTGCCGTTAGGTCGCTCGATCCTTGTTGCCGATAGGTCGCGTGCTTTCTTAGGTCGCGTGTCCCCTCTACCCCAGTTAGGTCGTATGACTCAGCATCGTTAGGTCGTTCGACCTATCTTGCACTCTTAAGTCGTTGCTTCCTTTCTCCTTAGGTCGCTCGACCTCCTTACCCACTAGGTCGCGCACTTAGTTAGGTCGCTCAGCTATTGTGTTAGGTCGCGTGAACCCTTAGGTCGTTAGACCTCATTTTGCTTTAGGTCGTAGGCCTCTTGCCTTCACTTAGGTCGTACCGTTTTGTCGGGGCGCTGCCCCGCACCCCGCCGGGGGCGCTGCCCCCTGGACCCCCGCGACCTGACCGGGCAGGTCGAACCCCGTAAGCGGTGGCGTTGCCCCCGCACCCCCACCTTGGGGGGTTGCCACCCCCCCTGGACCCCCCCTCCGTAGGGGATCTTATATGAAAAACATTGAGCAAATTTCCTTGGATTTTATTCGCATCTCCGTATGCGATCTTTGTGACTGATTGTTTCTACACTTGCTTATGTGTTTTGTCACTTTATAATATAAAGGTTTCAATACTAGTAGTAAATATCAAAACTCTTTTAACAAACAATTTCAACTCTATTTTTAATAACAAAGCTCTTTTCTTAAACCGTTTTCCAATCTATTAGTATATACAAGCCTTTACCTCACTCGGATGAGAAATATAATTAAACGACTTAGTAAAACAAGTGGTATGAAACACTTGCGTTCACTTCGTCGGTTAATTCTTGGACTTGTTCGATTGAACCTCTTGTGACAATTTTATTAGTGAAGATTTACAGTTTGTTCGTAAATATTTAAGTTAAGCAAGTGGTTATGGGACATGAAGCTAAACTTCTATATTTACTAGCTTAGTGTAATTGACACTTCTCGTTGATCTTGATGATCGCTTTATGAATTAGACTAGCAATTGCGCGATGTCTCTTTCATTGGAAGGTTAGACTAGACACCACTTGTGTGATTCCATTCACACATACCTTTCTGCTTTTTGGTTAGTCTTGACCTCAATCTGTGTGATTCCATTCACACATGTGGGGTAGCTCCCCATGGTCTTCGGACCGTCATGTGATAGGCCTCTTTACCTTTTTATGATTTCTGGATTTCTCGTGTTGATTTCTGGAATTTATGTCATTGACTTGTTATGAGTACAAGTTTAGGGTATGATGCCCTCTTCGAATCTTTGAGAAGATTCTTGTGATAATGATTATCTCTTATTGATTGATCTTCTGTTGATCATTATTTACATACTTATAGTGGTATGTCGTTATGGATATTTATGTTTATGCCATATCTTTTATGTTATATCATGTCATCTGATATTTATAGCTAGACTGATCCGTTTATTATTTTCTTAAATAATACTCGGGTCAGACCGAGATGTTACAGGTGCTTCTGCTTGACTTCTTCCCAGGGATTCATCACTCTGACTTTTGGCTAACTGTTTAGATTAGCAGTTTTTGTTGTATACACTTGAGATATAGACTCATAGTTGTATTCTTTTGTATAGCATGTGTTGCTATTCTTTTGTATTATCGTGGATCTTACTGACCACTACTCTGATGTACACTTTCATGTGTTAGTTATATATTCATATCTTCTTCCGCCTTTGTGATATGGATATCTGTGACTGATTTGTGATATGATTATTTCTATGTTTGTTTCCGAAGATTATTTATAGCCACCGTGTGATAAGCAATTACATGGATGGTCGCTCCTCAACAGCCTTATTCTCCGTGCTAGTTGACAGCACTACTCCGGAGTGTTCTTGGCTAGCGTGGGTATAGAGGTGGGGCGTCACATCCAAGATAGGATCTTTAAACATTTTGACTTCGAAACACAAAAATTTGGAAAATTCACCAAATCATTTCAAATCAAAAGAAAATAAACGTAAATAAATGCTAGGAATTCATACCTAAGAACATTGAAAGCTATAGACATAGATGTGAGTTCAAGAACTCACCTTTAAACCCAAAAACAACAAGCGAGAAGCTTTAAAACAAAGCAAGACCAATTCCTCTTCGATACATCTCTAGAATCTTTAATCTATTATCAAAGGTGAAGTTTTTCCTAAGGTAGGTTATAGGAGTTTCTGAAAATTGAAGAGAGATTGAGATGGAGGAGATAAAGAGTATGCTTACCTAAGCTTCTCTTTGATTTTAGATCAAGAACTTGAATTCCCTAGAAAAACTAGGGTTTAGGAATTCTAATTTCCTATCTCTTCCCTCATTTTCTTTTAGCTTGAGTGTTAGGAAATAGCAGAATGAGTGAAGAGGAGTTAGATGAAGAGTTAAGGTATTAGATGAGTTCAAGGGCTGAAGCCTAAACCCAAAGCCCAATAGAAAAATAGAAAAATTCTACTCAACTCCAAACATATGATGTTTATACTCAAAAAGGATGCAAATGCCGTTTTGGACTCAATGGAAGTGGTCTCGAGTCCTAGTTCGACTGTTTGCAAAATGTAGCATTTCGGACTCTAATCCGACTAACGATGCTATATTTAAATAAATCATTTAAATATACAATCATAAAAAATGTGGGTTGTTACAGACTCTCATCGTTAAAGAAATTACGTCCTTGCAATTCTTAGAAGAAAAGAAAGAGTAACAACCATAAAGGTGTACTAACACAAAAGAAAATTTGAAATAAGCAGTTCACCATAAGAAGCACGAGAGAGTAAGTCCGGATGTGCTCGCTCGATGAATTCTCTGGATTTTCAAGAACAATCCTTAGGATTTTGCAAACCATTAACTTTCACAGGCGGGACATCTTTATTTCGAAGGCGTTTAACCTCCGTAGCAATGATATGAATAGGATATTGCTCATAAGTCAAATTTGGTGAAACTTCAATCTCTTCAACAACATCGGGCTTAAGAATAGAATCGGAATCGCTAAGGCATTTCCATAGTTGAGAGATGTGGAAATCGTCGTGAATAGCAGAAAATAGAGCAGGTAATAAAAGGCGGTAAGCCATGGAACCAATGCGTTCGGTGATGGGAAATGGGCCAATATATCGAGGCGCAAATTTTCTCAATCGACTGAAACGCACAACACCGTTCATAGGTGAAACATGGATAAATACCAAACCTCCCACAGAAAATTCCAAATTCCAACTTCGATTATCGGTATAGGATTTTTTTCTACTTTGAGCTTCTTTCATCCTTTGACGAATAAGATCAATCTTTTCCGTGGAATCACGAATAAAATATGGACCCAAAACCAGCTTCTTATCAGCCTTAAGCCAACAAGAAGGGGATCTACATGACCTTCCGTAGAGTGCCACGCAAGATGCCATACCAATACTAGATTGGAAGCTATTATTATAAGAAAACTCAACAAGAGAAATATGCTCTTTCCATCTTCCACCAAAATCAAGAACACATGCACGAAGAAGATCTTCAAGAGTTTGATTCACATGCTCTATTTGTCCATCAGATTGAGGATGAAAAGCGGTGCTAAAATTAAGCTTCGTTCCCAAAGCTTTTGGAAGACTCTTTCAAAATCCACTAGTAAATAATGGATCATGACCACTAACAATACAAGTAGCAACCGCATGAAATTTAACAATTTCTCTAACATAGTGTTTGGCCAAAAGAGCTATAGTCCGATTGGACCGAATTTGAGTAAAATAGGTGGATTTTGTTAGTCTATAACCAATTACCCATAGACTGTAATAACCCGAACGAGAACGGGGAAGACCGTCAATAAATTCCATGGAGACTTGATCCCACTTCCAAACAGGAATGTCCAAAGGTTGCAATAACCCACTGGGCCTTTGATGCTCTGCCTTAATGAGTTGGCAAGTCATGCAACGGTTAATAAAGTTAGCAACATCAGATTTCATTTCATCCCAATAATAAAGTCGCTTCATATCCATGTACATTTTGCCACTACCTGGATGCATGGTAAATTTAGAATGATGAGAACCTTTCAAAATGTCTTTATGAAGATCACTAATATTTGGCACGATAAATCAACCAAATTTTCGAATGCCACCACGAGCATCGGTTTCAATGTCTTTCAAACCATCAACATTTCTATCCCAACAACTTTGGCTAAGATGAGCTAATTCGGGATCATGCTTTTGAGCATCAAGAATGCAGTCTAAAAGAGATGGATGATCCTTCAGGCTACGTAAGACAAGGATGAAAATGAATCGGATTCACGATCTCGAATTTCACAAGTAGGCAAAGTCTTGAGATCATTCCATTCGGATATCATCATAGAAACAACTGCTTGTTGCTTACGACTAAGGGCATAGGCAACACGATTTCCCTTTCCAGGTGTATAAAGAATATCAAGAACATAAGATGCAAGGAACTCGAGCCAACATTGTTGACACAAATTAAGTTTCTTTTGAGAAAATAAATACTTTAAAGATTTACGATCGGTGTAGAGAAAAAAATTTCTCTCCCAAAAGATAATGATGCCAAATTCTAAGGGAAAAAACAATAGCCACGAGCTCTAAATCATAAGTGGCATATCTAGTCTCGGCAGGCTTTAATTGCCTAGAAGCATAAGTGATTACATGTTACCTTTGCATGAGAACGGCTATCAAACCAACACGACTAGCATCGGCATAAACAATAAAGTCTCGGTTCCCTTTGGAAATCACAAGAATGGGAGCATCGGAAATGAGTTCTTTTAATTTCTGAAAAGAAGCTTCACATTTATTTGACCAAATGTACTTAACTCCCTTCTTGGTCAAACTAGTAAGAGGCACGGAGATTTTAGAAAAGTCTTTTATGAACCGATAATAATAACCTGATAATCCAAGAAAGCTACGAATTTCCGTCACACTCTCCGGTCTCTTCCAATTATGAGTCGCTTCAATCTTTGAAGGATCACGAAAATTCTGGATTCAGAAATAATATGTCCAAGAAATTTCACAAGAGATTGCCAAAAGCGGCACTTAGAATATTTTGCTTTCAATTGATTGCTCCTAAGTGGTTCCAACACAATCCAAAGATGTTTTTCATGCTCTTCCTCGGTTTTAGAATAAACAAGAATATCATCTATAAAGATGAGAACAAATCGATCGAGGAAGTCTTTGAAAACTCGAATGGTCAACGAAATAAGATGGAGCATTGGTTAAACCAAATGGCATAACAAGCCATTCATAAGATCTATAACGAGTACGAAACGATGTCAAAAGAATGCTATCCTCTGCAATACGAAGCTGATGAAAACCTGTTGCTAAGTCTAACTGTGAAAAGAATCTAGTACCGCTAAGTCAATCGAATAAATCATCAATCCGAGGTGAGGGATATTTATTCTTAATGGTGAGATCATTAAGCTTGCGGCAGTCAACGCAAAGCCTAAGTGTATGTAACGACCCGTAAATTTTAATAGTTTTAAAAATATATTTAACTATAATTTTTTTGAAAATGTTAATAATAATATTTGGAAATAAAAATTTTATATTTGGAATACATATTTAAAAACATAACAAATGGTAAAATTTTAATTTATTATATAGAAGTTTATTTTATTGTGTAATTCTATTTAGATTTAAATCAGTAAAAATTTGATGATAATAAAATGTTTTTCAAAACTGAAATATTTTTCTGTAGAAAATTTCTAAATCCACTTCTGGGTGACACGTCATCGGTCGTTTTTTTTCAAATTCGGACTTCTTTAGCTCCGTCGATCTTATTTTTCTATGTTTTAGCTGCATTTTTCCGCTAGTGGAAATTCATATTTTTATGATTCAATCGTACTACTGATATTTGTATACCGTTTTGTTCGTCTTGTCGTGTTGATCTGTGCGGTATATTTATTTCTGTATTTTGAAGTTCGATACACAGCGGAATCCATAAAACGTTTTACAGTATCGGTACGTTTTGAGCCTTTTAATTCCCGGTGTCCGTTTAAATTTCAAACGATCATTTGCATTATTTCATAAATTCTCGTGCTTGACTTTTACTGTTTCTATTGCCTTGTATTTATGGTATGTTTTCTATTCTCTATTGGTCTATTCCTTTTGGCATTCTTTATTTTGAAACTTTAAATGAAATATATATATCCTTTCGATTATTTTTGCTATGGAACTGTTCTTCTTCCGCATAACTTTTCCTTCCTCTTTCATGTGACAAACCCAAAACACGCGCCTACCGCCTTCCCCTCTCTCTCTCCTGTCGATCTCACCGCAACCCATCACCTAGTAGTGCACCTTGCCCAGACTTCCACCACACCACCGACAAACCCATAACTTGAAGCTTCCACTCTCCCTCCATATCATCGCAAACCTCCCCACATCGCGACGTGCACCCCGCCTCTGACGCCGCCTTGTGCCGCCGAACTTCAGCATGACCTCCAGTAAACCAATCACCACCCAAAACTACCTCCGCCTGCGTCTCCGCGCAACCCACCTCCCTTCCATCTACGCATCACATTATCCATTTTTTCTCTCCACTCCACTTCCGCCACGTCATGTCTGCCGCCTACAATCATCTCAATCCGCCCTCGCGCGGCAAGCACCTATGCGCGATCTATCCCTCCTCCATGCTCGGTTTGGCTATGCTTTTATATATATTGTTTTATAAAATATAGGCTATAGGTTATGTTTGTTAAAGTTTTCAATCTTACAAACTTAGTTTTTATATTATGCTGTGCATCCATGTTTTCCCTATGCTTCGAGTTTCACATTTTGGTTATATTGTATGCATTGAATTATATATATTCGTTTCATTTATAGTTATTTATTATTAGTTATTTGTTTGTTTGTTAGTCATATATTAGTTATTCATAAATTTTGAAAGGTTATGTGTAATAATAATATAGGTCAGGTTGTAGCTCTGCAACCTTTGTATACTATGTTTTAAAAATATACGAGTCTGCATATTATATGTTTTAAACCTATATGCATAGTTGCGTTAACTTGTTGCTTTATATTAGTCATATATTATATATTTATCTATATCTAAATAACAGTTTCATATGGTAGAATTTATATATAATGTTCTATATATCTCTATAAGTACTATATATATTACTTTAAAAAAATTATGAGTTTGTATTCTATCAGTGAATGTCTAACTGGTAATATTAGTTCATAATATATTAGTTTGTACTATATAATACATTATATATATGTTGGATATCGAATGGCATCGTAGAAGTGAATCATATTTCTGTTACTATATGAGTATGAGTTGTATATTCAAGCCTATAGTCACATATATTTTAGCATGGAGCTGTTGGTTTGTTTATTGTTTATTTTTACTGTTGTATACATTAGTTTAGGTAAGTTTTGCATGTTAGAGATATATTTACATCTAAGCCCGAGTGCATATATATATATCGGGATTTTTCATACTGATTGTTATAGTGTATATATATATATATGTGTGTGTATATTGATCCACATATATAAGTTTAATGAAGATTGATAGTTGAAAAATAAATATAATATGTTTCAAGTATATAAGTTGTAGATAAGTTGTTTCATACTTTTATTTTCGATTTGAAACTGCATGTATGTCAATACTTTGTCATAATATGATTTGATATATATATATATATATATATATATATATATATCGTTATATATAGTTATATATATAAATTCACCTATACCAATTTTCTTCATCGATCCAATTCTGATTCATTTTATCAATTCTTGATTATCAGCCTTGTTCGTCCAATTCGCGTTCAATCCTATTACGCTTTGAAATCCGTGCCTGGAATCGTAACTCACTCTATCGTCGAATCCATCTCTAGCCTCGAAAGGTGAGCAATCACTCATGTTTAACGTTTTTGTATTTATTAAATTTGATTTCGATTGAAATGACAATTGAAATATGCTGTTGTAGTTATTTAATTCGTTATCTATGCTATTATCTGTAACTGTTCACCTGTGGGATATGATACCATATCATGTTTTTTATATTATTTTGTTATTGATGATATATGCATGTTATTGTTATTATCATATTTGTTATCACTCTGCAAGTTCCCTGTTAGTATAGAATTCACTATGGGTTGAAATGATACATATCCGAACGAAATATAGAATAAGAGAAAATCGTTATGGGTTGAAATGATAGACCCAAGAGATTTTCATTTGAATTGAATTTGGGATTGTGGGTCAAATGGTATCTATCCATATATATTTATATTTCAGATTGAAATGATAAATATCTGTATCACTTGACCATAGGATAGGAAATTTTATATAGAGACTGTTGTTCTATATATATAAATATTTTAAAAATGATTTCTATGGTTTTGAAAGGGAATATATATCGTTTTATTAAATATTGGAAATATTTTTTTGTTTTTATATAAAGTTGACTTAATAATAAACTTTAATCTCATAAAGTTGATTTACTTAATGTAATATGTCTATGTATTATATCCTTGAACCGATTTTTAAGGATTTGTATAAGTTAAAGAAAATAAAGTTGAATTAAGTAAAATTATACCTAATTAAGAATTCTACTTAATTAAATCGATTTGGACAATTGAATGTGAAGTTAAGATTTGATTTCATAACTTGACTTCTGATTTAAAGTGATTAAATGGATATTTCAAGTTTAAACAAATCGAAAGGAATATTTAGTTTAAAGGTAAATATAGGTTATTTAAATAATACTGAATTTATTAAGCGAATATTTCAAGACTAAATAATAATGAGATTAAATCGAGATCTATATGAAATTGTTAACTTGAACTCTGAAACGTTGAATATTAAAGCTTTAAAATATACTAGAATTTAAATGGTTTATTTATGATTCAGATCTGTATTTGAAACCAATAAAATTTGAATTTGTTATTTAGAAAACCGAATTGAATGGAAATTGATAAATTGAGTTTGAATTTGAACTGAATGGGAAATTCGAGTTGATTTGAAGCGATTTGTGAAATTTGAGGAAATTGCAAATACTTTACTTTATAAATTATTTAATATGTATATATACTATTTTGGAAAATAGATATATTTAAAATGAAATGATATTTTGGTTTTGAAGTATGAATTAATTTGAAATGACCATGGCGTTATTATGTATATTTCTATATTGTAGATAGTTCCACGGATCCTTAGAGGATGGTTATCCTAAACATCCTTTAAGCTACTTGTATTTTAGTTGATATTTCACTTGAGTTGGATTTATTGATATAAGAATGTTAATCCTGACTTGAGTATTTTGTGTTTTGCTTTACTCTCGAGTCAGACCGAGTGATACAATATTTGAGACTCGCCTTTCGAGTTTGGAGCTTCTTTCGGAGATCCAACTATCGATTCAGCTTTCAGCTTTTCCAGTTGATTGGTTCAGAGAGTCATCTGATCGTATTGGAGACTTCACTGTATTTGAGATATTCTATTGTATTTTATTTCTAACTTTGATATTTATATAGTAACTTAATGAACTACTATTTATCTATTCCGCTGCATTATTTTATATTACTCCGTGTCTATGATTCTGTGGTTGATTTATTTACTGTACACTGAGTTTTGCAAAAAATTAAATTAGCAATCTAATATTTTGAACAATTCAAGTCCGACATATATGGATGCGAATAGTTGAAAGTACCGGGTCGTTATAGTGTACCATAGGATTTCTTCACAAAAATAGCTGAAGCTCCCCAAGGAGAGGAACTGGAATGAATAAATTGCCTCGCTTCCAATTCGGATAATTGTTTACGCATCTCCTCATTTTCCTTATTGGACATACAATAAGGAGGACGAGTGATAGGTAGAGCTTCAAGAATTAGATTAATTCTGAACTCGATTGCTTGCTTAGAAGGTAATCCTAAAATGGGCTCAAATATGTCGGGAAATTCACGAACAGCGTGAATGAGGGAAATGACATCTTCCTCATCATCATTATCGTCATCACGAGGGTTTAGAGAATATAAGGAAGCTGCCAAATTGGATCCATATCTTTAAGAATAATATAAATCTTCTTAACAGATTGAGTATATCAAAGATGAATAGCTCTCTCAGGAGATAGGAAATGCGCTTCATATCGGTTAAGCCAATCCATTCCCAAAATCATTCCAAAGCCTAAGTAACGCATAACATGCAAATCGGCTCAGAAAGCATAATCACATAAAATAATCTTGACATCTTTACAAAGCAAACCGGGTGTTGTGGATCCACCAACCGGATTCGCAATTCTCAGTGAAGTCATCAAGCACATAACATTTAAAGGAAAGGTATCAACAAGCTCTTTTGATATAAAAGAGTGGGATGCACCCATGTCAAAAAGAACTGGAATAGGATGACCACGAAACATAATAATGCCATCAACGATAGAATGAGAAATACCTTGACCAAGAGAATTATTACTATGAGATTGCACAACATTCAACTTTCCCTTCTTCTTGCTTGAAAGTTTGGGACATGTAGATAGAAGATGACCCAAACTTTTTCAATAATGACAAAAGAGAGGTTTCAGGCATCTATTAGCATAATGGTCCTTAGAACCACAATTGTAGCTCTGCCCACGACTAGAGGTAGGTGTCTTTGCTACCGAAGTTGCTTTTTTTCCTTTCTTGTTGGGATTATGCTTGAATTTAATAGGCCTCTTCTTGTTATTTTTGAAGTTCTGTTTGGCACCCACAACTTCAACATCACTTTCTTTATCGGCCTCTTCAAGTCGAAGAGCGATATCAACAAGCTGATCAAAAGAAACTTGTAGTTTCAGGAGTAAAGGCTTTTTGAGGTTCTTATTCAACCCATAGACAAACCTCTGATTTTTCTTCAATGGGGTATTAATATGTTCGACCCCATATTTAGAGAGATTCAAAAATGCGACGTAATCCATCACAGAAGATTCATCTTGAACAAGGTCAACAAAGCGCCAGGCCAAAGTTGTTTTTCAGCTTCCGGCATGAACTTCAACTCGAACTTTTCTCGAAATTGATCCCAAGTAAGATCCACTTCGATAATCTCCAAAATCAAAAGCTCATACCAATCTAATGCTCTTTCTTGGAGGATGCTAGAAGCCACTTGGACTCGATGGAGATCAACAAGGTTCATGTGAGAAAAGATGCGGTCGCATGATTTAAGCCAAGCTTGGATTTCTATAACGCTTTCGAATCCCTTGAATGGCCTTCCACCCAAATCGGTATAATCTCAACACAAGCGTGCAAACCCAGATTTAGGATGAGTATGCTCTGGAATGGGTCCGGCAGCATGAGCATTCTTTACAAGATCTAAAAGCTGCTGGGCAGACATAAAAACTCCATCTTGAGGAGTAGCACTAGATTGACCGGCGCTTGGACGGCTTGGTCTAACCATTTCTCTTCTTTTAGGAAAGAAAGAAAGAAGAGGAAAAAGGTTATTCTCAGAATGAATATCAAACAAACTCGATTGACAAAAAAGGCATCATAAAAGAAATTAGGATAGAACAAGTCCAACGACTTGGATTAAATCCTAAGGCACGATTCCTAACAAAGACTTACGGCAATGATCCCTGTCATAATATTCTATATTGTTCCAAAGTTTGGCTTTGATACCAAGCTGTGACGCCCCACCTCTATACTCACACTAGCTAAGAACACTACGGAGTAATGCCGTCAATTAGCATGAAGAATAAGGCTGTTGAGGAGTGCTTTGTGCGAGTACCGATATGTCAAATAGTATTACATGCATTTTATTTCAAGAGGGAATCCGACGTATCGATACAAGCTCGAAGCTACTACACAATGGCTATGTGAGCTTCGGAAGCGAATATAAAATAAGCATAACATAAATCAGTCACAAATATTCGCATCACGAAGGCGGAAACAAATATGAATATAACACATAAAAGTGTTTATCAAAGTAAGTATACATCAAGGAGTCTCTATCTCGAATGTACAAACAAAAACTACTAAGCTAAGTAGTTAGCCAAAAGTATGATGACGGACCCTGATAAGAAGTCAAGTAGAAGCACCTGAAATACCTCGGTCTGACTCGAGTATTATTTAAGAAGAAAATAATAAACGGATCAGTCTAGCTGTAAATATCACATAAAATTAGATAGAGTAAGAGATATGACAAAAACATATGATAACAATAATGACATACTATGACAAGTATACATTTAACAACAAAAAAAATCATACATTATCTCAAGAATCTCAAACACTAAGAAGAATGTCATATTCTTTATTTTATTCACCAAGCCATAAATATTGACAAACATATCAATGCCATTCGCAAAAAATTGGTGAAATACAAATTCTAGAAATCATTAACTAAAAATCTAGAAATCACATAGGGGGAGGCCTATCATAAACTGGAGCACGAAAACTCACCAACACGCGTATCACAAACGGATCGCTATCCCATGGTCGCTAACCATAGAGCCGATGCAACGACGTAGTGTAGTAACGGTACGCCCGAGGAACCTGAAACTCGAATAATTTAGAACATCGACGTAGTACAATAACGGTACACCCAATGGAACTAAAACTCAAATAATTTGAAACAACGACGTAGTACAATAACAGCATGCCCGATGAACCCGATAAGCCGGAACAAGGAATCGTACAATAATGATACATCTGATGATCCTCATAAGCCGGAACAACGATGTAGTACAATAACTGTACATCCGATGAACCAAACTCCATAAAATAACGAGGGCCATTAGCACATAAAAATAAGTCAAAACTCCATAGAATCCAGAGGTCGTTAGCCTATAAAGGAAATGAGACGAAGCTCAATAAAACGAGGTACAGTCCTCCAGGTGGACAAAGAGACATCGCATATCGCTAGTCTAAACCATAAATTGTTCACCATTGATCAATAAGAAGTATGAATTACACTAAGCTAGTAAATAAATGAGTTTAGCTTCATGTCCCATAACCACTGGCTTAACTTAAATATTTACGAATGAATTGTAGATTACCACTCGAAAATTGTCACCAGAGTTTCAATCGAATAAGTCTAAGAATCAATCGACAAAGTAAACGAAAGCGTTTCATACCACTTGTTGTGCTAAATCATTTAATTGGATTTCCTGAACGAATGAGGTAAAGGTTTGTATATACTAGTGGATTGGAAAATGGTTTTAAAAATAACGAGCTTTATACAAAAAGTAAACAATGAAATCATTTTTGTGAAAGAGTTTTAGTATTTACTACTAGTATAGAAAACATTGCATTTTAAAGTGACAAACCATAGAAATGATTGTAGAAACTATCAATCACCAAAAATTCACATTCGAAGACGTGAATCAAATCCAAAGAAATCGATACCAAGTCCATCAACATGGATATTCCCAAAAATCCAGAAAAAGAAGTCATCAAAGTCGAAAAAAGTGATAACAACTAATCGGATTAACAAAAATGACAACCATTGGAAATTCACTCAAAAAATAGGCAAATAGGAAAAACTGAATAGTTCCAAAAGTCTGGAGGTTAATCCAGACGTTTGGATTCGGGTTCTAGAAATAGTTCAGAAAAACCCCAGACGTCTGAAATTACAAAGTAGACATATGAAATCTAACCAGACATCTGAACTAATAAATCAGACGTCCGAAATTTGTCTCTACCATTTTATTTCCTGCATTCTTATATTATTTTTCTATAGGGACTATAACCAGACATCTGGAATTGACAGCCAGACGTCTGATTGCCTGTTCTAGGCAACATTTTGCCTAGACCAATGATGACCAAAACGATTCGGAAGCGATCGGACGAGCAATGGAGGGATTTATGCCAAGCGACAACCCAGCCTTAAGCTCTTCGATAAAACCGAAATAACATGTCCAAACATCCAAGATAGGATCTTTAAAGATTTTGACTTCAAAACACAAAAATTTGGATAATTCACCAAATCAATTCAAATCAAAAGCAAATGAACATGAGTAAATGTAAGGAATTCATATCTATCAACATTGAAAGTTATAGACATATATGTGAGTTCAAGAACTCACCTTTAAACTCAAAAACAACAAGCGAGAAGCTTTAAACAAAGCAAGACCAATTCCTCATCAATATGCATCTAGAATCTTCAATCTATTATCAAAGGTGAAGTTTTTCCTAAGTTAAGTTACAGGAATTTCTGAAAATTGAAGAGGGATTGAGATGGAGAAGATGATGAGGATGCTTTCCTAAGCTTCACTTTGATTTGGAGCAAGAACTTGAATTTTCTAGCAAAACTAAGGTTTAGGATTCTAATTTCCTATCTCTTCCCCCATTTTCTTTTAGCTTGAACGTTAGGAAATAATAGAATGAGTGAAGAGGAGTTGGATGAAGAGTTAGGGTATTAGATGAGTTCAAGGGCTGAAACCCAAACCCAAAGCCCAATAGAAAAATAGAAAAATTCTACTCAACTCCAAACATATCGATGTTTATACTTAAAAAGATCGCAAACGCCATTTTGGACCCAATGGAAGTGGTCTCGAGTCCTAATTTGACAGTTTGCAAAAAGTAGCGTTTCGGACTCTAATCCGACTAATAGTGCTATATTTAAATAAATCATTTAAATATACAATCGTAAAATATGCGGGTTGTTACAATAGACTATAAGAATATATAAAAATTTGTTAAGTGGGATATAGGTAATGCCTTAATGCTATTTTACTACTTTACTTTACTGTAGACACTATTATAATAACGCATTGTACTCTGTATGTAGATAGGTTAACGGATTCTTAAGAGATGGAAATCCCGAACATTCTCTTAAGTTATTGCACTCATGTGACACTGGCTAGGAGATGTGTGATAACCCGAATTTCTGGACATCTGTAATTGATACAATAATTCAGTTAATTAAAACAAATACTAAATTATAAATTGAACAAATGAATCTAATAGTGAATATTTATATTTGGATGAATATTTATTTGATCTTATCTTAATATAATCATTTGGATTTGACAAATTATTCTTTTAAAACAAATGATAATGTGTTGTTATAATATATATATATATATATATATATATATATATATATGAATAGGATTTATGGTTTATAAATAAATTGTGATTTTGAATTTGGAATTTGGATTTGGATTCAAATAGATATATTAAAAATATTACTTGTAACATATAGTTGTATATTTAAAGAACAATATTTTTAGTTTGAAATTTTAAAATAAGATCTAACTTAATATCCTTTTCCTTTTTAAATTTTCTTTCTTGAAATTTTAGCTTTGGAAATATAAAAAAATATACAAATAAACATTAAAGAATGTACTTAATAAAGATAATTTATTTACGTAAACATTTAAAGCTAAAATGGGAATAAACATTTAAAACGTGTTAAAATAAATAAGTCATTAATTTAAATGAATTTAAAAACATTTGTAAAAGTAAGAAATTATTATAATATTTGAAATGAAACATGTGTAAGGATATTAGATCATGCAAAAAACACTTGTAATCATTTTAACAACTTAAGTTTACAAGTGGCATTGTTTTTTTAAACATTTGTAAATAGATAAGAGAAAACTTGGAAAACTCATTTGTGTTTAAACATTTTCTTCCTTCTTTCCTAAAAATTGAAAATCAGATTTTGAAAAAAATCAAAACCAAGTACCAACAGTTCAAAAGTTTTCAAATTTGTGATCTTGCATAACAAGTGAAGATCATCAGCAAATTCAAAGCAAAAGAACTCTGGATTAAACAGCAAGTTCAAAACTGCAAAGCAAAAAAAATCTGAAGCGTAGTTTATCAAACAAGTTACCAAATTCAGCATCATAATAAATCAAGGTTGCAGATCACAGCATAAAACCCTGCCCTTTGTTTCTTCATAAACATGTGAGTAAACTGTAAACCTTTAGGCAAATTATCTGTAGTTGTTCATGCAACAATTGAAGACAACAATAACTTAAATATGTTTTGCATTGTTGAATATAAATGTGGTCTGGTTTGAAGTACAGTTTGTTTAGATATTCAACTGAGCTTCAACAGCTGGCTCAACATCAACTTAATCAAGTACAGACCATAATCAACATCAATTCATTGATCAACATTCAATCTAGTTTTCATATTTTCAAATCTGCTCTATTCTATATAAGGTGAGTAATACTCAACTATTTAAGGTTAAATTATCTGTTAAGTTTGTGCATGTAGCAAGTGATGCTGGAATTGACTCAAATACATCCAACATGGAAGAAATGAATGTTTTTATCTGGGTGTATCATTTGATTTTACTGATTAAAATTGAGCATGACTCTGTGTATTTAAAACAGACCCAAATTTGCATTCAAAATCTAAATCCTCTTCACATAATCATTTCTAAGGAATGATGTCAAAAGACAAGTTGTTTGAAATGATAAAATCTTGTTTTTAAAAAATAAATTTGAGAAGAAATGATTTTGTAGCTTACTGGAAAAATGTATTTAAAGTTAAAAGAAAAAAAACTAAACAAGAAAATTTGTCTTTTTCCAGTATGTGGTTTAGTTCATCTGCGAATTTGTTGATTTTTGGTGGGGGATTTGTAGTTTTTAAGTTATGTGTGAAGGTGAAATCGGTGATGATCGGAAAGTTGGTTTTTCGTCAATTCACGACGATTCAGGGTTAGTCACACATTGTGATTGATGTGGAGGGAGGCCTGAGTGATGGAGATCTCAGGAAAATTAGCATCGGATTTTTCTAATCGGTGGATCGTCTAGACGAAGTGATTTTAGGGTATAGGCTGTGTTTGGGCCATGGTTGATTTCTGGGTGATCGCGGCGTCGTGTTTGCGACGAGTGAAGCCGAAGGTAGGCGAAAGATAGTGGACTGTTGAGCGAAGTTTCTAACGTAAGTGCATAGGTCCTAGTGGTTGGTGACGGTGGTTCGTGATGATTGTAGATAGGGGATTCTCTTTTCAGGTGATGTCAAAATTTGATTTTGGGTTCGAGCATCGGCGAGGGACTTTCGATCGGTCAGGAAGCTCGAAGAGGTGGTTGGTGATCAGGAGATGAAATCGGCGATGGTCGGATGATCGTCGACGCCATGTGCACGTGCACAAGATGTCAGAGGAGTCTGGATGTTAAGGCTGTAGGGAAGAAGGGGGTTTTGCTCGATAGCAGGTTCGAGTGAATTGGGGACTGTCTCGAAGATGTGGAGTTCGTGTTTTGCTCAGGTTTGGTGCATGAAGTTTGGTCCCAGGCTCGAGTTACTCAAATCATTACAAAGTAAACCCTATACTAGTTCTAAGCTAAGAAAAGATAAAGGTGGTTAGGATTAGCAACAAGGGAAAATATACAGTTTCATTAAGAGCAATGTTTAAGCAACTTTAAAAGTTTTTAAAGGTTATTAAGTAAATTATTTATTTTATTTATGTAATTGATTCCAATTTTTATTTTTTTCCTCTAATGGAAGTTTAGTAGTTAATTAATGAAGATAAAGGATGTATCTTTAAATTAATTAAGAATGTGACTAAATAGATAATTAAGGGTAGATGTACTGAACCTTAAGATTCAAGTGATTTCGTATAAATCAATTTAAACGATTGGTTTAAATCAGAGCTAAGTGTTGATTAAGTAATTAAATTAAGATAATTGTTTGTTTTTTTTAGTAATTAAGGTCTTGGGAAATTAAAGTTTAGTTAATTGATAAATATGGACAAATAATTTATGTGATTAGTTAAAGGGTAACTAACTAAGGTTAATTGATCAAGGTAAGTTATTAAGGTTAATTAACCGATTTAGGTTAATTAATTAAGTAAGTATAATTAATTGATTATTAGGTAATTAAGGGATGATTAATCTACAATTAAAGATTAATTGATTAAGGATTAATCAGAGGTGATTAACGATTAATCAAAGGAAAGTAAGGATTAATCAATATTAATTAAGGGTTGATTAACTATTTAATCAAACTAGTGATTAAGGATTAATTAATTTGTAATTAAGATTATTAATTAATAATTAAGTTTATTAATTAATAATTAAGATATAATTGATTTGT
The DNA here is from genome assembly GCA_030765085.1 of Allium cepa. Lineage (NCBI taxonomy): Eukaryota > Viridiplantae > Streptophyta > Magnoliopsida > Asparagales > Amaryllidaceae > Allium > Allium cepa. The sequence goes on from CM060929.1 coordinate 500,379,244, forward strand.
TAATTAATGGTTAATTGATTTATTATAAGAATAATTATGGATTAATTAATTTGTATTAAGAGATATTGATTAATAATTAGGGTTATTAATCAATAGTTAATGGTTGATTAATCAGTTAATTAGAGGATAACTAATTGATTTTAAAGTAATTAAGGATTGATTACTTTGTATTAAAGGAGGTTAATTAATAATTGAGGTTTATTAATTGATAATTAAAGGATAATTAATATGTGATTAGAAATTAATTGATTGATTCATAAGGTAATCAAGGAGTGATGAATTAATTAAATGATTGTAATTAATTAATGGTTGATTAAGCAGGATTAGATGATTAATTATGATATGAATTGACAATGCTTGCTTATGGATGATTGTTTGTTGAATGTTTGAATTGAATGATATCTACTTGACGATATCTAATGGATGATATGTTGTGACGTACTGTTGATCTGATATTGGTTATATCAACGATAAATGGGTGATGTTTTTCTGTGTTATTGCTGTGTAAAAGTAACAACCAGTATTTGAATTTAATAACTTAGGTTAAGATGACATTGGATTCGAAGAGACCGGAGTTGGGTATTAGTAAATACCCGAAACCACTTCGATTCTTGCTGGATTGATATATGGAAGCAATAGGCTGGCATGGAATGATTTAACTGAATTGGACCATTTAATCTAAGTTTTTGGTACTTAGAAAGTGATGTGAAAAATAAGTGATGTCTATAACAACTTGTGATGTTGGAAATTTAAACGAGTTACCCGGGGTTTTATGTAAGTTGTATGCTATTGTATTCCATGTTAGATGGGTTTACTCACGCTGGTTTCCAGCCTGACCCGGATGTTACTTTGATGTAATGCTCGGGTCAGACCGAGTATTACAGATTTTCAGGTAAGGACGTTCTGGAGCTCAGGGGGCGAGCTGGATGGAAGCAACGTATAGAGAGTTTCCGGTGTGATATATAGTTGTATATCTGGGACATGTTGTTTTTAATTGTCCAGTGTTATGTAAATATTGTAACTATGATGTATTGTACGAAATTTAACTGATATAGCTGCTTTGTACAAATGTTATTTTATGAGATATTATATTTTATCTGCTGCGAATGTGAGAATCTGTGTTTTGTTTCTGTTTCTTCTTCTTTTTCTTTTCTTCTTTTCTTAACTATATGGAAATTTCGGGATCGAAATTTTCGGGTCGTTACATTTGGTACCAGAGCTAAAGGTTAAGCGAGAACCTTGGCTCTGGTGGGATTACTAATTAAGGATAGGGTAATTAGTACCCTAGAATGAGTTGTGTGTGGTATATATGAGAGAGTGTACTGGTTATTTTCTTATAAAATGATTTTTAAATAAGTTTTTATTTTGAATATATATAAAGCAATAGCTTTTCCAATAAATATAAAGAAATTGGTTGTTGATTATTGGAATTAAATAATGAGAATTAAGTGGTAATAGTAATACAACCAAATTTAAATTGAATTTAAAGATAAGTTTGAAACAGATTCAAACTGAAATTAAAATCTTGAATTTGGAGAAGAGTTTTTCAATAAGATAATAATGAATTGATTTCCAAATATGATAATCTTGTTTATTATCATAAATTGTTGTTATATTTAATAATAAAAATGTGTATTAATGTGTAAGCAAAATGAAATGTTTTAAGGAGGTAAACATTTGGGTAAGTATGACTTATAAAGTGGAATTGAAGATGATCTAAATTGTGAGGTTTTAAATCTGGGTCTAGAATTTGAAAATTGTTTCAAAGGAATAAAGAAATGTTATTTAATATATTTGAATGAAAGTATCCTATTTCAAACAAGAGTTGTTTGGAAATTTAAAGAAATTTGTTTTGAATTGAAAAAAAACCATAGATGGTTTAAAATTTAAGGACAACTTGGTGTGTAAAGGAAATAATATGTGTATATGAGGAATATACATAATATCAAGGATGGTTTGAAATAAGCTCTAAATGCTGAGTTTAAATTTTTTAATTGGAATGAGGTGTGATACCCAAATTGATAAGTTTTTTTGAATTTATAAGTGGGAAGATTATTAATGTGAAGTTTAAATTTGAAGTGGGAATTCAAACTTGAGTAAGGTTACGGGATTAAATTGAATTTAACTTAGAAGAAGTTAAATAAGTTTGAATGAGCAAACTGAATTAGAAATTTCAAGATAATCAGAATTTAACTTGGAGAGTTAAATGGTTAATTTGAATAGGGAGTTTGTGTGATCTCAAAATGGGTTTGAGATATGGAAGTTGGAAATGGATGAATATTTTAAAATAATTTGAATGATACTATCCTGTTGTTATTGATAATCTTTAAATTGTAAATTGGATTTGTTTAAATGAATAAAGAAATGGATGTGGTAATATATCCATTATTAAGGTAAAATAGAATCATTTTGGACATATGATATGAATGTTTAGGATAAAACTTCAAAGGTTTAGTATCAAAATTGAAATTTGGTGATAAATTGAATTTCAAAGATTTAGTTGTTTAAAATGGAATTTGGATTCAGAATTAAATGGTTTAAAGATATAAGTTGATTTGATTTAAAAGATTAAATCAACAGTTAAAGATTTAACTCGAATTTATATAATTTGACATGGTTTAAATTTGAAATTTAATTGAATTAGTTCAATCTGAATTTGATTTGAATTAATTGAAATTGTGATTGAAGATGCATAAGTATAAAATTCAAATGGAAAATTTGAATTGGATTAATTTGAAACGATTTGAAATTGAAGTGGGTTCAATTTGAAATTTTTCGAAATTGATTTGAATAATTTGGAATTGTAATTAAAGTTGAATAGTTTTAAATTCAAACTGAATTTGAATTTAATTTGGGAGGAAATCAAGAATAATTCAACTTGATTTGGAAATGGAATTTGAAATTGGAATTAATTCAAACTGGAGTTGAAATGAATTGAAATTTGAACTAGTTCAATTGAAATTTATTTGAATTAGTAGAATTTAAGATCAAAGTTGAATAAAGTTAAATTTGGAAAGAAACTAAGGTTAATTCAGCTTGAATTGGGGTTGAATCAATTTCAATAGAAGTTGAAGTTATTTAAATTGTAGTTAAGTCAATTTAAATGGAAGTGGAAATTTAAATTGAATTAATTGGAAATGGAGGTTGGGAATTGAAAATTTTGATTTTGGACTATTTTCAAAATAAATTGTTTTAGTGCAAATTTATTTTTCCAAACTATTTACTATACAACTTTTCTTTTTAAACCTTAAACTATCTTATACTTGTTTTACAATTATTTTTGGAACTATTTAACAATTTTCCAACTGTTTTAAAATCTAATTACTATTTTTCAACTACTATTATAACTAATTACTATTTTATAGCTATTTTACAATTATTTAAAAATTTCTACAACTATTTGACTATTTTCCAACTACTTTACAATTATTTAACAATTTTGTAGCTATTTTACAAACAAATAATTATTTTTCAATTACTTATATATTTTTAACTTTTCAACCTGTTTTCTAAATTTAAACTGGACAGAGTTTAAATTGTTTATGATTGAATACCTAATTGAGATAATAATAGAGGGGATAACCCAAATGGGATTGAAGCAATTGTGAATAAGTGAATGAGAATTTAAGTGAATGAATAGAAAAGGAGAATTGATTTGGTTAATAACCAATAAAGATAAATATGTAGGATGTACTCATATTATTCTATTCGCATAGTGAATTGATCCAGATTCGAGCACAGAATTTCGAGATAATTATGTCGATTCGAGTTGTGATTTTCACTCGATTTTTGACGGCGAACCTGAATATGGATTGTTGATTGGTTCTGGATATTCTCCATCACATCTATGACTACGCAAGGAGAATGATGGTTTCTGATCGAGAAACCAGATCTGAGTCCGCACTAGGAAGTCGGGTGGACGATACTAGTTCGAAAATGAAATTGTGTGATCGAGTGAGCGATCAGATTGGTATAGCGTACGGATGATATGTGTATATCGTATGAATTTGAATAAAATTGATACTGGGAATTTGTGGAAAATGATTGTGAATTTTTTTTTGAAATGAAAGGTATATTATGTGAAATATATGATGAAGTAAAATGAAAATTGGATATTTCTATAATAGAAATTTTCTTTATGAAAGTAAGTGATATGATAAGTGGTTTTGTATAAGAGTAATCAAATTTGAATATTTGATTTGGGATAAACAAAGTTATATATACATTTGTTATGTAAGATAAATCTCCCCTTGTTGATTTTATTGCCGGAAGGAAAAGATTTTTGAAAGTGTTTGAAGTATAAAAGGGTTTTATACAAGTTTGAAATGATCCTAAGATTTTTCAAGGTTATATATATATATATATATATATATATATATATATATATATGTATGTATATATATAAAGGATCTTGTGAGAATGATTTGAAAAAAGTTTTGGGAACCTTTGGATTTGGAAAGGATTTTGATTTTTGGGTAAAATTAATATTAGAATTTGGAAAGTCTTATTGAGAGTTATCGATTTTGGGATAATCGATTTTGTGTAAAGAGTTTTATATGAGATCGTACTAGGTGTATGATTTGGAAGATACTATATGTATATAGTATAAAGTGTTTCGGAAATGGCTCTAGAGAAAAAGGTGCTCCCTTGGGATGAACTTCTCAGGAGTACCATAGGTTGGTACTGCCTTGAGACTCTAATGGGGGTTTCGAAAGTTGATCCTATGAGAAGTCTGGACAAACTAGTTCCTTAGGATTATTGGGTAGCGAAAGTCGAGGGCGTTGATGCCTACAGAGGCATTTGGGTTATCCTGTGACGACAGTGTAACTCGATGTCGCTGCGATCTACTGTGTGGATCATAGTGGAAATCGTATGGAGGTGAGTGTCAACGATCTACGCTTGATTTTTCCGGAAAGGCAACGTAACATCGGTAGACTGCGATCTATTGTCAAGTGGAATGGAGAAGTTTCATTCTTTTAACAGCGGAATTCGAGGGAGCTGAGGCGTACAGTTATATGGGTTTTTGCTGTGATTGCAACGTAACCCCGGTTGTAGCTGCGATCTGTAGCGGGTTCCATGGTGTAATCGAGGGGCGCGGAGGCCTATAGTTATCTATGGATTTTGTCGGATGGCAACGTAACCATCTGGTTAACTGCGACCATGGATGGGGGTGATGATTTCCAGAGCATTCTCACCAAAGACATTCTCTCTATTTTCAAAAATGGTTTTTATATTTTCAATAAATTATTTTCCAAGTATTTTCACTGGGTGTTGAAAATGGGTTTACCGAGTACTTATAGATTTTTAGTCTTACGCCTGATCAACATTTGACCGAATTTCTGTGAGAACAATGATGGACTGGTTGAGACATCGAGTTATAAAAGTATCTTCATAAAAAACTAATTTAGTAATATTATATAGATTTTAAAGTATTTTAAAAATGATCAAGAGTGATTTAACTAATATTAAGTATTTAACAAATACTGGCTACGTTCCTTTTTGAGGACGGAAAGATTCAAAGGGGGAAGGAATGTGATAACCCGAATTTCTGGACATTTGTAATTGATATAATAATTAGGTGAATTAAAACAAATACTGAATTATAAATTGACTAAATGAATCTAATAGTAAATATTTATATTTGGATGAATATTTATTTGATCATATCTTAATGTAATCATTTGGATTTGACAAATTATTCTTTTAAAACAAATGATAATGTGTTGTTATAAAAAAATATGTATATGAATAGGATTTATGGTTTATAAATAAATTATGATTTGGAATTTGGATTTGTATTCAAATAGATATATTAAAAATATTACTTGTAACATATAGTTGAATATTTAAAGAACAATATTTTTAGTTTGAAAATTTAAAATAAGATCTAACTTAATATCCTTCTCCTTTTTAAATTTTCTTTCTTGAAATTTTAGCTTTGAAAATATAAAAAACAAATATACAAATAAACATTAAAGAATGTACTTAAAAAAAATATTTTATTTATGTAAACATTTAAAGCTAAGATGGGAATAAACATTTAAAACATGTTAAAATAAATAAGTCATTAATTTAAATGAATTTAAATTTTTTTGTAAAAGTAAGAAATTATTATAATATTTGAAATGAAACATATGTAAGGATATTAAATCATGCAAAAAACACTTGTAATCATCTTAACAACTTAAGTTTACAAGTGGCATTGTTTTTTTGTTAAACATTTGTAAATAGATAAGAGAAAACTTGGAAAAATCATTTGTGTTTATAACATTTTCTTCCGTCTTTCCTAAAAATTGAAAATTATATTTTGAAAAAAATCAAAACCAAATACCATCAGTTCAAAAGTTTTCAAATCTATGATCTTGCATAACAAGTGAAGATCATCAGCAAATTCAAAGCAAAATATCTCTGGATTAAACAACAAATTCTACAGCAAGTTCAAAACTGCAAAGCAAAGAAAATCTGAAGCATAGTTCATCAAACAAGTTTCCAAATTCAACATCATAATAAATCAAGCTTGCACATCAGAGCATAAAACCCTGTCCTCTTTTTCTTCATAAGCATGTGAGCAAACTGTAAACCTTTAGGCAAATTATCTGTAGTTGTTCATGCAACAATTGAAGACAACAATGACTTAAATATGTTTTGCACTGCTAAATATAAATGTGGTATGGTTTGAAGTACAGTTTGTTTCAATATTCAACTGAGCTTCAACAACTGATTCAACATCAACTCAATCAAGTACAAACCATAATCAACAGCAATTCATTGATCAACATTCAAGCTTAGTTTTCAGATTTTCATATCTGCTCTGTTCTATATAAGGTGTGTAATACTCAACTATTTAAGGTTAAATCATCTGTTAAGTTTGTGCATGTCGCAAGTGATGCTGGAATTGACTCAAATACATCCAACATGGAAGAAATGAATGTTTTTATCTGGGTATATCATTTGATTTTACTGATTAAAATTGAGCATGACTCTGTGTATTTAAAACAGACCCAAATTTGCATTCAAAATCTAAATCCTCTTCACATAATCATTTCTAAGGAATGATGTCTAGAGAGAAGTTGTCTGAAATGATAAAATCTTGTTTTTAAAAATAAATTTGAGAGGAAATGATTTTGTGTCTTGCTGGAAAAATGAATTTACAGTTAAAAAAAGGAAAAAACTAAACTAGAAATTTGTCTCTTTCCAGTATGTGGTTGAGTTCATCTGCGAATTTGTTGATTTTTGGTGGGGGGATTTGCAGTTTTTAAGTTATGTTTGAAGGTGAAATCGGTGATTATCTGAAAGTGGGTTTTTTGTTAATTCATGATGAACCAGGGTTAGTCGTACATTATGATTGATGTGGAGGGAGGCCTGAGTGATAGAGATCTTAGGAAAATTAGCATTTGATTTTTCTAATCAGTGGATCATCTGGACGAAGTGATTTTAGGTTTAGGCTGTGTTTGGGCCATGGTTGATTTCTGGGTGATTGCGGCGTCGTGTTTGCGACGAGTGAAGCCAGAGAAAGTGGGAATGGTAGTGGAGTGTTGAGCGAAGTTTCTTACGTAAGTGCGTAGGTCCTAGTGGTTGGTGACGGTGGTTTGTGATTATTTTAGATAGGGGATTCTCTTTTCAGGTGATGTCAAAATTCGATTTTGGGTTCGAGCATCGGCTAGGGACTTTCGATTGGTCAGGAAGCTCGAAGAGGTGGTCGGTGATCAGGAGATGAGATCGGTGATGGTCGGAGGATCGTCAACACCATGTGCACATGCACAAGATGTCAGAGGAGTCTGAGTGTTAAGGCTTTAGGGAAGAAGGGGGTTTCGCTCGATAGCAGGTTCAAGTGAATTGGGGACTGTCTTGAAGATGTGGAATTCATGTTTTGCTCGGGTTTGGTGCGTGAATTTGGTCCCAGGCTTGAGTTACTCAAATCTTTACAAAGTAAACCCTATACTAGTTCTAAGCTAAGAAAAGATAAAGGTGGTTAGGATTAGCAACGAGGGAAAATATACAGTTTCATTAAGAGCAATGTTTAAGCAACTTTAAAAGTTTTTAAAGGTTATTAAGTAAATTATTTATTTTAATTATGTAATTTATTCTAATTTTTATTTTTATTTTTCTCTAATGGAAGTTTAATAGTTAATTAATGAATATAAAGGATGTATCTTTAAATTAATTAAAAATGTGACTAAATAGATAATTAAGGGTAGATGTACTGAACCTTAAGATTCAAGTGATTTCGTATAAATCAATTTCAACATTTGGTTTAAGTCAGATTTAAGTGTTGATTAAGTAATTAAATTAAGATACTTTTTTGTTTTTTTGGTAATTAAGGTCTTGGGAAATTAAAGTTTAGTTAATTGATAAATATGGACAAATAATTTATGTGATTACTTAAAGGGTAACTAATTAAGGTTAATTGATAAGGTAAGTTATTAAGGTTAATTAACCGATTTAGGTTAATTAATTAAGTAAGTATAAATAATTGATTATTAGGTAATTAAAGGATGATTAATCTATAATTAAAGATTAATTGATTAAGGATTAATCAGAGGTGTTCAAGGATTAATCAAAGGAAAGTAAGGATTAATTAATATTAATAAGGGTTGATTAACTGTTTAATCAAACTAGTGATTAAGGACTAATTAATTTGTAATTAAGATTGTTAATTAATAATTAAGTTTATTAATTAATAATTAAGATATAATTGATTTGTTAATTAATGATTAATTGATTTATTATAAGAATAATTATGGATTAATTAATTTGTATTAAGAGATATTGATTAATAATTAAGGTTATTAATCAATAGTTGATGGTTGATTAATCAGTTAATTGGAAGATAATTAATTGATTTTAAAGTAATTAAGGATTTATTACTCTGTATTAAAGGAGGTTAATTAATAATTGAGGTTTATTAATTGATAATGAAAGGATAATTAATCTGTGATTAGAAACTAATTGATTGATTTATAAGGTAATCAAGGAGTGATGAATTAATTAAATGATTGTAATTAATTAATGGTTGATTAAGAAGGAATAGATGATTATTTATGATATGAATTGAGAATGCTTACTTATGGAGATTGTTTGTTGAATGTCTGAATTGAATGATATCTATTGGACGATATGTAATGGATAATATGCTGTGACGTACTGTTAATATGATATTGGTTATATCAATGATAAATGGGTGATGTTTATCTGTGTTATTGCTGTGTAAAAGTAACAACCAGTATTTGAATTTAATAACTTGGGTTAAGATGACATTGAATTCGAAGAGACCGGAGTCGGGTATTAGTAAATACACGAAACCACTTCGATTCTCGATAGATTGATATGTGGAAGCAATAGGCTGGTATGGAACGATTTAAATGAATTGGACAATTTAATCTAAGTTTTTGTTACTTAGAAAGTGGTGTGAAAAATAAGTGATGTCTATAACAACTTGTGATGTTGAAAATTTAAACGAGTTACCCCGGGTTTTTTGTAAGTTTTATGCTGTTATATTCCATGATAGATAGGTTTACTCACGCTGGTTTCCAGCTTGACCTGGGTGTTACTTTGATATAATGTTCGGGTCAGACTGAGTATTACAGATTTTTAGGTAAGGACGTTCTGGAGCTCAGGAGGCAAGCTGGATGGCAGGAACGTATAGAGAGTTTCCGGTGTGATATATAGTTGTATATTTGGGACATGTTGTTTTTAATTGTCCAGTGTTGTGCAAATGTTGTAACTCTGATGTACTGTATGAAATTTAACTGATACAGCTTCTTTGTATAAATGTCATTTATGAGATATTATATTTTATCCGCTGCGAATGTGAGAATCTTTGTTTTGTTTCTGTTTCTTCTTCTTTCTCTTTTCTTCTTTTCTTAACTATCTGGAAATTTCGGGGTCGAAATTTTCGGGTCGTTACAAGATGCCAAAACCCATAAACATCTCTAATGCCGTTACACTCATATTCGTTTACTTAATTTAACTTACATAAGATCTTTTATTCTGACACGAGTTTTTTGTCTTTTCAATTCGCTCAGGTCAATCCGAGCTTTTCCGTTTATCGAAGACTGTTTTTCTGATGGACGAAGATGGAAATTTGATACTATTACTATTTATTCTTTTTATTCCTCTACATCATACTGTTCCGCTGCATTGTTATTTATTTCTGCTGTATGTAACTTTGATTCTGTAATGTATAAGGTATAATCAAATTGTTATTTGTAAACAGCATCATGAACTGTATATTTGATTATTATATTTGGTCATTCCACTGTGAGATTCTGTATTTGTTTTTTTCTTTCTTTCCCTACTTTCTTACTTACCCTAAACCAATCTGCCCCTTTGAATGGTTTGAGTTGGCATGCGTGTCGATTTAAACTTCCCAAAAAGGCAGGTCGTTACATTTGGTATCAGAGCTTAGGCTTAGCGATAACCTTAATTTTGTGGGGTCGGAATCGTTAGAGATATGGTGGTAATACCTTAGAATGAGTCGTTGAGTGTATATATACAAGAGAGCGTATTTGTTATTGTTATAAAAGGTTTTTGTATTGCGTTAATTTGTTCTGTTTAGTATTTATAAGTTCTGGTCGGTATATGGGATGGTATGGCATGGATAGGCATTTCTAAACACTAAATAGGGCAGACCGGTCAATATTGCTTTAAAATATAGGTAAATGGAGTAATTTTGCCTAATAGATATTTTATATATAAAAGAATAATTTTATAAATGATATAGTTAGTTGTAATACATTTGTTTGCTAGGTAGTGAAATTTACTAATATTGGTTGAAAAATGAGATTTTAAATAAAGTAAATATAAATTGAAATTTGAGAACTTAAGTTCCAGGATTTATGGAAACTTCTTTCAAAGGATTTAGAATATAATATTTTTTTTATTTAGAAGTATTTTCTGGTATAAATATTTCGGTTTGATTTGAAAGAAATGTTTAAAGAATTCTTTTTAAAAGGAAATAAAATTTGTACTTCCCATTCTGTCGTTGGAAAGTAATTTCGGTGATGAGTGAATGCATCATCGATGTTCATTTTCAAGTTTCAAAGTGGAAAGGCCACTGTAATAGTTTTACTACACACTTGTTTTGATAACAAATCTTAATTTTATTTCTAAATATGACTGGGATATGTAGGGTATATATATATATATATATATATATATATATATATATATATATATATATATATATATATATATTGCTTTAAATGATTCGAAAGAAACCCGAAGTTAAATTGTTAAATTTTTCTGATAATTAGTAGTTTTCATCTAAACTTAACTATTTTAATAATTGGAAACCTATAAAATGTGGAATTAAGAAATCGATGTTAAGTGATTAATGAAAATATAAGGAATTGAAATTTTGTAAACTGTAAATCAAAAGGATATGAAAATGAGAAATGATAACTATTGAACATTTAGTTAATTAAAAATAGATAAGATAAACTTATGTAACTTTCAATTGCATTCTTAAAAACATACACACACACACATATGTATGTATATGTATATATATTTAACCTACCAAATTATTAAAAGTTGAAATGTTAAATAATGATATGCAATACAATATTATACAAGTAAAACTTAAGAAACGAATGTGTTCAATAGAATTTCTTCTGGATGGGAATTCTGATGTTATAAATTGCCATAAACATAAGTTAATAACTTGAAATGTTACAAATTAAATGTAATAGAAATGATGAATACTTTAAGTAAATAATTATAAATTTAAGTTAATGTTGAAGCCATTTATAATTAAAGTGAGTACTATATTAATTGAATGATTATAACTTTAGAAGTGTTGAAATGACTTAGAAATAAATTTAATATTCAATAATACTATATATGAAACAAATGAATGTGGAAAAAAATAACCTATTAACGGTGGATTAAATTGTAAAGGGACTTACATAATAATGAATAATCTAGATAATTGAAATGAAAATAACTTATTTGAGTAATTAATGTAAAGTAATGAAAGAAAAAATGGTATTGTATATATGAATAGAAAATGAATCCTATAATTGATAAACATAAAGAAATTATATAAGCATTGTATGAACAAATGAAAATGAACAGCATATAATGAAAAAAAAGTAATAAGAATAAAATTTAAATATTATTTAAAATTATTGTTTGTGTGGCTTATGGATTGGTTGGGAAAGGACACTTCTATTGTGTATGGATGTATAAATGATCTATTGAGTTTTATCTAAGACTGTTGGGTGTATAGTATACTTAGTAGTTATTTATCATTCTATACGATTAAAAGTTCTAAACCCGAACAAACTATTTGGTTGCTATGGATGGATGGTTGACTTTGGTTTGCATGTGATGATTGTATGGTTTTGTTTGCAAGTGCTATTATTATATTATATTGATTTGTTTGTTATCAATCGAAACAACTTAAATATTTTCTTTTACATAATTATTAACCTCTTTGGATTGTATAAGTGAAATACAAGTTCATGGAAGCAATAACTACTACTTTTGGCTTCATATATAAGCGTTGTTTGCCCGTCAAATAGGTACGTTTTCGGATTACGGTTTTCTAGCGATATTACATTGTTTTCCCATGGTTTGGGATATATTATTTTAAAATATATGATATATATGATTATAATTGATATTATTATTTCTCTCGGTCCTCTCCATACAAAGGAGACTCTGCCGAATTTTTTTTGAATTTTGGACTTAGAAAAATTTTGTGAAAGTGAAAATGTTTTCAAACTTTTATTAACTTGAATATGAAAGGAAATTAAGTATTTATAAATTGATATATTTTATTACACAAATTGATTGTTTATAAATTTAATGTTGAATCATAAGTTTTGATTCACGACAAGCTTCAACGATCTTCGATGAGATTAGACGATCAAAAGCGACAAAAAGAGAAAGCTATACACAAGTGGTAAACTACAAAGGAAACTAGACTTCAAATCCATGTACGCTATAAATTTTTTTATTGTTTAAGTCATAGTTAAGTTTATAATTATTAAAATCACCCCTCAAGTAGTTTACACACACTATACAAAAGTTTTAAATATATATATATATACACACAAAAAATAGTGTACACAAGTGCTCACTGTGCAAAAAAGCACAATTCAGTGGACTGGACTGATTTCATCAGTCGACTGAATCTGTGTTCTTTGCATAGACATGCACACATGCACACATGCACACCACTTTGAATATTCAGTCAACTAGATATTTTTGACCAATTAACTGACAGTACACAACTGTCATATTTCCTGAAGTCTTGCTTCTCTTTGTGAAGGGTAACGACCAATTCAAAGAGTTACGGATGCAACTCTTGATTGAAACTCTTTGTAGACAGTAGCAACCTTATATACTATATATATAGATCTAAATCCATGATTTTAATCATCCAATTTTACTTTAATCTATTCTATTCTTTGATCTATATTTCTTAACTATATTTTTGAATTCTAAAAGCTTTCTAATCAAAGGTATATTGCCTGAATCTCAGAGTTAATTAATATATACTTCGATTAAAAGCAATATCTTCCTTTCTAATCCTCTCACACACAATATATACTTGAGGATTTGATTATAGGAAGGGTGAACTGTCAAAGACAAATCGGCGTTATCAAGAACAAAAAGCATCAACAACTTTATCCAAATTGTAGAAGTCATGTTAGTTTGTATAAGGCGGAAAAGTCCTCTTTGGCTGTTGAGGTGGAAAAATCCTGTTCGGCTGCTCAATGTAGGATCTATATTAACCCTAGAGGGGGGTGAATAGGGTTATAGAAAATTTTCTTGATTTAAACACAGAAATAAACTACAGAAATAAATATGCTGAAAAGTAAATCACACACAAAATTTACCCAGCTTCGGCAACCCCTGCCTACTGCTGCATTCCCAGATTTCTATTAGAATTAAACAGTATCCCGCTTACAAACACTCTACTAGACTCGCAAACCCTTGCTCCCTCTCACAAACACTCTCATAGACTCGCACACCCTGCTCCGCCTATAGAGTTTCTCTTACTCGCAAACTCTGCTCCGCCTATAGAGTTTTGCAAACTCGCACACCCTGCTCATTGAACTAATTCTAACTAGACAATCTGACACTACCTACAACCTAGGTGGTGATTTACCAATAATTTGACTCAAAAAGAAAAACAGACTTCAAAAATAAGAGTAGGAGCAAAAATTAAAATACAAACTTGAATCCACAGTTTTTTTTGCTCAAATAAAGACTAAATCCTATTAAAAAATAAACTAAAGCCCTTTAACATAAAAACCCTTTTTATAAACCAAGGCCGGCCCTCTTTTATTCCTCTAGCCCGATCCACTCTTATTTTCTATGAGAAAATGATGGCGGCTTTGATTTTTCGTTCAATCTACTTGAAATCCAAAATTGGGGCTTTGACTAGTTTGTGATGCTCTTGCGTGCTACTTCTCTGATGATTAATTGTCTTATATGCGTTGCTCTTACTTCTCCGATGATCAATTTTGAAATTAGGGCTTCTGGAGTTCGGCTTCAATTTGGTATGTAACTTTCCTTTTTTCTTTTCTGGATTGAATGCTTGAATTCAATTGTTTCTCACTTACCGATGATGAACTTGGGTGAATATTTGGATTTGATTCGATTTTCTCACACCCCCACTTTCGATGATGGTTTGGGAGACGTATTTATATGGATTCTGAAACCCTATAATTCAATTGTATCAATTTGATACTTTCCTGATTTTCACTTTCCTGATATAGTCACTTACTTGATGCATACGGTCTTGATTTTCACACGTTTGATTTTACTTGAGTCATACGAAACAAAATTTCCTCTTTCGATTTCTGACTTTTTCAAACATACGTTTGCGTTGAATTCTGACTTGGTTAACACTGCACTTTTAATCTTTCAACTTTTACAATGTATAACTTTAGTTGATTGCTACTGCTTTGGCCATTTTTGTGTTCATCCCTGTGAGCTTTGACTCTGGCCATCTGTGTTGGGCATTTATATGATGTTTGTCTTGTGTCTGCATTGAGTTCTTTGGTTTCATACATGTGAGTTGTTGTTTGCTTTTGATGTCCACTGCCCTTGTGTACATGTTGCTGGTTCATTGTGATGTCTAGTCGACACAATTCATGTAGTCTTCATGTGATGTTGACATGTCTTGATGTTGTTTGGTTGAAGTTCTTTATGTCTGCATCTTGACATGTTGTATACTTTCTGACCTGATAGCATTTTGTCTTGAGCATACTCGGTGCAATTACTCATTCTAGTTGTAGCCTGATACTCATGTCTAGTCTTCATTGTATATTGGATTGTTGTAACTGGACATGTTGCTTGAGTGTTGCAGTATTCAGTTGTTATTTCCTGTACTTGTGTCTTTGTTTGGTTTGTATTTTGATGTTGCTTGTGCACTTGCTTGAGTTTCACTACCATACTTGTCATTGTGTGCTGATTCTTGATGGCTTGCATGATGGTGTTTATGTCTGCAACCATTACTTGACCTGTCTGGTTCATTGCTTGTTCTGGTCATTGCTTGGTCATTGTTCTTTGTGATTTGCACTTGCACACTTGCTCTTGTTTTCTACGCACACGAGTTGGCGAGGCAGTGCACACGTGTATGAATGTACACGTGTGTATTGCAGCCACTTATGATTACCTGTCCCTGATAGGAATACAAGTGTATATATCTACGTGCACAACTTTGTGTATGATGAATTTAAATGTAAATGATGACAAACGACCCAAATAACTGAGGCACCAATAAAAACTAATTTATATTTTTGCAAATTCAAATTTGTTTATTTTTAGATTACTGCTGCAGTTGCTAATTATACAGGTACACAAGAGACAGGACAAGAACTGGAGCTGGACAATGTAGATAGATGCGGATTAAATGTTTTGTAAAAATGTACAGTGTTGTGTGTTGTAGTGAGAGAAAATATGAATATGAAATGTCTAAACTAGTGTATGTATATAGAGAGAGCTGAAAACTTTATAAAATATTATATTGAATAAAATACTGATTGAATTCAATATACATTCTGTGCAATAGTATTAATATTCAATATGAATATTTATTCTTATATGTATATAGTACAATCTGCAAACACTTATTGATATATATATATATATATATATATTTGTTTTCATCAAACAAAAATTCACATCAAACAATCTCCCCCTTTTGATGATGACAAACATATATATAAAAGATTTTGAAATTCTAATAAATGTGTTTGAGCATGAACTATTTAGCTCCCCCTATATGAATGCTCCCCCTACAACTGAGACCACTCCCTATTTACAAGATTTAGAGAATTACAAAAGAATAAAAGAACTAAAGAAAATTAACTTACAACATTTAACAAATTTGTTGAAATATTCCAAAAAATATTTACTTCCTTAGCAAAATCTTATTCTTCTCCCCCTTTTGTCATTATCAAAAGACTGACAAAAAGCAATGGAACAATAGAAACAAAAAATAATATATCATAACGAGATAACAATTCCACATTATAGAGAATGGATCGATGATTCGATTTTTGTATAATAAGAAGAGAGATATTTTAAAATTAATTTGACATTTAAAAAAAAAGCACTTACTAACCACGCATAACCATAAGGACTTTTAAATGGGATTAGCAGTTACTTATTAGTCTAAGCATCCTGACTTTTAAGTGAGACCAGAATACTTAGTTACCATACTTGAATAACCATAAGGACTTTTAAATGAGAATGGAGTAATGATAAAAATAATTCACTCAAATGCTCCACCCATGCATAACCATAAGGACTTTTAAATGAGAATGGATGCATGAGAGTTGTTGTTGTTGTTATTATTATTATTATTATCATTATTATTATTTTCTTTTATTTTAAAAATAATCCACTCTTCTCATTTTACAAAACCATTATGAACGATAGAAAGATGGTAGAAATAGAAATGATCGTGGAATAAGTTACCAAGTTAATTATATTATGTAATATCCAGTACTGAATACCATATTCGAATCATTCTTTGGATAATATCCAAAACTAGTTTGAATCCTAGAAATTGAAGTTGAAAGTATATATCCAAGAATATTTCAACTAAAACATGGAAAATGATTAGTCAATTTCTATAATCCCCAAATCCAAACGTAATCTGGAAAATCTGTCTTCGGGGAGAGGTTTTGTGAAAATATCAGCAAGTTGAGCCTCAGTTGAAATATATTCAATGCAAATGTCTTCCTTAGCAATGTGATCTCTAAGAAAGTGGTGTCTCACATCAATGTGTTTTGTGCGTGAATGATGAACAGGATTATTTGACAAGTCTATTGCACTTTTACTATCAAATTTTAATGGAACTTGTTTATAAACTAAGCCAAAATCAGAAAGAGTTTGCATCATCCATAAAATTTGAGCACAACAACTTCCTAAAGCAATATCTTCTGCTTCTGTGGTGGATAATGCAACACAATTCTATTTTCGACTTGACCATGAAACTAATGAATGTCCTAGCATGAAACATGTCCCACTAGTGCTTTTCCTGTCAACCAATGAACCAGCATAATCAGCATCAGAATAGCCAACTAAATCTAAATTTTCAAAAGAAGGGTACCATAATCCAAATTTGTGTGTGTGTGAAAGATATCTCAAAATTCGTTTAGTGGCTTTCAAATGAGATTCTTTAGGATTAGACTGAAAACGTGCACACAAACACACAGAAAACATAATATCAGGTCTAGAAGCAGTAAGATAGAGAAGTGAACCAATTATCCCTCGATATTTTTTCTGATCAACAGAAATTCCTTTCTCGTCTTTGTCCAACTTTGTTGATGGGCTCATAGGAGTTCTCAATGGTTTGGAGTTCTCAACTCCAAATTTCTTTAACAGTTCCAATACATACTTGGATTGTGAAATAAAAATACCATCACTGCTTTGCTTGATTTGGAATCCAAGAAAATATTTTAATTCTCCAACCAAGCTCATCTCGAATTTAGCCTGCATGACTTGTTCAAATTTCTCGCACAAGAGTTCATTAGTAGCACCATAAATAATATCATCCACATAAATCTGAACAATCAAAAATTCACTTCCATTATGTAATAGAAACAGTGTCGTGTCAGCACTTCCCTTTTTAAAGCCATTTTCCAAAAGATATGTACAAAGGCAGTCATACTAAGCTCTAGGAGCTTGCGTAAGACCATATAATTCTTTTTCTAGTTTATACACATGATTTGGAAAATCATGATTTTCAAAACCGGGGGGTTGTTCAACAAAAACTTCTTCTTTCAAATCACCATTTAGAAAGGCACTTTTTACATCCATTTGTTTAAGTTTGAAACCCTTATAACATGCAAAACTTAGTAAAATCCTAATGGTTTCTAACCTAGCCACTGGAGCAAATGTTTCATCAAAATCTATGCCTTCTATTTGGTTATATCCTTTTGCGACAAACCTAGCTTTGTTTCTAATTACATTTCTGATTCATCAAGCTTATTTTTGAACACCCATTTAGTTCCAACAATTAGATAGTCATTAGGCCTAGGAACTAATTTCCAAACCTTATTTCTCTCAAATTGATTAAGTTCATCTTGCATTGCTAAAACCCAACTTTCATCATTAAGAGCCATTTCAATAGAATTAGGTTCAATCTCAGAAATAAAACCACTGTGGCAACAAAATGCACATAAATCTTTATCAAATGACGAGTGAGTGCGTATACCTTCCGTAGGATTACCTATAACCAATTCAGGAGGATGAATGGATTTGAACTTCAATCTACCAGCATCAACAGTCCTACTTTCAGCTTTCTCACTAGATGTCCCTTCTTCAATGCCTTCATGATCTACCCCGTCATCAACCGTCTTTTCAGTCACCCTTTCCGGGTCAGATTCATCGAATTTCACATTGATTGATTCAACAATTGTTTTTGTTCGTTTGTTGTATATCTTGTAAGCCTTGCTCCTTGTTGAATAGCCCATGAAAATTCCCTCATCAGCCTTTGATTCAAATTTTCCAAGTTGATCACCTGTGTTAAGAATGAAACAAGGACATCCAAATACACGAAAATGTTTCCTTTCATGCCACAATTCATAAGACGTTTTGTCAAGTATTGGTCTAATCATTACTCTATTCATTACATAACAAGAAGTATTCACTGCCTCTGCCCAAAAGGTTAGAGGTAGTTTATACTCACTTAACATGGATCTAGCTAATTCCTGTAATGTACGATTTTTCCTTTCAACCACCTCATTTTGTTGAGGTGTTCGTGGAGCAGAAAATTCATGTTTTAAACCATTTTCTTCACAAAAGCTTTCAAATTCCAAATTTTGAAATTCGCCTCCATGATTACTTCTCAAAGTTTTAATTGAAACTCCTTTTTCATTTTGAACAAGTTTTGCAAATTTTGAAAAATAATCAAAAGATTCAGACTTTTTGGCTAAGAAATAAACCCATGTAAATCTAGAGTAATCATCAACCAATACATAACAATAACGTTTTGCATTCAAGCTTGCAATTTCATTTGGTCCAAATAAGTCCATATGAATTAATTCAAGGACCCTTGATGTGCTAACAATGTTTTTAGGGCGAAATGATGATCGACTAAGCTTGCCCAAGGAACATGCTTTGCACACTTTATTAATTTTAAATTTCTGATGTGGTAA
This sequence comes from Allium cepa, assembly GCA_030765085.1. Classification (NCBI taxonomy): domain Eukaryota; kingdom Viridiplantae; phylum Streptophyta; class Magnoliopsida; order Asparagales; family Amaryllidaceae; genus Allium; species Allium cepa. The sequence continues at coordinate 500,398,875 of CM060929.1, forward strand.
CCCTCTGACTAATTCTTTTGTTTCATATGTTTCTAAGAGGCTCATGCTAGCATGTCCAAATCTCCTATGTCATAAAGATGCCTCTTCGTCAGTGGCTACCAAACATCTAGAAAGATTTAGATTATCAAACGAAAGTGAGTAAACATTTCCTTCTCTTTTTCCCATAAAAACAACGTTATTAGAAGATTTATCAATGATTTTGCACGTATCACTATCAAAAACTACATTCATACCTTTGTCACATAGTTGGCTAATAGAAATAAGATTGTGATGCAAATTATCTACGTATAAAACATTAGTCAAGGAAAAAGTACCATTACCTACTTCACCTTTACCAATAATCTTACACTTGTTATTATCTCCCATGATCACATTTCCACCTTTAAAATTCTCTAGGCTAAGGAACTTCAATTTGTCACCTGTCATATGTCTAGAACATCCAGAATCTAGAAACCATTCTTGTTGCTCCTTATCCCGCCAACAGACCTCACTAAATTCCTCTGAATTATTATTTGGTGGATTCATGACTCTAGAGTTAAAGAAAGATAACCTGCTCTGATGCCACTTGTAGGATCTAGATTAACCCTAGAGGGGGGGTGTGAATAGGGTTATAGCAAATTTTCTTGATTTAAACACAGAAATAAACTACAGAAATAAATATGCTGAAAAGTAAATCACACACAAAATTTACCCAGCTTCGGCAACCCCTGCCTACTGCTGCATTCCCAGATTTCTATTAGAATTAAATAGTATCCCGCTTACAAACACTCTAATAGACTCGCAAACCCTTGCTCCCGCTCACAAACACTCTCATAGACTCGCACACCCTGCTCTGCCTATAGAGTTTCGCTTACTCGCAAACTCTGCTCCGCCTATAGAGTTTTGCAAACTCGCACACCCTGCTCACTGAACTAATTCTAACTAGACAATCTGACACTATCTACAACCTAGGTGGTGATTTACTAATAATTTGACTCAAAAAGTAAAACAGACTTCAAAAATAAGAGAAGGAGCAAAAATTAAAATACAAACTTGAATCCACAGTTTTTTTTGCTCAAATAAAGAATAAACCCTATTAAAAAATAAACTAAAGCCCTTTAACATAAAAACCCTTTTTATAAACCAAGGTCGGCCCTCTTTTATTCCTCTAGCCCGATCCACTCTTATTTTCTTTTAGAAAATGATGGCGGCTTTGATTTTTCGTTCAATCTCCTTGAAATCCAAAATTGGGGCTTTGACTGGTTTGTGATGCTCTTGCATGCTACTTCTCTGATGATTAATTGTCTTATTTGCGTTGCTCTTGCTTCTCCGATGATCAATTTTGAAATTAGGGCTTCTGGAGTTCGGCTTCAATTTGGTATGTAACTTTCCTTTTTGTTTTTCTGGATTGAATGCTTGAATTCAATTGTTGCTCACTTGCCGATGATGAACTTGGGTGAATATTTGGATTTGATTCGATTTTCTCACACCCCCACTTTCGATGATGGTTTGGGAGACGTATTTATATGGATTCTGAAACCCTATAATTCAATTGTATCAATTTGATACTTTCCTGATTTTCACTTTCCTGATATAGTCACTTACTTGATGCATACGGTCTTGATTTTCACACGTTTGATTTTACTTGAGTCATACGAAATAAAATTTCCTCTTTTGATTTCTGACTTTTTCAAAGATACGTTTGCATTGAATTCTGACTTGGTTAACACTGCACTTTTAATCTTTCGACTTTTACAGTGAATAACTTTAGTTGATTGCCACTGCTTCGGCCATTTTTGTGTTCATCCCTGTGAGCTTTGACTCTGGCCATCTGTGTTGGGCATTTATATGATGTTTGTCTTGTGTCTGCATTGAGTTCTTTTGTTTCATACATGTGAGTTGTTGTTTTCTTTTGATGTCCACTGCCCTTGTGTACATGTTGCTGGTTCATTGTGATGTCTAGTCGACACAATTCAAGTAGTGTTCATGTGCTGTTGACATGTTTTGATATTGTTTGGTTGAAGTTCTTTATGTCTGCATCTTGACATGTTGTATACTTTCTGACCTGATAGCATTTTGTCTTGAGCATACTCGGTGCACTTACTCATTCTAGTTGTAGCCTGATACTCATGTCTAGTCTTCATTGTATATTGGATTGTTGTAACTGGACATGTTGCTTGAGTGTTGCAGTATTCAGTTGTTATTTCTTGTACTTGTGTCTTTGTTTGGTCTGTATTTTGATGTTGCTTGTGCACTTGCTTGAGTTTCACTACCATACTTGTCATTGTGTGTTGATTCTTGATGGCTTGCATGATGGTGTTTATGTCTGCAACCATTACTAGATCTGTCTGGTTCATTACTTGTTCTGGTCATTGCTTGGTCATTGTTCTTTGTGATTTGCAATTGCACACTTGCTCTTGTTGGCTGCGCACACGAGTTGGCGAGGCAGTGCACACGTGTATGAATGTACACATGTGTATTGCAGCCACTTATGATTACCTGTCCCTGATAGGAATACAAGTGTATATATCTACATGCACAACTTTGTGTATGATGAATTTAAATGTAAATGATGACAAACGACCCAAATAACTGAGGCACCAATAAAAACAAATTTATATTTTTGCAAATTCAAATTTGTTTATTTTCAGATTACTGCTGTAGTTGCTAATTATACAGGTACACAGGAGACAGGACAAGAACTGGAGCTGGACAATGTAGATAGATGCGGATTAAATGTTTTGTAAAAATGTATAGTGTTGTGTGTTATAGTGAGAGAAAATATGAATATGAAATGTATAAACTAGTGTATGTATATAGAGAGAGCTGAAAACTTTGTAAAATATTATATTGAATAAAATACTGATTGAATTCAATATACATTCTGTGCAATAGTATTAATATTCAATATGAATATTTATTCTTATATGTATATAGTACAATCTGCAAATACTTATTGATATATATATATATATATATATTTGTTATCATCAAACAGAAATTCACATCAAACACTCAGGTGTTGTATACCTATTCATCAGAGTTAAATGAAGGGTTATTGAGTGAAATTCCAGAGGGCAGTTAGGGATTGGACGTTGAACGGGAAGTTCGAACCAGTATAAAAACTCTTGATGTGCTTATTCTTATTTACTTTACTATTATTATCTATTTCCGCATTTAGATTATAATATAATCCATATTACACGATCCTAAGTATTAGCTATATGGCATACGCACTTTCAATTGGTATCAAAGTACGGTCATCTAATAACCACTACACAGTTATTTGATATATTGTAGTAATATGGAAAATAACACTAACAATAGTTTCATAGAAGGCCAATCCACTACATGACCAGTACTGTTCAATGGCATGAATTACACTTATTAGTCTACAAGTATGAGAACTTATATGCAAGCAAATGATTTTGAATCATGGAATGTCATACAATATGAATATCATATACCCACAATTGAATATTCTACATGGTCAAACACATAAAATTAGATGCTACTGCAAATGCTAAAGCTATAAATATGTTGTTTTACGCCTTAGACAAGAATGAGTTTAATGGTGTTAGCATGTGCTATACTGCGTATGAAATATGGCGAACACTGAAAATAACTCATGAAGGCACTAATAAGGTTAAACAAAGCAAGATATCTATGCTTAAGAATCAATTTCAAAATTTTAGAATGAAAGAAAATGAGTCCATTAATGATATGTATTCCAGATTCTAAGATATTTATCACGCATTATTAGGACTAGGAGAATTTTTTTTTATTTTGATATAGTATCAAAAACCCTGAACTCTTTAACGGATGAATGGGAAAGAAAGGTTTTAGCTATTGAAGAAGCAGACGATCTTTCTACTATGAAACCAGAAGAGTTAATAGAAAATCTAATGTCATATGAAGTGAATTTGAAGGCAAAGAAAGTTCAAGCATAGGATAAGAAGAATCTAGCATTTCAAGCAGAAAAAGATGATTCAGATTCAGATGAAGAGGATATGGCACTTATTGCAAAAAAATTCAAAAAGTTTTTTAAATTCAAAAAGAATAACAAGTTCACGAGTAATAAAAGTAACTCTAACAACAATACTGTAATAATAAACCATTATCTTCAGTCATGGAATGCTTTGAATGTCATAAGAAGGGCCATGGGAAGAGAGATTGTCCAGATCGTAAAAAGAACAAATTCAAGAAGGACAAATTCATAAAGAAAGCTTTTTCAGTCACTTGGGACGAATCAGACTCATCAGATAGTGATAGTGACAGCGACAACGACAATGAATAAGCTAATGTATGCTTTATGGCCATAAAAGACAATGTAAGATTTTAAGTTTTGATGATTTAGTAGAAATTAATACAGAATTAATAGATTTAGTAAAAAAATATTAAAAAGAAGAATAAGGAATTAATAGAAAAACTGAATAGATCAGAATTAGAAGTGAGTATACTAGAAGATGAGAAGAAAATATTAGAAGAGGAACTTGAGAATACTCAAGAATCTAATTCTAATTTAACTTTCGAAATATCTATTATTACTCAAAAATTACATTTCAGGAAAATAAGAACGATGGTCTTTCAGTAGATATTAAAGATTTAATATTTAGCTATAATTCTTAGAATTAGAAAATTCTAGTCTCAAAACAAAATTAGAAAATATTTCTAAAAATATTTCTAATTTTAATAAAGGAGGAGAGAATCGGTCTAAAAATATAGAAAATTCTCAATCTACCTCAAATAAATCATGATTAGGATATAAAAAATTATTTAAACTAGAATTTGGAAAAGTTTTAAATAACATTAAAAATAGGTTTAAATAGGATATTAAATCAACAGTCTCTAAGGAAATTAAAACTATAAAATATGGGTTCCTAAAAAAAATTTGATTATAAATAAATATATTAAATCATTCATGGAAATTGTTCATTATAATGATAATTATATTTTTAAAGGGAACTCTGAACATTATTTGGTTTGGCTTCCTAAGATTTAACCCTTATGACCCTAACGGAGGAATGGGTACCAATATTATTCTTTATTTTTTGCAAGTAACACTTAAAAAGAGGGGAAAATGGAAGTGAAAATTTGAATTTTTGGTAAGTTTTCTTTTGTGAAAAAATATGATATGCTTTATGATGTTATGTCTGTGACGTAGTGACCAAACATATATGCTTTCATGAAGGTTGTATTTGTAAAACAATGTTTGTGATGTGATATGTTTGTGAATGTTTGTATGATAATGTTTATGCTCATATTTGTAATGAATCGTAATGTCTCATTCTACAAATTTTTTGTTTGTACTCTGTGATTATTGAATTAAGTATTTCTTTTTGTTGATGATAAATGGGGAGAAATTTGTATACTAACTTTTTATTCAAGAATAGAAAAGTCACCACATATTTGAGGGGAGGAATATATAAACTAAGTTATATATTTCAATATATAAAGAATTTTCAAAATTGGTCGTCATCAATCAAAAAGAGGGAGAATGTAGAATCATAAATTTTGATTCATGACAAGCTTCAACGATCTTCGATGAGATTAGACGATTAAAAGCGACAAAAAGAGAAAGCTATACACATGTGGTGAACTACAAAGGAAACTAGACTTCAAACCTGAGTACGCTACAAAAATCTTTATTGTTTGAGTCATAATTATAGTTTTTAAAATCACTCCTCAAGTAGTTTACACACAATATACAAAAGTTATATATATATATACACAAATAGTGTGCACAAGTGCTCATTGTGCAAAAAAGCACGGTTCGGTCGACTGGAAGTATTTCACTAGTTGACTGAATCTGAGTTCATTGCATAGACATGCACACATGCACACCACTTTGAGTATTCAGTCAACCAGATACTTTTGACCAGTCGACTGACCATACACAACTATTATATTTCCTGAAGGGTTGCTTCTCTTTGAAAAGAGTAATGATCTAATTCAAAGAGTTATGGATGCAACTCTTGGTTAAAACTCTTTGTGAACAGTAGCAACCTTATATACTGTATATATAGATCTAAATCCAAGATTTTAATCATCCAATTTTACTTCAATCTATTCTATTCTCTGGTCTATATTTTTTGACTATATTTCTGCGTTCTAAAAGCTTTCTAATTAAAGATATATTACTTGAATCTCAGAGTTAATTATTAGATACTTCGATTCAAAGCAATATCTTCCTTTCTAATCTTCACACACATAATATATACTTGAGGATTTGATTATAGGAAGGGTGAACTATAAAAGATAATTTAGTGTTATCAAGAACACAAAGCGTCAACAACTTTATCAAAATTGTAGAAGTCCTGTGAGTTTGTATCAGGCGGAAAAGTCCTCTTCAGCTGTTGAGGTGGAAAAATCCTGTACGGCTGCTCAGGTGTTGTATACCTATTCCTCCGGATTAAGTGAGAGGTTATTGAGTGAAACTCTAGAGGGAAGTCTAGGACTGGACGTAGAACGGGAAGTTCGAACCAGTATAAAAACTCATGGTGTGCTTATTCTCATTTACTTTACTATTATCATCTGTTTTCCCATTTAGAGTATAATACATTCCATATTGCATGATCCTAAGTATTAGCTATACGACGTATGCACTTTCATTCAATACTTTGAATAAGATAAATTAATTTCTTATTTCTCTTCTTTTTCCTTTTTGGGGACGAAAAGTCTTGAGTAGGGGAGAGTGTAACGACCCGTAATTTTTGATGATTAAAAATAGTTAATTTAATAAGATTTTGTAATTAAATATTGGAAGAAATTAAAATTTCTGATTTATTAATGAGAATAATAACTAGAATGAAATTAATAATGTTAATTTGAGGCAATTGATAATTATTTTAATGAAACTTCAATTAATTAAAATGATTATAAACATGAAATGTGATTATAAATTGAAATTAAAAGAAATAAACCAAATGTTATATTTATTGGTGAAATATATGTAATTATTGCAATTGAATAAAATTAATGTTGTGTAACGGTTATAACAATTGTGCGTAGATAATAAACTTATAAATGTGATTAAATTAAAAAATGTGACAATTGTCATTTGTTACCTATTTATTTAATCTATCGTAATAAATTGGAAATCGATTGCAATTAAATGTAATTAAATGTTACATTAATATGAGTTAAGATGATAACTATAAATTGTAAACATAATAAAATGGATAGGAATATCTGTTATATTCATAAGGCAATAATTGATTTAATAATAAGAATGAAACCAAGATAACTGAAGTTTTGGGACATTAAATTATAACTAATGTCAAAATCGAAAAAAATTCAATATACTTGGAATACTGAAATTAATATGGTAAAAGATGTTGATGGTGGATTTTGATGTAATAAGATATAAACCAATGTTAAATATGTCTATAAAGTAATGATTGATTGAATAAAAGATTGAAATCAAACTAAATCAAATTATTGGAGTTAAAATATAATTAGCTGGATTTAATTGTAATTGAAACTGAACACTGTAATTAGTGTAATATTTAACACTGAACTGATATGTAATTTTTCTTTTAAATTGGTGTAAATGTCTAAATAATCAAAAATGATAAAATTGGTTAATTATAAAATTGGAATTTAAAAAGTAATTTAATTATTTTAATATTAATTTATTTAATTAGCGTTAAAATAGCCATTTTGGCAACTATCTCGGATTTCGATTATACCGGTTTCATCGGATCCATAACGGTAAATTATGGTAGGATTTTAAGTTTCGTTGCGATTGGACTTGTCGTTTGATTATACGGGCTGGAAACGCTTAGAAATCAATTTAATTGAATTCAATTGAAATAAGCTGATTTAAAAGCTAATTTCTTCATATGTTAGAAGTAGGACTTGAAACTTATTCAGTTTAGTATAAAAATATCAAAATGTCTATTTTGACATATGGGATGAACCATTTTCGTTTCGGAAGCAAAACAGGCTTTTGGGTCGTTATTGTCGCTCGAACCAATTCGATATGCATTCGGTTTTTCTTATTGGGATTTGTTAATATAAATAGTTCTTTTCTAACCCTAGCAGCCTTTCTATTTCTTATTTCTATACGTACGTCAACTTCTGTCTGCTTCTTTCTTCAAAGGTAGAAACAAATTCCAATTCCAAATGCTACAATGCAATCTCCAAACCAATTTCAAAATCAAACTCCTCCAAACCATATCAAAATATATATTGTTTCGAACCTCTCGATGAGCATAACCCATACCTGCAATTCGTTTTTTCCATCGAGTCACTGTTGTCCAAAAATCGATGAAGAATCTCAGCCGTCCATTCTAGGTTTCGGACGATCCAACGGTGGATCATTGTCCGATCGACGATTGGGAGGTGGCTTTGGGAAGGTGTCGAGCAGGACATAGATCATCTGGTCATTCATCCCCAGGTGGTTGTAGATCGTCGAAAATGATGATAAAGATGTACGGCAGCGGCGAATTTTGGAGGAGCCGGAGTTGGCTTAACGGCGGTGGAGGTGCGGCGTCAGGTGGGGGTGTCAATGGTGAAGGCTGATCATAGTGGAGGTGGTCGATGGCTGTGCGTTCATGGGCTATAGGCGGGGACGATAGTGTTTCCATAGGTGGGCTAAGGTTCATTTTGCCGAGGTGCATGGCTAATCAATTTATTGATTTAAATTGTTTTATATTATACATTGTATAACTTCTAATCGACATAACTTTTACGTATGAGGTCGGAATTGCATGCGGCTAATTTCGTTGGGATCATATCGAAATTTCGAACATTATGGAACAGGCGTGATGAATTCTAAGACTGTTGAAATTTTAGCCTTATTTTGGAGTTCAAATCGATTTGGAATCAAAGATGAGTGTTTTTACCTACTCACAACTGCTAAATTATCTTATGTTAGTTAAATTAAACTTATAATATGATTAGAAACTGATTGACTGATTTTTGGTGTACTTAAATTGTCATTCAAGTTATATATAATTTTTATTGCATTTAATCGTCATTTAATTCAATATTGAATTTAACTATCAATTTAATACTTGTTAATGATAACTAGTTAATTGATGTTATTTATTGGTAGATTGTATGGTGACTGTGATGTATGTTCGATTTTTGATAGTGGATGACAGGATGTTATATTTATATTGTTGTAACACTGTAAGTTCCTTATGGGTTGAAATAATACACACCCGAATGATCTAATATAGGGGAAATCATTATGAGTTGAAATGATAGACTCAAGCAATTTCATGGATTTGTAATTAAATTCGGAATTGCGAGTTGAAATGACATATATCCGTAAATATAAAATAATTATGGACTGAAATCATAAATATCTATATCACTTGACTATTGGATAAAGAATTATATACGGACATTGGATCGGTTAAATTTAATGATTTTAAATTTTAAATTTGAGTACAATTAAACGATATTTAAAATAGAATTTGACTGACATAAATTGAATTGTTTTAAGCAATATATTAAAGGATTTAATTCGAACTTTAAAGTTGAATTTGAAGTGTAAACGACATTCACCGAAATTGAGTTATTGTAATGTTGGAATCTATAACATTGAAAATATATTAAAATTGGAATATTTATATTTGATCGATTTGAAATTATGTTTTGATTTGAAATCTGGACATGGTCCAGATTTGTTGGAATGGAAGGAATGGTTAAATATTTTGACGAACCGGAATTTCTAACAACTCAAATTGGAATAATTAATTGATTTTAAATATTTAAAGGGTAATTTTAACTTGAATTTCAATTATAAATATTTACTTGATAATTAAATTATTGAATTATATAATTTAAAATTGGGTAAAATATTGAACACGAAATCTCTTAACCTATTTAAAATAATTTAAAGGCTTATAAAAGTTATAATGATGCTACTGAAGATAATAGAATGGACGAAATTTAAATTAAAGGGTGATTTGTTCAGTTTTGAAATTATATCGTTTAAATCGATATTTAAAAATAGCCTTCTGAAGCACAGTCTCGGAATTAGACGAAACTAGTTCCATTGGATCCATAATAGTTAGTTATTATCCGATTTCAAATTTCATAGCGTTTGGATTTACCGTTTGCTCGTACGGGTGAGAAACGCGTTGAAATTAAAATCGATAAATTAATATTCTAAGTCGATTTATAAAGCTAACTTCCACATATGATCGAATTAGGCTTCGAAACACATTCCATCGTGTTCGGAACGTGGGTAAAACCTTATAATCTCCTTGCGGCATTCTTTAAGAGGAGTTTGAAATTTTAAAGGGAAATTAATGAGACGTTTTGAAATTTTATAATATAATAAATTTATGGTCAAACAGTCAAAAGATATTTTCAGTTACATGCATACTCGAGAAGCTTCTCCAAATCTCTATTTTATCCCGCCTTCCTCTCTAAGCTTAAAACAGAAATCGAACTCATTTTTAAAAAAGAAATCAAAATCAAATCAGAGAGAACGAAAAAATGGCCGAAGCCCTTCGTTCCAGGTTCCTTGTCTCTGCTAAATCACATCCTCTTCCCAGTATTTCTTCCAAATTGAATTCGTATATTCCCCACCATTTAATAATCGAAGCTTCTCTCTAAATTAAGAAAGATTCAGACAATCATCGAACTTGATCCGAAACGAGGCCGTGCTTTCCTCGTCTCCAATTTCAACCGAGTTCATGCCGAGAAGTCGCGACGATGATGGAAGCTAACGCGAGAGCTAGGGTTTCGTTGCGCAGAGATGGGAAGCTGTGCAGTAGCAATTCAGGGTCGCAACTTCGAGTTCGACTCGAGTACGTTGGATTTTAGGGCTTGCAATTTTGGGAGTTTCGACTTCGATTTGGGTATTGTCTCGCGCACGCGGCCATATGGAAAGCAGGTTGTGGGGACTGTTCGAGTTCGTGTTGATTGGTATTTGATTTGGGGCATGGTTTTTCTTTCTTTCATTATCATACAAATTGTATAAGAGAAATAATAGTACAGGAAGTAAAAGAGAAAATTATATATATATTTATTTATGTTTACAAGTAAAGCAGTTTTGTTCTACATATATACAAGAATGGATTTATAGATATAACTATATTTAGAAAGAGAGATATATATATACACACACACATATGTATTTTCAAAGAAAATACATATACATTTCAGTTTCAGTTTAAATTTACAGTGAATAAATTTTGGTTTAAAGATGTGTATGTATATGTTTTCGTTTAAAAATATAAACAGGAATATATTTTCATTCAAAAGAATATTGATCATTTTTGTAAACATTTGAAAATGTAGAATAAAGTAAATATACCTATTTACGTTTTATGTACACATAGTGAAGATTTATTTGTTTAATTAAACATAAATTAATCTAGTTACCAAGGAAGTTATTTAAAAGGAAAACTGTTTTAAAAATTAATTCCTTCGTTCAAATTGGATCATTAGTTTAAAATTTAAATTATTAGTTGATTGGGTTTTATATAAAAAGAAGAAAAAGGGAAAAATGATTAGTTGAATAAATTTTAATCAATTAAATAATTTAATAAATTTTTATAAATTGTTATTCAAGGTCAATAATCGGGCAAACCAAGGAAATATTGAGGTGGATTGCAAATGAAAGCAAAGGTGAGTAAATCCCACTCTGTTGGATTTTTATTTAAATTTAAATAATTGGTTGAGTGCTTAAATTGATTGGATGTGCACTGATGATGATATGACTTTGGTTTTGATTTATTCTCGAGTTAGTTATGGTTAGACTCGAATATTGGGGATTAAGTTGTTTTTAACTTAACTCACAATTAAGAAACTATTTGATATTTAGGTTAATAAAGGCTTAATGAATTGTGATTCATTTAAATAGTAAAGTAATTAAACAAATAAATAATTAATTAATTCAATTAATTACTAATTTGGGTTAATGAATTTAGTAATTAAGGGTTGGACTAAATTAATAAATTAAGTTTAAGTTAATTAATTAAGTGTAAGTAATTCGGAATAATCATTAGATGGTTTGATAAATAATTACTTAATGAAATTAATAAAATATAATTACTTTGTAAAAAAAATCAGGAGATTAATTAAGATGATTAATTAAGGAGAAATTGATTGATGAATGAAGTAAATAAAAATGATAGTTAATAGCGGGTTGAGATAAATCAAGAATGATTAATATTTTGGATTAATTAATGAAATCAATTTAGATTAAGATAAACTAAATATAATGGGAAATCCTTAACCTAATAATTAATGATGTAATTAAAGATTGATTAAATAAAGATTAATTAAATAGTAATAAGTGACTTATGAGAAGTTAATTAATATAAGTAATTAAGAATTAATATAATTAAAATAGAAAATTAATTCCTGAAGTAATTAAGATTTCTTATTGATTTTGGTTAAGAAGAATTAATATCGTGAAATTAATTAAAGTTAGTTACTTGAATTGATTAATGTTAAATGAAGGAATCTAAGTGATTGAGATTAAGTATTCGATCAGAATTCATTAAATTATTTTGGAAGTGATCAAGTTTGTGTATGGATGATTGGATAGTTTTGGATGCCTTGATTGAGACTCGAAGAGATCGGTATCGGGTATTAGGAATACTCGAAACCAGTTCGATTTTTATAGATTGATATGTGAAATCAATAGGCCTGAATAAAATGATTTAAGCGAACTGGAAATTTAAATATAAAGTTTGGTACTTAGAAAATCGATGTGTGAATTAAGTGATGTCTATAACAAATTGTGAATGTGAAAATTGTTATGAGTTACCCAGGTTAATTAAGTTGTATGCTTTGGTATTACATGTTAGATGAGCTTACCCACGCTGGTTTCCAGCCTGGCCCGGGTGTTACTTTGGTGTAATGCTCGGGTCAGACCGAGTATTACAGATTTCCAGGTTAGGACGTAACGACCCGCCGCCCTGACCGCCTCTAGTCGGTAATTAAACCAACTCGAAACGTTCAAAATGACGGATTGTTAGTCAGTTTATAGAGTTTAAACAGAATCAGCCACAGAATCACAGAATAATCATAATATTATTCATAAATGAATTTTTCTTACATACATATATCAGAGTTTGTACAATGCATTAATTTTTTATACAGCGGAATAATCTTTTATTCTTAAGTACAAGAATTTTTTTTCTAGAAAAGCTTTAGTGATGCGGTAATCCCCCTCTCTCTCTAACTTTGCTGCGAGAAAAACTCCAAGCTGCAGAAATACTCGATCTGACCCGAGCATTAATTGCAAAACGCAAAAAAACTCGAGTCAGAATTAATCTTTATTCAAGTAATTAAATTTGCAATGAACTGAAATAAATGGTAACAGCCCAAAATACAGTGTATCAAAAATCAGCCTGAATATAACTAAGCATTAAGGCCAAGCACAGATGAACAAACAGGGTCCCAAAATGAATGGACAACAATTCATGGATTTATAAGTGCAACTGAACAAATGAAACAGGGACAGTGAATGATTCAACATAAACAACATCGAAGTGCAACAGAGCTTACGGCAACAACTACAAGTTCAATATAACAAGCTACAACTGATGACCAAACAAAGGGATGCAGACCAAACTACAGTGCAACCGAGAAGCATACAACTATGTGTATACAAATGATCAGTGAGATAACCCAGGTACAACAATGCAATCAACACAGCAGCTCAAAGACAGAGTATATGCAAACGCATCAAACTCAGGTGGACAACATATCAAAATTTTGGAAATACAAAGTATTCAAATGAACACAGTAAGCTACATGATGATCAAACAAAGGGATGCAGACCAATATACAGTGCAACAAAATGAAGTAGTGGAGATGTACACTGAGCAGTGTATATTGATCAACAAAGTGTGGATAAAGAGACCAGACCCAAATGTTCATGAAATGAAACACTCAATGGTGAAGCAACTCGAATGAACACAGCATGTACAAGTTACAAAAAATCAAGTGAAGCAAGTACAGTGTGACAGTGAATGGGAAAACGTGTGAACATAGCAACTGCCACAAGTAATGCAACAGCGACCAACTTAAATGACAGCAATGCACAAATGCAAAGTGGAGTAAATGTCAACATGAAATGATCAAGGGTCAAAATAGAGACAAAGTCATGAGACTCAACATGTACATGTACTGATCAGTGAACCCAAAGCTAACAGAGCCAACACAAATGAGCAAGTGAACTAGTCAACATACATATATCTCAAAAACAAAAGGACTGCACTGTTTTCAAAATGAGACAACAATTTCAAAACTCAAGTGAACATGCAAGAGCATTTTTTTCAACAGCAAGCATATATTCATACATCTACCAGTAATAAACTTGTAAATTGCTTTGATTAATTTCTGAGATGAAATACAAATTTAAACAACAAATTTTCAACTTAATTACTAACATATTTCAGGAACAAGGAGGGTAAAAGAATTTTCTGTTTGCTTAATTACTAACAATTACTAACTTAATTGCTTTGATTATTTTCAAATTTTGGTCTAAACTTAACAAACATATTCTGTTTAAGAAACATAGCCAAACAAGGATCAAACCAAAAGAAAATGAATTTTCTTTCTCTACCTGTACTCTGCACATTTTCAAAATAGAGAAACATTTTGATATTTCATTCACATGCAAGCAGCAGATTTTAAACAAGTATACTTAGTTCAACAACATGCAAACATATTTATCATCGAGCTTCAAGTCATGCAACCAGATTCTAGTGAAAACAAGTTAGACTTTACTCACAGTATTATATTTTTTCTTGAAACTGTATATCATAACAGAGGTGGCATATATATACATATACACAAGCATGCATCCATCACATCCATTCTTATACTCACAGTAAAATTTCAGACTTGTTTTAAATTGATGCAGAGACCTAGTGCAAGTTCAGAGGAACAAATTTTTCAACTTGTTTTCAATTTGTCTCAGAAGGAATAAAGAAGAGCAAGATTGGGATGGATGTGATATGCTTTTAAATCTTGTAAACAAAAACTACATGAAATTTTAGTTCACAGTTTCCAGATTAAAATTTAAAACTAAATTTAAAAAGAAGTAGCAAAGCATGTTCAGATATGTTCCATTTATATTTGCATATTTAAAACATGTGTGCCAAAATTTCTTACATGCAACCAATTGCCACTGCACTTATTAAGTACATTCAACATCAAACAATATTTCAGAACCAAAGTCAGATTGTTTACTCACTGAGGGATGAAGACAGGAAACAGAGGTATTTCAGATGGAAAACAAACATACAGAAGCAATTTCACAACCATGCACACATATAATACTTACATCATGTATTTACTTATAATAACATGCAATGCTTATTCATCTCAACATAAAATCATGCAACCAAAATTTTAGATTTAAAAGCTTAAGTTAAGAACATCAACAATTACTGATACTAACAGTGTATACATACTTATATAAGTACATAGTAATTTCCAGAAACTCATATACATACAAACAAATTACTTCAATATTATCTTGCATCTGTTCTTATTAGTTTAAATTCAAAATATCAGAGCAAATGATAAAGAATAACAACCAACAACCAACATGCAGTGACTTATCTGGTTCAAATCAGTTTAAAAAGCAAGGTCTGATTGCATCTGTCGTTGTCAGTTCAAAACCAAATAAATAGCATCTGTTTCTCATCAGTTTAAAACAAAATTATAGTATCTGTTCTCATCAGTTTAAATCGAATTATCAGAGCAATTGATAGAAAATATCACCCAAAACATAGCATGCAACCAAGCATTCAATTCAAACAAATATAAAAACTTGAATTAAAACCAATCGTGAGCAAAGAACTCACCTTTCACCGAATCGAAATGGCCGAAGAGTAATGAGCCAAGTTGAACGAAGATTGAAGCGGAGATTGGAGCCCCACATCAGATCGCAAGCCCTAGCTGAGATCGAACGAGAAACAACGAAGCCGCCATTATATTTTTTTCGTTTATATTTTTTTTTTCGTATGAACTGATGGAGGAAGGAGGTAGGGTTTTCGAATGAATATAAAAGAGGGGAGACGTGATTTTGCAGAGGAGATCGTGTTTTTGGGGCGTGATGAAAGGCGTGTATTTGGCTGACAGGGGTAAGGTAATGTACTCTTTTTTTTTATTCAATTTTTTTTTTATATATTTTTTTTCTTATTTTCTTTCATTTTAAATCCAATCGTTTTGTTTAATTTTTTTGTTGTTAAAATTTTAACTAAGTGTACTTATTTATTTCGTTATTGACAAAAATTTTATTCTATTTTATTTTAGTTAAAGAAAAATGTTATTTATAACTAAACATCGATTTATAAATTTACATAAATAATAATTATCAAATCCAAATTATTATTCCTAGTCATTCGTTCAAATTTTAAATACCAATTCAATATTCAATTTCAAACTCCAAAGTTAAATTTAAATTTTATTCAACTTTAAACAGATTAAATTCTAATATTTAATCGCCAATTTATTCTGATAATTTGAAATTCAAGTCAAATCATCATTTAAATATTTAAAATAAATTAAATATTTACAAATTAAATTGTTCAAAAATTCTAGATCGTTACATTCTGGAGCTCAGGAGGCAAGCTGGATGGCAATATCGTATAGAGTATTTCCGCTGTATTTATATTATTGTTAATCTAAGATATGATAATTGTATATATTCAGTGACTGAATGTATGTGAAACTCTGATGTATAATTTAAATGTAATCGACATATATAGTATCTGTAACAACCCGATATTTTCGTCAATTTTCAAATTGAAGTTTTTAAAATTTAAATTACAAATGGTTATAAAGTTTGAGGGGCTTTGATTTTTTTTTTTTAAATAGTGGTTCATTTGTTTTGGTTTCGGTCCAAACTTTGGTTTTCAGTAGTTTGTTGATAAACGTTCGATCTTTGTAGTGTTTACTTGGTTTTCCATAGCATACCTGTGAATTAAGAACAATGCTATCAAAAAGTGTGAATAATTTTTATAACAATCAAATTGCACTTACTATTAAACGAACAAGCTAAACCCTTAACTAAATTATTTATTAAATAAACCAGCCCAACCAAACTGCCTCTCCCATTTCAGCCCAAAGTATTAAATTATAAAACTTAATCAAATCGCAACTCATTTCTCAGCCCAGCCCACAATCCCCCTCTTTACGTACTTTGACCCGATCCCCCTTTCATTTACATTCGCGTGCCCTAATCGATCGAGAGGAAAATTATGGCGGCCTCTCTCTCACTCGTTTGTCCAAATTTAGGGCTTCGGTTGATAGCTTCGTTCGTCTTCGGTCGAATTCTGGCCGGCTTCCCCTAAATTCGTCGACAATGTGAGTAATCCCTACTCACATCTAATTCAAATTCATTGTTTGGTGATTTTGTGTTCGGCCTTGAATTTTTGTATCTGACTTCGGCCATTCAATTTGTTTTGATGATTGATTTTGTAACTTTGTCGCCTCGACCCTGTTTTTGTTCGATGCTGATGCTTTTCTGCCTTGAGATGATTTTGGGGCTGTTGATTTAGATCCCATGACTTACATTGTTTATTGCACACTAGTCCTTGAGCATGTTGTTGCTGGCCATTTCATTTGTCGTCTTCATTATGACCGGCTTCACTGACATGTTTCGTTACTTTATTATTTAAGGCTTGCCTCGGGTTTTCGTTGCTTTTGACTCGGGTAAAACTTTGTAAGGCTCGGGTAGATTTTTATTTACATGATTTTTAAACCTGCAAATGTTTTTAAAGAAAAATAAAATGAAATGAAATGAAATGAATGTGTCGAGTTGTACACAAGCTTGTCACCTGTGTCTGCATATATGTGCATATATACATATGTTTGTGTGTATGCATATATGGGTGGATTGACTTGAATTGCAATCTGGCACATTTGTTTGTAGGCTTGTTTTTGTTCACTGTGTACTTGATGGTTACTGTGCATTTTTGTGTTTTGTGTCAGTTTCATTGTGGTTGTGTTATCACCATGTTGGTTTGACTGGAACTCGATTCACTTGATACTGTCACTGCTTCGAACTCTTTTATACATGTATAGATGTATGTGAATATATGTATATTTGTTATTTGAAGTGGTAGCCTATTTGGGATGTGTTCTTCTGAAGTGATTTTCAGTCAGGTTTGCAATTTTATATTCCAGTGTGCCTGGATCTGTAGCTTCGTTCTTTGACTTGTTTCATATAGAAGATGCTCCATTTCCTATTCACTTGTATCAGCTTTTGGTTGAGCTTGAGTCTTGTTTAATTCACAGAGGCACTGTGCGTTGTTGCCAGTTGCTTCTCTCTGTTTACTTGAGCTGCTGCACTGTGCATCTGCACCTATATACTTTATTATTCTTGTTGCCACCGCATGTTTCAATATGCTTGTGCACTTTGATTCAGCTTGTTTTGCTGGTGCACTTGTTGCGCCTGCATCTTTGTTGCTTGAGTTGTTTTGCTTGAACTTTGTTGTCTGGTGAATTGTTGTGTGTGCATTTGCATGTTCATGTGTGTCATTGTGTACCGCTGTTGTGCTGGCACCCTGCTCTGTTGCACCATCTTGCTATGTGCATCCTACTGCATATGTACACTTGTTGATGTTGCCACTTCATTTCAGTGTGCATGCATGTGTAATCACAGCCTTCTGGTCATTCATGTTGCTACTGCAGTTTTCTGTGTGGCATTCATTCTCTTTTATGTTGATTGTGTTATAGTGTTCATATATGGATATTTAAAACCATATCATTGTTGAGGCTGTGACACTTGTTGTCGCAGTTGCTTGACCCAGTTTCATTCCTTTGGTGCACTATGCCTTAGCCTCGCTTGTGCATTGCGCTACACACTTGTTGCATCTACATTGTCACTGTATCTCTTTATCATAGTTTGCATTTTTGTTGAAACTGTTCCATTGCACTTGTGTTGAGTCACTGACTTGACCTCTGCATTTCGTAAGTGACTTAGCTTTGTAGTTACGTCATGTTTCTCTTACATGTTCTTATGTTTGTGCATGTCACTATTCAATTTTAATTTCACATGTGTTGAACCCGTCTTTTTATTTTGGGTTTGACCTTGTGCCCGATTGTGTACATCATTACTGTTGTGGCAAGGCAGTGCACGCAAGCGTGAACTGCAGCCACACGGTATTGAGTTTTTGGGTACGACATCACTATAGTGGCAAGGCAGTGCACGCAAGCATGAACTGCAGCCACACGGTATGGTTTTGTGATATTCTATTTTGTTTTGATTTATTAATCTCTTGCGTAGTTCATGTGCTGTAGTGGCGAGGCAGTACACGCGTGCGTGTACTGCAGCCCTACTCATCTTAATATTTTAATTGATATTTCAATGGTTTGAACTGTTTTGTTCATTTCAATTCAATATTCTGAATTGCATTCTGATTTGGTTTAACTACTGTCGCCTATTCATTATTTAATTATTATTGCTTCTGTGCACTAATAACTGAGTTTGAATTAGACTGACCCGAGTATTATTTTCTTTTGAATCTAATACTCGGGTCAGACCGAGTATTTCAGGTTGTAGATATTCTGCTTTGGGTTGCTGCTAGAGCTATGAAGTTCTTTCATATCTTTTGGAGTAGTCGTCGTCATTTGTAGTAGTATGTAAAATTGTATAGGAAGATATGTATTCATGTATATTATATACGTTAATGTACTTGTATATGTAACTTCCTTAGTCGACTGTTGTAGTTGTATCATATGTACCGTGTGAATGTATTGTAACTGACATCAGTTATTATATATATATGAGACTTTCTGTTTCATCTGTGTTTATCTGTGTTGTTATTTTATATTTACTGTTCTAAACTATTACGAACCATCGTAGTTCGTTTTATACTGGAATTGGGGTATGTCGATGGGAGAAAATAAATCAGAGATGAAAAATGAAAGAATATATATATTTATATCACTCCCATCGAGATAACCAATACTAGTGTAAGGCCAACTATTGATGGCCGCTCCTCAACAGCCTTATTCTCCGTGCTAGTTGACAGCATTACACCGTAGTGTTCTTGGCTAGCGTGGGTATAGAGGTGGGGCGTTACAGCTTGGTATCAGAGCCTGGGGTTTAGAACAAATATAAAACATAACTTAGATAGTACATGTGTTACAACTATTTGTCGACGTTTTATCTCTCATATTTGCAAATGATTATCTTTGATCGTTAGGTATGAATTCCTAACGCTTATTCGTATGCATTTGATCTTTGATTCTTGTGTTTTCGGCTTTGATTTGATTTAGCCGATGATTGATTTTGTTCGAATCTCAGCGATTCCGAACTTGATATTTTATGTTTTCCTTGGATTGATTTCCATTCAACTTCGGTCACTTTGATTTTGAGAAATTTCTAAATTCTTGATTTCCAAGACTCTGACTTGGTTTGCCGTTGAGTCCTTTGATGATGATGTTGAATCGTTTTATACTCTATTATGGCCATTAATTGTTGATTTCGGCATTGACTTGATTTTTATTTTATTTTTTTGTTGAAGTCATTTATGCATTTATGCTCGTTTTGTTTCATTATTCCATTTGTCAATCGATTCTTCTTTTCCGATTAGTTGTTGTCATCTTTGTCGACTTTGAAAACTTCTATTTCTGGAATTTTTGGATATTCCTACTTTGATGGATTTAGAATCGAATTCTTTGGATTTTATTCACGTCTTCGAAGGTGAATTTTAGTGAATTGATTTGGTTTCCAAATTTAATCGATTCTTGTTAATTTCCCGATTTATTGCTATCATTTATTAGCAACTTTGATAACATTTTCTTCGGGATTTTCGTGAACATACTTTTGGATGGATACAGTATCGATTTCTTTGGATTCTATTCACGTCTTCGTATGTGAATTCTTGTGGTTGATTGTTTCTGCAATCATTTTTGTGATTTGTCACTTTAAAAATATAAATGTTTCAATACTAGTAGTAAATATCAAAACTCTTTTATCAAAATGTTTTCAACTCTATTTTCAATATCAAAATCTTTTCCTAAACCGTTTTTCGATCTATTAGTATATACAAACCTTTATTTTCACTCGTATGAGAAATCTAATTAAACGGCTTAGCAAAACAAGTGGTATGAAACGCTTGCGTTTACTTCGTCGGTTAATTTTTGGACTTGTTCGATTGAACCACTTGTGACATTTTTCTAGTGAAGATCTACAATTTGTTCGTAAATATTTAAGTTAAGCTAGTGGTTATGGGACATGAAGCTAAACTTTTATATTCACTAGCTTAGTGTAATTGACACTTCTCGTTGATCTTGACGATCGCTTTATGAACTAGACTAGCAATTGTGCTATGTATTTTTATTTGCGAGGTTAGACTAGACACCACTTGTGTGATTCCATTCACACATACCTTTCTGCTTTTTGGTTAGTCTTGACCTCAATCTGTGTGATTCCATTCACACATGCTTAGTGTAATTGACACTCCTCGTTGATCATGATGATCGTTCTGATGGTCAGACTAGACACCACTTGTGTGATTCCATTCACACATACCTTTCTGCTTTTTGGTTAGTCTTGACCTCAATCTGTGTGATTCCATTCACACATGCGGGGTAGCTCCCCATGGTCTTCGGACCGTCATGTGATAGGCCTCTTTCCCTTTTTCTGTGATTTCTAGATTCCTTATGTTGATTTCTGGAAATTTTATGCTTCACCTATTCTTGTGCATTGGTGAATTCATATGTTATTAATTTGTCATGAGTACAAATTTGGGGTATGTTACCTCTTTGGATCTTTGAGAAGATTCTTGTGATATTGATTATCTCTTATCGGTTGATCTCCTGTTGATCATTATTTGCATACTTATAGTCGTATGTTAGTATGGATATTTCATATTTATGCCATACCCCTCATCGGTTGATCTCCTGTTGATCATTATTTACATACTTATAGTAGTATGTCATTATGGATATTTTATGTTATGCCATATCTTTTATTCTATGTCATACTCTGTTCGAGTTTTTATACTCCGTTCGAGTTTTTATACTCCGTTTGAGTTTTCATACTCCGTTCGAGTTCTCATACTCTTATCTTGTGATTTCTGGATTTCTTGTGTAGATTTCTAGAATTTGTGCTTCACCAACTTTCGTGATTTCTATTGATAAGTTTTATCAATTCTTGTGCATTGGTGAATTCGTGTGTTATTGACTTGTTATGAATACAAGTTTAGGGTATGATATCCCTTTCTATCTTTGAGAAGATTCTTGTGACACTTTTGATGAACGAAAATTCATTGGTATTATATTTTGATGCCAATTATTTCGATGAAATTTTGACGTATGTCGAAGTTGCTACTGACATTGCTATTTTAATCACGTGTTTTAAAAAAAATTTGTTATTTTTCAAAATATTTCAAAATATAAATCAAAATTGTTTTCAAAATTTTTACGATTTGCGCTTTCAAAAGAATGAGGAAGCGAATTAAACGTTTCAGAAAAATCGAGGACTATGACCCCTTTCTTTTACTGATTCGCTTAATTCCGGACTTGTCCGTTTGAGAACGTAAAATGTTATTTATTTAAAATACACAATTTTGCACTTTCAAGGAAACGATGAAGTGAATTAAACGATTTAGTAAAACTCGTGGTTATGGGTCATGTGCGTTTGCTATTTCGGTTAATTTCGGACTCGTTAATTGAAAATTTGTGATTTCTGATTATCGCTTGTGATAATCAGATAATTGAGATTTAATTATCGTTTGTGATAATTAGATATTTGTGGTTTAATTATCGTTTGTGATAATTAAACATTTGCGATTTGAGATTTGATTATCAATTGTGATAATTAAATATTTATGATTTCTGATTATAGTTTTTGATAATCAGATATTTATTGTTTCTAATTATCGTTTGTGATAATTAGATATTTGTGGTTTAATTATCGTTTGTGATAATTAAACATTTGCGATTTGAGATTTGATTATCAATTGTGATAATTAAATATTTGTGATTTAAGATTGATTTTCGATTTTGATAATCGAATACTTGTTGATTTGATTATCGTTTTTGATAATCGAATATTTGTGATTAGAGATTTTTGAATTATCTATTGATAATTAGATTTTGTTGATAATTTGTGAATTTCTTTTATGAAATCAAAAGATTTCTTTGGCGTTTATATTGTACTACGTCGGTGTACCGACTCAATTTTCTGCTATTCATGATGTTTTCCACGTCTTCC
The DNA here is from genome assembly GCA_030765085.1 of Allium cepa. Taxonomy (NCBI): domain Eukaryota; kingdom Viridiplantae; phylum Streptophyta; class Magnoliopsida; order Asparagales; family Amaryllidaceae; genus Allium; species Allium cepa. The sequence goes on from CM060929.1 coordinate 500,422,018, forward strand.
AATTACGGAAATGCCTTAGGGATTTCCAATTTCTATTCTTGAGCAATCTTATATTCACATCATTGCTTCGGGGGTGTAGCACCTTCGAAATATAGATGTTTCTCTTGTTGAGATTCTCAATGGTTCTCAAATTCTATGGATTTCTCTTAGGAATCCAAAGAATTCATCGAGCAAACATGTTCAGGCTTTCTCTTTCATGCTCTATATGGTGAACTTTCTATTTCTAACTTCTTTATCGTATGATGATGTTCTTTATGGTTGTTACCATTTGTCCTTTTATTCCTTAAGATTGCGAGGACGCAATTTCTTTAAGGAGGGTAGTCTGTAACAACCCGATATTTTCGTCAATTTTCAAATTGAAGTTTTTAAAATTTAAATTACAAATGGTTATAAAGTTTGAGGGGCTTTGATTTTTTTTTTTTAAATAGTGGTTCATTTGTTTTGGTTTCAGTCCAAACTTTGGTTTTCAGTAGTTTGTTGATAAACGTTCGATCTTTGTAGTGTTTACTTGGTTTTCCATAGCGTACCTGTGAATTAAGAACAATGCTATCAAAAAGTGTGAATAATTTTTATAACAATCAAATTGCACTTACTATTAAACGAACAAGCTAAACCCTTAACTAAATTATTTATTAAATAAACCAGCCCAACCAAACTGCCTCTCCCATTTCAGCCCAAAGTATTAAATTATAAAACTTAATCAAATCGCAACTCATTTCTCAGCCCAGCCCACAATCCCCCTCTTTACGTACTTTGACCCGATCCCCCTTTCATTTACATTCGCGTGCCCTAATCGATCGAGAGGAAAATTATGGCGGCCTCTCTCTCACTCGTTTGTCCAAATTTAGGGCTTCGGTTGATAGCTTCGTTCGTCTTCGGTCGAATTCTGGCCGGCTTCCCCTAAATTCGTCGACAATGTGAGTAATCCCTACTCACATCTAATTCAAATTCATTGTTTGGTGATTTTGTGTTCGGCCTTGAATTTTTGTATCTGACTTCGGCCATTCGATTTGTTTTGATGATTGATTTTTGTAACTTTGTCGCCTCGACCCTGTTTTTGTTCGATGCTGATGCTTTTCTGCCTTGAGATGATTTTGGGGCTGTTGATTTAGATCCCATGACTTACATTGTTTATTGCACACTAGTCCTTGAGCATGTTGTTGCTGGCCATTTCATTTGTCGTCTTCATTATGACCGGCTTCACTGACATGTTTCGTTACTTGATTATTTAAGGCTTGCCTCGGGTTTTCGTTGCTTTTGACTCGGGTAAAACTTTGTAAGGCTCGGGTAGATTTTTATTTACATGATTTTTAAACCTGCAAATGTTTTTAAAGAAAAATAAAATGAAATGAAATGAAATGAATGTGTCGAGTTGTACACAAGCTTGTCACCTGTGTCTGCATATATGTGCATATATACATATGTTTGTGTGTATGCATATATGGGTGGATTGACTTGAACTGCAATCTGGCACATTTGTTTGTAGGCTTGTTTTTGTTCACTGTGTACTTGATGGTTACTGTGCATTTTTGTGTTTTGTGTCAGTTTCATTGTGGTTGTGTTATCACCATGTTGGTTTGACTGGAACTCGATTCACTTGATACTGTCACTGCTTCGAACTCTTTTATACATGTATAGATGTATGTGAATATATGTATATTTGTTATTTGAAGTGGTAGCCTATTTGGGATGTGTTCTTCTGAAGTGATTTTCAGTCAGGTTTGCAATTTTATATTCCAGTGTGCCTGGATCTGTAGCTTCGTTCTTTGACTTGTTTCATATAGAAGATGCTCCATTTCCTATTCACTTGTATCAGCTTTTGGTTGAGCTTGAGTCTTGTTTAATTCACAGAGGCACTGTGCGTTGTTGCCAGTTGCTTCTCTCTGTTTACTTGAGCTGCTGCACTGTGCATCTGCACCTATATACTTTATCATTCTTGTTGCCACCGCATGTTTCAATATGCTTGTGCACTTTGATTCAGCTTGTTTTGCTGGTGCACTTGTTGCGCCTGCATCTTTGTTGCTTGAGTTGTTTTGCTTGAACTTTGTTGTCTGGTGAATTGTTGTGTGTGCATTTGCATGTTCATGTGTGTCATTGTGTACCGCTGTTGTGCTGGCACCCTGCTCTGTTGCACCATCTTGCTATGTGCATCCTACTGCATATGTACACTTGTTGATGTTGCCACTTCATTTCAGTGTGCATGCATGTGTAATCACAGCCTTCTGGTCATTCATGTTGCTACTGCAGTTTTCTGTGTGGCATTCATTCTCTTTTATGTTGATTGAGTAGTGTTCATATATGGATATTTAAAACCATATCATTGTTGAGGCTATGACACTTGTTGTCGCAGTTGCTTGACCCAGTTTCATTCCTTTGGTGCACTATGCCTTAGCCTCGCTTGTGCATTGCGCTACACACTTGTTGCATCTACATTGTCACTGTATCTCTTTATCATAGTTTGCATTTTTGTTGAAACTGTTCCATTGCACTTGTGTTGAGTCACTGACTTGACCTCTGCATTTCGTAAGTGACTTAGCTTTGTAGTTACGACATGTTTCTCTTACATGTTCTTATGTTTGTGCATGTCACTATTCAATTTTAATTTCACCTGTGTTGAACCCGTCCTTTTATTTTGGGTTTGACCTTGTGCCCGATTGTGTACATCATTACTGTTGTGGCAAGGCAGTGCACGCAAGCGTGAACTGCAGCCACACGGTATTGAGTTTTTGGGTACGACATCACTATAGTGGCAAGGCAGTTCACGCAAGCGTGAACTGCAGCCACACGGTATGGTTTTGTGATATTCTATTTTGTTTTGATTTATTAATCTCTTGCGTAGTTCATGTGCTGTAGTGGCGAGGCAGTACACGCGTGCGTGTACTGCAGCCCTACTCATCTTAATATTTTAATTGATATTTCAATGGTTTGAACTGTTTTGTTCATTTCAATTCAATATTCTGAATTGCATTCTGATTTGGTTTAACTACTGTCGCCTATTCATTATTTAATTATTATTGCTTCTGTGCACTAATAACTGAGTTTGAATTAGACTGACCCGAGTATTATTTTCTTTTGAATCTAATACTCGGGTCAGACCGAGTATTTCAGGTTGTAGGTATTCTGCTTTGGGTTGCTGCTAGAGCTATGAAGTTCTTTCATATCTTTTGGAGTAGTCGTCGTCATTTGTAGTAGTATGTAAAATTGTATAGGAAGATATGTATTCATGTATATTATATACGTTAATGTACTTGTATATGTAACTTCCTTAGTCGACTGTTGTAGTTGTATCATATGTACCGTGTGAATGTATTGTAACTGACATCAGTTATTATATATATATGAGACTTTCTGTTTCATCTGTGTTTATCTGTGTTGTTATTTTATATTTACTGTTCTAAACTATTACGAACCATCGTAGTTCGTTTTATACTGGAATTGGGGTATGTCGATGGGAGAAAATAAATCAGAGATGAAAAATGAAAGAATATATATATTTATATCACTCCCATCGAGATAACCAATACTAGTGTAAGGCCAACTATTGATGGCAGCTCCTCAACAGCCTTATTCTCCGTGCTAGTTGACAGCATTACACCGTAGTGTTCTTGGCTAGCGTGGGTATAGAGGTGGGGCGTTACAGTATCCTTTTGTAAACTGATATTATTTATTATTATATTTTATCCGCTGCGAATGTGAGTTGTCGATGTTTCTGTTCTTCTTCTTCTTCTTCTATCTCTTCCTTCTTTTCATAACTATCTGGAATTTTTGCGATCGGAAATTTCGGGTCGTTACAGTTGGTATCAGAGCTGAAAGGTTAAGCGAGAACCTTGGCTCTGGTGGGAATTACTCATTAAATAGAGTCCGAAGTACTCTAGAATGATTTGAGTGTATATATGTATGAGAGCATACTTGTATTTTCTTATATAAAGTTTTTAAATGGTTTTATATAAAAGTATATTTTGATATATAAAGCAATATTTACTTCTAATAAATATAAAGGTGATTGGTTGTTAATTATTGAAATTAAAATTAAGAAGTAATATAATGCGACCAAATTGATGATTTGAATTGGAATTAAATTAAGTAAAATAGTAATACAACCAAATTAAAATTTAAATTACCTAGAAATGAAATTCTAAATCTGGTCGCAGAATTTGAAATTTGTTTTAAAATAATGAAAAATAATAAATAAGTATAATTTGGATAACTGGGACTTGTTGCAAACAATGGTTTGTTGAAATTTGATTTGAATTTAAAACCAAGGGTGGTTTAAAATTTTAAAACATGGATGGGAGGGCCAAGAAATAAATATGTATATATGTATGGATATACATGATATCAAAGATAATTTGAAATAAACATTAAGAGGTTGAGTTTTGATTTTTCCCTAAAGTGTGAAGTAAAAACCCAAAGTGATATAAGTTTTGAACTTATGAGAGGGAAAGAATTTTGAAGTTTGAAGCAGGAATTAAATTTGAGTAAGGTTGATTGGATTAAGTAAATTAGAATTTAACTTTGGGAAAGTTAAATAAGTTTGAATGAGCAACCTGAATTGGAAATTTCAAGATGAAATTGGAATTTAACTTAGAAAGTTAAATGGTTGATTTGAATTGGAAATTTGTGTGATCTCAAAACGGGTTTGAGATTTAAAAATTGAAAATGGATGGACGTTTTAAAATAAATTGGATGATATCATCCTATTGTTAATAAAAATCTTTAAATTGAGAATGGTATTGTATAAATAAAATAAATTTGAATATTTGAATTGTAAAATAAATTTGTTTAAGAACTGGCTTCCAACTGGAAGATAAAATTGAAAAATAAATTAAAAGTTTAAAATAAAATTTGTATTGAATTCTTATTTGAACATTGAAATACATAAGTAAAGATAATTTAAAATGGAATTTCAAGAATTGAACTCAGAATTAAATTGATTAAAAAATTTGAATAAAATTTAATTTGGTTTAAAAAGGTAAACCAACCTTTGAGAGTTTAACTCGAATTTATATAATTCGAGGTAGTTTAAATTAAGATTGAAATTGAATTAGTTCAAAATTGAATTTGGTTTGAATTGATTGGATTGGTGATTGAAGATGTATAAGTTTAAAAAATTAAGTGGGAAATTAAAGTGGATTATATTAAAATGATTTGAATATGAAATGGGTTCAATTGATAATAAGTCAAATTGATTGGAATAATTCAAATTGATTGGAATAATTCGAAATTATTATTAAAGTGAACAGGATTAAAATCAAATGGAATTTGATTTATTTTGGGAAGAAACCAGGGTTGATTTAACTTGAATAGGGATTAAATAAATTTCAATGGAAATTGGGGTTATTCAAATTGGAATTGGATCCATTTGAATGAAAGTGTAAATTTAAGTTGAATTGTTGGGAAAGTGAACGGTTTGACTCTTGGCTATTTTCAATATAAATTGTTTTGATATAAACTTATTTTTCTAAGCTATTAAATATATACAATCTTTCTTTCTTAAAGCCAAATTATTTTATACTTGTCTTACAATTATTTTTAGAGCTATTTAACCATTTTTCAACTGTTTTCTAAACTAGTTACTATTTTTCAACTATTTCACAAACTAATTTCTATTTTATAACTATTGTGCAACTATTTAAAATTCTTTAAACTATTCGATTATTTTCCAACTATTTTACAGTTAGTTAACTATTTTATAGCTATTTTGCAAACTAATAATTATTTTTCAACTACTTATCTATTTTTAAAATTTTCAAGCTATTTTCTAAATATAAAGTGGTCGGTGTTTAAACTGTTATTGATTTAAATACCCAACTAAGATAAGAATTGAAGTGATAATCCAAAGGGGATTAATGCAATTGTAAATAAGTGAAAGGGAATTTAAGAAAATGTGAATAGAAAGGGAATTGATTTGGCTAATAATCAACGAAGTAAAATACGTAGGGTGTATGTATACCATTCTATTCACATAGTGATTTGATCCAGATTCGAGCACAGAATTTCGAGATAATTTATCGATCCGAGTCGGAATTTTCACTCGAATTTCGACGGCGAACCTAGATTTGGATTGTTGATTGGTTCTAGATGTTCTCTATCATAGTTATAACTATGCAAGGAGAATGATGGTTTCTAATCAAGAAATCAGATCTGTGTCCGCACTAGGAAGTTGGGTGGACGATATTAGTTCGAAAGTGAAATTGTGTGATCAAGTGAGCGATCAGATTGGTATAGCATACGGATGTTATGTGTACATCGTATGGATTTGAATGGAATTGATATTGGAAAGAGTAATCAAATCTGAATATTTGATTTTGGATAAACAAAGTTATATATCTTTGTTATATAAGATAAATCTTTCCTTGTTAAATCTATTGCCGGAAGAAAAGGATTTTTGAACGTGTTTGAAGTATAAAAGGAGTTTTATACAAGTTTGAAAAGATCCAAAGTTTTTAAATTTTATATATATCTATGTGTGTGTGTGTGTGTATAAAGGATCTTATGAGGATTATAGAAAAGGTTTTGGGAACCTTTGAATTTGGAAAGGCTTTTGACTTTTGGGTAAAATCAATATTGAATTTTGAAAGCCTAGTTTGAGAATTATCGATTTTAGGATAATCGATTTTTTGTAAAGGGGCTTTGTATGATATCATACTAGGTGTATGATTTGAAAGATACTATATATATGTATAGTATAAAGTGTTTTGATAATGAATCTGGGGAAAAAGGCGCTCCCTTGAAATGAACTTCTCAGGAGTGCCACCGGGTGGTGCTGCCTTGAGCCCAAGGGGGTTCTAAAGTTGATCCTGTGAGGAGTCCGGACAAAACTAGTTCCTGAGGATTATGAGTTGAGTATACCATAGCGAAAGTCGTGTGTGCCGCTGAGAGCCAACAGTTACATGGACTTTTGCTGCGATAGCAACGTAACCCAGGATATAACTGTGACCTATGGTATAACATAGCGAAAGTCGTGTGTGCCGCTGAGAGCCATAGTCTACGTTTGATTTTATATCGGTAGACTGCGACCTATGTAGGAGTGGAGAAGTTTCATTTTGATAGCGAAAATGAGAGGCCGCGGAGAGCCTACAGTTACATGGACTTTTGCTGTGACGGCAACGTAACCCTAGATGTAACTGTGATCTGTTGTGTAGGATCCATGGCGTAATCGAGAGGCTGCGGAGAGCCTGCAGTTACATGGACTTTTGTTGCGATGGCAACGTAACCCTGGAATGTAACTGCGACCATGGATGGGGGTGATGATTTTCAGAGCATTCTCACCAAAGATATTTCCTCTATTTTCAAAAACTGTTTTCTATATTTTCAATAAAATTATTTTCCAAGTATTTTCACTGGATGTTGAAAACGGGTTTACCAAGTACTTATAGATCTTCAGTCCTACGCCCGATCAACGTATAACTGAATTTCTGTGAGTATAAGGATGGACTGGTTGAGACATTGAGTTATAAGAAATATTTTATAAAAGCTATTTTGGTAATATTATGCAAATTTCAAGGCATTTCTAAATTTTTAAATAGAAGAGTTGGAATTTTGGAAAATCAAGGGAAATCCAAACTGGAATTATAAAATAAAATTGAAACTCAAAAAACTTTAATGAAGTGATTCTTGTAATTAAAAATCGAATATTAAATTAAAATTTGGAAATATGATAATTAGCTAAATAATTTTTTGATAGAGTATGTTAATAAAATTTAATTCGGTTAAATAAAATGGATTGTAAGTTAATAATGGAGTTTCGAAATGAATTCGAATTGTGAATAGAGTTCGACTTGGATTTGATAATGAGTTAAATAAGAAGAGAGGTTGTAAAAATAAAATAGAGTTGGATTAAAATAGTGATGGTTTTAAATTATGAATAAAATTCAAGTGTGGTATGAATATTATTTAACGAAATTTGCAAGTAAATTATATATAATGGAAGTGTTGTCGAATGAAATGAAAGTGAATTATAATAGAAGCGGTTAGAGTTGCAACAAAGCCCAAGTGAAAAGGAATAAATTGAGAACGGCTTTGTATTAATAAAATAAATTCGAAAATGAATTAAGTAAGTGAATTAAAAATATAAAATGGGTTAATGGGATTAAATAATAAATGGATGAAATTTGATTGAATAAAAATTTAATCAAAGTTTTAATTGAGATTGTATTATTAGAATGGACTTGAGTCATGAGTCGAATTTATTTGAAGCAAAATTTCTTAAATAAAACTATAGTTTCGAGTGAGAATAGAAGTAAATAAGGATTTGGGTTAAATTTATTTGGAAAATGGATATTGATATAAGAAATGAATGTGTCAAGCTCAATGAAAAAGTTTTAAAATGAAACCATTGCAGGGATGAAATGGAATGCAAATGTATGGGTGGTGAACAAATTAGAAATGAAATGGAATTGAATGCAAAATGAGTAGAAAATTAATTTAAAGTAGTTATAAACTAAAATAGATACTCTATTAAGCGAATGTCGTCGAAGTTGCATAATAATAATTGTTGTTTGGCATAAACCAAAGTAATTAAATTCTATGAGTTAATAGAGATTAAATAAATTTGATTCTGAATCATTTGAAGTGAATATGAGTTTGTTTGGATTAAAAATAAATTGAACATAAGCAATTGAGCTGGAAACCATCAAAATTGAATGAAATGGCATATAAATTTGGTTGGAAGCAATTGGATTGGCTTTGAATCATATAAATCGCTTAGGGTAAGCGCTTGGTGTTTGATGCTTTTGTAATGCTTGTGTTTTGCTATTAAAGTAAGTGAAATGCTAATAAATTCTCTATATATGTAACTTACATATTTAAATTGAGTAAGCACAGGACCTGTAAGCCGTTTGGCTAGATTTAGATGTACTAGTTGCTAAAATAAATAAGCTGCTTGCTTAAAATGCTAAATAAGGTACGTCTACGCAATACAAATAGGAAATATGAACTGTTTTTGCTTTTTCCTACCGGGTGGGTCGATGTATGCATATTTATATCTCTTGTCAATTTGCAAAAGCTCCTCCGTATAAAGGAGACTCTTCCAAAGAATTTTGAAAATTTTGGGAGTTAGAAAATTTTTGAAATTTTTTGATAAAAATTTGATTAACGACAAAATGATTTCAAATTGAAAACTAATATAAATTAGTAAATGAAACTAATATGAATCAGATATACTTGAAAGATAAAATTCAACATTTAAAATTTAAAGTAAATTGAATTCGTATGAAGTGGGGAAAAACTAGTTTGAATAGAAATGGATATGAAAAATTCTATAAGGAAAAGTATGTAAAGATTTGAAAGGGCTATGATTTGATATTATTGCTAAGTAGGTTATACAGGTATTAAAAGGGGAAAAGAAAATTGGATTTGATTCCAAAAGATAAATGCGAATTGCCCGACAAAAAGTTGTGTATTTAATTTCTGTATGAATTGGATTGGGTTTTCGATATAGCCACTTGGCTTTTGTTTGTTAGGAAATCTATTCTACGGTTTCGATGATAACAACTATACAATGGAAATCGTATGTATGTATATATCTATATTTACAGGTAGTTGATGAAGTAGCATCACCAAAAAGATAGAAACAAGAATCAAAAGGCAAACAAATCAATGGAAGTTGAAATGGAAATGCACAAGACACAAAGAAAGCAAAGTACACACTTTCAGATGTCTTAGTGCACTTATCAGACGTCTGAAAATTTCCTCTGTATTGCAAATCAATATAAAACAGACGTCTGATAAAACTACCAGACGTCTGCTGATATTCTCTAGTTCTATATTTCAGAACGAATCAGATATCTGGTACTAAAATCAGACGTCTGAAAAACAACCATACACAAAAATATATATAAAGGACAGACGTCTGAAACATGCTCTCAGACGTCTGATTTTGAATTCGGCAGAGCATTTTCAAACTCCAACTGCCACACTCGAAGGGACACGTCTGCTTCTTCTTACCGCAACTCTTCATCATCATCAGAAGCGACTTTAGGAAGATTCCAACGGATACAACCATACAAGATAACCCTTCATCAATATAAATAGCATCAGCAATGCAAAGAAAAAGACACTTACCTATGCTATTATTTTCCATACTCTAACTTACATCTGTTCTCAAAGCAATCAACTACTTACACTTTCATATATTCTAGATTACGCATTCGACACTTTCTAGATAAATATATTGGAAGCACTTGTATTCAACAGTCAACATCAGTGTTATAAGAACACATCTTTGACAAAGAAACTCTGCTATTATAAAACCTGTTCCTCCGGGTCAAGTGAGGGTTAGTTAGTGAAAGGAAATTCCGAAGAGGAGCTTCGGGACTGGACGTAGGACGAGAGGTCCAAACCAGTATAAAATCCTGGTGTGATTAGTTTAATTTACTTTACTACTTTTATCTATCTAGTTTTACTGTAGATTACTTATACTTGCACATATATATCACACGATCCACTCATTTAGACTTACAATTGGTATCAGAGCAAGGTTTGATCAAAGAACAGTAACACGTTTTTGAATCTGTTTAAATATGGCAAGTATTTTTCAAGAAGGACAATCCACAGCACGACCCCCACTTTTTAATGGCTCTAACTATGCATATTGATCAACACGTATGAGAATTTTTATGGAAGCTAACGGTCTAGAAATTTGGTCACCCACTCAAGATAAATCTGAAGCACCCACTACTGTTATGAACACTTGGACCGATGAACAAAAAACCTTAGCATCAAACAATGCTAAAGCTATGAATGTTTTATTTTGTTCTTTAGACAAAAATGAATTTTCATGTGTAATGCTATGCACCACTGCATTTGATATTTGGCGTACCTTACAAATTACACACGAAGGTGCAACAAAGGTCAAACAAACTAAAATTTCAATTTTGCAAAACTAATTCTCATCTTTCAAAATGAAACAAAATGAAACTATAATAGACATGTATTCTAGATTTCATAGTATTCAACATGATCTTATGGCATTAGGAGTTAAGTTTACTGATTTTGATTTAGTTTTTCGAATACTCAACTCTTTAACACCTGACTGGGAAAGAAAGGTATTGGCTATAGAAGAGGCTAATGATCTTTCTACCCTCAAAGTTGAAGAGTTGATAGGAAATCTGATGTCCTATGAAGCAAATTTGCAGGCACGAAAAGAACTAAATTCGGGAAAGAAGAACATAGCATTTCAGGCAACAAAGAATGATGACTCTGATTTAGATGAAGATGAGATAGTATTCATTGCCAAAAACTATAATAGATTCAAGAAATTTAGAAAGATGACAAAATTTCAAAAAGAAGGAAAGTCCAACTCGACAAATCAATCTCAAATCAAATGCTATGAATGTGATCAATACGGACACATGAAAAAAGAATGCCCAAAACTCAACAATGATAAAAAGAAGAATAAATTTGAAAAATTCAAGAAGAAGAAAGCTTTCAAAGTAACATGGGATGATTCAGATTCTTCATCATCAGAAAGTGGTAGCGATAGTGACGAAGAACAAGCAAATGTGTGTTTTATGGCACAAAACGATGAGGTATGTCTGGAACTTAGCTATGACGAATTATTTGAACTAAGCATGGAATTGGATGATAAATTTAGACAGGTTAAAAAATTGAATAAAGAATATATAGCTAAAATAAATCGATTAGAAATTGAAGTAGGTATGTTAAAAGATGAAAAAATCATTCTAGAAGAAGAACTTGAATTATCTCAAGAAAAATTCAAAAGTAATTTGATAATGAATGAGGCTACCACTATAGAACTTGAAAACACTAGAAAGGCAAACGAGAATTTTTTGGAAGAAAATACTGACCTTAAAAATAATATTTAATTGTTTAAAATTGAAAATGTAGAACTAAAAGAAAAGCTAGATAAGATTACAAATAATGTGTCAAAATTTAATAAAGGAAAACAAGATTTGGAAAACCTTATAAAAATATCAAAACCATCAAGCAACAAAATTGGAATAGGTTTTAAAAATTCCTCTAAACAAAATGTAAAGGTTGCTAAAAATCTTAGTTATAAATAACTAAAAGTTTACCTAAGTCTACATTTAATACCAAAATTATAAAAATTTGGATTCCTAAAACAAATAATCATTTAATTAGACAAAAGTATATCAATAATTCTATGGAGAATGTGGTCTATAATAAAAATTATATTTATAAAGGTACCAAACCCTCTTGGGTATGGCTACCTCCTCCTAACAAATAGGACCCTAATAATATATGGGTACCAATTGAAATATCTTTTATTTTGCAGGTACCCAAAATAAAAAATAAAGAGAAATGGATACTAGATAGTGGCTGCTCTAAACATATGACCGAAAATTCAAAGATATTATCAAATATATCATACATTGATGGTGGAACGGTAACATTTGGAGACAATTCAAAAGGATACGTCGTGGGCATTGGAGAATTCATCAACTCTGGTATATAAAATTCTCCTATTATTACAAATATTCTATTAGTAAAAAATCTAAAACACAACTTACCAAGCATTAGTCAATTATGCGATAAAGGTTTTCAAATAAATTTTGAAAAAGATAAATGTAATATTTTTGATATTAACAAACAGCTCATTTTTGAAGGATTTAGAAACAAAAATATTTATGTCTTAAACTTAAATATAAATAAAAATTCAAACTTATGCTTAACCGTCAAACATGATGATCCATGGTTATGGCATAAAAGATTTTGTCACATTAACTTTAAAAGTATCAATAAGTTAGCAAAATATGAACTAGTAAGGGTTCAAAGTAGAAAATTTATGTGATGATTGTCAAATTGGAAAACTAAAGAAAAGCTCGTTTAAATCTAAAAATAATATTTCTACAAAACAACCATTAGAACTGTTACACTTAGATTTATTTGGCCCTACACAAATTAGGTCTATAAATCACAACAAATATGTCTTTGTAATAGTTGATGATTTTTCAAGATATACATGGACTTTGTTCTTAAAACATAAAAGTGATACTTTTGGAATGTTTAAAATTTTTGCTAAAAGAATTAAAACACAAATGAACTTAAAAATTAAAAATATCCGAAGTGATCATGGAGGAGAATTCGAAAATGATCTTTTTACATATTTTTGTAATAAAAAAGGAATAACTCACAATTTTTCTTTTCCTTGCACACCGCAACAAAATGGTGTCGTAGAAAGAAAAAATCGTACGTTACAATAATGCGCACGAACATTACTAAATAGTAGTGGTTTACCAAAACACTTTTGGGCTGAAGCTATTGCGACATCTTGTTATGTATTAAATCATGTGACAATACGTCCTATGACTAAACAAATGTGTTTTGAAATAATTTTTGGTAAAAAACCTAAGGTATCATACTTTAAAACTTTCGGGTCAAAATGTTTTATTTTAAATACAAAAGATAACTTACGTAAATTTGATCCAAAAGCTGATGAAGGTATCTTTATTGGATATTCGGATCGGAGTAAAGCCTATAGAATTTTTAATAAAAGAACTAATACCATTGAAGAAAGTTTACACGTTTCGTTCGATGAAAATCTTTGTAATCTTAAAACTAACGATCAAGAAGAAAATATTCCACTAATAAATCCAACAAATACCGTTAATAATGACATAAATATTGAAAATAACACTCTGGTATCACCTCCTAGAATTCTTAAAAACCATCCAATAGATAATATTATTGGAGACCTTAATACAAGAGTAACTAGAAATCATCTCAATCATATAAGCCATATAGCATTTGTGTCAAACTTTGAACCAAAAAATTATAAAGAAGCGTCAAATGATAATTTTTGGATAATAGCTATGCAAGAAGAATTAAATCAATTCGAACGTAATAACGTATGGGAACTAGTACCACGACTTAAAGATCAATCGGTAATAGGAACAAAATGGATATTTAAGAACAAAACCGATGAAAACGGAGATATTATTAGAAATAAAGCACAATTAGTTGCTCAAGGCTACAATCAAGAAGAAGGAATAGATTACGATGAAACCTTTGCTCCAATAGCAAGATTGGAGGCCATTCGTACATTACTCGCTTTTGCAACATATAATAATTTTAAACTATTTCAAATGGATGTCAAAAGTGCTTTTTTAAATGGGTTTATCAAAGAAAATGTATATGTAGAACAACCACCACTATTTGTTCATGAAAAATATCCCAATCACGTATATAAATTACACAAAGCTTTATATGGATTAAAACAAGCCCCACGAGCTTGGTATGAACGTCTTAAAAATCATTTAATTACATCAGGTTTTCAAATAGGCAAAATTGATACAACTTTGTTTATTAAAAGAGAAAATAATGATATTTTAGTAGTGCAAATCTATGTCGATGACATCATTTTTGGCTCAACTAATGAAAATTTATGCAACCAATTTTCAAATATTATGAAAAGTGAATTTGAAATGTCCCACATGGGAGAATTAATTTATTTTTTTAGGATTACAAATAAAACAACTTGATAATGGAATTTTTATTCATCAAGAAAAATATTGTAATAATTTATTAAATCGTTTTGAAATGAATAAAACCTCAAGTAAACCAACTCCAATGAGTACCACTGCTAACTTAGAAAAAGTTGAAAATGGAAATGATTTTGATGGAAAGAAATATCGTAGCATGATTGGTTCTCTTCTCTATTTAACGGCTAGTCGACCTGATATTATGATGAGTGTATGTCTTTTTGCTCGATTTCAAGCCAAACCAAAAGAGTCACATCTAAGAGAAGTGAAGCGAATTTTACGTTATCTTTCTAGTACTAAAGATTATGGGTTGTTCTACCCTAAAGGATCCTCATTTGAACTTATCTCATATAGTGATGCAGATTTCGGAGGATGTAAAACAGATCGTAAAAGTACTAGTGGAACTTGTTATTTTATCGGACAATCATTAGTTTCTTGGTTTAGCAAAAAACAAAATTGCATTTCCTTATCAACTTGCAAAGCCGAATACATCTCCGCAGCACTAGCATGTGCTCAAGTAATATACATGCAACAAACACTAATAGATTTCGGTAAACCTATCATTAAGTCTCCAATTTCTTGTGATAACACAAGTGCAATTAATCTGTCCAAAAACCCAATTAATCACTCAAGAACCAAACATATAGATATACGACATCATTTTCCAAGAGACAATGTTGAAAAAGGAACCATTTCATTGGAATACGTTAGTACCGAAATTCAAGTAGCCGACATTTTTACTAAACCGTTAAATGAACAAACTTTTTCTAAGCTTCGACGAAGTTTAGGAATTTGTTCACTAAATGATCTTCTTCCTTAATACATTACCTATAAAAAATTTAAAGCTACATTTAGTTACCAAAATATTGACCACAAGATATATTATTGATTTCTGCACTTCTAAGGTGTTTAGAAAAATAATAACTACAAGTTAGGTTATTTATTTCTGCACCTTTAAAATTCTTTAATTTGTCTATATTTACATACTTTCTAAATTATAAATATAGCCAAATAGAACAACTTTATTCAACCAATTAATTTATATATATATATATAAAATGTCTTCTCCAGATTCCTATATATCCATCTCCGTATCAACAACCTCGACGAATAGCGCGGTTGACACACCACAAGAACTCCCAACTCCTACCCCAAAGCAAGAATCAACTCATAGGTGGTCTTCGTATCGCACAGGTTTTACACCAGATAATAAGAAAGCTAAAAAATCTGTGTTTACATCTCCTAACACAAAGGAGAAAATCAATGAAATCCATCATTACCAAAAACAACAGATGGATCTTCAACGGGAACTTTATTTCGAACAAAAAGTTATGGCACGGAGGTTAAACTTTCTCGAGCAAGTTGCAATGAAGTTTTGTTCATCACGCAAGAAAGATATTCATGAACCACTTCCAAAACCTTGTAGTTCACTGGATCCATCTTCTTCGCATCATACCCCTTCAGACCCTTCACCTACACGATATTCTGGCTCTCCACGAACACACGAACGTGGAAATATATGGTCTCCAATTCAACCATGAAATGATGATGAATCAAGAAATCTTAAAAACTCCGTCTCCATCTAAATAAATTATTTATATTAGTTGACGTATGTATCTATAAGTATACATGTTTTTATAACAATAAGGAATTTATTATTTACGTTCAAATAAAATTTCTATCATTTTTTGTTAATTTACAAAATTCAGACGTCTGCCAACAGCTACCAGACGTCTGATACTATACTAAAACTGTTGATATATGCATATATCAGACGTCTGAAATAATGCCAGACGTCTGAAATATGCCTCTGCCCACTCTAAAATAAAATTATGGCCATTACAGACGTCTGGAATGATAACCAGACGTCTGTATACGTCCTTTGTTTCAATCTCAAACCAAAACAGACGTCTGCTTTAAACTTCAGACGTCTGAAATTGTTCTCTGCTTCAAAAGCTTATACACACACTAACAACCAGACGTCTTAATAAAGATTTCAGAGGTCTGTTTTTACCTACTGGACAAAAATTAGGTCAAACCAGACGTCTTATTACTTTTTCAGACGTTTGGTTCCCAATCGACCCTATAAAATCGATCACGTTAACGTCATTTTTTTACCTACCCCAAAACCCTTTTTTTTCTTTCTTTCTTCCCACGATCTTCTCAAATAGACTTCTTTCCTCCAAAATCATACAGCATTTTTTAAACAACAATGCCGCCTCGTACTAAAAATCCTACTAAAAAGAGAAAGCAAGATCAACCAACAACATCTTCACATCCGCAAGTTTGTTCGGATGATCAAATCGAACATTGGATGAATAGAGCTCCTCATTCTCTAAAAGGGTACGAAGAGATTCAAAAAAAGAAACTTCACATAGGTCCATTCTACAATTTACTAAAATTTCCTATGTATGACCTAGATGAAATGTGAAATAGCCGGTTTAGATACCCTGATTTCTTTTCAAACAAACGATATTCAAATTGACCAATTAGCCATCTTCTTATTCTACTCAAATTTAGATAGCACCGCTGTTTGGAATACTGAGAATGAAGAAAATTGGCTTTGGTCCAGTGTATATGGAAACACAATTCGATTAATCCCTGGCTTAATAGGTCGAACACTTGGTTGCTCTGACACCGGGGAAGACCTGTATAACATTCTCGATATGAGATTTAAGCCTAGGGATAGTGTTACACATCAAATTTGGGAAGATAATATACCGAAATTTGCTTCCAAATATTTACGCCCGAAGGCTCGACTACTTACAAGGATGATAATAAACACCATTAGTCCACGATTAGGTAGTCACGAGCAAATCACAGAAATGGAGCATAAAGCATTGTATGCTATATTTAGTCGGACAAGAGTGAATTGGGAAAAATTTATTTTCGATGAGCTTAAACAATTTTGGAATCGCTCTCGACCTTCCATTATTTACTCGACTTATATTATGCGACTTCTTCGGGCTAATAACATTCAATCATATTTATCAACATTCGAAGAAATTTCACCCAAATATGCTTCAACAAAAATTTTCTCCTTGATGCACTTGCCCGAAATTCCCCCGGAATTCATGGCATTTGAGGATTGAACGCGCAATCGACAATCTCGACATATTGAGCCTCCTCCTCCACCACCCATGATACCTTCTCAAGGAGAAGAACAAAAAGAAGCAACTCCTCCTCCTCCTCAACCTTTTGATTACCCAGGACAAGAGGATATTATGGAGACTCGACTAGAAACAGAACCAAATGAAAGTATTCGAGATCTCACTCTTCGAAATCAACACATACAGTCCCAAAATCAAAGACACTTGGCTAAACGAATTGACAACCTTGAAGTATCATTTGCTACTTGCCTAGCCACAGTTTAAGATTCCCTTTCAACTGCTTTGACAGTACTGAAAGAAGTATTACAACGGGTCCGTGATCCAACTCCACCCTCTGAGGATTGGCCAACTCCCGTTCCTTCCCCTCCTACAAAGCACTCTAAATTTTTTGAGGATGATCCTCCAAAGGAAGCTATGATTTCTCCTTCAAAAACTAGCACTTCTACAAAAGAAGATCAAAACAAGGATGATACAAATCAAACTTCGTCAAAGGAAGGATATCCAAAACTAGCTTCACCAAAACAAGATGACCCAAATCAATCCTCTCCGAAATAAATTTAAGTTTACTTTTGTAGCTTTTGTGTACTTCTGTAATAGAACAATGCATGTAACTTTTTCTTATTAATGAATATTTTTCTGACATATTGACTTAATTCTTTTTGATAATGTCAAAGGGGGAGAAATATTAATATTCTCATAAAACATGAATAAGCATATATTCAGAAGGAGATTTCAAATCTATATATAAGTACATTGAATAAAGCTGTCATCATCAAAAGGGGGGAGATAAGAAATATTAATATTCTCATAAAACATGAATAAGCATATATTCAGGGGGAGATTTCAAATCTATATATAAGTACATTGAATAAAGTTGTCATCATAAAAAAGGGGGAGATTGTTAGGAAATCTATTCTACGGTTTCGATGATAACAACTATACAATGGAAATCGTATGTATGTATATATCTATATTTACAGGTAGTTGATGAAGTAGCATCACCAAAAAGATAGAAACAAGAATCAAAAGGAAAACAAATCAATGGAAGTTGAAATGGAAATGCACAAGACACAAAGAAAGCAAAGTACACACTTTCAAACGTCTGAGTGCACTTATCAGACGTCTGAAAATTTCCTCTATATTGCAAATCAATATAAAACAGACGTCTGATAAAAATACAAGACGTCTGCTGATATTCTCTGGTTCTATATTTCAGAAGGAATCAGACGTCTGGTATTAAAATCAGACGTTTGAAAAACAACCATACTCAAAAATATATATAAACGACAGACGTCTGAAACATGCTCTCAGATGTCTGATTTTGAATTCGGCAGAGCATTTTCAAACTCCAACTGCCACACTCGAAGGGACACGTCTGGTTCTTCTTACCGCAACTCTTCATCATCATCAGAAGCGACTTTAGGAAGATTTCAATGGATACAACTATACAAGATAACCCTTCATCAATATAAATAGCATCAGCAACGCAAAGAAAAAGACACTTACCTATGCTATTATTTTCCATACTCTAACTTACATCTGTTCTCAAAGCAATCAACTACTTACACTTTTATATATTCTAGATTACGCATTCAACACTTTCTAAATAAATATATTGGAAGCACTTGTATTCAACAGTCAACATCAGTGTTATAAGAACACATCTTTGACAAAGAAACTCTGCTATTGTAAAACCTGTTCCTCCGGGTCAAGTGAGGGTTAGTTAGTGAAAGGAAATTCCGAATAGGAGCTTCGGGACTGGACGTAGGACGGGAGGTCCGAACCAGTATAAAATCCTGGTGTGATTAGTTTAATTTACTTTACTACTTTTATCTATCTAGTTTTACTGTAGATTACTTATACTTGCACATATATATCACACGATCCACTCATATAGACTTACATTGTTTTCTTTTGGAATTTGGGAGCCCGTAGAGGCCTTTTGTAGTTGTACCGAGCTAGCCGCGCAAAGGAGACGCTGGCAAAAAAATTCGGAAATTTTGGGAGTTAGAAATTTTTTGAAATTTTTGAGAAAATTTTGATAATTCCAAAGTTTCTTTTAAATTAAAATTTAGATGATTGAGAAAAAGGATATTATTTGATACTATAGAGCGTTTTGGGAAGTTGGTTAAGGTGATAGTGGGTATTTTAATAAAAGATAGTTTGAAGGACATTGAATTGAGAGTTTTGGGAAATGTAAACGGGTTTTGAACCATTCTTCCTAACTAGTAATTTCGGGGACGAAATTCTTTTAAAGGGGGAGGAATGTGACGAGCCGGAATTTCTAACAACTCAAATTGGAATAATTAATTAATTTTAAATATATAAAGGGTAATTTTAACTTGAATTTCAAATATAAATATTTACTTGATAATTAAATTATTGAATTATATAATTTAAAATTGGGTAAAATATTGAATATGAAAACTCTAAACCTATTTAAAATAATTTGAAGGCTTAAAAAATTTATAATTATGTTACTGAAGATAATAGAATGGATGAAATTTAAATTAAAGGGTGATTTGTTCAGTTTTGAAAATATATCGTTTAAATCGATATTCAAAAATAACCTTCCGAGGCACAGTCTCGGAATTAGACGAAACCGGTTCCATTGGATCCATAATAGTTAGTTATTATCGGATTTCAAATTTCATAGCGTTTGGATTTACCGTTTGCTCATATGGGTGAGAAACGCGTTGAAATTAAAATCGATAAATTAATATTCTAAGTCGATTTATAAAGCTAACTTCCACATATGATCGAATTATGTAACATACGAGATTTTTCGTTGCCGAAAAACCGAATAGTTATGGGTTTAAGAAAAAGAAAAGAAGAAGAAAGAAGAAACAAGAGAAAGGTAGAAAAGATAGAAAAGAAAACAGAAAATAGAACGGAACAGGAAATAATAGAACAACATCAGAATCTCACAATTCGCAGCGGAACAACATATAATAATAAATGAATAATCTTTAAACAAAGAACTATATCAGTTATTATATTACATCACATTATGTTACATTACATCAAATCATCAGAGTGTACAACAACAAACAATTTTAAACAGCAGAAAAGAAATACTATATACTAGTAATACGCCATGCCATCCAGCTTGCCTCCAGCAATTTCTGAATTCCAGAATATCCTGATAAACCTTAACTCTTGACTGCCCGTGTGAAAATTGGTGGGCACCCAGAGTTTAGGAAGGAAAACAATAAACTCCGAGTCAGTCATGTGACTGGTGTGAGAACTCAAAACAGTTTATTTTTCTTTAAAAATCAAAATAGAAGAATATTTTAAAAATCAATTCGCAATGCTTTTAAAAATGAGACTACCATAAGACCTCCTGCCACACACACAATGCAAATGCAGACTTGGGGAAGATTTCTTCTTATGTTAGTCAAAGATGCTTGATACGTATTAAAAGAAAACATTTGTTATTATTTCTAGTGCATAGTGTAGAAAATATTTCGAAAGTAGAATATAAATCTTAGCCAGCATAGGTACCATTATATTATGCCTACTATAGCTACCATATTAGATGGCAGGTTCTACAACTAAAACCGTACAAGTCTCGTATTGTTTCTTTGGATTTCCAACGAATGATCAGGCCAAGGAACTTCCCATTGCCACATGAGAATGCCTCTGGATGGACATCCCCGAGAACCAAACCGGATCTCTGCCAACACAAAGCTGGGTTACCCCTAACTGGGTAACTACTGACACGAGCATGCCATCCCCCGGTCCTTTGGGACCTTTATCCGAGAGCTCTCTAATCAACATCACACCATAATAAAAAGTGTTTCAACATGAGTAAGCATCTGGGCTCCATACCATGACACCACCCTTTTCCAGAAGGAAATGCACACACCCTAAAGGGAGCTACCCCTCATAACCTTGCCGCATCTTTCCTGTTTTGACCATTCCGGGGTGTGAGGCTCGACGAAGTCACGTCCACAAAAACATACTTTATACAAAAGCCATGCTTTGGGTCAAACAAATGATCATAGAAATGATCACTAGGATAGACGATCCAATAAAAGATCCTATCACAAATAATCAACACAATGATCATTTTACAGCAACACTCAGCATGTCACATTACCAAATTGGGAATATATTGCTGATAACTTCAACTATATAACCTCTGAGCTCGTACGTCTCAGAGAAGGGTGTTAAGCTAAGAGAATAAATTCTCCGCCACCAACAGAAATATATTTGAAAGAAATCGGCTTTATATCTCAATTTGTAATGTCAGACACACAATCCATACAAGTCTGTTCCGGGCTCGAACAGAACCGAAGGCACTTACAAAGAAGTCCTTGCAATCCGAATAATCTCTAATCACGTTCGGATTTCCCATCACATATGGAGATCTCAATACCGGGGATCAGCCAGTGCAGAGACAATCAACAAGAAACCCTTTCGCTTTCGAAAATATCCGGTCTTCAACACCGATCTTCGAATGCAATTCATAACGACGTATCACGTATTCGGAATGTGTTATACGACCCCAAGGTCCTTTCCCGGTTAACCCGAATAGTGAGCGCTTATTTTAAAAAAAATAAGCGTGGCATTCAAATTCAAACAAATCACAACAAATACCTATTTAAAGGTAAATATTGATAGTCGGTTATTGAACTATCAATAGATATGCCAACATCACCAGATTCCAAATAATTTTCCAAATTATTTATTTCCCAAAAATATCTTTATAAGATATACATTCTCCATTCTTTAAAAATAAATCAATATTTATTTTTAAACTCATTTTCCAAATTTCATTTATAAATTCTATATTGAATTTACATTCCAAAATATTTATGAATATACGATTTCCATTCGATTTCTAATATTTATTTTCAATTTATCTTTAAAAAGATAAATTCCAAATATTCACTTAATATTGGAAAAGCATTTCTATACTTATTAAAAATAAGTAATTCACAGATCTTTTTATTTTCTATACTCAGAAAATATTTAATATACCCTAATCGAAATTAAGTATATATTTTATTCTTTAAGGAAATCATTCACTTAACCATATTTATTTGGGCCAAAACGAATGTTGCGTAAAACATCGTTGCGACAACCCAAAATCACTAGTATAGGGATTCGAAATTAAAATAGATATATAAATCCCAATACTATACAAAACATTTCCTTTCGGAAATCATTTATTATAACAACAGTGTTATAATCTACCATTTCCTTCTATTTCTCGAAAACGTCTATTTCAACAATGAATGTTGAAATCTATGGTTTCGATAGTTAATATATTTTAAAACATCTTTAGATCCTTTTAATTCTATTTAAAACATCACATTCAAACATTTCTTTAACATATTATTCACTATTCAAAAACATGAATATACCTTGTTAATAAATTTCATCACTTCTATTCATTTTATTTTAAAAGATTATTCACTGTTCAAAAACGTGAATATAATTCCATAAGTAAATTATAACAATTTGCTTATTAAAAATAAGTAGTTTGCGGATTTATAAAACAATGTTTATAAATTCTATTTCTATTTATTTTATAACAACTTCCTTTTATAAATTTCCTTTATAAATCTATTCTATTTCATATCTCAATGATATACTAAAATTCATATTATAAGTCAAATACTTATAATTTATTTATTTACAAAATCATTCCTTCAAACTTCCCAAATCTATAAATCTTATAACTTCTAAGATTCATTTATTTATCCACATCTATTTCCTAAATAACTTTATAAATTTTTATTTATAAAATTCTATTTATAACTTCACCGTTATAATTCTATAAATTTCATTCATTAGTGAAATTCATTCACAATTCTTTCTAATACTTATAAAAGCTCGTTTTATAATTCCAATATTTTCTAAATTTATAAATATCAACTTATAAATCTTTTAATATAAATCAATTTATATTATTACTTTAAACATCTTCAAACTTTTTTATAATTTCATCATTCTGATTTATAAAATAAAAATTTTATAAATCCTATTTTTTTTAACTTCTTATAATAAATTCAGAAGTCCGAGTTCAAACTATTTTATAAAATCACTAATCCCATATTTTCAAAAATCAACTTTTAACTGTATTTCTCAAAAATCATAATTTTTATAATATTAAAATTATAACGTTTATTTACTTAAGATGAATCAATTCCAAAAATATTTTATAAACGTATACTTTCAAAATTTACTTTAGAAATCCCTTAAAAATCAAAATCGTTATTTTAAGCTTCAAAATTGGATCCGATGATGCAACACATCAAATAGTCAAACACGACTTTCAAACATCATATATTATTCATGATAAACAAACAAATATCACAATATATGAAATCAAATAAATATTTGTGAGGAATCCAGTTGGATCCCTCCAACCTGTTTCCCTGCATCCACAGACATTAGCACAATACCATTCCACTTCGAGGTGGAATATCACGGTATATGGGATTTTATAAATATATTATCCGCTTACTAACGGCGCAATAGGGTCTCATCCGCTAAACAAATGCGGGAAATCAATCAACTGCAATATATACATATGCCAATATATATATATTGCTATATATATAATATAATACCAATTCCACTTCGAGGTGGAATATCGCGGTATATGTGTGTAATAAATAACCTCCGCTTACTAACGGCGTATAGGGTCTATTCACATCCAATATATATATATATATATATATATATATATATATATATATATATATATATAACAATCATCATTCAATCATTCAATCAACACAGTCAAGCAAATTTTAAATCTAACTATTTAAAATTTAAATAAACAATAAAATTTCTTTTGAGTGAGAAGTTCTCACCTTTGCTTTTATTTTGCAATCCATTTCCCATCTTGACTCGATTTCTCTTGATTTATACCTTGTATAAATATTTACACAATTTATTAATATTCAAACAGATTGAATAATAAATTTCGTTAGATAATTTTAATTCATCGGTGATTTCATTTTTAATAGTTAAATTACTGATAGTTTTATTTAAATCAGTTTCTTCTTTAATAGATTTATTTTAACAAATTTTTCCTTTTAAAATAATTTTAACTAGAAATTCCCTATTAAAACTAAATTTCCTTTTTATTTTTAAACAGATTACTCTTAACAAATTTATCTATTTACATTTAAATCTCAACTAAATTTACTTAAATAAATTTATTCAACTATAATTGAATTTTTAAAACTAAATTTTCTTCTTAAATAGATTTAATTAACTTACCCTTAAATTAAATTTATCCAACTAATTATTTCAATAAAATAACCTCTTGTAAAAGTTCAATTAAGTTTCATTAAATAAATATTTCACTTAATAAATTTAATTTCCATTGATAGGTTTATTTAATTTGGCTAACCATTTTGGGTTTATACTAATAATTTTATTTAAGCTAATTTCTTTTAGTCAAATAAACTTTATTTAACCAAAAATTTATTTTAACAAATTTTCCCTAAATAAATCACTTCACTTAGCAATTTAAATTTCTAACAAATTTCCATTTATAAAAATTTACCTAACAAAATATTAATTCAAAAAAAAAAATACATTTCCTTTAAATAATTTAATTAACTATAGATTTAATTTTAACTAACTAATTCCTTTTTTTAATAAATTTGATTAACTAAAAATTATATTTTAAACTAAAATTTTATTCTTAATATAATAATTTGAACTAATATTTTCCTTTTAATAACAAATTCTTCAATTTATTAATATTCGAATATAAAACCAAGCAATTAAATTTTATTTCTTAATTTTAGCTGTAAATTAGCTTTAAACCAATTTTTTCTTCTTTAAATAAATTTATCGAACTAAAAATTTATTTCTTTACTTTAAATTAATATCTTTAAATCGATTGCTTTTAATAAATTCGTTTAACTCAAAATTTAAATTTAAAAACTAAATTCCTTTATTGTAATAATTCTATTCATTTCCTTAACTGTAAAATTCTTCTCTTTTAAATCTAAATATATTTTATTTAAATTCAATTAAACAAAATTGATACCTTACTGCGTCGAACTCTCTGTGTGCTTCGACCTCCACTTGACTTCGCAGTTGCCCCAAATCGATATCCATCATGCTATGACATCGCCAACCCACTGCAGAAATTTCGAACTGCCGACATGCCTCACGACGCGAGCCTCGACCATGCGTCGCGATGCCGCCATGACCTCAATGTCACAGTCGAAGTCGTCCCCCAATTCGTACTCGAGCCTTTGTGAAACCCTAGGCGAGCGCCACTTCGATTTCATCAGCCGCCTCCTCCCCTCAGTCTCAAGCCTGACACTGACTGCGCCTCCATAAATCGCGACTAGGCCTCGCGCGAACGCCGCCCCACTTGCCGTGCCGCGATCCCCTACGCGCCATCGCATCATCACGCGTGCCTCCCCTCCATTGCGACGCGATTTAGGGCTTCGGCATATTTTTTTTTTCTTTGAAGTGAATTCATGCGAACTGGAAGAGAAGGGGGAAGAGGGCTCGGCATTTTTTTTTATTTGAACGATTTCGTGAATAAGGAGTTTGAAAGTGGGGAAACGAGATGGCCATTAACGTTTTTGTTTCTGTGATTTTGATTTCTGAGAGAGGGAGAGGGAACATGATATTTACAGTCGAATGAGTATGGTTTGCACGATCGAAGGCGTGACGTTAGGAGCGATCTTAGGCGTGATAAATGGGATAACGTGGTACCGTTTGACTAAATTTAAATTTAAGTTTAAATTTAAATCGTTGAAAATTTCAACGCGTTTGCGTGTCGTATTCTCACACAACAACTCTGATTGATACGAAATTTTAAATCCAGCAACAATACAATATTACGACCCAATGGAACTGATTTCGTCAAATTCCGAGACTGTGCCTCGGACGGCTATTTTTGAATATCGATTCAAACGATTAAATTCCAAAACTGAACAATTCACTTTCAATTTCAATCCTGAAGCTTCTATTATCTTCAATATTATCAATATGAATTTTACAAGCCTTTGAAATATTTTTTCTTCAGCTTAAAATTGAAGATTCAAATTTTTTATTCACTTTCAATAGATTAAATTTTAAAATTTAATCGCCAA
This sequence comes from Allium cepa, assembly GCA_030765085.1. Classification (NCBI taxonomy): domain Eukaryota; kingdom Viridiplantae; phylum Streptophyta; class Magnoliopsida; order Asparagales; family Amaryllidaceae; genus Allium; species Allium cepa. The sequence goes on from CM060929.1 coordinate 500,448,679, forward strand.
TTCATTCTGATAATTTGAAATTTAATTCAAACCATCATTCAAATATTTAAAATAAATTAAATATTCTCTAATTAAATAGTTAAAAATTTTGGGTCGTTACAATCTTCCCCCTTAAAAGAATTTCGTCCCGAAATTACAAGTTAAGAAGAATGCCCTTATCCCGTCTACTATTTTTCACAATCCAAATAGTTTTATCAACCTACTAACCTAAATCTTTTTACTAGAGATTCACTATCATTTCAACTAGCTTTCCAACTTCAATTATAGGTTTCAAACAATATTGTTTACCTAACAATTCAAATTTAAATTCAAATTCAAATTTCAAACTTTCAAAATTTCTCAAAATTTTTCTAACACCCTAAATTTTCGAAAAATTTCGCCAGCGTCTCCTTTGCGCGGCTAGCTCGGTACGACTACAAAATGGCACCACGGCCCCTCAGAATCAAAAAGAAAAGAGAAAAGCCAAGTGGCTAGAGAAGAAAGTCATCAAATTTCATACTGAAATTGAAATACGTACCTTTTTGTCGAGCCATTCAATTTTATCTTTGAAATCAAAATCTCAATTCCTTTATAATATCTGTATATCCTGTATAACAGTAGCATACAAATCCAACATTCAAACTATTTTGCCAATTCTATCACAAAATTTCCAACATATGTTCTTATACACTTTTACTTCACTATTGGAGTTACATATTCACTTTCATTAATTTTTTTTTTTTTTTTTACATTTCAATTTCACTTGAAATCAATTCACAATTCTAAATATTGAATTTTAACGATTAACTTCCATTTACCAATTCATATTACTACTTTAAATTAGTTTCATTCACTAATTCATTTTAATTTTCAATTTCTATATTCAATTCATCTCGAATTTAGTTAATTACTAACAAAGGGAATTTCAATTTATTTCTTACCACCAATTCACATACCATCTTTATTCAATTTTATTCACATTCCATATTCATATTCATTTGATTCAATTTTACATTTCAATTCATTTGTCCATGAATTAATAATTTATCAAGTTAGTTTACTTGAATTCAATGCATTTTATTTTATTTAATTCCATATACTAATAATTCAATATTATCACTTCCTAACAATTATGCAACCATATACTATAATAATTCATAGAAAATCATTTTTTTTTCTATACAAAAATAGTTTTGGGCAAAATTACCTTATTTACCCGATCCAAAATCAATTTTATATTCACTAACAAATACGCGCTCATATCTATTATTACACTCAAACTCATTCTAGAGTACTGCTGACTCTATCCCCAATGAGTAACACCCAACAGAACCATGGTTGTCGCTTAACCATAAGCTCTGATACCAAATTGTAACATACGAGATTTTTCGTTGCCGAAAAACCGAATAGTTATGGGTTTAAGAAAAAGAAAAGAAGAAGAAAGAAGAAACAAGAGAAAGGTAGAAAAGATAGAAAAGAAAACAGAAAATAGAACGGAACAGGAAATAACAGAACAACATCAGAATCTCACAATTCGCAGCGGAACAACATATAATAATAAATGAATAATCTTTAAACAAAGAACTATATCAGTTATTATATTACATCACATTATGTTACATTACATCAAATCATCAGAGTGTACAACAACAAACAATTTTAAACAGCAGAAAAGAAATACTATATACTAGTAATACGCCATGCCATCCAGCTTGCCTCCAGCAATTTCTGAATTCCAGAATATCCTGATAAACCTTAACTCTTGACTGCCCGTGTGAAAATTGGTGGGCACCCAGAGTTTAGGAAGGAAAACAATAAACTCCGAGTCAGTCATGTGACTGGTGTGAGAACTCAAAACAGTTTATTTTTCTTTAAAAATCAAAATAGAAGAATATTTTAAAAATCAATTCGCAATGCTTTTAAAAATGAGACTACCATAAGACCTCCCGCCACACACACAATGCAAACGCAGACTTGGGGAAGATTTCTTCTTATGTTAGTCAAAGATGCTTGATACGTATTAAAAGAAAACATTTGTTATTATTTCTAGTGCATAGTGTAGAAAATATTTCGAAAGTAGAATATAAATCTTAGCCAGCATAGGTACCATTATATTATGCCTACTATAGCTACCATATTAGATGGCAGGTTCTACAACTAAAACCGTACAAGTCTCGTATTGTTTCTTTGGATTTCCAACGAATGATCAGGCCAAGGAACTTCCCATTGCCACATGAGAATGCCTCTGGATGGACATCCCCGAGAACCAAACCGGATCTCTGCCAACACAAGGCCGAGTTACCCCTAACTGGGTAACTACTGACACGAGCATGCCATCCCCCGGTCCTTTGGGACCTTTATCCGAGAGCTCTCTAATCAACATCACACCATAATAAAAAGTGTTTTAACATGAGTAAGCATCTGGGCTCCATACCATGACACCACCCTTTTCCAGAAGGAAATGCACACACCCTAAAGGGAGCTACCCCTCATAACCTTGCCGCATCTTTCCTGTTTTGACCATTCCGGGGTGTGAGGCTCGACGAAGTCACGTCCACAAAAACATACTTTATACAAAAGCCATGCTTTGGGTCAAACAAATGATCATAGAAATGATCACTAGGATAGACGATCCAATAAAAGATCCTATCACAAATAATCAACACAATGATCATTTTACAGCAACACTCAGCATGTCACATTACCAAATTGGGAATATATTGCTGATAACTTCAACTATATAACCTCTGAGCTCGTACGTCTCAGAGAAGGGTGTTAAGCTAAGAGAATAAATTCTCCGCCACCAACAGAAATATATTTGAAAGAAATCGGCTTTATATCTCAATTTGTAATGTCAGACACACAATCCATACAAGTCTGTTCCAGGCTCGAACAGAACCGAAGGCACTTACAAAGAAGTCCTTGCAATCCGAATAATCTCTAATCACGTTCGGATTTCCCATCACATATGGAGATCTCAATACCGGGGATCAGCCAGTGCAGAGACAATCAACAAGAAACCCTTTCGCTTTCGAAAATATCTGGTCTTCAACACCGATCTTCGAATGCAATTCATAACGACGTATCACGTATTCGGAATGGGTTATACGACCCCAAGGTCCTTTCCCGGTTAACCCGAATAGTGAGCGCTTATTTTAAAAAAAATAAGTGTGGCATTCAAATTCAAACAAATCACAACAAATACCTATTTAAAGGTAAATATTGATAGTCGGTTATTGAACTATCAATAGATATGCCAACATCACCAGATTCCAAATAATTTTCCAAATTATTTATTTCCCAAAAATATCTTTATAAGATATACATTCTCCATTCTTTAAAAATAAATCAATATTTATTTTTAAACTCATTTTCCAAATTTCATTTATAAATTCTATATTGAATTTACATTCCAAAATATTTATGAATATACGATTTCCATTCGATTTCTAATATTCATTTTCAATTTATCTTTAAAAAGATAAATTCCAAATATTCACTTAATATTGGAAAAGCATTTCTATACTTATTAAAAATAAGTAATTCACAGATCTTTTTATTTTCTATACTCAGAAAATATTTAATATACCCTAATCGAAATTAAGTATATATTTCATTCTTTAAGGAAATCATTCACTTAACTATATTTATTTGGGCCAAAACGAATGTTGCGTAAAACATCGTTGCGACAACCCAAAATCACTAGTATAGGGATTCGAAATTAAAATAGATATATAAATCCCAATACTATACAAAACATTTCCTTTCGGAAATCATTTATTATAACAACAGTGTTATAATCTACCATTTCCTTCTATTTCTCGAAAACGTCTATTTCAACAATGAATGTTGAAATCTATAGTTTCGATAGTTAATATATTTTAAAACATCTTTAGATCGTTTTAATTCTATTTAAAACATCACATTCAAACATTTCTTTAACATATTATTCACTATTCAAAAACGTGAATATACCTTGTTAATAAATTTCATCACTTCTATTCATTTTATTTTAAAAGATTATTCACTGTTCAAAAACGTGAATATAATTCCATAAGTAAATTATAACAATTTACTTATTAAAAATAAGTAGTTTGCGGATTTATAAAACAATGTTTATAAATTCTATTTCTATTTATTTTATAACAACTTCCTTTTATAAATTTCCTTTATAAATCTATTCAATTTCATATCTCAATGATATACTAAAATTCATATTATAAGTCAAATACTTATAATTTATTTATTTACAAAATCATTCCTTCAAACTTCCCAAATCTATAAATCTTCTAACTTCTAAGATTCATTTATTTATCCACATCTATTTCCTAAATAACTTTATAAATTTTTATTTATAAAATTCTATTTATAACTTCACCGTTATAATTCTATAAATTTCATTCATTAGTGAAATTCATTCACAATTCTTTCTAATACTTATAAAAGCTCGTTTTATAATTCCAATATTTTCTAAATTTATAAATATCAACTTATAAATCTTTTAATATAAATCAATTTATATTATTACTTTAAACATCTTCAAACTCTTTTATAATTTCATCATTCTGATTTATAAAATAAATTTTTTATAAATCCTATTTTTTTTAACTTCTTATAATAAATTCAAAAGTCCCAGTTCAAACTATTTTATAAAATCACTAATCCCATATTTTCAAAAATCAACTTTTAACTGTATTTCTCAAAAATCATAACTTTTATAATATTAAAATTATAACGTTTATTTATTTAAGATGAATCAATTCCAAAAATATTTTATAAACGTATACTTTCAAAATTTACTTTAGAAATCCCTTAAAAATCAAAATCGTTATTTTAAGCTTCAAAATTGGATCCGATGATGCAACACATCAATTAGTCAAACACGACTTTCAAACATCATATATCATTCATGATAAACAAACAAATATCACAATATATGAAATCAAATAAATATTTGTGAGGAATCCAGTTGGATCCCTCCAACCTGTTTCCCTGCATCCACAGACATTAGCACAATACCATTCCACTTCGAGGTGGAATATCGCGGTATATGGGATTTTATAAATATATTATCCGCTTACTAACGGCGCAATAGGGTCTCATCCGCTAAACAAATGCGGAAAATCAATCAACCGCAATATATACATATGCCAATATATATATATTGCTATATATATAATATAATACCAATTCCACTTCGGGGTGGAATATCGCGGTATATGTGTGTAATAAATAACCTCCGCTTACGGCGTATAGGGTCTATTCACATCCAATATATATATATATATATATATATATATATATATATAACAATCATCATTCAATCATTCAATCAACACAGTCAAGCAAATTTTAAATCTAACTATTTAAAATTTAAATAAACAATAAAATTCCTTTTGAGTGAGAAGTTCTCACCTTTGCTTTTATTTTGCAATCCATTTCCCATCTTGACTCGATTTCTCTTGATTTATACCTTGTATAAATATTTACACAATTTATTAATATTCAAACAGATTGAATAATAAATTTCGTTAGATAATTTTAATTCATCGGTGATTTCATTTTTAATAGTTAAATTACTGATAGTTTTATTTAAATCAGTTTCTTCTTTAATAGATTTATTTTAACAAATTTTTCCTTTTAAAATAATTTTAACTAGAAATTCCCTATTAAAACTAAATTTCCTTTTTATTTTTAAACAGATTACTCTTAACAAATTTATCTGTTTACATTTAAATCTCAACTAAATTTACTTAAATAAATTTATTCAACTATAATTGAATTTTTAAAACTAAATTTTCTTCTTAAATAGATTTAATTAACTTACCCTTAAATTAAATTTATCCAACTAATTATTTCAATAAAATAACCTCTTGTAAAAGTTCAATTAAGTTTCATTAAATAAATCTTTCACTTAATAAATTTAATTTCCATTGATAGGTTTATTTAATTTGGTTAACCATTTTGGGTTTATACTAATAATTTTATTTAAGCTAATTTCTTTTAGTCAAATAAACTTTATTTAACCAAAAATTTATTTTAACAAATTTTCCCTAAATAAATCACTTCACTTAGCAATTTAAATTTCTAACAAATTTCCTTTTATAAAAATTTACCTAACAAAATATTAATTCAAAAAAAAATACATTTCCTTTAAATAATTTAATTAACTATAGATTTAATTTTAACTAACTAATTCCTTTTTTAATAAATTTGATTAACTAAAAATTATATTTTAAGCTAAAATTTTATTCTTAATATAATAATTTGAACTAATATTTTCCTTTTAATAACAAATTCTTCAATTTATTAATATTCGAATATAAAACCAAGCAATTAAATTTTATTTCTTAATTTTAGCTGTAAATTAGCTTTAAACCAATTTTTTCTTCTTTAAATAAATTTATCGAACTAAAAATTTATTTCTTTACTTTAAATTAATATCTTTAAATCGATTGCTTTTAATAAATTCGTTTAACTCAAAATTTAAATTTAAAAACTAAATTCCTTTATTGTAATAATTCTATTCATTTCCTTAACTGTAAAATTCTTCTCTTTTAAATCTAAATATATTTTATTTAAATTCAATTAAACAAAATTGATACCTTACTGCGTCGAACTCTCTGTGTGCTTCGACCTCCACTTGACTTCGCAGTCGCCCCAAATCGATATCCATCATGCTATGACATCGCCAACCCACTGTAGAAATTTCGAACTGCCGACATGCCTCACGACGCGAGCCTCGACCATGCGTCGCGATGCCGCCATGACCTCAATGTCACAGTCGAAGTCGTCCCCCAATTCGTACTCGAGCCTTTGTGAAACCCTAGGCGAGCGCCACTTCGATTTCATCAGCCGCCTCCTCCCCTCAGTCTCAAGCCCGACACTGACTGCGCCTTCATAAATCGCGACTAGGCCTCGCGCGAACGCCGCCCCACTTGCCGTGCCGCGATCCCCTACGCGCCATCGCATCATCACGCGTGCCTCCCCTCCATTGCGACGCGATTTAGGGCTTCGGCATATTTTTTTTTCTTCTTTGAAGTGAATTCATGCGAACTGGAAGAGAAGGGGGAAGAGGGCTCGGCATTTTTTTTTTATTTGAACGATTTCGTGAATAAGGAGTTTGAAAGGGGGGAAACGAGATGGCCATTAACGTTTTTGTTTATGTGATTTTGATTTCTAAGAGAGGGAGAGGGAATGTGATATTTACAGTCGAATGAGTATGGTTTGCACGATCGAAGGCGTGATGTTAGGAGCGATCTTAGGCGTGATAAATGGGATAACGTGGTACCGTTTGACTAAATTTAAATTTAAGTTTAAATTTAAATCGTTGAAAATTTCAACGCGTTTGCGTGTCGTATTCTCACACAACAACTCCGATTGATACGAAATTTTAAATCCAGTAACAATACAATATTACGGACCCAATGGAACCGATTTCGTCAAATTCCGAGACTGTGCCTCTGACGGCTATTTTTGAATATCGATTCAAACGATTAAATTCCAAAACTGAACAATTCACTTTCAATTTCAATCCTGAAGCTTCTATTATCTTCAATATTATCAATATGAATTTTACAAGCCTTTGAAATATTTTTTCTTCAGCTTAAAATTGAAGATTCAAATTTTTTATTCACTTTCAATAGATTAAATTTTAAAATTTAATCGCCAATTCATTCTGATAATTTGAAATTTGATTCAAACCATCATTCAAATATTTAAAATAAATTAAATATTCTCTAATTAAATAGTTAAAAATTTGGGTCGTTAGAAATTAGGCTTCGAAACACATTCCATCGTGTTCGGAACGCGGGTAAAACCTTATAATCTCCTTGCGGCATTCCTTAAGAGGAGTTTGAAATTTTAAAGGGAAATTAATGAGACGTTTTGAAATTTTATAATATAATAAATTTATGGTCAAACAATCAAAAGATATTTTCATTTACATGCATACTCGAGAAGCTTCCCCGAATCTCTATTTTATCTCGCCTTCCTCTCTAAGCTTAAAACAGAAATTGAACTCATTTTTTAAAAAAGAAATCAAAATCAAATCAGAGAGAATGAAAAAATGGCTGAAGCCCTTCGTTCCAGGTTCCTTGTCTCTGCTAAATCACATCCTCTTCCCAGTATTTCTTCCAAATCGAATTCGTATATTCCCCACCATTTAATAATCGAAGCTTCTCTCTAAATTAAGAAACGATTCATACAATCATCGAACTTGATTCGAAACGAGGTCGTGCTTTCCTCGTCTCCAATTTCAACCGAGTTCATGCCGAGAAGCCGCGACGATGATGGAAGCGACGCGAGAGCTAGGGTTTCGGTGCGCAGAGATGGGAAGCTGTGCAGTAGCAATTCAAGGCCGCAACTTAGAGTTGGATTTTAGGGCTTGCAATTTTGGGAGTTTCGACTTCGATTTGGGTATTGTCTCGCGCACGCGGCCATATGGAAAGCAGGTTGTGGGGACGGTTCGAGTTCGTGTTGATTGGTATTTGATTTGGGGTATGGTTTTTTTTCTTTCATTATCATACAAATTGTATAATAGAAATAATTTTACAGGAAGTAAAAGATAAAATTATATATATATATATTTATGTTTACAAGTAAAGCAGTTTTGTTTCTACATATATACAAGAATGGATTTATAGATAACTATATTTAGAAAGAGTTATATATATACATATGTGTTTTCAAAGAAAATATATATACATTTCAGTTTCAGTTTAAATTTATAGTGAATAAATTTTGGTTTAAAGATGTCTATGTATATATTTTCGTTTAAAAATATAAACAGGAATATATTTTCATTCAAAAGAATATTGATCATTTTTATAAACAGTTGAAAATGTAGAATAAAGTAAATATACCTATTTACGTTTTATGTACACATAATGAAGATTTATTTGTTTAATTAAATATAAATTAATCTAATTACCAAGGAAGTTATTTAAAAGGAAAAATGGTTTAAAATTTAATTCCTTCGTTCAAATTGGATCATTAGTTTAAAATTTAAATTTTTAGTTGATTCGGTTTTATGTAAAAAGAAAAAAGGGAAAAATGATTAGTTGAATAAATTTTAATCAATTAAATAATTTAATAAATTTCTATAAATTATTATTCAAGGTCAATAATCGGGAAAACCAAGGCAATATTGAGGTGGATTGCAAATGAAAGCAAAGGTGAGTAAATCCCACTCTATTGGATTTTTATTTAAATTTAAATAATTGGTTGAGTGCTTAAATTGATTGCATGTGCACTGATGATGATATGACTTTGGTTTTGATTTATTCTCGAGTTAGTTATGGTTTGACTCAAATATTGGGGATTAAGTTGTTTTTAACTTAACTCATAATTAAGAAACGGTTTTATTTTTAAGTTAATAAGGGCTTGATGAATTGTGATTCATTTAAATAGTAAAGTAATTAAACAAATAAATAATTAATTAATTCAATTAATTACTAATTTGGGTTAATGAATTTAGTAATTAAGGGTTGAACTAAATTAATAAATTAATTTTAAGTTAATTAATTAAATGTAAGTAATTCGGAATAATCATTGGATGGTTTGATAAATAATTACTTAATGAAATTAATAAAATATAATTACTTTGTAAAAAGAATCAGGAGATTAATTAAGATGATTAATTAAGGAGAAATTGATTGATTAATGAAGTAAATAAAAAGGATAGTATAATAACGGGTGGAGATAAATCAAGAATGATTAATATTTTGGGTTAATTAATGAAATCAATTTAGATTAAGATAAACTGAATATAATGGGAAATCCTTAACCTACATATTTAATGATGTAATTAAAGATTGATTAAATTAAGATTAATTAAATAGTAATAAGTGACTTATGAGAATTTAATTAATATAAGAAATTAACAATTAATATAATTAAAATAGAAAATTAATTCATGAAGTAATTAAGATTTCTTATTGATTTTGGTTAAGAAGAATTAATATCGTGAAATTAATTAAAGTTAATTACTTGAATTAATTAATGTTAAATGAAAGAATCTAATCAATTGAGATTAGGAATTCAATCAGAATTCATTAAATTAATTTGGAAATGATCAAGTTTGTGTATGGATGATTGGATGGTTTTGGATGCCTTGAATGAGACTCGAAGAGATCGGGATCGGGTATTGGGAATACCCGAAACCACTTCGATTTTTATAGATTGATATGTGAAATCAATAGGCCTGAATGAAATGATTTAAGCGAACTGGAAATTTAAATATAAAGTTTGGTACTTAGAAAATCGATGTGTGAATTAAGTGATGTCTATAACAAATTGTGAATGTGAAAATTGCTATGAGTTACCCGGGTTAATTAAGTTGTATGCTTTGGTATTACATGTTAGATGGGCTTACTCACGTTGGTTTCCAGCCTGACCCGGGTGTTACTTTGGTGTAATGCTCGGGTCAGACCGAGTATTACAGATTTCCAGGTTAGGACGTTCTAGAGCTCAGGAGGCAAGCTGGATGGCAATATCGTATAGAGTATTTCCGATGTATTTATATTATTGTTAATTTGAGATATGATAATTGTATATATTCAGTGACTGAATGTATGTGAAACTCTGATGTATAATTAAATGTAATCGACATATATAGTATCCTTTTGTAAATTGATATTATTTATTATTATATTTTATCCGCTGCGAATGTGAGTTGTCGATGTTTCTGTTCTTCTATCTCTTCCTTCTTTTCATAACTATCTGGAATTTTCGCGAAAGGAAATTTTGGGTCGTTACAAATATGATGTTAATTTCAAAATTTATTATCTCAATATAAACTGTAATGTTCTTTTAAATTCTAGTTTTAAGATTTTCAACTATTAAAATAAGTTAGTCTAATTTAAACCAACTTAATCAATTTAAACTATTTAATTTATTTTAATCTAATTTAACCTATTTTAAACTAATTAATCTATTTAATCTATTTTACCTATTTAATCTATTTTAAATCATTTAAACTTCATTAAACAAAATTAGACTTATTTTAAACTATTTTAATTTAATTTAAACTATTTAATCTAATTTAATTCTATTTAATCTATTTTAAATTCATTTAATCTATTTTAAATCTAATTAATCCATAATAAACCTTTTTAATCTATTTTAAAACATTTAAATTATTTTAAATCTATTTAAAGTATTTTAATCTACTTTAATCTATTTTAATTTATTTAACGTATTTTAACCTATTTGACCTAATTTATATCTATTTAAACTATGTTAAACTAATTATACTATTTATAACTATGTAAGTTATTTTCTAAATTTCAGATGGTGTAAAGTGGAAATGTTTATAATTAAACCTTGACATTTAAAGCGAATATGGTTTAATAATGTTGTAATATAAGTTGGGATTGAAATGATATTTGCTGGTGAAATGACATATTTGAGTAAATATGATGATTTACAAATGAGAATCCTAATAGTGAATATAATTCCAAAAGTGATAAGGTTTGAACTGAATATGATATTTTGATATTAATTGTGAAATGGTTTTGGAATTTAAAAGAACCATCCGGTTTGAAATAAGCATTTAGTCGTTAAAGAGACCGGGATCGGATATTGTCATACTCTCTACCAATATCGAAAACCACTTTAACAACTATGTACGTAGTGTAGATTCTAGAAATGAAGTAGGAACGTTTGGCGAACGATTCTTTATGAGGTATTTATGTGACCCTAACTCCTTTGAGTCATCTAAGAAGTGACTAAAACAAGAGCCACACCGGGCCAAGTGAGGCCATTCCTCCTATTAAACATGCTTCTTCAATACCTTATTATGACTTTGTGATGATTTGGTGGCCACCCCTTGATTTTGATTACTAGAATGTGTTCTGAGGTAGATGGTAGTAGCAGCTATGCGTTACCGCCAGTCCGAATTCGCAATTGGTAGAATCCTACCCTGGCATTGCCTCAAGTGCCATGTTCACATGCCCTATCGCGCCTTCTACAAGTTTGGTTTGTACCATAACTATGGAGTGCCCTCTATACCTATGGAGTGCCCTCTTACAGCCCTCTAGTTTACATAGGAATTACAGTACTGCATAGACTAAGGGAATATATAAAAATGTGTTAATGGGGATATGGGTAACGCCTTAATGCTATTTTAATACTCTACTTTACTGCAGACACTATTATAATAGCTGTAATAACCCTAGATTTTTTTCATGTAATTTAAATTTGACTTTATTTTATTTTGAAATTATTTTAAACTTGTTTTATTTCAAACATTTCATTCTAAATATAAATTTTGATTATTATATGAATTATAATTTCAAACTGGTATAAATTGAATATTTTCATGAAAAATGGAATTGTGGTCAAAAATGGTCAAACTTTGACTTTAAATTTTATTAAATATTTGAATTCTTGAATTTTATTTTTTATTATGAAAATAGATTTAATATCATGAATATTGCTTTTCGTTTCGTTGAAATTGGATTTAAATTGCGAAAGTTATACCCTTTACAATATACCCTTTACAATATTGTGTGTATATAGGGTTATTTAACAATATTCTTTGTTTTAATTTATACAAATGACATTTTTACTTGATCTATCTTATTCTAATTTGTATACTTATGTTTTATTATGTATATTTTTACTTTTATATATTTTTAAAGTGATGTTTGAATTTTTCCAAAGCTTATTGAATTTAATTTCTATTTTTAAAGCCTAGTTTCTATTTTTTTTTTGCTATTTTCTTCATTTAAATTATATTTAATTAAAATTTATATATTTATTTTGTGATGAATTTTTACTTTATGTTATTATCTTTGTTATAAATATTTTCACAAGTCGATACAAATTTTTCAAAGTTCATTCTGTTTATTTTCCATTTTTCTAGACCAGTTTGCATTTTCTGTGCTATTTTCTTAATTTAATTATATATAATTAATATTTATTTATTTATTTTTGTTTAGTTACTATATTTTCGTGTTTACTTCTGAATTTATACATATTTTTCAGGTATTTAAATTTTCAAAAGAAAAAGGTGGAAATTTAAAGAGTTTTGACTTTTGTTATTCCTTAGCCTTTTTATATTCTTGTCTCTTCATTTCTCAACTAACACTTTAATTCATTTGCTGCCTTAACTCCTAATCTTCAGCCGACTTCTCTCATTTCTTTTCACGTGATTATCATCCCTAACCTGAGAAAAATAGTTCGGCCTTCATCTTGGTGAAAAACTTTGGTAAATCTCTCTTTTCTTTTCACTTTTCAATGTTTGTTCTTTGAATTTACACTTGCTCTCTTCTACTTCAGGTTTGGCCTCACCACTTCAGCCACCTTGCCGCCTCCACCACCACCTGAACTATTCACCACCATATCCAGCCCAACCCCAAGCCCAAGCCGTGGCCTCCCATGATGTTGATCCACACAAAAATCCACAAAAACTCCACCTATATCCCATAGCCGAGCACATCTATGATCACCACCTCCAAACCACCACCTAGGCCAGCCATACACCACCACCACCTACTGTTCCAGACCTGACACACCCTGCCACATCACCACCCAATATCCTGAAGCCTGGCCATGCCCTCCTTGCCCTTGCCCGAGCCTTGTAGTTGCCTAGAATCCTTGTTATTGCCTTATAATGTTAGATTTTGCATCACCAAATGTTGCACCACTTTCCCTAGGATAGGCCGACTCCTATAAGTCTACAACTAGACCATAGAGCTAGCCTTAGTCATGTATTTTCCAGCTATGGATGAGCCTATGATGGACGGAGGCAAGTGCAATTGATTTGGATTTGTTTTGTGCTTGAATTTATAAGTTGTTAAAAAGTTTGTGTAGTGTTTATTAATGTATATTTGAATTGTTTTGCCTCATGTGTTCAAGGCAATTTATCCTTGGCTCTATCAAACTTGAATCACTGTTGTGCCATAGTGCTTTTGAAGATCTTAGTTTGTGCATTCGATTGTTGCCTCCAACTTATACCAGTGAGTTAGTCACACCAGACAATTTGAACTTATATAACTAGTAAACTGACCCTTTTTGAATCTGTAAAATGCATTATCATGTTACACCTGCTGTACTATGATCATATGATGTTCACCCATGCTTAAACACCAGTTATGTCATTTGTCACTGTTATATTATGCTGTTCTGTTATTTATATCAGTTTATCACACTGCAAGTTTCCTTTCGATTAGAATCACTATGGGTTGAAATGATACATACCCGAACGGACTTTAGAATAAGGGAAAATCGTTATGGGATGAAATGATAGGCCAAAACAATTTTCAATTATTTTCATTTACTTGGGACTACGGGTTTGAAATGATAAAACCCGGATTTTCTTTGTAAATTACGGGTTGAAATGATATATTACCCGTATCACTTTACCTAGGCTAGAAAACCATTTACAGGCCCGTAGTTAAAATATATTCTTCTAAAATTTTAAAATATTTTAGAAATGTAAATATTATAATAATTTGATTTAAAATTAATTAAAAATAATTTTTGTAAAGTATTATTGATTTTCTGTAAATTTATAAGTTAAATAAATTATGGAAAATTTAGAAAATCTAAATGTAAGTCATTTTGGAAATTTTGATTTAATTATAATTGGAAATTAAATTAAATATGAAATTATGATAAATTTATGATAATTTGAATTTAAAATGAATTTAAAGTTATTTTATAATATGCTAATGATTTTTCAATAGAGTTAAAATGTGGAATGAATGATTATTTAAAGTTGAAATTTTGAAATATAACCAAAATGGGAATCTGTGAATGTGGCTTAAAAGTAAATTTTAAGTTAAATAAGTAAAATTGAAATTAAGTCATATTTTCAAATTTTAAACTTAAGTGTTAAATTGAATTTAATTTAATGAATTTAAAATTGAATGTTGAAATTTAATAAGTGAATTATTAGTAAATCTTGATTTTTGAAAGGAAATTTAACTTTATAAAATCATGAACTTAAGGAAAATTAAATGATGTTTATAAATGTGAAAATGTATGATTTTATAAGAAAAAAAAGTTTTTTAAATAAAAATATAACTGGTTGTGAAATTTTATTGAATATTTGAAATTAATTAACTGCATTTTTGGAATGCTATTAATTGCAATGTAAATGATATTACAGCATTTGTAAATGCCGTAATTGATGATAATGAACTAAAAAGCTAAATTGAATTAAAGGCTATTATAACATTTTTGTAAGTGCTAAAATTATTGAATTTAACTAAGTTTATTTGAAATCTAAGTAAACTATATTACAACATTTAAAAATGTTGTCTTTAGTTAAATTGAACTGTTTTGAATGTAACTTTCCGTGGTGTTTTCTAAATGCTGCGAAAAGTGAATTTTCATTGTTTTGATAAACTTAAGTGAATAAATGAACTTTAAAATTTGAAAATTTTGGAAATTCAATAATTTAATTATTAAATGTAATAACTTCATTTTTGATTTAAATGAAGTAATTTGATTTGAAATATAAACTGTTTTGAAATATGAATCGAAATGGTATTTTAAATTGAATGAAATGAATAATGATTTGAAATGTGGTTTTGAAAGATATGATATTTTGATATATTAAAAGGATTGGAAATGGAGCTTTGAAAGATATGATATTTTGATATATTAAAAGGATTGGAAATGAAGTTTTGTAAAGATATGATATTATGATATATTAAAATGATTGGAAATGAAGTTTAGTAAAGATATGATATTTGATATATTAAAATGATTGGAAATGAAGTTTAGTAAGATATGATATTTTGATATATTAAAATGATTGGAAATGAAGTTTTGTAAAGATATCATATTTTAATATAATGAATTGATTTGACATGAAGTTTTTGAAAGATATGATGTTTTTGAAATGGTTTGGAATTAATTTAATCTTTATTTTGATAAAGATTTGGATTTGAAACGATATTCTGTTTTGAAGTATAAATACCATTTTAAATTATAACTACGGGTTATAATAACGATTGGTTGGCAAAGAGACCGGGATTGGATATCTGGCATACTCTCTGTCGATACCGAAAACCACTTTGACAACCGTGTACGCGGTGGAGATTCCAGAATGAAGTAGGATGGTGGCGACGATCTTGAGGTATATTACGTGAACCCAACTCCCGTGAGTTGGCATAAGGTGGTTAAAACAGGAGCGATCTCGGGCCAAGTGAGGTCATTCCTCCGATCGGACACATTCCTTTGATACTATACTCTTACTTGTGATTGATTAGATGGTCATCCTTCGATTTTGGTTTGGAGTGTGTTCTGAGGTGGGCATATGTGGCTGCTGCGTTGCCACCAGCCCGTGCGTGTAATTGGTATATCTACCCTGGCATTGCCTTATGTGCCGTGTCACCTACCATACCGAGCCTTTACTACGAGTTTTTTTTCTCCCGTAGCCCGTGTGGTATCGTCTGACAGTCACCCGGTGTGGAGATGTCATGATATTGGATGGACTGCTGGGACTATTATGCGTGAAGGGTGATATGGGTAGCTCGGAACGCTATTTAAAAGTAAGTTTATTTTACTGTAGACATTACTATAATAGCGCAATATTACTATATTGTAAATAGTTTAACGGATCCTTAGAGGATGGGCGGTCTCAGGCATCCTTTAAGTTACTTGTACCTTATTACATTTCACTTGAGTTGGTTTACATTATATAAGTATATATTGTCCTGACTCGTGTGTTTGCATTTTTATTTACGCTCGGGTCAGCCTGAGTTATTCACAGATTTGGACTCCACTTTCTGGAGATTGGAATCGCTGGAGATCATCTACTTATCTAGTTTTATCTATTCCAGTTCTGTTGTTCTATACAGCTTGTACTTGGTTATTATCTTGAGACTTCTGTTGTATTTTATTTATTCTGTTGTATTTTATTTAACTCTGATATATTTTCATAGTAGCTCCATGAACTACTATCTCTTTTACTTCCGCTGCATTTCTTACTCTGTGTCTGTGTTCTGTGATTTTTACTTACTGTATGTCCTGAGATTTGCCAAATTTTATTTACAACGTGGTATTTTGAGCAATTCAAGTCTGGCATGTGCGGATGCGAATGGTTGAAAATACCGGGTCGTTACAGTTGGTATCAGAGCTTCGGTAGCTCTAGGCAAAACTCAGCATATATGGTAAATGTATTTACAGAATCACTTTCATTCGAGTTTAAATCTTTACCGTTTTGACTCGATCCCTTTGAATTTTGGAACTTTCCCTGTGGTTCCAAAATCCATTCGTATCCCTCACTATTCGTCTTCCTTTGATTCTGGAGTATCCCATAACTCCACTTCGAATGAGCTTTATAGTGAATTGGCGGTCCTGCCAGTCTCAAAAATTCATTTGTAAAGGTGGAAACTCCATTACAATTAGCGTCGATTCACCATGAGATTTATATCTATCCTTGGTTTAGATGCTAATATCTTTTGTTATTCCAAACTCTATCCATTGAGATCGAATGTAGATTTACACCAGAAAAATTCACATTGATCTTACTCTTTAAGTCACGGTTGACCCGATTAAGGTAGCCCGCGATTTACTTAAGCTTACCCATCTCCCTACTCGGTTAATTAATCATCTTGTCTTTTGTTTCCAATATATTCTTCATAGATTTTGAATTGTACTTATGAATATATATTTTGTTTTATATATTGTGTTGTTTGAGTTGTTGATGTTGATTTGGGTTTCCAATTGATTCGTCTGATCAATGCTATCGATAGGATTTCTAAAACACTTTGACAGAACAAACTGACACAATATTATTTTAAAATTTGGTTAATGAAATAAATTTTGATATAAGTAAATTTATGGAAATTAACCAATTGATTTAAATTAATCATTTGAAATGATAATACTTGATTTATCATTTATTGTTCTATACATGAATTTATAAATAGCTGTTTATAAATTGATTTAGGAACTGAAATGAGTTTAAAACAAGTAACTTGAGAATTTAGTTTCCGATGGTTTCAAACCTTGTGTTTAAATTTTTAAAATGGGTGTATTATTTAAAGTATTTTCTAATAGAAATTTGTTTCCAAGAAATTTTAAAGTTTTAAAATTAGTGCTCTTCTCTTTGTCGCTGGAAAATAACTTCGGTGATGACCGCGGCATCATCGGCGTTCATTTTCGAGTTTCGAAGCGAAGAGACCGTTCTGTAGTCTTGCTACAGCTTTGTTTTGGGAAATTTAATTGGTTTGAATTTCTAAAATAAGACTGGATTTATAATATATATAGATATATGATTTTGATTTGATTTGACATATTATGTATATATACTTATTTATCTCTAAATGGTTTGAAGGAATCAGAAATTTTATTCTTAAACTTTATCTTAAAGAATTATTTTAATTATAAAAAGAAAATAAATTTTTTAGATAAATGATTCAAACTTGAGATGAGGGAATTAGAAAGTTTTATTTGTATAATACTCAATTGCATTTAAATATACTTACCCAAATTATACAGAAGTTAACAATGTAATTTGATAATATACAATATAAAAAGATTTTATAAATAAATTTTGAATGGTTAAAATAAATGTTATACACTTAAATTTTAGTTATAAAATGATTGACAGGAGTAAATAGAATAAAAGGTTAATTGAATAATTTACAATATAAAATGTTGTTAATGGAACTAACAATAAATTAAAGCAGTTATAATAAGAGTAAGTATAATGGCCACAGATGATAAAATATATTGAGAGGAATAAATTTAACTTTAAGTAGGAATAAAGAAGAATTAAATTTATTAAGTACATTATGAGTATAATGAATGATATTTTTCAAATCCATGATCTTAGAAATTTTTTAATTTAAGATGATTAGAAGATAAGATAATAAAATTTGAGATAGTAAGATTTATTTAACTTGTGTAAAATAAAAAGTTAATTATCTATTTAAGTTGAAATTTTCATGGTTTCTAACCTATTATCTTATTTTTTTCAAACTATCTTTTGGTTGTCCTTATTTTCCTTATCTTGCTTCAGGCTGTTGTAGGCATTTTTCTATAATTCTTCTGTTTAGAAATCTTTCTATAATCTTTGATAATATCCACCTTGTTAAACTTACCTATAAAAATAGTTATCAGGTATAATTTCAATCTTCTTTTCATCTTGTCTTAATCTTATTTCACTTATCTTTTTCTGTGCTTTCCCGTATCTCGTTCCTTTTCAGGGAAGAAAAGCTTTGAGTGGAGGAGAGTGTAACAACCCTAGATTTTTTTTCATATAATTTAAATTTGATTTGATTTTATTTTGAAATTATTTTAAACTTTTTTTACTTCAAACATTTCATTTTAAATATAAATTTTGATTATCATATGAATTATAATTTCAAACTGGTATAAATTGAATATTTTCATGCAAAATAGAATTGTGGTCATAACTGGTCAAACTTTGACTTTTAAATTTTAAATTAAATATTTGAATTGTTGAATTTTATTTTTTATTATGAAAATAGATTTAATATCATGAATACTGCTTTTCGTTTCGTTGAAATTGGATTTAAATTGCGAAAGTTATACCCTTTACAATATTGTGTGTATATAGGGTTATTTAACAATATTCTTTGTTTTAATTTATATAAATGATATTTTTACTTGATATACCTTATTCTAATTTGTATAATTATGTGGTATTATGTATATTTTAACTTTTAAATATTTTTAAAGTGATGCTTGAATTTTTCCAAAGCTTACAGAATTTATTTTCTATTTTTAAAGCCTAGTTTCTTTTTTTTGTTATTTTCTTCATTTAAATTATATTTAATTAAAATTTATATATTTATTTTGTGAATGAACTTTTATTTTATGTTATTTTCTTTGTTATAAATATTTTTACAAGTCGACATAAATTTTTCAAAGTTCATTCTGTTTATTTTCCATTTTTCTAGACCAGTTTGCATTTTCTGTGCTATTTTCTTAATTTAATTATATATAATTAATATTTATTTATTTATTTTTGTTTAATTACTATATTTTCGTGTTTATTTCTGAATTTATACATATTTTTCAGTTACTTAAATTTGCAAAATAAAATGTGGAAATTTAAAGAGTTTTGACTTTTGTTATTCCTTAGCCTTTTTATATTCTTGTCTCTTCATTTCTCAACTAACACTTTAATTCATTTGCTGCCTTAACTCCTAATCTTCAACCGACTTCTCTCATTTCTTTTCACGTGAATTATCATCCCTAACCTAAGAAAAATAGTTCGGCCTTCGTCTTGGTGAAAAACTTTGGTAAATCTCTCTTTTCTTTTCACTTTTCAATGTTTTGTTCTTTGAATTTACACTTGCTCTCTTCTACTTCAGGTTTGGCCTCACCACTTCAGCCACCTTGCCACCTCCACCACCACCTGAACCAGTCACCACCACCTCTAGCCCAACCCTAAGCCGTGGCCTCCCATGATGTCGATCCACACAAAAATCCACAAAAACTCCACCTATATCCCATAGCCGAGCACATCTATGATCACCACCTCCAAACCACCACCTACGCCAGCCATACACTACCACAACCTACTGTTCCAGACCTGACACACCGTGCCACATCACCACTTGACCCCGTGAAGCCTGGCCATGCCCTCCTTGGCCTTGGCCGAGCCTTGTAGTTGCCTAGAATCCTTGCTATTGCCTTGTAATGTTAGATTTTGCATCACCAAATGTTGCACCACTTTCCCTAGGATAGGCCGACTCCTATAAGTCCACAACCAGACCTAGAGCTAGCCATAGTCGTGTATTTTCCAGCCATGGCTGAGCCTATGCTAGATGGAGGCAAGTGCAATTGATTTGGATTTGTTTTGTGCTTGAATTTATAAGTTGTTAAAAAGTTTATGTAGTGTTTATTAATGTATATATGAATTGTGTTGCCTCATGTGTTCAAGGCAATTTATCTTTGGCTCTCTCAAACTCAAATCATTGTCGTGCCATAGTGCTTTTTAATATCTTAGTTTGTGCATTCGATTGCTGCCTCCAGCTTATACCAGTGAGTTAGTCTCACCAGACAATTTGAACTTATATAACTAGTCAACTGACCCCTTTTGAATCTGTAAAATGCATTATCATGTTACACCTGCTGTACTATGATCATATGATTTTCACCCATGCTTAAACACCGGTTATGTCATCTGTTAGTGTTATATTATGCTTCTCTGTTATTTATGTCAGTTTATCACACTGCATGTTCCCTTTAGATTAGAATCACCATGGGTTGAAATGATACATACCCGAACGGACTTTAGAATAAGGGAAAATTGTTATGGGCTGAAATGATAGGCCTGAATGATTTTCAATTATTTTCATTTACTTGGAACTGCGGGTTTGAAATGATAAAACCCGGCTTTTCTTTTGTAAATTACGGGTTGAAATGATATATTACCCGTATCACTTAACCTAGGCTAGAAAACTATATACAGGCCCGTAGTTAAAATATATTCTTCTAAAACTTTAAAAATATTTTAGAAATGTAAATATTATAATATTTTTACTTAAAATTAATTAAAAATAATTTTCGTAAAATATTATTGATTTTCTGGAAATTTATAAGTTCAATAAATTATGGAAAATTTAGAAAATCCAAATGTAAGTCATTTTGGAAATTTTGATTTAATTATAATTGGAAATTAAATTAAATATGAAATTATGATAAATTTATGATAATTTGAATTTAAAATGAATTTAAAGTGATTTTATAGTATATTAATGATTTTTGAATAAAGTTAAAATGTGGAATGAATGATTATTTAAGTTGAAATTTTGGAATATGACCAAAATGGGAATTTGTGAATTTGGCTTAAAAGTGAATTTTAAGTTAAATAAGTAAAATTAAAATTAAGTTGTATTTTGAAATTTCAAACTTAAGTGTTAAATTTAATTTAATTCAATGAATTTAAAATTGAATGTTGAAATTTAATAAGCGAATTATTAATAAATCTTGATTTTTGAATGGAAATTTAACTTTATAAAATCATGAACTTAAGGAAAATTAAATGATGTTTATATATGTGAAAATGTATGATTTTGTAAGAAAAAAGTGTTTAAAAAAAATTGGTTGTGAAATTTTATTGAGTATTTGAAGTTAATTAACTACATTTTTGAAATGCTACTAATTGCAATGTAAATGATATTACAGCATTTGTAAATGTTGTAATTGATGATAATGAACTAAAAAGCTAAATTGAATTAAAGGCTATTATAGCATTTTTGTAAGTGCTAAAATTATTGAATTTAACTAAGTTTATTTGAAATCTAAGTAAACTATATTACAGCATTTAAAAATGCTGTCTTTAGTTAAATTGAACTGTTTTGAATGTAACTTTCCGTAGCGTTTTCTAAATGCTGCGAAAAGTGAATTTTCATTGTTTTAAGTGAATAAATAAACCTTAAAATTTGAAAATTTTGGAAATTTAATAATTTAATTATTAAATGTAATAACTTCATTTTTGATTTAAATGAAGTAATTTGATTTGAAATATAAACTGTTTGAAATGTGAATCGAAATGGTATTTTAAATTGAATGAAATGAATAATGATTTGAAATGTGGTTTTGAAAGATATCATATTTTGATATATTAAAAGGATTGGAAATGAAGCTTTGAAAGATATGATATTTTGATATATTAAAAGGATTGGAAATGAAGTTTTGTAAAGATATGATATTTTGATATATTAAAATGATTGGAAATGAAGTTTAGTAAGATATGATATTTTGATATATTAAAATGCTTGGAAATGAAGTTTTGTAATGATATCATATTTTAATATAATGAAATGATTTGACATGAAGTTTTGGAAAGATATGATATTTTTGAAATGGTTTGGAATTAATTTAATCTTTATTTTGATAAAGATTTGGATTTGAAACGATATCCTGTTTTGAAGTATAAATACCATTTTAAATTATAACTACGGGTTATAATAACGATTGGTTGGCAAAGAGACCGGGATTGGATATCTGGCATACTCTCTGTCGATACCGAAAACCACTTTGACAACCATGTACGCGGTGGAGATTCCAGAATGAAGTAGGATGGTGGCGACGTTCTTGAGGTATATTACGTGAACCCAACTCCCGTGAGTTGGCATAAGGTGGCTAAAACAGGAGCGATCTCGGGCCAAGTGAGGTCATTCCTCCGATCAGACACATTCCTTCGATACTATACTCTTTCTTCTGATTGATTAGATGGCCATCCTTCGAATTTGGTTTGGAGTGTGTTCCGAGGTGGACGTATGTGGCTGCTGCGTTACCACCAGCCCGTGTGCATAATTGGTATATCTACCCTGCCATTGCCTTGTGTGCCGTGTCACCTACCATACCGAGCCTTTACTATGAGTTTGTTTTTCTCCCGTAGCCCGTGTGGTATCCTCTGACATTCACTCAGTGTGGAGATGTCATGATATTGGATGGACTGCTGGGACTATTATGTGTGAAGGGTGATCTAGGTAGCCCGGAACGCTATTTAAAAGTAAGTTTATTTTACTATAGACATTATTATAATAGCGCAATATTACTATATAGTAAATAGTTTAACGGATCCTTAGAGGATAGGCGGTCCCAGGCATCCTTTAAGTTACTTGTACCTTATTATAGTTCACTTGAGTTGGTTTACATTATATAAGTATATATTGTCCTGACTCGAGTGTTTGCATTTTTATTTGTGCTCGGGTCAGCCTGAGTTATTCACATATTTGGATTCCACTTTCTAAAGATTGGAATCGCTGGAGATCATCTGCTTATCTAGTTTTATCTATTCCAAATCCGTTGTTCTATTCAGCTTGTACTTAGTTATCATCTTGAGACTTCTGTTGTACTTTATTTATTCTTTTGTATTTTATTTAACTCTAATATATTTTCATAGTAGCTTCATGAACTACTGTCTCTTTTACTTCCGCTGCATTTCTTACTCTGTGCCTGTGTTCTGTGATTTTTATTTACTGTATGTCCTGAGTTTGCCAAATTTTATTTACAACGCGGTATTTTAAACAATTTAAGTCCGGCATGTGCGGATGCGAATGGATGAAAATATCGTGTCATTACAATAGCATATTGTACTATGTATGTAGATAGTTTAACAGGTCCTTAAGAGATGGAAATCCCAAACATTCTCTTAAGTTATTGCACTCATGTGACATTGGATAGGAGATGTCAAAACCCATAAACATCTCTGACGTCGTTACACTCTTATTCATTTACTATTGATTTAACTTACGTAACATCTTTTAGTTCTAAATCGAATATTTTGTCTTTTCAATTCGCTTGGGTCGGTCTAAGCTTTTTAGTGTATCTAAGACTACTTTACTAGTGGACGAGGATGATGATTTGATACAACTACTATTTATTCTATTTATTCCACTGCATCATACTATTCTGCTGCATTGTTATTTATTTCTGCAGATATAACTATGATACTGCATTGTATATGGTATAATCAAATTGTTATTTATAAACAACATCATGAACTGTTTATTTGATTATTATATTTTGTCACTCCGCTGTGAGATTCTATATTTGTTTTTTCTTTTTTTCCCTGCTTTCTTACTTACCCCATAGCAATCTAACCCTTTGAATGGTTTGAGTTGGCATGTGTGTCGATTTAAACCTCTAAAAAGGCAGGTCGGTACAGGCACTAACGAGAGTTCCTTGGTATTCCCGGTGACGAGATGTGATGCAATTTTGTTGATGGATCCCGACATGGTGCAATAAGAGGTGTTACGTTGCCATTGAGAGATGGACATTGATGTAATGGAGATGAGACACTTCGTCGAGTCAGCATTGTGGGCTCCCTATTAATGCATAACTAGGATATGAGTAGTTATAGTTGTGGGAAATGTAGTACAATGGTGGAAATTGTAGGAAAACCTATATTGGATTAATTACATGTAGTCATAACTGTGGTAAATGTTGTCCCATGGTGGAAACTGTAGGGATAGCTATGTGGAAGAGTTTTAGAATCTACCAGTCGATTGTTAATTATCTTGAGGTTCGATTAGTTCTTCGACCCTAAGTATGGGCCTGCACAAGTTGTTAGTGTAGGTGCATATTGAGCTAAGCCATTTAAATTAAGAAACAAGTAATTCCTAAATTATATGCATATGGAGGATTGTAAAATATTATTTTCAAAATAATATGAGGTCATATGACTCTTTATCTTTGAGAAATGCCTATTAGCGATCTTTTCTATATTTACAATTTTTCCAAAATATTTTACCCTTAAAATCTTGTAGCAGCTATAACTTTTGATAAAATAAGAATTAACATCCGAGATCACTTCCAATGGAAAGATACGATGGTTTTCCTTTCCGTAGAATGGCCATATCAACGATCTGGCTTTCTGGCTAGAATAAATAGATGTTAGAAGATTGGCAGTTTTTGAAGCAGCTTAATGGTTATTAATGAGTTTGGGGAAAAGTTGACTAACCTATTTAAGGTTTGAAGGCTATTTTAGGCTGAGCCATCATCCCCAAATCATATAGCACTCTCCCAATAGATCTAATCCCTCATTAACCCATTCTACATTCAAAACCTTCGCTTTTCTCCTCCAAATGAAGTCTAAATCATAGACTAAGGTTAGATTAGTAATGGGATTCATTAGAAATCATCAAATTTACATTTCGGTGAAGGAAAATTTACATCTTTGTCGTCCATTTTTGGATTTGCCATGGTTTGCATGTAGAACTTGGATTTTGGAGGTTTGGCGAGTGATTTATCATCTCACACCTTACTATATATGTATCTATATGTTTTAACATGTTTTGGATCTACTTTTAAAGTTGAAATGAATTTTTAATGATGTTTTAATATCCAATCTATCGTAAAAACGTGAATAAATGGACTATTGTGGTTTTAGACATGTTATTTGAATTTGCGATTGCCATGACATATGTTAGGACATGTTGTAAATACCTTGTATGGTAATTGCCATGATTGATTATTTGGTTTGCATGTTTAAGTATTATTTAGTGCATGTATGGTGTTTGTTTATATGTTAGCATGGTTGAAAATGCTCATCGGGGCGAATTAGAGGTTGCAACCATGAAATCAAACTTCGAAAGATTGGTTCTCGGGCTTTTGGAGTCATACCATTGCATAGGCGATGCATGAAGGTCAAATAGTGTAGTGTAGCGATGAAATCGATGCAATGTTAATGTGCTGAAGGGACTACAATTTTTTATTTGATAGGGTTTAGTCTGGTATTGGATGGCATAGTTGTTGGCTTTAGAAGGAGAAGGTGTTGTCTCGAATTCATGATGATCTGGTGGTAGTTCGGGTTCGCTTGATGGCTTGGCTCAGCGAGTGAAGGATCAGACAGGAAATCCTATTCGATAGAAGTTGGTTCGACGGGGGAAAGATCGGACAAGGAATCTTGTCGGGTAGCACTTGGTTCGACAGTAGAAGTACCAGACAAGAAATAATATTCGATGGGTCCTCATTTCGGTAATGAGGAGCTGAACTATAATTTTTTTACACATTATGTGTGTTCAGCAATAGGAGGGATGCCGAAAAGAACCTAGGGTGATGTTTTTGGGGTATGGCTTTAGGCTCGCTATGGAGGGGCTTCGGGGCAAGACTCGGGGTTACTTGGTGGTCTTGGGAGTCGGCTTAGGGTAAGGATGGAGGACCCTATGATGGCTCTAGATGACTTTGGATGGTAACCGAGGAAGTATGATGGCTTTGATAACTTGATGTGGCGAGTGACTATAGCATGTTCAGATGGACCAAAAGGATGAGTTCTGCATGATAGCTCATGGAGTAAAACATGAGGTTTTGATGCTCGTGAGTAGGACAGGGTAATCTACATGTAAACATATGTTTAGACGTCTACGTGTCCAGTGCTTAGCCATCTGTATGGGCATGAGTTGGGCATCTATAGGATAGTTGTACTATCAGTACATGTGCTAAGGGATTGATGGACGACTCTATGGTTGTGATGCTCATTACTAGGACAGGATAGCGTACTTATACCAGGATAGTCTATGTGTACCCTTATTTTAAATGCCTATGTCTGTCCAATCTTTTGTCATCTGCATGGGCAATGAGTTGAACATTTGAAAGAGTTATCATACATCTGAAGCACTTGAGTGAGAGATGCAATGTTGTTATGGATGTTTTGTGTGCTTAATATACTTTACGATAACCCTATACCCTCTATGTAACGACCCATAATTATCGATGTTTAAAATTTGTTAATTAAATAAGATTTTGGTAATTAAATCTAGAATAAACAAAAATTTGAAATTTGTTAATGAATTTAATAACGGGAGTGAAATGTAAGAATGTTAATGCTAGTAATAAGTAACTAATTTAGTGCAATACTAATAAATTGAAACAATTGTAAGGCTATAATCGGTCGTAGATAGTATATTGGGAAATAAATTCATAGTTATATTAATTGATGAAATAACGCATTGTTAACAGTAATTTAATGTAAATTATGTTAATAATGTTACTATTATTCATTATAGGACAATCAATTGAATGAAAATAATGGATATCAAGATTTATCAGTTTATTGGGATTTAAACTATAATAATTGGATAAATTGCAATTAAGTGAAATGTAATATTTAAATTATTACATTAATAGAGATTAAGATGAAATTTGGAGATCTTAATGTAATAAATCATGAACCAATGTTAGTAATATCCTTATTGTAATAAAAGACGAGAATAACAAGGTTTAAAAATTTAATAAATGAATTTTGGGAATTTTAATTTATAATTTTTGAATTTAATAAAATTGAAATTAAACATTGAAATTGATGGATTAATCAACTTTAATTTGAAATCTAAATTTGTTTAAATTATTGAGATTGTTCTAGAAATCAAAAATGATAAAGGTTGCTAATTATATAATTGGAATTGAAAATTTGATTAATTAAATTAATATTAATTTATTTAATTAAATAGAAAATAGCCATTTAGGCTACTAACTCGGATTTCGAAAAAACTAGTTTCATCGGATCCGTAATGGTGAATTATTGTAGGATTTCAAGTTTCATAGCGATCGGGCTTGTCGTTTGATCGTACGGACTCGAAACGCCTAGAAATCAATTTAATTGAAATCAATTGAAATCTGTAACAATCGGCATATTTGTCGATTTTATATTTAAATATTTTATTTAAATATTTTATCGATACTCGGAAGTTAGTCCGAAAAGCTACTTTTTGCATACGGTCGAATTAGGACTCGGGACCACTCCCATTGAGCTTAAAATGCCGTTTGCGACCTTTTTGAGTATAAGCTTTGATATGTTTGGAGTAAATTGATTTTTGCCACTAATTCACTTAGGGCTTTAGTTTGGGCTGAACCCTCTTACTAACTCAGTCCCAACCCCCTCTCCTCTTCACTACTTCATTTCATATTCCTAACACTTCAAGCTTTTATAGCAATGGAGAGTGGAAGAGGAAATTAAAACTCCAAGCCCTAGTTTTCTTTTGCAAATCAAACTCTAGCTCCAAACTAATAGAAGAACCCATTGGTAAGCTTCTCTTCTTCTTCTCCAACTCATTCTCTTATCAATTTCAGAAATTCCTAAACCTAACTTTGGGAATGTTCTTCTTTTAAAGCTTAGATCAAGCTTCTTGAGTTGGATTTGAAGAGTGGTTGATTCTCCTTTGCTTTTAAGCTTCTTCTTCAATCGTTTGGGTTCAAAGGTGAGATTTTTATCTCACATCTTAGTCTATAATTATCTTCGATTGTTGGGTATGAATTCTTAACACTTATTCTTGTGCAATTGATTTTGGTTTGGATTGATTTTGTGTATATTCCAATTTTTGGTGTTGTGGTCTAATTTATGAAAATCCTATTATGGATAATTGGACATTGATATTTGAGGCGTATCGAAGAGCCGTTTAGGCTGGATTGTCGCTCGACGTAATTCCTTAGTCATCGTCGCTCGATCGATCGCTTCCGGTACCCGTTTGGCCATTTTTGGCCTAGGTTCAGGGAATGCCCTGAACCCTTCATTCAGACGTCTGAAACGTAATATTCAGGCGTCTGAATATTGTTTTGGGAATATTTCTATTCCTAGATTCAGACATCTGAATATATGATTTCAGGCGTCTGAATTTTCATTTGGAACCAGAAAGGAAATAGGCTAAAAAGTGCCTACTTTAGACGTCTAGGTTCAAGGATTCAGACGTCTGAATTCTGTCTTTGGAAAATATTTATTTTCCAGATTCAGACGTCTGAGTCCTTGATTTCAGACGTCTGAATCTACACTCTTTTTGCCTATTTGCCTATTTACATGCGAATTCCAACTCTAATCGATTCGTGTTGATTCCCTTTTGTTATTATCACTTTTTATCGACTTTGATGACATTTTCTTTGTGATTTTTGGGAATATCCATTTCGATGGATTCGGTATTGATTTCTTTGGATTTTATTCATGTTTTCGAATGTGAATTTTAGTGATTGATTGTTCCAACAATCTTATTTGTGATTTTTCACTTTAAAAACATAAAGGTTTTCTATACTAGTAGTAAATATCAAAACTTTTTCTCCAAAACGATTTCAACTCTATTTTCAATAACAAAGCTCGATGCTTAAAACCGTTTTCCAATCTACTAGTATATATAAACCTTTACCCCACTCGTATGAGAAATCTAATTAAACGGCTTAGTAAAACGAGTGGTATGAAACGCTTGCGTTTACTTCGTCGGTTAATTCTTGGACTTGTTCGATTGAATTTCTTGTGACAATTTTCTAGTGGAGATCTACAATTTGTTCGTCAATATTTAAGTTAAGCTAGTGGTTATGGGACATGAAGCTAAGCTCATATATTTACTAGCTTACTGTAATTGACACTTCTCTTTGATCATGACGATCATTTTAAGATTTAGACTAGAAATTGTGCGATTTCTCTTTGTTTCGGTGTGATTTCGACTCACACATGTGGGGTAGCTCCCCATGGTCTTCGGGCCATTCGTGTGTCAAAAATTAATGGCTAGCTACCATAAGATAGCTTCTCATTCGTCTGATACATATGTTGGTGAGTTTTAATGCTCCCGTTCGTGTGATAGGCCTTCCCCCCCTTTTTGTGATTTCTGGATTTCGTGTGTTGAATTCTGAAATTTATGCTTCACCAATTTTAGTGATTTTCATTGATATGATTTGTCAATTTTTATGCATTGGTGAACTCGTGTGTCATTGACTTGTTGTGAATACAAGTTTTGGGTATGAAACCCTTTTTGGATCTTTGAGAAGATTCTTGTGATATTGATTAATCTCTTGTGGATTTTCAATTACTTATATATATCACAGCTTGGCAATGTGATTATTATGTGTTTAGTCGTACCTCTTATTCTATATCATTTCATCTGATATTTATTGTTAGACTGATCCGTTTATTATTTTCTTATTAAATAATACTCGGGTCAGACCGAGATGTTGCAGGTGCTTCAGCTTGACTTCTCTCTTGGGATTGATTTCTCTGACTTTTGGCTAACTACTTAGATTAGTAGTTTATTTTGTTGTATACACTTGAGATAAGGACTCATAGTTGTATTCTTTTGTATAGCACGTGTTGCTATTCTTTTGTATTATTGTGGATCTTTTTTACCACTACTCTGGTATACACTTTCATGTGTTAGTTATATATTCATATCTTCTTCCGCCTTTGTGATGTGAATTATTTGTGACTGATTTGTGTTATGCTTATTTCTATATTTGTTTCCGAAAATTATTATAGCCACTGTGTAGTAGCTTTGTGTTTGTATCGGTATGTCGGATTTCCTCTTGAAATAAAATGCATGTTATACTATCTGACATATCGGTGCTCGTGCAAAGCAATTACACGGATGGTCGCTCCTCAACAGCCTTATTCTCCATGCTAGTTGACAGCATTACACCGTAGTGTCCTTGGCTAGCGTGGGTATAGAGGTGGGGAGTCACAACTTGGTATCAGAGCCAAACTTTGGAACAATGTAGAATAATTTAACAAGGATCATCGTCCTAAGTCCATCTTAGGAGTCGTGCTTTAGGATTTTATTCGGGTCTTCGTACCGTCCTATCCTAATTTCTTTTATGATTCCTTGTTTTATCTATCAAGGTTGCTTGATATTTATTTTGAGAATAACTTTTTTCCTTCTTTCTTTTTTAATGGAAGAAAAATGGTTAATTCTAGCAGTCCTAGCGCTGGTCAATCCAGTAGTCATTCTCTGGATGGCGCATTCATGTCTGCCCAACAACTTTTTGATCTTGTAAAGAATCAAGAGTTTATCTGTGCTTTGAGTAATAACCCCGAAATGGTTCTACCTTTGAAATTTGAAGTTTCTTTCAATCAGCTTGTGGATGTTACTCTTCTTCATGGAGAGGTTGGTAAAGGAAGTGTTTGTGATATTGGGACTTCCAAGAAGAGGCATATTAAGATCAAGAGCCTTAATCCCAATAAGAGAGTGAAGCAAACTACTTTTGTAGCAAAGACTCCAATTCCTAATCGTGGAGGATGCTACAATTGTAATTCTATGGACCACTATGCAAAGGAGTGTCCGGAGCCACTCTTTTGTCGTTATTGCAAAAATACAGGTCATCATATTTCTGTCTGCCCCATACTTCAAAGCAAGAAGAAGGTGGAATAAGAAACTTCGGTAGACAAGACTCCTACCCCAAGTCATAAACAATGCTACAATTGTGGTTCCACGGACCATTATGTAATTAAGTGCCCGAAACCACTTTATTATCACTATTGCAAGGACTCGGGTCATCTTTTATCTGCATGTCCCAAACTTTTGAACAAGGACATGAGAAAGCTAAATATTGTGCAAGCCCCTAGCAACACTTCTATTGGTCAAGGTATTTCTCATTCAATCCTTGATGACATTTGCTTTGTGATTTTCCTGTTCGTGTTCTTTTTGATATGGGTTCCATCTCACTATTTTATATCAAAAGAACTTGTTGATTCTTTTCCTTTAAACAATTTTGGGATTGATGTCTTCCTTGAGAATCACGAATCCGGATTGGTGGATCCGCAACACTCAATTTGCTTTCTATTGATGTCGAAATTATTTTATGTGATTTTTCTTTCCGAGTCGATATTTCTACAGGCTTCGGAATTGATTTTTGTAAGGATTGGCTTAATCATTGTGAAGCCCATATCCTATTTTCCGTGTGGACTATTCATCTTCGACATTTTCTATCTGTTAAGCAGATTTCTATTTTTTCTTGATATTCCGATTTCAAAATTTTGAAGGCATCATTTTATTCTTTAAGCCTTCAAAATGAGAAAAGTGTTATTTCTCTTATCTAAATAATTTGTGAAACTTTTCCGGTATTTTTGAGTTTGTATTAGGATTATCACCTAAGAAATCTTTTGTGTGGTGTTAAGGTCTTTCTAGTTCGACCTTGCCACCGATTTTCATTTGGTTACGAGTTGCGGGAGTTAGCATTCCACTTACCGCATTCTGCACTTGTTAAGGTTCTTATGAATGACTTATTTTGTCATTCAGTTTGTCCAACTTATTCCATCCATTTTATAAATCGAATATTCTATGAATATTTCGATGAGACCATTCTTGTATTTATTGATTTTGGATGAAAATAGAAATTTAAAATCTTTGCAAATCTTTTTCATAAGATTTATTTATAAGTATAGTTGGGTTTTGTTCTTAAACGAGCAAAGAATATGCTTAAGACTTTTTGAAAGATATTTTTATCATATGGAAGATGATTTTGTGATTGTATTTCCCGTTGAGTGCTTTAAGAATTCTGATCGATGCGCCTGATCAACATTATCGATAGGAATTTCCTAAATGCTGTGATGAGACAATCAGACACGATATATTGACTTGTAAAATGTAAATTTTCTAGAAAGATTTTTACATTGGGATAATTGTAATTTTGAAAGTTTTAGCTTTTCGAAAAAGAAGATTATTTAGAAGAAATTCTTTCTTATCGATACTCTTATTCTTGTGATTTCTGATGGGAACCAAGACTTTATCTTTAGTACCAATGCTAATCGTATTGGTTTAGATGCCGCTCTCTTGCAAAAGATAACGTGCTATCACTTGTACTTCTAAATCGTTATAGCTTATCGAGACTAGCTATGCCGCTCATGATCTAGTGCTCGCGGCTGTTGATTTCACTTTTAGAATCTGGCATCATCATTTTGGATGAGAAATTTGTTCTCTACCCCGATCATAAATCTTTGGAATATTTATTTTCTCATAGGGAACTTCATATTGGCTTGAGTTCCTTGCATCTTATGATCTTAATATTATTTATACCCCCGGTAAGGGTAATCATGTCGCCGATGCTCTTAGCCGTAAGCAACAAGCAGTTGTTTCTATGATGATATCTGAATGGAACGATCTCGAGATCTTATCCACTTGTGAGATTCGAGACCGCGTATCCGATTTATGCTCATCATTTGTTTTATGTAGCCTTGAGGTTCATTCTTCTCTTTTAGACCGCATTCTTGAAGCCCAAAGGCTAGATTCCGAATTGGCTCTTCTTGGCCAAAATTTTAAGGATAAAATTGATATTGATGGTTTGAAAGATTTTGATATTGATTCTCGTGGCGGCATTCAGAAATTCGGCAGACTTGTGGTGCCAAATATTAGTGATCTTCGTAAAAATGTTTTAGAAGATTCACATCATTCTAAATTTACCATTCATCCCGGTAGTACTAAAATGTACGCGGATATGAAGCGACTTTATTATTGGGAGGGAATGAAACTTGACATTTCTAATTTTGTTAAGCGTTGCATGACTTGCCAACTCGTTAAGGCCGAACATCAAAGGCCCGGTGGGTTATTGCAACCTTTAGAAATCCCAATTTGGAAGTGGGACCAAATCTCCATTGATTTTATTGACGGCCTTCCCCGTTCTCGTTCGGGTCATGATAGCTTATGGGTGATAGTGGATAGACTTACTAAATCCATCCATTTTATTCCCGTTCGGTCTAACCGAACCGTTCCTCTTTAGGCCAAACTCTTTGTTAAAGAAATTGTTAAATTGCATGGAGTTCCTACTTCTATAGTTAGTGATCGTGATCCATTGTTTACTAGTGGATTTTGGAAGAGTCTTCAAAAAGCTTTAGGAACGAAGCTTAATTTTAGCACCGCTTATCACCCCCAGTCCGATGGACAAACGAGCGCGTGAATCAAACTCTTGAAGATCTTCTTCGTGCACGTGTTCTTGATTTTGGTGGAAGTTGGGAAGATCATATTTCTCTTGTTGAGTTTTCCTATAATAATAGCTTCCAATCTAGTATTGGTATGGCACCTTTTGAGTCACTCTATGGAAGGCTATGCCGATCTCCTTCTTGTTGGCTTAAGGCCGGTGAGAAGCTGGTTTTTGGTCCAGACTTTATTCGTGATTCCACAGAAAAGATTGAACTTATTCGACATAAGATGAAAGAAGCCCAGAGTAGACAAAAATCCTATGCCGATAATCGAAGAAGGAAGTTAGAATTTTCTGTGGGAGATCTTGTGTTCATTCGTCTTTCACCTATGAAAGGTCTTGTATGTTTCAGTCGATCGGGAAAATTAGCGCCTCGATAAATTGGACCATTTCCTATCACCGAACGTATTGGTTCCGTGGCTTATCGCCTTTTATTACCGGCTCAGTTTTCTGCTATTCATGACGTGTTTCATGTTTCTCAATTACGGAAGTGCCTTCAAGATTCCGATTCTATTCTTGAGCCGGTGTTGTGGAAGAAATTGAAGTTTCACCTAATTTAACTTATGAACAACATCCTATTCGTATTATTGCTTCGGAGGTCAAGCGCCTTCGAAATAAAGATGTTCCGCTT
The DNA here is from genome assembly GCA_030765085.1 of Allium cepa. NCBI lineage: Eukaryota > Viridiplantae > Streptophyta > Magnoliopsida > Asparagales > Amaryllidaceae > Allium > Allium cepa. Next base: position 500,483,402 of record CM060929.1, read on the forward strand.
GTTAAAGTCCAATGGTCCTCAAATCCTAAGGATTGCTCTTGGGAATCTAGAGAGTTCATCGAGCGAACACATCCGTACTTACTTTCTCATGCTCTTTGAGGTGAACTTCTTGTTTCAAACTTCTTTTGTGTTGAATATGTTTTTATGGTTGTTACTATATATCTTCTTCTTAAGGATTGCGAGGACGCAATTTCTTTAAGGAGGGGAGTCTGTAACAACCCGCATATTTGTCGATTTTATATTTAAATATTTTATTTAAATTTTTTATCGATACTCGAAAGTTAGTCCGAAAAGCTACTTTTTGCATACGGTCGAATTAGGACTCAGTGCCACTCCCATTGAGTTTAAAATGCCATTTGTGACCTTTTTGAGTATAAGCTTTGATATGTTTGGAGTAAGTTGATTTTTGCTACTTTTTCACTTAGGGCTTTAGTTTGGGCTGAACCCTCTTACTAACTCAGTCCCAACCCCCTCTCCTCTTCACTACTTCATTTCATATTCCTAACACTTCAAGCTTTTATAACAATGGAGAGTGGAAGAGGAAACTAAAACTCCAAGCCCTAGTTTTCTTTTGCAAATCAAACTCTAGCTCCAAACTAATAGAAGAACCCATTGGTAAGCTTCTCTTCTTCTTCTCCAACTCATTCTCTTAACAATTTCAGAAATTCCTAAACCTAACTTTGGGAATGTTCTTCTTTTAAAGCTTAGAATCAAGCTTCTTGAGTTGGATTTGAAGAGTGGTTGATTCTCCTTTGCTTTAAGCTTCTTCTTCAATTGTTTGGGTTCAAAGATGAAATTTTTATCTCACATCCTAGTCTATAATTATCTTCGATTGTTGGGTATGAATTCCTAACACTTATTCTTGTGCAGTTGATTTTGGTTTGGATTGATTTTGTGTATATTCCAATTTTTGGTGTTTTGGTCTAATTTATGAAAATCCTATTATGGATATTTGGACATTGATATTTGAGGCGTATCGAAGAGCCATTTAGGCTGGGTTGTCGCTCGACGTAATTCCTTAGTCATCGTCGCTCGATCGATCGCTTCCGGTATCCGTTTGGCCATTTTTGGCCTAGGTTTAGGGAATGCCCTGAACCCTTCATTCAGACGTCTGAAACGTAATATTCAGACGTCCGAATATTGTTCTGGGAAGATTTCTATTCCCAGATTCAGACATCTGAATATATGATTTCAGACGTCTGAATTGGATCATTTCGAACTAGAAAGGAAATAGGCTAAAAAGTGCCCACTTCAGACGTCTGGATTCAAGGATTCAGACATCTGAATTCTGTCTTTGGAAAATATTTATTTTCCAGATTCAAACGTCTAAATCCTTGATTTCAGACGTCTCAATCTACACTCTTTTTGCCTATTTGCTTGCGAATTCCAACTTTAATCGATTCGTGTTGATTCCCTTTTGTTATTATCACTTATTATCGACTTTGATGACATTTTCTTCGTGATTTTTTGGAATATCCATTTCGATGGATTCAGTATCGATTTCTTTGGATTTTATTCATGTCTTCGAATGTGAATTTTAGTGATTGATTGTTCCAACAATCTTCTTTGTGATTTGTCACTTTAAAAACATAAAGGTTTTCTATACTAGTAGTAAATATCAAAACTTTTTCTCCAAAACAATTTCAACTCTATTTTCAATAACAAAGATCGATGCTTAAAACTGTTTTCCAATCTACTAGTATATATAAACCTTTACCTCGCTCGTATGAGAAATCTATTAAACGGCTTAGTAAAACGAGTGGTATGAAACGCTTGCGTTTACTTCGTCGGTTAATTCTTGGACTTGTTCGATTGAATCTCTTGTGAAAATTTTCTAGTGGAGATCTACAATTTGTCCGTAAATATTTAAGTTAAGCTAGTGGTTATGGGACATGAAGCTAAGCTCATATATTTACTAGCTTACTGTAATTGACACTTCTCTTTGATCATGACGATCATTTTAAGATTTAGACTAGCAATTGTGCGATATCTCTTTGTTTCGGTGTGATTTCGACTCACACATGTGGGGTAGCTTCCCATGGTCTTCGGGCCATTTGTGTGTCAAAAATTAATGGCTAGCTACCATGAGATAGCTTCTCGTTCGTGTGATACATATGTTGGTGAGTTTTAATGATCCCGTTCGTGTGATAGGCCTTTCCCCCCTTTTTGTGATTTCTGGATTTCGTGTGTTGAATTTTGGAATTTGTGCTTCACCAATTTTAGTGATTTTCATTGATATGATTTGTCAATTTTTATGCATTGGTGAATTCGTGTGTCATTAACTTGTTATGAATACAAGTTTTGGGTATGAAACCCTTTTTGGATCTTTGACAAAATTCTTGTGATATTTATTAATCTCTTGTTGATTTTCAATTACTTATATATATCACAGCTTGGCATTGTGATTATTATGTGTTTAGTCGTACCTCTTATTCTATATCGTTTCATCTGATATTTATAGTTAGACTGATCCGTTTATTATTTTCTTATAAATAATACTCGTGTCGGACTGAGGTGTTACAGGTGCTTCAGCTTGACTTCTCTCTTGGGATTGATTTCTCTGACTTTTGGCTAACTACTTAGATTAGTAGTTTATTTTGTTGTATACACTTGAGATATGGACTCATAGTTGTATTCTTTTGTATAGCACGTGTTGCTATTCTTTTGTATTATTGTGGATCTTTTTGACCACTACTCTGGTATACACTTTCATGTGTTAGTTATATATTCATATCTTCTTCCACCTTTGTGATATGAATTATCTGTGACTGATTTGTGTTATGCTTATTTCTATATTTGTTTCCGAAGATTATTATAGCCACTGTGTAGTAGCTTTTTGTTTGTATCCGTATGTCGGATTTCCTCTTGAAATAAAATACATGTTATACTATCTGACATATCGGTGCTCGTGCAAAGCAATTACATGGATGGTCGCTCCTCAACATCCTTATTCTCCATGCTAGTTGACAGCATTACACCGTAGTGTCCTTGGCTAGCGTGGGTATAGAGGTGGGGCGTCACAAAATCAATTTGAAATAACTTGATTTTAGCATAACTACTCCATATGATGGAATTTGAACTTGAAACATGGTCCATTGCGTTTAAAATATTTAAAAACATATATTTTAATGTATGGTTTGGACCATTTTCGTTTCGGAGTCAAAACGGGCTTTTCGGGTCATTTATCGTTCAAAATCCAAATTCAATCGATCCATTTGTTTCTATATTCTAGTCTGCCTATATATATCTAGTTAAAAACCCTAGAAGCCTTTCTATTTCTCATTTCTATACGTACAAAATTTTTTGTTGCTCCTCTTCCTTAATGGCTGAAAACCCTATATTCAACAATTCAATTCCAATTCAAAATCCAACAACAAAAATTCAAACTCCACAAAAAAATTTAGAAAAATTATTGAATCGAAGATCTCAACGAATGGAACCTACATCTAGTGCTCGTTTTTCATAACAGTGCACGAATCGAGCATAAATCGCCGTTAAAGTCTTGAAATTGCAAAACCCTAATTTCAATTTGGGGGTTTTGATTTCGATGTCTATCCGCAAATTGATTCGTGGGTTTTGCGGAGCTTGCTGCGTAGAGCCATTTGATGGTGGTTGCATCGTATATTTGTGTTGAAGGTGGCTGAATTTGTCGATTTAGGGTTTGAAACCCTAAACCATGGGGTGGCGACGCGACTATCTAGGTGGCAGCGGTGGCTTGCGGCTTCAGGCCGAAGGTAGCGGTGGAGGAGGCGAGTTCGTGGGTGGTGGTGCTAAGGCCTATCGCAGTGTGTTGTGGTGGCCGTGGTTGGTCAAACTGCGGTGAAGGCGGTTAAGGTTGGGTTCTGGAAAGGGAGCGTGCGTGAGATAGAGATGGTGACATGGCTTCAAACGTATGATCATGTTTATTTATTTATTTTAGTTATTTGTTTAAATTCAAATTTATATAGCTTCTAATCTAAATAACTTTTGCATACGAGGTCCGTTCCACAAAAGGTTTTCTCCGCTGTGATCCTAGTAAAATTCCGGTCATTCTGACGCTGGTTTGGGCGAATTCCGAGACTGTTCAAATTTTGGATTTAAATTCAATTTAAATCCAAAAGGTGAGTGTTTTAACCCACTCAAAACTTCTAAAATTTCTTATGTTTGTTAAATTTATTTATGATGTGATTAGAAATTTATTCATGACTGTTTGGCATATTTTGAATCATCATCTCAGTTTATTTGGATTTAATTAGATAAACAGTTATTTAATTTATTATTAAATATAAACTGCCAGTTGGTACCTGTTATTTATTATCTATTGTATATTGATGCTATTGATTGAACTGTATGATGATTGTGATAAATGTTTGATGATTGACATTGGATGAATGGATGTTGTATTTTATATTGTTATAAACTGCAAGTTGTTATGGATTTTATTTCATTCGGGATTACGGTTTGAAATGATATACAACCGAATTTATAATTTAAATTACGGATTAAAATGACAAATATCCGTATCACTTGACCATATGATAGAAAATTATATACAGACAATATCGCTATGTATATATAAATATTTTGAAAATGGTTTCTATGGTTTTAGAAAGAAATATATGGTTAAATAAATATGGATTTTTCATATTATATAAATATTATGTTTATATATAGTTAAATTCTTGAATTTAAGCTATGTATAAATTGTTAAATAAAAAAATAAGTTTAATAATAGAGTTTGATTTTATTAAAATATAACGTGTGTAAGTATTTAAATTATATTTTAATATAGAGTGTATAATGATTCAAATAAATTAAGGTTGGGAGATAAATTGGAGATTTACCTTAAATTGAATTTATTTAAGAATTAAACTCAAATAAGTAAATGTGAAATTCATCAAATTTGAAATTTTAGAAGGTATGATTCTTATAACTTGATTTTTGTTTAAGGTGAATTAAATGAATATTTTAAGCAAATAAATTGAAGGAAATATTTAGTTATTTGTAATTTGAGCTTTATTTAAATGATAATGGATTTATTATGTAAAATATTTCAAAACTAAATAATAGAAAATTTAATTGTTGAATCGTAATTACCAAAATTAGTTTTGGAATTGTTGAATACTTTAAGTCTGAAATATTTGGAATTAGAAATGGTTTATTCTGTGGATCAAATCTGTTTTGCAATCGATAAATTTGGAATATTTTATTTGGGAAACTGAATTGAATTGAAAGTTATGAATTGGGATTTGGTTAAATATAAAATGTAGAAATTCGAGTTGTGTTGGATTTGATTTGTGAAATTTAAGAAGCTATTTTATTATATAAAATATTTAAATATTTAGACCATTTAAGTGATGGAAGTTATGTTTCAAAGTTACAAGTTTCAAGGAATTAAAATTTGGAAGTGTTATATTCAAGTGTTTTGATTTCAAAATGTTATAACTTTGAAAGTGCTATGATTTTGGAAATGGATATATATGAAATAAAAATGATATTATACTGATTTGGGTTTATTAAAATGATATCATATTGAATTGGTTTTTAAAATGGAAATGATATCGTATTTATATAGTTATGGAATGAATATTATATTCTGGTTTTGAAATATAAATTATTTTAAAATGACCGCGGTGTTAAATAATGTTTGGTTGTTAAAGAGACTAGGATCGGAATTTATTATACTCTCCGCCAACTCCAAAAACCATTTTAACAACTGTGTACGCAGTGGAGATTCCCGAATGAAGTAGAATGGTTGTGACATTCTATTAAGGTATATACGTGGACCCAACGCCCATGAGTTAGCATAAGGTGGCTAAATGTAACAACCCGCATATTTATCGATTTTATATTTAAATATTTTATTTAAATATTTTATCGTTAATCGGATTTTGGTCCGAAAAGCTACCTTTTGCAAACGGTCAAATTAGGACTCGAGACCACTTCCATTGAGTTCGAAATACCGTTTACAATTTTTTTAAGTATAAACATTGTAGGTTTGGAGTTAGTGAAATTTCACTAACTTTTCCCGCTTTGGACTTTGGGTTAGATTGCCATTATAACTCAAGCCCAAACCCCCTTCCTTCTCCTCACTCTTCATAAATTTCCTAACTAACTCAGGCTTTGGCATTAATGGTGAAGAGAATGGGAAATTAAAACTCCAAGCACAAATTCAATTGCAAATCCAACATTCAACTCCAAATTCAAGTAGAAGATATTGGATTCAAGCTTTGGATTACTTCTCCTTGCTTTCAAGCTTCATCTTCATAAATTTTAGTGCAAAGGTGAGATTTTTATCTCACAATTCTAGCCTATAACTATATTGGACTATTTGGAATGATTTCCTATCATGTTTGCACGCACATTTGCATTTGGTTTGGATTGGCGAAAAACTCCAATTTTTAGCGTTTTGGTGAATTTCCTACATTTAAGTCGTTCTGCCCGGATTTGGCTCGCTCGGAGTTAGGTCGTAGGTCGCAAGGTCGCTAGGTCGTGGGTCGTTTGGGTCTAGGTCGCTCGGCATGAATCTGGGTCATCGAAATGCTTGTTTGAGTTAGGTCGCGCCTCTTTTAGGTCGCGTCTCCTTTAGGTCGCTCTCCACTAGAACCCTTAAGTCATTTGGCCTTAGGTCGTTGCACCGTTAGGTCGCTGGAAACCACTTGATCGTATGACCTTGTTAGGTCGTTAGGTCGCGATGGCTTTAAGTCGTGCACCTATTAGGTCGTTCGCCCCTTTTTGTCGTTAGGTCGCTCGACTGTTTATGTCGTTAGGTCGCGAACCCACTTAGGTCGCTTAACCTTGTTTTCCTCTAGGTCGCGTGGCCTTTAGACCCTTAGGTCGTGAGTAGTTAGGTCGTTAGACCTAGGTTGCCTTTTCCCCTTAGGTCGTTGGACTGATAGGTCGCTTCACCTGTGCTCACGTTAGGTCGTTCGACCCATTCATCTTTAGATCGTTCCACTTGCCTATCTCGTAGGTCGCGTTCCACCTAGGTCGCATGAACCTATAGGTCGTTGGACCCTTAACTCTTAGGTCGTTAGACCTCATTTTGTCTTCACTAGGTCGTACCGTTTTGGACGGGGCGCTGCCCTCTGGACCCCCGCGACCTGACCGGGCAGGTCGAACCCCGTAAGCGGTGGCGTTGCCCCCGCACCCCCACCTTGGGGGGGTTGCCACCCCCTGGACCCCCCTCCGTAGGGGATCTTATCTGAAAAACATTGAGCTGATTTCCTAGAATTTTATTCACATCTCCGTATGCGATCTTTGTGATTGATTGTTTCTACAATTGCTTCTGTGTTTTGTCATTTTATAATATAAAGGTTTCAATACTAGTAGTAAATATCAAAACTCTTTTAACAAACAATTTCAACTCTATTTTTAATAACAAAGCTCTTTTCTTAAACCGTTTTCCAATCTATTAGTATATACAAACCTTTACCTCACTCGGATGAGAAATCTAATTAAACGACTTAGTAAAACAAGTGGTATGAAACGCTTGCGTTTACTTCGTCGGTTAATTCTTGGACTTGTTCGATTGAACCTCTTGTGACAATTTTATTAGTGAAGATTTATAGTTTGTTCGTAAATATTTAAGTTAAGCAAGTGGTTATGGGACATGAAGCTAAACTTCTATATTTACTAGCTTAGTGTAATTGACACTTCTCGTTGATCATGACGATCATTCTGATGCTTTAGACTAGCAACTGTGCGATGTCTCTTGTTGCGAGGTTAGACTAGACACCACTTGTGTGATTCCACTCACACATACCTTTTTGCTTTTTGGTTAGTCTGGACCTTAATCTGTGTGATTCCATTCACACATGTGGGGTAGCTCCCCTTGGTCTTCGGACCGTCATGTGATAGGCCTCTTTCTCTTTTCTATGATTTCTGGACTTCTTGCATTGATTTCTAGAATTTATGTCATTGACTTGTTATGAGTACAAGTTTGGGGTATGATGCCCTTTCGGAATCTTTGAGAAGATTCTTGTGATATTGATTATCTCTTATTGATTGATCTTCTGTTGATCATTATTTACATACTTATAGTGGTATGTCATTATGGATATTTTATGTTTATGCCATACATTTTATGTTATATCGTGTCATCTGATATTTATAGCTAGACTGACCCGTTTATTATTTTCTTAAATAATACTCGGGTCAGACCGAGATGTTACAGGTGCTTCTGCTTGACTTCTTCCCAGGGATTCATCACTCTAACTTTTGGCTAACTGTTTAGATTAGCAGTTTTTGTTGTATACACTTGAGATATAGACTCATAGTTGTATTCTTTTGTATAGCACGTGTTGCTATTCTTTTGTATTATTGTGGATCTTTTGACCACTACTCTGATGTACACTTTCATGTGTTAGTTATATATTCATATCTTCTTCCGCCTTTGTGATATGGATGTCTGTGACTAGTTTGCGTTATGCTTATTTCTATGTTTGTTTCCGAAGATTATTTATAGCCACCGTGTGATAAGCAATTATATGGATGGTCGCTCCTCAACAGCCTTATTATCCGTACTAGTTGACAGCACTACTCCATAGTGTTCTTGGCTAGCGTGGGTATAGAGGTGGGGCATCCCAACTTGGTATCAGAGCCAAACTTCGGAACAATGTAGAATAACTTAACAAGGATCATCGTCCTAAGTCTATCTTAGGAGTCATACCATAGGATTAATTCGAGTCTTCGTACCGATTCATCCTATTTCCTTTATGATTTCTTGTTTTATCTATCAAGATTGCTTGATGTTCATTGGTGAATAACCTTCTTCCTTCTCTTCTTTCTTTCTCAAAGGAAGAGAATGTCTAGACCAGGCCATCCCAGAACTGGATCATCTGGTGCTGCTCCCCCGGATGGAGTTTTTATGACTGCTCAACAGCTTCTTGATTTAGTAACTAATGCTCAAGCAGCTGGAGCTAACCCGGAACCTACTCACCCAAAGTCGGGATTTGCATGCTTGTGCAGCGATTACACCAACTTGGGTGTGAAGCCCTTCAACGGTTTGGAAAATATCATCGAGGTCCAGGCTTGGTTAAAATCATGCGATCGAATCTTTTCTCGCATGAACCTTATCGATCTCCACCGCATTCAGGTGGCTTCCAGCATGCTCCAGGAGAGAGCATTGGACTGGTACGAACTCCTTATTTCAGAAATTAATGAAGCGGATCTCACCTGGGAGCAATTTCAGGGACGCTTCGAGTTAAAGTTTGTACCAGAAGCTCGGAAAGTAACCTTGGCTCGACGTTTTATAGACCTTGTTCAAGGTCAATCCTCTGTGACTGATTACGTCGCAGCCTTCGAGTCGCTTTCCAAATATGGGGTTGAATACATCAACACCCCATTGAAGAAGAACCAAAGGTTCATTTATGGCTTAAATAAGAATCTTAAGAAGCCACTACTCCTGAAACTAGAAGTCGCATTTGATTAACTCGTCGATATCGCTCTTCGTCTTGAAGAGGCTGATAAAGAGAGTGATGTTGAAGTGGAAGGCGCTAAACCCAACTTCAACAACAAGAAGAGGCCAAACAAATTCAAGGGTCCTTATCCTAACAAAAAGGGTAAGCAAGCAACCCCTGCGGCAAAGTCTCCTTCTCCTAGTGGTGCGAGTTGCTTCAACTATGGGTCTGGGGATCATTATGCGGATAAGTGCTCTAAGCCCAAATCTTGTCGCTATTGTAAGAGCCCGGATCATTACATACATCAATGTATCAAGCGTAAAGGCAAGAAGGAAGGAAAGTTGAATGTGGCTCAAGCCCCTGGCAACACATCTCGTGGCCAAGGTATTTCTCATTCCATTCTTGATGGTATTATTTTATTTCATGATCAACCTATTAGAGTTCTCTTTGATACGGGTGCATTCCATTCTTTTATATCAAAGGAACTGGTGGACACTTTTTCCTTAAGTGTTACTGCATTGATGACATCTTTAAAAATTGCGAATCCTGTTGGTGGATCCGCAACTCTTAGTTTGCTTTGTAAATATATGGAAATTATTTCATATGATTTTTCTTTCCTAGCCGATTTGCATGTCATGCGTTACTTAGGCTTTGGAATAATTTTGGGAATGGATTGGCTTAACCGTTATCAAGCCCATATCCTATGTCCTGAGCGGACTATTCATCTCCGACACCCACTATCTATTAAGCAGATTTCTGTTAATCTTAAAGGTTCAGAATCCTGTTTGGTGGCATCTTTATATTCTTTAAATCCTCGTGATGACGATGATGATGATGAAGATGATATTATTTCTCGTATTCACGTTGTTCGTGAATTTTCCAACATATTTGAGCCTGTTTTAGGTTTACCACCTAAACGAGCAATTGAGTTCAGAATTAATCTTGTTTCTGGAGCTCAACCTATTACTCGTCCTCCTTATCGCACATCCAATAAGGAAAATGAGGAGATGCGTAAACAATTATCCGAATTGGAGACGAAGCAATTTATTCGCTCTAGTTCCTCACCTGTGGAGCTTCGGCTATTTTCGTGAAGAAATCTGACGGTACGCTTAGGCTTTGCGTTGACTATCGCAAGCTTAACGATCTGACTATTAAAAATAAATATCCTTTACCTCGGATTGATGATCTATTCGATTAGCTTAGTGGTGCTAAGGTCTTTTCACAATTGGACTTGGCTACCGGTTTCCATCAGCTTCGTATCGCTGAGGATAGCATTCCTTTGACATCATTCCGTACTCGATATGGATCTTATGAATGGCTTGTTATGCCATTTGGCTTAACGAATGCTCCAACTTATTTCGTTGACCTCATGAATCGAGTTTTCAAAGATTTCCTCGATCGGTTTGTTCTCATCTTCATTGATGATATCCTTGTGTATTCTAAAACCGAGGAGGAGCATGAAAAGCATCTTCGGATTGTATTGGAAACTCTTAGGAGCAATCAATTAAAGGCGAAATTTTCTAAATGCCACTTTTGGCAATCTCGTGTGAAGTTTCTCGGTCATATTATTTCCGAATCTGAAATATCCGTGGATCCTTCAAAGATTGAAGCGATTCAAGATTGGAAGAGACCGGAGAGTGTGACAGAGATTCGTAGTTTTCTCGGATTGGCGGGTTATTACCGTCGTTTCATTAAAGACTTTTCTAAGATTGCCGTGCCTCTTACTGGCTTGACTAAGAAGGGAGTTAAATACATTTGGTCGGACAAATGTGAAGCCTCTTTTCAGAAATTGAAAGAACTCCTTTCCAATGCTCCTATTCTTGTTATTCCCGAAGGGAATCAAGATTTTGTTGTTTATACTGATGCTAGTCACGTTGGTTTGGGTGCCGTTCTTATGCAAAAAGAACGTGTTATTGCTTACGCCTCTAGGCAATTGAAGTCGGCCGAGACTAGATATGCCACACATGATTTAGAACTCGCGGCTATTGTTTTCGCCCTTCGAATTTGGCGTCATTATCTATTAGGAGAGAAATTTATTCTTTACACGGATCATAAGTCTTTGAAATATTTATTTTCTCAAAAGGAACTCAATTTGCGTCAACAACGTTGGCTCGAGTTCCTTGCACCTTATGATCTTGATATTCTTTATACCCCCGGTAAGGGTAATCGTGTCGCCGATGCTCTTAGCTGTAAACAACAAGTAGTTGTTTCTTTGATGATAGCCGAATGGAATGCTCTCGAGATTTTATCCACTTGTGAGGTTCGAGAGCGTATATCCTATTTATGCCCATCGCTTGTTTTATGTAGCCTTGAGGCTCATCCTTCTCTTTTAGACCGCATTCTTGAAGCTCAAGGGCTAGATTCTGAATTGGCTCTTCTTGGCCAAAATATTAAGGATAAAATTGACATTGAAAGTTTGAAAGACTTTGATATTTGATTCTCGTGGCGGCATTTGAAAATTTGGTAGACTTATCGTACCAAATATTGGAGATCTTCGTAAAGATATTTTAGAAGATTCCCATCGTTCTAAATTCACCATTCATCCCGGTAGTAGTAAAATGTACGCTGATATGAAGCGACTTTATTATTGGGAGGGAATGAAATCTGATATTGCTAACTTTGTTAAGTGTTGCATGACTTGCCAACTTGTCAAGGCTGAAATCAAAGGCCTAGTGGGTTATTGCAACCTTTAGAAATTCCAATTTGGAAGTGAGATCAAATTTCCATGGACTTTATAGACGGCCTTCCCCGTTCTCGTTCGGGTCATGATAGCTTATGGGTGATTGTTGATAGACTTACTAAATCCGCCCATTTTATTCCGGTTCGGTCTAACCGAATCGTTCCTCTTTTGGCCAAACTATTTGTCAAGGAAATTGTAAAATTGCATGGACTTCCTACTTCTATTGTTAGCGATCGTGATCCATTGTTTACTAGTGGATTTTGGAAGAGTCTTCAAAAAGCTTTAGAAACGAAGCTTAATTTTAGCACTGCTTATCACCCCCAGTCCGATGGACAAACCGAGCGTGTGAATCAAACTCTTGAAGATCTTCTTCGTGCTTGTGTGCTTGATTTTGGTGGAAGTTGGGAAGATCATATTTCACTTGTTGAATTTTCCTATAATAATAGCTTCCAATCTAGTATTGGTATGGCACCTTTCGAGGCACTCTACGGAAGGCCATGCCGATCACCTTCTTGTTGGCTTGAGGCCGGTGAGAAGCTGGTTTTAGGTCCAGACTTTATTCGTGATTCCACGGAAAAGATTGAACTTATTCGACATAGGATGAAAGAAGCCCAGAGTAGACAAAAATACCATGCCGATAATCGAAGAAGGAAATTAGAATTTTCTGTTGGGGATCCTGTTTTTATTCGTGTTTCACCTATGAAGGGTGTTGTACATTTCAGTCGATCGGGGAAGTTAGCGCCTCGATATATTGGGCCGTTTCCTATCACTGAACGTATTGGTTCCATGGCTTATCGCCTTGCATTGCCGGCTCAGTTTTCTGCTATGCATGACGTATTTCACGTTTCTCAATTATGGAAATGCCTTCGGGATTCCGATTCTATTCTTGAGCCTGCTGTTGTGGAAGAAATTGAAGTTTCGCCGAATTTAACTTATGAGCAGCATCCTATTCGAATTATTGCTTCGGAGGTCAAACAACTTCGAAATAAAGATGTTCCGCTTGTGAAGGTTCAATGGTCCTCAAATGCTAAGGACTGCTCTTGGGAATCCAGAGAATTCATCGAGCGAACACATCCGGACTTGCTTACTCCTGCTCTTTGAGGTGAACTTCCTATTTCAAATTTCTTTCTAGTTAATACGCTTTTATGGTTGTTACTTTTTATTTCCATCTTATATATTGCGGGGACACAATTTCTTTAAGGAGGGGAGTCTGTAAAAACTTGCATATTTATCGATTCTATATTTAAATATTTTATTTAAATATTTTATCGTTAATCCGATTTTGGTCCGAAAAGCTACTTTTTGCAAACGGTCAAATTAGGACTCGAGACCACTTCCATTGAGTTCGAAATGCCGTTTATAATTTTTTTAAGTATAAACATTGGTAGGTTTGGAGTTAGTGGAATTTCACTAACTTTTCCCGCTTTGGACTTTGGGTAAGATTGCCATTATAACTCAATCCCAAACCCCCTTCCTTCTCCTCACTCTTCATAAATTTCCTAACTAACTCAAGCTTTGGCATTAATGGTGAAGAGAATGGGAAATTAAAACTCCAAGCACAAATTCAATTGCAAATCCAACATTCAACTCCAAATTCAAGTAGAAGATATTGGATTCAAGCTTTGGATTACTTCTCCTTGCTTTCAAGCTTCATCTTCATAAATTTTAGTGCAAAGGTGAGATTTTTATCTCACAATTCTAGCCTATAACTATATTGGACTATTTGGAATGATTCCCTATCATGTTTGCACGCACATTTGCATTTGGTTTGGATTGGATTGGCGAAAAACTCCAATTTTTAGCGTTTTGGTGAATTTCCTGCATTTAAGTCGTTCTGCCCGGATTTGGCTCGCTCAGAGTCAGGTCGTAGGTCGCAAGGTCGTGGATCGTTTGGGTCTAGGTCACTCGGCATGACTCTGGGTCATCGAAATGCTTGTTTGAGTAGGTCGCGCCTCTTTTAGGTCGCGTCTCCTTTAGGTCGCGCCTCTTTTAGGTCGCGTCTCCTTTAGGTCGCTCTCCACTGAAACCCTTAAGTCGTTTGGCCTTAGGTCGTTGCACCATTAGGTCGCTGGAAACCACTTGATCGTATGACCTTGTTAGGTCGTTAGGTCGCGATGGCTTTAAGTCGTGCACCTATTAGGTCGTTCGCCCCTTTTTGTCGTTAGGTCGCTCGACTGTTTATGTCGTTAGGTCGCGAACCCACTTAGGTCGCTTAACCTTGTTTTCCTCTAGGTCGCGTGGCCTTTAGACCCTTAGGTCGTGAGCAGTTTGGTCGTTAGACCTAGGTTGCCTTTTCCCCTTAGGTCGTTGGACCGATAGGTCGCTTCACCTGTGCTCACGTTAGGTCGTTCGACCCATTCATTTTTAGGTCGTTCCACTTGCCTATCTCGTAGGTCGCGTTCCACCTAGGTCGCGTGAACCTATAGGTCGTTGGACCCTTAACTCTTAGGTCGTTAGACCTCATTTTGTCTTCACTAGGTCGTACCGTTTTGGACGGGGCGCTGCCCTCTAGACCCCCGCGACCTGACCGGGCAGGTCGAACCCCGTAAGCGGTGGCGTTGCCGCCGCACCCTCACCTTGGGGGATTTCCACCCCCCTGGACCCCCCTCCGTAGGGGATCTTATCTGAAAAACATTGAGCTGATTTCCTAGGATTTTATTCACATCTCCGTATGCGATCTTTGTGATTGATTATTTCTACAATTGCTTCTGTGTTTTGTCATTTTATAATATAAAGGTTTCAATACTAGTAGTAAATATCAAAACTCTTTTAACAAACAATTTCAACTCTATTTTTAATAACAAACCTCTTTTCTTAAACCATTTTCCAATCTATTAGTATATACAAACCTTTACCTCACTCGGATGAGAAATCTAATTAAACGACTTAGTAAAACAAGTGGTATGAAACGCTTGCGTTCACTTCGTCGGTTAATTCTTGGACTTGTTCGATTGAACCTCTTGTGACAATTTTATTAGTGAAGATTTATAGTTTGTTCGTAAATATTTAAGTTAAGCAAGTGGTTATGGGACATGAAGCTAAACTTCTATATTTACTAGCTTAGTGTAATTGACACTTCTCGTTGATCATGACGATCATTCTGATGCTTTAAACTAGCAACTGTGCGATGTCTCTTGTTGCGAGGTTAGACTAGACACCACTTGTGTGATTCCACTCACACATACCTTTTTGCTTTTTGGTTAGTCTGGACCTTAATCTGTGTAATTCCATTCACACATGTGGGGTAGCTCACCTTGGTCTTCGGACCGTCATGTGATAGGCCTCTTTCTCTTTTCTATGATTTCTGGACTTCTTGCATTGATTTCTAGAATTTATGTCATTGACTTGTTATGAGTACAAGTTTGGGGTATGATGCCCTTTTGGAATCTTTGAGAAGATTCTTGTGATATTGATTATCTCTTATTGATTGATCTTCT
Source organism: Allium cepa (assembly GCA_030765085.1). Taxonomy (NCBI): domain Eukaryota; kingdom Viridiplantae; phylum Streptophyta; class Magnoliopsida; order Asparagales; family Amaryllidaceae; genus Allium; species Allium cepa. The sequence continues at coordinate 500,498,899 of CM060929.1, forward strand.
GTTGATCATTATTTACATACTCATAGTGGTATGTCATTATGGATATTTTATGTTTATGTCATATCTTTTATGTTATATCGTGTCATCTGATATTTATAGCTAGACTGACCCGTTTATTATTTTCTTAAATAATACTCGGGTCAGACCGAGATGTTACAGGTGCTTCTGCTTGACTTCTTCCGAGGGATTCATCACTCTGACTTTTGGCTAACTGTTTAGATTAGCAGTTTTTGTTGTATACACTTGATATATAGACTCATAGTTGTATTCTTTTGTATAGCACGTGTTGCTATTCTTTTGTATTATTGTGGATCTTTTGACCACTACTCTGATGTACACTTTCATGTGTTAGTTATATATTCATATCTTCTTCCGCCTTTGTGATATGGATGTCCGTGACTGATTTGCGTTACGCTTATTTCTATGTTTGTTTCCGAAGATTATTTATAGCCACCGTGTGATAAGCAATTACATGGATGGTCGCTCCTCAACAGCCTTATTCTCTGTGCTAGTTGACAGCACTACTCCGTAGTGTTCTTGGCTAGCGTGGGTATAGAGGTGGGGCGTCACACTAAAACAGGAGCGATTCTCGCGCCAAGGAAGTAGCCCCTCTTATAGGACACACTCCTTCGTTATTATATTCTGATTTTGAATTGATTTGGTGGCCACTTTTGATATTTTGATTTTTGGGGGTGTGGCTCGAGGTGGGCGGTAGTAGCTGCTACGCTTTACCACCAGCTCGGATGCGTAATTGGTATATCTACCCTGGCATTTCCTTGTGTGCCATGTCACCTACCCTAGCGCGCCTTATACGATTTGGTTTTGTACCATACCTATGGAGTGCCCTTTGACGACACCCAGTACGGGGGGTATTATGGTACTGCATGGACTATGCGAATATAAAAGTGTGTTAAGATGGAAAATGTAAAGCCATAACGCTATTTTTAATTTATATTATACTTTACTGTAGACACTATTATAATAGGGTATATTACTACATAGTAGATATTTTAACGGATCCTTAGGAGTTGTAAATCCTGAGCATCTTTTAAGTTATTGCACTCACGTTAGGCAATGGATAGGAGGTGTCAAACCCCATAAACATCTCTGATGCCATTTACACTCATATTTATTTACCGTTGATTTAACTCACATAAGATCTTCTAGTTCTGACTCGAGTGTTTTGTCTTTTCAATTCGCTCGGGTCAGCCTGAGCATTTAAGGATTTGAAGACTTTGTTTCTGGAGGACGAAGATGAAGATCTCATTACGAATATTTATTCCACTGCATTCATACTGTTCCGCTGCATTATTTATTATTCTCTGGTATGTGTAACTCTGATATGTGATGTATATGTATAATCTAATGTTTTGTAAAACAGTATCATGAACTGTTATTTGATTATTATATTTTGTCGTTCCATTGCAAGATCTGTTTTCTTTCTTTCTCTTCGTTTTCGTATTCACCCAATAACAATCCTCCCTTCTGTATGGTTTGTGTCTGGCGTGTGTGATTTATCGTCGATTTAAACGTACAAAACGGCGGGATGTTACATCTGGTATCAGAGCTCTGGTTTAGCGATAAACCTTAGCTTTGTGGGGTCTGACTCTTTACTAATAGGGTATTAATATCCTATGATGAGTCGCTGAGTGTATATATATGTGAGAGAGCATATTTTTTAGTGTTATAAAAGGGTTTTATATTGTATTAATTTGTTCCATTTTGTATTTATAAATTCTGGTTGGTGTATAGGACGCTATAACATCAATAGGGATTTCTAAACACTTATAGGACAGACCAACACAAAATTTGTATTGAAATATAGGTAAATGAAACAATTTTGCCTATTATATGTTCTATATACAAAATAATTTTTTTATAAATGATATATATTTTTGGTTGTAATTTAATTGTTGTTAGGTCGTGAAAATTTTAGATATTAGATGAAAATAAGATTTGAAATAAAATAATGAAAGATTGGAAACTTAGAACTTGAGTTCCAAGATTTTGGAAAAAATTCTTTTGATTGATTTCGAAATATAATAATAATATTATTTAGAAGTTTTTATGAAATAAATATTTCGATAAGATTTGAAAGAATTATTTTAAAGAAATTTTGGAGAGAAATAAGTTCTGTACTCCCCTCTGTATCGTTGGAAAATAAGTTTCGGTGATGAGTGCACACATCATCGACATTCATTTTCGGGTTTCGAAGTGCGAAGGCCACTGTGGTAGTTTTACTACAGATTTATTTTGATAAACAAATGTAAATTTCAAATTGTTTTAAATATAATTGGAGATATAAATCGTAAGTATATACATCTATCTATTATTTTAAAATGATTTGAAATTTAAGTCGGTATTTAGTTCTTAAGTTTCCGTTAATTAATAGTTTCAATTATTGTAGTAAAATGGAATGTAACTAATTAATAATTGAACATCTAAATGAACTAAGAGATTAAATGCTAGGTTATAAATGAAATAACAAGAAAGTTGAAATTCGTAATCTATAAAAAGCAAAGGATATGATTATTAAACATTAAATTAATTTAAAAGAAATGAGAAAACTTGTATAACTTTCAGTTACATTCTTAAAGCATATATATATAACTAACCAAATATTAAAAGTTGTAATGTTAATAAGAAAATGTAACGGATATTATACAAGTAATAAACTTGTGATAATCAAAGTATTTAATGAAATTCTTTTATAAATAAGAATTTAGTATTATAATTATTGTAAACTTAAGTATGACTGAAAGGCCACTAATTAAATATAATAGAAAGGTTATAAAGAAATGATCTTAAACTTAAGTGAATGTTGAGGTTATTATAATAAAAATAAGTAGAAAGATGAATACCGTAAATAAATGAAATAAACACTGAATGAGTGAACGGAAATAAAAGTTTGTAAGAAACAAATGTAAATTAAAAGGATAAATCGTTATATGAGTGAAAAGGAAATCAAACAATAAATGTATGAAATGAGATTATTAAGAATAATCTTGATCTATTGTTTGGAACTGTTGCTTGTTTGGTTTATGGTTGGTTGGGCAAGGATACTTTAAAATTGTTTTGAAGTATGCATAATCTATTTAGTTTCATGTAAGAATGTTGAGTGAATGATACTCTTAGTAGTTTATTTTTCATTCTGGACAATCTGAAGTTTTTGAACCCGAACAACTATTAGTTTTGTTGATATGAATGGATAATTGATTGTGTTGATTTTGATTGTATATTGGTTGCAAGTGTTTGTTGTTTATATTGATTTATTTGTAGTGGCTGAAACAACTTTAAATATTTCATTTTATATAACTTTTACCTCTTTTGGATTGTATAAGTGAGATACATGTTATGGAAACAACTGCTACTGCTTTTAGTTTCATAATTAAGCATTGTTTGCCCGACAAATAGGTACATTTTCGGATTACGGTTTTATAGCGTTATTTTTTTTTTTCCCGTGTTGAGATATATTATTTTGGAAAATATATGTTGTATATTGTTATATTTGATATTATATTTTCTCCCAAGCCTCTCCGTACAAAGGAGACTCTGCCAAAATTTTCCGTAAATTTTGGACATATAAATTTTTTGAAAATGTTTTCCAAACTTTATTAATTTGTGTATAAAAAGATTTACTGGTTATAAATTGGTATATTTTATTTAAATTAATTAATTTTGTAAATTTATTGTTTATACAGTTAATATTTTGAATAAGATGTATTGTTCACTCAAAATTTTTTTCCTTTTCCCCTTTTTTTCCTTTTCGAGGATGAAAAGCTTTGAGCAGAGGATAATGTAACGACCTATAATTTTCAATGTTCAAAATTTGTTAATTTAATAAGATTTTGGTAATTAAATCTGGAATAAACAAAACTTTGAAATTTGTTAATGAATTTAAAACGAGAATGAAATGTAAGAATGTTAATGCTAGTAATAATAGCTAATTTAGTGCAATCCCAATAAATTGAAACAATTATAAGGTTGTAATTGGTCGTAGATAGTAAATTGGGAAATAAATTCAAAGTAATATTACTTGATCAAATAATGCATTGTTCAGTAATTGAATATAAATTAAGTTAATAATGTTAATGTTATTCATAATAGGACAATCAGTTGAATGAAAATAATGGATATCAAGATTTATCAATTTATTGGGATTTGAACTATAATAATCGGATAAATTGCAATTAAATGAAATTTAATATTTAAATTATTACGTTAATAGATATTAAGATGAAATTTGAAGATCTTAATGTAATAAATCATGAACCAATGTTAGTTATATCCTTATTATAATAAAAGATGTGAATAACAACGTTTAAAAATCTAACAAATGAATTTTGGGAATTTTAGTTTATAATTTTTGAATTTAATAAAATTGAAATTAAACACTGAAATTGTCAACTTTAATTCCACATCTAAATTTGTTTAAATTATTGAGATTGTTATAGAAATCAAAAATGATAAGGATTGCTAATTATAATTAGAATTGAAAATTTGATTAATTAATTTAATATTAATTTATTAATTAAATAGAAAATAGTCATTTTGGCCACCAACTCAGATTTCGTTGAAACTAGTTTCATCGGATACGTAAAGGTGAATTATAGTATGATTTCAAGTTTCGTAGCGATTGGGCTTGTCGTTTGATCGCATGGACTCGAAATGTCTAGAAATCAATTTAATTGAAATCAATTTGAAATAACTTGATTTTAGCATAACTTCTCCGTACGATGGAATTTGGACTTGAAACTTGTTCCATTGCATTTAAAATATTTAAAAACATCTATTTTGATGTATGGGTCGGACAATTTTTGTTCCGGAGTCGAAACGGGCTGTTCGGGTCATTTGTCGTTTAAAATCCAAATTCAATCGATCCATTTATTTCTATATTCTAGTCTGCCAATATATCTGGTTATAAACCCTAGTAGCCTTTCTATTTCTTATTTCTGTAAGTACAGAAATTTCTGTTGCTTCTCTTCCGCAATGGCTGAAAACCCTATATTCTACAATTCAATCCAATTCAAAATCCAACAACAAAAATTCAAACTCCACAAAAAAATTCAGAAAAATTATAGAATCGAAGATCCCAACGAATGGAACCTACGTCTAGTGCTCATTTTTCATAACAGTGCATGAATCGAGCAGAAATCGCAGTTAAAGTCTTGAAATTGCAAAACCCTAATTTCAATTTGGGGGTTTTTGATTTCGATGTCTATCGGCAAATTGATTCATAGGTTTTACGGAGGTTGCTGCGTGGAGCCGTTTGATGGTGGTTGCATCGCATATTAGTGTTAGAGGTGGCTAAATTTGTCGATCTAGGGTTTAAAACCCTAAACCGTAGGGTGGCGGCGCGGCTATCTAGGTGGCAACGGAGGCTTGCGGCTTCAGGCCGAAGGTAGAGGCGGAAGAGGCGAGTTCGTGGCGGTGGTACCAAGGCTTATAGCGGCGTGTAGGGGTGGCCGTGGTTGGTCAAAATTCGATGAAGGCGGTTAGGGTTTGGGTCTGGAGAGGGAGCGTGCATGAGATAGAGATGGTGACGTGGCTTCAAACGTATGGTCGTGTTTTAATTAGTTATTTGTTTAAATTCAAATTTGTATAAATTCTAATCTAAATAACTTTTGCTTACGAGGTCCGTTCCACAAGCGGTTTTCACCATTGCGATCCTAATAAAATTTCGGTCATTTTGGCGCTAGTTTAGATGAATTCCGAGACTGTTCAAATTTTGGGTTTAAATTCAGTTTAAATTCAAACGGTAAGTGTTTTAGCCCACTCATAACTTCTAAAAATTTTTGTTAAATTTATTTATGATGTGATTAGAAATTTATTGGTGACTTTTTGGCATATTTTGAATCATCATCTCGGTTTATTTGGATTTAATTGGATAAACAGTTATTTAATTTACTACTGAATATAAACTGCCGGTTAGTACCTGTTATTTATTATCTGTTATATATTGATGCAATTGATTGAATTGGATGATGATTGTGATAAACGTTCGATGATTGATATTGGATAAATGGATGTTGTATTTTATATTATTATAAACTGCAAGTTGTTATGAATTTTATTTCATTCGGGATTATGGTTTGAAATGATGCACAACCATATTTATAAGTTAAATTACAGATTGAAATGACAAATATCTGTATCACTTGACCATAGGATAGAAAATTATATACAGACACCATCGGTCTATATATAAATATTTTGAAAATGGTTTCTATGGTTTTAGAAAGAAATATATGGTTAAATAAATATAGATTTTGATATTATATAAATATTATGTTTATATATAGTTAAATTCTTGAATTTAAGCTATGTATAAATTGTTAAATAAAAAATAAGTTTAATAATAGAGTTTGATTTTATTAAAATATAACGTGGGTAAGTATTTAAATTATATTTTAATATAGAGTGTATAATGATTCAAATAAATTAAGGTTGGGACATAAATTGGAGATTTACATGAAATTGAATTTATTTAAGAATTAAACTCAAATAAGTAAATGTGGAATTCATCAAATTTGAAATTTTAGAAGGTATGATTCTTATAACTTGATTTTCGTTTAAGGTGAATTAAATGAACATTTCAAGCAAATAGATTGAAGGAAATATTTAGTTATTTGTAATTTGAGCTTTATTTAAATGATAATGGATTTATTATGTAAAATATTTCAAAATAAATAATAGAAATTTAATTGTTGAATCATAATTACCAAACTTAGTTTTGGAATTGTTGAATACTTTAAGTCTGAAATATTTGGAATTTGAAATGGTTTATTCTGTGGATCAAATCTGTTTTGCAATCGATAAATTTGGAATTTTTTATTTGGGAAACTGAATTTAATTAAAATTTATAATTTGGGATTTGGTTAAATATAAAATATAGAAATTCGAGTTGTGTTGGATTTGATTTGTGAAATTTAAGAAGCTATTTTATTATATAAAGTATTTAAATATTTAGACCATTTAAGTGATGGAAGTTATGTTTCAAAGTTACGAGTTTCAAGGTATTAAAATTTGAAAGTGTTATATTCAAGTGTTTTAATTTCAAAATGTTATAACTTTGAAAGTGCTATGATTTTGGAAAGGGATATTTTTGGAATAAAATGATATTATACTGATTTGGGTTTATTAAAATGATATCATATTGAATTGGTTTTTAAAATGGAAATGTTATTGTATTTATATAGTTTTGGAATGAATATTATATTTTGGTTTTGAAGTATAAATTATTTTAAAATGACCGCGGTGTCAAATAATGTTTGGTTGTTAAAGAGGCCATGATCGGAATTATCATACTCTCTGCCAACTCCGAAAACTATTTTAACAACCGTGTACGCGGTGGAGATTCCAGAATGAAGTAGGATGGTGGTGACATTCTATTAAGGTATATACGTGGACCTAACGCCTGTGAGTTAGCATAAGGTGGCTAAAACAGGAGCGATTCTCGTGCCAAGGAAGTAGCCCCTCTTATCGGACACACTCCTTCGATATTATATTCTGACTTTGTATTGATTTGGTGGCCACTTTTGATTTTTTGAATTTTGGGGGTGTGGCTCGAGGTGGGCGGTAGTAGCTGCTACGAGTTACCACCGGCTCGGATGCGTAATTGGTATATCTACCCTGGCATTGCCTTGTGTGCCATGTCACCTACCCTAGCACGCCATATACTATTTGGTTTTGTACCATACCTATAGGTGCCCTCTGACGACACCCAGTACGGGGGGGGGGGGGGGGGTATTAGGTACTGTATAGACTATAGGAATATAAAAGTGTGTTAAGGTGGAAAATGTAAAGCTTTAACGCTATTTTTAATTTATATTATACTTTACTGTAGACACAATTATAATAGGGTATATTACTACATAGTAGATATTTTAACGGATCCTTAGGAGATGTAAATCCCGAGCATCTTTTAAGTTATTGCACTCACGTTAGGAAATGGATAAGAGGTGTCAAACCCCACAAACATCTCCGACGCCGTTTACACACATATTTATTTACCGTTGATTTAACTCACATAAGATCTTCTAGTTCTGACTCGAGTGTTTTGTCTTTTCAATTCGCTCGGGTCAGCCTGAGCATTTAAGGATTTGAAGACTTTGTTTCTGGAGGACGGAGACGAAGATCTTATTAATAATATTTATTCCACTGCATTCATACTGTTCTGGTGCATTATTTATTATTCTCTGGTATGTGTAACTCTGATATGTGATGTATATGTATAATCAAATGTTTTGTAAAACAGTTTCATGAACTGTTATTTGATTATTATATTTTTTTCGTTCCACTGCAAGATTCTATTTTCTTTCTCTGCTTTTTCGTATTCAACCCGATAACAATCCTCCCTTCTACATGGTTTGATTCTGGCGTGTGTGGTTTATCTTCGACTTAAAGCGTACAAAGCGGCGGGATGTTACATCTGGTATCAAAGCTTTGGTTTAGCGATAAACCTTAGCTTTGTGGGGTCTGCCTCTTTACTAATATGGTATTAATATCATATGATGAGTCGCTGAGTGTATGTATATATGAGAGAGCATATTTTTTAGTGTTTTAAAAGGGTTTTATATTGTATTTATTTGTTCCGTTTTGTATTTATAAATTCTGGTTGGTGTATAGGACGCTATGACATCAATAGGGATTTCTAAACACTTATAGGACAGACCGACACAATATTTGTATTGAAATATACGTAAATGAAATAATTTTGCCTATTATATGTTCTATATATAAAATAAATTTTTTATAAATGATATATATTTTTGGTTGTAATTTAATTGTTGTTAGGTAGTGAAAATTTTAGATATTAGTTGAAAATAAGATTTGAAATAAAATAATGAAAGATTGGAAACTTAGAACTTGTGTTCCAGGATTTTGGAAAAATTTCGTTTGATTGATTTCAAAATATAATAATAATATTATTTAGAAGTTTTTATGAAATAAATATTTCGATAAGATTTGAAAGAATTATTTTAAAGAAACTTTGGAGAGAAATAAGTTCTGTACTCCCCTCTGTATCGTTGGAAAATAAGTTTCGGTGATGAGTGCACACATCATCAACATTCATTTTCGAGTTTCGAAGTGGGAAGGCCACTGTGGTAGTTTTACTACAAATTTATTTTGATAAACAAATGTAAATTTCAAATTGTTTTAAATAAAATTGGAGATATAAATTGTAAGTATATACATCTATCTATTATTTTAAAATGATTTGGAATTTAACCCGGTATTCAGTTCTAAAGTTTCCGTTAATTAATAGTTTCAATTATTGTAGTATAATGGAATGTAACTAATTAATAATTGAAACATCTAAATGAACTAAGAGATTAAATGCTAGGTTATAAATGAAATAACAAGAAAGTTGAAATTTGTAATCTATAAAAAGCAAAGGATATGATTATTAAACATTAAATTAGTTTAAAAGAAATGAGAAAACTTGTATAACTTTCAGTTACATTCTTAAAACAAATATATATATATATATATATATATATATATATATATATAACTAACCAAATATTAAAAGTTGTAATGTTAATAAGAAAATGTAACGGATATTATACAACTAATAAACTTGTGGTAATTAAAGTATTTAATGAAATTATTTTATAAATAAGAATTTAGTATTATAATTATTGTAAACCTAAGTATGACTGAAAGGCCACTAATTAAATATAATAGAAAGGTTATAAAGAAGTGATCATAAACTTAAGTGAATGTTGAGGTTATTTATAATAAAAATAAGTAGAAAGATGAATACCGTAAATAAATGAAATAAACACTGAATGAGTGAATGGAAATAAGAAACAAATGTAAATTAAAATGATAAATCGTTATATGAGTGAAAAGGAAATCAAACAATAAATGTATGAAATGAAATTAGTAAGAATGAACTTGATCTATTGTTTGGAACTGTTGCTTGTTTGGTTTATGGTTGGTTGGGCAAGCATACTTTAAAATTGTTTTAAAGTATGCATAATCTATTTAGTTTCATCTAAGACTGTTGAATGAATGATACTCTTAGTAGTTTATTTTTCATTCTGGACAATCTGAAATTTTTGAACCCGAACAACTATTAGTTCTGTTGATATGAATGGATAATTGATTGTGTTGATTTTGATTGTATATTGGTTGCAAGTGATTGTTGTTTATATTGAATTGTTTGTAGTGGTTGAAACAACTTTAAATATTTCATTTTATATAATTATTAACCTCTTTTGGACTGTATAAGTGAGATACAGGTTATGGAAACAATTGCTACTGCTTTTAGTTTCATATTTAAGCGCTGTTTGCGCGACAAATTGGTACATTTTCAGATTACGGTTTTATAGCGCTATTATATTATTTTTCCTGTGTTGGGATATATTATTTTGGAAAATATATGTTGTATATTGTTATATTTTATATTATATTTTCTCTCAAGCCTCTCCATACAAAGGAGACTCTGCCAAAATTTTCCGTAAATTTTGGACTTAGAAATTTTTTGAAAATGTTTTCGAAACTTTATTAATTTGTGTATAAAAAGATTTATTGGTTATAAATTGGTATATTTTATTTAAATTAATTAACTTTGTAAATTTATTGTTTATAAAGTTAATATTTTGAATAAGATGTATTATTCAGTCAAATTGTTTTCCTTTTCCCCTTTTTTCCTTTTCGAGGACGGAAAGCTTTGAGCAGAGGATAATGTAACGAACCGTAATTTTCAATGTTTAAAATTTGTTAATTTAATAAGATTTTGGTAATTAAATCTGGAATAAACAAAAATTTGAATTTTTTTAATGAATTTAAAACGAGAATGAAATGTAAGAATGTCAACGCTAGTAATAAATAACTAATTTAGTGCAATCCCAATAAATTGAAACAATTATAAGGCTATAATTGGTCGTAGATAGTAAATTGGAAAATAAATTCAAAGTTATATTAATTGATGAAATAATGAATTGTTCAGTAATTGAATGTAAATTAAGTTAATAATGTTAATGTTATTCATAATATGACAATCAGTTGAATGAAAATAATGGATATCAAGATTTATCAATTTATTGGGATTTGAACTATAATAATCTGATAAATTGCAATTAAATGAAATTTAATATTTAAATTATTACGTTAATAGATATTAAGATGAAATTTGAAGATCTTAATGCAATAAATCATGAACCAATGTTAGTTATATCCTTATTGTAATAAAAGATGTGAATAACATTGTTTAAAAATTTAATAAATGAATTTTGGGAATTTTAGTTTATAATTTCTGAATTTCATAAAACTGGAATTAAACATTGAAATTATCAAATTTAATTTGACATCTAAATTTTTTTAAATTATTGAGATTGTTATAGAAATCAAAAATGATAAAGATTGCTAATTATATAATTAGAATTGAAAATTTGATTAATTAATTTAATATTAATTTATTAATTAAATAGAAAATAGCCATTTTGGCCACTAACTCAGATTTCATTGAAACTAGTTTCATCGGATCCGTAAAGGTGAATTATTATAGGATTTCAAGTTTCGCAGCGATCGGGCTTGTGGTTTGATCGTACGGACTCGAAACGTCTAGAAATCAATTTAATTGTAATCAACTGAAATCAATTTGAAATAACTTGATTTTAGCATAACTTCTCCGTACGATGGGATTTGGACTTGAAACTTGTTCCATTGCATTTGAAATATTTAAAAACATCTATTTAGATATATGGGTCGGACCATTTTTGTTCCGGAGTCGAAACGGGCTTTTCAGGTCGTTTGTCGTTCAAAATCCAAATTCAATCGACCCATTTATTTCTATATTCTAGTCTGCCAATATATCTGGTTATAAACCCTAGTAGCCTTTCTATTTCTTATTTCTGTATGTACAGAAATTTCTGTTGTTTCTCTTCCTCAATGGCTGAAAACCCTATATTGTACAATTCAATTCCAATTCAAAATCCAATAACAAAAATTCAAACTCCACAAAAAAATTCATAAAAATTATATAATCGAAGATCCTAACAAATGGAACCTACGTCTAGTGCTCGTTTTACATAACAGTGCATGAATTGAGCATAAATCGCGGTCAAAGTCTTGAAATTGCAAAACCCTAATTTCAATTTGGGGGTTTTTGATTTCGATGTCTATCGGCAAATTGATTCATAGGTTTTACGAAGCTTGCTGCGTAGAGCCGTTTGATGGTGGTTACATCGCATATTAGTGTTAGAGGTAGCTAAATTTGTCGATCTAGGGTTTGAAACCCTAAACCGTGGGGTGGCGGCGCGGCTATCTAAGTGGCAGCGGAGGCTTGCGGCTTCAGGCGGAAGGTAGAGGCGGAAGAGGCGAGTTCGTGGGCGGTGGCTACAAGGCCTGTAGCGGCGTGTAGTGGCGGCCGTGGTTGGTCAAACTTCGATGAAGGCGGTTAGGGTTTGGGTTTGGAAAGGGAGCGTGCATGAGATAGAGATGGTGACGTGACTTTAAACGTATGGTCGTGTTTTAATTAGTTATTTGTTTAAATTCAAATTTGTATAACTTCTAATCTAAATAACTTTTGCATACGAGGTCCGTTCCACAAGCGGTTTTCTCCATTGCGATCCTTACAAAATTTCGGTCATTTTGGCTCTAATTTAGATGAATTCTGAGACTGTTCAAATTTTGGGTTTAAATTCAGTTTAAATTCAAAAGGTAAGTGTTTTAACCCACTCACAACTTCTAAAATTTCGTATGTTTGTTAAATTTATTTATGATGTGATTAGAAATTTATTTGTGACTTTTTGGCATATTTTGAATCATCTTCTTAGTTTATTTGGATTTAATTGGATAAACAGTTATTTAATTTACTATTGAATATAAACCGCCGGTTGGTGCCTGTTATTTATTATCTGTTATATATTGATGTTATTGATTGAATTAGATGATGATTGTGATAAATGTTTGATGATTGATATTGGATGAATGGATGTTGTATTTATATTATTATAAACTGCAAGTTGTTATGAATTTTATTTCATTCGGAATTACAGTTTGAAACGATACACAACCGTGTTTATAATTTAAATTACGGATTAAAATGACAAATATTCGTATCACTTGACCATAGGACAGAAAATTATATATAGACACCATCGGTCTATATATAAATATTTTGTAAATGGTTTCTATGGTTTTAGAAAGAAATATATGGTTAAATAAATATGTACTTTTGATATTATATAAATATTATGTTTATATGTAGTTAAATTCTTGAATTTAAGCTATGTATAAATTGTTAAATAAAAAAATAAGTTTAATAATAGAGTTTGATTTTGTTAAAATATAACGTGACTAAGTATGTAAATTATATTTTAATATAGAGTGTATAATGATTCAAATAAACTAAGGTTGGGACATGTTACCTAGAAAATCGACCAGGCAACTAGAACATTCGGTATTCAGAGTTGCACTCGGCATCGGAAAACTTTCGGCCATTCAGAATTACACTCGGCATAAAGAGCGCTCGGCATACGTGACAACCGGCTTCTATAGACAGTCGGCAGGCAAGAACATTCGGCACCAGATAGTCCTCGGCAGTCCAAGATCGCGCTCGGCATAAGATCATTCGACATGAAGAAGCAAAGGATCTTTCGGCCTCCATAAGATCGTTCGGCGTCCCTGCATCGTTCAACGTAGTTCACTCAGCACAAGTGCTCCCCAGAGAAGTCAGCATGCTCGGCTTGAGATCGTCCGGTATCTAGGAAATCTTTCGTCCTTGAGTCATTCGGCTGAAGAAGCCATTCGGTCAAACCCTTCACTCGGCCAAGCCCTTCACTCAGCATTACTATCGTTCGGCATTCCTGCCCCATTCGACCTGCATCTCTCATTCAACCTCTCGCCTCGCTCGGCCTAAAGAGGGGAGACTCGGCATGCTTCGTTCGGCACAAGGAGTTCGGATCGACGTGCCTTGTCCGGCCTCCCTGGTTCGGCGTACAGTACATACACTACTTGGACCAAGTTATTCGGCCACCTGGCCCACCAGGGAAGTCCAACCCACTTTCGTCTATAAATAGAGAGACAGGGGCACAGAAAACGGGATCAGATTTTAGAGATCACTGGGGAGACTCTGCCACATTGAATCCTCATTCAAGACTTATTTCTTTTACCTTGCAATTGTATTCTAATACTTAAGAACGGATTGTATCTGTAATCAAGTATCAAGTGGAAAATAAAGATCAGCTTCAAAATGGACGTAGGCCACTGCGCCGAACCACTATAAATTTGGTGTTCATACTTCCCGCATTTTAATTTATGTCTTCTTCTCTTTTTCAGTTTGTTTTCTTCATTATTCTCTCTAAACAATCTTTCTAAGGGTGTTAGTGACCAATTTTGGTGCTAACATTTTGGTTCTTTCACTGAAAAATGAATTCTCAAGCTATTAGGATCTACTTTGTAGCTACTGGATTGCGTAAATCCCCCAAAGGAGATCCATAATCATTCATAAGGCATCTGTTGATTCTATTCAGAGTTACAGCGAACAATTCTATCATGGGAAGACCACGAACCAGATCGGCCTCTCAAAGTGCAGATGTCCGTGAAACTGCTAGCATACAACAAGATGGTCCTAGCAAGCAACAAGCGATTCGAGGCGTAGGACCCTCCAACCAAAATCAAGCGGAATTTTTTTCCTGAGCAGAGTTCAATGACTTAATGAAAGAACTTAGGGAAAGCAGGAGGCAACTTACTGAGCAAATGCAGACCAATGCTGACCTCATGATTCAGCTTACTAAGCAGCAGCATCGGAATGCTAGAGGTAGCCCTGCCCCTTACTCAGAAGATGATAGTTCGACTTCAGCTGACGAACCACCTAGGCGTAGACGCCGCAAGGATGAAGGTGCACAAGAAGGTGCCACCAATCGATCGACTAGGGATCAAGCTCGCGAAGAGGCTGGACACCAGACTCACCAAGATCCCAAACAACCCAACCTTCCATCTTCCATACCTACCCCCGACTTGACAGCTATGGTTAGGCAGCTGATGAAAGAGAACCAAGGGTTGACTAATGAAGATTGGGGAGTTTCCAAGAGTCATACTACCTTCACAGATACCATCCTACAGGCTGAATACCCAAGGAAGTATAACATGCCCACCATTCCTGCCTATGAAGGGAAAACTGACCCTAGACAGCATGTAATGAGGTATGGATGGATGATGGATTCATCAAGAGCCAACGACACAACCAAGTGCAGGTGCTTCCTGATAACTTTATCCGGAATCGCCACCATGTGGTTCACTCGACTTCCTCCACGGTCAATCTCCATCTTCGACGAATTAGCAAGAAAATTCATAGAACAATTCAGGATACACACGACTCGTCCCAAGGATGTGATGTCCTTGTCAAGTGTGACCCAAGCTCCAGGAGAATCACTGAAAGCATACTTGTAGAGATTTCATGTTGCCGCTACTGAAGTGAGCAATCCTAACGATCATGCAATTTTGATGCCAGTAATGCGTGGAGTGGATCCAGATTCTGAATTTGGAGATTGGTTGGCAGGAAAGCCCCCAGCCACGCTGGAACGTTTTTATTCGAAAGCCCATCAATTCATAAGGAGGGAAGAAGCTCGGTGGACAAGGAAAGAGAAGGCACCGGGGCCCGGTCAGAAATCTGTAAAGAGTAACATCGCTGCGAAGACAACGGGAGGTAACCCTGAGAAAGCTCAAGCCAACGTCCAAAACGAGCCCGGGCAGTCTAAAGCAACTAGAGGCGGAGATCCCGGAAAGAAGAAGAAGGAAACGGGGAGATGGAAGTCAAGAATCCCGACCTACAACGAAAACACTCCACTGAATACATCTCTTGAGAACATCTACTTATCGACCTGCAACACTTTTCAATACAGAAAACCACGCCCAAAGGAATCAACAGAGGAGTAGAAGCGGACTGGGAAGTATTGCCGCTTTCACGAGTCCTACGGACACAACACTGACGAGTGCAGGCATCTTCATGACGCTATTGAGAAATTGATTAGGCGGAAGAAGCTAGAGGAATTTGTCAGAGACTCGCCAGACAGTAAACTGGAGACATCGGACCCCAGACGCGGGCCAGCTCCATGCCAGCCAGAACAACCTGCTCGGACTGTTGGAAGATTGGTTATTAACGCAATTGCTGGTGGACCTCACCCTGCGAACAAAAATTGGCAGGAGATGGAGCGATATGCTAATTCTCTGAGACATACGGTGTATGAGCGTTGTTCAAATGTGGAGGATGGAGCTCCCGCAATGCAGCAGCACACGATGAACGACGATATTGTATTCGGGAATAGAGATGCGGATAAGGTGGAAGCCCCTACTATCGATCCGATGGTCCTATCCACGACCATCGGACCGGCATTCGTAAAAAGAATTCTAATCGATTGCGGAAGTTCCGTTAACATCATCTTCAAGAAAGCATATGACCAAATGAAGCCGGATACTAAGGATTTGAAACCATCTAAAGCCCGAATCCATGGCTTTAACGACACAGCAACAGACGCGGTAGGATATGTGGAGTTACCAGTTGAACTGGGACAAGGAGAACGCAGGAGAGTGCGAATACTGCCATTCATAGTGCTGGATGTTGATTCACCATACAACGTATTCCTGAGACGACCAGCCCTCGCAGACTTCAGGGCAGCTTTGGCCCCGTGGTGTTTTACGTTAAAGTTTCCCATGGACAAAGGAGTAGGAGTAGTGCATGGTGATCAGGCAACCGGACGTGCATGCTACGTGGCTGAGCTCAGAGAAGCGCAGCGTAGGGAGAAAGGAAAGGTCGCGGACAGCTTTGTCCGCATCCAAAATTCTGATGATTGACAACTAACGCCCGAGCCCTGGCTCGGGCAACATTCTCGGATCCATAGAGACTTAGATCCGAGAGATGATGATGGGGAACCCAGGGAAACGAATGCAGCGCCAGCTGAACTAACTATTGACATCTCAGTTAGCCGCAGTGACCCATCACGAGTTCTTAAGATAGGATCACGACTAGACCCCGTGACAGTTGAAAACCTTATTGATTTTCTCCGTGCGAACCTTGATGTGTTTGCTTGGACACATTCTGATGTGTGCGGGATTTCTCCTGCAATTGCGAGTCATATGTTGAACATAGACCCAAAACACATCCATGTGAAACAGAAAAGGAGAGGCATGGATCCAGAGAGGTTCGCAGCTCTCAAAGAGGAGGTGGACAAACTCAAAACCAACGGGTTCATCTGCGACGCCCTCTACCCTAAATGGATGTCCAACCCAGTGTTGGTAAAGAAAGCCAATAGGAAATGGAGAACTTGTGTTGATTACTCTGATTTAAACAAAGCCTGCCCAAAGGACAGTTTCCCGCTACCAAGGATCGACCAACTGGTCGATTCAACAGCCAGACACGGGTTACTATCATTTATGGACGCGTACTCTGGCTATAATCAAATTTCGATGCACATCCCGGACCAAGAGCACACCAGCTTGGTCACAAACGTCGGGTTGTATTACTATGCAGTAATGCCCTTCGGATTGAAGAACGTAGGAGCAACTTACCAACGTCTGGTAAATCGAATGTTCAAAGATCAGATTGGAAAAACGATGGAAGTCTACGTGGATGACATGCTTGTAAAGTCACGACAATCAAACGACCACATCCAAGACTTAGCAGAGATGTTCGATATACTGAGGCACTTCGGGATGAAGATCAATCCTTTGAAATGTTCGTTCAGCGTGGCATCAGGAAAATTCTTGGGTTTCATTGTGAATGCACGAGGAATTGAGGCTAACCCGGAAAAGATCCAGGCCATCCGAGATATACGAGTACCCAGAACCATCAAACAGGTGCAAAGCTTGAACGG
The DNA here is from genome assembly GCA_030765085.1 of Allium cepa. Taxonomy (NCBI): domain Eukaryota; kingdom Viridiplantae; phylum Streptophyta; class Magnoliopsida; order Asparagales; family Amaryllidaceae; genus Allium; species Allium cepa. The sequence goes on from CM060929.1 coordinate 500,516,724, forward strand.
AAAAGTGGCTGCACTGAGTCGATTCATATCCAGAGCTACAGACAAGTGTATTCCGTTCTTTGAAGTTATAAAGAAAGGAAAGAGAAACTTCGAATGGACCACCGACTACGACGAAGCGTTCCAGGCTCTGGTAAGACACCTGGAGAGTCCCCCGGTGCTGTCGAAACCAGCAGACCACGAGATGTTGTACGTATACTTAGCGGTCTCTCAACATGCCATCAGCACAGCCTTGGTCCGCGAGGAGGACCGAGTTCAAAGGCCAGTTTACTATGTTGGTAAACGCCTGACGGGGCGGAAAGGAACTATCCAAAGATTGAGAAACTCGCCCATTGCTTGGTGATTACATCACGCAAGCTTCATCCATACTTCCAGGCACACTCGATTAGTGTCTACACTGACCAATCATTGCGACAAGTACTCCAACGACCGGAAACTTCCAGAAGGATGCTAAAATGGAACATTGAGTTGAGTCAGTTCGACATTGCCTACCTGCCACGAAGGGCTATACAAGGTCAAGCACTAGCCGACTTTATCGCCGAGTTCACTCTGCCAGATGAACCGAGCGGACACAGGGTCGCACCTCTCGTTCGATGGAAGATGTACACGACGGGGCATCTAACGACCATCGCTCGGGGGCAGGTATCGTCCTCATAACCCCAGAAGACCGATCAATCTGCTACGCTTTAAAGCTTGAATTTGCAGCAACAAATAACAAAGCCGAATATGAGGCATTGATTGCTGGCTTGAAACTCGTTATCGAGTTGGGAGTGAAATCAATTGAAATCATTTGTGACTCACAGCTGGTAGTTTATCAGGTGCGGGGAGACTTCAAGCAAAGGGGCAGAGACTGGCTCCTTACCTTGCTCGCACTCGAGGACTACTGGAAAGTCTCGAATGTTATGACATCTCCCATGTCCCACGCGAACAGAATAGAGAAGCTGACTCGTTAGCAAAGTTCGCAAGCACTGGCGATGCACAACAGATGGGATTGTTCCCTGTCGAGACCCTACTTGCCCCAAGTATAGACATGATGGAGATAGATTTCATCTTGGAGACCGAACTCGAAAGGGAATCGTGGTTGACCCCGATCAAACAGTACTTACTACATGGGGATTTGCCTGAGAAGAGGAGCGAAAGACGCCAAGTCCTTCGTAAGGCCTCGCGTTATGTAATACAGAATGGAGTAATGTATCGTAGGGGATTCTTGACCCCCTTACTCCGGTGCGTGGCCCATAACGAGATAAAACGGGTACTGGAGGAAGTCCATGAGGGAGAGTGTGGTGATCATACCGGGGGGCAAACTTCGGCAAAGAAAATCCTCCGCTACGGATACTATTGGCAAACCGTGAACCGTGACGCCGCAGACTATGTGAGGAAATGTGACAAATGCCAGATATACGCGAAAATTCCAAGAGCCCCGCCGACGGAACTCACGCAAATGGTTAGTCCCTGGCCATTAGCAATGTGGGGAATTGACCTGATTGGTTCTTTACCCTTAGCCAAAGGAGGCGCGAAATATGCAATAGTGGCAGTCGATTATTTCACCAAATGGGCAGAAGCAGAGCCTATGGCCACGATCACCACCAAGAAAGTCATTAATTTCGTTGTAAGAAATATCATATGCCGCTTTGGTCTTCCACGGACCATCATAACAGATAACGGGACTCAATTCGAGAGCAAAGAATTAAAAGAATTTTGTCAGAAGTATGGCATTGAGAAAAGGTTCACGGCAGTTGCTCAACCAAAGGCGAATGGGCAGGTAGAAGCTGTAAACAAAATAATCAAGTCCATATTGAAGAATCGTTTGGAAAAAGCTAGAGGCAAGTGGGTAGATGAACTCCCGACAGCACTTTGGGCCTATAGAACTACCCACAATACCGCGACGCCACACACCATTCGCATTGGCGTACGGCACGGAAGCCGTCATACCCGTAGAACTTGAAGTTCCATCACATCGGTTGACTCATTACGACCCCGCGTCGAACCAGGATCTCTTATAGGAATCATTGGACTTTATCGATGAAAAATGCGAAGAAGCTGATCTAAGAGCAGCCTCGTACAGACATCGGGTCGCGAGATATTATAATGAGAAAGTCCGACCAAGAATCTTTGATGTGGGAGATCTCGTTTTGAAACGAGTTTTTCCAGTCCTGTCACATATGAACCCCGCATGGGAAGGTCCATACGTCGTCGAACGGAGGCTTGGAGAAGGAACTTTCAAGCTAGCGACCGTCGATGGTGTGACACTCCCCCGAGCATGGAACAGCGAGCACTTGCGGCGTTACTACACTTAATCTATTTCCTTTATGCAGTATTTGCACTTATTTCCAGTATGTTTCCATTTCCAGTTCTTGGCATGTAATAAGACAATTCAGCTTGCTCTTATTAATAAAGGCTTGAAACCACCTTTTTCATAAATGATTAATGTCTATGCGTATGATATTCCTGTGACAAGCGGCTGAAAATTATGATATTCTGACTAGCGTACGAACGCTCAGAAACAACTTAACATCTCCAAGTCCCCAGATTGCGGACTGGAGTACTCGGAGTCCCCGGAGTGTGGACTCGAGTATAAATGATTTTAAAACTCCAAGTCCCCGGAACGCGGACTGGAGTACCCGAAGTCCCCGGAGTGCGGACTCGAGTATAAACGATTCTAAATCTCCAAGTCCCCGGGGTGCGGACTGGAGTAGTCGAAGTCCCCGGAGTGCGGTCTCGAGTCTAAACGATTCTAAATCTCTAAGTCCCCAGAGCACGGACTGGAGTACTCGAAGTCCCCAGAGTGCGGACTCGAGTATAAATGACTCAAAATCTCCAAGTCCCCGAAGCGCGGACTGGAGTACTCGAAGTCCCCGGAGTGCGGACTCGGGTATAAATGACTTAAAATCTCCAAGTCCTCGGAGCGCGGACTGGAGTACTCGAAGTCCCTGGAGTGCGGACTCGAGTATAAACGATTGAAAATCTCCAAGTCCACGGAGCGCGGACTGGAGTACTCGAAGTCTCAGGAGTGCGGACTCGAGTATAAACGACTCAAAATCTCCAAGTCCCCGGAGCGCGGACTGGAGTACTCGAAGTCCCCTGAGTGCGGACTCGAGTATAAATGACTTAAAATCTCCAAGTTCCCAGCGCGGACTGGAGTACTCGAAGTCCTCGGAGTGTGGACTCGAGTATAAACGATTGAAAATATCCAAGTCCCCGGAGCGCAAACTGGAGTACTCGAAGCCCCGGAGTGCGGACTCGAGTATAAACGACTCAAAATCTCCAAGTCCCCGGAGCACGGACTGGAGTACTCGAAGTCCCCGAAATGCGGACTCAAGTATACACGATCCAAAATCTACAAGTCCCCGGAACGCGGACTGGATTACTCGAAGTCCCTGGAGCGCGGACTCGAATGTATGTGATTCAGATCTCCAAGCCACTTGAATATGAACTATGACACAAATGGCTTGGATATGTCGAGTCCCCGACATCCGGGCTAGGAAATATTTTAAATACATGAAGCACAGAATGGAGATTGAACAACTCCAAAGAATTCCCAAGCTATGTAAAGGTGAACCAGGAGGTCTATGTTATTCACAGCAGTTAAGATTTCACTCACAATCACAATCACAAAGAAAACTGAATGACAAGAATCTTTTGAAAAGACAGAAAATGAAACTGAACTTTATTCCTGAAAAGCTTTTCGCTACAAAAGCGCTCCGAAGTCTAGAGTCGACAGCCCATTTACACAGTCTGCAAAAATCATTACATGACCTAAATTAACTCTCGTTGAACGAGGACGATGGTCACTTCTTGTGTTTCTTTGACTTCTTCCCGGATGATTCCTTCCCAGAGCGCTTACCCTTGGAATCCTTCCCTGATGGAGGGGTGATGACCGAAGATGCAGGGGGAACGTCCATAGGCTTGGACCCGCCAGGGAGGATGACCTTCAACGGTTTTTCAAGGGGTCGTCCAGGTCCACATCCCGAGGCTCAGCCTTAACTCTGGCTGTCACTTCCTTCTCTTTATCGAGCCGCTCCTTCATGCTCGGCTCAGATGCATGCTCAGAGGCGCCCGTGATTTCTATTTCAAAACACTCGGAAGATAGTCGGACTTGCCTTCATCGAGTGCCCCGATTACTTGGGCATCTGGGCAAGGACCCTCGCCAACTCGAGCAGCCTCACTCGTTTCTTTCTCCAGCTCCTTGGCGACATCGCTCCTCGGAGTGGGCTCGGGGTCAGAACAACCTGCACAAAGTCACAAGAGAACAAATGTTAGAGCACGACAGCTTCTAGAAAAACACAGAAACCCTATAAAGCAAAGAAGTTTCTTACCGGGTGCCGGTGGAATCTCGGTTGTCAGAGGGGTCTCACCCTCCGGGATGGGAGATAGAACATGAACGCCAAGCCCGGGGGCATCCGGGTCGTAGCCAAGGTGCTGCTCGAAGGGATCAAGTACCGGTCGGCTAGCCGGCTGAGTAGGCGCACGAACTGGGGGCACGATGTCGGATGGACCAATAACCACTTCCTTTCCTTTCCTCCAGGGGTAACCTTTGTTGTATAGGGCCTTAGCCGCTGATAGGTCTGAAGGTTCTTTTCCGTTCAAGAACTCCTTAATCAAAGCTTCCTCATCGACCTCTTCGACACCGCTCTCGGCCTTCCTGATTTGATTTAGGGTCTTCCACGCCTCGATCAGAGACTCAAGGTAGCCCTCGCCCAAAAAAGTTAGATCTCGATGCATGAGAACTCGGGCGTTGAATTCAGCGATGAGCGGGTCGAATTCAGTCTTGATCTCTTCCCTGCCTTCCTCCCTGGCCGCCTCAAGGCAAGAGTCGATGTCGGTAGTTGCCATCTTTTTGCCCTCCTCGCGAGCCTCATTCTTTTGTGCCTCGACTTTGGAGAAATCATTCTCGAGTTTCTCCTTTAGGAGCGGGGTGGCGACGATCTCATCGCAATAGTGTTGTGCCTCAACCTGGACGGCCAATTTTTCTTTCTTCTCCTCATGGAGTTGCTCTTCGAGTTCCTTGACCCGTTGGTTGAGTATGTCCCGCTCCTTCTGAATGGAGTCCTTCTCCAAAGCTAGAGCACCGCACCGTTGGACTGACTCATCAAGCTATTTCTTATGAGTTAATTCAAGGCGAGAAACAGCCTCGGCAGTGTCCTTAACGCTTTGACGGGCGACCTCAAGCTCAGACTTATAAGTGGTCAACTCGTCATCCTGGGCCTTAATGATATCCCTGTCATGAATAGCTTCAAGCTTTAGGCGGTCAATTTCGTGCTGGCGCTCCACAAAGACTTCAGAAAGCTTCTCAGCCATATGAACGAATGCGTCATGTTGAACATAGACGTCGTTGGTACAGGCAATGGCATTTTGCTTAACATCTCCGGGTATAGGGTGAATCGCTAGGAGAAACTTTATCCCATCAAAACAAATCTTCGGAAATTTGGCCTTGAGTTCGGTCAGTTTCTCCGACACTGTTGGGCCTGTCGCTGGAGCGGGAAAAGACGGCTTTGAAAGTTCGCCCCTCCTATGAGAGTCTCGGGAATGCCGAATAGAAGAGGAGTCAGAGTGTTGGTCCCGAGGAGCATCGAAATGCGACCTCTTATGATCGCGCTTTTCTTTGCTTCGCTCCTGATGAGAAGAGGTCTCCTGGTAGAGTTCGGGCTGATAATGAGTTTTCTTCCGGAATGACGAGTCACGGGAATGATAATCTCGGTCGCTGTCGCTATCTCTGTCTCGACGCTTCTCGTGTCCTGAGTCCCGACCGGATTGGCATAAAGTCGATGAACCACGAAGGCGGTCATATCCGTGCGAACGCCCCATGTCACCTGCAAAGAATTCAAACAATAGCGAATCAGCGAGGGAACAAAATGATGAAAGAAAAGTAGGTGCAAAGTGAAGTGCACATGTCCGTGTGTGTCCTAATGTTCCCCCCTTGACCGACCAGTGGCTATGCTAACGGGAGTCTTTTCCCCTCGGTTCGGGGCTGGGACACTCGCATCGCCCCTGGCGGGTGAGCGAAACTTAAAAACTCCGGGTCATTGAAATCATAGTTGAACAAGTCGTCGGGAATGGAGAGGTTCGATAAGCCCTTCAGAGAACTTTCAACGCGCTGTGAAGAAGCCTCTTTCTCTGGCTGGATAGGCGTAACTTTGGAAGTCCCGCCAACCTTCTCCTTCCTCAACTTGCACGCCGACTTCTTTTTGCCCTTCGAAGGGGAAGATGACGTTTCAATATCATGACTTCAACCGCAGAGCCCAAATCCTCACCTTGATTTTGAGGTGGCTCGTTTGGAATTTCCCCCTCTTCTGGTACTTCAAGAGAAGGGCGAATAGATGATTCAGGCAGTTTTTTCCCTCTAGCGGGTACGGGTTTGGGAAGCGAGGCGCCCTCAGGAAGACTAATCCGGCGGCCAGGAGATAGAAGACCGAACCTTGATAATGACTCATTGGAAATGAGGGCTCGGATATCTCGTTCCTCAGCAGAAAGGGCTCTAATGGCTTCGACAGCATCAGAGTACCCTCGACCCTCGGGACATGGAATGGAATCTGAAAAGATGAAACGATAAGTTAGTAGAAGCTTAAAACCGATTGGGAACGGAGATCAATTCAGGAAGAAGACTTACTTCCTTCAACCCATCTCCTCGCAAAACCCTGTGGGCAGCGCACGTAAAACCATTCCTGTTTGTACTGGGCGAATTTGCTGCTCCAGGCGCTGATGAAAATTTGGCACTTCCGATGTGGCTCAAGAAACATGTAAGAGGGACTGTCTCCCCGTTTTTTGGTAATGTATATGTACCTAATATCGCAAGGGGTTGGGGGCCTAGAGAAGACGGCCATAAAGATCACATACGTACCATAGATGAAGGCGTGACCGTTTGGATGTAGCTGTGATGGGGCGACGTCAAGATACCACAGCACATCTCGAAGAAATAGATTGAACGGTGGTACGCTGCCAACCCAACACATGAACTTGCTGCACGCTGTATATCCCGCTGAGGGCAGATGTGGATGGTCGTGCCCCGACGGAACTAACACGTCGGAGAACGGGATACCATGAATAGAACATATCCGCTGAAGAGCGGCTTCGGTGACCCTCGAAGCCTGTGATTCAACCGGGCTATCCAATAAGATCGACGACTCCAAGGTATCAGGAGCCCAGTCGTGAGTGGGAGACACTGACGGGTCAGATGTATCGGCGGCTGTTTGCTTTGAAGACGACCTGGGTCTGTCGGAAAGTGTAGCGGAACTGGATTTTTTAGACATCTTGAATAAATAGTGGATTCAACTAAGCACCTGCGTGAACCATACTTGAAAAACGACCAATGTTAGAGTTAACAACACGAATAATCCCCCCATGTGGTGTGTGAACTAGTGCGTTCAATCGTGTATAAGCATTTAGAATAAAACTAAGCTTGTAATCGCCGCCTCTGAAAACCGTCATCCCTGACCGTCTCCAAGAGCCTTCTGTATGGCGATTACAGTTCCAGGTTAAGAAAATGCTAAAAGAAGTTATTCGGTTACGGCAAGTAAAGTTCGGTTATGAAATTGGACAAGATGTCAGTATGTTCGGCATTTGAGTTTGGTCGGCATGTCAGTATGTTTGGCATTGGTGTTTGTCCGGCCTAAGTATGTTCGGCATTCATGTTTGTTCGGCATGTTAGTATGTTCGGCATTAATGTTTGTCCAGCCTAAGTGTGTTCGACAAAGTCCTTGTTTGGCATACAACCATCGTTCGGCCCACCTTCAGTTCGTACTGAGTGAGTATCGCTCGGCCGAAATACTATTCGGCCGAAACAACACCCGGCCTATCCACTGGCTCACATCCAAACCCATCGTTCGACCAACAATATGCCGTGCCGAACCAAGGTTATGCCAAGTCTTAACACTCGGCAAGGCCTCCATATTTTCCTCTCCTCCACCTAACTCTTTCCCGTGGCCTTATCTAATACACAGAGGCCATGCCGAACCACAGCGTCCTTCTCAAACAACGAAACAAACCCTACGAAGCATTCGTCCCGAACCATCCCTCCCTACCTCACAACAATCGGCCTTGGAGACATAATTTGATTCCTCCACACAGCCTGTTCGGCAACGACTCAGTCCTATGCGAATTTGTGGAAAGGAATTGGGCAAAGGGATTATACCTAGTTCGTGGATCGAGCTTTAGGAAGGCTTAAGAAGTACTTGTAGTCCGATTGCAAGGATGGTTCGAAGATTCGGGGTTGAAAGGTGAAGGTGAAAAAAGAAAGGAGGAAGAAGAAGACAGGCTTTATAGGGAAGAAGAGAAGGTGAAGTGACTCTGACCGGTTCGACCGGTCAAAACGGCGTCGACCGGTTACTTCAAATCGCTCGGCATTCGTAACGTTCGGCAAAGAACATTCGGCATCCAAAGCACTCGGTGGCATTGCGTGAATTCTGTAATACAAAGCACACCCTTATCGAATACACGACGTACTTTGGGGGGCAAAATGTTACCTGGAAAATCGACCAAGCAACTAGAACGTTCGGTATTCAGAGTTGCACTCGGCATCGGAAAACTTTCGGCCATTCAGAATTACACTCGGCATAAGAAGCGCTCGGCATACGTGACAACCGGCATCTATAGACGGTCGGCAGGCAAGAACATTCGGCACCAGATAGTGTTCGGTGGTCCAAGATCGCGCTTGGCATAAGATCGTTTGGCATGAAGAAGCAAAGGATCGTTCGGCCTCCAGAAGATCGTTCGGCGTCCCCGCATCGTTCGGCGTAGTTCACTCAGCACAAGTGCTCTCCAGAGAAGTTAGCATGCTCGGCTTGAGATCGTCCGGTATCTAGGAGATCGTTCGGCCTTGAGTCGTTCGGCTGAAGTAGCCATTTGGTCAAACCCTTCACTCGGCCAAGCCCTTCACTCGGCATTACCATCGTTCGACATTCCTGCCCCATTCGACCTGCATCTCCCATTCAGCCTCTTGCCTCGCTCGGCCTAAAGAGGGGAGACTCGGCATGCTACGTTCGGCACAAGGAGTTCGGCTCAGCGTGCATTGTCCGACTTCCCTGGTTCGGGGTACAGTACATACTCTACTTGGACCAAGTTATTCGGCCACCTGGCCCACCAGGGAAGTCCAACCCACTTTCGTCTATAAATAGAGAGACAGGGGCACAGAAAACGGGATCATATTTTAGAGAGCACTAGGCAGACTCTGCCACATTGAAGCCTCATTCAAGACTTATTTATTTTACATTGCAATTGTATTCTAATACTTAAGAACGGATTGTATCTGTAATCAAGTATCAAGTGGAAAATAAAGATCAGCTTCAAAGTGGACGTAGGCCACTGCGCCGAACCACTAAAATTTGGTGTTCATACTTCCCCCATTTTAATTTATGTCTTCTTCTCTTTTTTAGTTTGTTTTCTTCATTATTCTCTCTATACAATCTTTCTAAGGGTGTTAGTGACCAATTTTGGTGCTAACAGGACATAAATTGGAGATTTACCTGAAATTGAATTTATTTAAGAATTAAACTCAAATAAGTAAATGTGAAATTCATCAAATTTGAAATTTTAGAAGGTATGATTCTTATAACTTGATTTCTGTTTAAGGTGAATTAAATGAATATTTCAAGCAAATAGATTGAAGGAAATATTTAGTTATTTGTAATGTGAGCTTTATTTAAATGATAATGGATTTATTATGTAAAATATTTCAAAACTAATAATAGAAAATTTAATTGTTGAATCGTAATTACCAAACTCGGTTTTGGAATTGTTGAATACTTTAAGTCTGAAATATTTGGAATTTGAAATGGCTTATTCTGTGGATCAAATCTGTTTTGCAATCGATAAATTTGGAATATTTTATTTGGGAAACTGAATTGAATTGAAATTTATGATTTGGGATTTGGTTAAATATAAAATGTAGAAATTCGAGTTATGTTGGATTTGATTTGTGAAATTTAAGAAGCTATTTTATTATATAAAGTATTTAAATATTTAGACCATTTAAGTGATGGATGTAATGCTTCAAAGTTACGAGTTTCAAGGTATTAAAATTTGAAAGTGTTATATTCAAGTGTTTTAATTTCAAAATATTATAACTTTGAAAGTGCTATGATTTTGGAAACGGATATATTTGAAATAGAAATGATATTGTACTAATTTGGGTTTATTAAAATGATATCATATTGAATTGGTTTTTAAAATGGAAATGATATCGTATTTATATAGTTTTGGAATGAATATTATATTCTGGTTTTGAAGTATAAATTATTTTAAAATGACCGTGGTGTTAAATAATGTTTGGTTGTTAAAGAGGCCAGGATCGGAATTTGTCATACTCTCTGCCAACTCCAAAAACCATTTTAACAACCGTGTACGCGGTGGAGATCCCAGAATGAAGTAGGAAGGTGGTGACATTCTATTAAGGTATATATGTGGACCCAACGCCCGTGAGTTAGCATAAGCTGGCTAAAACAGGAGCGATTCTCGGGCCAAGAAAGTAGCCCCTCTTATCGGACACACTCCTTCGATATTATATCTGACTTTGGATTGATTTGGTGGCCACTTATGATTTTTTGTATTTTGGAGGTGTGGCTTGAGGTGGGCGGTATTAGCTGCTACACGTTACCACCAGCTTGGATGCGTAATTGGTATATCTACCCTGGCATTGCCTTGTGTGCCATGTCACCTACCCTAGCGCGCCATATACGATTTGGTTTTGTACCATACCTATGGAGTGCCCTCTGACAACACCCAGTACGGGGGGTATTAGTTAGTGTATAGACTATGGTAATATAAAAGTATGTTAAGGTGGAAAATGTAAAGCCTTAACGCTATTTTTAATTTGTATTATACTTACTGTAGACACTATTATAATAGGGTATATTACTACATAGTAGATATTTTAACGGGTCCTTAGGAGATGTAAATCCCGAGCATCTTTTAAGTTATTGCACTCACGTTAGGGAATGGATAGGAGGTGTCAAACCCCATAAACATCTCTGACGCCGTTTACACTCATATTTATTTACCGTTGATTTAACTCACATAAGATCTTCTAGTTCGGACTCGAGTGTTTTGTCTTTTCAATTCGCTCGGGTCAGCCTGAGCATTTAAGGATTTGAAGACTTTGTTTCTAGAGGACGGAGATGAAGATCTTATTACTAATATTTATTCCACTACATTCATATTATTCCGTTGCATTATTTATTATTCTCTGGTATGTGTAACTCTGATATGTGATGTATATGTATAATCAAATGTTTTGTAAAACAGTTTCATGAACTGTTATTTGATTATTATATTTTGTCGTTCCACTACAAGATTCCGTTTTCTTTCTCTGCTTTTTCGTATTCAACCCGATAACAATCGCCCCTTCTGTATGGTTTGATTCTGGCGTGTGTTTTTTATTGTCGATTTAAAGCGTACCAAACGGCGGGATGTTCATCTGGTATCAGAGCTTTGATTTAGCGATAAACCTTAGCTTTATGGGGTCTGACTCTTTACTAATAGGGTATTAACATCCTATGATGAGTCGCTAAGTGAATGTATATATGAGAGAGCATATTCTTTAGTGTTATAAAAGGGTTTTATATTGTATTAATTTGTTCCATTTTGCATTTATAAATTCTGGTTGGTGTATAGGATGCTATGACATCAATAGGGATTTCTAAACACTTATAGGACAGACCGACACAATATTTGTATTGAAATATAAGTAAATGAAATAATTTTGCCTATTATATGTTCTATATATAGAATAATTTTTTTATAAATGATATTTATTTTTGGTTGTAATTTAATTGTTGTTAGGTAGTGAAAATTTAAGATATTAGTTGAAAATAAGATTTGAAATAAAATAAATGAAAGATTGGAATCTTAGAACTTGAGTTCCAGGATTTTGGAAAAATTTCTTTTAATTGATTTCGAAATATAATAATAATTAAGAAGTATTTCATGAAATAAATATTTCGATAAGATTTGAAAGAATTAATTTAAAGAAACTTTGGAGAGAAATAAGTTCTGTACTTCCCACTGTATCGTTGGAAAATAAGTTTCGGTGGTGAGTGCACACATCATCGACATTCATTTTCGAGTTTCGCAGTGGGAAGGCCACTGTGGTAGTTTTACTACAGATTTATTTTGATAAACAAATGTACATTTCAGTTTTTTTTAAACATAATTAGAGATATAAATTGTAAGTATATACATATATCTATTATTTTAAAATGATTTGAAATTTAACCCAGTATTTAGTTCTTAAGTTTCCGTTAATTAATAGTTTCAATTATTGTAGTAAAATGGAATGTAGCTAATTAATAATTGAAACATCTAAATGAACTAAGAGATTAAATGCTAGGTTATAAATGAAATAACAAGAAAGTTAAAATTTGTAATCTATAAAAAGAAAAGGATATGATTATTAAACATTAAATTAATTTAAAAGAAATGAGAATACTTGTATAACTTTCAGTTACATTCTTAAAGCATATATATATATATATAACTTACCAAATATTAAAAGTTGTAATGTTAATAAGAAAATTTAACGGATATTATACAAGTAATAAACTTGTGGTAATTAATGTATTTAACGAAATTCTTTTATAAATAAGAATTTAGTATTATAATTATTGTAAACTTAAGTATGACTGAAAGGCCACTAATTAAATATAATAGAAAGGTTATAAAAAATGGTCATAAACTTAAGTGAATGTTGAGGTTATTTATAATAAAAATAAGTAGAAAGATGAATACCGTAAATAAATGAAATAAACACTGAATGAGTGAATGGAAATAAAAGTTTGTAAGAAACAAATGTAAATTAAAAGGATAAATCGTTATATGAGTGAAAAGGAAATCAAACAATAAATGTATGAAATGAAATTATTAAGAATGAACTTGATCTATTGTTTGGAACTGTCGCTTGTTTTATTTATGGTTGGTTGGGCTAGGATACTTTAAAATTGTTTTGAAGTATGCATAATCTATTTAGTTTCATCTAAGACTGTTGAGTGAATGATACTCTTAGTAGTTTATTTTTCATTCTGGACAATCTGAAGTTTTTGAACCCGAACAACTATTAGTTTTGTTGATATGAATGGATAATTGATTGTGTTGATTTTGATTGTATATTGGTTGCAAGTGATTGTTGTTTATATTGATTTTTTTGTAGTTGTTGAAACAACTTTAAATATTTCATTTTATATAATTTTAACCTCTTTTGGATTGTATAAGTGAGATACAAATGTAACGATTCGGTATTTTCAACCATTCGCATCCGCGCATGTCGGACTTGAATTGTTCAAAATACCGCGTTGTAAATAAAATTGGGCAAATCTCAAAATATATAGTACATAAATAATCATAGAATCACAGACACGGAAATCAGAATACTCACAGCGGAATCTAAAAATAACTTAGTGGTTCATGTAGCCACTATCAATAGTCTCAAAATAAATATAAAGTACATAGTCTTAAACTAAATATAGTTTGAAATCTCCATAGAAACTCTCAATATTAAATTTGTCTTGATTACAACGGCTAAAATGAGAACTGAACAAAAACTTGACTGTAGCTTGAAAAGAGATGATCTGCTGAAGTCCTAGCTTTGGAGGTGAAGTCTGAACTGAAACTCAGGCTGACCCGAGCGTAAAATAAAACATAAACATGAGTCAGGACATACATACGTATATAGTGTAAGCTAATTCAAGTGTACTGTAATATAGAACAAGTAACTTAAAGGATGCTTGGGACCGCCCATCCTCTAAGGATCCGTTAAACTATTTACTATGTAGTAATACTTCGTTATTATAATAGCGTCTATTAGTAAAATAAACTTACTTTTCAATAGCGTTAAGGCTTTACATTTTCCACCTTATCACATAATATATTCCCATAGTCTATACAGTACCGTAATCTCCCCCGGAATGGGCGTCGTCAGAGGGCACTCCATAGGTATGGTACAAAACCAAAATCGTATAAGGCTCGCTATGGTAGGTGACATGGCACAACTAGGCAATGCCAGGGTAGATATACCAATCCGGACCGGTGGAAATGCGTAGCGCGCAGCTACCGCCCACCTCGAATAACACTCCCAAATCAAAGATGCGCACAAAAACAATCACAAAAGTAATAAAATGGCATACGAAGAAGTGCGTCCGATCAGAGGAGCTACCTCATTAATCCGAGTATCGCTCCTGTTTTAGCCACCTTATGTCAACTCACGGGAGTCGGGTCCACGTATTTACCTTAAAGAAAACGTCACCACCTTCCTGCTTCATTCTGGAATCTCCACCGCGTACACGGTTGTCAAAGTGGTTTTCGGTATCGACAGAGAGTATGCCCATATCCGATCCCGGTCTCTTTAACAACCCATGTTATTATTACCCGTGGTTTATAAATTCCAAAATAGTCATATTTGAATTAAATGTTATATTGAAAAGGTGAAGTTAAAATAAAATCCAATATCCGTCCCAAGGTTATACCTTAGTTCATTGGGTAACTTAAAAATTTGACTTCAATATGGTTTCAACAATAATTAAACCAATTAAATTTATAAATCATATTTACACCTTTAAATAGTCATTTAATTTACTCGATAAATTATGATTTTTATAAAATATATTTTATCAATAAATATCTAACTTCTCTTATACTTTACTAAATAAAATTAAATGCAAAATTTCTATAAATTTTACTTATAATTAGTTAAATTCCCATATCTAAAATAAACTAATACCCAATTAATTTCTTACCTTACCTTTGTTTCAAAAACAGCCTTCTATTTCTAAATCAAGTTAAATTTCAATTTCCATATTTCGCAATTCTAACTATTTTATTCATAGAAATCTTAACTTATATTTATCCTCTTTATATTCAAGTTATACCAAATTCATAAATTATTTCTTAACTTAAATTCCACTTGTTTTACAAATCCAAATTTTCAAGCTAAACCCATACTTTAAATTCTAATATTATTTACATATTTGACTAGTATAACATTATACATATAAAAATCATTTAAATCCAATTTTAAACAAGAATTATTTAAACATTTAATATTTCCAAAAATACATATATACATATAACCACGGGTCTGTATGATATTTTCTAACCTAGGTCAAGTGATACGGATAATATATCATTTCAATCCGCAATTTACAAAGAAAACCAGATTCTATCATTTCAAACCCGCAATCCCAAGTTAAATAAATAACTAAATAAATAAATATTGTTCGGGCCTATCATTTCAGCCCGTAACGATTCTATACTACAGGGAACTTGCAGTGATAAACAGTAAATAAATAAATAGTGCAATAACATAAATAAAGCAGTATATAATATAGCTGATGATGTGTAGGTTTAATAACATGATTTTTAACATCATTAATTTATACCACAGTCAAATAAAATGAAATAAAAATCATTCTACAATTACACTTGTTATCAATTTAAGATATATAAGTACGTTTGTCAGGTGAGAATACTCACCTTTTCGAAGCTGTAGAATTTATTCAAACAACGATATCTACGCCGAAAGAAGAGTACAGAAGGCACGATAAATTTTCAGTGGATGCAACGACTTGATTCAAATCTTGAACAAAGTAATTAAATAAAAATAAGTATTTGAATCTTATCACAAACACAGCAAATTTGAAACAAGATTGAATTAAAGGAAATTGACACAACGGCTCGACCACTCACCGCACGACTTGACCCATTAAAACAAAAGCTCAGCGTGCCCATTTAATTTTTCCAAATCAAAATATACAAAATAAATTTATACTCTATGTTTTTTCTTTTACCCTTTTTACAGAATATTATGACGTGCTAATAAAAAGGTGGCAAATCTTATGTGGGTGTAACAACCCTGTATTATGTAATTATTTTAATTGTATATTTTAATTATAATTATTTAAATTTTGATAAAAAAACTTATTTTACTTATTGAAATGATTAAATTTTATTATTTAAATATAAATCTTGATTTTTATATGATTATAATTCCAAAACTTGTGTAAGTTGAATATTTCCAGAAAAAGTGAATTTTTGGTCAAATAGTCAAACTTTGACTTTTAACTTAAAATCTAAAAGTTTGAAATTTTATATTTTATTATGAAAATAGATTTAATAACTTGAACACTGCTTTTTGTTTCGTGGAAAACGGAGTTAAACTGCAAAAGATATGTACATTTCAATTTTGAGTATAAATTGTTTATTTTGCAATTTTGTTATTTTAAATTGTATAAATTATATTTTTTCTCTGTCATATTTTATTTTAATATGTTATATTATGTATATCATGACTTTTAAATATTTTTAAAATGATAATAGAATTTTTCTAAAATTTACTATGATGATTTCCTATTTTTAAAAGGCTGTTTTCCTTTTTCTGCTATTTTCTTCATCTAAACTATATTTAAATTAAAATTTATTTATTTACTTTTGTGATTTCCTTTTTATTTTGTGTTCTTATCTTTATTTATAAATACTTTTAAGTACATAAAAATTTTCCCAAGTTCATTGCACTTATTTTTCATATTTTCAAGACAGTTGCAAATTTTGCTGTTTTATTTCATTAAACTATATATAATTAATAATTAATTAATTTATTTTTGTTTATTTACTAAATTTTCATATTTATTTGATTTTATATATATATTTCATTTATAGGTTTAAAAATAAAATAATGGAAATTTGAAGAGTTTGTGTCTCCTTAGTTGCTCAAGGCACTTCGTTTTCCCGCCTCTTTGTTTTCCAACCTTTTCATTTCTAGCCTTAGCCAACCATATCTTTTTGCTATTGCCGTGACCCCCTCTCATATTCACGTGAAAAATGTTTCTCAACTCCTCCTAAAAACTCACGGCTTGATAAGAGAGAAAAAGAATTGCAAATGGCTTCCTTTATCTCTTCTCTTCTTCACAATTTCAATGATTTTGCTTCCTCCTTTGCAAAGCTTTGCTTGGCCCCAATCTCCACCATCATCACCGACCATCACCTCCTCCATCTCCAGCTGCAACATCAGCCTCTCCTCTGTCCATGTCAGGCCGTGGCATCCCAAAGATGAAAACAACACAAAAACTCCTTGAAACTATGCTAGCCTAGCCACAAAACATCACCTACCTCTTCCTATACACTTTGGCCACTCCTAGAACCACCACCAGCAGCCACTACCTGACCTTTGGCCGCTGCTACACCATCTCCAGATCTGACCTGAAGCAAGGCCGTGAGCCCTAGGCCAAAACCCCACCATCCAAACTTGTAGAACCACGAACAAACCATCCATTCACCAAATCCCTTCATGTTGCTTGCCTTATCACCTCACAACCACCACATATGGCCTTGGCCGCCTTCTATTTCTCCACCACCACCATGATACCACCTCTGACCTTCCACCTCTCCACTGTCCAGACCTGTACTTGCCTTTGGCCGAGCCCCACTTGCTTTTGGTCGAGCCAAAAATGCACCCAAACCCTACCTATTGTTGCCTTGACTTAGTATGCTTCATGTTGTAACTCCTCCATCTTCATCCACTTGTTTCCATGTGTTTTGATGCTAAACCCAAGTCATGTTGACACCTAGGCCGAGCCTAGTATGATGAGAACAAGCCCAATTGATCATGTGACAAGCCATGTTGTCGTGGTCAGGCACTTTCGTGTTAAAGCTAGGTAATGTTCTTTGTTGATTTAAAGTTTCCATTTCGTTTAAATTCATATTTGTATTGTATGCATATGTTTATATGGTCTTGTTTATTTGTTGTATACAAGATCATTATCAAGGCTTTCCATTTCATTCAATTCAAATCAGGTTTGTCGTGCTTTTGGAATCGCTCTTGTGTTTGTTGTTTTGGTCTCTAGCTTCGAAAAGGTGAGTCTTTCTCACGCTGACATTTATACTTATGAAATAGTGAATTGATGACAAGCGTTTAGTAATATAAAATGTTCATGCAATTTAATGATGATTATGTGATATTCTATGCCATGTTGTTACCATGTTAAAACTGTTAATTATAACCTGACATCTGATATATGACATTATATTGTGACATTGACATTGTTTATATTGTTTATGCATATATTCACACTGCAAGTTCCCTGTTAGAATAGGATCATTATGGGTTGAAACGATACATACCCGAACGGACTTTAGAATAGAAAAAAATCGTTATGGGCTGAAATGATAGGCCTGAGCGATTTTTATTGTATTTTATTTTGGCTTGGGATTGCGGGTTTGAAATGATAAAACCCGGTTTTCTTTGTAAATTACGGATTGAAATGATATATATCCGTATCACTTGACCTAGGTTAGAAAATTATATACAGACCCCGTGGTATGTTTTTAAATGATTTTTTTTAAATATGTATTTTCAAAAGTATGAAATTTTTATTTAAAATATATATATTATGGTTTTAAGAAAGTTAAATATTAAATCTTGAAATTGTGAATTTAAGTGAATTCAAGTATGTAAATTTGGAGTAAATGTGACGTTTGACTTTAAATTTTATTTTAAGATGTAAATAAATAATGGAAATTAAATTTAAAGTTTTGAAATGATATTTGAAGTAAAATTTTAAGTTTATTAAATTTATAAATTAATAAACAGTGAATTTTGACTTAATAAATGAATGGAGTTTGCAAAATTGAATATTTGATCTTAAAATTTTATTGTGTTAAGTCATATGTTAAAATGATTTTAAATGTGAAATTTTGAAGTCTAGAAATATGATTTTTAAGTTGTAATAATAAAAATTTGGAGTTTTATTATTATTTTTGAAAAGCTAAAATGAAACCTGGAATTTTATAGCATTTTCAAAATGCTTTAGTCTTTTGACAACATTTTAATGCTATTGTTTTGAATCTAACAATGTTTGAAATAACTAAATATCTATTACGACATTTTGTAAATGTCGATATTCTTGAAATAAACCATTTTGGAAAATATAAGCTACGATAGCACTTTATAAATGCTGTCGTTGCTATAATTTGATAATGTTTTGAAATGCTATAGATTTTAACATTGTTTGGGCTATATTTTAAAGTGTTAAATAATTTAACTTTTGAAATGGATTATCTGTGAAATTATAGAAGTTTTGAATATTTAAATTTGAATTTTTAAGGAATTTAAATCGAATTTGAATTTAAATAAAGTTTACTTGGTTATGTGTTAAACGGAATGAAATGTAATATAATAAATGAATTTTTGAATGGAATTTTGGAATGTATTTTTGGTAATGATGTTTGAAATAATAAATGAATGACATATTTGATTTTTAAATGATATTTAACTTTGAATATTTGGATTTGAATTCAAATAATGTTTTGATTATGAAGTTTTGAAAGGATGTAATATTTTAATGATTTTGAAATGGTTTGGAAATGATTTGATCTTTATTTTAATAAAGAATGTGAATGTTGAATGATATTTGATTTTTCTTTATTTGATAAAGGAATATTTGAAGTTTATATTTGTATGAAAAGATATTTGGTTTAATTGTAATTTAAGTTTATTTTAATAATATTGGATTTATGAAATGAATATTTCAAAACTACATAATAATGAAATTAGATTTGAGATGTGAATATATGGAATTATAAAGTTTAGTTTTGAAATGTGGGATATTAAAGTTTGGAAACATATTAAAATTGGATAGCTTATTTTGTAGATCAAATCTATATTTGAAATTTATAAGATTTAAATGTTTTGTTAGAAAACTAAATTGAATTGAAATTGATGGTTTGATTTGAATTAAATTGGAAATTTGAAATTTTGAATTAAATTGGAAATAAATTTGTAAAATGTAAAGAAATAAATGAATGTTTCATGATTTCAAATGTATGATTTCAGAATGTCATGATTTTCAAAGTGTAATGATTTCAAGTATTTTGGTTTCGAAAGAGTTATAACTTTGAAAGTATTATGATTTTTGGAAGTGAATATAGGTTTGAGATGGAAATGATAAAGTATAAACTATTTTGATTTGAATATAGTTTTGAAATAAAAATGATTTTGGTTTCGAAGTATAAACTATTTTGATTGAATAAATAGTTTTGAAATAAAAATGGTTTTGGTTTCGAGGCGTAAACTATTTTGAAAGGAATATAGTTTTGAAGTGAAATGATTTGATCCTTTTGAAATATAAACTATTTTGAAATGACTACGGCGTTATAATAACGTTAGGTTGTTGAAGAGACCGGGATCGGAAGTTGTCATACTCTCTGCCAACTCCAAAAACCACTTTAACAACCGTGTACGCGGTGGAGATTCCAGAATGAAGTAGGATGGTGGCGACGTTCTTGAGGTATATTACGTGGACCCAACTCCCGTGAGTTGGCATAAGGTGGCTAAAACAGGAGCGATCTCGGGCCAACGGATGTAGCACCTCTGGTCGGACACATTCCTTCGATACTATACTCTTACTGGTGATTGATTAGATGGCCATCCTCCGATTTTGATTGGGAGTGTGTTCTGAAGTGGGCGTATGTGGATGCTGCGTTATCACCAACCCGTGTGCGTAATTGGTATATCTACCCTTGCATTGCCTTGTGTGCCGTGTCACCTACCATACCGAGCCTTTACTATGAGTTTGTTTTTCTCCCGTAGCCTGTGTGGTATCCTCTGACAGTCACCCAGAGTGAAGATGGCATGATATTGGATGGACTACTGGGACTATTATGTGTGAAGGGTGATATGGGTAGCCCGGAACGCTATTTAAAAGTATGTTTATTTTACTGTAGACATTATTATGGTAGCGCATTATTACTACATAGTAAATAGTTTAATGGATCCTTAAAGGATGGGCGATCCCAAGCATCCTTTAAGTTACTGATGCATTTTTGTTACTGTTCACTCGAGTTTATTTACAGTTCATAAGTATTTATGTCCTGACTCGAGTTTTTTGTATTTTCCTTTACGCTCGAGTCAGATTGAGTGAGTTAGCATTCAAGATTCACCTTCGGAGTTGGAGCTTTCCTTGAAGATCCAGCCATCTATTTTGCTTTCTGTATCCAGTGATTTCAGTGATGTATTCTGATTTGTACCTGATGTATCATGTTACTTTTTTTTGTATCATGTTTAACTCTGATGTATCTTATTTTTATATAGTAGATTCATGAACTACTATTTCTTTTAAATTCCGCTGCATTATTAAATACTCTATGTATGTGATCTGTGATTATGTATTTACTGCATATTCTGAGATTTTCCAAATTTTATTTACAACGCGGTATTTTGAGCAATTCAAGTCCGACATGTACGGATGCGAATGGTTGAAAATATCGGGTCGTTACAGTTGGTATCAGAGCTTTGGTTGCTCTAGGCAAAACTCAGCATATAGAGTAGATGTATTTACAGAATCACTTTCATTCGAGTTGAATCTCTTTCTTTTGACTCGATTCCTTGGAATTTTGGATCGTTCCCTGCGATTCCAAAATCCACTCTTATTCCCCACTATTCATCTTCATTTGATTTCGGAGTATCCCATAACTACACTTCGAATGATCTTTATAGTGAATTGGCGGTCTCACCAGTATTCTAATTTTCTTGTAAAAGGGGTGAAACTCCTTTAAAATTAACATCGATTCACCAGAGATTTATATTTATCCTCGGTTTAGATGCTAGTATCTCCTATTATCCCAAACTTTATCTCTTGAGGTCGAATGTAGATTTACCCAGAAAATCCACATCGATCTTATTCTTTAAGTCATGGTTGACCCGGTTAAGGTTGCCCGCGATTTATTTCAGCTTATCCACCTCCCTACTCTGTATTTTATCATCCTGTCTTTTGTTTCCAATCTATTCTTCCAAACATTTTGAATTGTACTTGTAAATCTATATTTTGTTTTATATATTATGTTGTTTGAGTTGTTGATGTTGGATTGGGTTTCTGATCGATTCGTCTTATCAACGCTATCGATAAGATTTCCAAAACACTTTGACAGAACAAACTGACACAATATTATTTTAAAAATTTGGGAAATGAAATAAATTTTGATATATAAGTAAATTTATGGAACTTAATAAATTGATTTAAATTGATAATTTGAAATGATAATACTTGATTTATCATTTATTGTTCTACAAATGAATTTATAAATAGTTGTTTATAAACTGATTTGGGAACTGACATTAATTTAAATCAAGAATTTGAGAATTTAATTTCCGATGGATTTCAAACCTTATGTTTAAAATTTTAAAAGGATATATTATTTAAAGTATTTTCAAGTAGAAATTTATTTCCAAAGAATTTTAAAGTTTAAAATTAGTGCTCTTCTCTTGGTCGCTGAAAAATAACTTCGGTGACGACTGCAACATCATCGACATTCATTTTCGAGTTTCGAAGTGAAGAGACAGTTCTGTAGTCTTACTACAGCTTTGTTTTGGGAATTTAATTGATTTGAATTTCTAAAATATGACTTGATTTTAATATATATAGATATATGATTGAAATTTGATTTGACATATTATGTATATATTATTAGTTATCTCTAAATGGTTTGAATGGAATCGGAAATTTAATTCTTAAATTCTATCTTAAAGAATAATTTCAATTATGAAAGAAAAAATTTATTTAAAAAATTTGGATAAATGATTCAAACTTGAGATAATTGAATTTGAAAGTTTTATTTGTATAACAAACAATTGCATTTCAATATAACTTACCTTAATTTTTTTAAAAAGTTAACAATGTAATTAGATAATATACAATATAAAAGGATTTTATAAATAAAATTTGAGTGGTTATAATAAATGTTATACACTTAAATTTTGGATATAAAAGATTAACAGAGGTAAATAAAGAAAAAGAAAATTTAAAGAGATTTTATATAAATAACTTAATAATCAAATTTGATTTAATATGGAACCTTAAGTCTAACCCAGAAATTTTAATAAAAGTTATTTCCTGAAATGAATATGTTTGTATACTAAACAATATATCGTTGAATAGAAAATAAAATATATTTGAATGGGATATTTTGTAATAAGGTTTATTTAACTTGAAATCATAGTTTAATTGGTGTATAAATGAATAAAGGTGTAAAGAAATTTGATTGCTGTATTTGCTATGATATCTATCTTATAAATAAAATATTTTATTTATAAAATAGATATGTCTTGTAAAATGAATAATTTTGATTTAAATAGTTAAGATGTATTTTTAATATCACTAAAATTTGATTATTGAGAATTTGGTTTTCAAATGGAAATTTAAAGTGTAACTTATTGAAGGAATATCCTATTTATGAAATGAGTATTTTAAATAAAGTGTTAGGTTATTTGTTAAATTAGGAAATAGGTAAAATAATGAACTTTTGACTTAATAAATGAAGTATAGTTTAATTTGGATATTCCATTCATAAAAGTTGTTTTAATAAATATAAGTAAATGATATCTAAATGAATATTTCTAAAATTGAACTGATTTGAAATACTAATATGTCTACTTAACATATTATAAGTGCTGTTGTTTCTAAAATAAAATGTTTTGGAAATTTTATAATTGAATAAATGAACTTAGAAATGTTACAACTTTGAAATGAGTATTATTTGACATTGAACTTAAATGGTTTAAAGGAAGATTATTTTAAAGGGTTATGATTTCAAAGTTTTATGATTTCAAAGCATGATGATTTCAAATCTATTATCTTATTTTGTTATTCAAACTATCTTATAGTTGTCCTTATTTTCCTTATCTTTCTATAGAATGGGGAGGCTATTGCTTATACCAGTCTGTTCAGAAATCTTTCTATAATCTTTGAAAATCTTTGGTACTCATCTGGATCTGAACACTGCTTACCATCCACAGACTATCAGTCAAACGGGAAGGGTGAATTAGATTTTAGAGGATCTTTTTGTGCTTGTATTTTTTTATTCTGGAGGATCTTGGAAGATCATCTCCACCTTGTTAAACTTACCTATAACAATAGTTATCAGGTATGATTCGAATATGCTTCTCATCTTATCTAAATCTTGTCTCATTCTATATTTTTTTTCTATGCTTTCCCGTACCTCGTTCCTTTTCGGGGACGAAAAGTTTTGAGTGGGGGAGAGTGTAACAACCCTGTATTTTGTAATTATTTTAGTTGTATATTTTAATTATAATTATTTAAATTTTGATAAAAAAAACTTATTTTTACTTATTGAAATGATTAAATTTTATTATTTAAATATAAATCTTGATTTTTATATGAATTATAATTCCAAAACTTGTGTAAGTTGAATATTTCCAGAAAAAGTGAATTTTTGGTCAAATAGTCAAACTTTGACTTTTAACTTAAAATTCAAAAGTTTGAAATTTTAAATTTTATCTTTTATTATGAAAATAGATTTAATAACTTGAACACTGCTTTTTGTTTCGTGGAAAATGGAGTTAAACTGCAAAAGATATGTACATTTCAATTTTGAGTATAAATTGTTTATTTTGCAATTTTGTTATTTTAAATTGTATAAATTTTATTTTTTCTCTGTCATATTTTATTTTAATATGTTATATTATGTATATTTTGACTTTTAAATATTTTTAAAATGATAATAGAATTTTTCTAAAATTTACTATGATGATTTCCTATTTTTAAAAGGTTGTTTTCCTTTTTCTGCTATTTTCTTCATCTAAACTATATTTAAATTAAAATTTATTTATTTACTTTTGTGATTTCCTTTTTATTTTGTGTTCTTATATTTATTTATAAATGCTTTTAAGTACATAAAAATTTTCCCAAGTTCATTGCACTTATTTTTCATATTTTCAAGACTAGTTGCAAAATTTGCTGTTTTATTTAATTAAACTATATATAATTAATAATTAATTAATTTTTTTTTTATTTACTAAATTTTCATATTTATCTGATTATATATATATATATTTCAGTTATATAAGGTTTAAAAAGAAAATAATGGAAATTTGAAGAGTTTGTGTCTCTTTAGTTGCTCAAGGCTCTTCGTTTTCCCGGCTCTTTGTTTTCCAAACTTTTCATTAATAGCCTTAGCCGACCATATCTTTTTGCTATTGCCGTGACTCCCTCTCATATTCACGTGAAAAATGTTTCTCAACTCCTCCTAAAAACTCACGGCTTGATAAGAGAGAAAAAGAATTGCAAATGGCTTCCTTTATCTCTTCTCTTCTTCACAATTTCAATGATTTTGCTTCCTCCTTTGCAAAGCTTTGCTTGGCCCCACTCTCCACCATCATCAACGACCATCACCTCCTCCATCTCCAGCTGCAACATCAGCCTCTCCTCTGTCCATGTCAGGCCGTGGCATCCCAAAGATGAAAACAACACAAAAACTCCTTGAAACTATGCTAGCCTAGCCACAAAACATCACCTACCTCTTCCTATACACTTTGGCCACTCCTAGAACCACCACCACCAGCCACTACCTGACCTTTGGCCGCTGCTACACCATCTCCAGATCTGACCTGAAGCAAGGCCGTGAGCCCTAGGCCAAAACCCCACCATCCAAACTTGTAGAACCATGAACAAACCATACATTCACCAAATCCCTTCATGTTGCTTTCCTTATCACCTCACAACCACCACATATGGCCTTGGCCGCCTCCTATTTCTCCACCACCACCATGATATGACGCAGCACGATCTACAATTCCTCAAGGGTTAAGTCGGTCACGAGTTAACATAGCTCTAGGACGTGTGGAGGAAGCTTCGGAGTTGGGCCGTTCGAAAATTTTAAGTCGTTGCCGACTTAAGGGGCATAGTTCACGACCTAACAAACTATGTGAAGAGGAGCTACGGCCTATCTCGTACACAAGAGCAAGGAATGAGTCGACTCATAGAAGAATTGAGTCGTCCACGACTCAACGTGGAGGAAATGAGTCGTCCACGTCTCAACGTGGTGGAATTGAGTCGTCCACGACTCAACTGGAGGCCGTAGGGGACACATGGGAAGAGCTACGAGTTAATGAAGGGGACTTGAGTCGTTTGCAACTTAACAAAGCTTGGTTCCGACCTAACAACACTACCATAAGTCGTCTACGACTTATCATGAAGCAAGGGAAAACTCCATCTATTGAAGGCCTTGAGTCGGAGGAAGTTGAGGCGGCAAGGAGTTAAGTCGGCTGGGTGTTGAGTCGGTTGAGTCATGTTGTAATGAGTCGCATTGTATGTTGTGTCGTGTACTATTTGTTTATTTCTTGAGTCGTGAGTCGTGACATATGTTGAGTCGTATGTCGTGTAATCTGTTTTGTTTGTTGAGTCGTAGTGTTTTTAAGTCGTAAGTGTTGTACTTTGTGTTGCTCTTAAGTCGGTATGCAAGTGAGTCGTGTTGTGATATAATGGCTTTGAGTCGTGTGTATGTGCTATGATGATGAGTCGTTGCCGACTTAAGTAGGTCATGAGTCAGAGAGGCTTGAGTCGTATACGACTTAAAGGGGCTGTGTTGTAAACACTATAAATACGTGTGAGTTGTACATTTGAAGGGGGTTGATTTTTGAATAAAATTTCTTGTTGATTGATGTGTGCTTTCATCTAAAATTGGTAGTTGAGTGTAATCTCCTATCTCCACTTTCGGTTATTCGAGTGCGCTCGAATCAACGATTGTTGATGCCGATTCGCGGAATCTAGTGCGCTTGATCAACGCTTGAAGAATTGAAGATCTTCTTTCACGGTATCGTGCGCGATCAACGTGTTAGAGATAGCTAGAATTCGGTATCTTCGGATCAACGAATTTGGGCATTTTGTTATTCATCAATCCACTGATTGCTACTTTCATCGTTATATCGATTTTCTGTTAATCCGCTGCGTCAGTTTTGGTATCAGAGCTAGACTTAGCCAATCATAGCTAAGCCGAGACTTGGAGCCAATTTTTGAAGTTGAAGTTTGAAGTTGTTGTTCATCGTGTTCATCTTAAAGTTGCAACGAGTTGAAGATTTTGATCCATTTCATTTTGGATCAAACTTGGAAGAGTGTTTGAGCTTGGTCGCGAGATCTTTGCGCGCCAAATTTTTTAAGTGTGCGAGCCGAGTCAAGTCGTGAAGTGTTAAGGCCGAGCTAAGTTGAGCCGACCTAACTTTGAGCCGTGGAAAACAAGCCGAGACAAGGAGTTTGTGCGAGTTAGTGGTGTTAGGCCGTGCATTGTTTGGCTTGTGTTGGAGAGTTTTGAAGATTTGTTGAAGTATTTGAGAAGTTTTGAAGAGTTTGTGAAGAATTTCCAATCATGCCACCAAGGAGAGCCAATCGTCATCAAAATGTTGAAGTGTTGTATCGAAGAGAAGAAGCCGAGCTTATGGAACAACGTATTAATGTGAAATTTGATGAAGGCATTGGAAAATTAGAGAAGTTGATGAATGACTTGAATTAAACTCAAAGGAGGAGATCACCAAACTCGAACCATGGAGGAAACCGAGTTTCGTCATCGGTTACGAAAGCGAGGAGGGTATCACCGCATTCTTTTAGAGATAGAAGAGAAGAATCAATTTCATCACGAAGAGATCATCATGACTATGGACATGAAGAGAGAAGAAGTCAACATGAATTTGACAATGAGGCGTATAGAGATGAAGAGAGACATAGTCAAAGAAGTATGCATGAACGAAGGGATGTTGATGGTCGAAATCGATATAGACGTACATTTGATTATAATGAAGAGGGTGATAGAGCAAGTATTCATTATCGAGATCGAGACCCAGTTCGAAATTCTTATCGGGATGTTGAAGATGATCGTCGATGGGAGTCGGGTATGAAGATGGAAATTCCTGAGTTCAAGGGTGGAATGGTAGCTGAAGAATTTCTTGATTGGATGTCAAATGTTGAAGAGATCTTTGATTTCAAGGAGGTTCCTGAGCATAGAAGAGTGAAGTTGGTTGCTACTAGGTTGAGGGGGAGAGCTTTGGCGTGGTGGCAGCAAACTAAACTTACAAGGGAGAGAATGGGAAAGTCAAAGATTGAATCATGGGAGAAGATGAAGAAGTTGATGCGAGCTACATTTTTGCCTTACAACTACCAATCACTTATGTACCAGAGGTTGCAGAATCTGAGGCAAGGGACGAAGTCAGTTAATGATTATGCAGATGAATTTTACCAACTCATTGCCAGGAATGATATTATGGAAACGGAAGAACAGCTAACTGCTAGATTCATTGGGGGATTGAGAATGCAGATCCAGGATATGGTTAATATGTTTGATCCGAGATCTGTTGCAGAGGCACATCAGAAAGCGTTGGCTTGGGAGAAGCAAGAAAGGCGTGGAGGTGGTGTGTTTACTAATTCCAATAATCAAGTGAAGGGTGTTAGTGGGAGTTCTAATGTTCCTAAACCTGTCAGTAAGCCAGTGGTGAAGGAGGCTGAGAAGGCAAAGGTTAGCAGTGGTTTCAAATGTTATAATTGTCAGGAGTTGGGTCACAAAAGCAATGAATGTCCGAAGCCAAAGAAGAGAACCATGGTTGCAGAAGTTGAGGAGGTTGATGGTGAGGAGGCAAAATGTTCAAATATACCTTATGTTGAGGAGGAAGAAGAATTGTCTGGGGATGAAGGTTGTAATCTTATGATGAGGAGGTCATGTCTTACACCAAAGCAAGAGGAGGATTGTAGTTGGTTGGGAAGCAATATTTTTCAGTCGACATGCACTATTCTGGGGAAAGTTTGCAAGTTCGTTATTGATGCTGGAAGTTGCGATAATATTTTTTCTACAGAGGCTGTGAAGAAGTTGAACTTGAAAACTGAGAGACATCCTAAACCGTACAAGTTAGCATGGTTAAGGAAGGGTGGTGAAGTGAAGGTGTGTCGAAGGGCTTGTGTTAATTTTTCTATTAGGAAGAAGTACAAAGACGAAATTTGGTGTGACGTTGTAGACATGGATGTGTGTCATCTGTTGTTGGGCAGACCATGGCAGTTTGATAGAGCGGTGCAACATGATGGTCGTGCTAATAGCTATAATTTCATGTTCGAAGGTACTAAAATCACTTTAGTTCCTAAGAAGCAACAACAGAAGGAAAGCAAGCTGGAAGAGATTGAAGAGCTGAAAACTTTGCTATCTTTGAAGAAGTTTGTTAAGGAAGTTGAAGATGAGCCTGAAGTCTATTTGTTGATTGGACGAGAGAGTCACGAAGAGGTTGAAATTCCAGAAGAAGCGAAGCCAGTTTTGAAAGAATTTGAAGACGTATTTCCAGAAGAGTTGCCTAAGGAGTTACCGCCACTGAGGGACATTCAACATCAAATTGATCTTGTTCCGGGAGCAGTGTTACCACATCGACCACATTACCGAATGAGTCCAAAGGACTATGAGGAGTTACGAAGGAAAGTGGAAGAGTTATTAGAGCAGGGACGTGTTCAGGAAAGCTTGAGTCCTTGTGCAGTACCAGCATTGTTGGTGCCGAAGAAGGATGGAACATGGAGAATGTGTACCAATAGTAGAGCTTTGAACAAGATTACTATTTGCTACAGATTTCCTATGCCGAGGTTGGATGACTTGATAGATCAGTTGAGTGGGGCTACTATATTTTCGAAGATTGATTTGAAGAATGGTTATCATCAAATTCTAATTAGACCTAGAGATGAATGGAAGACCGCATTCAAGACGAGAGAGGGGTTATACGAATGGTTGGTTATGCCATTTGGTTTGTCAAATGCACCGAGTACATTCATACGGGTGATGAATCAAATCTTTAGACCATTCATTGGGAAGTTCATGGTGGTTTATTTCGATGATATTCTGATATATAGTGCGAGCACATAGGAGCATGTAGAGCATTTGAGAAAGGTGTTAATTATTCTTCGCGAGGAACAATTTTATGCAGCTACGAAGAAATGTGTGATCATGACTCGAAGTGTGTTACTTTTGGGATATGTTGTATCTGAGAAGGGAATCCAGGTGGACCAGAGTAAAGTTGAAGCAATTAGAAATTGGCCACAGCCGAGAACTATAACTGAAGTTAGAAGTTTTCATGGATTGGCATCATTCTACCGAAGGTTTATTTCACACTTCAGTAGCGTGATGGCACCGGTTACTGATTGTATGAAAGGGAAACAGTTTTCTTGGTCGAAGGAAGAAGGGGTTGCTTTTGAACGAATCAAAGAACTTTTGACGACAGCACCAATTCTTGTTTTACCAGATTTTCAGTTGTTGTTTAAGTTACACACTGATGCATCAAAGGTTGGGATTGGAGAAGTGTTGAGTCAGAGTGGAAGGCCAGTTGCTTATTTCAGTGAGAAGCTATCAGTGGCAAAGATGAGATACAGTACATACGATGTTGAGTTTTATGCTATTGTGCAAGCTGTTAAACATTGGAGGCATTATCTATTTCAGAAAGAGTTTGTTCTTTACACTGATCATGAGGCGTTGAAGCATTTGCAGGGGCAGGATAAGATTTCAGCGAGACATGCATCATGGATTGCTTATTTACAACAGTTTACTTTTGTCGTGAAACATAAATCTGGGGTAACGAATCGTGTGGCTGATGCTTTGAGTAGGAGGAGTCATTTGTTGACTACAATGAAAGTTGAGGTGATGGGGTTTGAATTATTGCCAGAGTTGATTGACGAAGATCCTTACTTTGCAAAGTTTGTTGAGAAAGTTAAGGATGGGAGTTCTGATGAATTTGTGTTGGTTGATGGATTCTTGTTTAAAGAAAATCGATTATGTATTCCAGAAAGCAGTTTGAGATTGAATATTATCAAAGAGTTGCACGAGGAAGGACATGTGGGCCGTGATCGTACATTGCAGTTAATCTCTCAATCTTACTTTTGGCCGTCGATGAGGAAAGAGGTTGAAAGGTTTGTGGAGAGATGTCATATATGTCAGGTTTCGAAGGGAACTGCGACCAATGCAGGATTATATATGCCATTACCCGTTCCTATTAAACCATCGGTTGATATTAGTATGGATTTTGTGTTGGGTTTGCCTAGAACTCAAAGCGGAAATGATTCTATATTTGTTATGGTGGATAGATTTTCAAAAATGGCACATTTTATTGCCTGCAAGAAGATAGCGGATGCAGTTCGAGTGGCACAATTATTCTTAAGGAGGTGTATCGATTGCATGGGTTACCAGGATCTATTGTTTCTGATCGGGATACTAGATTTTTGAATCATTTTTGGCTTAGTTTGTGGAAGATGGTGGGAACAAAGTTGAACTTTAGCAGCGCTTATCATCCGCAAACAGATGGACAGACCGAAGTTGTTAACAGATCGTTGGGAAATTTGTTGCGATGTCTTGTGAAGGATAATCTGAAGAGTTGGGACATGAAGTTATGCCAGGCAGAGTTTGCACATAACCATGCAGTAAATCGTAGTATGGGATTCAGTCCATTTCAGATCGTATATTCAAGTTTGCCAAGGGGACCGTTGGATTTGGCTGTAGTACCACAACCGAAGGGGACGGTTAGACGAGCTACTGATTTCGTTGAAAGTTTAACGGAATGTCATAGAATCGTTCAGGAACGATTGATGAAGTCAAATGAGAAATATAAGCGAGCTGCTAATTTGAAGCGTCGAAATGTTGAATTTAATGAGGGTGATTTGGTGTATGCAGTATTAACAAAGGATCGTTTTCCAGTAGGCGCTTATAACAAGTTGAGAGCCAGAAAAATTGGTCCAGTGGAAGTTGTGAAACAAATCAATGAGAATGCTTATAAGTTGAAGCTACCGGAGGATGTATACACTTCTGACGTATTCAATGTTAAGCATCTTGTGCCGTATTATGGAGATGGACAATCTGATGTGGAAGAATTTACAAATTCGAGGACGAATTTTTCTCAACCTGGGGAGGATGATGCAGCACGATCTACAATTCCTCAAGGGTTAAGTCGGTCACGAGTTAACATAGCTCTAGGACGTGTGGAGGAAGCTTCGGAGTTGGGCCGTTCGAAAATTTTAAGTCGTTACCGACTTAAGGGGCATAGTTCACGACCTAACAAACTATGTGAAGAGGAGCTACGACCTAACTCGTACACAAGAGCAAGGAATGAGTCGACTCATAGAAGAATTGAGTCGTCCACGACTCAACGTGGAGGAAATGAGTCGTCCACGTCTCAACGTGGAGGAATTGAGTCGTCCATGACTCAACTGGAGGCCGTAGGGGACACGTGGGAAGAGCTACGAGTTAATGAAGGGGACTTGAGTTGTTTGCGACTTAACAAAGCTCGGTTCCGACCTAATAACACTACCATAAGTCGTCTACGACTTATCATGAAGCAAGGAAAAACTCCATCTATTGAAGGCCTTAAGTCGGAGGAAGTTGAGGCGGCAAGGAGTTAAGTCGGCTGGGTGTTGAGTCGGTTGAGTCGTGTTGTAATGAGTCGCATTGTATGTTGTGTCGTGTACTGTTTGTTTATTTCTTGAGTCGCGAGTCATGACATATGTTGAGTCGTATGTCATGTAATCTGTTTTGTTTGTTGAGTCGTAGTGTTTTTAAGTCGTAAGTGTTGTACTTTGTGTTGCTCTTAAGTCGGTACGCAGGTGAGTCGTGTTGTGATATAATGGCTTTGAGTCGTGTGTATGTGCTATGATGATGAGTCGTTGCCGACTTAAGTAGGTCATGAGTCGGAGAGGCTTGAGTCGTATACGACTTAATGGGGCTGTGTTGTAAACACTATAAATACGCGTGAGTTGTACATTTGAAGGGGGTTGATTTTTGAATAAAATTTCTTGTTGATTGCTGTGTGCTTTCATCTAAAATTGGTAGTTGAGTGTAATCTCCTATCTCCACTTTCGGTTATTCGAGTGCGCTCGAATCAATGATTGTTGAAGCCGATTCGGGGAATCAAGTGCGCTTGATCAACGCTTGAAGAATTGAAGATCTTCTTTCACGGTATCGTGCGCGATCAACATGTTAGAGATAGCTAGAATTCGGTATCTTCGGATCAACGAATTTGGGCATTTTGGTATTCATCAATCCACTGATTGCTACTTTCAACGTTATATCGATTTTCTGTTAATCCGCTGCGTCATGATACCACCTTTGACCTTCCACCTCTCCACTGTCCAGACCTATACTTGCCTTTGGCCGAGCCCCACTTGCTTTTGGTCGAGCCAAAAATGCACCCAAACCCTACCTATTGTTTCCTTGACTTAGTATGCTTCATGTTGTAACTCCTCCATCTTCATCCACTTGTTGCCATGTGTTTTGATGCTAAACCCAAGTCATGTTGACACCTAGGCCGAGCCTAGTGTGATGAGAACAAGCACAATTGATCATGTGACAAGCCATGTTGTCGTGGTCAGGCACTTTCGTGTTAAAGCTGGGTAATGTTCTTTGTTGATTTAAAGCTTCCATTTCGTTTAAATTCATATATGTACTGTATGCATATGTTTATATGGTCTTGTTTATTTGTTGTATACAAGATCATTATCAAGGCTTTCCATTTCATTCAATTCAAATCGGGTTTGTCATGCTTTTGGAATCGCTCTTGTGTTTGTTGTTTTGGTCTCTAGCTTCGAAAAGGTGAGTCTTTCTCGCTCTGACATTTATACTTATGAAATAGTGAATTGATGACAAGTGTTTAGTAATATAAAATGTTTATGCAAGTTAATGATGATTATATGATATGCTATGCCATGTTGTTACCATGTTAAAACTATTAATTATAACCTGACATCTGATATATGACATTATATTGTGACATTGACATTGTTTATATTGTTTATGCATATATTCACACTGCAAGTTCCCTGTTAGAATAGGATCATTATGGGTTGAAACAATACATACCGAACGGACTTTAGAATAGGAAAAAATCGTTATGGGCTGAAATGATAGGCCTGAGCGATTTTTATTGTATTTTATTTTGGCTTGGGATTGCGGGTTTGAAATGATAAAACCCGGTTTTCTTTGTAAATTACGGATTGAAATGATATATATCCGTATCACTTGACCTAGGTTAGAAAATTATATACAGACCCCGTGGTATATTTTTAAATGATTTTTTTTAAATATGTATTTTCAAAAGTATGAAATTTTGATTTAAAATATATATATATTATGGTTTTAAGAAAGTTAAATATTAAATCTTGAAATTGTGAATTTAAGTGAATTCAAGTATGTAAATTTGGAGTAAATGTGATGTTTGACTTTAAATTTTATTTTAAGATGTAAATAAATAATGGAAATTAAATTTAAAGTTTTGAAATGATATTTGAAGTAAAATTTTAAGTTTATTAAATTTATAAATTAATAAACATGGAATTTTGACTTAATAAATGAATGGAGTTTGCAAAATTGAATATTTGATCTTAAAATTTTATTGTGTTAAATCAAATGTTAAAATGATTTTAAATGTGAAATTTAGAAGTCTAGAAATATGATTTTTAAGTTGTAATAATAAAAATTTGGAGTTTTATTATTATTTTTGAAAAGCTAAAATGAAACCTAGAATTTTATAGCATTTTCAAAATGCTTTAGTCTTTTGACAACATTTTAATGCTATTGTTTTGAATCTAACAATGTTTGAAATAACTAAATATCTATTACGACATTTTATAAATGTCGCTATTCTTGAAATAAACCATTTTGGAAAATATAAGCTACGATAGCACTTTATAAATGCTGTCGTTGCTATAATTTGACAATGTTTTGAAATGTTATAGATTTTAACACTGTTGGGGCTATATTTTAAAGTGTTAAATAATTTAACTTTTGAAATGGATTATCTATGAAATTTTAGAAGTTTTGAATATTTAAATTTGAATTTTTAAGGAATTTAAATTGAATTTGAATTTAAATAAAGTTTACTTGGTTATGTGTTAAACGGAATGAAATGTAATATAATAAATGAATTTTTGAATGGAATTTTGGAATGCATTTTTGGTAATTATGTTTGAAATAATAAATGAATGACATATTTGATTTTTAAATAATATTAACTTTGAATATTTGGATTTGAATTCAAATAATGTTTTGATTATGAAGTTTTGAAAGGATGTAATATTTTAATGATTTTGAAATGGTTTGGAAATGATTTGATCTTTATTTTAATAAAGAATGTGAATGTTGAATGATATTTGATTTTTCTTTATTTGATAAAGGAATATTTGAAGTTTATATTTGTATGAAAAGATATTTGGTTTAATTGTAATTTAAGTTTATTTTAATAATATTGGATTTATGAAATGAATATTTCAAAACTACATAATAATGAAATTAGATTTGAGATACGAATATATGGAATTATAAAGTTTAGTTTTGAAATGTGGGATATTAAAGTTTGGAAACATATTAAAATTGGATAGCTTATTTTGTAGATCAAATCTATATTTGAAATTTATAAGATTTGAAATGTTTTGTTAGAAAACTGAATTGAATTGAAATTGATGGTTTGATTTGAATTAAATTGGAAATTTGAAATTTTGAATTAAATTGGAAATAAATTTGTAAAATGTAAAGAAATAAATGAATGTTTCATGATTTCAAATGTATGATTTCAGAATGTAATGATTTTCAAAGTGTAATGATTTCAAGTATTTTGGTTTCGGAAGAGTTATAACTTTGAAAGTATTATGATTTTTGGAAGTGAATATAGGTTTGAGATGGAAATGATAAAGTATAAACTATTTTGATTTGAATATAGTTTTGAAATAAAAATGATTTTGGTTTCGAAGTATAAACTATTTTGATTGAATAAATAGTTTTGAAATAAAAATGGTTTTGGTTTCGAGGCGTAAATTATTTTGAAAGGAATATAGTTTTGAAGTGAAATGATTTGATCCTTTTGAAATATAAATTATTTTGAAATGACCAATGCGTTATAATAACGTTTGGTTGTTGAAGAGACCGGGATCGGAAGTTGTCATACTCTCTGCCAACTCCGAAAACCACTTTAACAACCGTGTACGCGGTGGAGATTCCAGAATGAAGTAGGATGGTGGCGACGTTCTTGAGGTATATTACGTGGACCCAACTCCCGTGAGTTGGCATAAGGTGGCTAAAACAGGAGCGATCTCGGGCCAAAGGAGGTAGTGCCTCTGGTCGAACACATTCCTTCGATACTATACTCTTACTGGTGATTGATTAGATGGTCATCCTCCGATTTTGATTGGGAGTGTGTTCCGAGGTGGGCGTATGTGGCTGCTGCGTTACCACCAGCCCCTGTGCGTAATTGGTATATCTACCCTGGCATTGCCTTGTGCGCCGTGTCACCTACTATACCGAGCCTTTACTACGAGTTTGTTTTTCTCCCATAGCCCGTGTGGTATCCTCTGACAGTCACCCAGAGTGGAGATGGCATGATATTGGATGGACTACTGGGACTATTATGTGTGAAGGGTGATATGGGTAGCCCGGAACGCTATTTAAAAGTATGTTTATTTTACTGTAGACATTATTATAGTAGCGCAATATTACTACATAATAAATAGTTTAACGGATCCTTAAAGGATGGGCGATCCCAAGCATCCTTTAAGTTACTGATGCATTTGTGTTACTGTTCACTTGAGTTTATTTACAGTTCATAAGTATTTATTTCCTGACTCGAGTGTTTTGTATTTTGCTTTACGCTCGAGTCAGATTGAGTGAGTTAGCATTCAAGATTCACCTTCAGAGTTGGAGCTTTCCTTGAAGATCCAGCCATCTATTTTGCTTTCTGTATCCAGTGATTTCAGTGATGTATTCTGATTTGTACCTGATGTATCTTGTTACTTTTTGTTGTATCATGTTTAACTCTGATGTATCTTATTTTTATATAGTAGCTTCGTGAACTACTATTTCTTTTAAATTCCGCTGCATTATTAAATACTCCGTGTCTGTGATTTGTGATTATGTATTTACTGTATATTCTTAGATTTGCCAAATTTTATTTACAACGCGGTATTTTGAGCAATTCAAGTTCGATATGTATGGATGCGAATGGTTGAAAATATCGGGTCGTTACAGTGGGCAACAATGAAATTCACGGCAGTGATACATAAAAGTGGCGCATGCAATATTTATTTATTTATTATTTTTATTTTTATTACTATGTGCAACATGTGGTTTGCGTATTAATACTTTATAATTATTCTTAGTATACAATACTTCATATGGATTTATTCATAGTGCATAAAGACTGTTATTCATGCATGTATCTACCTACCTATATTCACTATATCCTAACAAGCTAATGCTCAGGATGTTCTACTCACATACACAGGTGCCTCCTTACTATTCTATCCACCCTCTTATTATAATAAATTTTTTCTTTCTTTTTATAAAAAGGCACGGCCCTTGCCAAATTTCAAAACTCAAATGCATGCACTCTAAGACTTCACGTCATGGCCTAGAGGACTGGTTACACAAGCTACAGGTGGCACATATTTTCTACTTCATAAATGCAAAAGGGTAATTTCAACCTAGTCTCTAGTTGGACAACACAACACTATGCTTGCCCATATATTCATTCCTGACATATACGCATAATTTACTTCTCCCTTTATATAATCTTTTTTTTACTTACGTATATAGGCTTTAAACTCATGTATGCACGGTAGGAAGAGTTTAGGAAAACTGAGTCAGAGTGGTGCAACAAATATACCTAAACTTTATCATACAGGTGGCATTTCTGAATATTTCATGCATGCGTCTCCTCTCTTCCCCTTTCTTTCGTATTAACCCTTCTCTTTTTTCTTCTTTTTTCTTTTTTTTATATTATTATCACTAATTTAAAATTGAACGCAAGCAGAGGAGGTGAACACTTTGGTCTGGGCTAACTCAAGATGCGCACGCAATATTTATCTCCCACGTCCCTGAACAAAGCTCGGTCCGGCAAGGCTTGTCACGGCCGTGGCATGAGGCGGAGGAGACAGTGGAGGAGGGTAGTCAAGTTAAGTGGTGGTGTAGGTCGAGCCTTGCGTGAACGGAAAAAAATAAAAATAAAAGGAAAAACAATAGAAGAAGATAAAGCAAAATGGCGGTCATACCTGATAGTACAAGAGCTCAAGCAAGGAAGGAGAAAACAGCTGAATCCAAAAAGAATGAAGGGAAATGTGATACGTGGTTATGAATTTATATAGTGGATTGCGTGAGTGGACAAAGAAAAGGCAAGAAATTTGTTGTTCGTCACTAAATCAATGCAGAAAAAAAAAGCAAGTGAATTCAAATTTTATAATGTTAGAGGAAACGAATGATTTCACTGCATTATTAAAGGTTGAGTGATTTTAGCATAGTTAATTCTTATTTAATGAAGAAGGACATTTCCTTTGTACGTGCTTAAATTTATACAATGGGGTACGAAATTAAAGATGAATGAATATGGAAAGGACTAGCGAAATTTAAGGTGAAGAAACGGCAAGCCATGTCCAAATCAAATATTTTTGGGTATTTTGCATATGTTGACCGAGTGTTTCCAAAAGGGTTTGCATTGATATTGTCGGTTTGTATTTAAATCATCAAAGTTGCGCAATTAGAGGGAAGAAAGATTTGGAAATAAATAATTGCAATGAAGGTTGATTTTATTATCAGTGGGATAGAAGGAAACGACAAGGGAAATTTCTTTTATTAGTGACCACGTACGTGCAAAATTTTAGGAAGGAAATGGCAAAATATCTTGGCAACATTTTTCTCTCATTTTAAAATTTAATAAGAAGTAAATGTGTTGACAAAAAAATAGTAAGAAATAAACGGATTCCTCATGAAGCCAAAGGTATGAATAGAAAAGGTTCATCCAGTAAATTAATGTATATATAATAGATATGTAATATAAGTTATACATTTTTTTCTTCAATAAATTAGCAGTCCATGCAAGTGATATCTAAAGTTATTGCATTGTTTTATCATTTACTGCGATGTGTGTTAAATTACATTTAGTTGCAAATATAAAGCAAAGTTAACTGAAATTTGGTTCTATTTACTAGAATAATTACATAGAAAATGAAGTTTGACATAGTTTATTATTACAAGAGTAGTCTTACTTTACAATCTTACAAAAATGAAGATAAAGGAGGCAAGCTGATAGGAAATATATATATTGCATACGTGACAGGATACTTGCATTAATGATTTAGTTTAAAAGATGAAAGTTTCATTGATAGATAAAATAAGGAACGCACAAATTAAGGATATGAATGTTAGAAAAATCAAAGAACTTTTTTTTTAAAGGTAAATGGCCAGTCACGGTTAAAGGAAAAATTGAAACGGAAATGCTTCCCTCCTACTCGAAAATGCACGTTTTGATTTATTTAACTATTTTCAGTTAAGGTATATATTTTTGAAATACGCACCATAGAGGCAAAATTTAAGTCCAAAAAAAAACAAAAATAACGGATTTAAGTTTTATACGTTTTCTTATACGTTATTTATCCCATCAAATAACGCGCCCTTTAAATGCGTAATTCAGCAGTTTATTAATACACTGTAAATTGTGAAAGTTATTACTTAACTAAAAATAGAATTTGTTTACATTCTTCGGATTTATTTACCATTTTCTAATAAATTTATTACTAAATTTTAATATATATAATTCATTTTAAAAAGAACAAAAAGAGAAATAAATGTTATTACCAATATAAGTAAACATCCTCACAATAAATCTTGTACATATATAATTCTTATATAAAAGATTTAGAAACTAAAATTTTTAAAAATTCCAATTAGAGTTATCTTTAACCAAAGTTAAAATTTTAGAACCCTTGTCTTTTAATTAAAAATTTGGGAAATGTTTTAATCAATTTTAAAAAAATTTAGATTTTTATATAATAAACCCCAAAGTTTTATAATTAAAAGTGAAAAATACTTCTTAAAACTTCGGGCTATTACACTCTCCCCTACTCAGAACTTTTCGTCCTCGAAAAGGAAGAACGTAGTGGAATAGAAACAACCTGAAAGAAAACTAAATTGAAACTCAAAATAGAATCATTAATCTAAAACATACAAATTCAATTTTAAATTAATAATTGATTTGGTATATTTAATTTCTCTTAAGTTAAATTTTACTATTTCAAATTTCATTACTTCATCTTCCAATTATTTTAAAATAAAAATAATCATAAGTTTGAAAATCATTTGTTATACTCAAAAATGTGTTCAATAAATTAATATCTTTTTTTTTAACTAAATTTGTTTCTCCCAATATATTTTTATCATCTGTGTTAAATCCGTTTACACTTATTACAACTGTTTAAATTTATTCTTAGTCCCTTTAACATCATTTTATA
Source organism: Allium cepa (assembly GCA_030765085.1). Classification (NCBI taxonomy): domain Eukaryota; kingdom Viridiplantae; phylum Streptophyta; class Magnoliopsida; order Asparagales; family Amaryllidaceae; genus Allium; species Allium cepa. The sequence continues at coordinate 500,556,749 of CM060929.1, forward strand.
CTGTAAATTATTCCATTACCTTTATTAATATTTTTATAACTATAATATAAGTGTATAACATTTATTATAACCACTCAAATTTTATTTATAAAATCTTTTTATATTGTATATTATCCAATTACATTGTTAACTTCTTAAAATCAAGGTAAGTTATATTGAAATGCAATTGAGTATTATACAAATAAAAATTTCAAATTCAATATCTCAAGTTTGAATCATTTATTCAAAATTTTAATTTTCTTTTTATAATTGAAATTTATTCTTCAAGATAAAATTTAAGAATTAAATTTCTGATTCCCTTCAAACCATTTAGAGATAAATAAATATATGTACATAATATGTCAAATCAAATTTAAATCATATATCTATATATTATAAACCAAGTCATATTTTATAGATTCAAATCAATTAAATTCTCATGGTAACACTGTAGCCAGACTACAGAATGGTCTCTTCACTTTGAAACTCGAAAATGAATGTCGATGATGTTGCAGTTATCACCGAAATTATTTCCCAGTGACAAAGAGAAGAGCACTGATTTTTAAACCTTTAAAATTCTTTGGAAACAAATTTCTATTTGAAAATAATTTAAATAATATATCCTTTTAAAATTAAAACACAAGGTTTGAAACCGTCAGAAATTGAATTCTCAAGTTCTTGTTTTAAATTCATTTCTGTTTCCAAATTAATTTATAACCATTGTTTATATTCAATTATTTATATGAGACAAAACCCATGGTTTACAAAACCATAAATAAAGACTATTATCTCTTGACAACTAGTTAAATTAATTATAAAATTCTGAAAAATTATACTTATATATAATATTAGATTTTTTTCCAAATATAGGAATAAAATTTTCAAAACAAGGATAAAGATTCAAATTTGATGGACTCAAATCAAATAGAATTTTGATTTAAAGATAACTTGGAATCAGAAGATCCAATGATTAAATAACAGAATAAAGAACTGGATAAGTTTATATAAATCGCGGGCATCCTTAACCTGGTCAACCGTGAATTAAAGAGTAAGATCTATGTGGATTTTCTGGGGTAAATCTACATTCGATCTGAGGAGATAGAGTTTGGAATAACCAAAGATACTAGCATCTAAACCGAGGATAAATATAAATCTCTGGTAAATCAATGCTAATTTGTAAAGGAGTTTCACCCCTTTAATAGAATATTGACGAGACTGCCAATTCACTGTAAACATCATCCGAAGTGGAGTTATGGGATACTCCAGAATCGAAAGAAGATGAATAGTGAGGGACACGAATGAACATTGGAACCGCAGGGAACGTTCCAAAATTCAAAGGAAATCGAATCAAAAGGAAGAGATTCAAACTCGAATGGAAGTGATTCTGTAAATTAAATTTACCATACATTCTAAGTTTTGCCAAGAGCCAAAGCTCTGATACCAAATGTAACGACCCGGTATTTTTAACCATTCGCATCCGCACATGTCGGACTTGAATTGTTCAAAATACAGCGGTGTAAATAAAATTTGGCAAATCTCAAAATATACAGTAAATACATAATCACAGAATCACAGACACAGAAATCAGAATACTCACAGCGGAATCTAAAAATAACTTAGTGGTTCATGAAGCCACTATCAATAGTCTCAAAATAAATATAAAGTACATAGTCTTAAACTAAATATAGTTTGAAATTTCCACAGAAACTCTCAATATTAAATTTGTCTTGATTACAACGGCTAAAATGAGAACTGAACAAAAACTTGACTGTAGCTTGAAAAGAGATGATCTGCTGAAGTCCTAGCTTTGGAGGTGAAGTCTAACTGAAACTCAGGCTGACCCGAGCGTAAAATAAAACATAAACACTCGAGTCAGGACATATATACTTATACAGTGTAAGCTAATTCAAATGTACTGTAATATAGAACAAGTAACTTAAAGGATGCTTGGGACCGCCCATCCTCTAAGGATCCATTAAACTATTTACTATGTAGTAATACTTCGCTATTATAATAGCGTCTATTAGTAAAATAAACTTACTTTTAAATGGCTTTAAGGCTTTACATTTTCCACCTTAACACATAATATATTCCCATAGTCTATACAGTACCGTAGTCTCCCCCGGAATGGGTGTCGTCGGAGGGAACTCCATAGGTATGGTACAAAACCAAAATCGTATAAGGCTCACTATGGTAGGTGACACGGCACAACTAGGCAATGCCAGGGTGGATATACCAATTACGGATCCGGACCGGTGGAAACGCATAGCGCGCAGCTACCGCCCACCTCGAACAACACTCCCAAATCAAAGGTCCGCACCAAAACAATCACAAAAGTAATAGAATGGCATACGAAGAAGTGTGTCCGATCAGAGGTGCTACCTCATTAATCCGAGAATCGCTCCTGTTTTAGCTACCTTATGCCAACTCACGGGAGTCAGGTCCACGTATTTACCTTAAAGGAAACGTCACCACCTTCCTGCTTCATTCTGAAATCTCCACCGCGTACACGGTTGTCAAAGTGGTTTTCGGTATCGACAGAGAGTATGCCCATATCCGATCCCCGTCTCTTTAACAACCCACGTTATTATTACCCGCGGTTTATAAATTCGAAAATAGTTATATTTGAATCAAATGCTATATTGAAAAGGTGAAGTTAAAATAAAATCCAATATCCATCCCAAGGTTATACCTTAGTTCATTTGAGTAACTTAAAATTTTAACTTCAATATGGTTTCAACAATAATTAAACCAATTAAATTTATAAATCATATTTCCACCTTTAAATAGTCATTTAATTTACTCGATAAATTTTGATTCTTATAAAATATATTTTATCAATAAATATCTAACTTCTCTTATACTTTACTAAATAAAATTAAATGCAAAATTTCTATAAATTTTACTTATAATTAGTTAAATTCCCATATCTAAAATAAACTAATTTCCGATTAATTTCTTACCTTACCTTTGTTTCAAAAACAGCCTTCTATTTCTAAATCAAGTTAAATTTCAATTTCCATATTTCACAATTATAACTATTTTATTCATAGAAAACTTAACTTATATTTATCCGCTTTATATTCAAGTTATACCAAATTCATAAATTATTTCTTAATTTAAATTCCACTTGTTTTACAAATCCAATTTTTCACGCTAAACCCATACTTTAAATTCTTATATTATTTACATATTTGACTAGTATAATATTATAAATATAAAAATCATTTAAATCCAATTTTAAACAAGAATTATTTAAACATTTAATATTTCCAAAAATACATACATATATATATATATATAACCATGGGTCTGTATGATATTTTCTAACCTAGGTCAAGTGATACGGATAATATATCATTTCAATCCGCAATTTACAAAGAAAACCGGGTTCTATCATTTCATACCCGCAATCTCAAGTTAAATTAATAACTAAATAAATAAATAAATATTGTTCGGACCTATCATTTCAGCCCGTAACGATTCTATACTACAGGGAACTTGCAGTGATAAACAGTAAATAAATAAATAGTGCGATAACATAAATAAAGCAGTATATAATATAACTGATGATGTGTTGGTTTAATAACATGATTTTAAACATCATCAATTTATATCACAGTCAAATAAAATGAAATAAAAATTATTCTACAATTACACTTGTTATCAATTTACAGATATATAAGTATGTTTGTCAGGTGAGAATACTCACCTTTTCGAAGCTGCAGAATTTATTTAAACAACGATATCTACCCCGAAAGAAGAGTACAGAAGGCACGATAAATTTTCAGTGGATGCAACGACTTGATTCAAATCTTGAACAAAGTAATTAAATAAAACTAAGTATTCGAATCTTATCATGAACACAGCAAATTTGCAACAAGATTGAATTAAAGGAAATTGACACAACGGCTCGACCACTCACCACACGACTTGACCCATTAAAACAAAAGCTTAGTGTGCCCATTTAACTTTTCCAAAACAAAATTTACAAAATAAATTTATACTCTATATTTTTTTTCTTTTACCCTTTTTACAGAATATTATGACGTGTCAATAAAAAGGTGGTAAATCTTATGTGGGCAAAAATGCAATTCACGATAGTGATATATAAAAGTGGCGCATGCAATATTTATTTATTTATTTATTAATTATTATTTTTATTACTAAGTGCAACATGTGGTTTACGTATTAATACTTCATAATTATTCTTAGTATACAATACTTTATATGGATCTGTTCATAGTGCATAAAGACTATTATTCATGCATGTATCTACCTACCTATATTCACTATATCCTAACATGCTAATGCTCAGGATGTTCTACTCACATGCACAGGTGGCTCCCCACTATTCGATTCACCCTCTTATTACAATAAATCTTTTCTTTCTTTTTATAAAAAGACACGGCCCTTGCCAAATTTCAAAACTCGAATGCATGCACTCCTAAGACTTCACGTCATGGCCTAGAGGACTGGTTAGAAAAGCTACAGATGGCGCATATTTTCTACTTCAGAAATGCAAAAGGGTAATTTCAACCTAGTCTCTATTTGGACAACACAACACTATGCTTGCCCATATAATCATTCATGACATGTACGCATAATTTATTTCTCCCTTTATATACTTCTTTTTTACTTACGTATATAGGCTTTAAACTCATGTATGCACGGTAGGAAGAGTTTAGGCAAACTGAGTCGGAGTGGTGCAACAAATATACCTAAACTTTATCATACAGGTGGAATTTCTGAATATTTCATGCATGCGTCTCCTCTCTTCCCCTTTCTGTCGTATTAAACCTTCTCTTTTTTCTTTTTTTTTCTTTTTTTATATTATTATCACTAATTTAAAACTGAGCGCAAGCAGACGAGGTAAACACTTTGGTCTGGGCTAACTCAAGATGCGCATGCAATATTTATCTCCCACGTCCCTGAACAAAGCACGGTCCAGCAAGGATTGTCACGGTCGTGGCATGAGGCGGAGGAGACAGTGGAGGAGGGTAGTCAAGTTAACTGGTGGTGTAGGTCGAGCCTTGCGTGAACAGAAAAAAAAAAAAGGAAAAACAATAGAAGAAGATAAAGCAAATTGGCGGCCATAACTGATAGTACAAGAGCTCAAGCAAGGAAGGAGAAAACAGCTGAAGCCAAAAAGAACGAAGGGAAATGTGATACGTGGTTATGAATTTAAATAGTGGATTGCATGAGTGGACAAAGAAAAGGCAAGAATTTGCTGTTCGTTACTAAATCAATGCAGAAAAAAAAGCAAGCGAATTCAAATTTTATAATGTTAGAGGAAACGAATGATTTCACTGCATTATTAAAGGTTGAGTGATTTTAGCAAAGTTAATTCTTATTTAATGAAGAAGGACATTTCCTTTGTATGTGCTTAAATTTATACAATGGGGTACAAAATTAAAGGTGAATGGATATGGGAAGGACTAGCGAAATTTAAGGTGCAGAAAAGGCAAGCCATATCCAAATCAAATATTTTTGGGTATTTTGCATATGTTGACCGAGTATTTCCAAAACGGTTTGCATTGATATTGTCGGTTTGTATTTAAATCAGCAAAGTTGCGCAATTAGAGGGAAGAAAGATTTGGAAATAAATAATTGCAATGAAGGTTGATTTTATTATCAGTGGGATAGAAGGAAACTGCAAGGGAAATTTCTTTTATTAGTGAACATGTACGTGCAAAATTTTAGGAAGGAAATGGCAAAATATCTTGGCAACATTTTTCTCTCATTTTAAAATTTAATAAGAAGTAAATGTGTTGACAAAAAAATAGTAAGAAATAAACGGATTCCTCATGAAGCCAAAGGTATGAATAGAAAAGGTTCATCCAGTAAATTAATGTATATATAATAGATATGTAATATAAGTTATACATTTTTTTCTTCAATAAATTAGCAGTCTATGCAAGTGATATCTAAAGTTATTGCATTGTTTTATCATTTTCTGCTATGTATGTTAAATTACATTTAGTTGCAAATATAAAGCAAATTTAACTGAAATTTGGTTCTATTTACTAGAGTAATTACATAGAAAATGAAGTTTGACATATTTTATTATTACAGGAATAGTCTTACTTTGCAATCTTACAAAAATGAAGATAAAGGAGGCAAGCTGATAGGAAATATATATATATATATATATATTTATATATATATATATATATATATATATTGCGTACGTGACAGGAAACTTGCATTGATGATTTAGTTTAAAAGATGAAAGTTTCATTGATAGACAAAATAAGGAACGCACAAATTAAGGATATGAATGTTAGAAAAATCAAAGATATTTTTTTAAAGGTAAATGGCCAGTCACGGTCAAAGGAAAAATTGAAACGGATATGCTTCCCTCCTACTCGAAAATGCATGTTCTGATTTATTTAACCATTTTAAGTTAAGGTATATATTTTTGAAATGCGCACCATAGACGCAAAATTTAAGTCCAAAAAAAACGAAAATAACGGATTTAAATTTTATACGTTTTCTTATATGTTATTTATCCCATCAAATAACGCGACCTTTAAACGCGTAATTCAGCAGTTTATTAATACACTGTAAATTGTGAAAGTTATTATTTAACTAAAAATCGAATTTGTTTACATTCTTCGGATTTATTTACCATTTTCTAAGAAATTTATTACTAAATTTTAATATATAAAATTCATTTTAAAAGGAAAAAAAAGGGAAATAAATGTTATAGCCAATATAAGTAAACATCCTCAAAATAAATCTTGTACTTATATAATTATTATATAAAAGATTTAGAAACTAAAAAATTTAAAAATTCCAATTAGAGTTATCTTTAACCAAAGTTAGAATTTTAGAACTCTTGTCTTTTAATTAAAAATTTGGAAAATGTTTTAATCAATTTAAAAAAAAAATTAGATTTTTATATATTAAACCCCAAGTTTTATAATTAAAAGTGAAAAATACTTCTTAAAACTTCGGGCTATTACATACAGGTTATGGAAACAATTGCTACAGCTTTTAGTTTCATAATTAAGCGTTGTTTGCCCGACAAATAGGTACATTTCGGATTACGGTTTTATAGCGCTATTATATTATTTTTCCCGTGTTGGGATATATTATTTTGGAAAATGTATGTTGTATATTGTTATATTTGATATTATATTTTCTCCCAAGCCTCTCCGTACAAAGTACTCCGCCAAAATTTTCCGTAAATTTTGGACATAGAATTTTTTTGAAAATGTTTTCCAAACTTTATTAAAAAAGATTTATTGGTTATAAATTGGTATATTTTATTTAAATTAATTAATTTTGTAAATTTACTGTTTATAAAGTTAATATTTTGAATAAGATGTATTGTTCACTCAATTTTTTTTTCCTTTTCGGGGATGAAAAGCATTAGTAGAGGAGAATGTAACGACCTGTAATTTTCAATGTTTAAAATTTGTAAATTTAATAAGATTTTGGTAATTAAATCTGCAATTAACAAAAATTTGAAATTTGTTAATGAATTTAAAACGAGAATGAAATGTAAGAATGTTAATGCTAGTAATAAATAACTAATTTAGTGCAATCCCAATAAATTGAAACAATTATAAGGCTATAATTGGTGGTACATAGTAAATTGGGAAATAAATTCAAAGTTATATTAATTGATCAAATAATGCATTGTTCAGTAATTGAATGTAAATTAAGTTAATAATGTTAATGTTATTCATTATAGGACAATCAGTTGAATGAAAATAATGGATATCAAGATTTATCAATTTATTGGGATTTAAACTATAATAATCGGATAAATTGCAATTAAATGAAATTTAATATTTAAATTATTACGTTAATAGATATTATGATGAAATTTGAAGATCTTAATGTAATAAATCATGAACCAATGTTAGTTATATCCTTATTGTAATAAAAGATGTTAATAACAACGTTTAAAATTTTAATAAATGAATTTTGGGAATTTTAGTTTATAATTTTTGAATTTAATAAAATTGAAATTAAACACTGAAATTGTCAACTTTAATTTGACATCTAAATTTGTTTAAATTATTAAGATTGTTATAGAAATCAAAAATGATAAAGATTGCTAATTATATAATTAGAATTAAAAATTTGATTAATTAATTTAATATTAATTTATTAATTAAATAGAAAATAGCCATTTTGGCCACTAACTCGGATTTCGATGAAACTAGTTTCATTGGATCCGTAAAGGTGAATTATTGTAGGATTTTAAGTTTCGTAGCGATCGGGCTTGTCATTTGATCATACGGACTCCGAACGTCTAGAAATCAATTTAATTGAAATCAATCGAAATCAATTTGAAATAACTTGATTTTAGCATAACTTCTCCGTACGATGGAATTTGGACTTGAAACTTGTTCCATTGCATTTAAAATATTTAAAAACATTTATTTTGATATATGGGTCGGACCATTTTTGTTCCGGAGTCGAAACGGGATTTTCGGGTCATTTGTCGTTCAAAATCCAAATTCAATCGATCCATTTATTTCTATATTCTAGTCTGCCAATATATCTGGTTATAAAACCTAGTAGCCTTTCTGTTTCTTATTTCTGTACATACAGAAATTTCTGTTGCTTCCCTTCCTCAATGGCTGAAAACCCTATATTCTACAATTCAATTCCAATTCAAAATCCAACAACAAAAATTAAAACTCCACAAAAAAATTCAGAAAAATTATAGGATCGAAGATCCCAACGAATGGAACCTATGTCTAGTGCTCGTTTGTCATAACAGCACATGAATCGAGCAAAAATCGCTGTCAACGTCTTGAAATCGCAAAACCCTAATTTCAATTTGAGGGTTTTTGATTTCAATGTCTATCGGCAAATTGATTCACAGGTATTACGGAGCTTGCTGCGTAGAGCCATTTTATGGTGGTTGTGTGACGCCCACCTCTATACCCACGCTAGCCAAGAACATTACGGTGAATGCTGTCAACTAGCACGGAGAATAAGGCTGTTGAGGAGCGACCATCCGTGTAATTGCTTTGTGCGAGCATCGATATGTCAGATAGTATAACATGCAAATCTTTTCAAGTGGAAATCCGACATGCCGACACAAACTCAAAGCTACTACACAGTGGCTATAATATCTTCGGAAACAAATATAGAAACAAACATAACATAAATCAGTCACAGATAATTCATATCACTAAGGCGGAATAAGATATGAATATTACACATAAAAGTGTACATCATAGTAGTGGTCAGAAAGATCCACATTAACACAAAATAGTAGCAACATGTGCTATACAAAAGAATACATCAATGAGTCAATATCTCAAGAGTATACAACAAAAACTACTAATCTAAGTAGTAAGCAAAAGGTCAGAGTAATGGATCCCTGGAGAGAAGTCAAGTCGAAGCACCTGCAACATCTCGGTCTGACTCAAGTATTATTTATAAGAAAATAATAAACGGATCAGTCTAGCTATAAATATCAGATAACATGACATAGAACGAAAGATATGGCATAGACGTATAATATCCATAATGGCATACTACTATAAGTATGAAAATGATAATCAACAAACGATTAATCAATATCAAAGAATCTTCTCAAAGATCCAAAAAGGGTATCATACCCAAAAGTTGTATTCACAACAAGTTAATGACACACGAATTCACCAATGCACAAAAATTGATAAATCATATCAATGAAAATCACTAAAATTGGTGAAGCATAAATTCTAGAATTCAACACACGAAATCAACAAATCATAAAATAAAAGGGGGAGGCCTATCACACGAACGGGAGCATGAAAACTCACCAACAGATGTAACACACGAACGAGAAGCTATCTCATGGTAGCTAGCCATTAATTTGACACACGAATGGTCCGAAGACCTGACACACGAATGGTCCGAAGACAGTGGGTTGCTACCCCACCAATTTGAGTCGAAACTCCACAAAGCGGGGCTTGGTCTCCCTCGCAGACAAAGAGACATCGCACATTGCTAGTCTAAATCACAAAGATGATCGTCATGATCAACGAGAAGTGTCAATTACACTAAGCTAGTAAATATATGAGTTTAGCTTCATGTCCCATAACCACTTGCTTAACTTAAATATTTACGAACAAATTGTAGATCTCCACTAGTAAATTGTCACAAGAGTTTCAATCGAACAAGTCCAAGAATTAACCAACAAAGTAAACGCAAGCATTTCATACCACTCGTTTTACTAAGTTGTTTAATTAGATTTCTCATACGAGTGAGGTAAAGGTTTGTATATACTAATTGATTGGAAAACGGTTTTATAAACGAATTTGGTATTAAAATAGTATTGAAATCGTTTGAGGAAAGAGTTTTGATATTTACTACTAGTATAGAAAACCTTTATATTTTTAAAGTGACAAATCACAAAGAAGATTGTAAGGACAATCAATCACTAAAATTCACATTCGAAGACGTGAATAAAATCCAATGAAACCGATAAAGAATCCATCGAAATGGATATTCAAAAATCCCTAAAAAGAGTCATCAAAGTCATAATAAATGATAACAACAAATAGGATTATCACGAATCGATTTAAATTGGAATTCTCAAACGAATAGTCAAATAGGCAAAATACAGCAGTTTCAGACGTCTGAAACAAGTGGTTCAGACGTCTGAATTTGGAAATATAAAAATTTCCAGAACACAATTCAGACGTCTGAACCAAATGTTTCAGACGTCTGAAATAGGCATATTTTAGCCTATTTTTTTTCTGTTTGAAAATAAGCCAATTCAGACGTCTGAAATCCCAAACTCAGACGTCTGAATCTGGGAATAGAAAACTTCCCAGACAATATTCAAACGTCTGAATATCACGTTTCAGACGTCTGAATCTGGGGTTCAGGGCATTCCCTGAACCTAGGCCATAAATGGCCAGACGAATATCGGAAACGACCAATCGAGCAAATGGCGATGACTAAGGAATTACATCGAACGACAACCCAGCCTAAACGGCTCTTCGATACGCTTCAAATATCAATGTCCAAATATCCATAAAAGGATTTTCATAAATTAGACCAAAACACCAAAAATTGGAATATACACCAAATCAATCCAAACCAAAATCAATTGCACAAGAATAAGTGTTAGGAATTCATACCTAACAATCGAAGATAATTATAGACTAAGATGTGAGATGAAAATCTCACATTTTTACCAAAATCAAACAAGAAGAAGCTTGAAAGCAAATGGAGAATCAACCTCTCTTCAACACAACCCAAATGAGCTTGAATCTATGCTCAAAACAAGAACATTCCCAAAATTAGGTTTAGGAATTTCTGAAATTGGTAAGAGAATAAGTTGGAGAAGAAGAAGAGAATGCTTACCAATGGGTTCTCTTGAATTTGGAGCTAGGAATTTGAGGTTGCAAAAGGAACTAGGGTTTTGGAGTTTTAATTTCCAATCTCTCCCACCATTAATGCTATAAAAACTGAAAAGAGAAAGAAGTGAGGGAGAATGGGGAGGAGGGGTTCAGTTTTTAAGTATAAGTTGGCTAATGGCTAAACCCAAACTCAAACCCAAAGTGAAAAGTAGCAAAAAATCAACTTTCTCCAAACATATCGAAGCTTATACTCAAAAAGGTTGCAAATGGCATTTTAAACTCAATGGGAGTGGTCCCGAGTCCTAATACAACCGTATGCAAAAGGTAGCTTTTCGGACTAAATTCCGAGTATTGATAAAATATTTAAATATAAAAATCGATAAATATGCGGGTTGTTACAGGTTGCATCGCATATTAGTGTTAAAGGTTTCTAAATTTGTCGATCTAGGGTTTGAAACCCTAAACCGTGAGGTGGCAGCACGGCTATCTAGGTGGCAGCGGAAGCTTGCGGCTTTAAGCCGAAGGTAGAGGCCGAAGAGGCGAGTTCATGGGCGGTGGTGCCAGGGCCTGTAGCAGCATGTAGTGGCGGCCGTGGTTGGTCAAACTTCGATGAAGGCAGTTAGGTTTTGGGTCTGGAGAGGGAGCGTGCATGAGATAGAGATGGTGACGTGGCTTTAAACGTATGTTCGTGTTTTAATTAGTTATTTGTTTAAATTCAAATTTGCATAACTTCTAATCTAAATAACTTTTGCATACGAGGTCCGTTCCACATGTGGTTTTCTCCGTTGCGATCCTAATAAAATTTCAGTCATTTTGGAGTTAGTTTAGATGAATTCCGAGACGGTTCAAATTTTGGGTTTAAATTCAGTTTAAATTCAAAAGGCAAGTTTTTTAACCCACTCATAACTTCTATAATTTCGTAATTTATCTATGATGTGATTAGAAATTTATTTATGACTTTTTGGCATATTTTGAATCATCGTCTCAGTTTATTTGGATTTAATTGGATAAACAGTTATTTAATTTACCATTGAATATAAACTACCGGTTGGTACCTGTTATTTATTATCTGTTATATACTGATGCTATTGATTGAATTTGATGATGATTGTGATAAATGTTTGATGATTGATATTAGATGAATGGATGTTGTATTTTATATTATTATAAACTGCAAGTTGTTATGAATTTTATTTCATTCGGGATTACGGTTTGAAACGATACACAACCATATTCATAATTTAAATTACGGATTGAAATGACAAATATCCGTATCACTTGACCATAGGATAGAAAATTATATACAGACACCATCGGTCTATATATAAATATTTTGAAAATGGTTTCTATGGTTTTAGACAGAAATATATGGTTAAATAAATATGGATTTTTGATATTACATAAATATTATGTTTATATATAGTTAAATTCTTGAATTTAAGCTATGTATAAATTGTTAAATAAAAATCTAAGTGTAATAATAGAGTTTGATTTTATTAAAATATAACGTGGGTAAGTATTTAAATTATATTTTAACATAGAGTGTATAATGATTCAAATAAATTAAGGTTGGGACATAAATTAGAGATTTACCTGAAATTGAATTTATTTAAGAATTAAACTCAAATAAGTAAATGTGAAATTCATCAAATTTGAAATTTTAGAAGGTATGATTCTTATAACTCGATTTTTGTTTAAGGTGAACTAAATGAATATTTCAAGCCAATAGATTGAAGGAAATATTTAGTTATTTGTAATGTGAGATTTATTTAAATGATAATGGATTTATTATGTAAAATATTTGAAAACTAAATAATAGAAAATTTAATTGTTGAATCATAATTACCAAACTTAGTTTTGAAATTGTTGAATACTTTAAGCCTGAAATATGTGGAATTTGAAATGGTTTATTCAGTGGATCAAATCTGTTTTGCAATCGATAAATTTGGAATATTTTATTTGGGAAACTGAATTGAATTGAAATTAATGATTTGGGATTTAGTTAAATATAAAATGTAGAAACTCGAGTTGTGTTGGATTTGATTTGTGAAATTTAAGAAGCTATTTTATTATATTAAGTATTTAAATATTTAGACCATTTAAGTGATGGAAGTTATGTTTCAAAGTTACGAGTTTCAAGGTATTAAAATTTGAAAGTGTAATATTCAAGTGTTTTAATTTCAAAATATTATAACTTTGAAAGTGCTATGATTTTGGAAAGGGATATATTTGAAATAAAAATGATATTATACTGATTTGGGTTTTATTAAAATGATATCATGTTGAATTAGTTTTTAAAATGGAAATGATATCGTATTTATATAGTTTTGGAATGAATATTATATTCTGGTTTTGAAGTATAAATTATTTTAAAATGACCACGGTGTTAAATAATGTTTGTTTGTTAAAGAGACCAAGATCAGAATTTATCATACTCTCTGCCAATTTCGAAAACCATTTTAATGACCGCGTACGCGGTGGAGATTCCAGAATGAAGTAGGATGGTGGTGACATTCTATTAAGGTATATACGTTGACCCAACGCCCGTGAGTTATCATAAGGTGGCTAAAACAGGAGCGATTCTCGGGCCAAGGAAGTGGCCCCTCTTATCGGACACACTCCTTCGATATTATATTCTAACTTTGGATTGATTTGGTGACCACTTTTGATTTTTTGAATTTTAGGGGTATGGCTCGAGGTGGGCGGTAGTAGCTGCTACGCGTTACCACCGGCTCGGATGCGTAATTGGTATATCTACCCTGGCATTGCCTTGTGTGCCATGTCACCTACCCTAGCGCGCCTTATATGATTTGGTTTTGTACCATACTTATGGAGTGCCCTCTAACGACACCCAGTACGGGGGGTATTAGGTACTTTATAGACTATGGGAATATAAAAGTGTGTTAAGGTGGAAAATGTAAAGCCTTAACGCTATTTTTAATTTATATTATATTTTACTGTAGACACTATTATTATAGGGTATATTACTACATAGTAGATATTTTAACGGATCCTTAGGAGATGTAAATCCTGAGCAACTTTTAAATTATTGCACTCACGTTAGGCAATGGATAGAAGGTGTCAAACCCCATAAACATCTCCGACGCCGTTTACACTCATATTTATTTACCGTTGATTTAACTCACATAAGATCTTCTAGTTCTGACTCGAGTGTTTTGTCTTTTCAATTCGCTCGGGTCAGCCTGAGCATTTTAGGATTTGAAGGCTTTATTTTTGGAGGACGGAGACGAAGATGTTATTACTAATATTTATTCCACTACATTCATACTGTTCCGCTGCATTATTTATTATCTCTGGTATGTGTAACTCTGATATGTGATGTATATGTATAATCAAATGTTTTGTAAAACAGTTTCATGAACTATTGTTTGATTATTATATTTTCTCGTTCCACTGCAAGATTCTGTTTTCTTTCTTTCTCTGCTTTTTCGTATTCAACCCGATAACAATCCCCCCTTCTGCGTGGTTTGATTTTGGCGTGTGTGGTTTATCATCGATTTAAAGCGTACAAAACGACGAGATGTTGCATCTGGTATCAGAGCTTTGGTTTAGCGATAAACCTTAGCTTTGTGGGGTCTGACTCTTTACTAATAGGATATTAATATCCTATGATGAATCGCTGAGTGTATATATATATGAGAGAGCATATTTTTTAGTGTTATAAAAGGGTTTTATGTTGTATTAATTTGTTCCATTTTGTATTTATAAATTCTGGTTTGTGTATAGGACGCTATGACATCAATAGGGATTTCTAAACACTTATAGGACAGACCGACACAATATTTGTATTGAAATATAGGTAAAAGAAATAATTTTGCCTATTATATGTTCTATATATAAAATAAATTTTTTATAAATGATATATATTTTTGGTTGTAATTTAATTGTTGTTAGGTAGTGAAAATTTTAGATATTAGTTGAAAATAAGATTTGAAATAAAATAAATGAAAGATTGGAAACTTAGAACTTGAGTTCCAGGATTTTGGAAAAATTTCTTTTGATTAATTTCGAAATATAATAATAATTAAGAAGTATTTTATGAAATAAATATTTCGATAAGATTTGAAAGAATTATTTTAAAGAAACTTTGGAGAGAAATAAGTTTTGTACTCCCCTCTGTATCATTGGAAATAAGTTTCGGTGGTGAGTGCACACATCATCGATATTCATTTTCGAGTTTCAAAGTGGGAAGGCCACTATGGTAGTTTAACTACAGATTTATTTTGATAAACAAATGTAAATTTCAAATTGTTTTAAATATAATTGGAGATATAAATTGTAAGTACATACATCTGTCTATTATTTTAAAATGTTTTGAAATTTAACCAGGTATTTAGTTCTTAAGTTTCTGTTAATTAATAGTTTCAATTATTGTAGTAAAATGGAATGTAACTAATTAGTAATTGAAACATCTAAATGAACTAAGAGATTAAATGCTAGGTTATAAATGAAATAACAAGAAAGTTGAAATTTTTAATCTATAAAAAGCAAAGGATATGATTATTGAACATTAAATTAATTTAAAAGAAATGAGAAAACTTGTATAACTTTCAGTTACATTCTTAAAGTATATATATATAACTTACCAAATATTAAAAGTTGTAATGTTAATAAGAAAATGTAACGGATATTATACAAGTAATAAACTTGTGCTAATTAAAGTATTTAATGAAATTCTTTTATAAATAAGAATTTAGTATTATAGTTATTGTAAACTTAAGTATGACTGAAAGGCCACTAATTAAATATAACAGAAAGGTTATAAAGAAATGATCATAAACTTAAGTCAATGTTGAGGTTATTTATAATAAAAATAAGTAGAAAGATGAATACCATAAATAAATGAAATAAACACTGAATGAGTGAGTGGAAATAAAAGTTTGTAAGATACAAATGTAAATTAAAAGGATAAATCGTTATATGAGTGAAAAGGAAATCAAATAATAAATGTATGAAATGAAATTATTAAGAATGAACTTGATCTATTATTTGGAATCGTTGCTTGTTTGATTTATGGTTGGTTGGGCAAGGATACTTTAAAATTGTTTTGAAGTATGCATAATCTATTTAGTTTCATCTGAGACTGTTGAGTGAATGATACTCTTAGTAGTTTATTTTTCATTCTGGACAATCTGAAGTTTTTGAACCCGAACAACTATTAGTTTTGTTGATATGAATGGATAATTGATTGTGTTGATTTTGATTGTATATTGGTTGCAAGTGATTGTTGTTTATATTGATTTTTTTGTAGTGGTTGTTTCAACTTTAAATATTTCATTTTATATAATTATTAATCTCTTTTGGATTGTATAAGTGAGATACATGTTATGGAAACAATTGCTACTGCTTTTAGCTTCATAATTAAGCGTTGTTTGCCCGACAAATAGGTACATTTTCGGATTACGGTTTTATAGCACTATTATATTATTTTTCACGTGTTGGGATATATTATTTTGGAAAATATATGTTGTATATTGTTATATTTGATATTATATTTTCTCCCAAGCCTCTTCGTACAAAGTAGACTCTACCAAAAATTTTTGTAAATTTTGGACTTAGAAATTTTTTGAAAATGTTTTCCAAACTTTATTAATTTGTGTATAAAAAGATTTATTGGTTATAAATTGGTATATTTTATTTAAATTAATTAATTTTGTAAATTTACTGTTTATAAAGTTAATATTTTGAATAAGATGTATTGTTCACTCAATTTTTTTTTCGTTTTCCCCTTTTTTCCTTTTCGGGGATGAAAAGCTTTGAGCAGAGGAGAATGTAACGACCCTTAATTTTCAATGTTTAAAATTTGTTAATTTAATAAGATTTTGGTAATTAAATCTGCAATAAACAAAAATTTGAAATTTGTTAATGATTTTAAAACGAGAATGAAATGTAAGAATGTTAATGCTAGTAATAAATAACTAATTTAGTGCAATCCCAATAAATTGAAACAATTATAAGGCTATAATTGGTTGTACATAGTAAATTGGGAAATAAATTCAAAGTTATATTAATTGATCAAATAATGCATTGTTCAGTAATTGAATGTAAATTAAGTTAATAATGTTAATGTTATTCATTATAGGACAATCAGTTGAATGAAATAATGGATATCAAGATTTATCAATTTATTGGGATTTAAACTATAATAATCGGATAAATTGAAATTAAATGAAATTTAATATTTAAATTATTACGTTAATAGATATTATGATGAAATTTAAAGATCTTAATGTAATAAATCATGAACCAATGTTAGTTATATCCTTATTGTAATAAAAGATGTTAATAAAACCATTTAAAATTTAATAAATGAATTTTAGGAATTTTAGTTTATAATTTTTGAATTTAATAAAATTGAAATTAAACGTTGAAATTGTCAACTTTAATTTGACATCTAAATTTGTTTAAATTATTGAGATTGTTATAGAAATCAAAAATGATAAAGATTGATAATTATATAATTAGAATTGAAAATTTGATTAATTAATTTAATATTAATTTATTAAATAGAAAATAGCCATTTTGGTCACTAACTCGGATTTCGATGAAACTAGTTTCATCAGATCCGTAAAGGTGAATTATTGTAGGATTTTAAGTTTCGTAGCGATCGGGTTTGTCATTTGATCGTACGGACTCGAAACGTCTAGAAATCAGTTTAATTGAAATCAATTGAAATCAATTTGAAATAACTTGATTTTAGCATAACTTCTCCGTACGATGGAATTTGGACTTGAAACTTGTTCCATTGCATTCAAAATATTTAAAAACATCTATTTTGATATATGGGTCAGACCATTTTTGTTCCGGGGTCAAAACGGGCTTTTCGGGACATTTGTCGTTCAAAATCCAAATTCAATCGATCCATTTATTTCTATATTCTTGTCTTCCAATATATCTGGTTATAAACCCTAGTAGCCTTTCTATTTCTTATTTCTGTACGTACAAAAAATTCTGTTGCTTCTCTTCCTCAATGGCTGAAAACCCTATATTCTATAATTCAATTCCAATTCAAAATCCAACAACAAAAATTAAAAATCCACAAAAAATTCAAAAATATTATAAAATCAAAGATCCCAACGAATGGAACCTACGTCTAGTGCTCGTTTTTCATAACAGCTTCATGAATCGAGCAGAAATCGCGGTCAAAGTCTTGAAATCGCAAAACCCTAATTTCAATTTAGGGGTTTTTGATTTCAATGTCTATCGGCAAATTGATTCATAGGTTTTACGGAGCTTGCTGCATAGAGCCGTTTGATGGTGGTTACATCGCATATTAGTCTTAGAGGTGGCTAAATTTGTCGATCTAGGGTTTGAAACCCTAAACCGTAAGGTGGAGGTGCGACTATCTAGGTGGCAGCGGAGGCTTGCGGCTTCAGGCCGAAGGTAGAGGCGGAAGAGGCGAGTTCGTGGGCGGTGGTGCCAGGGTCTGTAGCGGCGTGTAGTGGCGGCCGTGGTTGGTCAAACTTTGATGAAGGCAGTTAGGGTTTGGGCCTGGAGAGGGAGCGTGCATGAGATAGAGATGGTGACGTGGCTTCAAACGTATGGTCATGTTTTAATTAGTTATTTGTTTAAATTCAAATTTGTATAACTTCTAATCTAAATAACTTTTGCATACGAGGTCCGTTCCACATGTGGTTTTCTCCGTTGCGATCCTAATAAAAGTTTGGTCATTTTGGAGCTAGTTTAGATGAATTCCGAGACTGTTCAAATTTTGGGTTTAAATTTAGTTTAAATTCAAAAGGTAAGTGTTTTAACCTACTCACAACTTCTAAAATTTCGTATGTTTGTTAAATTTATTTATGATGTGATTAGAAATTTATTTGTGACTTTTTGTCATATTTTGAATCATCGTCTCGGTTTATTTGGATTTAATTGGATAAATAGTTATTTAATTTACTATTGAATATAAACTGCCGGTTGGTACCTGTTATTTATTATCTGTTATATATTGATGCTATTGATTGAATTTGATGATGATGGTGATAAATGTTTGATGATTGATATTGGATGAATGGATGTTTTATTTTATATTATTAAAAACTGCAAGTTGTTATGAATTTTATTTCATTCGGGACTACGGTTTGAAATGATACACAACCGTATTTATAATTTAAATTACGGATTGAAATGAAAAATATCTGTATCACTTGACCATAGGATAGAAAATTATATACAGACATCATCGGTCTATATATAAATATTTTTAAAATGGTTTCTATGGTTTTAGACAGAAATATATGGTTAAATAAATATGGATTTTTGATATTATATAAATATTATGTTTATATATAGTTAAATTCTTGAATTTAAGCTATGTATAAATTGTTAAATAAAAAATAAGTTTAATAATAGAGTTTGATTTTATTAAAATATAACGTGGGTAAGTATTTAAATTATATTTTAATATAGAGTGTATAATAATTCAAATAAATTAAGGTTGGGACATAAATTGGAGATTTACCTGAAATTGAATTTATTTAAGAATTAAACTCAAATAAGTAAATGTGAAATTCATCAAAATTTGAAATTTTAGAAGGTATGATTCTTATAACTTGATTTTTGTTTAAGGTGAATTAAATGAATATTTCAAGCAAATAGATTGAAGGAAATGTTTAGTTATTTGTAATGTGAGCTTTATTTAAATGATAATGGATTTATTATGTAAAATATTTCAAAACTAAATAATAGAAAATTTAATTGTAATTACCAAACTTAGTTTTGAAATTGTTGAATACTTTAAGTTTGAAATATTTGGAATTTGAAATGGTTTATTCTGTGGATCAAATCTGTTTTGAAATTGATAAATTTGGAATAGTTTATTTGGGAAACTGAATTGAATTTAAATTTATGATTTGAGATTTGGTTAAATATAAAATGTAGAAATTCGAGTTGTGTTGGATTTGATTTGTGAAATTTAAGAAGCTAAAGTATTTAAATATTTAAACTATTTAAGTGATTGAAGTTACGTTTCAAAGTTATGAGTTTCAAGGTATTAAAATTTGAAAGTGTTATATTCAAGCGTTTTAATTTCAAAATGTTATAACTTTGAAAGTGCTATGATTTCGGAAAGGGATATATTTGAAACAAAAATGACATTATATTGATTTGGGTTTATTAAAATGACATCATATTGATTTGCTTTTTAAAATGGAAATGATATCGTATTTATATAGTTTTGGAATGAATAATATATTCTGGTTTTGAAGTATAAATTATTTTGAAATGATCGCGGTGTTGTAATAACATTTGGTTGTTAAAGAGACTGGGATCGGAATTTGTCATACTCCCTGCCAACTCCGAAAACCACTTTAACAACCGTGTATGCGGTGGAGATTCTAGAATGAAATTGGATGGTGGCGACGTTCTATTAAGGTATACACGTGGACATGACTTCCGTGATTTGGCATAAGGTGGCTAAAACAGGAGCGATTCTCGAGCCAAGAAGGTAGCCCCTCTTATCGGACACACTCCTTCGGTATTTTATTCTGACTTTGGATTGATTTGGTAGCCACTTTTGATTTTTTTGATTTTTGGGGGTGTGGGTCGAGGTGGGCAGTGGTAGCTGCTACACGTTACCACCAGCTCGGATGCGTAATTGGTATATCTACCCTGGCATTGCCTTGTGTGCCATGTCACCTACCCTAGCGCACCTTATACGATTTGGTTTTGTACCATACCTATGGAGTGCCCTCTGATGACGCCAAGTACGGGGTAGATTACGGTACTGTATAGACTATGGGAATATAAAAGTGTGTTAAGGTGGAAAATGTAAAGCCTTAACGCTATTTTTACTTTATATTATACTTTACTATAGACACAATTATAATCGCGTATATTACTACATAGTAGATAGTTTAACGGATGCTTAGGAGATGTAAATCCCGAGTATTTCTTAAGTTATTGCACTCATGTTAGACACTAGATAGGAGGTGTCAAGCCCCGTAAACATCTCCGACGTTGTTTACACTCATATTTATTTACCGTTGATTTAACTCACATAAGATCTTTTAGTTCTAACTCGAGTGTTTTGTCTTTTCAATTCGTTCGGGTCAGCTTGAGCATTTCAGGATTTGAAGACTTTATTTCTGGAGGACGAAGACAAAGATCTTATTACTATTATTTATTCCACTACATTCATATTGTTCTGCTGCATTATTCATTATTCTCTGGTATGTGTGACTCTGATATGTGATGTATAAGTATAATCAAATGTTTTGTAAAACAGTTTCATGAACTGTTATTTGATTATTATATTTTCTCGTTCCGCTGCAAGATTCTATTTTTCTTTCTTTCTCTGCTTTTTTGTATTCACCCTAATAACAATCCGCCTTTCTGTATGGTTTGAGTCTGACATGTGTGGTTTATCGACGATTTAAAGCGTACAAAAAGGCGGGATGTTACACTCTATATTTTACATGTGATAGTAAGGTAGCATATATTGTGTCTATGTGCTAGCTCTTCGAATGCAGGGACAGGTCGGGTATGGTTCTTCATACCCTATGCCCCTATTTACTTTGTACTCTTTTTATAGTATTTTGATATGATTATCGCTCACACTAGACTGTTGTCTGACCCAAGATTTTATGCTTTCTTCTTATTATCTTGAGTACTCTTAAATCGATAGATTAAGGACAATAGGTTTGGATAGTGCATGAAGCTATATGGAGTATGGGTAGGAGGCTACACTTTCATATATCAATACTTTGGAGCTTACTACAGCTTATATTCCGATGTGTAGTAGTATGGAGCTATGTCAGTACATGTATTTTATGAGATTGTTATAGAGTTTATTTTGGGAGATTTGGGATGTATAAACTCTTTATTTCAGGTTTTGTATAGTCTATGAGCCTGATGCACTCTAATGTTCTTATTTATTGTTCATTTGGATATATCACTATTTCACCCATTTTACATCTATGTTATTATATTATATATTTTTTGTGTGCCGTGAGATGTTCTAAAGGTTCCGTACTTGGATTTTTATTACTATACACCCTTGGCTAACGTCCTACATCGGTTTGGTACCTCCACGGCATGTTATACAGATATCGGATACCAGAGGTATAGGGCGATCGTTATATTTGGTATCAAAGCTTCGGTTGCATAGATGACCTAAGTTGATATATG
This sequence comes from Allium cepa, assembly GCA_030765085.1. Classification (NCBI taxonomy): domain Eukaryota; kingdom Viridiplantae; phylum Streptophyta; class Magnoliopsida; order Asparagales; family Amaryllidaceae; genus Allium; species Allium cepa. Next base: position 500,579,203 of record CM060929.1, read on the forward strand.
GATCCATTAGAGATAAGGAAGAAGTTATCGCCTTAGAATGGATCGAACGATCAATGGGAAAGCGTGCTTGTTATATTTTTATTTTCAAAACTATATAGTAGTATATATATAATATATATAAGTCTAAATGCATTCATGGACATCACTTTTTCCATTTAGAGAGACTAATCATTCCTATTACAACTCGTAAGAATAAACCGGCTAACGAGGAATCGTGCTAGGAAATCCATTTCTGGAGTTGAGAAGGGGGTGGGATCGGGGACAACTAACATAGACTTACAGAACATGTTCACTAAGATGGCACGAAACATGATTCAGAATGCCTAGGTTTCTCTTGCTACAGCTATTGGTGGTGGTGCTCTAATGAAATGCCGAGGGATGACTTTACCAAACTGAACAAGCATTACATCACTTTAGATGGCAAAGTATTTCTTGGAACGAAATTAGGCATTGAAATGCAGGATTGGTTGGATACCTATAAACGCATCTTTAAGGATATGTAGTTAGAGGATGTGATGAAGAGGAAGCTAGCCTTTTGACAACTTCATGGAAGAGCTATGGGGTGGTGTAACGCCATCAAGATTACTACTACCCATGACCAGATTACTTAAGAGCAGTTTAAGGTGTGGTTTGAAGAGAATTTTTACAGACCACTCAAAATTCGGTGCTCTTTCGGGAGTTCGCTGACTTGAGATATAGGGATATGTACATGACTGAGTTCGACATATTATCAAAGTATGGTCTATCTTTTGTAGATACTGCACTCAAGAATGAGAAGTTTATCATGGGCTTATATGATTATCTTGAAGAGAAACTAGTGATCGACAAGACCCTTGAGAGGCTGGTGGAGAAGGCTCTTCAACATGAGAGTCTGTATCCTAATCCTAAGTCGGTTATTGCACCCATGGATGAGCCAAAGTCGCAAGCTGGTAGAAGGGGCAAGAGGAAGTGGGATGAAAACCAGAAGAAGATGCAGTTTCAGAAGGGTGTCCAAAAGAAGGGAAAGTGGGAGCCTACTTTCTACAATTGTGGAAAGAAGGGCGATCTTAGGAGAGATCGTAGAGAGAGAAGAAAGGATGTTTTAATTGCAACAAGCTGGGGCATATGAAGAAGGATTGTCCAAAGCTGTTGAAGAATAAGCAGTTTGTTTCCGCTTATGCTCTGAAAATAGTTCCAGCTTCGTCGAATGCTCCATCGATGAAGGAGAAAGGGAAGGGTGTCATTATACAGGATATGCTTCCTACTTCTGGTACACCTATACATTTTTTATTTAATATTGGGGCTTCACGTTTTTCATATCTACTGATTTGGTAGGTAGACTAGGATTGATACCTAAGATAGTTGACCGACCTTTGATTGTTACAAGCACTATCGGAGGGTCGACTAGCCTCTGCATGGTTTGCCGACACTTAGCCCTATCGAGCCATGAATGTTTGTTTGCTTGTGATTGCTTTGTTATGGGTTTTGTGGGATGCAATATTATTCTGGGGATGGATTGGTATAAAAGTATGGGGTGGTGGTAGATTGTGAGAGGCGGTTGGAGACGATAGAGATGAATAATAGGCGTAGGTTGGAGATAGGCTGCCTACCTGATGATGAGGTGATGATTAGCTTTCTATGCTCACTTGAGATCTCACACGATGAGTTGTCATCCTTGCCTATAGCGAGGGACTATCTGGACATATTCAAGAAGGTGATCGAATTACCACTAGATAGAGTTCCGTATAGATTTGGTGAAGGATGCCAGACTGATAGTTATTCCTTTGAGGCATATGGCACCCAGAGAGCAGAAGGAGTTAGAGGTGTTGAGTCAAGATTTTTATAGAGTTTTGATTTCTGACAAAGGGATAAGCCGTGATCGACAAAAAGAAGTTATTCAGACACAAAGAGCTCCATATGATTAGAGGTTGATTATTTTGTATGTTAGTAATGATTATTTATGTTAAAATCTATCCTCAAATAATCTTATGCCTTTAACCTTCGAATATATATATAAATATATAGGAGTGCACATTAACTGTGCAGTCTGGACAAAACCGGTCGACCGGTCAAAACCAGGTGGTCGACCGTTTTTTCCCAGAATGCACAGATAATGTGCACAAGTGAACATAACGTATATATATATTCAAATTCCTGTCTACTGGTCATTTTTTGACCTGTCGACCGTTTTTAAACAGAGAGCAACCTTTTCCAAAAGACACTTCTTTCTCCAATGGTTGCATCTCTTACCTTTCATCAAATAATCATATCTATTAATGGCAACTGTTCACAAAGAGTTACAACTATTTTTCTCTATATATACTCATCTAAATCATTGATTCAAGATACATGAAAACATGATTGTATATGCTTTTTACTCTAATCTCTGATCTTACTTTCTACATACTCCTGCATTCTAAAAGCTCTCAATTATTTTAATTGCTTATTGAATCATTGAAATTATTTCATATCTTTTGATTCAATAAGTAATATACTTTCCTTAATCTTCACAAAACATCATTCGTATATTTTGAGGATAAGATTATAGGAAATTTGTACTACAAGTGACAAAACTGTGTTATCAAGAACACATACCGTCGACAAATAATTATATTCATTGTTGTTGAAGTCTTCTGTGTTGTAAGAGGCAAGTGTTGAAGTCCTCGGTGTTGTAAAAGGCAAGTGTTGAAGTCCTCAGTGTATTAGAGGCGTGAAATCCCGTTAGTTTGCTCGGGTATTGTAAACCTGTTCCTCCGGGTGAAGCGAGGTAGTTAATAGTGAAAATCCAGATAGAAGTCTGGGACTGGACGTAGGACGGTGCTCCGAACCAGTGTAAAAATCTCTGGTGTGATTTTTCTACTTTTATTTTTACTTTGCTACTATCATCTATTTTCCGCATTTATATTATAGTCCATATTACACGATCCGTGTGTACTATATTAGCACGTGCATTCGTATACACACCGAACTTTTCATTTAGTATCAGAGCCTGGTTTTCTAGAGATCGTAACAACATCCTAGAATAAATGGCTACAAAGAGATCTAGTCAAGGCAATAAGAAGACGAAGAGCAATAAAGAACAATCAAAGGAGCAAACAAACAAATGCTTCATGGCAAAAGATAACGAGGTTAGTGATCTAACTTTTAATGATATGATAGAAATAAATTCAGAACTTCTAGACACTTTAGAAAGTCTCAAAAGAAAATATAAGGAAGCTCTAGAAAATCAGAAGAAAGCAGAGTTCGAAAGAGATATGCTTAAAGACGAGAAGAGAATATTAGAAGAAGAACTTGAGAAAATTCAAGATTCAGACAATTCTCAACTCGCTCTATTAAGTCAAGAAATAGAAGCTCAAAAAGAAAAGAATAATGCTCTAGCTTCTGAAAATCATGAGTTAAAAACAAAAATTAAAATTGTTGAGTTAGATACCACTAGTCTCAAAACTAAGCTTGATGACATTACTAAAAATATTTCCAATTTTAATAAAGGGAGAGAAAATTTATCCAGGATTATTGAAAATTCTCAACCTGCTTCAAATAAGAAGGGATTAGGTTATGTTAAGAATTCAAAAGCTCACAATGATAGAAGTGGTGTAGGATATAAACAAGCTAAAAGTAAAAATAGTACTAGATATGCATTCATGTATACTAACTTTAGTGCTAGTACTAGTAATCAAGATAATTTTAAAACCAGTTATAGTCATAATAGTACTTTGTTTAGAAATGATAGAAATTATTCTTCAAGTACGAAGCTAATGACTAATAGTATTAAGATATGGATTCCAGCTAATATGATTGATCATGATAAACAACTTTATATTAGCAACTACTATAAGAATGTAATTTGTAATGAAAATTATATTTATAAAGGTTCAACCACACCCAAATGGGTATGGTTTCCAAAGACCTAACCCCCCGGACCCTAACATAGTAAGTGGGTACCGAAAATTATTATTATTTTTTGCAGGTACTCAGAGAAACAAAAGGAAAATGATAGATTTTGGAATTTCAAAGAATGTTCCATATGTTTAATAGAATTACGGCTTACAATAAAATATGGACTTCGGTAAATATGGTAAAATTTATTTTACTTTTCCTTCATAATTAATAATGAGTTTATCTCGTTACATGCAAGATATTTTATATAATTTTCCCCATTCTTTTTGATAATGACAAAGGGGGAGAAATTCATATGCATATAAATAGAGGGAGATATTATACTTAGGGGGAGATGTTATACTTAGGTGGAGCTTTAAAGATATTATCTGGCACTTGTACTAAATAGTGTCGTGTTTTAATTCGTACTAGACTTGTGTGTATTATCATCTTGTGCGAATGTTACTCTTGATCTATGGTAGTAGTTTTTATGTTGCTTATAATCTCTTTTACATCCTCCATTTAAACAACTCCTTTTTGTCGATGACAAAGGGGGAGAAAATTGTGCTAACAGTATATATGCAGGACACAATCTCAGGGGGAGATTCATAAATATGTTGTCATCAATCAAAAAGGGAAAGAATGTTGAGTCAAGATTTTTATAGAGTTTTGATTTCTGACAAAGGGATAAGCCGTGATCGACAAAAAGAAGTTATTCAGACACAAAGAGCTCCATATGATTAGAGGTTGATTATTTTGTATGTTAGTAATGATTATTTATGTTAAAATCTATCCTCAAATAATCTTATGCCTTTAATCTTCGAATATATATATAAATATATATGAGTGCACATTAACTGTGCAGTCTGGACAAAACCGGTCGACCGGTCAAAACCAGGTGGTCGACCGTTTTTGCCCAGAATGCACAGATAATGTGCACAAGTGAACATAACGTGTATATATATATATATATATTTAAATTCCTTTCTACTGGTCATTTTTTGACCTGTCGACCGTTTTTAAACAGAGAGCAACCTTTTCCAAAAGGCACTTCTTTCTCCAATGGTTGCATCTCTTACCTTTCATCAAATAATCATATATATTAATGGCAACTGTTCACAAAGAGTTACAACTATTTTTCTCTATATATACTCATCTAAATCATTGATTCAAGATACATGAAAACATGATTGTATATGCTTTTTACTCTAATCTCTGATCTTACTTTCTACATACTCCTACATTCTAAAAGCTCTCAATTATTTTAATTGCTTATTGAATCATTGAAATTATTTCATATCTTTTGATTCAATAAGTAATATACTTTCCTTAATCTTCACAAAACATCATTCGTATATTTTGAGGATAAGATTATAGGAAATTTGTACTACAAGTGACAAAACTGTGTTATCAAGAACACATACCGTCGACAAACAATTATATTCATTGTTGTTGAAGTCCTCTGTGTTGTAAGAGGCAAGTGTTGAAGTCCTCGGTGTTGTAAGAGGCAAGTGTTGAAGTCCTCAATGTATTAGAGGCGTGAAATCCCGTTAGTTTGCTCGGGTATTATAAACCTGTTCCTCCGGGTGAAGCGAGGTAGTTAATAGTGAAAATTCAGATAGAAGTCTGGGACTGGACGTAGGACGGTGCTCCGAACCAGTATAAAAATCTCTGGTGTGATTTTTCTACTTTTATTTTTACTTTGCTACTATCATCTATTTTTCGCATTTATATTATAGTCCATATTACACGATCCGTGTGTACTATATTAGCACGTGCATTCGTATACACACCGAACTTTTCAAGAGGTGCAAGTGAAATACCTATTAAAGCAAGGGTTCATCCATAGGAGCATATCTAAGTGCGATGCACCTATAGTACTCGTCGCCAAGGTAGATGGCCCCCTAAGGTTGTGTGTAGATTATCATGAGCTAAATAAGGTAACAAAGAAGAACAAGTATACACTCCTACATACTGATGACTTATTCGATCAACTTCATCGTGCTAGAATGTTCTCTCAGTTGAACCTTGCGACGAGGTTTCATCAACTAAGAGTGGCGAAGGAGAGTGTGCCGATTATAGCATTTTGTATGCCATCTACATTTTATAAGTGGTTGGTTATGTTGTTTGGGCTAACCAACGCACCGACATACTTTGTTGACCTTATGAATCTTTTTTAAGGATCAAATAAAACAGTCTGTACTTGTATTCATAGATGATATCCTTGTTTATTAGAGGATGGAGGAAGAACACATTAAGCATTCGAGGACTATTGTTGATGCCAAGAATGGGTCAATACCGAAGGATAGGATGTAGGGAACCTGTTGAAGCCCAGATCTAGTACATAATAGTAAAAGGTAACATAGAAAGAATAATAGGACATAAGATTTTTATAGTAGTTAGGCCATCTTTAGCTTATGTCCTTTATATAGCTTTATTGATTGTTGATTACAGAGAACTAGAGTCCCTAGTACAAGGGATTGACAGGTTATTAATCCTAGTGCTACCAATAGTATCTTCCTAGGTGACTATTGTGAGGGAGAGATAAGAAATGGAGAAGGAGAAGAATCCAAGATCTTCTTTTGGTTGCTATAGGCTAATATTTATAGGGAAATAGCTCTGAAGATCCAAGAGCCAGCATAAGTCGAAGTCTAGAAGGAAGCCCAATGATGCAAAAGTGAGCACGAGGGCCCATGAGCAAAATAGACCTCTCGGTAGCAGGTGGTTCTGATTGGTGGAAATCTAATCTTCTTTCTTGCATTGTCCTTCCATCTCCAATTTTATGCATTCTAAAGTCTTTTTTGATTCCTTGAGTTATTTATGATGATTCCCCTGCAAACACCTGATTTCTTCTCATTAATCTTCAAGGTCACTTGTCTTATTTTCGAGAAAAGAACATGATCATGACTGGTTGGAGTAATGCATGATGATATGGGACTGAAGTTGGAGAATGGACCTCTCAGAACTAAGAGGTTCCTCTCGGTACTGAAAGCTTTATTTAGCACAAATTCAGATGAAACTTCTTGAACCCTATTCTCTTATACTTTGGATCATGTTTCAAAGTTCTAGAGTCATTTCTTCTTCGTTTCAATGTTCTAACTTTCGGTTGAAATATACTTGGTCATAAACTCGGTTAATACTTGCCTCCTAGAGTATGCTTCTATTGCGAACATAGCATGCTCTGGATCAAGACAAGTTTTGATTTGCTACCTCTTTATTTTGGATGGTCGTTCACAAACTGCTTCAAAGCATTGCTTTCGTCCAGTAAACAATCTTTCAACCGTTTTGCATATGTTCGTGCTAAGGACAAGATCTATGCTCTAGAGATCGTTATATGCCTTAGACGAGCATGCTATCTCCTTTTGTGTATTGTTTTCATTTTTGCTTTCTGTTGCCACTTAGAGCTTCGCCTTTGGGACCGTTCCAGTGCCAAATCCATCTTGTCATTGCCGAGTGCTTTCGTCCTATGATTTCTATTAGCCATCGAGTGAAATTCATCTAAGGTCAAAGGAAATGGCGATTGCTATGAGGATGGAGATGGTGGTGGTGGTATAGCCGATTGCTTCTTAGTGGAGATAGTCGAAATTCGTGTTGCGCCTGATCTCTGATGGATCTTAAGCTCTTAGGTTATATTTACTCTGCTTTGGAGACACACATAACTCTCTGTCTATGGGCAACTCCTATCAACGCATGGTCGTTCTTGAATTGCCGCTTACATTCCAATTAGGCTGTTTGCTTCGGAAATGATCATGTTGGATGATCCCATCGTCGTGCTCTATGTTTTGCTACATTTCCTGTGTTCCCAGCCGTGTTGAATGCCAAGTTTCCTTGCTTAGTATTACTCGTCAATCATGATGTTTTAAGTCAGGTGGTGGTACGTCTAACTCTCTTGAAGATGGATCCTCTGTAACTCAGGCTTCTCCTTCCATTACTATCATGTTTGGCCTATTGATCATGGCTGATTTACAAGGCATAGTTGTTCCTATAAAAGAGCTGCTGCTAAATCGGCCCCCTCTTCTAAATAAGTAGACAACCTTAAGATTCTTGGACAAAAAGGTTCGAGCAAGTAGGGATCTCCGAAGCTCGCTTGCTTGTTGGTCTTCCTGTTGATCGTATGGTATGTACTCTATTTTTTCTTTAGATATGTGACGCCCCACCTCAATACCCATGCTAGCCAAGAACATTACTGTGAATGCTATCACCTAGCACGGAGAATAAGGCTGTTGAGGAGCGACCATCTGTATAATTGCTTTGTGCGAGTACCGATATACCGGATAAAAATATAACTTTTCATCTCAAGAGGAAATCCGACATACCGACACAAACTCAAAGCTACTACACAGTGGCTATAAAGGTCTTCGGAAACAAATATAGAAATAAACATAACACAAATCAGTCACAGACAATTCATATCACAAAGGCGGAAATAGATATGAATATTACACATGAAAGTGTACATCAGAGTAGTGGTCAAAAGAGATCCACAATAATACAAAAGAATAGCAACACGTGCTATACAAAAGAATAAGTATACATCATAGAGTCTATATCTCAAGTGTATACAACAAAATAAACTACTAATCTAAGTAGTTTGCCAAAAGTCAGAGTAATGATCCAGGATGAGAATTCAAGCAGAAGCACCTGCAACATCTTGGTCTGACCCGAGTATTATTTAAGAAGAAAATAATAAACGGATCAGTCTAGCTATAAATATCAGAAGAAGTGATATATAATAAGAGATATGACATAAACATATAATAATCACAATGCCAAGCTGTGATAAATAAGTAATTGAAAATCAACAAGAGATTAATCAATATCACAATAATCTACTCAAGATAAAAAGGAATGTCATACTCCTAATTTCATTCACCAAGCCACAATAAATGACATATATATATATATCCATGCCAATCGTAAAAGTTGGTGAAACACAAATTCTAGAAATCAACACACGAAATCCAGAAATCACAATAAAATGGATGGCCAATTCCATAAAAATGAGCCGGAGCTCCTCCAGACAGGGTATAGTCCCCCATTGCGGACATTGAGCCGAAGCTCCTCCTGGTGAGCCGAGGTTCCTCCTGACAGGGTATTGTCCCCCATTGCGGACTTTGAGCCGAAGCTCCTCCTGGTGAGCCAAAGCTCCTCGTGACAGGGTATAGTCCCCCATTGCGGACATTGAGCCCAAGCTCCTCCTAGTGAACCGAAGTTCCTCCTGATAGGGTATAGTCCCCCATTGCGGACATTGAGCCGAAGCTCCTCCTGGTGAACCGAAGTTCCTCCTGACAGGGTATAGTCCCCCATTGCGGACATTGAGCCAAAGCTCCTCCTGGTGAGCCGAAGCTCCTCAAAAATGAAGTATCGTCCTTGACATGGACAAAGAGACATCGCACATTGCTAGTCTAAATCACAAAGATGATCGTCATGATCAACGAGAAGTGTCAATTACACTAAGCTAGTAAATATAGAAGTTTAGCTTCATGTCCCATAAACACTTACTTAACTTAAACATTTACGAACAAACTGTAAATCTCCACTAGAAAATTGTCACAAGAGATTCAATCGAACAACTCCAAAAATTAACCGACGAAGTAAATGCAAGCGTTTCATACCACTTGTTTTACTAAGCCGTTTAATTAGATTTCTCATACGAGTGAGGTAAAGGTTTGTATATACTATTAGATTGGAAAACTGTTTTATAAACGAATTTGGTATTAAAATAGAGTTGAAATCATTTGAAGAAAGAGTTTTGATATTTACTACTAGTATAGAAAACCTTTATATTTTTAAAGTGACCAATCACAAAGAAGATTGTAAGAACAACCAATTACTAAATTCACATTCGAAGACGTGAATAAAATCCAAAGAAATCGATATCAAATCCATCAAAGTGGATATATCTAAAATTCCCAAAGAAAATGTCATCAAAGTCATAATAGATGATAACAACAAATAGGAAACAACACAAATCGATTAAAGTTGGAAATATACTCAAAAATAGCCAAAATAGGCAAAACTGCACATTCCAGACGTCTGATTTGGAATCCAGACGTCTGGATTTGTTCTCTGGAAATAACCCAGAGAATACTCAGACGTCTGAAATCTCAAGTCAGACGACTGATACCTATCCAGACGTCTGGTTTGATGGTTCATACGTCTGAAAATAGTCTCTGGCTTTTTTTTATAATATGCGTGCATACATTTTTACTCTCCAGGTCCAAACCAGACGTCTGGACTTGGTCACCAGACATCTGGTCACCTGGTCTAGGCAACAATTTGCCTAGGCCAAAGTGGCCAAAACGTATCGGGAGCGATCGGACGAGCAACGACGACTAAGGATTTATGCCTAGCGACAACCCGGTCTTATAGGCTCTCCGAAACACCTCTTAAAGCATGATCAAACATCAAAGTTATGATTTTTAGAGAATTGGCTTCAAACACCGAAAATGAAAATATTCACAAAACCAATCCAAATCAAAAGCAATTGCACATGAGTAAATGTTAGGGATTCATACCTAACAACAAAGATAGATATAGACATAGATGTGAGATTAAAAATCTCACCTTTGAACTAAATTTATGAAGATGAAGCTTGAAAGCCAAGGAAGATCAACCACACTTCAATCTCAACACTAGAAGCTTGAATCTAAGCTTAAAACAAGAACATTCCCTAAGTTAGGTTTAGGAAATTTCTGAAATTGGAAGGAGAATGAGTTGGAGAAGATGAAGAGAAGCTTACCAATGGGTTCTTCTTGAGTTTGTAGCTAAAGCTTGGATTTGCAAAGGAAGTTAGGGCTTGGAGTTTTAATTTCCTCTTCCACCCTCCATTAACATAAAAGCTTGAGTTTGAGGAGTTAGAATGAAGTAATGAAGAGGAGAGGGGGATTGGGACTGAGTTAGTAAGTGATTAATTGGCTCAGCCCAAACCAAAGCCCAAAGCAAAAAGTAGAAAAATTCAACTTTCTCCAAACATATCGAAGCTTATACTCAAAAAGGTTGCAAACGTCATTTTGAACTCAATGGGGGTGGTCTCGAGTCCCAATTCGACTGTTTGCAAAAAGTAGCTTTTCGGACTAAAATCCGACTAACGATAAAATATTTAAATAAAATATTTAAACATAAAATCGATAAATATGCGGGTTGTTAGACTCCCCTCCTTAAAGAAATTGCGTCCTCGCAATAATTAAGAAGGAAATATAAGAAGTAACAACCATAGAAGCATATCAACACAAAAGAAGATTTGAATCAAGAAGTTCACCATAAAGCGCACGAAGGAGTAAATCCGAAAGTTTTCGTTCGATGAATTCTCAAGATTTCACATGAGCGATTTGAGAACCATTGAACTTTTATCAAAAATAATATCTTTATATCGAAGGCGCTCAACCTCCGAAGCAATGAAGCGAATAGAATGTTGCTCAAAAGTCAAATTTGGTGAAACTTCAATCCCCTCAATAACACCGGGCTCAAGAATAAAAATCGGAATCCCTAAGGCATTTCCGTAGTAGAAAGACGTGGAAAACGTCAAAAATAGAAAAAAGTTGAGCCGGTGCAACGGCGTAGTACAAATACGGTACGCCCGAGAAACTAGAAACTCGAATAATTTGGAGCACCGACGTAGTACAAAGGCGGTACGTCCAATGAACCAAAAAGCCAAGTCATTGATGTAGTGCAAACGGTACATCCAATGAATCCAAAAAGAAAAGACATTGATGTAGTACAAACGGTACATCCAATGAATCAAAAGCAAAGACATCGATGTAGTACAAACGGTACATCCGATGAATCAAAAGCAAAGACATCGATGTAGTATAAACGGTACATCCGATGAACCAAAAGCAAAGACATCGATGTAGTACAAACGGTACATCCGATGAATCAAAAGCAAAGACATTGATGTAGTACAAATGGTACATCCAATGAATCAAAGACACTGATGTAGTACAAACGGTACATCCAATGAATCCAAAAGGAAAAGACATTGATGTAGTACAAACGGTACATCCAATGAATCAAAGCCCGAATGATTTCGGAACACCGACGTAGTACAAAAACGGTACGTCCAATGAACCGAACACAATAAAAGAACATCGGACGCAAGCTCATAAAAGAAATGAGATGAAACTCAATAAAACGAAGTACACCAAAACGCCCGATGAACTTGATAAAAAGATAATTTCATTCGGTCATCAACAAAGAAACAACCCCTTGTTGCTTACGACTAAACGCATTGGCAACACGATTTCCCCTTCGGGAATAAAAAGAATATCAAGATCATAAGAAGCTAGGAACTCGAGTCAACATGCAGTTCCTTAAGAGAACATAAATATTCCAAAGATTTATGATCGAGGTAGAGAACAAATTTCTCATCCAAATATGATGATGCCAAATTCCAAAAGCAAAAACAATAGCCACGAACACTAGATCATGAGTGGCATATCTAGTCTCGATAAGCTATAATGATTTAGAAGCACAAGTGATAGCACGTTCTCCTTTGCAAGAGAATGGCATTCCAAACCAATACGACTAGTATCGGTACAAATAGTAAAGTCTTGGTTCCCCTTCAGGAATCATAAGAATAAGAGTATTGAAAGAAAATTCTTTCAAATAATTTTCTTTCCCGAAAAGCTAAAGCTTTCAAAAATCAAAATTATTTCGATGTAAAAATATTTCTAGAAGAATTTACATTTTACAAGTCAATATATCATGTCTGATTGTCACATCAAAGCGTTTAGGAAATTCCTATCGATAACGTTGATCAAGCGCATCGACCAAAATTCTTAAAGCACTCAACGGGCAACACAATCACAAAATCATCTTTTATAGGATAAATAAATCTCTTAAAAAGTTTTAAGAATATTCTTTGTTCGTTTCAAGAACAAAAATCCAGTTTTACTTATAAATAAATCTTATGAAAAAGATTTGCAAAATTTTAAATTACTATTTTCATCCAAAATCAATAAACTCAAGAATGGTCACATCGAAATATTCATAGAATATTCGATTTAAAAAATGGATGAAATAAGATGGACAAATTGAATGACAAAATAAGTCATTCATAAGAATCATAACGAGTGCGGAATGCGGTAAGTGGAATGCTAATTTCCGCAACTAGTAGCAAACGAAAACCGGTGATAAAGTCAAACTGAAAAGTCCTTAGCACCACACAAAAGATTTCTTAGGTGATAATCCTAAGACAAACTCAAAAATACCGGAAAATTTCTCAAACTACATGAATGAGAGAAATAACACTTTCCTTATAAGTGGGCTTAAGGAATAAAATGATGCCATCAAGTTGGAATCAAAATCATAAAGGAAAAATAGAAATCTGCTTAAAAGATTGAGAATGTCGAAGAGGAAAAGTCCACACGAGAAAATAGGATATTGGCTTCACAACGATTAAGCCAATCCTAACAAAAGTAAATTCCGAAGCCTAAGTAAAAATATCGGCTCGGAAAGATAAATCACATAAAATAATTCCGACATCAAATAAAAGCGAATTGAGGGTTGCAGATCTACCATCCGGATTCGCAATCCTCAAAGAAGTCATCAAGCCCAAAATATTCAAAGAAAAAGAATCGACAAGTTCTTTTGATATAAAATAGTGAGATGGAAACTATATCAAAAAGAACACGAACAAGATAATCACAAAGCAAATGTCATCAAGGATTGAATGAGAAATACCTTGACCACGAGAAGAGTTGCTAGGGACTTGCAGCTTTCCTTCTCTCTTGCTTTGATGCTTGGGACACGAAGATATATAATGATACGCACTTTTGCAATAGCGGCAAGAAATAGGCCTTGGACACCTATTTATATAGTGGTCCCTAGAGCCACAATTGTAGCATTCTCCGCGATTAGGGATAGGAGTATTTGCAATAGAAGTCTCTTGCTTCGCCCTCTTGTTAGGATTAGGACATCCGAACCTAATAAAGGGATGCCTCTTCTTGGTGTTGTTGGAGTTCGGTTTGGCACTCCCAACCTCGACATCACTTTCTCTATCGGCCTCTTCAAGACGAAGAGCGATATCTATAAGCTGATCAAATGAAACCTCAAGTTTCAGGAGTAATAGCTTCTTAAGATTCTTATTCAAGCCATAGACAAACCTCTGATTTTTCTTCATCGGGGTATTAATATACTCAATCCCGTATTAGAAAGAGATTCGAAAGATGCGACATAATCTGTCACAGAAGATTCACCTTGAACAAGGTCGATAAAACGTCGGGCCAAAGTTACTTTTTCAGCCTCCGGCACAAATTTCAATTCGAATTTTTCCCGGAATTGCTCCCAAGTGAGATCCGCTTCAACAATTTCAGAAATTAAAAGCACATACCAATCTAACGCTCGTTCTTGGAGCATGCTAGAAGCCACTTGGACTCGATGTAGATCAATAAGGTTTATGCGAGAAAAGATGCGATCGCATGATTTGAGCCAAGCTTGAATTTCTATAACACTCTCGGATCCTTTGAATGGCCTTCCACCCAAATCGGTATAGTCTCTGCACAAGCGTGCAAAACCGGATCTAGGATGAGTAGGCTCCTGATTGGGACCCGTTGTTTGAGCGTTCTTGACAAGATCTAAAAGTTGTTGAGCAGACATAAAAAATCCATCCTGGGGAGTAGCACTAGATTGACCGGCGCTGGGGCGGCCGGGTCTAACCATTTCTCTTCTTTAAGAAAGAAAGAAAGAAGAGGAAAAAGTTATTCTCAAAATAAATATCAAGCAATCTTGATAGATAAAACAAGGAATCATAAAAGAAAGTAGGATAGAACAGTACGAAGACCCGAATAAAATCCTAAAGCACAACTCCTAAGAAAGACTTAGGACATGATCCTTACTAAATTATTCTATATTGTTCCGAAGTTTGGCTCTGATACCAAGCTGTGACGCCCCACCTCAATACCCACGCTAGCCAAGAACATTACTGTGAATGCTGTCAACTAGCACGGAGAATAAGGCTGTTTAGGAGCGACCATCTGTATAATTGCTTTGTGCGAGTACCGATATACCGGATAAAAATATAACTTTTCATCTCAAGAGGAAATCCGACATACCGACACAAACTCAAAGCTACTACACAGTGGCTATAAAGGTCTTCGGAAACAAATATAGAAATAAACATAACACAAATCAGTCACAGACAATTCATATCACAAAGGCAGAAATAGATATGAATATTACACATGAAAGTGTACATCAGAGTAGTGGTCAAAAGAGATCCACAATAATACAAAAGAATAGCAACACGTGTTATACAAAAGAATAAGTATACATCATAGAGTCTATATCTCAAGTGTATACAACAAAATAAACTACTAATCTAAGTAGTTTGCCAAAAGTCAGAGTAATGATCCAGGATGAGAAGTCAAGCAGAAGCACCTACAACATCTCGGTCTGACCCGAGTATTATTTAAGAAGAAAATAATAAACGGATCAGTCTAGCTATAAATATCAGAAGAAGTGATATATAATAAGAGATATGACATAAACATATAATAATCACAATGCCAAGCTGTGATAAATAAGTAATAGAAAATCAACAAGAGATTAATCAATATCACAATAATCTACTCAAGATAAAAAGGAATGTCATACTCCTAATTTCATTCACCAAGCCACAATAAATGACATATATATATATCCATGCTAATCGTAAAAGTTGGTGAAACACAAATTCCAGAAATGAACACACGAAATCCAGAAATCACAATAAAAAGGATGGCCAATCCCATAAAAATGAGCCGGAGCTCCTCCAGACAGGGTATAGTCCCCCATTGCGGACATTGAGCCGAATCTCCTCCTGGTGAGCCGAGGTTCCTCCTGACAGGGTATTGTCCCCCATTGCGGACTTTGAGCCAAAGCTCCTCCTGGTGAGCCGAAGCTCCTCCTGACAGGGTATAGTCCCCCATTGCGGACATTGAGCCGAAGCTCCTCCTGGTGAACCGAAGTTCCTCCTGACAGGGTATAGTCCCCCATTGCGGACATTGAGCCAAAGCTCCTCCTGGTGAGCCGAAGCTCCTCAAAAATGAAGTATCGTCCTTGACATGGACAAAGAGACATCGCACATTGCTAGTCTAAATCACAAAGATGATCGTCATGATCAACGAGAAGTGTCAATTACACTAAGCTAGTAAATATAAAAGTTTAGCTTCATGTCCCATAACCACTTACTTAACTTAAACATTTACGAACAAACTGTAAATCTCCACTAGAAAATTGTCACAAGAGATTCAATCGAACAAGTCCAAGAATTAACCGACTAAGTAAACGCAAGCGTTTCATACCACTTGTTTTACTAAGCCGTTTAATTAGATTTCTCATACGAGTGAGGTAAAGGTTTGTATATACTAATAGATTGGAAAACTGTTTTATAAACGAATTTGGTATTAAAATAGAGTTGAAATCATTTGAAGAAAGAGTTTTGATATTTACTACTAGTATAGAAAACCTTTATATTTTTAAAGTGACCAATCACAAAGAAGATTGTAAGAACAACCAATTACTAAATTCACATTCGAAGACGTGAATAAAATCCAAAGAAATCGATATCAAATCCATCAAAGTGGATATATCTAAAATTCCCAAAGAAAAGGTCATCAAAGTCATAATAGATGATAACAACAAATAGGAAACAACACGAATCGGTTAAAGTTGGAAATATACTCAAAAATAGCCAAAATAGGCAAAACTGCACATTCCAAACGTCTGATTTGGAATCCAGACGTCTGGATTTGTTCTCTGGAAATAACCCAGAGAACACTCAGACGTCTGAAACCTCAAGTCAGACGTCTGAGACCTACCCAGACGTCTGGTTTGATGGTTCAGACGTCTGAAAATAGTCTCTGGCTTTTTTTATAATATGCGTGCATACATTTTTACTCTCCAGGTCCAAACCAGACGTCTGGACTTGGTCACCAGACGTCTGGTCACTTAGTCTAGGCAACAATTTGCCTAGGCCAAAATGGCCAAAACGTATCGGGAGCGATCGGACGAGCAACGACGATTAAGGATTTATGCCTAGCGACAACCCGGTCTTATAGGCTCTCCGAAACACCTCTTAAAGCATGATCAAACATCAAAGTTAGGATTTTTAGAGAATTGGCTTCAAACACCAAAAATGGAAATATTCACAAAACCAATCCAAATCAAAAGTAATTGCACATGAATAAATGTTAGGGATTCATACCTAACAACAAAGATAGATATAGACATAGATGTGAGATTAAAAATCTCACCTTTGAACTAAATTTATGAAGATGAAGCTTGAAAGCCAAGGAAGATCAACCACACTTCAATCTCAACACTAGAAGCTTGAATCTAAGCTTAAAACAAGAACATTCCTTAAGTTAGGTTTAGGAAATTTCTGAAATTGGAAGGAGAATGAGTTGGAGAAGATGAAGAGAAGCTTACCAATGGGTTCTTCTTGAGTTTGGAGCTAAAGCTTGGATTTGCGAAGGAAGTTAGGGCTTGGAGTTTTAATTTCCTCTTCCACCCTCCATTAACATAAAAGCTTGAGTTTGAGGAGTTAGAATGAAGTAATGAAGAGGAGAGGGGGATTGGGACTGAGTTAGTAAGTGATTAATTGGCTCAGCCCAAACCAAAGCCCAAAGCAAAAAGTAGCAAAATTCAACTTTCTCCAAACATATCGAAGCTTATACTCAAAAAGGTCGCAAACGTCATTTTGAACTCAATGGGGGTGGTCTCGAGTCCCAATTCGACTATTTGCAAAAAGTAGCTTTTCGGACTAAAATCCGACTAACGATAAAATATTTAAATAAAATATTTAAATATAAAATCGATAAATATGCGGGTTGTTACAAGATAGATCATGTCCCTTTCGACCAACCATTAGTCGCGAAGAATCCCAATTCTACGCCATTCCTTACCTTTTGGAGAAGTAATTAGGATATTCATCCTCTCTTTATATGATTTTGTCATGAACTAAATCCTGTTCATGGAATTTATTTTTCAAAATGCCTGACTCTAGGCACTAGTAGTCGTTGAATGTTATGGGAAAAATTATATAGTTGCCCCCACTCTAACTATTTTTTCATTAACTTGATCTTGGATTGGGAAATGCCAATGATACCAGCCTTAGACTATCCACTATTATCCTTGATTATTCTCAACCAAGGATGTCCTGCTAGGTTGCAAGCGCTGTCATTGAAGTTTGGTCAGGCATTAGTTCCAATCTCTATAAACTAGCACAAAAATTATATAATTTTGATTATCCTTCCTTGAAGTTGTCTATTTTTAGGAAACGGTAAAATTCCAACGATTATGGTCTACACTCCGGTCATGTACTAGTTTCTACCTTCGAAAATTAGCATGCCAATGGTTCAATTTTAAGGGCTTCATCCTGACATCGCAAATTTTTGGGCAACGTTGGGTTCTTGAAAGCTAGAGCTTTCCTTCTTCTATTGCCAATTTTTATGTAGTACTAGATTCCTAATGGTTTATTATTATACCTTCTTGACGTTGCCTATCTTCGAGCAATAGTGAATTCCTAAAGGTAGGGGTTAAGTGCCTTTTACGATGAAAAGAAACACCAATTTTATCAACATCATTGCTTCCAAATCATATGCCAATGCAACATCAAATGTCATGTTGCTAATTTACGAGTTGTCTTATAAGCCTATAATGCCAATGGAAGCTCAGCGACCAAATTGCCAATAGTTCTGGTCAATCGTTCTTCACGGTAGATTTGATGATTCTATTCACTGCTTCCACTTTTCTGTTTCCTTTCTTCATCATGATCGCAGTAAGTGATTCCGCTTCGGCCCCATTTCATGAAGTAGTCAGTTGCAATGATAGCATGCTTAGCTCCTCTCTTCACCACCGAAAGCATACCGATAATGTTGATTTCCTAAATTGCAAATGACCGTGGGTTACCCATTTGCATAAGTTCCATCGATGGGGCTCTTGGGATCTTTGCAAATCTATGGCACCATTTAGTGTAGTCAACGACCTTCTAATTTGTCGTCGGCTAGAGATATCAATAGAGAAGAACTTTCTTTGTAAATGTATGACCCCTAGTGTGCTCTTCATAGCTGCTCTCATAGATTTCCATGAGGTTCTTCCCAACCTCATCCTTGCCTATACACCAAACCAAGGAATGGAGAATCCTTTCCTATATAGACTCTATCTTGTACCATGGACCACGACGCTTTTTGAAAAAGTTTCTTCCAGACATTCTGTCTCTAGGTAAAATTCCTTTGGATGAATAGTCGTTTGTGGGAGTCATCCATGATCCCACTTCCTCTATGATCCGTGGAATGTTATCCGCATACCAATCCCTATTTTTCGAGACCGGTGGTGTAATTGCTCGATTTTGAGCAGTATGGTCTTAGCATTGCCTATCTACGGACAACAATTGAACTCTTGAAATTAAGGGTTGGAATTCCAATCGTGCAAAAGCTTCTACCTTCAAAACCAGCACATGAAAGGTTCAAGTCCCAAAATTATTCTTGGCCTTGCTCATCTTCGAGCTATAATTGATATATATAGGTCAGAGCCGAATGATCCGATCGGCTCGAAAATGAACAAATCTTCCTTGCAATGCCAGTCTTTGGGCAACACCATATTTTTTAAGGTTTTACAATTATGTCGTCCCGACGTCGCTTGTTCCCGTGTGATTCCGGATCTCTAAAGATTTGGTTTTCCTCCTTTCTAACATTGCCCATCTTAGGGCATTGTCGGATTCCTAAAGGCTAGTATTTGGTACCTTCCTGGCACTTCCTATCTTCGAGTAACGGTATATTCCAAAAGGTAGGAATAAATATTCGATCAAGATCTGGGTTCTAACTTTGAAAGCCAGTGCATCGATGCTTCAATTTTGAGCGGTCCCTCCTTAGTGTTGATAATCTTAGGGCGACGAGAAATTCCTACAAATTGGGATTGAATCATCTGATAGGTCAACAAGTAAGTTGTCAAAACGTCTCATTGTCACTGATCTTCAGGCAACAACGAATTCCTAAAGACTAATGGTTCTTCTCCCTGACATGGCCTATCTTCGGGCAACGCTAGTTTCCTAGAGCTAGAAATTTTCCTGGAGGTTGGATGTTGGTTCCTTCCTAACATTGGACCTCCCCAACATTGCCTATCTCCAAGCTACATTGGTTCTCAGAAGGTTGGAGGTCGATTTTCCCTGTCAACCAGGCAGTTTGGACCTTCCCAATGTTGCCTGTTTCCAGGAAATACTAGTGCCCAAAATGTTAAGGGTCGATTTTCCCCTTCAACCCAGCAGTTTAAATCTTCCAACGTTGCTTGTTTTTGGGCAATGTCGGTTCTAAGAAATTTGGTGGTCAATTTTCCTCGTCCGCCCAGCGATGTAGGCCTTCACGGCGGTGCATGTTTTCAGGAAACATCTGTTCTTAGAAGGTTGGGGGTCAATTTTACCCATCGACCCAGCAGTTTGGAGCATCATGACGTTGGCTATCTTCGAGCAATGTCGGCTCTCAAAAGGTTCGAGGTCAATTTTCCCCATCATCCTGGCAGTTTAGACCTTCCTAATATTTCTTGTTTCCAGATAATGTCATTCCTAAAAGGATGGGAATCAATTTTCCTCGTCGATCTAGCGGTTTGGACCTTCCCAACATTGCTTGTTTCTGGGCACGGATTCTCAGATGGTTGGGGGTCGATTTCTTATGTCGACCCGGTCGTTTGGACCTTTCCAATATTGCTTGTTTCTAAGCAACGCCGGTTCATATAAGGTTTACGGTCGATTTTTCACATCAACCTAGCGGTTTGGACCTACCGTCATCGCCTATCTTTGGGCAATGTCATATTCTTGAAGGTTTGGTATCGATTGACCCAAATGATTAAGACCTTCTAGATGTTGCTTGTCTTCGGGCAATACTGACTTCTCAAAGGTTTGGGGTCGATTTAACCCATCGACCCAAACGATTAAGACTTACTTGATGTCACCCGTCTTTGGGCAATTTCGAATTCCTGAAAGTTTGGGGTCAATTTAACCCATGACCCAAATAGTTACGATTCCATGCTCCCTGTCCATTATTCAAGGATCAAGAAGCATTTCCTCGACTTCGCTGCTAATCTTGTAGCACAGGAATTTTGCTAGCAAGAATGCGGTTCGGGTAGTTCAACAAGCTGACTTTATTCATGAGTTTATGTATGGTAAGTCCTGCCTTGTTACATTGCCCCTCGGATCCTCGGGTGCTTATTTGCAAAAACAATGTTAATGAAAATAGATATAGTCAGGGGAAGTAGCACCGCTGTAAGTTGCCATTCCATTTTCAAGTGATTGGCTAGCTTGAATCCTATTTGATAATCAATTTCCAACTATTTTATCTAGGCCCCTCTTCGTTGGGTCTAGATTGACCTTCTTAGGCAGGCGGCCACCAGGATCTTGCGGGTTTACCACCATTCAGCGGTTCTTTAACATATTGTTGGAGATTGTTATTCCTTTTCGGCTCCTCAATTGGATTCCTCAAGTTTTGGAATTTGTTAGTGTCATGCCCGTGTATATTTTGGAAGTGACAATACATCTTGGAACATTTCTCCTGCTCCGTCACTTCCCTCCTAGGTGGCCTCTTATATTGCTCAGTTCTATGAGCAGTAAGGTATATATTCCCTGACTTATCACTCAATGGTGTCTAATCTTTAGGATCAAAGTTTCTTAGACGTTTCCCTTCTCATTATGCTTATCACCCAAATTCTAATTTCTCTTCTTTTGATTATCAATGTTTCTAGTGTTAATCGCAACGTTGTTCTGGAATACTTCCTTTGACTGCCCGCCATCATTCTTTCCATCAACCAGACACGCTTCCTCCAATCATAGAAACTGGTTTATTTTCCTATAAAATTCTTCCATAGTTGTTGGCTCTTTCACCTTTAACCACCGTCAAAAATCCATATCCAGGTGGATGCTCGGACTAAAGCATGCTTGGACTATCTTGTAGCTATTCAATCCCCACCGTGTAAATTCCAATTGCCATTAGCCTTTTTATATTCCAGCAATTAATATCGACTTTCACTATTCCATCGGTTGTTTTATGTTGCCTACTCCTATTCTCAATATCCTCTTTTATTTTAGTTCTGTTCATAACTAAGTTACATATTTATTCCCCAAGCTTATTTGCTTATTTCTCTACAATGCAACCTTCTCACGTTCAACATCATGGCCGCAACCACCTCGACTCCAAAAACAGCATCGCCCTCTCTCCCTCCCTTTCAAGCTTCCTACCTTCTTGCGTCTCTTCACCGGCCTCATCCCTAAATCCCCTCCACCTTAGTCAATCCCCAACCAACAAAGCCAGTGCCGCATCTCAGCCACCGAAGACCACCCTCAACCCCACCAGATCCTCATGTGGCCTTCATCCTTGCCCTATCCAAGCCTTCTTCCCATTCAAGCCTCCACGTCGGAGCACTTGCAACCACTCTTCGATCTTGCCAAGCACACATGCCTCCATTCTCCAGTGGAATCTCCTTCTTCTCTTATTATAGGTTAGTTTGTTTTATATATATATATATATATATATATTTAAGAAGTTATACATAGAAGTATTATATGTTGTTGTTAGTATGTAATGGTTTTAAAGGTCGTTTATAATATGTTCTTGTATATGTAAAGTTATACAAGTTTAATTATTTTACTGTAAACATAAGTTTTAAAGATCTTTTTGTGTTATATATATAAATAAAGGTCATATATATAATCGGCTACATAATATCGTTGTTCATGTTATTTTAAAAAAAAAAATTGAATTGCAAGTATATATATAATCGTTTGTTATACTATAAGCATATACATGAATAAAGCTTAGTTTATATATAAAAGTTAGATTTATTTTAAACCTATTTTGTATTAATATATATATATATATATATAATGTTTTGTTTACTGTGGATGTTTAAAATGTATGGAGAAGTTTAAGTTGATTTTACATTATATTATACATATTTATTTTGATTTTAGAGATATAGATTTTTGATTTTTCATATGTATACATTTTAAAATTTATATTGATTATCAAGTATGCATAGAATTTGTTTAAATACGTGTCTTAATTTAAATATTTTTTTTAAAGAGTAATAAAATAATGATATAATTTACTTGTAACGACCCTGACTCGACCTTCGAAAATCGGCACTGAATACATCACCCGTACTCGAATGCCGCAGATCCAAACGTCGAATCTAGTTCGTCGGAGCTTATAACACATTAAGTACAATAACACAGCGGAAGAAATGAATTATATTATTGATATACAACATTTGATACAACAGAATATAAATACAAATCAGAGCTAGAATATAACGGCAGAAAGATAATCGTCGATGGAGGAACACCAATATTATTTTCAAAAGGAAGAAGGATAGAAATCATAACGATGCCATCACTAAAGCCAAAGCTCCAAAGACTCCAAGCTCCAAATCAAAAGCTGGAACCACCAATCATATTTCCAAATGCGAAGCGAGACACTCCCATCACGTTGTATTAAGCAAACTAGGTAACTCCCTATGACGACTTGCAAATCTGTACCCTTTGAATCGACGATAGTCCACACATGTCCGACCCAAAAAGCACAGACTGGAGAAAAGTCAAGAGAAAGAAAAGAAGACAGAAGAAGAGAAGAGAAGAAAGAGATAAGATAGAACCAAACAGAACAGTACAGAATCTCACATCGCAGCGGAAAACATATAATATCATATTAATGACCTTTACAAAATAGAAACTATATATATATACATAAATCAGAGTTCAACAACCAATCAATAGATATCAGCCTGAACAGTTATAATAATCTGTCCTCACAAATGCCGACAATATAAAATAACTAAGCACAGTAGATAATCAATAATCAAAACAGATATGCGTATATGAAATGAATATCTCCAGCTCTCCTACTGAAGCTCCAAAAGCATCAAATCTAAACCTGTAAATATACTCGGTCTGACCCGAGCATTGAAAGAGAAGAACGTTCGGATCAGTCTAGTAACCAGCGTGAGAAACACAATCAACTGAACTTAGAAAATTAACAAACTTTTCCTTTATCAAAACAAAAGTATCTCTAAGACAAGTCCACACATAAACACGGACATGCTTTTTCCTTACGATAACTAAAACATATCATATCAAATCCTCTTATGTTATAGTAGTGTCTACTATATACAAATAATATTAATCATAGCCGAAACTATTACATTGATTAAATTCCAGCATATAGCCCAATTGGATAATACAATTAAAATGGCAAACACGTAGTGGAGTTTGGATTTCCATACAAATGACCAGGTGAAGGGACTACCTTCCGGTAGTACATCTCTAGAAGAATGTACCGAGAAACCATCACAAAGTTTCTCTACCAACATAAGACCGGCCCACCTCTATAACTAGATGGTACCGAATATGTTATCTCCGGTCGTTACCGACCTTTATCGAGGACCCTCTAGCATACTAACCACAATAATCAGATACACGATGTCATAGCATGCAAAGACATATCTAGAAGAGGATGATCATATCCTACTTGGGAATGACCCATTTAGCCTTACTGCATCTAACCCTGTTTTGGTCATTTCCGGTTGATGAGGCCAGAGGTAACGATTACCTTTCACAAAGCATAGTCACATCACTAAGAATGCCACATGGCCATTTCCGTTCACTACTAATTTCCTTCTACAAAAATACAACCCTTAAGCTCATACGTCTCAAGGAGGGTGTTAAGCTAAGAGAAGTTGCATGTAACAACCCGTATATTCGAACCATTTAAATTGACAATAATCCTCACATGTCAACTTAAATAATACAAAACACGAACCATTATGGGATTATATATACATAAATGTAAATGAGAATCAATACAACATCACAATCACAGAACGGTCACAGAATAATGCAGCGGAAAATACATCGTCATAATAGCAGTTCATGAAGCTACTACATAAAGTACAACAATGTCTAAACAAAAGGTGACTGAAAGGAAATACATAAATGTCCAACAGACAAAGACATCAAAATAGACTGATAAAGATAAATGCTAAGTCTTCAGCATCTTCAACCAACCATGATCATCAAACTGGATAGCTTCAGACTGACCCGAGCATATACAAAAAGAAACACTCGAGTCAAGACTCAAAATCTTATACAGGATAATCAAGTGCGGGGAATAAAGTTCATAACTCAAGATGAATAAAACATCTCTAAGGATCCGGTAAACTATCTATATATACAATAGAATATGGTATGTAGATAATGTCTAATCAGTAAAGTACGATATTAAAATAGCATTAAGGCGTTACTATAATTCCCCTTAACACATTTTATAATGCCATAGTCTATACAGCACCGTAAACCCCACCGTAAACTAGTGGTTATCAGAGGGTACCCCATAGGTATAACACGAAACAAAACATAGTGGTCGCGCATAGGATAATCAGTATGACAAGGTACATGAGGCGATACCAACTAGGATACTAGTAGTTGTGTGATCCGGACTGATGTTGAGCATAGTAGCTACTATCTCAACACCGCGAACAACACTCCCCACTCAAGGGGTGCACACAAATAGAATCACAAAAGTAATAGATATGGTATCGAAGAAGCGTGTCCGCTAGAGGTGGCGATCCTTAATGGCCCGGCGCGGCTCCTGTTTTAGTCATGTCAGGGGTCATCCAATATCGTTCTCTTTCTTCAGTCAACGCGTTCACAAAACCATCCACTTCATTCTGGATCAACACTTCGTGCATAATAGTTATTAAAGTGATTTTCGGTATCGACGGAGAGTATGTCCATGCCCGATCCCGGTCTCTTTAATAACTATGTATTTATCACCCGATGGTCGATTAAATTAACGTTAAAACAAATCAAAGTCCAAAAGTCAAGATGCAAATTTGACTTCCAAAATTTGACATTTCACGATTCAATTTATTTTAGATATTTTTAAAACATATTTTCGAATGCAATTTTTAATTCAAACATTTGAGTTACCATTTAAAATTTAGTATTCAAGTTCAATTTAATAAGGTCTAAAAGTCACTTATTAAATTTAGTTCATAATCAACGAATTCAATTTAATGCTAAACTTAGATTAAATTATTAAATCAAATTCTATTCATTTCGCTTCATGTTTACATCCACTGTTATAATAAATTCGATTAAATCAATTTCATTAACTAAATTCCTTTTTATCCAACTTCATTCGATTTATTTACCAATTTAATTAAATTTCTAAACAAAGAAGAGCATTTCCATTTACAATGTCCTGGTTTGTTTAATTTGTTAAATTTAAAATCATTTTAAGTTTAAATAATCACTAAATTATATCCATAAACTTTGGTTAGTTTTTGTATTCCTCTTAAGTCAAATTTCTAAATTTCCAAATAAAATTTATAACACGTTCCAAATCTATTTAATTAAAACCGAGTTTTAATCTAAACCTAACAAATTTAATAAATTTTTAAGTTATCAAATTTTAAACATACTTGTTTCTAAATCTCATTTCAATAAATTTGCCAATTCATTTTTATTTAATTACATAGGTTTATTAATCCGTTTCAATTAAATCCATTAATTTTACTTCAATCTAATCCATAAAATTTATCTCAATTAAATCCGTGAAATTTATTTCAATTACATCCATAAAAACCGTTACCAAATTTCCAAACAAATTGTTAAGTTCCTTTCTTAATTTAAAATATATTTCAATTTCGAAAATGGTTTTGTTGACCAATCGGGTTTCTTATTTTTATTTTCTATCCTAGGCCAAGTTGTTTAATTAGGTATTTATCATTTCAACCCAATATTATTCAATATAAAACAAAGCATAGCAAAGGGAACTTGCAGTGTGATAACTGGGATGGTGTCAAAGTAAATAAACAAGCAATAGCAACCATACATAACAATTTAACAATTTTTTTAAATAATCCCGAAACAATCGAATTAACTTACATTTGTTATTTATGCAAATTACTATAATTATTCCTAGAATCCACACTATCGTTTTATGCGGATTAAAGATTATTACAGTATGGTTTTCACTTGGTGTCTATTATCAAATTACTATATCAATCATACATTCAATGGTTCAAGGTGTAGTTAACGCTATTTCTACGCGACGATTTATTTAACATTTAAAGGGGTCAAGTTCAACATATATAATCAATTTTAGATTGTTGACTATCCTATATCAATATGAATTTCATATTAAATTTCACTTAGTTAACAACCAAATTCAACATCGCATAACAATTTTAGTGTCACAACTATTTGTCATAAACTAACAATATTCAAATTTAACTTGCATAGCGATTTACAATTTTAATTCAACAATTCTAACAATCAACAATTTAACATCCAAATTAATATAAACAACAATTATCACTTGATTATCATCGCATAATAGATTGAGTCGTGAATGAAATATTCACCTTGCGTGGTTGAAGAAGATGATGGCGAAGCACGAAGACGAATAGATAAAATAGACCCTAACAAGCACGACGCAAAATGAACATAACTGCAAAATAATTAATCAATAATTTGTTTATTGCAATATATATATATATATCGATTGAATATATATACAAAATCATACCAAAACAAGGAACAAGATGTAAACAAGGTAGGTGGTAGCCTAGGCCTGAGATCCTGGATCAACTACAACTGAAAATCAAACAAGGAAGTTATTCGACAATCGATTGACGTATATATATAACACTTGTATATATCAAAACGTACCAAAATAAATCGGGATGAGAGCGAATGAGCCGAAGCGATGTCCTAGGAATCCGGAGCGGTGGCTGAAACAACACGCAAAGTTTATTAATATATATATATATATATACTGCTAATCTTAAACTAACGGAAAACCACTGTATATTTATAAACTATCATGTAAAGCAAAATTTCTAAACGAAGTCAGAAATGCTGGTACAAAATTATGAAACAAAATTTATGCAAACAGTTCTGTACCCAAAATTTATAAATCACTGCCGTATAAAACTACATAACTTTACTAAACAACTAAAGTTTATATAATAACAACTCACATATATAAAGTTTTATACTTTACCTCACAAAATAACAAAACAGAGATATATAGTTTTATGTTTCAACTTTATATGCGACCTGGAGACTAAACTAACAACAGCCGAAGCTTGTATATATCAAAACAAAACACGTACACTTATATATATTTTTTTCAACTGAAATATGTACAACCAACTACTGTATAAAACTTTACTTTATAACTTTACTGAACAACTAAAGTTTTACATAATAACAACTCATACATATGATATATTACTTTATACCATAAACCCACTACTAACCCACTACTGTAGTCAATTATTTGTACGTTTGAATCAAAATATACTTGCAAACCCAAACATCTAAAGTTTATAAAATCAACAACTTATAACCAACTGTTAAAAAAACTTGTTGTGTTCAAAAATGCATTTTATATGCAAACTATAAGTTGTAATATACATGTAAGCAACAAATATAACTTATACACATACTATAGACAAGGTACAGGGGGGGTTTTTGCGGGCTGCTTGGGATCGGTACAGGGTGTGGCCGCATGGGGGAAAGGCGGGGTTGAGGTGTGGGTAGTGGCAGTGGAGGGCAGAGCTGGTAGTGTGGGTGGCCAAGTGGCGTGGCGGCTGGTAGGGCGGAGGCCGTGTGGTGTGGGTAAAGCGGTGCATGGGGTTTTGCAGTGGAGGGGAGGCAGAGTGGAGCATGGGGCTGATGGGTCGGTGCAGGGGGGAGGACGTGCACGAGGTGGTGGCTGCAAGGGGGGATCTGCAGTGGGCCGTGCGTGGGTGGCCGAGTTGATAGTGGGACGGAGGCCGGGTGGGTCGTGGAGCGGAGCTAGTAGGGGCGGAGTGGTTGCATGGGGCGTGGGCGGTGCTGTAGGGGGCCGGTGGCTGTGGACGCGGGGAGGCCGAGTTGATAGTGGGGCGGAGGATTTAATTTTGAAGTAAAAAAAAATATGGAGAGAGAGGAGGAAGGGAGCGCAGGAAGAGGAGAAGAGAAAGGGAGGAGCTGCATTGGGGGGTGGGGGGTCGTACGTGCAGGTGAAGGGGGTTTGAAGTAAAAAAGAAAAAAGAAAAATATGAACAGAAGAAGAAAGGAGTTGCAGGGAAGAAGAAATATGCAGAGGAGAAGAAAGGTTACGTACCAGAGAGAAAAGTGAAAATACTGATGCAGAACAATTAATGAGGTGAGCTAGTGTGCAGTGGAGTAAATGAAGGGAGATATATACACATGGTTTAGAGTGTGCAGAGGTCAGTGCAATGTTGATTTTGCAAAGTGGTGGCTATTTGGGTTCCCAAGGCAGCTGAATGGCTCTAAAATTTTGAATGCTTGGAAGTTGGGTACCGGTTTGCTGCGTAACGGATCGGTTTGCGCTCCGTTAACAATTATAATTTGCAATGCCGAACTCCGATTGACATAAATAAATATACCGTTGTGATCAGCGCGTCGAGATGGACACAACGATATAAAGATATTGATGGTTCGACACCGTTTGCAAAGTGGTAAATCTTATTGAACCATTTGCACGAGCAAACATTTTAGCTAGCAATTAAAAGCGAAATTTGATGAAAAGAAATGCGCCGTCAAGTTCAGAATATTTTTGTTATGCATCATTGAGAAAAATATTTGAGTTCATACGATAGGAAATTTACAGATAAGATTCGAACTAAAATGTAAATGTGACGAGCGTAATTTACTTCAATATTTTTCAACGAAATTTGGCGCACGCCTATGTCTATATAGACGCATTCCAAATGTGAAGTTTGGATAGCAACAGAAGTTGTTTGTGAAAATTCGAATTTCTACATTGAATAAGCGGTTTTAAAATTTTTAAATTGGGTCTGAATTTCGGGTCGTTACCTTCTCCCCCACTCAAAACTTTTCGTCCCCGAAAAGGAACAAAGGAAAGAGTGGAAGAACAATAAAAGAGATACGATGGATATAGAATAGATTATCGAATAAAGTGAAAAACATAGAATGGAATTCACCTTCAACAAACAATTCTGGATTAGAATCTCGGATACTCTCCTCGGCTTCCCAAGTACAATCACGATCATCGGGACTCCATTGGACTTTGACTAGGCTAACAGTCTTCCTTCTAAGCTGCTTCATATCCCTATCAACAATACGAAGTGGTCTCCTCTCTATAGTCAAATCTGGCTCAATATCAACCTCATCTAACTGAGCAATAGGAATGGTCATGGATGGATCATGTACGACTTTCGGAAGATTTGAAACATGGAATACGTTGTGCACGCCCTCAAATTTCTCTGGCAGCGCAACTCTGTAGGCTGGTGTACCAATCCTCTCAGTGATAGTGAAGGGTCCAACAAATCTAGGAGCGAGCTTCCCTCTACGACCAAATCGAATAACATTCTTCAAAGGTGATACTTTAAGAAAGACCTCATCTCTAACCTGGAATTTTAACTCTCTTCTACGCCTATCTGCATAGCTCTTCTGCCTATCCTATGCGGTCTTCATCTTCCTTCTAATCTCATTAACCTTCTCGGATGCTTCCATAATCATATCCGGGCCAAGAACTAATCGGTCACCAGGCTCAATCCAACAAGCTGGCGATTTGCATGGCCGTCCATATAAAGCTTCGAACGGTGCCATATCGATACTCGCCTGATTATAAAGATAGTTATATTTCAATTCAAATTTTTACTTATTCAAATTGAAATTTTTTGGATTACCTGATAGCTGTTAGTATAAGTGAATTCAACCAAACGGAGATGGTCTTCCCAAGATCCACCGAAATCAATAATGCAAGCTCGGAGCAGATCTTCCAAAATTTGATTTACCCTCTCAGTTGGGCCATCTGTTTGAGGATGATAAGCCGTGCTCAGATTCAGTTTAGTGCCAAAGACGTCCTGAAATGCCTTCCAGAATTTACTAGTGAATAAAGGATCTCTATCGCATACAATACTAGATGGAACCCCATGGAGTCTAACAATCTCTCTCATATAAATCTCGGCCAAACTCGAAGCAGTACAAGTGGTCTTAACAGGAATAAAGTGAGCAGATTTTTTCAACCTATCAACAATCACCCATATACTCTCGTTACCTTTTCTGGTCCTAGGTAATCCGTCAACGAAGTCCATAGAAATCTGATCCCATTTCCAACACAGAATCTCTAGGGGTTGAAGTAATCCTGTCGTCTTCCGGTTATCGGCCTTGACTTGCTGGCAAGTGGTGCATCTGCTGACATATATAGAAATATCTCTCTTCATCCCACTCCACCAATATAAACGCTTCATATTTCGATACATCTTGGCGACACCAGGATGAAATGAAAGTGATGACTGGTGGTTCTCTCTAAGCACTTCTTGTCTCAATCCATCAACATTTGGAACACAAATACGGTTGTCAATTTTCAAAACTCCATTACTATCTATCTGTGCTCCCACTTTACTGTCAACATTTCCAACTCTACTAAGGACTAACTCCTTCATGAGATAGAGCAAGGTGTCCTCAAATTGTTTAGCTTTGATGCGATCCATAAGAGATGGGGAGATAATAAGCTGAAATAGCATGCCTTCTACAAGATTACAACATGACAATGCTTTACTACGGCTCAAAGCATCAACTACAAAATTTGCTTTTCCAGCAGTATAATTGATGTCGAGATCATATGCAGCTAAGAATTTGTGCCATCGGACTTGTCTCTGGTTCAAATCCTTTTGAGAGAAAATATACCGCAAGGACTTATGATCTATGAATAATTCAAATTTTGTCCCCAAAAGATGGTGCCTCCATAGTTTCAAAGCAAATACAATTGCAAGAAGCTCTAGATCATGTGTTGCATAGTTTACTTCATGGATCTTCAACTGACGACCAGCATAAGCAACAACCTTACCGTTTTGCATCAAGACAGCGCCTAAACCTTCTCGACAAGCATCGGTATAGACAGTTAATCCTTCACTCCCATCAATTACCGCAAGAACTGGGGCTGAAGTTAACTTACGCTTCAACTCATTAAAAGCTGATTCACACTTCTCACTCCAAATAAACTTGACATCCTTCCGAGTTAAAGCAGTAAGTGGGGCAGAAATCCGGGCAAAGCGCTCAATGAATCTACGATAATAACCGGCTAGGCCCAAGAAGCTATGGATATCAGTAGGAGTTTTGGGAGTCTCCCTATCCTGTAGATAAAATTTTCAAATTAGAAAGGAATAAGATGGATCGAATAGAAATAACGAATAGGGTAGAACTTACATTGATTACGGCGATCTTAGTTGGATCGACCGAAATCCCGTTTTCATAAACAATATGGCCAAGGAATCGTACTTCGTTTCGCCAGAAGTGGCATTTAGAGAACTTGGCTTTAAGCTGATGATTTCGGAGAGTTTCCAGAACATAAGCAAGGTGTGTCTCATGCTCTTTCTCATCTTTGGAGAAGACGAGAATATCATCGATGAAAACAAGAACAAACTTATTAAGAACATCACGGAAGACTCGACTCATTAAGTCGACGAAATAAGCAGGCGCGTTGGTCAAACCGAATGGCATAACCAACCATCCATAGAATCCATTCTCGGTACGGAAAGCTGTCTTATGAATACTATCTTCTGCTACTCTGAGTTGGTGGAACCCAGTGGCTAGATCAAGTTGTGAGAAAACTTTAGCTCCATGGAGCTGATCGAATAAATCATTGATGTGAGGCATCGGATAGCGGTTCTTGAGAGTGCGCTTGTTTAATTCCCAATAATCAACACACATGCGAAGGGATCCATCAGATTTGGTGACAAATACGACTGCGGCGCCCCATTCAGAACAACTTCTCCTGATCAAACCCTTTGCAAATAGATCATCAATTTGGGTTTTAAGTTCAGCTTTTTCTTTAGGAGCCATCCTTCTGTGAGGGAGAACTACGGGACTAGCTCCAGGGATAAGGTCAATGCGGAAATCGGTCTCTCGCTTTGGCGGTAGAGAGTCGACCTCTCCAAATACATCGGGAAATTTCTGAACAATAGGAGTAGTACTACGGTCATCCGGGTGAGCATCAAGAGAGAATATGAAGCTTTCGGCATATTTCTGAGGTGATTTGCATTCAATGACAAGCGGTAGACCCTTGTCGTTGACTAGAGAGACAGAACGAGCTTTGCAAGAAATAATAGCATCGAATTTTCTTAACCAATCAGCACCCAATAAAATGTCAAATGCTACGAAGCCAGCAACATAAAAATCCCAAGTGAATCGGTATCTTCCATACAAAAGCACAACCTCTTTACAAATTCGACTGAGGTTGGCAAGTCCTCCAATAGGGTTGGAGACACATAAGGAAGTAGTAGCAAGAGTAGGTTCTAATTTGAGCTTATTACAAAGATCAATAGATATGAAGCTATGAGATGCACCAGTATCGAATAATACCCTAACAGGTAAATCACGAAATGAGAAAGTACTTCGTAAGGTACCTCGGTCATCCTGAGCGGGTGGTGGATGTGGTGCAGGAGTGGTGATAGCATATACTCCTGATGGTGTGCCTTTCTTCCTCAATGGGCAGTCTCTCTTGAAGTGACCTGGCTGGAGGAAGACATGGCATAAATCATTCCTCATCTGGGGAGGTGGTGGAATAGCAGCACCGGTGGATGGACAAATATTAGCATAATGGCCCTTCTTATCGCATTTGAAGCAAGTGATCTTAGCAAGGTCGATTGGGCTTTTATGGGCATATCCTAATCCTGCAGCCTTTTGCCAAGCTTTCTTTTGTTGATCAAAGTTCATCTTCCTCTTTCCGAGCTGGCTGGAAGAGGGCTGAGTAGGAGGGGCCTTAGCAGTGGGTCCCCTAGGCTTTGCCTGATATCTAAGGGCATAATCAACAAGCTCTGTAAAGGTGCAGTGAGTGTGGCCAGTAAGCAAGTCATAATACTCTGGTCCAGCTCCCATAATGAACTTCTCGTTCTTTAGAAGTGGTGTGTCGATCAATCCCGGGCCAAACTTGGACAGTTCGTTGAATTTCCTCTCGTACTCAGAAAAAGTCATACTGCCTTGCTTAAGGTCCATAAAAGCTCTATAAAGTTGGGTTTTCCCAGCAGCGGACATCCATTGTGCCGAGAAAGTATCCCTAATCAAAAGATATATTAGATAAATAACATTTTAAAGATTGAGAGAAGAATTTTGACTAAGAAATCTAAATAAATTTATACCTAAACTGGGCCCAAGTGATGGTGTTCTCCTCGATACGGGAAATAACCGATTCCCACCAATCTTGCGCGGCATCCTGAAGTTGCCACACAGCAAGCTGACGTTTCTGAGCATCAGTGATCTCCAATCCAGAAAATATCTTCTCTAAGCCTTTAAGCCATTGCTGAGCCTCGATAATACCCTCGGATCCAGAAAAATTAGTACCACCTAGTTGTGTATACTCCTTGCTAAGAGTGGTGAATTTGACTTGAGCTGGGATGGCAGGTGCATCCCGGGCAGGACCATGACCTCTTCCTCCCCTATTGTTTCTTCCGGTGCTCATCCTGAAATATCGAAAGAGATTTAGAACCAAGGATAGAAAATCGTACAGCTTGAAGAATATCTAATGAACGAAACAAAGAAGTTTGAATTTTAAAGGATCGGGATATTGAATTGATTATCCTCATTCTAGGGTATTGCTACCCTATCTCTAATGAGTTTATATAACCCCAAACTAAGGTTTTTAGGGAAACCAAAGCTCTGATACCAATTGTAACAACCCGTATATTTGGACCCTTTAAATTGACAATAATCCTTACATGTCAACTTAAATAATACAAAACACGAATAGTTATGGGATTATAAATACATAAATGTAAATGAGAATCAATACAACATCATAGTCACAGAACAGTCACAGAATAATGCAGCGGAAAATACATCGTCATAATAGCAGTTCATGAAGCTACTACATAAAGTACAACAATGTCTAAACAAAAGGTGACTGAAAGGAAATACATAAATGTCCAACAGACACGGACATCAAAATAGATTGATAAAGATAAATGCTAAGTCTTCAGTATCTTCAACCAACCTTGATCAGCAAACTGGATAGCTTTAGACTGACCCGAGCATATACAAAAAGAAGCACTCGAGTCAGGACTCAAAATCTTATACAGGATAATCAAGTGCAGGGAATAAAGTTCATAACTCAAGATGAATAAAACATCTCTAAGGATCCGGTAAACTATCTATATATACAATAGAATACGGTATGTAGATAATGTCTAATCAGTAAAGTACGATATTAAAATAGCGTTAAGGCGTTACCATAATTCCCCTTAACACATTTTATAATGCCATAGTCTATACAGCACCGTAAACCCCAGCGTAAACTAGTGGTTATCAGAGGGTACCCCATAGGTATAACACAAAACAAAACGTAGTGGTCGCGCATAGGATAATCAGTATGACAAGGTACATGAGGCGATACCAACTAGGATACTAGTAGTTGCGTGATCCGGACTGATGTTGAGCATAGTAGCTACTATCTCAACACCGCGAACAACACTCCCAAATCAAGGGGTGCACCCAAATCGAATCACAAAAGTAATAGATATGGTATCGAAGAAGCATGTCCGCTAGATGTGGCGATCCTCAATGGCCCGGCGCGGCTCCTGTTTTAGTCATGTAAGGGGTCATCCAATATCGTTCTCTTTCTTCAGTCAACGCGTTCACCAAACCATCCAATTCATTCTGGATCAACACTTCGCGCATAATAGTTATTAAAGTGGTTTTGGGTATCGACGGAGAGTATGTCCATGCTCGATCCCAGTCTCTTTAATAACTACGTATTTATTACCCGATGGTCGATTAAATTAACGTTAAAACAAATCGAAGTCCAAAAGTTTTCAAATTTGACTTCCAAAATTTGACATTTCACGATTCAATTTATTTTAGATATTTTTAAAACATATTTTCGAATGCAATTTTTAATTCAAACATTTGAGTTACCATTTAAAATTTAGTATTCAAGTTCGATTGAATAAGGTCTAAAAGTCGCTTATTAAATTTAGTTCATAATCAACGAATTCAATTTAATGCTAAACTTAGATTAAATTATTAAATCAAATGCTATTCATTTCGCTTCATGTTTACATCCACTGTTATCATAAATTCGATTAAATCAATTTCATTAACTAAATTCCTTTTTATCCAACTTCATTCGATTTATTTACCAATTCAATTAAATTTCTAAACAAAGAAGACCATTTCCATTTACAATGTCCTGGTTTGATTAATTCGTTAAATTTAAAATCATTTTAAGTTTAAATAATCACTAAATTATATCCATAAACTTTGGTTAGTTTTTGTATTCCTCTTAAGTCAAATTTCTAAATTTCCAAATAAAATTTATAACATGTTCCAAATCTATTTAATTAAAATCGAGTTTTAATCTAAACCTAACAAATTTAATAAATTTTTAAGTTATCAAATTCTAAAACTTACTTGTTTCTAAATCTCATTTCAATAAATTTGCCAATTCATTTTTATTTAATTACATAGGTTTATTAATCCGTTTCAATTTAATCCATTAATTTTACTTCAATCTAATCCATAAAATTTATCTCAATTAAATCCGTGAAATTTATTTCAATTACATCCATAAAAACCGTTACCAAATTTCCAAACAAATTGTTAAGTTCCTTTCTTAATTTAAAATATATTTCAATTTCGAAAATGGTTTTGTTGACCAATCGGGTTTCTTATTTTTATTTTCTATCCTAGGCCAAGTTGTTTAATTAGGTATTTATCATTTCAACCCAATATTATTCAATATAAAACAAAGCATAGCACAGGGAACTTGCAGTGTGATAACTGGGATGGTGTCAAAGTAAATAAACAAGCAATAGCAACCATACATAACAATTTAACAATTTTTTTAAATAATCCCGAAATAATCGTATTAACTTACATTTGTTATTTATGAAAATTACTATAATTATACCTAGAATCCACACTATCGTTTTATGCAGATTAAAGATTATTACAGTATGGTTTTTACTAGGTGTCTATTATCAAATTACTACATCAATCATACATTCAATGGTTCAAGGTGTAGTTAACGCTATTTCTACGCGACGATTTATTTAACATTTAAAGGGGTCAAGTTCAACATATATAATCAATTTTAGATTGTTGACTATCCTATATCAATATTAATTTCATATTAAATTTCACTTAGGTTAACAACCAAATTCAACATCACATAACAATTTTAGTGTCACAACTATTTGTCGTAAACAATATTCAAATTTAACTTGCATAGCGATTTACAATTTTTATTTCAACAATTCTAACAATCAACAATTTAACATCAAAATTAATATAAACAACAATTATCACTTGATTATCATCGCATAGTAGATTGAGTCGTGAATGAAATATTCACCTTGCTTGGTTGAAGAAGATGATGGCGAAGCACAAAGACGAATAGATAAAATAGACCCTAACAAGCACGACGCAAAAATGAACACAATTGCAATCAACAAATAATTAATCAATAATTTGTTTATTGCAATATATATATATCGATTGAATATATATACAAAATCATACCAAAACAAGGAACTAGATGTAAACAAGGTAGGTGGAAGCCTAGGCCTGAGATCCGGATCAGCTACAACTGAAATTCAAACAAGGAAGTTATTCGACAATCGATTGACGTATATATATAACACTTGTATATATAAAACGTACCAAAATAAGTCGGGATGAGAGCGAATAAGCCGAAGCAATGTCCTAGGAATCTGGAGCGGTGGCTATTACAACACGCAAAGTTTATTAATATATATATATATATATATATATATATATATATTGCTAATCTTAAACTAACGGAAAACCACTTTATATTTATAAACTATCATGTAAAGCAAAATTTCTAAACAAAGTCAGAAATGCTGGTACAAAATTATGAAACAAAATTTATGCAAACAGTTCTGTACCCAAAATTTATAAAACACTGCCGTATAAAACTACATAACTTTACTAAACAACTAAAGTTTATATAATAACAACTCACATATATAAAGTTTTATACTTTACCTCACAAAATAACAAAACAGAGATATATAGTTTTTGTTTCAATGTTACATGCGACCTGGAGACTAAACTAACAACAGCTGAAGCTTGTATATATCAAAACAAAACATGTACACTTATATATATATTTTCAACTGAAATATGTACAACCAACTGCTGTATAAAACTTTACTTTATAACTTTACTGAACAACTAAAGTTTTACATAATAACAACTCATACATATGATATATTACTTTATACCATAAACCCACTACTAACCCACTACTGTAGTCAATTATTTATACGCTTGAATCAAAATATACTTGCAAACCCAAACATCTAAAGTTTATAAAATCAACAACTTATAACCAGCTGTTAAAAAAACTTGATGTGCTCAAAAATGCATTCTATATGCAAACTATAAGTTGTAATATACATGTAAGCAACAAATATAACTTATACACATATTATAGACAAGGTGCAGAGGGGTTTTTGCAGGCTTCCTGGGATCGATACAGGGTGTGGCCGCATTAGGGAAAGGCGGGGGTGAGGTGTGGGTAGTGGCAGTGGAGGGCGGAGCTAGTAGTGTGGGTGGCCGAGTGGCGTGGCGGCTGGTGGGGCGGAGGCCGTGTGGTGTGGGTGAAGCGGTGCAGGGGGTTTTGCAGTGGAGGAGAGGCGGAGTGGAGCATGGGGCTGATGGGTCGGTGCGGGGGGATGACATGCACGAGGTGGTGGCTGCAAGGGGGTTCTGCAGTGGGCCGTGCGTGGGTGGCCGAGTTGATAGTGGGGCGGAGGCCGGGTGGGTCGTGGAGCGGAGCTAGTAGGGGTGGAGTGGTTGCATGGGGCAAGGGCGGTGCTGCAGGGGGCCGGTGGCTGTGGACGCGGGGAGGCCGAGTTAATAGTGCGGCGGAGGATTTCATTTTGAAGTAAAAAAAATAAAAATAAAAAATGGAGAGAGAGGAGAAAGGGAGTGCAGGAAGAGAAGAAGAGAAAGGGAGGAGCTGCATTGGGGGGGGGGGGTCGTACGTGCAGGTGAAGGGGGTTTGAAGTAAAAAAGAAAAAAGAAAAATGTGAACAGAAGAAGAAAGGAGTTGCAGGGAAGAAGAAATATGCAGAGGAGAAGAAAGGTTACGTACCAGAGAGAAAAGTGAAAATACTGATGCAGAACAATTAATCAGGTGAGCTGGTGTGCAGTGGAGTAAATGAAGGGAGATATATACACAGGGTTTAGAGTGTGCAGAGGTCAGTGCAATGATGATTTTGCAAAGTGGTGGCTATTTAGGTTCCCAAGGCTGTAAAATTTTGAATGCTGGGAAGTTGGGTACTGGTTTGCTGCGTAACGGACCGGTTTGCGCTCTGTTAACAATTATAATTTGCAACGCCGAACTCCAATTGACACAAATAAATATACCGTTGTGACCAGCGCGTCGAGACGGACACAACGGTGTAAAGATATTGATGGTTCGACACCGTTTGCAAATTGGTAAATCTTATTGAACCATTTGCACGAGCGAACATTTTAGCTAGCAATTAAAAGCGAAATTTGACAAAACGAAATGCGCCGTCAAGTTTAGAATATTTTTCTTATGCAACATTGAGAAAAATATTTGAGTTCGGATGATAGGAAATTTACACATAAGATTTGAACTAAAATGTAAATGTGACGAGCGTAATTTACTTCAATATTTTGCAACGAAATTTGGCGCACGCCTATGTCTATCTAGACGCATTCCAAATGTGAAGTTTGGATGGCAACGGAAGTTGTTTGTGAAAATTCGAATTTCTACATTGAATAAGCAATTTTAAAAATTTTAAATTGGGTCTGAATTTCGGGTCGTTACATTGCCTTCTCCTGCACCACTGATGTACGTTTGTAAAAACCAAGGTACGTAATCTGTAGAAAGGCAGTGTCATACAAACGTCTATACAAGTTGTCTAGGAACATAACAAACCGAAGGTACTTTCCTACCACATCCTGTCAGGAAATTCCTAGGATTAGTAGCGAATAGTCCTCGCATTGGATATTTCATAATGAAGAGACCACTGCTATTGGATGTATATTGGGATTTTAACCCCAAACAATCAAAAAGCAGTCCCCCACTGTGAAAATCCGGAATATCAATATCATCACAAGCAGCCTGCATAATTCATCGCATATACGTTGGTCCGAAGTGGTTTCCAGATAAATCTGATCCCGGTCTCTTTGCACCAACAACGCAAAAGCGTTTCTCAACCTCACACGGCAACTAAGTCTTATAGACTTATCACGTCTCCAACTTTCAACTTGCCATCCTTCGGGCCAAGAAGAAGCTCGATAGATTGGAGTAATACTCTGCAATACACGAATCAACATCCTCAACACAAGTGATAATCAAGCCTATAGAGAAGGCTACGTACTAAGTGTACAACTAAATAGTTCCCACATCAAGTCGAGGAACTAAAATTTCGCCAAGTTTGATAGCTGGTTATTTAACTATCAAAACAAACAAACAAATATTCAGCACCATAACAATCACTAGGCCCTTTTTAATTAATCTTTTATTAATTAAATAACTTGCTAAATGTTCACTTATATTATCTTTAAAAAGATATATTCTTAAAACATTTCAACTTTCTATATTGGAAAAAATTTCCATATACTTATTCAATAATAAGTAATTCACAATTTAATTTATTTTCAACACTTAGAAAATATTTTATATACTTAAATCGCGATTAAGTATATATTTTATTCTTTAAGGAAAACATTCTCTTTAAACATATTTATTGGGTCAAAACGAATGTTGTGTAAAACATCGTTACGACAACCCAAAATCAATAGTATAGGGATTCGAAAATAAGATAGATATATAAATCCCAATACTATACAAAAACATTTCCTTTCAAAAATCATTTACTATAACAATAGTGTTATAGTCCATCATTTCCTTATTTCTCGAAAACGTCTACTTCAGTAATAATTATTGAAATCTATGGTTGCTATCCTTAACGCATTTTAAAACTTCTTTAAATCGTTTAACTCCATTTAAAAGATCGCTTTCGAAACATTTACTTAATTTGAAAATATTATTCACTGTCCAAAATAGAGAATATAAACCATTTACCAAATCCAACACTTCTACACATTTATTAAAGGATAATCCACTGTCCAAAACCGTAGATATAATGCCTTTAATAAACTTCTATATTTGACTTATCCAATTCAATTTATTTTGGATCTATAAAACAAAGTTTATAAATTCACATTTATATATTTTATAAAAACTTCTACTTATAAAATCACTTTATTAACCAATTCCATTTATAACTCAATTACATCCCAAAAATCCAAATTATAAGTTAATAGCTTATAATTCATTTATTCTACAAAATCCATTCATTTTATAACTTCACAAATTATATAAATCTTATTACTTATAAGATTCATTTGTAGCTTATTTTAACATTTACAAAACTTATCTATAATTCAATTACTTTGACTTATAAATTTTATAAATCTTCTATATAAACCATTTAATATAATTCAAAAATCTCAATTTTAACTAAACTTATTCTTTTAATAATTTCAAATCATTATTAAAACTTATATAACTCCAAAAATCATATTCTGATTTTATTCAACAAAAATCATAATTTTTATAACATAAAAATTATAATATTTATTTATTCTAAATAAATCAATTCTTATCGATTTAAAAATTCAATAAAACATTTATTTTCATAATCACTTTTAAAATCCTTTTTATTTTGAAATCATCACTTTAACATTTTAAAATTACCAAAATAGGCCCAATGCTGCAACAACACCAAAATACAACAATCACGGTATCCAAAACATCATATATCATATGATAATAGCATATATCACAATATCTGTAAATAAATCAATATGGGTGAGGAATCCAGTTAGATCCCTCCAACCTGTCACCTGCAAAAAATATATATATTAGAATATGTGTACAATGTCCGCTTCAAGGCAGACGTGCGTACAAAGGGTCATCCGCTCATACACGGGAACGTATAGGGTCATCTGCTCCACTAGGCAGGTATATATCCAAATACCAATCAATATATCATATATCATCCAAAAAATCATCAATCAACATAAAATAAATTATTTCTCACTTATATAAATATATTAGTGAGTCGGAAAGAGTGAGTTGTACTCACATTGCTTATAGTCGCGATTTCAGTGTTTTATTCCGCATTCAACTCCAAACCAGCTCCATAATGTAGTGCTCGTCAATACGGACCCAACACAATTCGTTTCGTGCGAAATGGACCATGTATGACAAAGTTATGACGTTACAAAGTTTAAACGAATTATAATATAAATCAATTTACAATTTTATTTATTATTTTTAAACCTAATCAATCCAGGCCGTTCGAAACAACTTGAAGCAATCTCGGCCATGAATTCTTTCTTCTCCCTCCTCCAGTCATTCGAATGTAACTAATCCAACCGACCACCATTCTTCATCGAATTACTACGACTACCACACGATGCTAAACAATGATCAGCGAGCATGGATCGATGCGCCTACGCACGGCAAGCCTCTTGCCTCGACAACGACGAACTTGGTCTTCCCATACCTCGAAAAATCGCATGCAAAACGGTGATGAACACGAGCCACTTCCTCTTCGTACCATACTCGAAAACGCATCTTCACCATATGGATTTGTAGAGCCCGGCTAGCTCTACAACTTCCCAGTTGAACTCAAATCGTGAAAAGGCGTGGATTGAGAGAGATTGAGGGTAGAAGAATGGAAAATATCAGCCATTGAAAATTTAGTGGCGGCTTGCCCTAGTAGATTTAGGGTTTAGTGAAAACAATGAAACATGGAGGCCTTTTATAGAAAATTGCAAAACACTATTCATCTCGAAAATTTTCGAACTCAAAACGAAACGCGTCGCCTGGCGTTTCTAGTGTTTTACCCCTATTCCGAATGCAATGGAATATATATCGAAAGCCAATTCGATCGTATTTGGAAGATAGGTTTCCGAATCGACTATTTAAATTTAAAATTCACGTAAACAGATTTCTACGTGTTTTAGCTTGCTCCGGACAAACCGTAAATTCGATTGACACAAAATTTGAAATCTTACAATAATTTAACATTACGGATCCGATAAAACTAGTTTCGTCAAAATCCGAGACTATTTGGAAAATGACTATTTTTACTCGTCAATTAAATATTAAAATATTCAATTTCTACAAATTAACTTTTAATTCGATTTTAAAAGTTATCTAACATCATTCTAATTCAAATATGATTTAATTCAACTTTATAAAACATTTTTATTAATATTTAATCCAATTTCTAATTATTTCCTCAATTTCAAATATTAAATTAACAATTTAATTATCCAGTTAAATCACTATATTCGAAATATTATTTATTAAGTTGATAAACTTAACTTTGAAATATTTAACATTAATTAAATATACGAATTTCAAATGGCTAAAATTCTGGGTCGTTACATTCTCCCCTACATAAAGGAATTTGGTCCTCGAAATTACCAAGTAAGAAAAAGTCACAATATCCATTAAATTTTCAAAAATCCATTAGTTGAACTCTTATAAAAACTTATCTAAGTTTTCCAAATTCTTTCTTAGTTATCTTTCCAAAACCAACTAATATCGTT
Organism: Allium cepa; assembly: GCA_030765085.1. Lineage (NCBI taxonomy): Eukaryota > Viridiplantae > Streptophyta > Magnoliopsida > Asparagales > Amaryllidaceae > Allium > Allium cepa. The sequence goes on from CM060929.1 coordinate 500,622,695, forward strand.
TAACTTTATAACTCAAAATCCAAAGTTTTAGTTATCACAAACTTTTCCAATTTTCCCAAAAAATTTCTAACGCCTTAAATTTTCATAAAATTTCGCCATAGTCTGTTTTGTGTGGTTCGGTCATTGTAGGATCACAACATATATATATCACAAATATACATCTCATCATCGAGGATGAGGCATCCAGAAGGGAAAAAAGTGTAAAAGTACGATATGTAATCTGAGGTATGTACCTTATATATTATTAGCGAGCATATACGGCTAATACAGCGCGAAAGCGAGATCCAAATGCGAAGCAAGCGCCATCTGCACCTACTAAACACTCAGTAAACAATGAGAAACAAGTATATATGAAAGTCATATCAGTATACAACATATACCAATACGACATCTATATATGCCAATATAGTAAATGCAATCAAAGACAACAAATCCAACCATAACCAACTATCATCCAACTAACATACAGAACCAAATCAATACACTTTCACTTCTCATTAATGTTTATTGAATTGGTTTTCAATTTAGTCACATTTGATTCATTAACATTAGATTTTACTAACATTCGTTCATTCAATTTCAATTAGTTTACATTCACTAATTCATATTCCAATTTGTTCACTTCCAAGTCAAATCAATTCTATTTAAATTCACTTACTTCCAATTTGAATTCAATTACTTTAGCTTTCAAATTTGTTAATTCAATTTCATATGAATTTCTATACAAATCAACTAAAAACCATCTAACAATCAATGTATATCCAACATAACCACATTAATTTACTTTACTTTCAACATTCATACTTACTTCATTTACATTCAACTTGGTTCAATACATTTAATTTCAATTGGTTTAATATCTAATTGACTTTCATTGAACTTATATTGAATTCTAGTATTCACTATATCACATTTCTAATGTTATTATTAATTCACAACTTCTAAACAACAACATTTTTAATGCTAGCTCATTTTACAACTAAAGTTGAATTTCATTTCAGTTGTTGAATTTCATAATATAACTCAAATCAATATTCATATCATCACTTCACTTTATTAATTTACTTCGACACCAAAATCAACTTTCTTCAACATCACTTAAGTTATCTTTCATTTCAACTTAATTTACATGTTCTTTCACTATACAACTTAAGTGTACTACTAATTTTAATTCAAATCCTATTTCATTTAACTTTTACTTAAGTCCAGTTTCCTATCACTGTTCAAATTCATATCTTTTTTTACTTAACAAAATAGTTTAACCATTTTAACAATTGGTTTTGCTTACATTTTCTCACTGTATAAGTTATAAATCTTATTTATTCAACTTCCATAAACATGTACCTAAGTTTACTTCCGAATTCATGCTATGTAATCACTTACCATCTTAAGTTTAATTTCGATTTCAATAACATATCTAATCCAATTCAAATCCAATTTATTTACCTTTCCTTTAGTTAAATTTCAAATCATATATTTTATTATGCTAGCTCAAATTTATTTCAACTTTACTAAAGTTACATTCTTTATTTCATATTATAAGTCCAAAACCCATTTCATTCATATTTATCAATTTCAACTTGGATTTTAAATCAAATTTGTTTATCACAACAAAACTTAAATTTCAATTTACTATTGGTAGCAAATCCATCACCTTGAAACTCGAAAATGATACTGATGATGCTGCAGTCATCACCCTTATTATTTCCCAGCAACAGTAGTGCGACGACCCGAATTCCTATCTCCAGGAAATCGCATCATCTTGAAGAAAGAAAGGGATAGAAGAAGAAAATAAAGAGAAAGAAAGAAACAACCACATCAGAGAACTCACAGCGGAACGAATAAAATATAATAAATAACATAAAATATTACATGGTATCTCATTACATCAGAGTACACAACTTATTCAACTCATATTAGACAGTTGTAAACATCTGTCTAATTCATACAACTCAAACACAAGAGAAACGGATACATCAAACACAGCGGAAACAATATATATCTACACGTCGAAGCCTCCTGCTCCATATCTCCTCCAGAATTCGTCATGGTAACCTGATCCACTTGACTACTCATACATAATATGAGTACCCAAGAGTTTAATAAAACAGAAAATAAACACTCGGATCAGACAGGGGTCTGGTGTGAGTAAACGTGTTAAAGTTGTTTAACTTTAGAAAACCTTTAAAAAGAAAAGGTATCACGTAAGACTTCCCACACATAAACATGGAAAAGTTTTTACCTTACGCTAACTAAAACATTTGATAGGAAATCCAGTGATATTATAATAGTGTCTAGGGTTTTCAAGTAAATAAGAAATAGCCGAAATTGTTACATCTATTAAATTCCAGCTACTAGCCACAAAAGTGGGTAATACAATCAAAAACGTAGGGTCTCGTAGGAAGAATGGGTTTCCATCAATGGCAGGGCTACTGGGGTACCGCCCGTCACAGTACGTGGCCTAGATCAACGTACCGAGGAGCCACCCTAACTCCCCTGCAACACAAGGCCGGAACCATCCCTTACTGGACAGTCCCGAACAAGACCACCCTGTAGTTGGCACGACCAACCACACACTAAGCCGAAATAGAAAGGGACCTCTAGAGAGGGGTATATCTCACTCTCAAGTGGGGGCTACCAACGAAGCATTGCTGCACCTCCCCTGTTTTAGCCATTCCCGATTGATGAGGTTTGAGGTTACGATTACCTTTATAGAACACATCTATCTTAGAATGCTCATCATCCACCTGACGATGATCTGAAAGCATTCAATCCATACAAGTTCGTTCCGGGTTCGAACGAAACCGAAGGCACTATCTCGTTGCACTCATTATTGGAATCACCCTCAGAGTCAACGACCATAGCCCTTGCACTCTGATTCGCCATCTCGAATCTATAAGCACTATTCCGTCAAACTCATTACGGAATCATCCACAGAGTGATACTGACGTATAGCCATTACACCTCGAGTCTTCACTTGCTCCACTTGGATTAACGACCTAACGTTAAATTGGAATCGATGTGGTTTTCGGATATCCAAATATGGAAACCCGATCCCGGTCTCACTGAAACCAAACGCCATTTTAGTGTCCAAGTTGTACTTAAGGGTTTAAACTATTTAATCTCATATTCAGGATGATATAAACAATTAGATGAATCATATTATCAAAATAGATAATTATAACAACATTCATCTTCACATAGCAGCATATCATATAATAAAGATATCCAATATCAACCAGTATCAACCAATTACCAATATCAATCAATCATCCAATATCAACCAATCACCCAATATCATTCAACATCCAATATCAATCAATCATCTAATATCCATCATCCATATCAAAACAGAATTGATTAACTCTTAATCACCTAGATTACCTAAATCCTTTTCATTTATTTATTCCAAATAAATAAATTAATCATCTCCGGTGATCTTCTTTAATTAATCTTCCTTGATTAATTATCTTTAATTACATTTAAGTAATTATCCTATCCATATTCAGTAATTAAATCTTTAATTACTATCAATAATTACAATAATTAATGATCATTCATTAATTAATTAACTATAATTAATTACATTAATTCTTAATTAATTACAATTAATTAATCACATTTAAATTAATCAATCCTTGATTAATATCATTAATCATGTTAATTAATGATCCTTATTAATTAATAATTACCTTAATTAAATAGATAATTAACTTATAATTAATCAATTTATTAATCATAATCAGTACTTAACAAATTTGTAATTACTTATCTTAATTAATTAGCTTCTTAATTAATTATCTTCTAAATTAATCATATTAATCCTTGATTAATTAATTCAATTAATTAATCTTTTATTACTTCATTAAGTAATTATTAAACAATTAAATTAATAAATGAAACCTTAATTAATTACTTTATTATTTAATTTCAATAGCAATTAATCTTAAGTTAAATTCATTAATTAATCACATTCATTAATTAACTAAATAATTTAGTAATTAACTCTTAATTACTTACACAAGTAATTATTCCTAATTACTTCCATAAATGAATCTTAATTACTTTCTTAAATAATTAATTCCATTATTAAATAATCCTTAATCCTTTAATTAATTATTTCATAATTAATTATCTTTAAAGCAATTATATTAATCAATTCTTTAATTGATATCATTAAGTGATTAACCAGTAATCACTTCAACTAATCATTCCATGAGTAATTATCATTAATTACTTCCATAAGTAATTAACTGCCTTAATTACATTCACAATTAATCATTAATTACTTTATTAAGTAATTACACTTAATTAATCCATAATTAAGTGATTATTAAAAATTAAATAAATAAGTAACTAATTATTTAAAATTAATTAAACAATTAATTAATTAACTTCTAATATTTTAAAATCCTTAATTAATTAAGAAAACATTTATCTTAATCAAACTCTTTACTTAATTTCAAATCACATTAAGTATTCTTTTAGTTCATGTCAAAGATGAATTAACCATAATTATCTTCATAAATAAATTATTTGAAATTAATCAAATCTCTTCTTTTTTTTTACTTAAAATCAATTATTCTATTTGGTTTTCAAAGTCTCAACATTAATCTTATTTGGAAATAAACATTTAAAATCAACTTTAAAAGTTTAAAACACTTTAATTATCTAAATTAAACTTATTTATTTTTAGTATAAATTGAAACTTAGTTTCAAATCATTACTTAATAACCTTGATTTAATGTTTAAATTCAAAACATTCCTCTTTGAATTTAAAGATTCAAAATTTGATTAAGTTAATCACTTTTAAAAGAAATCATCTTAACAATTTAAATTTTGAAAACAAATTCAATTAATACCTTTTAAAGCTCGATTAACTTTCTTCAAAACAACAAGTTTTTAAACTTTGAAAATTTTGTTTTCTTCCCAAATTTGGTTAAACTTAAAATCCAGATTGTCCACTACAGCAAACCGGAGCCAATCCTTAAGCTAACCCATGCTTGCCTCGAAAAATTGCCAGAAACTCGAGTAAATCACCTAAACACCCCATGCTCGCCTCGAGTTATTCACCATTACAATAGCTTCGAGTCGCCCCACAGGAAAACACGAGAGCATACCCGAGCGAAAACTCATCTTCCCGAACAAAGCCTCCCAGTGCACACAACATATCCCGTGCACATGTCCCATCAACTCCGGCCAAGTTTGGTCGTCGCGACTATCTATCCCGGTCACACAACCTCATGCGAACGCGATCTCGAACCCAGATCGAAGAATTTGAGCGTGAATCAAAATCGACCAATTTAGAAAGAACAGCAGGAACAGCGACCACTATATCCCATTGCCACCCACGATCGCCACCGCCGGCAGCTCCAACGACCACTCGAGAACATCGCCGCAACATTCACGCCACCATTCCCATGTCGCGATCGAACTCGAACCCTTATCCATGTCGCAAATGCCTCGGCAACACAAGACAGTCAGAACACAATCCTAAACCCTAGTTTGCTCGATTAACAACTCCTCAGTCATCAGAAAAATTGAATTACATTTTTCCAAAAATCAACAGTTTGTGCACGAGGTCTAATCCAAGTTTCAACACAAGTTATTATGTATACAATCTACAGTTCATGAAAATTCCCAAATCATTCAAACCAAAAATCTCTTGATTTCTTAAACTAAAAATCGTGAATCTTGTACTAAAAATCATGATTTTTACTCATTAATTCATTTATGAAATCCAAATCATAAATTAAGATTTTTGATTTTCATGTATAACAGTATTTTTTTACTGTTATTCTTATTTTAAATTTTTTTTTGTAAACTAAAAATTACACAAACTATTTTTAAAATTACAATTAGACATTAACAAACCATTTTCATTCATATGCCAAGATCAAATTTCGTTAGATTGAAAGATTTTTGAATTTTTCCCTAAAGAAAATTACTTCTGTAATAACAGAGATGAAATAGACAGATTTTCAACAGATACTTCCTACCTTACATACAAAACAATGTTTCATGTAAACATATATTCATTACTATAGCATAATTCAACACATGCATTAAAAACTAATCAACTTCAAACTGTTTTTTTTTTAAGTTTACTCACAAATTTGTAGAGCAGTTCCTTTCCCAATTAATCCAAACTGGAAAAACTTTTGCTTGCAGTAGAAAATCCATTTGCATGCCTTAATTTATGTTTTCAAAAGTTGATACTTCTGTTGAACTTGATCCTGAACCCTTTTAAGTTGCAGGTTGAAGTAGAACTTCCATTAAGTTGTAGATTTCATCTTGAAATGCAGGTTTGTTGAATTGTAGAGATTTTGCAGTTGCTGATTTCACTTTTTACTTCAGATTTGAATTCAAGCTTCAGGTTTAAAGTTTGTTGATATGAAGAATTTTTCTTTGGATTTTGAAAAGATGAGAAAAAATGATTTTAGGTAGAAAGAATTTTTTTTCTTTAGAAATCTGATTTCCTCCCAAAAACCTTAATTAGTAAAAATTTAGTTTTTAATGAGATCTTTGCCACTTGTTCATAATTTTAAACAAATGTCATCACAGCTTTGTCCTTGCTTACAAGTGTTGAAAGTGCTTTATCTTTGATTTATAAGTGTTCACTTTATTTAATTAAATCATTTTAATTATAAATGTATTTATGAGATGTTTTTAAAAATAATAAGCTTTTGTATTTATAGAGATATACAGGTGTGAAATCTTTGTAAACCTTTATTTTATAATAGCTTACTTTTTAAAGAGAATATTATAAACTAATTATAATACAAATGAATCCCTTATATATGTATTTTATAACCATTTTAAAATTTAAACTTTTTAAAAGAGAATAAAACAAAACTTAAATCCTTTTTAAACTATCTTATTAACAAATAACAATTATCTTATATTTTGAAAACAAATGAATTAATCTTAAATTAACTTTTGAAAATTAAAACAAAGCTTTAAATTACCATATTCATTCATATATCAATTATTAATAGATTTAATTAAATTTTCAAAACAATATCAAATTATAACATATACAAACATATATTACAATTTGAAAAACTCAATTTTTAATTTGAAACAAAAGATCTCCTATTCACAATACATATCAAATGTATATATTATAAACAGAATAAAATCTGATTAGCTTTGAAAAACAATTCTTATCAAATTTAAATTGTTAGAAAGATATAAATTACAATTATCAGATTAAATATTTATTAACCATAATAAAATAAATTTATCAATTTAAATTTAAATTATAAAGAAAATTATCAAACCGGTTAAATTATTAACACAGATTATTAAATTGTTATTGCCCAAAATTCCGGGTCGTTACAATCCTCCCCCCTAAAAGAATTTCGTCCTCGAAATTTAAAAGCAAAGGTAATTTAATAATCCAGTATGGATTTTAGTTTCAAATAACAAAGCATACTTAACAACCAGTAACTAACAACCATAGCAATCAATCACACAAACAAACTTAACTAATTATCCTGACATATGTTAGAATAAAACTCTAATACTATCGCGAGTTTCCCAAGATAAATCACCGGGAGATTCGCTCTACAAAAGCCAACAAACTAACTACACAACCAAAATCCAGAGCTCCACTCATCTCTAGATCCACCAATCTAAACAGAACATCCGATTACTCTCAAATCCAGCTCAACATCCAACTCCAACTGAACTACAGATTCAACAACCAATTGATGAATCATACACGTATTCCCTCAGAGATACGTGATACACAATGAATTCCAGCTATCCAAACTGGCAATTCAATCTCATCCTATCAAAAACACAGATAAGAAATCTCAAATGCCTCGGCGCTAACCAATATTATCCAATTACTGCTCTCTCCTAACCACAGAATTTTAACAACAATGAAGTCTCCAACTTCGAATTCCAAACTCCTTATCTCATATCTGAAACTCAACAGACAATCCTGGGCTGCCAATCTTCTTCCTGATCAGCTCAACCTATGATGATACCTCCAGAAACAACTAGACCAAAGCAAAGCAGTCTATGGATCCTATTCAACAGAAAAGTCTTCCAAAATCCGTCGAAATCCAGAACACAAACTCTACTACCCAAACAAAAACAAACAGAACTCGCTTCCTTCCTTGCACAGCAGCTACCTCGCTTCCACTGCACAACTCTGATTCTAAAATAGATGAAAATACTATTGATGAACACGAAAACAAACTTATCCACTATATCCGGAAAATTTTGTTCATCAAATCCATAAAAATCTGAGTGACTCATCTGACTCAGTAACACATCCTTAAAATAGAATCCAATTCAAAAGCTAGATCAGTCCAATTCCAATTCCAGAAAATAATTCTGAGCTGCTACACCATCTCTCCTTTCTCCAAGAACCACCCAACTATCAGGCTAACTACCAGCATCGCTTTTGGAACTCAACTCGAAATGAAGACAAACTTCTTATTACCTCGGTAGCTCTTACTTCCCATGAGAACCCTCAGCCTCAAACAAAAGATCACCCAAGATAAATTCCAAACTAATCGCAAGTCAATTTTGCGATCCAACCCACTTCGGATTCCAAAGAAACCGTCCTCTCTTTACCAATTAGAACGGCTTTAAACTTTTCCAAACAAAGTTAACCTTCAAGAATACATCACCACCTTCAGCCCGGACTGCTGAAAGAGAACCACAATGTAACGACCCAGAATTTTTAGTAATTTAAATTTGAGTATTTAATTAATTTTAAATGTTTATAAGTGAAAATTTTAAGTTAAATAATTTATTTCTTGAATATTGGATTTAATTGGTCATTTAAATCGATTAATTAATAGTGAAATTCCGTAGATAATTGAATATTGGGTTAGATATGATTGAAAATGATTTGGAAAATTTTATTTTATCATATTAAAGTTATAGAAATATTTTAGAACTTGTAAAACTGAATTTGGAGTTAATTTGTAAAAATTGAATATTTTAATATTTAATTATCGACTGAAAAATAGCCAATTTTTGAACAGTCTCAGAATTGAACGAAACGAGTTCCATTGGATCCGTAATAGTTAGTTATTATCGGATTTCAATTTTCGTAGCAATCGGAGTTGTCGTTTGACCGTGGCAGCTCCAAACGCATCGATATCGTTTTAATTTTAATTCGGCGAGTTAAAATAGCCATTTTTCAAACGGTCTCGGATTTCGACGAAACCAGTTTCATCGGATCCGTAATGTGATATTATTGTAAGATTTCAAATTTCAAGTCGTTTGGATTTGTCGTTTGTCCGGTACAAGCCAAAACGCCTAGAAATCGCTTAAATCGGTTTAAATTTAAATCGACTGTTTATTGCCGTATCTCACACATACTTCCGAATTAGCTTACGAAACCTGTTCCATTGTGTCCGGAATGCGGAAAAACCTTAGAATCGCCTGTCGGCATGCGTAAATTGGAGATCGTTTGAGAAATTGGTTTATAAGTGATTTAATGTTAAAATAATAAGATAATTGGTTATAAATATAATTTTTTATTTTTCAAAACCCTAAACTATAGCAGCCGCCGTTCATTGTAATTAATGGCCGATAATCTCCCGTTTTCTCCTCCATTTTGCAATCAATCCATGCAACGATTATCAAAATCTCCAACTAGGAAAGCGTAGAGGGCGCTTGGATCTATAGATCCAACGGTTATGATGGGTTTTCGTCGATCTGGGGGGAAGTTTGGAGGCCGCGAACGTGCGCCGTTAGTGCTCGATTTTCGAGCTACAGGGACAACCGAGCTTCGAAGCGTTTGGGCTGAAGGTGAACGTGCGTGAGGGCTTCCATGTGAAGGTGGTTGATTGTGCTCTAGTCGCTTGTAGGTGGAGCGGCCGTCGTTTTCTCCTGCGTGATATGGGTTTGAAGTCGCGTGGTTTACTGGGGAGAAGGAAGAAACATGGAATGGCTTGGATTGTGGATGCAAGGATCAACGGCTATGGATGGCTAGGGTTAGAAATATAATAAAATTTGTAAATTAATTATGTTTTAAAATCGTGTAAACTTCATAAATTCATATCATTTTCATACGAGGTCGGAATTGCGCGAAACCAGCGGCGTTGGAATCGTATCGTCGAGCACTACGCAATGCAATTGGTTTGGAGTCGATTGGAGCTCGTTCGAATTTTGGGTAAAATTAAACGTTCGTTTAATTTTATTCGAAACGAACGCCGAAACCGGAAATAAAATCAAGGTGAGAACTCCTCACTCAATCGAAAGGTTTTGTTTAAAATTTTGAATAGTTAATATTGATTGTTGATTGTTGATTGATTGTGGTAGTAGATATAGTAGGATATATACTATATATAGCAATATATATATATTGGCATATGTATATATTGGATTTGATTTCCCGCCTCGTATAGCGGATGAGACCCTATTGCGCCGCTATTAAGCGGATATTTTATAAAATCCCATATACCGCGATATTCCACCTTGAAGTGGAATTGGTATTGTGCTAACGTCTGTGGATGCAGGGTAACAGGTTGGAGGGATCCAACTGGATTCCTCACATATTTATTTGTTTATAAATATTATGTTGATTGTTGATAACCATATTGATATATGACACTTATTCCCGTGATTGACCATCTGATGCTGTTGCATCATCGGATTCAATTTTTTTTAAAATTAAAAATAACGGTTTTGAATTAAAAAGGGGTTTAAAAGTGATTTCTCATAGAATATGGTTTATTAAAAAAATTTTGAATTGATTAAATTTTAAAATAAATAGATGGATAAATTTTTATGTTTTAGAAATTTATATTTTTATGAAATATAACCAAAAAGGACAATTTTAAAATCAATTGATTTTATTAAATGGTTAAATTGGGGTTTTGGGTAATTATTATAGATCGTCTATATAGAGGGTGTTTATAAATGGATATTTATAAATCTAAATTCATAAAGAATTATGAGACGAGTTATAAAGTATTGAAAAGGGTTATAAAATAGGGTTCGTTAAAAAATTATAGATTTGTGAATCTTGGAAGTTGTAAAATAAATAGGTGTGGAAAATAAAAGTTTTATAAGTGATTAACTTATAAAAATGGAATTTGGGCATATAATTGGGTTTATAAATTGAATTGGGTAAATAAAAGAGGTTTCTAAACCGAAGTTATTAGTAGAATGGAATTTGTAAACTGTGTTTATAAATTTGAAATCCGTCGAATTTGATAAATTGAATATGGGAATTTGTTAATGGGCTATATTCACTATTTTGAATAGTGAATAGATTATTAAATAAAATGGGTATGTTTGGGAAGAAATGTTTTAAATGGAATTTAAAACAAATTAAAGGTGTTTTGAATAGTATTGGATTTATGTATCCATTTTTATTTCAAATCCATATACTAGTGATTTTGGGTTGTCGTAACGATGTTTTACGCAACATCCGTTTTGACCCAAATAAATGTGAATAAAAGAATCTTTCCTTAAAAAGAATGGAATAAAATACTTAACGGTAACTTAAGTATGTTGAATATTTTCAAAATTGTTGAAAATAAATTAAATTTGTGAATTACTTATTATTAAATAAGTTTAGAAATGGTTTTCCAATATGAAATAGAACGTTTTGAGAATTCACCTTTTAAAGGTAAATCGAAAGTGAATATATTGAAATTGATTTGAAAATCATTGTATGTGTAGATATTTGGAAATTTGGGAATTCACTATGGGATTTGAAAAGGGAAGGGGAATTTGTTTAAAAGTAAATGTTGATTTATTTTTAAATATGGAAATATAATTTACGAATTTGGAGTGTAAATTTAAAATAAATCGGTAAGGATTTATTTGTTGATTTGGAATTTGTTTTCAAAAGGTATAAAGAATGAATGGTAGTTGAAATTGGTTTTCAAATGGTTGAAGTATGTAATTTGAAATTTGTTTTCAAATGGTTGAGTTGTGTAATTTGAAATTTGTTTTCAAATGGTTAAGGTGTTTAATTTGAAATGGGTTTTCAAATGGGTAAAGTGTGGAAAATTTTATTGTGAAGGTGTTTTGGTAAAGCAAATAAATTGGGAAATTATTTGGAAATTGTGTATATATATCTTGTAAAGATATTTTGGGATTTAATAATTTTGGAAAAAATTATTTGGAATCTGATGATGTGGCGCATCTTTATTGATAGTTAAATAACCGACTATCAGTATTTACCCTTGGATGGTAATTGTTGTGATTGTTTGAAATTGAATGCTACACTTATTTTTAAAATAAGCGCTCGCTATTCGGTTTAGCCGGGAGAGGACCTTTGTGTCGTATATCCCATTCCGAATATGTGATACGTCGTTATGGATAGCATTTGAAGACCGGTGTGAAGACCGGGTATTTGTGAAAACGATAGGATGACCTATCGATTGTCTCCGCATCGTTAGCTACGATATGGAGATTTCCTTTGTGATGGGAAATTTTATCGGGATTGTGAATACCCGGATTGCAAGGGCTTCTTTGGAAGTGCCTTCGGTTCTGTTCGAACCCGGAACAGACTTGCTTATCTAGGTGAAACGTGATGGGGGGTTCTCGCTTTGCGTTAGGTGGCGAACGGGAGACTCTTACCCCTACACGTCCTCTTTACGGGGTTGGTTAGGCGTAAGCCGTGACAGTCGAGAGGCTGGCCGTAAAAGCAAGGTCTGGGGTACCAGTGTAAGCCACGGTGGGGCTGGGATGGTTGAAAAGCCTACCGGTTACTGCTGACGGAAATGAGGTTCGTTACATTTGGTATCAGAGCATATGGTTAAGCGACAACATGCTCTGTTGGGTATTACTCATTAGAGATAGAGTCAGTAGTACTCTAGAATGAGTGTGAGTGTAATAATAGATATGAGCGCGTATTTGTTAGTGAATATAAATTTTTTTTTATTTTGTGATGATTGGTTTATTGAGTGGCATATGAACCTTCGTCGGCACAGCCTCGAAAACTGAATCGAAGGGGTTCCTAAACACTTGAATAGAACAATTCGACACAATATTGTTTTAAATTGGGTAAATGAAATAATTTTACCTCGATTATATTTTATATATAAAAAGAAAATAATTTTTCAGGAATTATGGAAGTGTGTATATAATTGATTGCTTGGTTGTTGTAAATGATATATATATAAAATAATTAAAAGTTGTTTGAATAAGCTGATAAAAGCAACTATTGTAAAAGAATAATGGTATAAACCAATGAATCATAAGATGAAATAATAATTAATGATGATTTACAATTGTAAGATAATCATGTATGTATATAAGAAGTAAAATTATATAAGTAAAAGGGTTATAAAAGTGATTTATGAATAGAAAGGAAATTTTTGAAAGAATATTTAGCATTGATTTCACTATTGTCACTGGGAAATAATAAGGGTGATGACTGCAGCATCATCAGTATCATTTTCGAGTTTCTATGTGATGGATTTGCTACAATAATGAATTTAAAATTAAAGTTTTGTTGTAATAAACCAATTTGAAATTAAAATTCAATTTGAAATTGTTAAATATAAGTGAAAAAGGTTTTGAACTTATAATATAAGTTAGAAGTTGAATAATAAGTTTTATAACTTATAGAATGGGAAAATGTAAGTGAAACCAGTTATTGAAGTGGTTAAACAATTAAGTTAAGTAAAATGGAATATGAATTTGAATATTGATATGAATTTGGCTTAAGTAAAAGTTAAATAGGATTTACTTTGGAATTTAAAATCCGAATTGAATTGATAAGTAAAACTTAAGTTTAATTAACAAATGATGTTTAAATGGAATAACTTAAGTGAAGTTGAATAAAAATTGATATTTGTATCAAAGTTAAATAATCAAGTGAATTTAATGAGGTAAATAAAGTTGAAATGGAATGCAAGTTAAGTAATATTGAAAGAATTGATGTTAATATCAAAGTAAGTGAATAAAGTGAGTAAATGAAATTGTTAAAGATGTGAACTTAAGTTATATAAATGAAATTCAATTTTATTTGTAAAAAGAACTAGCAATTGAATTAAAGCATGGATTGAATGTTAATCAATAGAATATGAATAAGTTGATATGAAATGATGCATGCAAGTGTAAATTCATTTGAAAATAGTTGAATAGTAGAATGAAAATCAAGTGAATGTTAGACCAATTGGAATTAAAACAGTTGAACCAAATTGAATTTAAGTAAAACGAATAAAATTTGGTTGTATTGGATGTGCATTGGTTGTTATTTGCTTGTTGGTTGATTGTATGTAAATTCATTAAGTGATAATGAAATTGAACTAGCGCAATTGGAAGCTATGTAATTGAATTCAAATGAAATTGAATAGAATTGAATTGGAATTGAAACGAATGAAAATGAATATGCAACTTTAATAGTAAACTAAAAGTGGTATAAGAAACATGTATTGGAAATTTTATAATTGAATTGGCAAATTGGTTTGAATATTATAATTGGATGTTATGCTAGCAGGATATACAGGTATATAAAGGAATTGGGATTTTGATTTCAAAGTAAAAAAAAATTTGTAACGCTCGACAAAAAGGTACGTATTTCAATTTTAATATGAGATTTGATGATTTCCTTCTCTAGCCACTTGGCTTTCTCTTTTCTTTTTGATTCTGAGGGGCCGTAGAGCCGTTTTGTAGTCGTACCGATCTAGCCGCGCAAAGGAGACTCTGGCGAAATTTTTCGAAAATTTAGGGAGTTAGAAAAATTTTGAGAAATTTTGAAAGTTTGAAATTTGAATTTAAATTTAAATTTGAATTGTTGAGTAAACAATGTTGTTTGAAACCTATAATTGAAGTTGGAAAGCTAATTGAAATGATAGTAAATCTTTAATAAAAAGATTGGTGTTAGAAAGTTAATAAAACTGATTAGCTTTGGAAAAATAATAAACGGATTATGAATTATTCTCCTTAACTTGCAATTTCGAGGACGAAATTCTTTTAAGGGGGGAAGATTGTAACGACCCAGAATTTTTAGTAATTTAAATTTGAGTATTTAATTAATTTTAAATGTTTATAAGTGAAAATTTTAAGTTAAATAATTTATTTCTTGAATATTGGATTTAATTGGTCATTTAAATCGATTAATTAATAGTGAAATTCCGTAGATAATTGAATATTGGGTTAGATATGATTGAAAATGATTTGGAAAATTTTATTTTATCATATTAAAGTTATAGAAATATTTTAGAACTTGTAAAACTGAATTTGGAGTTAATTTGTAAAAATTGAATATTTTAATATTTAATTATCGACTGAAAAATAGCCAATTTTTGAACAGTCTCAGAATTGAACGAAACGAGTTCCATTGGATCCGTAATAGTTAGTTATTATCGGATTTCAATTTTCGTAGCAATCGGAGTTGTCGTTTGACCGTGGCAGCTCCAAACGCATCGATATCGTTTTAATTTTAATTCGGCGAGTTAAAATAGCCATTTTTCAAACGGTCTCGGATTTCGACGAAACCAGTTTCATCGGATCCGTAATGTGATATTATTGTAAGATTTCAAATTTCAAGTCGTTTGGATTTGTCGTTTGTCCGGTACAAGCCAAAACGCCTAGAAATCGCTTAAATCGGTTTAAATTTAAATCGACTGTTTATTGCCGTATCTCACACATACTTCCGAATTAGCTTACGAAACCTGTTCCATTGTGTCCGGAATGCGGAAAAACCTTAGAATCGCCTGTCGGCATGCGTAAATTGGAGATCGTTTGAGAAATTGGTTTATAAGTGATTTAATGTTAAAATAATAAGATAATTGGTTATAAATATAATTTTTTATTTTTCAAAACCCTAAACTATAGCAGCCGCCGTTCATTGTAATTAATGGCCGATAATCTCCCGTTTTCTCCTCCATTTTGCAATCAATCCATGCAACGATTATCAAAATCTCCAACTAGGAAAGCGTAGAGGGCGCTTGGATCTATAGATCCAACGGTTATGATGGGTTTTCGTCGATCTGGGGGGAAGTTTGGAGGCCGCGAACGTGCGCCGTTAGTGCTCGATTTTCGAGCTACAGGGACAACCGAGCTTCGAAGCGTTTGGGCTGAAGGTGAACGTGCGTGAGGGCTTCCATGTGAAGGTGGTTGATTGTGCTCTAGTCGCTTGTAGGTGGAGCGGCCGTCGTTTTCTCCTGCGTGATATGGGTTTGAAGTCGCGTGGTTTACTGGGGAGAAGGAAGAAACATGGAATGGCTTGGATTGTGGATGCAAGGATCAACGGCTATGGATGGCTAGGGTTAGAAATATAATAAAATTTGTAAATTAATTATGTTTTAAAATCGTGTAAACTTCATAAATTCATATCATTTTCATACGAGGTCGGAATTGCGCGAAACCAGCGGCGTTGGAATCGTATCGTCGAGCACTACGCAATGCAATTGGTTTGGAGTCGATTGGAGCTCGTTCGAATTTTGGGTAAAATTAAACGTTCGTTTAATTTTATTCGAAACGAACGCCGAAACCGGAAATAAAATCAAGGTGAGAACTCCTCACTCAATCGAAAGGTTTTGTTTAAAATTTTGAATAGTTAATATTGATTGTTGATTGTTGATTGATTGTGGTAGTAGATATAGTAGGATATATACTATATATAGCAATATATATATATTGGCATATGTATATATTGGATTTGATTTCCCGCCTCGTATAGCGGATGAGACCCTATTGCGCCGCTATTAAGCGGATATTTTATAAAATCCCATATACCGCGATATTCCACCTTGAAGTGGAATTGGTATTGTGCTAACGTCTGTGGATGCAGGGTAACAGGTTGGAGGGATCCAACTGGATTCCTCACATATTTATTTGTTTATAAATATTATGTTGATTGTTGATAACCATATTGATATATGACACTTATTCCCGTGATTGACCATCTGATGCTGTTGCATCATCGGATTCAATTTTTTTTAAAATTAAAAATAACGGTTTTGAATTAAAAAGGGGTTTAAAAGTGATTTCTCATAGAATATGGTTTATTAAAAAAATTTTGAATTGATTAAATTTTAAAATAAATAGATGGATAAATTTTTATGTTTTAGAAATTTATATTTTTATGAAATATAACCAAAAAGGACAATTTTAAAATCAATTGATTTTATTAAATGGTTAAATTGGGGTTTTGGGTAATTATTATAGATCGTCTATATAGAGGGTGTTTATAAATGGATATTTATAAATCTAAATTCATAAAGAATTATGAGACGAGTTATAAAGTATTGAAAAGGGTTATAAAATAGGGTTCGTTAAAAAATTATAGATTTGTGAATCTTGGAAGTTGTAAAATAAATAGGTGTGGAAAATAAAAGTTTTATAAGTGATTAACTTATAAAAATGGAATTTGGGCATATAATTGGGTTTATAAATTGAATTGGGTAAATAAAAGAGGTTTCTAAACCGAAGTTATTAGTAGAATGGAATTTGTAAACTGTGTTTATAAATTTGAAATCCGTCGAATTTGATAAATTGAATATGGGAATTTGTTAATGGGCTATATTCACTATTTTGAATAGTGAATAGATTATTAAATAAAATGGGTATGTTTGGGAAGAAATGTTTTAAATGGAATTTAAAACAAATTAAAGGTGTTTTGAATAGTATTGGATTTATGTATCCATTTTTATTTCAAATCCATATACTAGTGATTTTGGGTTGTCGTAACGATGTTTTACGCAACATCCGTTTTGACCCAAATAAATGTGAATAAAAGAATCTTTCCTTAAAAAGAATGGAATAAAATACTTAACGGTAACTTAAGTATGTTGAATATTTTCAAAATTGTTGAAAATAAATTAAATTTGTGAATTACTTATTATTAAATAAGTTTAGAAATGGTTTTCCAATATGAAATAGAACGTTTTGAGAATTCACCTTTTAAAGGTAAATCGAAAGTGAATATATTGAAATTGATTTGAAAATCATTGTATGTGTAGATATTTGGAAATTTGGGAATTCACTATGGGATTTGAAAAGGGAAGGGGAATTTGTTTAAAAGTAAATGTTGATTTATTTTTAAATATGGAAATATAATTTACGAATTTGGAGTGTAAATTTAAAATAAATCGGTAAGGATTTATTTGTTGATTTGGAATTTGTTTTCAAAAGGTATAAAGAATGAATGGTAGTTGAAATTGGTTTTCAAATGGTTGAAGTATGTAATTTGAAATTTGTTTTCAAATGGTTGAGTTGTGTAATTTGAAATTTGTTTTCAAATGGTTAAGGTGTTTAATTTGAAATGGGTTTTCAAATGGGTAAAGTGTGGAAAATTTTATTGTGAAGGTGTTTTGGTAAAGCAAATAAATTGGGAAATTATTTGGAAATTGTGTATATATATCTTGTAAAGATATTTTGGGATTTAATAATTTTGGAAAAAATTATTTGGAATCTGATGATGTGGCGCATCTTTATTGATAGTTAAATAACCGACTATCAGTATTTACCCTTGGATGGTAATTGTTGTGATTGTTTGAAATTGAATGCTACACTTATTTTTAAAATAAGCGCTCGCTATTCGGTTTAGCCGGGAGAGGACCTTTGTGTCGTATATCCCATTCCGAATATGTGATACGTCGTTATGGATAGCATTTGAAGACCGGTGTGAAGACCGGGTATTTGTGAAAACGATAGGATGACCTATCGATTGTCTCCGCATCGTTAGCTACGATATGGAGATTTCCTTTGTGATGGGAAATTTTATCGGGATTGTGAATACCCGGATTGCAAGGGCTTCTTTGGAAGTGCCTTCGGTTCTGTTCGAACCCGGAACAGACTTGTATGGTTACGTGTCTGACATTACATTTTGAGAGATAGAGCAGATTTCTTTCAAATACATTTCTGTTGGTGGCGGAGAATTTATTCTCTTAGCTTAACACCCTTCTCTGAGACGTACGAGCTCAGAGGTTATGTAGTTGAAGGTTATCAGCGATATTTCCCAATCTGGTAATGTGGCATGCTGAGTGCTGCTGTGTGATGATCATTGGTTGGTCATTTGTGATATGATCATTTGTTTGATCATTTATCTTTGTGATTATTGCTTTGGTCATCTGTGGACCCGAAGCATGGCTTTGTTACACAAAGCGTAGCTTTGTGGACGAGACTTCGTCAGGACCTCACTCCCCGGAAATGGTCGAAACAGGAATATGCGGCAAGGGTATGAGGGTCGCGCCCTTTAGGGTATGTCATTCCCTTCTGGAAAAGGGTGGTATCATGGTATGGAGCCCAGATATTTACTCATGTGGAAACACTATATCTATTTCTGTGTGGTGTTGTTGGTATCGAGCGCTCGGATAAAGGTCCCAAAGGACCGGGGGATGACATATTCGTGTAGTAGTTACCTAGTTACAGAGGTAACCCGGCCTTGTGTTGGCAGAGATCTAACCGTAACGTTAGTTCTCGGGACGTCCCGCCAGAGGCGATCCCATGTGGCAGTAGGAAGTTCCTTAGCCTGACCATTTGTTGGAAATCCATTCATCCAATACGCGCCTTGTACGGTTTTAGTTGTAGAACCTGCCATTTAACATGGCAGCTATAGTAGGCATAGTATCATGGTACCTATGCTGGCTAGGATTTATATTATACTTTCGAAATATTTTCCACTATGCACTAGTAATAATATCAAAGAATTTTTCTCGTAGTAAGCATGTTTGACTATCATAAGGAGAAATCTCCCCCATGTGTGCGTTTGCATTGTGTGTGTGCCGGGAGGCCTTATGGTAGTTTCATTTTCCAAAAAGCATTGCGGATTTCAAAATTTAAACTTTCTTGTTGCGTGTTTAAAGATAAACTGTTTTGAGTTCTCACACCAGTCCCATGACTGACCTGGAGTTTATTGTTCCTTTCCTAAACTCTGGGTGCCCACTATTTTCCACACGGGCAGTCTAGAGTTAGGTTGTCAGGTTATTCTGGATTCGGGAGTTGCTGTGCAGATCTGGAGGCGAGCCAGATAGCGTAGTCTATTATCTATTGTATATAGTATTTCTTTCCGCTGTTGTTGTCGTACACTCTGATTGATGTAATGTAATGTGATGTAATGTATAAAATGTATAGTTCTTTTGTTTTAATGAATATTCATTTATCTATTATATGTTGTTCCGCTGCGACTGTGAGATTCTGTTATTGTTTCTCGTTCTGTTACTTGTTTTTCTGTTTTCTCTTCTCTTTCTTTCTTTCTTCTTCTACCTCTTTCTTCTTCTAAAACCCTAACGGTTCGATTTTTCGGCAACGAAAAATCCTGATCGTTACACACAAGATTCCTGAACTATCGGAGAAACAAGCCACACCGCTGCTTCCAAACTCTACCTTAATGTTACTGCGATGCCAAAAGATCTCCTTGACAACACACCGAACACTTCGAGCTGAAACTGCTACCACAGCTAACCAAAGACTCTAATCCAAAGGCTTCTCCAAAACCAAAACCATCAAAAACCACACAACGGACCTCCGAGATGGAAAACAACCATTCAAGAAACTCGGACTCCAAACCAAGCATACACAACTCGCTTACCTTAAGGAATAACAATGAGACCATGCCGAAGCAAAACAACTCATAGACCTTAGTCACATATTCCAAAACAGCCAAACTCCTTACTAAAGATTCATACAACTTATACACAGATAAATCATCTCTACGGCAGATAAAGACTGCTTCTCAACTACTTCTAAAACTGCTTCAAGAGAAAACATCTTCAGAAAATACCCAAGGATACTGCATCTCATCATGCAATTGCCAAGATATCATCATTTACTCCTACACTTCCAACAAATCCAAACATAAGAAAAATTCGCTTACCCGAGCGAAATCCAAACTTACATTTCAAAGATACACTTCGAATCTTTAAAAGATTTCCTTCGGATATCAGAGAAATCCTTACTCCAAACTACAAATCTTACTCAAGGCGGTATTAGGTCTACAGTCTCGACAAATACACTTCCAACCTCAAACATATGGACCTCTTCCATCAGTGGTAGTCGTGTTAGACACAAACACCACTATTCCATCTACCTCTAAAACTTATGTTGGAAAATCCAAACAGATAACCCAACAGATCAGGTAGACATATATATATATAAATACAAGTACGCTCTCTCAAGAAAGACACCACTACAGAGCTTAGGTATTAACTCAACCTAATGCTCCTTATAAAAAGATGCATTTCAGAGCCTAATTCTAAAAACAAGTGCGACGACCCGACTTCCTATCTCCAGGAAATCACATCATCTTGAAGAAAGAAAGGGGTAGAAGAAGAAAAGAAAGAGAAAGAAAGAAACAACCACATCAGAGAACTCACAGCGGAACGAATAAAATATAATAAATAACATAAAATAATACATAGTATCTCATTACATCAGAGTACACAACTTATTCAACTCATATTAGACAGTTGTAAACATTTGTCTAATTCATACAACTCAAACACAAGAGAAACGGATACATCAAACACAGCGGAAACAATATATACCTACACGTCGAAGCCTCCTGCTCCATATCTCCTCCAGAATTCGTCAAGGTAACCTGATCCACTTGACTACTCATACATAATATGAGTACCCAAGAGTTTAATAAAACAGAAAATAAACACTCGGGTCAGACAGGGGTCTGGTGTGAGTAAACGGGTTAAAGTTGTTTAACTTTAGAAAACCTTTAAAAAGAAAAGGTATCACGTAAGACTTCCCACACATAAACATGGAAAAGTTTTTACCTTACGCTAACCAAAACATTTGATAGGCAATCCAGTGATATTATAATAGTGTCTAGGGTTTTCAAGTAAATAAGAAATAGCCGAAATTGTTACATCTATTAAATTCCAGCTACTAGCCACAAAAGTGGGAAATACAATCAAAACCGTAGGGTCTTGTAGGAAGAATGGGTTTCCATCAATGGGACCTGCAACACAAGGCCGGAACCATCCGTTACTGGACAGTCCCGAACAAGACCACCCCGTAGTTGGCGCGACCAACCACACACTAAGCCAAAATAGAAAGGGACCTCTAGACAGGGGTAAATCTCACTCTCAAGTGGGGGCTACCCATGAAGCCTTGCTGCACCTCCCCTGTTTTAGCCATTCCCGGTTGATGTGGTTTGAGGTTACGATTACCTTTATAGAACACATCTATCTTAGAATGCTCATCGTCCACCTGACGATGATCTGAAATCATTCAATCCATACAAGTTCGTTCCGGGTTCGAACGAAACCGAAGGCACTATCTCGTTGCACTCATTATTGGAATCACCCTCAGAGTCAACGACCATAGCCCTTGCACTCTGATTCTCCATCTCGAATCTATAAGCATTATTCCATCAAACTCATTACGGAATCATCCATAGAGTTATACTGACGTATAGCCCTTACACCTCGAGTCTTCACTTGCTCCACTTGGATTAACGACCTAACGTTAAATTGGAATCGATGTGGTTTTCGGATATCCAAATATGGAAACCCGATCCCGGTCTCACTGAAACCAAACGCCATTTTAGTGTCCAAGTTGTACTTAAGGGTTTAAACTATTTAATCTCATATTCAGGATGATATAAACAATTAGATGAATCATATTATCAAAATAGATAATTATAACAACATTCATCTTCACAAAGCAGCATATAATAAAGATATCCAATATCAACCAGTATCAACCAATTACCAATATCAATCAATCATCCAATATCAACCAATCACCCAATATCATTCAACATCCAATATCAATCAATCATCTAATATCCATCATCCATATCAAAACAGAATTGATTAACTCTTAATCACCTAGATTACCTAAATCCTTTTCATTTATTTATTCCAAATAAATAAATTAATCATCTCCGGTGATCTTCTTTAATTAATCTTACTTGATTAATTATCTTTAATTACATTCAAGTAATTATCCTATCCATATTCGGTAATTAAATCTTTAATTACTATCATTAATAAGCTTTTGTATTTATAGAGATATACAGGTGTGAAATCTTTGTAAACCTTTATTTTATAATAGCTTACTTTTTAAAGAAAATATTATAAACTAATTATAATACAAATGAATCCCTTATATGTGTTTTATAACCATTTTAAAATTTAAACATTTTGAAAGAGAACAAAACTAAACTTGTTTAAATCCTTTTTAAACTATCTTATTAATAAATAAAAATTATCTTATATTTTGAAAACAATGAATTAATCTTAAATTAACTTTTGAAAATTAAAACAAAGCTTTAAATTACCATATTCATTCATATATCAATTATTAATAGATTTCATTAAATTTTCAAAACAATATCAAATTATAACATATATATTACAATATGAAAAACTCAATTTTTAATTTGAAACAAAAGATCTCCTATTCACAATACATATCAAATTTATATATTATAAACAGAATAAAATCTGATTAGCTTTGAAAAACTATTCTTATCAAATTTAAATTGTTAGAAAGATATAAATTACAATTATCAGATTAAATATTTATTAACCATAAATGAATAAATTTATGAATTTAAATTTAAATTATAAAGAAAATTATCGAACCAGTTAAATTATTAACGCA
This sequence comes from Allium cepa, assembly GCA_030765085.1. NCBI lineage: Eukaryota > Viridiplantae > Streptophyta > Magnoliopsida > Asparagales > Amaryllidaceae > Allium > Allium cepa. The sequence goes on from CM060929.1 coordinate 500,646,200, forward strand.
GATTATTAAATTGTTATTGCCCAAAATTCCAGGTCGTTACAAGTAGTGAATTCAGTGCTTAATATTCTTTCAATTTTTCTTTTATTATTTACAAATCACATTTACAAATCTTCCACTTATAAAATTTCAATATTTTACTTCACTTTTTAAGATCATTCTAAATTTATTTATCTTATTTAGATTTATAACAATATAATCACTTTAACTTTGAAAAACAACTTTCAAAATAAACAGGATTCAACATTCCAAATTCTTAGTTTAAATTCATTTTTATTTACAACTCATATTTATAAATACATTCATATATTATACTTCTTATATATAAGATTATTTCATGATTGTAAATTATATTAATTATAATTCCATTCTTATGATTCATTTGCTTATATAATTTATTCTTTGACAATTATTGCTTTTATTTAGATTATTCAAACAACTTTTACTAATTTATATATATTTATATTTTCAAACAACCAAGTAATTAATTTATATACACTTTAATAATTCTGAAAAATTATTTCTTTCATATATAAAATATAATCGAGGTAAAATTATTTCATCTACCCAATTTAAATAATACTATGTCGACTTGCCTCGTTTAAGTGTTTGGAAATCCCTATCGATAACATGGCATCCCATATACCGACCAAAATTCACAAACAGCTCAACGAACAAGCAAACACAGTATAAAACATTTTATATTCACTAACAAATACGTGCTCATATATGTAATACACTAAGACTCAATCTAGGGTGCTACTGTCGCTATCTATACGGAGTACGCATCAAAGCTTAGGAATATACAAAATCTAAGCTCTGATGCCAACTGTGACGACCCGTAAATCCATACCTTTGAATCGACGATAATCCACATATGTTTGACCCAAAGAGCACAAACAGGCGGAAAGTCAGGAGAAAGAAAAGAAGAGAGAAGAAGAAAAGAGAAGAAAGAGAGAAGATAGAGCCAAACAGAACAATACAGAATCTCACATCGCAATGGAAAACATATAATATCATATCAATGATCTTTATAAAATAGAAACTATATATATATACATAAATAAATCAGAGTTCAACAACTAATCAATAGTTATCAGCCTGAACAGTTATAATAATCTGTCCTCACAAATGTCGATAATATAAAACAACTAAGCACATCAGAAAATCAATTATCAAAACAAATACACGTATAAGAAATGAAGATCTCCAGCTCTCCTGCTGAAGCTCCAAAAGCATCAAATATGAACCTGTAAATATACTCGATCTGGCCCGAGCATTGAAAGAAAAGAACACCCGGATCAGTCTGATAAACCAGCGTGAGAAACACACTCAACTGAATTTATTAAATTAACAAACTTTTCCTTTATCAAAACTAAAGTATCTCGTAAGACAAGTCCACACATAAACACAGACATGTTTTTACCTGTGACGCCCCACCTCTATACCCACGCTAGCCAAGAACACTCCGGAGTAGTGCTGTCAACTAGCACGGAGAATAAGGCTGTTGAGGAGCGACCATCCATGTAATTGCTTATCACACGGTGGCTATAAATAATCTTCGGAAACAAACATAGAAATAATCATATCACAAATCATCACAGATATCCATATCACAAAGGCGGAAGAAGATATGAATATATAACTAACACATGAAAGTGTACATCAGAGTAGTGGTCAGTAAGATCCACGATAATACAAAAGAATAGCAACACGTGCTATACAAAAGAATACAACTATGAGTCTATCTCTCAAGTGTATACAAAAAAAACTGCTAATCTAAACAGTTAGCCAAAAGTCAGAGTGATGAATCCCTGGGAAGAAGTCAAGCAGAAGCACCTGTAACATCTCGGTCTGACCCGAGTATTATTTAAGAAAATAATAAACAGATCAGTCTAGCTATAAATATCAGATGACATGATATAACATAAAAGATATGGCATAAACATAAACATCCATAACGACATACCACTATAAGTATGTAAATAATGATCAACAGAAGATCAATCAATAAGAGATAATCAATATCACAAGAATCTTCTCAAAGATTCGAAGAGGGCATCATACCCTAAACTTGTACTCATAACAAGTCAATGACATAAATTCCAGAAATCAACACGAGAAATCCAGAAATCATAAAAAGGGAAAGAGGCCTATCACATGACGGTCCGAAGACCATGGGGAGCTACCCGACATGTGTGAGTGGAATCACACAGATTGAGGTCAAGACTAACCAAAAAGCAGAAAGGTATGTGTGAATGGAATCACACAAATGGTGTCTAGTCTAACCTTGCAATGAAAGAGACATCGCGCAATTGCTAGTCTAATTCATAAAGCGATCATCAAGATCAACGAGAAGTGTCAATTACACTAAGCTAGTAAATATAGAAGTTTAGCTTCATGTCCCATAACCACTTGCTTAACTTAAATATTTACGAACAAACTGTAAATCTTCACTAATAAAATTGTCACAAGAGGTTCAATCGAACAAGTCCAAGAATTAACCAACGAAGTGAACGCAAGCATTTCATACCACTTGTTTTACTAAGTCGTTTAATTAGATTTCTCATCCGAGTGAGGTAAAGGCTTGTATATACTAATAGATTGGAAAACGGTTTAAGAAAAGAGCTTTGTTATTAAAAATAGAGTTGAAATCATTTTGTTGAAAGAGTTTTGATATTTACTACTAGTTTTGAAACCTTTATATTTTAAAGTGACAAATCACAGAAGCGATTGTAGAAACAATCAATCACAAAGGTCACATTCGAAGATGTGATAAAAATCCAAGGAAATCAGCTCAGCAAGTTCTGTTGTATATTTTTCAGATAAGATCCCCTACGGAGGGGGGGTCCGGGGGGGTCCAGGGGGGGTGGCAACCCCCCAAGGTGGGGGTGTGGGGGCAACGCCACCGCTTACGGGGTTCGACCTGCCAGGTCAGGTCGCGGGGGTCCAGGGGGCAGCGCCCCCGGCGGGGTGCGGGGCAGCGCCCCGTCCAAAACGGTACGACTTAGTGAAGACAAAATGAGGTCTAACGACCTAAGAAGGATAGGGTCGAGCGACCTAATGGTTGCAACCTAGGGGTCTAAGGGGCACGACCTAGTGGTCCAGCGACCTAAAGGGTATAGGTCATGCGACCTAAAATGGGTTCGCGACTTAACACTCAAACGACCTAAAGAAATTAAGGAGCCGAGCGACCTAGAAGAAGCAGCGACCTAAGAAGAAACGAGGCCCAACGACCTAGGGGTTAGGTCATGCGAGTTAAGAAGGTCAGCGACCTAACCAAGACACGTGACCTAATAAAGAAACGCGACCTAACTCCGAAAACACGAAAATGGCCAGAACGACCTAAGTGCAGAAATTTCACCAAAACGCTAAAAATTGGAGTTTTTCGCCAATCCAATCCAAACCAAATGCAAATGTGCATGCAAAAGTGATAGGGAATCATTCCCAATAGTCCAATATAGTTATAGACTAGATTTGTGAGATAAAAATCTCACCTTTGCTCCAAAACCCAATGAAAATGAAGAACAAAGCTTGAAGGCAAATGGAGAAGCAACCACAAGCTTGAATCCGATGTCTTCTTCTTGAATTTGGAGTTGAATGTTGGAGTTGCAATAAAACAAAGACTTTGGAGTTTTAATTTCTCATTCCATTCACCATTTTTGTTGAAGCTTTAGTGTTAGGAAATGAAATGAAGCAATGAAGAAGAAGGGGGGGTGGAACTTGGGCCTAATGGGCTAAAAGTCCAAACCAAAGGCTCGAGTGAAAAAGTGGTGAAATTCCACTAACCCCAAACATATCAATGTTTATACTTAGAAGATTGCAAACGACGTTTCGAACTCAATGGAAGTGGTCTCGAGTCCTAATTTGACCGTTTGCAAAAAGTAGCTTCGGACCAAAATCCGATTAACGATAAAATATTTAAATAAAATATTTAAATATAAAAATCGATAAATATGCGGGTTGTTACATTACCTTACAATAACTAAAACATATCATATCAAATCCTCTTATATTATAGTAGTGTCTACTATATACAAATAATATCACTAAAGCCAAAGCTCCAAAGACTCCAAGCTCCAAATCAAAAGCTGGAACCACCAATCATATTTCCAAATGCGAAGCGAGACACTCCCATCACGTTGTATTAAGCAAACTAGGTAACTCCCTATGACGACTCGCAAATCTGTACCCTTTGAATCGACGATAATCCACACATGTCCGACCCAAAAAGCACAGACTGGAGAAAAGTCAAGAGAAAGAAAAGAAGAGAGAAGAAGAGAAGAGAAGAAAGAGATAAGATAGAACCAAACAGAATAGTACAGAATCTCACATCGCAGCGGAAAACATATAATATCATATTAATGATCTTTACAAAATAGAAACTGTATATATACATACGTAAATCAGAGTTCAACAACCAATCAATAGATATCAGCCTGAACAGTTATAATAATCTGTCCTCACAAATGCCGACAATATAAAATAACTAAGCACAGCAGATAATCAATAATCAAAACAGATATGCGTATATGAAATGAATATCTCCAGCTCTTCTACTGAAGCTCCAAAAGCATCAAATCTAAACCTGTAAATATACTCGGTCTGACCCGAGCATTGAAAGAGAAGAACGTCCGGATCGGTCTAGTAACCAGCGTGAGAAACACAATCAACTGAATTTATAAAATTGACAAACTTTTCCTTTATCAAAACAAAAGTATCTCTAAGACAAGTCCACACATAAACACGGACATGCTTTTTCCTTACGATAACTAAAACATATCATATCAAATCCTCTTATGTTATAGTAGTGTCTACTATATACAAATAATATTAATCATAGCCGAAACTATTACATTGATTAAATTCCAGCATATAGCCCAATTGGGTAATACAATCAAAATGGCAAACACGTAGTGGAGTTTGGATTTCCATACAAATGACCAGGTGAAGGGACTACCTTCCGACAGTACATCTCTAGAAGAATGTACTGAGAAACCATCACAAAGTTTCTCTACCAACATAAGACCGACCCACCTCCATCACTGATGGTACCGAATATGTCATACTCCAATTGTTACCGACCTTTACCGAGGGCCATCTAGCATACAAACCACAATAATCAGATGCACGACGTCATAGCGTGCAATGATATATCTAGAAGAGGATGATCATACCCTACTTGGGAATGACCCACTTAGACTTACTACATTCAACCATGTTTTGGTCATTTCCGGTTGATGAGGCTAGAGGTAACGATTACCTTTCACAAAGAACAATCACATCACTTAGAATGCCATACGGCCATTTCCGTTGACTACTAATTGCCTTCCACAAAAATACAACCCCTTAAGCTCATACGTCTCAAGGACGGTGTCAAGCTAAGAGAAGTTGCCTTCTCCGCCATCACCAATGTATGTTTGTAAAAACCAATGTACGTAATCTGTAGAAATGCAATGTCAGACAAACATCCATACAAGTTGTCCACGAACAGGACAAACCGAAGGTACTTTCCTACAACATCCTGTCGGGAATTCCCAAGGATTAATAGCGAATAGTCCTCACATTGGATATTTCATAATGAAGAGACCACTGCTACTAGATGTATATTGGGATTTTAACCCCAAACGATCAACAAGTAGTCCCCCACTATGAAAATCCAGAATACAAATATCATCACAAGCAGCCTGCACAATTCGTCGCATATGCGTCGGTCTAAGGTGGTTTTCAGATAAATCTGATCCCGGTCTCTTCGCACCAACAACGCAAAAGCGTTTCTCAACCTCACACAGCAACTAAGTCTCATAGATTTATCACGTCTCCAACTTTTAACTTGCTATCCTTTGGGCCAAGAAGGACGCTCGATAGTGCGGAGTAATACTCCGCACTATACAATCAAAATCCTCAACACAAATGATAATCAAGCCTACACAAAAGGCTACGTACTAAGTGTACGACTAAATAGTTCCCACATCAAGTCGAGGAACTAAAAAATTTCCCAAGTTTGATAGTGGGTTATTTAACTATCAAAACAAACAAACAAATATTCAGCACTATAACAATCACTAGGCCCTTTTTAATTAATCTTTTATTAATTAAATAACTTGCTAAATGTTTACTTAGATTATCTTTAAAAAGATATATTCTTAAAACATTTCAACTTTCTATATTGGGAAACATTTCCATAAACTTATTAAATAATAAATAATTCACAATTCAATTTATTTTCCACACTTAGAAAATATTTTATATACTTAAATCACGATTAAGTATATATTTTATTCTTTAAGGAAAACATTCTCTTTAAACACATTTATTGGGTCAAAATGAATGTTGCGTAAAACGTCGTTACGACAACCCAAAATCAATAGTATAGGGATTCAAAAGTAAGATAGATATATAAATCCCAATACTATACAAACACATTTCCTTTCGAAAATCATTTATTATAACTATATTGTTATAGTCCATCATTTCCTTATTTCTCGAAAAGTCTACTTCAACAATGAATGTTGAAATCTTTGGTTTCGATCCTTAACTACTTTTAAAACATCTTTAAATCATTTAACTCTATTTAAAGTATCACTTTCAAAACATTTACTTAATTTTAAAATATTATTCACTATCCAAAATCGAGAGTATAAACAAGTTACCTAATCCAATACTTCTACACATTTGTTAAAGGATAATCCACGTTCCAAAATCGTAGATATAATGCCTTAAATAAACTTCTATATTTAATTTGTCAAATTTAATTTATTTTGGATTTATAAAACAATGTTTATAAATTCACATTTATATATTTTATAAAAACTTCAACTTATAAAATCACTTGGTTAACTAATTCCATTTATAGCTCAATTACATGCCAAAAATCCAAATTATAAGTTAATAGCTTATAATTCATTTATTCTACAAAATCCATTCATTTTATAACTTCACAAATTATATAAATCTTATTATTATAAGATTCATTTGTAGCTCATTTTAACATTTACAAACTTATCTATAATTCAATTACTTTGATTTATAAAATATCAATTTTATAAATCTTCTATATAAACCATTTAATATAATTCAAAAATCTTGATTTTAACTAAACTTATTCTTTTAATAATTTCAAATCGTTATTAAAACTTATATAACTCCAAAAATCATATTCTGGTTTTATTCAACAAAAATCATAATTTTAATAACATAAAAATTATAATATTTATTTATTCAAAATAAATCAATTCTTAACGATTCAAAAATTCAATAAAACATTTATTTTCAAAATCACTTTTAAAATCCTTTTTATTTCGATCATCACTTTAACATTCTAAAATTACCAAAATAGGCCCAATGCTGCAACAGCACCAAATACAACAATCATGGCAGCCAAAACATCATATATCATATGATAACAGCATATATCACAATATCTGTAAAAAATCAATACGGGTAAGGAATCTAGTAGGATCCCTCCAACCTGTCACCTGCAACAAATATACATATTGGAATATGTGTCTAATGTCTGCTTCAAGGCAGCACGCATACAAAAGGTCATCCGCTCGTACGCGGGAACGTATAGGGTCATTTGCTCCACTAGGCAATATATATCCAAATACCAATCAATATATCATATATCATCCAACAATCATCAATCAACATAAAATAAATTATTTCTCACTTGTATAAAAATATCAGTGAGTCGGAAAGAGTGAGTTGTACTCACATTGCTTGTAGTCGCGATTTAAGCGTTTTATTCTGAATAAAATTAAACGCACGTTTGATTTTACCCAAATTTCACATTAGCTCTCCAAACCAGCTCCATAATGTAGTGCTCGTCAATACAGACTCAAGCAATTCGTTTCGTGCGAAATGGACCTTGTATGACAAAGTTATGACGTCACAAAGTTTAAACGAATTATAATATAAATCAATTTACAATTTTATTTATTATTTTTAAAACTAATCAATCCAGGCCGTTTGAAACAACTTGATGCAATCTCGTCCATGAATTCTTTCTTCTCCCCCCTCCAGGCATTCGAATGTAACTAACCCAACCGACCGCCATTCTTAATCGAATTACTATGACCACCACGCGATGCTAGACGATGATTAGGGAGCATGGATCGATGCGCCTACCCACGGCAAGCCTCTTACCTCGACAACGATGAACTCGGTCGTCCCATGCCTCGAAAAATTGCATGCAAATCGGTGACGAATGCGAGCCACATCCTCTTCGTACCATACTCAAAAAAGCATCTTCGCCATATCGATTTGTAGAGCTCGGCTAGCTCTACAACCTCCCTGCAGAACTCGAATCGTGAAAAGGCGCGGACTGAGAGAGATTGAGGGTAGAAGAATGGAAAATATTAGCCATTGAAAATTATGTAGCGGCTTGCCCTTATAGATTTATGGTTTAGTGAAAACAATGAAATATGGAGGCCTTTTATAGAAAATTGCAAAACACTATTCATCTTGAAAATTTTCGAACTCGAAACGAAGCATGCCGCCTGGCGTTTATAATGTTCTACCACTATTCCGAATGCAATGGAATATATGTCGGAAGCCAATTCGATCGTATTTGAAAGATAGTTTTCCGAATCTACCATTTAAATTAAAAATTCACTTAAACATTGTTATTTTTACTCGTCAATTAAATATTAAAATATTCAATTTCTACAAATTAACTTTTAATTCGATTTTAAAAGTTCTCTAACATCATTCTAATTCAAATATGATTTAATTCAACTTTATAAAACATTTTTATTCATAATAAATCCAATTTCTAATTATTTCCTCAATTTCAAATATTAATTAATAATTTAATTATCCAATTAAATCACTATATTCGAAATATTATTTATTCAGCTTATAAACTTAACTTTTAAATATTTAAAATTAACTAAATATATGAATTTCAAATGGCTGAAATTCTGAGTCGTTACACTCCATAATGAAGCAAAAGTGATTGCCAAGATCCATAGGCTTCAAAGATATCGACTCTATATCTATTATTTGATTATCTGAAAATCACAACTCTAGACTGCCCGTACGGAAAATTTATGGGCACCCAGAGTTTAGGAAGGGAACAATAAACTCTAGTTCGGTCATTGGACTGGTGTGAGCAAACAAAAACAGTTTATCTTTAAAACAAACAACAAAAGAAGTAAAAGAAATCCGCAATGCTTTTTGAAAAATGAAACTATCATAAGGCCACCCACCGCACACACAATGCAAATGCAAAATTGGAGGAGATTTCTCCTTATGATAGTCGAACAGGCTTGATACGCAAAAACCTTTTGATATTATTATTAATGCATAGTGCATAAAATATTTCGAAACTATAATATTAGTCTTAGTCAGCATACACATTTCGCACTTATGCCTACTATAGCTACCACGTTCAATAGCAGGATACCGCCACATTCCATGGCAGGTTATACAACCAAAACCATACAGGGCTCGTATTGTTTTGTTTGGATTTCCAACAATGGTCAGGCAAAGGAACTTCCCACATCGAATGGGATGTCTCTGGAGGGACGCCTCCGAGAACCTAACCGGATCTTTGCCAACACAGGGCCGGGTTACTCCTGCCTGGAAGTAACTACTGATACGAGCATGCCATCCCCCGGTCGTTACCAACCTTTATCCGAGTTACCTCTACACCAACAACCATAAAGCAATAAGTTTGTAGAAACCACAAATTTAAGTATCTGGGCTCCATACCATGGTACCACTTATAATCCAAAAGGAAATGGACATACCCTCAGGGGGCGCTACCCTCAAATAACCTTGCTGCAACGATTCCTGTTTCGACCATTACCGGGTTGTGAGGCTCAACAAAGTCTCGTCCACAAAGCTATGCTTTACACAAAAGCCATGCTTCTATCAACAAATGACCAGTAGCACTTCGTATGCCACATTACCAAATTGGGAATGTTTCACTAATAACCAACAACTACATAACCTCTGAGCTCCTACATCCTAAAGAAGGGTGTTAAACTAAGAGAATAAATCTCTGCCACCAAACAAAAATGTATTTGATAGAAACCAGCTTTACATCTCAAAGTGTAATGTCAGACACACATCCATACAAGTCTGTTTCGAGTTCGAACAGAACCGAAGGCACTTCAAAGAAACCCTTGCAATCTGGGTATTCACAATCCCGATCGGACTCCCCATTACATATGGAGGTCTCTATACCGGCATGACTAAGTGCAAAGACATTCGATGGATTATCCTTTGGTTCTCAAAAATACCCGGTCTTCACCACCGGTCTTCACCACCGGTCTTCAAATGCAATCCATAATGTCGTATCATTATTCGGAATGGGTTATATGACATAAGGCCCTCTCCAAGCTAAACCGAATAATGAACGCAATATTTTAAAACTATATGGACAATGGGATCTCAGTTAAGTCACAGCTTATTATCTAAAAAAAATTCTTTCAAATAGTTTAAACAAATTACCATTTTCAATCTTTAATCAAAAAGACTCACTTCACAAAGTTCACCAATCTTTCACAAAGATTCATTCACAATATTTAAACAAAAGATCTATCTTTGAGATCCTCTTTTGTTCGAAAACAAAGTTCACCAAATATTTCACAAAGATTCTTTCATAGCTTTCGAAACAATTCCATTTCAAATCTTTTATACAAAAGGTACTCCTTTAAGACCTCTTAAATTTCAAAACAAGGTTCAACCATCTTTCACAAAGATTCATTCATACCTTTCAAAACTATTTAAATTTCATTTCAAACTTGAAATCTTTTAACACAAATTAGAAATCCTTTCTTTTTAGGAAAGCTATTATTATTTGAAAACAAATAGATTTCGTTTCGGGAAAATCCGATTACATTTGCACAAGTTAAAGCCCTTCAAGTCTAAAACTTGGGTTGAATTCAAATTCCTAAAAAAAATCCTTTTAAAATGGTTTAAAACCCATAATTTCCAAATATAGAATTCAATTTCAAATCTGGAATTCAAATTCAAATCAAATTCTTTAAATTTCAAAACTTTATCAAGTTATTCAAAATAAATTTTATCTTCAAAACTCCTTTTCAAAAGCTTTTCATGTTTAACCCAATTCCATTTCCAAAACCATTTGGATTCAAAATTCAACTTTAAAACCATTTCAAAAATCTGTGACTTAACCAATTTCCTCGTGCAATCCATATTTGTGTGTATGGTGTAGTCCAGGGGTTTCACACAATAGTGCAACATCATCAATCATCACAGATTCAAGCACAGCAATATTGATAAGCGATATAATCCTATAACGCTTATCTTCCATTCACAAATCCACAGATAAATAATATACATTCATCAAAGATAAATAAATTACATTTATCACAACTTGAATCAAAACAATTCATATCACAAAGCATTACACATCAGGGATATCAATTAATTCAACATTTAATTGAATCCGAACACCCATAAGTCAGATTAATTAATCATTTGATTAATTTAAATCGAATAATTACTTATGAATAAATTACTAATTCCGGTTAATTAATCATTAATTTATTACAAATCATTTAATTAATTACCCTTTAATCATTTATTAATTAACCTTAATTAATAAATAAATCAACATTTGATCATTAAATAATTAATCTTTAATTATTTAATTATTCCTTAATCACTTATCCTTAATTAATTATTTATCTCTTAATTACCTTCACTAATCAATCACATTAATAATTATCCTTTAATTAATTATATTAATTAATTAATTAACCCTTTATTAATTACCATTTAATTAATTATCCTTAGTTTATTACAATAAGTGATTATCCCTTAATTATATTAAGTGATTACAAACTAATTAACTTTAGTCATCAATTAATCAACCTTTAATTATTAAGTAATTAGCTTTAATCACTTAATTAATCTTTAAATTAATCACTTAATTAATTAATCACATAAATTAAATCCTTTTAAGTAATTAATCATTCCTTAACTATTTCCATCAAATAACTTTTAATTACTTATATTAAATAATCATACTTAAATTAACTAAGGGATTATATTTTCAATTACAAAAACCTTACACAATTAAGATAACCCATATACCTTAATCAATCACTTAATTATATTATTACAACTTATTTAAATTGGAATAAATTTATTTGAAATCATTTCTTAATTTAAGTTTCTAATATACTTAGTTCAGACACTTGTTTAATTCAAGCATTATTAAACTCCATTTAAAAATACTTAGAAATTTATTCATTATCATCAATAAATTATCCCAAAATCAATTAACTTTCAAAATAATTTTTAAACATTTAACCTTAATATTTTTTTCTTGAAAACTTTTTCATATCCTTAGTTTTTAAACCTTGGTATAATCTTCTGTTTTATGACTTTAAACTAGGTGTGGATTTTTGTTTCAAAATTTTAAAATCTGAAAACTTGTTTCCCTTTCAAAATTTTCAAAAATAGGTTAACAAAACAAAACTCAGACCCAAACTTCTAATACCCGAGATCTACATCGTGACACTTTCCTTCCTTTCTGCTTCGAGACAAACGTCATGTGTTATGAGTTCGACCTCGAGTATTTTCTTTCTTCCCCAAAATTCAACAACACAACCAGATACAACATGTACTAGTGCATTGTGCACACCACCACGTCCGTTTCTGATCGACTTCACCGGCATCTACAGGTCAAATTTGACCTCGACAACGAACTCGATTACCTAATTCCGACAATTTCGTCGAAAATCAAAATGTGGGCTATACAGTTAAATACCGAACCCACCTTTCGATGAAAAACCCCCTCGTCCTGACAAACTAGCTCACCAGTACCTCTGCAATTTCATCCAAAGCAACGTCACACCCCTGTGCCTCCATCCCCCTAGGTCCAGATAACTCCGATCAATCCACGAGGGTGCAGCGACCTTCTTTTTGACCTTAACAAAAACTGAGCTTAAACCTAAAAAGATACCGCTCCACCACCATGATCACCAGAAAAGCTTCCCACCATTTTTCCCTTGGTCTACACGCTCCAAGCTTCCCTCAACCTTAAGCACGGTTTTTGAATCATCGTGGTTGGCCGGAATTTGATAAAAACTCAAATTCTGATAAACTCGTATTTTCTCTTCATTCCCAAACTTATAATTCGTGATTTTATAATTAAAAATCATTATTTCCTACCATAAATTATATTATGGTATCCAAATTCGAAAGCTCGAGCATTGATTTTCAACTTATATATGATTTCTATTGTTATTCTTCATTTTTGAAACATATATTCAACATAAAAACATGGAATTAATTTTAACTATGAAATTATATTGTTTCAATCATTTTTCCTTTAGAAATCGTAGCTTGAATTGGTATAAATAAAAAGATATGAATTTGTATATGAATATTAGAACCTATCATTCAACAGAGGTATGTATTTAAACATACCCAGACATTTACACCCATAAATATATGTAAATTCAAACATGCAGGCATTTAAACAATCATATTTCAAGTGTAAACCAGAATATCAAAAGCACATAGGTAGATTAGTGAGTTTGCTCACCTTTTATATTGAAGCAGAGAATAAAGAACAGAGAAAGATTTTGAGCCTGGAGATGCAAATCTGGATTTGAATGCTGGCATTTATTTTTGATCTAAACTTGAACTTCTCTTAAATTTCTTTAGCTTACTTTTGATCTGCTCTTAGCTTTTAAATTGTTGTTTTGCTTTTGATTTTGATCTTAGGCTTCAAGTTGCATTCTATTTTGAAGTTGCCTTAAGCTTTTAGATTTGCTTTTGATTTTGTTTTTTGTTCTTGGTTTTAATTTAAGAAAATGAAGGGGAAAGAAAATTTTGAGAAAACATGCATTGATCTAGTTTCACTTCCTCTAATACATGTTATTTTGAAATTAAAATTTTCTAAGAGAACAAAAGTGCCACTTGTATACACTAAGCCTTACATTTGTTAAAGTTTATTCCTTTTAACTTACACTTGTTAAAACAAGAAATTTTGTGTTTAAGTCCTTAATCTTTAAATTAGTTTACAATTTTTGTTTTAAACCCTTAACTTAATTTATAGATTTCATTTTAAACCTCATGTTATTTTATTTTATAAATATGTTTTGAAACCTTCTTATTTTAAATAGTATATTGATTTCAAAAGACATATTTCAACTCTTGAACTAATACTTTACCTTTATACACACACACACACACGTATGTATGTGTATATATATATATATATATATATATATATAATTTTAGAGATGTGATTTAAAATTAATCAAATATAAATAAATAAATAATATATATTTGAATTCTAACTCTTTAAATAGCCTTTTATAAATTTATTTATACCAATTTCAAAATATAACTTTCAAATTATCATATTACAAGTACAATTCTTTTTTTCTATTATTAGTAATTTCAGAGTTTCCAAATCCAATATATTATTTAAAACATTTATTTTTTTAAATCTCAAATTCATAAATTAAAATACAATCAATTTGTATATAAACAAACAATATCTTTTTTTATGAATATATATTTTATTCCATTCACAATCTATTTATTTTCCAAATTATAAAATATTTAGATTTCCAAATCAAATCCTTTCTAAAAAAAACTTATATATATATATATATATATATATATATATTCCCACAAATTCAAATTAATTCACAATTAAATTTATAATTAATATATTATTGAAAATATTTATTTCTGAATTTCCAATTAGAAATTCTATTTTAAAATCATATATACATATTCATTTATATTAATAAACAAACAAATATCTTGTTAATTCGGAAAATACCAAATTAATTCACAATTTAATTTCAAAAATTAAATTAATTACCAATTTAAATTTGATTTAAAAACAGGAATGTTGCAGATTCCCCCTCTTACGAAAATTTCGTCCTCAAAATTTGCCAAGGAGACAACAAAGAACAAACAGACACATAAAGATAGAGAAATATCTTTCCAGATCAAACTGAATATCCATTCTACATCTGGCTTACCAATTATCAATAAATATGAGAACGAATCTACTCAATACAACACAAGATACTTGAGTCATCAAATCTACGAAATATGCAGGGTATTGGTTAGTTCGAAGGGATAACTAACCATTCGTAGACTATATCGGGACCCAAAAGAATAGACAAATGGATTCAACTTTCTGCAATAAACACTAGGTATGGATACCAAACTCAGGTCGGAATACCCCAAAGTTTACACCACCTTGTCCCTCTTTGGACTTTGATCAACCAAATTTTCTCAAATTTAGTTTTAATCGAAATCGTTTTATCGATACAAATCTTCATATTTTATTTAACCAATTCATTTTAAACAGAATTTCAAAATCATTAATAGAAAACTGATGAAGATACGAATTAGGGACTTTCTATAATGATTCGTAGGACCACCATCACACCAAAGATTCTTCCACGAGTTGCCACGAAACAGTCAAGGAACCGAAATTGAATGGTGATCAAAAGAGATTGATAGAGAAAGGTTTGTTTTCCTTAATGTTGTTGCAGGACATTGACCATTTTAAGTGGTATTTCCCTGTCCCCTACCTTGTCCTCTTCTTGCACTCATACTCACTATCGATGAATAGTAAGAGAATTTACTGAGGCACACGGATGGACATCTTAGGGATACTCATTCTAGGGTATACTTCACCCTATCTCTAATGAGCTACCTAATGTGTTATACTCCAAGAGCTAAAGTTTCAACCTTCAGCTTTGACACCAATTGTAACGACCCCGACTCGACATTCGAAAATCGGCACTGAATACATCACCCGTATTTGAGTGCCGCAGATCCAAACGTCGAATCTGGTTGTTGGAGCTTATAATAACAATAACACGGTAGAAAAAATGAATAATATTATTGATATACAACATTTAATACAACAGAATATCAATACAAATCACAACTAGAATATAACAGCGTAAAGATAATCATCGACAGAGGAACACCTATATTATTTTCAAAAGGAAGAAGGATAGAAATCCCAACGACTCCATCACTAAAGCCAAAGCTCCAAAGGCTCCAAGCTCCAAATTGAAAGCTCGAACCACCAATCATATATCCAAATGCGAAGCGAGAAACTCCCATCATGTTGTATTAAGCAAACTAGGTAACTCCAGAATTAAGCAAATGTGATCGCCAAGATCCAAAGGCTTCAAAGATATCGACTCTATATCTATTATTTGATTATCTGAAAATCCCAACTCTAGACTGCTCGTGTGGAAAATTTGAGGACACCCAGAGTTTAGGAAGGGAACAATAAACGCTAGGTCAGTCATTGGACTGGTATGAGTAAACAAAAACAGTTTATCTTTAAAACAAACAACAAAAGAAGTAAAAAAAATCTGCAATGCTTTTTGGAAAATGAAACCACCATAAGCCTTCCAACGCACACACAATGCAAACGTAGAATTGGAGGAGATTTCTCCTTATGATAGTCAAACATGCTTGACACACAAAAACCTTTTGATATTATTATTAATGCATAGTGCATAAAATAAGTATAATATTAATCTTAGTCAGCATACACATTTCGCACTTATGTCTACTATAGCTACCATGTTCAATAGCAGGTTACCGCCACATTCCATGGCAGGTTTTACAACTAAAACCGTAGAGAGCTCGTATTATTTTGTTTGGATTTCCAACAATGGTCAGGCAAAGGAACTTCCCACACCGAATATGATGCCTCTGGAGGGACACCCCCAAGAACCTAACCGGATCTCTGCCAACACAAGGCCGGGTTACCCCTGCTCGGAAGTAACTACTAACACAAGCATGCCATACCCCGGTCGTTACCAACCTTTATCCGAGGTACCTCTACACCAACAACCGCAAATAAATAAGTTTGCAGCAACCACAAAGTTAAGTTCTAGACCCCATACCATGATACCACCTATAACACAGAAGGAAATGGACATACCCACAGGGGGCGCTACCCTCAAATAACCTTGCTGCAACGATTCCTGTTTCGAACATTAGCGAGTTTTGAGGCTCGGTGAAGTCTCGTCCACAAAGATATGCTTTACACAAAAGTCGTGCTTCGATCAACAAATGATCAGCAGCACTTCGTATGCCACATTACCAAATTAGGAATGTATCACTAGTAACCATCAACTACATAACCTCTGAGCTCGTATGTCTAAGAGAAGGGTGTTAAGCTAAGAGAATAAATCTCCGCCACCAAATAGAAATGTATTTGATAGAAACCAGCTTTACATGTCAAAGTGTAATGTTAAACACACATCCATACATCGAACAGTACCGAAGGCACTTCAAATAAGCCCTTGCAATCCAGGTATTCACAATCCCGATCGGACTCCCCATCACATATGGAGAACTCTATACCGGCGCGACTCAGTGCAGAGACATTCGATGGGTCATTCTTTCATTCTCGAAAATACCTGGTCTTCACCACCGGTCTTCAAATGCAATCCATAACACCGTATCATTATTCGGAATGGGTTATATGACACAAGGTCCTCTCCCAGCTAAATCGAATAATGAGCGCAATATTTTAAAACTATATGGACAATGGGATCTCAGTTAAGTCACAACTTATTACCCAAAACTTTTCTTTCAAATGGTTTAAACAGATTACCATTTTCGATCTTTAATCGAAAAGATTCGCTTCACAAAGTTCACCAATATTTCACAAAGATTCATTCACAATATTTAAAAAAAATGATCTATCTTTGAGATCCTCTTTCGTTTGAAAACAAAGTTCACCAAATATTTCACAAAGATTCCTTCATAGCTTTCGAAACAATTCCATTTCAAATCTTTCAAATAAAAGATACACCTTTAAGATCCTCTTAAATTTCAAAACAAGGTTCAACCATCTTTCACAAAGATTCATTCATAGCTTTCAAAACTATTTTAATTCCATTTCAAACTTGAAATCTTTCAACACAGATTGGAAATCCTTTCTTTATAGAAAAGCTATAATTATTTGAAAACAAACAGCTTTCGTTTTCGAAAAAATCTGATTACATTTGCACAAATTAAATCCCTTCAAGTCTAAAACATGGGTTAAATTCAAATTCCCAAAACAATACTTTTAAAATGGTTTAAAACCCATGATTTCCAAATATAGAATTTAATTTCAAATCTTGAATTCAAATCAAATTCTTTAAATTTCATAACTTTATCAAGTTATTCAAATTAATTTTTATCTTCGAAACTCCTTTTCAAAAGCTTTTCATGTATAACCCAATTCCATTTCCAAAACCATTTGGATTCAAAATTCAACTGTAAAACCATTTCAAAAATTCTGTGAATTAACCAATTTCCTTGTGCCATCCATATTTGTGTGTGTATGGTGTAGTCCAAGGGTTTCACACAATAGTGCAACATCATCAATCATCATCATAGATTCAAGCACAGCAATATTGATAAGCGGTATAATCCTATAACGCTTATCTTCCATTTACAGATGCACAGATAAATAATATGCATCCATCAAAGATAAATAAATTATATTCATCACAGCTTGAATCGAAACAATTCATATCACAAAGCATTACACATCAAGGATACCAAGATTCAACATTCAATTGAATACAAACACTCATAAGTCAGATTAATTAATCATCTGATTAATTTAAATCAGATAATTACATATGAATAAATTACTAATTCCGGTTAATTAATCATTAATTTATTACAAATCATGTAACTAATTACCCTTTAATCATTTATTAATTAACCTTAATTAATAATAAATCAATCTTTAATCATTAAATAATAAACCTTTAATTATTTAATTATTCCTTAATCACTTATCCTTAGTTAATTATTTATCTCTTAATTACCTTCATTAATCAATCACATTAATTAATTATCCTTTAATTAATAATCCTTAATTAATTAATTAATCCTTAATTAATTACATTTAATAAATTATCCTTAATTAATTACAATAAGTGATTATCCCTTAATTATATTAAGTAATTACAAACTAATTAATTTTAATCATCAATTAATCAACCTTTAATTATTAAGTAATTAGCCTTTAATCACTTAATAAATCTTTAAATGAATCATTTCGTTAATAAATCATATAAATTAAATCCTTTTAAGTAATCAAGTAATTAATAATTCCTTAATTATTTCCATCAAATAATTTTTAATTACTTATATTAAATAATCATACTTGAATTAACTAAGGGATTATAGTTTCTATTGCAAAAACCTTACATAATTAAGATAACCCATGTACCTTAATCAATCACTTAATTATATTATTACAACTTATTTAAATTGGAATAAATTTATTCAAAATCATTTCCTAATTTAAGTTTCTAATATACTTATTTCAAACAATTGTTTAATTCAAGCATTATCAAACTTCATTTAAAAATATTTAGAAATTTATTTATTATCATCAATAAATTATCCCAAAATCAATTAACTTTCAAAACAATTTTTAAACATTTAACCTTAACATTTTTTTTCTTGAAAACTTTTTCATATCCTTAGTTTTTAAACCTTGATATAATCTTTTGTTTTATAAAGTAAACCTGGTACAGATTTTTGTTTCAAAATTTTAAAATCTAAAAACATGTTTCCCTTTTAAAATTTTCAAAAATAGGTTAACAAAACAAAACCCCGACCCAAACTTCTAATACCCGAGATCTACATCATATCACTTGCCTTCCTTTCTGCTTCGAGACAAACGTCTTGTGTTACGAGTTCGACCCCGAGTATTTTCTTTCTTCCCCAAAATTCAACAACACAACTAGATACAACAAGTACCAGTGCATCGTGCACACCACCACGTCAACTTTCGATCGACTTCACCGGCATCTACAGGTCAAACTTGACCTCGACAACGAACTTGACTACCTGATTTCGACAATTTCGTCGGAAATCAAAATTAGGGCTACACAGTTAAATACTGGGCTACACACTTAAATACTGGAACCCACCTTCCGATGAAAAACACCCTCGTCCCGACAAACTAGCTCACCAGTACCTCTGCAATTTCGTGCAAAGCAACGTCACTCCCCTTTGCCTCCATCCCCCTAGGTCCGGATAACTCCGATCAATCCATGAGGGTGCAGCGACCTTCTTTTTGACCCTAACAATAACCAGCTGAAACCCTAAAAAGCTACCGCGCCACCGCCATGATCACCAGAAAAGCTTCCCACCATTTTTCCTCTGATCTACACCCTCCAAGCTTCCCTCAACCTCAAGCACGGTTTTCGAATCATCGTGGTTGGTCGAAATTTGATAAAAACTCAAATTCTAATCAATTCATATTTTCTCTTCATTCCCAAACTTATAATTCGTGATTTTATAATTAAACATCACTATTTCCTATCACAATCATATTATGGAATCCAAATTCGAAAACTTGAGCGTTGATTTTCAACTTATATCTGATTTTTACCAATATTCTTCATTTTTGAAACATATATTCAACATAAAAACATGGAATTAATTTTAAATATGATATTATATTGTTTCAATCATTTTTCTTTTTAGAAATCGTAGCTTGAATTTGTATAAATAAAAAATATGAATTTGTATATGAATATTAGAACCTGTCATTCAACAGAGAGACGTATTTAAACATACCTAGACATTCACACCCATAAATATATGTAAATTCAAACAAACAAGCATTTAAACAATCATACTTCAAGTGTAAAACAGAATATCAAAAGCACATAGGTAGATCAGTGAGTTTGCTCATGTTTTATATTGAAGCAAAGAATAAAGAATAGAGAAGGACTTTGAGCCTGGTGATGCAAATCTAAATTTGAATGCTGGCATTTATTTTTGATCTGAACTTGAACTTCACTTAAATTGCTTTAGCTTACTTTTGATCTGCTCTTAGCTTTTAAATTGCTGTTTTGCTTTTGATTTCGATCTTAGGCTTCAAGTTGTATTCTATTTTGAAGTCGCCTTAAGCTTTCAGATTTTCTTTTGATTTTGTTTTTTATTTCTGGTTTTAATATAAGAAAATGAAGGGGAAAGAAAATTTTGATAAAACATGAATTGGCCTGGGTTCACTTTCTCTAATACATGTTATTTTTATATTAAAATTTTCTAAGAGAACAAAAGTGCCACTTGTATACACTAAGCCATACATTTGTTAAAGTTTATTCCTTTTCACTTACACTTGTTAAAACAAGTAATTTTGTGTTTAAGTCCTTAATCTTTAAATTAGTTTATCAACTTTTGTTTTAAACCTTTAACTTAACTTAATTTATAAATTTCATTTTAAACCTCATGCTATTTTATTTTAAAAATATGTTTTAAACCCTTTTTATTTTAAATAGTATATTGATTTCAAAAGATATATTTCTAGTCTTAAACTAATACTTTACCTTTACATACATACATACATACATACATACATACATACATACATACATACATATATATATATATAATTTCAAAGAATGTGATTTAAAATTAATCAAATATAAATAAATAAATATGTAATTTATATTTGAACTTTAACTCTTTAAATACCCTTTTATAAATTTATTTATACCAATTTCAAAATATAACTTTCAAACTATCATATTATAAATACCAAAACAAATTTTTTCTACTATTATTAAATTTTATAGTTTCCAAATCAAATATATTATTTAAAACATTTGTTTTTTAAATCTCAAATTCAAAAATTAAAATACAATCAATTTGTATCTAAACAAACAATATCTTTTTTTATAAATACATATTTTATTCCATTCGCAATCTATTTATTTTCCAAATTATAAAATATTTAGATATCCAAATCAAATCCTTTTTTTAAAACTTATTTATAAATATATATTTTTATTCCCACAATTTCAAATTAATTCACAATTAAATTTATAATTAATATATTATTCAAAATAATTATTTATGAATTTCCAATTAGAAATTCTATTTAAAAATTATATATATATATATATATATATATATATTCATTTATATTAACAAACAAACAAATATCTATTTAATTTGGAAAATACCAAAGTAATTCACAATTTAATTTCAAAAATTAAATTAATTACCAATTTAAATTTGATTTAAAAACAGGAATGTTACATTACTCTTCATTTCTATTATACTAAGATGGTTCTGATTCGTTTTATCAATTACTCATTATTAACTTTGTTTGTCTAGTTCGTGTCCATCTCACTTTGCTTTAGAATTCGCACCTGGATTCGTAACTCACTTCATTATCAAATTTCATTAGCCTCGAAAGGTGAGCAATCACTCATGATTAACGTTCTTATATTTATTAAATATGATTTCAATTGAAACGACAATTGAAATATTCTGCTGTTAGTTATTTACATTGTTGTATATATGATATTATCTGTATCTGTTCACCTGTGACATCTGACACCATTATCTGTTATTTATATTGAAGATTTATGCCTGTTATATTTTTATCTTATCTGTTATCACCCTGGAAGTTCCCTGTTAGTATAGAATTCCTTATGGGTTGAAATGATACATACCCGGACGATCTATAGAATAGGAGAAAATCGTTATGGGTTGAAATGATAAACCCAAGTGATTTTCATTGAATTGAATTTGGGATTGCGGGTTGAAATGATATATACCCGTATATATTTAAATTACGGATTGAAACAATAAATATTCCATCACTTGACCATAGGATAGAAATTATATACAGACACTATGGTCTATATATAAATATTTTGAAAATAATTTCTATGGTTTTGGAAAGAAATATATGGTTTATTAAATATTAATTTTAAGATATTATATATAAATGTATTTTATAAAGTTTTAAAATTTTGATTTTTAAAATTATATGTTTTGAAAATTGTATAGTTATAAGCTAATTTTGAAATTTTAAATTTTAAGAATTTACTTGTAATTTTACTATTTTAAAATATATAAATAGATTTAACATATATATAAAAAATTAATAATATATTTAAATTTATTTAAAATATAATTCAAAGATAGATTTTATAATAATTTAAAATAAATTGAGGGTGGAAAGATAAATTTGAAATTGATTTAAAATTATAATTATTCAAGAATTGTACTTAAATAAGTTTGATTTGAAAATTTTAAATTTGAGATTTTAAAGGTATAATTTTATAGCTTGATTTTGGTTTAAGGTGAACAAATGAATATTTCAAGTTTAAATGAATTTAAGGAAATATTTAGTTTATTTTTAATATGGGGTTTTATTTAAATGACATTGGATTTATTAAGTGAATATTTTAAAACTAAATAATAAGGAAGTTAAATTAAGATATATATGAAGGTGATGACCCGGGATCCGACGCTCGAAAATCGGCATCAAATACATCACCCATATTCAAATGCCGAAGATTCAAACGTTGGAGTCAAATTCACCCGAGCTTATAACACATTAGGTGAAAACAACACAGAGGAAACAAAGAAGAATGATTTTTTTTGATACACAATAATATGGATACAACATAGATACAATATGACCAACAACATCAGATCCAAAATATACACAACAACGGAATACACAGTGGAAAAATATCAGCAAATGTGATGGTCTAGCTTGACAACCATCAACAGAGCTCCAAAAGAGAGAAACAGAGAATCCAATCAAACTGCATCTTCATTGCCAAAGCTCCAGAACTCCAAACCAAAAGCTATCATGCTGCAATGAAGCAAATGCGATCCCCAAATCCGCAGACTTCAAAGACTTCCAGACGAAAGACTGCAAAAATCTACATCTATTATCTGAACTTGCTCCTGAACCTACTGATATCTATGGGCTGCCCGTGTGGAAAATTATAGGCACCCAGAGTTTAGAAAGGGAACAGTAAACTCTGAGTCAGTAATGGGACTGGTGTGAGCAAACATAAAACAGTTGTTTGAACAAAAAGAAGAAAATAGAAATAAAAAGAAATCCGTTTATGCTTTTTGGAAACTGAAACTACCATAAGGTCTCCCGGCACACACTCAATGCAATCGCACACATGGGGATGGTTTCTCCTTATAGTTGTCAAACAAGCTTGATACACGAAAATCCTTTTGATATTATTATTAGTGCATAGTGTGAAAAACATTTCGAAAGTATAATATTAATCTTTGCCAGCATACGTACCATTATAGTATGCCTATTATAGCTATCATTAAAAAATGGCAGGTTCCGCAACTAAAAACCGTACAAGGATCTTATTTGATTGTTTGGATTTACAACAAATGGTCAAGGCTAAGGAACTTCCTTTTCGAATGGGTATGCCTGTGGAGGGATGCTCCGAGAACCTAACCGGATCTCTGCCAACGCAAGGCCGGGTTACCTCTGTAACTAGGTAACTAACTGTCATGAGTATGACATCCCCCATTCGTAACCGACCTTTACCGAGGCGCCAACAACAAATTCCAACAACCACATAAGCAAAATATCAGGGCTGCATACCATGATACCACTTTTATCCAGAAGGAAATGCACATACCCTAAAGGGCGCGACCCCTGTAACCTTGCCGCATCCTTCGTGTTTGGACAATTTTTGGGTTGTGAGGCACGATGAAGTCTCGTCCGACAAAGCTACGCTTTTCACAAAAGCCATGCTTCGATCAACCAAAGATCAGCACTTAGCATGCCACATTATGTGTAACGATCCTGAATTTTGAACAATTTAAAAATGAAGATATTTAATTAATTTTTAAATATTTGAAATAATTTTAAATTGAATTCCAATTAAACTACGAAATTTGACGATTAAATTTTTGAATTTAGTCTATTTAAAGTTGAATAGAAATTTGAATTTAACTTTGAAGTTGAAATTGAATATTGAATTTGTAATTGAAATTCAAACTAATGACTTAGAAGAAAATTAATAAATTTGTAGTTAGTTTCAATAACATTTTTCATTTATTTAAATAAAATAGAATAAGATTTTAAATCAATATAAAATCAATAAATAAATATACATAGTAAAAATTCAAACAACATATTTATAAAATTTTGAAAAATATAATGTAATTACATTTGAGAAAATTTAACAACATAGTTTTAAACAAAATAATTGGATTTAAAATAAGAAAGAAAATATAATATAAAAAAAAATATATATATATATATATAAAAAGAAGTATACATGGCCTTACTTCGTTTAGCTGTAAACATGCCTTCAACCACGCCGTAACTCACGCAATTGCACGTTCCCTCTTCTATTTTATACGCGAACCCCTCCCCCTATCATTTCATCAGTTCATACGAAAAAGAAAAAAAAAGAAAATTAATGGCGGTCTCGTTTTCGTCTTCCTTCCATAGCTAGGGCTTCGCAAATTAATGGCGGCTTCAATTTCGACTTCGACAATTTCGTTCGAGTTCGGTTCTTCTGCTTTGATTCGTCCTCCTGTTCGATTGCTTTGCTTCTGCGATTCAAATTTAGGGCTTTCGTCTCAAATTCTTCTTCGTTTGCGTTGCTCCATTTCAATTCGAGTAAAGGTGAGTTTCTCCTCACGATTAATCTTCATGCAAGTTTTTAGATTTGTTTTGAAGTGAATGCTTGGTTGCATGCTAGGAATTGTGGGTTATGCATTATCAGTTGCCCGGATAAATTAATCTAAACTGTTGAACCAATAAGTACTTGATTGCATGCTTTGTTTTGGTGGTTTGTGGTTTTCAGTTGCTCGGTTAAAATTGAATTCTAGACTAATAAGAACAGATGACTCACTGCATGTTGGTTGTTGGTTGTTCTTTTGCTATGAATTGCTCTGTTAATTTGTTATTTAAACCGATGAGGACAAATACTATTGGATTTAATTTTTTTCAAACTGATAAGAACAGATGTACCAAATTTTTTTTGTTTTAAATTGATAAGAACAGATGCTATCAATTTTGTTTTTTTTTAAAACTAATGAGAACAGATGCTATTAAGATTTACCTTTTTACTAGACGAGGAAAATTTTGTTGCATGAACTTGTTTTGAACCTCTGTTCATATGTGATGTGTATATGTGCCTGTAAACCTCTATGGTTTGATGTTTTGCTGTGTATCATGCTTACATGCCTATATATGAATGACCTCAGTTTAAAGGTCTGAGTAACCCAGTTTTGAACCTCTGTAAAATATTCTACATTTGGAAAATAACAAAATTTACAAGCTTGAAACTATTCTTTGATGGATCTGATGTGCTATTATAACCCTTGAATCCATTGTGTGATGCTTGAATGTTGTTTAGGTATGGAATTGAAAGTATACATGTGAATATGTGTTTATGCATCTACATGTTATTGTGAGTAAGCTTCTTACCTTTTAAAAACAGTTTTTTTTTAGAAATCAAAATCAAACCAAACTACAGATGTTTATTTACAGAAATCAAGTGGTTTAAAACAAAACTGTTCTATTTGTTTTAAAATGAAATGAGTAAACTTACATGCACAGAATTTGTGACATCTGAGTATATGAAGTGAAAGAAATAAAATGATATGGTGATTGCTTACTCATGAATGTTATGTGTGTATAGAAATGAATATGTTTATATGTCTTTCTTATTTCTGGAATCTGCATATTTAGTTGGTTGTAAACTGAGATGTTTTCTTAAATAGTAAAGTTTTATTTTTTTAAATTGTCTCTGTTAATAAATTTATGTGTAAACAGAGAAGTTGCAGTTTTCATGAAATTCATGTTTAAGTTGAAGACTTAATTCAAGTATGAAATTAAACTGAGTTCAAATAAGGTTTGCAGTTCAAAATTTTTTTTAATGGAACCTTTAAATTTAAACATAGTTTGAAATCAAGTTTAATAATAGTTCAGGTTTTTAAAACCTGAGAATTTTTGTTGTAGGTTTTTGAGACTGTGATTTTACAGTTTTTAAAATCTTGAATGAAGCTCATATTTTAAAGATTGTAAATTGAATCAAGTGTAAGATTTAAACTGAATTCAAATGTAGTTTTGAAATTCAAAGTTTTTTTTTTATGAAACTTTTAAATTTGAACAAGTTTTAAATTCTGTTTTAAATCAAGTTTTAAAACAAAACAGTTTCAGGTATAAATCCTGTAGCTCTGCAATTTCTAACATTTGAATGAAATTTACATTGTTCATCAGTCCATTTTCATCTGTTCCCTATGTTGTTTGCAACTGTGTTGCACTTGTATCACTGGAATTTCCATTTGCTGTCTGCATACAGTGGCAGTTCCATATATATATATATACATATGTCCATGTCACTTTTTACTTGATGCTGCACACTTGTGTTTTGCCTTGATCACTTCTGCTGTTGTCACTTCTGCAGTTGGTCTTGCATTTGATGTTATTTATGTCTTCATGTTCATTGGAGTTCTGTTGCACTTGTACCATTCTGTTGCATCTTGACTTGATGTTTCGGGCCTGCATACTTTTCAGTGCTTCATTGTTGCACTATGTTGGTATAACTGTTGCATTTGGTATACATTTTGACCATGCACCTTGTTGCATGCTTGCTGTAGCCTTTCAGTTCCTATGCCTTGTTGTATGCTTGGTGTATCACTGTCCACATTTGTATCTTGGGTTGGTCACTGACCTTCTTGTATTCATGTGCCACTGAGTTTGAGCATTTGTACATATGTGCTCACTGTTGTATTTACTTGCATTGCACTTGGTCATTGCATTTGCTGTTGCAGTCTCTTGTGGTTGCATGCTTCGTGCATGTTTTCTGTTCATATATCTACAGCTTGCATTATTGAACTTCACGTACCCTTTCAGTTGCAGCTTGTACTTGTAGTCTTGGCCATTGCTTGGTCTCTGTCCTTTGTTCATTGGTCCTTTGGTTTCATGTGCATTGAGCATTGACCCTTTGTTGTTCATTTGGGCTGTTGGACTTGTTGTACATTGCGTAGTGCATTGTCTAGTTTGCTGAAGTCGTGCTTGCACACTTGCTATTTTTGATTTGGTGTACATGTGTTGGCGAGGCAGTGCACATGGGTATGAGTACACGTGTGTACTGCAGCCACACACGTTCGACAGAATTTAAAAAAAATAAATGAAATTGTTAATGTAAAAATCTAAAATAGATTTTAAATTGATTCATGTGATTCGTCATCTCTGTTACCATTTTATTCAGTTCATTACAAATTTATTTACTTGAGTTAAGATTAATCCTGACTCGAGTGTTTTGTGTTTTGCAATTAACGCTCGGGTCAGACCGAGTATTTTTACAGCTTGAAGATTTTCAGGCCGCGAAGTTAGAGAGAGGGGATTTTGGCATTCACTAAAGTTTTAAAGAGATTTTTCTTGTATTTAATAAAAGATATATTCCGCTGTATAAAAATTTAATGCATTGTACAAACTCTGTATATAAAAGAAAAATTCATTTATGAATAATATTATGATTATTCTGTGATTCTGTGGCTGATTCTGTTTAAACTCTATAAACTGACTAACAATCCGTCATTTTGAACGTTTCTAGTTGGTTTAATTACCGACTAGAGGCGGTCAGAGCGGCGGGTCGTTACAAAAGTGGTATCAGAGCTTTGGTTTACTCAAAGCTCAGTTTATGATGTTTAATATGAATAGTTACTAGAACCACTATAAAGAAAGTGCTTTTCAAATTTAAAGAAGTATGAAGTTGTTTTCTTTAAAATAAAAGGTATTTTGAAAGTTAGAATTATTTTGAAATTTCCCTTCTCTAAATGTGAGTGTGCGATAGTTTATATTCGGTGAGGTCTCATTAGATTTGAGTTTCGATCGTTCGGAAACTCATTATCGAATTATTGAGATTTATGAAAATGAAATATGAGTTAAGAGAACTAGTGAATTAGTGAATTGGTTTAAATTGGTTTAAATCAAATATTTTGAATATTTCGAGTAATAATTGTGAAATAAAATGATATGTTAATTTGGTCATAATCAAACGGATTATTGAACTATAACTTGAGAATTTGACTCTGAATTCTTTTGAAATTGATTTCAAACGTTGTGAAGAACAAGTTAGTAAATAAATGAATTATAAGTATTTAACTTATAATATGAACTTTTGGTATATAACTGAGGTATATAAATTGAATTGAATTGAATCAATAAGAAGATTTATAAATTGAAGTTTTATAAATAGAAAAGGAATTTATGAAGATTGTTTATAAATTCAAAATCAATTGAATTTGATAAGTAAATTGTTATAGCTTATTAAAGGAGATATATCCACGATTTTGGACAGTGGATAATCCTTTAAATAAAAAGTGTAGAAACACTGAATTGAATAGAAAAGTATATTCACGATTTTGGACAGTGAATATATTATTGAATAAAACAGATATGTTTTAGGGAAAAAGATTGAATAATCCAACCTCTGCTAATAAAAAAATGCAAATATTGATAGGAAACTTCGAAAACACCTTGTTAATTATAATGGCGAAAACCGAAGCACAAAAAGCAGCACGCCGTGAACGAAGAGAAATTGCTCGTAGAGAAGCAGGAGCGAGACGTGCGGAAATTGAAAGGAGATTCACTGAAAGGCAAGCACCTGGTCCATATGATGAGGTTATTTGCTATCGATGTCATAAAAAGGGACATTATGCCCTTAAGTGCCGAGAGAGGAGAAAGAAAAGGAATGTGGATAACCGATTCGCTCGTCCGGAGATTGTGTGTTTTAAATGTCAGGAGAGAGGGCATTTTCTTAGCCATTGCCCTAAAGTGAAAAAGAAAAAGTGCGTACTCAATTTACCCGTCGATAGATTGACAATCTGCTACCATTGTCGTCAGACTGGACATATAGCCAGAAACTGCACCGAAAGACAACAAGGAGAGCAAGCTATAGCCCGACCAGCTAGAGCGAAAAGTGCTAAGGTGATAGATAAGGATGGAAACATCTCATATTATTGCAATAATTGTAAGGAATGGGGACATGTGGATTTTGAATGTGTTAATTCTCCTTTAACACAACATGAAATAGTGTCATCCGATGATGAAAGTTTGGCAAAGATGCATACTATCGGACAAGAAGTCGTTAGTCCTTAATTATTCTGAATCTTAAACCAATCGATATATTTTGTAATACTATCTTTTGTAATCCACAATCTTCTGTGTACGTCTTTTAAAAGTATTAAGCTATGTAAAATTTTGTACGGAGGAAATATTTTAATGGAATAGCATTTTGGGAAGTGATATTATGAAATGAAATTTAATTGTTGATTTAACTGTAGGAATCAAACTAATTTTGATGTGAAGTTTATATTTCAAGTTTAGACTAATGTCTAAAATGATTAATGTGGAAATATGAATTTAATGGAACTAAATCGATGAATAATTTACTAAAGAACTAGTTGACTATTTTTTTTGAAATAGAAAGTAAATGCAAAGTTCAAATAGAATTTAAATTTCAAATTTGAAGTTGTCAACATGATAATCCATTATAGGTTTAAATAGACTCAGTGATGAATTTGAATTTAAACGTGCAGAGAATTAAATTAAGTGAAAAACTTAATATTGAAAAGTTTGAAATCGGTTTAAAACTAATACTGTGAAAAGTATGAAGAATTCAAACTATTGAATTAAGTTGAAGTTGAAAAAGTTAATAGTTTTAAAGATGTTTTAAAATGCATTAACTATCGAATGCATAGATTTCAACATTCAATTGTTGAAATAGGCATTTCGAGAAATAAGGAAATGGTGGACTATAACACTGTTGTTATAGCAAATGGTTTCCGGAAGGAAATGTTGTTTATAGTATTGGGATTTATATATCTATCTTAAATCCGAATCCCTATACTAGTGATTTTGAGTTGTCGTAACGATGTTTTACGCAACATTCGTTTTAACTCAAATAAATGTGTTTAAAAGAATGATTTCCTTAAAGAGTGAAATATATACTTAATTTTGATTCAAGTATATTGAATATTTTTCAAAGTGTTGAAAATAAAAGATTTGTGAATTACTTATTATTGAATAAGTATGGGAATGTTTTCCAATATGAAATGAAAGGTTTGAAATTTTATCTTTTAAAGATAAATTGAGAAATGAATATTTGAAATTAGTTTCAAATGGCTAAGTGTGAAAATTATATATCTTGTAAAGATATTATTTTGAGAAATGTGAACAATTAGTTCAACTTGGAAATTTTTCAAAGAATTGAATTTTGAGTTAAATTGAGTTTAACTTTGACACCAAAAACAATATAAGTTCAACTTTGAATTTTGGATAGTCGATTGGGATTGTATGTCTAACATTGTGAATTGATGACATATCATTTGATCTCTATTAAATATATATCTGAGGTGGCGGAGAATTTATTCTTTTTGCTTAACACCCTTCTCTGAGACGTACGAGCTTAGAGGTTATATATCGATAGACATCAATCATGTGTTGAGAATTGACGATGTAACGTGAAATCCAAATCGAATGTGAAGTCGATAATGAATTGGATTATGAATGTGAATTAGGTTTGAGATAACCTTAAATTTTCAAATCGATTTAGAGGAAAATTTTAAACGTGATGGAAAATTGGAATCCTCTATTTGTAGTGAATGTGAATTGAGTTTTCGTAACTTATATATGTGAATATAATCGAAAACTATCAGTTTAGAAAGTCATTTTTATGAAAGTCCTGTGTAAGTTTACATAGGTATGATAAGTACGAAATGTGAAATGAAGTACTATATGTATATGACATATGTTTTCTAAAAAAACTGAGGATATGGAAATGTACCTTCCATTTATTATATGTGAAAGTGATTGGAACTCGGTGGAGTGTCCATTGTAAATCGTAGCTACGTAGAATTCCATTAGTGGAATGTCCAATGGGACTGATTTGATATCCCCCACGATGGATCATCGTGTTTGGGATTATGTGATTGATGCTGGCGTAATTCGTGGGGCGTGATGCCTACAGTTACAAGCGATTCCACTGAGATAGTGGCGCAACCGCCGAGTAAACTGCGATCTGGAAACCGAAGCGTAATTCGAGGGGCGTGATGCCTAAGGCTACGAGCGATTCTACTGAGATAGTAGCGTAACCGCAGTGTGGACCGCGATCTAAGGCGATAACCATGGCGAAATTCAGGAGTGATGAGAAATCTGAGATTACAAGCGATTCTACTGAGATAGTAGCGAAACCGCCGGGTAAACTGTGATCCATGGGGGAACAGACTTTCCATATCCATTTTTAAAAGAATTTTTAAAAAAAGTATTTTCACTGGGAGTTGAAGCAAGTATGTTTAGTACTTGGAGATTTTTAGTCTTGCGCTTGGCCAGCGTATGCCTAAAGTCTGTGAGAACGACGATGGACTTGTTAAACTTTGAGTTATCAAGTATTTTCAAAACTTTGAATAGAAAATCAATAATCTGAAATTAGAATTACATAATTCTAACTTAATGAACTAAGGAAGAAGATCTTTTTGAATATTTTGAAAGCACACAGCTTTGGATAAGATATATTATGCAAATATTTAACATGAAAGATTTAAAGTTTAAAAAAAATCTGAGTTTTGTAAGTCAAAAATTTGATAAAAGACTTTTGTGTCTTGATTATTGAAACTGATGAACAAAACTAGTGAAATGAAATAAGTGGAATGAATCCTATATTTATTTATGAGTTTGAAACTTGGTAAAATTGTGTAGGATATAAATATCGGTGAGATTTTAGCAATCGTTTTTCCTAACTTATAATTTCGGGACGAAATTCTTTTAAGTAGGGGAGATTGTAACGATCCTGAATTTTGAACAATTTAAAAATGAAGATATTTAATTAATTTTTAAATATTTGAAATAATTTTAAATTGAATTCCAATTAAACTACGAAATTTGACGATTAAATTTTTGAATTTAGTCTATTTAAAGTTGAATAGAAATTTGAATTTAACTTTGAAGTTGAAATTGAATATTGAATTTGTAATTGAAATTCAAACTAATGACTTAGAAGAAAATTAATAAATTTGTAGTTAGTTTCAATAACATTTTTCATTTATTTAAATAAAATAGAATAAGATTTTAAATCAATATAAAATCAATAAATAAATATACATAGTAAAAATTCAAACAACATATTTATAAAATTTTGAAAAATATAATGTAATTACATTTGAGAAAATTTAACAACATAATTTTAAACAAAATAATTGGATTTAAAATAAGAAAGAAAATATAATATAAAAATAAATAAATAAAAAAATATAAAAAGAAGTATACATGGCCTTACTTCGTTTAGCTGTAAACATGCCTTCAACCACGCCGTAACTCACGCAATTGCACGTTCCCTCTTCTATTTTATACGCGAACCCCTCCCCCTATCATTTCATCAGTTCATACGAAAAAAAAAAAAATTAATGGCGGTCTCGTTTTCGTCTTCCTTCCATAGCTAGGGCTTCGCAAATTAATGGCGGCTTCAATTTCGACTTCGACAATTTCGTTCGAGTTCGGTTCTTCTGCTTTGATTCGTCCTCCTGTTCGATTGCTTTGCTTCTGCGATTCAAATTTAGGGCTTTCGTCTCAAATTCTTCTTCGTTTGCGTTGCTCCATTTCAATTCGAGTAAAGGTGAGTTTCTCCTCACGATTAATCTTCATGCAAGTTTTTAGATTTGTTTTGAAGTGAATGCTTGGTTGCATGCTAGGAATTGTGGGTTATGCATTATCAGTTGCCCGGATAAATTAATCTAAACTGTTGAACCAATAAGTACTTGATTGCATGCTTTGTTTTGGTGGTTTGTGGTTTTCAGTTGCTCGGTTAAAATTGAATTCTAGACTAATAAGAACAGATGACTCACTGCATGTTGGTTGTTGGTTGTTCTTTTGCTATGAATTGCTCTGTTAATTTGTTATTTAAACCGATGAGGACAAATACTATTGGATTTAATTTTTTTCAAACTGATAAGAACAGATGTACCAAATTTTTTTTGTTTTAAATTGATAAGAACAGATGCTATCAATTTTGTTTTTTTTAAAACTAATGAGAACAGATGCTATTAAGATTTACCTTTTTACTAGACGAGGAAAATTTTGTTGCATGAACTTGTTTTGAACCTCTGTTCATATGTGATGTGTATATGTGCCTGTAAACCTCTATGGTTTGATGTTTTGCTGTGTATCATGCTTACATGCCTATATATGAATGACCTCAGTTTAAAGGTCTGAGTAACCCAGTTTTGAACCCCTGTAAAATATTCTACATTTGGAAAATAACAAAATTTACAAGCTTGAAACTATTCTTTGATGGATCTGATGTGCTATTATAACCCTTGAATCCATTATGTGATGCTTGAATGTTGTTTAGGTATGGAATTGAAAGTATACATGTGAATATATGTTTATGCATCTACATGTTATTGTGAGTAAGCTTCTTACCTTTTAAAAACAGTTTTTTTTTAGAAATCAAAATCAAACCAAACTACAGATGTTTATTTACAGAAATCAAGTGGTTTAAAACAAAACTGTTCTGTTTGTTTTAAAATGAAATGAGTAAACTTACATGCACAGAATTTGTGACATCTGAGTATATGAAGTGAAAGAAATAAAATGATATGGTGATTGCTTACTCATGAATGTTATGTGTGTATAGAAATGAATATGTTTATATGTCTTTCTTATTTCTGGAATCTGCATATTTAGTTGGTTGTAAACTGAGATGTTTTCTTAAATAGTAAAGTTTTATTTTTTTAAATTGTCTCTGTTAATAAATTTATGTGTAAACAGAGAAGTTGCAGTTTTCATGAAAATCATGTTTAAGTTGAAGACTTAATTCAAGTATGAAATTAAACTGAGTTCAAATAAGGTTTGAAGTTCAAAATTTTTTTTAATGGAACTTTTAAATTTAAACATAGTTTGAAATCAAGTTTAATAATAGTTCAGGTTTTTAAAACCTGAGAATTTTTGTTGCAGGTTTTTGAGACTGTGATTTTATAGTTTTTAAAATCTTGAATGAAGCTCATATTTTAAAGATTGTAAATTGAATCAAGTGTAAGATTTAAACTGAATTCAAATGTAGTTTTGAAATTCAAAGTTTTTTTTTTATGAAACTTTTAAATTTGAACAAGTTTTAAATTCTGTTTTAAATCAAGTTTTAAAACAAAACAGTTTCAGGTATAAATCCTGTAGCTCTGCAATTTCTAACATTTGAATGAAATTTACATTGTTCATCAGTCCATTTTCATCTGTTCCCTATGTTGTTTGCAACTGTGTTGCACTTGTATCACTGGAATTTCCATTTGCTGTCTGCATACAGTGGCAGTTCCATATATATATACATATGTCCATGTCACTTTTTACTTGATGCTGCACACTTGTGTTTTGCCTTGATCACTTCTGCTGTTGTCACTTCTGCAGTTGGTCTTGCATTTGATGTTATTTATGTCTTCATGTTCATTGGAGTTCTGTTGCACTTGTACCATTCTGTTGCATCTGGACTTGATGTTTCGGGCCTGCATACTTTTCAGTGCTTCATTGTTGCACTATGTTGGTATAACTGTTGCATTTGGTATACATTTTGACCATGCACCTTGTTGCATGCTTGCTGTAGCCTTTCAGTTCCTATGCCTTGTTGTATGCTTGGTGTATCACTGTCCACATTTGTATCTTGGGTTGGTCACTGACCTTCTTGTATTCATGTGCCACTGAGTTTGAGCATTTGTACATATGTGCTCACTGTTGTATTTACTTGCATTGCACTTGGTCATTGCATTTGCTGTTGCGGTCTCTTGTGGTTGCATGCTTCATGCATGTTTTCTGTTCATATATCTACAGCTTGCATTATTGAACTTCACGTACCCTTTCAGTTGCAGCTTGTACTTGTAGTCTTGGCCATTGCTTGGTCTCTGTCCTTTGTTCATTGGTCCTTTGGTTTCATGTGCATTGAGCTTTGACCCTTTGTTGTTCATTTGGGCTGTTGGACTTGTTGTACATTGCGTAGTGCATTGTCTAGTTTGTTGAAGTCGTGCTTGCACACTTGCTATTTTTGGTTTGGTGTACATGTGTTGGCGAGGCAGTGCACATGGGTATGAGTACACGTGTGTACTGCAGCCACACACGTTCGACAGAATTTAAAAAAAAAAAATTGAAATTGTTAATGTAAAAATCTAAAATAGATTTTAAATTGATTCATGTGATTCGTCATCTCTGTTACCATTTTATTCAGTTCATTACAAATTTATTTACTTGAGTTAAGATTAATCCTGACTCGAGTGTTTTGTGTTTTGCAATTAACGCTCGGGTCAGACCGAGTATTTTTACAGCTTGAAGATTTTCAGGCCGCGAAGTTAGAGAGAGGGGATTTTGGCATTCACTAAAGTTTTAAAGAGATTTTTCTTGTATTTAATAAAAGATATATTCCGCTGTATAAAAATTTAATGCATTGTACAAACTCTGTATATAAAAGAAAAATTCATTTATGAATAATATTATGATTATTCTGTGATTCTGTGGCTGATTCTGTTTAAACTCTATAAACTGACTAACAATCCGTCATTTTGAACGTTTCTAGTTGGTTTAATTACCGACTAGAGGCGGTCAGAGCGGCGGGTCGTTACATTATGAAATTGGGAATATATCACTAGTAACTATCAACTACATAACCTGTGAGCTCGTACGTCTCAAAGGAGGGTGTTAAGCTAAGAGAATAAATTCTCCGCCACTAAACAAAAATGTATTTGATAGAAACCAACTTTGCATCTCAATGTGTAATGTCAGACATACATTCGTACAAGCCCATCCTGTGTCTGAATGGAACCAAAGGCACTTCGTCCAATTAAGTAAAAAGCCCTTGCAAGTCCGAATATTCCCTAATCACATCCGGGCTCCCCATCACATAGGGTAATCTCTATACCGGGGCCACTCGGTGCAGAGACGGGTAATCCTTTCGTTTTCGAAAATACCTGGTCATCAACCACCATTTTCAAATGCTATACCATTTCGTCGTATCATTATTCGGAATGGGTTTCACGACTAAATTTCCTCCCACGGCTTAACCGAATAATTAGTGCTTATTTTAAAAACATGTGGATACGGTCACAACGAATTTCTATTTTTTTATTTTTAAACAAAAGATCAACTTTTAAGATTCGATGTGGTTTTCGGATAATCCTTTGGAATCCAGACCCCGGTCGCATCGAAATTCAAATGTCGTTTTAAGGCCAAGTTGTTTAAGTAAACAATTTAAATTCAGTTCAGAAGTTCAGATTCACATAGCAATACATCAAGATAAATATTTATCGTAGCTCAATCCAAAGCAATTCATGTCACAGAACATCACATATCAAAGATATCAAACAATTCAAGGCATTCAATATAATCCAGTCATCTATAAGGAAGATCAATTAGTCACCTGATTATAATTAATTTAATTAACTCAAAACAAATTAATTATTTATGAATTAATCACATAAACCTGATTAATTAACATCATTTAATTACAAACCGTTTGTTATTATTTTAATTAACTAATCATCCTTAATTATCCATCTTAAGTAATTATCCTCAATTACTTACATTGATTAATTATCCCGTAATTATTAACAAATTAACACTTTAATTACTTATATTAAGCAATTATCCTATAATCACTTGATTAATTACCCTTTAATCATTGATCAGTTATCCTATAATCATAAATTAATTAATCTTTAATTGTTAATTGATTAACCTTTAATTAATTAGTTTCCTTTAATTAAGTAATTTATCCTTTAAGTAATTATTCTTTAATTACTCATGTTAATTAATCGCCCTTTAATTAATTGATTATCCTTTAAGTAATTAATTATCCCTTAATTACTTACATTAATTACGCATTATTTAATTAATAACATTAAGTAACTATCGTTAAATTACTAATTAATGATCCTTCAATTACTTTAAGATCCTTCAATTACCTTAAGTTCCTAATTAATTTTAGGATAAACCATTTATCTTAATCAATTATATAATTTCTAATTAATTTAATTTAATCACCAAATAAATTAAATTAACTACCCCTAAATCCTGCTTAATTAACAGATTAATGATCCTTTAAATAATCACATTAATTAATGATCCTTAAATTAATCAAGCCCCTAATTAATTAAAGATAAACCCTTTATCTTAATCATCATTTAAATCTTATTTAAATAGCCTTGAAAATAAATTATCATTAACATATAAATTAACTTAAAACCTTTAACTTAATTAATAATCAAAAACATTATTTAAGATAACCATTTATCTTAATTAATTATTTAATTACCATTTAAATCTTATTTAATAAACTTTTGAAATTAATTATCATTAAAATATGAATTAAATATGATCTTTAAATTAATAATTAAAGCATTTACCTTAAATACTCACTTAATTACATCATTAAATTCTTTGAAAATACTTAGGGATTTAAATCAAATAAATAACCTAATATATAATTATTTTAAAACCAAAACAATTAATCTTAAAAACAATTAACTTTAAAATTTTAGCCTTTGAAATAAATTTATCATTAACCCATAAATTAACTTAGACCTTTAAGTTAATCAACAACTATAAACATCTTTATCCTTTTAATTAACTTCTTAATTAAGCTATTTAATTTTCTTTAAAATAAGCTTAAGAATTAATTAATGAAAGTATATATATATTAAACTCTTTAAACTTGATCAAATAAAATAATTTATTTTTAAACCTATAATTAATCCTAAACTTAAATAAACACATATTATATAAAAGAATCAGTTTAACAAAATTTATTAAAACTTGATTTTTTCTAAATTTGAAAAACTTGGTTTTATTTAAGATTTTAAAACTTGGTTAATACTCAAATACCCGAGATAACTCGAGTTAAACCAAAGCTAAGTGCAGATTTATCTAAGTCCAACCCGGGCCATATTTTTTACTTTGTTTTGTTTAAAATTTTAAACTTACTAAAACCTGTAACAATCACGAGCCAAACCCGATTCATCACTCGAGCGATAACCCAACCTTCCTGAGAGCAAACCCGAGGAAATCCCTTTCTTCTCTAACCGACATCATCCAAACTAAACCAGATACAAACGTGCACACATGCACGTGTACCTCCAATTTGATCGGCTCCGACCATCATCACCGTCGCCTTCAGGTCACCGATGACCCACCCGAACCTCTCGAACACCCAGGTTGACGAATGACATGGAAATCAAAATCGAGCAAATCGTGTCGTAATAGGAACGCAACTGATCTTTGAAAACCACCTTGTGCCGCGTATTCCGACCACCAAAAATCTCGCCGCCGCGCCTGAAGATGCGCCTGAGTCTCCGCTCACTTTTCCCCCACCCATGATTGATCACAATGCAACGTTTACGGTGCAGTAGCTTGAATACTAACATCGACCAAAGAAACCAATTGAACCCTAGCTTGAATAGTAACTTGAAATTGAGATGATCGATTTCTGACTTATTTTAGATCATCACTGTAATTTATTATTTTTGAAATAAATGCTCAACATATACACTTGATATTATTTTTAAAAATAATATTACACTCTTACAATCATTTTTCATTAAGATATCATAGCCTAAAACTAAATGTATGAAGAGAAATTGATTTTTGAATTTCGATTTAGTCTGTGAATTGAAAGAGGAATATATATATATATATATATATATATATATATATATATGTTTGCACATATATATACACATATATACATGAAGGGTTATTTTCATGCATACAATCATTTTTTACAACATGCCTCAAATATCAATCCAAACATCAAGATTTATGGACAGATTCAAGTAGTTTACTCACCTGGAACAGAGAAGCTTGAGCCTGGAAATGATTTTGACTTGTAAACTATTTTTTCAAATGATCTGCTTGGTGTTTGATTTATTTGAGTTGAATCTGATCTATATCTTTCTTGATTATTGAGATGATCTTGAATTTACTTTATGTTGATTTGAATTAAATCCGTATATTTGCTTGATTGTTGATCTGCTTGCTTGAGGCTTTCAGGTTTTAAAATTTGAATAGAGGTTGTTTTGATTTTCTTTTCTAGTTTATTTCTTTGGCTTGATTTTTCTTTTTCACAGCTTTTTCCTGGTTTTTGTTTTTCAGGTTTGAGGTTTTGAACATATGAAAAAAAATGATCTTAAGAAGAAAATGATAGGGTAGGAATCAGAATGGTATATATAACTTGTTTTCCTATTCTTTTTAAAATAAAAATAATTAAAAAGGTATGACACTTGTTTATTTGCATGTTAACAAAGGCTACAAATGTTTTAATGCATTTTAAAATACTTACACTGGTCTATTTTGCATGTTAAAAATGTTACACATGTATTTGTATGTTTTTATTTAACTTTATATTATATTTTTTCAATTAGTTTTATATATTTCTTTTTATTAATTTTTTGTTTATGCTTTAAATATTTTTAAAATTTTCCTTTTATTTATATTTATATAACCTTAAAGAAAATGATTTAAAATTTAATTATACATTAATAAATAAACACACACACACACACACACACATATATATATATATATTATGTAAGTTTTTAAAATATAGAATTTTTAACCTTAAATATCTTTTGAAAATTATTACATTGAATTCAAAACATAACTTCCAAATACATACATACATACATACATACATACATACATGTGTATATTATAATTAGAAAACAAATTTTTATTAGTTTATAAAATATAAATCTTTTAAAGTCAATTTATTTTTAAGATTTTTATTTTTGAATTTCGAATCAAAATCCTATTTACAATCTATATATATGTGTGTATATAAACATTTATCTTACTTTTTTTGGAAAAAATTCAAATTAATTCACAATTAAATTCCAACAATCATATTAATTACTAAATTAATTTTATCTTAAAAAATGATTATTACAAATTCCCCCCTTAAGAAAATTTTGTCCTTGAAATTTGCTAGACATGGAGATAACAAAGAACATATGAACACATAAAAAGATAGAGAAATGGTTCATCAGATCAAACCAAAATATCTATTCCACTTGGGATTCCAGTTTTGGAATAAATCAGAATATCATCAATAAGTACGAGAATGAACTTGTTCAACACTTCACGAAATACTCGGGTCATCAGATCTATGAATTATGTAGGGGCATTGGTTAGTCCGAAGGGTATAATTAACCATTCGTAAAATGTATCAGGACCCGAAAAACATACAAATGGATACAATTTCCCACAATTCTCAGCAAATGGAATCCTTGGGCTAGATCCATCATAGAAAAGAATCGACCACCATGCAATTGATCGAACAGGTCGTCGATTCGGAC
The DNA here is from genome assembly GCA_030765085.1 of Allium cepa. Lineage (NCBI taxonomy): Eukaryota > Viridiplantae > Streptophyta > Magnoliopsida > Asparagales > Amaryllidaceae > Allium > Allium cepa. Next base: position 500,687,339 of record CM060929.1, read on the forward strand.
AAAAGAAATTTATTTTTAAGAGTTAACCTATTAAGATCATGATAATCTATGTACAATCTCAAAGATCCATCAGACTTGGCTACAAATACCATAGCTTAACCCCAACTAGAACTACTTGGTTGTATAAATCCTTTCTCCAGTAAATCTTCGGTTTGATAAACTAGCTCTACACTTTCCCTTGGTGCCATCCTACGACTTGCATGTACAACTGAATGGGTATCGGAAACCAAGTTGATTCCCAATTTGATTTCCCTATGCGGATATAAAGACTTAACTTCTCAAATACGGCAGGAAATTCTCAAACAATATGTATGGATTCCAAATTCAGGTCGGAATACCCTAAAGTATACATTATCTTGTCCCTCTTCGGACCTAGAACCTCACAAGAAATCAAAACAAAATTTTCAAGTTTAGTTTTAACCGAAATCATTCTATTGATACGATCTAATTTAGCTTCATATTTTTTAACCAATTTATTCCAAATAAAATTTCAAATTCATTAAAGTTAAGAATGGAAAGGCTGATAGGAAACTGATGATGAGAATACGAAATAGGAACCTTCTAAAACGTAAATAAAGATTCGCAGGGCCTCCTACCGGGTTCGTTACACAAATAGGTTCATTTACGAATTTGGGTTCAAGATTTAACTCTCCTCGGTTTGCTAGGAAATAAACTATGCATGACTTCAGTGTCGAATAGAACTCTAATAATTCTATCACAAATAAGAGATTAGGTAGTCTTTTTGATACATCCTGGAAATACCAGCGGATAGCATATAACACTGCTCAAATACTTGCTTGAATATATTCCATGTGAACTCATACTCCGATTCTGCCAAAGTAATGGTCTCCCACTATACCAAAGCTTCTTCTTGTAGCTGCCAGAAGTCCATCAAAGAATTGAAATTGGATGATGATCAAAGGAGGTTGATGGAAAAGTTGTTCCTACCCATTAGTGTTGTTGTATGGTCTTGACCATTTGTAGTGGTACTCCCTTGTCCCCTGCCTCATCCTCTTCTTGCACTCATTCTCACCATCAGTGAATAGTAAGAATATTGACTGAGGCATACGAACAAGATATCTTAGGGAATATACACATTCTAGGGCTTTTCTGACCCTATCTCTAATGAGTCACCTAATGAGTTATACTCCAAAGCTAAAGTTCTTACTCAACCTTCAGCTCTGATACCAAACGTGATGACCCGGGATCCGACATTCGAAAATCGACATCAAATACATAACCCGTATTCAAATGCCAGAGATTCAAACGTTGCAGCCCGATTCACCAGAGCTTATAACACATTAGGTGAAAACAACACAGCGGAAACAAAGAAGAATGAATTTTTTTGATACACAACAATATGGATACAAAATAGATACAATATGACCAACAACATCAGAGCCAAAATATACATAACAGCGGAATACACAGCGGAAAAATATTAGCAAATGTGACAGTCTAGCTTGACAACCATCAACAGAGCTCTAAAAGAGAGAAAGAGAGAATCAAATCAAACTGCATCATCATTGCCAAAGCTCCAAAACTCCAAACCAAAAGCTATCGTGCTTCAATGAAGCAAATGCGATCCCCAAATCCACAGACTTCAAAGACATCCAAACAGAAGACTGCCAAAATCTACATCTATTATCTGAACTATCTCCTAACCCTACTGATATTCTGACTCTAGGCTGCTCATGTAGAAAATTATGGGCACCCAGAGTTTAGAAAGGGAACAATAAACTCTGATTCAGTCATGGGACTGGTGTGTGCAAACATAAAATAGTTGTTTGAACAAAAAGAAACAAAAAGAAAAAAAAAGAAATCCATTTATGCTTTTTTGGAAAATGAAACTATCATAAGGTGTCCCGGCACACACTCAATGCAATCGCACACATGGGGAAGGTTTCTCCTTATAGTAGTCAAACATGCTTAATACACGGAAATCCTTTTGATATTATTATTAGTGCATAGTGTTAAAAAAATTTGAAAGTATAATATTAATCTTAGCCAGCATACGTACCATTATAGTATGCCTACTATGGCTACAATTTAGAATTGGCAGGTTCTATAACTAAAAATCATAGAGGGCTCGTATTTGATTGTTTAAATTTTCAACAAATGGTCAAGGCTAAGGAACTTCCTTTTCGAGTGGGTACGCCTCTGGAAGAATGCCCCGAGAACCTAACCGGATCTCTGCCAACACAAGGCCGGGTTACCTCAGTAACTAGGTAACTAACTGTCACGAGTATGCCATCCCCCGTCGTAACCGACCTTTACTAAGGCGCCAACAACAAATTCCAACAACCACATAAGTTAAATATCTGGGATCCATACCATGATACCACTTTTTATCAAGAAGGAAATGCATATACCCTAAGGGGCGCAACCCACGTAACCTTACCGTATCCTTCCTGTTTCGACCATTTCCAAAGTGTGAGATTCGATGAAGTCTCGTCTCACAAAGCTACGCTTTTCACAAAAGGCATGCTTCGATTAACCAATGATCAAAACTTAGCATGCCACATTACCAAATTGGGAAAATATCACTAGTAACCATCAACTACATAACCTCTGAGCTCGTATGTCTTAGAATAAATCTCAGCCACTAAACAGAAATGTATTTGATAGAAACCAGCTTTACATCTCAAATGTAATGTCAGACATACATCCATACAAGTCCATCCTGGGTCTGAATGGAACCGAAGGCACTTCGTCCAATTAAGGAAAAATCCCTTGCAAATCCCGATATTCCCAAATCACGTCCGGACTCCCCATCACATAGGGTAATCTGCATATCGGGGCCACTTGGTGCAGAGACAATCAACATGTAATCCTTTCGTTTTCGAAAATACCCGGTCTTCAACCACCGTCTTCAAATGCCATCCAATTTCGTCGTATCATTATTCGGAATAGGTTTTATGACTTAATGACCTCCCCCGGCTTAACCGAATAATGAGCGCTTATTTTTAAAACTTGTGGATACAGTCACAACGAATTTCCATTTTTTATCTTTTAAACAAAAGATCCACTTTCAAGATTCGATATGGTTTTCGGATAACCATTTGGAATCCGACCCCTGCTCGCATCGAAATTCAAATGTCGTTTTAAGGCCAAGTTGTTTAAGTAAACAATTTAAATTCAATTCAGAAGTTCATATTCACACAACAATACGTCACAGACAAATATTTATCACATCTCAAACCAAAGCAATTCATATCACAGAATATCACATATCAGAGATATCAAATAATTCAAGGCATTCAATATAATCCAGTCATCCATAAGCAAGATTAATTAGTCATCTGATTAAAATAAATTTAATTAACTCAAAATAAATTAATTACTTATGAATTAGTCACCTAAACTTGATTAATTAACATCAGTTAATTACAAACGATTTGTTATTATTTTAATTAATTATTCATCCTTAATTATCCATCTTAAGTAATTATCCTTAATTACTTACATTAATTAATTATCCCTTAATTATTAACAAATTAACCCTTTAATTACTTACAATAAGTAATTATTCTATAATCACTTGATTAATTAACCTTTAATCATTGATCAGTTATCCTTTAATCATAAATTAATTAATCTTTAATTATTAATTAATTAACCTTTAATTACTTAGTTATCCTTTAATTAAGTAATTTATCCTTTAAGTAATTATTCTTTAATTACTCACGTTAATTAATCGCCCTTTAATTAATTAACTATCCTTTAAGTAATTAATTATCCCTTAACTACTTACATTAATTAATCATCATTTAATTAATTACATTAAGTAACTATCATTAAATTACTAATTAATGATCCTTCAATTACCTTAAGATCCTAATTAATTTTAAGATAAACCATTTATCTTAATCAATTATATAATTTCTAATTAATTTAATTTAATCACCAAATAAATTAAATTAATTACCTCTAAATCCTGATTAATTAACAAATTAGTGATCCTTTAATTAATCACATTAATTGATGATCCTTAAATTAATGAAGACCTTAATTAATTAAAGATAAACCCATTTATCTTAATCATCATTTAAATCTTATTTAAATAGCCTTGAAAATAAATTATCATTAACATATAAATTAACTTAAAACCTCTAAGTTAATTAATAATCAAAAACATTACTTAAGATAACCATTTATCTTAATTAATTATTTAATTACCATTTAAATCTTATTTAATAAACCTTTGAAATTAATTATCATTAACATATGAATTAACTATAATCTTTAAATTAATAATTAAAACATTTACCTTAAATACACACTTAATTACATCATTAAATTCTTTGAAAACACTTAGGGATTTAAATCAAATTATTAACCTAATATATAATTATTTTAAAACCAAAACAATTAATCTAAAAAAAAATTAACGTTAAAAATTTAACCTTTGAAATAAATTTATCATTAACCCATAAATTAACTTAGACCTCTAAGTTAATCAACAACTATAAACATCTTTATCCTTTTAATTAACTTCTTAATTAAGCTATTTAATTTTCTTTAAAATAAGCTTAAGAATTAATTAATGAAAGTTTAGATATATTAAACACTTTAAACTTGATTAAATAAAATAATTTATTTTAAAACCTTTAATTAATCCCAACCTTAAATAAAAACAATTATATTAAAGAATTAGTTTAACAAAATTTGTTAAAACTTGATTTGTTTTTAATTTGAAAAACTTGTTTTTATTTAAGATTTTAAAACTTGGTTAATGCTCAAATACCCGAGACTACTCGAGTTAAACCCGAGCCAAGTGCAGATTTACCCAAGTCCAACCCGAGTCACATTTTTTTCTTTGTTTGTTTAAATTTTTAAACTTATTAAAACCTATAACACTCACGAGTCCAACTCGATTCATCACTCGAGCCACAACCCAACCTTCCCGAGAGCAAACTCGAGGAAATCCCTTTCTTCTCCAACCAACATCATCCAAACTAAACCCAGATACAAATGTGCACATATGCACGTGCACCTCCAATCTGATCGGCTCTGACCATCATCGCCATCACCTTCAGGTCACTGATGACCCACTCGAACCTCCCGACCACCCAGGTTAACGAATCGACCTGGAAATCAAAATCGAGCAAATCGAATCGTAACAGGAACCCAACCCATCATCGAAAACCGCTTATTCCGACCACCAGAAATCTCGACGCCACGCCTTAAGATGCTCCTGAGTCTCCTCCCAATTTTCCCCCACCTGCGATTGATCCCGATGCAACGTTGACGGTGTAGCAGCTCGAATACTACCATCGACCAAAACAGTCAATTGAACCCTAGATCGCCGTCGGCAGGACAACCCAATAATCTAAAAATTCTCCTGCCATTTTTCCTTTGATCCCTGATCTTCACACTACCTCCAGTAATGAACACGACACTCAACCCTCACCGATTGTCGAGAAATCGAGCTGAGCTTGATTTCCGTTCAACTCAGAAATTCCCCATAATTATAAACTTAAAAATCATAAAATGATTATCAAAATTCATTATTTCCCAATACGAATCTGTTTCTATGATCAAAACTTGCAATTGAGATGATCGATTACTGACTTATTTTAGATCATCACTGCAATTTATTATTTTTGAAATAAATGCTCAATATATACACTTGAGATTACTTTTTAAAATAATATCACACTCTTACAATCATTTTTCATTAAGAGATCATAGCATAAAATTGAATGTATGAAGAGAAATTATTTTTGAATTTTGGTTTAATCTTTAATTGAAACAGGGATATATTTACATATATGCCTATACATGGACATGCACACAGTCATATATATATATATATATATATATATATATATACATGTAGGGTTATTTTCATCCATACAATCATTTTTTGCAACATACCTCAAATATCAATCCAAACATCAAGATTTATGAACAGTTTCAAGTAGTTTACTCACTTGGAATTGAGAAGCTTGAGCCTGGAAATGATTTTGACTTGAAAACTATTTTTATTTAGATGATTCGCTTGTTGTTTGATTTATCTGAGTTGAATCTGATCTAGAGCTTGCTTGATTATTGAGATGATCTTGAATTTACTTTATGTTGAGTTTGAATTAAATCCATATTTTTGCTTGATTGTTGATCTGCTTGCTTTCAGGCTTTCACGTTTTAAAATTTGAACAAAGGTTGTTTTGATTTTCTTTTCTGGTTTATTTCTTTGGTTTGATTTTTCTTTTTCATAGCTTTTTCTTGGTTTTTGTTTTTCAGGTTTGAGGTTTTGAACATGTGAAGAAAAATGATCTTAAGAAGAAAATGAGAGGGTAGGAATTAGAATGGTATATATAACATGTTTTCCTATTTTCAAAAAAATAAAAGATAATTAAAAGGGTATGACGCTTGTTTATTTGCATGTTAACAAAGGTTACAATTGTTTTAATGCATTTCAAAATATATACACTTATCTATTTTGCATATTATAAATGTTACACATGTATTTATATGTTTTTATATAACTTTATATTATATTTTTTCAATTAGTTTTATATACATTTCTTTCTATTAATTTTATGTTTATGTTTTATATATTTTTAAATTTTTCCTTTTATTTATATTTATATAATCTTAAAGAAAATGATTTAAATTTAATTATACATTAATAAATAAATACATATATATATATTATATAAAAGTTTTTAAAATATAGAATTTTTAACCATAAATATCTTTTGAAAATTATTACATTGGTCAAAACATAACTTCCAAATATATATACATATACATATATATTATAATTAGAAAACAAATTTTTATTAGTTTTTAAATTTAGTTTATTTTTAAGATATTTATTTTTGAATTTCAAATCAAAATTCTATTTACAATATATATATATAACACTTATCTTATTTGTTTTGGAAAAAATTCAAATTAATTCATAATTAAATTCCAAAAATGATATTAATTACTAAATTAATTTGGCTTAAAAAGGGGATCGTTACAATTTAATTATCAATTTAGTTTTGTAATGTAGAATATTTAAATCTTTGAAATATATTGAAATTTAAATGATTTATTTTGTGGTTCAATCTGTATTTGAAATTGATATAATTTGAAATGAGTTATTGAGGAACTAAATTGAATTGAAACTGATGAGTTGCGATTGAATTAAATTTGATTTTGGAATTCGAGTAGATCTGGAATTGATTTGTGAAATTTGAGGAAGCTATTTTTATTATAAAGTACTTTTAAATTTTACTTAAAACTATTTATATATTTTATTTTATAAACTATTTTCATATAAACTATTTTAATATAAGTCATTTTAATATAAACTATTTTTAATACAAACCATTTTAATGTACTAAATATTTTATTTTAACCTATAACCACTTTATATTATTTTATGAACTATTTTTTTATACACTATTTTGATATCTAAACCGGTTAAGTGGGAAGTGTTGTGGTTTTCCAAAGTATTATGATTCCAGAGTGTTATGATTTCAAGATATTATGATTTCAAGATATTATGATTTCATAGTGTTATGATTTCCAAAGTATTATGATTTCTAAATTATGATTTCAAAGTGTTATGATTTCCAAAGTATTATGATTTCTAAATTATAATTTCCAAAGTGTTATGATTTCTAAAGTATTATGATTTATGAGTTATGATTTCTAAAGTGTCACGGTTTTAGAAGCTTTATAATTTCGAAAGTGTTATGACTTTGAAGTGCTATAATTTTTGGAAATGGATATATTTGAAATGGAAATGATATCTTACTGATATTGTTTTGAAATGGAAATAATATCATATTTTGTTTTGAAATGGAAATGATATAGTATTGATATGGTTTTGAAATGGCAATGATATTTTGGTTTTGAAGTATAAACTATTTTGAAATGACCACGGTGTTATAATAACATTTGATTGTTAAAGAGACCGAGATCGGTTATTGTCATACTCTCTGCCAATGCCGAAAATAACTTTAACAACCTTGTATGCGGTGGAGATTCCAAAATGAAGTATGATGGTGGCAACGATCCAATATGAGGTATATACGTGGACCTGACTCCCGTGAGTCAACTTAGATGTGACTAAAACATGGGCAATTGATGGGCCAAATGAGGCCATTCCTTCGATCAGGCACATTCCTTCGATACTATATTCTGATTTCATGATTGATTTGGTGGCCGCCGTTGATTTTGATATGGGATTGTGTTCCGAGGTGGGCGGTAGTAGCTGCTACGCATTACCGCCAACCCGGAATTGTAATTGGTATATCTACCCTGGCATTGCGTAGTTGTGCCGTGTTCACATGCCCTAGCGCGCCTTTTACGAATTTGTTTTGTACCATACCTACGGAGTGCCCTCTCACAAGCCCAGTTTACGGGAAGTTACGATACTATATAGACTATGGGAATATATAAAAATGTGTTAAAGGGTAAATGGATAACGCCTTAATGCTATTTTAATAGTTTACTTTACTGTAGGCATTATTATAATAGCGTATATTACTACATAGTAGATAGTTTAATGGATCCTTAGAGGATGGTTATCCCAAACATCCTTTGAGTTAGTTGTATTTCAATTGATATTTCACTTGAGTTGGATTTATTGATATACGATGTAAATCCTGACTCGAGTGTTTTGTGTTTTGCTTTACGCTCAGGTCAGACTGAGTGTCACAACATTTGTGACTCACCTTTGAAGTTGGAGCTTCGCTTGGAGATCCATCAATCTATTTAGCTTACAGTTTTTTAGTTGACTCTTGTGATATATTCTTTTCTTGTTTTTGACTATTGTATTGAGACTTCTATGCATTCGAAACTCCTATTTTATTTTGTTTTAACTCTATTGTGTATATATATAATAGCTTCATGAACTACTATTCATTTTTTCTGTTGTTTATTATTGTAGTACTTTGTGTCTGTGATTCTGTGATTTATTTATTTACTGTATGCTGAGTTTTCCCAAATATAAATTAACAATCTAATATTTTGAGCAATTCAAGTCCGACATGTGTGGATGTGAACGGTAGAAAATACCTAGATATTACAGCTTTCGATTGAGTAGCTTTTGACTTGTTTAGCTTTTGACTTGATCAAATGGTTTTAAAAGGAATGGTTTTGATTGGGTTGCACATTTGTTTTAAATAATTACTTTCGATTGAGTCGAAGCCCTTAGCTACCGCTTCCTACCTTTTGATCCACATGTTTTCGAAAGGATTACTTTGTCTTCTAAAATCCTGGCCACTTCTCTAAAGATTTCGAAAGGGATGGTTTCGACACCATCACTTCTTTACTTAAGAAATGGTTTCGAAGTAGATACTTTCGACTTCACTGTTTTTAAGACCCTTTTTCTATTAGTAAAAGTAAAACCCAAAAGTTTCGAAAGAGATAGTTTTGAATGGTTTCCAAACAGATGTTTTTGACATTAATGGGTTTTTGATCCTTTTGCTCTACTTGAAGGCAGAATCCATATGGTTTCAACCGAGACGTTTTTCAAAGATTTCGAAGGGCAATTTTTTTGAAGGATTTCAAAAGGTTTTTATATTTTAAAATGAACCCAAAGTGCTTTCAATGGGATTGAGATTTGAATGTTTTGAATGGTTCTAATGTATTATTTTGAAAGGGGTGGCTCCCTAAGTTTTCGACAGGGTTGAAAGGGAAGGTTTTTCCAATGTTTTCGAAAGGAAACATTTAAAAGGTTTTAAAAGTTGGATGTCTACTATTTTGAGGCTTTCGAAGAAGAGAAAGGAAAGGTTTTTCCAATGTTTTCAAAAGGCAGTGTTTAATGGTTTCGAAAGGGTCTTTCAATGGATTCGAAGGTGTTGCCTTCAATGGTTTCGAAAGGGTTGTTTAACCGTTTTAAAGGTTTCGAATGTATTAAATATGCATTGTAGCCTAAATTTTTTCAAGTTAAAAATGGGTTTTAACTTGTCTTCGAAGGATAGCTAATCCTCACAAAAATCAACATTATTTTGAGTAAAGTATATGTCATGGAAACATAGCTTAGAGTAAAGCTAAGAATATTTTTTCCTTGTATAAGTATAATTTAAAGGATTAAATTATTTTGAAATGGTTTTCAAGGAAAAAGATATAAGGTACCTAATAAAATGTTTCAAACAGTTAGTCCATTTTGATTCGGACAGTTAGTCCAATTTGGGGGCAGTCGTCCCAGTTGTATGGACAGATAGTCCATTTGTAGCATAACAGACCTTGCTATTATGTTGTGCATAGAAAGTCTACTTATTACCTGTTTTTAGAAAGATATTTATTAGCACAAAGGATATTGCTATTTTGATATAATCAGTGATTAACCAGATTGATTGTAGGAAAAGATTTGTAAAATATGGTTTAAAGAGGATATTAGTGAGGGGAAACCCGTTTCACTAAGCGGCATAGTCTTACTTAATATCAGTAAAACGAGATGTAAAAGAATTATTCACACCAGGCTTTATGTCTGACTCAAATTTTTTGTTTTCCTTTAAACTCTCGGGTGCTCAAAATTTATTTGAGTAGGCTGAGGGTTGTGGTTTTCAGGTCTTAGTCTTTTGGCGAATAAAGCTTTTGGAGACGAGGAGGTGGTTGACACCTAGCTAATTAACAGTTGCTTATTGTTTTGTTCTGCTTTGTATTAATTCCCATATGACTATATTTCTTTGATTAACCAAGGGGGCATCGTCATATATCACTCTTGGCATATTTTTTTAATGATTATAATTAATCTTTACTTAGGAAACGATATGGGATAATGTAACATGAATATAAATTTGTTTTAAAATATAATTACCATAATGTTGTTTTTGGAAATTTATGATTTTTGTCATATTCAAGTGCTTCTGGTATTATGGATACCATTATCATTACTGCATTTTGTCACAAGAAGTTATACTATGGATGATTGTAGCATCCGTAGCGCTTATCTTTTGGCATCTAGATACGGGATGTTACAACTTGGTATCAGAGCATGGTTTATGAAAAACTTTAAACTAAAAATGGTTTTAAAACATAATCCTAAGGAATTAGAGTAAGATTGGGGTATGGGATACCGCTATTGTAACATACTTGTATTTGTCATATATAATTATACGCTTTATCTCTAGTCTCCTATCCTTGTTAGGTTATTTTTCTATATCTCATAAGGTTTGAATACAGATATGGAAGGTAGAAGAGGAAGAGTTAACCCAAGAAAGGAAGGCACCGATGGGAATGCCAGACCTAGTATAAGGGGAACCCAAAGTCTGGCACAAGTAGAGAATGTAGATGCTGGAGTACCGCAAGTGGACATGGGAGCTATGTATTAGTTTTTTGTGAATATGATGCAATATGAAGTTGCATTTGGAATGGTAGGAGGAGATTTTGCAAGGGCAGGAGTTCCAGAAGTTACAGTAGTTAACCATTATGCTAAGATGAGCGGAGATTGCGCTAAGCATGGAAGGAAGCCTTTTTTGGGGACAAAGGATGCTATTGGAGTAGAAAATTAGTTGTTGCACTGCAAAAGGATTTTTGCGAACTTGGGGATTAATGATGAGCAGAAGAGGAGGTTGGCATCCAGAAAGCTTCAAGGAGCCGCTTATTTTGGTGGAACAGTGTGCCTACTGGTGTTGACAGGAAACTTTGTCTGGGTAGATTTCAAAGGAAGATTTCAGGAGAGGTTATGTCTGTAATGGCACAGTCAGCTCTGATCATAAAGTTTGCTGAATTAGAGTAGGGAGAGATGTCTGTTTTAGAGTATGCCAAGAAGTTTGAGGAGTTAGCTAGATATGGGTATGCTTCAGTGGATACTGTGATGAAGAGGAATGAAAAGTTTATCAAGGTGTTGGTGCCCGAGTTAGCTAAGTATCTCAAATTAGAGATCCCTCTAACTTTGTGGTGGAGATGGCCTTAAGGCATGAGGAGATCCTTGATACTCTAAAGAAGAGTAAGGCTAAAGAAGTCCAGGTTGGGCAAAATAAGGAGAGGAAGTTCTTTCCTTAGAAAGGTGCTTAGAACGGTGGAGCAGCTAAAAATGGGAAGTTTGAAATTATTTGTTTTAAGTGCGACAAGATGGGGCACGTTGATGATGACTGTCATGCTGGTAAAGCTAAGGAGGTGGCTAGAAAGAAGAACGTCAGGCACTTCAACTGTGATCAGATTAGTGATTATAAGAGCCAGTGCGAGGAGCCCGCTAAGGATGGAAGGGCAAAGTGTATGATTGGAGCCTGCTGCTTCGAAGCCAATAGCTCAGGAAAAAGGAAAGGCAGTCTTAGGAGGTATGTTTCATATTCATGATATGTCTATTAGCATTCTATTTGATACTGGTGCATCGTAATCTTTTATATCTAGATGTTTGATAGATAAGCTTAACCTTAAAACCACATATTAGTAACTTCCTTACAAGTTGCGAATCCAATAGGAGGGTATGCAACTCTAGGGTTGAGATGTGACCAGTTAGAGTTTGACTTGTTAGGTCCTACTTTTGTTTGCAGTTTGCATGTGTTTGATTTTGTGGGGTTCAAGATTATTCTTGGTATGGATTGGTTAAGTGAGTACGATGCTAGGATATTTTCCCAGGATAGGAAAATGTCGCTTAGACACCCTGATTGTAGTGGCTGGATTGTTTATACCATAGAATGATAGAAGGATATAGCGGTGAAGTGGATGTTTTATTGGGTGTTATGGAATCAGAAGATGAGTCGAGTTTTCGTGGTTATGAATTCGTAGATGTTTTTGAGCCTGTAGTTGGATTTCCACCAAAATGAGCTATTGAGTTTTGGATAGATTTGTTTTGGGAGCAGAACCAGTGAGTAGGCCGCCAAGTAGGATGACTTCTATAGAGATAAGGGATTTAAAGGTGCATTTGGTGGATTAAGAAAGAAAGTCTTTTACCAGGCCGAGTAGTTCACCCTGGGGCACAACACAGTGTTTATTAAGTAGCCGGATGGATCGTTAAGTCTATGTATCGATTATCGTAAGTTGAATGAGAGGATGATAAAGAATCGATATCCATTTTCGAGGATTGACGATTTTTTTGACCAGTTAAGTGGAGCTAAGGTATTTTCGCTGTTGGATTTAGCGACAGGTTTCCATCAGCTCAGAGTGGCAGAGGATAGTATAACTTTGACGACGTTTATTACAAGATATGCGTTGTTCGAATGGTTAATTATGCTGTTAGGACTGACTAATGCACCAGCTTTTTTTGTGGATTTGATAAATTGGGTTTTCCGAGGGCACTTGGTTAGGTTCGTATTGGTTTTCTAAGATTATATCTTGATATACTCTAAGGATGAAAGAGAGCATGAAGTTCATCTTAGATTGGTGCTTAAGACGCTAAGGAAGCATCAGCTGAAGGTGAAGTTTTTGAAGTGTCATTTCTGGAGAAAAGAAGTGAAATTTCTTGGTCATGTAGTCTCAAAGGAAGGGTTGTCAGTAGATCCGACTAAGATTGAAGTAGTGAATAGTTGGAAGAGATTGGAAGCAGTGATAGAAGTAAAGAGTTTCCTTGAGTTGGTTGGTTATTATTAGAGGTTCATTAAGGATTTTTCTCGGATAGCGAAAACTTTTTTGGCAATGTTATTTATGAAGAATGTGGTGATACTTCATGAAATTCCTAGTAGCATAGTTTGTGATGGAGATACTTTATTGACTATTGAGTTCTGAAAGAGTTTGTAGGAAGTTTTGGGAGCCAAGCTCAAGATGGGTACTGCTTACCATCTGCAGACAGATGGGCAAACATAAAGAGTTAACAAAATCTAGGAAGATATGTTAAGTGCTTGTGTTCTAGATTTCGGGGGATCAGGAGAAGATCATCTTCATTTAGTCGATTTTTCGTATAATGACGGTTATAAAATTGGTATTGGAATGGCACCGTTTGAAGCTTTCTATAGAATGCTATGCAAATATCTCTTATGTTGGTTAGAGACCGGGGATAGTTTGGTTCTTGGTCCAGAATTAGCAAGAGAAACTATAGAAAATATTGAAGTCATTTGGGCTAGAATGAAGAAGGCTCGGTCTAGGCAGAAGAGCTATGCAGATAAGAAACAGAAAGATATAGAGTTCTAAGTTGGAGATCAAATTTTCGTGAAAGTGTCACCGATGAAGGGTGTGATTAGATTTGGAAGATCGGGAAAGTTAGCATCGAGATTCATTATACCTTTTCCTGTTGTTGAGAGGATCGGGAAACTGGCATATAGAGTTAAGTTACCGAGCAGTTTGGTAGGAGTCCACGATGTTTTCCATATTTCTCATCTCAGATAATGTGTTAGAGACCTAGAAACTGCTATTGGACCAACTTAGTGGTAGAACCAAATTTGACTATAGTGAGGAAGACAGTTTTCATAGTTGCAAGAGATAAGAAGAGGCTTAGAACGAAGACGGTCTGATTAGTTAAAGTCCAATGGAGCGATGATAACAGGGGTTGTACTTGAGAGATTGAGAGCAGGATTAGAGATACATATCCAAACTTGTTTGATGGTAAGCTATACCCTCTAGTTTGATTTGTTGTATACTTATCGTAATTTCGATGATGAAATTCTTTAAGGAGGAGAGTCCGTAACACCCTAGATTTTTGGTAACATTATTTAGAAGATTTAATTAGCTAAATAAAATAAATAATATGTTTGTTAGGGGACTAAGATTTGATTTTAATTAAGGATAGCCATGCCATTTAAACAATGAATTAAAATAAGATGTTTAAATTGAAATAGAGGAGCGGTAACATAGGAACGATGCCATTCTTATACCCTAAACCCTTATGCCATGTAACGATACAAGTTCATTTTTCATTTAAAATTTTTTATAACTCAAGGTCGTCCATCATTAACAAGAACAAGAGGAAGAAGATAGAGAAAAGCTAAGAAAGAAGCTAATTCAAATCAAATCCATTCAATCTCAATCTCTATAATCTTTAAAGTTAAGGTGTTTATGGTTAGATCTCATTTTTGATTGTATTTTCGGTATTTAGATGAATGACGAATATTTTGTATTGATTTTTCATGTTTTTGAATGATGGAATGATTATATATATGTTTGATGATTTATGTATGTTCATGTTGATTTTATGACGCGTTTTAAGATGAAAACCCTATAAAATGACATCCAAAAATGCCTTGTGAATTTTTATGAAGGTCATAAATAATATTATAGAGATGAGGTTCAAATTTTGAAATTTTCCAAAATTATGTGGAATTTATATGATTTTTCTAGTAAAGAAAGTGTTAATTTGGGTTAATAATTAATTTCAGTAAAATAATAAAAGATTTGGGTCTAAAATTTTTAAATGTTGGAAAACATATTAAATGGGATTTTCTATAATTTTTGTCTATTTTTCCTAAGTGTTTTAGTGGTTATATTAAATTATTTAAGGTATGCGACTTAAATATTTTATATAATTAAAGCGGAGAAGTTGCTTTTTGTAAAATAATTTAAAATTTTTAATCTAGAAAGTCGGCAGCACATTTGTAAAGTGCAATACCTTTTATTAGTAAAGAAAGAAGCAACCAATCAAAATTAGACACGTGAAGCAGGCTAGGTGAAAAAAAATATTTGTCACATGTTTTTCACTGTTTCGACACTGTCGGCACCAGGTTCTGCCTCCTCATCTTCACTTTCGACATAGTCGAAACCAATGCACATGGTATCAGTTTACTGGTGGGTAGTGAATTGGAAGTAGGCGGAAGGTTTGGATTCGAAACCAAGGGTTATAAAGAGGTTGAGGTGTTATTTTGTTTTTAAATTAAAATTGCGCCTGCTTACTTTCGACTAAAATGGTTTTCGATTGAGTAGCTTTCAACTTGATTAGCTTTCGACTAGGTCAAATGGTTTCAAAAGGAATGGTTTCGATTGTGTTGTGCTTATATTTTAAATGAATGGTTTCAACTAAGTCGAAGCCCTTAGCTGCCGCTTCCTACCTCTCGATCCAGATGGTTTCAAAAGGATTGTTTTGTTTTCTAAAAACCAGGCCTCCTCTCCAAAGCTTTCATAGGGATTGTTTCAACGCTATCACTTCTTTACTTGGGAAATGGTTTCGAAGCTGATGCTTTTGACTTAAATGTTTTTAAGACCACTTTTTCTACAAGTAAAAGTAAAACCTAAATGGTTTAGAAAGAGATGGTTTTAAATGGTTTTGAAACAGTTGCTTCCAACTTTAATGGGTTTTTGATCCTTTTGCTCTACTTGAATGCTGAATTCAAATGGTTTCAACCGAGACGTTTTCAAAAGGTTTCAAATGGGAAATTTTTTGAATGATTTTGAAAAGTTTGCATATATTTTAAAGTGAACCCTAAGTTCTCTTGAAAGGATTGAGTTTTGACTATTTTGAAAGGTTTTAATGAATGGTTTCGAAAGAGGTGGTTCCCCAGCGTTTCGACAGGGTCGAAAGGGATGGTTTTTCCATTGTTTTCAAAAGGCAACATTTAAAAGGTTTTAAAAGGAGGATGTCTATTGTTTTGAGGCTTTCGGAGAAAAGAAGAAAGGTTTTTCCAATGTTTTCGAAAGGCAATGTTTAATGGTTTTGAAAGGGTCTTTCAATAGTTTCGAAGGGGTTACCTTCAATGGTTTCGAAAGGGTTGTTTATCGGTTTTAAAGGTTTTGATTGTATTAAATAGACAATGTAGCCTAAATATTTTCAAGTTGAAAAAGGGTTTTAACTTGTTTTGGAAGGATAGCTAATCGTCATAAAAATCCATCAACATTACTTTGAGTAAAGTATATATATCAATGCAAAACAGCTTAGAGTAAAACTAAGAATATGTTTTCCTTGCATAAGTATGATTCAAAGGGTTAAATCATTTCGAAAAGGTTTTCAAGGAAAAAGATATAGGGTAGTTAACCCTAAGAAACTGATTCAAACAGTTAGTCCATTTTGATTCAGATAGTTAGCCCAGTTTGTTGGCAGTCTGCCTAGTTGTATGGACAGATAGTTCATTTGTAGCAAAACAAATCTTGCTATTAAGTTGTGGATAGATAGCCTAATTATTACCTATTTCTGGACAAATAGTCCACTTATTGGCATAAAGGATATTGCTATTTTGATATAATCAGTGATTAACCAGTTCGGTTACTGGAAAGGATTTGCATAATACATCTTAAAGTGGATATTACTGACGGGAAACCCATTCCTCTAAGCGGCATAGTCTCACTTAATATCAGTAAACTGAGATGTAGCAGAATTATTCCCACCAAGCTTTATGTCTAACTCGAAATTTTTGTTTCCCCTTAAACTCTCGAGTGCTCAAAATTGATTTAAGTAGGATGAGGATTGAGGTTTTCACGTCTTTGTCTTTTGGTGAATAAAGCTTCCAGAGATGAGTAGGTGGCTGATGGATAACTAATTAGGAGTTGCTTTTTCTTGTTCCATGGTGTATTAAGTCAGATATGACTATATTGCTTTGATCAACCAAGAGGTATCGTCATATATCGCTCTTGGTGTATTTTTGTAATGATTATAATTAATCTTTACTTGGGAAACGATATAGATTGTGTAACTTGGATTTGAATTTGTTTTGCAATGCAATAAGCAAAATGTTTTTTTTTTTGAAATCTGTGATTTTTTTTTCATATTTATGTGCTTCTAATATTATGAATACCATTATCATTACAATTATTTTATCACCAGAAGTTAATACTATGGGTGACTGTAGCATCTATAGCGGCTACTTTTGGCCTCTAGATATGGGATGTTGTACTACAGCTATCTAAACTCCACTTCATTAGCATCAATATCCAACTCAACATCCCCATCATCAAGCTGCAAGTCACTTCATCATCGGAGACTATTATTGCATTAACTTCCTGGGCATCATCCACCCTAAGATTCCTCTTGGACCGAGAGAATACCTCCAGGTACCAAGAGAATTCCTCTCGGTACCTGGAGGTTTTCATGTTGGGGAAGCACTTCTTCTTCCTTTCGCAAGTCCTTTAACAACTCCAGTAATTCTTACCTTCTATTTTTACTTTCCATCTCTTTTGTTTAGGCCAGAAAAAAGGAGTTTTCTTGTTCTACTGCAGGTGATGTCTCCCTTGTAGTTCTCCAGGTTCTTTATGGCTATAGGTTTAGCAAAGCATCCATCCTATCCATCAAGGATTTCTAACTACCACCTTCTTCTGGTCCAATTCCTACATCATTTTATCAAGCTCTCTTTGAGTAACTACTTCCTTTGAGCCAAGGTTCTTCAAATTTCCTGTTAGTTATTAACTTCAATTTGGTGAGCACTCCTTTCATCACAACGGCCAAAGCTCCTAAGGAGTTTTTGGGTCTACTTGGTTCCATGACTTCTATTTGCAATACCTTAAGTTCTTCAAGCAAGTTTTCTAGATCTAACTTCTGGATCTATCCAACTCAAAATATAGAGCTAGATATAAGCATGGGTTCAGTTCTCTCAAGGAAAGCAGCAAAATGTTGATGCTAAAAATGGATCAATACCCAAGGATAAGCCATAGCAAACCCATGAGACCTAGATATAGTAGATAATAACAAAAAATAATAGAGAAAGAGCAGCATAACATAAGATTTTTATGTTGGTTCAGCCATCTCTGGCCTACGTTCACTATGTAATTTTATTGATTGTTGGGAATTACAGTCACTGGTACAAGGGATTGACAGATTCTTAAGTCTAGAACTGCCAATAGTATCTATCTAGGTGACCGTTGTGAGGGAGAGGTAGGAGATGAAGAAGGAGCGAAATCCAAGATCCTCTTTTGTTTGCTATAGGGCTGAAATTTATAGGGACGCAGCTTTGAAGATCCAAAGGCATAAGTTAAAGTATAAAAGCAAACCCAACGATGCATAAGTGAGCACAAGGGCCCACGTGCGAAATAGACCTTTGGTACATAGAGGTTCCTTTCGGTACTGAGTGGTTTCGATTGGTGCAAATCAAATCTTCTTCCTTGCATTGTCCTTCCATCTCCAATCTGATTCATTCCAAACTCTTTTCCATGGTCTTTAAGTTGTTGATTATTCTCCCATTAACACTTGCTTTCTTTGCTCTCTTCTCATCAATCTTCAAGATTGCTTGTCTAATCTCTAAGAAAAGCACTTGATGATGATTGCTTGGAGTAATGCATGAACTATATAGGGTTTGGAAGACTCATGTTAGAGTATGGACCTATCCATACTTAGATGTTCCTCTCGGTACCGAGAGCAGTACTTAGCTCAAATACAGATGAAACTTCTTGAACCCCATTCTCATCTTCTTTCGATCAGGTTGCCAAGTTCTAGAGTCCTTTCATCTTCATTTCGACGTTTTAACTTCTTGTTGAAATCTTCTAGTCAAAAATATAGTTAACAACCATGCTTGAGGGTTGAAGAAGCCCAATTAAAGGCAATGTTTTGGAAGTGCCACTTTTGGAAGAGGGAAGTGCGATTTTTAGGAGCGATGTTACTAGAGTGAAAGCAGTTGGAGTTTATCGTGGGCTGTGATTTTCGACCTCGATGTGAGCAAGAGCCAGGAGTATTGGCTAGCCTGACGATCAGACCTACCCTGATTGAGTGGATCAGTACTAGTTAGAGGCAAGATACTAGACTAGTCAAGATCTGGGTGAAGACAGAAGAAGGAGTAGAGTCTAAGGAGATGAAGAATTATGGGCTTGACAGTGATGGTTGGCTCCACAAGGACAAGACATTGTTCGATCCTAATGCGATGGGTTGAGGGATGAGGTGCTGCGCGAGGGCCATCATTTGAGATTGACTATACATCTCGGTGGAAAAAAATGTACCATGATATAGACAAACATTTTATTGGGAAGGGATGAACAAGAATGTTGAGGCACTCGTCTCGAAGTTCATGAGCTGTCAGTTGGTAAAGGAAGAGCATAAGAAGTCGAGTGGTTAGCTACAACCGCTCAAGATTTCCAAGTGGACATAGATAGAAGTTTCGATGGACTTCATCGATGGCCTACCGAGGACCAAAGGTGGGTACGATAGAATTTGGGTCATAATTGATAGACTGATGGAGAGTGCTAGATTTATATCAGTCAAGTCTAGTAGAACAACATCCAAATCGGCATAGTTGTATGTGAAATAGGTTGTGCAATTACACAATGTGCCCAAAAGCATTGTAAGTGACCAAGACCCTTTGTTCGCTAGCGGATTTTGAAAGAGGTTACAAGAGGCATTGGGTACGGACCTACATTCAGTACAGCTTGCCCCAAACATATAGGAAGAATGAGAGGGAGAATCGTATTCTAGAGGATCACTTGTGAGCTTATATTCTTAATTTTGTAGTTTATGGGATTATCATTTACACTTAGTAGAGTTCGTATACAACAACAGTTATTAGTCTAGCATTGGTATGGCACCATTTGAGGCGTTATACGGATAATCGTGCAATGCCCATTCATGTTGGTGGGAAGAGGGCAAGAAAATGATTCCTAGGCCAGATATGATTAGAGAGACTTTGGAGAAGATCAAGTTCATTCAGCAATGATTGAAAGCTGCTCGAGATAGAAAAAAAGCTACGCTGATAGGAGAAGATGCGATTTAGAGTTCTCCGTCAGTGATATGGTTTTTGTCAAGATCTCTCTGCTGAAGAATGTTATTCGATTCAGTACTAAGGGAAAGTTGGGGCTAAGATTCGTTAGTTCTTTTTCGATACTTGACAGGATTGGGAACCCGACCTACTGAATTGACTTACATCAGAAGATGGTGGGCGAGCATAACGTGTTCCACATCTCTCACTTATGGAATTTTGTATATGACTTACACATGATAGTTGAACCAAATCAGTTTGATGATATCAAGATTGCACCAGAAGCTTTAAGACCTTGTAGGCCGATTCATATCGTTGGACGTGATATGAAGTAGCTTAGAAGGAAGATGGTAAAGCTGGTAAAGTTTAAATGGAGTGAGAGCGAAGGAAATTATACTTGGTAGACCAAGGAGAGCATGAGGATTGTCTATTTGGAGCTCTTTACTCGGTGATACTTTTGTTTGTTGCATTTACTTTCACTTCCGATATCATATAGGGTAGTTCAGTGTTCTGCATGCTAGGATAAGCGTAGATATTATTACCTACTTTTTGTGCATGTTCGATGTTTGATATGATTGCTTATGGATGTTAGGTATGTAGGATTACTATGTTTGATTTCATCTTGTTTGTATTGGGGATTTCGGGGGCAAAATTCCTAAGGGGGAGAGCGTAATGACCCATATTTTACATATCGGAGGATCGTAAAATATTATTTAAATTCGTATAATGTCGTGTGTCTTTATAACTTTGGAAAATGCCTACTAGTGACGTTTCCCATATTTAGAATTTTTCCATAACATTTTACCCTTGAAAATTGGAACGACTATAATTTTTGATAGAAACTGAACTAGCATCCAAGACCACTTTCATTGGAAGATACGATGGGTTCCCCTTCCATAGAGGGGTCATATTAGCGCTTTGGACATTCTGCTGGGAGACATATCTGTTCCAATGGCATTTTTTAGAGCAGCTTAGCGGGTAATCAAAAAGTTTGGTGGCAAGCCCACTAACGCATTTCAGGTTTGGAGGCTATTTTAGGCTGAGTTATCATCCCCAAATCACTTTCACCACTTCCCAAATAGACCTAAGCCTATATTAACCTATTCAACATCCAAAACCTTCTCTTTTCTCCTTTAAATCAAGTATAAATCATAGATTAAGTTTAGATTACCAAGGAGATTCTTTAGAATTTTTCAAATCCATATTCTTAGAGAGGGAAAATTACATCTTTGTTGTTTATAATTGGATTTTTCTTGATTTGCATACAAAACTTGGATTTTAAAGGTTTTGGTAAACGATTCATCACATCTCGCACCTTAAGGTTTTAACATGTTGTAGATCCATTTTTGAAGTCAAAATTAAGTTTTAATGCTGTTTTAAAATCCAATTTATAGTAAAAACATAAATAAATGGATTTTTGGCATTCTGGACATGTTATTCGATGCATGATTTCCTTGACATATGTTAGGATAGGTTGTAAACACCTTGTTGTTAGTACCTTAGATATTGGCTCTAATGATAACAACTATAGAACATTATATAAAATATGGATACTAATTTTTTATCAATATATATATAGTATATAGTGCAGGATATTAGACAGGTATTGATTAAGAAGACTGTACGGTATCAGATGCTGATATCAAAAGTAGATTCAACATGCTGATATGAAGTTTCAAGAGTTCAAGAATAAAGACTCATGAGTATTAAAGAGTTCAAGATATCAAGATTTTCCAAATAAGTTATAGAGTCATAGATTGATATTAATACCTTGATAACACTTTCCTAATATCTCTTATCTTCTACAATTTTGTTTTAAATTGTTTTTCAAATATTCTATTTTAATGTAATCTTTTCAAAATATTTCCAAAATGATTTTCAAATCTTTTATACTTATGAAGATATTATTTTACTGTTTTTAAGTTTATATATATTGAATTATTGTTAATACTTCAATAATTTATAACTATATTGATTTTATATATATTATTTACATTATATTAAATACTCTTACTAAATCATTCAAAGTTATTTTATAAAGTTTTATTAAGTTTTAATATGATTAAAATATGTATAAACTATGTTTAAATGTTTGTACAAAGTTTCAAAATATTTTACAAAACTTAATATTTTCAAAAAAAATATTAAGTAATTTTTCAAAATACAAAAGAATATATCGACATATCTTAAAAGAATGTTGACATGTGAGCCGTATTTTTCAAAATTAAAACTTAAACAGAAGTGTCTTTTCGTCATATCTCTTCATGAATGGACATGACCATTGTTTCCCTATATATACAGTCTTCTAAACGAATTTTAATGATTATTTTCTTATTTTTCTCTCCTCGTTTCACTCTCTTGATTTCTAAATAAATTTCTATCGAAACTCTACCGAAATTCAACCAGAATCAAATTAAACCATTACTTGTTTGATTCTCTTTCACATACTCTAGGATTTCTCTCATCTCTCTCAAGATCAGTTGCTATTCAAGAGTTATAGGATCAATTGTAACCAAGATCGAAAATATAAGTCTTTAAACTCTATCAAATATACTCTTATACTCTGTGGTATGCTTAGTGTCCTTGAAATCCAAATAGGTGTGATTATAGCCTGGTTAAATCAATTTGATTTGCTTAATTAGTAGCTCGTCCTTATGGCCTAGAAATTAAGTAGCTCTACCCAGAGGCTAGGATTCTGGAGTTGTGCCTCGTAGCCTTGAAATCGAGATTGTGTTTGCATTTATTAGTTGAAACGAAATCCTTACACAGAATTATGGGGGACTAGATGTACGGTAACTTCGAACTAGTATAAAATCCTGGTGTGTTCTTTCCTTTTTACTTTTAATGTATTTACTTTTATCTGTACTTTGTTTTTGTGATTGTTTCTATGATTGTTAATTCCATCATTCCAAGTAAAATCTTAAAGAATTTTAATAACGTTCATATAATCCATTAATTACCATTCACCTCTCCCCTTTCTAATGTTAATTTAGCCTTAAGATCCTTATTCTGCTGACTCACATTTGGTATCTGAGCATGGTTTTCAAAGTATTCATTATCAGATTTTTGAAAAAGTTTAAATGGCTACCAACACTCGTAATAGTACTATTAGTAACACTATTAGTACACTTGTTAGTAATTCATTTGTTAGACCTCCACTTTTTAATGGTAGTAATTACAAATTTTTGTCATGTAGAATGAAAATTTGTTTACAGTCAATTGTTTTAGACACTTGGAATATCACACAAATTGAGTACACTGAACCTGAGACTAATTTTGCATAGTGGACTACTGACCAAAAAGCAGTTGCACAAAGTAACTCTAAGGCTATGAATATATTATTTTGTTCACTGGATAGAAATGAATTTGATACGGTATATATATATAGGTTTGCTTTTGGAATTTGAGGAAATTTGCAAGTTACACATGAAGGAACAAGTAAGGTCAACCAATTTCAATTATTAAAAATAAATCCAAATAGGTCCAAATCTGATGTATATAGTAGGTTCCAAAATATAGTGCACTCACTTATTGCATTGGGTAAAAGGTTTTCTGAATGAATCTACTAGAAAAATCATCAATTCACTTAGTTCTGAATGGGATCAAAAGACTCATGCAATTGAAGAGGCTAATGACATTAACACTTTAAAAATTGAAGAGTTACTTAGCAATTTAATGTCTTTTGAAGCACAACTTCAAGGCATGAGAGAAAGCAAAGTAATAGAAAAGAAATCTATAGCTTTTAATGCAATGATGGTTAATCTAGATTCAGACAACGATAAAGATGAAGAAATTGCTTTCTTGACAAGGAATTTTAGAAAATTTCCAAAATATAGAAATATGAACAATTTCGAAAGAAATGACAACAAAAATCCAGGAAGTGGAAACATTAATTGTATTAGATGTTATAACTGCGATGATCCTGACCATTTAAAACAAGATTGTTCACATCTGGATAAACCGAAAACTACACCAAACACCGATTCATCTATAAACAGAAAGGAGCCTAAAATGCAATATTAGATAACTCAGATCTCTAGTAATAATGAATAAGATACAGAAATTTCTAATATGTACATAATTCAGAACAAAATGGTGAAATAGATTAGAAAAAGGTACGCATTTAGTATACCAGAAGTTTTTTTAAATTTATTGAATGAATATATCATTTCTTTTAGTTGTTTTATTAGGTTTTAGGAATACCCTATAGATTAATAATAAAAATGGTTGAATATTTTGTGATTATATTTTAAGTATTTTAATAATATAGTTATATCCAATAAATGGATCAACACCATCGATTGAGTGTCAAAGCACCAGCCCTGTTGATCAAGGAAAATAAAATAGAAATGAGATATAGTAAGTTGCAAATAAAGTAAAGAGACAAGGGATTTTTATAGTGGTTAGCTATTAACGAAGCAATCATCTAGTTTATAACTTTTATTATTGGCTAGCTACAATTATAAGTTGAATCTGGTTACAATGCGATTGAATCTTTTAAGTTAGATCAAGTCACCAGTGTTTGAGTTCATTGGAGAATCATAGTGAACCCTATAGATGACTGTTGTGTGAGAGGAGAAGAGTGAAGAGTAGTTTCTACAGAGTTTCGACAGCCAGTCCAGAAGATTTTGTTTATGTTTCAGGTAGGATTATATTTAGAAGGGTTGAAGTCCTATTGGGCTGGGCCGATTTTTCCAAAAGCCTCCACATGATGCCCTGAAGAAATTTAGAGAGTTTCATGACAACCGAGATAACCTGATGGATCGCTAGCAATCCGTAGTTGATAAGTCACTAGAGATCCATAGTTTCTGAATTGTTAATGATCCATTTACTTAAGATAATTCTCTTTCATTCTTTTTGAGAATTTCATAGCAAACTAAGATGATCCAAGCGATCCATAGGATAGGGATCACTAGCGATCCATATTAAGGGTTTTTTAACTCCTTCTTTTGGATTGCACGCCTTATCTTATGTAGTTGGTCTATATGTAATTTCATAGCTTGTCATCTTGTTTTGATGATGATTCATACACTAGTTGCATTGAACTGCTGATTAAATCAGATGAATGCTCACCTCTCGATTTAACTAGCTTGGAATTCCATCAAGCCTAGCAATCATTCCTAGAATACCTATTGGGTCATGGTGCAAGTGGATTGAAGGATCTATGATCGATCCTTATGGATTGCTAGCGATCCATAGAAGATGGATCACAAACTTTCCATCACCTTAGCGTATTTTTTCTTTCCTTTTCTTTAACCTTTCTTGGTTGATTCTTTTAGCCTTTTGGTTGGTTCTTGATTTGCTCTAACTCGACGTAGATGTTCTGACTTCCTTTGAATTCTGTTATATCAAAAACCAGAATAATATTTTGCCCCCCAAAGTATGCTTTGTTGGAAACAATGCATGCTTTGAAGGTTACTACTTTTGATTTTCGCTTGGTGAAGTTCAAGTAATCACATTGAGGCCATTATGCAAATTTGGTTCTGCTCATTCATCCATCTATTGAATTTTGACGGGAATCTCATTGTTCATAATAATAAATCAATTTCAATTTGACAAAATCCAAGAGACTTTCAAAAAAACAATTGGATTAAGCTTGGTGAATTGGGAAAATTTTGCTTGCAATTGCATGGATCGCTAGCGAACCATGAACTTAGCGACTTTTTCTTTCTGCAATATCCTACTTAGTCTATTCGAGCCGACCTTATCCCAATCAAGCTTTCATTCATGATTTGAATCTTTCAACCTACGACTCGATCCTTAAATCGCAAAATCTAACTCTTCCTTTGCCATCATTGCCGCCATTTTTTGCCTCCGACCGTCCTCGACTTTACCGCCGCCTTGACCTAGCCACAAATTCCTACTGCTTCACCTTTCTGAATCACTATGACCTTCCCCCTTGGATCGTCGTCGACCCTTCTTACAATAGGCCTCCAACATTCCAAATTCATTTGCATCCTCATTTTTATTCTTGATTAGAGATGGGTAATGTAGATTTTGGCTTTCGTTCAATGATGTGGTTGTATTGGTGACGATCGTTGTGGAGAATTCGAGTTGATTGCGGTTTTATGGAAGAAGATAATAAATTGAGTCTTGAGTTCTTCACGAAACGATACTCGGGCTTTAACCTGGTGCTTGACATGTTTTGTTATCTTCATCCATAGAATTAGAATTGACTTACACTAAGTTACAGTGTTGATACAACACGATGTCTCGCAAATTGGCTTAGTCCTTCCGAAGAGGATTAATAATTTAGGATAGCATCTAACATGCAGCTTATGTTGTTATCGCATTTTGGAGAGTTCGGATTAGTCCCGTTATTGCAACTCGTTGTACCAGAAATGGGAAGAGCTACCTGCAACGCTTCGGACAACTAATCGATTATTGATCGATAACGGGTAAATGTAGGAGAAATGACTTCAAGAAATGATACGAGAAGCCTTTTTCATTCTTTACTGCGAGTGAACTTTCTACACAAGATAGGACGCTTGTAATGTTCAGGACACTGAGCTCACACCACATAAAAAACATATTACACTTACCTTAGTTTATAGTTGAAACCCGATATGTCAGTGTAAATAGACATTCCCTTGGAATTCGAGTGTTGTAGAAATTCTTTAGTTAAATATAGAATTACCTAACCGAGTTAGATGCAAGTTTTGTTGTATAGAATGAAGCATCCACCCTCTCGTCGTAAGTCCAGTGGAGGAAGTTCGACACTTTGAGAAGCTGAATCATCATCTGTTGCACCTTCTTATTTAGTTCCACGGGCTGAAAGCAGTCAACTGGTTCAATTCGCTCGGTTGTAGACTAGACTCCTCTGAATTTCAAAGTTCTACTTAATCCTCCAAAGAGAGCTTCTACTGTAATTTCCGCTAAGGTTTTACATAACATTTGCATACAACACGGCATTTCGAAGGACGATGTGCGTCTTCCGAAGAAGAATGGGTTTTCCCGTATGCCACCTTCGGGATACACCGCTTGCCACCATTATATGTGCTTAAAAGGAGCAATGCCCCTCTTCGATAACTTGTTGAAAGAAACTCTTCTAAACTTAGGAATCGCTCCACTCCAAATTCATCCTAATAGATATGCAATCTTGAGTCGCCTTCACATCTTGTTATGAGGACATTTAATTGTGCCCTCAGTTTTGATGAGTTGAGATATTTTCTCTTGTTTAAGAAGAAGAGATGAGTGCGCGTCCCTTGTCATCATCGAGGGACAAAATAATGGCAAGATCAGGCTACAGCTCCAAAGGAATCTGTCTCAATTCAAAACTCGGTACTTCTTTGTTAGGTGTCCCGATGGATTTAACCGTCTTTGGATGACAGGGGGTAAGTTCTCTCTTTTACTTTTTGAGTTTCAATGCATTGCCATGGGATTTCTGATAGATCCAATACTTCTTGTAGTTATTCTGAGGCCTAATAAAGACCCATCACTCGATCAGATTTTCCACACTCTGAAGGCCATAGATACCAAGGAATGATCGATAAAAAATTTACCAACAGGCGAGAATTTTCTTCGGTATGGGCTGTTGCATTCAAGGAGATCCGCGATCGCCATTGAAGTCCAATCTTCTTCCCATTCCAGAATACGAACACACTCTACTTATTCATCATATGGCTCTGAAGAAGGAGGTTTCCCAATAAAAGAAGGCCTTTTTGGTGAGTAAAGTGAAGAAACTCGTGAAGGAAGGGGTGTCACGATTGAAGGCAGCAGTCCAGATAGAATACCCTGATTCAGGAGGAATGGGTAGAAGAATTCAAGCAACGTGAGGCCAAGGCTGCAATGGTAATAGAAATGAAGTAGGGTGGAGTTGAGAGAAGCAATAATTACGATTCCTTCTCTAATGATGATGATTTCATTACAGGCTCCAGCGACGAAGACTCTGAATTGTGCAATGAGACTCCAAGAATGAGTCCCACTCATTCGAATTCACAACCCCGAGAAATTCGCAATAAAGATGATCCCCCAGTAGCCAAGCGATGTTAGGGTTCCCAAATTAAAGATACCAGCGTGGACTTTGGGGATTTGAGCAATGTTAACGTGGATATCGATGAACTTATGGGGAAAGATTCGAATTCAAGGGAATTCCCCTCGCCTGAGTCATATTGTGTCTAGAGTTAGCACGAATTCTACATTGGTGGCTTTTCGATTTGGTTTATGACGTCCTATTAGCCCTCCTAAGACTCATTACACATTTCACTAGGGTCACATTCACGTACACATGCATTATTTAGGCCTAATTCTCATTGCTAAAGCTTTTTATTTGTTCTTCATGTTAGGTACCATGAGAGGCCGTGGACTTTATAATGATCTTCGAAAGTTCGCTAATTTGCAGCATTGGTCGGGATGATTTTCAAGCTGCCACCAGCCCCATGAAACCGAGGAAGAGTGGAGAAGTTGGCAAGACTCGAAAGTCGAAGCTCATCGCCGAGATGACGAAGAACAGGGGCGGACGTATAAGAGTGGCTGCGAGAAGAGAAAAACCCCTGACGGCCAAGAGGAATCGTCCAAGAAGTTGAAGGTTGATTACGGTTCTTATCCCTTTGAGCATCAGGCTTTTGCCTTGGCCCTAGTTTCTGTCGGTCTTGAAGTTCTGGTTTCTTCTATTTAGTCTCCATTTTCATTTCAAGCCCAATCGACTCATGTGGCGTCCGCTTCTTGTTCCTCGTGTCCTCCCAAGAAGTCGGCTTACATTCTTTCGTCTGATCCTCGTTGACTCAAAGCTATGCTCCTCGGGTGGTTTCTAAATAGATTTAAGTTTGGTCGCGACCTTCACATAGTCCGCAAAGATTCCTATATTCCCCACCTTCGGGCGATTCAAAGTGATTTATATCAAGCCGAGGGATGGGAAAATTTATGCAAGCGGCTACCAACACAAACCACATTTAATTATCAAGAGATCATTTCCTTTGAATAAGAGAAAGACGATTACGAGAGGGGTTAGCGAAACATGATGCTAGAATTGAGTGACTAATACAAGAGATGGACGTGACACTAGGAGAGTAAGAATAGTGCTAGCTTGCTGAAGGAGCTAAAAGAGGCCCATGAAAAAATGGAGATCGTGTTTCGAGATGAAATCAAGAAGGCGTACGTAGGCGACGTTAAGCTGAAAGAGGAGCTCGAAGCCCGTGACATGATTATTTAAGCCCAAAAGAAGACTATTGCTGATCGTTATAGAGTTGTTAAAGGACATAACAAGACATTTGATGAATACGTGGGAATTATGGAATCCTATGACAAGACTGTTTTCGATCATGCCTAAACGATTGTTTTTCTCCAAGAAAGAGTTGCGTAGCTTAGCGCCTAGAAGACTTGAGTTGAAGTTGAAAAGGCCACCATAATAGTGGATTTTTTGGAGTTGTTGGACAGTTTTGAAAAAAAAGATGGAGAAGATAGACGATACCATCTTAAATTTCTATGTTAATTCCTTCTTTCATTTGGGGAGCCTCAGTTATTTGGGCCCTAAATTTCCACGTACTCTTTCCATAGTTTAGGATGAAATCCTAGCCCGCTTTCCAGAAAATGGGGATGTATATACCGAGCAAGAGTTGGAGGATGCCTACCTTAATGTGGATTCGAAGAAAGCATTGATGAGGGTTGAGAGGTCCTTCGAATTTAGAAGGAAAGCATTCGATGCTACTATGACTGCAACTGCCAAATGTTGTCGGAGTCTTTCATTTCTGGGCCTGGCGGACCATCAAGACGGCCTCACGATCAGTTGGCGAGTTCTGTCGATGCTGGTTGTCATTTGTTCCTTCGACAAATGTCTCTAGAACATCAGGTGGCTTCGGAACATCTTCGAAGATTATGAAGCCATTGAAAGAAGGAGGAGGCGGGGAATAAGAAATTGACATTTTGATCATTCCTCTGATGTAGGTAACCTTCTTGTTTCCCCGAGTTTGAGAAATTTCAGCTCATGCCATAAGAACAAGGCGAACTTAATGCCTTCATTTTTGATCTTATAGGTCCATCTTCTTTACCTACTAACCAGCCGGTTTCCTCAATTCCTGGGCTTACTGCTATTTCAACCGCCTCGACGCTTATCTCTATAACCGCTCTAATTGCTGCACCTATATCTGGCTCGCAGCCGGGCCAAAATCTAAGAAGATTACTACATTGCAGGTTTAGACGATCCTTTTATTTCTTTAGAGAGTGACTTCACGGCAGCTGAAGCCCATGAGCAAGACCGGACTAGCCAGTTGAATAAATATGAATAGAAAATGGTTGTTTTAAAGAAGTAAAAGGTTGAAGAGATAAAATCTTCGAGGAGCTCCCCTAAATCCCGAAAGCTCGAGGCTAACGAGGAGTCTTCCGAGAAGGTCGTAAAGTAGGGAGGAGATGTTGTGGTCGAGGAGATAGTTGATATTACAAGCAGCGACACTACCCTTGGCTAGCATTCTAAGAGGATGCATAAACTTCCAACTAAAGGTGGGAAGGGGAGTGGTGGAAAGAGGCATTGGCAAGCTCGGGCGGTCATGGAGCCAGTTTTTAGGACATTTTGTTTTGTTTGATATATTTTTTGTTTGATATGTGTTTTGTTCAAGTGCAGAGTCTATACTTACTAGTTTGATTTTTGTAACATCTATATTCTTCTTTTTGTTGGCCAATATTTTGTGGGCAGAGCCCCCATATTTTTGACTTTGTATAGAAAATGCTATAAGTAATATAATACTTATCTACATTTCATGCTCTCATGCCAACTTTGTTTATTTCTATTTTATTTTAATTAGTCCTGTAATTACCGCCAAAATTCTTTATTTGGAGTAACATAACTGTGAAGTACTTGGTTTTTTATTTTTGAGTACTTTCTGAGTATCGGTGTGTTTGCTCTCCAGTTTATGGGGCTGGTTATTCCAAACACTAGACAAATGACTGGTTGATCTGAGTGAATTTTATAGATGTCTATAATCGGCTGTGTTTTGCGGTTCCCATCTTCGGGAACTTGTGATTTGGATGCTCCAATTCTAAAAATATTGCTGGTCAACAATCGGAAGCCGTTTGACATTGTCATGTTCACAGCCGTTACTCCTGACAGTGGGAGTGGATTGATTTTTATTAGTCCTATAATAGACAAGTTTCCCTGCATTATCGGGACAATA
This sequence comes from Allium cepa, assembly GCA_030765085.1. NCBI lineage: Eukaryota > Viridiplantae > Streptophyta > Magnoliopsida > Asparagales > Amaryllidaceae > Allium > Allium cepa. The sequence goes on from CM060929.1 coordinate 500,718,867, forward strand.
CCGGTACTTAAGAATGTGCTCAGTTTATGAAGTGCATGGCTTTTGGGAGTGTGCAGGGCTTATGGGATGCGCAACTTTTGGGATCGATATGACCCATCGATCCGGAATGGTTTGAAATTCCTCAACGTTTCTAATCTTTGGACAACGTGAGTAGTTCATTCCTCGAAAGCATGATTCAATAGCTCAAAAAGTAATGTGTGGCTTATGGGAATGTGCTGCTTTTAAGGTTGTGTTTGCCTGAATGTGATTCCACAATCCAAGATGTGTTGCATGGCTTATGGAATGCACGGCTTCAATTTGGGCCTTCTCGGCGTTGTTGGAGCAACATCGATTCTTAGAAGGTGGGGATCGGGTTCCACCGTTCCAATGGCTTGAGTCGATTTTCTTTCGTTGACCTGGCGGGTAAGTGGGGCACACTTGAGCATGGTTTAACTATCTCATGCAGCGATTTGACGATTTTAAGCCGATTTGACTCCATCGACTCAGTAGGTTACTTTTAGGAACATGGTTTTATTGCTTCAAAAAGCAAAGAAATTTCATTAAGACAGATTAAGAATATTTTGCCTATTTACAATGCCCTCGGTATTCCGGGATGGCTTATTTGCTAAAAATAAGAAGTAAATAAGATAGTTTCAAATAAAGTAACGACGCAGTAATTCGTTGTTCCATGGTTGGGGAATTTGGATTTCATCAACGGTTGTCAGTTTGAATATTCCATCCCCTAATCTTTGACAGATCACGTATGGCCCTTTCCAGTTTGGTCCAAAGCTTCCCCGTACGTGATAGACTTGTTTGAGGACGAGTTCTCCCATTCGAAGGTTTGATTTGTGAACTTTAGTTTTGAAGTACCGTGCGACCCTTTTTTGGTGAGCAGTGGTCCTTAACTCGGCATCTTCCCTCTTCTCATCGAAAATATAAAGTGGCTCAAGTACAAGCTACTAGTTTTGCCTCTGATTGAAATTCTACCTTCGATGAGATGGGACTTCCTGTTTGATAGGGATCATTGCTTCTGAACCATATGCTAAGGCGAATGGGGGTATGCCCAGTTGCTGCTTTTCGTGTTATTCTAAAAGCCCATAGTGCGAATAGAAGTTCATCAACCCAATTCCCTTTAGCTTTAATTAGCCGCTATGGACTTGATGATCTTGTTTATTGCTCCCCCTTGCCCGTTTTATTGCGGACGAGTGACCAGGAAAAGTTCCTCTCGATTCGGTAGCATTTGCAAAAGTCTTTGAACTCGATGCTTTCGAATAGGGTCTGTTATCAGTGATTATTTTCTATGGCACGTCAAACCTACAAATAATGTTTTTAGTAACAAAGTTAATGGCTTCCTTTATGGTAATGGTAGCTGGCGGTTCTGCTTCACCCCATTTGGTGAAATAGACAACGACAACTATAACATATTTATCCCCTACTTTAGCTATTGGCAATACGCCGATCAGATCAGTTCCCTATATTGCGAATGGCCATGTGCTGACCATCTGTGTTAGCTCTGTTGAGGAAGTTCTTTTGACCTTGCTAAATCTTTGGCATCGGTCACACCATTTGGCATAATCAACTGCATCGAGTTTACTGTTGACCAGAAATACCCATATCGAAGGATTTTCTTTGCAAGGGTTTGCCTCCCAGTATGATCTCCGTAGTCACCTTTGTGAACTTCTCTCAAGATCCTTTGAGCTTCGTCATCGGTTAAACACCTAAGCAAGGGGGTAGAGAACCCCTTTGGTAGAGTATCTCATCCTATATTATGAATTGTGGTGCCTTTCGGAGTAGCCTTTTCTGTTAGTTCCTATCTGTAGGAAGAGTTCCTGTAAGCAAGTACTTTTCGATTGGAGTATCCACGTTTTTGGTTCAATGGTGGTCTCAAAAATTTAGTTCACGTCCATTTCGCTTATGCTTGGAGTGGTCAGAGTTTCAACTGGAACTAGCGCTAATGACCGAGCTTCCCAGGTACTGGCGATTTTAGCTAGATAATCTGCCTTCGTGTTCTGTTCTCTCAAGATGTGAGTTATGGTGTAATGCTCAATGTCGTTCAGCAACTCCTGTAATTTATATAGGTATGGGACAAGGTTCCCTCTCTGAGCTTGATATTCTCCATTAACTTGGTAGACGTCTAGTTGACAGTTGCTATAGATATGAACGGATTTTACACTGGGTTCCTTCACAACTTTCAGCCCTGGTATCAATGCTACATACTCTACTTCATTATTGGTTTCATGGAATTCAAAGCGTATGGCATAGAAGAAGGATTGTCCTTCCGGGGTTTCAAGCACTACCACTGCTCCTTAGTAGGAGTTTTTGGATGCACCACCGACGAAATGCTTCCAGAGTGTTTCCACCTCTAGAATACTTTCTTTTTCTTTATCCTTTATAGTAAACTCGGCAATGAAATCTCCTAAAGCCTGCTCTTGATCTCCCTTTGGGGATGATATATGATTTCATATTGGCTCAACTTGATGTTCCATTTGGTAAGTTGTCTAAAAGTCTCAGGGCGTTAGAGTACTTGCTTCAAGGTTTTATCTGTCAAGACTTTTGATCGGGTGCACTTGAAAGTATGGTCATAATTTTCTGGATACGATCAAGAGGTAATATGCTTGTTTTTCCAATTTCGGATAGTTCTTCTTAGCTCTAATGAACCGCTTGCTGATGTAGTATATGAGTCGCTGGATCCCAACTTCATCACACGCAAGAGCAGACCTTAATGCACGACATGAGATTGCTAAGTAGATAAACAAGTCCTCCACATCTACTGGCTTTGATAGGATTTGATGGATTTCCATATATCGTAGCAGCACTTCAAACCCGGTTTGGCAATACCTTTGTCGGAGGCTGTTCACATGAACCAACTTAGCGCCATGACCTTCCCATTCAGGCTTTGTAACTCCTTCTTGTTCTGTGGGGCTTCTACTTCTCATAGGGCAGTAATTTTCTCTGGATTTTCTTTGATGCCTCTAGCACTCACTATGAATCCCAAGAACTTTTTAGAGGCTTCCCCGAAGTGACATTTGAGTGGATTGAACTTCATCCCATATTTTCAGAGTACTTCAAACATTTTAGCGAGATTATCCAAGTGATTGGAAGCTATTCGTAATTTAACCAACATGACATCTACATAGACTTCCATGGTTTTTCCAATCTGATGTTTAAACATAGCATTTACTAATCTTTGGTAGGTTTCCCTAGGATTCTGTAAACCAAACAGCATTACCTTGTAGTAGTGTAATCCTAGGTCGGTGATGAAGCTGGTGTTTTCCTGATCAAGTTCGTGCATTAGGATCTGGTTGTATCCTAAGTATGCGTCCATAAATGATAGTAGTTCATGTCCAGCCGTCCCATCCATAAGCTGGTCAATTTTGGGTAGTGGAAAGCTGTCTTTTGGCTAGGCTTTGTTTAAGTCGTAGTAGTCGATACAAGTTTTCCATTTCCCATTGGACTTGTTGACTAAAATCAGGTTAAATACCTATCGGGATAGGTCGCATCATGGATAAAACCATTGTCCATCAGTTTGTCTACTTACTCTCTTAATGCCTTGGACCGTTCGAGGCCCAAACTGTTCCATTTCTTTTTTATAGGTGTATATCTCGGATTGATGTTGAGTGCGTGGCATGCAATTCCCGATGATACCCTACACATATCGGAATGTGTCCAAATGGAAACATCTAAGTTGGAATTAAGAAATTAAGTGAGTTATAGTCGCATCTTGCTTCCATGTCGATTAGGACAATCACTTTTGATTCTGCCAGTGCTGCTCAATCCTCCCCTGAACTCTTATTTCTAGCATCCAAAGCCTTGTCAAATCATCTTTGATTCCCATTCCAGTGGCAGTTCTATAGTTTATATTCGGAAGGTTCATGAATGTGGAGAGTTATCTCCACATTCTTTCCCCTTTCCTTCTTTTAGATTCACGCAGTTCTATGATATAACATTCTTTAGAGGCACTTTGATCTCCTTTAATCATCATAACTCCATTTTCTATTAGGAATTTCATGGTAAGGCACCACTAGTCTAAAGCAATTCTGAAATACACCAGTGTATGTCATCCCAAGAAGGCATTGTATGCGAAAGTTTCGGCTACGGTTATAAAAGTTTGGATGAGTGTGACTCTTCGGTTGCCTTCTTTATTTTCTAGAAGAAAGTTAATCGCTCCGACGGGTTGTTTAGGTTTGCTGGTGAATCCTTGAATTTTGGTTTGGTAGGCGGATATGTATTTTATGCTGATCTTCATCTGATCAAAGGTGCTTTTGAAAAGGATATTCACAAAACACCCTATTTATACCAAACTTGGACACAACACTCTTCGAAAGTGTTTGAAGAGATAAAAGTGAAGAAAATAAATGTAAAAGAGGATTATCTAACAAGCACTCCAAATTATAATCGGAAAAACAACAGAGAAACACATAGGTTTTGAGTGGTTCGGCGTGTTGCCTACGTCCACTATGAATTGGTTGATCTTTATTAACTTTTTCTTGCTGTTTACAATGAATTACAACAGTGAATTTCGAGTACAATAGTGAGTTTCGAGCAGAACAATGGCTTTGGCAAAGTCTGGATGTAGGAGAGCCCAAAGTCCCTTCTTTAGGTCCTGGGATGTTATTTATAGGCGTAGGCTGTAAATTTCTCGCTTATATCTCGGAAGACCTCTTCTCTCACGTGGGTAGGCCTACACGATCGATCCCATGACATTTTCACTCGGTCGATGATCGATACGAACGAATTTCATATCAATCAAAATCTCGTCCTATCAAGCTGAGATCGATTATGAACATTCTTAGGGATGCACGAAAGTTCCTATGAAAATTTAGCGGCATTTTAACATGTAGATTTTGAGTCATGATCGATGCAAGTTTGGATTTATTGAAGGCTGTTGAATTCGCATCGGTCCTGTTCTCATCGATCTGTTCGTATCGGTCTAAGCACGTGACTGCAAGTTGACATGGCGCTAAATTCTTGGATCGATCCACTTTTTATGCCGAGTGAATGAGTCTTTCCAATGTTTACACCTCATTCATATCGACCTATCTTGGCCCCTTCATATCGATTAGCTATGCCTTATTTCGTATCGATCTTATGTATTTCATTCGTGCCGATGTTTTGTGTTTATTTCGTATGGATCGCTTAACGGTCACTTCTTATCAATAGATGAATTATCCCTTCGTATTAATCACAACGTAGTCTGTTTCGCATCGATGTGAGATAATGACCTCATATCGACTTCTTGCCGATCGATACGAAGTGTGATTGAAAACTAGATCGATGTAAAATGGACTTCCATGTCACTGCCATTGGATAAGAAGTAGATAGTGGCCGATCGATTCAAAGTGAGCTTGCTTGCTGATGGATACGAAGAAGATCGACTTTGATGGATGCGAAGTTAGATGGATACCGGATGAGGTCTGAGGGTTGATGGATATGAGCAAAACGGTTGCATCGTGATGGATAAGAATATGAGGGATACGAACTAAGTGTGTCTCATGTGCAACTTGATCGGTCTATAACTTGAGCGTATGAACTCCGATTGACTCGAAAGTTGGAACGTCTGCTTTTGCAGCTTTTCTTGTCATGTCATGTTAATTGTAGCTCAACCCAGACTCGGGCAAAATTTACCAGTACCTATAGTGAACCTTTGTACACCATTTTCTGGGATGAACTGTCTTTGGTTCTCAATCAATTTCTTGGTGTCGCGGCCTTGCCAAAAGGCGGGATAACACACCCTGTCTACCAATACTCGTCGGACCACGGTGGGTCCAATTCCTACTGAATACTATGTCGTCGTTCTACTCACTCAGTGTCTCGATTTTCGAATACTGTATCATCGTTCAGAGTTCTCTACTACTTAGCGGGGGTTTTGACTTCGATTGCAAAGCATGCATCTATTAGAGCGTGCCTTAATGAGCTCGCATAGCACTCCATTTCTTCCTAACTCTTCTACGCGAGATGGGTCCTACAGATATTGTTCCAATGACGAGTCTCTGGTAAGTTCATCTAGAATCCTCTTCGTTGGTTCCAGCTTGGTTTTCTCGACCTCTAGGAGCTTAGGGAGCCACGGGTTGTTTAGGATTTTGTGATTTTCTCATGTATTGTTGAAGCTTGTTTTCTCGAATCGGCTCCTCAATCTAGTTCTTTAGGTGACGGCACTCATGCATGTAGTGGTCATGCATTTAATGGAAGCGACGGTACTTTCCAGAATGTTTTGCAGTTCAGTTGCTTCCTTTTTAGGAGGTTTCTTGTGCTCCACAATCTCTTGTGTTGCAAAATAGATGTTTTCCAGGGTATCATTAAGCAAGGTGTTATCTTCAGGCCGGAAACCTTTAAGCCACTTAGTACTCCATCCGCTTAATAGAATTTTGAGTTTCTTTTTCTGAATTCCATCTTTTCCCATGTTTCTTCAATGATCCCGGAGGTGTTTATATCTTGGTTCGCTGCCACACCACTCTGTCCAATGTTGGCCGGTTGTAAGTTAGCTAATTTCCTTTCTAGTTCTCATGCCTCTTCCAGTCTCAAGTATTGGCTCGCCTTTCGGTTGAACTCCTTCTTAGTAGTAGGTTGTGTTATCCCATCTTTCGGCAAGGCTGTGACACCAAGAAATTAACTAGAAACCAAAGACAGTTCGTCCCAAGGATCGGTTATAGGCAGGTTCATTATGGATACTGGTAAAAATTTCATAAGTCTGGATCGAGCTACAATTGATATGAAACGACAAGCAAAGTTATAAAAGACAAATCTCCAAATTCCATATCAATCGGAGTTCATATGTTCAAGTTATGGATCGATCATGTTACACCTGAGACATGCTTAATTCATATCCATCATATCCGTATCCACTACCTTACAACCATCATATTTGTATCCATCGACCCTCAGACCACATTTTGTATCCATCCTGCCTCATATCCATCGAAGTCAATCCTCTTCATATCCATCAGTCCACAAGCATTGATTCTTATCCATCTATCAAGGCCCATTAGTTTGTAACCATCATACAAAAATGGCATAATTCATATCGATCGCCCATTTAATTGATACGAAGGAGAGAGCCAAAGATTGATATGAAAGGCATATACAATCATCGATAGGAAGTAGCATGCAAGCATTGTAACGAAAAGCAGTCCTCAGGTTGACAGAAAGAAGGCATGATCAAACAGAGGAAGCGGTCTGCTAGCGTAATACTTGGATTTCTCCTGAACTATCGCTCCATATCACCACTGTACGCCTAATCGATACATAGAAGATCGATACGAAGGCACTGATATGCACTGCTCAGCCTACTTGCAAAACTAACTTTGGATCGATCATAACTCAAAATCTGCATGTCTAAATACTACCAAATTTCCATATGAGCTTACTTTCCACCTGAGGAATGCCTCAGACCGATCGCAACCCAAAAGGAGCAAATCTTGATTGATACGAAGAGCACACGGATCGATCGAGGATCGATCCCATATGACATCGAATCGATTTAGTGGGCCCAACCACGTGAGAGAAGGAGTCTTTCGAGATTTGAGCTAGATATTTGCAGCGTACACCTATAAATAACAACCCTAGACCTATAGAAAGTGGACTTTTGGCTTCTCTATGCTGATACTCTACCGAAATCATTACTATACTTCAGTTGTACTGTTGTAATCTCTTTTAATCAGCAATTGAAATTCAATAAACATCAATCATTTCATAGGGGACATAGGCAATACGCCGAACCACTCTAAATTTGCGTGTTTCCGCATTTTTTCTTATCAGTTGTTTAGTGTGTTTGTTAGATCTACCTCATTTTACATTTATTTTCTTCATTTTATCTCTTTAAACACATCTGAAGAGTGTTGTGCCCGATTTTGGTACAAATAGGTTGTTTCATTTTGATCCACTTTCTAAATTCAGTGTTAGGATGGATGGCGTGGACCAGAGCCATGAAAACCATATCTTCGTTTGGATTGCTTACTTCAGTTATCACAGTGTTGAATCGGTTTACGAAATATTTCAGGAATTCATTCCACCTCTGGAATAGGCAAGGTAAGGACATCACGTCTTTCGGCTGTATTGTGTGAAGTCTGAATTGATCAAGGAATCTTGTAGCTAGTTGATCGAAAATGGTGATGGATCTCGGCGGAAGCCAAGTGAACCACATGGAAGAAATTCCTTCCAAACAAATCGAGAAACATCTATATCGAATGGCATCCGAAGCATTTGCTCCTTCCATGTGCCACTGTACATATATAAGTTGGGTTTCGGGTCTCTCGTTCCATTATAAGATGGAATAGTTGGCATAGTGAACTTTTTGGGATACCACTCATTCAAAATCTCATCAGTGAAAGGAGTCTGACTTGAAGCAGATTTCCATTTATCATCCCTTCTATTCTTGCTCTCTTCCATCAGTCGGTTGACAATATCCGCGATATATGCCTCAGATGTCCAGTAATCTGGGGGTTGGCTGTCAGTAACGACTTTGGCTTTGCAAATGATCTTGGTGAGTGGGTTGAAGCCTAGGCTCTTCTGTCTTCAAGAGAGCCACCCCCTTGAGATTCCATCAGCTTGAAATTGACATTAGTAGGTCAGTTTGAATTCCCCTAGCGTTATTGAATGCATTGTTATTTCCTTCTAGCTTGCGACCGTTAAGTTGCTCACCATCTTCTGAATCAGAGAGGTCCATGACTATATCCTCCTATAAGGTCTTCGCCCTTAGATTTAAATTCGTATCCGGTTGCCTCGCACTTGGTAAAATGCTTGTGTTTCCTTCTATATTTATTCCCACAGTTCCACTATCACTTCTTTTTACGGCTGCTTCCTGTTCTTTCTGTTTAGGCTACAAACGGAAGAATTTTCTTGTTCCACGACAGCCGCGATCTCTGTCATAGTTCTTAGAGAAGCATGAGTCTGCAAAGTCAATAGGGCATTCAGTTTTTCCATTACAGATCTTTGGCCATTTTCCATTTTCTGATTGATTTCATCAGCCAATTTATTCAATTCATCTTCGGTAACAACTTCACGCTAAATGGAGGATCGAAGAATCTAATCACTGGAGTTAGCTCCTAACTGCAGATTGTTCGGATTGTTTACTTCAATTTTTTGGAGGTTTGTTTCTTCTCTGACAATGGTAGCTCCAATGGATCTTTTGAAAGTCATTCTCTTTCTTCCTAGAGCCATTGGTTCTCAACAGCAAATTTTCCAAACAGCGATTGATGATCCAACTTCTAAACCTATTTGATTCAAAGTAGATAACTAAATCTAAGCCTAGAGTTGGGCTTCTTAGTGAAAGCACCAAAATATTGATCCAAAAATGGATCGATACCCTAGGTTGAGTATGAAAGCACCAGCCCTATTGATCAAGGCAAATAAAATAGAAATGAGAGATAGTAACTTGCAAACGAAGTAAAGAGACAAGGAATTTGTATAGTAGTTCGGCTGTTAACGAAGCCTAAATTCACTTTGTAACTTTTATTATTGAATGACTGCAATTACAAGTTGAATCTGACTACAGTGTGATTGAATCTTATAAGTTAGATCAATCTACCAGTGTTAAAGTTCACTGGAGAATCATAGTGAACCCTATAGATGACTGTCGTATAGGAGGAGAAAAGTAAAGAGTAGTTACTACAAAGTTTCAACAGCCAATCTAGAAGATCTTTTTAATGTTGCAAGTAAGATTTTATTTATAGGGGTTGAAGAACAATTGGGCTAGGCCGCTTTTTCCAGAAGCCTCCACATGATGCCACGAAGAAGTTCAGAGAGTTTCATGACTACCCGAGCTAACCTGATGGATAGCTAGCGATCCATAGTTGATGGGTGGCTAGCGCTCCATAGGTTCTAGATTGCTTACGATCCACTTACTTTGGATACTTCTCCTTCATCCTTTTCAAGAATTTCATAGCAAACCAACATGATCCTATGGATTGCAAGCGATCCATAGGTTATAGATCGTTGGCGATCGATATACCTAGGGATTTTTTGACTCCTTCTGGGTTGCACCTTTGTTTATGTAGGTGGTCCTTATGCAATTTTGTAGCTTCTCGCCTTGTTTTGATGATGATTCGTACACGGGTTACATTGAACTGTTGATTGAATCAGACGAATGCTCACTTCTTGATTAACTTAGCAATCATTATAGAATATCTATTAGGTCTTGGTACAAGTGGATTGAAGGATCAATGATCGAAAATGGATCGCTGGCGATCCATTACCTTAGCGTATTTTTGCCTTCCTTTTTTTAACCTTTCTTGGTTGATTCTTCTAGCCCTTTTATTTGGCTCTTCAGTTGCTCTGACTCGACGTAGATGTTCTAACTTCCTTTGAATTCTGTTAGGTCGAAAACCTAGAAAACAATAGTAGAAATATGAAAAATTATAAATAAGTTTTCTAAAAATAAAATAACAATAAATAGATCTATATAATAAAATAAGAAATAGTTAAAAAATTGAAAAATTCGATCTATATATCGACATATATAGACAGAATTTCAATTTCAATTTCAAATCCAAAATTTGAATTTTCCCCCACCTTTGTACTAACTCCTATATTCTGAAAAATTGCCTTTTGACCAGAGAACATGTCATTTGATTCTCTATTTACTTACTCTATCTTCATCCATTCTTTCGTTGACCTTGGACTGGAAATTGAGTGAAGTGGAGCCGTGAAGGGATTCATTTCTCACTTTCATTTTCAAATTCAAAAATAATAAACTCTCTTATCTCCTCAAACTATTCTTCAGTGGCATCCCTCAAGCAATACTAAGGCAACCATGAGGCTCTCTAAGAAAATTAAAGAATACCTTTTCGATGATCAAGAAGCCATTCAAGTCTATAATTCGGAAAAGTCTTTCCCACAAGATTTGCTATTTTTGAAGATTTTCCTACTTATGATCTTTTCAATCTTTGTTTGAAAAATTAAATTCTTGGTTTAATTGATGCTTCTCAAAATGATTTTGTCTGTTATCCAAAGTTAGTAAAGATGTTTTATGCAAATTTAAAGGGAAAGTTTTATGAGAGAAGGAAAAATTTATAGTAGTATCAAAGGGACGCAAAAAATTTTAAATTGTGAATTTTTGGGTTACATTCTTGGATGCATGTAATGGACCGTTCATCTTTTCCAATTGATTTTCAAAATCACGAGGTAATTCATGATATTTTTAAAAATGATGATGATTTTGAATTCAAAAATAAAAAATTGCGTCCAAAAGTAAGAATTTTAAGCCTTCTTTCGCAATAGTTGAAAAAAATCCATACAGGGAATTGTGTGGGACTGGATGTTGGATAACTCCGAAACAGTATAAAATCCTATTGTGTTCATTCCTTTTTACTTTTACTGCATTTACTTTTATCTGTATTTTGATTCTGTGATTACTTATATGATTTTTAATTCCATCATTCTAAATAAAAACTTAAAGAATTTGAATAATATTCGTATAATCCATTAAACACTATATACCCCCATCTAGTGTTTATTTATTCTCAAGATCCATATTCCGCTGGCTCATATTTGTATGATGATTGATTATGTGATTTGCACGTTGGAGTATTGTTTGGTACATGTATAGTGTTTATTTGTATTGTTAAAAAAACTCATCGGCTCGAAATAGAGGTAGGAACCATGAAATCGAACTTTGACGGATACGCTCTAGAGTGTTTGGAGTCGTATCGTTGCATAGGCGATACATAAGGGTCAAAGTGTTGAGTGTAGCAATGGAATCGGCATGATGTTGATATATTGGAGGGCTGCATTTTCTTCTTAGGTAGAGCTTGGTCCGGTGTTGGATGGCTTGGTTGTTGGCTTCAAGAGGAGAATATGTTGGTTCGAATTCAAGATGGTCTAGTGGTAGTTTAGGTCCGGTGGACGGCTTGGCTCAACAAGTGAAGGACTAAATAGGAAATCATGTCTAATAGATCTTGGTTCGATAGGGAAGGACTAGACTAGAAATCTTGTCTCAAAGCAATTGGTTTAGCAGTGTGGGTACCAGACTAGAAATCTTGTCAGATGCGTCCATGATTCGGCAATAAGGAGCCAAATAGGAAATGGTTTTCAGGTTATATGTTGGTTTAACTGTAAGAGTGATGCTGAATAGAACATGGGGTGAAGTGTTTGGGGTATGACTTCGATCTCGGCATGGAGGGGCTTCGAGACAAGACTCGGGGTTGCTTGGTGGTCTTAGGAGTTAGATCGGGTTAAGGATGGAGGACACTAAGATTGCTCTAGATGACTTTAGATGGAAACCAAGGAAGTACGATAACTAGATATGGCGAATGACATGGCATCTTTAGATGGACCGAAAGGACGAGTTCTACTTGATAGCTTGTAGAGTAGAACATGAGGTTGTGATAGACTGTGTAGTTTACATGTACCCATGATAGTCTAATGTTACCCATGTGTTTGAATATTTGCGTGTGTCCAGTCCTTAGCCATCTACAAGGGTATGAGATGAACATTTGCAGGGTATTTCTACTATGGTACGTATGTTAAGCGATCAATGGATGACTCTATGGTTGTGATGCTCATTGTTGGGATAGGGGTAGCCTGCTTGGACCGAAGGTAGTTAGTGTAGACCCATATTTTGGACACTTGCATGTGTCCAATCCTTTACCATCTACATGGGCAATGAGTTGAACAACTAAAAGAGTTATCGTACATCTGAAGCACTTGAGTGACAGATGTGAGGATGTGTGATGGATGTGTTTGTTATGTGCTTGGTATGTTGTGTGATACTCTTATACCCTATATATTTCACATGTGATAGGAGTTTAGCATATATTGCATCTATATGCTAACTCTTTGGATGCAAGTACAGGTCAGGTATTATTCTTCATACCCTAGGCACCTATTTATTATTATATATGGTTTTACAATATTTTGAGATGATGTATCATTCTGTATCATTTACTCCACATTGTTGTCTGACCCAAGATTTTATGCTTTGCTTCTTATTATCTCGAGTACTAATAAATGAGTAGATTAGAGATAATAGGTCTAGATAGAACATGAAGCTATACAGAGTATGAGAAGGTGGTTACACTTTCATATATCTATACTTTGGAGCTTACCGCTGCTTATATTTCACTGTGCAGTACTGTGGAGCTATATGGGTACTTGTATTTTGAGCGATAATTATAGAGTTCATTTTGCGAAATTAAGGATGTAAAAAAAAATTTATTTTAGTTTTTGTTTAGTCTATGAACCTGATGCACTTTGATGTTCTTATTTATGGTTCAATTGATTATATCATTGTCTCACCCATTCCACATCTATGTTATTATATTATATTTTGTCTATGAGACGTTCTACAGGTTTTATACTTGGATTTTTATTACTTTACACCCTTTCCTACCATCCTAAATCGGCTGGGTACCTCCACAGCGCAATATATAGGTATATTTGGTACCGGAATTGTAGAGCGATCACCACATTGATACTTGTAGGATACCATATGTCACATATAATGTTAATAAAATCAATTGCATGTGATAACCATATATTGATGTGCTCACTCATCGGACTTTAGTCTGACCCACCCCTTTTCCTTTCTTTTTCCCACCATATGAGGATAGAGCAGCAAGTGATAGGCCTAGTGATAGTACCTAGAGAGGTGAGCTTGACATCAGAGTTGCTTTTTATTTCATATTATTCTCCATGTATTACCCGTACCTAGTATTTTATCAGCATCTTTGATGTATTTCTATATACTATGGATTTGACTATGTATTATTTTAAGACTGTGTTTTTGGATATTTTTTGAGATGGTTATTTTCAGTATTTATATTTTTCTTCCTTGCACTGTGAGTTCTGAAAGTGTAGTATATTTTAGATTTTATCCTTGTATCTTTAGTCTTTGACATATTTATAAACTTCAACGGCTCGTAATTCATGGCACTGATGCAAATCTGAAAGCCACCTTTGACTTTGGATCGACCTGTCGGAAGGTGCGGGTTATTATAGTAGGTATCAAAGCTAAGTTTGAAATTCCATGGGGATTAGGGGCATATTGAGAGAATATACTTGAAAAGTTTATTAAATATTTTCCAAAAAAATTTCCAAAATGTTTTGGAAATGGGTTTTCAATATATATATATAAGGCTTTTAAGAAGTTATATATACAAATATAAATATGTCTTTCCCTTGTTCATGCTAGTACTATCTACGAAAAAGTTGCTAATAAATTCCTAAAATCACAATTAGAATGGATGAGCGATTTGGCGGACTCTAATGATGCAGCTGAGATTTTAGGTGTTAACGTCCCGATTTAATTCCATCGATATTTGCAAGCAAGAGGATAAGACGAGGTTAGCCCTAATAGATGACCTATAGAGAAAGTGCCAGGTGCAATTCCTGCCCATCCATCTTTTACCGTTTTACTGTAAGGACTTTACGAGCCTAGGAAGGAAGCTGTATATGGGAACTGAGTTCTATGTAGATTCTAGGACTTGGATTCACACTTATGTGATGATTTTTAGATTGATACATCTTAGGTATGATGTTAAGGGGCAGCTTGCCACTTGGCACTCACAAAGGGAGGATCTTAATTGTTAGGAGTGGTATTTCCTGATATTGATGAAGGTGAGATTAATTATGGGAATATAGGAAACGTTTTGAGATGAAGTTTCTATCCAGGGGCTGAAGAGGGAGTATAGTTGGTGAAGTTTATTCATTTACAACAAGGAGAGATATCTGTGAAAGATTATGTTAATCTGTCCAGTGAGTTGGCTACGTTTGGAATGGAGCTAATTAGTACCCTTCACAAAAAGGCTTTGAAGTTCGCTAAGGCGCTGAATCAACCTCTTTAGGAGTTGGCCCTTAGTCATATTCTTATGTGTGTGACTTTCGAGGGATCTATGGAGATGACTTTGCAAAATGTTGTTTGTAAGGAGGAAGTAAAGGGTGAGTCCAAGAAGGCTGGACGAAAGAGACCCTAGTAGAACTAACGTAAGGGCAGAATGAGACTCAAGGGAAAGATCAAGAAGCAAGAGAGGCAGTATAGGAAGTGCAGTAAGAAGGGGCATTTTGCGAGGGAGTGTAAGACGAATAGTTTGAAGATTAAGTATCATAACTGTAATCAATTCGTGCATATGACGTGGGAATGTCCAACACCTCAGAAGACCACTACCTATGTCATCTAAGTTTAGCAATGGACCCTGTTCCTAGCTTGAGTGCACCTCTAGTTGTGGATAAACAGAATAAGGTTGCAATTAAAGGTGTGTTAACTTTATCTAATTTACCTTTCCGTACCTTGTTTAACACGAGGGGATCATACTCTTTTATCTCAAGTAGACTTATGGATGAGTTACATTTAGATACTAGCATAGTTATGGACACGGTGGTTGTATTAAACCCTATGGAAGGTTAAGCTTATTTGTCTATGATATGTAGAGGTTTGAAATTGTTTACTTTAGGGGTCGAGTTCGATTGCGATGCTTTTGTCTTTAGAATTTTCTAGGTTTGGTTAGATTTTAGGCATGGATCGGATGACGATATATGGGGCGATTCTGATTGTGATAGGAAGGTTTTTAGGTTGGATACTTGTAGTGGACGCTGTTTAGAGGTTTATTACAATTATAGATGTTCATTTATATTGATTTATCTATATTCATTAGAGCTATCACATGACGAGCTAGATTCACTACTTGCAGTTAGAGATTACCTAGATGTCTTTTCTAAGGTTACCGGTATCCCAGCCCAAAGAGTAATTGGGTTCTTGATTTATCTTATAGAGAATGTTAAACCTGTTGCCTTACCCTTGAGGCATATGGCTATGACGGAGAGACGCAAATTGAATAAGCAAGTGAATGAGTTATTAGAGAAAGGCTTCATTAGAAGTAGTATTTCAGAATAGGAACACCAGTTGTCTTCATTCCTAAGGAAGATGGTTCTCTAAGGCTTGGCATTGATTATTAGGAGAGGAGTAAGCTGACAAAGAAGAATCGTTACTCGTTGTCCTACATAGACGATCTCTTTGATCTACTGGTTGGAGCGAAGGTGTTCACATAGCTTGACTCAGCTACCAATTCCACAAGTTGCATGAAGCTAAGGATAGTATTTAGAAGACTTCTTTTCGTACATTCGACGGACTTTAGGAGTGGTTAATCATTCCCTTCGGACCGACCAATGCACCTGCCTACTTTGTTGATTTGATGGTTCGATTTTTTAGTGGGTTCCTTAATAAATTCAGGTGTTATTTGTGGATGA
The DNA here is from genome assembly GCA_030765085.1 of Allium cepa. NCBI lineage: Eukaryota > Viridiplantae > Streptophyta > Magnoliopsida > Asparagales > Amaryllidaceae > Allium > Allium cepa. The sequence continues at coordinate 500,735,022 of CM060929.1, forward strand.
CGTATTAGTCTATTCGAAAAGTAAGGAGGAGCATAGATTACATTTAGAAAAGGTGCTCAATACATTTCATGAGCATAAGTTGAAGATGAAGCTTTTGGCACAACGAGGTATGCTTTTTGGGACACATTCTCTCGGAAAATGGGCTAATCGTTGATCTTAGTAAAGTAGCTACAGTAAAGAATTGGGATGTGTTGAAAAATGCCATAGAAGTGAGGAGTTTCCTTTGTTTGGTGGGCTATTATAGGAAGTCCATTAAGGATTTCACTAAAATCTCTTCCCCTCTAGCCCGTCATATAAAGAAGAATTTGATTTTGTCATGGGATGCGAAATGTGAGGATGCTTTTAGTAAGCTAAAGGAGATGATGACTAGTGCACCTGTTATTGTGTTACTTGATGGCATGAAGGCATCTATGATATATACTGATGCTTATGGTACGAGGTCGGGCTTGGTGTTGATGTTGGAAGGAAGAGTGGTGAGTTATGCTAGTCGACGGTTGAAGGTCCATGAGAGAAACTATCCTACCCACGATCTTGAATTGGCGGCCATTGTCTTTGCACTCAAGTCATGGAGACACTATCGCTTAGGAATGCAGTTCGAGCTATATTACGGATCATATGACTTTGAAGTATTTATTCTCTCAGAAGGAATTGAACATAACACAATGTAGGTGGATGGAGTATTTGGAATCGTAGGATTTCAATATTTCATATACTCTTGGCAAGGGCAGTGTTGTAGCTGATGCCTTAAGTAGGCAACATGTGGTGTGAAGTCCTTTGTTCTTAGAGTGGAAGCAATTAGATTTCATTTCTACATTTGATTTTCAATCATGATCAGATATCACTTTAGGATTATTAGAAACTTTGGATATGCATCCTAAAATTATGGACTATATTAAATTAAGAAAGTAACATGACAAGGAGCTCTTGGATATTTGCGAGTGGGTTAGTAGAGGAGAGCAGTCAAGTCATTTGAGATGTTATGCCATTGAAGGGATGGTTACAAAAAGACGGTAGGTTATGTGTTCCTCTTGTTATGGATTTGATTCTAGCTAAGACTCAATTTTCTAAGATAACCATTCATCCCAATGGAGAAAAAATGTTCTATGACACGAAGGGAGTCCTTTATTGGTCGAGTATGAAGAAGCGTATGGCAGAGTATGTTACCTGATGTATAATCTGCCAAAGAGTATAGGCATAGTATAAGAAGCCAAGAGGACTATTGCATACATTGAATATTTCTTAGTGGAAGCGAAAGAGTATTTCTATGGACTTCGTCAATGGACTACCTAGTAGTGGTAGAGGGAATGAGACTATATGGGTCATAGTCGACCGACTGACCAAATGTGCTCATTTTACTCCGGTTAGAGGACTGCTACATCTTTGGCAACACTATATGTGGGAGATATCATTAGGTTACACAGAGTTCCTTCTAGCATGATCAGCAATAGAGATCTACTTTTTACCAACAAGTTTTGAAGGAGTCTACAGAAGGGTTAGGACATCGAGTTAAGCTTAAGTACCACTTATCACCTGTAGCCGAACGGAATAACAGAGAGGGGTAATTGGGTATGAGAGGGATTACTTCGGATATGATTGGATTTTGGAGGCTCTTAGGAGGATCACTAGCCATTAGTGGAGTTTTCCTACAATAATAGCTATTAGGCGAGTATCGGGATTGAATTCGAGGCGTTATACGAAAGATCTTGTAAACCATCGTTGGGTTGGTGGGACACTATGGCTTATTCTTAGCCAGATATGGTGAGGGAAACATCATAGAAGTTAGATTTGATCCACGAGTGGATGAAAACCACACATGATATGCATAAGTCTTACTCTAACTAGAGATACACAGAGTTGGAGTTTGTAGTGGGCGACATGGTTTTGTGAAGTCTCACCACTTAGGATTGTCATGATATTTGATAGTTAAGAAAATCTAGCCCAAGGTTTGTAAGGCCTTTTTCGATTACAGGTAGAATTGGGAAGTTGGCTTATAAGGTGAAGCTTCCTAAGAAGTTAGTGGGAGTACATGACATTTTCCATGTCACACTTGCAAAAGCGCCTACATAATACAACCGTTGTAGTTGAATCAAGTCAATTACAGGAGGTAAAAGTAGAGAGGGAGTCACTCATTCATTGTGCACCCACTCGCATTCTTAAGAGGGTACAAATTGACTCGGCAACAAGGTTATCAAGCCCATTAAGGTTCCGTGCGAAGGCAACCAAGTGGAGAGTACATGGAAGCCTAAGGTGAGGATTCGAGCTACCCACCCATAACTCTTTTCTTATACGTTTCCATTTTAGTTGAATAAATATAAAATACTTATTCATTATATTTTAGCTTAGTATACCCCATAGGTAGGGACCACTGGATGTTAGGAATAGTTGTGAATGTGTCGACAAGACATGTTTTGGATGATGGATGCCAATGAATATACTGTTTGTTCTTTGCACACGTAGGCAACGTATTTGTGACGACCTCCCTGCATCTCCGATGCTCATATAACCGAATAGTGTGCTGCTGGATTATCCGACCGACGTAGGATTATTGTTAAGGGAAAGAAATAGAAGTAACGAAGAGGAATATAATAAAAGAGAGGAGAATAGAGGTGAAGAGAAAGAACGAACACATCACATAACCTATCGTATATCTTACAACACATTAGACAAAACATAATGGTCATCAAATTTGTAAAACACACGAGATAGTAATAACTACTTGAACCATAGAATCAGAGTACCCAGACTCATATAGTTAACATAACAGCAATATAGTCTATAAGCTTATTGATATATTGTCTGTAATAATAGTAAGTTAACACTATCAAGGCTCCATGGTATCACATAGCGGAATAAACAATAATAAGCCCAAAATATAGGTGTCGCCTCCTATTGTCCATCTGCAAGAATCCAAGTGATGTTTACACTTGATATCTCATCTACTCATTTAAGAGTACTTGAGATAATAAGAAGCAAAGCATAAAACCTCGAGTTAGATAACAGTCTGGAGAGAGCGGTAAATAATCTCAAAACACTATAAAAGTCGGTATAGTATATGGAATAAAGGGTATGGAGAATCATACCTGACATGTCCTTGCATCTAAAGAGTTAGCACATAACATAAGATATATGTTACTCTATCATAGTCATCATGGGAGTACTATACATCAAAGTACTAAGGGCGTATGGATATCTGCATCGATGATATTTACATCGTGTGACACCCCTAAGGTGATAGAACAATCAAACAAAGATAGCATCCATCATCCATGCTCACATTCACTCACTTGGTATGTTGGATATATAATACGCTTATGATCCCATCATATAGTCAAGGATTACTCAATGTATTGGTTTCTCAATACTCAAATCCATGCCACTCAAAAGGTAAGGAACTAGACTTCACACATCATAACAGTATAGGGAAATGAATTGGGTCATCATTTGTTCCAAGGCACACATCATAGCCTAAGTGAGCATCCTCATATACCCATGAGTACACTCCAAAACCTACGAGAATCAATGATCCCTTTGCACACATCATCTATAGTAGAGCTCATCTCGAAACTGTCCTTACAACTCCCGTCTAAAATCATCGCGATTGGGAACTATCCTACAAAGCTATTATTAGTCATAAAATGTTATCATGCATCTCATAACCTTTTTCGGATAGTTCCATTGATCTAACTGATCGTCACCTACTCTTCATCCCGAAAGTTACAGCTATCCATCGTCAAAGCCATCACTTCCATCACGGGGCAATCATCATCGAATCATGAAGTCAACACGTTGAAGCATCGCATCCTTGCTTCAAAGCTGAAACTTCTCATCAGAGTGTCAAAGCATTAAAAAAACGTCGAACGAACAAACCATAACTTTATACCCTTCAAAGCCTCTTCATCGTCGATGTCAAAATTTGCCAAATCGGCCATCATCAATAGTGATAAATATATCGACCATTCCAAAGTAGTGGATAACGACCACTTTGGTCATGAACTTAACCAAAAATGGTTAAGTACAAACCAAATGAAAACATTCGACATCTAACCCAAAATCAAAGTATATCTCCAAGTATAACCCTTGTCTTCAGATCAACCATCTATACAAAACTCCATGCACGAAGTCCTATCTTATGAAATATTTATAAGATTATATCACATTCGAACGGTGTTTTCAATCAAACTAAGCAAACAAGCATGCATGCATGCATCCAACATGCCTAGAAATTTCTATAATAGCATGCATACATCTATAATAACATAATACAATACGTGCAAGTAACCAATGTGGATTAATATTAGAAATGGCCTAAATCTATCAATATCATCAAAACATCATTTTAATATTATCCATATAATCACAGCGTGTTGGGAGACAATATCACTCACCTCAGCTAAACCTTTCCAAACCATCACTAAGTCATAGAGCTCTCCACCAAAAGCGCAATGCAAGAAACCACATCCAAAACAGACCTTGTATGCAAAAGATATGGTATTTATAAGATTTGAGATTAAATAAACAATTAAATAACTTAATTAAGTAATTGATTATTACCCGATTTGAAATTATATGTACATGTCGCATACCATGAAACCCAAAATCCACTTCCTTCTCTCATCCATATCTTGGCCAATATTCAATAATTCTCGACGTTGTTTTCACCAAAACGCTCCACTACACAACCTCTTCGCCCTAGACCAATGAATTGAAGCTCGATTAGCCACCCCAATTCATGACCTGGAACAACTTTTGAAGGATGTATATGAATGCAATTGATGTGTTGCTCCCGAGATGCTGAAACTTGGTGTGAAGATGAAAATGGGCAAGAGAAAATACGATGGCGGCCTCCTATTCGCGTATTATCACTTCATTCTCTGGGAAAGTGAAACTCTAATCATGCCCATGGAAGGGTCGATCTTTCCAAACACACCATATCAAATTTCACCATGGTCAAGATGAAGTTCTCTTCCATATGAGCTTAATGAAACGTGTTTCGTGATTCTTAGTTGAACAAATGCTTGATATATTTTTTGAAAGGAAATAAGAAGTGGTGGCCATGGATTTGTTAATGGCAATGGAAGAGTGATTTATATAATGAGAGGAATGAGGTTTCTGATAAAATAATAAAATATTCTTTTTTATCTGGATTCTTAAATAAACGGTCTTGCGTTTCGAGCTCGCACGAGCAAACAGTGCGTCCGATCACAACGAAACTTGTTTACGTACAACTCCTCATTTTTTATGTCTTGTTGGTATAAACTTTGTCACTATCTAAGACAACACATTACGATGATTATTTCGTGCTTTCCAAGACTATTTTGGTCGTTGGATCATCTAATCCCCAAATATAGCGATCGTTATACTCATTTTAATTCGTAATGTCGATACGAACTCAATGGAAGTGATTTCAATCTTGATTCGATCGTATGCAAAAAATCACACTTTCGAGATCGTCAATTAATTAACAATTAAATATTTAAATCAGTTATTTAAATATCTTATCATTAAAAATATGGGTATTTACAATATTCTTAAGTTAGAATACACACACACCCCACTTTTTTCATGTCTTTGAGTTATATGCATATGGATTGAATGTTGTGCATACATATAGAATTACTAGTATATATTTGCATAGGATCTGCGTACATTTCGATACATAGCATAAGCACTTGCATTTCAAGAGGTCGAATAGATCAAGAGACCCCTAATTTTTGCATTAGTATAGGTTCACATGCTTACATGCATGCATGTGGATATTGCATCAACATTTTACTAAGGACAATGATTGTCAATAAATAATGATGCGTAGATGGTTGTAGTCATCGATTCTATACACGTGATTTGCATTTTTTCTTTCTTGGAGAATTCGGCAATGAAATCCTTTTAAGGGTAAAGACTGTAGCACCCCAGAAATTTAATCATAAATTTAATATAAGAATTACATTTAAATATAATAAGGATAAAAATAGAACTTTCACAAACGTTCGAATTCGGCTATGAAACTTGCACCATGGTAATCGTAGTGATTTTCTGGAATTTTAAAATTCAAATTCAAAAATAGTTGTAACGACGTGCCTTTTCGACCATCGAAGGTCGACACCGAATACATCCATGGTATTAAAATGCTGAACATCCAATCATCAGAAAGGCATACTATTAGGGTAAAATAAAAAGAAGAGAACAAAGAATAGGGACACCAGAATCTCACAGCGAAATCTACAACATATAATACAACAAGGACGGTAAAAACTGTCATCTAAAATAAAGAATACATTAGAGTTTGAAACAAACCATATCAGCTGGACAATTATATAGTTCTGACCATACAGTTGTTGATAGGTATACAGTATAATTGTAACACCCCTACTTTTTGATAATACTATTCAGAAGATTTAATTAGATAAATTAAACAGAATAATATAAATGTTAAGTGATGAGGGGACTGATATTTGAAATAATTTAATTAGGGTCATGCCTAATAAAATATTTAATGGGCTTAAGAATGGGTTTTAGGTTAATTAAATTACATAAGGGTATATTAGGAATTTGTCGCCCATAACCCTTACCCTTATATATATTTTCGTTCCTGGCATTTCATTCCCATTCACGTCATTTTGAAACGCAAACGAGATGCTTAATGAAGGGCCGGCCATTAAGAGAAAAGGAATTCAATTAAAAAGTGAGAGATTCAAGCTTAGGGGAAATCAATCTCAATCCAATCTCCTTATCTAAATCAAGGTGAACAATAATTCCATCTCTATTTTGTTTTGAATCGTATGTTTTCGAATTTAAGGATAAATTTTTTTATGGTGAATTGGATAATGATATGCTAGAATATTAATTTGTTGAATTTAAACAAGATTATATAAAGGGAATTATACACGATTTTAGGGTAAAACCAATTTATATTGATGTTGAAATGCCATAGAAAATTTTCATAATCTATAAAATATGATTTTTGAGTTGGGTTTCAATTTCGATAATTTTCCATGCTATGGAGAGATTGTTATGAATTTTCAAAGGAAACTATAGTTATTGGGGTTTATAAATTTATTTTGAAAAATATATTAAGAATTTATCTGCAATTTTGATATGTTAGATAATATGATTAAAGTGAATTTCTGGAAATTTTTAGGATTTTTCCAAAGTGATTTGCTATGCAAATTAAATTATTTTGAAATATTTGTTTTGCTTAATGGAAGGGCTTATTTGATTAATTTAACCATGGTTTAGATCTAAAAATAGCGATAGTTATCTTAGTAAAGAATAGTTAAGACAGCCAATCTGGTGTGTACACGTGGTAGATTAGTAAGAAAAAGGTTACCTTGGATTGGTATAAAACCAGGTTTACTCAGAAAAGATGGTTTCACCTACTTTGGAAGTACCTTTCGACACAGAGCTTCCGCCTTCAACCTAAACGAAACCTACTAAGCCAAAACCAATACACAAGGTATCATAAAGATGGTACGTAGTGAATTGAAGAAAGGTGGAAGGTAGGATGTCGAAACATAGCTTCCGAAGGGGTCGAGATCTTTGGTTTATTTTCTAAAGAAAAGTGCCTATCTATTTACAAAAAGGTTTTGAAGGACTCGAAACCAATGCTTGCGAAAGAATATTTTGAAACAAGTTTTCTAAGTAGAGCTTCCGCCTTTTTAAAGAAGTAGTTTCCGAAAGAGTTACTTAGCTACTGAAATTGAAGCTTTCGGAAGGGTTAGTTTTGACCAAGTCAAACCCCTCTCTAACTTTAAGCCTTTCGATGGTATTGAAGATATTGATGCTGTCAAAAGGTGCTTAAAGTTTTTATAAATATAAGCCAATTCTAATAGCTTTTGAAAGGCTTAGGGTTTTCAAAGGCAGTGGTTTCAAAAGGGGTTTCGAAACCAACCTTCCAATATTTTACCGAGATATTTTATGCTTTCAAAAAGAGATAGTGCCAACACCATCATGTTTTCCCAAATATTTTAGTATGATAAAAGGATGGTTTTGAAACAGATGCTTTTGCCAATATTCACTTTTACCTAAATAATATTTTAAGTACAAATCCAATGGTTTTGAAAGGGGACTTTCAATGATTTCGGAAGGGTTACTTCCAAGGGTTTCGAAAGGGATATTTCAAATGGTTTAGAAGCTATGCTTCTAAAGTTATATGTTAATACTTTAATACAATCGAAAGATTTCGAATGGAAGGTTTTAAAGTAATAGAAAGGCAGGAGCCTAATGTTTTAAAGATAGATTTTAATGCTTTCGAAAGAGGTCATCCTGTGAAGTTGAAAGCAAGGTTTCGAAAAGTTTATAACCCAAACTCAATTTTTATAACAGATGAACCCATGGCAAAATTAAAGGAGATTTTGTAATGGTTTTAAGAAGAAACTTTCCTTGATAAAATAATAGGTTAAAGAGATTAACCATAATTTATATGAAAAGTGTTTCAAGCATATTAAACCCACAAGAGTGGTATTGTTTTGTAATTATGGTTGCTTCTTCAAATATAAAAATATTCACATTAAATGGAACCATAACTGTATTTGGGGATAATGGGTAGAAGAACTAGCTAGGTTAACCTAGTAGTGAATATAAATTGATTAAACTCTTGGATGAGTAGAATTGCATCCAAGAGGTTAGGGAGATCAGAGTATAGGATACCTAAATATGGAAGTCTCTTGGGAGACAGGTACATAGTGATCCCATGAAAACTATGATTAGGAAGTTGTTGGAGTTACCAATAGGTTCATAGTGATCCCATGAAAACTACGTTATAAAGAGTGGTTGGTAGGGGCCAATTGGTTCACAGTGATCCTATGAAAACTATGTTCGGATTAAGTTAACGATAGATGTGAATAGGTTCCTAGTCAACCTATGAAAACTAGGATAAAAAGAAAAGATATTGGCAGGAGCCAATAGGTTCCTAGTTAACCCATGAAAACTAGGATAAGGTTGAAATTATTATAGTAACAAATAGGTTCAGGAGAACCCATGAATCAACTAAACCCACAGGAGTTGTAGTGTTAAGTTAATTGGCAGGGACCAATAGGTTCATAGTGCACCCATGAAAACTTTGAAATAGGATAGAGAGTCCATATGTTATATAAAGGCTATTAGTAAGCCCAAGAAAACTAATAGGTTAATAGTGATCCTAGAAACTATAATAGGACAGGGAGTCAATTAAACAGAGGATGGGAAATCCAATATGTTTTAACATGTTTGCATATCATCATAATATCTTGAAATGACTAGATTTTAACCATTGTGGGTGCAGGAGCATAGTATATGGTTTTATAAAAGTTTTAGGATAGTAGTGAAGGGAAAACTCATTCCGCTAAGTGGTGTGGTCTCACTAGATATCCAAATGATTTGAGACGGTAGATTATTATTCATACCAGGCTTAACGTCTGACTCGGGGTTTATGTTTTTCCCTTAAACTCTCGGTTACTCAATTGATTATGAGTAGTTTGAGAGTTGAGCTTTTCAGGTACCTCGTTATACGAATAAGGTTCTGGAGATGTGCAGAAGGCATGATAGCTATTTAAAGTTCCCTTTCTTTTGATTCCACTGTGTTGTTTGTAATGGAACTGCCTATATATACTCTAATCATCTAAGAGGGCATCATCATATGTCACTCTTGGCATATGTTGTAATAAATATATTTCTTGAACGTGATTTGCAATTATGGGATTATGTAATGAATTGGAAATATTTTGAAATGGAATATGATTTAGTTTGAAGTATAATATTTGACATATTCATGTGTTTATGTGTATCAATGAATCTAACACCGCCGTATTTGGTCGTCAAGAATTAGTAACTATTAATGACTGTATTATCCATAGCCTTTGTTTTGGGCCTCTAAGTAATAGGGTGTTACAAGTTGGTATTAGAGCATAGGTTTATGAAACTAAGGAGAAGTTTAAACCTAAAATTTTTTCAAACATAATCCAATGAACTTGAAAATATGATTGGGGCTTGAGATAACGTTATAATAATCTACTTGTATTTGATAAATATATATATATAAGTAAGTCTTTCCCTCTCTCTTGGACCATTCTTCTGTATCTTACTAAGGATGCAGATTTATGAGAAAGAAGATATGGAAGTAGGAACGAAAGAGGAAATCTAGGTGGAGGAAGCACCACAACCAATGGAAATGCTCGACCTAATACCAGAAGGAACCAAGGTCAATAGGCTAATGCTAGCCCAAATGCTGAAGCCAATGTAAGTGCTGGAAATCCGCCAGTAGATGAGGGGATAGTGTATCAGTTGTTAACTAGTCTTTTGCAAGGTGGGGTTGCTGGTTATGCTGTAGGAGCAAACCTTGTGGCTCCAATTGGGAATGACTATGCTAAGTTGAGCAGAGACTACACTAGTCTGGGTGGAAAGCCATTTGTTAGAACGGAGGATGCTGTAGAAGTTGAGAATTGGCTATTTCATTGTGAGAGGATCTTTAGTGATCTAAGATTGGATGATGGGAAAAAGAGGAGGCTGGTCTCTAGGCAATTGCAAGGGGCAACGCTTCACTGGTGGAATAGTGTGGCTGCCGGAGTTCCATAGGAAGAACTGACATAGGCTAATTTCAGAAGTAGGTTTGAGCAGAGGTTGCTAAGGTGGCATTAATGACAAATTTCATGGATCTAGTTCAAGGAGAGATGTCAGTAATCGAGTATGCTGCTAAGTTTGATGAGCTGTCTCGATATGGATATGCTATGGTTGACACTAACTTTAGAAGGAATGAGATTTTCATTTGAGGACTGAGACCTGAGCTTGCTAGAATGAGCATGAGCCATATCTGAGAATCTTGTAATGTGGTGGAGAAGATGGCAATTCGCCATGAAGAGATGCTTGTTGTTTCTGCTAGAGAGAAGCCAACTGAATCCCAAGGTCCACAGGGAAAGAAGAGAAAATTCTTTAAGAAGAAGGGAGCCCAGAAAGGGGATGCTGCCAAGAAGGCAAAGGCCGATTTAATGTGCTTCAAATGTGAAAAGAAGGGTCATTATGCTCAAGAATGTCGATCAGACAAGGGGAAGAAGGCTGCTGATAAGAAGAATGTTAGTTGCTTAACTTTGATCAAGTTGGGCATTATAAGAACCAGTGTCCAAACCATTAGGGGCACATAAAGGAAAGGTTTTTGTTGTTGGATCATATACTAAGCCAATTGCAGCTGAAAAGGAAAAGATTGTGATGGAAGGTACGTTTTTGATTCAAAGTGTACCAATTAGGATATTATTTGATACCCGTGCATCACATTCATTTATATGGAAATATTTAGTTGATAGGTTATGTTTAGAGCCCACATACCCTGTTACTTCCTTAAGAGTTGCGAATCCAATAGGAGGGTATGCAACTCTGGGAAAAGATGTGACCAGTTAGAACTTGATTTGTTAGGTCATATGTCTACATGCAGTCTATATGTTTTCGATTTCGTAGATTCCGAAATCATTTTGGGTATGGATTGGTTGAGAAGGTATGAGGCTAGGATATTTTGCCAAAATGGGGAGATATCACTAAGACACCTTGATAGTCATAACCGAATTCTATTATCTGTAGGGAATTCTGACCAGAGTAGTTGTGCTTTGTTAAGTGCAATGGAAGTGGGAGAAGATCTAAATCAGCTTCGAGTAGAAAAAGAGTTTGCATATGTCTTTGAGCCAGTCATAGGACTACCACCGAAATGAGCTGTTGAGTTTCGTATAGATCTTGTGCCAGAAGCTGAACCTATAAGTAGACCACCTAGCAAAATGACGCCGACTGAGATGAAGGAATTGAAGGTGCAGCTAGTAGGATCAAGAAGGAAGGAATTTTATTAGACCAATCAATTCGCCTCAAGGAGTGGCCGCAGTATTCATGAAGAAACTAGATTGGTCATTGAGGATGCGTATCTACTATCGTAAGTTGAACGAAAGGAGGATAAAGAATAAGTATCCTTTACCGAGAATTGATGATTTGTTTGATCAGTTGAGTGGACCCAGAGTGTTTACCCAATTGGATTTAACGATGGGGTTCCATCAGTTAAGAGTGACAGAGGATAACATTACTTTGACAGCATTTCGAACTATATATGGCTTGTATGATTGGTTAGTAATGCCATTTGGTTTGACGAATGTACCTGCTTTCTTTGTGGATTTGATGAACAGAGTCTTCCGAGAGTATTCGGGTAGATTCATCTTGGTATTTATAGATGACATTTTGGTATATTCTAAGGAAGAAAGTGAGCATGAAGATCATCTTAGAGTTATGCTTGAGATGCTGTAATATCCCAGAATTTCACACCCAATTTAAATATGATAATCTGTATAATAAATTAATTTAAATTGATAAATTTGTTATTTTATTCAACATCTAATAAATGAGTGGTTAATATAAATTTATTCTAATTAAAAACTAATACATATATAAGAAAATGAATGTGTTAAAACTTTTATTCATATAAAATTTGATTTGGAATTGGATTTTTAGAATTCAATTTGTGTTTGAATTGATATATTAAAAGATTTAAATTTATTCTAAATTCTACTTTGAGGATTAAGTAATATTTTCATGATTTTATTCAAGTTATAATAATTGTTTTATATTCATTATTTAAAAGAAATTGATTTTTTCTAAATAATTAAAATATAAACTTATATAAGAAAAATCAATTAAGTAAATATTTTAATTTCATTTTTGCATGAGATAAACACATGTTAACATCTAAACCTATTGATAAACATGTGTTAGAAATCTAAGTATTATTTTGACAAGTGTCATAATATAAATTTTCTTTTCTTTAAATTTTATAAAACAAATTCTAAAAGTCATTTATGCATACACTCATTTTATTAAAAAGAAATTTTACATTCTTCTCTCCAAAAATCTGAACTTCTTCACACCTTCAACAAATTTATGCACAATCTCAAAGTTTTATCACCAACTTATTCAATATTTAAAGCATATCAAGATAAACAAGTTATTTCAAGAAGCAAGTAGAACAAAAAGAAGTCTTCAGTCTAAATTCATTCCTGTAGTTTGAATCTTCACATCAGAGAAAAAGTTGAGTAAATCTTTAAATTAAAACTTTAAGTATAAAAGTTGTATGTTGAATGTTAGTGATGAATGCTTGTATGTCAATGATTTTGTGAAGTATTTGTTTCAGGTTTAAAATATTTGTTGTGCATGCTTTAGAAATAAATTGTACTTCTCTGTAAATGCAAGTACAGAGTAAATTTTTGAACAATTTTCAAATTTTAAATTTAGCAAGGTGTTAGTTAGAAGATATCTTCAAACATATTTATAGGTTAGAATCAATATGATATAAGTATTTAAATATACATACTAATGATACTGTAAAACTGCAGAAAACAAATATGCAGTAAAAGAAAACAAAAATTTTAGCATGAAAATCTTGTTAAATTTTGATGAATCAAATATATATATTGAATCTATAATGCATGTTATGAATTTTAAGATTGAAATCAGAATTTATAACTTGCAATTGAATTCGAATTTTGAAGATTACAGTATTTGGGACTTTTGTCAAATTCTTGTAATTGGATTGATTTCAACTTTTGAAATTTGAACTGAAGCTATGTTAGATGATGATTATCACTAGAAAAATACTATTTGAATTTATTATGCAACATAGAAATTGAAATTTGGGTTTGTAGGGTTTTGAGTACTGTGTTTTTCGAGCTTGGTAAATTCGATAGCGTGATGCATAGAAAGGACCGAGCTTCATGAAGTTAGGGGAGGAGTTGCGTGTGGGGGTTGCGCACGCGTGGCCGAAGTTGGGCGCTGGAATGAAGTAAGATGGTCGTGGATGAGAGGTTTTCTTCCCAGCGGCTGCAGTTGATTTTTGGCTCCGAGCACTCGAATTTTGTTTAGGTTCGAATTGTTGATTTTTGGGGTGAGATTCTGGAACGAGGATCGAAGTATGGCTTGCGCGAGTGGCCGGCGGTGGCGATGGTGGCGCTGAGGCACTGTGCAGGTGCACGAGGCCATGCGTGTGTCAGTGCGTTTTCGTGTGTGTGGGTTTTCCTCGAACTCGCGTTCGAGTGGGTCGCTTGAGAGTAGCATGTTGTACTCGGGTGCATGCGCGCGTTTTCTCGTGAGTGTTGTTGGGTTCAGGTAGTTGAAGAAGAGGGTAGGAGATGGAGTTGGAATGTGCTAGCTTAGGTTGGGCCGGACTTTAAGCATGTTAATGAAATTAGTTTAAGATTATTTTAAAACTTCAATTTTTTTTAAGTTTAAAGTTTAACACTTTATATTTTTCTCTATTTTATAAAGTGTCAAATATTTATTTCAAAAGGTATTTCACATCTTATTACTTGAAATTTGAAATAGTTTACATTTTTTTTAATCTAACATTTTCTAAAGTAATTAGTTTTTAATAAATTGAATACTTAAATATGTAAGAGTTTTTAAAGATGAATGAACATTTTTTTGTTTTGAAGTTAATTAGATTTTGAAATTTAAGTTTACTTAAATTTATTAGTAATTAGAGTTGGAATTTAATAAATTAATTTTGATTAATTAATTGTTAAGATTTAAATAATTAATTATGAATTAATTAATGGGTAATTAAGGATTAAATAACAATTAATAGGCCATTAATTAATTTATTAATTAATTTAAGGTTAATTCATAAGTGATTAATAATTGATTAATTAATTGATTAATTATTAATAAATTAGTAATTAAGAAGTAAATTAATTAATTGATTAAGAGTTAATTAATTGAGTAATTAAACATTAATTAATTTATAATTAATTGTAAATTAATTAAGGGTTAAGATTTAATTAATTAAATAATTAAGGTTAATTAATGAATAATTAATTATGTAATTAAGATAAATTAATTTGTAATTAATTAAGAATTAATTAAGGTAATTAAGAATTAATTTAGGTTAATTAATCATAAATTAAGGATTAATTAATAACCAATTAAGGAATGATTAATTTTTAATCAAGTTAATTAATAAATAATTATAGTAATTAATTGATAATTAAATAAAGATTATTAATTAATTAAGTAGTAATTAATAATAAGATAATTAAGAGGTGATTAATTAATTAAATAATTGGGATTAATTAACTAATGTTTTGTTAAGCAAGATTAAGTGATAAATTCTTAAGTAATTAATTTAATTTAAATTAATTAAATTGATTATGATATGAATTAAGTAGTACTTGCTTGTGGATGATAGTTTGTGTTGATATCTGTATATGGTTGATATCTGTTGAATGATAGTTGAGTTATATTCTGTGATGAGATGATGTATATCTGTGATAGATATTGGTTATTATCTGTGGATAATGTTGTGTGATGCTATGTTTAAAATCTGAATTGAATTGTTTAAACTTTTAAAATAACTTAGACCTAAAAGACACGCTTTGGATTTCGATGAGACCAGGATCGGGTTTCCATATTTGGATATCCGAAAACCACATCGATTCCAAATAACGTTAGGTCGTGAATGTTATGTGAAGAGTGAAGACTCGAGGTGTAAGGGCTATACGTCAGTATAACTCTGTGGGTGATTCCGTAATGAGTTTGACGGAATAGTACTTATAGATTCGAGATGGTGAATCAAAGCGCAAGGGTTATCGTCGTTAACTATGAGGGTGATTCCAAAATGAGTGTAACGAGATAATGCCTTCGGTTTCGTTCGAACCCGGAACGAACTTGTATGGATTGAATGCTTTCAGATCATCGTCAGGTGGACGATGAGCATTCTAAGAGATGAGTTCTTTATAAAGGTAATCATAACCTCAAGCCTCATCAACCGGAAATGGCTAAAACAGGGGAGATGCAGAAAGGTTTCGTGGGTAGCCCCCACTTGAGAGTAAGATTTACCCCTGTCTAGAAGTCCCTTATTTATTCGGCTGTGTGGGCAGTTGTTGGCCACAACTGCGGGGTTTTCTTGTTCGGAACTGTCCAGTAAGGGATGGGTCCGGCCTTGTGTTGCAGGGGATCGGGAGTGATCCTCGGTACGGTGATCTAGCCCCGTACTATGATGGGCGGTACCCCAGTAGCCCTGCCATTGATGGAAACCCAATTTCCCTACGAGACCCTACGGTTTTGATTGTATTACCCACTTTCGTGGCTAGTAGCTGGAATTTAATAGATGTAACAATTTCGGCTATTTACTATTTACTTGAAAATCCTAGACCCTATTATAATATCACTGAATTTCCTATCAAATGTTTTGGTTAGCGTAAGGTAAAAACTTACCCGTGTTTATTTATGGGAAGTCTTATGTGATACTTTTGTTTCAAAATGATTTTTTTAAAGTTAAGCAACTTTAACTAATTTACTCACACCAGACCCATGTCTGACCCGGAGTTTATTTTGTTTTTCATAAACTCTTGGGTACTCAAATTTTTATGAGTTGGTTTGGATTAGCATACGTTTTGGAAGCTGGAGCTAGAGTCCAGACGTACTATCTATCTATATTCGCTGTAGTGGCATTTTGGTGTTATGTTTTGAGTTGTATGGGTTGGGAAACTCTTATGAATGGCTGATGTAATGGAGTAGTATTATTTTGTGAACTCTGATATGTAAATTATGTAAGGGATATATGTAATATTATATTTTGTTCGTTTCCGCTGTGAGATTCTGATGATTGTTGTTTCTTTTCTTTCTATCTTTCTATTTCTATCTCTTTCTTTTCTTATTGATGATACGTTTTTCTGTGGAATGAAAGATGGGTCGTCACAGTTGGTATCAGAGCAATGGTTGAGAAACACCTAGGCTCTGAAATAGTATCTATCACGAGAGTACGTATTTGTAATTTTCTTATATAACTATATCCCTATCTAAATTGATTGGATTACCTGTTCAGGTAGCCAATACGAGTTCAAGAGACCGAAGGGGAAGATTTGTTGGGAGTGGATCAACTGGTAACAGAAGATAGCAGACTGATGATGAGACTTTTAATCCAGTTACGTCTTAAGCCAGTTTTGCCGCCTTATGCAAGGACTTTGTTCATCTAGGAGGGAAACCATTTCAAGGATCAGAAACTATAATAGAAGTTCAAGCATGGATTCGCTCCTGTGAGAAGATTTTTAAGAGCATGAGGTTATCAGATGGGCAGAAGAGAATAATGGCTATGTGGCAATTACAAGGAGGTGCTGCAGTATGGTGGAATTCAGTGACTGCTAATATCTCGGAGGATGGTATGTCTTGGGAAGATTTTAAGGAGATGTTTGAGGAAAAGTATATGCCTGCTGCAGGAAGAACTCGGCTTTATCAAGATTTTCTGAATCTGAAACAAGGGAATATGTCCATAGCTGAATACGAGACAATGTTCAACGAGTTATCTTGCTACGGTCCAGGACTCATAGACACACCTCTTAAGAAGAACGAGATGTTTGTCCAAGGGTTGAGGCATGAGTATCATGTGAGAATGACTGCACATTTGAAAGGGTCTTTTGTGGAGCTTATTGATATGGTGTTAAGGTATGAAGACTTGATGAAGAAGAGGTCAGTGACACAAGTTGCTACATCAGGAGGGAATTCTTCTAACCAGAATAAGAGGAAATTCAATCCTAACTGGAAGAAGCAAAACAAGAAGAAGTTTGGAAACAATAATGAACCCCGAAAGTGTTATATTTGTCATCAAGAAGGTCATCTGGCAAACAAGTGTCCCAGCAAAGAATCTCAGCAGCAGCGGCAGCAGTATAGTGGTCCAGGGTCGGCTTTAGTTCAGAAGTCTCTTTGCTTTAACTGTCACCAACCGGGACACATGATTAGAGACTGTCCGCTCCTTCATAAGGTTCAACAGAACAAAGTATTTGCTTTAGAAGGCGCACCATCGAACTCATCGAAGGGCAAGGGAGTTTTAGAAGGTACTTTACTTTTAAATGGAAAGTATATTAATGTCTTATTTGATTCTGGTGCTTCTTTAAGTTTTAGTTCCTTGAGAACTGTAGAGAATTTCTTACTCACTCCTAGTATCGTAGACAATCCCATTTGTGTATCAAATCCTATAGGAGGGGTAACCAAATTGGATAGGATTTGTAAAGATTTGAGAATCTCCTATCTATCCCATAGTTTTCCTGTGATCCTTATGTATTGGATTTTCAAGGTTTCGACCTTATATTGGGAATGGATTGGCTTGACGAATATAAAGCTATCTTAAATTGTGATGAAAGAGCAGTTTCGTTGGAAACTGATCTAGGTAGGATTGCCAGAGTAATGAGTGATAACTCTGGAATCCACTTGAGTAGTCTTTTACATGGAGTGGAGACTTCTCAAGAGGAGGTTGTAGATATTGAAGTAGTCCGATATTTCTCCGATGTATTTGAGGAAGTTAAATGTTTTCCACCGCATCGGGAAATAGAGTTCCGTATAGATTTGGTTCCTGGAGCAGTACCTGTAATTCAACCTAGTAGGAGGATGGCTCCAAGGGAGAGGGAGGAATTAGTGAAGCAAACTCAAGATTTGTTGGAGAAGGGTTTGATTAGACCAAGTTTTTCCTATTGGGGCTCTGCTGCATTTTTTGTCACTAAGTCGGATGGGTCGCTAAGGTTCTGTGTAGACTACCGTGAATTGAACAAGGTGACCATTCGGAATAAGTATCCGCTTCCTCGCATGATGATCTCTTCGACCAGCTTCATGGTGCGTCTGTCTTCTCTCAGTTAGATCTAGCATCAGGTTTCCATCAGTTAAGGGTAGCTGAAGACAGTATTCCCTTAACCGCATTTAGGGGACCTAATTGTTTCTATGAGTGGTTGGTTATGCCTTTCGGGTTAACCAACACTCCTGCTTATTTTGTAGATCTGATGAACCGAGTCTTTAGAGATGTTCTGAATAAGTTTGTTTTGGTATTCATTGATGATATTTTGGTTTATTCTAAATTGGAAGAAGAACACAAGCAGCACTTGAGAATAGTTTTGGAAACTTTGAGAAGGCATGTGCTGAAGGTGAAGTTCGCTAAGTGTCATTTTCGGAAATCAGAAGTAAAATTTTTGGGCCACATTGTTTCTGGTGAGGGAATCTCTGTAGATCCAGCTAAAGTCGAGACTATTTTGGAATGGAAGCGGCCTCTGACTCCTTCAGAAGTTCATAGTTTTCTTGGATTGGTCGGTTACTACAGGAAGTTTATTAAGGATTATTCTAAGATCTCTTCTCATCTAACGATGCTGACAAGGAAGGGAGCTAAATTCAAGTGGACACCGGAGTGTGAGGAAGCTTTCCGGAAACTGAAGGCAAAATTGACAAGTGCTCCTGTATTGGCTATTCCTGATGGTAAGAACAAGTTTGAAGTGTATACTAATGCCTGTATTGTTGGATTGGGAGCTGTTCTTATACAAAATGGTAGGGTTATTGTGTATGCGAGTCGGCAGTTGAAGCCACATGAGAGGAACTACGCTACGCATGATCTAGAGTTGTTGGCTATTGTTTTTGCTCTAAAGATATGGAGGCACTATCTTTTAGGAGAAAAGTTTGAGTTATTCACGGATCACAAACCGTTGAAATATCTTTTCTCTCAGAAAGATCTTAATCTAAGGCACCGGCGATGGGTTGAGTTCTTGGCATCATACGATTTGGATATTCTGTATACTCCGGGGAGGGCGAACGTTGTGGCAGATGCTCTTAGCAGAAATGCGGTTCTTTCTCTTTTGGAAGTGGTTCCATCTCTTCTGGAAAGGATTTCAAGCAAGCAAGAATCTGATTTAATGTTGAAGAGAATTATCAGAAGAGTTAGGAAGAGGCAGTGTTCTAGTATTGAGATTGATAACCAAGGAACACTAAGGATTAACGGAAGGATCTGTGTTCCGTATGATAGAGATCTGCGTCAGGAAGTATTGTCAGAAAGTCATCGCTCTAGATTGAATATCCATCCAGGAATCTCGAAGATGTACAAGGATATGAAGAGAGTTTTCTGGTGGCCGAAGATGAAGAAGGATGTAGCCAGATTCGTCAATAGTTGTGCAATCTGCCAGCAAGTGAAAGGAGATCAGCAGAAGCAAGCCGGTTTGTTACAACCTTTGGAGGTCCCAACATGGAAATGGGAAATGATTTCGATGGACTTCATCGACGGTCTGCCTAGAACTAAGAAGGGGAATGAAGGAATATGGGTGATCGTAGATCGTCATACCAAGAGCGCCCATTTTATACCAGTTAAAGCAACCCGTACTGCAGTTTCTTTGGAAGAAATTTTCTTGAAAGAGATTATGAGATTGCATGGCGTTCCAGTCGGCATTGTAAGTGATCGAGATCCGATTTTCACCAGCAAATTCTGGGAGGCATTGCAATCAGCTTTGGGAACTAATTTGAGATTGAGCACAGCATATCATCCACAAACAGATGGACAAACAGAAAGGCTTAATCGAATTCTAGAAGATATGCTGAGAGCCTGTGTATTAGATTTTGGAGGATCATGGGAGGATCATCTACATTTGGTAGAGTTCTCATATAATAACAGTTACCAAGCAAGTATCAAGATGGCTCCTTATGAAGCATTGTATGGAAGACCGTGTAGATCTCCAGCTTGTTGGATAGAGTCGAAGGATCGTATTGTGCTTAGACCAGATCTGATCCGTGAAGCATCCGCTAAAGTCGAGCTTATTAAGAAAAGGATGAGAGCTGCTCAGGATCGACAAAAGAAATATGCTGATAAGAGACGAAGAAAATTGGAGTTCAAGATTGGTGATTTAGTCTTTGTCAAAGTTTCCCCTATTAAAGGAGCTATAAGATTCGGGAAGACAGGGAAACTCGCTCCAAGATACATTGGTCCGTTTAGAGTTCTCGAGAGGATTGGTGCTGTAGCATACAGGATTGAATTGCCAGTCCGGATGGCTGGAATTCATAATGTTTTCCATGTATCTCATATATGGAAATATGTGCACGATCTATCTCTTATTGTGGAGCCAGCTGTGCAGGAAGACTTAGAGGTTGAGTTGGACTTGTCAGTTGTTCGACATCCTGTTCGAATTGTTGATCAAGATGAGAGGCAACTCAGAAGCAAGATAGTGAAGCTTGTTAAAGTCCAATGGAGTGAGGATCCCAGAGATTGTACCTGGGAGACTCTGGATAGCTTTAGGAAGTCTTATCCGGATATGTGTCCGGATAGCCAGTGGTGTTTGTATTAAATGAATGTTTGTTTGATGTTTTGTTTGATGGTTGCTTATGTATGGATGTTATGTATGTTTGAAGTGTTGAATAAAATGAAATTTGTGGATTATCTTTTTTTTAATTTCTGGGACGAAATTCTTTTAAGGGGGGAGGATTGTAATATCCCAGAATTTCACACCCAATTTAAATATGATAATCCGTATAATAAATTAATTTAAATTGATAAATTTGTTATTTTATTCAACATCTAATAAATGAGTGGTAAATATAAATTTATTCTAATTAAAAACTAATACATATATAAGAAAATGAATGTGTTCAAACTTTTATTCATATAAAATTTGATTTGGAATTGGATTTTTTGGAATTCAATTTGTGTTTGAATTGATATATTAAAAGATTTAAATTTATTCTAAATTCTACTTTGAGGATTAAGAAATATTTTCATGATTTTATTCAAGTTATAATAATTGTTTTACATTCATTATTTAAAAGAAATTGATTTTTTCTAAAGATTTAAAATATAAACTTATATAAGAAAAATCAATTAAGTAAATATTTTAATTTCATTTTTGCATGAGATAAACACATGTTAACATCTAAACCTATTGATAAACATGTGTTAGAAATCTAAGTATTATTTTGACAAGTGTCATAATATAAATTTTCTTTTCTTTAAATTTTATAAAACAAATTCTAAAAGTCATTTATGCATACTCACATTTTATTAAAAAGAAATTTTACATTCTTCTCTCCAAAAATCTGAACTTCTTCACATCTTCAACAAATTTCTGCACAATCTCAAAGTTTTATCACCAACTTATTCAAGATTTAAAGCATATCAAGATAAACAAGTTATTTCAAGAAGCAAGTAGAACACAAAGAAGTCTGCAATCTAAATTCATTCCTGTAGTTTGAATCTTCACATCAGAGAAAAAGGTGAGTAAATCTTTAAATTAAAACTTTAAGTATAAAAGTTGTATGTTGAATGTTAGTGATGAATGCTTGCATGTCAATGATTTTGTGAAGTATTTGTTTCAGGTTTAAAATATTTGTTGTGCATGTTTTAGAAATAAATTGTACTTCTCTATAAATGCAAGTACATAATAAATTTTTGAACAATCTTCAAATTTTAAATTCAGCAAGGTGTTAGTTAGTAGATATCTTCAAACATATTTATAGGTTAGAATCAATATGATATAAGTATTTAAATATACATACTGATGATACTATAAAACTGCAGAAAACAAATATGCAGTAAAACAAAACAAAAATTTTAGCATGAAAATCTTGTTAAATTTTGATGAATCAAATATATATATTGAATCTATAATGCATGTTATGAATTTTAAGATTGAAATCGGAATTTATAACTTGCAATTGAATTCGAATTTTGAAGATTATAGTATTTGGGACTTTTGTCAAATTCTTGTAATTGGATTGATTTCAACTTTTTGAAATTTGAACTGAAGCTATGTTAGATGATGATTATCACTAGAAAAATACTATTTGAATTTATTATGCAACATAGAAATTGAAATTTGGGTTTGTAGGGTTTTGAGTACTGCGTTTTTCGAGCTTGGTAAATTCGATAGCATGATGCATAGAAAGGACCGAGCTTCATGAAGTTGGGGGAGGAGTTGCATGTGGGTGTTGCGCACGCGTGGCCTAAGTTGGGCGCCAGAATGAAGTAAGATGGTCGTGGATGAGGGGTTTTCTTCCCAGCGGCTGCAGTTGATTTTTGGCTCCGAGCACTGCAATTTTGTTTGGGTTCGAATTGTTGATTTTTGGGGTGAGATTCTGGAACGAGGGTCGAAGTATGGTTTGCGCGAGTGGCCGGCGGTGGCGATGATGGCGCTAAGGCACTGTGCAGGTGCAGGAGGCCGTGCGTGTGTCAGTGTGTTTTCGTGTGTGTGGGTTTTCCTCGAAGTCGCGTTCGAGTGGGTCGCGTGAGAGTAGCATGCTGTACTCGGGTGTATGCGCGCGTTTGCTCGTGAGTGTTGTTGGGTTTAGGTAGTTGAAGAAGCGGGTAGGAGATGGAGTTGATATGTGCTAGCTTGGGTTGGGCCGGGCTTTAAGCATGTTAATGAAATTAGTTTAAGATTATTTTTAAACTTCAATTTGTTTTAAGTTTATAGTTTAACACTTTATATTTTCTCTATTTTATAAAGTGTCAAATATTTATTTCAAAAGGTGTTTCACATCTTATTATTTGAAGTTTGAAATAGTTTACATTTTTTTTTAATCTAACATTTTCTAAAGTAATTAGTATTTAATAAATTGAATACTTAAATATGTAAGAGCTTTTAAAGATGAATGAACATATTTTTGTTTTGAAGTTAATTAGATTTTGATATTTAAGTTTACTTAAATTTATTAGTAATTAGAGTTGGAATTTAATAAATTAATTTTGATTAATTAATTGTTAAGATTTAAATAATTAATTATGAATTAATTAATGGGTAATTAAGGATTAAATTAAATAACAATTAATAGGACATTAACTAATTTATTAATTAATTTAAGGTTAATTCATAAGTGATTAATAATTGATTAATTAATTGATTAATGATTAATAAATTAGTAATTAAGAAGTTAATTAATTGATTGATTAAGAGTTAATTAATTAAGTAATTAAACATTAATTAATTTATAATTAATTGTAAATTAATTAAGGGTTAAGATTTAATTAATTAAATAATTAAGGTTAATTAATGAATAATTAATTATGTAATTAAGATAAATTAATTTGTAATTAATTAAGAATTAATTAAGGTTAATTAATCGTAAATTAAGGATTAATTAATAACCAATTAAGGAATGATTAATTTTTAATCAAGTTAATTAATAAATAATTATAGTAATTAATTGATAATTAAATAAAGATTATTAATTAATTAAGTAGTAATTAATAATAAGATAATTAAGAGGTGATTAATTAATTAAATAATTGGGATTAATTAATTAATGTTTGGTTAAGCAAGATTAAGTGATAAATTCTTAAGTAATTAATTTAATTTAAATTTTATGATATGAATTAAGTAGTACTTGCTTGTGGATGATAGTTTGTATTGATATCTGTATATGGTTGATATCTGTTGAATGATAGTTGAGTTATATTCTGTGATGAGATGATGTATATCTGTGATAGATATTGGTTACTATCTATGGATAATGTTGTGTGATGCTATGTTTAAAATCTGAATTGAGTTGTTTAAACCTTTAAAATAACTTGGACCTAAAAGACACGCTTTGGATTTCGATGAGACCAGGATCGGGTTTCCATATTTGGATATCCGAAAACCACATCGATTCAAAATAACGTTAGGTCGTGAATGTTATGTGAAGAATGAAGACTCGAGGTGTGAGGGCTATACGTCAGTATAACTCTATGGGTGATTCTGTAATGAGTTTGACGGAATAGTACTTATAGATTCGAGATGGTGAATCAAAGTGCAAGGGTTATCGTCGTTAACTATGAGGGTGATTCCAAAATGAGTGTAACGAGATAATGGCTTCGGTTTCGATCGAACCCGGAACGAACTTGTATGGATTGAATGCTTTCAGATCATCGTCAGGTGGACGATGAGCATTCTAAGAGATGAGTTTTTTATAAAGGTAACCGTAACCTCAAGCCTCATCAACCGGAAATGGCTAAAACAGGGGAGATGCAACAAAGTTTCGTGGGTAGCCCCCACTTGAGAGTGAGATTTACCCCTGTCTAGAAGTCCCTTATTTATTCGGCTGTGTGGGCAGTTGTTGGCCACAACTGCGGGGTTGTCTTGTTCGGAACTGTCCAGTAAGGGATGGGTCCGGCCTTGTGTTGCAGGGGATCGGGATTGATCCTCGGTACGGTGATCTAGGCCCCGTACTGTGACGGGCGGTACCCCAGTAGCCCTACCATTGATGGAAACCCAATTTCCCTACGAGACCCTACGGTTTTGATTGTATTACCAACTTTCGTGGCTAGTAGCTGGAATTTAATAGATGTAACAATTTCGGCTATTTTCTGTTTACTTGAAAACCCTAAACCTTATTATAATATCACTGAATTTCCTATCAAATGTTTCGGTTAGCGTAAGGTAAAAACTTACCCGTGTTTATTTGTGGGAAGCCTTACGTGATACTTTTGTTTCAAAATGATTTTTTTAAAGTTAAGCAACTTTAACTAATTTACTCACACCAAACCCATGTCTGACCCGGAGTTTATTTTGTTTTTCATAAACTCTTGGGTACTCAAATTTTTATGAGTAGCCAAGTGATTAGGTTTGGATTAGCATACGTTTTGGAAGCTGGAGCTGGAGTCCAAACGTACTATCTATCTATATTCGCTGTAGTGGCATTTTGGTGTTATGTTTTGAGTTGTATGGGTTGGGAAACTCTTATGAATGGCTGATGTAATGGAGTAGTATTATTTTGTGAACTCTGATATGTAAATCATGTAAGGGAATATGTAATATTATATTTTGTTCGTTTCCTCTGTGAGATTCTGATGATTGTTGTTTCTTTTCTTTCTATCTTTCTATTTCTATCTCTTTCTTTTCTTATTGATGATATGTTTTTCTGTGGAATGAAAGGCGGGTCGTCACAGATGCTGAGGTAGAATCAGCTAAAGGTGAAGTTTTCCATGTGTAATCCTTGGAAGAAACAGGCTATGTTCCTTGGTCATGTGGTTCTAGGGAAAGGTTTATCAGTTGATCCAGATAGGATCGAAGCTGTGAATAATTGGAAAAGACCAAAGACGGTGACCGAAATCAAAAGTTTTCTTGGACTTGTTGGCTACTACCCGAGATTCATCAAGAATTTATAGCAGATAGCGGTGCTTTTGACTAAGCTTACCAGGAAGGAGGTGCAGTTTTTTGGTGTGAAAAATGTGAGGAAGCATTCCTTAATTTCAAACATTTGTTGACCAATGCACCAGTGTTAATAGTTCTAGATGAAAACCAAGTGTTGGTAGCATATACTAATGCATGTGGGACTTGATTGGGAGCTGTATTAATGCAGATGGGTAAAGTTATTGCATACGCATCTCGGCATCTTAGATCGCACGAAGTAAGATTTCCTACCCATGACATAGAATTGGCTGAGGTGATTTTTTCCTTGAAGATCTGGAGGCATTATCTCTCAGAGGAGAGATCCGAGTTGAATACCAATCATAAGTCTTTAAGATATTTATTCTCTCCAAAGCAACTGAATATGAGACAGCAGAGGTGACTTGAATTTTTGGCTTCTTATGATTTTATTTTAGTATACGCCAAGGAAAGGAATAAAGTAGCGAATGCTCTTAGCAGAAGACATCAGAATGTGGTGTTGGCTATTTTTGCAGAATGGAAGGATCTAGAAGCTTTAGCCAGTTGAGGTGTGCAGTTAAGATCAACTGCTAGTTCGTGTCAAGTACTACCATGTTGTCTTGTTTAGAAGTCTGACTGTTGATCAAGAGAATTGCTTCTTAGCAAAAGGAGGATCCATTGTTAGCCGAGAGGATTAGAAGGCATAAGGTTGGAATTGAGGTCGAAGATTTGAAAGATTTTTGACTTGACCTAAGAGGATGGTTAAGAAAGAAGGGGTGATTATGTGTTTTGAATGTTGAGAACTTGAGGAAAGAAGTCCGTGAGGAATTTTATTTATCCAAGTTTAAGATTCATCTTGGAGGAACTAAGATCTGTCAAGATATGAAGGGAAGCTTCTATTGGGGAGGCAGGAAGAGTGATGTTGGCATGTGGGTTAGGCAGTGTGTAAAATGTTAACAAGTGAAGGCCGAAAATCAAAAGTCGAGTGGGTTGCTTCAGCTTTTAGAGATTCCAATTTGGAAATAGGATTCAATATCCATGGATTTCATAGATGGTTTTCCAAGGTCAAGCAGAGGAAATGAGAGTATATGGGTTATTGTGGACAGGTTGATCAAGAGTGCACATTTCATTCCAGTAAAGTAGATCAGGACAGCACCTATTTTGGCAAAGTTGTTCATGAAGAACATAGTTAAACTTCATGGAGTTCCTAGTAGCCTAGCCAACGATAGGGATGCTTTATTCACTAGAGAATTCTAGAAGAGTCTGTTGGATGTGTTAGGCATTAAGCTCAATATGAGTACCGCATATCACCCTCAGAAGGATGGATAGACAAAGAGAGTCAACAAGGTATTCGAGGATTTATTGGGAGCCTATAAATTGGAGTTTGGTGGATCTTGGGAGGATCGCCTAAATTTAGTTTAGTTTTTCTATAATAATAGTTATCAGACTAGTATAGGAATGACGCCTTTTGAAGCTTTGTATGGAAGGCCATTCAAATCACTAGTATGTTGGTTGGAGACTGCATACAGATTGGTCTTAGGTCTAGATTTGGGAAGGAAGGCGTCATAAAAGATTGAGTTGATCCGAGAAAGAATGAAGGAAGCTCAATCTAGATAGAAGAGTTATGCAGATATGAGGCGTAAAGACCTAGAGTTCTCAGTTTCAGATGGGGTTTTCATTAAAGTATCACCAATGAAGGGTGTGGTACGTTTTGGAAAGTTGGGGAAACTGGCACCAAGATATGTTGGTCTATTCCAGATTATAGAAAGGATTGGAAAGCTCGCGTACAGAGTAGAGTTGCCGAGCAGTATAGCAGGTGTCCATAACGAATTTCATGTGTCTCATCTTCGCAAGTATGTGCTTGATCCAGAGGCGCTATTCCTCCGACAGGGTTGGAAGATCTAGTAGTAGAGCTTAATTTGACTTTTATTAGACAAACAGTTTGGGTTGTTGTAAGAGATGAGAAAATATTGAGGAACATGGCAGTCAAGTTGGCGAAATTTCGATGAAGCGACAACGAGAAGGATTGTACTTAGGAAACAAAGGACAGGATTCGAGATATTTATCCTGATCTTCTTAGAGTTATGTCTATATTATATTTATATAGATAATTCCTAATCAGGTAACCGTTACAGATGATTGTTATGTTTAGTATTTAGTCCTTACTAAATTTCAAGGATGAAATTCTTTAAGGGGGGAACCTGTAACACCCCTAATTTTTGATAACGTTATTCAGGAGATTTAATTAGACAAATTAAATAGAATAATGTATATGTTAAGTGATGAAGGGATTGAAATTTGAAATAATTTAATTAAGTTTGTGCCTGATAAAATAATTAATGGGCTTAAGAATGAATTTTAGGTTAATTAAATTACACAAGGGTATATTAGGAATTTTCCGCCCATAACCCTTACCCTTATATATATTTTCATTCCTACCATTTCATTCTTATTCATGTCGTTTTAAAATTCAAATCAAAACCTTAAGAAAGGGTCGGCCATTAAGAGAAAAGGAATTCAATTAAAAAGCTAGAGATTCAAGCCTATGGGAAATCAATCTCAATCCAATCAACTTATCTTAAGCAAGGTGAATAATAATTTCATCTCTATTTTGTTATGAATCGTATGTTTTGAATTTAAGGGTAAATTCGTTTTTATGGTGAATTAGATGATGATATGCTAGAATATTAATTTGTTGAATTTTAACAAGATTGCTTAAAGGGAATTATACAAGGTTTTAGGGTAAACCCGATTTATATTGATATTTAAATGCATCGGAAAAATTCTATATTGTAAAAAATATGATTTTGGAGTTGGATTTCAATTTTGATAATTTTCCAAGATATGGAAAGGTTGTTATGAATTTCAAAGGAAAATATGGTTATTTAGGTTTATAAATTTATTTTGGATAATATATTAAGAATTTGGATCAAGAATTTTGATATGTTAGATAACATGATTAAAGTGAATTTCTGGAATTTTTATTGATTTTTTCAAAGTGATTTGCTATGCAAATTAAATTATTTTAGAAGAGGTTCTTCTTTCAATATTGGTTTTACTTAATGAAAGGGTTTATTTGATTAACTTAACCATGATTTAAATCTAAAATTAGCAGCAGTTATCTTAGTAAAGAACTAGAAAAGTTAAGGCAACCAATCTAGGGTTTACACGTGGCAGGTTAGTTAGAAAAAAGTTTACTTAAATTAGTATAAAACCAGGTTTACTCAAAAAAAGATGGTTTCGCCTACTTTGGAAGTAAATTTTGACACAAAGCTTCCGTCTTTAACATAGTTGAAACCTAATAAGCTGAAACCAATGTACAAGTATCACAAAGATGGTACGTAGTGGATTGGAGAAAGGCGGAAGGTAGGGTGTTAAAACATTATTTTATAAAGAAAAGCATCTGCCTATTTACAAAGAGGTCTCAAAGGACTCGATACAATGCTTATGAAAGGGTATTTTAAAACAAGTTTTCAAAGTAGAGCTGCCGCCTTCTTAAAGAAGTAGCTTCCGAAGGTTTTAGTTTTTGAAATTGAGGCTTTCAGAAGGGGTAGTTTCGACCAAGTCCGAACCCTTCTGTAACTTTAAGCCTTTTGATGGGACTGAAGATATCGATGCTGTCAAAAGGTGCTTAGTGTTTTTATAAATATAAGCCCCTTCTAATAGCTTTCGAAAGGGGTTAAGGGCTTCGAAGGCAATGGTTTCGAAAGTGGTTTCGAAGCCAACCTTCCAATATTTTACCCAGATGTTTTATTCTTTCGAAAGAGATGGTGCCGACGCCATCATGTTTTTCCTAATATTTTGTATGGCAAAAGGATAGTTTCGAAAGAGATGCTTTCGCCGATATTCACTTTGACCCAAATAATATTAAGTATAAGCCCAATGGTTTGGAAAGGGGGACTTTTGATGATTTCGGAAGGTTTACTTCTAAGGGTTTCGAAAGAGGTACTTTCGAATGGTTTTGAAGCTATGCTTCCAAAGTTATATATTAATATTCTGATACAATCGAAAGGTTTTGATAGGAAGGTTTTAAAGTAATAGAAAGGTAGGAGCTTAATGTTTTAAAGATAGATTTTAATGCTTTCAAAGGAGGTCATCCTATGAAGTCGAAAGCAAGATTTTAGAGGTTTCAAAAGGTTTTATAACCCAAACTGAATTTTTAAAAAGGAGAAACCCATGGCTAAATTAAAGGAGTTTTGTAATGGTTTTAAGAAGAAGTTTTCCTTGATAAAATTATAGGTTAAAGGGATTAACAATATTTTATATAGAAAGTGTTTCAAGGACATTAAACCCATAGGATTGGTATTGTTTTTTAATTATGGTTGCTTCTTCAAATATAAATATATTCACATTAAATGGACCCATAACTGTATTTTCGCAAAAATGGGTAGAAGAACCAGCTAGGTTAACCCATTAGTGAATATAAATTGGTTAAACTCATGGATGAGTAGAATTGCATCCAAGAGGTTAGGGGGGGCAGAGTATAGGATGCCTAAATATGGAAGTTTTCAAGGAGACGGGCTCATAGTGATCCCATAAAAACAATGATTAGGAAGTTATTGGAGTTATCAATAGGTTCATAGTGATCCCATGAAAACTATGTTATAAAGAGAAGTTGGCAGGGGCCAACTGGTTCATAGTGGTCCTATGAAAACTATATCTGAATTAAGTTATGTCAATAGGTTCCTAGTCAACACATGAAAATTAGGATAAGAACAAATGATATTGGCAAGGGCCAATAGGTTTCTAATTAACCCATTAAAACTAAGATAAGGGAGAAGTTATTGGAGTAACCAATAGGTTCACAGGAACCTATGAATCAACTAAGCCCACAAGAGTGGTAGTGTTAAGTTAATTGGTAGGGACCAATAGGTTCATAGTGCACCTATGAAAACTATGAAATAGGACAGGGAGTCCATATATTATATAAAGGTTATTAGTAATCCCATGAAAATTAATAGGTTAATAGTGACCCCAGGAACTATAAATATGACAGGGGGTTAGTTAAACAGAGGATGGGAAATAGGTTATGTTTTGACATGTTTGCATATCATCATAATATTTTGAAATGACTATGCTTTAACCATTGTGGATGCAGAAGCATGGTATGTGGTTTTATAAAGGTTTTAGGATACTAATGAAGGGAAAACCCGTTCCGCTAAGTGGCATGGTCTCACCAGATATCTAAATGATTTGAGATGGAAGATTATTATTCATACCAGGCATTATGTTTGACTCGAATTTTATATTTTACCCTTAAACTCTTGAGTACTCAATTGATTTTGAGTAGTTTGAGAGTTGATATTTTCAAACACCTCATTAAGTGAATAAGCTTCCTTAAACATGC
This sequence comes from Allium cepa, assembly GCA_030765085.1. Lineage (NCBI taxonomy): Eukaryota > Viridiplantae > Streptophyta > Magnoliopsida > Asparagales > Amaryllidaceae > Allium > Allium cepa. Next base: position 500,766,207 of record CM060929.1, read on the forward strand.
AGGAGGCATGATAGCTATTTTAATGTTTAAAGTAGTTCTAATATATAAACTATTTTTATCTATAACCTATTTTTGAAATATAAACTACTTTTAATGTATAACTATTCCAGTATATAAACTACCTTCAGTATTAAAACTATTTAAAGTTGGAACTGTTATGATTTGGATTTAATAGATTTAAATGCGAATATTTTGATATGATGGTTTAACCTATTTTGTGGTTATGATTTTGGAGTGAATAATGATTTCAAAAGTGAATAATGATTTAGAAAGTGAATATGATTTCGAAAGTGAATATGATTTCGAAAGTGAATATGGTTTCCAAAGTGACATGATTTTGAGGTGAATATGATATTTTGATATCAATTATGAATCGTTTTAGAAATGTAAAAGAACCAACTGGTGTGAAATAAGGGTATGGTTGTTAAAGAGACTGATATCGGATATTCTCATACTCACTGCCAATACTGAAAACCACTTTAACAACTGTGTACGTGGTGGAGAATCAAGAATGAAGTAGGATGATTTGGCGAACGATTCTGTATGAGGTATGAACGCAGCCGTAACCCCTTCCGGTCAGTTTGATATGACTAAAACAGGAGCCACATTGGGCCAAGTAATGTCGCTCCTTCGATCGGACATGCTTTTTCGATACCATATCTGTTACCTCGTTATTAATTTGGCATCCACCTTCGATTTGACTATGAGATTGTGTTTTAAGGTAGGCGGTAGTAGCTGCTATGCATTACCGCCAGTCTAGATCCGCAAAACGGTAGTATTCTACCCTAGGAATTGCCTCATGTGCCTTGTTATATGCCTTATTGCGCCCACTACGAGTTTGATTTGTGTCGTACACTATGGAGTGTCCTTTGATAGCCCTCCAATTTACAAAGGAATTACGTACTGTATAGACTACGACATTTATAAAAATATGTTAAGGGGATATGGGTAACGCCTTAACGCTATTTTGATACTTTACTGATAGACACTATATATAACATATATTACTACATATTAAATAGTTTAACAGATCCTTAGGAGATGGTAATCTCGAACATCTCTTAAGTTATTGCATACACATTAGACACTGGATAGGAGATGTAAAACCCTGTAAACATCACTGAAGATTTTACACTCATATTTACTTATTTTGATTTAACTTACGTAAGACCTTTTAGTTCTGACTCGAGTGTTTTGTCTTTTCATTACACTCGGGTCAGCCTGAGCATTTCAGCATTGAAGACTCTATTTTCTGAAGGACGAAGACGAAGATTTAGTATATTATTACTATTTATTATATTTATTCCACTACATCATATTGTTCCGCTGCATTATTTATTTATTTCTGTTGTATGTGTAACTCTGATTTGTACTGTAAAAGTGTAATCAAATATTATTTGTAAAACGGCTTCATGAACTGTTTATTTAATTATTATATTTTGTCATTTCGCTGTAAGATTCTGTGTTTTTTTCATTCTTTCTCTTCTTTTTCTTATTTATCACATAACAATCCTCTAAATTTAATGGCTTGAGTTTGACATGTGTGGTTCATTGTCGATTTAAACCATCCGAAATGGTGGGTCGTTACACCATCCATCTCTATCCCCAGCATAAGCACAATAACCTCTAAGTGAGATGTCTCCGTCTGCTCCACCATACAATAAGCCAACTGATGAAGTGCCACGAAGATATCTTAGTATCCGCTTCACTGTTTGTTAATGTTCTTTGTCTGGGTTAGAAATATATCAACTCACAACACCCACTGCATGGGCCAAATCTGTTCTCATGCACAACATCACATATGTGCGACTACCAATAGCACTAGAGTAAGGTATATTTTCCATATACCTTTGGTCTTCATCCGATAAAGGAGATGATTCTTTCAAAGACTTAATCGAACAAGGACCTCTTGATGTACTATGCATGAATGAGTTTCAGCTCTCTCTACTTCCTATCCTTTAATACCTTCATCCCAAAACTCTTTGTGCTTTTCCCAAACCTTTCAAATCTAACTATTTGCTAAGCTATTCTTTTAACTCTGTAACTCTGATCATACTCTAAGATGCAATCAACATTTCATCAACTATAACAAAAGATATGTCATATCTTCGTCATACCTCTTAAAATAAACATATTGGTCTTTGAAGCTTCTAGAGTAACCCTGTAAAAGCATAAACTTATCAAATTTCTTTTACCATAGTCTAGGAGACTGCTTCATCCATATAGAGATTTGTTAGGTTTACAAACCTAATCTGACCCGCCACTATCAATTAACCTCTTTAACTCCCGCAGATAAATCTATCAACAGAATCATCATGCAAGAATGCAGTTTTGACATGTAGCTACTTGAGTTCCATATGCCAATGAGAAACTAATGCAAAAAATATATTAATGGATGCATGCCTAACAAATGGAGCAAAAATATTACAACACCCCATGTTTTGATTAATTAAAATAGAAATTAATTAATAAATAATAAACAAACATGTAATATTTAGAAACGTTGGAATTTGGTCATGAAACGTATATTATTGGATTCTTGGTGATTTTGTAACTGATTTTCATATATAAACTTCTCCGATCGGAGTTCAAATGAAAAAGTTATCAACGTTTGAATCTATGTAGTTGGAAATAATTACATTTGTGATTATGGAAATAATATTTAATTGATTAAAGTTAATTAAATGCTTTGAAGTTAACCATTACTTAAACATTAAGTAATCAAAAATTGGTAAGAGATGACATGATTAAGTTAATGAAGGAAACAAAGCACAAGAATCAAACAATAATCTCAAATCGCCATTTAAACAAGGCACGGGTCAACCCAAGGGGTCTCAATTCGATCGTGGGCGGTCGACCTAGACCATCGAATAGTCAACCTGAAGGATTTCTGTGTAGCACTAAGTATTGGTTGTGTGGCTCAGATTCAATCTAGTTTCATCCAATGGTGTGCTAATTTGAACCTTTATAAATTAGGACCTAGGGTTTCACTTCCAACTCATTATTTTTGTAATGAGCGCAAAAGCTCTGCTGTTTTCTTTTCTCCTCCAAAATTTTAAATACATAGAAATTGACCTAGATTGCATAAATACACTTTGGAGAAGAATAGGAAAGAATAGAGGATAGAAAATAGGTTCAAATCAGGTTTTACGCAGCGGAAATACGGAAAATTAGATGAAACGGTGAAAGTAGCAATCGGTGGATTGAGAAATACTAAAAGGCCCAAATTCGTTGATCCTAAGATACCGAATTCTGGCTATCTCTGACACGTTGATCGCGCACGATACCGTGGAAGAGATCTACAATTCTTCGAGCGTTGATCAAGCGCACTTGATTCCGCGAATTGGCTTCAACAAACGTTGATTCGAGCGCACTCGAATACCGTAAGTGGAGATAGGAGATCACACTCAACTACCAATTTAATGAAAGCACAAAGCTAACAAACAAGAGTTTATTCCAAAATCAACAACCTTTCACAATGACCCTAACTCGTCTATTTATAGGCTACATCACTCCATACAACACATTACAACACCACCGACCTACCATAGGTCGTTAACGAATTAAAATACAAGACACAACACAATCCAGGTCGCACGCGACCTAACAACATACAAGAGACGCGACCTACGACCTAAACAAGGTCGGCAACGACCTATCATTATAACATAGTGCACGACTTATCACATAAAGCGACATACGACTTAAAAACAAAAACAATACAGACACCAAACGCCTTAACGACCTCACAGATACAACGCACGCGACCTATACATATACACATAATAACGACTTACGACTTATGACACAAGCGACTCAACTTATATGCAGCACCACCCAACTGCAGCGCTCCTTCTTCCAGCGGCACAAGGTCCAGCGACCTAAAATAGATGCGACTTAAGCTTCTGAGCGACCTACTCCGTTAGGTCGTAACCCGTTAGGTCGGCAACCCAATGATTCACCAAACCCAGCAGATGCAGCATATCCCAAACGACCTAACTCCGAGCGACTTAACTCCGAGCGACTTAACTCCGAGCGAACTTCGATAGGTCGTTTGCCTTTATTAATTAGGTCGTTTGGACGAGCTATCTTCGTATTAAGTCGTTTCCCATCAAACCCTTATGTAGATTGCACTTGCAAGCTTACCCTACTAGGTCGTGAGCGACCTAAAACTTCCCTCTTAGGTCGTGAGCGACCAAAGCCTGGTGCATTTGTAGATCGTGCTGCATCATCCTCTCCTGGTTGGCAGAAATTCGACCTCGAATTTTCACTATCTTCTTCCACAATAAGTTCGTTTCCATGAAACAGAATTAGGTATTTGACGTTGAAAACATCAGAAGTATGAACATCATCTGGTAACTTCAATTGATATGCATTCTCATTGATTTTCTTCAAAATTTTAACTGGACCAATTTTTCGCGCCTTCAATTTATTGTATGTTCCCACCGGAAAATGATCTTTTGTCAATACTGCATAAACCAAGTCACCTACCTCGAAACTCACACTTCTCCGCTTCTTGTCCGCCGACTGTTTATACTTTTCATTAGATGCAAGCAACCTGACATGAACAGTTCTGTGGCACTCCTGTAACTCATTTATGAAGTCACTAGTCCTCTTAACAACTCCCTTCTGATATGGCACTGTTGTTAGATCCAACGGTCCCTTTGGAATTGTTGAATAAACAACCTGAAATGGACTGAATCCTGTGCTTCGATTAACCGCATGGTTGTGAGCAAACTCCGCTTGACACAATTTCGAATCCCAGCTCTTCAAATTGTCCTTCACAAGACATCTTAATAAGTTTCCCAACGATCTGTTTACCACCTCCGTTTGTCCATCAGTTTGCGGATGATAAGTGCTACTAAAATTCAGCTTCGTTCCGACCATCTTCCACAAACTTAGCCAAAAATGACTCAGAAAATGAGTATCTCTATCTGACACGATAGACTCTGGTAACCCATGTAGTCGATAGATCTCCTTAAAATATAACTGAGCAACATGAACAGCATCCGCCGTCTTCTTGCAAGCAATAAAATGTGCCATTTTTGAAAACCGGTCAACCGCCACATAAATGGAATCGTTACCCCTTTGAGTTCTAGGCAAACCCAAAAAGAAATCCATGCTCACATCAACCCAAGGTTTAGTCGGTACAGGTAACGGCATATATAATCCTGCATTGGTCGCTGTTCCCTTCGAAACCTGACAGATATGACATCTCTCCACAAACCGTTCAACCTCTTTCCTCATCGACGGCCAAAAATAAGATTGAGAAATCAACTGCAATGTTCGATCTCTCCCCACATGTCCTTCTTCGTGTAACTCTTTCACAATTTTCATTCTCAAACTGCAATCTGGTATGCACAATTGATTCCCCTTGAATAAGAATCCATCTACCAATACAAACTCATCAGTACTCCCATCCTTGACTTTCTCAACAAACTTCGTAAAGTAAGGATCTTCTTTAATCAACTCTGGCAATAGTTCAAACCCCATCACTTCAACTTTCATTGTCGTCAACAAATGATTCCTCCTGCTCAATGCATCAGCTACACGATTCGTCATCCTTGATTTGTGTTTAACAACAAAAGCAAACTGTTGTAAATACGCAATCCACGATGCATGCCTTGCTGAAATCTTATCCTGCCCTTGCAAGTGTTTTAACGCCTCGTGATCAGTGTAAAGAACAAAATCTTTCTGAAATAGATAGTGTCTCCAGTGTTTCACAGCTTGAATAATTGCGTAAAACTCAACATCATAAGTACTATATCTTAACTTAGCTCCAGACAACTTCTCACTGAAATAAGCAACTGGTCTTCCTTTCTGAATCAAAACTCCACCAATGCCAACCTTCGATGCATCAGTATGTAATTCAAACAACAACTGAAAATCCGGTAAAACTAGAATTGGCGCTGACGTCAATAGTGTCTTGATCTTCTCAAAAGCAACCTCTGCTTCTTCTGACCACTCAAACTTCTTTCCTTTCATACAATCGGTTATAGGTGCCATCACACTACTAAAATGTGGAATGAATCTTCGATAGAAAGATACCAATCCATGAAAACTCCTCACTTCAGTAATTGTCTTTGGTTGTGGCCAACTCCTGACAGCTTCTACTTTACTTTCATCCACTTGAATTCCTTCTTTTGACAGAACATACCCCAGAAATAAAACATTGTCCGTCATAAACACACACTTCTTTGTTGCTGCATAAAATTTATCCTATCGTAGAATCGACGGTACTTCACGCAAATGCTGGACATGCTTTTCCATACTCCCACTATAGATCAAAATATCATCAAAGTAAACTACCACAAACTTCCCAATGTATGGTCTGAAAATCTGGTTCATCACTCTCATAAAAGTACTCGGTGCATTTGATACGCCAAACGGCACAACCAGCCATTCGTATAAACCTTCCCTCGTTTTAAAGGCAGTCTTCCACTCATCACCCGGTCTAATACGAATCTGATGGTAGCCACTCTTCAAGTCAATCTTTGAAAACACAACAGCCCCACTCAACTGATCAATCAAATCATCGAACCTCGGCATGGGAAATCTGTATCTCACAGTGATCTTGTTTAAAGCCCGACTGTCCGTACACATTCTCCACGAACTATCCTTCTTCGGCACCAATAAGGCTGGCACTGCACAAGGACTCAAGCTCTCCTGAACACGCCCCTGTTCTAACAACTCCTCCACCTTCCTTCTCAGTTCCTCATGCTCTTTAGGACTCATCCTGTAATGTGGCCTGTGTGGTAATACTTCCCCTGGCACAAGATCAATCTGATGTTGATCCCTCAACGGTGGTAGCTCCGTTGGCAACTCTTCAGGAAACACATCTTTGAATTCTTCCAATATCGGTTTTACTTCCTCTGGAACTTCAACGGATTCAGTAGCTTCGTGTCCAACCAACAAAAACACCTCTGGACTCTCCTCTACTTCTTCGATGAATTCCATCAAAGTCAACAAAGTCTTTAGCTCCTCAGTTTCCTCTGATTTGCTCTCTCCTTGCTGTCTCTTCTTTGGAATCAAAATGATCTTAACACCTTCAAACATAAAGCTGTAGCTATTGGTCCGACCATCATGTTGCACTGCTCGATCATACTGCCATGGTCTTCCAAAAAGTAAGTGACAAACATCCATCTCCACAACATCACACCAGATCTCGTCTTTATACTTTTTCCCAATGGAAAATGGAACATGTACTCGCCGGTCCACCTTCACCTCTCCTCCCTTTCTCAACCACGCTAACTTATAAGGATTTGGATGCTTCTCCGTCTTCAAATTCAACTTCCTCACAGCTTCAGTAGAAATGATATTGTCACAACTTCCCGCATCAATCACAAATTTACAAACTTTTCCCAGAATAGTGCATGTGGACTGAAAGATGTTACTCCTCAACCAACTAGCCTCTTCTTCCTGCTTTGGTATCAAACAAGATCTCCTCATCATAAGATTACATCCTTCATCTCCTGACGCTATATCCTGTTCATCCTCCTCAACTGGACTAGAATAACCTTCCCCAACATCCTCACCTTCAACTTCAGCAATCATAGTTCGTTTCTTCGGCTTCAGACATTCATTACTCTTGTGACCCACTTCCTGGCAATTATAACACTTGAAATTGTTGTTGACCTTTGCCTTTGCAACTTCATTCACAACTGGTTTATTGACAGCTTTAGAAACATTGGAACTCCCACTAGCGCCCTTGCTTTGACAATTGGAACTTGGAAACACACCGCCTCCTCGTCTTCCCTGCTTCTCCCAAGCCAACGCTTTCTGATGTGCTTCTGCTATAGATCTTGGATCAAACATATTCACCATATCTTGAATCTGCATCCTCAACCCTACAACAAATCTAGCAGTCAGCTGTTCCTCTGTCTCCATAATGTCATTTCGAGCAATCAGTTGATAAAATTCATCAGCATAATCATTAACAGTCTCGTCCCTTGCCTCAGATTCTGCAACCTATGATACATGAGTGATTGATAATTGTAAGGCAAGCATGTAGCCTTTATTAACTTCTTCATCTTCTCCCATGTAACAATCTTCGACTTCCCCATTCTCTCCCGTGTAAGTTTAGTCTGCTGCCACCATGCCATAGCTCTACCTCTCAAACGAGTAGCAACCAACTTAACTCTTCGATTCTCAGGAATTTCCTTAAAGTCAAAAATTTCTTCAACATTAGATAACCAATCAAGAAATTCTTCAGCTACCATTCCACCCTTGAATTCTGAAATTTCCATCTTCATACCCGACTCCCAACGTCGATCATCTTCAACATCCCGATATACATTTCGTACTTGGTCTCGATCTCGATAATGAATGCTAGCTCTATCACCATCTTCATCATAATCAAATGTAAGTCTATATCGATCTCGACCATCAACATCCCTTCAATCACGCATGTCTCTTCTGTTATGTCTCTCTTCATCTCGATATGGCTCATCTTCAAACTCACGTGGAGTTCTTCTCTCTTCATGTCCGTAGTCATGGTGATCTCTCCTCAATGAAATTGATGTTTCTCTTCTCTCTCTAAAAGATTGTGGTGATACCCTTCTCGCTTCCGTAACCATGGCGAAACTCGGTTTCCTCCATGGTTCGAGATTGGCGATCTCCTCCTTTGAGTTTGATTCATATCAACCATCAACTTCTCTAGCTTTCCAATACCTTCATCAAATTTCTCATTAATGCGTTGCTCCATCTGCTCGGCTTCTTCCCTTCTATACAACGCTTCAACATTTTGATGACGATTAGCTCTCCTTGGCGGCATGATTGAATCAACACAAACACTTCAAAACTTCACAAATCTTCAACTCAAACTTGAACAACAAGTCACGGCCACCATTAGCTCAAACAATATGCAACGACCTAAGGCTTAGGTTGGCTCAACTCAAACAAAGCACGGCTCAAACACTTCAATTTCAAACTTCAAACTTGGCTCCAAGACTCGGCTTAGCTATGATTGGCTAAGTCTCGCTCTGATACCAAATTGACGCAGCGGAAATACAGAAAATTAGATGAAACGGTGAAATTAGCAATCAGTGGATTGAGAAATACTGAAAGGCCCAAATTCATTGATCCGAAGATACCGAATTCTAGCTATCTCTGACACGTTGATCGCGCACGATACCGTGGAAGAGATCTACAATTCTTCGAGCGTTGATCAAGCGCACTTGATTCCACGAATTGGCTTCAGCAAACGTTGATTCGAGCGCACTCGAATACCGTAAGTGGAGATAGGAGTTCACACTCAACTACCAATTTAATGAAAGCACAAAGCTAACAAACAAGAGTTTATTCCAAAATCAACAACCTTTCACAATGACCCTAACTCGTCTATTTATAGGCTACATCACTCCACACAACACATTACAACACCACCGACCTACCATAGGTCGTTAACGACTTAAAATACAAGACACAACACAACCCAGGTTGCACGCGACCTAACAACATACAAGAGACACGACCTACGACCTAAACAAGGTCGGCAATGACCTAGCATTATAACATAGTGCACGACTTATCACATAAAGCGATATACGACTTAAAAACAAAAACAATACAGACACCAAACGCCTTAACGACCTCACAGATACAACGCACGCGACCTATACATATACACATAACAACGACTTACGACTTATGACACAAGCGACTCAACTTATATGCAGCACCACCCAACTGCAGCGCTCCTTCTTCCAGCGGCACAAGGTCCAGCGACCTAAAATAGATGCGACTTAAGCTTCTGAGCGACCTACTCCGTTATGTCATAACCCGTTAGGTCGGCAACCCAATGATTCACCAAACCCAGCAGATGCGGCATATCCCAAACGACCTAATTTCGAGCGACTTAACTCCGAGCGACATAACTCCGAGCGACTTAACTCCGAGAAAACTTCGATAGGTCAGTTGCCTTTATTAATTAGGTCGTTTGGACGAGCTATCTTCATATTAAGTCGTTTCCCATTAAACCCTTCTGCAGATTGCACTTGCGAGCTTACCCCACTAGGTCGTGAGCGACCTAAAACTTCCCTCTTAGGTCGTGAGCGACCTAAGCCTGGTACATTTTTAGATCGTGTTGCATCAAGGTTGCAGCATTAAAGATAAACTTTTGGATCTTATTATAATTAATAAATCTAAATCTCTTCTCCCTAATCAAATTTCTAATGAAATCTATATAAATATTATTTATGGATCCGAATAGGCAGTAAAAATGGAGAATACAAATAACAGGATTAGATCTGGATAAGATCTAGAGATTTGGAAGCGCTAATTAAAGATGAGTAGGTATATTATATATTTTCATAATACTAGAGTATATCATTGCAGATCTATTACTGTATGTCTAAGAATTGAATTTGAATTGTAATTAATTCACATGTATGAAATGTTGAAGATTGTAAACTTGCCTACAAATTTGTGTTGATAATTACAGAAGCGTAATGAGAAGATTTAATTCTGTAATTGCGAATGATTTTTAGTTATCAGTTCTATGTCGTTTTAATTAGCTAAAACATAATGAATTGAAATTCCATTTTATTTAACATTGATGAATGAGACTGAAAATAAAATTAATTAGACCTTTGGGCTTTTATTGGTACTTTAATTTATATTATTGTAAGTGGATTTCCATATATTGTCAAGTTTAAATTTAGTAAAAGTGTGATATTTGAAATAATAAGGAACAAATAATGCCTTTAACAGAAAGAGATGTGCAAAACAAGGAAAGTTGCTGTATTTTGTACTGTCTATTTCATTATAAATAAATAATTTCTTGTAATTACAAACATCGCACAAACCATCTATTTTGAACAAGATATGGAAATTTACTGTGTAATAATTAATCTTTAAAGCTTAAATTCCATTTTATTAAAATTTAGTGAATTATAAAAGGGGGATACTGAGACAAGACTAAAACCAAAAGGTAGATAAAATGGAAACTTGGGAAAGGAGGTTCCAGTGATAGGCAAGAAAACGAAATTGGGAAATGAAATTGATGTCTGGATTAAGTCTAATAATCAAATGAAATGGATTAATTTGCTTAAAATAATTAATTTAAAGATATTTGGATTAAGTCTGATAATTAAATGAATTGGAATAAAAATCAAAGGCTGAACTAATGAATGTAGTAGCAACGATTTTGATGACTGAAAATGAGAGGTGGTAAATAAATTTGATGAAGTAGAAGATAAATGATGTGAGCCAGTAAAGAAAATAAAAGAAGAATAATAATACATGAGTCTGAAATATGTATATATGTATAAATTGTCTGATATAATTATAAATTTTATGTTATAATTACAAATTGTCTGTTATAGTTATAAAGATAAATGACTAAAGATCGTTAGACTAGGTGGGTCGTCAAGACATATCCAACCAGTAGGACCTGTGGAGAGTATACGCTTGAGCATAGCTGAAGAGATACCCTCATGTTAGGGTGCTTGAATTGGAACCTCCATAATTGCAGGCACCGTACGGATCTTTTATGGATAGCGAGACTGTATAAGCACTAGTGGTAATGGTAGGTTAGATCGGACTTATGTGACAGGAGGCGCAAAAGGCTGGCGTGTGTAGGTACCAAACAAGTTGCAACAGGGTGCGCACAAGGCTGGCATATGTGGATACCAAAATGACAGGTAGGAGTTGCATATTTAGCGAGCTCATCATTAGTTCCTTGCGGTAAACGGGAAGGATAGGGTCATAACTAACTGGTCTCTACCGCCTACCAGGATATTTTTAGTTGGGTTATGCATCGCTGTATTTTTTTGTTAGTTTGTTTGATATGGCAATGCTAGTTAACACAAACAGAGGTTCCTTCAAAACATGGTCGGGGTGGAGGAGCATGGGACGGAGATCCACGATAAGAAGCATGTGAGTCGGCAAAATAGGGATCTTAAAGCTAAATTTACACTCGCGGGGGTGATAGTGTTTAATGGATTATACAAATATTTTCAAATTCTATAAGATTCTACTTGGAATGATGTAATCAACAATCACAGAAAGAATAACAGAATCAAAGTACATATAATATTAAGTGCAGTGAAAGCAAAAACGAAAGATATACCCGGATTTATATTGGTTCGGAGTTACCCTACATCTAGTTACGGGCAATTACTTGTGTGGATTTCTTTTCAACTAGTAAATGCAAATATAATCTCAATTTCAAGGCTACGAGACACACCCTCCAGAACCCTCGTCTCTAAGTAGAGTCACTTGATTTTCGAGCTACAAGCACACCCTTTAGATTGCGGGCCACTAAGCACAACTAATTGATTATATGAGCTACAATCACACCCACAAATATAGCAGTATGATTTGATAGAGTTTTACATAATTAGATCTTTGATCTTGATTACAACCGATCTATAACTCTTGAAAAACACTTTGATCTTTATTTGGGTGAGAGAGATGAGGGAGATCAGAGAGTAAATAATGGAGGATCAAATTAATTATATTTGGGTTTAATTCTGGTTGAATTTGAAAAGAATTTGGGTAGAAATTGACTTAGAAACAAAGAGAGTGGAAAGAGGAGAGAAGAATAAGAAAGCAGATGATAAAAATTCATTTGGAAGTCTAGTATATGTAGGGAAACAACATTCATGTCCATTTGCAAAGAGATACGATGAAAAACACATCCATTCAAATATGAATTTTGAAAATTATGGCCACTATTTCGACACACATAGATAGAGTATGTCGACATACTCTTCACAAAATTGAAAAACCACTTTAAAATATTATTTTGAAAATCCATTGCTTTGTCAAATAGTTTGATACTTCGGAAAATCACTTAAGCATAGTTTATACATATTTTAATCGTAATAAAACTTAGTAAAACTTTATATACTAATTTTGAAAATTTTAATATAATGTAAATAACATATATATATATATAATCAATATAATTGTAATCTATTAAAGTGTAAACAAAAATTCAATATATACATATATACATAAAACTTGAAAATGCTAAAATAATATCTTTATAAGTATATGAGTTGAAAATCATTTTAGGAAATATTTTGAAAAGATAATGTTATAACTATGATATTTGTAAAACAGTTTAAAACGAAATTAGGGAAGGGGAAAGAGAGAGATTAGAAAAGTGCTATCAAGGTTTTAACATAAATTCTACGACTCTATAACTTATCTGGAAGATATTGAACTCTTCAATACTCACAAGTCTTTATTCTCTAACTTTTGAATCTTTATATTAGCATCTTGAATCTACTCTTGATACTGTGTAGTTATTTTAATCAACACCTGTCTAATATCATGCACTATGTACTATGTATAAATTAATAAAACATCAGTATTTATATTTTATATAATGTCTATAGTTGTTATCATCAAAACTAATATCTAATGTGCTAACAATCTCCCCCTTTTGATGATAATAACTGTCTATATAAAATATAATATAACTCCTTTAGGTTACAAACTCCCCTTTAATCTATGCCTAGATTTTATATATTTCTCCCTCTTTGTCATCAACAAAAATAACCACCTAAAACTATAACTCTAACAATAACTCTTACTCTAATTCTAACTCTAACTCCCCCTAAATAAAATACTAATTGATATATATAAGAATTATATATAATGATGATAAGAATGATTGTATAAAAACAATAAGTGATGTAACAACCCCAACACTATACTCAGTTTAGCAAAGAACATTACAAGTAATGTCATCTGCTAATCCAGAGAAAATGGCTTGTTAAAGGTGATTGAATGTTTATCTTTATACTAATATTAACACGTCATTTATACCTTTTTACTTAATATCTGAACTGAAATTTGACACATACGATAATAATACAAAGTAAAAGACATGCCAATTTCTCAAAATCAGAACAATATATTGTATACACATCAGTCGTAGATCGCAGTGGAATAATAAATGTTTCTACTTATGTAAAACTGGAATTTTTCTCAAATATAATTCTAAACTTAAGTGTTATACAACTGTTATAATGCTCTAATCTTAATTATACATCTCAAGTTCAAATAAGATTCCTAAGTGATATAACTAAATGTCAAAGGTCCAACTTCTACTAACCCAACCATCCAAAGATCTACTCATCCTATAACCTGAAATGTCTTGGCCTGGCACGAGAAAAATAACACTCGGTTCAAACTATCTCTAAAATCCACTAGGGTGAGAACAGGATATAACACAAGAATAAACAACATATAAGTAAGTACAGATGTCCATAAAATAATGAGTCACGGGAATTAATTTAACTTAATGTTCATCACTAGGCACATGGTTATACATTTAACTGATGAATACATTTAATTCACTAAATACTGAATTCATAGAACTAAACATAACATCTATAAGCACGCAAATATCAATGATTAACTCAGAACTAAGTTATAAGTTTAAGTAACAAACATGAATTAGTCACTAAACACAGAATAACATAATTAACTTAATATCCATCGCAAGACACAAGAACATATTTATTTATTTATTTCACAAACATGGAACAATTATAGAATAAATTTTAGAGAATCCAAGAGATCTTACTTAGGATGATCATAATGATCGTATACAGAAACGTGGCAAACAAACAAATAATTTGGTATCACATGAACCGATTCGATACTGAGGATCGTACATAGGACGAGAATCACAGAATTGCATGACGATCTCTAGGATAGCAGCCATGACCAAATCTTTTAGATTTATTTTATACTATTACATTTGAAAATAAATCCAGGAGTAAGCTTCTTAAGCATCTAGCAGCCACTTGACGCACATCGAAAGAGAGTAAACCCTAAAGTGCAAATACTATCACTTTCAGTAATCACTAGAACTTAACCAATACGTCCCATACAGTATGGTGAAATCCAAGTATCTATTAAAAGAAAGTAAATATCACTTATTACGGATACCACTGGAAAACCTGAACTAAATTCTCTTAAGCTTCTAGCAACCACTTGTTGCACACCAGAAGAGAATATAACTCTAAAGTGTTAAATACATTCCTAAAGTGCTCACAAGAATTTAACTAAGGCATCCCATACTACCCTATGAAATTCAAGTATTCATTAATGGATTAGCAAATTCAACTCATACATTTTATTCAGTGAGCGGTACCATATTCAATGAAGCGTTATTTGAAAACATTTCAAGCAATTGATAACACTAAGATGATTATTAATACTTCCTAAATTATAGAATTAAGGTTCTCAAAACATTTATTACTTTAAGTTTATTGTTTATAAATAATTATATAATTTTCCATAAACCCATTTATTATTTAACTTTAACAAAATATTCACTTATTGGGTAAAATATCCCATAACTTAATTTACTCCAAGATTTCACTTATATACCAAATGTTATCTTAAAATTTTCATTTATTTAATACTATTATCAAAACGATATTCCAAAACCTTATTTATAATCCATTTATTTTATAAAAACCACCTTTATTTCTCCTTTAAATCCACTTAAGTGCAAATCCATTTTATTCAGAAATGAATTAGATCCATATTTTCCCAAAACCATATTTCCAAATCCATAATCCTTTTATAATAACACCACTATATGTAAATCTCTATTTTTTTAAATCATATATAAAAGAATTTGATTTGATATGAAAATTTGCTAGAACCGGTGAATTATAATACTTTCTTTTGTAAAATAACTTGTATTCACACAATTGATATAATAGATAAATATATGTTTATAAAATTTCTAAACAAGAGTTCAAAAACTTCTCATCTAAGATTTCTGGTTAGAGCTAGGAGTAATATATAGATATATATACATATAGGCAGCAGTTCACAACAGAAGGCACCAGTTGGTAAGAAAACTTGTCAATGCCTCAAATATCAAGTTCGAATATGGGAAATGCTTTCGAAACCTCCTTTCGAATGAGTGGGAATTGCTAAAGCTTTTCAGATAGGCAAAGATGATCAAAAAAAACTTGTCTTTGGTTCCTTTCAAAACAGTCGAAAGGGTAGTTTTCATTTTGGAAAATACCTTCGAATGGATTGATTGAGAACTCTATCAAAACATCCTTTCGATACAGATGAGAGAGTTTGGGTAAAATCCAAAGGATCTCTGGAAATAGTAGAGTTGAGCAGGTTTCGACACTACCGAAAGGGATAACTCTTGTGGTGTAGTAGATTCTAGCTAAGGCTTCTAGGAACTTAGAAAACAGTGGGTTTTGACTTAATCGGAAGGGGTCCTTTCAATCAACTCAACTATAGGTCTGCATATCTATGCGAGATAATGAGGTTTGTGCTGCTAAGTAAACATGATTATAATAATCTTCTTTTATTGAACTCAATTGCACAATTTGACCAAGTCTCCAATCTGATTTGAGAATTAGGGTTTACTAGTTTGAGTATAATACAAGTGAGAAGTAAAGAAATCGACCCCAAAACATGACACCTATGGTCATATTTATAGGTGTGAGTTGGCACCTTTCGACTCCATGCTTTTAACACGGTCGAAAAGTAAACTTTCTTCCTTTCGTGCGTATTTCTTGACTTACAGCTTTCGACCAAGTCGAAAGGGTTACATGGCAACTTTTCTTTTACCGTCGAAGAGGAACCTTGAATGATGCTTTCATGAGTGTTCTCTAGATCTTAGCTTTCGACATAGTCAAAAAGGTTATGGTTAATCTTCCACTGCCGATGAAGGCTGGGCTTTTGTTCTCTTACTTTACTCCTGTCGACTCCATCGAAAGGAACTACTCGACTCCTTTCGACTTCATCTGAAGGCATTTACTTGATCTCCTTTCAACTCTATCAAAAGGTGTAGATATGTGTTCTTCACATGGATGTTGATGTACCACATGAGTTGGCCTGGGAGCTAACTTTTAATTTTGAATCATGTTCTCCTAGGGTTTTGAATGAGATAAAACACGAAAATGGCTTCATTGCAAATGGTCCCCGTCGATAGCTTCTGCCCTGGCCAATTTGAAACCTTGTGCCTTTATGGTAGTAGATGTATAGTCCTTCCTTAGCTGTAACACACCGCATAAATTGACAAAGGAGTAGGCTTCTGATGTTGTAACGACCCAGAATTTTGAATAATTTAAATTGAAATTATTTGATTAAATTGAAATATTTGAATGATGGTTTGAATTGAATTTTCAATATAACTTTGAATTTGACGATTAAATTTTAGAATTTAATCTATTTAAAGTTGAATAGAAATTTGAATTTAACTTTGAAGTTTGAAATTGAATATTGAAGTTATATCTAAAATTCAAACTAATGACTTAGAAGAAAATTAATAAATTTGTAGTTAATTTCAATAACATTTTTCATTTATTTAAGTAAAATAGAATAAGATTTTAAATCAATATAAAATCAATCAATAAATATACATAGTAAAAATTCAAACAACATATTTATAAGACTTTGAAAAATATAATGTAATTACATTTGAGAAAATTTAACAACATAATTTTAAACAAAATAATTGGATTTAAAATAAGAAAGAAAATATAATATAAAAATAAAAAAAATAAAAAAAATAAATATAAAATAAGAAGTATATACTACCTTACTTCGTTCAGCTGTAAATATGCCGTGTTCCATGCCGTAACAATTGCCTTAACTCGTACCTTCCTCCATACCTAAATTCACGTCGCCTTCTCCCATAAAACACGACACCCCTTCCTCCATCAGTTCATACAAAAAAAAAAGAATAATGGCCGAAGCCCCAAATTGAATCGCGTTCGCGCGTATGGCGATGGAAGCGGCGATTGGGGGGAGCAAGCGCGCGCGTGAGGCCGGGGCGCGTGAGGGGTTTCGACTGTCAGTGGGGGGGTATCGGCGATTCACTGACGTCGCGATAGGAGCGACGCGCGATTGAAGGTGGAGGCGGCGGCGTGCGACTCAACGAGGCGCGCGCGCACGCGTAAGCAGCGGCTACTGACGTGAGCATGAGGCAGCGGCGCGAGTTTGGGGGTTCGCTGTTTCGAGCGAAGCGATCGATGTCAGACGTCGAGGTCGGTGATGGTGTTGTATTGTCGATCGCAGCATCGTGGTGTGCATGCTGGATTTGGGGCTCAGTCGAGGGGCGATCGAACTATGATGCAGGCGAGGTGATAGAGGCTTGAGTGTCTCGAGTTCGACCTAGAGCAGTAAGGTAATTCAAGTTTTGGATAATTTGATTTAATAAATAAATATATATAGATTAGGAAAATGGAATGATGATACAGGTATAAACTTTTTGTTTTTGAATTAGTTTAATACATATGCAGATTCTTAAGATATAGATTATAGAAAGAAAGAAAAAAGTATGAAAAACATTTTACAGTAAACATATGTGTATAAGATTTATTTTTAAAGTATAGAAATTCAAATTTTTAGTCAAATTGATTTATATTAAAAGAAATTGATTTAAAGATATCAATTTAAAGTAAAATGATTTGTTAAGTTGTTATAAAATAAATAGTTACGATAATAAATTTGTTTTATCTATTATAGTTACTAAAAAGAAAATCTTTGGTAAAAAAATTAAATCTATAGTTAATTAAATTATTTGAAAGAGAGTTTGGTTAATTAAATTTAATATTTATTTAAAATAATTTATTAAGAAGAAATTGGTTAGACAATTAAATTTATTAAGAATTCAAATTTGATGATAAAATGATTTACTTAAGGGAATTTGATTTTTAAGTTATATAAAGAAATAAATTAATTAAGTTATTGAAGGGTAAGTGATTTTTCACTTAGTCCGAATATTCTATTTAAAAGGAAAAGATTTATTTATAACAAATTTAATAGTTAAAACCAAAATAATTAGTTGATTTAATTTATTAAAAAGAAAAGTTAGTTTAAAAGTAAAATGTTTAGTTAAATAAATTTATTTAACAGGAATTTGGTTTAAAAGAAAATAAATTTATTAAAGAAAAAAATTGTTAAAGATAAAATTTAGATTAATTTATTAAAAAGAAAGAATGCTTCGAATTAAATAGTTAGTTAATAAAGTTTATTAAAAGAAATTTAATAATTAGTTAAATAAATTTGTTTAAACGAGAAATTGGTTTAAACGAAACTACGAGTTAATTTAACTATTAAAATGAAATCACCAATGAATCGAAATTATCAAATAAAAATTTATTATTCGATTATTTCGAATATTAATAAATTGTGTAAATATTTATACAAGGTATAAATGAAGAAAACAAGTTGAATTGGAAGTGGATGGCAAACGGGAATAAAGGTGAGAACTTCTCACTCAAAAAGGAATTTGGTTATTTATTTAAATTTTAAATAGTTAGATTTAAAATTGTTTGACTGTGTTGATTGAATGATGATTGTTATATATAGTTATTGGATGTGAATAGACCCTATACGCCATTAGTAAGCGGAGGTTATTTATTACACACATATACCGCGATATTCCACCTTGAAGTGGAATTGGTATTATATTATATATAGCAATATATATATATATTGGCATATGTATATATTGCAGTTGATTGATTTCCCGCATTTTCTTTTAGCGGATGAGACCCTATTGCGCCGTTAGTAAGCGGATATATATTTATAAAATCCCATGTACCGCGATATTCCGTCTTGAAACGGAATGGTATTGTGCTAATGTCTATGGATGCAGGGAAACAGGTTGGAGGGATCCAACTGGATTCCTCACAAATATTTATTTGATTTCATATATTGTGATATTTGATTGTTATCATGGATGATATATGATGTTTGAAAGTTGTGATTGAATATTGATGTGTTGCATCATCGGATCCAAATTGGAAGTTTAAAAATAACGATTTTTGATTTCTAAAGTGATTTTTGGAAATATACGTTTATAAAATATTTTTTGAATTGATTCATCTTAAATAAATAAACGTTATAATTTTAATATTATAAAAATTATGATTTTTGAGAAATACAGTTAAAAGTTGATTTTTGAAATTATGGGAATTATAAAACGAACTCTTATAAGTGTTAGAATAAATTGTGAATGAATTTCATAAATAGAAATGGAATTATAGAATTATAACGCTGAAGTTATAAATGGAATTTTATAAGAAGTAGGTTTATAAAATTTGTAAAGAAATAGATTTTTAAATGAATCTTATAAGTTATAAGATTTATAAATTTGGGAAGTTTAAAAAAATGTTTTTGCAAACAAATAAATTATAAGTGTTTGACTTATAATATGAAATTGTAGTATATCATTGAGATATAAATTTAAATAGGTTAATAAAGGAATTTATAAAAGGAGCTGATATAAAAATGAATTCAATATGGAAATTATAAACATTGTTTTATAAATCCGCAAACTACTTATTTTTAATAAGTAAATTGTTATAATTTATTTATGGAGTTATATTCATGTTTAGACAATGGATGATTCCTTAAAATAAAATGAATAGAAGTGATGGAATTTATTAACAAGGTATATTCACGTTTTTGAACAGTGAATAATATGTTAAAGAAATTATTTTGAAAAGCGATGTTTGAAATAGAATTAAACCGATCTAACGATGTTTTAAAA
This sequence comes from Allium cepa, assembly GCA_030765085.1. NCBI lineage: Eukaryota > Viridiplantae > Streptophyta > Magnoliopsida > Asparagales > Amaryllidaceae > Allium > Allium cepa. The sequence goes on from CM060929.1 coordinate 500,786,710, forward strand.
TATATTGAGATTCGAAATCATAGATTTCAACATTCATTGTTGAAATAGACGTTTTCGAGAAATAGAAGGAAATAGTAGATTATAACACTGTTGTTATAATAGATGATTTCCGAAAGGAAATGTTATATATAGTATTGGGATTTATATATCTATTTTAATTTCGAATCCCTATACTAGTGATTTTGGGTTGTCGTAACGATGTTTTACGCAACATTCGTTTTGGCCCAAATAAATATGGTTAAGTGAATGATTTCCTTAAAGAATGAAATATATACTTAATTTCGATTAGGGTATATTAAATATTTTCTAAGTATAGAAAATAAAAAGATCTGTGAATTACGTATTGTTAATAAGTATAGAAATGCTTTTCCAATATTAAGTGAATATTTGGAATTTATCTTTTTGAAGATAAAATTGAAAATGAATATTAGAAATTGAATGGAAATCGTATATTCATAAATATGTTGGGAATGTAAATTCCTTATGGAATTTATAAATGAAGAGGGGATTTGTTTGAAAATAAATGTTGATTTATTTTTTTGAAGTGTGAAAACTATATACCTTATAAAGATATTTTTGGGAAATAAATAATTTGGAAAATTATTTGGAATCTGGTGATGTTGGCATATCTATTGATAGTTCAATAACCGACTATCAATATTTATCTTTAAATAGGTATTTGTTGTGATTTGCTTGAATTTGAATGCCACACTTATTTTTTTAAAAATAAGCGCTCACTATTCGGGTTAACCGGGAAAGGACCTTGGGGTCGTATAACCCATTCCGAATATGTGATACGTCGTTATAAATTGCATTCGAAGATCGGTGTTGAAGACCGGATATTTTCGAAAACGAAAGGGTTTCTTGTTGATTGTCTCTGCACTGGCTGATCCCTGGTATTGAGATCTCCATATGTGATGGGAAATCCGAACGTGATTAGAGATTATTCGGATTGCAAGAACTTCTTTGTAAGTGCCTTCGGTTCTGTTCGAGCCCGGAACAGACTTGTATGGATTGTGTGTCTGACATTACAAATTGAGACGTAAAGCCGATTTCATTCAAATATATTTCTGTTGGTGGCGGAGAATTTATTCTTTTAGCTTAACACCCTTCTCTGAGACGTACGAGCTCAGAGGTTATATAGTTGAAGTTATCAGCGATATATTCCCAATTTGGTAATGTGACATGCTGAGTGTTGCTGAAATGATCATTGTGTTGATTATTGTGATAGGATCATTTATTTGATCGTCTATCTTGATGATCGTTGTGTTGATCATTTGTTGACCCAAAGCATGGCTTTTGTATAAAGTATGTTTTTGTGGACGTGACTTCGTCGAGCCTCACACCCCGGAAATGGTCAAAACAGGAAAGATGCGGCAAGGTTATGAGGGGTAGCTCCCTTTAGGGTATGTACATTTCCTTCTGGATAGAGGTGGTATCATGGTATGGAGCCCAGATATTTAACCTATGTGGTTACTACGAATTTATTACTTTGTGGTTGTTGGTTATCGGGATCCCGTGAGAAAGGTCGTTTACGATCGGGGAATGGCGTGCTCGTGTCAGTAGTTACCCAGTTAGGGGTAACCCGGCCTTGTGTTGGTAGAGTTCCGGTTTGGTTCTCGGGGATGTCTTTCCAGAGGCATTCTCATGTGGCAATGGGAAGTTCCTTGGCCTGACCATTTGTTGGAAATCCAAAGAAACAATACGTGACTTGTACGGTTTTAGTTGTAGAACCTGCCATCTAATATGGTAGCTATTAGTAGGCATAATATAATGGTACCTATGCTGGCTAAGATTTATATTCTACTTTCGAAATCGTTTTATACACTATGCACTAATAATAATATCAAAATTGATTTGACTTTAATGCGTATCAAGCATGTTTGGCTATCATAAGGAGAAATCTTCTCCAAGTCTGCGTTTGCATTGTGTGTGTGGCAGGAGGTCTTATGGTAGTCTCATTTTTAAAAGCATTGCGAATTGATTTTTAAAAATATTCCTCCATTTTAATTTTAAAGAAAAAAATAAACTGTTTTGAGTTCTCGCACCAGTCACATGACTGACTTGGAGTTTATTGTTTTCCTTCCTAAACTCTGGGTGCCCACCAATTTCCACACGGGCAGTCAAGAGTTAAGGTTTATCAGGATATTCTGGATATTCTGGAGCTGCTGGAGGCAAGATGGATGGCATGGCGTATTACTAGTTTATATAGTATTTCTTTTTCCGCTGCATTGTTTGTTGTTGTACACTCTGATGATGATATGATGTAAAGTATAAAATGTAATAACTGATATAGTTCTTTGTTTAAAGATTATTCATTTATTATTATATGTGGTTCCGCTGCGAATTGTGAGATTCTGTTATTGTTCTGTTGTTTTCTGTTCTGTTCTATGTTCATTGTTTAAAGTATAAAATTTCTATTTTCTGTTTTTCTCTTCCCTCTATTTTTCTATTCTTTCTTCTCTCCATCTTCTACCTTCTTCTCTTCTTCTTCCTTTCTTCTTTCTTAAACCCATAACATTTCGGGTTTTTGGCCTTCGATTCCTCGGCAGTCGATAAAGTGAGTGTCGATGTCGAATTTTCGAAAGTCGAAAAATCCCGACCGTTACAGATGTTGTCGAAACATGAGCTTGATAGGTATCCAGTGAGCTGAAGCGCTGTTGAGAGATTTGCTACCAAAGACTCCATTTAAAAGCTTTCCATCTGACTGGCGCGATACCTTGTTTCTTCTATCATGAGCAAAAATGGCTTTAACAATTCGAAAAGCTTATATGTGCTTTCTAAAGTGTTTGCATGGCTACCCATTCTTCTAGTGGAAGTGAATGTAGACGAAACCAATCGCTACAGATGGTTTGGCGCAAAATGTTGAAAGTTTGCTGTTCTCTGTCCTCGAAAGGTATCTTTCGACTTTGTTGAAAGCTCTCTACTTATTGACTTTAGAAAGTAGCCTTTGACCTTGTCGAAAGCTTTTTGCTCACTCCGTCAAAACCTCCTCCGACCCCTTCAAAAGGTGCTGTTAGAACTTTAATCTTGTTGAAAGCTATGTTTAAATAGACCATTTCGGTACTTTCTGATCTTATCAATGTTTTCGCCTCTTCTTTCATACCTTTTCTCTTGTGAATATTTTATGGATAACATTTATCTCCTCCCCCCAGTATGAAAGAAGCTTTTTTTCTTCAGGACAAAACTCCAAGGAACTTCTTTCTTTATTTTCTGCGAAATAGTTAATAACCTCCATTAGGATTGTAACTTTGTTATGAGACTTTAGTTAGTAATTTTAAACATATGAAATCAATGTGTATTTTGGCAATATTTTTGGATATAGTATTCTGAATAACACATGATTAAACCGCTTTTATCAAGAATGTGGAATAATATCACCTGATTAGCAAACATTAGCTCAAATGAATAAACCTTCGAAGAAAGTTATCATATATATGATCGAGATCTCCCTTTCCCAAGTTAGTTTTCCCTCGATCATTAGATATGAATTTTGTGCTTGAAGAAGTTTTTCCTTGAAATCCTATTATAGTTTACTTTCATCCCTTCCTTTTTTTGTTAGTAATGCTCATTTAGTGAAAAATAGTAAGTAGTTTAGTACTGATGCCATTTGGTGATATGAAGATCTTGTATTGAAACCAAATTTAAATTCAATGATAAATTAACAAATCATCATAGAATTCAATAATAGAATATAGAATTCACAAAGATAGGAATCCAATAAGAGACTCATAAGAAATAAGAAATATGAAATCCATAAATTATTATAAAAATCCACAAGTTAAAAATCCGTAAAACTAGAAAACTAACAAGAGATTATCCAAAATCCAATAAGGAAATCAAGCATACGAAATTCATAAATCATCATGGAAACTCACAATGAAATCTTAGAATTCACTAAATCAGAAATTTAATAAGTGATCATCAAAAAATTTAATATGGAAATCAGGAATATGAAATTCACGAATCATCATGAAAATGAGTAAGGAAATCTAGGATTCACAAAATTAGAGATCCAATATGAGATCATCAAAGATCCAATAAGGCAATCTGGAATATGTAACCCGTAAATCATCATCAAAAATCCATAAGTAAGTGTTGGATTTACTAAATCCGAAATATAATCATCAAAAATTCAATAAGGAATCCATAAATGGGCATTCTTCGAATCATTATGAAAACTTAACAGGGAAATCAAGAACTCATAAAACCAAGCAATCAATAAGGAACCATCACAAAATTCAATGGGGAAACTCAGTAAACGGAATCCATAAATTATCATAAGAGACCGATGGGGAAATTCAAAACTTATGAAACCAGGAATTCAATAAAAAGCCATCATGAAAATTCAACAAGGAAACCGAGAATATGAAATCCATGAATCATCATAAAAATCAATATGGAAACATAAAATTCACAAATCCAATATGAAACTTACATTAATAGAAATAGGGAAACTCAAATTCATGAAATTAAGAATTCATCCAAAATCTTATTAGGATCTCATCTGATGGTTAACTACTCAAAATTTCATTAAATATGAGTACCAAGCCATAGAAATGTCTAGTAATAGTAGACTTAGTGGATTTAAAACAAAAGATTGCTAAGTTTATCTAACCTTAATTCTAAGGTTATTCACAGGAAAGTTTCCTGTTAATAAACATGTTGTTCCTAAAGTGCCTATAGGTTAGTGGGGTGTGTGTGTGTGTGTGTGTATAATAGACTCTTCTATCCAAATAGTCACTTTATCTCAAAGGATTCAGGAGTGGCTTTCTTAACCTACTCTTGGAATGAAGCTACTTTATCTTTGTGGCTAAGAATTTGTTATCCATTCCATTCCTTTAGCTTTTGTATGGATCTTTGTTTTCCATCTTATGTTATGGATCTCTTTATCCACTTTCTCGTCTCGAATTCCCCTTTTAGAATGTAAGTTTCCTAATTTCTTAGCTTGAAAATTATCTTCCAAACATTGGCTATACCGAATTTGTCGTCTCATGCTTTGTCTTTTCTAATTATGATCTTAGATTCTTGGTCCCCCTTGGACATAGTCTTGAATATCTCACTTGCCCTTGGTTATGGCATGGGGTATATTTGTCCTTTTTTGCTTTTATTTGTACCCCTCATTTGGGTATCATTTTTGTCTTAGATGAAGGATAGATCTCTTTCTTCAACCTTTTATTCTCTTGGGTCTTGACTTAAATTGTAGATAGACTTCTTTCTTTTAACCCTTTATTTTCTTGGGTCTTGACTTTTGCTCTAATCTGTAGACATCTTTGTCTGTTTGGTGCCTCTTCAGGGCCTTTTTTGATTCTGACGGATGTGGTGTATGCTAAGCTGACTTTCCTACAAAAAGTTGCTGATGGGTGCTTATCCTGACCCATTCCCTAAGAGGCGATATGGACGTTACGGATTTTATCCCTCCCTCCATGAGGATCCCTTGGTAAGGGCTTAAGAGAATAAGATGCCTTTGGTAAGGACTTAAAAGATTAAGATGCCTTTCGTAAGGGCTTAAATATTTTAGATGCCTTTGGTAAGGGCATAAGTGTTTTACATGCCTTTGGTAAGGGATTAAAAGTTGTTTTCCTTGTAATGGAAATGCAAATCTCAGATAAAGAACTAAGAGGTCATGATTCATGAACCTATAGTATTTTAGCCAAGAATAAGGTCCTCCAATTTAAGCTTTTGTCAAATTACCTTTGATAGCATTAAAACTTTTCTTGAAAAAGTATAGATAGGCTTCACCTCGCCATTGGTTTTAGAATTTTTTTGAAATATTGGGATCGCTTAGTTGGAAACCCATGTATGCATTTACTAATGCTACTTGTTATCTTTAGAAGACTGTATAAGCCAGTTCTTGTAATAGATTAATACTTGTTTTTCCCCTGGTTGTGGGGTACTCGAAAATAATTTTTCTTTAAAGATATGTTTAGGAAATTTCTTCTAGAAAAATAATTTATCAAAAATAGGGTTGAAGTACATTGCCTTCTTCAAATAGGTTACCTTATCTTGGTAAATATTGCTTTACAACAGAATAGCCTATTTGTAAGTTTCTCATCTAGAATTGGTGAAGGACTAATAGTAATATGCGGTTTCACAAGAGAAGATCTCTGTATTTTGTTGGCTCTATCTTTGGTAACCACTTTAAATCAGGCGTTTGAGTTGTCTTTCTTAAGTTGATAGAGATTTGTTGTGCTTTAAGAATATGTTGAATGCCATGGATTGGTTTTGTTAGCTATAATAGCACTTGAATTTTGAATCAGTACGTGGTTAATTTTCAATACAAATCTGAGTATGAATTAAAGTACATATCAAGTTAAAACGATATGAAAAAAGAGATTTCATGGTTGAACTAATGCTGCAAGACTTCATGATTTGATAGGGTTCCACATTTTGAAGTTGTCATGCTGGTCTCTTTAAGAGATCCTTTTTAGATTTTTTTAATGAACTCTTCCAAAGTTCCTGACATGATCATATTTTGAACTATTCCAGCCAACTCGAGACGCCCATCGGTCTTATGTCCATTTGCCTCGTGATAACATAGTGGTTTTCCTCTTTTCTAGGCTTTGGCCGGTTTTACATTCGATGTGCAGCTGAGATGCTTTCATCATTCTTCACTGTAACAAATATGTGAGAAAGTGTTGATTCAGGGCTATATAGTTGGATTTCGGAATTCTTTTCGAAGCCCTTTTATCGCCCTTTGACTTGTGGTCGGAAAACCCAGGACTGGATCTTCCTTCTTTTTTGTCTTGTCTCGATCTTTTCTTGTCATGGATCATTTCTTTCGAATGGATGAATTTATCTGCTTGGGAATAGAAGTATAGTAGATCTTTGCATCCATTAATATAAAAGTCTTCCCAAAAAGGAGTTTGTTTAGTTATCCCAGACTGAAGTGCAATCAACTTGTCTCTATCAGTTGCATTTTCTACTTTTAATGCCTCGGTGTTGAACCTCTTTTTAAACACTCGTCCAGTGATTCTCTTGATTTTTTTTTATTATAGCTAATAGACTAAAGATCATGGTTGGATCTATAAATATATAAAACTACGTCATAAAGTTGTAAGAAAATTATTTCCAAGAACAAATAGTTTTCTCTTGATATTTCCGCTATACCATTTGATAGCTGCTCCTTGAAAAATGATCAGGAAAAGTTTGCATCGAACTGGCCCAGGAGAATTATACAAGCTTGTCCAATTTTCAAAATCTGTAAGGTGATAATATGGATCGAAATTTCCATCATACTTGGGAACTTGAATGTGAGAAGGGACGTTAGTTGCCATAATTTCTTCTGAAAAAGGAGCCTTTTCTAGGATAACATATTTCCTTAGTTCATCGTATATATTTTTTATTGTATCTTATGTGACTTGGTTATGGATGTTTTCATGGTGGCCTTCACTGTTTTCTATGTTTAAGCTATTTGATTGCTCAATGGTTCTCTTAACCCGATTTCCATGATCCTCATATTGATCTTCATTTGGACGTTGTGCCTCACCTTCTCCTTCCATAACCTTTAGCGACCCTTGAGACGGTGCTTTTTCAAGAAATTTCTACATGGCTATCACTTGTTGTTGTAGATGTTGGACTTTAATCTCATTGTTTTCAAACTTCATTAAGGTCAAAGGTTGCCTAATTTCCATATTCTTCAAGTTGAAGTTTGGGACTATATTGTTTTCCATAGTTGATTGTAGCTTAACTTCTTCGTTTGAGATATCAATATTGATCATGACTCCTTCCATCTTCTTCTTTTTGAAAGAAGTACTCTACTAATCTTTGATGAAAGTGATTAGGGATTAGAGGTTCAGGCCCTCCTTCTAGCGCCAAAAATATTGACAAGAAAACTTGTCAATACCTCAAATGTAAAGTTCAAATATGGGTAATGCTTTCGAAACCTCCTTTTGAATGAGTGGGGATTGCTAAAGATTTTCAGAGAGGCAAAGATGATCCAAAAAAATCTTCTCTTTGGTTCCTTTCGACACAGTCGAAAGTGTAGTTTTCATTTTGGAAAATCCCTTCGAATGGATTGATTTAGAACTCTATCGAAACAGCCTTTCGACACAAACGAGAGAGTTTGGGTAGAATCTTAAGGATCTCTGGAAATAGAGGAATTAAGAAGGTTCCAACACTGTCGAAAGGGATAACCCTTGCAGTTCTAGTATATTCTAACTCAGGCTTCTAGGAAGAAAACGTTGGGTTTCGATTAGGTCAAAAGGGATCCTTTTGATAAACTAAACCGTAGGTTGACATATCCGTGCAAGATAATGAGATTTGTTCTGCTAAGTAAACATGATTATAACAATCTTCTTTTATTGAACTCAATTGTACAATTTGACCAAATCCTTAATCTGATTTAAGAATTAGGGTTTACTAGTTTATGAATAATACAAGTGAGAAGTAAAGAAATCGGCACTCCAAAACATAACTCCTAGGGTCATATTTATAGGTGCGAGTTGGCACCTTTCGACTCCATGCTTTCGACATGGTCGAAAGGTAAACTTTCTTCCTTTCGCTCATATTGCTTGGCTTACAGCTTTCGAACTAGTCGAAAGAGTTACACAGCCACTTTTCTACTGCTGGGGAAGAGGAACTTTGAATGATGCTTTCGCAAGTGTTCTCTAGATCTAAGCTTTGGACATGGTCAAAAAGGTTATGGTTAAACTGCCGATGAAGGCTGGGATTTTGTTCTCTTGCTTTTCTCCTATCGACTTCGTTGTTAGGAATTACTTGACTATTTTTGACTTCGTCGGAAGGCATTTGCTTGATCTCCTTTCGACTTCGTCGAAAGGTGTAGATATGTGTTCTTCACTTGGATGTTGATGTACCACGTGAGTTGGCCAGAGAACTAACTTTTAATGTTGTCGAAACATGTTCTCCTAGAGTTTCGAATGAGACGAAATGCATAAATGGCTTCATTGTAAATGGTCCGCTTCGAAAGTTTCTGCCCTGACCAATTCGAAACCTTATGCCTCTATGGTAGTAGATGTGTAGTCCTTCCTTCAGCTGTAACACGTCGCGTAAATTGACAAAGGAGCAGGCTTCTAATGTTGTCGAAACATGAGCTTGGTGGGTATCGAATGAGTTGAAGCGCTGTTGGAAGATTAGCTTTCGAAGATTCCATTCGAAAGCTTTCATCTGACTAGCGCGATACCTTGTTTTTTCTTCCATGAGCAAAAATGGCTTTGACCAATTCGAAAGGCTTATATGTGATTTCTAAAGGGTTGATCTATCCATTCTTCTGATGGAAGTGAATGTAGACAAAACTAATCGCTACAAACGGTTTGGCGCAAAATGCTGGAAGTTTGTTGTTCTCTACCTTCGAAAGGTGCCTTTCAAATTCGTCGAAAGCTCTCTACTTATTGACTTTGGAAGGTTGCCTTTGACATTGTTGAAAGATTTTTTTTTCTTAGTCCGTTGAAACATCCTCCCGTCCTTTTCGAAAGGTGCAATGGGCGCTTTAAACTTCTTGTTGAAAGTTATGTTTAAATAGATCATTCCGGTGCTTTCTCATCTTATCAATGTTCTCGCCTCTTCTTTCATACCTTTTCTCATGTGAATATTTTATGGATAACAGCACCAGGTTTACAAAACATTTCACTAATTTTCCATTCATATTTCATAATAATAGTTCACTAGTTAAATGTAATACATTAGTTCGCTAATGTGGAGACTCCTTAGTTTCGGAAATAACCATTTGAGTATTCATACTTATGTCAATATTGTAACGACCCGGGATTTTGACAGTATATTTTAATAAATATTTAATCTAATTTAAATTAAATACAAGCTTCTTAAATTATAAACTGATGAGATCTTGATCAATTACCAGTTATATATGTGACTGTAAAGAAAATTTTGATTTGAAAATTTAAAATAGAATCTTTCAAAACTATTTAAAACAAAATTTGTCTTATTCAATAAAGTCAAAGGTTCTATATTGTTAATATTTGATCTAATATATGAATATAAATCAAGTCTTTAATAATAGTGTTTAAAATAAGAAATCCTATCAATATTTAAATATAAATATTAAACTTAACTATAAACCTATATATATGGTTATAAACATAAACATACAAAACATAAGTATAAAACATAATTATAAAATACAAGATATAAATAGAAATATAAAATTTACAAATACAATGTTATAAATCAAATGCTTGAAAATTAAATTACAAATATAATATAACTTATATGGTTAAACTCAAATAGAACATGAGATCATTCAAATATAAATACACATGGTATATAGTCAAAACAATAAATATATTAACTTTACTCAAAACATATAAAATAAGTTAAAAAGGATAACCTGTAACATATATTTACACAACACAAAATCTTTAACAAAGAGTATAACAAGTGGCTGTGAAATCATGTATGCATAAGAGACAAACTATTCACTTAATATTCAACAAATATCTTTGTACAAACATAAAAAAATATCAAAAATATTAATTATATGTAAACATATATGAAGACATGTTCATTAATGCTAGTACACAACTTGTCATTTCAGATTACAAAATAATCGTACAGCCGAAATACCATGTATCATTTCAATTTACAGTAAAATTAATAAAAACAAAACCCGAACAATGCAAGTTGAAGCTTATACCAAAAGACACCATTTTGTCTAAAGATGTTCTATATATACACCTCATAATATGCTTGTTCGTTTACAAAACTTAAGAGGAAAAACTGAAAAAAAAACCAGAGAAGAGATAAAAATAACATCTTGCCTTTGTAAACTGAAAACAAATTCAAACAGCAAAACAAGGGAAGCTTTCTGGAAATTCAATCTGCAGTTGCTTCATCAATCTTTGCTTTCTGTTTCAACTATTATTTGGTGAGTAAATTTACAGTTTCCTTTTAAAAATTTAAGTTTGGCAATTAGTTTATAAGCTTTGTGTATGCTGTATGATGTAAATATGTCGTTTTGAGATGCTCTCTAGAAATTTAGTATGTGATGTTCTTTAATATTTAAAGTTCTGGGCAAAGAAATTTAAAGAAAAATAAAACATCTTCATATAAACATCATAAGCTTCGAGTTTTCAACTAAGTAGGTTGTTTAAAACTTTAAAATCAAACCTAGAAAAGGTTTTCCAGCATGACAATAAAATATAACAACTGTTTATACATGTTTAAAGTAAAAAGAAAAATCAACTGTTAAAATTCAAACGTTTTAAATTGTTAATTTGAACCCATATCTTGATTTAACACTCAAAGCTAAGATTTTTGGCATAAAAATGATGATTTTTAAGTAAGAATAATAGGTGCAGTTTTTAAAATGAACCGAAATTGATTTTTATCAATATTTGTTGATTCAACAAATTTTAATTGTTGAAATTTACTGTAAAGTAAGCTTGTTGATTTATTAATTCAGGAAAAATGCAAGAAAAATTTTCTATTGTGTAGGTTGTTTAGTCGAATCCAAAGTAGGGTTTTGTTCGAGTGTTTTTCGTTGTTCTGTAAAATTTGATTTGGCCGCCGTGTTTTGATCGAGTGGCACGTTGTTTTGAGTAGTGGTTGAGGAGGGTAACGACGAGGCGTGGACGAAGTGGCGTCGCCTCCAGTGGTCAGTGATGGAAGAGCATGGCGTTTTTCTGTTGGGTATGCAAGTTTCTGCTTCGAGCAACTGGCATATTTTCGATTTCGAAATTTTTATGCTGAACTGGGTTTTGTTGTCGAATAAGAGGGCGATTTGTGGTTTGTTGGAGGTGATGGGGGTTGCCGGAGGAATGGCGAACCACCGTGCACATGCACGGTGGCGTTTGGATGTCTGATCTGGCATCGTGGTTGTCGCGAATGGTTGTGCGAGTGAATTCGGGGTTTGCTTCGAGTCGAACTAGTGCACGCATAAGTGTTGACGATACTGCGGTTTAAATTTTTAAACTTAACTAAAAAAAGAAGAGGAAAAGATAAAGTGGAAGAAGAAGAAGAAGAAAGAGTAGAGGGAGAGTGACACGAGAAAGAGCAGGGTTGTCTCGAGCTTTACTCGAGTAAATATTTTGTTTACTTCGGGTTCCAACTTCTTTGTGAATCAGCCTTTAACCTTTAAGTTATTTTGTTAAAAGTTTTAATATTGACAAATTTAAAACTAAGATTTGATTTAAAATCGTTGATAGAGTTTACAAATATAAAATGGTTAAATTAATTTAAAGTGTAAGTGATTAAAATGTAAATTAATTTATACTTGTAATTAAATAAATAACTTTAAATAAATTTGTAACTAGAAATTGATCTTGTGTTTAAATCAATTTTAAACTTAAGAATTTTAATTAATCACTTAAGGTTGACTAATAAATAAATAGTAGTTAAATTAAGTAATTAATTAAGGATTAAATGATAAATTAATTGATAATAAATGATTAATTAAGTAATTAGTGATAATTAAATAAGTAATTAACTTTTATATAATTAATAAATTAAGGTTAGTAATAAATAATTAATAATCAATTAATTAAGTGAGTAACTAAGAAATAATTAAATAATTTATTAAATGGATTAATTAGTGATTAATCAAACTGGATAAAGTAATTAATTAAGTTAAGTAGATCAAACTATATTGATATAACTAATGATTCTTGTTTGATTGATTATGATATTTGTCTGATGATATTCTGTGATATTTTGTGATATATTCTGGATATATCTGTGATGACTGTGTATGATTTATCTGTGATAACTGTTATGTAAATTCTAAGTTTTTATTTAAACTGTTTAAGTTAAGTGACAACTTGGCCCTTAAAATGGCGTTTGGATTTCGATGAGACCGCGACCGGGTATCAATTTAATATTCCGAAAACCACATCAATCTAAATTAAACGACAGGTCGTGATATATCAAGTGGAGATCGAGATGGTGTTTCAGAATGCAAGAGTTATCGTCGTTAACTCTGACGGTGATTCCAAAACGAGTGTAACGAGATAATGCATTCGGTTTCGTTCGAACCCGGAACGAACTTGTATGGATTGAATGCTTTCAATACACCGTCAGGCGGACGATGAGCATTCTAAGAGATATGTTCTATAAAGGTAATCGCAGCCTCAAGCCTCGTCAACCGGGAATGGCTAAAACAGGGGAGATGCAGCAAGGTTAGGTGGGTCTTTCCCAAACAGGACGAGATGTACCCCTATCTAGATGTCCCTTTATTTCGGCTATGTGGGCAGTTGTTGGCCACAACTATGGGGTTATCTTGTTCGGGACTGTTCAGTAAGGAATGGTTCCGATCTTGTGTTGGAGGGGGTTGGGAGTGATCCTCGGTACGGTGATCTAGTCCCCGTACTGTGACAGGTTGTACCCCAGTAGCCCTGCGAATGTTGGAAACCCATTTTCCCTACGAGACCCTATGGTTTTGATTTGTATTACCCACTTTCGTGGCTAGTAGCTGAATTTAATGAATGTAACAATTTCGACTATTTTTTATATACTTGAAAGCCTTAGACACTATTATAATATCACTGTATTTCCTATAAAATGTTTTGGTTAGCGTAAGGTAAAAACTTACCCGTGTTTATGTGTGGGAAGTCTTACGTGATACCTTTGTTTTCAAATGATTTTCAAAGTTAAACAACTTTAACCCGTTTAGTCACACCAAACCCATATCTAACCCGGAGTTTATATTTTGTTTTTCATAAACTCATGGGTACTCAAATTTTTATGAGTAGCCAAGTGATAGGTATTTGGAGTATTGATTTTCTGGAGGAGCTTTGGAGAAGAAGACCAGACGTACGTATCTATATATAGTTTCGCTGTGTAGTTAGTGTATGATGTATTTTGGATGTATGTATTTTGGATGTATGTATTGACAGATATGTATATGACAGTATGCTGTATGATATTGTATAACTTTGATGTATGTATAACTATGTAATAGTTATGTGATGTATTATATTTTGTTCCATTCCGTTGTGAGATTCTGATATTGTTATTCTTTCTTTCTATTCTTTTCTATTTCTATCCCTTTCTTTCTTAATGATGACATGTCTTTCTAGGATTTGAAAGGCGGGTCGTCACAGTTGGTATCAGAGCGCTAGGTTGAGTGAGTACTTAGGCTTTTGAGTAATATCTATCTTGAGAGAGCGTATTTGTTTTTTCATACAATTATATATATCTATCTAAATTTGTTGAGTTACCTATCCAGGTGGCCAACATGAGTTCTGGAAGGAGAGGCAGAGGTAGGGGCAATACTTCATCTGATAATGGACGAAGTCAGAATGCTAGTGACGCTGTAAATCCAGTACCGCCTCAGGTTAGTTTTGCTGCTTTATGCAAAGACTTCGTCAACCTCGGAGGCTAACCATTCAAAGGGTCAGAATCGATAATTGAAGTTCAAGCTTGGCTACGCTCTTGTGAGAACATCTTTAAGAGTACGAAGTTGTCAGATGAACGGAAAAGAGAAATGGCATCGTGGCAATTGCAGGGAGGCGCAGCAGCCTGGTGGGATGCAGCAGTAGCAAATGTTTCTGAGGATGACATTTCATGGGATAGATTTAAGGAGCTATTTGAGGAGAAGTTTATGCCAACAGCGGGGAAAACTCAATTGTATCAGGATTTTCTGAATTTGAAGCAGGGTAACATGTCTATTTCGAAGTATGAGACAAAATTCAATGAACTTTCTTGCTATGGACCAGGGCTCATTGATACTCCCCTCAAAAAGAATGAAAAGTTTATGCAAGGATTGAGGCCAGAATTTCATGAAAAGATGACGGTGCTTTTGAAAGGATCTTTTGTCGATTTGATTGATATGGCGTTGAGATATGAGATTTGGTGAGCAAGGAATCTGTGGCACCAGTAGCAGCTTCAGGAGGGAATTTCACTAACCCGATTAAGCGAAAGTTCGATCCCAGTTGGAGGAAACCGAGCAAATAGAAGCCTGTAAGTAACAATGGACTTCGCAAATGCTACATTTGTCAACAAGAAGGACATTTGGCGAATAAATGTCCCAGAAAAGGATTTCAACAGCAGCAGCAACCGCATTAGAGTGGTTCAGGATCAGCATTGGTTTAGAGATCGTTGTGTTTCAATTGTCACCAGCCTGTTACATGATCAAGAATTGTCCACTTTTGCAGAGGGAGCCTCAGAATAAGGTCTTTGCTCTGGAAGCCGGTCATCTTCTTCTTCACAAGGCAAGGGAGTTTTGGAAGGTACTTTATTTTGGATGGTAAGTATATTAAAGTTTGTTTGATTCGGGTGCCTCTTTGATATTTATTTCTCTGGAATCTATAGAGAAGTTCTTTCTTACCCTAGTTCTGTAGATTGTCCTATCTTGGTATCTAATCCTATTGGAGGAGTGACCAAATTAGATACGATCTGTAAGGACTTGAAGATCTCTTATATATACCACAGTTTTTCATGTGACCCGTATGTGTTGAATTTTAAGGGATTTGATCTTATTTTGGAAATGGATTGGCTGGATACGTATAAAGCAGTTTTGAATTATGATGAGAGGACAGTTTCACTGGAAACTGATTTGGGTAGAATTTCCAGAGTGTCGTGTCATAATTCTGGAATTCACTAGAGTAATCTTACGCATGGAATTGAGACTTCTCAAGAGAAGGTAGAAGATATCGATGTGGTACAAGATTTTCCTGATGTATTTGAGGAAGTTAAATGTTTGCCACCACATCGAGAGATAGAGTTTCGTATTGATTTGATTCCAGGAGCAGTGCCGGTGATTCATCCCAGTAGGAGAATGGCTCCTAGGGAGAGAGAAGAGTTAATTAACCAAACTCAAGATCTTTTGGAAAAGGGGTTGATTAGGCCCAGTTTTTCTTATTGGGGATCTACTGCAGTGTTTGTAACTAAATCGGATGGATCGCTAAGGTTTTGTGTGGATTATAGAGAATTGAACAAAGTGACTATCCGTAATAAATATCCTCTTCGTCGCATCGATGATCTTTTTGACCAGTTGCATGGAGCTTCTATTTTTTCTCAACTGGATTTAGTTTCAGGTTTCCATCAGTTGAGGGTAGCTGAAGACAGTATCCCCTTGACTGCATTACGGGATCGAATTGTTTCTATGAGTGGTTGGTTATGCCTTTTGGGTTAACCAACGCTCCAACCTACTTTGTTGACCTGATGAACCGAGTCTTTCGGGATGTGTTGAATAAGTTTGTTCTGGTATTCATTGATGATATCTTGGTCTACTCCAAATCTGAAGAGGAGCACAGGCATCATTTGAGAATTGTATTGGAAATTCTGAGGGAAGCATGTTCGAAGTGCCATTTCTGTAAATCGGAAGTCAAATTTTTAGGGCACATTGTTTCTGTGAAGGCATCTCTGTAGATCAAGCGAAGGTTGAAACTATTTTGGAATGGAAGCAGCCGGAGACACCGACTGAAGTTCACAGTTTTCTGGGATTGGCTGGCTGCTACAGGAAATTTATCAAGGATTATTCCAAGATTTCTTCACATCTGACTAAGCTGACAAGGAAGGGAGCTAAATTCAAGTGGACACTCCAGTGTGAAGAAGCTTTTCAGGAGTTGAAGACAAGGCTAACTAGTGCACCAGTGCTTGCTATTCAGGACGGGAAGAGAAAATTTGAGGTTTATACTGACGCTTGTATAGTTGGTCTGGGAGTAGTTCTGATGCAGAATGGAAGGGTAATTCCGTATCCTAGTCGGCAATTGAAGCCGCACGAGAAGAACTATGCTACGCACGATCTTGAATTGTTAACCATTGTTTTTGCTTTGAAGATTTGGAGACATTATCTTTTGGGAGAGAAGTTCGAATTATTCACGGACCACAAACCGTTGAAATATCTTTTCTCTCAAAAAGATCTTAATCTGAGACAGCAGCGGTGGTTCGAATTTCTGGCATCCTATGATTTGGATATTCTGTATACCCCGGGAAAGGCGAATGTTGTAGCTGATGCTCTTAGCAGGAACGCGGTCCTATCTCTTCTGGAAGTTGTTCCATCTTTTATTGAAAGGATTTCAAGTAAGCAAGCATCTGATAAAATGTTGAGAAGAATCATCAAAAGAGTTAGGAAGGGTCAGTGTCCCAGTTTTGAGATTGATGGCCAAGGAACATTAAGAATTAACGGGAGAATTTGTGTTTTGAATGATAGAGTTCTGAGGCACGAAGTGTTGTCTGAGAGTCACCACTCCAAATTAAATATTCATCCGGGAATCTCGAAGATGTATAAGGATATGAAGAGAGTCTTTTGGTGAAAGGGCATGAAGGAAGATGTAGCTGCTTTTCTTAACAGTTGTGCCATCTGCCAACAAGTTAAAGGTGATCAACAGAAGTCAGCCGGATTATTGCAGCCTTTGGAAATTCCAAATTCGAAGTGGGAAATGATCTCGATGGATTTCATCGACGATTTTCCTAGAACCAGGAAAGAAAATGATGGTATATGGGTTATTGTGGATCGTTTAAGTAAGAGCGCCCATTTTATACCCGTTAAGTCAACTCGTACTGCAGCTTCTCTGGTAGATATTTTCTTGAAGGAGATACAGATTGCATGGTGTTCTAGTCAGTATAGTAAGTAACTGTGATCCTATTTTCACCAGCAAATTCTGGGAGGCTCTGCAATCAGCAATGGGAACGAGTTTGAGATTGAGTACAGCCTATCATCCTCAAACAGACGGACAGACGGAGAGGCTTAATTGTATTCTTGAGGATATGATGCGGGCTTGTGTCTTGGATTTTGGTGGATCATGGAAAGACCATCTTCATTTAGTGGATTTATCTTATAATAACAGTTACCAAGCGAGTATTAAGATGGCTCCTTATGATGCTTTATATGGAAGACTGTGTAGATCCATATAAAGAAAAGGATGAAAGCTGCTGCGAAGTTGAGCTTATAAAGAAAAGGATGAAAGCTTCTCAGGATCATCAGAAGAAATATGCTGATAAAAGACGAAGACCGTTGGAATTTGAGATCGAAGATTTGGTTTTTGTCAAAGTTTCCCTGATCAAAGGTGCTATAAAATTCAAAAAGACAGGAAAACTTGCTCCGAGATTCGTTGACCATTCCGAGTGTTGGAAAGAATTGGAGCTGTAGCTTACAGGATTGAATTGCTAGAACAGATATCTGGGATTCATAATGTATTTCATGTTTCCCATTTAAGGAAATTTGTTCATGACCCATCACTAGTTGTAGAACCAGTAGTTCAGGAAGATTTGGAAGTAGAACCCAATTTGATTGTGGTTCGAAGTCCAGTTCGGATCGTGGATCAAGACGAGAAGCCACTTAGGAGCAAAGTGGTGGGACTCGTTAAAGTGCAGTGGAGTGAGGATCCAAGAGATTGTACCTGGAAAACTCTCGATAGTTTTAGGAAAGCTTATCCGGATTTGTGTCCGGATAACTAGTGATGTTTGTTAAAATAGACTGTTTGATTGTTGGTTATTGTATGGATGATATGTATGTTTGGATTATTAATATAAAAGTTTTTGAATTAACTGTTGTTTTAAATTTCGGGGACGAAATTCTTTAAAGGGGGAGGAATGTAACGACCCGGGATTTTGATAGTATATTTTAATAAATATTTAATCTAGTTTAAATTAAATACAAGCTTCTAAAATTATAAACTGATGAGATCTTGATCATTTACCAGTTATATATGTGATTGTAAAGAAAATTTTGATTTGAAAATTTAAAATAGAATCTTTCAAAACTATTTAAAACAAAATCTGTCTTATTCAATAAAGTCAAAGGTTCTATATTGTTAATATTTGATCTAATATCTGAAAATAAATCAAGTCTTAAATAATAGCGTTTAAAATAAGAAATCCTATCAATATTTAAATATAAATATTAAACTTAACTATAAACCTATATATATGGTTATAAACATAAACAAACAAAATATAAGTACAAAACATAATTATAAAATATAAGATATAAATAGAAATATAAAACTTGCAAATACAATGTTATAAATCAAATGCTTGAAAATTAAATTACAAATAGAATACAACTTGTATGGTTAAACTTAAATAGAACATGAGATCATTCAAATATAAATACACATGGTATATAGTCAAAACAGTAACTATGTTAACTTTACTCAAAACATATAAGATAAGTTAAAAAGGATAACCTGTAACATATATTTATACAACACAAAATCTTTAACAAAGAGCACAAAAAGTGGCTGTGAAATCATGTATGCATAAGAGACAAATTATTCACTAAATATTCAAAAAATATCATTGGACAAACATAAAATAATATCAAAAATATTAATTATACATATATGAAGACATGTTCATTAATGCTAGTACACAATTTGTCATTTTAGATTACAAAATAATCTTACAGCCGAAATATCATGTATCACTACAATTTACAGTAAAATTAATAAAAACAAAACCTGAACAATGCAAGTTGAAGCTTATACCAGAAGACACCATTATGTCTAAAGATGTTCTATATATTAATATGCTTGTTCGTTTACAAAACTTAAGAGGCAAAACTGAAGAAAAAAAAAGAGATGAGAAAAAAACAACATCTTGTCTTTGTAAACTGAAAACAAATTCAAACAGCAAAACAAGGGAAGCTTTCTAGAAATTCAATCTGCAGTTGCTTCATCAATCTTTACTTTCTGTTTCAATTATTATTTGGTGAGTAAATTCATAGTTTCCTTTTAAAAATTTAAGTTTGGCAATTAGTTAATAAACTTTGTGTATGCTGTATGATGTAAATATGTTGTTCTGAGATGCTCTCTGGAAATTTAGTATGTGGTGTTCTTTAATATTTAAATTTCTAGGCAAAGAAATTTAAAGAAAAATAAAACATCTTCATATAAACATCATATGCTTCGAATTTTCAACTAAGTAGGTTGTTTAAAACTTAAAATCAAACCTGGAAAAGGTTTTACAACATCACAGTAAAATATAACAACTGTTTATATAGGTTTAAAGTAAAAAAGAAAAATCAACTGTTAAAATTCAAATGTTTTAATTTGTTAATTTGAACCAATATCTTGATTTAACACTCAAAGCTAAGATTTTTAGCATAAAAATGATGATTTTTAAGTAAGAATAATAGGTGCAGTTTTAAAAAGGAACCGAAATTGATTTTTATCAGTATCTGTTGATTCAACAAATTTTAATTATTGAAATTTACTGTGAAGTAAGCTTGTTTATTTATTAATTCAGGAAAAATGCAAGAAATTTTTTCTGTTGTGTAGGTTGTTTAGTCGAATCCAAAGTAGGGTTTTGTTCGAGTGTTTTTCGTTGTTCTGTAAAATTTGATTTCGCCACGTGCTTTGATTGAGTGGCACGTGGTTTTGGGTGATGGTTGAGGAGGGTAACTGCGAGGCGTGGACGAAGTGGCGTCGCCTCCAGTGGTCGGTGATGGAAGAGTGTGGCGTTTTTCTGTTAGGTATGCGAGTTTCTGGTTTGAGCAACTGGCATATTTTCGATTTCGAAATTTTTATGTTGAATTGGGTTTTTTTATCGAATAAAAGGATGATTTGTGGTTTGTTGGAAGTGATGGGGAATGCCGGAGGGACGGCGAACCACCGTGCACGTGCACGGTGGCGTTTGGATGTCTGATCTGGCATCGTGGTTGTCGCGAATGGTTGTGCGAGTGAATTTGGGGTTTGCTTCGAGTCGAACTGGTGTGCGCGTGAGTGTTGATGATACTGAAGTTTAAATTTTTAAAATTAACTAAAAAAAGAGGAAAAGATCAGATGGAAGAAGAAGAAGAAAGAGTAGAGGGAGAGTGACACGAGAAAGAGCAGGGGTTGTCTCGAGCTTTACTCGAGTAAACATTTTGTTTACTTCGGGTTCCAACTTCTTTGTGAATCAACTTTTAACCTTTAAGTTATTTTGTTAAAAATTTTAATATTGACAAATTTAAAACTAAGATTTGATTTAAAATCATTGATAGATTTTACAAATATAAAATGGTTAAATTAATTTAAAGTGTAAGTGATTAAAATTTAAATTAATTTACACATGTAATTAAATAAATAGCTTTAAATAAATTTGTAATTAGAAATTGATCTTGTGTTTAAATCAATTTTAAACATAAGAATTTTAATTAATCACTTAAGGTTAACTAATAAATGAATAGTAGTTAAATTAAGTAATTAATTAAGGATTAAATGATAAATTAATTGATAATAAATGATTAATTAAGTAATTAGTGATAATTAAATAAGTAATTAACTTTTATATAATTAATAAATTAAGGTTAGTAATAAATAATTAAAAATCAATTAATTAAGTGAGTAATTAAGAAATAATTAAATAATTTATTAAATGGATTAATTAGTGATTAATAAACTGGATAAAGTAATTAATTAAGTTAAGTAGATCAAACTATATTGATATGAACTGATGATTCTTGTTTGATTGATTATGATATTCTGTGATATTTTGTGACATATTCTGGATATATATGTGATGACTGTGTATGATTTGTGTGTGATAACTGTTATGTAAATTCAAAGTTTTGATTTAAACTGTTCAAGTTAAGTAGATAACTTGGCCCTTAAAATGGCATTTGGATTTCGATGAGACCGGGATCGGGTATCGATTTGATATTTCGAAAACCACATCAATCCAAATTAAACGATAGGTCATGACATATCAAGTGGGGATGGAGATGGTGTTTCAGAATGCAAGGGTATCGTCGTTAACTCTGAGGGTGATTCCAAAATGAGTGTAACGAGATAATGCCTTCGGTTTTGTTCGAACCCGGAACAAACTTGTATGGATTGAATGCTTTCAGCACATCGTCAGGCGGACGATGAGCATTTTAAGAGATATGTTCTATAAAGGTAATCGCAGCCTCAAGCCTCATCAACCGGGAATGGCTAAAACAGGGGAGATGCAGCAAGGTTAGGTGGGTCATGCCCAAGCAGGACGAGGTATACCCCTATCTAGATGTCCCTTTATTTCGGCTGTGTGGGCAGTCGTTGGCCACAACTGTGGGGTTATCTTGTTCGGGACTGTTCAGTAAGGAATGGTTCCGGCATTGTGTTGTAGGGGGTCGGGAGTGATCCTCGGTATGGTGATCTAGGCCCCGTACTGCGACGGGCGGTACTCCAGTAGCCCTGCCATTGTTGGGAACCTATTTTCCCTACGAGACCCTATGGTTTTGATTTGTATTACCCACTTTCGTGGCTAGTAGCTGGAATTTAATGAATGTAACAATTTCGGCTATTTTCTATTTACTTGAAAACCCTAGACACTATTATAATATCACTGGATTTCCTATAAAATGTTTTGGTTAGCGTAAGGTAAAAACTTACCCGAGTTTATGTGTGGGAAGTCTTACGTGATACCTTTGTTTTCAAATGATTTTCAAAGTTAAACAACTTTAACCCGTTTACTCACACCAGACCCATGTCTGACCCAAAGTTTATATTTTGTTTTTCATAAACTCTTGGGTACTCAAATTTTTATGAGTAGCCAAGTGATAGATATTTGGAGTATTGATTTTCTAGAGAAGCTTTGAAGAAGAAGACCAGACGTACATATCTATATATAGTTCCGCTGTGTAGTTAGTGTATGATGTATTTTGGATGTATGTATTGACAGATATGTATATGACAGTCCTGTCATATGATATTGTATATCTCTGATGTATGTATAACTATGTAGTATTATATTTTGTTCCATTCATTGTGAGATTCTGATAGTGTTATTCTTTCTTTCTATTCTTTTCTATTTCTATCCCTTTCTTAATGATGATACGTCTTTCTGGGATTTGAAAGGCGGGTCATCACAATATAACTGTTAATTAATTGAAAATGCGACATGGTTTCATTGCAATATATCATCCAGGTTCATAGCAAGGGTTTACTCACACGCATGTAAGCATCAATTTCCATACAATAATCGTCAAACAACAATCTAGAACATAAGTTTTCTAGTTATATAGGGTATAATTTTCAACATACCCTATTTCATTAACATAGTAATTAGTTTGGTTATTCTCTGAAAGTAGCAGTTCATTTAACTTATAGATAGAAACATACAAAGAGATATTTTATGTGAGAATTAACATACCAATGATGCATCAATCACACTGAAACAGCAACTACATTGCTACCTCAAAGTTCGAATCTACCATAGATCTCCATCTGCTACCATCAGCAAGCTACTCATCCATGATAGCCCTGCCACCTAAAACGTTTGCCAAACTCCACCTTGCCCTTGCCTGCCCTTGCCACCCTCATCGCCAACAGCCACCTCCGTTGATTTGCTGCTCGTCAAAGAACCACCTAGGTCATGTCATGCACCTCCCTCGTCGCTCGTGTGCTTGAATTCCTATGTCAAAGTTGAGTCTTCCTTGTTAGTTTCGCTCCATCCAAGAAATTCACAAACTTATTTAGGGATTGATAATTGGTATAAAAGGGGATAAGGGGCTTTATTTGTTTACATGGGATAAAATAATATTTAGCTGCTCTAGGAATGAAGAGAATAAACGTACAGGAATTGGTAATTTAGTCTTCTATGGGATTTGATTTTAGCAAGTTAAATAAATAAGAAAGGCTAGTAGGTTAGAATGAGTATATGAAGCCCCAAAAAGATAAGTTAATTCAATATTTAGCTTAAGCAATAGAATTAATTAGCCTAACTAATTAAATCAACTAAGCTAAATTAGTTTATCTTCTATGAATTAATTCAAATTTTTATAAACAACTATATTTCAAAATTTAAAAATCCAATAAGCTTTTTAAATTTTATTTCGACTAAATTGAATTCCATAATTTAAATCAAGTCAAATTTGGTTAATTTTCGTAATTAATTACAAAACTTCCATATTTAAATAAATCACACCAATTAGTTAAAATTAATTGAGTCATTAACAAGGGTGTTGTTACAAGTGATATGTAAAATTAGATAATCATGAAATAATCATAATCAATCTAATATTCATACAATCCAACAAAGTTAAAGTCACACACCATTCAAACAAATCCACACAAATCAAGCCAGTCAAATCCAAACTAAATCAAGTATTATTATTTATATACAATCAAACCTATTTAAACTAGATATTTCTAGGAACTTCAACCCATCCATCAATGCCAAAGATTGGATTCCCTTCGATAGCATCGCAATCTTCATCATCTTTGTTGATGGTACACCCTGGATTGGTGGTTGGTTCTTTTTTCAAGGCAGAAATCATCCATTGAGTTGCATCGAAATGCCTTTCTTGCTACTTGATCATCTGCATTTGACTCAGTTCTAAGTGCCTCTAGTTTCTTATGATGAAAGAAAAACGTTCTTGAATGATTCAAGAGTTTGATTGAGGTTTTCTCAAAGTTTTTGGTGTGCGGAAGCCAATATTGAAGAGATAAGTTTATAGATGAAAAAAAGTGAAGATAGGGACTGAAAATAACGATTTTCTTGATTTATAATGTATATATAAGGGTGAGAAGTTGTTTGAAATGAATTGATGTTTGTGGTTATTATTTTTTTAATTTTTTCAAATTTTGAACCATTATATGTCGACATACATGATTTCAATATGTCAACATATGCAAAAAAAATTAACTACTTTATTTTAGAATTCTATTATTTTGGCCTAACTATTATATTTGTATGACTTTCAAGAGATAACTGATAATTTATAACAGCAAGAAATAGAATATTCATTGATAATAAGGATGAATACAGGGAATAAAAGAAAGATACACGAGATTTAGCGGAAACTTAAAAATAGAGATTCCAAATACAAAGATAGCTTAAACAAACAACTAGAATGATATAGATGACGCTGAAGAAGAGCCACCAAGCTTGTGGATGATCTTTCCAAAGAATTTATCCAACTTGTTGGAAATTGAGGCATATCTCTATGAGAATGATTTCTTAAGCTTTCTTTGGTTGTGAATGATATTCTCTTGATTTTTGAGAAGACCTTTGTTGGATTGATTAGGTGGCATATTGATACTTTCTAAGAAAGTATCTTCCTCCTCTTTTCATTCTTCCTCCTCGACTTTCTTTTCCTCTCCTTCCTCTTCCTCTTCCTCCTCTTCTCTTATTTCTTGCTCCTCTTCCGAAACCAACCTTTGTTCCTTTTCTACAGAAGCGTTTCATAAGCTCAAAAAAGGGTGAAATATGCATAAGTAAAATATTGGCTTAGTTAAATAATTTTCGAGGAATTGTTTCCACTCCTTTAAGGTCACACGAGTAAGATACACAACATAAATAGTGTGGTTTCATGTTTAGAAAGATTTTTTGGGAAAAAGTTCATCCAAAATGACTTGAGACCTATTTATGTCCTATTGACCATAAATGGCAAAAAAAGCTTTGAATTTTTTTTATATTGGGTTATTTTAATTACTCTTCTAGGAGTGATATTTTGTTGCAAAAACAGGATTAAAATTCTTTCTTTTGGACGCAAATTTAAATCATCATCACTTTCAAAAATGGCATGATTACTTCACGATTTTGAAAATCAATTTGAAAAGTCAATTCCACAAGATTTGCATCAAGAATGGGACTCAAAAGTTCACAATTTAAAGCAACTTATGCCCCTTTGACACTACTCCAAATTTCTCCTTCTCTTTCATTATAAAACTTTCCTTTTAAACTTTCATAAAACATCTGCACCAATTATAGATAACAATCGAAATTATTTTAAGAAGCAACGATTAAACCATGAACTTCAATGTGCAAACAAATATTTAAGAGGTCATAAGTAGGAAAATCTTCAAAACTAACAAATCTTCCGGAAAGACTTCTAAAAAATATACTCAATATAGGCTTGCCTGGCTTCTTGATCATTAAAAAGATTTTATTTTCTTAGAAATTCTTATGGTTACCTTACTGCTTGAGGATGCCATTGAAGAGTAGTTTGAAGAGATAAGAGAGTTCATGATTTTTGAATTTGAAAATGAAAGTGAAAAATGAATGGACGGAGATAGAGTAAATAAATAGAGAACCAAAGGACATGTTCTCTGGTCAAGAGATATCTTTTTAGAACATAGAAGTTGGTGCAAAGATGGAGGGAAATTCAAATTTTGAATTTGAAATTGAAATCCAAAATCTGCCAACATATGTCGACATATGCATGTGGGATATGTCGACATATAAGTCGAAATTCTTAAAAAAAGGAAATTACAACCAATAATTCTCATTTATCTATACTTATAATTATCTTATATTTATTATTTAATCTACACACTAAACAATTTAGAATATAATTTATAGTACCTTTATTTAATATTTTATTAATATATATGTATATGTATATGTATTATTTACAATATATACACACATTATTCAAGAAATATTATTATTAATCTGTAGCTTATTCCTAGAATCAACAACGAAAAATTCAAAATTTTAATTTAAATGCGTACCTATTTTAGTTCCATTTCTCCAAAATTCTCATTAAATGTTGTTGTAAAGCATATATTAGCATTCTCTATATCTGGTCCACTATTACTTGAGGAAGTATCTGAATCATCTTGTGCTATAGCAAAAGCCCTTCACTTTTTTCTGGATTAATCATTCAATGTAGTTTTCAGTTTATCGGGATGTGGACAAGTCTCGTTTTAAATGGCCAGGTTCATCATCCTTATGATATCTAATGCCATTTCAACTTCAACTTCCTAGATTTTTGTTGTCATTTCTTTTGAAATTGTTCATCTTCTTATATTTTATAAATTTTTTGATATTCCTTGTCATGAAAGCAATTTCTTCATCGTCATCACGGTCTGAATCCAGATTATCCGTTATTGCATTAAAGCTATAGATTTCTTCTCTGTCACTTTGCTTTCTCTCATGCCTTATATTTTGTGCTTCAAAAGACATTAAATGCCAATCAACTCTTTAATTTTTAGAGTGGTAATGTCATTAGCCTCTTCAATTGCAAGAGTGTTTTGATCCCATTAAGAAGCAAGTGAATTAAGGATTTTTCTAGCTTATTCCTCCTCATATAAACCTTTACCAAATGCAATAAGTGAGGGTACTACATCTTAGAATCTACTATACATATCATATATGAACTCATTTGGACTCATTTTGAATAACTGAAATTGGTTTGTTAACATGGAAATTTGGTCTGTTTAACCTTACCTGTGCCTTCATATGTAACTTGCAAAGTTCTTCAAATTCCAAATGCAGACTTATATATAGATACTCTATTAAATTCATTTCTATCTAGAAAACAAAATAATATATTCATAGCCTGTAACATCCCGCCTTTTCGCATGCTTTAAATCGATACATGTGCCAATTCAAACCGCTCGGAAGGGCGGATTGTTATGGGGTAAATAAGAAGAACGAGAAAGAAATAAAACAAAACAGAATCTCACAGCGGAAGGATAAAATATAATAATCAAATATACAGTTTATAAAGCTGTTTTAAAATATTCGATTATTACTTATACAATATATATCAGAGTTACACATACCATATAACAATGCAGCGGAACAAAATGAGTGTAGTGGAATATAATAAATAATAACAATAGTAATCTCCGTCTTCGTCCTCCAGAGCTAAAGTCTTCGATCCTGAAACGCTCGGACTGACCCGAGCGAATTGAAAAGACAAAACACTCAAGTCAGAACTAAAAGATCTTATGTAAGTTAAATCAATAGAAATAAACATGAGTGCAGTAACTCAAAAGATGCTCGGGATTCACATCTCTTAAGGATCCGTTAAACTATTTACTATGTAGTATATTTCGCTATTATAATAGTGTCTAATTGTAAAATAAACTTACTTTTTTCTTAGCATTAAGGGGTTACCCATATAGCCCTTAACACGTAATAGTCCCAGTAGTCCATCTAGTATCAGCGCATCTCCAGATCGGGAGACAACCCTAAATACTCCACGGGCTATGGAAGAAAACCAAACTCGTACAAGGCGCGATAGGGTAGGTGACACGGCACAACTAAGCAATGCCAGGGTAGATATACCAATTACGCATCCGGGCTGGTGGTAACGTGCAGCCGCAGCTACCTCTCACCTCGGACAAACTCCTCCCTAAAATCAAAACTCAAAATTGGCCACCGAATCAATCCAAAGTCAGAGTATAGTATCGAAGAGGAGTATCTGTACTCGAAGAGGAGTATCTGATGGAGGGCGCTAACCCCCTTGGCCCGTCAATCGCTCCTGTTTTCGCCACCTTATGCCAACTCATGGAAGTTGGGTCCACGTATTTACCTCAAAGGAAACGCCCACCATCCTACTTCATTCTGGAATCTCCACCGCGTATACGGTTGTTAAAGTGGTTTTCGGGGTTGGCAGAGAGTATGACAACTCCCGACCCTGGTATCTTCGACAACCAATCGTTATTATAACACCGCGGTTATTTCAAAAAAAATTATACCTTTAAAGACCAGAATAAAATACTCATTTCAAAACTATATAAATATGATATCATTTATATTTTAAAGACCCAAATCCATATGATATCACTCATATTTCAAATATATCTTTTCCAAAAATCATAACCTTTTCAAAACTATATACCTTGAAACCATAGCTTTGAAACATAACTTTTAATACTTAATGGTTTAAATACTATATTACTTTATAAAATAAACAGCTTCTTTAAATTTCACAATAAATTCCTAATATCAATTTGAACCCTCCAAATAAACCATTTTAATTCCCATATATTTCAAAGCTTAAATATTTTATATTTCAAAACTTTATAGTTCATATATTTAAATCTTTAAATATTCCACTATTTCACAATGGATTCTTTGATAATTTAATATATATCAAATCCAATTCCTATTATTTAAATCTAAAATATTTACTTACTAAACAAATATTATTCAAGTAAACCCAAAAACTTCAATAATAGAATATTCTTTTAATTAAATTAACTTGATAATATTCTTTAAATTAATTTGATATACGTTTACATCTTCAAATCAAAAATCAAGTTATAAGATCATACCTTTTAAATCTTAATTTATTTACATTTCAAAAAAAAAAATTTGAGGAAAATTCTTAAATACTTTAATTCAAATCATATTCACATTTATCTTTAACCTTACTTTTATTTGAGTTATTATAAACTCTATATACAATAGAATTTCAAATATATTCTTAACCATATTATATAAACGAAATCAACTTCATTATTTAGCTTATTTTAAAATTCGAAACAAATTTATACATAGCTAAATTCAAAAAAATTTACTATATATATATATATTAAAATTTAATATTTATTAAACCGTATTCTTTCCAAAACCATAGAAAGTCATTTCAAAAATAATTATATATATATACCGCGGTGCCTGTGTATAATTTTCTATCCTATGGTCAGGTGATACGGATATTTATCATTTCAATCCGCAATTTAAAAATAAAAATGCGGTTGTATATCATTTCAAACTGCAATCCCGAATGAAATGAAAATGCATAGTAACTTGCAGTTTATACAATATAAATACAGCATCCATTCATCCATCATATCAATCATCAAACATTTATCAATTTATCATCCAACTCAAACAATCACATCAATAAATAATAATTAATTCCTGGCAGTATGCAATAATAAATAAATTTAACTAGCAGTTTATATGAAATAATAAATTTAACAAAAATTTTAACTGGCAGTTTATATGCAAAAATGAATTAAATAACAAGTAAATTATATGGATGCAAATTTACTGAGATAATGATGAAATATATGCCAAACAGCTATAAATAAATTTCTAAACACAACAAAAATCAATTTAACAAACATAAGAAATTTTAGAAGTTGTGAGTGGGTTAAAACACTCACCTTTGGGATTTAAATTGAATTCAAATCCAATTTAAACCCAAAGTTTCAACAGCTTCAGAATCTGCCCAAACCAGCATCATCCAGTCCGGAATTTCAATACGATCCTAACGCAAGAAACCGTGCGCAAATACGACCTCGTATGTGAAAGTTATTTATGTTAGATCATTTGAAAACAAAATTAAATTTAAAACAAATAAAATAAAGAAAATACCCAATTCCCTCACCACTTCATCATCCCTACAGAACAATGTATGCTACAGGACTTTGAACACGCCAGCATCCCTAAAATGCGCACAGCAGTTTATGACGCGCCGCCACTGGAAACTTCACCCTCGTGCCCCAAGAGCTTCGCCGAGACCCTTTTCCTCTCGACCCCGACCTCCACGCGACAAGAATCATCGCTCCAAATAGCCGGCCGCCGCCTCAATTCTACAACCCTAGCTCGAAATTCACGACCATCTAGCCGTCAAATCGACGAACGAACCATATAGATGCGCTTCCCTCCGTCTCCTCTCCAAGACCCAGAAACAATTTGTCGATCCGTCGAGTTTGATTATGGCGATGATGAACGGATGTGGATAAACCTTTAATTTCTGGATAAATGGTGATTCGAATCAAAAATCAAATTTCACCAAAAGATTACGCACTTTGAGAGCTTAACATATATTTTTTTCAGATTTTTCTGAGGACTTTGAATTTTAGGCTTTGGATTTGATTTTTAAAATTTGAAATTGGATCTATGGTTTGCAGCAATTTGAAGAAGATGAGCTGATGGAATTTTACGCGCAGACAATTGAGAATATACGGAGGCTAGGGTTTAGCAGGGTATTTATAAGAAAAGTTGGAATAGACAAATGGATCTGAATTATAACGTGCTAAACGATAATTGGCCCAAAAAGCCCGTTCTGCCCCCGGAACGAAATTGGGTAAACTCATATATCAAAATAGGTGTTTTAAAATATTCTAAATGCAATGGAAAAAGTTTCACATCCAAATTCCATCGTATGAAGAAGTTATGTTGAAAACAAAAATTTCAAATCGATTTCAAATTGATTTCAATTAATTGATTTCAAGGCGTTTCGAGTCTGTACGATCGAACGACAAGTCTGATTGATACGAAACTTGAAATCCTACAATAACTCACTATTATGGATCGTCGAAATCCGAGTCAGTGGCCAAAATGGCTATTTTCCTATTAATTAAATAATTTAATAATTAAATAAATAAAATCCAATTCTTAATTTCAATTCTAAAATTGACCAATTTTATTACCTTCATATTTACCAAACATTTACAATGCTTTAAACAAATTTACATGTCACTTAAATGCTGATTCAATCATAATTTTTAGCGTTAAATTCCAATTTCGTTAAATTTAGAAATTATAAATTAAAATTTCAATAATTCCTTTGTTTTAAATTTTCATTCATATTATTCAAATTCTTATTACAACTAGGTGAAATAAATGTTGGAACCAAAATCCATTATATTAACATTCTCAATTTTCATCTAAATCCTCATTTATGTAATATTTTAATATTATATTCCACTTAATTGCAATAAATCCGCTTATTAGATTTCAAATT
Source organism: Allium cepa (assembly GCA_030765085.1). Classification (NCBI taxonomy): domain Eukaryota; kingdom Viridiplantae; phylum Streptophyta; class Magnoliopsida; order Asparagales; family Amaryllidaceae; genus Allium; species Allium cepa. The sequence continues at coordinate 500,817,968 of CM060929.1, forward strand.
ATAAATAAATTAATAAATCTTGGTTTTCACTCCTTAAATCAACCAGTCCTCATATTATAAATAAAACTAACATTCATTACATCTTATAGAATTAACCATCTTTAATGACAAATCAAATCTACCCTAACTGCACAAATTTAGAGCAATTAATGGCAATTGATATCACATTAAACTTCATAATTATCAATACAAATCTCAATAAAATCGTTTATTTATTTAAAATCTTGCAATTCAATAAATTGACATTTTATGGGTATGAGTATATATGCACGTCCAGATGGACGTGTATTCGATTGGTGGATCTTTTTTTTCTTTTTGTTTGTAACATAATGTTTTTTTTAACATAATGTTATGCATACTTGTGATTGCTGATTTAGGATTTTTATTGTTTTTGATGAATTTAAACCCAAAATTAACCTTTTTCATAAGTTATTACTATAATTTTAGAATTATCCAGATAGTGTTCATAATGAATCTGAATCAAAATTCACTTCTCGCGGTACGTATAAGTTTATAACATTTTATGACAGGGTTTCTGCTTTATGCATAATTCTTGTTCTGCAGAAATGTGCATGGTCTGGACCATAGGATTCGATTTTCCTTTGATAAACAACATCAACCAAAATATATAGTCCACGAACTCCTATACAATACCAAATAAGGAACATCCAAGCTTGTTTTAAAATATTAAACTCTTCAAAAACAAAGTTTGCATCACCACCAACTCTAACAACTAACATTTTGAATTTACATAGTAATTATATATCTAACTCTAACAACTAACATTTTGAATTTACATAGTAATTATATATCGTTAATTTGGTTATGTCCCAATAAAACACAGCAAACTTCATATATGAATAGAAAACCATTAGACATACTCTGCTTTTTGTTATTCTGTGCACAGTCACAGTTCAAAAAGTCACCACAAATTCATGTATCATAACAAATATTTGTTAAATATGAATGATAATCATTACATTAAGTTTATATGAGCATATACAATAATCCAAAGAAGCAGCTCTACTAAAACAACAGCAAAGAGTAGCCGAGTATCCTCAGGCAGCATATGACAGAAGTAGTAAGAGCATGAAAAATATCATACTGAAAATTATCACAGTAATAATCTTTTTTTCCAATAATAATAATGACAGAATTACATAAAAGTGAATTGAGCAAAGTAGAAAAATTCAGAAGCCAACAATAAAAGTTGTCTAGGTAAAAATTCAAAATATAAGAGAGCTTGATGATACTAAAAAACATGAAAATAACCAACATTACTGAATTATTGAGCTTCAACTTCAGCTGCAGGCTCCTCTTCGTTTCTAAGCCACTTGGCTAAGCTTTCAAATTCTTTGATCACTATCGACGATTATAGCCTTGTAAAACACCTTTCCTGTGGCCTTAATAGCTTTAGCTTCCTCCTTGGTGAGCTTGCTCCTCTTCTTGTTGAGCTTCTCCTTCTTAGCCTTTGCCCCCCTCAGCAGCAAGAAATACATAATAGATACATGTTTTGATATTGAAACATTAACTTGTAACAAAAATCCATTAACATAAAATAAAATTTTACAGGTTGTAAATTTCCTTTTTGGACCCATTATAAAAAATAGAATGCACATGATCCAGCAACAAAATTTATTAGGCTTAAAGCTATTGTAAATTTCTCTGGTTTATAGCTACTTTGATTTAAGGAAAGGAAATGAAGTATGTTTGACTAAAATTTATTAGGTTATAGCTGCCCATTAACTTGCATCTTATAATGTAACTTAATAGATCCTAATGAATCTTCAAAAATGAAGAATGAGGTGCACAAATACAAAAGTGATGCACACAACTACTGAAGTACAACAAATAGAGATACTCATACATTAAGATAATAAACATGTCCTTTCTCTAAAAAAATTGATATGAAAAAAATATTCAATTTTTCTTCATTAAATGTCATTTAATACCATGACAGATCAATAGCCTCACCATTTTATGTCAGTTAGTTACATGGTTGCTTATGTTATTAGTCTTTTCAAGCTTTAAACATTTTTAAACTATATAATGAAAGATAATTATTAGTAGTTGAAAAGAGAATAAAAAGTTACTACCAAAATTAGGAGAAAACTAACAAAATAATAATAAACAGAAAAGTATGCTATCAACAGACAACTTTAAATGTTTCTTTTACATGTAATATTACCTTGGGCGGCACAGTTCTGTTGATTTTTTCCTTTAATATGTGTAAAATCTTTCCCAAAGATACATTAGACCTACAACACAAACTTAGGGTAACCAGCAGAAAATAACCTTACAAAAGCTAGCAAATAGAAGCTAGGTGATAAAAGTGTACAAAAGTTTGAGGAAGTATATTCTTACTGGATATTTTGGAGCCTGTAAAAATTCAAATTTGTTAACTACGACTTTGTTAACTGCTATTTTGGAGCCTGTAGAAGCCTGTAGAAACAAATTTGTTAACTGCTAATTTGAAAAGAGAAGAAATTCAACCTCATGTAGGAGTAGTCGGCAGAAAAAAACAATACTGCAATAGCAAATCCGAATCTGGTGATTGTAGAGAATACTACAATAGGCTCATTTGGTTCCTCACAGGACCCAATTAAAGTTTGCCATTTGCTTCCTCCAGATCTGTAACTAAAGAGAATTTAGGTTAGATTTCAATATTACTTAATACGTAATAAACTCATTGCAATGGAAAAGGAATGATTTATAAGTTTACTTCTGTATTTAACACGGATCATCTGAATTAACTCACTTGAAGGCTACCGCCGAGTTTAATTGAATTCTATAATTAAATTTACATAAATTGAACTAATCTAAAGTTTGAAGCCTTAAGTGAGTTCAATAAACTTTGAGTTTGAATTAACTCATGATTTAACTTTTGATTCTAGTCAAATTGAATAAATTTTGAGTTTTATGAGTTTTATCCTTCTAGTGATCGAATCATTTCATTGTTTTATGAATTATTTTGCATTATGAATATCGAAGTTATTATATCATCAAGGTTTATATAGACGATGATTTCACTGATAAAATAATTGGTTGTATTTATACATCTTATTATTCACTTAAAATAAGGACAACAAATATTGAGCAAGGTTTAGAAAGCAGAGCTTTGAGATTTTAGTGGAAAGGTAAAAACAACATCAAGATACAATTTCACAGTATAATCTACTCAATTCATCTGTTTATTAACATTCTTGACCTTAGGACATTGGTTTCCAATGTGAATTGATCACTTATCAAAATTTACTTACTATACTTACGATTGCTTCCCAAAAGATAACTTTTTCCAAATTGAAATTCTTACGTGTTTCTCCGGTTTAAAAAAATTTCCTACTTGTTTTCGATTTTTTTCATGCCAATAAATAATATAATAACGAAATTTCTTTTAAATTCTTACTTTTTATTAGTGGAGTAATTATGACTTATTTTCTAAAGGAATTTTCCTTCTTTCCATGTTTCTCTCAAAGTCAAAAGGAAATTTGTAACTTAGTTGTTTTTCTATCACCACCACCATATGCTCATATATTTCTAAGTTATGAAATGAGACTTAAAACATAGAGAATACGGTTGAAATGAGGTTCTCCAAAGGTATACTTATGCTAAATATTGGTTGATTGTATATTCTTTTCTTCTTTTATAGCTATAGCTATGCAAATAGATTGTAGGTTTATAAATATTAAGTCACAACATGGAAATGTATAATACTGAGCGAGGGATCCATATGTTTTACTGTTATTGAGGTACTTGTTGGTTATATAAATTTCAATATGAAGCATGATCGAACTACAACATTTATAAAAAATATTAAATGACTGAAATCCATTGACCTCTGGTATTAATTCAAAAATCTAAAACCATACTAATTTTCTATTATATCAATAATGCGAAGATAGATAAATCTGTGCGACATTGAATGTTCAGTAAGTTATATTAGTTTCACCAAGAAAGGATAAGTAGACTAAAGACACACCTTGGTTCTTGGTTACAAAGTGAGGAATCTGAATGTACAGTCCTATACATTGCTTATAAAGGAGTTCACAGAGCATAACCTGTTATAATTTTAAGATTTATTTATCACAAAAAACTGGTACTGAGCACCAAGTTCTCCTCTAAAGCGAGACAGTACTATGAACATGACTCAAATATAAGCGTTCGTACATGCTCGGTTAAGATGTTTCACACCTATGTGAACCATGAGTCACTTTATTCACAAATTCACACAAAATATTAACCTGATGGCAATTTGACACAACTTTTCGATCTATAGTAGTCAGACATGCCGCAGTTTTTTAACTCACATAATATATAGTAAGCTTCCAACAATATTAATAATTAAAAAATTGATCCACTCAAACAAACGGATCTATCCTAAACCAAACATCAACTACAAATTGAAGAACTAATTTGATAAACTATTTAACTCACGTAATTAGTGTAGCCATATGTAATCAATTCGTATAACTTCAGCATCAGTGCAGGATAATCGGCAGTGTCAGTGTAGGTAGATGCGGTAAAAGTTGATAGTAGAGATTTGAGAGTCGAAAGTGGAGATCTGAGATGATAACGAAATTAAGGGTTAATTTAAGGGAGATTAGGGAATTTTAGGCTGTGAGATGATAATGATGATAATGATAATGACGGTTAATTTGAGGCGATTAGGCATTTTTAGGCCATTGGGAAATGAAATGAAAAGAAACGCGAAGTGAAAAGGGTATTTTAGGAAGCTCCAAAAGACACAATTGATTATAGTTCAATCAATTCTTATTATTAATAGTAGAGATATGAGTAGGAAAATGGTTCGATACACTTTCAGTATTATGAACAAAAGTTCTTTAAGACTAAGACACACATAAACTAACTTAAGCTATGCTTCAGTTTTCAGCTCATGTTACTGGTGGTATCTTCTCCCAAGTATAACTATAAAGTTTCATCACTTTTCCATATGAACGAAAACTTTAACAAATTGACCAAAAGACGTAGATTATTTTCCATTTTAGTATATACATATTAACTTTGGATCACATGACCCGATGTACATCACACAGGGATTGCACATGTACTGTTTGTTTCATATTTCTTTTATTGCATGCATAGCATCTAAAAATTCACAACAAAATCATTTTATATTTCTTCTGCTGCACACGGCAAAATTCATACGAAAATTTTATCTATTCCAAGGCCTCGTTTAATAATTCATGTATTAATTTTGGATGATCACCTGAGTTGCTATAGTGGAGGTCTCTTTTAGCTATTCCAAGGAAAGAGTTTGATAGGATTAAACAATTACTTACTCCAATTAAAACTCTTTTTTTTTAATAATATCCATAATTTGTTGTAGATACTGATATAAAATACAGTTTATTAACATACTCTCCTACAACTTAACTCAAGGTAACCATCAATGATGAAGAAGTATCTTAACAAATCATAATTTAGGAGAATGAAACATATGAAGTTAAACTATACTTAATTAATTGTTGGGTATATGAACAAAATTTTCAGAAATAATTATAAGTAGTAAGATGTGATGTAAGAGGTCTAATCGATTTGTTTTATATGCAGTTGTACTGTACTTGTTATGATAGAAGTGTTGCATCCTTATGCATATCGAGAATGCCCTTTTCCACCCATAATCTCTTTGATCTTTGCAGGTGGAATTTTTTTTATTGATGTTTAAATAGGGCACTGACCATCCAGAATTTAAAAGTTATTTCTATCTCACCTTTTAGCCTTGCCTGCATGATATACAAAATAATTTGTCAATAATATTTTTCATGTATAGATGATTAAACTGAACAGGTGCTAACACATATAAAATTCTTATTTGTAGTGGAATCCAAGAGGCGGAGGGCGAACATATCTAATATATTTATTTTCTGTTTCTGAATCCAAAAGTGTTGTATTACTGTTCTCCTTGTAATTATTTGAAAATAATATTATTTTTACATATTTTTAAAAAACTATTTTTGTTTAGGCTAACCAAATGTGAAGCTAATGTGGTTTACAGATGTGAAAAGAAAACTCACACATATGTGAATATTGGGACTATAGTGATTTAAATTAGTATACAATTAATGTCAATGAAATAAAAAAAGAGTATAAAAAACATTTTGTGAATATTTCAAATGGTAGGATTACATCCTATTTGTAACTCTTTGTTATCACAACAAAATAAAAACAAAATTACAGTAACTACTTTCTTGATATAGTGAACTGTTTTTTATTTCAAAATTACAGTAACTACTTTCTGCTCTGCCAATTCCAATACAGTTTACGTGCAGTTCATTTAAAAACATGGTGCGAACAAAAGTTTTTATCAAACAAAATGAAAGTTGAGGTGTGCTTACAGGATGCACTTTTCCCACAGTGAGTTTCCAAGCTAAGCCTGTAGCTTTGTTGATAAGAGAAAAATTAGGGAAACCCTCTTCATCCTTTACCGCTGTACAGAATCAAAAAAAATTGTGTTAGTGCAAGAAAAAAGTAAAAGTGAAATAAAATAGCCAATGCTATCTTTCTACAATTTAGTACACCATGATAACATGTGAATGGTCGAAACACTAAAAAGTATTAGTTGAACAGATACGAAAAAGAGTATTATCACATATATATATAGGCCCGACATCATTTTCTCATGGCATCTAAATGTGTTGGCCTGGTAGATTATCATTCAATTATTCTCTTCCTAATTCTATCTACACAATCTACAAATCAAGCGCCATTAAGATTTGTATATTACTAGTACTTGAGTTAGATTATAGTGATTTTCATAAGTGAGGTATTAAAATTATTGATTTCATCACCATTGTTCTCTTAGTACAGAGTAAAAGTGTTCAATTTTTGGATATAATACAAACTCATTCATTACACTCATAATCATCAGTTGAACATACTACTATTAATAAACCTTGAATGTTTATACTGAACAATACGCAAGAGGACAACTTAAATTTATCAAAGTCATTCTCATAAACCTTTGAACTCTGTCATTTCATTTCAAATATATATATGGTATAAGTTGATGAACAGAGCAAGATTCATTGCAAAATAAAGTCATAGAAACTATGCATCAAGAAAAATCCAAACAAAATAAAAAAAATCCCAAAGTTACAATCAATATCACATATTAGGAAAAATATAACCCTAATTCAATTGTAGTAGATAAATCTTTAAGGAACCCAAATACTACTAAAAATCTGAAGGAGTTGACAAAAATTAACGAATAGTTACTTAAGTTTATGATAAATATACATATACATTGTAAGTTGAGATGAACAAATAAAGATCCATTAAAAAATAAAGGAACATAAGTCATACATCAAGATAAAATCAAACGAAATTAAAAATCTCAAAGTCATCAATAAATATCAGTATATTAGGGAACAAAAATAAGCTGAATGTAATTGTAAGGAACCCATATATTACTGAAAATCTAGAGGAGTTGATGAAATTAGTTGAACATAACGGAAAACTGATTTTATACAAAAGATGTTGATGAGGCATGACCAAAAGTTGTAATAAAGTGAAAATTAAGTTTAGATTCAAGCAAGATACATGTAAAGCAATTAATCCATTCTTAACATAATCTTCCATGACATAAATTTGAAGCAAATTCTAAGGAATTGGATACTACAGGAATCCATATTTGTTTATATCATATACAGATGGATATAAAAATAAATAGGAAAGATGAACTGTCCAATTTAATTTTACAGGCATAATTGGTTCCAATTTTCAATTGAAATTTAAAAAAAAAGTTGATACAAAATCAGTTAGAGAATGGAAAAAATTAATAGAATTGAATTATTAAAATAAATAAAAGACTTTGATTTTGTAAACTCCATTTCTATTTAAAATATATATTTAAGCTAGCATACAAAACTTGTAAAAAAGATAAATTTTTAGAGAATGAATTAACAATAAAATAGACCAAACTCTTTGGTTTCGTTGTCTATTGATAAATTTTAATAAATTAAGCACATCAAAATTAGAGAAACTAAAGAAATAGAAGGAAAATAAAAGGCTAATCATATATGATTTCTTTGATCGATTTCTCTTTAAAAAGGCATGTAGCCAAAGAACTGATGTAATTCGACCTTAACAATCAGTGGAAAGAGAAATAAAATAATTTGTTTTTAATCTAAAAATCATGACATTAACTTCTTCAAAATCACATGCAAAAATAAGTTGAGTATGTAAGCAACTGAACAATTCGAATAATACTTACCCTAAACTAAAATTAAACCATATTCTTGTAAAAGAAAAATCGATGTATAATATATTACAACTTTATAAGTAGCAACAAAATAAGTCATAATATATCACTACCACAACTTTATAAGTGGTAAAGAAATAAGGCATTATAAGGCACTTACATAGTAAACATATTTAGGACTGCGTAATTGGTTGAATATAACAAAAAGGTATTTATAGCCAAACGCACATTATGCTAATGATCTATTGGAATCATTACTTTTGGTGGGGAATCTCCATGAACAAAATCAATGATATAAAATATAGTTAAATGAATTATCTCTAGCTCTATTAGAAAGTAGTCACATATTTCATAGCCAACTTAGGCTATGTAGAAATTCAACACAACATATATTTATCATTAATTCTTCTATGGTAATATGCATAGAGTTCAAGTAATGGCATGCGTTTTGCGCGTGAATTATTTTTCTTACAAATTGTATATATTTAAATCAGTCAAAAAAATAATTTTTTATTTCAAGTGACACTAAGATTTGTATATTTGTAGAGAAGTATTTTGAATTTTAAAGAAAGTTTAATTTTATATCCTAATTTTGGAAGCGTTTTGAATTTGTGAAGTATGTTTAATTATTAGATCCTACTTTTAGGGGCGTTTGAATTTTTATTTCTATTATTAATTACTAAAGAATGGATTTAATTTTATATTGGTTTAAATTTTTATATTTGTTATTAATTGGTAAAAAATGACTTTGAAAAAAGTTTATTCGTAAGATCCTATTTCTAAGTGATAATAAGATAAGTACGTTTTGAATTGTTAAAAAAGTTAACCGTTGGATCCTACTTTTAAGCAATAGTAATATTTAATAATATTTGAAGAGGGACATTTTTGGTAGTTCACGTTGATACCACAAAAATGTGACACCAAAGGTATTACAACTATTATTAAAGATAAATAATGCAAAAAAAAAATGTTAAAGAATGAATAAATGGTTGATATAGATTTAGATGAAGAACCGTGAGTATTTTCTCAAAGTTATTTTTGTACTCTTTGAGTGGAGTTCTAAGGCAATCCAACATGGGTGGGCAGTTTTTCTTTCAAGCATTTTCATTAAGTAAATGAATATTAGGATAGCATTTTGATTAAATTCTTTTTAGCAACATGGCTTATTAATAGCAGATGCAGCGGTTATGTGAAAGCCTATGAGGAACTGAGAAAAGTCTTTAAAACAAAATTTGTTTTGTACTTTCATAGAAAACAGTCAAAAGCTTACTAAAAGTCTATCAAAGTTCATATCTATAATTTGGTTGGCTATTTTTTTGCAACGATATCACAAATTTGATATTTAAAGACATATCCTAATAGGTTGAGTTAATAACAAACAATATATATGTACATTATTCAATCTCCGCTACACAACTAAATTGTTAGTTAGACTTGATTTAACACTTATATCAAAATCAAGAATAAATATGTATATTGAAATCATGGATGCTTAAAAAAAATAGAATACTGTATGAAAATTTGTTCGGTGTGAGGATGCACCATTGAGAAAGAAAAATGCAGATCGTATTTAGAAATCTGTCACGGGTTTAGAAATCAGGTCATGGTTGAATTTCAATATTGAAGCAACAACTGCCCAATCGATTAGCACTTGGTGGTTAGGAATACGGTCAGGTTTAGTTTACAATTTAAATAATAATTTTCATTCGTCGCCTAATCTTTCATGCGTACATATTGAATAATAAGAGGGTTGAACATATGATAAATACTATTCAAAAGGTAAACAAATCATTCTTTATTGCAATTGACACCAGAAATCCATTGAATGCAACACTTAAATTCAAATCAAGAATCAATGGGTAAATTGAAATAAAAGGTAGTAATACTACCTGAAATCTCGTCAGGTCAAAATTCCTCTACAGAGAAAAAGAATAGTTGTCACAATAAATGTCGACTTCCTCAAATTTGGAGCCGTGATGCTGTGAATCTGGTTTGCTCGACGTTGTCGGTGATTTTTTAAATTGTGGTTATGCTTGGTTGTTTAAGATCTGGAGTTTATACCGCTTCTGATAGGATAGGAAGTGGTTAGTCAGTATCACGGTCGAAGTTCGGCAATGGAGGAGTTGCGGATGTGAGATTTCAACTTGAGCTCGGCGGTGAAGTAGTTGTGGATGTGAGATTTAGGCTTGAGCTCGGCGGTGGAGGAGTTGTGGATGTGAGATTTCGTCTCGAGCTCGGCAATCGAGGAGTTATGGATGATGAGAGGATTCGACGTAGAATGAATGCGCGGGGGAGATAGGGAAGAAAGGACGGAAGAGGTTGGATCTGAGAATGATTTAGGGTTCGGTGGGAAGCACCGATGAGGGATTTTCAGCCAGGGGTATTTTTGGCATTTCATAAAGACACGGTTGAAGATAGTTTATGAAAGTTTCATTATTAGTAGTAAAGATAATTAACATTGAATTATCAAATTACAGTTTATCCCTTATTATTCCATCAATTAATTGTAACTTTGAATTTATTCCTATTTTACAGATTTCAATCAATTACAACTTTACAATTTAAATTAAATGGTATTGCACAAACCTTATTAAATTACATCCAGTTTTCAATTAGTATAGAATTTAATCCTAATTACTTACCATTAAATTCATTAATTATTGATTACCTTCCAACTAAATAAAAATTTATTTCCAAATTGATTTACAGCCTAATATAACATTTACATTAAACCCATTTCATTCAACCCATTTATTATTAACCTTAAATTAGCCTTGGTTATATTTTGATGCACTATACTACCCAAATTTCAACTCAATTCTTATTTACGAAATATTCAAGCATCAACTTCCAATAAATTTACTTTATCACATTTATTAAAATCTTGGTTCCCATTTATTACGCAGATTTATATTAATAAATCAACCTTTACGTTTGTTGCTTGCATTCAACTTATAACCAAGTCGGACCAATTTACATTATTTCCTTTATTGCAAATTTCATTCAATTTTTACAAATTCAGCTTTAACTAACTCTATTGCCCAAGTCTGCATGCAGTTTCTCAAATAAATAAATTATTTCATTGGATAATTAAATTCTTATCTTTAATATATATATATGTGTGTGTGTGTGTATGTATATGTATTATTGGGATTTTATTCCATCCCTAAATGGGTATTGCATTGAAATTTAATTTGTTAGCTTATATCAACATTATTACCATTAATTGCAATTGGATTACCAATTTTATTCAATACCCTAAATAAATAACATATAATCATTCAATGCTTACATTTGTTTCCCTATGTAAGTTTTCATTCCCAAACAATATTTCAATTACTACAGGACATTGATTTAATTCAATTTACTATTTAATATTATTAGTTCCTTAAACTAATTCACTATTTACCTTTGTTTTCTTATATTTAAATCTTATCATAGTGTAACAATTTACATAACTTCAATTATTCGTAATTTCATTTCAACTGTTAATACTTTGCTTTAATCTCTATGGTTTCATTCCATTTTTCAACATTCGCTTCATTAGTAATTATACCTTTTTTTTTCTTCTTTCCTGATTCAATTACAAAATATCATTAATTAACCAAATTTATTTACTAAAATTTACGGGTCGTTACACTCTCCCCCACTCAAAACTTTTCGTCCCCGAAAAGGAAAAAGAAGGGAAAAGAAGAATTAAGAAATCAATATATCTTATTCAAAACATTAACGTATAACAATTAATTTACAAAATTAATTAATTAAAATAAAATAAACAATTAAATCTTTCTATACTCAAATTTAATAAAGTTCGAAAAACATTTTCAAAATTTTCTAAGTCCAAAATTTTACGGAAAATTTCGGCAGAGTCTCCTTTGTACGGGGAGGCTCGGGAGAAAATATAATATCGATTATAATAATATACAACATATATTTTCCAAAATAATATAAAATCCCAACACGGGAAAAATAATATAATAGCGCTATACCGTAATCCGAAAACGTACCTATTTGTCGGGCAATTTACGCTTAATTATGAAACCAAAAGTAGTAGCAATTGCTTCCATAACCTCTATTTCACTTATATAATCCAGGAGAGTTACTAATTGTATAAAATGAATATTTAGCGTTGTTTTCAAGTACCAACAAACAATCAATACCTATAACAATCACTTGCAACCAGGTATACAACCATCACAATGAAACAACACAAATCAATCATTCATTCATCAAACAGAACAAATAGTTGTTCGGGTTCCAACTTTAAATTTTACGGAATGAAGAATAACTACTAAGTGTACCCTTCACTCAATAGTCTTAGATGAAACTAAATAGATTATTCATTCATCCAAACAATTTAAAGCATCCTTACTCAACAACCATAAACCAAAACAACAACAACAATTAGTTTATTCTTATTAATTTTATTCATTTTCATTTATTCAGGTCATGTAAGTTTCTTTTATAGCATTCCATTTATGCATTTCTCAATTATATTCATTTATTTCTTACAGTTTCATTTATTTATTTATTTATTTTGCTCTAATTCTATTCATTGCATTACATTCATTTCTCAAATTTCATTTACTTATTTTGCGCTTACATTTCTTTTATATTAAATTTTAGAAATACTTCATTACACACTTTTACTTGTACAATTTCCATTACATTTCTTATTAAACATTTCAACTTTTTATATTTGGTAAGTTGTATATGTTAAAGAAAATGCAAATGAACTTATACAAGTTTTATCTCATCCTTTAATTAAATTTAATGTTCAATAATATACTCTTTGTTTCATATGTTACAAATTTCAAATTTCCTTTAATACTATTAATAACCTAGCATTAAATCTCTTATTTAATTTAGGGTTTCAATTATTAGTTAAACTCCGTTTCACTACATTAATTAAACTATTAATAAATGGAAACTTAAGAATTAAATATCGGGTTTAATTTCAACTTATTTTAAAATAATAGATAAATATACTTACAACTTATCTATATCCAAGTATATTAAAAACAAATTAAAATTTACTTCTGTTTATCAAGAATAAATCTGTAGTAAAACAACCACAGTGGCCTTCCCACTTCGAAACTCGAAAATGAAAGTCGATGATGCGTGCACTCATCACCGAAATTATTTTCCAGCGACAGAGAGGGGAGTACAACTTAATCTTTCCATAATTTATTTAAAACCATACTTTCAAATTATATTGAAATATTTATATCAGAAAATATTTCTATATACTATTATTATATTTCAAAATCCGTTGAAAGCAATTTTTCAAAATCCCGGACTTAAGTTCTAAAATTTCCAAATTTCATTGATTTTATTTTCAATTTTATTTTACCTATTATTTATAAATTTTATTCCTAACAGCCAATATATTGCAACCAAATACATCTTATTTATAAAACTTTACTTTATATATATATAGAAAATATAATAGGCAAAATTATTTCATTTACCTATATTAAAAACAAATATTGTGTCGGTCTGTCCTATTAAGTGTTTAGAAACCCCTATTGATGCCATAGCATCCCATGCACCAACCAGAGTTCATAAATACAAACGGAACAAAGAAACACAATATCAAAACCTTATCATAACACTAAAAATACGCTCTATCATATATGTACACTCAGCGACTCCCATAGGGTATTAGTATCCTATTTATAAAGATTTGGGCCCCACAAAGCTAAGGTTTATCGCTAAACCAAAGCTCTGATACCACATTGTATCATCCCGCCTTTTTGCACGCTTTAAATCGACACATGTGACAATTCAGACTGTTCGGAAGGGCGGATTGTTATGGGGTAAATAAGAGAAATGGAAAGAAATAAAAGAAAACAGAATCTCGCAGCGGAAGGATAAAATATAATAATCAAATATACAGTTTATAAAGTTGTTTTAAAATATTCAATTATACTTATACAACATACATCAGAGTTACACATACCATATAACAATGCAGCGGAACAAAATGAATGTAGTGGAATATAATAAATAATAATAATAGAAATGTAACAACCTGCATATTTATCGAGTTTGTATTTAAATATTTTATTTAAATATTAACTCGTTAATCGGATTTTGGTCCGAAAAGCTACTTTTTGCAAACGGTCAAATTAGGACTCGAGACCACTTCCATTGAGTTTGAAATGTCGTTTACAACTTTTTAAGTATAAACATCGATAGGTTTGGAGTTAGTGAAATTTCACTAACTTTTCCCGCTTTGGACTTTGGGTTAGTTTAGCCTATTAAGCCCAAGTTCCAACCCTCTTCTCCTCACTCTTCATAAATTTCCTAACTAATCAAGCTTTGGCATTAATGGTGGAGGGAATGGGAAATTAAAACTCCAAGCACAAATTCAATTGCAAATCCAACATTCAACTCCAAATTCAAGTAGAAGATATTGGATTCAAGCTTTGGATTGCTTCTCCTTGCTTTCAAGCTTCATCTTCATAAACTTTAGTGCAAAGGTGAGATTTTTATCTCACAATTCTAGCCTATAACTATATTGGACTGTTGGGAATGATTCCCTATCATTTTTGCATGCATGTTAGCATTTGGTTTGGATTGGATTGGCGAAAAACTCCAATTTTTAGCGTTTTGGTGAATTTTCTGCACTTAGGTCGTTCTGGCCATTTTTAGGTCGTTCGGAGTTAAGTCGTTCGTCCATGGGTCGTGAGTCGTTCACGAGTTAACTTTAGGTCGTTCGGAGTTAAGTCGTTCGTCCATGGGTCGTGAGTCGTTCACGAGTTAACTTTAGGTCGTTCTGGAAGAATTGGCACTTCGGAATTAGGTCGATCACGAGTTAAGCCTTAAGTCGTAGGTCGCTCACGAGTTAGGCCTTAAGCCGTAGGTCGCTCGCGAGTTAAGCTTTAAGTCTTAGGTCGTTTCCGACCTATAATCTCTAGGCAAACCTTAGGTCGCTCGTCCACTAAGTCGGCCTGGTTTATCTCGTAGGTCGTCTCCGACCTAAGCTCCTGATAAGTCGTTCGAGTTAGGTCGTTGGGCCATTTACCTTAGGTCGCTCGTCCACTAAGTCGGCCTGCTTTATCTCGTAGGTCGTCTCCGACCTAAGCTCCAGATAAGTCGTTCGAGTTAGGTCGTTGGACCATTTACCTTAGGTCGCTCGACTCTGTTAAGTCGTAGGTCGTTAGACCTTAGGTCGCTCGACTCTGTTAAGTCGTAGGTCGTTGGACCATTTACCTTAGGTCGCTCGACTCTGTTAAGTCGTAGGTCGTTAGACCTTAGGTCGCTCGACTCTGTTAAGTCGTAGGTCGTTAGACCTTAGGTCGTTCGCCTTCCTTAAGTCGCTCGACCCCTCCACACTAGGTCGCTCGGCTTGCTTGAGTCGTAGGTCGTTGGACCTTAAGTCGCTTGCCTCCCTTAACTCCAGTTAGGTCGCTCGGCCATTGTGTTAGGCCGCGTGAACCCTTAGGTCGTTAGACCTCATTTTGCTTTAGGTCGTAGGCCGCTTGTCTTCACTTAGGTCGTACCGTTTTGGACGGGGCGCTGCCCCGCACCCCGCCGGGGGCGCTGCCCCCCGGACCCCCGCGACCTGACCGGGCAGGTCGAACCCCGTAAGCGGTGGCGTTGCCCCCGCACCCCCACCTAGGGGGGTTGCCACCCCCCCTGGACCCCCCCTCCGTAGGGGATCTTATCTGAAAAACATTGAGCTGATTTCCCTGGATTTTATTCACATCTCCGTATGCGATTTTTGTGACTGATTGTTTCTACAATTGCTTCTGTGTTTTGTCACTTTATAATATAAAGTTTTCAATACTAGTAGTAAATATCAAAACTCTTTTAACAAACAATTTCAACTCTATTTTTAATAACAAAGCTCTTTTCTTAAACCGTTTTCCAATCTATTAGTATATACAAGCCTTTACCTCACTCGGATGAGAAATCTAATTAAACGACTTAGTAAAACAAGTGGTATGAAACGCTTGCGTTCACTTCGTCGGTTAATTCTTGGACTTGTTCGATTGAACCTCTTGTGACAATTTTATTAGTGAAGATTTACAGTTTGTTCGTAAATATTTAAGTTAAGCAAGTGGTTATGGGACATGAAGCTAAACTTCTATATTTACTAGCTTAGTGTAATTGACACTTCTCGTTGATCTTGATGATCGCTTTATGAATTAGACTAGCAATTGCGCGATGTCTCTTTCATTGCAAGGTTAGACTAGACACCACTTGTGTGATTCCATTCACACATACCTTTCTGCTTTTTGGTTAGTCTTGACCTCAATCTGTGTGATTCCATTCACACATGTGGGGTAGCTCCCCGTGGTCTTCGGACCGTCATGTGATAGGACTCTTTACCTTTTTATGATTTCTGGATTTCTCGTGTTGATTTCTGGAATTTATGTCATTGACTTGTTATGAGTACAAGTTTAGGGTATGATGCCCTCTTCGAATCTTTGAGAAGATTCTTGTGATATTGATTATCTCTTATTGATTGATCTTCTGTTGATCATTATTTACATACTTATAGTGGTATGTCGTTATGGATATTTATGTTTATGCCATATCTCTTATGTTATATCATGTCATCTGATATTTATAGCTAGACTGATCCGTTTATTATTTTCTTAAATAATACTCGGGTCAGACCGAGATGTTACAGGTGCTTCTGCTTGACTTCTTCCCAGGGATTCATCACTCTGACTTTTGGCTAACTGTTTAGATTAGCAGTTTTTGTTGTATACACTTGAGATTTAGACTCATAGTTGTATTCTTTTGTATAGCACGTGTTGCTATTCTTTTGTATTATCGTGGATCTTACTGACCACTACTCTGATGTACACTTTCATGTGTTAGTTATATGTTCATATCTTCTTCGGCCTTTGTGATATGGATATCTGTGACTGATTTGTGATATGATTATTTCTATGTTTGTTTCCGAAGATTATTTATAGCCACCGTGTGATAACCAATTACATGGATGGTCGCTCCTCAATAGCCTTATTCTCCGTGCTAGTTGACAGCACTACTCCGGAGTGTTCTTGGCTAGCGTGGGTATAGAGGTGGGGCGTCACAAGAAATCTCCATCTTCATCCTCCAGAGCTAAAATCTTCGATCCTGAAACGCTCGGACTGACCCGAGCGAATTGAAAAGACAAAACACTCGAGTGAGAACTAAAAGATCTTATGTAAGTTAAATCAGCAGAAATAAACATGAGTGCAGTAACTCAAAAAATGCTCGGGATTCACATCTCTTAAGGATCCGTTAAACTATTTATTATGTAGTATATTTCCCTATTATAGTAGTGTCTAATTGTAAAATAAACTTACTTTTTTCTGAGCATTAAGGGGTTAACCATATAGCCCTTAACACGTAATAGTCCCAGTAGTCCATCCAGTATCAGCGCATCTCCAGATCGGGAGACTACCCTAAATACTCCACGAGCTACGGGAGAAACCAAACTCGTACAAGGCGCGATAGGGTAGGTGACACGGCACAACTAGGCAATGCCAGGGTAGATATACCAATTACGCATCCGGGCTGGTGGTAACGCGTAGCCGCAGCTACCGCCCACCTCAGACAAACTCCCTCCTAAAATCAAAAATCAAAAGTGGCCACCGAATCAATCCAAAGTCAGAGTATAGTATCGAAGAGGAGTACCGATAAAGGGCGCTAACCCCCTTGGCCCGTCAATCGCTCCTGTTTTAGCCACCTTATGCCAACTCACGGGAGTTGGGTCCACGTATTTACCTCAAAGGAAACGCCGCCGCCATACTACTTCATTCTGGAATCTCCACCGCGTACACGGCTGTTAAAGTGGTTTTCGGGGTTGACAGAGAGTATGACAACTTCCGATCCCAGTCTCTTCAACAACCAATCGTTATTATAACACCGCGGTTATTTCAAAAAAAATTATACCTTTAAAGACCAGAATAAAATACTCATTTCAAAACTATATAAATACAATATCATTTATATTTTAAAGACCCAAATCCATATGATATCACTCATATTTCAAATATATCTTTTCCAAAAATCATAACCTTTTCAAAACTATATACCTTGAAACCATAGCTTTGAAACATAACTTTTAATACTTAATGGTTCAGATACTATATTACTTTATAAAATAAACAGCTTCTTTAAATTTCACAATAAATTCCCAATATCAATTTGAACCCTCCAAATAAACCATTTAAATTCCCATATATTTCAAAGCTTAAATATTCTATATTTCAAAACTTTATAGTTTATATATTTAAATCTTTAAATATTCCACTATTTCACAATGGATTCTTTGATAATTTAATATATATCAAATCCAATTCCTATTATTTAAATCTGAAATACTTACTTACTAAACAAATATTATTCAGGTAAACCCTAAAACTTCAATAATAGAATATTCTTTTAATTAAATTAACTTGATAATATTCTTTAAATTAATTTGATATACGTTTAAAGCGTCAAATCAAAAATCAAGTTATAAGATCATACCTTTTAAATCTTAATTTATTTACATTTCAAAACAAATTTTTCGAGGAAAATTCTTAAATACTTTAATTCAAATCATATTCACATTTATCTTCAACCTTACTCTTATTTGAGTTATTATAAACTCTATATACAATAGAATTTCAAATATATTCTTAACCATATTATATAAAGGAAATCAACTTCATTATTTAGCTTATTTTAAAATTCGAAACAAATTTATACATAGCTAAATTCGAAAAAATTTACTATATATATATATATCAAAATTTAATATTTATTAAACCGTATTCTTTCCAAAACCATAGAAGATCATTTCAAAAATAATTATAAATATGTACAGCGGTGCCTGTATATAATTTTCTACCCTTTGGTCAGGTGATACGGATATTTATCATTTCAATCCACAATTTAAAAATAAAAATGCGGTTGTATATCATTTCAAACCGCAGTCCCGAATGAAATGAAAATGCATAGTAACTTGCAGTTTATACAATATAAATACAGCATCCATTCATCCATCATATCAATCATCAAACATTTATCGATTTATCATCCAATTCAAACAATCACATCAATAAATAATAATTAATTAGTGGCAGTTAATTTTTCAATAATGAATTAAATAACTGTTTAACTATAGTTTATATGCAATAATAAATAAATTTAACTAGCAGTTTATATGCAATAACAAATTTAAAAAAAATTAACTGGCAGTTTATATGCAAAAATGAATTAAATAACAAGTAAATTATATGGATGCAAATTTACTGAGATAATGATGAAATATATGCCAAACAGCTGTAAATAAATTTCTAAACACATCATAAATCAATTTAACAAACATAAAAAAATTTAGAAGTTGTGAGTGGGTTAAAACACTCACCTTTGGGATTTAAATTGAATTCAAATCCAATTTAACCCAAAGTTTCAACTGCCTCAGAATCTGCCCAAACCAGCATCATGAATTCCGGAATTTCAATACGATCCTAACGCAAGAAACTACGCGTGAATACGACCTCATATGTAAAAGTTATTTATGTTAGATCATTTGAAAACAAAATTAAATTTAAAACAAATAAAATAAAGAAAATACCCAATTCCCTCACCACGTCATCATCCCTACAGAATAACACGCGCTAAAGGACTTTGAACACGCCAGCAACCATGAAACGCGCACAGCAAATTATGACGCGCCGCCACTGGAAACTTCACCGTCGCGCCCCATGAGCTTCGCCGAGACCCCTTTCCTCTCGACCCCGACCTCCACGCAACAAGAATCATCGCTCAAAATAGTCGGCCGCCACCTCAATTCTACAACCCTAGCTCGAAATTCACGACCATCTAGCCTCAAATTGACGAACGAACCATATAGATGCGCTCTCCTCCGTCTCCTCTCCAAGAACTTGAAACAATTTGTGATCCGTCGAGTTTGATCGCAGCGATGATGAACGGCCGTGGATAAACCTTTAATTTCTGGACAAATGGTGATTCGAATCGAAAAACGAATTTCACCAGAAGATTACGCACTTCGAGAGCTTCAACATATATTTTTTTTAAGATTTTTCTGAGGACTTTGAATTTTAGGCTTTGGATTTGATTTTTAAATTTTGAAATTGGATCTAGGGTTTAAAGCCATTGGAAGAAGAGGAGCTGATGGAATTTTACATGTAGAAAATTGAGAATAGACGGAGGCTAGGGTTTAGCGGGGTACTTATAGGAAAGGTTTGAATAGACAGATGGATCCGAATTATAACGTGCTAAACGATAATTGCCTTAAAAAGCCTGTTCTGCCCCCGGAACGAAATTGGGTAAACCCATATATTAAAATAGGTGTTTTAAAATATTCTAAACTCAATGGAAAAGGTTTCACGTCCAAATTTCATCGTATGAAGAAGTTATGTTGAAAACAATAATTTCAAATCAATTTCAAATTGATTTCAATTAATCGATTTCGAGGCGTTTCGAGTCCTTACAATCAAACGACAAGTTCGATTGATACGAAACTTGAAATCCTACAATAACTCACTGTTACGGATCCGATGAAACTTGTTTCGTCGAAATCCGAGTCAGTGGCCAAAATGGCTATTTTCTTATTACTTAAATAATTTAATAATTAAATAAATAAAATCCAATTCTTAATTTCAATTCTAAAATTGACCAATTTTATTACCTTTATATTTACCAAACATTTACAATGCTTTAAAAAAATTTACATGTCACTTAAATGTTGATTCAATCATAATTTTTAGCGTTAAATTCCAATTTCGTTAAATTTAGAAATTATAATTTAAAATTTCAATAATTCCTTTGTGTTAAATTTTCATTCATATTATTAAAATTCATTATTACAACTAGGTGAAATAAATACTGGAATCAAAATCCATTATATTAACATTCTCAATTTTCATCTAAATCCTCATTTATGTAATATTTTAATATTATATTCCACTTAATTGCAATAAATCCACTTATTAGATTTCAAATTATAAATAAATTAATAAATCTTGATTTTCACTCCTTAAATCAACCAGTCCTTATATTATAAATAAAACTAACATTTATTACATCTTATAGAACTAACCATCTTTAATGACAAATCAAATCTACCCTGACTGCACAAATTTAGGGCAATTAATGGCAATTGATTTCACATTAAACTTCATAAATTATCAATAGAAATCTCAATAAAATTGTTTATTTATTTAAAATCTTTCAATTCAATAAATTGACATTTTATGGGTATAATTAACATTGAATTATCAAATTACAGTTTATCCCTTATTATTCCATCAATTAATTGTAACTTTGAATTTATTCCTATTTTACAGATTTCAATCAATTACAACTTTACAATTTAAATTAAATGGTATTGCACAAACCTTATTAAATTACATCCAGTTTTCAATTAGTGTAGAATTTAATCCTAATAACTTACTATTAAATTCATTAATTATTGATTACCTTCCACTAAGTAAAAATTTATTTCCAAATTGATTTACAGCCTAATATAACATTTACATTAAACCCATTTCATTCAACCCATTTATTATTAACCTTAAATTAGCCTTGGTTATATTTTGATGCACTATACTACCCAAATTTCAACTCATTTCTTATTTATGAAATATTCAAGCATCAACTTCCAATAAATTTACTTTATCACATTTACTAAAATCTTGGTTCCCATTTATTACGCGGATTTATTTTAATAAATCAACTTTCACGTTTGTTGCTTGCATTCAACTTATAACCAAGTCGGACCAATTTACATTATTTCCATTATTGCAAATTTCATTTAATTTATACAAATTCAGCTTTAACTAACTCTATTGCTCAAGTCTACATGCAGTTTCTCAAATAAATAAATTATTTCATTGGATAATTAAATGCTTATCTTTAATATATATATATATATATATATATATATTATTGGGATTTTATTCCATCCCTAAATGGGTATTGCATTGAAATTTAATTTGTTAGCTTATATCAACATTATTACCATTAATTGCAATTGGATTACCAATTTTATTCAATAGCCTAAATAAATAACATATATTCATTCAATACTTACATTTGTTTCCCTATATAAGTTTTCATTCCCAAACAATATTTCAATTACTACAGGACATTGATTTAATTCAATTTTCTATTTAATATTATTAGTTCTTTAAATTAATTCACTATTTACCTTTGTTTTCTTATATTTAAATCTTAGCATAGTATAACAATTTACATAACTTCAATTATTCGTAATTTCATTTCAACTGTTAATACTTTGCTTTAATCTCCATGGTTTCATTCCATTTTTCAACATTCGCTTCATTAGTAATTATAATTTTTTTTCTTTCCTGATTCAATTACAAAATCTCATTAAATAACCAAATTTATTTACCAAAATTCACGGGTCGTTACATAGCCTTAGAGTTACTTTGTGCAGCTTCTTTTTGGTCAGCAGTCCACTGTGTAAATTTATTCTCGGGTTCAGTGTACTTAGTTTGTGTGATATTACAAGTGCTTAAACCAATTGACTATAAGTAAAATTTCATTCTACATGACTAATATGTGTAATTACTACCATTAAATAATGGAGGTCTAGCAGTAGATTGTCCTTCGACAAATGAGTTACTGACAAGTGTATTAATAGTGTTACTAACTATACTATTACTAGTGTTGGTAGCCACTTAAACTTTTTCAGAAATCAGATGATGAATACTTTGAAAACCAACACTCTAATACCAAATTTGAGTCAGCGGAATAGGGATCTTAAGGGCAAATTAAAAATAGAGGGGGTGAATAGTGTTTAATGGATTATATGAATATTTTTAAAATTCTTTAAGATTCTACTTGGAATGATGTAATTAACAACCATAGAAACAATCACAGAATCAAAGTGCAAATAAAAGTTTATGCAGTAAAAGTGAAAAGGAAAGAACACATGGGATTTTATACTGGTTCGGATTTATCTACAACCAATCCCACACAATTCCTTGTATGGATTTCTTTTCAACTAGTAAATGTGAATACAATCTCAATTTCAAGTCTACGAGACACGCCATCCAGAATTCCGACCTCTGGATAGAATCACTTGATTTCTAGGCTACAAGCATACCCGCTATATTTTCGGGCTACTAAGCATACCTAGTTGATTTTATAGGCTACAATCACACCTACAAGTATAACAGTATGATTTGATTGAGTTTTAAGGACTCAGATCTTCGATCTTGACTATAATTGATCGTATAACTCTTGAATAGCACTTTGGTCTAGTTTGAGTGAGAGAGATGAGAGAGATCAGTGAGTAAATAGTGGAGAATCAAATTAACTGTATGAGATTTGATTCTAGTTGAATTTGAAAAGAATTTGAGTAGAAATTGATTTAGAAATCAAAAGAGTGAAAGAGGAGAGAAAAATAAGAAATTAGATGTTAAAAATTCAGTTGGAAGTTTGGTGTGTATATAGGAAAACAACGGTCGTGTCCGTTCGTAAAGAGATACGACAAAAATACACTTCCCTTCAAATTTGAATTTGAATATTATGGCCACTGTGTCGACATACTCTTCACAAAATTGAAAAACACTTTAAAAAAAATTGAAAATCCGTTGCTTTGTAAAATAGTTTGATACTTTGTAAAATTATTTAAGCATAGTTTGTACATATTTAAATCATAATAAAACTTTATATAATAAGTTTGAAAACATTAATATAATGTAAATAATATATATAAAAAATCAATATAAATTATTAAAGTTTAAACAAAAGCTCAATATGTATATATATATATATATAAATTTAAAACCACTAAAATAATATCTTTATAACTATAAGAGAATGAAAATCATTTTGAGAAATATTTTGAAAATATTATTTTAAAACCAGGATATTTGAAAAATGACTTAAAACAAAATTAGTAAAGGAAAGAGAGAGATCAGAAAAGTGCTATCAAAGTTTTAACATAAATTCCACGAATCTATAACTTATTTGGAATATCTTGAAATCTTGAACTCTTCAATACTTATGAGTCTTCATTCTCCAACTTTTGAAACTCTATATCAGCATCTTGAATCTAGTTTTGATACTGTACAGTCTTCTTAATCAAAACCTGTCTAATATCCTGCACTATATACTATATATAACTTGATAAAACATTAGTATTTATATTTTATATAATGTCTATAGTTGTTATCGTCAAACCTACATCTAAGAACAAAGCAGACAAAGGTGCAGGAAAGGCTGTCACATATGTTGAAAAGTCCCCAAAGAATAGATGGCCTCATGGACCGTAGGCCATTGGTGTGCATGGTAGGATTTTCTAAGGTGATACAATAATCACGTTATAGCGAGGAAATGAATCCTTACGAGGTGTTAAGCGGTAGATACTAATGGGGTATGTATGTTTGTATGTATGTGTGTATATATAGATATAAATTTATATGGTGTAAATAGGTATGGTTCATACGTAGCGATGGAGTCGTAACGACTAAGGGTAAAGTCTGACATAACATGAAATGGTGAGCAATTGGCATAAGCTAGTGTTGTGTGTAAGATGTACAATTTACCAATCACCAAAATGTTATTTTGACCGCTTCCACATTATAACTCACGGGATTTAGAAGTGCCGGTACTGGAATTGATTGGGAGCAGTTGACTAGCTAAGTCTGACATATTTACTTATTTCTACTGCATGTTATTACCATTAGTGCTCTGATATGACCTCTCTTTATAGGATACCAAAGCAACGATCGGTATTTTTATGGACTTGGGTTTTCGGGTTAGCGAAAAATCTAGGCCTACTGGAACTGAAACGACCCCGACTCGACCTTCGAAAATCGGCACCGAATACGACACTCATATTTAAATGTCACAGATCTAAACGTCGAATCTGGTTCGCCGGAGCTTATAATACAATAAGTACAACACAGTGGAAGAAATGAAATAATACAAATGATATACAGCGTTTGATATATTATCTGATCCAACAGAATAATAGAATGATACAACAGAGATCTATACTATCAGAAATACAAGAAATAGCAGCGGAAAGATAATGTCTTCAATGCCAAACTACAAGAACTCCATCTTCAATCCAAGGCTAGCTCGAACCATCATCACGTTGCACAAAGATAAGCAAGTCTCGTCCATCGTGGATGTTGAAGTGTAGCAAATGCGATCCATAAATCGAGAAGGCTTCGAAGGCTAACAAATCGATTCCTACTAATCGACTATCTGGAAAACCCGACTCTAGACTGGCCATGTGGAAAATAGTGGGCACCCAGAGTTTAGGAAAGGAACAATAAGCTTCTGGTCAGTCATGGGACTGGTGTGAGCAAACAAGGCAGTTTTTATCTTTTAAAACAACCAAAAGAATTTAAATTTGAAATCCACAATGCTTTTGGAAAATAAAACTACCATAAGGCCTCCCGCCACACACACAATGCAAACGCAGAATTGGAGGAGATTTCTCCTTATGATAGTCAAATATGCTTGATACGCGAAAACCATTTTGATATTATTATTAGTGCATAGTGCACAAAACATTTCGAAGGTATAATTTTAATCTTAGCCAGCATACAACATTTCGTCGTATTCCTACTATAGCTACCATGTTCAATAGCAGGTTACCGCCACATTCCATGGTAGGTTATACAACTAAAACCATACAGGGTGCGTATTGTTTCTTTGGGTTTTCCAACAAATGGTCAGACTAAGGAACTTCCTGGGCCACATGGGTACGCCTCTGGAGGGACGCCCCGAGAACATAACCGGATCTCTGCCAACACAAGGCCGGGTTACCTCTACAAAAATAGGTAACTACTGACACGAGTATGCCGTCCCTTGGTTGTAAACAACCTTTATCCGGGGCCCAACAACAACAATCACAAAGTAATATATATATTTGCGATATCCACATAAGTTAAGTATTTGGGCTCCATACCATGATACCACTTCTATCCAGAAGGAAATGCACATACCCTAAGAGGCGATATCCCTTATAACCTTGCTGCATTCTTCCTGTTTCGACCATTCCAGGGTGTGAGGCTCAACGAAGTCTCGTCCACAAAGCTACGCTTTTCACAAAATCCATGTTTGATCAACAAATGATCAGCAGCACTTCGTATGCCACATTACCGAATTGGGAATGTATCACTAGTAACCATCAACTACATAACCTCTGAGCTCTTATGTCTCAGAGAAGCGTGTTAAGCTAAGAGAATAAATCTCCGCCACCAAACAGAAATGTATTTGATAGAAACCAGCTTTACATCACACAGTGTAACGTCAGACACACATCCATACAAGTCCGTTCTGGGATCGAACGGAACCGAAGGCGATTCCGAAGAAGTCCTTGCAAATCCAGATAATTCCTTATCACGTCCGGACTTCCCATCACAAAGGGTGCTCAAATCTCTATACCGGGGATCAGCCGATGCAGAGACATTCGACAAGAAATCCTTTCGTTTTCGAAAATATTCGGTCTTCACCACTGGTCTTCAATTGCTATCCCTAATGTCGTATCACTATTCGGAATGGGTTATATGACACAAGGTCCTCTCCCGGCTAAACCGACAAATGAGCGCAGAATTTAAAAACATATGGATATTGGAATTTCAGTTAAGTCACAACTTAGAATTCAATACTTTTCTTTTAAATGGTTTAAACAAATTACCGTTTACAAATCTTTTTAGAAAAAGATTCACTTCACAAAGTTCGCAAAGTTTACCAATCTTTCACAAAGATTCATTAATATCTTTCCAATTCAAATCCTTTATACAAAAGATACATTTTTTGATCCCTTTTCAATTTGAAAACAAACCTCATCAATCTTTAACAAAGATTCATTCATAGCCTTTCAAACGATTTCCCTTTCAAATTGCATTAACTCATTCAATCTTTTAAATCAAAGATTCAATTCATAGCTTTCAAAAAATCATTTCCACAAAACAATTCCATTCCAAATCTTTTATATAAAAGATACACCATTTAAAATGTTCTTAAATTTCAAATCCAGGTTTGACAATCTTTCGCAAAGATTAGTTAACAGCTTTCAAAGCTATTTCAATTCGATTTGAAATCTTTCAACACAAATTGGAAATTCTTTCCTTTTATGGAAGCTATTATTATTTGGATCCACTTGTTTCTGTTTCGAAAAACCCGATTATATTTGCACGACCTAAGGCCTTTCAAATATAAACTTGGGCTAAATTCAAATTTCCAAAACAATACTTTTAAAATGGTTTAAAACCCATATAAACACATTTATAGTTTGTATAACCTTTTTACGTCATAAATTCTCAACATAGAATTCAATTTCAAATTTTGAATTCAAATTTTAAATCAAATTTCAAAACTAAATCAAGTTATTCGAAAATAAATTTTATATTTGAAAAATTCCTTTTCAAAGTCTTTTCAAATTCAACCCAAATCCATTTCCAAAATCATTTGAATTTAAAAATTCAATTTCTAAAACAATTTCATTAAATTCAAATATCTGTGACTTAATTGATTTCCTCGTGAAATCCATATTTGTGTGTGTATAGTGTAGTCCAGGGGTTTTACACAATAGTGCAACAAGATCGATAAGCGGTATAATCTATAACGCTTATCCTTATTCATAGATTCACAGATAAAGTAAATTTATCAATCACAAAGATTCACCATCACAATTCGATGTGGGTTTCGGATAACCAACTGGAATCCAACTCCCTGTCGCACCGAAATTCAAATGTCCTTTTACGGGTCAAAGGGTTTTCATATTCATACAACAGTGTATAATAGCTCAGCACAAAGCATTACATAGCAACACATCACATATCAAATATATCAATCCATCACATAGCATTCAATAGTAATCAAATATCTTTAATTAAGATGCATAAATCGTGTGGTTTTTGATTTATCAACAACATAATTACTTTCATTAGAAATCCTTAATCAATGATTAATTATCATTACCTACAATTGATTAAGTCTTAATTACCTTCATTAATTAATCATTTCTAAATTAGTTATCTAAATTAATTAACCCTTGATTGTAATTAATTAAATCTTAATTACTTTTATTAATTAATTATTCGCTAATTAATTACTATAATTAATTACTCCTTAATAAATGATGATTTCTTAATCACTTTAAGTTAATTAACTTTAATTAATTATTCTTAATTTAATTACCTTAATTAATTAACCACATTAATTAATTATTCTTTAAAGTAATTAACTCTTAATATTTGGTTAACTAATCTTAGACCTTTAATTATCTTCTCCTAATTACTTTCACTAAGTAATTACTATCTTTATTAAATCATTTATCAATTACCTGATTAATTATCTTGAATTATTAATTATTACTTTAATTACTTACATTAAGTAATTTTACTTCAAGTAATAATTTTCCTCTAAAAAATATGTTAACTTAGACTTGAAAATTAATTAGCCATTTTAAAACATCCTTTATAATAATTATTCTTAATTAATAAATTAATCTCAATTATAACTTATCAATTACTTGATTATCATTAACAATATAAATTAACTTACTTTTAAGTTGAAAGTTTAAAACATTTGATTTTATTCCTAAATCACTTCTTATTTAAAATAACTTGTTAAAAATATAAGTTTAAACTTAATTTTTTTTAAAACCCTTTATTTCAAAACCTTTCAATTTATACCTTCTACTTAATAAATAAATCATCATTTATAGAAGAAATAGTTTTAGAAATTTATTTAACTAAGTTATTAAAGTTTTAAAACTGGAACATATTTAACTAAGTTATTAAAGTTTTAAAACTGGAACATAAAAATCCCCAGCCAAACACGAGTGTCCCTGAGACGCTCCACCACCTGCTTCGAGTTGAATCCGAGCGAATTACCCTATTGCTTCGGGTTTCCCAAAATTTGACCCGAGCGCCCCTAACTTCAATTTAAAAAATTTCCTACGTATTTTCACTTTCGCACCAAAATCCTTCTTCGAGTTAAAACTCGAGTCAACGTGTAAATTTCCCGAGAACGCTTCGAGCCTACCACCTTCTTCCCCAACACGAAATCCATTGATACGCGAATTCTTACGCGTACACGATGCCCAGGAATCTGCCGCCCTCCGATCAATCTCACCACCACCTACAAGTCAACTACGACCATCTCAAGCTAGCCGACCCTCCAGAACCCACTACATCACCGTGGTTTGCGATTGAGCATTACACTCGAACTGGAAACAATCCTGATCATCAATAATCACCTTACACCGCCGCCTCAAGCCATCAGAGGCCACGCCACCACGACCAAGGTCGCTTCGTTCAACAACGCAATGCTTAGTCCAACTCCGGTGTAGTCCGATGCAGTGTGCTTGACAAAATCTCCACCTAAACCCGACGTTCAAAAACAAATCCTAAGCCCTATAACCTCTTCGTGCCTCCACCATGATTATTAATAAATTCAATGAGCATTTTTCCCATCATCCTCGAATTATGAGCTTTCTCTGAAAAAAATCTCAAGCCCCAATTTGGGCTCGATCGACGGCAATTGAGCGAAAAACGTTTTCCGTTCATCTCATGATTTCACTAACCCTACTTGCTTAAAATCATGAGACTCATGTCTAAAATCATCATTTCGTGATACGAACTCAGTTGTATAATCAGATCTTAAAATTAGAATATTCGAATTTTTGATATTCTTAAAAACCATTGTATTTTTCTAAGTTCCAGAAAATAAATTTAATTTATTTCACTTACAATTATTTTTCCTACTTGGGTCATGATTATACATATATATTTTGTTTAGATCCTTGGATCTAACGAGAATCAGAGAGATGGGAATTCATTTTTGCAGTTTTTCTAGGACATGTAGTTTTATTTTTATCAGAGGTATATACATACCTACTTACTAACATGCATCATCAACCTGTACACATATGAACACATATGTATACATTCAAGGCAAGTTACCATATTCGTTCATTTCATTCATCATCACTGAGCACAATTTAAGATAGAAGGTTGGGTTTTAAAGAGAGTTTCTCACCGGTATATGAAGAACAGAGAGCCTGCTTGATTTATTGTTTCTTGAACTCCTGTTTTGCTGTATTTCGCTTTGATCTTTTTTTTCGGTTTTTCTGCTTTCCTTTTGATTTTGTATTTTTACTTTCTTGATATTCTTCCAGGTTTGATGTTTGATTTCCAGAAGATTTGTTTTTTTATGCTTTACTTCAACAATTTCCAGGCCTTATTCCCTTCTAGATTTCAGCTCTAGCATTTGCTGTTGAATCTGGAATTGGATTTGCTTCTCTTTTTCTTTTCAAGTATGCTTTGATTTGTTTTCAAATTTTCGGAGAGGAGGATGAATATTGAATTTCTGGTTTTAATTTTGGTTTCATATTTTTTTTTTTATCTTTCGGGTTTAAGGTTTGGATTAGATAAATTTGGAGATGGAAGAAAACTTAATATATTAGCCTGTTTTTTCCTTTACATATGTTTTTTTCATTTTTTTCAATTTTAAGGTGATAATGCCATTTGTTTATTTAGTTTAACACTTGTAAATACTAATGATAATTTAAGCAACGCGTGTCTTCTCACATTATAAAATGTTTACATTTGTCAAAATTTGTATTTTGCTGTTTAAATCCCTTACTTTATTTCATTTTACAAATCATGTTCATTTTTTCTTATTTATTTTCTAAAAGATATATATATATATATATATATATGAAACTTTGTATTAATTCTTTTACATAAATATACACCTTATCTAATTTTGGATCTAAATTTCAAGTTTTATTTTCAATCTATTTTATAAAACACATATTTTATTTTTAAGTATATAAGACAAAAGCATTTTAAATCTTTTATTTAACCTTGTTTAACATCATATTATATTTACAATTCTAGTTATATACCTACACATTATATATATTAAAATTTAGAAAACAATTTCTTATTATCTTTAAAAATATAGCTTTTTAAATCCAATTTATTTCCTAAGATATTTATTCTTGAATTTCAATCTCACAATTCAATTTAAAATAATTCAATTTAAAATAAATTTTATATACAAATATCTGATTAAATTTGAAAAAATTCACATTTATTTAAAATTTGATTTCAATAATTAAATTAATTGTCAAGTTAAACTTGTTCAAAATTCGGAAATGTTACATATTCCCCCCTAGAAAATTTCGTCCTCGAAATTTGAAAGTAGGGAGACAACAATGGATGGATACACAAAGATAGAGAGATGAATCTCCGGATCAAACTGAATATCTATTCTGCATTTGGCTTACCAAATCAGAATATCATCTCATTCAATACAAGACACTCGAATCACCAGATCTATGAATATACAGGGATATTGATTAGTTTAAAGGATAACTAACCACTCGTAGAATATACTTGGACCCAACAGAATAAACAGATATATGGATGCAATCCAAAAAATTTAGTTTAAACAACCAAAATATACCTATCAACCATAGCAACCAAAGAAAACAATTCATCCAAACAAACAATTCTGACCCATCTGGAGTTTATGTCCCATGCAAATATATCAAAGCTTCTTCCTAGAACTGCCAGGAATCAACAAAGAATTAAAAAGACGAATCAAAGGAGATTGATAGAGAAAGTTGTTTCCGCTATTGCAGGGTACTAACCATTTGTAGTGGTACTCCCCTATCCCCTATCTTGTCTTCTTCTTGCACTCATACTCACTATCGGTGGATAGTAAGAGAATTTACTGAGGCATTCAGACGGATATCTTAGGGATATACTCATTCTAGGGTATACTTCACCATATCTCTAATGAGTTACTTAATGTGTTACACTCCTGAACTAAAGTTTCAACCTTCAGCTCTGATACTTAATGAAACGACCCTGACTCGACTTCAAAAATCGGCATCGAATATGACACTCGTATTTAAATGCCGCAGATCCAAACGTCGAATCTGGTTCGCCGGAGCTTATAACACAATAAGTACAACACAGCGAAAGAAATGAAATATTACATTTGATATACAGCGTTTGATACAATATCTGATACAACAAAATAATAGAATGATACAATAGAGGTCTATACTCTTAGAAATACAAGAAATAGCTGCGGAAAGATAATGTCTTCAATGCCAAACTCCAAGAACTCCACCTTCAATCCAAGGCTAGCTCGAACCATCATCACGCTGCACAAAGATAAGCAAGTCTCGTCCATCGTGGATGTTGAAGTGTAGCAAATGCGATCCACAAATCCAAAAGGCTTCGAAGGCTAACGAATCGATTCCTACTATTCGACTATCTGGAAAACCCAACTCTAGACTTCCCGTGTGGAAAATAGTGGGCACCCAGAGTTTAGGAAAGGAACAATAAACTTCAGGCCAGTCATGGGACTGTTGTGAGCAAACAAAACATTTTTTATCTTTTAAAACAACCAAAAGAGTTTAAATTTGAAATTCGCAATGTTTTGAAAAATGAAACTACCATAAGGCCTCCCTCCACACACACAATGCAAATGCAAAATTGGAGCAGATTTCTCCTTATGATAGTCAAATATGCTTGATACGCCAAAACATTTTGATATTATTGTTAGTGCATAGTGCAAAAAACATTTTGAAGGTATAATATTAATCTTATCCAGCATACAACATTTCGTCGTATGCCTACTATAGCTACCATGTTCAATAGCAGGTTACCGACACATTCCATGGCAGGTTATACAACTAAAACCATACAGGGTGCGTATTATTTCTTTGGGTTTTTCGACAAATGGTCAGGCTAAGGAACTTCCTGGGCCACATGGGTACGCCTCTGGAGGAACGCCCCGGGAACCTAACCGGATCTCTGCCAATACAAGGTCGGGTTACCTCTGTAAAAATAGGTAACTACTGACACGAGTATGCCATCCCTCGGTTGTAAACAACCTTTATCCGGGGCCCCAACAACAACAATCATAAAGTAATATATATATATTTGTGATATCCACATAAGTTAAGTATCTGGGCTCCATATCATGACACCACTTCTATCCAGAAGGAAATGCACATACCCTAAGGGGCGCTACCCTCTATAACGTTGCTGCATTCTTCCAGTTTCGACCATTCCAGGGTGTGATGCTCGACGAAGTCTCGTCCACAAAGCTACGATTTTCACAAAGGCCATGCTTTGATCAACAAATGATCAATAGCGTATCATATGCCACATTACCAAATTAGGAGTCTATCACTAATAACCATCTACTACATAATCTCTGAGTTCGTATGTCTCAGAGAAAGGTGTTAAGCTAAGAGAATAAATCTCTGTCACCAAACAGAAATGTATTTGATAGAAACCATCTTTACATCTCAAAGTGTAACGTCAGAAACACATCCATACAAGTCCGTTCTGGGATCGAACGGAACCGAAGGAGCTTCCGAAGAAGTCCTTGCAAATCCAGATAATTCCTAATCACGTCCGGACTCCCCATCACCAAGAGTGCTCAAATCTCTATACTGGGGTCAGCCGATGCAGAGACATTCGACAAGAAATCCTTTCGTTTTCGAAAATATCCGGTCTTCACCACCGGTCTTCAATTGCTATGCATAACATCGTATCACTATTCGGAATGGGTTATATGACACAAGGTCCTCTCCCGGCTAAACCGAAAATGAGCGCAATATTTAAAAACATATGGATATTGGGATTTTTGTTAAGTCATAACTTAGAATCCAAAACTTTTCTTTCAAATGGTTTAAACAAATTACCGTTTACAAATCTTTTTGAACAAAAGATTCACTTCACAGAGTTCACAAAGTTTACCAATCTTTCACAAAGATTCATTAATATCTTTCCAATTCAAATCCTTTATACAAAACATACGTTTTTTGATCCCTTCTCAAGTTGAATGCAAACCTCATCAATCGTTAACAAAGATTCATTCATAGCCTTTCAAAACGATTTCCCTTTCAAATTGGATTAACTCATTCAATGTTTTAAATCAAATATTCAATTCATAGCTTTCAAAAAATCATTTCCATAAAATAATTCCATTCCAAATCTTTTATATAAAAGATACACCATTTAAAATGTTCTTCAATTTCAAAAAAAGGTTTGACTATCTTTCGCAAAGATTAGTTAACAATTTTCAGAACTATTTCAATTCGATTTGAAATCTTTCAACACAAGTTGGAAATTCTTTTCTTTTATGGAAGCTATTATTATTTGAAACCACTTGTTTCCATTTCGGAAAACCCGATTATATTTCCACGAGTTAAGGCCTTTCAACTTGGTTTAAATTCAAATTCCCAAAACAATACTTTTAAAATGGATTAATACCCACATAAACACATTTATAGTTTGTATAACCTTTTTACATCATAAATTCTCAACATATAATTTAATTTCAAATTTTGAATTCAAATTTTAAATCAAATTTCAAAATTAATCAAGTTATTCAAAAATAAGTTTTATATTTGAAAATTCCTTTTCAAAGTCTTTTCAAATTCAACCCAATTCCATTTCCAAAATCATTTAAATTTAAAAATTCAATTTTTAAAACCATTTCATTAAATTCAAATATCTGTTACTTAACCGATTTCCTCGTGAAATCCATATTTTTGTGTGTATAGTGTAGTCCAGGGGTTTTACACAATAGTGAAACAAGATCGATAAGCAGTATAATCTACAACGCTTATCCTTATTCACAGATTTATAGATAAAGTAAATTTATCAATCACAAAGATTCACCATTACGATTCGATGTCGGTTTCGGATAACCAACTTGAATCCGACTCCCTATCGCATTGAAATTCAAATGTCGTTTTACGGGTCAAAGAGTTTTCATATTCATACAACAGTATATGACATCTCAGCACAAAGCATTACTTGGCAACACATCACATATCAAATATATCAATCCACCACATTGCATTTAATAGCAATCAAACATCTTTAATTAACATGCATAAATCGTGTGGTTTTTAATTTATCAACAACGTAATTACTTTCATTAGAAATCCTTAATCAATGATTAATTATCATTAACTACAATTGATTAAGTCTTAATTACCTTCATTAATTAATCATTTCTAAATTAATTATCTAAATTAATTAACCGTTAATTGTAATTAATTAAATCTTAATTATTTTTTATTAATTAATTAATCCCTAATTAATTACTATAATTAATTACTCCTTAATTAATGATGATTTCTTAATCACTTTAAGTTAATTAACTTTAATTAATTATTCTTAATTTAATTACCTTAATTAATTAACCATATTAATTAATTATTCTTTAAAGTAATTAACTCTTAATATTTGGTTAATTAATCTTAGACCTTTAATTATCTTCTCCTAATTACTTTCACTAAGTAATTACTATCTTTATTAAATCATTTATTAATTGTCTAATTAATTATCTTGAATTATTAATTATTACTTTAGTTACTTACATTAAGTAATTTTACTTCAAGTAATAATTTTCCTTTCACAAATATGTTAACTTAGACTTGAAAATTAATTAGCCATTTTAAAACATCATTTATAATAATTATTCTTAATTAATAAATTAATCTCAATTATAACTTATCAATTACTTGATTATCATTAACAATATAAATTAACTTACTTTTAAGTTGAAAGTTTAAAACATTTGGTTTTATTCCTAAATCACTTTTTATTTAAAATAACTTGTTAAAAATATAAGTTTAAACTTAATGTTTTCTTAAAACCCTTTATTTCAAAGCCTTTCAATTTATACCTTCTACTTAATAAATAAATCATCATTTATACAAGAAATGGTTTTAGAAATTTATTTAACTAAGTTATTAAAGTTTTAAAACTGGAACATATTTAACTAAGTTATTAAAGTTTTAAAACTGGAACATAAAAATCCCAGCCAAACATGAGTGTCCCCGAGCCGCTCCACCACCTTCTTCGAGTTGAACCCGAGCGAATTACCCTACTGCTTCGGGTTTCCCAAAATTTGACCCGAGCGCCCCTAACTTCAATTTAAAAAATTCCTAAGTATTTTCACTTTCGCACCAAAATCCTTCTTCGAGTTAAAACTTGAGTCAAAATGTAAATTTCACGAGAACGCTTCAAGCCTACCACCTTCTTCCCCAACACAAAATCCATTGATACACGAATTCTTACGCGCGCACGATGCATACGAATCTGGCGCCCTCCGATCAATCTCACCACCACCTACAAGTCAACTACGACCATCTCAAGCTAGTCGACCCTCCATAACCCACTACATCACCGTGGTTCGCGATTGAGCATTACACTCGAACTGGAAACAATTCTGATCATCAATAATCACCTTGCACCGCCTCCTCAACCCATCAGAGGCCACGCCACCGCGACCAAGGCCGCTTCGTTCAACAACGCAATGCTTAGTCCAACTCTGGTCTAGTCCGATGCAGTGTGCTTGAAGAAATCTCCACCTAAACCCGACATTCAAAAACGAACCCTAAACCCTATAACCTCTTTGTGCCTCCACCATGATTATTAATAAATTCAATGAGCATTTTTCCCATCATCCTCGAACTAGCTTTCTCTGACAAAAATCTCAAGCCCCAATTTGGCCTCGATCGACGGCAATTGATCGAAAAACGTTTTCCGTTCATCTCGTGATTTCACTAACCTACTTGCTTAAAAATAACGAGACTCATGTCTAAAATCATCATTTCGTGATACGTACTCAGTTGTACAATCAGATCTTAAAATTAGAATATTCGAATTTTTGATATTCTTAAAAACCACCTAAGTTCCAGAAAATAAATTTAACTTATTTTACTTACAATTATTTTTCCTACTTGGGTCATGATTATACAGATATATTTTGTTTAGATCCTTGGATCTAACGAGGATCAGAGAGATGGGAATTCATTTATGAAGTTGTTTCAGGACCTGTAGTTTTATTTTTATCAGAGGTATATACATACCTACTTACTGACATGCATCATCAACCTGTACACATATGTATACATTTAAGACAAGTTACCATATTCATTCATTTCATTTATCATCACTGAGCAAAATTTAAGATAGAAGGTTGGGTTTTTAAGAGAGTTGCTCACCAGTATATGAAGAACAGAGAACCTGCTTGATTTTTTTTTTTCTTGAACTCCTGTTTGCTGTATTTTGCTTTGATGTTTTTTTTTTCCAGTTTTTTTTGCTTCCCTTTTGAATATGTATTTTTACCTTTCTTGATATTCTTTCAGGTTTGAAGTTTGATTTCTAGAAGATTTGTTTTTATGCTTTACTTCAACAATTTCCAGGCCTTATTTCCTTCCAGATTTTAGCTCTAGCATTTGCTGTTGAATCTGGAATTGGATTTGCTTCTCTTTTTCTTTTCAAGTATGCTTTGATTTGTTTTCAAATTTTTGCAGAGGAGGATGGATTTTGAATTTTCGGTTTTAACTTTGGTTTTGGATTTTTTTTATTTTTTTATTTTTCAGGTTTCAGTTTTTAGGTTTTGATTAAATAAATTAGGAGATGGAAGAAAACTTAATACATTAGCCTGTTTTTTTCTTTACATATATTTTTTCATTTATTTCAATTTTAAGGTGATAATGCCATTTGTTTATTTAGTTTAACACTTGTAAATACAAATTATAATTTAAGCAACACATGTCTTCTCACATTATAAAATGTTTACATTTGTCAAGCTAAACTTATTCAAAATTCGAGAATGTTACAGGAATGTCGGTTGTTACAGATATTAAGATACACTACCCCTTGCATATGAACCTACCCCGTTGCTACTAATCGCGCTTTGTATCTGAAATCACCATTGCCCCCATCTTTCACTCTATACATCCACTTACATTTAATTTCTCTCTTGTCAATGGAAAGAGGCACCAAATCCCAAGTATGATTTTTCTACAAAGATTCAATTTCGCCCTCTATAGCCCCTAACTAACTTGAACTATCAACTGAGGTAGTAGCGTCTCTATAATCTCGGAGCTTATCATGGACAATGTAACGACCTGATATTTTCAACCATTCGCATCCACGCATGCCAGACTTGAATTGCTCAAAATATCAGATTGTTAATTTAAATTTGGAAAAAACTTAGTATATACAGTAAATAAATCAATCACAGAATCACAGACACAGAGTAATATAGTAATAACGCAGCGGAACAGACAATTAGTTGTTTATGAAGCTACTATATAAGCATCAGAGTCAGAAATAAAATAAAGCAGAATATCTCAAATACAAGGAAGTCTCCAGTACAAACAGATGACCTCTCTAAACAAATCAATTGGAAAAGCTGAAAGCTGAATCGATAGTTGGATCTCCAAGCGAAGCTCCAAACTCCAAAGGTGACTCTCAAATGCTGAATTACTCAGTCTGACTCGAGCGTAAAGCAAAACACAAAACACTCGAGTCAGATTTAACATTCTTATATCAATAAATCCAAATCAAGTGAAATATCAACTGAAATACAAATAACTTAGAGGATGTTTAGGATAACCATCCTCTATGGATCCATGGAACTATCTACAATGTAGAAATATATACTATAACACTATGGTCATTCCAAATTAATTCATACTTCAAAACCAAAATATCATTTCATTTCAAATATATCTAGTTCTCAAAATAGTGTGTGTGTGTGTGTGTGTGTGTGCGTGTGCATTAAATAGTTTATAAAGTAAGGTATTTGCAGTTTCCTTAAATTTCACAAATCGCTTCAAAATCGACTCCACTTTCCCATTCAAATTTAATTCAATCTCAGTTTATCAATTTCCATTCGATTCAGTTTCTGACTAAACAAATTCAAATTTTATCGATTTTAATACGGATTTGAACCACAAATAAACCATTTAAATTTCAATGTAATTCAAAGTAAATATATTTCGAAGCTTTAAATATTCAACATTTCAAAGACTAAATTTGATAATTGCATTTATCTCCTAATTTGATTTCACTATTATTTAGTTTTGAAATATTCACTTAATAAATTCAATATTATTTATATCGCCCTAAATTACATTCACTGTATATCACCTTCGATTTTTTTTGACGTAAAATATCCATTAAATTACTTAAATCAAAATCAAGTTATAAGATCATATTTTAAAGTTTCAAATTCTGAGCTTCAAATCGATTTAATTAAGTAAATTTCTTAATTAAATACAGTTTCGATTAATTCAACTTCATCTTTCTTAATTTATACAAATCATTGAAAATCTATTTAAAAATATAATTCTTAACATATTATATTAATTAGGTGAACTTTATTAAATTTAAGTTTATTATTGAGTCTACTTTATTTTAAACATACTTATATAAAATATTTCAATATTAAATAAACCATATACATTCCCTTTCAAAACCATATAAATCATATTCAAAATATTTATATATAGACCAACGGTGCCTGTATAATTCTCTATGCTATGGTCAAGTACTACGGATATTTATCATTTCAATCCGCAATTTAATATATACGGGTATATATCATTTCAACCCGCAATCCCAAATTCAATGCAAATGATAACCGCTTGGGTCTATCATTTCAACGCATAACGATTTTCTCCTATTCCAAAGTCCGTTCGGGTATGTATCATTTCAACCCATAGTGAATTCTATACTAACAAGGAACTTGCAGAATGATGATAGATACGATAATAATAATAATAAGCATATATCATCAATATAAATAACAAATAATATAAACAACAGGATATGGTGTCATATCCCGCAGGTGAACAGTTACACAAAATAGCATATTTAACAAATTAAATAACTACAGCAGCATATTTCAATTGTCGTTTCAATTGAAATCAAATTTAATAAGTATATTTAACGACCCGTAAATTTTGAGAAATTAATTGCTTAATTTAATTAGGAGTTTGTAATTAATTTTAGGAAGAAACAAGTAAATACAAAAATTTTAAATAAACCAAATGCAACGTTTAAAATTAAAGATAAGTATTAACAATGGAAATGAAATTACGATTTATTTAAAGTAATGGAAATTATTATAGGCTAAGGAATTGAATATAAGAAAAACAAATGGGAATATTGTATTAACTAATGCAATGATATAATTAGTAATAAATTTAAAGAATTCAATGTTATAGTGACCGGAAGTAAAATGCAATAATTGTAGATAAGTAATTTTAAGGAATGTTGTTGATAATAAACGTATTTAAAATGGTAATAAATTGAATATAACGAAACAAAGGCAATTAGTGGATTTATTTAATGAATTCATGAAATAAAAATCAATGTCATATGGGTAATTATAATATTGTTGGAAGTGGAAACTTATTAAGTATGAAACCAAGAAAGTAAATTATTTAAAGAATATAAGTATTAATTAATATACACACTCGGCAAATATAACTAAATAGTATGAAATAAAGCATGCATTTATGATATGAAATATAAGTCAATGTTAATTTCACCTATAAATTTCAATTTATTTAACAGTAGGGTTTTAAATCAAGTAACGGATTTGTTAAAGTTTCAATTGATAATTTATAAAATTTAATGTGAAATTAATTGCAGTTAATTGACCTAATTGTGCAGTTAGGATAAATTGATTTGTCATAAAAGATTGTTCATTCCAGAGGATGTAACCAATGTTAATTTCATTTATAATATAACAAGTGGTGGATCTTAGGAGTGAAATTTTAGATTTATTAATTTATTTGAAAGAAGAAGAAAAAAATTTCAATAAGTGAATTAACTGCAAATAAGAGGGATTTAATATTAAATTTTACATTAATAGAGATATGGATGAAATTTGTGGATATTAATGCAATAGCTACGAATCAATGAAAATTCATCCAATTGGTAACAGGGTGAGAATGGTGTAGTAATCAATTTCAACACTTGTCCGTTAGTGATAACTTAAAGGTAAATTAACGTTAATGGAGGCTAATAAATTAAAATGGAAAATCAATAGAAATTTTTGGTTATAAATTGAAATATAGCTATTTGAACAAATCTAAGATGAATATAGGAGTATTGGGTAATAAATTTATTATAAGAAAAACCAATGCAAATTTTGAATTAGTCAGTGAAACGATAATAATAAATAGTAAATAATTCAAAATTTGTAACTTGGGAATAATGTAGATTAACATACGTTAGTTATTTAGGGTAGTGACTAAAATTGGTAATCCGTTTGCAATTAATGGTAATATCGTTGATATAAACTAATAAGTTTAAATGTCAATGCAATTAAAAGCACATAAGTTGCAATTTTTAGGTTGCATGTTTATTTAATGAGTTAAAATAAAATTTGGTAATCGATTACAAATAAATCTTAATTTTACATTGGTTAATGTAAATTAAAGTAACAGTTGATGTAATAAAGGATGGAACCGAGGAAAATTAGTTAAGTGGATTTAAAATCTTAATTTATAGGTGAAATATACAAATTTCAATATGTTGAATTTGGTAGTTATTACACAATTAGTGGAAATAAAATAGTAATGCGAATAAAGGTGAAATGGAAGTATCAATGTAATGAAACGTAACCAAATGTAAATATGTTTATGGGATAATGAATGTATTAATAATAAGAATGGGAATCAACATTTATTTATTTATTTGAATTTTTTGTTGAATGAATTAATTTGACTTTTAATTTGATAAATCAAAACAAAAAATTGTACATAATTAAAAGAATGTTTAATTATAGATCCATGTTTTAAACTCTTAAACCAAATTGCATTTTTTTAGATCTGAAAGTTTATATACATATAATTTGCATTTGTGTTGAAACAGAAATATTGTATACACATATTATCACTTTATCTTGAATTGAAAATATAATGAAATTTGAATACTTTGTTGAATAAATTATTTGTTCTTAAATAATAAATTATAATAGAAGTTTGTATATGCTTAACAATTTTTCGATAATAAATCTAAGCTTTGATTTTGATTACAACAATATTTAAATTTGTTACTGTAATATCCCGGAATTTCCAGGAGTTTAAAATGCTGATAATCTCTTAATTTAAAATTATTTGAATTGATAAATTGTTATTTTCAAAGATGATTAACCAAGTAATATTTTAATTATGGATATAAATTGGTATTATAATAAGAATAATTATTTTATTGTATAAATAAATTTTAAATTGGTATATTGTTTTCAAAATTTATAAGTATGTTTGAATATATTTATATCTGTGTATTTTAAATTTATTTTAAAAAAGGATATATTATTTGTAAATAATAATGTGCTTATTTAAAAATAGATGTTTATATTTATTTTTATTTTAGATTTAAATTTGACTTTGAAAATAAATATAAATTTTGCAATTCAAAGATATACATACATCTTAAAATATAACAATATAGTTTAGTTTTAAAATATATATAATATTTTAATTAGAAATAAGATTTTGTTTTATTTTTCTTTTATAGAAGTTTATCTAAACAAATTTGATTTGTATCTATTTAATAAAATAAATGTAAGGCTTTTGAAATAACATTTTAAAGTAAGGTTGAAATGTTGTATAATTTTATTTAAATTATATTTGGTTCATTCTTTTTAATGATTGTATTTTGTATAAATTTAGAAAGCTTTTATAAATGTATAAATATATTTGTTTATTTGATATTTAATTAGAAAGTATTTTTAAAATTAAGAAAAACATGTTGTTAATTAGGAAAATAATTTTAAAAGCTTTTAAATTTCTTTTAGAATAAAATTTAATAAAAAGTGACAAGTGTTTAATTTTAAAACACTATGATAACATGTGTTAACATAATAATGAAAGTTGAAGACATGTGTCAAATTTATTTTCTTTTCTTTTAACTTTAATAAAACTGAAATTAAC
This sequence comes from Allium cepa, assembly GCA_030765085.1. Classification (NCBI taxonomy): domain Eukaryota; kingdom Viridiplantae; phylum Streptophyta; class Magnoliopsida; order Asparagales; family Amaryllidaceae; genus Allium; species Allium cepa. The sequence goes on from CM060929.1 coordinate 500,860,942, forward strand.
TTATATAAACCAACATTCTTTCTCTTCATTTTCTTTTTCTTTCAAATCTTTGTTCATGTCTAAAAGAAAACTAAATCCATCATACATCTTCACTTCTACTCCCCAAAACCAGAAATTATTCAAACAAAATCCTCCTCAAAACAAATTTGCAATTTTGTTACCTGAATCATTTATTTCTGTTTACCAAAGCCTGTAATTCCTCAAAACAAAAACCTGATCAATCTTCAAAAACAAATTCTATAAATTTGTTAACCTGAAAGCACCATAGTTTAACCCAAATCTGCATCATGATTGCAAAGTGGTGCAAGTTCCAATTCATGTCTGCATCAAATTTTCAATTGCATGCAAGTCTCAAAGGGTTATTACCTGAAGCTGTAAGCAAAAAACTAGAAGCATTGTTGTTCAAGCTTTTCAGTTTTGAAGTATCAAGTTTCAAGTTCCAACTGTTTGCAAATTTCCAGTCATCTTCAAACCTCTGTCTTCTTTTGGATGTGGTGAGTAAACATTTTATTAAAAAATTAATTAGTTAATTAGCTATTGCTATGGGCTTGTGATGATGTTTATATATATACATATAAGTTGTTTCTGTGTTGAGATTGATATGCAGTGGAGTTTTTATGTGGATCTGTGTAGTGTAGTTCAATTTCTTCTCTGTTATCTACTGAAGGATCTGAGAAAAATGGATTAAATCCTCAAACAATTCCGTTCAAAATTGTTAAGTCATAGTTTAAACTAAAATAAGTTATTTCCAGTATAAGCTTTAAAATAAAAGGAAAATATAGAACTAAGTCTCTGGTTTTTGAAATATACTTAGGAATTTAAATATGCAGAACAAAATTATCATAAATGGTTGAACCAAGTATTTAATTTGGTTAAAACAAATATATAAACTAAAGTATCATTGGAAGTTATGAATTTTGAAAAGAAATTCAAAAATTTTAAAACTGTATTGAGTATGTATTTGGGTTTTTACTGCAAATTGGGTTTTGATCTATAACTGATGATCCCTATATCTGGATTGCTTGAGATTCTTCCTAGAGCTAGTATTTGCATCAGAGAGTATAGCAAAAATAGTTGATGGATTTTTAAATCACCGAGGAATTTGATTTGCTCAAATTTGGCTTTTAAACCTAGTTTGGAAACTTGCTGTAAAATGAATCACGACGACTTTATTTCTGTATCGAGCTTGAAGGGGGTTTGAGTGAAGGATGTGCGGTGTGTTAGCAAGCTTTGACCGAAATAGTGGCGATTATAGATGATCGGCGGCGTGGATTTTGGGGAAGCTCTGATGCTAGTTTTGGGTTCAGTTCAACCTGATGTACTCGATTTTGATTCGAGGCATGAGTTGTTGTTACGTGGGTCGTAGGTGGATGTAGGGGGCTTGGATGACTCGGCGGAGGGTTCGACGTTGGTCGGAGGGAAGCCGGCACCGGTGCAGGTTGCACGAGAGGGGGTGGGTGTCAGAACTTTTGGGTTTTGGTATGTTTTGTGTTACTGGGTTGTAGCTCGGGTAGAAAGGGAGTAGGACTCGGGAAGGAGCTCGTGTATTTTTGGATGTGGCTCGGGTTTATTCTCGCGTGGACTCTGGGTTGAGTTGTTGTGTCAAACTATTTGTTTTTAACAGTTTTACATTTTAAATTAAAACAGTTTTAAATTTTTATAGGGGGAAGATTGTTTAAAAAAAAGAACAAAAGTTGTACTTTGTTCTGGGAATTCATGTAAACATGGGTTGAACCAGATTTATGTTCAACCTGATTTTTAGTTTAAATTATAAAATAAGTTTTAAACTTTAAAAAAAAAGTTTAAGTTAAACTAAAATTCTTGTTTTTGAAATTGAATTATTTTATAAATGAAATTTATATGATTTTTTTAAATGTTTTAGCTAATGTTGTTTTCAAACTTATTTTGGAAATAATAAAGGAAATTTATAGTTGTTTTTATTAATTAACAAATAAAGTTTAAGATAACTTATTAACTTGAAATTAGAATTGTTAATTAATAATTAGAGAAAGTAATTAATGATTTCTTATAATTTAATTTAATTCATGAATTAAGTTAAATAAAGGTTTCAAGATTTATTTAAGATAACGTTTTATCTTAAATAATAATTAAGTATTTATAATTTGTAATTAGTTAGTTAATCAAAGAATTTTAAGTTAATTCATTTATTTAATTATTATTTTAAAAGGGGTTAATTAAGTAATTAATTAAATATAATTATTTATTTAATTAACTATTAATTAGGATGATGATTTAATTAATGTCTAATGTTTAATTAAATTGTAATTACTTATTAATTAAGGGTTAATTAATATAGTAATAAATTAATAAAGGTTTTATTAAGTCTTAATTGAGTTTTCTTAGTTAATAATTAAAGGATTATTATAATAAATGCTAATTAATTAAGAATTAATTAACTATTTTTATTTAAGGTTAATTAATTTTAATTAAGATTAATTTATTACATTTATGGATTAATTAATTTGTAATTAAGATTGTTAATTAATAATTAAGTTTATTAATTAATGATTAATAGTTGATTAATTAGTTAATTAAGGTTAATTAATTAATTATAAAAGTAATTAGTGATTAATTACTTTTGATTAAAGAATTGATTAATAATTAAGGATTATTAATTAATAGTTGGAGATAATTAACCTGATAATTGAAGATTAATTTGGGTTAATGAGTAATTAAGGATGAATTACTCAATTTTGTTTTATGAGATGATTGAAATTAAGTAATTAATTAATTTGTTAATTGATTAAATATAGTCACTTGATTAAGGATTAAGTATGTTTACTTAATAAGTTTTGATAAGACTAATTACTTAAGATAAGTAATTGATAAATTACAGAGGTAATTGAGTTAGGTAAATTACTGATTGGAAAGTAATTTTTAATGAATAATTACTTGTTAAAGTAATTAAAGGTTTATTACTTGGTGTAATAAATCAATGAATTTATAAAATAATTGAAAGTAATTAAGAAGTAATTAAGAATAATTAATTACTGTATTTAAGTTGATTAAATTTAAGCAATTAATCTAAGCATGATTAATTAATTAAGGTTCATTAATTGATATGATTAATGAAAATAAATAAGGATTTTTTACTTGATTAAGAGTTAATTAATCATGGTTGATTATTTAGGATGGTGATTTAGAAATTGGTTTAACTAATGGTTATTTAAGCAAGATTTATTTTGATGAAGGTAATTAATTTAATTAATTTTAAATTAATTAAGAAGTAATTAATTTAATTCACTTTAAATTAATTAGAGATGGAGATAGTTAATTTAATTCATTTTAAATTAATTATATTGTGGTACGAGTAAGTCATTGCTTATGTATGATTGGATGACATTGATTGTCTTGAATGTTGTGTGATCTCAGAAATGAGATAAGTATGTTTGTGTGATATGAATGCTTGGTTGCATTGTGATGATTACATAGATTATCAATTGGGATGTTGATATATGGATTATCTATTATGATATTGATAATGTGGATTACATGTTATTTGATAATGCTGATTATCAATTATTGATATGTGAGTTATCTATCTGTATGTATATAGATACTGTATTGAATTGTTTTAAACCTTTAAAACAACTTGGACTTAAAAGACACGTTTTGGATTTCGATGAGACCGGGATCGGGTTTCCATATTTGGATATCCGAAAACCACATCGAATCCAAATAACGTTAGGTCGTGAGTCAAAGTGGAGTTTTGTGAAGACTCAAGGTGTAAGGGTTATACGTCAGTATAACTCTGTGGGTGATTCCGTAATGAGTTGACGGAATTAGTTCTTATAGATCCGAGATGGTGGTTTAGAGTGCAAGGGTTATTGTCGTTAACTCTGAGGGTGATTCCAAAATGAGTGTAACGAGATAATGCCTTCGGTTTCATTCGAACCCGGAACGAACTTGTATGGATTGAATGCTTTCAAAACATCGTCAGGTGGACGATAAGCATTCTAAGTGATATGTCTTATAAAGGTAATCGTAACCTCAAGCCTCATCAACCGGGAATGGCTAAAACAGGGGAGGTGCAGCAAGGCTTCGTGGGTCGCACCCACTGGAGAGTAAGATTTACCCCTGTCTAGAGGTCCCTTTTATTTCGGCTGTGTGGACGGTTGAATAGCTACAACCGTCGGGGTTGTCTTATTCGAAACTATTCAGTAAGGAATGGGTCCGGCTTTGTGTTGCAGGGGATCGGGATTGGTCCTCGGTACGGTGAGCTAGGCCACGTACTGTGACGAACGGTACCCCAGTAGCCCTGCCATTGTATGGAATCCAAAATCCAATAAGTGCCAACGGTTTTGGTTGTATTACCCACTTTTGTGGCTAGTAGCTGGAATTTAATAATGTAACAATCTCGGCTATTTCTTATTTACTTGAAAACCCTAGACACTATTATAATATCATCGGATTTCCTATCAAATGTTTTGGTTAGCGTAAGGTAAAAACTTTTCCATGTTTATGTGTGGGAAGTCTTATGTGATACCTTTTCTTTCAAAAGGTTTTAAAAGTTAAGCAACTTTAACCGTTTACTCACACCAGACCCATATCTGACCCGGAGTTTATTCTGTTTTTCTTAAACTCTTGGGTACTCAAATTTTTACGAGTAGCCAAGGGAATTCAGGTTAGGATTTTAGGTTGGCTTGACGAATTCTGAAGGAGCAATGGAGCTGGAGGCTTCTGCGTATAGCTATAGAGTATTCCGCTGTGTGTTCTCTGAGTGTGGTCTTTGTGTTGATTTGAGTTGTATAATTAGACAGGTGTTTATAACTGTCTAGTATGTGTTGTTTTAGCTGTGTATCTCTAATGTATATGATACTATGTAAAGTATTATGTGATTAATATAATTTATTCGTTCCGCTGTTTAGATTCTGATGTTGTTTCTTTCTTCTTCTCTATCTTTTCTCTTTTCTATCCCTTTCTTTCTTAGAGATGATGCGATTTTCTATGGTAAGAAAGTCGGGTCGTCTCAGTTACCTAATTTATTATCTCAAATGTCCTTATTTAAGCATCTTAAAGGTTTGTTATTATATTGCTTAATTTGTCGTGTTCCACTTTTGTTTTGTTAAAAAAATAAATAAATTTCATTAAGGTAAAAGGTTTAATTTATATGTATATATGTATTTTTGACTTCAAGTATACATAAGTTTACAAATGCATTAGACAATTTAATGTGGTATGGAAGTATGCTTTGAATTAATTAATAAGCTTTGGCTTAATCTTTATACACAAATGTATGTGTGTTTGTGTGCATGTATATACATATAAACATTTAATATTTTAATTTCAAATTGCTAAAGCATGATTTAATTTTTATTATTATTATCAAACAATTTAAAAGTGAGGTAATATTATATACATATTAATTTATTGTTTGTTGTTTATGTTTTTTAGTCATAATACAACTTGCATGATAATTAAATGTCGTATTAATAAAATTGGCTAAAGTGGGAAAGTGGAATTAATCAATGTCGTCACCTTTTTATCTCCTTCCCTATTAGATCCTTATGTGCAACATTTATTCTTGTTTATTCCTATATATTGTCACCAATTAATCGTACTTGATATATGTTTAGCAATTTTGACACGCGGTTAAAGTATGAATATATATGATGTATTCAAACTTTTCTGTATCTAGCACTTAATTAATTTAGAATCAAACTAATAAAACATGACATTTAATTTTGTCCCTCCACATTCATTCCCTTTCTAATTAATAATTACCTCTTTTTAATACCTGCTACTTTCAAAAAAAAAGGCTATTCATATTTACTATATTTCAATACCAAGTTGTTCATATTTACTTTATTTCTAATTATTAGCAGCCTCTCTTTTCAAATCTCTTAGTCCCTAAACCTAACTCTAACCTTATAAATACGAAATGATGCAAATGAAACCGTAGCCTCCATTCAAATCTTCATCTTCTTCTTTTTCTTTTTTCTTTTCAAATCTCCTTATTGTATCTCATTTTAGTTTTTCCTTCCTCTTCAAATATTCTTCTTCTCAAGTTTTATTCTATTTCAAACTTTCTTCTTTCTTTTCAAATCTTGATCTTCTCTACAATTTTCAGTTCTTCTTATTTCAATCCTTTTCTTTTTCAAATCTTTTCCAAACCTTTTAAAAATACATACATAAATATATATATATATAAAATAAGGAGGGAAATCAAAGAAAATCAAAATAAAAGAAAAATTACGGAACAAAGCTAGCAATCAAGAAGAAGACTAAGGAAATGTAGAGCGAAGCTATTGATTAGAAGTCTATTATTTTCAGATTCGTATAAAAGTGAGTGTTTTAACCCACTCACAATTTCTAAAATTTCTTATGTTTGTTAAATTGATTTATGATGTGTTTAGAAATTTATTTATAGTTTTTTGGCATATATTTCATCATTATCTCAGTTAAATTGCATTCATATAATTTACTTGTTATTTAATTCATTTTTGCATATAAACTGCCCGTTAAAATTTTAGTTAAATTTATTATTGCATATAAACTGGTAGTTAAATTTATTTATTATTGCATATAAACTACAGTTAAACAGTTATTTAATTCATTATTAAAAGTTAACTGTCGGTAATTAACTATTATTTACTGATGTGATTGTTTGAATATGGATGATAAATTGATAAATGTTTGACGATTGATATGATGGATGAATGGATGCTGTATTTGTATTGTATAAACTACAAGTTATTATGCATTTTCATTTCATTCGGGATTGCGGCTTGAAATGATATACAACCGCATTTTTTATTTTTAAATTGCGGATTGAAATGATAAATATCCATATCACTTGACCATAAGATAGAAAATTATATACAGGCACCGCGGTATATATATATATAATTATTTTTTGAAATGATTTTCTATAGTTTTGGATAGGACATGGTTTAATAAATATTAAATTTTAATATTTTATAAATATTATTTTATATATACATATATAGTTAAATTGTTGAATTTAAGCTATGTATAAATCTGTTAAATAAAAATGAATAAGTTGAATAATGGAGTTTGATAATTTATATTATATAATTTAGTGCAGATTTAGGATATTGTATATATAGAGAGTTTTAAATGATTCAAATCAATTAAGATTGGAAGATAAATCGGAAATTTATTTGGAATTAAGCTTATTTTAAAATTTAACTCCATAAGTTGATGTAAACTTATTAAGATTTGGAAATTTAAAGGTATGATATTTATAACTGGATTTTTATTCAAGATAAATCAAATGAATATTTCTAGTGTAAATAAATTGAAGGAAATATTTAGTTGTTAGTAATTTGAGTTTTATTTAAAATGATTATGGATTTATTATGTAAATATTTTAGACTAAAATATAGAATAAATGAATGGTTGAATAGAAAATTTCCAACCTTAGTTTTGAAATTGTTAAATCCTCAAAGTTGAAATATATTGGAATTGAAGTGTTTTATTGAAACTGAAAGAGAATCTAGATTTATGGGTTTAGACCTAATTTAAAGTGAATAAATGGTAAAGGCGTGGAAATTATTTACTTTATAAAGTAATTTAAAATCAACTATTTTACATACTGTTGAATATCCAAACCATTCAAGTTTTAGAGGTTATGTTTTTAAAACTATAAATTTCGAAGTATTATGTTTTGAAAGTTATAATTCAAATGTTTGGTCTCCAGATATTATAAATTTTTAGAGCAGTATGATTTTGGAAAAGAAATATATTTGAAATTAAAATGATATTATTGATTTGGGTTTTATAAAATAATATCAAAATGAGTTGTTTTGGAAATGGAAATGAAATCGTATTTATGGGTTTGAAATGGATAATTATATTCTGGTTTTAAAGTACAAACTATTTTTAAAGACCGCGGTGTTATAATAACGTTTGATTGTTGAAGAGACCGGGATCGGAAGTTGTCATACTCTCTGCCAACTCCGAAAACCACTTTAACAACCGTGTACGCGGTGGAGATTCCAGAATGAAGTAGGATGGCGGCGGTGTTTCCTCTGAGGTAAATACGTGGACCCGACTCCCGTGAGTTGGCATAAGGTGGCTAAAACAGGAGCGATTCTCGGGCCAAGGGGGTTAGCACCCTTTATCGGATACTCCTCTTCGATAGTATACTCTGACTTTTGGATTTGATTCGGTGGCCACTTTTAGTTTTTGATTTTAGGGGGAGTTTGTTCGAGGTGGGCGGTACCTGCGGCTACGCGTTACCACCAGCCCGGATAGCAATTGGTATATCTACCCTGGCATTGCCTAGTTGTGCCGTGTCACCTACCCTAGAACGGCTTATACGATTTTGTTTTGTACCATACCTATGGAGTGCCCTTTGACGATGTCCAGTACGGGGGAGATTACGGTACTGTATAGACTATGGGAATATATTTTGTGTTAAGGGCTATATGGGTAACCCCTTAACGCTATTTAAAAGTAAGTTTATTTTACAAATAGACACTATTATAATAGCGAAATATACTACATAGTAAATAGTTTAACGGATCCTTAAGAGATGTGAATTCTGAGCATCTTTTGAGTTACTGCACTCATATTTATTTCTGTTGATTTAACTTACATAAGATCTTTTAGTTCTGACTCGAGTGTTTTGTCTTTTCAATTCGCTCGGGTCAGTCCGAGCGTTTCAGGATCGAAGACTTTAGCTCTGGAGGATGAAGATGGAGATTTCTATTATTATTATTTAATATATTCCATTACACTCATATTGTTCCACTGCATTGATATGTGTAACTGTGATAAATGTTGTAAGTATAATCGAATATTTTGTAAAACAACTTTATAAATTGTATATTTGATTATTATATTTCATCCTTCCGCAGTGAGATTCTATTTTGTTTTATTTATTTCTTGTTTTTCTTATTTACCCCATAACAATCCGCCCTTCCGTATGGTTTGAATTGGCACGTGTGTCGATTTAAAACGTGCGAAAAGGCGGGTAGTTACATCTGGTATCAGAGCTTTGGTTTAGCGATAAACCTTAGCTTTGTGGGGTTTGACTCTTTACTAATAGGGTAGTAATACCCTATGGGAGTTGCTGCATGTATATATGAGAGAGCGTACTTGTTAATGTTATAAAAAGGTTTTAATATAGTGTTAATCTATGCCGTTTTGTATTTATAAATTCTAGTTTGTGCACGGGACGCTGTGACATCAATAGGGATTTCTAAACACTTAATAGGACAGCCCAACATAATATTTGTTTTTATTATAGGCGAATGAAATAATTTTGCCTATTATATTTTCTGTATATAAAATAAATTTTTGAATGATATATGTATGTATATATATATATATATATATATATATATATATATATATATATATATTTGGTTGCAATATATTGGTCGTTAGGTAATAATTTTATAATTAATATTCAAAGTAAGATTTAAAATAAAATAAATGAAATTGAAAATTTAGAATTTAAGTTCCGGGCTATTGAAAATTTCTTTCGAATAATTTTGGAATAGTAATATTATTTTAGAAGTATTTTCTGATATAATTATTTCAATATAATTTGAAAGAAATGTTTTAAAAGAAATTTGAAAAAAAATATAAGTTCTGTACTCCCCTCTCCGTCGCTGGAAAATAATTTCGGTGATGAGTGCACGCATCATCGACATTCATTTTCGAGTTTCGAAGTGGGAAGGCCACTGTAGCAGTTCGACTACAGAAATTTTCAAACAAATATAAATTTGAGTTGTTTAAATATAAATGGATACATAAGTTGTAAGTATATATTTATCTATTATTTTAAAATGATTTGAAATAAAACCCGGCATTAAATTCTTAAGTTTCCATTAATTAATAGTTTCAATTACTATAGTGAATTGGAACGTAGGTAATAAATAAATCGAAACCTCTAAAAGAAATAAGAGATTTAATGCTAGGTTATAAATGGTATTAAATGAAATTTGAAATTTGTAACCTATGAAATAAAGGATATAATTATTGAACATTAAATTAATTGAAAGAAATGATAAAACTTGTATAACCTTCAATTTCATTCTTTAAAAGCATATATATATAACTTACCAAATATTAAAAGTTGAAATGTTTAATAAGAAATGTAATGGAGATTGTACAAGTAAAAGTATGAAATGAAAGTGTTCAATCAATTGCTTTTATTTATAAGAATTGATGTTATAGAGTTATAAACTTAAGTTATAATGGAGTTCTTACTATAATAAGAATTTGGGGTTAGAGGCGTTATGAACTTAAGCACTAATTGAAAGGCTATTAATTAAAATAGAAAGGCAAGAATTATAAATGGAATTTAGTAATAAATAAAATTAAGTGGTATATATGAAAGATAATAAACTTAAGTAAATGATTGAAGCTATGTATTAATAAAATAAGCAGAAAGATGAATACTGCAAATAAATGGAAAAAAAGAGATAAACCATTCTATGTATAAAAAGAAGTCAAAAAACAATAGTATGAAATGAAATTGACAAAAATAAACTTAGTTTATTGTTGAAATTGTTGTTTGTTGGTTTATGGTTGTTTGGGTAAGGATACACTTAGTAGTTATTTTTCATTCTGTACAATTTAAAGTGTCTAAACCTAAACAGCTATTTGTTGTGTTTGATATGAATGAATGATTGTTTTTATGGTCGTATGCCTTGTTGCAAGTGTTTGATGTTGTATTGATTTTGTTTATTGATGGTTGTTTGTATTGAATTGGATGTTTGCGGTTGAAACCATTTTTAATATTTCATTTTATATAACCCAATTAAAGTTACGATTATATGTAATGATTTACATAATAGATATTAATTTATAAGTTCCTCTTTCCCTTCTTTTCCTTCTCGGGGACGAAAAGTTTTGAGTGGGGGAGAGTGTAACGACCCGTAAATTTTGAGAAATTAATTGCTTAATTTAATTAAGAGTTTGTAATTAAATTTAGGAAGAAACAAGTATACAAAAATTTTAAATAAATCAAATGCAACCTTAAAATTAAAGATAAGTATTAACAGTGGAAATGAAATTACGATTTATTTAAAGTAATGGAAATTGTTATAGGCTAAGGAATTGAATATATGAAAAACAAATGGGAATATTGTATTAACTAATGCAATGATATAATTAGTAATAAATTTAATGAATTCAATGTTATAGCGACCGGAAGTAAAATGCAATAATTGTAGATAAGTAATTTTAAGGAATGTTGTTGATAATAAACGTATTTAAAATGGTAATAAATTTAATATAACGAAACAAAGGCAATTAGTGGATTTATTTAATGAATTCATGAAATAAAAATCAATGTCATATAGGTAATTATAATATTGATGGAAGTGGAAACTTATTAAGTATAAAACCAAGAAAGTAAATTATTTAAAGAATATAAGTAGTAATTAATATACACACTGGGCAAATATAACTAAATAGTATGAAATAAAGCATGCATTTATGATATGAAATATAAGTCAATGTTAATTTCACCTATAAATGTCAATTTATTGAACAGCAGGGTTTTAAATCAAGTAACGGATTTGTTAAAGTTTCAATTGATAATTTATAAAATTTAATGTGAAATTAATTGCAGTTAATTGACCTAATTGTGCAGTTAGGATAAATTGATTTGTCATAAAAGATTGTTAATTCCAGAGGATGTTACCAATGTTAATTTCATTTATAATATAACAAGTAGTGGATCTTAGGAGTGAAATTTTAGATTTATTAATTTATTTGAAAGAAGAAGAAAAATTTTTAAATAAGTGAATTAACTGCAAATAAGGGGGATTTAATATTAAATTTTACATTAATAGAGATATGGATGAAATTTGTGGATATTAATGCAATAGCTACGAATCAATGAAAATTCATCCAATTGGTAAGAGGGTGAGAACGGTGTAGTAATCAATTTCAACACTTGTCCGTTAGTGATAACTTAAAGGTAAATTAACGTTAATGGAGGCTAATGAATTAAAATGGAAAATCAATAGAAATTTTTGGTTATAAATTGAAATATAGCTATTTGAACAAATCTAAGATGAATATAGGAGTATTGGGTAATAAATTTATTATAAGAAAAACCAATGCAAATGTTGAATTAATCAGTGAAACGATAATAATAAATAGTAATTAATTCAAAATTTGTAACTTGGGAATAATGTAGATTAATATACGTTAGTTATTTAGGGTAGTGACTACAATTGGTAATCCGTTTGCAATTAATGATAATAGTGTAGATATAAGCTAATAAGTTTAAATGTCAATGCAATTAAAAGAACATAAGTTGCAATTTTTAGGTTGCATGTTTATTTAATGAGTTAAAATAAAATTTGGTAATCAATTACAAATAAATCTTAATTTTACGTTGGTTAATGTAAATTAAAGTAACAGTTGATGTAATAAAGGATGGAACCGAGGAAAATTAGTTAAGTGGATTTAAAATCTTAATTTATGGGTGAAATCTACAAATTTCAATATGTTGAATTTGGTAGTTATTACACAATTAGTGAAAATAAAATAGTAATGCGAATAAAGGTGAAATGGAAGTATCAATGTAATGAAACTTAAACAAATGTAGATATGTTTATGGGATAACGAATGTATTAATAATAAGAATGGGAATCAAAATTTATTTATTTATTTGAATTTTTTGTTGAATGAATTAATTTGACTTTTAATTTGATAAATCAAAACAAAACAAAAAATTGTACATAATTAAAAGAATGTTTAATTATAGATCCATGTTTTAAACTCTTAAACCAAATTGCATTTTTTTAGACCTGAAAGTTTATATACATATAATTTGCATTTGTGTTGAAACAGAAATATTGTATACACATATTATCACTTTATCTTGAATGGAAAATATCATGAAATTTGAATACTTTGTCGAATAAATTATTTGTTCTTAAATAATAAATTATAATAGAAGTTTATATATGCTTAACAATTTTTGGATAATAAATCTAAGCTTTGATTTTGATTACAACAATATTTAAATTTGTTACCTAATTTATTATCTCAAATGTCCTTATTTAAGCATCTTAAAGGTTTGTTACTATATTGCTTAATTTGTCGTGTTCCACTTTTGTTTTGTTAAAAAATTAAATAAATTTCATTAAAGTAAAAGGTTTAATTTATATGTATATATGTATTTTTTACTTCAAGTACACATTAGTTTACAAATGCATTAGACAATTTAATGTGGTATGGAAGTATGCTTTGAATTAATTAATAAGCTTTGGTTTAATCTTTATACACACATGTATGTGTGTTTGTGTGCATGTGTATACATATAAACATTTAATATTTTAATTTCAAATTGCTAAAGCATGATTTAATTTTTATTATTATTATCAAGCAATTTAAAAGTGAGGTAATATTATATACATATTAATTTATTGTTTGTTGTTTATGTTTTCTAGTCATAATACAACTTGCATGATAATTAAATATCGTATTAATAAAATTGGCTAAAGTGGGAAAGTGGAATTAATCAATGTCGTCGCCTTTTTATCTCCTTCCCTATTAGATCCTTATGTGCAACATTTATTCTTGTTTATTCCTATATATTGTCACCAATTAATCGTACTTGATATATGTTTAGCAATTTTGACACACAGTTAAAGTATGAATATATATGATGTATTCAAACTTTTCGGTATCTAGCACTTAATTAATTTAGAATCAAACTAATAAAACGTGACATTTAATTTTGTCCCTCCACATTTGTAACGACCCAGAATTTTGAATAATTTAATTTGAAAATATTTAATTAATTTTAAATATTTGAATGATGGTTTGACTTGAATTTCAAATTATCAGAATGAATTTGGCGATTAAATTATAGAATTTAATCTATTCAAAGTTGAATAAAAATTTGAATCTTCAATTTTAAGCTGATTAAAAAAATATTTCAAAGGCTTGTAAAATTCATATTGATAATACTGAAGATAATAGAAGCTTCGGAATTGAATTTGAAACTGCTTTGTTCAGTTTTGAAATTTTAATCGTTTGAATCGATATTTAAAAATAGCCATCCGAAGCACAGTCTCGGAATTCGACGAAACCAGTTCCATTGGGTCCGTAATATTGAATTATTCTCGGATTTCAAATTTCGTATTTTTCGGAGTTAGTATGTGAGCACACGACATATAAACGCGTTGAAATTTAATCAAATTCGATTTAAATTTAAATATAGAATTTGTTCAAAATCAAACACTGTAGCTCCCTTAAATTTCTCCTAGGATCACGAACGAAATCATGCAACCCATCACACAACCATCTCTGCATGTTCTCTTGTCTCCTCTTCTTTTCCTTTTATCACGCAAGCAGAAACAAAGAAAGCCCCATTCAAACATCGAAACAAAAAAAATGGCCGAAGTAATCTTTCCCCCCCTCTCGTTCAACAATCTAATCAAAGCCCTAAATCAAATCGATCGCGCAAGCATCTGGAGGAGCCACGGTCGGTATTTGCAGTCGCCTGCTCGAGTAGGTCAGAGGTTGGGGTTGTGCGCAGGTCGAGGCGGGGCGGCGCGAGATGGAGTGTGGGGTCGTGAGTGATTTGCGAGGCCGAGGCGTGTTCGAGGTGTTGAAGCAAGGGCGGCGGCGGCGTTGAGGGCTCGGCGATGGATTTGGGGATGAACATTTGGGGCGTGCGGTTCGATCGATGGACGAAGCAAGCTCGCGTTCGAGCGAGGCCGATGTTTGGGATGGTGTAATGTCAGAGGTTGTGCGCGTGGTGGAGGTGAGCAACTCTGGGAGCAGTGTGGTCGCGTGTACAGCGAGGTATTAATTTTTATTTTTTTTGGTTAATTCAAATTTTAAATTACAGTTATTCATTTAGATTTAAAAACGTGATAATGTGTATATCGATAAGAATTTTCGATTGAAAAATAAAGGGGAAAGTTAACATGCAGAAGAGTTTTGGAAAAAAAAATATGAAGATATATGAAACAGTTGTTTAATTTAATATATATACACAAATATATACATATAGTGGATTATAATATATGTATAAAAAAAAATTAAACAGTAAACAGAGAAAATATTTACAGTAATAAAAATAGAAATTTGTTTAAAATTTAAGGTGTTATTTTAAAATAAAAAAAACTATGGGTTAATTTAAAGTATTTTTATTCACTAAAAGATATTCCTAAAAAAGGGAATTAATAAATAAAATTAATTAAGTTATTTAATGGTAAGTGATTTTTCACTTAGTTCAAATATTCTATTTAAAAGGAAAAAATTATTTATAACAAATTCAATAGTTAAAACCAAAATTTGTTAGTTGATTTAATTTATTTAAGTGAGAAATTAAAATTTTCGTCTAGTTCAAATATTTATAAATCGTATAATGTTTATATACCTTAAATGAAAGTATCAAAGAAAATTTAGTTCTTAAATTAAATTTTTATTTAAATAAATTTATTAAAGAAGAAATTAGTTTAAAACAAAACTATTAGTTAATTTAACTATTAAAATAAAATCACCGATGAATCGAAATTATTAAATGAAAATTTATTATTCAATCTGTTTGAATATTAATAAATTGCGTAAATATTTATACATGGTATAAATCAAGAAAATCAAGTCAAGAAGGAAAATGGATTGCTAATAAAAGCAAAGGTGAGAACTTCTCACTCAAAAGGATTTATTTAAAATTTTAAATAGTTAGATTTAAAATTGTTAGTTGTGTTGATTGAATGCTTGAATGATGATTGTTATATATATATATATATATATATATATATATATATATATATATATATATATTGGATGTGAATAGACCCTATACGCCGTTAGTAAGCGGAGGTTATTTATTACACACATATACCGCGATATTCCACCTTGAAGTGGAATTGGTATTATATTAGTATATAGCAATATATATATATTGGCATATGTATATATTGCAGTTGATTGATTTCCCGCATTGTATAGCGGATGAGACCCTATTGCACCGTTAGTAAGCAGATAATATTTTATAAATCCCGTATACCGCGATATTCCACCTCGAAGTGGAATGGGTATTGTGATAATGTCTGTGGATGCAGGGAAACAGGTTGGAGGGATCCAACTGGATTCCCCACAAATATTTATTTGATTCAGATATTGTGATATTTGATTGTTTATCATATCGATATATGATTTTGGAAAGTCGTGATTGACTATTTGATGTGTTTCATCATTGGATCCAATTTTGAAGTTTAAAAATAACGATTTTGATTTTTAAGGGATTTCTAAAGTGATTTTTGAAAATATATGTTTATAAAATATTTTTTTGAATTGATTCATCTTAAATAAATAAACGATATAATTTTTAAATGTTCTAAATTTATGATTTTTGAGAAATATAGTTAAAAGTTGATTTTTGAAAATATGAGATTAATGTTTTTATAAAATAGTTTAAATCGGGATTTTTGAATTTATTATAAAAAGTTTAAAAATAGGATTTATAAAATTTGATTATTTTATAAATCGAGAGAATGGTGAAATTATAAAGGAGATTAAAGATGTTTTAAAATAATAGTATAAATTGATTTTATAAAGGATTTATAAATTGATATTTATAAATTAAAACATTTGAATTATAAAACGAGTTTTTATAAGTGTTTGAATGAATTGAAAATGGATTGCATAAGTGAATGGAATTTATAAAATTATAAATGGTGAAGTTATAAATGAAATTTATAAATAGTAAGATTATAAACTTTGTGAAGTTATTAAAGAATATATTTGGATAATAATTGAATCTTATAAGTTACAAGATTTGTAATTATGAAGTTTAAAAGAACAATTTTGTAAAATAATCGTTTTATAAGCATTTAACTTATAATGTGAACTCTTGGTTTATAATTGAGTTATAAATCGAATAGGTTAATAAAGGAGATGTATAAAAAGGAAGTAGTTATAAAACAAATAGAAATAGAATTTATAAACGTTGTTTTATAAAATTCGCAAACGACTTATTTTGATAAGTAAATTGTTATAACTTATTTATGGAGCTATATTCACGTTTTAGACAGTGAATAATCCTTTAAAATGAAATGTATAGAAATGATGAAATTGGTTCGTAGTATATTCACGTTTTTGAATAGTGAATAATATGTTAAAGAAAATGTTTAGATTTGATGTTTTAAATAGAATTAAAACGATCTAACGATGTTTTAAAATGTGTTGAGATTCGAAACCATAGATTTCAACATTGATTGTTGAAATAGACGTTTTCGAGAAATAGAAGGAAATGGTGGACTATAATACTGTTGTTATAGTAAATGATTTCCGAAAGGAAATGTTTTGTTTAGTATTGGGATTTATATATCTATCTTAAATTCGAATCCCTATACTAGTGATTTTGGGACGTTGTAACGATGTTTTACGTAACATTCGTTTTGGCCCAAATAAATATGTTAAAGAGAATGATTTCCTTAAAGAATGAAATATATACTTAATTTCGATTTAAGTATATTGAATATTTTCCAAGTGTAGAAAATAAAAAGATTTGTGAATTACTTATTTTTAATAAGTATGGAAATGTTTTTCCAATATTAAGTGAATATAGAGAATTTATCTTTTTAAAGGTAAATTGAAAATGAATAGTAGAATTCGAATGGAAATCGTATACTCATGAAAATATTTTGGAAATGTAAATTCAATATGGAATTTATAAATGAAATTGGAAAATGGGTTTAAAAATAAATATTGATTTATTTTTGAAGAATGGAAAATATATATCTTGTAAAGATATTTTTGGAAAATAAATAATTTAGAAAATTATTTGGAATCTGGTGATTTTGTGCATATCCATTGATAGTTCAATAACCGACTATCAATATTTCCCTTTGAATGGGTAATTGATGTGATTTGTTTGAATTTGAATGCCACACTTATTTTTGAATAAGCGCTCACTATTCGGGTTAACCGGGAAAGGACCATAGGGTCGTATAACCCATTCCGAATATGTGATACGTCGTTATGAATTGCATTTGAAGACCGGTGTTGAAGACCGGATCTTTTTGAAAGCGAAAGGACAACTCGTCGATTGTCTTTGCACCGAGTAGCTACGGTATAGAGACTCGCTATGTGATGGGAAGTCCGGACGTGATTAGAGATTATCCGGATTGCAAGGACTTCTTTGTAAGTGCCTTCGGCTCTGTTCGAGCCCGGAACAGACTTGTATGGATTGTATGTCTGACATTGCAAATTTATATAAAGCTGATTTCTTTCAAATATATTTCTGTTGGTGGCGGAGAATTTATTCTCTTAGCTTAACACCCTTCTCTGAGACGTACGAGCTCATAGGTTATGTAGTTGAAGGTTATCAGCGATATATTCCCAATTTGGTAATGTGACATGCTGAGTGTTGCTGTGAAATGATCATTGTGTTGATTATTTGTGATAGGATCATCTGTTTGATCGTCTATCTTGGTGATCATTTCTATGATCATTTGTTGACCCAAAGCACGGCTTTTGTATAAAGTGTGTTTTTGTGGACGAGACTTCGTCGAGCCTCACAAACCGGTAATGGTCGAAACAGAAATTGTGCGGCAAGGTTTTCAGGGATAGCGTCCCTAGGGTATGACCATTCCTTCTGGAAAATGGTAGTATCATGGTATGGAGCCCAGATACTTACTCATGTTGAAACACTTATTATTATGGTGTGATGTTGGTTAGAGAGCTTTCGTTTAAAGGTCCCAAAGGACCGGGGGTGGCATATCTGAGGGTTTGTAATATCCCTTGGGAAAAGGGGTTCCCGGCCTTGTTTGGCAGAGATCCAGTTGGGTTCTCGGGGCGTCCTTCCAGAGGCGTTTCCATGTGGCAATGGGAAGTTCCTTGGCCTGACCATTTGTTGGAAAATCCATTCTTCAAATACGAGCCTTGTACGGTATTAGTTGTATTACCTGCCATCTACTTATGGTGGCGCCCCACTGTTTGGATGGTAGCTATAGTAGGCATAGTTCGAAATGTCTATGCTGGCTAAGATTTATATTCTACTTTCGAAATATTTCTACACTATGCACTAGTAATAATATCAAATGTTTCTTTTTAATGCGTATCAAGCATCTTTGACTATCATAAGGAGAAATCTCCTCCGATTCTGCGTTTGCATTATGTGTGTGTGTGCGGGAGGCCTTATGGTAGTCTCATTTTTAAAAGCATTGCGAATTGACTTTAAAAATATTCCTCTATTTTGATTTTAAAGAAAAATAAACTGTTTTGAGTTCTCACACCAGTCACATGACTGACTCGGAGTTTATTGTTTTCCTTCCTAAACACTGGGTGCCCACCAATTTTTACACGGGCAGTCAAGAGTTAAGGTTTATCAGGATATTCTGGAATTCAGGAGTTGCTGGAGGCAAGATGGATGGCATGGCGTACTCACTAGTATATAGTATTTCTTTTCCGCTGTTTGTTATTGTTGTTGTACACTCTGATGATATGATGAAATGAAATGTAATGTAATAACTGTTATAGTTCTTTGTTTAAAGATTATTCATTTATCTATTATATGTTGTTCCGCTGCGAATTGTGAGATTCTGATGTTGTTCTGTTATTTCTTTCCGTTCTATTTTCTATCTTTTCTCTCTTCTTCTGTCCTTTTCTTCTTCTTAAACCCTAACATTTCGGTTTTTCGGCAACGAAAAATCGATATCGTTACAACATTCATTCCCTTTCTAATTAATAATTACCTCTTTTTAATACCTGCTACTTTTAAAAAAAGGTTGTTCGTATTTACTATATTTCAATACCAAGTTGTTCATATTTACTTTATTTCTAATTAATAGCAGCCTCTCTTTTCAAATCTCTTTGTCCCTATACCTAACTCTAGCCTTATAAATACGAAATGATGCAAATGAAACCCTAGCCTCCATTCAAATCTTCATCTTCTTCTTTTTTCTTTTTCTTTTTCAAATCTCCTTATTGTATCTCAATTTAGTTTTTCCTTCCTCTTCAAATATTCTTCTTCTCAGGTTTTATTCTATTTCAAACTTTCTTCTTTCTTTTCAAATCTTGATCTTCTCTACAGTTTTCAGTTCTTCTTATTTCAATCCTTTTCTTTTTCAAATCTTTTCCAAACCTTTTAAAAATACATACATAAATACATATGTAAATTAATATAATAAGGAGGGAAATTAAAGTAAATCAAAATAAAAGAAAAATTACGGAACAAAGCTAGCAATCAAGAAAAAAACTAAGGAAACGTAGAGTGAAGCTATTGATTAGAAGTCTATTATTTTCAGATTCGTATAAAGATGAGTGTTTTAACCCACTCACAATTTCTAAAATTTCTTATGTTTGTTAAATTGATTTATGATGTGTTTAGAAATTTATTTATAGTTGTTTGGCATATATTTCATCATTATCTCAGTTAATTTGCATTCATATAATTTACTCGTTATTTAATTCATTTTTGCATATAAACTGCCCGTTAAAATTTTAGTTAAATTTATTATTGCATATAAACTGCTAATTAAATTTATTTATTATTGCATATAAACTACAGTTGAACAGTTATTTAATTCATTATTGAAAGTTAACTGTCAGTAATTAACTATTATTTATTGATGTGATTGTTTGAATATGGATGATAAATTGATAAATGTTTGACGATTGATATGATGGATGAATGGATGATGTATTTATATTGTATAAACTGCAAGTTATTACGCATTATCATTTCATTCAGGATTGCGGTTTGAAATGAAATACAACCGCATTTTTTATTTTTAAATTGCGGATTGAAATGATAAATATCTGTATCACTTGACCATAAGATAGAAAATTATATACAGGCACCGCGGTACATATATATAAAATTATTTTTTGAAATGATTTTCTATGGTTTTGGATAGGATATGGTTTAATAAATATTAAATTTTGATATTTTATAAATATTATTTTGTATATACATATATAGTTAAATTGTTGAATTTAAGCTATGTATAAATCTGTTAAATAAAAATGAATAAGTTGAATAATGGAGTTTGATAATTTATATTATATAATTTAGTACAGGTTTAAGATATTGTATATATAGAGAGTTTTAAATGATTCAAATCAATTAAGATTGGAAGATAAATCGGAAATTTATTTGGAATTTAGCTTATTTTAAAATTTAACTCCATAAGTTGATGTAAACTTATTAAGATTTGGAAATTTAAAGGTATGATATTTATAACTGGATTTTTATTCAAGTTAAATCAAATGAATATTTCTAGTATAAATAAATTGAAGGAAATATTTAGTTGTTAGTAATTTGAGTTTTATTTAAAATGATTATGGATTTATTATGTAAATATTTTAGACTAAAATATAGAATAAATGAATGGTTGAATAGAAAATTTCCAACCTTAGTTTTGAAATTGTTAAATCCTCAAAGTTGAAATATATTGGAATCGAAGTGTTTTATTGAAACTGAAAGAGAATCTAGATTTATAGGTTTAGACCTAATTTAAAGTGAATAAATGGTAAAGGCGTGGAAATTATTTACTTTATAAAGTAATTTAAAATCAACTATTTACATACTGTTGAATATCCAAACCATTCAAGTTTTAGAGGTTATGGTTTTAAAACTATGAATTTCGAAGTATTATGTTTTGAAAGTTATAATTCAAATGTTTGGTCTCTAGATATTATAAATTTTTAGAGCAGTATGATTTTGGAAAAGAAATATATTTGAAATTAAAATGATATTATTGATTTGGGTTTTATAAAATAATATCAAAATGAGTTGTTTTGGAAATGGAAATGAAATCGTATTTATGGGTTTGAAATGGATAATTATATTCTGCTTTTAAAGTACAAACTATTTTTAAAGGCTGCGGTGTTATAATAACGTTTGATTGTTGAAGAGACCGGGATCGGAAGTTGTCATACTCTCTGCCAACTTCGAAAAACCACTTTAACAACCGTGTACGCGGTGGTGATTCCAGAATGAAGTAGGATGGCGGCGGCGTTTCCTCTGAGGTAAATACGTGGACCCGACTCCCGCGAGTTGGCATAAGGTGGCTAAAACAGGAGCGATTCTCGGGCCAAGGGGGTTAGCGCCCTTTATCGGATACTCCTCTTCGATAGTATACTCTGACTTTTAGATTTGATTCGGTGGCCACTTTTGATTTTTGATTTTAGTGGGAGTTTGTTCGAGGTGGGCGGTAGCTGCGGCTACGCGTTACCACCAGCCCGGATAGCAATTGGTATATCTACCCTGCCATTGCCTAGTTGTGTCGTGTCACCTACTCTAGCGCGCCTTATAAAATTTGTTTTGTACCATACCTATGGAGTGCCCTATGAGGACGCCCAGTACGGCGGAGATTACAGTACTGTATAGACTATGGGAATATATTTTGTGTTAAGGGCTATATGGGTAACCCCTTAACGCTATTTAAAAGTAAGTTTATTTTACAAATAGACACTATTATAATAGCGAAATATACTGCATAGTAAATAGTTTAACGGGCCCTTAAGAGATGTGAATTCCGAGCATCTTTTAAGTTGCTGCACTCATATTTATTTCTGTTGATTTAACTTACATAAGATCTTTTAATTCTGACTTGAGTGTTTTGTCTTTTCAATTCGCTCGGGTCAGTCCGAGCGTTTCAGGATCGAAGACTTTAGCTCTGGAGGACGAAGATGGAGATTTTTATTATTATTATTTAATATATTCCATTACACTCATATTGTTCCGCTGCATTGATATTGGTATGTGTAACTACGATAAATGTTGTAAGTATAATCGAATATTTTGTAAAACAACTTTATAAATTGTATATTTGATTATTATATTTCATCCTTCCGCTGTGAGATTCTATTTTGTTTTATTTCTTTCTTGTTTTTCTTATTTACCCCATAACAATCCGCCCTTCCGTATGGTTTGAATTGGCACGTGTGTCGATTTAAAACGTGCGAAAAGGCGGGTCGTTACAGTATAAGAACGTTAATCGTGAGTGATTGCTCACCTTTCGAGGCTAGAGATATTTGAAACAGGTTACGAATCCAAGAACGAATTTCCAAAACGAACAAGGTTGGCACGAATTGGACGAATAGAGCTGACAAATAGAGGTCGATGAAAATAGATCAGAAACTGCTTGATGTAGACTGAAACAAAATATATATATATATATATATATATATATATATATATATATATATATATATATTATTCCAATATATTATTTTATTAACCAACATTAATTTTGAAACTCATTAAAATTATGTTCATACGTTTTCAAAAATATAAAATGGTTTTGAAACAAACTATTGACCACATGTTCTGTAAAAATCAATATTCATTATATATGTAAACTAGACTATATTTAAATTACACTATATATGTACAGTAATATAATATAATATAATATAATATACAGTACACATATAACAATACATATTATGACTATAAATATAATATATAACAATACACTTATAATATGCTATATAGTAATAACCTGAACACATTGACAAGACTACAAAGATATATAATGACTATACTAATTTACACATATATATATATATATAGAAAACATCAATATTCGAATTATTTATATATACATTACACATCAAAACATATCTATATATATGCTTAAAACTAAGTTCGCATATATTTATATATGAGCTGATATATTTATAGAACTACACAAGCCTGGACGCCGGTACCAATTATATTTTAAAACAACAGATTGTATAGCATTGCAGCACTATGTATATATAACTATACTTTACTTATATTCAGTTCAAAAACCTTGCTAAACTCATTTATCTTTGTATACATACATAACTAATAGATAACTACAGATATATAGCTATAAATATATTAGCTCAAATATAAACTTACTGTAATCAAACCTTGTATAAGGCATATACTTGTTTATATAGGTACATAGAATATAAGCTATAATTAAACATGTACAACTAATATAGACATATGTATGACTTGTGAACACATTACTATACCTTAAAATATACCGTATAAACTTATATATAAACTTATATATATAACCAACCCATAAATAAACAACAAAGCCTGTATATATAAATTGAAAATACTGTAACAATTTTTTTACACACAACTTAAATATTATCATATACAACAAATACAACTTTATAAACCACGGTTGTTAAAATCAAGCATATAACAGATTCTATAAACAAGGTTTTGAAAAAGTTAAAGCTTTAAGATTAAAATAAAATATATACATCACTTACTCAAAACAGGGAGGCTCGGCTTGCAGGGTTTGTGGCTGACGATGGAACGAAGTCAACGGTGGGGGAAAGAAACAACGATCAAGATAAGGGGGTGACCGATGGAGGTGAAGGCCGAGGCCGAGGTGGATACGGCAGTGGGAGGAGGTGGAGGGAAGAGCGGTTGGTGTGTGCGCTGTAGATGGACGTGGAGTTATGCCGGAGGAAGCACAGCCTGGACGTGGACCGAAGCTACATGTGCCAGGTGGAAGGGAGGAGGACAGGTTGGCTATCGGTGAGCAAAGGCGAGATGGCAGGTTGAGATTGAAGAGGAGGTTACGGCACTATGAAATGGTGGCTGGTATGCTATTAAAATGAAATATTTGGTAAAGGAGCAGATCCAAATGAAGGAAAAAGAAAGAAGAAGCAGGTGAAAAATGAACAGTGGAATTTGCATTATTATAAAAGGAAGTGGAGAGGAAAACGAAGCTAAAAAGGAAAAATATAAAGTAAAGTGAACCGTTCAATTTTATAAATGCAAACGTACAACGAATATAAAAATTATATTCTCCAAACTGATAGAAATGAAAGCAGCGAACCATCAATGGCTTGAAATGATGGAATGGTACTGATAATAAATGCCAATGGCCGTTTATTACAACCCTTTGATATTAGAATGGACATCAAAAGTGGTACCGATACAACGATCAGTTTATTGCTTCCGTCATGTACTGGACCTCAAAATATAGAAATAAATATACCGTTAATATCAAAACGACGAGACGATCAAAACGATATATAGATATCAGTGATACGATCATTTGATCAAAAGTCGATAATCGATACCAAAATTGCTGCTATTTTGTACGGAAAAATCCAAACGGAGCTAGAAACATCCAAATTCCGCAAAACGAATATCACTGTATGATTCAGAGTGTTCTAAATAAATTTTCCCATGATGACATATTTAGGTTTCAGAAAACTTTTAAATTCTACTATTATTAACTGATTTAAATTGAAATAAAATTCACAAGAAAATAACTTCCATATTATCTGATGAAAATTTACCATTTGCTATGTTTATATAGACATATTCCAAATATTAAATTTTTATTTTGAAATTTTATTGCTTAAAATTTCACAAAATTCTATTAATTTAATAAATAAAATCACTAAAATATTGGTCGTTACAGACAACATTCAATGCATATGTTGCCATGTCATCAAAGCCAATGTCTTTGATGCTCAATCCTACAAATTCATCAAGCCACCTAGACTTCTTCCTCTGTCTAACAAGCCTAGCCTCTGAACGAGCTCCACCTTGAGTCTGATCCTCTATACTATCCTCATCAACTACAGTGCCATTAAAAACACCATCTGTATGTCTATGGAAAGAATCTGAAGGTGAGTTGCCCTGTGTTTGGTATTTTGAATCTGTCCTCATATTGTCATCGGATTAGGAAGGCTCCACCTTTAGTATAACCTTCTCATAAAAGGTCACATGCCTACCGATAATAATCTTCTTGCTGATAGGACTCCTATATCCCTTCACTCCTCTTCTATAACCTAGAAAGACACACCTGCGAGCTCTAGGTTTCAACTTGCATATTTCCATTTAGGTTCATTTGCATATTTTTATTTATTTTCATGCATATGTGAAGAGGCTTTGTTGTAAAGTGGGAGCATTCAAATAGGGGGAGCAAATAGAATTCACCAATTACCAAATACATTTAATAAATTCAAAATCTTAAATATATGTTTGTTATCATCAACGAGGGAGATTGTTGAATATGCTAGTGTATGATTTTTGTTTGATGATAATATATATATATATATATATATATATATATATATATATATATTCTCATTTAAATGTATTTGTTATTGTACTATTTTATTTTTACATAATTAAATAAATATTTGCTGAATAAAATAAATAACACAGAATTTAAATTCAAACAAATATTTTATTCAAACAAATATTTTATTACAATTTCGAATAGTATAATTTTAAGGTCTCACTATACACTTACACTTTGTCATTCTACAATACAATTTCATTTACAACACAACTTCAATTACATTTAAATTTACATAACTTTCCTCACTACATATCACTCATTCACTCATATTTGTTCTTCAACTGTATTCCAATTTGTATCCAACATCTGAATTACCTACAAAATAAACACTGATGCGGTAAAATTGAAAAAGAAATATTTTTGCTGTGTAAAATAAAATGTGTTTTTGAAAATATTATTTGCCTTAGTTATTTGGGTTGTTCGTCATCATTTATTTTGAATTCATCTATATGAACAACTTGTGACAAGAACATGGTATCACTGTACATGCCATAAGGTCGTGCACATCGATATACACTTGATAAAAATGCAAGAACATTTGAGCCCAAGGTCAAACCCGAGCCGAGGCTTGATTGAACATAGGTGCAATACAAAAACATCACAAAATTGTCAAGTGCAGGACTTAAGTGAACATGCAACAAAAATGAAGTACACAGCATACAGGAATGCTCAATAAACTCGAATATCAACAATACCAGGTCAGTGCATATGAAGTCCAGACCAAACACAACAACCACATGCAAGTTAAGCTTTAACATGCACAGGACAGCAAACTACATGGTGCAACAGACCCATACATACATATATATGCTATGCACATGAATCAAATTGCCAAGACCAAACATAAGAAGGCAGCAGAGAAAGATACACCAGCAAGTTCATAACTGAAAACACGCAAAACCAAACTTCAATACAAGAGACTATTAGCATATGCATATGGTCGAACACAAGGCAGCTCATGATGCAATGCATCAAGACAATCATGCAAGAGTAAAAGCTATAGTGTAACTCGAAGCAACTCGAGCTAGCATATCAGACTGTAACAAGCTCGAGTCTAGAATGAATGCAACAAAACCACAATGAACACAGCCTCAACAGCTAGCTCAATGAACCAACACAATGGAGTATGAAAACAGGTTAACTTCAAGTGGAAAAAAATGCAAATTGACATGCACAAACGAAGCTTTCAAATAGAGACCAGAACATGTGCATTGGATCATACACATGTATACATGTTTGAGTATACACGTATATCAGTTCAAATTACAGAGAAGGCAAGATACAATGCAACCATCAAATAGCAACAAAACAGCAAAACAGTCTTGAATGAAGAGGCATAAACATGACTTCAAAAACGAAATAGATAAGACAATACAGACTCAAGTGGAACATAAAAAAGGCAGCAGGATAACTCAGCTAATAGGGTAAAAATGCACAAGAACACAGAGTACAACAGACAACATGAAGTACATATAGGTGTATACATATATGCATATATATGTATACAATTATATCAATTCATAGGGATATGCAAGTAGCGCAACCCAAAGCAAATGCAAAGCTATGCCAGAGAATACAAAAGTGCAGACCACAAATTCAACTCAATGCAGAGACCATGTCAACATACTTCGATGAACAAAGTCAATGTCTCAGGGATTTCAAAATGAACATGTCAAGTTTAAATGCCAAAGTCAAAGCTAGGTGATAACATGAATTGAACAAGTCCAGCAAATACTAAAAAAAAAATACCACAGTCGATTGCCAGCAAATCGTGAACCAGTCAAATATCACGACATTAGAAAATATTATCTCTAATTCAAAATATCGAAATCATAGGAACACAAGAGAAAAAAATGGAACTGACTCAAGCAATGGAATTCAAATTCATGGAATAACAAGTCAATAATGAACAAGTCAGAGTAATCACCAGCAATAAATCGATAATCAGTGGCCAAGAATATCATGTGAAGAATTCAAACCGAAAATTCACGAATCAAACAATTATATATTTAAAACCCAAATCATCATCGACGTGAAAAACATTCAAGTTTAAGCAAATTAGAGAGCTAATCACTGAATTAAATCAAACCAATAACTCGAATCTAGATCGAGCAAAAATTGAAATAAAAATGAAAGTCACGTACCAAATTTCATCCTAACATTCGAGCTCAACAAATTAGAGCAGTCATATGCAAATCAAAGCAAAAAATTGATTGACGAAGCAACCAAAATCAAAAGCATACTTCAATCGATCGAGAGTTCAAGCGGCAACTTCAATCAAACAGAACCCTAGCTGTTTTAAGAGAAACAAAAGCACGACCAACATTTTTACTCAGAGAAAAAGAAAAGAGGGAAACGTTTTATAATTAATCGGCAGGTGCAACGACCTAGAATTTCTGTCATTTGAAATTCGTTTATTAATTGTTTTAAATATTCACAAGTAAATTTTATTAGTCGAATAAATTATATTTCGAATATCTGAATTTAATTAGATAATTAAATTGTTAATTTAATAATTTAAATTGAGGAAATAATTGAAAATTGAATTTAACGTGAATGAAAATAATTTATAAAGTCGTATTAAATTCTATTTGAATTAGAATGGCGTTACAGAACTTTAAAAATTGAGTTGAAAGTTAATTGGTAGAAATTGAATATTTAATATTTCATTGACGAGTGGAAAATGGTCATTTCTCATACAGTCTCGGATTTCGACGAAACCAGTTTACTGAATTCGTAATGTTATACTATTATAAGATTTTAAATTTCATGTTAATCAGATTTACGGTTTGTCCGAGGCAAGCTAATACGCGTAGAAATCTGTTTAAGTGAATTTCAAATTTAAATTTGTCGATTCGAAAACCTACCTTTCAAATACGATTGAATTGGCTCTTGATATATATTCCATTGCGTTCGGAATAGGGGTAAAACATTATAAACGCCGGGTGGCACGTTTCGTTTCGATTTCGGAAAATTTTCGGATGAATAGTGCGCGTAAATTTTCTATAAAAGGCCAACATTTTTACCAATTTACACAAACCCAAGGGTTAGAAACCCTAGCCGCCAGCAAATAATTCAATGGCCTAAATCCCATCTTCTTCTTCCTCGATTATCTCCTCATCATCCATTTTCACAAAAATTATTTAACTACAAAAACGTAGAGGGTAGGAAGATGAACAAATCCAATGGTCATGATGTTATACCGTGTGATGGATAGATGGAAGTTCATGTTTGAACGCGTATGTTTAAGCATCAATTACGATGGGACGGCGTGATCGAGTTCATCGGCTTTCAGGGTGGAGGTGCGCCTTGGGCTAGGCATCGTTGAGGCAGCGTTCGATCGTCGTATAGACGATCGTGGAGGGAGGAAAAAATTCGAAACATACGGCAGCTATGGGTTCTTTGATGGCACGAAGAGGACGATGGGAATAGAAAAAACGGACTTGATTTGATAAAGTAGCAGATCGAATGGCTAGAAATAATAAAGGTTATAAAAGAAAATAAAACAGAAAGAAAATTGGAATTATATATAAATAAATTCGTATAATATTCAAAATGACGTAACTTTTTCATATGAGTTCTGTTTCGCAGGAAATTAATTGCATTGGGTTTGTATTGACGAGCACTACATTATAGAGCTGGAATTGGCTTTACTTGAACTACTGAAAATTTTGGTTGAAATAAAACGCCTGTTTAATTTTAACCGGAATAAATCGCTATCGCTACGACTACAAGCAATAGAGTACAACTCACACTTTCTGACTCACTGATATTTTTATATAAATGAGAATAAATATTATTTATGATTATTGATGACTGTATGAATGATATATGATATGTTATGTATATATTGATTGGTATTAGGGTATATACCTTCCTAGTGGGGCAGATGACCCTATACGTTCCCGTGTATGAGCGGATGATCCTTTGTACGTGCGTCTGCCTCGAAGCGAACATTGTACACATAATCTAATATGTATATTTGTTGTAGGCGAAAGGTTGGAGGGATCCAACTGGATTACTTACCAGTATTGATTTATTTTGTTTATATATTTTGTTATCATATGATATATGTGTTTTAGATGTCGTGGTTGTTGTATTTAGTGCTACTGCAGCATTGGGTCTATGTTTTGGAATATAAAAATGTTAAAGTGATGATTTTAAATTTAAAAAGGATTTTCAAGTGATTTGAAAATATATAATTTTGAATCGTTAAGTAAAATGAATTTATTTTATACAAATAAATTTTATAATTTTTATGTTATAAAAATTATGATTTTTGTGAAATATACTTAAGTATGACTTTTGGAGTTATATAAGTTTTAATAACGATTTGTAAATTTTTAAAAGAACTTTTTTATTTAAAATTGATATTTTGATTTATTTTAGACGGTTAAATAAGATTTATAAAAGTGATATTTTTATAAATCGAAATAATGGAATTATAAAGGAACTTTACAATTGTTAAAATGAAGTATAAGTAAATCTTATAAGTAAATAAGATTTATGAAGTTGTGAAGTTATTAAAGGAACGAATTTTGTAAAATAAATGTATTATAAGATATTAACTTATAATCTAGATTTTTGACATATAAATGAGATAAATGGAATTGGTTAATAAAGGAGATTTATAAATTGAAGTTTTTATAAAATATAAATGGAATTTATAAACATTTGTTTATAAATCAGAAATCAACTGAATTTGAGAAGTTAAATATAGAAGTTTATTAAAGGAATTATATACACGATTTTGGACAACGGATAATCCTTTAATAAAGTGCAATAGTAATAAATTTGCTTAGGCATTAAATCCACGATTTTGGACAATGGATTATCCTTAATATAAATGTGTAGAAATATTAAATTTGGTAAACGAAGTATATTCACGATTTTGGACAGTGAATAATATATTAAATAAAATGAATGTTTTAGGAAGTAATATTTTAAATGAAGTTAAATTGTTTAAAGATGTTTTAAAATGGGTTAAGTATCGAATACATAGATTTCAACATTCATTATTGGAATAGACATTTTCGAGAAATAAGGAAATGATGTAATATAACACTGTTACAGTAAATGATTTTCGAAAGAAAACATTTTGTATAGTATTTTGGATTTATATATCTATCTTATTTTCGAATCTCTATACTAGTGATTTTGGGTTGTCGTGACGATGTTTTATGCAACATTCCTTTTGACTCAAATAAAAGATGTTTAAAATAACGTTTTCCTTAAAGAATAAAATACATACTTAATCGTGGTTTTAGTATATGGGATATTTTATAAATGTTGAAAATAAATTGATTTGTGAATCACTTATTATTAAATAAGTATTTGGAAATGTTTTCCAATGTTGAAATGATTTTGGAATAATATCTTTTTAAAGATAAATTGAAGTGAATATTTAGTAAGAGATTTAATCAATAAAAGATTAATTAAAAGGGCCTAGTGGTTGTTATGGTGTTGAATATTTGTTTGTTTTCTTTGATAGTTAAATAACCGACTATCAAACTTGGCCAAATTTTGGTTCCTCGACTTGATGTGGGAACTATTTAGTCATACACTTGTATGTAGCCTTCTTTGTAGGCTTGATTTTCATTTGTGTTGAGGATGTTGATTCGTATAGTGCGGTGTATTACTCCAATCTATCGAGCTTCCTTCTTGGCCCGAAGGATAGCAAGTTGAAAGTTAAAGACGTGATAAGTCTATGAGACTTAGTTGCTGTATGAGGTTGAGAAATGCTTTTTCGTCGTTGGTGCGAAGAGACCGGGATCAGATTTATCAGAAAACCACTTCGGTCCAACGTATATGTGACGATTGTGCACGTTGCTTGTTGATGATATTCTTATTCTGGATTTTCATAGTGGGGGACTGCTTTTTGATCGTTTGAGGTTAAAATCCCAATATACATCCAGCAACCGTGGTCTCTTCATTATGAAATATCCAGTGCGAGGATTATTCGCTGCTAATCCTAGGGATTTTCCTACAGGACGTGGTAGAAAAGTACTCTTGGTTTGTTCTATTCCTAGACAACTTCTATGCATGTTTGTCTGACATAGCATTTCTATAGATTACGTACATTGGTGTTTACAAACGTACATCAGTGGTGACGGAGAAGGCAACTTCTCTTAGCTTAACACCTTCCTTGAGACATTTGAGCTTAAGGATTGTATTTTTGTGGAAGGCAACTAGTAGTCAACGAAAATGGCCATGGGCATTCTAAGTGATTTGATTGTGCATTGTGTGAAAAGTAATCATTACCTCTAGCCTCATAAACCGGAAATGACCAAAACAGGGTTAGATGTAGCAGGGCTAAGTGGGTCGTTCCCAAGTAGGATATGATCATCCTATTCTAGATATATCTTTACACGCTATGACGTCATGTATCTGATTATGTGGTTTGTATGCTAGAGGGCCTTCGATAAAGATCGGTAATGACCGGAGGATGACATATTCGGTATCATCTAGTTGTAGAGGTGGGCCGGTCTTGTGTTGGTAGAGGGCAGATGTTGACATCCATCTAGAGATGTACCCCTCCGGAAGGTAGTCCCTTCACCTGGTCATTTGTATGGAAATCCAAATCCCACTATGTACCTGCCATTTTGATTGTATTACCCAATTGGGCTATATGTTGGAATTTAATCAATGTAACAATTTTGGCTATGATTAATATTATTTGTATATTAGACACTGGTATAATATTAGATGATTTGATATGAAAAGTTTTAGTTATCGTAAGGTAAAAACATGTTCGTGTTTATGTGTGGACTTGTCCTACAAGATACTTTTGTTTTGACAAAGGAAAAGGTAGGTAAAACCAATTGTTAAAAGGGTTAAACAATTTTGTTAAGAACAACAAAATCTGAATAGTGATATGAGATTGACTTTAGTTAAATAAAATTGACTTTAGAATTGAAATCTGACTTAGACTTACAAGTTGAAATTTAAGTTAAGTGAAACCAAGTGATGTTTACAAAAAGCAATATAACTTAAGTAATGTTGAATGAAGTTGATTTTGGTATCGAAGTAAATTAATAAAGGGAATTAATAAAATGAAGTGATGAATATGAACTTGATTTATATAATGAAATTCAACTTTAAGATGTAAAAATGAATTGTAACAACCCAGGGTTTTGCACCGGTTAATTATCGTCATTAGACGATTAAATTTGCTAGCTGTTTGCTATTGGAGTTTTTAAATCAGGTTGAAATTCTTTTAAAAATTGTTAAGAGTTATGCGAGCTTTAAAATTGAATTTTTGGCCCAAGTTTCTTTTGCTTGGGGCTTTGATAAGTATCGAAATGAATACCGTTCCTTTCCCATTCATTTTTCGCAAGCCCATTTTCAAAACAAATGAAAATGGCTGATAGGTTTTTTCTTTGCTCGATTCTTTGATTTCCACGGCTTCAACCCCAAACTGCTCGATCTTTGTTCATTTTGACAAAGCGGTGACTTTATAAGCGAAGCCCTAATTTAAGAGGAACGGGCCGATAAGGGAAAAACGAGGAAGAATATAATTTGGCTGTGGATTCGTGCTTTTTGAAGTAAGGTGAGTGATTTACACTCACATCTTTAATTCATTCTACTGCTTATATTTAATTTGATGCCCTTGAATTTTTGTTGGTATCCATTTGATTGAATTCATCACTTCAGTATTCTCGGCCATTTGATCGTTACGGTAGTGACTTTCCTATTTTATATTTTGGATTTGATTTTTGATTTTTTTTTCAACCTGTACACACACTTGATTTCTGACTTGGTCAACTTCGATTTTGATTTGACTTCCATTTTTCTGATGACTTCGGCCTTGACACTGATCGTGTTTACTTCGGCCATTTTGATTTCTTAAAATGTTGGATATTGATCGAACTGTACACTCGATTTTGTGATGAAAAGTATAGGTATTGGTCTTGTTCGACTTTTGCCATGTTATTCACTGTCTCTGGTAGAACTTTCGACCTTGTTCGATTTCACTTGCTGTTTCTGGCCATTATGTCTTTACTGCCAGGTGTATACATACACCTATGTATGTATATATGTGTTGTATTTGTAATGTTCGCTGTGATTCGCTCTAGTTTCTTCAATGTGATGTTTACACTGCTGCATACCACTGCATTTCCATCACTGCACTGTTTATTTGCATATCAGATTATACTTGCTGTTGCAGTTCCATCTGGTTTGGTATTGTCTCGAACTTGATACTGTCTGGCACTTCAGTGTTTGAAATGCTTATAAACATGGATTCTTTGTGTACTTGTCTCTGTTTCGAGTTTGATACTTTTTGAAGTCTGTATCTGTTAGCTTGTAGTTCATGTGTTCACATTGATTACGTGCACTGTGTTAGTATTGATTTCTTTCATATTGATGTTGAGCCACTTATTGGTTCTCTGTCTTCTTCAAAAGTGATACTTTCATTTATGTCTTCATGCATGCTTGTTGGTCTGGTTCATCTTGTAGTCTTCACTTTAACTTTGAACTGTTTGCATTAATTTTGGTTGTTGTGTTGATCTTGCTTGCTACCTGGTCGACACTTCCAGTTCACTAGTCTTGTAACTGTGTCAAGTTGTTGTAGCCTTTGTGCATTGTTGCTATTCTTTTGGTGCACTATGCTTATGTATGACAGTTGAGGCAGTGCCATTGTAATTTGCGTCTGCATTGTATTTGAGTGCATTATCTTTGTGTATGCATTCTCTGACCTCTCTTGTATCATTGGCGTGTACTAAGCTGTGCCTTGCTTCTGTTTTGTTGGTCTTGCCTTGTATGACTGGTGCATGTTGCAGTAATACTCCATTCATTGGTTTCTCTGTCTTTGATGTTGAGGCCTGCATTTTGATTTTCTGGTTTAGCATTTGCTGTTAATATTTGGAGTTGTGATGACATCATATGCTGTAGTGGCGAGGCAGTGCACGTGATCGTGTACTGCAGCCCTATCAGAATTGACGTTTTGATTGATATTTCATTTGCTTGAATTGTTTCGCGTGTCCAATTCAATATTTTGAAATTGTATTTTGATTTGGTTTAATTTGATTATTTTGTTGCTATCTAATTATCTACTAGATAATTAGATTTTGTGTTTTCTAATTATTATATCCATAAGTAGATTCTTGTTGTTCATGCTGTCCACTGTCTTGGGTTTTTCTTTGGCCACTTGCGGTTAATTGCTATTTAGGCAATTCTGTTGTTTTCTAATTATCTTCATTGATAATCCTTTTATTTATCTTTGTTGATGATTTGAAATTGCTAATCTGCTGTTTAATGCTATTACGTGTTATAATTACTGTTATCCGATTTCCTTATTACAGGATTGGATAAGTGAGATTTATTGTGACTATCGTCTATTTGATTATTTAATTATTATTGCTTCCGTGCGTTAATAACTGAGTTTGAATTAGATTGACCCGCGTATTATTTTCTTTTGAATTAATATTCGGGTCAAACTGAGTTATTATAGGATGTTGATGTCTCGCTTTGGGATGCTGATTGAGCTATGAAGTCTCTTTTTATCTTTTGGAGTAGTCGTTGTCATTTTATAGGATGATATGTATTAATGTATATTATTTACAATAATGTACTTATATATGTAACTTCCAGTGTCGACAGTTGTATTGTATCACATGTATTGTAACTGACTTCAGTTATATGTATATGAGATTTGATATTATCCGTGTTCTGTGTTTAGCTTATCTGTGTTATTACTATATATGTTGTCCTAAACTATTATGAACCATCGTAGTTCGTTTTATACTGGAATTGAATATGTCGATGGGAGTAAATAAACAAAGAGATGAAAAATAAATAAATATATATATATATATATATACCACTCCTATCGAGATAATCAATACTAGTGTAAGTCCTAACTATGGATGGCCGCTCCTATGCAGCCTTATTCTTCGCAACAACAGACAGTATTTCTTTTAATACTCTTTGTTATCGTGAGCATAGAGGTGGAGCATCACATGAATCAGCATTAGAAATGTTGTTATTAGAATTTAATTGGATTGATAATAAACATTAGAAATGCTGTATAAAAATGTGAATATAGTGAATACTTTAATTCAATCTAAATTGAATAATAAACTAGTTGAAAATAAAAGTGTTGAACCAAATTGAATGTAAACAAGTAAATTGAATGTAAACAAGTAAATTGAATGTAAACAGGTAAATTGAATAAATTTGGTTATGTTAGATATACATTGGTTGTTAGTTGATTGTATAGAAATTCATATGGAAATGAATTAATGAAGTTGAAAGTTAAATAATCAAATCCAAATTAAGAGTAAGTAAATCAAAATAAAATATAATTTGATTGAATTGGAAATGAACTAACTTGAATGTAAATTAGTGAATGCAAACTAATTGAATATGAATGTAACGACCCGTAAATTTCCGATAATTAAAATAGCTAATTTAATAAGATTTCGTGATTTAGTGTTAGAAAAAAATTGTAATTCATTTGGAATAATAATAACTAGAATGAAATGCAACAAAATTTATCTAAGTTAAGTGTTTATTAATTGAATGAAATCCCAAATCAATTGAAATAAGATGTAGTCGAAGGTAATTGAATGAATTTGTATTGTATAGGTAATTGTGACGCTTGTTTGTAAATAATAAACTTATAAGTAATTAAAAGTCAACAGTGATAATTATTTAAGTTACCTATTCATTTAGTTAGTCGAATTGAATTTGTGAACCAATTGCAATTGAAATGAAAGTATATATATTAGTTGAGTGCATTATCTCTAACTGCAGTTAAATAATAACGTGGAATTCATCTAATGTAATATAGTAAATCGACTGATAATGAAATTTTTATTTAAAAATCCAATATTGAAATCCGTCAAATATTGAACAATTAAATTGTTTAAAATTTAATATTTGGAGTTTATTGAATAATTGAATAAAGGGAATTGAATAATTGTTTTAATGAAAATGGTTGTTCTATAATTTGAATGTGTTAAATTTTATAAGTTCGTTTCGAATATTTCAAAAGATACTGATTTAAGAATAATAAAATTGTTTAAATTTAATATTACAAATGTTTGAATAATTAAATTCCGAATTTGATATGATTAATTTGATATTAGAATTTAATATATGAAAATAAAGTGAAAAACTAAAATTTGATTTAATATGATTCAATTTGGTTTCCAAAGTGAATGTAAGTTATATTTCGATTTTAATAGAGTTATAAGATTTTAAAATTGGGATTTATTGGATAAATTGAATAACGGGTTTAATATGATTAAAAATGATTTGTAAAATTTTATTTTATCATATTAGAGTTATAGTGATGTTATAGAACTTTTAAAACTAAATTTAAAATTTATTTGTGAAAATTGAATATTTTAATATTTAATTAGCGACTGAAAAATAGCCAATTTTTGAACAGTCTCAGAATTGGACGAAACTTGTTCCATTGGATCCGTAATAATTTGTTATTATCGGATTTCAATTTTCGTAGCAATCGGAGTTGTCGTTTGACCATGGCAGCTCGAAACGCATCGAAATTGTTTTAATATTAATTTAACGAGTTAAAATAGTCATTTTTCAAATAGTCTCGGATTTCGACGAAACCAGTTTCATCGGATCCGTAAAGTGATATTATTGTAAGATTTAAAATTTTGTGTCAATCGGATTTATCGTTTGTCCGGGGCGAGCCAAAACGCATCGAAATCGGTTTAATTTAAATTGATCGTTCAATTCCATATTTCATACAGATGATCGAATTAGCTTCCGAAACCTGTTCCATTGTGTCCGGAACGCGGGATAAACCCTAGAAACGTCAGTTACCGCGCGTAAATCGGAGTTCGGAAACCCCGGAATGGATAGTGTTCGTCGTTTCTATAAATACCCCTTTATTCACAAAAAAAATAAAATAAAATAAAATAAAAAGAGGGTTAGGGTTGAGCTTCAGGCCGCCACTACCATCAATGGCCGATACACTTCCTCCTTCCTCCCTATTTTTCTTCGCATCTGTTGATCGTTAGCGAAAATCATCAACTGGAAAGTCGAAGTACTCGTCGAGCACTACGTATCCAACGGCTGAGATCGTCATCGGAGCAACGTGGGGGAGTAGGGGAGGCCGCGACCTGCTGCCGTACGCACGTGTTTCTAGACCTTTAGGGGTGGCCGAGTTCAACGTGGCTCTGGCCGTGGGTAGCTTTCGGCGTTGGCTTCGAAATGGTGATGGCCGATCGTCATCAAATCGACTGTGGTGGGTGCAAATTTTAAACCCTAGATGATGTATTGGGTTCGGTTTCAACGGCCTGGGGCAAGCTCGCGCGTGGGAAGAAGATAGGGGCAACGGCTCAGATCTAAAAATTCAAAATCATGCGGCCAGGATTGGATTAGGTATAAAGACTAAATTAAAGCTGAAATTAATTTATATATAAATACGGGTTAACTTTAAACTATCATATCTTGTTCATGCGAGGTCGGAATCGTACGAAACGAATTGCGTTGCAATTGTTTTGTCGAGCACTACGCAATTGAGCTGGATTGGAATCATTTGGAGCTCGAGAAAATTTTGATTTAAATCGAACGTCGTTCGATTTGATTTAAAATCGTAAAAATCAAGGTGAGTGTTTTATAACGCTCACACCGTACTAAATATCTTTATGCTAGTTAAATTTGACATTATGAAGTGATATGAATTTTATTTGCCGTTGTTTGATATAAATTAAATTGTCATATAGATCATTGCTTGAATTAACCGTTGAAAAAAAAAAATTTTAAATTGACAGTTAAATTGAAATTGAAATTGAAATTGAATTGCGATTTAATTTCCTGACCTCGATAACTATGAAATTGCCATGAATTGTATTGTTTATTGGGTGATGTATTTTGATGGATGCTATTGGTTGATAATTGTATGTTTGGATGTTTATTTGCTTATATAGATCCTGTTATGCATACATTTGATACTGTGATTTAATTAAGTAATATATATTCATCCCTGACATTTAATTGAAATAAATAACTACTTGGCCATAGGATAGAAAATTATATACGGACACCGAATTGGCTAAATTAATGATTTTTGAAATCGTCGATTTGAAATTTATTTAATTGTTTTGATTTAAAGTTATAAATAGAACTCGATTTATAGAAATTGAATTCATCGAAAATTTGAGTTGGAATGTTGAGATAAATTTTGGTTAAAGGAAATTGTTAAATAATATCAGTCGGGACTTTGAAATTTAAAATATGGGATTTGATTGATTTTCGAAAATTGATTTGTTTAAAGATTGAACCTGAATTCGAGTTTTTAATATTACCAAGTAAAAAGCGATATAAAATTTATATTTCGAAATTGAGCTTGAAATTGAATCATATTTGAAATTTGGATTTAAAACTTGAATAATGATGGATAAATTTGGTTAAGTGTTATAAATGGATATTTTGAAAATCAAGCTCCAAATCGATAAAATTGAAATTGAATTAATCGAAGTGAATATAAAATTGAAATTGAATTAATCGAAGTGAATATAAAATTGAAATTGAATTAATCGAAGTGAATATAAAATTGAAATTGAATTAATCGAAAGTGAATATAAAATTGAATAAGTTTGCAGTCAAAGTTGACACCGATTTGAATTAAAATCGAAATTGAATTGGTAGAATGGAAATTGAAATTGATCTGAATTGGGAAGTTATAATTGAAATAGATTGGTTTGAAGCTGCTTTATTTTGTTTTCCAAATTTCTCGGTTATATAAACCATTTTGAATACTTAAACTATTTTAATCTATTTTAAACCTACCTAACCCAATTTAAATTATTTTAAACTAAATTTATCTATTTCAAATCCATTTTAAGATTTTAAGTGTTTTAAACTATTTTATTATTTAAACTACTTTTAAACTACTTAAAACTACTTTCTAAAATTCTAAGCTGATCAGAAGGGTGAAATGTTTATATTAAAATCTTGAATTTAAATACGAATTGGATTAAATGAGGTTGCAACCTAAATTGAAATTCGAAATGATTTTGAAATCGAAAAGAGATATTGAAGCGAAATGATTTTTGGAAACGGAATCTTACATTTGAATAGATGCGATGATATTTGGAATGGACTTGATTTTTTTTTTTTTGAAGTGAATATGATATTTTGATATCAATTATGAATCGATTTGAAATATAAAAGAGCC
The DNA here is from genome assembly GCA_030765085.1 of Allium cepa. Taxonomy (NCBI): domain Eukaryota; kingdom Viridiplantae; phylum Streptophyta; class Magnoliopsida; order Asparagales; family Amaryllidaceae; genus Allium; species Allium cepa. Next base: position 500,901,124 of record CM060929.1, read on the forward strand.
AACGGTGTAATAATACGTAGTTATTAAAGAGACCGGGATCGGATATGGACATACTCTCTGTCGATACCGAAAACCACTTTAATAACTATTATACGCGGAGTGATGATCCAGAATGAAGTGGATGGGTTGGTGAACGCGTTGACTGAAGAAAGAGAACGATTATTGGATGACCCCTGACATGACTAAAACAGGAGCCGCGCCGGGCCATTGAGGTTCGCCACCTCTAGCGGACACACTTCTTCGATACCATATCTATTACATTTGTGATGCGATTTGGGTGCACCCCTTGATTTGGGAGTGTTGTTTCGCGGTGTTGGGGTAGCTGCTGGCTATGCCCAACATCAGTCCGGATCACGCAACTACTAGTATCCTAGTTGGTATTGCCTCATGTACCTTGTCATACTGATTATCCTATTCGCGACCACTACGTTTTGATTTGTACCTTGAGTATATGGATTGCCCTCTGGTGACTTCCGGTTTTGGGGAAACTACGGTCTTGTATATGCTTTTGGGAATATAAAATGTGTTAAGGGGGATTATGGTAACGCCTTAACGCTATTTTGATATTTTATATTACTGATAGACATTATCTACTTAGCGTATATTACTACATAGTAGATAGTTTCACGGATCCTTGAGAGATGGAAAATCCCGTAACATCTCTTAAGTTATTGCACGCACGTTGACACTGGATATGAGATGTAAAACCCCGTAAACATCTCTGACGCCGTCACACTCATATTTATTGACGATTGATTTAACTTTCATAAGGATATTTTAGTCCTGACTCGAGTGTTTTGTCTTTTCATTACGCTCGGGTCAGTCCTGAGTTTTCAGTTTAGGTGAAGATCATTTCCTTGGAGGACGGAGACGAAGATTTGGTACATTATCTACTACTATTATATTCATTCCATTCCGCTGCATTGTTGTATGATATTTGTTGTGTATATAACTCTGATAAATGTTGTATAATAATAATCAAATGTATTCATTTCAAATGTATTCATTTAATTAACAGCTTCATGAACTGTTATTTTATTATTATACTTTAGCCTTCCGCTGTGAGATTCTGTGTTGTTTCATTTCCTTTATTTCCCTTCCTTTTCTTTTCTTAATTACCCCAATAACTATCTGCCCTTTTAATGGTTTGGAATCGACATGGGTATTTGATCGTCGGTTTAAACTGTCCAAAAAGGCGGGTCGTTACAGTGAATGAATGAATGTTAGTAAAATCCAATGTTAACGAATCAAATGTGATTAAATTGAAAATCAATTCAATGAATATTAATGAGAGGTGAATTTATATTGATTTGGTTATGGATTGATTGGATGTAGATTTTGGTTAGTTGGATGATAGTTGTTTGATGGTTGGATTTGTTGCTTTGGATTGCATTTCTATATTGGCATATATAGCTATTATATTGGTATATGTTGTATATTAATATTATTTTCATATATACATGTTTCTCATTCGTTGTTGAGTGTATAGTTGGTATCGATTGTGCTTGCTTTCATGCTATAATAGCCGTATATGCTCGTTAATAATATATAAGATACATATCTCGGATTAAATATCGTACTTTTACACTTTTTTCCCACGGGATGCCTCATCCTCGATGATGAGATGTATATTTTTGATATATATGTTATGAACCTACTACGATCGAACCGCGCAAAGGAGACGCTGGCGAATTTTTTTGAAATTAAAGGCGTTAGAAAATGTTTGGGAAAATTGGAAAACTTTTGGTAACTAAAGTTTTGGTTTTTGAGTTGAAAGTTAAACGATATTAGCACTTTTGAAAAGATAACAATATACAGATTTAAAACTTAGTAAAGTTTTTGTAAGAAGTTCAACTAATGGATTTTGGAAATGTTAAAAGCTTAAATGATTTGATTTCTAATTTGAACAAACTATTTTAAAAATTTAATGGATTTTGTTACTTTTTCTTACTCGGTAATTTCGAGGACGAAATTCTTTTAAGTAGGGGAGAATGTAACGATCTAGAATTTCTATCATTTGAAATTCGTATATTTAATTGATTTTAAATATTCACAAGTAAAGTTTATTAGTCGAATAAATTATATTCCGAATATCTGGATTTAATTGGATAATTAAGTTGTTAATTTATTATTTGAAATTAAGAAATAATTGAAAATTGAATTTAACGTGAATGAAATTAATTTATAAAGATGTATTAAATTCTACTTGAATTATAATGATGTTACAGAACTTTTAAAATTGAATTGAAAGTTAATTTGTAGAAATTGAATATTTTAATATTTAATTGACGAGTGGAAAATGGTCATTTTTCACACAGTCTCGGAATTTGACAAAACTAATTTCATTGAAACCGTAATGTTATATTATTGCAAGATTTCAAATTTCATGTCAATCGGATTTACGGTTTGTCCGAGGCAAGCTAAAACGCGTAGTTATCTGTTTAAGTAATTTTGAATTTAAATTTGTCGATTTGAAAACCTATCTTTCAGATGCGATCGAATTGGCTCTCGATATATATTCCTTTGCATTCAAAATAGTGGTAAAACATTATAAATGCCAGGTGGCACGTTTCATTTCGAGTTCGAAAAAATTTCGAATGAATAGTGCGCGTAAATTTTCTATAAAAGGCCGACATTTTTTCTAATTTACACAAACCCTAGGGTTAAAAACCCTAACCGCCAGCAAATAATTCAATGGCCGAAATCCCATTTTCCTCTTCCTCGATTATCTCCTCATACATCCACTTTCACGAAAATTCTTCAACTACAAAAACGTAGATGGTAGAGAGACGAACAAATCCAACGGTTATGATGTTATACGGTGGATGGATTGATGCCAGTTCGCATTTGAACGCGTACATTTAAGCATGAATTACGATGGGTCGGCGTGACTGAGTTCATTGGCTTTCACGGTGGAGGTGCGGCTTGGGCCAGGCTTCGTTGAGGCAGCGTTCGATCGTCGTATAGACGATCGTGGAGGGAGAAAAATTCAATACATTCGGCGGCTATGGGTTCTTTGATCGGCACAAAGACGACGATTGGAATAGAAACAACGGCCTTGATTTGATAAAGCAGCAGATCGAATGGCCAGAAGAAATAAAGGTTATAAAAGAAAACAAAATAGAAAGAAAATTGGAATTATATATAAATAAATTTGTGTAATGTTTAAAATATCGTAACTTTTTCATACGAGGTCCGTTTCGCGCGAAATGAATTGCGTTGGATTTATATTGACGAGCGTTATATTATGGAGCTAGATTGGGATTTATTTGAGCTAGTAAAAAATTTGGTTGAAATTAAACACTTGTTTAATTTTAATCTGAATAAATCGTTATCGCGACGACTACAAGCAATGTGAGTACAACTCACTCTTTCTGACTCGTCGATATTTTTATATAAGTGAGAATAAATATTATTTATGATGATTGATGACTGTTTGGATAATATATGATATATTATCAATATATTGATTGGTATTTGGATATATACCTGCCTAGTGGAGCAGATGACTCTATACGTTCCCGTGTATGAGCGGATGACCCTTTGTACGCGCATCTGCCTCGAAGCGGACATTGTACACATATTCTAATTTGTATATTTGTTGCAAGCGACAAGTTGGAGGGATCCAACTGGATTCCTCACCAATATTGATTTATTTGCAGATATTGTTATATATTCTGTTATCATATGATATATAATGTTTTGGATGTTGTGATTGTTGTATTTAGTGTTGTTGCAACATTGGGCCTATATTTTGGAATTTAAAAATGTTAAAGTAATGATGTTAAATTTAAAAAGGATTTTCAAGTGATTTGAAAATATGTAATTTTGAATTGTTAAGTAAAATGAATTCATTTTAAATAAATAAATGTTATAATTTTTATGTTATAAAAATTATGATTCTTATGAAATATACTTAAGTATCATTTTTGGAGTTATATAAGTTTTAATAACGATTTGTAAATTATTAAAAGAATTGGTTTATTTAAAATTGAGATTTTAATTTATTATAGACGGTTAAATAAGATTTATAAAAGTGGTATTTTTATAAGTCGGAATAATGGAATTATAAAGGAGCTTTAAAATTGTTAAAATGAAGTATAAGTAAATCTTATAAGTAAATAAGATTTATGAAGTTGCGGAGTTATTAAAGAAATGAATTTTGTAAAATAAATGAATTATAAGTTATTAACTTATAATTTGGATTTTTGGCATATAAATGAGATAAATGGAATTGGTTAATAAAGGAGATTTATAACTTGAAGTTTTTATAAAATATAAATGGAATTTATAAACATTGTTTATAAATCCGAAATCAATTGAATTTAACAAGTTAAATATAGAAGTTTATTAAAGGAGTTATATCCACGATTTTGGATAGTGGATGATCCTTTGGTAAAAGTGCTATAGTAATAAATTTGATTAGGCATTAAATCCATAATTTTGGACAGTGCATTATCCTTAATATAAATGTGTAGAAATATTAAATTTGGTAAAGGAAGTATATTCACGATTTTGGACAGTGAATGATATATTAAATAAAATGAATGTTTTGGGCAGTGATATTTTAAATGAAGTTAAATAGTTTAAAGATGTTTTAAAATGAGTTAAGTATCGAATATATAGATTTCAACATTCATTGTTGAAATAGACGTTTTCAAGAAATAAGGAAATGATCAACTATAACACTGTTATAGTAATGATTTTCGAAAGAAAATATTTTGTATAGTATTTAGGATCTTTATATCGATCTTATTTTCGAATCCCTATACTAGTGATTTTGGGTTGTCGTAACGATGTTTTACGCAACATTCGTTTTGACTCAAATGAAAGATGTTTAAAAGAACATTTTCCTTAAAGAATAAAATATATACCGAATCGTGGTTTAAGTATATGGAATATTTTATAAATGTTGAAAATAAATTGATTTGTGAATTACTTATTATTAAATAAGTATTTGGAAATGTTTTCCAATGTTGAAATGATGTTCGAATTATATCTTTTTAAATACAAATTGAAGTGAATATTTAGCAAGTGATTTAATCAATAAAAGATTAATTAAAAAGGCCTAGTGATTGTTATGGTGTTGAATATTTGTTTGTTTTCTTTGATAGTTAAATAACCGACTATCAAACTTGGCCAAACTTTAGTTCCTCGACTTGACGTGGGAACTATATAGTCGTACACTTAGTACGTAGCTGTGATGAACCGGAATTTTGGCAACATCAATTTAATAATCTGTATTAAAAATTCAATTGATTTGACAATATTTTTTAATAAAATTTGAATTTAATTTAATAATCTAATTAAATAATATTTAATTAATGAATATTATCTTTTAAAAAGCTAATGAAATGTTTTCTATTTATAATGTATATATTGTAAATAGATCAACTTTGGTTTGAAATTTAATAAATAAATAAAATCTTATTTTTAAATTCTAATATACATTTTGATAATTTGGAAATTATGATTTAATTTGATATATAACTTTTCAAAGTTATTTAATAAATAACTATACGGTTTTAAATACTTAAAATGAATGTTAATCGTTTAAAATTATATCTTAGCTAAGTTTAAATATCAAATTAATAAAAAGGTTTGTTATTTTCTTTTTAAATATTGCTTAATAAATATGATTTGAAATTTTATATAGAAGTTTAAAATACAATTTTATATATGAGATTTTATTTCATTTAAGTAAGATAAGTAATAAGTAATTTATAATCTCTTTTATAAATTATTTAACTTTGATAAATGTGTTATTTTCAAACAATATTAATAAATGTATAGATATAGATAGGTTTTAAAGACAATAGAATTGCTATTTTTAAATTGAATATGTTTCATAGATCGGCTTTAAGTTGGATTTTTAAATTTAAGTTGGATTGAATTTGAATTAATTTTGAAATTTAAAAGCATAAACATTTTTAAAATATTCGGATAAACTTTTATTTACATATAATTTGTTTTATTACATTTTTTTGAAAAAAGACATTCACATGTACATTTACATAAGAAATAAAAATTAAGTAAACACTTTTATTTACATTTAAGATCAGGATTAAATATTTAATTAACAAGTGTTAATATATTAAGTAACCATAGGGACATGTGTAATGAAATGAATAAATGTATATGACAAATGGTGTAAAATTAGACAAGTGTCATATTTTATTTTTAATTTTTTTCTTTTATTTTTTTAAAAAAAATCATTTTAACTTATAAGACACATTGCTTCATTCTCTTTATTCTTTTTTCTATTCTTCGAACTCAAAGTTAAGAAAAATTTCAGCTGAATCAAAATTTGTAATCATCTTTTTTTAAACCAAAATCAAGCCTGCATTTTTCAAAATCATTAACTTTAGCATCTACATTTTTAAACCTGGGAACAACAAAAGCATGAAAAGCATTTTCAAAATCAAAAGGGTAGCATAAATTTTCTTCAAAACTGGGGTTTGTCTGAGCAAGCAAATCTGTAAATCACTTCCTCAAGAACCAGAAAACAAATCAAAGCAAATCCATATGTAATCAAAATCATGCAAACCTGCAAACAAATTTTCAGAAGCAAGTCTGTAACCAAGATACAATTTTCAAAAATGGAATCAAAGCTTGAGCATTTTCTTTTCAATCTGGAGGCATGCATGCAGTTTATAAATCAAGAACAAAGAAGCAAAAGCACTTTAGCAAAACAAGTTTAAAAGGTTTCAAAGCTATTTCAAAAATATGCTATGTTCATCATCTATCTGGTGAGTAAAATCACTTTTATAACGTTTAAGGAATATAAATAAGGTTGCACGATTAATATCTGAAATATGTATGTTTGCGTATGTATATTGTTGTATTTCTAGATGTATGATGTATGCATGTTTGTTTTCAACAGAATCCTCTCTGCCTATGATTTCCAGTTCTTGTTTTGTCTTAAATTCAAAATCTTTTAATTTAGTCTCTGTTTAAACTTAAAGATTAAAAATCAAACTTTGTTGTTTCATCACAAATTCTAGTTTAAAATTATACTTAAGTTAAAGTATAAATGACTCTGTAAATCAAAATGACTGAGCAAGTCTAAATGTAAGTGAAAATTTAGATATCATAATTCAATGCTTCAGGCTTAGGATCTGAAACATCATTCAAAAACTTGATTTTTAAAACTAAAATCGTAAATTTTAGTGATGGGATGAAGGTGCAGTTCTTGTTTGAACTGAAAATGGGAAATTGGGTGTTTCTGGCGATCTCGAGGATCTAGGAGGTAGTAATTTTCTGCGGTGATGCAAGAATGATTAGGGAGTTAGGGAAAACTGCCAGCAAGTTGATCATAGCACGGTGGAGGTTGTGATTGATTTTTGAAGTCTGTAACCCTAGTTTTAACTAGGCTGAGTAATTTGATCACCACGGCATATAGAGTTGATCGAGTTCAACGAGATTCTAGGAAATGAAAGTAGGTGGGTTGATGAAGGCTTGGCCAAAGTTGCAGAATTTATGGTGGTCGGAGGATCGTGGACAAGGCATTTTCAGGTTTGAGGTGTGTCGTTCCAGTTTTGGTTCCAGGTTTGGTTGAGCACTCAAATTCGATTTCGAGTTTGAGAGAATGATCTGATGATCGTGTTTAGGTATGAGGGTGATCGCTGATTTGAGGAGATCATCGTTGATGATCGAAGTTGAACGGCGTCACTGTGCATGTGCACGGTGCACTGCTTGTTGTCTGGTGATGATGGTTTGGTTAGGGATTTTGTTCTCGAGTAATTCTTGAGTAATTCGAATGTTTGACTCGAAGAGGTATGGGGTTTTGCTCAAAGCCGTTTGGAGTATGGCTCAAGTCAGTGTTGGTTACAGGTTTTAAAAACCTGTCAACCTTTGTAAAAAAATTCATTGAATTTATATAATGTAAAGTAAAGTTTTAAATCAAATTTTAATCTAGAATCAAATTTAGTTTGTATCATAGTTTTGAAATAAAAGAAAGTTTTTAAATTTAAAATGTTTTAAACAACTTTGAATGTTTGAAGTATATTTTAAATTGATTTGAATTTAAAATGAATTTGGTTTTAAATTTCTTTTAAATTTCTTTTATAAGGTATGTATTTCTTTAACATGAGATTTAAAAGGTTTTTTAAATGTTTTTAAACTTTGTTAAAGTTAAATTTGTATTCATTTTAAATATTAAATTTAAAATGAAATTTGAAAGTAAATTTAAAAGTAAATTGTTTTTAAATGCTTTGTTAGTGATAACTTGATTGTTAATATGGAAAGTTTTATCTTAAAGTTAATTAGGATTTAATGATCTACGATTCATTAAATTATTAAGTTAAATTAAAATGAATAATTAATTAATTTAATTAATTAATGATATGGATAATTAATTAAGTAATTAAGGCTTTTAACTTAATTACTTAAGGTTTAAGATTAATTATTTAAGGGATAATTAATTTGTAATTAAGGGTCATTAATTTGATAAGATTAGATTTTAATTAATGATTAAAGATTAATAAATCAAGTAATTAAAGTGTGATGTCCCGGAAATTTAGGCAATAATTATTTAATAATTTCTTTAATAATTATTTTAAAATGTGAAATATTGATTTAATAATTTAATTCAAACAGAAATTCTCTTTTGAAAATTAATAATTATTTAGTTTGTTAAATGATTTTCTTTTCAATGTTAAAAATATTTAAATGATAAATTTATCTTTCTAAATTGATTTAAAGATATTTATTTATAATGTATATATGTGTATACATTGTAAATAGGGGATTTGATTTTAATTCAAAATTTAAATATTAATAAAGGATATTTTCTAATTATTATATAAATGTATAATTTGTAAATTGATTTAAATTAAATTAAATTAGTATTGTAAACTTTTCAAAAGTTTGTTTTAAAAATCTTTCTTATATTTTCATAGAAATGTAAGTAAGTATTTGTTTGTTTATAAGAATAAATATAGTTTAAATTTTGTTTTGTAATAAAAGTTTGTTTTGTTTTATTTTAAAATATGTTTTTCTTTGAAATAAGATTTAATTCATTCTTGTTAAAGTATAACATTTAGTTTGAAACCTTTTGAAATAAAATGAATTCAACACTTCTTCTCTTCTTAAAATCTTTTCTTTTGAAATTTAGTTTTAAAAGAATATTATTTTGAAAAATAATTAAGCAAACATTTAAAGTGTATAGTTTTATAAAGAACTTTATATGTATTTATTTAAAGGCTAATGTTAATAAACATTTGAAAACATGCTAAAAACAAATTAGTAATGGTTTAAGATAAATTTAAATACATTTACAAATTTAGAATTGCTTTTATATTAGTTATGTACATGTGTTAAAATCTTAAAACATAAAGTGAACACTTGTAAAAATTTAACATAATAAGTTAACAAGTGGCAAGCTAATTCATTTTTGAAATTTAATTTTATTGACAATAAAACATAACAAATGCATTTGTCAAAAACACTTTCTCCTCAAATTGAAAAATCTGAAAACCAGATTTGTAAAAAAAAGAAAATCAAAAACCCAAAACAGATTGCATGTTTTAAAATTTACAAAACGAACAACTTCAAATCTGCAACATTTAAAACCCAAGTCTGCATATCTGAAGCTAAGTTTCAACATCAAATTGGAAGCTCAACTTCAATATAAAATCTGAGCAACAAGAATGGAGTCTGCATGCATTTAAGACCAGAATCAACAATCAAGATTAGAAAAGCAACTTCAACTTCAAATTGCATCCAGATTCATCATGCATTTCAAATCAGGGCCCTGGAAAATTGAAATCCGCATCTCTGGGATTTTTCTCTGCTTCTTCAAATTAAGTTGAGTAAACCTTTATTTTTAAAAATAGTTTCTCCTTTAAAATAAATGCTTAAGCAAGCGACGACCCGACTTCCTATCTCCAGGAAATCGTGTTGCCGATGAAGAAAGAAAGGGATAGAAGAAGAAAAGAAAGAGAAAGAAGAACACAACAACAACAGATAACTCACAGCGGAACGAATAAATATAATATATCACATAGAATATTACATAGTATCAGAGTACATCAGAGTTTCACATCTTATACAACACATATTAGACAGTTATATACATCTGTCTAATTCATACAACTCAAGTATACAAGACACAGATACAACATACACAGCGGAAACAATATATATATCTACACGTCGAAGCCTCCTGCTCCATATCTCCTCCAGAATTCGTCAAGTTAAAAGAACTAAAGACTAATGCATACTGTTTTTAAAAGAATCAAAACTGCAGTGTCTTTATTTGGTGAATAATTTCACAATTTATAAGCTTAAGTTTCTGTGCATGTGAAATGGGTAGAAATATGTATGTTTGTGTGATTTATATTGATAAATATTCTGTGTACATATACATAAATATGTATATATATATATATATATATATGTGTGTTGTTGCTGCAAGTATCTGCAAACCTGTCTTGTTTTTTTTTAAAACTAAGATTTATTTAGAATCCATTATCACCTGATTTGATATCAACTAGAATTTGTAATATAAACAAACTTTGTTGTTTAGAATGAAATGATAGTTATAAATCAAAATTTAACTATATTAAAATCCTATAGTGTCTGGAAAACATTTACAACAGTAAATATTTTCCTAGAAACAAGTATATCTAACTTTTTAAAAAAATTTAAAACAGTTGTAACCAGAATGCATGTTGAATTCATAGATTTTGGAAACAAATATTACATTTTAATTTCACTAAGAGAGTGAGCATTACTGTGTTAAACAGATTGGGTCTTTTTGGTTTTGTTTGAGTTTCTAGTGAATTATGGAGGCTCTGGGTCTTTCTGGAGGTGGAATTCAGATGGAGGGGTAGGGGATAAGGGTCAGAAGTTGTGTCAGTAGGAGGTGGTGATGGCAGTATTGATTGCCAGGTTCTAGCCCTATGTAGGGGTTGATTATCTTTAACTTCTTGTTTACTGTAGAACCCCGAGTGATGTAAGGTTTTGGGGATTGGAAGAGGAGACATAGGCGTAGTGTTGGCCGGTGTCGTAGGTGATCTGATGATCGGAGATGAGATCGCGAGGTGATGTCAGGTTTGGTCTTGGTTGCAGTGTTGATGTTTCCAGGTTGGCTTGTTCAACTAAATTTTGATTTGGTACTACAGTGGGAATTTCTGGAGGTTGTGATCAGATGAGGAGTTGGTCGGAGACTTGGTGGGTTTGGTCATGGTGGATGGAGTTCGTCAGAGTGCCGGTGCATATGCACCGTGCACCTAAATTTCTGATGAACACTTTTGGGATTGTGTAGTGTTTTGTCTCGTGCAATCCTCGGGTAAACTTAGCAGTGACTCGAAGCAAGTTGGTTTGAAACTCGAAGTGGAATAAGGGGTTGCTCGGGGTAATGTGATTACAGGTTTTATAACCTGAGAGTGTGCAGTTTTCTTGAATTGCATGAAATTCATAATTTTTTTTAAAAGTTGAAGTTTGATTTAAGTGGGAGTTAAGTCTGAATTCAAATAAAGTTTGAAATTCAAAGTTTTTAAAATTGAAATCTTAAATTTAAACAAGATTTAAATTTGGTTTTAAATCAATATTTAAAACAGTTTCAGGTTTATCTTTTTAAAACCCAGATTTTTATTTCAAAACAGTTTGTAAAAATAAGAAAAAATGAGATGAACATATTTAAATGTTTTAAAACAGATTTGAAAATGAAATTTGATTTTAAATCAGATTTAAAACTTGAAATAATTTACTTCCTTTAGTATTTGAATTAAAAATATGAAGTGTTTAATTTTAATTTGGAAGTTGAAATTAATCAATTTATTTTCAAAGCTTAATTGATTTTAATCAAGTAATTTATTTTAAATCTTTCTTTATATTTAAGTAATGAATGTTCTTTAACATTCATTTTATTTTAAGGTTTATATTTATTTAAATTTGGATAAATGTTTAAATAGTTTAACATTTTAACTATTAAATTTTTAAATGGAATTTGAATTTAATTTTAGAAATGTATTATTTTAATATATCTTTTGATTGAAAATGAAGTCATTTGATAAGTAAATAAATTATTTTGAAAATAATTAAGAATTTACTTAATTATTTGGTTCTAATTAATGGTTTAGATTAATTTTAATTAGAGATGATTATTGATAATTAATCTAAAATAAATTTCTTTAAGTAAGTAATTAATGAAGATGTTGTTAATTAATAATAATTATGTAAGGAAAATTAAGTAATTAATTAATTAATTCTGATATTTAACTAGATTAATTAATTGAATATAATTAATGGTAATTTGTTAAGTATAATTAATTGTTAAAGTAATTAAGGAATTAATTGCTTATTGTAATTAATTTTGATATGTGATTTATTTAAGTTAATTAATTTAGTTTAATTAATTTAAGTAAATCATTTGATGATTTAATGGAAGTAATTACTTAATGTAATTAATGGAGCAGGATTACTTAGAGAAGTAATAATGATAATTACTGGAATGTAATTAGTAATTTGGATACTTTTGGAATTAATTAAGGAATTAATAAATGATTAATTATTAGATAATTAATTTATAAATAAGTAATTAAAGATAGTTAATTACTAAATTGAATATTAATCAAGGTGATTAATAATTAGATTAATTACTAAATGTAATTAATTTTAATTAAATAATTTATTTAAATATTAGAGATCATAAATTATTATAATTAATGATGTAATTAAGGATTTTTTAATTAAGTAATAATTAATTAAAAGTGATTAATTAATTGTAATTAATTAAGGAAAAATATAATTAATTATAATTAATTAATAAATGAGTAATTAAATGTTAATTACTTGTGATTAAGGTTAATTAATATATGAAATTAATTAAAGACTAATTACTTATTGTAATTGGTGAATGATTAATCAAAGATGTTTAATCAAGTTAAATACTTCAAAAGTATCTTGAGATAAAATTTCTTTCCATGGCCGATCCCGCCCATACCCCTGTCCCGCCCCCGTCTTTTCAAACAGTTCCCCCGTACCTTCTGCCATCCCCTGTTCTTCTTCTCGTCCTTGTTCCCTGCCGAACTCTCCTATCTCCCTGCCGCCTCCAGTGCCCCCTCCTCTCTCCCACCCACCTTTAGCTTCCTCTTCATGGTCGTCTCTATTCAAAAACAAACCACGAAATGCTGGGTTTTACGCCCCTGTTAAAATTCCACTAACTTTTGATGGGACTGCGACGGTTCCACCAGATGATGTCATACAAGCCGGTCGTGCAATCTAGAGTGAATGGTTAGTGGGTTTTTTTATTGATAAGCCTTTGTCCTACCTAACAGTCATCAACCATCTTAAAAAACTCTGGAAACTGAAAGTTGATATAGCAGTGAAATCTGATGGTACTTTGTTTCTTTTCAATCTGTCTTGCGCTGAAGACAGAAGGAAAATATAAGAAGCCGATCCTATTTTTCTTCGAAACAAAATATTCATTATAAAAGCTTGGTACCCTTCCATTGGTAGTAGTTGCTGTTCTATAAGAACAGTTCCAGTTTGGCTAAAATTGTCAAATATCCCAATCTTTGCTTGGTCACACATTGGCATAAATTGGTTGGCTTCTAGAATTGGTAGAATGTTATGTATGGACTTATCAACTGAGAGAATGGAGAGAATTGGTTTTGCAAAATGTTTGGTGGACGTGTCACCTGATTGTCAACTTGTGGATGAGTTTCCAGTTAAAAAGCTTGATGGATCAACGCAATTAGTCCAAGTCGGTTACTTGTGGAAGCCTGATATCTGTATTGAATGTAAATAGTTTGGGCATTTGGGCACAACTTGTAAAATAAATCCGCGTGCTATGGTGGGTTTTAAGGAGGTTGCAGCAGTGAAAGGGGGTAACCAATAAGAAAATAAGGTGGATACAGGGATAGACAATCAGCAAATGAAAGGCAAACAGGTTTGGCATAAAGTTACAAAAAGAAAAACATATACCAGGTAACAGCCATATCAAAAGGAGGCAGTAAACAATCAAAGTAAGGAGCTTCAAGGAGAGCATGATGCTTCCCATGTTATTCAGTATCAAAATGAAGCAGATAATATAGTTGTGGTAGAAGCTAATGATAATAACATGGAAGATTGTTCTCATCATGGGGAATTTTTGGTCAGTAATACTTCTGATGTGCTTAAAGACATGGTTGACGAACATGACGTGCATAACGACATGGATGAAGTAGTCCAAGCTGGGAATGAAACATTATGTATTGATGAAAACAATAGTGGGGATGATTCACGTAACAAGGTGGTAGAAAATGAAGGGAGAGAGAGCAGCATTACCAATGGTCAATTTCTTGACATTGATTGTGGAAATGCACATGACACTGCTAATGTAAATAAGAGGCTGATGCACACTGTGTCCTTTGTGCATGGTATCCACAACACGGAATCACAAGGCAATTCACAAGTTCAACTTCATAAACCAAACCATAACTTGAACAATTTTGATTCTGTTTCTCCAATTCCAGTCTCCAATCAGGTTAACGCTTCAATAACCCCATCTCCCCTGTGCTTGATCCAGAATGCCTTTTCTGCAGGATTTTGCAAAGTCAAATTACTGAACTTCTTTTATCAATGCACTCATCCAATAACCTACCCAAAAATTCCTCATCAAATTCACTTCCTTCAATTCAGGCAAAACAACCTTATGTTTTCTTGGGAAACATTCCTGGATGGTTATCCCTACCAACTTCTCCCAAATCTGTTAATCTAGCGTCCATTGTTCCAACTTCTGTATCAATTTTCAAAAAAAAAACTTCAAAACAATCAACCCCAAATAGAATTGAGTCTCCTGTTACTAGGAGCATGAAAGAATCTGCTCTCCAATCCCTAGTTTAATTTATGTCACACAATTTTGGAGCTTGGAATATAAGGGGAACTCATAACTTCCTCAAGCTTGATCATGTTAAGCAGTTAATTATGCAATATCAGCTGTCAATTTTTGCTTTACTTGAAACAAAACTAAATCTGCCTCTTACCATTTCTGCTGCCAAGTATGTTAATCCTTCCTGGGCCCTAACTCATAATCTTAATGAAGCCAATTTTGGCAGAATTATGGTCATGCATAACCCTGTTGTGCTCTCTCTTGATCTCATTCTTGCTACTCCTCAAATAATGCACTTCCATGCCAAATATCATAATCCACATTCCTCCTTTTATTTATCTTTCGTCTATGCTTATAATACTCAAGCTTCTAGACAAATTCTCTTTGATCTTCTGCCAGCCTTTAGACAGGAATCTCATCCGTGGATAATGGTTAGTGATTTCAACTCCTGTTTCACTCTATCTGATAAGCATGGTGGTTTACCACTTATGCCAAAGGACATCATCCCTTTGAACTCAGCAATTTTTAATTCAAATCTTATTCCTATTCATAAGGAGGGTGCTGTTTTTTCATGGAATAATAAGTCCAGGTCTGGTGTTAGGACTTTCTGTAACATTGATCGTTCTTTCTCTAATCACATTGCTCTCTCCTCATGGCCTGACCTTTCAACACATTTTCCACCTTCCATCCTCTCTGACCATTCCCCCCTCATCACTACCACGGGTAGGAAACTCCATGGAAAGAAAAGAGGCTTCAAATTTTATAACTCATGGTCTCTTGACCCTGAGTATATTTTAATATTACAAACTACATGGGATAACGAATTCTTTGGTAACTCTATGTATGTTCTCTGCAGAAAACTCAAGGTAACAAAGGAGGCATTAAGGGCTTGGGCTAAAGGTAAATATGGATATGGCAAGCTCTGGTCAACAAAGCCCAAGGAGCAACTTGGTGATGCTCAGAATCTGATGATGGCTTTCCCTAATAATGCTGAATTGGCTATGGATGAAACTGTTATATCCCATGAGCTAAGTAAGGTGCTGGATATTGAAAGTGATATGAAAAAGCAGCAATCTAGAATCAAGTGGGCATCTGAAGGGGACAGAAACACATCTTATTTCCATGCAACCCTAAAATCTAATCAAGCAGCTAACAATATTTTTTCCATCCATGATGAAGCTGGAATTTTGCATTTTACGCCTGAAGCGGTGGATGTTGCCTTTCAAAAGCATTTCTCTAGTCTTCTTGGTAATAGTTCAAAATTTATTCCTTGCCTTGATGACCTTTCTTCTGTCCAACTTCCCAAAGTCAATACTGAGGAAGCAGCTTCTCTGGTGGAAAAGGTGACTGATGATGAAATAAAGAGAACTCTTTTTGCGATGAACAAGAATTCGTGTGGTGGCCCCGATGGCTACAATGTTCACTTCTTCACAACTGGTTGGGATATTGTTGGAGTGGATTTCTGTAAGGCAGTTCATAATTTTTTTGATAAATTTAAGCTCATGAAGACAGTTAATGCTACTAACTTGGTTCTTATTCCCAAAACCCTGTTACCTTCCTCTTTGTCTTCCTTCAGACCAATCTCATGTTGTAATGTGATATATAAGTGTATTTCTAAAATAATTGCCTCTAGGATGGTTGTTGTTCTTCAGCGAATAATTTCTAAAAATCAGGTTGCTTTTCTTTCTTCCAGAAACATCCTTGACAATGTCATGCTAGCTCACGAGTTCTTAAAAGGTTACAACAGGGTTAATGCCAACCAAGGAGCCATGCTCAAGCTTGATCTGAAGAAAGCATATGATAGTGTGCAGTGGTCTTCCATTGTCAGAATTATGTCCATTATGGAGTTCCCAAAGGTGTTTGTTGCCTGGATATTTGAATGCATTTCCACCCCTACGTACTCTTTGATAATCAATGGTGAGAGCACTGGTTATTTTGAAGGCAAACAAGGGATTAGGCAGGGTGACCCCCTATCCTCCTATCTCTTTATCTTGGTGATGGAAGTCTTCACATGCTACATCAAGCCTATGTACTTGTCCAAGCAGATTTCCTATCATTCAAAATGTAAGGATGTGCAATTAACTTGTCTTTTATTTGCGGATGACATCATGATTTTTACCAGGCCAAATATTAGGTCAATTGAAAATATCTTAAGAGCTCTCCATGGCTTTTACTTGATGACTGGTCTGCAGCTTAACTTAACCAAATCAAGCATCAGGATTGCTGGAGTTACTAGTGAGCAGGGAGACTATCTTATTGCTGCGGCTGGGATGCAAACTATGAGCCATGATATGACTTACCTTGGTCTACCCTTATTTTCTTCCAGAGTGACTATGGCTAATTGCATTCCCCTGTACCAAAGAATCACTGCTGTGATTGAGAGGTGGACCACTAGAATGTTAACTCAAGCAGGCAGGCTTATTATGTTAAAATCAGTGTGTTTCTCTATGATGGTCTATTGGGCCAGGGCTTTTATCCTACCAACAAAGCTGCTGAAAATGGTTAGAACTGCTATGATGAGATTCTTATGGTTTGGTAACATTCATGTTAAGAAGGTTTTCCCTTGCACCTTCTCTCTTTCTGAAAAACCTCAATGCAAAGGGGGTCTGGGATTGTTTAACATCCCGGTATGGAATAAGGCTGCATACAGTAATCACATAAATGCCCAAATGCTAAAGAAGGATTCTTTATGGGTCAACTGGACCTTAAATCATAATCTTGGTTCAAAGATGTTTTGGGTTATGGATGTTCCTCATAATTGCAGCTGGGTTTGGAGGAGCATTCTTAACTTGAGAAGCTTGTTAAGGCCTTTAATCCAGATGCAACTGTCTAGTACAAGTACCTGTAGCTTCTGGCATGATCCCTGGATAGCCAAAGGGATTGTTCTGCAGCATATCTACACTCCTCAGCAGATATTTCAATCTGGCATTGTCATGGATGGCAGGGCTGTTGATTTCATTACTGCTGGTAAGTTAGTGCTGCCTTACACCAGCTATCAAAATGTCAGAGCACTTTGGAGACAGTTTACTCAGTCAAATTTTGAACTTCATGACTATGGCAGTGTGTTTTGGAATGGTAAGGTCCATTCTATCTATAGCGTTTATGAAGCGCTGCAGGGTATTGCCTCTATGACTGACTGCAAATGGCATAAGGTTATTTGGAACACCATTTCACCTAGTGGGGACAATTTAATGCTATGGAAGGTTTTGAATAATGCCTTGTTAACAAGAGACAAACTGATATCGTATGCCATGACTGTGCCCTCCTCTTGTTTGCTGTGGTGGCAATGATGAATCTACCCTGCACCTTTTTTTTCACTGTCCTTATGTTGTGCCTCTTTGGAATAATGTTTTGAGTAACATGGGGTTGTCTTCTGCAAATGTGAATCATTGGGAAGTCGTTGAGTATGCTATACATTGGAGTAATGTGAGAAGAACCCCTTTTTTCTTCTCCATTAAAAAGCTGCTGAAAATGGTTTGGCATGAGAGGAATAGGAGATATTTTGATGGGCAGAGGAGGAACAATATGGAGCTTTGGGCAATTTTAAAAAATGCAATTATGAATGGAATGAAACTGAGCAAGTATGATTTCCATCTGCAACTGTTCGATCCTTGGATTCCATAGTTGTGGGTGTTTTCCTGTTTTTATTTCTTTTTTTTCTGTTTTTCTCCTTTGTTTCCCATGTATTTCTTCTTTTGTTTTTATATAATAATCTGGTAGGGGTCCAGTTATCAACCCCGCTTGCCCTGCAAAAAAAAAAGGTTAAATACTTAGTGAATAATTAATTAACTGGGTTAATTAATTAATGAATATTAAGCAGGATTTATAGAAATGAGTAATTAATTTAATTTATTTTAAATTAATTAGAGATAGAATATTAATTTAAATTAATTATAATTGATGGTTAATGAATCATTGCTTATGGATATTATTGATTGAATGGTTGTGATCTTAGTAATGAGATTAGTTGTATCTGTATGAGATGGATGATTGGTTTATGTATGATGGTTTGTGATGGATTATTTGGTTGTGATGATTATCTGTTTGTAAAGATACAGATTATCTGTTTATGATATGAATGTGATTATCTATTTTTAGATGTAGTTTATCTATCTATGTGAAATAGATAATAATGAAATGAGTTAATTTATTTTAAAATCCTTAAGTACAACTTGGACATTAAGATGGCATTTGGTTTCGGTGAGACCGGGATTGGGTTTCCAAATTTGGAATTCCGAAAACCACATCGATTCCAATTAAACGTTAGGTCGTTAATCCAAGTGGAGCAAGTGAAGACTCGAGGTGTAAGGGCTATACGTCAGTATAACTTTGTGGGTGATTCCGTAATGAGTTGACGGAATAGTACTTCTAGATTCGAGATGGTGATTTAGAGTGCATGGGTTATCGTCGTTAACTCTGAGGATGATTCCAATACGAGTGTAATGAGATAATACCTTCGGTTTCGTTCGAACCCGGAACGAACTTGTATGGATTGAATGCTTTCAGAACATCGTCAGGTGGACGATGAGCATTCTAAGATTTATATGTCCTATAAAGGTAATCGTAGCCTCAAGCCTCATCAACCAGGAATGGCTAAAACAGGGAAGGTGCAGCAAAGCTTCATGGGTAGCCCCCACTAGAGAGCAAGATTTATCCCTGTCTAGAGGTCCCTTTATATTTCGGCTGTGTGGCAGTTGGTGACGACCAATCTGCGGGGTTGTCTTGTTCGGAACTGTTCAGTAAGGAATGGTTCCGGCTTTGTGTTGCAGTGGAGCGGGCGTACTCCTCGATACGGTGATCTAGGCCACGTACTGTGACGGGCGGTACCCCAGTAGCCCTGCCATTGATGGAATCCATAATCCAATAAGTGCCTGTACGGTTTTGATTGTGCCCAACTATGTTGGAACGTGAGATGTAAGCATTCCAGCTATTTCTGTATTTTATTTTGAAAACCCTAGACACTATTATAATATCACTGGATTTCCTATCAAATGTTTTGGTTAGCGTAAGGTAAAAACTTTTCTATGTTTATGTGTGGGAAGTCTTACGTGATACCTTTGTTTTCAAAGGATTTTCTAAAGTTAAGGAACTTTTATCCTCGTTTACTCACACCAGACCCTGTCTGACTCGAGTGTTTATTTTCTGTTTTATTAAACTCTTGGGTACTCATATTATGTATGAGTAGTCAAGTGTTTCAGGATTGCTTTGACGAGTTCTGGAGGAGATAATGGAGCAAGAGGCTTCAGCGTGTAGATATATGTAGTGGTTCCGCTGTGTTTTGAGTTGTTTCTGTTTTCTCTGATATACTTGAATTGTAATTGCTGCACAGATGTTTATAACTATCTAGTTTTGTGTTGTATAAGCTGTATAACTCTGATGTATATGATACTATGTAAAGTTTTATGTGATATAATATAATTTATTCGTTCCGCTGTGAGATTATGATGTTGTCTATTTCTTTCTTTCCTTACTTTTCTCTTTTCTATCCCTTTCTTTCTTCTTAACGATGCGACTTCCTGGAGTTTGGAAGTTGGGTCGTTACATTGTGGTATCAGAGCTCTAGGTTGAGCGAATACCTAGACTCTGGAGTGGTGTCCTTCTTGAGAGAGCGTATTTGTAATTTTGAGTGTATATATATATATATATTTATTTATTTATTTTTTCTACCCATCAGATTGGGTTACCTGTTCAGTTTTTCCCAATATAAGTTCTAAAGGTAGATAGGGTAGTGTTGTGTGTAACACAACTACCAATGGTTGGAGTTTGAGTGTTTGAGGTTGGAGTGATCTGCTAGGGCAGTATTGGGCATCTTGAGTAGTTTTGCAGTGGTGAAGGATTCTACTGATCTCTGAAGGAAATCTTTTCAAGATTCGGAGTTTATTTTTGAATTGTAAGCTGGATTGCACTCGTGTGAGTGGATTCTCTTGAGTTTGGATCAGTTGGAGTTCTGAAGCCAGAGTTGGTATCTTGGTAACCTTAGGGAGGAGTTCTGTCTATATTTGAGTTTGAGACTCGGTTTGGCAGAGTGTTTTGAGCTTGGTTTGGGAGTGAGTTCCCTGAGAGATATCTATCTATCTGGAAGGCTCTATTGTGGAAGAGGTTGGTGTAGCTTTGAGGTTCGATGAACTTTTGGTTAAGGAAGTTTTGGCAACAATAGCAGCAGTGAGTGGCCTGTTCTTCGATGGTTCAGAAAACTCTATGATTCTTCTGTCAGTAGTCCAGGCAGATGGTGGAGTTTGTCCATTTCTTCTGGAAGCTCAGTTGGGGGTGATGTTAGTGGTTAAGAGGTGGACCACTAGTTTCTTCTTTTGAAGGTTTTAGCTGTTCTGATTATTGAAATAAGAACGATTTCTTGGGATCTGAACTAGGTGGAATCGCAAAAGTGACTTGCGATGGTTCGGAAGTTCTCTAAGTGTTCTTTGTTTTGGATTGAAGCATCTCTAGTGGATGTTTGAGTTATCGAAGTGGTTTGAGATTTTCTGGATATCTTCGAAGGAATTAAGATTTGCATCTGCATCGAGAGTTTGAGTTCTGTTTCGACCTGGTTCTTGGAGCTTTTCCGGTGGATCAGATTAGTAGGAGGTTCTTTTAGAAAGAGATCTGTTTAAGCTGGCGAGATTGATCGGATCAAGTTTCGGGTTGAATTTTTGTTGTGATGTTTGTGACTGAATTGGATAGGTCACTTAGATTTATGGAATTTGATGAACAGTGTTTCCGAGATAAGTTGATCAGGTTTATACTTGTGTTCATCAACGGCATTCTCAAATCAGAGTTGTGCAGTGGAAGCATGGTGGCAGCTATTCCAGAATAGAAGCAGCACCCGATTCTTTGGGAATTTGAGTTTTGTCTTGGATCAAAGGGTTTCTACAGGAAATTCATTTTGGATCTGGAGACTTGATTGTTTTGTATCTGTTTGTCTTCCAAAAAGAATAGTATGCCTGGAGTCTTCTGATGTTTGTGTAATTGAGTAGTGTGATAAATTTGATTGATTCTAGAAGGTAGAAGGCAGCCCAGGATCGACAGGAGAGATTTGTGGATATGAGTATTGGATCTTTCTATCTTCTCTTAAGGATTAAGTGTTCGATCTACAGGATTGAATTGCCAGTTCGGATGGCTGGAATTTGTTTTGTTTTCACGTATCTCAGAAGGAGTACGTGTATGGTTTATCTCTGCTTTTAGAATCAGTAGTTCTGAGAGGTTTGGAAATTGATCAGGACTTGTCTGTGGTCCAGTTCTCTGTTTAGATTTGTAGATCTAGATATATAGGAGCTCTAGTTCTGAGTGGTGTAGCTAGTTTAGATTCTGTAGAGCGAGTGTCCCGGTGTTTGTACCTGGGAAACTCTAGGGAATCTTATCCAGAATTTTTGTCTGGATAATTAGAATTGTTTGTTTGAATTGGTTTCTATGGTTGCTAGTATTTGGTTGATAGCATATGTTTGCTCTTTTAAATTTTAAAATCTGTATGGGATTATTAAATTACCTTTTCTTTTAAATTTGGGGGACGAAATTCTTTTAAGGGGGGAGGAATGTGATGTCCCGGAAATTTAGGCAATAATTATTTAATAATTTCTTTAATAATTATTTTAAAATGTGAAATATTGATTTAATAATTTAATTCAAACAGAAATTCTCTTTTGAAAATTAATAATTATTTAGTTTGTTAAATGATTTTCTTTTCAATGTTAAAAATATTTAAATGATAAATTTATCTTTCTAAATTGATTTAAAGATATTTATTTATAATGTATATATGTGTATACATTGTAAATAGGGGATTTGATTTTAATTCAAAATTTAAATATTAATAAAGGATATTTTCTAATTATTATATAAATGTATAATTTGTAAATTGATTTAAATTAATTTAAATTAGTATTGTAAACTTTTCAAAAGTTTGTTTTAAAAATCTTTCTTATATTTTCATAGAAATGTAAGTAAGTATTTATTTGTTTATAAGAATAAATATAGTTTAAATTTTGTTTTATAATAAAAGTTTGTTTTTTTTTATTTTAAAATATGTTTTTCTTTGAAATAAGATTTAATTCATTCTTGTTAAAGTATAACATTTAGTTTGAAACCTTTTGAAATAAAATGAATTCAACACTTCTTCTCTTCTTAAAATCTTTTCTTTTGAAATTTAGTTTTAAAAGAATATTTGAAAAATAATTAAGCAAACATTTAAAGTGTATAGTTTTATAAAGAAGTTATATGTATTTATTTAAAGGCTAATGTTAATAAACATTTGCAAACATGCTAAAAAAATTAGTAATCGTTTAAGATAAATTTAAATACATTTACAAATTTAGAATTGCTTTTATATTAGTAATGTACATGTGTTAAAATCTTAAAACATAAAGTGAACACTTGTAAAAATTTAACATAATAAGTTAACAAGTGGCAAGCTAATTCATTTTTGAAATTTAATTTTATTGACAATAAAACATAACAAATGCATTTGTTAAAAACACTTTCTCTTCAAATTGAAAAATCTGAAAACCAGATTTGTAAAAAAAAAAAAGAAAATCAAAAACCCAAAATAGATTGCATGTTTTAAAATCTGCAAAACAAACAACTTCAAATCTTCAACATTTAAAACCCAAGTCTGCATATCTGAAGCAAAGTTTCAACATCAAACTGGAAGCTCAACTTCAATATAAAATTTGAGCAATAAGAATGGAGTCTGCATGCATTTAAGACCAGAATCAACAATCAAGATTAGAAAAGCAACTTCAACTTTAAATTGCATCCAGATTCATCATGCATTTCAAATCAGGGCCCTGAAAAATTGAAATCTACATCTCTGGGATTTTTCTCTGCTTCTTCAAATTAAGGTGAGTAAACCTTTATTTTTAAAAACAGTTTCTCCTTTAAAATAAATGCTTAAGCAAAAAAAATAAGAACTAAAGACTAATGCATACTGTTTTTAAAAGAATAAAAACTGCAGTGCCTTTATTTGGTGAATAATTTCACAATTTATAAGCTTAAGTTTCTGTGCATGTGAAATGGGTAGAAATATGTATGTTTGTGTGATTTATATTGATAAATATTCTGTGTACATATACATAAATATGTATATATATGTGTTGCTGCTGCAGGTATCTGCAAACCTGTTTTGTTTTTTTAAAAACTAAGATTTATTTAGAATCCATTATCACCTGATTTGATATCAACTAGAATTTGTAATATAAACAAACTTTGTTGTTTAGAATGAAATGATAGTTATAAATCAAAATTTAACTATATTAAAATCCTGTAGTCTCTGGAAAACATTTACAACAGTAAAAAAATTTCTAGAAACAAGTATATCAAACTTTTAAAAAAAATTAAAACAGTTGTAACCAGAATGCATGATTGAATTCATGGATTTTGAAAACAAATATTACATTTTAATTTCACTAAGAGAGTGAGCATTACTGTGTTAAACAGATTGGGTCTTTTTGGTTTTGTTTGAGTTTCTAGTGAATTATGGAGGCTCTGGGTCTTTCTGGAGGTGGAATTCAAATGGAGGGGTAGGGGATAAGGCTCAGAAGTTGTGTCAGTAGGAGGTGGTGATGGCAGTATTGATTGCCAGGTTCTAGCCCTATGTAGGGGTTGTTTATCTTTAACTTCTTGTTTACTGTAGAACCCCGAGTGATGTAAGGTTTTAGGGATTGGAAGAGGAGATGTAGGCGTAGTGTTGGCCGATGTCGTAGGTGATCTGATGATCGGAGATGAGATCGCGAGGTGATGTCAGGTTTGGTCTTGGTTGCAGTGTTGATGTTTCCAGGTTGGCTTGTTCAACTGAATTTTGATTTGGCACTACAGTGGGAATTTCTGGAGGTTGTGATCAGATGAGGAGTTGGTCGGAGACTTGGTGGGTTTGGTCATGGTGGTTGGAGTTTGTCAAAGTGCCGGTGCATATGCACCGTGCACCTAAATTTCTGATGAACATTTTTGGGATTGTGCAGTGTTTTGTCTCGTGCAATCCTCAGGTAAACTTAGCAGTGACTCGAAGCAGGTTGGTTTGAAACTCGAAGTGGAATAAGGTGTTGCTCAGGGTAATGTGATTACAGGTTTTATAACCTGAGAGTGTGCAGTTTTCTTGAATTGCATGAAATTCATAATTACTTTTAAAAGTTGAAGTTTGATTTAAGTGGGAGTTAAGTCTGAATTCAAATAAAGTTTGAAATTCAAAGTTTTTAAAAATGAAATCTTAAATTTAAACAAGATTTAAATTTGGTTTTAAATCAATATTTAAAACAGTTTCAGGTTTACCTTTTTAAAACCCAGATTTTTGTTTCAAAACAGTTTGTAAAAATAAGAAAAAATGAAATGAACATATTTTAATGTTTTAAAATAGATTTGAAAATGAAATTTGATTTCAAATAAGATTTAAAACTTGAAATAATTTAGTTCCTTTGGTATTTGAATTAAAAATATGAAGTGTTTAATTTTAATTTGGAAGTTGAAATTAATCAATTTATTTTCAAAGCTTAATTGATTTTAATCAAGTAATTTATTTTAAATCTTTCTTTATATTTAAGTAATGAATGTTCTTTAACATTCATTTTATTTTAAGGTTTATATTTATTTAAATTTGGATTAATGTTTAAATAGTTTAACATTTTAACTATTAAATTTTTAAATGGAATTTGAATTTAATTTTAGAAATGTATTGTTTTAATATATCTTTTGATTGTAAATGAAGTCATTTGATAAGTAAATAAATTATTTTGAAAATAATTAAGAATTTACTTAATTATTTGGTTTTAATTAATGGTTTAGATTAGTTTTAATTAGAGATGATTATTGATAATTAATCTAAAATAAATTTCTTTAAGTAATTAATGAAGATGTTGTTAATTAATAATAATTATCTAAGGATAATTAAGTAATTAATTAATGTAATTAATTTTGATATTTAACTAGATTAATTAATTGAATATAATTAATGGTAATTTGTTAACTATAATTAATTATTAAAGTAATTAAGGAATTAATTACTTATTGTAATTAATTTTGATGTGTGATTTATTTAAGTTAATTAATTTAGTTTAATTAATTTAAGTAAATCATTTGATGATTTAATAGAAGTAATTAGTTAATGTAATTAATGGAGCAGGATTACTTAGAGAAGTAATAATGATAATTGCTGGAATGTAATTAGTAATTTGGATAATTACTTTTGGAATTAATTAAGGAATTAATAAATGATTAATTATTGGATAATTAATTTATAAATAAGTAATTAAAGATAGTTAATTACTAAATTGAATATTAATCAAAGTGATTAATAATTAGATTAATTACTAAATGTAATTAATTTTAATTAAATAATTTGTTTAAATATTAGAGATCATAAATTATTATAATTAAGGATTGTTTAACTAAGTAATAAATAATTAATTAAGTGATTAATTAATTGTAATTAATTAAGGAAAAATATAATTAATTATAATTAATTAATAAATGAGTAATTAAATGTTAATTACCTATGATTAAGGTTAATTAATTTATGAAATTAATTAAAGACTAATTACTTATTGTAATTGGTGAATGATTAATCAAAGATGTTTAATCAAGTTAAATACTTAGTGAATAATTAATTAACTGGGTTAATTAATTAATGAATATTAAGCAGGATTTATAGAAATGAGTAATTAATTTAATTTATTTTAAATTAATTAGAGATAGAAGTAATTAATTTAATTTAATTTAATTATAATTGATGGTTAATGAATCATTGCTTATGGATATTATTGATTGAATGGTTGTGATCTCAGTAATGAGATTAGTTGTATCTGTATGAGATGGATGATTAGTTTATGTATGATGGATTGTGATGGATTATTTGGTTGTGATGATTATCTGTTTGTGAAGATACAGATTATCTGTTTATGATACCAACGTGATTATCTATTGTTAGATGTAGTTTATCTAACTATGTGAAATAGATAATAGTGAAATGAGTTAATTTATCTTAAAATCCTTATGTACAACTTGGACATTAAGATGGCGTTTGGTTTCGGTGAGACCGGGATCGGGTTTCCAAATTTGGAATTCCGAAAACCACATCGATTCCAATTAAACGTTAGGTCGTTAATCCAAGTGGAGCAAGTGAAGACTCGAGGTGTAAGGGCTATACGTCAGTATGACTTTGTGGGTGATTCCGTAATGAGTTGACGGAATAGTACTTAAAGATTCGAGATGGTGATTTAGAGTGCAAGGGTTATCGTCGTTAACTCTGAGGGTGATTCCAATACGAGTGTAACAAGATAATACTTTCGCTTTCGTTCGAACCCGGAACGAACTTGTATGGATTGAATGCTTTCAGAACATCGTCAGGTGGACGATGAGCATTCTAAGATTTATATGTCCTATAAAGGTAATTGTAGCCTCGAGCCTCATCAACCAGGAATGGCTAAAGTAGGGGAGGTGCAGCAAAGCTTCGTGGGTAGCCCCCACTGGAGAGCAAGATTTATCCCTGTCTAGAGGTCCCTTTATATTTCGGTTGTGTGGCAGTTGGTGACGACCAATCTGCGGGGTAGTCTTGTTCGGAACTGTTCAGTAAGGAATGGTTCCGGCTTTGTGTTGCAGGGGAGAGGGCATACTCCTCGGTACGGTGATCTAGGCCACGTACTGTGACGGGCGGTACCCCAGTAGCCCTGCCATTGATGGAATCCATAATCCAATAAGTGTCTGTACGGTTTTGATTGTGCCCAACTATGTTGGAACGTGAGATGTAAGCATCCCAGCTATTTCTGTATTTTATTTTGAAAACCCTAGACACTATTATAATATCACTTGATTTCCTATCAAATGTTTTGGTTAGCATAAGGTAAAAACTTTTCCATGTTTATGTGTGGGAAGTCTTACGTGATACCTTTGTTTTCAAAGGATTTTATAAAATTAAGCAACTTTTATCCCCGTTTACTCACACCAGACCCTGTCTGACCCGAGTGTTTATTTTATGTTTTATTAAACTCTTGGGTACTCATATTATGTATGAGTAGTCAAGTGTTTCAGGATTGCTTTGACGAGTTCTGGAGGAGATAATGGAGCAGGAGGCTTCAACGTCTAGATATATGTAGTGGTTCCGCTGTGTTTTGAGTTGTTTCTGTTTTCTCTGATATACTTGAATTGTAATTGCTGGACAGATGTTTATAACCGTCTAGTTTTGTGTTGTATTAGCTGTATAACTCTGATGTATATGTACTATGTAAAGTTTTATGTGATATAATATAATTTATTCGTTCCGCTGTGAGATTCTGATGTTGTATGTTTCTTTCTTTTCTTTCTTTTCTCTTTTCAATCCCTTTCTTTCTTCTTAACGATGCGACTTCCTGGAGTTTGGAAGTTGGGTCGTTACATAAAGATTAATTGGGTTACAGTTAAGCACTTAATTAATTAAATAATTAAGGAATAATTAATGGGTTATTAAAGATTAATTAATTTGTAATTAATAATGATTAACGTAAGTTTAATTACTTTAGAGAACTAATTAAAGATTTTTTGGTTAATGAAGATCATTAACTTGAGATTATTAAATAATTAATTAATGTGATTACTTTTAATAATTAATTAGATTAATTAATTAAGAATAATCATTTATGGAATTGATTAAGTATAATTACTTAATGAAAGTAATTAAAGGAATTAATTACTCAAGGTAATTAATTAAATAAATTTAATTAGTCTAAGTTAATTAATTAAGTTTAATTAATTTAGAATAATCACTTGATGTTTTGATAAGTATAATTATTTAGGGAAGTAATTAATGGATAATTACTGGATGTAATTAATTGAAGATGATTTAATAATGGAAGTAATTTGGATTAAATTTCTTTGTGTAATTAATCAAGGGATTAATTAATACAATTAATTAAGTAGCAATTAATTTATTTAATGCAGTCATTAAGGGTAGTTAATTACTTGATGAGGTTAATCAAGAGTGATTAATAAATGTGGTTTAACTAAAGATTACTTACCAAATGTAATTAATTTAAATAGAATAATTAATTGAAAATGTAATTAGGGACCATTAATTTATATATTTAATGATGTAATTAAGGGTTGATCAATTAAGATTAATTAATCAATAATAAGTGATTTTAAAGTAATTCATTAATTTAATTAATTAAGAATTAATGTAATTAATTATAGTTAATTAATTAATAGAGTAATTAAAAATTAATTACTGTAAGTGGTTAAGGAAAATTAATTTATTAAATTAATTAAAGGATAATTACTTGAATGTAATTAAAGGATAATTAATCAGGGATGATTAATTAAGGTGGATAATTAGAGGATAATTAATTATTTGATTTGTAATTAATTAATGGTTATGTAAGAAAGTTTTATAATGATGAAAGTAATTAATTTAATTTACTTTAAATTAATTAGAAATGCAAGTAATTAATTAATTCATTTTAAATTACGTATAATGTGATTAATCCTTGCTTGTGTATGGATGGATGATATTGATTGCCTTAAATGGTTTGAGATCTCAGATATGAGATAAGTGATGCTGTGTGATATGGATGCTTTGGTTGAATTGTGATGATAGTGTGAATTATCTATTTGTGATGATAATATGGATTATCTATTGTGATATTGTGGATTATCTATCTGTGTGAATATAGATAATATAATTGAATTGTTCTAACTTTAAAACAGCTTGGACCTAATTGATACATTTTGGATTTCGATGAGATCGGTATCGGGTTTCTAGATTTGAATATCCGAAAACCGCATCGATCCAAATTAACGATAGGTCGTGAATCTCAAGTGAAGATGAAGATTCAGAGTGCAAGGGTTATCGTCGTTAACTCTGAGGGTGATTCCAAAATGAGTGTAACGAGATAATGCCTTTGGTTTCGTTCGAACCCGGAAAGAACTTGTATGGATTGAATGCTTTTAGAACATCGTCAGGTGGATAATGAGCATTCTAAGAGATGTGTTCTATAAAGGTAATCATAGCCTCCAACCTCATCAACTGGGAATGGCTAAAACAGGGGAGGTGCAGCAAGGCTAAGTGGGTAGCACCTAAGTAGGACGAGATTTTCCCCTATCTAGAAGTCCATTTTTATTCAGCTGTGTGGGCAGTTGGGTCGCGGCCAACTGCGGGGTTGTCTTGTTCAGGAATATCCGGTAAGGGATGGTTCCGGCTTTGTGTTGTAGGGGATTGGGAGTAATCCTTGGTACAATGATCTAGGCCCGTACTGTGACGGGAGGTACCCCAGTAGCCCTGCCATTGTATGGAATCCAATCTCCTATAAGTGTCCTCGGATTTAATTGTAAATCTATGTATGCTGGAATCTAATAAATGTAACAATTTCGGCTATTTCTTATTTATTTGAAAACCCTAGACCCTATTATACTATCACTGTATTTCCTATCAAATGTTTTGGTTAGCGTAAGGTAAAAACTTACCCATGTTTATGTGTGGGGAGTCTTACGTGATACCTTTTGTTTTCAAAGGTTTTTCAAAGTTAAGTGTAACAAGCCGCATATTTATCGATTTTATATTTAAATATTTTATTTAAATATTTTATCGATACTCGGATTTTAGTCCGGAAACCTACTTTTTGCAAACAGCCGAATTGGGACTCAAGACCCCTTCCATTGAGTTCAAAATGCCGTTTGCAACCTTTTTGAGTATAAGCTTCGATATGTTTGGAGTAAGTTGAATTTTGCTACCTTTTCACTTAGGGCTTTGGGTTGGGTTCAGCCCACAAGCCAACTTAATACCCCAAACTGAACCACTCCTCTTCATTCACTCCCTCTTCCTCTACTTTTCAGTTCTTAAGAGATTAATGGTGAGTGAAATGGGAAATTAAAACTCCAAACCCTAGTTTTCTTTTGCATATCAAGCTCTTGCTCCAAACTAATAGAAGAAACTTTGGTAAGCCTTTTCTTGATCTTCTCCAACTCTTTCTCCATTCAATTTCAGAAATTCCTAAACCTAACTTTAGGAAATGTTTCTCCTTTAAGCTTAGATTCACGCTTGTTGGGTTGGAACTGAAGAGTGATTGCTCTTGCCATTGCTCTATAGCTTCTTCTTCTTTGTTTTTGTGAAAAGGAGAGATTTTTATCTCACATCTAAACCTATATTTATCTTTGATTGTTAGGTATGAATTCCTAACACTTATTATTATGCAATTGCTTTTGGTTTGGATTGATTTGGTGAATATTCCAATTTTTAGTGTTTTGGGTTCAATTCTTTAAGAATCATAGCTTTGATGTCTTGATCATGTTTTCGGTGATGAACCGAAGAGCTTCTATGGTCGGGTAGTCGATGGCGTAAATGCTTAGTGCCGTTGCTCGACCGATTGCAATTCGGAAGGGATTGGCATTCATTAGATAGGCATGGGAGTGCTGGCAACAGGGTTCGGCCGACCGAGCTTTGTAGGCGGCCGACCGACCTGCTACCCGAGCACTTCCTGCCTCTGTTTTGGAAGTACAGGTTACAGGCTCCGACCGACCGAGCTCAGGGTCCCGTCGACCGACCTGCTACCCGAGCACTTCCACCTTTGGTTCAGTCAACCGACTTAGGGAGTCCCGTCGACCGACCTGCCCCTATTTGCCAATTTTGCGTATATTGTCTATTTTGTTGAATTTTCAACTTTAATCGATTCGTGTTGTTTCCCTTCTGTTGTTATCGTTTATTATTGACTTTGATGACATTTTCTTTAGGAATTTTCGAAATATCCATTTTGATGGATTTGATATCGATTTCTTTGGATTTTATTCACGTCTTCGAATGTGAATTTCGGTGTTTGATTGTTTTACAATCATTTTTATGATTTGTCACTTTAAAAATATAAAGGTTTCTTCTATGCTAGTAGTAAATATCAAAACTCTTTCGTCAAAACGATTTCAACACTATTTCAATACAAAGTCATTTATTAAAACTGTTTTCCAATCTATTAGTATATACAAACCTTTTCCTCACTCGTATGAGAAATCTGATTAAACGGCTTAGTAAAACGAGTGGTATGAAACGCTTGCGTTTACTTCGTTGGTTAATTCTTGGACTTGTTCGATTGAATCTCTATGACAATTTTCTAGTGGAGATCTACAATTTGTTCGTAGATATTTAAGTTAAGCTAGTGGTTATGGGACATGAAGCTAAGCTCATATATTTACTGGCTTAGTATAATTGACACTTCTTGATGATCGATGATGATCATTTTTGTGATTATGACTAGCAATATGCTATGTTTCTTTGTCCAAGTAGGGGACAGTACCTCGTTTTATTGAGTTTCGTCTCATTTTTATTATAGGCTAACGACCTATTTATTTCTTGGGGTTTCGACCCAATTTTTGTGGGCTAGCGACCCACGTTTTTATGGAGTTTGGATCTTCGGGCGTACCGTTGTACTACGTCGTTGTTCCGAATTTTACAAGTTTCAGGTTCCTTGGGCGTACCGTTGTACTACGTCGTTGCACCGAATTTTACGAGTTTCTGGTTCCTCAAGCGTACTGTTGTACTACGTCGTTGCACCGGCTCTATGGTTAGCGACCATGGGATAGCGTCCCGTTTTGTGATACATGTGTTGGTGAGTTTTCATGCTCCCGTTTTGTGATAGGCCTCCCCCTTTTTGTGATTGATCGTTTCTACGATCATTTTTGTGATTCCTGGATTTCTATTGATGAATTCTAGAATTTGAATTTCACCAAATTTATGATTGGCATTTATATGTTGTCAATATTTGTGGCTTGATGAATGAAGTAAGGAGTATGACATTCCTTTTGATCTTTGAGAAGATTTTTGTGATATTGATTAATCTCTTATTGATTTTCAATTACTTAATTATCACAGCTTGACTGTGTGATTATTATATGTTTAGTCATATCTCTTATTCTATATAATTTCATCTGATATTTATAGCTAGACTAATCTGTTTATTATTTTCTTATTAAATAATATTCGGGTCAGACCGAGATGTTACAGGTGCTTTTGCTTGACTTCGCTTCTAGGATTATCATCTTGACTTTTGGCTACCTACTTAGATTAGTAGTTTTTTTGTTGTATACCTTTGAGATATAGACTCCTAGTTGTATACATATTCTTTTGTCTAGCACTTGTAACCATTCTTTTGTGATAGTGTGGTTCTTGTTTGACCACTACTCTGATGTACACTTTCATGTGTTATATTCATGTCTATTTCCAACTTTGTGATATGAATTATCTATGACTGATTTGTGTTATGTTTATTTCTATATTTGTTTCCGAAGACATTATAGCCACTGTGTAGTAGCTTTGAGTTTGTGTCGGTATGTTGGATTTCCTCTTGAAAAGAATTCAAGTTATATTTTGTTTGGCATATCGGTACTCGCACAAAGCAATTATACAGATGGTCGCTCCTCAACAGCCTTATTCTCCGTGCTAGTTGACGGCATTACACGGTAGTGTCCTTGGCTAGCATGGGTATAGAGGTGGGGTGTCACAGCTTGGTATCAGAGCCAAACTTCTGAACAATGTAGAATAATTTAACAAGGATCATCGTCCTAAGTCCTTCTTAGGAGTCGTGCCTTAGGATTTAATTCGAGTCTTCGTACCGATTCATCCTATTTTCTTTATGATTCCTTGTTTTATCTATCAAGATTGCTTGATATTCATTTGGTGAATAACCTTTTTCTTCTTTCTTTCTTTCTTTCTAAAGGAAGAGAAATGGTTAGACATGGTCGTCCCAGCGCCGGTCAATCTAGTGCTACTCCCCAAGATGGAGGTTTTTATGTCTGCCCAGCAGCTTCTTGATCTAGTAAAGAATGCTCAAGCGGCCGGTTCTAATCCGGAACCAACTCATCCTAATTCTGTATTTTCACGCTTGTGCAACGATTATACCAACTTGGGTGGGAAACCATTCAAGGGTTCTGAGACTATTATTGAAGTCCAGGCTTGGCTGAGATCATGCGATTGAATCTTTTCCCGCATGAACCTCATTGATCTTCACCGAGTTCAGGTGGCTTCTAATATGCTCCAAGAAAGAGCATTAGACTGGTACGAGCTTCTGATTTCTGAAATTATTGAAGCGGATCTTACTTGGCAGAAATTCCGAGAGCGCTTTGAGTTAAAATTCATACCAGAAGCTGAGAAGGTGACTTTGGCTCGCCGCTTTATTGACCTTGTTCAAGGTGAATCTTTAGTGACAGACTATGTCGCATCTTTTGAATCTCTTTCTAAATACGGGGTTGAATACATTAATACCCCCATTGAAGAAAAATCAGAGATTCGTCTATGGCTTGAATAAAAACCTCAAGAAGCCCTTACTTCTAAAGCTAGAAGTTTCTTTTGATCAACTTATTGATATCGCTCTTCATCTTGAAGAGGCAGATAAAGAGAGTGATGCCAATGTTGTGGGTGCCAAACCAAAAATCAACGACAACAAGAAGAGGACTATTAAGTTCAAAGGGTCTTATCCCAACAAGAAAGGGAAGCAAGCAATTCCAGTAGCAAAAGCTTCTGCCCCAAGTGGTGGACAATGCTACAATTGTGGTTTTAAGGACAATTATGCGAACAAGTGTCCAAAACCTCTCTTTTGTCGCTATTGCAAAAGCTCGGATCATTATTTATCTTCTTGTCCCAAACTTCAAAACAGGAAGGAGGGAAAGCTAAATGTTGCTAAAGCCCCTGGAAACACATCTCGTGGTCAAGGTATTTCTCATTCTATCTTTGATGGCATTATTATGTTTCGTGATCAACCCATTCGAGTTCTTTTTGATACGGGTGCGTCCCATTCTTTTATATCAAAAGAACTTGTTGATACCTTTTCTTTGGATGTTATGTGTTTAATGACTTCTTTGAGAATTGTGAATCCGGTTGGTGGATCCGCAATAATCAGTTTATTGTGTAAAGATGTCGAGATTATTTTGTGTGATCTTTCTTTCCGTGCTGACTTGCACGTTATGCGCTACTTAGGCTTAGGAATGGTTTTAGGGATGGATTGGCTTAACCATTATAAAGCCCAAATCCTATGTCCTGAGCGGACTATTCATCTTCGACATCCTCAATCTGTTAAGCAGATTTCTATTAATCTTAAAGATTCAGATTCCAACTTGGTTGCATCTTTATATTCTTTAAATCCTCATGATGATGATAATGATGATGAGGAAGATATAATTTCTCTTATTTACGTTGTTCGTGAATTTTCCGACATATTTGAGCCCGTTTTAGGATTACCACCTAAGCGAGCAATTGAGTTCAAAATTAATTTTACCCTTGGGGCTCAACCTATTACTCGTCCTCCTTATCGTTTTCCCAATAAAGAAAATGAGGAGATGCGCATACAATTATCCGATTTGGAAACGAAGCAATTTATTCGCTCTAGTTCCTCTCCTTAGGGAGCTTCGGCTATTTTTGTGAAGAAGTCTGATGGTACACTTAGGCTTTGCGTTGACTAACGCAAGCTTAATGATCTTACTATCAAGAATAAATATCCTTTACCTCGGATTGATGATCTATTTGATCAACATAGTGGTGCTAAAGTCTTTTCACAATTGGACTTGGCTACCGGATTCCATCAGCTTCGTATTGCAGAGGATAGCATCCCATTGACATCGTTCCGTACTCGTATGGATCATATGAATGGCTTGTTATGCCATTTGGATTGACGAATGCTTCGGCTTATTTCGTCGACCTTATGAATCGTGTTTTCAAAGATTTCCTCGATCAATTTGTTCTCATCTTTATTGATGATATTCTTGTGTATTCTAAAACCGAGGAGGAGCATGAAAATAATCTTCGGATTGTGTTGGAAACTCTTAGGAGAAATCAATTAAAATCAAAATTTTCTAAATGCCATTTTTGGCAATCTAGTGTGAAGTTTCTCGGTCATATTATTTCCGAATCTGGAATTTCTGTGGATCCTTCAAAGATTGAAGCGATTCAAAATTGGAAGAGACCGGAGAGTGTGACGGAGATCCGTAGCTTCCTTGGATTGGCAGGTTATTACCGCCGTTTCATAAAGGGCTTTTCTAAAATTTCCGTTCCTCTTACTAGTTTGACAAAGAAAGGTATTAAATACATTTGGTCGGACAAATGTGAAGCTTCTTTTCAGAAATTAAAAGAACTCCTTTCTGGTGCTCCTATTCTTGTTATTCCCGAGGGGAATCAAGATTTCGTTGTTTATACCGATGCTAGTCGCGTTGGTTTGGGCGCCGTTCTTATGCAAAGAGAACGTGTTATTGCTTATACTTCTAAACAATTGAAGCCAGCCGAGACTAGATATGCCACTCATGATTTAGAGGTCGCGGCTATTGTTTTCTCCCTTCGTATTTGGCGTCTTATCTTTTGGGAGAAAAATTTATTCTTTACACTGATCATAAATCCTTGAAGTATCAATTTTCTCAAAAGGAATTAAATTTGCGTCAACAACATTGGCATGAATTTCTTGCATCTTATGATCTTGATATTCTTTATACTCCCGGAAAGGGAAATCGTGTTGCCGATGCACTTAGTCGCAAGCAACAAGCGGTTGTTTCTATGATGATATCCGAGTGGAATGATCTCGGAATTTTATCCGCTTGTGAGATTCGAGATCGTATTTCTGATTTATGTTCATCTCTTGTTTTATGTAGCCTTGAGGCTCGTCCTTCTCTTTTAGACCGCATTCTTGAAGCTCAAAAGCTGGATCCCGAATTGGCTCTTCTTGGCCAAAATTTTAGGGATGAACTTGATATTGAAGTTTTGAAAGACTTTGATATTGATTCTCGTGGCAGTATTCGAAAATTTGGTAGACTTATCGTGCCAAATAATAGTGATCTTCGTAAAGACATTTTAGAAGATTCACATCGTTCTAAATTTACCATTCATCCCGGTAGTAGTAAAATGTATGCGGATATGAAGCGACTTTATTATTGGGAGGGAATGAAATCTGATATTGCTAACTTTGTTAAGTGTTGCATGACTTGCCAACTTGTCAAGGCCAAACATCAAAGGCCCGGTGGGTTATTGCAACCTTTAGAAATTCCAATTTGGAAGTGGGATCAAATTTCCATAGATTATATTGATGGCCTTCCCCGTTCTCGTTCGGGTCATGATAGCTTATGGGTTATAGTTGATAGACTTACTAAATCCGCCCATTTTATTCCCGTTCGGTCCAATCGGACCGTACCCCTTTTGGCCAAACTCTTTATCAAAGAAATTGTTAAATTACATGGAGTGCCTACTTCTATTGTTAGTGATCGCGATCCATTGTTTACTAGTGGATTTTGGAAGAGTCTTCAAAAAGCTTTGGGAACGAAGCTTAATTTTAGCACCGCTTATCATCCTCAGTCCGATGGACAAACTGAGCGTGTGAATCAAACTCTTGGAGATCTTCTTCGTGCGTGTGTTCTTGATTTTGGTGGAAGTTGGGAAGATCATATTTCTCTTGTTGAGTTTTCCTATGATAATACCTTCCAATCTTGTATTGGTATGGCTCCTTTTGAGGCACTCTATGGAAGGCCATGCCGATCTCCTTCTTGTTGGCATGAGACCGGTGAGAAGCTGGTTTTAGGTCCAGATTTTATTCGTGATTCCACAGAAAAGATTGATCTTATTCGTCATAGGATGAAAGAAGCCCAAAGTAGAAAAAAATCCTATGCCGATAACCGAAGAAGGAAATTAGAATTTTTTATGGGAGATCTGTTGCTTATTCGTGTTTCGCCTATGAAAGGTGTTGTGCGTTTCAGTCGATCGGAAAAGTTAGCACCTCGATATATTGGTCCATTTCCCATGACCGAACATATTGGTTCCGTGGCTTATTGCCTTTTATTACCAGCTCAGTTTTCTGCTTTTCATGACGTGTTTCACGTTTCTCAATTGCGGAAATGCCTTCGAGATTCCGATTCTATTCTTGAGCCCGGTGTTGTGGAAGAAATTGAAGTTTCGCCTAATCTAACTTTTGAGCAACATCCTATTCGTATTATTGCTTCGGAAGTCAAACAACGGAGGAATTTGGATTTCGGAGTCGGAGATTTGATTTGGAAAAGTTTTCTCCGATCAAAGGAGCTATAAGATTTGGTATGAATAGGAAGCTAGCTACGAGGTATTGAATCTTTCTATGTTCTTGTGAGGATTAGTAATTTGGTCTTCAGAGTTGAATTTCCAGTTTAGATAATTAGGATTCAATGTGTTTCATGTATCTCTGATGGAGTATATGTATGATTCATCTCTGGTTGTGGAATCAGCAGTTCAGAAGATTTGGTTGTTGAGTCAGACTTGAGTGTGGTCTGATTTCTTGTTTAGTTTTAGAGATCTAGATGAGTAGGAGCTCAGTAGCTTAGTAGTATAGATTGTTTGGATACTGTAGAGCGAGTATCTTGGTATTTGTACCTGAGAAACTCTAGGAAGTTCTACCCAGAATTTTGTCTAGATAGTTAGATTTGTTTGATTGAGTGATTTGGTTGCTATGGTTGTTAGCACATGTTTGATAAGATGCTTATGATTTAAAATTAAAAACTTAGATAGATTATTAAATTGCCTTTGCTTTTAAATTTCGGGGATGAAATTCTTTTAAGGGGGGAGGAATGTGATGACCCGGAATTTTAGGCAATATCAATTTAATAATCTGTGTTAAAAATTTAATTGATTTGATAATATTTGTTAATAAAATTTGAATTTAATTTAATGATCTAATTAAACAAATATTTAATTAGTGAATTTTATCTTTTAAAAAGCTAATAAAATGTTTTCTATTTATAATATGTATATATATGTGTATATTGTAAATAGACAAGCATTGGTTTGAAATGTAATAAATAAATAAAATCTTGTTTTTAAATTCTAATATACATTTTGATAATTTGGAAATTATGATTTAATTTAATATATAACTTTTCAAAGCTATTTAATAAATAATTATATGGTTTTAAATACTTAAAATAAATGTTAATTGTTTAAAATTATATCTTAGATTAAGTTTAAATATCAACTTAATAAAAAGGTTTATGTTATTTTCTTTTTAAATATTGCTTAATAAATATGATTTGAAATTTTATATAGAAGTTTAAAATACAATTAACATATGAGATTTTATTTCATTTAAGTAAGATAAGTAATAAGTAATTTATAATCTCTTTTATAAATTATTTAAATTTGATAAATGTGTTATTTTCAAACAATATTAATAAATGTATAGATATAGATAGGTTTTAAAGACAATAGAATTGCTATTTTTAAATTGAATATGTTGTTATAGATTGGCTTTAAATTGGATTTTTAAATTTAAGTTGGATTTGAATTTGAATTAATTTAGAAATTCAAAAGGATAAACATTTTTAAAATATTTGAATAAACTTTTATTTACATATAATTTGTTTTATTACATTTTAAAAAAAAGAAATTCACATGTACATTTACATAAGAATATAAAAATTAAGTAAAAACTTCTATTTACATTTAAGATAAGGATTATATATTTAACTAACAAGTGTTAATAGATTAAGTAACCATAGTGACATGTGTAATGAAATGAATAAATGTATATGACAAATGGTGTAAAATTAGACAAGTGTCATATTTTGTTTTTATTTTTTTTCTTTTATTTTTTTTAAAAAATAATTTTAACTTATAAGACACATTGCTTCATTCTCTTCATTCTTTTTTCTATTCTTCAAACTCAAAGTTAAGAAAAACTTCAGCTGAATCAAAATTTGTAATCATCTTTTTTTAAATCAAAATCAAGCCTGCATTTTTCAAAATCATTAACCTGAGCATCTACATTTTTTAACCTGAGAACAAAAAAAGCATGCAAAGCATTTTCAAAATCAAAAAGGCTGCATACATTTTCTTCAAAACTGGAGTTTGTCTGAGCAAGCAAATCTGTAAATCACTTCCTCAAGAACCAGAAAACAAATCAAAGAAAAATCCATCTGTAATCAAAATCATGCAAACCTGTAAACAAATTTTCAGAAGCAAGTCTGTAACCAAGATACAGTTTTCAAAAATGGAATCAAAGCTAGAGCATTTTCTTTTCAATCTAGAGGCATGCATGCAGTTTATAAATCAAGAACAAAGAAGCAAAAGCATTTCAGCAAAACAAGTTTAAAAGTTTTCAAAGCTATTTCAAAAATATGCTCTGTTCATCATCTATTTGGTGAGTAACATCACTTTTATCAAGTTTAAAGAATATAAATAAGGTTGCATTATTAATATCTGAAATATGTATGTTCGTGTATGTATATTGTTGTATTTCTGGATGTACGATGTATGCATGTTTGTTTTAACAGAATCCTCTCTGTTTATAGTTTCCAGTTATTATTTTGTTTTGAATTCAAAATCTTTTAATTTAGTCTCTGTTTAACTTAAGATTAAAATCAAACTTGGTTGTTTCATCACAAATTCTAGTTTAAAATTATACTTAAGTTAAAGTATCATTTAAATGACTCTGTAATATCAAAATGACTAAGCAAGTCTAAATATAAGTGAAAATTTAGATATCATAATTCAATGCTTCAGGCTTAGGATCTGAAACAACATTCAAATACTTGATTTTTAAAACTAAAATCATAATTTTTAGTGATGAGATGAAGGTTCAGTTCTTGTTTGAACTGAAAATGGGAAATTGGGTGTTTCTGGTGGTCTCGAGGAACTGGGAGGTAGTAATTTTCTATGGTGATGCAAGAATGATTGGGGATTTAGGGAAAATTACCAGCAAGTTGATCATAACACGGTGGAAGGGGTGATTGATTTTTGAAGTCTGTAACCTTAGTTTTGACTAGGTTGAGTAATTTGATCACCACGACATGTAGAGTTGATCGAGTTCAATAAGATTCTGGGAAATGAAAGTAGGTGGGTTGACGAAGGCTTCACAAGATATATTTTCACCTTCCAAACCCCTTTGAAAAACAGTTTTCAAACTATCTTCCTTTCTCAAAATAAATTCCTTGTACTTCTATTCCATTGGAAATCACCAAGAACAAAACTTTAGATTTAAAAATAATTCAAAATGCTTACTTGAAATATACTTTAAAACATTTAAGTTTAAAACTACTTCAATATTTAGGTTAAAAATACATACTATATAAATATTTGAAAATAAGGTTACTTTATAAAATATAAAATTAGGTTTTCACTTTTTAAAACAAAATACTAAGTCACTTTTTAAACAATTACTACGATAATAGATTTGAAAAATATTTACTTAAGAATTTAAACGGTTAGAAATAATAAATTTTCTAAAACATGCATTTTAAAGCAACATTAAAGCTTTTAACTTATATTTAAAAGTTTGTTTTAAAAACGTACTTGGCAATCCAGAGAAATATACTTCTCTTCGCATTCTTTTTTAAATTTCCAATTCAAACACTTGAATCAAATTCCAAATTGATTTTCAATTCACTTTCTTTTATTCCAAAATCTATCTATTTTAGATTTGGTCCCTTAATTTTTTTTAACTGAAAATACCAATTTTAGATTTCTCAATTAACTTCTTAATCCTTTTAAATAAATTTAAACTTTAAGTTTTAAAATAATTCTTTATTCCATTAAAATAATATCACTTAATTTTACAATTCATTAATTTCTGTTATTTATTAGTATTTTAATATCACTTCCATTTCTTTTCAATTCATTCTTAATTTATTCAAATTTTCTATAATTATTTCGCTTACAAATTTATTTCTTTATTTTCTTCCCAACAATCCAATTTATATATTTTTTTAATTCATTATACTCAAATATATCCAGTCAAACCATAACATTCAATATTCCAATATAACTCATCATAGAATATCAATATTCACAACAGAGATATTAACTAATTTAAATAAATGTTGAGGGGTCCAGTTGGATCCCGCCAACCTGTTTTCCCTGCATTCACAGATGTTAGCACAATATAAAATACCAATTCCAAAATATACCAAACTATAGCACATCAATCAATTCATCCATTCAACCAATTATTTAAATTTAATCATTTAAATTTGAATTTG
The DNA here is from genome assembly GCA_030765085.1 of Allium cepa. NCBI lineage: Eukaryota > Viridiplantae > Streptophyta > Magnoliopsida > Asparagales > Amaryllidaceae > Allium > Allium cepa. The sequence continues at coordinate 500,942,840 of CM060929.1, forward strand.
AATTTAAATTTAACTGAGTGAGATTAACTCACCTTTGCTTCCATTTGTAGTCCGCTTCAAAATTGCCTTGATTTCACGATTTTGACCTTGTACAGATATTAGATGATCTTATTAATATTCGAACTAATTGAATAATTCATTTTCTTTTAATAAATTTACTTTACTAATGATTTAGTTTAAAATAAAAATTTCCTTTAAAAATCTATTTAGTAGCTAAAATAATTAAAATAAGTTGGTTAAACAGTTTTTTTCCACCAAACCCATTATAAAAATAAACCTAGCAAATTAAATAGATATGTGTGTATTTATTAACGCTTCCTTTACTTCATATACACATATGTATATAAGATATTTATATTTACTTTACTTCAGTGAATAAACAAAATAGGATTTGTTTCTTTATTGTGAAAACCCTATTTTAATACCTTAGCTTACTGTAATAACTTTCCTGTATATATTATATAAATTAAATAAACTTAGGGATAACTTAAAACAAAACATACTCATTGTGTCTATTTTATTTTATTTTCTATCTATAAATACATATGATTTTAAATTCAGTTTAAATTGAAAATAAAAATAAAATAAAATAAAAAAAGATACCTCATAGTAAATAAACTCTCTGCATGTAGATATATACAAATTAAAACAAAATTCTTCTTTACTATAAACAGTATATAAAAGTAAATTTGAAATTTACTTTACTGTAACTTTTTAAAAAAAATATTGAAAAGAGAAATTCGAATATACCTCTGCCGAACCCGGTTCCAACCTTGTTCGTGCCCCCGAACACTCCACTGCGAGCATCACCACGTGACGCCGCCTCACCGCACCCATCGGGAACGATGCCCTAACCCAACGTCGCCATAAACTCGATCGACAGGACCTTCCCCTCTGTCGTGATCCACACACGCCGAACTGCGACCATAGCCGTACCCTTCCTCTAATTCGCGACATACCCTTTGTGATTTAATTTTTGAAGAGGCTCGGAGCGGAAAACACGACTGAAACCCAAGGTGCGTGCGGCCATTGATTTCGTTAGAAACTCGAGATGTTTATCTTGATTTGATTTGAAGGAAAGGGGGAAAGTTCGACTGTTTAAAAAGAAAGATAAGGGGTGTTTCGATTAATTGAAGAAGGAATAAGGGTTTGTTATACGAGATGATTTCGATTTGGGGGAAAAAGAACTCGGCTCCAAAAAATGAGATTAGATGGCTTCGAAGAGGAGATCCATTCGTGATTTAAACTGGCCCTAAAACTTCTCAAGGAAGACAACAATGTTTCGGACAAAGGAGACAGCATGCCAACAATACCAGGCTACAGTGATGCCGATGTGAATGGAAAAAGTTTTGATGTGATATCATTTTTTACTGTCAACAAAAGTGAATAAAAATTAATATGAATTTAAATTCGAATTATCTCGAAATCGTAACCCAAAATCTCGACTCCCAATTGAAACGTGCCTCTAGGCGTTTATATGTTATGCCCCTATTCCGAACACAATGGAAAAGGTTTCAAGCCTTAATTTGATCGCATGGAGAAGATAGCTTTTGAACCAGTTATTATAATGAATTTTCGATAAAAAATTTAACGCGTTTACTTATCGTATGCTCACATAACAACTCTGAACAATACGAAATTTGAAATCCGACAATAATTCAATATTACGAACCCAATGGAACAGGTTTCGTCGAATTCCGAGATTGTGCCTCGGAAGGCTATTTTTAAATTCAATGTAAAACAATAAAATTTCAAAACTGAATCAAATCACTGTTTAAATTTAATTTTAACACTTCTATTATCTTCAATGTTATCAATGTAAATTTTATAAGCCTTCAAATTATTTTTAACAGGCTTAGAACTCCAGATTCAACATTTTACCCAACTTTAAATGATTTAATTCAATAATTTAATTATCAGATAAATTGTGATATTCGTAATCCAAGTTAAAATTACTCTATTGAATATTTAAAATCAATAAAATATCCCGATTTCATTTGTCTAAAAATTCCGGGTGGTTACATTCCTCCCCCCTTAAAAGAATTTCGTCCCCGAAATTACTAGTTAGGAAGAATGGTCCAATACCCGTTTACTTTTCACAAAACCAACAATTCAACATTCTACCAATATCTTTATATAGAAGACCCATTACCACTCTTACTAACTTTCCAAACCCTCCCAATAGTTTCAAACAATACTATTTGTTTAACCATTCAAGTTTCAATTTAAAACCAAAATTTGAATTATCAAAATTTTCTCAAAAATTTTCTAACTCTCTAAATTTCCGAAAAATTTCGCCAGCATCTCCTTTGCGCGGCTAGCTCGGTACAACTACAAAAGGCCTCTACGGGCACCCAAATCCCAAAAGAAAATAAAAGCCAAGTGGCTAGATCCAAAAACCTAATCAAATTTCACAGAAACTTAAACACATACCTTTTTGTCGAGAATTTGAAATTTATCTTCCGAAATCAAAATCAATTCTCTTTTCCCTTTATAATACCTGCATATCTTACTTAGCAATAATATCCAATCACAGCATTCCAAAAATTATTTTATCGACTTCCTTACAAAGTGTCATTATTTATTCATTCAAATATTGACTTAGATTATATTTGTAATATCAATTTCCAATTTAGAATGCACCATTCCTTACTTAAGTTTAGTATAAGCATTATATATGCTCCTTTATTTATTTTCACTTCACCATTCGAGTTTATCTATTTCTATTCAAATCGATTCTTTCATTTCCATGTGAATTCAATTTATCTTCAACTCTGAATATTTGGATTTTATTTTCCATTTACAACTAATTTATGTCATTATTTTAATTAGTTTCATTTACTAATTTATTTCAATTTCCAGTTTGAAATCGTTTTGTCGTTAACTAAAAATTTTCCCAAAAATTTTCTAACTCCCAAAATTTTCGAAAAATTTTGGCAGAGTCTCCTTTGTACGGAGGAGCTTTTGCAATTTGACAAAAGATATAAATATATATACATCGACCCACATGGTCGGAAAAATCAAAAACTGTTCATATTTCCTATTTTTATTGCGTAGGCATACATTATTTAGCATTTATAAGCAAGTCGCTTATTTATTTTAGCATTTAGCGCGCCCAAAATCCAACCAAACGACTTCCCGGTACCTGTACTTACTCAATTTAAACATATAAATACTATATATAGGAAGTTCATGGCATTTGGCTTAAATTTAAATAGCCAAAACATCGATCCTATAATAATGCATATGATATACTGGCATAAACACATAAATTTCAAATATAATGCGGGTTGTATAATTTCCATAAGCATATATATGGTTCTGACACTTATTACAATTGCTTACAACTAATTCTCAAACCATTCCATTTAGTTTAAGTGATTTACAACTTGCTTGCTTATATTTAATTCATTCTAAGAAAAACAAACTCATATTCATTCCAATTGATGCAAAAATCAATTTATCAAACTGCTATTGATTCATATAATTTTGTTTACCTCCGTTTACATCGAACGACCAATTTTCTAATGCAATTCGACAATATTAATGTGAATAAATAATACCATAAGCTTTATAACCAATTTAAATTGATTCCACCTCAATTTACACTTAATCCCATCCCATTTTAATTTATTTACACTTCCATTGCATTTCTTTCATATCCAAAAAGATTTGATTCCAAACCATTTTATTATACACGACATCATCCCATGCTTCTATTAACTTTAAACTTAAGTTAATTTAATCCAATTCACTACCATTTCATAACTTACGTTCATTCTCGTTTTAATTTATTCATGCTCTAATTGGATTTATTTTCATCTCAAATCATTTTTATTTTAGTCCAATTCCATACAACTCAAGCTTTATTTCCAAAAACTATTACCTATTCACAATCTTTGATTTGATTCTCCTTTGATCAAATCCCAACCATTTCACTAATTTATTTGATTAGTTTATTCTTTTATCAATTTTAAATTTTAATTTACATTAACAATTCATTGTTGAATTTATTAATAATAAGGCCATTCAATTTATGCTTGAATTGGATTTGTTTATATTTCACACCATAACCATTCTAATCCAATCCAATTTTCATTCAACAACACTTCCAATTATAATCTCATACTTGATTTTCCTTTTTCATTTATCTTGAAAATCATTTTATTTGATTTCCTCGAGTGCAACCTTATTTTATATTCCAAGTTTAGATTTTTATCTCAGAATACGATATTTTTATTCCGGCTTATTTAAATTTTATAAGCTACTCACTTTTAATATTCATACTTCATCATCTATTTACAGTCAACCACATTCACATTTTACGTTTAACTAGGGGTTATATATTTCCAATGCTTTTAATTCTTTTATAAGCTTCCGAAGTTCATTTATTCTAATTCAATACTTAATTAGTTTACATTTATTTATTTAAGTAAGAATTTTATTCCATTCAATAATATCTATAACTCGACTGAATTTATTTCAACCCAAATTTTATTTAGCTTAACTCCAGTTAAATCTAGCTACACCATTCTTTTTGAATTTTGCTAAGCAAGGATTTAATTCCATTAATATCATTCATGACACAACTGAATTTTGATTCAATTCAATCCAAATTTAACTAAATTTTATTTCTCAATGTATGAGTTCAAAACTTATTTATTTATTTGAAAGCCTATATTGCTCATTTGAGTGATTTCATCTTATAACCGCAATTTCAGATTATATATATAACACTTACTAGCTTAAGGTATAAATTTTCATTTCACAATTATAATCATTTTACCTTTCAACTTTATATCCAATTTAATTCAATTTCAAATTTCAATTTATTTAACTTATCTCAGGTTAAATTCAAATATATTTTCTTCACTTTCATTCACTTTAGTTAAATTTTATTTCCGGACAAAAATTTACAATTTCTTCTTATTAATATCGACTTTACTTTATAAGTTCAATAGTTGATCCATTTATTCATTCACAAATTCATTTTCAACCAATAAATTTTATTTCCAAACATTAATTATTTTTAGTCCATTTGAACTTATTTTGCACCTTATTTTACACATTTAAATCAAGCATTATCCAATATTGAATTTCATTTCATTTGCATACCATATAAATCCTTCAGTTATTTACAAATTTTAAATCTCAAAACTTTGTTTTTTTTAGTCCAACCTGACTAATTTTTTTCAAATTTAAGTTCAACATTCAATTTTGAAAACATATATATCTAACCAAACTATTCCTTTGCATTTTCAAAATCAACCAAATTTCTCCAAAACATTAACCCAAAACATCCTGGTAGCAATCCCTCTTTTGGAAACTTGAAAATGTACACCGATGATGTCACGATCATCATCGGAATCATTTTCCAGCGACCGTAAAGAGTTCAATGCTTTTCTCTCCTTTTAAAACCTTTCCAATATTTTTAAATTCCAAATCTCTCTAGATTTCACATCCGATTCAAAAATATTTCTCAATATGTATTATCTTCCCAACCTTTTGAGAATCATTATCAAATTCAAAGGAATCTAAATTTCCAAATCCCAAATCCTTTAAACTTATATTCAAACATTACTTTGGAGCTTTATCTTATTTTAATTATTAATCATGCTATAATTCATATTTATTGTTTACATTTACAAATTTCATTTGTATATGAATTTATTTCTTAGTTTTTAATTATGGTTTCAATATCTTATTTAATTATGAATCACATTAACAAATCCCATTTATTATTAATTTCTTCCTTAATCTTTAGTTATTATTTCAATTTTTATTCAATTATCATACAATGATAATAATTTAATATTATCACTTTCTAACAACCAAACATCCATATATAACTATAACAACTTACGAAAAATCATTTCCTTTATATACAAAAATAATTCTGGGTAAAACTATTTTATTTACCCTATTTAAAACAATATTGTGTCAGTTTATCTTATTCAAGAGTTTAGAAATCCCTATCGAAATGACTTGGCATCCCATATATCGACCAGAATCCATAAACACTCAACTAATAAATCAACGCAATATAAAACAATTTTATATTCACTAACAAATACGCGCTCATATCTATCAATATGCTCAAACTCATTCTAGAGTACTACAGACTCTATTTTTATGAGTAATTCCCACCAGAGCCAAGGTTATCAACAACCTAAGCACTGATACCAACTGTAACGACCCGCAAATCCATACCTCTTGAGTCAACACTATTCTACCCAAATCAACTCAAGTTGTACAGAAATACGAACCATTTGGGTTAAAGAAGAAGAGGTGGAAGAAGAAAATAGAAAACAACATCAGAATCTAACCATCGCAGCGGAATAAAATATAATAGATATTAACATATCCTTACATCAAAACAAATATATCTGTTCATATATTACATCATCAGACTACATCAATCACAACTCAACATCAATAACATACAACTGGATACACAACTAAACAACATAGCGGAATATATATATATATATATATAAAAACAAGTATGGAAGTACGTATCGTCATCCAGCTCGTCTCTTGAGCTCCATAGCATCATATCATGTATCCTATAATACTCGGTCTGACCCAAGCATTATAGTTAAATAACACCTGAGTCAGTCTGGAATACCAGTGTGAGAAAATCACACTCAATTGATTATTAAAGTTTCAAAAATCTTTTGAAAACAAAAGCATCTCGTAAGACCACGCCACAAATAAACAGGTCGGCTTTTTACCTTACGATAGCTAAAATAATTTTTATAGAAATCCTCCGATATTATAAAAGGGTCTATATACAAATACATATAAAATAGCTGAAATTGTTACATTATTAAATTCCAGCTAATAGCCACAGAGTGGGTAATACAAACAAAACTCGTATAAGGCTCGTAGGGAGAATGGATTTCCAACTAATGACTAGGCACTGGGGTACCACTTGTCACAGTACGTGGCCTATATCACAGTACCAAGGAGTACGCCCGCTCCCCTGCAACACTAGACCGGGACTACCCCTTACTGAATAATCTCGAGTGAGATCACCCCGCGGTTGGGATCAGCAACCGCCCACTAAGCCGAAATAAAAAGGAACATCTAGACAGGGATGACCTCACCCTGCTTGGGTGCTACCCACCTAGCCTTGCTGCATAACCCCTGATTTCCAGTCATTCCTGGTTGATGAGGCTTTAGGCTAAGCATTACCTTTTTAGAACATATCTCTTAGAATGCCCATCGTCCACCTGACGATGTTCCGAAAGAATTCATCCATACAAGTCCGTTCCGGGTTCGAACGGAACCGAAGGCACTATTCCTACTACATCCATTTTGCAAATATCCTCGGGATTAGTAGCGACTAGCCCTTGCACTTCACTGCTCCAACTTCGAGTCCAAAATCGTTTCCCACGAAAACATTCAAACCGGATCGAAGTGGTTTTCGAGAAATAAATCTCGATCCCAGTCTCTTCAAAATGATCAATGTGACGACCGCCCATGACTCCCACACGAAAACAAGGGAATGGTACGCTGAAAGGTGTGTCAGGCAGCCATGGACGATAGTCAGGATAAGATAAAGCAGAATAGTCCATCGTATTACTCACAGCGCATGGATAAAATACAATAGAAAGTATACATAGTGAAGCTCTATAGAACAGAAGTCTCATCATATAAACTCATAATAGTTTGATACAGCAATCAGCAAAGTCAATACATCAAGCCTCACTACATATCACTCAGAGAATATACAAACAGCGGAACACCCGGTACATATAGTAAGAAAATAATATGCAAAAGCCTCCAGCTCGTCTTCGTCATCAACAGCGTTGACCACTAAGAACAGCACCTGTCACCTGCTACCTAGTCTGTCCATCCCAACATGGATGAACAGCCCAAGGTAATAAGAGTTAAACATAAAACCTTGAGTCAGACAACAGTCTTAGTGAGCAGTAAATCAACTATCAAACATACCAAAAGAGCATAAAGGGTAAAAGGAATAGGAACTCAACCATCCCACTCCATCTCTACAGTGATAGCCCCCAGACACACTAAGCAGAAGTAAACATAGCAATTCAGACATTTAAAGCAAAGTAAATATCACTCAAGTCAAGGTCGGTGTTTTCCAAATGCAAACCCCCAAGGCCTAAACCAAGATCAGATAAGCACCCTGAAAACATCGCTCCTGACCCAAATGACAATACAACCAAACATCCAAACATCCATGACTCTGGCTATCACTGTTATCATTGCCTTGAATTCACCGTTAGTTGAATGACCGCCTGTCAAGGGCTAATGGTAACCTCGGTTCTAGACATAACTCCGCACGTCGTCGCAGCCCGTGGAACAACCAGCGAATACATGAAGCTCATGAAGACGCCTTCTTCATGCTTACATCGTATCACAACCTTTCGACCCTCCACATTCTCGACTGTCACCTCCAGCCTCTTGCAATCAACCCTTGTCACATACTTCCTAAGCCAGCCCATTCCCAAAATAATTCCGAACCCCGCAAAGTTCAGAACAAAACAATCACAAACAAAAGAGCAATCATGACTCGATACAACTAGACCACGGCATATCATACACAAACATGACGAACCCCCAACTGGATTAGTCACAACCAATGGTCTATCAACAATATCCGGTTCCAAACCCAACCGGCCTACAAGTTCACTACAAACAAAGGAATGCGACGCCCCAGTATCAAACAACACTCTAACTGGAACACCACAAATGGAAAGAGTACCTTGAACCACCACACTCTTCCCCTTCTCTTCTGCAGTAGTAGCTTTCGAAGATGATGGAATAGCCCCCAAAGCATAAGCTTGCACAATCTGCTTGTCCTTCCTCGGTTCCGGACAATTCTTCCTGAAATGCCCCGGCTTATCACAGTTGTGGCACTTCGCCGGCGCCTTCTGATTCTTACAATCCCTGGAGAGATGGCCCTTCTGCTGGCAATTGTAGCAGGTCACTTCACCCTTCGGCTTCTTTTGACCATTCTTACCCTTCTGCTGCTGTTGCTTCCTCTTCTTGTTTCCACCTTGCTCCTTGGTCACAACAACAACAGATCCTTCCTTAGGAAACAGATTCTCATGCCTGAGAGCCTTCTCCACAAGCTTCTCAAACGGATCGTCCAAATGATCCACCAACTGCCTCCCAAGATAACTGTCCAGGCCTGTCACAAACTTCTCATTCTTCTGATAAGGGGATTCAATATATGACCGAGCATACTTGGACAAAGCTTCAAACTCAGAAACATACTCAAGAACTGGTCATCCACCTTGCTTGAGCTCCACAAACTTCTTAAACAAAACAGATTTCTGAGCTGTAGAAATGAACTTAGCTTCAAATCTGACTTGGAATTGCTCCCAAGTGATCTCTTCCTCTGGAGTATCAATGGTGATAGAGTTCCACCAATCAGAAGCTCTTCCCTGAAGCTGTCTTGATGCAAGCTTCCTCTTAGTCACATCCTCAATTCCCAAGTCACCAAAGATCCTTCTACAAGCATCTATCCATCTCTGGACTTCTATGGTCGATTCTGTTCCCAAGAAAACCTTCCCTCCAAGAGCAGTATAGTCCTTACAAAGCTTAGCAAAATCCACTGGTCTTGGGGCTTGAACCTGAACTCCAACATCTATCGATGGCTCCGGAGCTGGCATCCTTCTCATGATCGAAGTCATCATAGCCTCGAACATAGAAGCATAATCAGTAGCCCCCTCAACAGCATGGCCTCCCCTAGCAGCTGGTCTCCCTCTTCGACTCATTCCTAATATCGAAAAGAAATGATTAATATACCCTGAGAAACAACTGCATAAGAAGTTCAAATCCTTCAAAGCTACTATATTATATATATCGTAATCATCCATCAAAATCACAATTACGTCTCTCATACGTAGTTACGTCAGCGAGCGTTGGCTAAAATCGATTAACCAAAGCTCTGATACCAAATGTGACGACCGCCCATGACTCCCGCACGAAAATAAGGGAATGGTGCGCTGAAAGGTGTGTCAGGCAGCCATGGACGATAGTCAGGATAAGATAAAGCAGAATAGTCCATCGTATTACTCACAGCGCATGGATAAAATACAATAGAAAGTATACATAGTGAAGCTCAATAGAACAGAAGTCTCATCATATAAACTCATAATAGTTTGATACAGCAATCAGCAAAGTCAATACATCAAGCCTCACTACATATCACTCATAGAATATACAAACAGCGGAACACCCGGTACATATAGTAAGAAAATAATATGCAAAAGCCTCCAGCTCGTCTTCGTCATCAACAGCGTTGACCACTAAGAACAGCACATGTCACCTGCTACCTAGTCTGTCCATCCCAACATGGATGAACTGCCCAAGGTAATAAGAGTTAAACATAAAACCTTGAGTCAGACAACAGTCTTAGTGAGCAGTAAATCAACTATCAAACATACCAAAAGAGCATAAAGGGTAAAAGGAATAGGAACTCAACCATCCCACTCCACCTCTACAGTGATAGCCCCCAGACACACTAAGCAGAAGTAAACATAGCACTTCAGACATTTAAAGCAAAGTAAATATCACTCAAGTCAAGGTCGGTGTTTTCCAAATGCAAACCCCCAAGGCCTAAACCAAGATCAGATAAGCACCCTGAAAACATCGCTCCTGACCCAAATGACAATACAACCAAGCATCCAAACATCCATGACTCTAGCTATCACTGTTATCATTGCCTTGAATTCACCGTTAGTTGAATGACCGCCTGTCAAGGGCTAATGGTAATCTCGGTTCTAGACATAACTCCGCACGTCGTCGCAGCCCATGCCTAGGAATTTTCACAACTACCCAGAGTACTAGCACGTCGTCGCAGCCCGTGCTTGGAACGTCATCGTGACCCGTCCCAACGTACTCTTGCTTTGAGCATGCTAGAACCTTCAACAACGATGAAATCTCAGCCTCCTAGTCATCCTCCTCAACGACTATTCTCATACTAGCCCAAGCGCCTCTCGAGCCCACCATTATCAACCAACTCGAACCGCATCATCGAGTTATCAACATGCTTGGGATGATCCCGTATGGATTAAATCAAGGCTATCTCACATCATGCTTTGCTTCATCGCATCATAGCAAAGTCCATCATCATCGAATCTATCCATATGAACTTTAACATCCACTTCATATGCCACAAGCTACTTTCACCACTCAAGAGCCTCTCCACTTAGCTTTTGAATCATCTTCAACCAACTTGTCCAAATCAATTATTAGCTAATTTGCAACAATCTATCAATCAAATCAATCATTAATCCAAGCAGTCAAACATTCAAACAAGATCTAATAAGCAATTATACAAGAATGGCAATTTCGTAATTAAAATGTCCAAATCTAACAAGTATGAATTATAAGCAAATATCTCTAAAACTTGATGAATAAACTTATATAAGTTAACATGTAACAAAATGGGTATCCAAAACTTCATAGACAATGGATCTACATGCAGACTTAAGGAAAATGCAAGAAATCTCTATCTTTAACACATAAACAAGCCACCGATCCAATATACTCCTTTGGGTCCGTGTGAGAGATAACTACCACTCACCGAATCACCTAAACACCTCAAAAGATAACAACTTCAGATCTGGACAGCAAAGGATCTAGCTTGATCCGACAAGATTTCCCTTCAAACGATGAAATTTCTCTTCGATGGATGTAGACCTTCAACTTTGACTCTTGGATCTTCGATTTGATCTTCAATCTAGATGAATGGAAGCACAAGATTAAAGTGGAGAAAAGAAGTGAAGAAGTGTTGTCGTCGAGCTCTCAAAATGGCAGCACTTCGTCGCTTCAAAATCCGGATTCCAAAAATGAAGATAGGCACTCCTATTTATAGGCTGAAATCCTTAACTTGTATGCCCCCTTAAGTCGATCACGACTCATCAAGACCCACGACTTACGACTTAAGGCTTACGACTTAAGGCTTACGACTTAAGGCTTACGACTTAAGACTTTCGACTTAAGGCTTACGACTTAAGGCTTACGACTTAAGGCTTACGACTTAAGACTTACGACTTAAGACTTACGACTTAAGACTTACGACTTAAGGCTTTCGACTTAAGGCTTACGACTTAAGGCTTACGACTTAAGGCTTACGACTTAAGGCTTACGACTTAAGGCTTACGACTTAAGGCTTACGACTTAAGGCTTTCGACTTAAGGCTTTCGACTTAAGGCTTACGAACAACAATTCTACGATCCTTCGATCCGTAAAAATACGGGTCGTTACATTCTCTCCCCCTTAGGAATTTCGCCCCCGAAATTCCAAACAAACAAGAGCAATCAAAACTATTCTGCATGCCTACCATCCATAGCAATCAACAAACCATGCATCCAATTACTAGCCTAGCATGCAGAATTCTAAGACTAGAACAAGTTACAAATTCATGAGATGTCACGACACCTTAGGGCCATACCTCAAAGAGTTCAGGATGAGCTGCCTTCATCCTCTCTTCCTCCTCCCATGTACAGTCGTTAACATCATCACTCCATTGTACCTTGAGCAACTTGACTACCTTCCTCCTAAGCTGTTCCGTGTCAGTTTCCACAACACGAAGCGGCTTACGAGGTCTTCTAATAACTGGATCAACTTCCAAATCTTCACAGCTATCAGCAGCAACCACTGTATTTGGGTCGTGTACATACTTCCGTAGATACGACACGTGAAAAACATTGTGCACACCCGACATCTTTTCTGGTAACTCCAACTTATAAGCGAGCTTTCCAATTCGCTCGACGATCGGGAATGGTCCAACAAATCTCGGAGTCAATTTTCCTTTCTTCCCGAATCGAATAACATTCTTTAGTGGAGAAATCTTCACAAAAACCCTATCTCCTACGTCGAATTCCAAATCTTTTCGACGCTTATCGGCATAACTTTTCTGACGATCTTGGGCTGCTTTCATTCGTCGCTGAATGGTCTCTATACAATCTGAAGTCTGTCGAATCATTTCGGGCCCAAGTATCAGCTTTTCTCCAGTTTCCAACCAACATGTCGGAGAGTTACACGGTCTTCCATACAATGCCTCATATGGTGCCATACCAATACTTGACTGGTAACTGTTATTATATGAAAATTCCACCAAATGAAGATGATCTTCCCATGATCCTCCGAAGTCCAAAACACATGCTCGGAGAAGATCTTCCAAAACTTGGTTGACTCTCTCGGTCTGACCATCTGTTTGGGGGAGATAAGCTGTACTCAAACACAATTTAGTTCCCAAAACTTCCAGGAAGCTCTTCCAGAATCCACTAGTGAACAATGGGTCTCGATCGCTCACTATACTCTTTGGAATACCATGGAATCGAACTATCTACTTAACATACAACTCAGCCAATTTCGATGCAGTCCTAGTTGATCGAACAGGAATAAATCTTGCACTCTTAGTCAAACGATCTACGATGACCCAAATCCCTTCATTTCCTGCTCTGGTTCTAGGTAGTCCATCGATAAAATCCATCGATATTTGCTCCCACTTCCATGTAGGAACTTCTAATGGCTGAAGCAATCCACTTGGCTTCTTCTGTTCGGCTTTTACCAACTGGCAGTTCATACACTTGGAAATAAAATTTCCAACATCCTTCTTCATACCTTCCCAGTAATAGGTTCTCTTCATATCCTGATACATCTTATTTCCACCTGGATGAATTGTCAACTTTGAGTGATGACTTTCCTTCAAAAATTCATTTCTCAATTCATCTATATCGGGAACAACCAGTCGTCCTTGTTTCCGAAGCCAACTCTCTTGATCGACCTCGAATCCTTTATCCTTCTCTGGGTCCAATCCAGATTCCAAATCACGGATAATCTTGACAAGCTTATCGTCTCGCTTTTGGCTCTCGCCAATTCTTTCCACTAGAGTAGGTCTTATCGATAAGTTTGTCAACATCTCAGGTTCCAATTCACATCTAGGCCTGAAGTCAAATCCAGCCAAATACTCAAGACTCTTCCATTCCGAAAACATGGCTCCCAAATCTGCATGTCTTCGACTTAACGCATCTGCCACTGCGTTACCTTTTCCCGGAGTATAGGCTACACCAAAATCATATGATGCTAAAAACTCTAACCATCATTGCTGTCGAAGATTCAAATCCTTTTGGGAGAAAAGATACTTCAATGACTTATGATCTGTAAACAACTCAAATCGAACTCCCAATAGGTAATGTCTCCACATCTTCAAAGCAAATACAATCGCCGCTAACTCCAAATCATGAGTCGGATAATTCATTTCATGCGGCTTCAGTTGTCGACTTGCATATGCAACAACTTTATCCTTCTGCATTAGCACTGCTCCAAGTCCAGTACCACATGCATCAGTGTAAACCACCATCTCATCATTTCCACTTGGAATAGCCAAAACAGGAGCACTTGTCAATCGCTCTTTCAGGATTCCGAAAGCTTGCTCACACTTAGCATCCCATCTGAACACTTGGTTCTTTTTCGTCAACCCTGTTAATGGTGCAGCTATCTTGGAAAAGTCTTTGATAAACCGACGATAATATCCTGCTAATCCAAGAAAACTTCTCACATCGGATACATTCTTAGGTCTAACCCAATCCTGGATTGCTGCCACCTTAGCGGGGTCAACCGCTATTCCATTTCCAGAGATAACATGGCCTAAGAACCTCACTTCACTCTTCTAGAAGTGACACTTCGAAAACTTAGCCCTCAGCTGATGTTTTCGCAAGATTTCCAAAACAATACGCAAATGCGTCTTGTGCTCTTCTTCAGTCTTGGAATAAATCGAAATATCATCCACAAACACAAGTACAAACTTGTTCAACTGATCCCTGAACACTCTATTCATAAGATCCACAAAATATGCCGGTGCATTGGTCAATCCAAACGGCATTACCAGCCACTCATAGAAACCGGATGGTGTCCTAAAAGCAGTCTTCGACACACTATCCTTTGCCACTCTCAACTGGTGAAATCCCGTTGCCAAATCCATCTGAGAAAACACCTTAGCTCCGTGAAGCTGATCAAACAAGTCATCTATTCTCGGCAACGGATACTTGTTCTTCTTAGTCACTTTATTCAGCTCACGATAGTTCACACACAACCTCAACGATCCATCCGCTTTGGTTGCGAACACAAATGGTGCACCCCATTCGGACACACTACGCTGAATGAATCCTTTCTGTAAAAGGTCATCAACTTGCACCTTCAACTCTTGTTGTTCCCTAGGCGCCATTCGCCTAAGCGGCATCACAACAGGTCTGGCTCCTTCAACTAGATCGATACGAAACTCGATCTCTCAATGCGGCGGTAACCCTTTGACCTCGTCAAAGACATCCTCAAATCCATTCACGATAGGCACCGATGACAGTCCATCCCGTGGAACAACCAGCGAATACATGAAGCTCATGAAGACGCCTTCTTCATGCTTACATCGTATCACAACCTTTCGACCCTCCACATTCTCGACTGTCACCTCCAGCCTCTTGCAATCAACCCTTGTCACATACTTCCTAAGCCAGTCCATTCCCAAAATAATTCCGAACCCCGCAAAGTTCAGAACAAAACAATCACAAACAAAAGAGCAATCATGACTCGATACAACTAGACCACGGCATATCATACACAAACATGACGAACCCCCAACTGGATTAGTCACAACCAATGGTCTATCAACAATATCCGGTTCCAAACCCAACCGGCCTACAAGTTCACTACAAACAAAGGAATGCGACGCCCCAGTATCAAACAACACTCTAACTGGAACACCACAAATGGAAAGAGTACCTTGAACCACCACACTCTTCCCCTTCTCTTCTGCAGTAGTAGCTTTCGAAGATGATGGAATAGCCCCCAAAGCATAAGCTTGCACAATCTGCTTGTCCTTCCTCGGTTCCGGACAATTCTTCCTGAAATGCCCCGGCTTATCACAGTTGTGGCACTTCGCCGGCGCCTTCTGATTCTTACAATCCCTGGAGAGATGGCCCTTCTGCTGGCAATTGTAGCAGGTCACTTCACCCTTCGGCTTCTTTTGACCATTCTTACCCTTTTGCTGCTGCTGCTTCCTCTTCTTGTTTCCACCTTGCTCCTTAGTCACAACAACAACAGATCCTTCCTTAGGAAACAGATTCTCATGCCTGAGAGCCTTCTCCACAAGCTTCTCAAACGGATCGTCCAAATGATCCACCTGCCTCCCAAGATAATTGTCCAGGCCTGTCACAAACTTCTCATTCTTCTGATAAGGGGATTCAATATATGACCGAGCATACTTGGACAAAGCTTCAAACTCAGAAACATACTCAAGAACTGGTCTTCCACCTTGCTTGAGCTCCACAAACTTCTTAAACAAAACAGATTTCTAAGCTGTAGAAATGAACTTAGCTTCAAATCTGACTTGGAATTGCTTCCAAGTGATCTCTTCCTCTGGAGTATCAATGGTGATAGAGTTCCACCAATCAGAAGCTCTTCCCTGAAGCTGTCTTGATGCAAGCTTCCTCTTAGTCACATCCTCAATTCCCAAGTCACCAAAGATCCTTCTATAAGCATCTATCCATCTCTGGACTTCTATGGTCGATTCTGTTCCCAAGAAAACCTTCCCTCCAAGAGCAGTATAGTCCTTACAAAGCTTAGCAAAATCCACTGGTCTTGGGGCTTGAACCTGAACTCCAACATCTATCGATGGCCCCGGAGCTGGCATCCTTCTCATGATCGAAGTCATCATAGCCTCGAACATAGAAGCATAATCAGTAGCCCCCTCAATAGCATGGCCTCCCCTAGCAGCTGGTCTCCCTCTTCGACTCATTCCTAATATCGAAAAGAAATGATTAATATACCCTGAGAAACAACTGCATAAGAAGTTCAAATCCTTCAAAGCTACTATATTATATATATCGTAATCATCCATCAAAATCACAATTACGTCTCTCATACGTAGTTACGTCAGCGAGCGTTGGCTAAAATCGATTAACCAAAGCTCTGATACCAAATGTGACGACCGCCCATGACTCCCGCACGAAAATAAGGGAATGGTGCGCTGAAAGGTGTGTCAGGCAGCCATGGACGATAGTCAGGATAAGATAAAGCAGAATAGTCCATCGTATTACTCACAGCGCATGGATAAAATACAATAGAAAGTATACATAGTGAAGCTCTATAGAACAGAAGTCTCATCATATAAACTCATAATAGTTTGATACAGCAATCAGCAAAGTCAATACATCAAGCCTCACTACATATCACTCATAGAATATACAAACAGCGGAACACCCGGTACATATAGTAAGAAAATAATATGCAAAAGCCTCCAGCTCGTCTTCGTCATCAACAGCGTTGACCACTAAGAACAGCACCTGTCACCTGCTACCTAGTCTGTCCATCCCAACATGGATGAACAGCCCAAGGTAATAAGAGTTAAACATAAAACCTTGAGTCAGACAACAGTCTTAGTGAGCAGTAAATCAACTATCAAACATACCAAAAGAGCATAAAGGGTAAAAGGAATAGGAACTCAACCATCCCACTCCACCTCTACAGTGATAGCCCCCAGACACACTAAGCAGAAGTAAACCTAGCAATTCAGACATTTAAAGCAAAGTAAATATCACTCAAGTCAAGGTCGGTGTTTTCCAAATGCAAACCCCCAAGGCCTAAACCAAGATCAGATAAGCACCCTGAAAACATCGCTCCTGACCCAAATGACAATACAACCAAACATCCAAACATCCATGACTCTGGCTATCACTGTTATCATTGCCTTGAATTCACCGTTAGTTGAATGACCGCCTGTCAAAGGCTAATGGTAACCTCGGTTCTAGACATAACTCCGCACGTCGTCGCAGCCCGTGTCTAGGAATTTTCGCAACTACCCAGAGTACTAGCACGTCGTCGCAGCCCGTGCTTGGAACGTCATCGTGACCCGTCCCAACGTACTCTTGCTTTGAGCATGCTAGAACCTTCAACAACGATGAAATCTCAGCCTCCTAGTCATCCTCCTCAACGACTATTCTCATACTAGCCCAAGCGCCTCTCGAGCCCACCATTATCAACCAACTCGAACCGCATCATCGAGTTATCAACATGCTTGGGATGATCCCTTCTGGATTAAATCAAGGCTATCTCACATCATGCTTTGCTTCATCGCATCATAGCAAAGTCCATCATCATCGAATCTATCCATATGAACTTTAACATCCGCTTCAAATGCCACAAGCTACTTTCACCACTCAAGAGCCTCTCCACTTAGCTTTTGAATCATCTTCGACCAACTTGTCCAAATCAACTATTAGCTAATTTGCAACAATCTATCAATCAAATCAATCATTAATCCAAGCAGTCAAACATTCAAACAAGATCTAATAAGCAATTATACAAGAATGGCAATTTCGTAATTAAAATGTCCAAATCTAACAAGTATGAATTATAAGCAAATATCTCTAAAACTTGATGAATAAACTTATATAAGTTAACATGTAACAAAATGGGTATCCAAAACTTCATAGACAATGGATCTACATGCAGACTTAAGGAAAATGCAAGAAATCTCTATCTTTAACACATAAACAAGCCACCGATCCAATATACTCCTTTGGGTCCGTGTGAGAGATAACTACCACTCACCGAATCACCTAAACACCTCAAAAGATAACAACTTCAGATCTGGATAGCAAAGGATCTAGCTTGATCCGACAAGATTTCCCTTCAAACGATGAAATCTCTCTTCGATGGATGTAGACCTTCAACTTTGACTCTTGGATCTTCGATTTGATCTTCAATCTAGATGAATGGAAGCACAAGATTAAAGTGGAGAAAAGAAGTGAAGAAGTGTTGTAGTCGAGCTCTCAAAATGGCAGCACTTCGTCGCTTCAAAATCCGGATTCCAAAAATGAAGATAGGCACTCCTATTTATAGGCTGAAATCCTTAACTTGTATGCCCCCTTAAGTCGGTCACGACTCATCAAGACCCACGACTTACGACTTAAGGCTTACGACTTAAGGCTTACGACTTAAGGCTTACGACTTAAGACTTTCGACTTAAGGCTTTCGACTTAAGGCTTTCGACTTAAGGCTTACGACTTAAGGCTTACGACTTAAGGCTTACGACTTAAGACTTTCGACTTAAGACTTACGACTTAAGACTTACGACTTAAGACTTAGGACTTAAGACTTACGACTTAACCTTACGACTTAAGACTTACGACTTAAGACTTTCGACTTAAGGCTTTCGACTTAAGGCTTACGACTTAAGACTTTCGACTTAAGCCTTTCGACTTAAGGCTTACGACTTAAGGCTTACGACTTAAGGCTTACGACTTAAGGCTTAAGACTTAAGGCTTACGACTTAAGACTTACGACTTAAGACTTACGACTTAAGACTTACGACTTAAGACTTACGACTTAACCTTACGACTTAAAGCGCCTCTCGAGCCCACCATTATCAACCAACTCGAACCGCATCATCGAGTTATCAACATGCTTGGGATGATCCCGTCTGGATTAAATCAAGGCTATCTCACATCATGCTTTGCTTAATCGCATCATAGCAAAGTCCATCATCATCGAATCTATCCATATGAACTTTAACACCGCTTCATATGCCACAAGCTACTTTCACCACTCAAGAGCCTCTCCACTTAGCTTTCGAATCATCTTCGACCAACTTGTCCAAATCAACTATTAGCTAATTTGCAACAATCTATCAATCAAATCAATCATTAATCCAAGCAGTCAAACATTCAAACAAGATCTAATAAGCAATTATACAAGAATGGCAATTTCGTAATTAAAATGTCCAAATCTAACAAGTATGAATTATAAGCAAATATCTCTAAAACTTGATGAATAAACTTATATAAGTTAACATGTAACAAAATGGGTATCCAAAACTTCATAGACAATGGATCTACATGCAGACTTAAGGAAAATGCAATAAATCTCTATCTTTAACACATAAACAAGCCACCGATCCAATATACTCCTTTGGGTCCGTGTGAGAGATAACTACCACTCACCGAATCACCTAAACACCTCAAAAGATAACAACTTCAGATCTGGACAGCAAAGGATCTAGCTTGATCCGACAAGATTTCCCTTCAAACGATGAAATCTCTCTTCGATGGATGTAGACCTTCAACTTTGACTCTTGGATCTTCGATTTGATCTTCAATCTAGATGAATGGAAGCACAAGATTAAAGTGGAGAAAAGAAGTGAAGAAGTGTTGTAGTCGAGCTCTCAAAATGGCAGCACTTCGTCGCTTCAAAATCCGGATTCCAAAAATGAAGATAGGCACTCCTATTT
The DNA here is from genome assembly GCA_030765085.1 of Allium cepa. NCBI lineage: Eukaryota > Viridiplantae > Streptophyta > Magnoliopsida > Asparagales > Amaryllidaceae > Allium > Allium cepa. The sequence goes on from CM060929.1 coordinate 500,963,112, forward strand.
ATAGGCTGAAATCCTTAACTTGTATGCCCCCTTAAGTCGGTCACGACTCATCAAGACCCACGACTTACGTCTTAAGACTTACGACTTAAGACTTACGACTTAAGACTTACGACTTAAGGCTTACGACTTAAGGCTTACGAGTTAAGGCTTACGACTTAAGGCTTACGACTTAAGGCTTACGACTTAAGGCTTACGACTTAAGGCTTTCGACTTAAGGCTTTCGACTTAAGACTTACGACTTAAGACTTACGACTTAACCTTACGACTTAAGGCTTACGACTTAAGGCTTTTGATTTAAGGCTTACGACTTAAGGCTTACGACTTAAGGCTTTCGACTTAAGACTTACGACTCAAGACTTACGACTTAAGGCTTTCGACTTAAGGCTTACGAACAACAATTCTACGATCCTTCGATCCGTAAAAATACGGGTCGTTACAATCAATGCATTTGTCCAATATTGATATTCAGTGATTTAACTATCAATTAACATTCACACATCCATCACACAATAAATAATTTCCCAAAATTATTTATTTATCTCAAAAATATCTTCACAAGATATATTTTCACCTTCCAAACCCCTTTGAAAAACAGTTTTCAAACTGTCTTCCTTTCTAAGAATAAATTCTAAGTATTTCCATTTCCACTGGAAATCACCAAGCACAAAACTTTAGATTTAAAAATAATTTAAAATGCTTACTTGAAATATACTTTAAAACATTTAAGTTTAAAACTACTTCAATATTTAGGTTAAAAATACATACTGTATAAATATTTGAAAATAAGGTTACTTTATAAAATATAAAACTAGGTTTTCACTTTTTAAAACAAAATACTAAGTCACTTTTTAAACAATTACTACGATAATAGATTTGAAAAATATTTACTTAAGAATTTAAACAGTTAGAAATAATAAATTTTCTAAAACATGCTTTTTAAAGCATCATTAAAGCTTTTAACCATAATATCACTTAATTTTACAATTCATTAATTTCTGTTATTTATTAGTATTTTAATATCACTTCCATTTCTTTTCAATTCATTCTTAATTTATTCAAATTTTCTATAATTATTTCGATTACAAATTTACTTCTTTATTTTCTTTCCAACAATCCAATTTATATATATATGTATGTATGTATGTATGTATGTATGTATGTATGTATGTATGTATGTATGTATGTATGTATGTATGTATGTATGTATGTATAATTCATTATTCTCAAATATATCCAATCAAACCACAACATTCAATATTCCAATATAACTCATCATAGAATATCAATATTCACAACAGAGGATATTAAATAATTTAAATAAATGTTGAGGGGTCCAGTTGGAACCCTCCAACCTGTTTTCCCTTCATCCACAACGTTAGCATAATATAAAATACCAATTCCAAAATATACCAAACTATAGCACATCAATAAATTCATCCATTCAACCAATTATTTAAATTTAATCATTTAAATTTAACTGAGTGAGATTAACTCACATTTGCTTCCGTTTGTAGTCCACTTCAAAATTGCCTTGGTTTCACGATTTTGACCATGTACAGATATTAGATGATTTTATTAATATTCGAACTAATTGAACAATTCATTTTCTTTTAATAAATTTAATTTACTAATGATTTATTTTAAACTAAAAATTTCCTTTAAAAATCTATTTAGTAGCTAAAATAATTAAAATAAGTTGGTTAAACAAAAAAAAATTCCACCAAACCCATTATTAAAAATAAACCTAGCAAATTAAATAGGTATGTTTGTATTTATTAACACTTCCTTTACTGCATATACACATATGTATATAAGATATTTATATTTACTTTACTTCTGTGAATAAACAAAACAGGATTTGTTTCTTTATTGTGAAAACCCTATTTTAATACCTTAACTTACTGTAATAACTTTCTTGTATATATTATAAAAAATAAATAAACTTAGGGATAACTTAAAATAAAACATACTCATTGTCTCTATTTTATTTTATTTTCTGTCTATAAATACATATGATTTTAAATTCAGTTTAAATTGAAAATAAAAATAAAATAAAATAAAAAGAAAAAAAAAGATACCTCATAGTAAATAAACTCTCTGCATGTAGATATATACAAATTAAAACAAACTTCTTCTTTACTATAAACAGTATATAAAAGTAAATTTGAAATTTACTTTACTGTAACTTTTTTAAAAAAAATTAAAAAGAGCAAATCGAATATACCTCTGCCGAATGCGGTTCCAACCTTGTTCGTGCCCCCGAACGCTCCACTGCGACATCACCACGCGACGCCGCCTAACCGCACCCATCGCGAACGATGCCCTAACCCAACGTCGCTATAAACTCGATCGACAGGACCTTCCCTTCTGTCGCGATCCACACACGCCGAACTACGGCCGTAGCCGTACCCTTCCTCTAATTCGCGACATACCCATTGTAATTTAATTTTTGAAGAGGCTCAGAGCGGAAAACACGACCGAAATCCAAGGCGCGTGCGGCCATTGATTTCGTTAGAAACTCGAGATGCTTATCTTGATTTGATTTGAAGGAAAGGGGGAAAGTTCGGCTGTTTAAAAAGAAAGATAAGGGGAGTTTCAATTAATTAAAGAAGGAATAACAGTTTGTTATACGAGATGATTTCAATTTGGGGGAAAAAGAACTCAGCTCCGAAAAATGAGATTAGATGGCTTCAAAGAGGAGATCCATTCGTGATTTAAACTCGCCCTAAAACTTCTCAAGGAAGACAACGATGTTTCGGACAAAGGAGACAGCGTGCCAACAATATCAGGCTACAGTGATGCTGATGTGGATGGAAAAAGTTTTGATGTGATATCATTTTTAACTGTCAACAAAAGTGAATAAATATTAATTTGAATTTAAATTCGAATTATCTCGAAATCGTAACCCAAAATCTCGACTCCCAGCTGAAACGTGCCACTAGGCTTTTAAAATGTTATGCCCCTATTCCGAACACAATGGAAAAGGTCTCAAGCCTCAATTCGATCGCACGGAGAAGATAGCTTTTGAACCAGTTATTATAATGAATTTTCGATAAAAAAAAATTAACGCGTTTACTCATCGTACGCTCACATAACAACTCTGATCAATACGAAATTTGAAATCCGATAATAATTCAATATTACGGACCCAATGGAACTGGTTTCGTCGAATTCCGAGACAGTGCCTCGGAAGGCTATTTTTAAATTCAATGTAAAACAATAAAATTTCAAAAATGAATCAAATCGCTGTTTAAATTTAATTTTAACACTTCTATTATCTTCAATGTTATCAGTATAAATTTTATAAGCCTTCAAATTATTTTTAACAAACTTAAAACTCTAGATTCAACATTTTACCCAACTTCAAATTATTTAATTCAATAATTTAATTATCAAATAAATTGTGATATTCGTAATTCAAATTAAAATTACTCTATTAAATATTTAAAATCAATTAAATATCCCGATTTCATTTTTCTAAAAATTCCGGGTCATCACAGTTTGTATCATAGTTTTGAAATAAAAGAAAGTTTTAAATTTATAATGTTTTAAACAACTTTGAATGTTTAAAGTGTATTTTAAATTGATTTGAATTTAAAATGAATTTGGTTTTAAAATTCTTTTAAATTTCTTTTATAAGGTACGTATTTCTTTAACATGAGATTTAAAAGGTTTTTTAAATGTTTTTAAACTTTGTTAAAGTTAAATTTGTATTCATTTTAAATCTTAAATTTAAAATGAAATTTGAAAGTAAATTTAAAAGTAAATTATTTTTAAATGCTTGTTAGTGATAACTTAATCATTAATATGGAAAGTTTTATCTTAAAGTTAATTAGGATTTATTGATTTATGATTCATTAAATTATTAAGTTAAATTAAAATGGATAATTAATTAATTTAATTAATTAAATATATGGTTAATTAATTAAGTGATCAAGGGTTTTAAATTAATTAATTAAGGTTTAATATTAATTATTTAAGGGATAATTAATTTGTAATTAAGGATCATTAATTTGATAAGATTAGATTTTAAATTAATGATTAAAGATTAATAAATCAAGTAATTAAATATTAATTAAGTTATAGTTAAGCCTATAATTAATTAAATAATTAGGGATTAATTAATGGGTTATTAAACATTAATTAATTTGTAATTAATAATGATTAATGTAAGCTTAATTACTTTAGACAAGTAATTATAGATTTTTAGTTAATGAAGATCATAACTTGAGATTATTACATAATTAGTTAATGTGGTTAATTTCAATAATTAATTAGATTAATTAATTAAGGATAATCATTTATGGAATTGATTAAGTATAATTACTTAACGAAAGTAATTAAAGGAATTAATTACTCAAGGTAATTAATTAAATAAATTTGATTAGTTTAAGTTAATTAATTAAGTTTAATTAATTTAGAATAATCACTTGATGATTTGATAAGTATAATTATTTAGGGAAGTAATTAATGGATAATTACGGGATGTAATTAATTGAAGATGATTTAATAATGGAAGTAATTTGGATTAAATTTCTTTGTGTAATTAATCAAGGGATTAATTAAGATAATTAATTAAGTAGTAGTTAATTTATTTAATACAGTAATTAAGGGTAGTTAATTAGTGGATGAGATTAATCAAGAGTGATTAATAAATGTGGTTTAATTAAAGATTAATTACTAAATGTAATTAAGTTGGATAGAATAATTAATTAAAAATGTAATTAGGGATCATTAATTTATATAATTAATGATGTAATTAAGGGTTGATTAATTAAGATTAATTAATCAATAATAAGTGATTTTAGAATAATTAATTAATGTAATTAATTAAGGATTAATGTAATTAATTATAGTTAATTAATTAATAGAGTAATTAAAGGTTAATTACTATAAGTGGTTAAGGAAAATTAATTTGTGAAATTAATTAAAGGATAATTACTTGAATGTAATTAAAAGATAAATAATCAGGGATGATTAATTAAGGTGGATAATTAGAGGATAATTAATTATTTGATTTGTAATTAATTAATAGTTATGTAAGCAAGTTTTATAATGATGAAAGTAATTAATTTAATTTACTTTAAATTAATTAGAAATGCAAGTAAGTAATTTAATTCATTTTAAATTAATTATAGTGTTATTAATCCTTGCTTATGTATTGATGGATGATATTAATTTACTTGAATGGTTTGAGATCTCAGATATGAGATAAGTGATGCTGTGTGATATGGATGCTTTGGTTGAATTGTGATGATGATGTGAATTATCTATTTGTGATGATAATATGGATTATCTATTGTGATATTGTGGATTATCTATCTGTGTGAATATAGATAATAGAATTGAATTATTTTAACTTTAAAACTACTTGGACCTAAAAGATACGTTTTTGATTTCGATGAGACCGGGATCAGGTTTCTAGATTTGGATATCCGAAAACCACATCGATCCAAATTAACGATAAGTCGTGAATCTCACGTGAAGATGAAGATTCAGAGTGCAAGGGTTGTCATCGTTAACTCTGAGGGTGATTCCAAAATAAGTGTAACGAGATAATGCCTTTGGTTTCGTTCGAACCCGGAACGAACTTGTATGGATTGAATGCTTTCAGAACATCGTCAGGTACATGATGAGCATTCTAAGAGATGTGTTCTATATAGGTAATCGTAGCCTCAAGCCTCATCAACCGGGAATGGCTAAAACAGGGGAGGTGCAGGACGGCTAAGTGGGTAGCACCCAAGTAGGACGAGATTTTCCCCTATCTAGAAGTTCCTTTTTATTCGGTTGTGTGGGCAGTTGGGTCGCAGCCAACTGCGGGGTTGTCTTGTTCGAGACTATCCAATAAGGGATGGTTTCGGCCTTGTGTTGCAGGGAGTAATCCTCGGTACGGTGACTAGGCCCCATACTGTAACGGGCGGTACCCCGGTAGCCCTGCCATTGAATGGAATCCAATCTCCAATAAGTGCCCTCGGATTTGATTGTAAACCTATGTATGCTGGAATTTAATAAATGTAACAATTTAGGCTATTTCTTATTTACTTGAAAACCCTAGAAGCTATTATAATATCACCGGATTTTCTATCAAATGTTCTGGTTAGCGTAAGGTAAAAACATACCCATGTTTATGTGTAGGGAGTCTTACATGATACCTTTTGTTTTCGAAGGTTTTTCAAAGTTAAGCAACTTTAACTTGTTACTCACACCAGACCCATGTCTGACCTAGAGTTTATCTTATGTTTTCTTAAACTCTTGGGTACTCAAATTTTTATGAGTAGGCAAGGGATTCAGGTTAGCTTTGACGAATTGTGGAGGAGCAATGGAGCAGGAGGCTTCAGCGTTGGAGATATATATAGTGTTCCGCTGTGTTGGTATCTATGTGTGGTTTCTCTGTATTATATTGAGTTGCAATGACTAGACAGGTGTTTATAACTGTCTAGTATGTTATGTATAATCTATGTAACTCTGATAATGGTTGTATACTATGTAATACTTATGTTATTAATGTAATTTATTCGTTCCGCTGTTGAGATTCTGATGTTGTTTCTTTCTTTCTTCTCTATCTTTTCTCTTCTCTATCTCTTTCTTTCTTCCTCATGATGCGTCGTTCTATGGAATGAATGGTGGGTCGTTACAGTAGCCTTCTGTGTAGGCTTGATTTTCGTTTATGTTGAGGATGTTGATTCGTATAGTGCGGAGTATTACTCCAATCTTCGAGCTTCATTCTTGGCCCGAAGGATAGCAAGTTGAAAGCTAGAGACGTGATAAGTCTATGAGACTTAGTTGCTGTGTGAGGTTGAGAAATGCTTTTGCGTTGTTGGTGCGAAGAGACCGGGATCAGATTTATCTGAAAACCACTTCGGACCAACATATATGCGGCGATTGTGCAGGTTGCTTATTGATGATATTGTTATTCTAGATTTTCATAGTGGTGGATTGCTTTTTGATCGTTTTGGGTTAAAATCCCAATATACATCCAGCAGTAGTGGTCTCTTCATTATGAAATATCCAGCGCGAGGAATATTCGCTACTAATCCTAGGGATTTCTCGACAGGATGTGGTAGAAAAGTACTCTCGGTTTGTCATGTTTCTAAACAATTTGTATGGATGTCTGTCTGACATTGCATTTCTATAGATTACGTACATTGGTTTTTACAAACATACATCAGTGGTGGCGGAGAAGGCAACTTCTCTTAGCTTAACACCCTCCTAGAGACATTTGAGCTTAAGGGTTGTATTTTTGTGGAAGGCAATTAGTAGTCAACAGAAATGGACATGTGGCATTCTAAGTGATGTGATTGTGCTTTGTGAAAGGTAATCATTACCTCTAGCCTCATAAACCGAAAATGACCAAAATAGGGTTAGATGCAGCAGGGCTATGTGGGTCATTCCCAAGTAGGATATGATCATCCTTTTCTAGATTTATCTTTACACGCTATGACATCGTGTATCTGATTATGTGGTTTGTATGCTAGAGGGCCCTCGGTAAAGGTCGGTAATGACCGAAGGATGACAAATTCGGTATCATCTAGTTATAGAGGTGAGTCGGTCTTGTGTTGGTAGATGGAAGATGTTCTGTGCCTCGGGACATCCATCTAGAGGTGTACCCCTTCGGAAGGTAGTCCCTTTACCTGGTCATTTGTATGGAAATCCAAACTCCACTACCTACCTACCAATTTGATTGTATTACCCAATTGGGCTATATGTTGGAATTTAATCAATGTAACAATTTCGGCTATGTTTAATATTATTTGTATGCTAGACATTAGTATAATATTAGATGATTTGATATGAAAAGTTTTAGTTATCGTAAGGTAAAAACATGTCCGTGTTTATGTGTGGACTTGTCTTACGTGATACTTTTGTTTTGATAAAGGAAAAGTTTGGTAATTTAATAAATTCAGTTGAGTGTGTTTCTCACGCTGGTTTACCAGACTGATCCGGGTGTTCTTCCCTTTCAATGCTCGGGTTAGACTGCGTATATTTACAGGTTTAGATTGGTGCTTTTGGAGCTTCAGTAAGAGAGCTGGAGATCTCCATTCCGTATACACATACATATTTTGCTTGATTATCCACTGCATTATTGCTTAGTTATTCATATTATCAGCAATTGTGAGGACATGTTGTTATAACTGTCCAGGCTGATAATTATTGTTTGATTATTGAACTCTATTGATGTATGTATATACATTTCTGTTTTGTAAAGATCATTGATATGATATTACATGTTTTCCGCTGCGATGTGAGATTCTATATTGTTCTATTTGGTTCTATCTTCTCTCTTTCTTCTCTTCTCTTCTTCTCTCTTCTTTTCTTTCTCTTGACTTTCCTTTAGTCGGTGCTTTTTGGGTCGGAATGTGTGGATTATTGTCGATTCAAAAGTTGCAGTTCGTTACATTTGGTATCAGAGCTTAGATTTTGTATATTCATAAGCTTTGATGTGTACTCAGTATAGATAGGGACAGTAGCACCCTAGATTGACTTTGAGTGTATTATAAATATGAGCGCGTATTTGTTAGTGATATAAAATGTTTTATATTGTGTTTGCTTATCTGTTGAGTTGTTTGTGAATTCTGGTCGGTATGTGGGATGTCATATTATCGATAGGGATTTTCAAACACTTAAATGAGGCAAGTTGACATAGTATCATTTTAAATTGTGCAACTGAAATAATTTTATCTCAATTATATTTTATATATAAAGGACATAATTTTTCAAGAAATTAATAAGTGTAAATAAATTGATTGTTTGGTTGTTTGAAAACGTAAATATATATGACTTAATAAAAGTTGGTTGAATAATCTAAATGAAAACAAAAATTGTAAAAGAATAAATTATATAAGCAAATGAATTATATAAGTTTTGAATTATAATTAATATGATTTAAAAATGTGAAATAATCTTATATATAAGAAATGGAACAATCTGAGTATATTTATAAATGTGAGTTATAAATAAAAAATGGATTTAAATTAAGAATTTGGAAATGTTGAATTCCATTTGTTTTGAAAGTTATTTTTTAAAGTTAAAGAGATTATGTTATTATAAATCTAAATAAGATAAATGAAGTTGGAATGATCTTATATAAGTAAAATGAAATAGTGAAATTATATAAGTAAAAGATTTTACAAATGTGATTTATAATAAAAATGAAATTTTTGGAAGAATATAAAGCACTGAATTCACTGCTGTTACAGGGAAATAATAAGGGTGATGGCTGCAGCATCATCAGTATCATTTTCGAGTTTCTGTGTGATGGATTTGCTACCAAAGTAAATTGAAATTGAAGTTTTGTTTTGATAAACAAATTTGAATTTAAAATCCAAGTTGTAATTGATAAAAATAAGTGAAATGAATTTGGATTTATAATATGAGATGATAAAATTTAACTTTAGTAAAGTTAAATAAATATGAGCTAATAAATATATGATTGAAATTTAAATAAAGGAGGGTTAGATAATTAGAATTGGATTAGATAAATTATTGAAGTGGAAGTTGAACCTAAGTGTAAAGTGATTATATAATATGAATTTGGAAGTCTAAATAAATAAATTGTATAACTTAGGAAATGAGAAAATGTAAGTAAAACCAATTGTTACAAGGGCTAAACAATTTTGTTAAGCAAAACAAAATCTAAATAGTGATATGAAATTGACTTAAGTTAAGTAAAACTGATTTTAGAATTGAAATCTGACTTAGATTTATAAGTTGAAATTTAAGTTAAGTGAAACCAAGTGATGTTTATAAAAATGAATATTACTTACGTAATGTTGAATGAAGTTGATTTTGGTATTATGTTCATGACTGGATTACTTGCCAATATTTATATAAAAGCCATACTTTCACACTGAATTACTTGCCAATATTTATATATCATGACTGTATTATGTTCCATTCAAAAGCTGCAGAAGGCATGAGAAAGTTTGTCTTCTGCCTAATTACAGTTGCCTTTGTTGTAAGCTTTTCTTCATCTCTCCTTTCTTTTGCTTTTCCGCAAGTGATTTCGCTTCATCGGTTGTCTTATCAATTTTTAAAATTTTATTTACATATTTCTATGTTGATTCTGCTCGTATCCTTTCTGATCCATTTTGCATTATCCATTTAAAGCCCTTATGTTTGATACGTCTAACTATAATACGATGAATATAGATGTAATCTGAGCAAATCTTTTTTGACTGCAATCGATTTGGGGCCTTTTCTTTCTTGGAAATTTCCCACTCAGTAATCATGTACATCATATTATGATACCTGAAAGTATTGTTTGTCAGTAAAATCAAAATTTTAAAAGTAAACAAATGGAATAATTATAATTTTCTCTTGTTGTAGATGTACCGGTTCTTTATTTTGATCTTCTGTGCTTTTTCCCAAGCATCAGCCATTACTTTTGCCTTTTCTTCACTTTGCTGTGCTTGGTAAATAAGAATACCAATGAATATCAAAATGTTTGATTGGATCATTATATTAAGATTTAAACACTATGAAGTATGAACTTGTAGACCGCATATTTTTCCAATCATGCTAGTTTTTTTTCTTTTGAACTTGGTTAAATTCCCACAAGGATATCTAGTTAACAATGACTGAACCCTCAACCATCAATCATATTAGTTATTAATATATTAATCATATCATATTGATTATATATATACCTATTTATGCATAAAAAGTAGTAGTTATGGTACGATGTTATTCATGTACATAGATTTGTAATTCTAGCAATTGAAATTCTTGATAGTGCTGACATGGAAAATGAACCTACGGCTGAACTGATTTTGGCAATTCAATTTTACATTAGATGAAGTTACCTTTATGAAATTGAAATTCATTTGAAAATAGATGTTTAGATTTGTTCTCTGTCGGACCCACACTCCTTGTTAACATATGAGCGCATTATTGAAACTTCACGGTCGAATCAGTAGATTGTGTTTCTATTTCAACTATTAATAAAGATATATCTTTATTCATTTTTATAAAATTTTGAATTGTGCATAAGATGGTAAAATTTGAAGCCACTGCAAACATTATTAATGTATTATAATTCAAAAATTAATTTTATTTGTTTTGGTTCAAAACGTGTTTTAAATTTCTTTATTACAGACATGCATCAAATGTGTAAAACTATTATCTTTATTATGTGATATATACATTCTTGGCATTGACGTTTGAACGAGGATTTGATCTTTTTGTATAATACATGATACCTAAATTACTTTTCATAACAAAAGTATAAAAATGAAAAAAATATCAGAAGAGTTTTATTGTATCCAAGATACACGCGGCCATGAGTGATGTCCATTTTCTAATGATTTATTAGACTACAAATCAAACACTGTTAGCTAATTTTTGACCTATTATAAACATTAATTATAAATTTTTTCTAAATTATTATTATTATATAATTTTATTTGTACGTTTTGTAGATTTTATTCATTTATTTATTTTTCAATTTGGGTAATTTTAATTGAACTTCATGAACTTTTCTTATACGGTTATTTGCAAAATAAAGAATATTAATGTTTTTTGTTGTTTTGGTTCAACATTTCATTTAGTAATTGCTACAACGAATGTTTTGTGCACTTCATAGATTTATATATAACTAAACTGATGCCTTATGGAACTTTCATGTTTTGAGCAAAAATTAAGTATAAGTATCTTAGCTCTGTTATATCCCCATCCCCTGCTTTCCTCCTCCCTCCATTTTTTTTCTTCATCAATTTTTTCTTATACTATTTAGCAATTTAAATTATTTCTTTCATTAAAATCTGAATCTGTGAAATTTGTTATGGCCCTTTTGTTTTAATATTATACATAAAAGTATAAATTTTATTTGCATGATTTGAATTTCTTTATACTTTGACAGTTTCGAACGAACTATATATTATCATTGTTTTACAAAATGAAAATAAAAATATTTTTTTCAAAATTTCATTTTTGGTTAATTTTGTTCAATGCTTATCATAAGACTTTTTCTTCATATACTAGAGATTTGCATATGATATTGATGAGACCCATGCCATATGGATCTTACATGTTTTCAGAGGAAGTTAAGATTAATTGTTTATCTTCTACTGTGTTTTCCCCCGTCTCTTTTTTCTTCATTGGTTTTACTTTTGTATTAGTGATATGCTGCCTATCTTGCAGTTCTTTTATGCATAATCATTTTTACGACTCAGGCGTATAGTTGCTACCTCTAGGCATTGCAAATTCAGCCTACATTTGAAATTGCATGGTCTAACCTTGCTTCTCTTTATGGAGACTGGAGCCCATACATTTCTAACATATTACAAGGTAAATAGACATGTTTGCAGTATAACTGATATAATTGTTTTAGCTCGAATATTGTTATACTTCATACTTCAAAGATGAAACATTGTCGATTACATCAACAAATAAACGCTGAATTTTATCTTTGTAAAATCATGTTAGGCAGTATATTGTGAATGTTAAATTTTGTTATCATGTAATACATCAAGAAATTATATAAACCGTTGATAAGAAAATGACCAATTGATTGCAAATTTGACTTCTAAGCTCTAATATAACATTTTAAGCGTATAAACCATTGTTTGTAAGTTCTAATTCAAAATCGTGCATGATATTTCCATCTCGCATGACTCCTAGGGGATAAAAGATTTTTTTTTTTTTTGATTTCCTTGCTCAACGCATGACAAGTCTTATATTTCCAATGTTTCAGGTTGCTATTATGCATTGTTCTATGTCTACTTTTTATGAACTTGTTTTCTATTTGCAGGAAGCCACTAAATACAAGCCTGGATTTATTGATGCTCACCTAAACCAAGGGAATGCTTACAAGGTAAGCATTCATGATTGGATATGGTTTGTGATTTTTTAATGTTCCAGATGGCTTCAGCATGAAAATTATGGATCATTCTTTTTTGTTTTTTCAGCCTTTGGGTATGCCTAAGGAAGCTATTGTGTGCTTCCAGCGTGCTTTGCAGCTGCATTCAGATTATGCAATGACATTCGATAAGATTGAACTTTTTTAATATTAATTTAGAGGTTAACGAAATCATAGTGGACTATTTTGTTCCTTGTTCAGCCTATAAAATAAATATGAATCTTTATTTATTGAAGAAGAATGATAGAAAATGCTGTAATTTTCATAACACAAAATGCAACATGCTACTGATATATAATAGCTCCTTCGGTCCGCTTCATAGTTTAGAGAATTACAAAAATACCCTTGGGCTAGCAGATTGGTTCAACATACCAGATGGACTAGTTCAACACACCAGACTCGGTCAAATATAACCGAGAAGAATTGGTCTCTATGGTTCATATTATTATACTCCCCCTCAATTCGAGCTAGGATTTTCATGGGTCTAATACCACGAACCATAGAGACCAGTTCTTATCAGTTATATTTGACCGAGTCTGGTGTGTTGAACCAGCCCATCTGGTGTGTTGAACCAGTCTGCTAGCCCAAGGGAATTTTTGTAATTCTATGAACTATGGAGCGGGCTGAATGAGCTATTATATATATCAGTAGTCTGTTACATTTTGTATAATGAAAATTACGACATTTTGTATCATTCTTCTTCAATAAATAAAGATTCGTATTTCTTTTATATGGTATCAGAGCCATTATAGCTAAATGACAAATATTTCATATCAATCTATTAGTATCTTACAAAGAAAGAAGACTGAAGTAATCTGAATTGGCTCCTCTTAGAAAAATATCATCACAGAGGAGACTTTCTCAAACCTTTCAATCCAAGATCATTGTGCAATCTTTTCATGAACTCAATCATCTCATCTAGAGCCTCGCCTGCAACCCAATTAGAGCAATTTCATCATCTTGGCTTGCGGCTGCACCAGAAAGGCCATCAAAAACACTTCTTCATTTGACCCTCTCTCTAAATCATGGCAGGAGATGATGATAATGCATCTCATGCATCATCGCCACCTCAAACCACTCAAACTACCCATACATCTAAAACTGAAGAAATCATCAAGAAGATCATTAATCCAAGAAGTGAAATAATCATCATTCAGCTTGATGAAAACAATTATCTCCTTTGAAAATACAATATTCAGACTGCAATAAAAAGACATGGCCTAGAAGATTTCATTCTTGGCACATTCCCAATTCCTGCAAAATGTATATCATCAAAGATGGTGTATCAGTCGACAATACAGATTAAATAGCGTATCAGAGACAAGATAGCCTACTGCGTGCATGACTTCTATCAACAATTAATGCAAATCTCCTACCATAAATTAATGGGTGTAATACATCATACGAAATTTGGAGCACTATAGAGCAAATTTTCAATGCACAGTCATCTGCAAAAATTATGAATTACAAAGATAACTATGAAATACATGCAAGAATGAGATGACAATAAGGGAACATCTACCAAAAATAAAGATCTTATGTGACCAACTAGGCTCGGCTGGACACAAGATTACTGATGCAGATCATATTCTTATTATACCAAATGGACTTGATGAGGATTATGAGCCTATTATTGTAGTTATCTCTGCTATGGAAAATTTACCAAGCCTACCATATATGCACTCTGCCTTACTTGCAAATGAAGGAAGAATTGAACAAAGAAAATCATTTAATTCGGATTTCAGTATCAACTATGCTTCAAGTTCTTCAAATGTCAGATCCAAGAATCAATAAAGAAGTCAAAATGTAAGAACTGATCAAAACAGCCAAAGAAATGCACAATCTTGCAGGGACAGAGGTAGAGGCAGGTGGATTGGCAGCAACAACAGACTCAGATGTCAGATCTGTGAAAAATATGGCCATATTGCAAATAGATGCTACTTCAGATTTGATCAAAATTACTCAGCAAACAACAGTCAAAGAAACTTTCAGTCGAATGTCAGTATGGTACATACAAATCAAGAATCCAAGATTTAAGGAGAAAGCTCCAAGAGCCATGGTGAGACAGAAATCTTGATTAGGCTAGATGATTTAACAAATGAAGCATGGTACCCAGACTCAGGTGCAACAAACCATATCACTAGCAATTTGCAGAATCTGAATCTAGGCAACAAGGAATACAAAGGTACACAATCTATTTTTGTGGGTAATGGTAAGTCTGTTAGCGTATCTCATGTTGGGAATGCTAGTACCAAAGGCAAAAGGGAACTGCACTTAAATAATTTGTTGTGTGTGTCTCAAATTAAAAAGAACTTATTAAGTGTTTCTCAATTTGCCAACGATAACAGTGTGTATTTTGAATTTTACCCAATACTTTCTCTAGTTAAAGACTTTCTAAGCAAGGATATTTTGTTACAGGGTAGGATACACAATGGCCTTTACATGTTCAATCTATTGAAGAAACAAGATGCTGTTGAAAGAACCTGGTGTAATTACACAAGCTCCTACGACAATGCAAATAATAAAAGTGTTTTTGATGTATGGCACTGTAAGCTTGGACATCCAAGTGTTAATGTTGCAAGACAAGTACTTAGAAATAATAATATTCATTTTGAAGATGACAATTTACAATACATATGTACTCATTGTCAATTAGGAAAAAGTCATAAACTAGCTTTTCCTAATTCTATAACTAAATATAACAAACCATTAGAAATGGTGGCAGTTGATTTATGGGGACCAACCCCCATAAATTCTGACTATGGATATAGATATTATATTTCTTTTGTAGATGCTTTTTCCAGGTTCACCTAGATTTATTTTCTAAAATCAAAGGCTGAAACAGCCAATGCAGTAGTGCAGTTTATCAAATTAGCAGAAAATCAAACTAGTCAATCGTTGAAGATTATACAGACAGATGGAGAAGAAGAATTTAAACCTATAAAAACTTATTTCTCAAATAAGGGGATTGTTCATAGAATTACCTGCCCATATATCTCTGAGTAGAATAGGTTGGTTGAAAGAAAGCACAGGCATATTATTGAGACCGGCATGACCTTGTTGGCTCAGGCATCTTTACCTATCAAATTCTAGCCAAATGCCTTCTCAACCTCAGTCTACCTGATAAATTGGCTTCCAAGTAAGGTTCTAAAGTTTAAAGCTCCATGTGAAGTTCTTTTCAATGCCAAGATGGACTACTCAAGCCTGAAAATATTTGGGTGTCTTTGTTTCCCATGCACAGGACCTTAGAATGCTCACAAGCTCAATTTCAGATCAATTCCCCACACAATCCTGGGTTATGCAACACAACAAAAGGGATATAAGTGCCTAAGTAACAAAGGTAAAATATTTATTTCAAGACATGTTTCTTTTAATGAAAATATATTTCCTTTTGTAGATAAAAACATGGAAGTAAATCAAAATACATACAATGCAAATTTTTCTATACCTTCAATACCTCTGTACAAGAAGGAATGTGAAAGGAAAGCTGATGATACCGGAAATAAAGAAACTGATGAGAAAAATAAATCAATGCAAACAAGGGAAACATCAGAGGATACAAGCAGTTTAACTAACAATAGTTGTGATGAAGAACAGTTACTGAAGCATGAACAACAACTTCATGAAAATAACAATTAGCATAAAGCCACTCAACCACATGAACCAACAACTGTTCAGACTGGACATCCAATGATAACCAGATCCAAAAGAGGGATTTTCAAACCCAAGGTATATACAGCAACATTAGATCTTGGAGAACCAGTCACATATGAACAAGCATCACAATGCAATAAATGGAAAACTGCAATGAATGAAGAATATCAAGCACTTACGAAAAATAAGGCCTAGGATTTAGTGCATAGGCCAGAGCATCAAAACATAATTGGGTGCAAATAGACATTTAAACTAAAGAAAAATGCTCCTGGCTAGCAGACTGGTTCAACACACCAGATGGACTGGTTCAACACACAAGGCTCGGTTAAATATAACCGAGAAGAATTGGTCTCTACGGTTCATATTCTTATACAACCAGCTGTTATACGTCTAGTATACCAAAACAGAGACTAATCAATAATAAAATCGTCTCACAAGTTTACAAATCAGATTTCCACTACTTTGGAATTCTGTATTAGCTATTTTTAACAGTAAGTATGTTGTAATTAATTACAGCAACAAACTAACAAATATAGTAATAATAATTATAATGATAAATCAAACGTTATACTATTTAAGGAAATAGTATAATGTAGAAACGAAAACGATATATATACATACATAAATCAACTAGAAATCTAACCGGTTGAAGAAGGAAATTTCGTCTGAAGCTTATCATAACAATTCCTTAAGAATTTATTCAAAGTCTCTCAAGATACAACAGACGTAAGCTGCTCGAGATCGTGATGTGTATGATCCTCTATGTGATAGGACTGATTATGATTTTAAGAAAATGAAGATAAAGAACAGATAATTCGGTTTTAAAATTAAGTGAGGAAAGTAATCAGCTTTCCTCCTTATTTATAGTCGAATTTCCAATGGCTACACCCGTTGAGAAAAGTAGCATCCATTCATTTGCAACGTCAAAAAGTGTTACTATTTGCAACAGGCACTTCCTTTCATTTGCAACGCCAAAAAGGTTGTTGTTTGCAACAGCAGCGTCTGTTCGTTTGCAATGCCAAAAAGTGTTACTGTTCGCAACAGTTGCATCCATTTAAAAAGTGTTACTGTTCGCAACAGTCTGTTCTGTTTGCAACGGTTCAAAATCATCTGAAAAAATCGCGTCTCTTCATCAGTTTGCAAGGTTTAAAATCGGTCCATTTTTTAGGGAGCAAAAACATATGACATAGCCCAATCTCATTGGACCCAATTCGGTCGCTCAGTCGGCACGTGTGTTAGTCTATGTCCATATAAGTCCTCCCCTCATACAAAATTACTTAAACTGATAGATCAATATACAAATTGAGAGTATACTATATAAACAAGAAAATGGATTTATTTTTTACGATGTGGGATATATCTCATTCACTATTTTTGAGAATTCTAACACCAGCTACTTATGATATTTGTAACTTTATAAAGCTTCTTTTTTGATTTAGTTTCTCATTTCTCCAATGACATATGAACAGATTAAAACCAAGTGCAGCCTTTACTGGAATTAACATCATATTCTTTGCATGACCTTAACTTATAAGCACTTACCATTGCTCAGCCTTGGTGTTATTCACTAAGCCATTTTTTTACGTACTTTAGGATGCTTTGCAACTATATATTGTGAACAAGGTAAGCTGGACTTAGCATTAATTAATTACAAACAGGCTATAGAGTGCGCTTCGGGATTTGTGGGGGCATACAATAACCTAGTTGGTTTTTTTTCCCTTTAATATTTTTTGATGGTAATAATCATTTACCTGACAGAATCCTTGAGCATAATCGTTTACTTGACCTCGTGTTTTAAATAGGGAAATGCTCTGAAAGGCTCTGGCAGAGTGGAAGATGCAATCAACTGATACTGGGTGATTCTTTTTCTTCTTTGGTGGTTATATTTTCGTAGAGCTTCATTAAATCGTAACATCCAGTTTTTTTACTTTTTTTTTATATTTCTTTTTCATAGACATGCCTAGCTTTTCAACCTAATCAGCCCCAAGCGCTCTTAAACCTTGGAAATATATACATGGAATGGTGAACTATTAAATCATGTGTGTGTGTGTGTTTGTATATTGTTGCATATAACATGGTTCCACTTGCACAATCTGTATTGCAGGAATATGATTAATGTAACCGCTTCATGTTATAAGGCTACATTGTCTGTGGCAACAGGACTATTTGCTCCTTTCAATAATCTCGCTATAATGCACAAACAACAGCTTCTACTCAAACCTCCTATAGCCCAAGCTCCTGCAAACCTACTATTAGCAGACATGTTCTCATTTTCACTGTTTGCACCTAACTATTCTCCTCCTTTGGTTTCATTACCATTTTAGATTTGTACGTGAAGTAGCATATAACAATAAAACTGAATTCCATAAATATATAAAAATGAATATTGATTGATCTAATGGTATGAGATGTACACTGGTATCTTTAGGATGTGCTGAAGCCATATAACAAAAAAAAAGGACAAAGAAAAAAATGTTAGCTAAATATGACTTATACCAAGTGAGAAAAGAAGCAAGCAAGTGCATTACAAATATATATGATTCTTATATTCAATAATGAAACTCTACGTTGGATTCATATGTCTATATTAACGAGTTTAAATTGATGTCCTCTTTATTACTTATTACCAATTAACCAATGAATCCCAAAAGAAAACTAAAAAATAAAGAAAGACATGAGTAAATGTTTATATGATAACTACACATACCTATCATCTTGTGATTCACCAACAAGAATGCAAAATTTTGAACCATTTATCACTTCACAAATTTTCTTCTCACTAGATCGTCCATAATTTTCATTATATTTTTTTTGAATTTTTGACAAGATGTATGAGGCATTTCGAGGGACATTTTCTAATATCACCTTTTCAGTTTCAGGAGAGAAAAGTAGTACAGTTGAACAATTCAAGAAAGTTTCCACGATTTGATAAACCAACGAAATCATCATTTCCTCTAAAAGCACAACCTTAGCCATAAAAATATCTTTCATGGAAGTTATGACTCGCAGTCGATTTTTTTATATTTCAAATCCGATTGACACGGTCCCATTCTAATGTAACAACGATGAATCGTATCTTGATTTTTATAATGATACATCAATGTTGGTTTACGTAATCTCCGATCATGTTTAATATCATCTAATGGTTCTAACATAAAGTTGACTTACTTTTTGGTTTTTTTTTTAAAAAAAAGTAACGTAAACAACCTGTAGACAATCATATGGTTTGGATACTAAAAATGATGAGACTTTCCAATGTTCTAATTGTCAGTAAGCAATACATTAGAATTCAGAAATTTGAATAAGCATACAAAAAGCAACAAAATAAATGCTAGAATCGAAAGGTTTTTAAAAAACTTTATTGTGTTATTTTGAAAGAAAATGAGCATTATAGGATTTTAATTTGACAAATGCGATAAATTTGCAAATTATTGTCAAATATTGGTTTTTTTAAATTTTAACGAAGTGTTGAAATTTTATATATTGTATAACGAAAACAAAAGGGTGAAATATTGGTTAAAATAATATTTAAAGGTAAAACTGATGTTAATATGGTTATTTGAATTTTATTATACAAGAAAATAAGAAAGTTGAGACGTCACAGCTTGGTACCAGAGCAGGTGGATAATAGTCTAATTAAAGATAGTGCACTTAGACTTGCATGCATAAGTTTAGCAATAATTTGATTTTTCGCTTTAAAAAGCATCAAACCAACGTATGGTATGGGTTCTTTATTTCCCCTCTATTATATACAATCCAATTAAGAAAAACAAAAGTTAAGAAAACACAAAATTATTTATGGAAGGAATGCAACATCCAAGTAAGAACTTTTTTTTTTTAGGAAAACACAAAATCACTTATGAAAAAAAAAATGTACCTCTGATATTCGAAGTATAATTAAAATAATAAACCATACCCAGATAACCGTAAGACAATTTGACATAAAAATTATAGATACATCTTTACAAGCCGGAATTTGACATCATGGCACAACAATACATCATGAGGAAAAGCAAGCACAATTTTTCTAAGCATGAATTTTAGTTCAAAAAATAGTTTGTACCAATGGCAATTTAAACAATTCAATAATTCTTTTTCTATAAAAGCACAACATACATATGAAACAACTATTTGGACCAAAAAAATAAACAGAACACCTTACACAGCATATCTTAATTGTTGAATTTGAACATGATTAGATAAGAAGTTGAATTAATGTGCTGATCCAATTATATGATGA
Source organism: Allium cepa (assembly GCA_030765085.1). Taxonomy (NCBI): domain Eukaryota; kingdom Viridiplantae; phylum Streptophyta; class Magnoliopsida; order Asparagales; family Amaryllidaceae; genus Allium; species Allium cepa. The sequence continues at coordinate 500,983,862 of CM060929.1, forward strand.
TTTTAAAATCTTTTCTACTAGGTAATTTATTATTCTTAAGCATAAAGATGATAATTTCGGGTGTGGTCAGATCTATTATGGATAGATGACCACAATTTATATAGGCCTGTCTTATTTCTTCCTTCATCGAGCTCTGGTTATGGAAGCAGCAACTCATTTGTTGTTTGTTATGTCACAAATTGTGTCTCAATGGAATTTCATACACAAAACAAAAAAACATATGATATGTATGTATATACAAATATATGCATAAATGTTTGTAGGTATATGTTATTTATTACATCCCTCAATTGTTTATTGTTTCCCTACGATAAATTTTCTTTACTGTTTCTATGTTTTGTTTTTGACAATACAAATAAGTTATTTTCAATATCGAACTTAATTGAAATTAACAAAAAAATATGAACAAAGTTTTATTTTTTGTTCAAATTATAAATTCAAACGGTCGGTTCCTCACCGTTGTACGGTTGTACTGGTGTAAGAAAAATTCACGTGCAAATAAATATGTAACTTAGATCCGACTTTTTAAAAACAGAAACACATGCTAAGTACATATTTAACCAAGTGCAGTACCTTCGTTAAATTTAATTTAATCTTTCAAGAAATATAGTCTGCGCTTTCTGTTTTAAAAAATGTAAAGGTATAATTTACACATTCATCGGCAAAACTTTGCTTGCACAAGGAAACAAATTTTACATCTTAACTCGAATGCCAAAGAACGAGATAACTGCTACCTGATTCACATCTATCCATCTTACATGGTTGATTTTAACACATTAATCATCATCAGCGGAAATCTTCGGTCACAGCAGTTACATTCTTTCTCCCTTATTCATTTATTTATTTTTTGCATATTTTTATGCAAAAGAAAATTAAACGATGCAATAAACAAGAGGGACTGGGAGAGAGAAAAACACTCCATATCACCAGATTCCCATGACAATTGCATGCAAACATATGGAAAACGATTAATCCTTGAAAAATATGTAAGTAAAGCCAAAAAAATGGAACACTTGGACATACTGAATCTTTGAGTTATATAGAAAGTCAATAAGTTACAGCTTTACAATAAGATCCTCAAAACTAAAGATTATACAACCAAACATAAGCTAGTTGGCTATGTACTGTTACAACAACATACATTACAAGAAACAATATGGTCATAGAATCTCAATTGATTAACCCATCATTCTGATCAACTAACGTTACAATAATTTGACAACCATTAGAATACTGCAAAAAAAACAAATTTTGTCACAAAACTGACATTCCAAAATAATTTCTTTACGGCAGCAAAAAGCACCGCATCTGGATTGCTTGCGGGCTGCGGCAACGTCAGTTTATAATAATAGAGGGGAAAAAACTAAGTCCTTCCATTACTATAGATTAACAATCTTGTGTGATAACTCATCAACTGTCATGTTGCTTTCACCATTTGCTTCTTCCTGTCATACGAAACATATCTAGCATTAGCATATCTCATTCAAAAACGATGCATAAAGCACTAGTCAGCAATAAGAGGCTAACAGATTTTATGATATACATATAGCCACAGAAATTTGGACAAAGAATAACATATCAACAATACAATAAATAGTACAATACTTGCTACCTATTGCCGAACAGAGATTAACTATCAATTCTGCAACAGAAGGGAAAAAAAAAGGAGGTTGAGAACTTAAAAGATTTGAGTTTTGTGAACTTACTCCTGCATCATTTTGTTCTTTCACGACTACGCTCTGTGAAGCGCTGATGCTAGAGCTCTTCAACAAGCTACGAGGACTGCATTTTGGTCTGTTCACGCTATTTTCTGTATTTTGTTCATTTCCCAAACCACTCACTAAGTTTGATTCAGAAGTACTTTTGGAAGCAGCAGCATCTGAAGCTGGGCCTTTATATGCAATCACTCTCTCCCTAGGCAAGCAGCATACAGAATAAGACATGCCAGCATAATATATCTTCATGTGTAATAACATAGATCGATATTTCATGTGCTCGTTTCACAGTCATCGGATGTCACAGTTAAACATTTTTGAATAATATTTCACATTTTAGCACTATTCATATTGCCAACCTCTGATCTACTTACCTATTTGCATCGAATGAATGATCAAGATAGATGTAAATGTTTGACCAGCATCTTGGTTGAGTAGTGTTAATTATACTAAGTTTCTAGTTCGATAGTGTCTAGGTTGCAATGACAATTTAACAGGACAGACATCGCATTCTTATCTTTTGCAGATAATGTATGATGGCGACCACTATTAGGACGGTGTAACTGAGCAGACCTATATACCTAAATAAGCATGACGATTTAAACCAACCAAAGTTTTTTTTGTACAGTATCTTCTAACACACGTATATGAACAACTTTAAAAAAGTTATGAATGCTTCAGGGTACATCATATATTGTCTTTATTAAGGAAACAGATGTATCACACCGAAACCGATGTCAGATTATACATACTCTAATACAGTTTCCCAGAAATTTGTCCATGTTGCCAAGTTTAATTGCAACCTTATAAGAATTTGTCATGTTGGTGTTCCAGTTCCACATGTGATATCATAATCATGGAATTACACATGTTTTACTAGTGTTGATTACCTTGGTAAAGAAGAATTCTGTCTTAGTACTGGAGACTTCTTTCCAGGGTGTTCTTCAAGATAAGCAAACTGCCGCTTGAATCGATCAACTCCACTGCAATAGAATGTTAGTAAGTGCACATAATAGCAGAAAGAGCAGTAAAACAAACACCAAAAGCAGCATTCAAACTTTTTTACATGAAATTATTGGTGTCTAAATAATGAATCTTTGTATAGACCATGTAGATGCATCATGAACTGTATTTCAATGTTAACCCAAGTTGGAATAATTTTACACACTAAGCCTCTTTCATTGGATTAAACTGTCAACTAAGGTTCGAAATTCGGTTCCGCTTTGGAAATTTCAAAAATACTGCCTTATTTCCGTTTTGAAAATTCGGATACTTTTTTCTGAGTTAATAGCTAAATATATATGCCGATAAATGTTCAATACTAACATAAATTAACCTACATTATTTGAATAGCATACAAAATACATGCATTAATGAAAACATGTAAGAACTTCATTTATGCTATTATTTTACACAATTTTTTTAATCCTTCGTATAATTATTTATACAAATTATTCTACCAAATTGTTAACTCAAAAATGCCAAGCCCAACCCAATTAGAAACTTAAATATTTAAAACAAAGCCCTTCTTCTTTACTTTGCTTTCACACACTTCTTGTCAAACATCAAACCCATGCCCTAACTTCATAACCCCAAATCGAGAATTTGATAATAATACTATTTAAAAAAAAACCATACAGACCAAAAACCATCGTCTTGCCGCATCTTTCTCATTTCCTCTCGCTTGATGATTTCATCTTGCTCTTTACTTCATCATGCTAGATGACTGCATCTAGCTCGAAAGAATGTATGTTTTTTTAGTTCTCTATGTTTATTTTCAATGATCCGTAGTAATTTTATTTTGATTTTCAAGTATACAACTATGATGGATTATGATTATTTTCTGTTTTTGTTGATTTTCACATATACTTTTTGCTGCTAACATCCGGAACCGGATTATCTACTGAATTCCATCTCAGCTGCTGCCGGAACCAGGACAGAATGACCAGAATTCCGGCATGTAGGACGAAATCTCAAACCTTGTTGTCAATCATCATCTTGTGTCTTGAGTAAAGTTTAAGGGTTTGTTAAAGGAACTCTATAATTGAATAAGGGGGCATCAACTATGCTAGTCCTCTTAATAGAAAGTTTAACCTTTTAACATTAATTCTATTTTTATCCTTGTTTTCATTTGAACTGAAATATTTATTGCTGAAAACACCAAGGTCTGAGGTTTCGACCGAAACACCAAGGTTCCGGCCGTTCCATTTTGATTTCAAAAGGGACCAAAACCAAACCAAATCAAAACTCTGGTTTAACTAAAAAAACTATAGAAATTTAACTTTTATAGAAGAAAATCAAAAAAAAAAAAAAAAAAATGAGTTCAAATATATGAATATTTGAAATCTAAAATTTTAACTTTGGAAGCCTGCAAAATCACAAAATAAATGACTAGTGTAACTAAAAAAGTTAAATATGAAGTAATGTATAAACAGTTGTTGCGGTTATAAAAATTTATAATTAATCTGTACTGTTCATTTGTATCTTGTTTTTCAATTAAAGGTAAGTTACACGTTTTGTTTCAATAAATTAAACAAACATACATGTAATTATATGAAAATTAAATAATGAAATGCGAAATCGAAATTCCCAAAATTTACGAATTAGATTAAAATTCCCAAAATTACAAGGCAATGAAACCAAGGTTGAAACTGAGATCTCGAACCTTTAAAAAAACAAACTTTGAATCACCAGCACGATTGAACACACAATTTCACGGTGGAAGAAAAGAATATTTGAAGAAATTCTCAAAGGAAGATATGTATCATTGGGTTAACATAAAAAGAATCAAAAGGTATCATCCACAATGGCAAACACGTCTTTTTTATAAAAAAATCGAAAATATGATGGCCGGATGATGAGGAAGATGATAAATCAGATATAGTTTTAGTGAATTTTGTATGCAATTTCAAAACTTCCCTTTCACATGATTATTTCTTTAATTCTTATGAATTGAACGTCCCAAAGGACTGTTGGATTTGCTTTGAGAGAGCGACAGGTCACTGTCGTGTTTGTTGGAGCAATTCGAGATTGCCCTATTATATCAATGGCTTAAGAAATGATATAGCAGTGACATTCTGAAAAAAACTTTTTGTGTGAATGAAAGGGAGCAACTCACAATGGTAGCCCAAAGGAAAGATTCCTTCCATGTTAGTCGTTAAGTCATGATGGTCGGTGGAGTACCTTGGACTCCCAGTTCATGGATACTGAATACTGAAAGGTTCTACTGGATTTAAGGATACCTTTGTTAATATATAATAAGTGAGTTTCAGAAGAAAATATAGTAGTAGTTCTCATGTAGAATTTTCAAACAAGAAAGTCTCCTTGTGAATTTAACCCTCATCATTCTAATCTGAAGTCTTTCTGACAATATCTAAGTTTAATACAAGTTCCAGAGATGGGCTATGCTTATTCTGTTTTTATATACAATATAAGTTCTAGAGATGATGTGTAGTATGACAGATTGCTATATATTGGTATATTTAATCATGTGATACATATCCAATACATTTGGCAATGTCCAAATGTTTTGTATTGGATACATATATCCATTAGATAAACATTTCCATTGAGAAATATTTGAGTATCGTTGTTCATGAACACACTTTGTTGATGAAATATTCATGGTGTTCCAATCTCAAAAGGTAAAATAAGATCGTAGATCCTGGAAAACTGAAAGTATCTAAGCATGCATTATAAGTCTTAAAGTTATTGTAGCATAAATAAAAAGTTTGCTGTTATTCTGCAGTTTGATCGAATGAATTAAGGGATGCCTATCAGTCATTAGATCAATTAAGAGAGACCTTAATGGTTTTAATTTATGTACTAGCACTAAGGTATACATTTCTTATCGAATGTATTAATAATCGTGTGTTACAATTGTATCTTTCAAGAGTATAGAATAAACTGCAATATCTTTAAATATATAGTTGAATCTTAAAAATACAGTTGAAGTGTGAATTTTCAAATATAGCCTGGCCTTGTAAATATTTTAAGATAAAAGGTTATCCGTAATGTAATTCAGGGTTATCCACTCATAAACCTAACAAAAAACTTGTGTGAAAAAATACAATAAAATAAACTCTTTTTCATGAAAATGTTTTCAAACATGCCCCTCTTGCTTTTAATTCAATATAATATTAAATAATATAAATTTTACCACTCCACCATAGAAAAAACCCTTAAGCGTATAATTAACGATTGATATCATAAAGCATAAAACTTTTAACTTGTTGCTAATGATTACAATATTTGATATTTAACCATTGGCTACATAAGTGAATAATAATAATAATAATAATAATAATAATAATAATAATAATAATAATAATAATAATAATAATAATAATAATAATGTTAAGTAAATAATTCATCCAAAGGTATATTATCCCTGATATAACTTTACTAATAGCATTAGTGATATTTAATTCACGTAGAAGATACTATATTCTTTTCTCCTATATAGTATAATTATTGGGTGCTTAACTCTACATCTATCAACCACTTTTCAAGCATCTGGGATTGTGCAAAATTATATAATTATCAAAATAAATAAATCATCCAACACAATTACAGATGAAGCAAATGAAATCATTCATTCAACTGTCCGGACTAAAGATACAATTTTGTATCATAATCTATTCTCATAGTGGCACCATATATAAATAAAATTTGACAACGAAGTATTCAACGTTAAGTTAATTTTATCATTTCTTATCTTCCAACAAACCACCAGTAATAGACTGGCGTTTCTATTAAAATTATATTGGATTTTTGCAGTTTTGCAGTGGAAAAAATTAGAAGGATTTGTTTTATTTTGATAAACTCGATTATGAAATATGAAAAATGAAAGGACAAGTTCAATTAAAAACACCATTAGGGTGGTTGATTCTAACAATCCCAAATCCCATAAGAATTATGTGAATAAATTCCTAAATTTAGATTAAAATGCCAACGACATGCTTATCGCCTGCATCAAATTAGTGGTAACAGAATTAAGAAAAAAATCATTTAGGTTTGTATGTGGTTTCTTTGAATCAATTAGATGGCATACTGCAATGAACCTGACCAGTGTGTTATACCCAACTTAGCCACTTCTGCCACAATGAGCGATAGAATCATTTAGTCAACTCAAAACTGTGTTACAGTAAGTGAGTGGCAAGGAAAAGGAACAGAGCTATAGGTCTGTTATTTACTATTAGCATACGATATCTGCTATTATATTAACTGTATAATACTTGTAAAACAAACGAAAAAGCTAAAATTCATGTCTAGTTTTTGTAGACAAAAGTAGAAAATAATATGAATGTTGGATCAGGTGCATCGAACAACAAGGTGATAGAGGCAAATTTAAAAAAAAAAATAACAAAACACTTTTAATTCATTATGCACTAGACTTTTTAGTGTTATATAAAGAATTAAGTTGAAAACATTGAAGATATGATTTGGATTCAAATTTGAACTTTGAATATTAAATTTAATTGTATAAATATGAATTTAAAATTAAGTTTCATTTAGAACATAATAATTGTTTTGCTTTGTTTTAAATTAATAACTTAATTAAATAAATTTAAAATTCAATTTTAAAATATTTTCATGAACATCACATGTTCAATGACCAACAAAGGGAGATATGAAATTGTTTCTTATATTAGAGCATCTCCAATAGCTGATTGGATATCACAAAAAGTAATATGTGCACCCGTTTTGCCTTTCAACAAAATGCAGAAATCTCAATAGTGTGGATTTTGGGATCGGAAGTTTGGGGATACAGGATTGTGATAGGCGCTTGTTCAACAAGCGTCCAGTGTTCAGACGTCTGAAATATATATTTTATAATTCTTTAATGTTAGACGCATGTTCAACAGGCTCCTGAACGTCAAGCGTCTGTTGAACAAGCGCATGGTTACATTCTGTTGAAGAAAATAGTCGATTATAAAATTTAAGCATTGTAAAATGTATATCCATATTTGTTGGAGATGCTCTTGGGATCCAACAACAATATGGAAGTGCGTGTACTTTTGCATGGGTGAAGTAATATGAATATATGTGTTTTAACATTCATATAAAGGTATACGTGTAGATATCAAAGTTTGAGGTTTCGATCGAGAAATCGAAATTCCAATTGTTCCGTTTAGGTTTCAGTAGGGATCGAAACAAAACTAAACTGAAATGTTTCATTAAAACAGACTACTAAACTTCAAATTTTACAGAAGAAACTAAAAAAATGAATTTAAGTTTCAAATACATGAATATTCAAAATCTGAAATTTTAACCTAGGAAACATACAAAATCATAAAACATATAAAGTGTAACTAAAAAAGTTAAAATAAATTAATGAATAATATATTACTACTAATAATTACCTAGTACCATTCATTCATATATTATTTTTCAATTAAAACTATATTATTATTTTGTTTCAATAAATTAAACAAATGTGTATATGAACAATAGATCATGAGATCTGAAACTAAAACCGAAATTCTTCAATTTACGAATTGGATCGAAATTCCTAAAATTACAAAAAACCGAAACTGAGACCAAAACCAAGATTTCGAACCTTGGTACATTTATACATGTGTGTGTAGACACACACACAAAATAATTATAGATACAATCCTGAGCAGATCTGCATTCGGTCGTTTGTCTCGATCCAAAACATGATTTATGTTCACAGAAACATACTTTGATAGGCAATTATTATTGGTATTTGAATCAAACGAACCTTTCGGTGAAATTGAACTACGAAATGATGAAAAAATGTATCAAAAAGCTTCAAAGATATCAAAAATAAAAAAAGGCAAGTATGGAAGTTCAACGTCGATCGGTACCGATCAAAAGCTATAAATGATCTCCACTTTGCTCCTGCTATGATCCTACATGCAAGTTTGAAGAAAAATACAATGATCGATACTGATCGATCAATCGATGCTGATATTTTCCCCATGAAAATCCAAAGCTTGAAGACTTGAGTATTTCTAAAGGAAAAAGGATAGGACCAAGTCAACATACCGATCGATCCCATCGATCGGTGTCGATCGAACAAATTTTGTGGATCATGTCGATTTAGCTTATTCTTCATGCTGGAAACTCGGATCTGGAATGTGACAACCCGGAATTTTTGGCAAATATTAATTTGATGATCTTATATAATCATTTAAATTTGCAAAACTTATCTTTTCAAACAAATAAAATATGCTTCTAATTTCTACTGTTTATATATATATGTAAATTGTGAATAGAAAACTATGATTTGAAATTCCAAACAAATATCTTAAAAATAAATTAGATTTAAATGGTGGAAGGTCGAGGTCGTTGCTGGAGCAAGCTCGTGGGTCGAGGGTTATGGGAAAATTGGTCGGTGGATTTTTAGATCGGCGAGGTGGATGAACGGTGGCAAAGTAGGGTTTAAAACCCTGTTTAGGTCTTCGATGTTTGCGCGGCCAGTGCAATGTCGTCGCATCGGGTTGGATCGGAGGTGGGGGGAAAGAAGCGAGGATGTGTACGTAGGTCTGGGCTCGACGACGTGGTGTCCGATGATCGGAGGTGGCGGTGCGAATGGTTTTGGGTGATTGGGTTCTTGTTCCAGTGGTGCTTGTCACTCTCGATTTCGATTTGGGGTTTATTTCAAGGTTCTTGGTGGTCAGGACGATCGTGTATGTCAACGTCGACTTGCTGGTGGTAGCGACGATGGTCAGAGCGGTGACGATCGTTCGTGCACGTGCACGGTGCACGGGTATTTGTTGTTTTTGTTGGCTGAGGTAAGGATCGGGTTGGCTCGGGTTTGCGCAGGGGAAAGCATCGGGTTGGACTCGGGTTTGTACGCGAGCATTTTAGCAAGTTTTAGAGAAAGAAGAAGAAAGGGGAAATTGAGTTTGGGTAGGGAGTTTGGGATTTGGGCCGGTTATATTTTCTTGGGCCGGCTATTTTAAATAAAATGATAAAAGATAAATTAACAAAGCTTTAAATAAAAGTGTATTAACAAGTTTTAAAAGGGAAAGGGAAGCAAGTTTTCCAAAACAAAATTTTCTCACAAATTCTTTTAAATGTTTACTTAATATTGTTTAGTTAAAGGTTATATAAATAATTTATTTTAAATTTAAATTAAATTAAATTATTTATATGTCCATTATTAATTTATGTGACGAACCAGGATTCTGGCAATATTATTTTAATAAGCATTTAATCTAATTAATTAAAATACAAACTTATCATTTTAAAACGAATAAGACTTTTGGTCATTTACCATTTATATATATATATATGTATGTATGTATTGTAAAGGAAACTATGATTTGGAAATTTAAAATAAAATCTTTCAAAAATATGTAAAATAAAATCTATTTTATTCACATTAAATTAAAAGCTCTACCTTATTAACATTTGATCTAAATATATATATATATATATATGAGTGTAATCTAGATAATAATGTTTAAAATAAAATTAATCTTATCAATATTAAATATAAGTATAAAAATATACGAATATAAATAAAGTGTTTGATGGTTTAAGCTTAAAATAGAAATAAAAATAAAAACAAGGATTTATGTTAAAAATAGAAATAAAAATATAAGGTAACTTCTATAGTTCTATGAAAACATAAATAAATACATATGGTAATTCTAGTAATATACTATGAAAATTTATATGTGTAAGCAAGGCAGGAAGATAATAAAAAAAATATCTGCATACATATCAAATAGGATAAGGCTGTAAACAGGAAAGGAAACATTTGCATTAAATGATATCATCTCAAGCACAAACCAAGGTCATTTGGAAATATTTCAGTTTCTGAAAAGAAAAAAAATCTTGCTGGTCAAAGACACAAACTCTGACCAAAGGAAATAAGAATGTACCAGTAAAGCCTACCCATATACAAAACTTTTCTCTATATATGTATATCTCCTTGTTCCATTTTCGTTTATCAAGAGTTAGCACATCAGAAAATAAGAAAGCATTTCATCTTACAACTCAAGCTAAATTTACAAACTCAAATAACAACTCAACTGAATAAACAAGAAGATCAAAGGGTTTAAGCAGTAGCAGCTTTTCAACACAGTAGTTGCTCTCTGTTCACACATTTTTCAGGTGAGTAAACACATTTTTAAAAGACTTAAGTATAATTAAAACTGTGCAGGTGATTTATGGCTAATATTGTGTTGCATATGTATTATTTTTGAATATAGCTCTGTGTATGTATATGAGTTGTTATCTGAAAATTTAACATACCTGTTCTTTCTATTTTTAGTTACTGAGTTGAATAGTTATTCAAAATTCAAAATATTTTCATCTAGCCATTATTAAGCTTAGGGTTTCAAGCAAAACAAGTTTGTTTAAACTTAAATTATGGTCAAAAATTTGTTTTAAGCTGGATAGTGAGGTACTGACTCTGTAAATTTAGTTTTACAGTGAAAATGATGAACATATGATAAATTCGAATATTTTAAAATATTAATTCAATTATATAACTTGAATCAACATTCAAAGATAGGATTTTTAAAACTAAAATGGTGATTTTTAGTTGAGTATGCAAAGAGCAGTTCATAGTTGAACATAAAATGCTTTTTAACCAATTTCTAGCGAGCGGAGTTTTACCGGATGTTGAAATTTTGTGCAAAGCTAGTTTGGCAATCGACGAAGTCAGAAAAATTGTTAAGTAATTTTTCTATTGCAAGAGATGATGGAACGAGGCAAGATTAGGGTTTAACACTCGAGTTTGTCGTGGTTGGAAAACGAGTTGATTTCGTCTCCTCTAGCTGATCGAGTTGCTCGAAACTCTGGGGAAGTGTAGTATAGAGGATTGACGAGGTGAGGCCGGAGTCTTTGCCTTCCTGATGGTCGGAATTTGCTTGGGCGAGACAATTTGATAGGTGAGGTCGAGTTCGAGTTTTCGAACTAGAGACTCGATTTCGGTCTATAGCTTGTGGAGTCGAATCGAGCTTTGTTTTCGTATGTAGCGTTAGTTTGCGACTCGTCGAATGTAGCGTGGTTCGCCAGAGCGTCGACAAAGCGCTGTGCACGTGCACGGCAAAGCATTAGTGTTTGGAAGAAGCGGTTTCATGGTAACCCGAAGTGGTACTCGTGATTTTGAAGTTTTGTCTCCAGTTATTGCGTGTGTCGTCTGGAAAGTATTTCACCTGTTGTACTTAAACTAAAATATATATATATATATACGTGATGAAGAAGAAGAAAAGGGGACTCGGGGAAGATAAGGAAGAAACTCGAGTTTGGACTCGAGTAAACCTCGGAATTTTCTCGGGTTGGTTTTCAAATGCTAAGCCTAATAAATTTGAAGTTAATCGTCTTGAACAAGTTAAGCATTAATGAATTAATTAATGTCTGAAAGTTGAAGTTAAGAATTTATTTTAAGACATCATTAACTAAGTTAATACTTTAGAATGTTTTTAAATCTTAATTAATATATTAATATTTTAATTAAGTAGTTAATTTAAGATAAGTGTTTAAATTTAATTAACATTAAAGCTTTTGATTTCAAGATTTTTAGGAAAGATTTTAAAATGTTAATTAAGATGAATGATTATTATTAATTAATTGTTTGAAAGGTAATTAAGAATGATTAATTAATTTATAATTGAAATTAACTAAATAATAAGAAATGTATCAATTTGTAATTAAAAATTGGTTAATTAATGATTAAGTGTTTAATTAATTTGTAATTAAGAATTTTAAATTAGCTAATTAAAGTTAATTAATAAATAATTAGTAGTTAATTAATTAAGTAATTAAGTAAGGGTTAATGATTAATTAATTAAGTAATGGGTAATTAAGGATTAATGAATTAAGTAATTAAGGTGTAATAAATTGATTCTGAAGTGATTAATTAATTTAATGGTATGGAATGGAATAATTAATTAATTAATGATTTATCAAGTAGAATTAAAAATGCTTTCTTATGGATGATTATAAGTAGAATATCTGGATTGGTGATATCCATTTGGTAATATTTTATGATACTCTGTGATATGCTTTCGATATATCTGTGATATTTGAGTATAATTTATCTGTGATAAATGCTATGTGAATTCAAAGTGTTGAATTAAATTGTTTAAACTATTAAACAACTTGACCTTTAAAATGACGTTTGGATTTCGATGAGACCGGAATCGGGTGTCAGTTATGATTATTCGAAAATCACATCGATCCAAATTAAACGTTAGGTCGTGGCATCTCCAAATGAAGATCGAAATGGTGTTTCAGAGTGCAAGGGTTATCGTCGTTAACTCTGAGGGTGATTCCAAAATGAGTGTAACGAGATAATGCCTTCGCTTTCGTTCGAACCCAAAACGAACTTGTATGTGTTGAGTCACAAGTTTTATGAAGGTTTTGATTTCTGACAAATAACTAAAGGCGATCGACAAAACAAGGTCATAGCTACATATGGTACTCTAGATTGTAGGTTGATTATTTGATATTATAATAGTAATAAACTTGTTAAAATCTATCCTCAAATAATCATGCATTTTCAAGGAAATCAATATATATACGAATAAATTGTAGTTGCACATTCAGTGTGCAACTTTACAGGGACCGGTCGACCGGTCACAATATATGCGGTCGACCGTTCCTGCATAATTTGCACACTGAACGTGCACACATGCACATAACGTATATATATTTGAATTCCTGTCTACTGGTCACTTTTTAACCTGTCGACCGTTTTTAAACAGAAAACAATTTTTCCAAAAGACACTTCTTTTCTCCAAAGGTTGCATCTCTTGCCTTTCACCAAAGATCATATCTCTTAATGGCAACTGCTCACAAAGAGTTACAACCATTCTTATCTATATAAACTCATCTAATTCGTTGATTAAAAAAATATGATTTTATATGCTTTTACTCTAATCTCTGATCTTACTTTATATATACTCCTGCATTCTAAAAGCTCTCGATTATTTATTGAATCATTGAAACTATTTCATATCTTTTGATTCAATAAGTAATATACTTTCCTTAATCTTTTCAAAACATCATTTCGCATACTTTGAGGATAAGATTATAGGAAGGGTGTACTGCTAGTGACAAATCCGTGTTTTCAAGAGCACAAGTTGTCAACAACAATTGTATTTGTTCTTTTGTTGAAGTCCTCTGTGTTGTAAGAGGCAAGTGTTGAAGTCCTCAGTATATTAGAGGCGTGAAATCCCGTTCGGTTGTTCGGGTGTTGTAAACATGTTCCTCCGGGTGAAGCGAGGTAGTTAATAGTGAAAATCCAGATAGAAGTCTGGGACTGGACGTAGGACGGTGCTCCGAACCAGTATAAAAATCTCTGGTGTGATTTTTCTATTTTTATTTACTATGCTATTATCATCTATTTCCGCATTTATATTGTAGACCATATTACACGATCCGTGTGTACTATATTAGCACATATAATTGTATACACACCGCACTTTCATTTGGTATCAGAGCACGGTCATCATATAACCGTAACACAGTTATTTGATATATTATAGTAATATGGCAAATAACGTAAGTACTAGCACTCAAAACACCACTTACACGGAGGGTCAATCGACACAAAGACCTCCATTTTTCAATGGTCTTAACTATAGTTATTGGGCAACACGTATGTCATTCTTTATGCGATCAAATAGCTATGATGCTTGGAATGCCACTCAAAGAAAAATAGTGAATCCAACAACTGATTATTCAGAATGGACTGCAGCTGAGAAAACGGCAGCAGCCGTAAATGCAAGAGCAATAAATATGTTGTTATGTGCATTAGACCAAAATGAATATAACCGTGTTAGTATCTGCACTACTGCATATCAAATTTGGCAAACACTAAAAATCACTCATGAAGGTACTAACAAGGTTAAACAAGCCAAAATAGCCATGCTAAAAAGTCAATTTCAAAATTTCAAAATGAAACCAAATGAGACAATCAATGACATGTATTCACGGTTTCAAACTATTCACCATGCACTTATTGGCTTAGGAGGACAAAAGTATTCTGATTTCGATGTTGTTTCAACAGTCCTACATTCTCTGACTAGTGAATGGGAAGGAAAAGTATTAGCAATTGAAGAAGCTAATGACCTTTCCGTCATGAGGCCAGATGAATTGATAGGAAATTTAATGTCCTATGAAGCAAATTTGCAGGCTAGAAAAGAACAGAAAGAAGAAAAGAAAAATGTAGCATTTCATGTTGAGAAAGATGAAAATGAATCAGATTCTGAAGACGAAAATTTGGCATTCATTGCGAAAGGATTCAAAAAATTCCTAAAATATCGAAAAGCCAGTCGTTACAATAAAAGAAAACCTGGATCAAACAAACCATCTTCATCTGCTATAGAATGTTTCAACTGCCACAAAAAGGGACACATGCAGAAGGATTGTCCAGAACAAAAGAAGAAGTCAGAAAATGACAAATTCAAATATAAGAATGACAAATCTAAGAAACGAGCTTTCTCAGTAACATGGGATGATTCAGAGCCATCTTCATCAGAAAGTGAAAGTGATTCAGAGAATGAACAAGCTAATGTTTGTTTTATGGCAACAGAAGATGAGGTACAAATTCCTACATTTGATGAATTACTTGATATTAATGCTGAATTGATAGTCAAATATAAAGACATAAAACGTCAATTAAAAGTAGTCAAAGCAGATTTAAGTAGAGCAGAGTTTGAACAAGATATGTTAAAAGATGAGAAGAAAATATTAGAAGAGGAACTTGAAAATATTCAAGAATCATCATCTAATGTTGACTCTCAAATATCTCTTTTGAGTCAAGAAATAGAAGCTCAAAAAGAGAAAAATAATGCTCTCACTACTGAAAATCATGAGCTTAAAGCAAAAGTCAAAATTCTAGACCTAGAAAAAGCTAGCTTACAAACAAAGTTTGATGACATTACTCAAAATGTTTCTAACTTTAACAAAGGTCGAGAAAATTTGACAAAAATCATTGAAAGTTCACAATCTATTTCAGACAAACAAGGATTGGGATATAACAAACAAGAAACATCGTGGAGATAAAAGGAAGAAGAAAGTACAAAAAACTGAAGCTAAGAAAAATCTTAGTTTATTATATTCCAAACCAAAACGAGTTATGAAATTTCAAAAGAAAAATGTCAAGACTATCAAAATATGGGTTCCTAAAACAAATAACAGTTTGATTAGGAACAAATACATTCAGCAATTCATGAATACTGTGCATTTTAATAATAATTATATATATAAAGGGGATACCGGACCCATATGGGTTTGGACTCCTAAGACCTAACTCTTAGTACCCTATAAAAAGTGGGTACCATGGACTTAATTCTATTTTTTGCAGGTCCCACTTAAGAAAAGAGGAAAGTGGATATTGGACAGTGGTTGCTCAAAGCACATGACGGGAGACAAGAGTTTATTAACAAATATTACATATTCAGATGGTGGCTCCGTCACTTTTGGAGACAATTCAAAAGGCTATATCATCGGCAAAGGCGATGTGAGCAATTGCGGTACATCTAACTTACCTCTTATTACTAATGTCATGCTAGTTAGAAATTTAAAACACAATTTGCTTAGTATTAGTCAGTTATGTGACAAGGGTTTTATAATTTCATTTTCGAATAATAAGTGTAGTATTTTAGATAAAGACCATAATTTGGTTTTCGAAGGTTATAGAGACAGAAATATATATATTCTGAATATGAATATTAATCATAATTCAGATATGTGTCTTGTGACTAATGACAATGATCCATGGCTATGGCACAAACGCTTCTGTCATATAAACTTCAGAACTATTGACAAGCTAGCCAAAAACAATCTAGTTAGAGGACTACCCAAAATGAGTTTTAAAGTTAACAACATTTGTGATTCATGTCAATTAGGAAAATTGACCAAATCATCTTTTAAATCAAAGAAAGTCATATCAACATTACAACCACTTGAGTTACTACACATGGATTTATTTGGACCTACTAGGGTTCAATCAATAAATCACAGTCAATATGTGCTTGTAATTGTTGATGATTTCTCTCGTTATACATGGACAATTTTCTTAAAAAATAAAAGTGACACTTTCTATCATTTCAAATCTTTCGTCAAAAGAATTCAAAAATCAAAAGGGATTAAAGTTAAAAATATAAGAAGTGATCATGGCGGAGAGTTTGAAAATAATGAATTTGAACATTTTTGTACAAAGAAAGGTATATATCATAATTTTTCGTTTCCCAGAACTCCACAACAGAACGGAGTTGTAGAACGGAAGAACCGAACTTTATAAGAATGTGCAAGAACATTATTGAATGGAACCACCTTACCAAAACATTTTTGGGCGGAAGCTGTCGCAACTGCCTGTTATGTTTTAAATCGTGTGTCCATAAGACCTCTTACCAAAAATACTCCTTATGAATTATTTAACAAAAGGAAGCCTAAAATCTCATACTTAAAAGTTTTTGGTTCCAAGTGCTTTATTTTAAATACAAAAGACCAGCTTGGCAAATTCGATCCAAAAGCCGATGAAGGAATATTTGTCGGTTATTCGGAACAAAGTAAGGCCTATCGGATATTTAATAAACGAACCAAAACTATTGAAGAATCACTTCATGTCTCTTTTGATGAAATCTATCAGCATCCTCACACTATAACAGATGATGATGAATCAATAGTCACTGACAATCCTATCATCACAAATATTGATTCTGACTAGGAAATAATTATTGAGAATATTCCTCAAATATGTGAGTTACAATCACCACCAAGAATATTAAGAGACCATCCGGCACAAAATATAATCGGTGAAATAACATCACATGTCAGAACAAGGAGTCAACTCAATCAAATGGGTCATGTCGCTTTTCTCTCAAATATCGAACCTAAGAATCCAAAAGAAGCTGCTACAGATGATTACTGGATCATTGCCATGCAGGAAGAACTAAATCAGTTTGAGCGCAATGACGTTTGGGAACTTGTTCCAAGACCAACTGATCAGTCAGTAATTGGTACTAAATGGGTCTATAAAAATAAGGCTGACGAACAAGGAAATATCACCAAAAATAAAGCAAGATTAGTAGCACAAGGATATAATCAGGAAGAAGGTATAGATTATAAAGAAACTTTTGCACCAGTTGCTCGACTAGAAGCTATTAGAATCCTATTATCTTTTGCTTGTCACCATAATTTCAAACTTTATCAGATGAATGTCAAAAGTGCTTTTCTCAATGGATTTATCAAAGAGAATGTCTATGTCGAACAACCTCCTTTGTTCGTACATGAAAAATATCCTGACCATGTGTTCAAACTTAAGAAAGCTCTGTATGGTTTAAAACAAGCACCTCGTGCTTGGTATGAACGACTACGTAGCTATCTTATTAACTCAGGATTTCAAATAGGCAAAGTCGATCAAACTTTGTTTATTAAACATTCTCGAAAAGATATTCTAGTTATCCAGATATATGTAGACGATATCATCTTTGATTCAACAAACGATAAACTCTGCAAGGAATTTGCAAGTATTATGACCAAAGAATTCGAAATGTCTCATATGGGAGAACTATCTTATTTTCTTGGACTTCAAATAAATCAACTTTCAAACGATATTTTTATCAATCAAGAAAAATACTGTGAAAACCTTATCAAACGCTTCGGATTAGAAAATACATCTGGTAAACCAACTCCTATGAGTACAACTACACATCTTGAAAAAGATGAAAGTGGTAAGAATGTTGACCAGAAATTATATCGAAGCATGATTGGTTCTCTTCTTTATCTTACAGCTAGTCGTCCAGATATAATAATGAGTGTTTGTTTATGTGCTCGTTTTCAAACCGATCCAAAGGAATCACATCTACGAGCAGTGAAACGTATAATTCGTTATCTTAATAATACCAAAGATTTCGGTCTTTTTTATCCAAAAGAATGTCCATTTGAATTAGTATCATATAGTGATGCTGATTTCGGTGGCTCACGAACGGATAGAAAAAGTACAAGTGGTATGTGTCATTTTATTGGAAAATCACTTGTCTCCTGGTTCAGTAAGAAACAGAATTGTGTTTCACTATCAACATGTGAAGCTGAATATATATCAGCAGCTCTCGCTTGTACTCAAGTACTATATATGCAACAAACACTTCAAGATTTTGATATTCATTTATCAAATTCTATTATATACTGTGATAACACCAGTGCTATAAATCTCTCTAAAAATCCAGTAAATCACTCTAGAACCAAACACATTGATATCCGTCATCATTTCCTTCGAGATAATATTGACAAAGGAAATATATGTCTTGAATATGTCCATACTGACAATCAATTAGCGGACAATTTTACTAAGCCTCTGCTCGAATCTAATTTTATTAGATTACGAAGAGAGCTTGGTTTAATTTCAAGAAAAAATCTTGACTAAGTAATTTCTAAAGAACGTCTTCTTTTTAGTTATTCTTTAACCATAACTTTTGCATAAACTATTTTTTTACATTAAATATAAACCACTGCTTGATTTAATGGTTAATTCTCTTTTTTTCATTCTTTTCTTTTAGTGATCGTCCTTTCCTTTCTTATTTTATAATTTCAGTTTTAAAAGGAGAGCTATTTTTGGAGTTAACATAAAATTTCTGCTTATGTTTTCTTGGTTAAAATTTTCCATTAACTCACATCCATGGGTTTATACATAAGAAACTTGTATATAAGCTTGCAAAAATTTCATATTTTGTTCATCTTTTTTTTTTCTAACCATAATATTCTATACAACATTCCCTATGGCTCACATTTGTAATAAATGTGCTCAAGAATCATACATTTCTATTACGAGTTCTGAGTCGGAGGAATATTATTCTCCTACAACACCAAAACAAAAATCAAGTTGTCATCATCAATGCTCTTGTATGTCTGATAAAACTCCAAATTCAAAACGAGTGAAGAGGACACTGTTCTGTTCTCCTCGTACCAAAACACAAATCGATGAGATACACCACTATCAGAAACATCAGATAGACCTTCAGAGACAGCTCCATTATGGGCAAGGTCAATTTTATCATGAGCAACAACGGACATCGGCACGATTATCCGTTTTAGAAAAGTTGGCAACATTTTTCTGCGGTTCCAACAAGCATGACGTGCATGAACCAATGCCGTCTAGACCATCAACATCTAAAAGTCCTAACTCTTGGGATCGGAACTATGAGAAGAATGAAGGTGCTCAGAAACACTGGAGTCCATGGTCAAAACGTATTGAAGGAAACAACGATAATTCTAATGACGAACCTTCCACTTCTCATTAGATTTATATATAGTTATTATATCTTTATCTATCACTTGTGTAATAACGGTTATATTTTGTATTAAGAATGAAATATAATATATATAGGTTGATATATTATAAAAACTTGCAAAATAACATGTTATTACTCAGCAGGCCAAAACCGGTCGACCGCCCCATTTATAGCCGGTCGACCGTTTGCTCTCTGGTTGAAAACGGTCGACCGGCCATATTTCTCTGGTCGACCGGTTGACGTATTTTCAGTTTTTATATATATCTATGCGTCATTTTTCCTTCTACCCTCTTTCTCTTTTGACTCAAGCTGTTCTTTTTCCCAAAATCACAAACCCTAGTTTCTTATTTTCAATTCCCAAATCTCAAATCTTCCAACAATGGCTCCTCCTCAAAAGAAATCTAAGAAAGGAACAACCTCTGAAACTTCATCTCTGAGCATCTCCGCCAAAAAGTGGCTTCAAAGTCCAATTGCTGTAACAAGATGGAATCAGATGACAAATTACAAGTTTCATCCAGGCTCTTTCATCAAATTTGATGATTTCACGGCTTATGGAGTTCGGAGGTTAGCCAATAATTCCAACATTACTCCATTGATAGATTTTTCAGAAAATAATGTGGAGATAAATCATTTGATGATCAAATTGTTTTACGCCAACATGAATCTCGATGAGTATCAACCTGATAATCCAAACGGAGTCATCTGGTCTGTGGTCTGTGGCAAGCAAATTTTTCTTACTCATGCTAGAATTGCCTCTATACTTGGTATACCAAATCGAGGCGATGAGTTTTCATCTACCTTCTGCGAAGTCTTCACTCGAAATAGTACCAGTCATCAGTTCATAGAAGACAATAGTGATGGCACAAAGTCTATTGGACTTCGACCGACAGCCAGACTACTTCATCGTGTTTTGATGCACTCTTTTTCCTAGACTTGGAAATTATGATGCAGTATATAAAGAAAACTTCAAAGCTCTCTATGCTATTTATGGTGAAATCCAAATCAATTGGGTACACATGCTTTTTGATGAAATTCTCAAGGTAAATAACTCTACACGACCTCATTTCTTCTACAATGAATATATCATGCGACTTTTGTTAGCTTGTGGGGTCAATCCTCCTGATTCTGCAACCTCAAAACCAAAATGCATTGATTCCATAACCATCAAACGAATGAAGCTTCCTCCACCTTATCTTGATATTATGCCTTTTGAGGAATGGCAACAAAGAGGACCAAGAAAACAAAAAGCAACTTCCTCTCGTCCTCGTTCCGATGAAGTAAAACTATTAAAATCAAAATCATCCACAAAAGAATCACTTGAAACTATTGCGCGTAACCAATTTTTGCTTGAATCACGTCTCAAGCGCATGGACTCTAAAATTGATAAGCGCTTCAATAAGGTCAAGTCATTCTTTGGTATGCTATGGGATGCTATATCATGTTCCACATCCACCTCTGTTCAAGCACAAGACCCAGGAAAACGTCCTGCTGCTCCTGTTTTCACCTGGACATCATCTGACGAGTCTACTGGTATGAGTGGTCATGGACATGGAGAGTCATCTAGAGGGAACAATGATGAGGAAGAAGAAGAAGATGTTGATGATGATGACGACGATGATGATGAAGAGGAGATACGATCTGCTTCATCTTAGATTCTATTATGGTTTAGCACTTTAAAAACATTCATCGACACTTGTACTAAATAGTGTCGTTATTCTTATTTTTCGTTTGACATTATGATCTGTATTATACTCTGTTATGTTTTGGATGTGTTAATGATTTATTTTGCTATGCATATCATATTCATTCTACTATTCTAGTATCTGTTACTCCTTTTTGTCGATGACAAAGGGGAAGAAAGGGCTAACAATTGTTTGCAGGAACATACATATATAAGAATTCAAAGAGAGAGATCACATACTCGGGGGGAGATTCAGATTTGCAGATATATATTGTCATCAATCAAAAAGGGGGAGAATGTTGAGTCACAAGTTTTATGAAGGTTTTGATTTCTGACAAATAACTAAAGGCGATCGACAAAACAAGGTCATAGCTACATATGGTACTCTAGATTGTAGGTTGATTATTTGATATTATAATAGTGATAAACTTGTTAAAATCTATCCTCAAATAATCATGCATTTTCAAGGAAATCAATATATATACGAATAAATTGTAGTTGCACATTCAGTGTGCAACTTTACAGGGACCGGTCGACCGGTCACAATATATGCGGTCGACCGTTCCTGCATAATTTGCACACTGAACGTGCACACATGCACATAACGTATATATATTTGAATTCCTGTCTACTGGTCACTTTTTAACCTGTCGACCGTTTTTAAACAGAAAACAATTTTTCCAAAAGACACTTCTTTTCTCCAAAGGTTGCATCTCTTACCTTTCACCAAAGATCATATCTCTTAATGGCAACTGCTCACAAAGAGTTACAACCATTCTTATCTATATAAACTCATCTAATTCGTTGATTAAAAAAATATGATTTTATATGCTTTTACTCTAATCTTTGAACTTACTTTATATATACTCCTGCATTCTAAAAGCTCTCGATTATTTATTGAATCATTGAAACTATTTCATATCTTTTGATTCAATAAGTAATATACTTTCCTTAATCTTTTCAAAACATCATTTCGCATACTTTGAGGATAAGATTATAGGAAGGGTGTACTGCTAGTGACAAATCCGTGTTTTCAAGAGCACAAGTTGTCAACAACAATTGTATTTGTTCTTTTGTTGAAGTCCTCTGTGTTGTAAGAGGCAAGTGTTGAAGTCCTCAGTATATTAGAGGCGTGAAATCCCGTTCGGTTGTTCGGGTGTTGTAAACATGTTCCTCCGGGTGAAGCGAGGTAGTTAATAGTGAAAATCCAGATAGAAGTCTGGGACTGGACGTAGGACGGTGCTCCGAACCAGTATAAAAATCTCTGGTGTGATTTTTCTATTTTTATTTACTATGCTATTATCATCTATTTCCGCATTTATATTGTAGACCATATTACACGATCCGTGTGTACTATATTGGCACATATAATTGTATACACACCGCACTTTCAGTATGGATTGAATGTTTTCAGAACATCGTCAGGAGGACGATAAGCATTCTAAGAGATGTGTCCTATAAAGGTAATCGTAGCCTCGAGCCTCATCAACCGGGAATGCCTAAAACAGGAAAGGTGCAGCAAGGTTAGGTGGATAGCACTCAAGTAGGACGAGATATACCCGTCTAAATGTCCCTTTTATTTCGGCTATGTGGGCAGTTGTTGGCCACAACTGCGGGGCTATCTTGTTCGGGACTGTCTAGTAAGGGATGGTTCCGGCCTTGTGTTGTAATATGGTGTCGGTACGGTGATCTAGTCCCCATACTGTGACGGGCGGCATCCCAGTAACCGTGTCATTGTATGGAATCCAATCTCCAATAAACGCCGTACGTTTTGATTGTGCCCAACTATGTTGAAATGTGAAATGTAAGCATTTCAGCTATTTCTGTATTTTACTTGAAAACCTTAGACACTATTATAATATCACTGGATTTCCTATCAAATGATTTGGTTAGCGTAAGGTAAAAACTTACCCGTGTTTATGTGTGGGAAGTCTTACGTGATACCTTTATTTTCAAAAGATTTTCAAAGTTAAACAACTTTAACCCGTTTACTCACACCAGACTCATGTCTGACCCGAAGTTTATTCTGTTTTCATAAACTCTTGGGTACTCAAATTTTTATGAGTAGCCAAACGATTAGGTCTTGGATTGTTGAAGTCTGAAGGAGCTTGGAGCAGGAGTCCAGACGTATCTATTTATCTAGTTCCGCTGTGTTAGTTGATATATGTTGTATTTTCAGATGTATGTAATGGCAGATATATATATGACCGTCTTGTTTGAATGATGTTGCGTAACTCTGATATATGTAAAACTATGTGATAGTTATGTGATGCATTATATTTTGATCCGTTTCCGCTGTGAGATTCTGATGTTGTTATTCTTTCTTTCTATCTTTTCTATTTCTATCTCTTTCTTTTCTTATTAATGATACGTCTTTTTGAGGAATGAAAGCGGGTCATCACAATTTAATTCTTGAGTTTAAAATTAAATCTAAATAATGTAATTAAGTAGATGGTTAAAGAAAAGTAAAATGTTTTTAATTATTAGTTAATTTAAAGATCTTAGTTATTTCATATGTTAATAATAAATTAATTCCAAACATTTAATTTAGATAAAATTTAAGTGATAATTTAGTAAGTGGTTAAGATAAATGTTTTAAACTTTTAAATTAAATTTAAAGATCTTAAGTTCTTATACACGTTAATAATTATATAATCCTAAATATTTCAATTAAATTAAATAAAATAGGATTAAATGGCTTGTAATTAGTTAAGGTAAATTAAGCAGGATTTATAAGTAATTAATTTATTTTGTGTTAAATTAAATCAATTAGAGATGGTGTGATCAGTTTATCTAGCTTATGAATGACTAAAATTGTGTTGAATGCTTTGGATTGTTAAATGTCTCTAGTATGTAATTTGTAATATTTTGTGATATGAAATGCCTGAATTGAACTGCGATAAATGTGAGTTATTTATCTATGATGAATTTCTGTGTGAATATGACATTCTGAAGTTTAATTGAATTGTTTTACTTAAACAACTTGGCCTTAAAAGACGATGTTTGGATTTCGATGAGACCGGGATTGGATACCAAATTGTTATCCGAAAAACCACATCGATCCAAAATAAGCGATAGGCCGTGAAATCTCAAGTGAAGATCGGGAATGAAGATTCAAAATGCAAGAGCTATTTGTCGTTAACTCTGAGGATGATTCCAAAACGAGTGTAACGGAGATAGTGTCTTCGGTTCTGTTCGAACCCGGAACGGACTTGTATGAATGAATGCTATCAGACCATCGTCATTGGAGTACGATGAGCATTCCAAAATATGTGTGCTATAAAGGTAATTGTAGCCTCAAGCCTCATCAACCGGGAACAGGGGAAGTGCAGCAAGGCTAAGTGGGTAGCACCCAAGTAAGATAAGATTTTTCCCTGTCTACATGTCCATTTTTTCGGCTGTGTGGACGGTTGTTGGCCACAACCGTGGGGCTGTCTTATTCGGACTATCCAGTAAGTGGTAGCTCCGGTCTTGTGTTGCAGGGGATCAGGAGGATCCTCGGTACTCTGATCTAGACCAGGTACTGTGACGGGCGATACCCCAGCAGCTCTGCCTAGATGTCCCTTTTTTCGGTTGTGTGGACGGTTGTTGGCCACAACCGCAGGGTTGTCTTATTCGGACTATCCAGTAAGGGGTAGCTTCGGTCTTGTGTTACGGGGGATCAGAGGGGATCCTCGGTATTCTGATCTAGACCAGATACTATGACGGAAGATACCCCAGTAGCTCTGCCATTGTATGGAATCCAATCTCCAATAAGTCGCCGTACGGTTTTGATTGTGCCCAACTATGTTGGAACGTGAGATGTAAGCATTCCAGTTATTTCATGTTTTATATTGAAAACCCTAGACACTATTATAATATAACTGGATTTCCTATAAAATGTTTTGGTTATCGTAAAGGAAAAACTCGTCCGTTTTTATTTGCAGTGAGTCTTGTGAGATACTTTTGTTTCAAATGATTTTCAAGTTAAACAAACTTAAACCGTTTACTCACACCAGACTCACGTCTGACCCGAAGTTTATTTTCTATTTTTCTTAAACTCTTGGGTTGAGTAGTCAAGTGATTCAGGTTGGCTTTGACGTGTTTTGGAGAAGACTTGGAGCAGGAGACTTTGGTGTATACATATATATCTATTCTGCTGTATTAGTATCTCTGTTTGCATTTTGAGTTGTAATAAATAGATAGGTCGTCACGACTGTCTAATGTAATGTTGTAAACTGAATGACTCTGATGTATGGTATTAGTGGCTACTGTGTAATATATGTGATGTAATATATTTATTTTGTTCCGCTGTGAGATTCTGAGATTGTTTAGTTCTTTCTATCTATTTTCTTTTCTACCTATTTCTTTCTAAATTACGATACGTCTTTCTATGAAATGAAAGGCGGGTCGTCACAGTTGGTATCAGAGCGCTAGGTTGAGATAATACCTAGGCTTTTGGGTTAATACCCATCGTGAGAGAGCGTACTTGTAAATTTTGATATATCTATATATACACCTACCTGATTGTTGGGTTACCTGTCCAGGTTGCCAACGTGAGTTTCAGAGGAAGAAGAGGCAGAGGTGTGAATAGCACGACGACCACAAATGGAGGGGTCCGAATGCTGAAGGTGGTAGAGTAACTGGCGAGGTTGTAACCCCAATACCGCCTCGAGTGAACTTTGCAGCGTTGTGCAAAGACTTTACCAATCTCGAAGGAAAGCCTTTTAAGGGTACGGAGTCTATCATTGAAGTTCAAGTCTGGTTGCGCTCGTGTGAGCGGATTTTCAAGAGTTTGGATCTGTTAGATGAGCAGAAGCGAGTTATGGCGTCATGGCAACTTCAGAAAAGAGCAGTTGCATGGTGGGACGCAGTCACCATGAATGTTCCCGAGGATGATTTCTCTTGGAGCAAGTTCAAGGAAGTGTTTGAAGAACAGTTTATGTCTACCGCATGGAAGACTCGACTGTACATGAATTTTCTGAACCTTAAGCAAGTAAGTTTGTCAGTATCAGAGTATGAAACCAAGTTCAACGAGTTGTCCCGCTATGGTCCTGGTCTTATTGACAAACCGCTTAAGAAGAACGAGATGTTTGTACTTGGAACGAGGCCCAATTTCATTAGAAAATGACTGCACATCTCAAAGGATCATTTGTGGAACTGGTAGATATGGCTTTGAGATACGAAGAGCTTATGGAAAAGAAACCCTTGGCAACAGTGGCAACACCCAGTGGAAATTCTACCAAGCAGAACAAAAGGAAGTTCAACCCAAACTGGAAGAAGCAGGGTAAAGGAAAACCTGAAGGCAACGATGCAGCTCGGAAATGTTATGTGTGCCAGCAAGAAGGTCATTTAGCTAAACAGTGTCCTAGGGTGAAGCTCCGAAGCAGCGGCAGAGTGTACCCGTTTCCACGATGGTTCAGAAGTCCTTATTTTCAATTGTCAGGAGGCATGGCATATGGTGAAAGCCTGCCCACTTCTCTAGAGAGCTCAAACAAACAAAGTGTTTACTATTCAGGGTGGACCGTCAACTTCTACTGATGAGAAAGCCAAAGGCGTTCTTGAAAGTACTTTGCTTTTAGATGGCATTTATGTTAGAGTTTTGTTTGATTCTGGTGCTTCCCTTAATTTTATTTCTTTGGAAATGGTAGAGAAAATTCATCTTACCATTAGTGTCGTGGACCGCCATATTTTTGTGTCTAATCTCATAGGGGGAGTGACTAAGCTAGACATGATATGTAAAGGTCTAAAAATTTGTTATCTATCTCATAGTTTCTCGTGTGACCCATATGTATTGGATTTTAAAGGGTTTGACCTTATTTTGGGAATGGATTGGTTAGTCAAGCATAAAGCTGTTCTGGTTTGTGAAGAGAGAACCGTCTCATTAGAAACCGAACTGGGAAGGATTGCAAAAGTGACTTGCGACAGTTCAGGAATTCACTCGAGTAGTTTTTTGCATGGACTCGAGGCATCTCAAGAAGTAGGAACCATCGAAGTTGTCAGATATTTTCCAGACGCCTTAGATGAAGTCAAAGGTTTGCCCCTGCGTTGGAAGATTGAGTTTCGTATCGACTTAGTTTCAAGAGCGATACCGGTGGTTCAACCAAATAGAAGGATGGCTCCGAGAGAGAGAGAAGAATTGGTGAAGCAGACTCAGAATTTCTTGAAGATAGGATTGATCAGACCTAGTCGTTCTAGCTGGGGTTCTGCCGTAGTATTTGTAACCAAATCGGACGGTCATTAAGATTTTGTGTAGACTATCGAGAATTGAATAAGGTGACCATTAGGAATAAATACCCCTTGCCTCGTATTGACGATCTTTTCGATCAACTTCATGGAGCTTCTGTGTTCTCTTAATTGGATCTAGCTTCGGGTTTTCACCAGCTAAGGGTAGCTGAAGACAGTATACCCTTGACTGTTTTCAGAGGACCAAACTGTTTTTATGAGTGCTGGTTATGCCTTTTGGACTAACCAACGCTCCAGCTTATTTTGTGGATCTGATGAGCCCTGTTTTTGGGATGTGCGGAACAAGTTTGTGCTTATCGACGACATTCTCGTCTACTCCAAATCAGAGGAAGAGCATAAGCGACATTTGAAAATAGTATTGGAAACATTGAGGAAACATGTCCTGAAAGCTGAGTTTTCGAAGTGCGATTTCTAGAAGTCGAAAGTAAGATTTTTGGGACACATCGTATCTGGAGAAGGCGTTTCTGTGGATCCGGTCAAGGTAGTAGCTGTTCAAGAATGGAAGTAACCGCAGACTCCTACGGAAGTTCGCAGTTTTCTTGGCTTGGCGGGTTACTACAGGAAATTCATCCGGGATTACTCTAAGGTTTTTTCTCACTTGACCAAACTGCCTAGGAAGGGAGCGAAATTTAAATGGACTTTAGAGTGTGAAGAAACGTTTCTGGATCTGAAGGCGAGATTGACTAGTGCACATGTTCTGCCTATTCCAGATGGGAGCAGTAAGTTCGAAGTTTACACCGATGCTTGTGGAGTAGGGCTTGGTGCTGTTTTGATACAGAATGATATGGTGATTGCGTACGCGAGTAGGCAGTTGAAGCCGCATGAGAACTACGCTATGCATGACTTGGAATTGCTGGCTATCGTCTTTGCACTGAAGATATGGAGGCAGTATCTGTTGGGTGAGAAGTTCGAGCTTTTCACCGATCATAAACCATTAAAATATCTTTTCTTCCAGAAAGACCTGAACCTGAGGCAGCAAAGATGGCTGGAATTCTTGGCATCGTATGATCTGGACATTCTCTATACTCTGGAAAAAGCAAATGTAGTTGCGGACGCTTTGAGTAGAAATGCAATTTTGGCTGTTCTGGAAGTTAACCCCGTCTCTACAAAAAGGATCGTAAGCAATCAAAGGAAGGATAAAACTTTAGAGGAACTAATTCACGGAGCTAAGGAAGGTCGGTATTCAGATTTCAAGATAGATGGTCAAGGAGCTTTGAGAATTAATGGATGATTGCGTGTGCCGGATGTGGACGGGTTGAGACAGGAAGTTTTGTTGGAAGGCCACAAATCTGGATTGAGTATCCATCCGAGGATCTCGAAGATGTATAAGGATCTGAAAAGAGTTTTCTGGTGGCCGGGAATGAAGAAGGATATTGCTACCTTTGTCAATGGATGTGCGAACTGTCAACAAGTGAAGAGTGATCAACAGAAGACTGCGGGATTGTTGCAACCATTAGAGATTCCAAAGTGGAAATGGAAAATGATATCAATGGACTTCATCGATTGGTTGCCAAGAACTAGGAAAGGAAATGAAGGAGTGTGCGTAATCATAGACATGCTGACCAAGAGCGTCCACTTTATTCCAGTTAAGGCAACCAGAACTGCAGCGTCATTAGCAGAGATTTTCTTGAAAGAGATCGTCGAGCTGCACAGAGTTCCCATCAACATAGTGAGTGACCGTAACCCAATTTTTACCAGCAAATTTTAAGAAGCTCTGTAAACAGCTCTTGAAACGAGGTTGAGTTTTAGTACGCTTATCATTCCCAAACCGACGGTCAAACAGAAAGGCTGAATCGCATTCTTGAAGACGAGCGTTACGGCACGCGCTTCGCGCGTGATGAAGGCATCTAAACCGTTCTTGTACAAATTGTATTTGTTTAATACGTTCAAAAGAAAATAGTTTCCACAAATATTTAGTTATATTTTTGTGTTGAATCAAACGTAGTTAATTTGAATTTTTACCTCTAAGTTGCAATATCCAATTTTTTATTAGTTTAAATTTTTATTTACGTTATTAATTAATAAAAACCGATTTTGTAAAATAGTTTATTTGTTAGATCCTATTTTTAAGTGATATTAAGACTTGGTAAATATTTGTAGAGAAAATTTTGAATTTGTAAATAAAGCTTAATTGTCAGATCTTATTTTTAAGCGACGTTAAAGTTTAATAATATATGTACAGAGGTATTTTTGTTAGTACATACTAACGCCAAAAGCATGTGACAGCAGCACGTATATTATAACTATTACTAAAGAAATACATATAAAGGGTAATTTTGGAACTTCGCGGTCGGAACAAAAGATTGCACTTTCAATGCAACTATTAATTAAGATTTATTTTTAAATTTCAGTATCTAATTTTTTTGATAGTTTGAATTTATATTTCTGTTATTGGTTAATAAAGAAAGAATATGTAAAGTAATTTCGTTTGTTATATCCTATTTTAAAGTGATATTAAGATTTGATTATATTTGAGCGTTTTGAATTTGTAAAAAGTCTATTTATCAGATTCTATTTTCAAGTGATACTAATGTTTATTAATATTTGTAAAGGCACGTGTTGAATTTATAAATTGAGTTTATTTATTAGATTCAAAGATTTGATAACATATATAGATAAGAGTT
Source organism: Allium cepa (assembly GCA_030765085.1). Lineage (NCBI taxonomy): Eukaryota > Viridiplantae > Streptophyta > Magnoliopsida > Asparagales > Amaryllidaceae > Allium > Allium cepa. The sequence continues at coordinate 501,014,334 of CM060929.1, forward strand.
GAATTATATATAAGTAAATGATATTTTCGGAAGTTTGCGGTCGGATCAAAAGTTTGCTCTTCCAAAACAACTATCAATAAAGATTATCAAGAGATATTTTGGCACGTGCAACGCACGTGCATATAAGTTCTTTATTAAATTATTGAATTTGAAAGTCTTATGTAGTTTAATAAAAATAAACTGAAAATAATAAAAAAAAAATGTAATTTTTTCGTTGGCATAGGGTTTGAACTTGTAACCTTGTTTATTTTAAATTTTCCACTTGAAGATAGATGCTAATATCTGTTCACGATGATATTCGAATTCATGACCTCTTGTTTGCATAGAAGGGCATTTTTGAAATTTCACAGTTAGACCAAAAAATTATGATTTTAGTTTTCAACTATCAATAAAGATTTGTAGATTTCTTAATCTATCTAGAAAGATCTTGCATTACATATTCTAATGCAGCCATGTATATTTGACTCACTCTCTGAAGTCTAATTATAGTAGCAATTCTATTCTGAATAATTGAAATCAACATTTACGTTTGAATACGTCAAAGGTAACTGGAGGTAGATTTTATCTCCTATTTATTGGGAGATCATATGTAATAACAATTTAATATTTAAAATTATATATAGGGGTATTTTAGGAATTTCACGGTCGGACCAAAAGATTGTGCTTCCAAGCCAACTATTATTAAAGATTATTGAATTTGAAAGTCTTATGTAGTTTAATAAAAATAAACTGAAAATAATAAAAAAATGTAATTTTTTCGTTGGCATAGGGTTTGAACTTGTAACCTTGTTTATGTTTTAAATTTTCCATTTGAAGATAGATGCTAATATCTGTTCACGATGATATTCGAATTCATGACCTCTTGTTTGCATAGAAGGACATTTTTGAAATTTCACAGTTAGACCAAAAAATTATGATTTTAGTTTTCAACTATTAATAAAGATTTATAGATTTCTTAATCTATCTAGAAAGATCTTGCATTACATATTTTAATGTAGCCATGTATATTTGACTCGCTCTCTGGAGTCTAATTATAGTAACATTTGAGCAATTCTATTCTGAATAATTGAAATCAACATTTACGTTTGAATACGTCAAAGATAACCGGAGGGAGATTTTATCTCCTATTTATTGGGAGATCATATGAAATAACAATTTAATATTTATATATAGGGGTATTTTGGGAATTTCACGGTCGGACCAAAAGATTGTGCTTCCAAGCCAACTATTATTAAAGATATGTTGAGAGCATGTATCTTGAATTTCGACGGATCTTGGAAGGACCATCTGCACCTGGTAGAATTCTCGTACAACAATAGTTATCAGGCAAGTATTAAGATGGCACCATATGAAGCTTTGTACGGAAGACCTTGTAGATCACCATCTTGTTGCATAGAATCCGAAGATTGTCTTATTCTTGGTCGTCCAGACTTGATTCGGAAGGCATCTGCAAAGGTTGAGCTGATCAAGAAAAGAATGAAGGCAACCCAGGATCGTTAGAAAAGTTACGCAGATAAGAGACGATGGAATTTGAAATTCAAAGTTGGAGATTTGGTATTTGTCAAAATTTCCCCAATCAAAGGAGCAATCAGATTTGGTAAGACGGGAAAGCTAGCTCCGAGATACACTGGACCTTTCCGTGTTCTTGAGAGAATCGATGCTTTGGCTTACAGGATTGAATTACCGGAACGGATGGCTGAAATTCACAATGTATTTCACGTATCTCGTTTGAGGAAGTACGTGTACGACCCATCACTGGTTGTAGAACCGACAGTTCAGGAAGATTTGGAAGTTGAACCAGACTTAACGGTGGTCAGGCATCCAGTTCAGTTGTAGATCGAGATGAGAAGGAGTTCAGGAACAAAGTGGTGAAGCTGGTTAAGGTTCAGTGGAGCGAGGATCCCAGAGATTGTATCTGGAAAACTCTAGATGGTATTAGAAAGGCATATCCTGAATTGTGTCAGGATAATTAGGATTGTTTGTTTGAATAACATTGTTTGCTTTAGTTGTTAGTGTATGGCTCATATGTATGCTTTGCTGTTTGAATATAAAAACTTTTGTTGGATAATTAAATTATCTCTTCTTTTAAAATTTCGGGAACAAAATTCTTTTAAGGGGAGGAATGTGACAACTCGGGATTTTTGACAAATATTAATTTGATGATCTTCTTATATAATCATTTAAATTTGCAAAACTTATCTTTTCAAACAAATAAAATATGCTTCTAATTTCTATTGTTTATATATATATATATATATATATATATATATATATATATGTAAATTGTGAATAGAAAACTATGATTTGAAATTCCAAATGAATATCTTAAAAAGAAATTAGATTTAAAACTCTACATTTAAACACTTGTGTGTCTATATATATATAGTTATTGTTAGAGTAGTAATAACTTAATTTTAAAATTAAATAAGAATAAATAAATAGGCTTTATATTATTTCTTTTGAAATTACATAAAATAAATAAAATAAAATATGAAAATAAAAATATAAAACATAAAAAGAAAATATAAATATTTGCATTAGACATGTGTAAGCTATGAAATGTCATGCTAATACAAGTCAAATTTATTTGTTTTCTTCATTTAAAAAATAAAATAAAGAAATAAGGTGTTGTACAGTTTATATCCTCTTATATATATATATATATATATATATATATATATATAATCCTATTCTTTCTTTCATCTTTAAAACAAAAACCCAAACCAAAAAATAAAAAGAGAAAAATCAAACAACTTTCACCAAGTTTTACAACTGAAGCAAAGCAAGAATCAAATTCAAGTTCATCACAACTTAATAGATCAAGCTTTCAGTTTCAAAGATCAAATTAGTTGTTCCAGATTTCAAAACTATTCTCTGTTCAAACATTTTACAAGTGAGTAAACTTCACCTTTTAAAGCCAAATCTACTTAATTATCTAATGCATGTGATAAATAATGGAAGTAATGTTGTGAAAATGTTTTGCATGGATGTATAAATATGCTTTGCATGTATATCGGTATGAAGTTGTTGTGTGTGTATATGTGCATGACTGTGTTTAGATATGCATACCACTGTTCTTGTTTAACAGACTAAAAATCAATTCAAAAATTCAATTCTCTTCCCTCAATCTCTTTTAGGTTGTGATCCTTAAAGAAAATATGTTTGTAATAACTAAATTCTATTTTTAAAAATGTTTTTAAGTATAATTAGTAAGTGGTTTTACTGGGAAGAAGAAATTCCAGTGAAAAATCAAACATCTCAAAATTTTGACTTCCATGTTTTCAAGATTTTCATATATAATTTGATTCGTCTTTAGAAACTATGATTTTAATGGTAATTTCATGATTTTTAAGTTAATAAATTAAGAGAAATTGTGGGTTGAACGGAAATTGGATTTTGAGTGATTCTTGGCGATCAGAGGATGGTAGAAGGTCGAAGCCGTTGCTGGAGCAAGCTCGTGGGTCGAGGGTCATGAGAAAATTGATCAGTGGATTTTAGATCGACGAGGTGGATGAACGGTGGCTAAGTAGGGTTTAAAACCCTGTTTAGGTCGTCGACGTTTACGGGGCCAGTGCGATGTCGTCTCGCATCGGGTTGGGTGTGGCGAAGGTCTGGGCTCGACGACTTGGTGTCCGATGATCGGAGGTGGCGGTGCGAATGGTTTTTGGTGATTGGGTTTTTGTTCCATTGGTGCTCGTCACTCTCGATTTCGATTTGGGGTTTGTTTCAGGGTTCTGGGTGGTCAGGACGATCGCGCATGTCAACGTCGACTTGCTGGTGGTAGCGACGATGGTCAGAGCGGTGACGGTCGTTCGTGCACGTGCACGGTGCACGGGTATCTATTGTTTTTGTTGGTTGAGGTAAGGATCGGGTTGGCTCGGGTTTGCATAGGGGAAAGCATCGGGTTGGATTCGGGTTTGTACGCGGGTGTTTTAGCAAGTTTCAGATAAGAAGGGGGAGATTGAGTTTAGGTCGGGAGTTTAGGCTTTGGGCGGTTAAATTTTCTTGCGCCGGCTATTTTAAATAAAATGATAAAAGATAAATTAACAAAGCTTTAAATAAAAGTGTATTAAGAAGTTTTAAAAGGGAAAGGGAAGCAAGTTTCCCAAAACAAAATTTTCTCACAAATTCTTTTAAATGTTTAATATTGTTTAGTTAAAGGTTATATAAATAATTTACTTTTAACTTAAATTAAATTAAGCTTAAATTAAATTATTTATATGTCCATTATTAATTTAGTTCTTGAGTTTAAAATTAAAACTAAATAATGTAATTAAGTAGATGGCTAAAGAAAAGTAAAATGTTTTTAACTATTAATTAATTTAAAGATCTTGGTTATTTTATATGTTAATAACAAATTAATTCCCAACATTAAATTTAGATGAAATTTAAATGATAATTAAGTAAGTGGTTGAGATAAATGTTTTAAACTTTTAAATTAAATTTAAAGATTTTAAGTTCATATACACAGTAATAATTATATAATCCCAAATATTTTAATTAAATTTAAATAAAATAGGATTAAATGGCTTGTGATTAGTTAAGGTAAATTAAGCAGGATTTATAAGTAATTAATTTATTTTGTGTTAAATTAAATTAATTAGAGATGGTGTGACTAGTTTATCTAGCTTATGAATGATTAAAATTGTGTTGAATGCTTTGGATTGTTAAATGTCTCTAGTATGTAATTTGTGATATTATGTGATATGAAATGCCTGAATTGAACTATGATAAATGTGAGTTATTTTTCTGTGATGAATTTCTGTGTGAATATGACATTCTGAAGTTTAATTGAATTGTTTTACTTAAACAACTTGGCCTTAAAAGACGGCGTTTAGATTTCGATGAAACTGGGATCGGATACCAAATTATTATCCGAAAAACCACATCGATCCAAAATAAGCGATAGGTCGTGAAATCTCAAGTGAAGATCGGGAATAAAGATTCAGAATACAAGGGCTATTTGTCGTTAACTCTGAGGGTGATTCCAAAATGAGTGTAACGGAGATAGTGCCTTCAGTTCCGTTCGAACCTGCAACGGACTTGTATGAATGAATGTTATCACACCATCGTCACTGAAGGATGATGTGCATTCCAAGATATGTGTGCTATAAAGGTAATCGTAGTCTCAAGGCTCATCAACCGGGAATGGCTTAAACAGGGGAAGTGCAGCAAGGCTAAGTCGGTAGCACCCAAGTAGGATAAGAATTTTCCCTGTCTAGATGTCCTTTTTTTTGGCTGTGTGGGTGGTTGTTGGCCACAACCGCAGGGTAGTCTCGGTCTTGTGTTGCAGGGGATCAAGGGGATCCTCGGTACTCTGATGTAGACCAGATACTGTGACGGACGGTACCCCAGTAGACCTGCCATTGTATGGAATCCAATCTCCAATAAGTGCCCGTACGATTTTGATTGTGCCCAACTATGCTGAAATGTGAAATGTAAGCGTTCCAGTTATTTCTTATTTTATATTGAAAATCCTAGACACTTTATAATATAACTGGATTTTCTATCTAATGTTTTGATTATCGTAAGGGAAAAACTCGTCTGTTTTTATTTGCGGTGAATCTTACGAGATACCTTTGATTTCAAATGATTTTCAAGTTAAACAAACTTAAACCGTTTACTCACACCAGACTCATGTCTGACCCGGGGTTAATTTTCTGTTTTTCTTAAACTCTTGGGGTACTCAAATTTTATGTGTAGCCAAGTGATTCAGGTTGGCTTTGACGTGTTTTGGAGAAGACTTAGAGCGGGAGACTTTGGCGTATCTATATATATCTATTCCGTTGTATTAGTATCTTTGTTTGCATTTTGGGTTGTAATAGATAGACAGGTTGTCACGACCGTCTAATGTGATGTTGTAAAATTGAATGACTCTGATGTATGGTATTAGTGGCTACTGTGTAATATATGTGATGTAATATATTTATTTCGTTCTGCTGTCAGATTCTGAGATTGTTTAGTTTTTTCTTTCTATCTATTTTCTTCTCCGTCTATTTCTTTCTTAATTACGATACATCTTTCTATGGAATGAAAGGCGGATCGTCACATGGAAATTCGAATAATTCAAACTAGATCTAAGAATTCGTCAAAGACATCATGTTGTATCGTCGATGCCACCGCTCATCCATCTCAACCAGAGCTGCAGCATGATACTATTCATATTATCTCCAGGCCGAGTAGACTAAACCCCAAATCCTGATGTTGACTTTGTCAATTGATTTATCTTGACATCACGCCAACACAAATAGCAATAATATCTGATTAATCGCCTCTCTTCCCCTGGATCGACTCATCATGATTGTCACTGCAACATACATCTGGTGGAGCTTTTAGCCATCAACGTCGGTGATGATGTGAGCAGGAGGATAAAACTTGTGCATTTGCACATAGTAAAAAAAATTGAAATTAAACACACATATAGAAAATATAATCTAAAATTATTTCAATTTGAAACTCTTGATAACCATGTTCTCGATGATCCTGTCAGTCGATCACATCTTAAACCATAAGTTTTGTCATTGAGATAACATTGTTCTAACTCAATGATGGAGTTACAAAGTTCACCATTAAGATATAATTTTTGAATAGAGAAAGAGAATAATCTTGTGTATTCTGAACGAAGTCTCCAGGTTTATTTATAAAATCAATATGCTATGTAATATCTCACTCCAGTTGTTACAAGCCCTATACTAGAAGGATGTATATCGCGTCATGATCACAGTTGGCAATTGAGAATGAAATATGGATAAAGACTTGGAGAAGTGGCAATGGAGGATGAAGGTTGTTCTAATGAGGAATGGAGTCCATCAAGTAGTGTTTGCCCCTGAGGAGTTGACGGCAGACATGTCAGCCGCACAAAAGAAGATTGAGAAATAGACGTTTACTACTTTACAACTAGCAATGTGAGATAATGTTATCTCAGATATTAGCAGTGAGACCACTACTATGGGTATTTGGACCAAGCTAGAAAATCTCTACTTGAAGAATTCTTTGACTAACCGTCTGATATTGCTGAATACATTTTTCATCATACGGATGAGAGAAAGTACTTCAGTGAAGGAACATCTTAATTTCTTTGATGAACTCGTGATGAAGATGAAGACTGTTGACTTGAAGATGGATAAGGAGCAAATGACAATGATTCTTTTTTGTTCTCTTCCAGAACAATACACTGGTTTTGCGAACAGCTTTATCTTCGTTAGAGACATATTGGCAGTGAAAGATGTAAAATCAGGCCTTCTATCAGAGGGCTTAAGAGATCAGATGAAGGAGATAAGTGAAGAAAGTATAGGTGGAAATGGTAGTCACGACCTATTTGTTGAAAGAGGAAGAAAATATAAGAAGAATTTGCACTTTAGAGGGTGTTCCAAGTCCAGGAAGCCCGGTAATGGCATGGGAGGAAAGTCTAAAGACGGAAAGTGCTTTATTTGCAAGAAACCTAGTCATTGAAGATTTGAAGAAGGAAGAAGATGGATCTTCATCATTTGCGGTGGAGAAGTCTGTATCTGACGATGTGTTGTCTGCAGCAGTATCGGATGTCTCGGACCATTGAGTGCTGGACTCGGGGGCGTCATTCCATATGACGCATAATAAAGATTACTTCATTTCTTTCGTTGAACGAGAAGGAAGCTCTATTCTTATGAGTAATGATGTTAGCTGTAGAGCAATGTGTGAAGGTATAGTGAGGATCGGGATGTTTGGCGGACTAATACACACTTTGACAGGTGTCCCATGTGTTCCAGGTCTTCGGAAGTCCTCAATTTCTTTAAGACAGTTGATATCTTTGGGATGCAAGATAACTATCGAGAAGGATAGTCTGAAGATTTCGAGAGGTGCACTAGTTCTTATGAAAGGAGATGTGTTCCGAAATCTGTATTTGTTGAAAGAAACCACGTTTCTTTGAGAGTCGTGTGTTGGAGTAGATAGTTCTCGCGCATTGGATGTCACAAGGCTTTGGCATCTCAGGTTGTGTCAAATTCCACAGAAGGGTTTAGAGTTGCTTCTAAAACGGAAGATGATAAAAGGAGAAATCTTCGACAATATGGATTTTTGTCAAGAGTGTGTGTTAGACAAGCAAACTAAAGTATCTTTTGGAGTTAGACTCCATAGATCGAGGCAAGTACTTAAGTACGTGCATACAGATGTTTGGGAACTGGTTGATCCTCCTTCTCTTGAAGCAGCAAATTATGCTATCTCTTTCATTGATGACTTTTCTCGAAAAGTATGAAAGTATGTCATGAAGGCCAAAACAGAGAGCTTTAAGAAATTCAAAGACTGAAAAGCGTTTGTTGAGGACCAATCTGGTTCAAGGTTGAAGGTGGAGATCTGATAATGGCGGTGAATTTGTCTCTAGGGAGTTCCTCGATTTCTGTAGACAGCATGGCATTCAGAGACATTTCACTACACCCGGCAATCCGCAATCCAATGGGGTTGCAAAAAGGAAGAATAGGACTCTATTGGAGAAGGCCCGTTGCTTGAGATTAACAGCGGACTTATCTAGAGGCTTTTGGGCTGAGGCATTATCAACTGCAACGCATATCATAAATCGAATTCCGTGCTCAACCATAGATGGGAAGATTCCAAAGGAGAAGTTGTGAGGTAAAGCAGTGTATCTTGATTACTTTCGAATTTTTGGTTGTCCTGTGTACGTTCACCATACAGGTGATGACAAGTTGGAGGCTAGAGCATATAAGGGCGTACTAATGTGCTATACCGATGGTATCAATGGGTACGAATTTGGAACCCTGTTGATCAGAGGATTGTTCATTCCAGACATGTTACTTTTGATGAGTCTGCTATGCTCAATCCGAAGGAAAAGCTACCTAACACATCAGAAGATTCTGATAGGCCTAAGGAAATGGAAGAAGTTCTCAAATTCCAGTCAAGGAGTAGAGTCGTTGTTGATGCTGTCGAGGAAAACGCGGTTGATGAAACATCACAGGATAGTCCATAAGTACCTTTTAGTAGTGTTGGTGATGTGCATGAATCTAGAGAAAGTTCAGTTCAAGGTGGAGCTGAAAGGTGTTTAGACAAAGTAATACCTACCGGGTCAGTCATAGAACTATTAGGCCGCCCGAAAGGTATGGTGATTGGCAATTTGCAAAGCTTAGCTTTGGTGATCAGTTTGACTATGCCCTACATATGGTTCTTGAGGAGCCGCTTGACCCTGATGAAGCTTTGAATTCATGTGACAGTACGAAGTGGATGTGCGCTATGGAAGAGGAGTTAGAGTCGTTGAAGAAGGACAAACTTGAGATTTGATACCACCTCCTCAACGAAGCCGAGCCATGGGTCGCAAGTGGGTGTTCAAGGTGAAGGATGATGGGAAATACAAGGCTAGACCAGTTGCTAAAAAGTTTTCACAGAGGAAGGGATTGGAGTATGATGAGATATTCTCTCTAATAAGGAGGCATACGTCCTCCGCATTTTGCTTGCCATCGTCGCAGCTCATGACTTGAAGTTGGAGTAACTGGACGTGGAAACTGCTTTCTTGCACGGAGACTTGGATGAGACCATCTACATGAAGCAGCCTAAAGGGTCATTGTAGATGGAAAAAAAAATTGAATTTGCAAATTGAAGAAGTCAATATATAGACTTGAGCAGTCGCCTAGACAATGATATAAGAGGTTTGACTTTTTTATGCTTTCACTTGGTTTTCATCGTAGCATCAAAGACGCTTGTGTGTATTTCAAGCATTTAAAGAATGATAAATTAGCGTGCCTACTTTTGTACGTGGATGATATATTGATTGCTTAAGGATAAGGCTGAAATCGATAATATAAAGCGAAAGCTAAAAGCGGAATTCGAAACGAATGACCTTGGAGAAGTAAAAAAAATTGTGTATAGAAATCCAAAGGGATAGAAAGCTAGGACTTTTGAACCTCACTCAAAAGGAGTACATTCAAAAGGTGCTTGCTCGGTTTAGCATGGAAGGAGCAAAGATAATCAGCACACTCATGTCTTTGCACATATAGCTTTCTAGTAAAGGCTCTCCGATCTCGGAAAAGGACAAGGCTTATATGATGAAGGTCTCATATGCAAGTGCAGTTGGCAACTTGATGTATGTCATGGTCTGCACTAGGTCTGACATTGCACAGGCGGTTAGATTGGTATGTAGATTCATGGCGAATCCAGAAAAGACGCATTAGAAAGCAGTGAAGTGTATCTTCAGATAACTTAGAAAAAGTCCAAACTATGGACTTGTCTTTGGCGGTAAAGATAGAGATTTCAGCTTGGTTGAATTTTGTGTTTTCGACTATGCCGGTGATAGAGATCGAAGGAAATCAACCTGCGGATATGCGTTCACCATTGGTGGGACAGCGATTAATTGAAGAGCGAGGTTGCAGACGATTATGACTTTGTCTACTACAGAGGCAGAGCTCATAGCCACAGTTGAAGCAGCTAAGAAGACGCTTAAGACGATTGTTGTGTGATTTGGGCTTCATATATGAAGGCGTGGATGTGTATTGTGACATTCAAAGTGCAATTCACTTGGCTGAAAATCTGGTATTTTGCTCAAGAAAGAAGCATATTGAGGTGAGAGAGTCGTTCCTTGTCTCGATGAGTGAAAAGAAGCTAGTTCGTCTTTAGAAGTTCGCACAGAGGAGAATGCAGCAGGCATATTTATCAAGTCGTTGCATGTTGCTAAGTTCGAGCATTGCTCGGACTTGATTCGCTTAATGAAGTGGTAGGTGTCACAGGATGGCACGGGGGGTGTTGAATGGTTCATGGAGACGTTTGTTTTCACGGTAGAGATTAATAGATTCTATAGGGACTGAGTACTTCTAATACTTTGTTGATGGGTGATGGCCTTGCCGAAGTTCGTTGATAGAGTGTAATAAATGATGGCATTGCCGAAGTTCATTGAATAAGTATCCATTGTTTGCAGCATGAAGATGTAGATGGAGTTGGATGCCTTGATGGAATTTGGTATGAAGGTGGAGATAGCTGAATTTGACACCTGAAATTCCAACTCGAAGGAAGAGGCGGAGGATGAAGTCACGAGGTTGGAAACCGTAGTTGGAACGACATTGAGGAGGACTGAACCAAACTGTGGCTCGGTGTTCAGCCTATGAAGGCCGAACGAGTAATCTCGTTCGGTGGAGGAGCAGTTTCATTCAGTGCTTGGGCTTCGTGATGATTTCGTTCGGTGAAGTGAAGCTAGTGCTTCGAAGATATGAAGACAAAGTCTTGGAGCGGTGGAAAATAATGTCGAACGAAATATTTCGTCCGGTGGCATGTCGGTCCAATTATTTCGTAGGGGCATTATCCCGAACCAAATTAGTTTTGGGTAATGCTGAACCAAATGATCTGATGTGTTTGCCGAACCAGTTGACCGAACCAAAGTGATGCGCCGAACCAAACCCCAGAGCTGCTATATGACAGCCGCCCCTCCTCATTTCCTCACTTTATAAATAGAGAAGTTTCTAGACAACAATGGCAGTCATCCTAGAAAGCTGAAACTCTGCAGAATTTTGTCTGTATTGTTAATTCTTCTTATGTATAGCCTTCAAAAGTGAATCAATCTTCTAGCTCTAATCTTTCAGTGATTAATAAAATCTCATCTCCCCTAGTAGACGTACATTGTCTCGCGGTAGTGGAACCACTATAAACACTAATGTTATTTATTTTTCTGCATCTGTTTTGATGTTTATCTATGTTTGCTTCGTCTCACTGCAACCACGATCCAGTTGTTTTCCGCTGCATTGGGTTTTCTATTCCCTTTGGCTGATTATCTGAAGGGATTTTCCCCAACAGTTCTTCATGTTGGAAACTCAGATTTGCGATTTCGACCGATTCAAACTAGAACTAGCGATTCTGGTGCGTGAATTCATCTATAAATAGCAAATTTCAACATGAAAAAAAATACTTTTGGAACTTGTTATTAACTTCTACGTGGAATTGCTTTCGAACTCGAAGTCGATCAATTCTAGATCTGAATTAGCATTGTATTTCGGATGTAATGGCAAGATCAATCGGTAATAAAAGATAAAGTGGACGTAGACACTTGAGTTCACCAAACTACCATAAAATTCTTGTTGTTCTCTTTTTTTTTTCAATTACTTCATAATTTTCGCTTTTGATCAAGTGGGGGATATTTGCTCATTTCATGTGCAAACATATTCTGAATTTCACAATGGTCAAATACTAAGATGTTAGATAATGCATTTTACGCACTTATAAGGGTGGGATTGAAATCATAGTGATGGCGAAGCAATGTGTTTCGAATAGTCATGGTTTTGGGTTTCAATTAGGGCTCTCGTGTTAACGATAACTATCATGTTACTATATCATCAATTGATAATCATTATTGAGCTAAATTGGTACCACAATAGAAATGGCCTAAACATGGTAAATTTTCAATTCCCAATGGTAAAACATCAGTATTATTTTACAAAATCAAAGATAATGGTAATGCACCCAGCATTTATATTTTTTAGTTCTTATTTTGTTAATGTATAAATAAAAGCAGCAAAGTGACCAAAATTAATCCAGAAATCCAATTCAAATTATATCGATTACTTTTTTTTTCTTTGATGTCTTTTATTGAGCTACACGATAAAATATCAAATATTTTAACTTTTGAAACACAACAGTAATTTATTATAATCGGTGCAACAGTTCCCAATTTATGGCATACCAACCTTCACTATACCGACGATATGCTAACGGCAATGGAACGTATTTCGGATTTATCATAAAAAACAGTGTGGTAGTGGTTTTTTTCAAAATCATTAATCATTACCATATCAGCCCTAGCTCTCAGTTGCGGCCTCTCTTCAAAATATAAAGTTATTTCACTATGACGACCCTTGCAAGACTCCATTTTGGTGAGCAGTGTTCAATGGGTTTCACCCTAATATATTATGCACATGGAAGACACATTATATACATACATACATATATGTATGTATGTATGTGTATCTATGTATGTATCTATGTATATCTATGTATGTATCTATGTATCTATGTATATGTATGTATATATGTATATGTGTGTGTATTCTGTGAATGCAATATACGTTTTTGAAATTTCTACCTTAATATTATGTTACAAAAAGAGCTTTGTCGAATTCTGCGTTCATGGAAAAGCTAAGTAATGAAATTAATACTGTATTTAACTCGGAAGGTTGGGGAAAATTATAGAACCGCAAGGTAAAAGAAACTTGTAGGAATTACTTAGGTAGCCCATCTTCATTAACAGCTTATGTATCGCATGCTCTATAATCCTATACATACAAAGAATGACAGGGGTTTGATACTGATTGTACCTTGGATACATAAAGCTAGTCTGCTCCCCACCACGTTGATATTCTTGGAGCATTTGAGGATGGTACTCTAATATCTGTTTTTTTAAAACAAAAATCAGTCCTTGCTATTCTTTATTTAGCTAATTAAGATGGTAATGTGTATTTATACCTCACGGTAAATCAATTCTCGAACATTATCTGTTGTTAGTTTTCGTCTTTCAAACTCAAACTCTAGTTTGGAAATAGGTCGCCTTGATGGCTCATTGTCTATATTTGCCAAACCTTTGAAGTAAGGATCAGCTAAAGCCTGGACAAAGGAGGAAACACAAAATTTATGATCAATTCATATAAAGATTTTACTTTCTTTTTTCTTTTTTTTTCCTTTTTAATAAATATCTGTCAAATAATATTATTTTCTTTTCATACAATTTGACATTGGAATTGAAAATATGAACATGTGCGCACAAGGCAAAAAAGTTTAGAATAAAAAAATATGAACTTAGAACAGAGCATGACGGACAATCATAGGGAGATGCCATGTTATTAAGAAGATAATGCTTAACTTCTTTATGGCTGCAGACAGACGAGTGCTAAAAGCTAGATGATAATAATGGTAGCCAACTAAAGTATGTATTTTAGTTTCTGGCTTCAGTGTATTAGTGTAAAACATAGAATATTCAAAATAATTCTGATTACCTCTTCAGCCGATGGACGGTCTTTAGGATCAAAAGCAAGAAGTCGTTCGAGTAGGCGTAGAGCTAAAGGGTCTGCATTAGGGAACTTCTGCGAGAAAGGAATCGGTTGTTTTTTACGCATACCACTTAGATACCTTTTAGCCTTTTCATTCCGTATCTGCCAAACAAGAAAAGAATACAGATCATATTTCACAATCTTGACAATGCTGATTTAATAGCCATATTATGAATCTAGGATGCTTGAGGAGTATACAGATAATTTTGCACGTATAAGAGAGATGTTGTAACATTCAAGGAAAAAACAAACACCCCTACACCCCACCCCCACCCCAAAATAAAAAAAATAAAAAAATAGAAAAATAAAACCTCACAAGCAGCCTTGATACTTAGTAACCGCGTATAGTGAACCAATTGTACTGAACATTTATGTTTTTACTACTAGAAAAATGAATGGACAATTCTCCAGTGCGCCTGAGTTTTCAACTATACCTTCATCACACTGAAACCGTCAATGATGTGGGATGGAGACTAAGAGTTGGGTGAATGATGACCATGACTTATTTGAGTAGAGCCAGCCGAAAAAGATTCACGCATTGGTTTGGTTGTTGGAAAGACCATTCATGGATGCAGAGTATATGAGAGGTTCTGATTTGAGCACTTGAAATTATATAGTCCACGTACTCGAATCAAGAAGTTTGTTGGGTAAAGTTTTAGGCGGAAGATAACAATTTCGAGCAATGGACCAGAATTTTGAATTGAATATGCCAACGGAACAGGCAGTTAAATTGAAACTTGAGGTATTCAAATAAGGCAGCGAGACCAATTGATGAGTAGTCAGCTGCGAGCTCGGAATTAAGTGGTCCATGGAAGTGGGAAAACAGTTTTATGTGGAAATTTGGTTTCGCCTCTTATTTTAAGATTTGGTACATGAAAAACCTTTCCCACAAACATGTAAAAATTACACTCTTATTTTTAATTTAGGTAAAAAATCTTTTTTTTCTGAAATTGATTCTAAACATTAATCGCGTGTTTCTACGATCAAAACAATTGGTTTTTATTTTATTTTTTTGAAAAAAATGCAGTCCTGAAACTTCAAATATTTGTTGATTTCTCTGCGAATATTTGCAAAGTTTTCCGCAAATATCCTTGAACTAAAGAACAGGGGTTTTTTATAGCATGTTTTTAAAATGGGACGGCTGTGTATTTTAAACTAGAGGACAGTGTTTTTATGGAAGTTCCCTAAAAAACTTGAACCTTTTTATCTAAATCGTAAACATAGGTGGAATCTTAGTTAGAACAAAATTGCTTCTTGATAATTGTGAAAAGGCTAAAATACATAAAGTTAACGCCATTAGCTTATGAATAACATCCTGTTTAATACTCGTATATAGTGTGTGCCATTATCCTAGTAATTCCATAAGAACAATGAAAACTGTAGACGAAAATTCAAGTATTTATGAATTTTCATAATATTATTTAAACATTTTATATTTATTAAAACGCATTACTATCCCGTCCCTCACTTTGGACTTCTCCAGAATCAGTGCCTGATATCTGTTCACATTAGACCTTTTATCTCAATGTTAATTTTCTCTTTCAAATAAACTGTTTATATTTATTCTGGTGTTGGTCATTGATTAATTTCTTTTACATTGCACATATGATCCACGATTATTTTTATTTTTTTTAGATTAGGTTAAAATAAGCATCAATACTCTTTTGAAGTAGAGGTTTAAACAAATTGCCTGATACACAAGCATCGAACTCATTAATGTGAAATAAGTAGAGGAAGTTAAAACTTATAAAAAACTAGACTTGTTTATGTTTGGCATCAACCAAAAATGAGTCACCTCTTAAGTTTTAAATAAAAGTAATACAGTGGAGAAAATTCCTAAATAATTTTCTTTCCCATCCATGCCCTCTTGTACATATTCGAGCCTGGATAAAAACCAACTTCATATTATCTCCATTCTATTTAAAACTGCATTATACAAATTAATATCTTACTGAAGGCAAGATAATTGACGTTTAACACACACACACACACACATGCGGAACAAGCAACTAGAGATTGAAAACCAACCCTTGTAATTGTTTCTGGTGATGGAGTTCCAAGAAGATCAGTCATAAGGTCCAATTGATGCACTACATTCTTTCCAGGAAATAAAGGTCTTCTGATCAATATTTCTGCAAATATGCATCCTATACTCCAAATATCAATTCCGGGTGTGTACTGTAAAAGAAATAAGTATTAGATAAGAGATTATAGGAGGCCAGGTAATAATAGCCTATAAAAAGCAAACTACATATTTCATATCAAGCTTTTGAACAGCACTGTTATGTATGACTGATAAATTTGGTTCACGACCCTAGTAGAAAAACAATGAAATCATAGCCAATGCTGAAATATTGAAACCTGATAAAAGGGTTGGGTTCTATGATTTATTTATTTTTCTTAAATGGATAAAGCCCTTCTGCTCTGACCCAATAAAAAAAACTTTAGTTATGAATTTGACTAATTGACCAATGGAATCAATCTTAATGCAATAACCTCATATTCTCCATCATTATTCTTTCCTTGAAAAAAGCACTCGATTAAATTAATCCAAGTTGATATTAAAATAAACTGATGTCATCGAAGTGGATTCAAACCCAAGATATTGGATCTAATATTTTTTTCCATATAGTCAAGAAGTAGGGCTTGCGAGTTGAAACCAATGTTTTCTGCTTGCTAAGGCATGGATTGTCATACACCCTCCAGAATATGCGCATGCTTTTTTACTAAGGGAAAAACTATTTTTGTTTCCTCACTTAACAATCTATAAATAAAAGAATAAGAAAAATCCCCGTTCCAAAATATTCTCTTTAACAATCACTTAAAAATTGAGAATTTGAGATTGAACAAGATTCCTGTAATTAGCTCTTCAGAAATGTATCAAAGTAGAACCCTCAATTTGAAAGTTTGAAAGTATTGTTCGGAAAATAATGTTAAAACTTAAAAGGGTCAAATAACAAATATGTTATTGCGAATAATGCAATAAACCATATATTTGGAGAAAATATATGGAATATCCCATTACGAAAAAAAATAACTGAATAAATACTCTCTGACAAGAGCTAAAGTGATGTAATTCAATCAAAAAGTAATTTAGACGGCGAAATCAGTAACGAAGACAATAATAAGCATAGTTTATCATCTATGTATCTCCATCATATCATGAGGTACCTTTATATCAAAATAAAAAACGTATAATACTTGAAAATACTTCACATTTCGATGTTTTGAAGTTTTAAAAGAGACAAAATATAAATTTAAATTATCAATGAAAATACTAAAAATGAATTTGACAAGTGATTTATGGACATCGAAAAATAAATATAGTATACATAACATAATTATATATTATAAAGAAAGAACAGAATTTATAGAAAGAAAAAAAAATTGTTATGCTCTTGCATTATACCTCTTCTTTCGGGGTCCTGCCATTTTGGTTGGATACATAATTTTTGCTTGTTCGAAAGGTTGAAGATAGATAATTTTCATGTATATTAGCTATTGCTTCTACAACTGATAAAGTTGATGAGTTATTAGAACCTTATCTTGCTAAAAAAACAATGAATTGCAAATGAAAAGTATTCACACAATCAATGTACAACACATATACTAACCAAATGATGCAAGATGGTTTAAAACGTGTTGAATTGTGTTTGACTACTATAATAAACAACAAGGATATTAAAACCTAACAGTGAAAAAAAAATGTTTTGCAAAAGCATAAGATATCTTTTATTAGGTACTACTTTTATGTACCCCTAAGATGAACTTCATTGTTGACTATGATAAAAATAATTATATACTGCTAACAATCGACTCGTCTTTTAGATCTTGTTATTATAAAGTATATCAGCTATCCTAACAAAGGGATGAATGCGTGCAAGCAATGAAAATAACTCATCTCTTAGTTTTTTTATCTTTTATCATGGCCTTGGACAATTTTCTAAAGCTAAGCACCTAACATATAATTTGTTCTTCGAAATTATGCTTAAGGGTAATTTTTGTACTTTGATATAGTGATAACTGACAAGTCTACAAAATTCAACCAAAATAGTATCTATCTTTGCATTTCATGTATTCTCGCCTACCATACAAAGTAGATTTTGTAAATTTCTGCTATAGAAGGCCTTGTCGCACTGATGATCATAAGAAGTTTGAGGTGTTAAAATCAAGACTGAAAGACCTTCCTAACGAGCAAGAAAAACAAAAAAGAATGAATCAAGTAAAGAACAGTGCGATCAAGATATTTGGAAGAGCAAGTTCATTGATGATATTGTATTCACTTGTGTAATATGATGGAAGAGTCTAATACATAGATTCCAATGTTCTGACTTTCATCCATCTTGTTCGAGATCTGGTCGGGGATCTCGTTTTCGAACATGAACGAGACAAACATCGTCAATTTCATATCTTGTTTAATATTTAAGTCGCTTGAGATATTAACATCTTATTGAACTCCAAGTTGAGATCTCAATGCAAAATTTCAGCTAAATGATCAAATTATATTGTTATTGATACTTCTTATGAAATCATATAAAATTTACACAATCCAATTACTACTAGCGTGTAACCCGTGCGTTGTACACGGTAATGTTGTTAAAAATAGTATTTATATTTTAATTATTGTTAAAAATATATTTTATTATGCAATATATAACAAGTTTATTATGATATATATTAATCGTAAACCAAAACGACTTGCGATGCTCAGATATAAGGTTGAGAGTTCAATACTCGCTAATTACATATCCATGTAAAAATTAATGTCCTAACTTAAAAAAAAATTATAAATCAAAATTATTAATATTGTGTATGTAAATAATTTACGTTATGTGATATATATATATATATATATTTTATATGTATGAGTGAATAAGTAACTTTACCATTTGGTTAATATAATTGTTATATGTCGAATTGTTTTATAAATGAATTAATGAACATTAAATAATTGAATTTATTTGAATAATTTGAGTTAATGATCAACATTACTAATTGAATATAAGGAGACTAAAGTAAGTTGGAAAAAATTGAGAAGAGCATAGATTTCATACTTACAACTTTGATAATTGCAAAATAATGTTAAATAGCATTTAGTTGAATTATAAGTTTGGTATGGTTTGATAACACATTAAAAGTGTTAGTCTTTATATAATCTAATTTTTATCGTCGTAATCTATGCATTCAAATCATAATGTTGTAAAATATAAATTTAACTTTAAAAGTTTGTTAAAAATGAAATTATGTTATGCAATGTACGATAGTTTTTTAAGGTAAATTAATTAGAAATTAAAAAAGTTATTATTATTTAAGAATACATTTTATGTTATATGATTTAAATAACTTTATATATATCTGAATTAAGAAGAAAAATTTTATCATTTTTCTCATATACATGAATATTGTATATATTAAAATCCTCGTATTTTTAAGATTTATTACATGGAATACTAAACGTTAGTTAATCATATTTATATATTTAAATAGGTTGAATTTTAGATTACACAATTAATTAAATATATGGACTTAAATGTAAAATATTAGAAAATGGTTAATAAGGGTTTTTAAGTAATTGTAGAAAAATTAAAATTTTAGGTATTTAAAATTAATAGAATTTTATATTGCGATGTATGATAAATTCATTTAGTAAACTGAATTATAAAATAAATTTTTTGTTGTCATTAATGTATAACTTATGTTGTGTGATTTATATATATTTGCATTTAAATAAAAAAAATTACTAATTTGTTGATGCTTCTGTAGTATACATACTGAAAATTGCATCTTTTAGGATTTATTAATAAATATTAGTTCACTAAATTTATCAATTAATTTAAATTTGAATTATGTAATTAATTTAAATATGAGGACTATAAGGTAAAATTTTGAAAGAGAATCGTGAAAGATTTGTAAATAATTGTAAATTCTTTTAAAAGTGGGTATTTGAATGTAAAGTAGTGTTAAAAGATATAGTATAGGAAAATAAAGACAGGGAAAAAGTTGCAAAAAAAATTAGTCTCAGAGACAACAAGTTTGTTTTCTGAAAGACACTTTTTAATGTAAACAGAAAATGATAGTGTAACACCTCATGAGTTTAATAATGGATTAAATTGTTAAAATTGTAAATTTACATAAAAAGACGAAATAGTAAATTTTTACAAATAAATGAATTTGAAAATTATGACTTTCCATTGTATTAAGTAGATTTTTTAGTCAAATTTATATATAAATTGTCAGAAATGGATACCGTATAAAGAAAATACAAAAGCATTTATTGTACCTTGCGTTTTGCGTATATTTTGAAAATAAGAGATCCATGGCAGAATATGGTAAAACTTAGTTGTTAAGAAACAATTTACATGTGCATTTAAAAGATGGGAAGAAAAAAGCGTTTATGCGCATAAATATGAAAATGCTTCAAGTGGAAAGTATAAATTGATGCACTTGAAAGGTTGAATATGTTAAAAAGAATGGAACGAAAATAATTAATGCAAAGAAAGAGGGAGCATTAATTATCCTGTTTGGAATTATTTGAAATTAGGATAAATGTGTACATATAAATCAATGTTTATTTGAAAGGAAATACGTGGATAAAAAGTGCTAGTTATTAACGTATACGTACATATGTATAAAACGGTTAAATGATACTTGCATACATTAATAAATCCAATTTATCAAATACAAATTAAGATATGAATTAATTGATTCGTTTCTTGAAAAAAAAGGAAAGATAGGATAACGCTGATTTGAATCGTAGGCGTTAATAAATACAATCAATTGCAAAATTAATTGCATAATTAAAATGTCTAATGCAAGATTTATTATTTATGCATATGTAGTTAGATACCAATTAATAAAATTGGTATGAATTCAAATTGATTGATTGGAAATGAAATTAATGACATAAATGAGAATTATGTAACCGTCGCAATAATGAGAAAGAATGAATAATGTTTATTTAGGCAACAAATTAAGGTAATAAGAAAAGGAAGATATTAATGCATGTTTGAAAAAAATAACAGTTTATGCAAGAGGAAAAGGTTTATTTTTAAAATCGTCATTTAATAAAAGTTAAAACATTTTGAAAGATATGTTTAAAAATTATATGTTTGGATGATAAACTGTTTTAAGGGAAATATAGAGAAAAGATGTTAGTTAACAAAATATGAAAGTATTACTTAAGATTAGAATCTTAATTGATTAAGTGGTAAATTTGTTGCATTGATTTGGACAATGTAATTGTAGGAAAAGGAAAACGGTTTATTTATACAAATAAAGGGACACGAATAAAGAAATGATTTTTGGTATAAATAAATCTTCACTGGAGTTCTTCAATAAGAGGAAACCAACATGTGTGTGTATGTGTGTGTATGAATATACTTCTGAATTAAATACATGGTACTTTGCCATATTTAATTTTAGTAGTAAAGTGTAAAATGTGAACAAGTATTATGGACTAAATTGGTATAAATGAATTAATTAGCGTAACATAAATAATAGTAATGGGAAGATTTTATTCAGAAAGGAAAGTAAATAAAAATTGATTTATTGATTTATGAATTCACTGATGTTATAAGCATGTACACATATTCTTAACCTTAAAAGGAGGTTTGATATATTATTTAAAAACGTGTCTAGGTTCACTGGATTAAATCTAATGGTCTAGATTCAATAAGATATGATTACTTGAAAATAAAGCAATCAATCAATGTTTAGGATTAATATAGATCTCCTATAAATTAAACCATTAACCTAACCTAACTCTTGACTCTTCTCTCTAATTCTACGTGTTGTCATTTTCTTACCTCTCCTCCATTAATTCTTATATTTACATGTAAATAAACAAAAATAAAATCAAAATCAAAGAACGATATTAAAGTGGATCTAGCGATTTGAGAGAAGACTAAGCGGATCTAGGAAGGAAAATTGTAGGATTGGGACCAGATCTAAGAAAAATACACTATCTACAGATTGAAATTAAAGCCAAGTATTTAAGCAAGAGGATCAATCAACTCTCAAAGTCTTTATCATAATCAAGATGAATAATAATCTAAATCATCTTTATTTTGTTTTATGATTATTTGATATTCAGGTTTAAGACTAAATCCATTATAATGATGAGTTTGATTATGATATGTTTGGATTCAATGTGATGTTGACTAAATCAACATTATTTGATAAATAATTTACACAGTTTTGAGGTTAAAATTGATTATAATGATTTTCGTATGCCATGAGAAAATTTTATGTTATGAAAAACATGATTTTAGAGATGGGTTTTAATTTTTATAATTTTCCAAGCTATGGAAAATTTATTATGAATTTTCAAAGTAAATATGAATACTTGGGTTTAGAAATTAATTTCGGTTATTTTATGAAGGATTTGCGTCTGAAATTTTCGTATGTTAGATAGAATATTGAAAGTGAATTTCTATATTTTTGAGAATTTTTCCTAAGTGATTTACCATGGAAATTAATTTATTTTAGAAGGAGGATTTAATTATTTTAATTGTTTTGCTTAATGGAAGGGCTTAATTGTGAAAATTATGCGGCGGTTATTTTGAGAAAGAATTTAAAAAGATTAAGACAACCAATTAAATGTTTACAAATAGACAGGTTGGTTATAAAGTTATTACTTTAAATAGCATTAATTCGGCTTTTACCTAAAAAAGCCGATTCTGCCTCTTTCAGAAGCATCTTTCGACCTATTACTTCCGCTTCGACCAAGTCGAAACCTACCAAAAACGAAACCGGTACGCAAGGTATCACAATGATGATATGTAGTGGATTGGAGAAAGGCGGAAGACATGGTATCGAAACCATTGCTTTCAATCGAAACTCTTGCTTTCGATGGGGTCGAAACTTTGTTTCGCTTTCCAAAGATAAGTGGCTGCTTTGTTTTCAAAAGAATGTTTTCGATCAAGTCAAAACCTTTTCAATCTTTCGAAAATGTTGCTTTCGAATCTGTTGTCGCCACTTTGTCTAAATGGAGTTTTCGAATGAGTTCTTCTGTTTATAAATCAATGCTTTCGAAAAGGGTGGTTTCGACTTAGTCGAAACCTTGCTGCCAATCTTATGCCTTTCGAAACTATTGAAGTCATCAACGCTTTTGAAAGGTAACTTTATGTTTTTAAAATTGTACTAAGCCACTTCCTAAAAGCTTTCGAAAGGTTCAAAGGTTTCGAAGGCAATGGCTTCGAAGAAGGGTTTTGATGCTATCCTTCAATATTTACTTAAATGGTTTACGCTTTCGAAAGGATGGTTCCCCCATCAAATTTTTCCACAAACCATTTTATATGAAGATTAATGGTTTCGAAAGGGTTACTTTTGTTTACATTCACTTTGACCCAAAAGATATTTTTAACGATAAACTCAATGGTTTCGAAAAGGGTACTTTCAATGGTTTCGAAGTTATGCTTCTAAGAGTTTATAAATAATGCTTTAATACTTTTGAAAGGTATATTTTGGTTTCGAAAGAGATGATTTAAAGAACTTCGAAAGATATATACTTAGTGTTTTGAAAAGAAGTTTTCTATGTTTTCGAAGGAGGTTATACAGAGGTTTGAAAGTGATGTTTTAAGATTTCAAAATAAATAACTCAATCTCATTTGAAAGAAAAACCATGGCATAAATAAAGATCTTTGAAATGAAATTTTTGAAGAAGTTTTTCTTGATTAACAGGTTAAAGGGATTAATCAAGTTTTATATAAAATGATTTCAGAGATATTTAACCACAAGTGTTGGTATTACTATATTGTTATGATTGCTTATTCATATATTTGTTCACGTTGTTATGAGCTCATAACGGTATTTTGAGGAAGGGCAGAATGACCGGCTAGGTTGATCCAGTATAAATATAACTTAAGGAATGCTAAAATCTTAATGAAAGATATTAGGCTAGTAAGTCCATGAAAACTGTGTAAAGCAAAAGATATTGGCAGAGACCAATAGATTTATAGTTAACTCATGAAAACTATATCCGGTTTAAGATATTGATAGTTAGTCAATAGATTCATAACTAGCCCATGAAAACTAAGATAAGAAATTAAGATATTGACCAGTTAGTCAATAGGTTTCTAGTCAGACCATGAAAACTATGATAAGAAATAAAAATATTGAAGTTACCAATAAGTTCTTAGTAATCTCATGAAAACTATGCAATCGAATTGGTATTCCATAAACATTTAACAGGTTATTAGTAAGCTCATGAAAACTAATAGGTAGATAGTAACCATAGAAACTATAATTGTGACAGATAGTCAGAATGAATGAGAATGGGTGATCCAGATTTAATATACTTCTTTGCAAATCATCATATTATTTTGAATTGTTTTTAACCATTGAGGATGCAAGAGCATAGTATATGATTTTATAAAGATTTTAAGATACTAGTGAGGAGAAAACTCGTTCCGCTAAGCGACGTGGTCTCACTTGACATCTAAATAATTTGAGATGGTAGATTATTATTCATATCAGGATTTATGTCTAACTCGAAATTTATGTTTTTCCTCTTAAACTCTCGTATACTTAATTGATTTTGAGTAGTTTGAGAGTTGAGGATTTCATGTTCTTATTAGACGAATAAAGCTTCCAAAGACGTGCAGGAGACAAGCTAGTTAATAAGAGTTCTTTATATTCCGCTGTGTTTTGGTTGCAAGGCAAACCTATTTTATTGCCTTATTATATACTCCGATCAACCAATGAGGCAACTTCATATGTCGCTCTTGATGTACGTTGTAATAAGTATATTTTGTCTGAACATAGTTACTTTTGTGGGATTATGTAATGAACTTGAAATGTTTTTGAAATTGAATGTGAAATGTGTTTTGATGATTTAAAATTTCTCCATATTCATGTGTTTCTGTGTATCAATATACCTAACATTACCGTATTTGATCGTCGAAGATTAATAACTATGGATGACTGTAGCATTAGTAACCGTTAGTTTTGGGCCTCAAAGTGGGGGATGTTATAGATAGTTGCAACTTACATTATGCGATTTACACTAAAAAGTGTCTTTCAGCCTAAAAAGCAAACTTCTTATCCCTGAAATTAAATTTTTCTCCAACTTTTTCCTGATCCTAAAAACACCGGTATAATAATTGTAAAGTGGTAAATTATAGGATTTTGGAAATAATATATCCACTTGGAGAGAATTAAGAAGAATGAATAAAACTCCAAGAATTAATGAGAGCGCTTCAAATTCTTTTGCTTTACTATTATTTAAAAGATTTTTCAAGCCTTCAATTTTCCTTTTTACATTTTATCTGGATTAGTCACGACAAAAAGCTACATTTTTATTTTCGATCTTCAAACAAGAATAAATTATCCAACCGCCACCAAACTCATCAGGCAATCAATCTTCAAATCAAAATTTAATCTTCTTTTTCTAGTGCAACAACTCTCTTTCTACGCAAATCAAGTATGTTACAATTGAATTTTTAGATAACAATGATTGAAGAAATCTTTAAAAGAATGTCAATTTTATACCCGATTACTCAAAATAGTACACAAGATGTACATCTGAGATACACTTGTCGCATTGAAGATCTTATATGATACAACATATCACATATCATGTGTAAATATCTCGAAACGAGATGTGATTGATATCCAAGATTTGAGACCCTGTAGTTTTGAGTGTGCCAATAATTCCTGTAATTCGGAACTTGTATCATCTTTAGAGGGCGGTTATCATAGAGTAAACTATCAATTGATTGTTTTTTCAGAAAGTTCTAATAATACATATATCTAATTTGGTCTTATGATATTTAGGCATTTTCATTACTATAATTGCACTTGAAGAGCATTTAGCATTAATAGTAGAGTTCCATATGATAAATAAATGAGAACACTTTAGAAATGCTTATTAGCTTGAATGATTGATTGATAGTGCATAAACTAATAAGAAAAATGAAAATATTTCTAATTTCTGCATTGGTGGTGAACAGACTACTTTATATTTTGTACCAAGAATTTTTAAATTGTTAAGGTTTTTAGAATGATCCTAAAAATCAACTACTAGTCCACTCCATATTTAAACAACTTCGATATCCATACAAGTAACTAAGAATTAGGTTGTTCGGTAATCTAGGTAGTACAAGGTAACATTTCTTGTGAATTATATTTTTTATTCATGTAACATTAATTTATTTACAATTCACATCCAAGATACACGTTTTAAATCATAGTTTTAGAATATATTTATTTGAGTTCTCACTATAATTCTTTGGAACAATACTAATTTGGTTTCCTCAAATATTCTTTGTGAATGATAGAATTCGCAAAAAAAAGTGACACATGCAAATCACAAAAAGATGGTAGATTATCATAATTATTGATTGTTTCATAAATTGGTTATAAACTCTGTATATTAGCATTAGATATATCTTTATGGTGTTGAACACATATTTTGTTTTATGAACTTATATTTGAAGCATGCTTGGAAATCTTTTAACATACACTAAAATGTTTGTCTTTCTTACTTGAAAACTCCTATGTAGCAAAATCACAATGAATTTGAGAGTTGAAATATAAAAACCTATGCAATAAGAAAAAACAAACACCTCTACGAGGTCGTAAGTTTGAATCCTAATAACCTCATTTTTTCAATTATAAGGGAATAGCAAGAGCACATGATTGAGTCCTAATAACCTCATTTATAAGCTCAATCCTTGCTCTTTTTGACTAATCTAATTTTCTAAATTGTACTTCTTAATAAAAATATCAATATAAAAGAACATTAAACTAAACATCTACAATGATGGGAATGCAACAAATTCAAGCTAAAAAATATTAACAACAGTATCCAAAAAATATTAACATCACCATTTTGTTAAAAATAAATATTAGAACCACTGTTGTAAAAATCCTTCTAGACTTCCGCCTAGGCCCCACCTAGGTACTAGATAAGGCTTATCGTCTAGCGATTTGCCTAGTCCCGGCTAGACAAGGTTTGCTGTCTCATTTAAGAATCAAAACATGTATTTAGGCAATGGTTGGTATTATTTAAGGTCTCTTGTCCTATATAAGCATCAATATGCTAGTTTTAAATGAGTTTGCCTCCTTGGCTGTTTCTAAGCACATTTAAAATTCCGAAATTTCAATTTACATCAATTGACACTAAGCAAAACATTAAAAATTTATCCAAAATACATGAATTATCAAAAATCCTAGCTCCGATTAGTCCTCGATTAATCCCCGCCCAAATGATTAATCTCTAGTCCGTATTAACCGCCCAACATCCATTTGGCGTTTTTACAACCTTGGTTAGAACTCAATGTCATTTTTAATGGAAATAAATTACTTTTTTTTCAATCTACTCTTCTAAATCTGGTAAATAAATGAAATAATTATACATGTTTGTATATTTGTAGTACGCAACAAGGTTTTAAATCTCCTTCATCTCATCTAAGATATCAGTCCAAGATTTTTTCCGAAATTCAATATTTGACAATTTGTTCAATTATCAGAGTTTAAATCTCCTTCATTTCAGCGAAGATATTAACTCGAGATTTTCTCCAAAATCCGAGATTTGAAATAATGACTATGCAACATATTCTATTCAAATTATAATAAAATAAATATCTTGATTTTTACCTATATGATTTTAATACTAGATACATTTGATTCACCAACATATTCAGAAAATATCACTAGATAGAAATAAATTATGTAAAATGATAATATATAGTAACGTTCGTACACCGGAATCGATATATGAATAAAACTCAAATAAGTAAACATATAAAAGATATTACAAAAAACAATAACATCAAAAAATAATGATTCGGTGCAAATTAACATTTGATGCAACATATGGTATTTCAACATTATCTTTAATGGCAACTATGCAAACTTTTGTTAATTTATATTTCTTACGTTGTAAAAGTTCAGACTAAATAAATAAATTTGTTGAAAAATTTGTTATGTTTATTTTACACGAAATGACATGATTTTGAATATCATCAAATGATATTTGCAATGATTCTTTTTCCTCCATTAAATTATTATAAAAACATTGTGGTTTTGTTATAATCAATGCTAAAAAGTATTCAAATTTTGAATGTGCACTTCAATAACAAATGTAGTTATTTTTTTTCAACATTTTCACAGAGTATACCTTAACTTTGAACACTGAAAAAATACAGCACTTTCTAAAATTCAAATACACCATGAACAAAACAAGTAAACTATTTGTTTATCATGCCATGTGTTTTAATTATCAAACTACTTTATTTTAAAAATTATATGTTCAAAATTGTCATCGCCACCGTGTGTGAAGGACGAGATCATTGCTAGTTGCTTATATGTAGCTAAACAACTTTCAAACTGCTTATTTTATTTAATATATATGTATAAATTTTAGTTTCTTAGAAGTTGATAAGTCGTAAGCAATAAATGCTTGCTTATGACTTATTTCATCTTTTACAACTACATTTTATTAAAATTTCAATTTATTTATCCAAACATTGTCAAGTTTTATTCACTCAAAACTACTTCCTCATACAGATACACATACATAAAGTTTCCAAATGGGCACTTGTTTATATTTTGCTATGTATTTTGTTGTTTGTGTGACCTATGATTTTAGTATTTATTTAATTGTACTTATTTTTGAAATTTGTGATACATTCTGTAGAAAATATTATTCATATTGTTTAAATTACTGTCACTTGTAAAATAATATATAAATATAGAGGGTGTGTGCAGTGTGTGCACACGTATACACGTATCAGTTTGATATTTGTCTCTGTTTGTGAAATAATGAATATTTAGTTCATAAATTATTTAGTTGGTGCATTAGCGTATCTATGTACGGAGTTGCTGCAGCTTATTTTCATAGACCAGAATTGATTAAGGCACTTTCACATAGCATATGACTCGCCTCGAAATATACTAAAATGCTAAATTTCTACATGACCCATTAGTGACCTGACGGTATTGATGGGTTAATATATACTTTAAAAGGAATCATGCAAAACCATAACATTCCAGTACACATTAACTGCTCTGATCAAGATATGATGTATCCACCTGAGAGTTGCAATAAATACTTTTCTAGGGAAGTAGTCAAAACAAGTTAACATCATAAAATCAGAAGATGTTATATTTTTACCCTGCAGAAAGCCAAGGCCTACAGCGTGGGAGATTAATCAAGTAACTGGTATTTTTTATCAAAACCTTAGTAGTTACACTGAACGTTTTTAAATACATTAAATGGTTACATCGTGGTTATTCGTGTTACAAAAGAGTAGCTGCAAATCTAATAGTTGAATATAAGAAGATCGAACAAAATCTAACCTTTGAGAAAAACGATCCACACAGTTCAGGAGCACGATACCACCTTGTTGCCACATAATCCTATAAAAGAGTATAGTAGATGAATCGGAGAGCTGTCATAATTTAACAACGCTATGACTGTGTCTATAAGATCTTATAGCTATTTTAAAGTTCTGAATATGCCAACATTATTGCTTTGTACCAAAGCAATTCAGAAACCATCCAGGTAAATAAAATAAAAATAAAAATAAAAACTTAAAGAATAAAAAGTCTAAACTAAAAGAGGCCAAGTAATTTTGAGTAATTTAAAAACAGATGAGATGTGGTTACATACAGTCCAAAAAATTGCTGAAGGAGCATCATCAAACGAAACCCGAGCTAAACCAAAGTCACAAACTTTTAATTTGCAATCTGCATTCGCAAGGATATTTTTTGGTTTCAAATCCCGATGGAAAACATTGGCTGGAAAAGGATAAAAGAATGGTTAGCACATATAAATTATAAACAAAATCAGTTATCAAGCCAACGAAAAACAATATTTTTACCCGTATGTATGTACTTCATAGCACGTAGAAGCTGGTACAGGAAATACTGATGATGTTCGGGAGTAAGATCATTATTTGCTCTTATGACTTGGTGTAGATCAGATTCCATTAATTCAAAAACAACATAGATATCTTTAAATTCTCTCCTTGACGGAGGAAGCATTATATGTTTAATTTCCACAAGGTCAGGATGACGAAGTAATCTAAGCAGCTTAATCTCTCTTAATATTCGAGTTGCATCTGAAACATGTTCAAAAACATCATTAATTTTCTTAATTGCCACTTTTTCTCCAGTATGGGTGTCCACTGCAGCACCAACTATTCCATAACTTCCCTTGCCGACTACTTCTTGTATTTGATAGCGGCTTGCTTCACCATATTCTGTGAAGAAATCTGGTTCATTTGTGCTCTGGACAATCTTAAAGAGAGGAAAAAAAGAGAGTTTAAAATTCATGTTTAAGTATAATGGTACTTAGATGGGTAAATTAAAATAAACACTCGCTTTTGTCACTATGGAAAGAAATCACTGTGTACTTGTACTTTGATCAATGGAACTAGCCTATAGGAATTATTTTGATTGCTATTGGAAATCATTTGTAAAATTCACATGTGTTTCTTAGTCCCAAACTATGTAGAAAGAGTCAAACTTAACATGAGCATTAAATCCCATCCTAACTCATTTAACAAATAGACGGTTACACGCATTTATTATAATTTGTTGGCCATGCAGAAGTAAGAAATTTCAATTATTAATCCTATTAATCCTGTGAAGACGGATAAAATTCACCTCCAAATTCAATTTCTTCTTTCTCGAAAAGTTTTAGGGTAAACAACTACAGACGCAACTCTTTGTAGCACTGAAATGACAAATTGAATCTGAATAACTATGCCTCACTATGAGAGCATCGACCAAGTTCACATTATAAATTGAACATGAATATCTCTGCCTCAATATGAGAGCATCAATCAAGTTCGCATTGTAAATTGAATATGAATTACAATAATGTTTGGAAAACGAAATTTTTTCTAACCTCAAACTTCATCAAATATTTATTGGACGCTGATTGAATTGAACATGACAAATAATTATTGGAAACTAAATAAAAAAGAGTGGTGCTAAACTAAAAAAATCCAACTTTCTTTCAGAAAAACCAACAAGCACAATTAAAGTTTCAACAAACAAGTAAACCTAACCTTTTTACTCAAATCAGCAGACACTTCCACTCTCTTAGGAACCCTAACTGAGCTTAAACAATTAAAATCAAAATCAACTTTAATTTCATCTTCCAATTCCAGCTTTCCTTCTTTTTCAAATTCAGACTCTAATTCTTGTGGTTTGAGATTAGTGGAAGCACTGTAATTTCGGCGCTTGAATAAGCGACGCATGCTGTCTACAAATACGCCTCCGCCACCCATTTTCACTGGACAAATTACAAATAATCGGCGCCGTTGACGACTCTTTTTCTATTGAAAGGATTAATGGGCTGAAAGGACTAAGACGGGATTCTCCTAAGAGCTACAAGAGCTCACTTTCTTGCAGCAGTGGTTAAACTGTAACAATGAAGCCCTGAATGCTAAATGCTCGATTCAGGATGCTTATTTCTGAAAATTCAGTTTGTTTGTATTCTAAAACTTCTAATTATTATCCATAATTACGTTACAATAATGTCCTCTATATTAACTAGTTTCTAAATAATTGATTATTTAAACGACTGAGCTGAAATTTTAAATATTAAAATTTGAATACTTTAAATTGTACTGTTGTTTAATTAAGAGAAATTTAAATTCTACAAACTTTAAAATGTTTATATTGGAATATTAAATTAATTATTTCTAATGTCCATAATTATAATTTTAAAAGTTACGTATTTTTGGGTTTTAAATTTAAAATGATTGGTTGTTTTTAATTAAGACAAATTGTTTTCAAAAGTTTAGTTCTAAAATTTCAAATTTAAAAATATTGGATTTTCGGTTTTGAATTTTCGAAAGTGTAAAACTTAAAAATATACAGAGTTTCTTAAATTTAAACTTTTTTTTAAATTTGAAATTTTAATTATTAGTATTAATATTTTGAATTTGTTTTGGGTTTATATCTTTGAATAAGGGTATAAAGGGGTATCGTTTAGCAATTGAAACTAAAATTAGCAAGACAAAATTTCTTGTCTGAATAAGTTATTTTATAAAGACTAAAAACAAACACCAAAAAAGTTCTACGTTATTTTATAAAGACTAAAAACAAACACCAAAAAAGTTCTGATTCAGCAAACAGAAGCTTTATTAAGACTTCTTAATAAAGCAACACATTCTAAATCATGAATTCAATCCGGAATAAATGCTAAATTATGTTCTTCTAAATAATTGTACACCTGACAAGCACCGTTGTATCAGTGGTTAAGTGATTCGATTTTGGTGCGAGATGTCACAAGTTCGAAACTTACGTAACATGATTCGAACATATATTGACGTGTGATTTGTGTTATGTTGTCCGAGTGACATGTTTTATCTAAGTACCATTTTCAAAAAAAAATGTACACTTGTTGATTTACATTTTAAAACTGTAATTATAATTGGCTGCCGCTATGTACATCTTTTTTTCTAGATCCATTTCTTTCATTCTCTCACCCATCGTTTTTTTTTCCACTATCAATGTTTTGTAAAATACTTTTCTCACTTCATACACTCGTCTCTTTTTTTTAAATGAAAACGTGCATTTTTATTTTATTTATTAAAATATAACCATAAACAACAACCATTAACTCAATTCTCACCGAGTTTACTTCTTTTTCCTATAAATTTCTACTAACTCGAAATTTGATTATAAAATTATGGTTAATTCGGTAATTTCTATACCTTAATATGATAGAATGTTAGACAATTTTATTTGAAATATCTTTCCAAGCAATGAAAATAGAAAATACGGCAACACAGCCTTTAAAAACACAATTACTTAAGTAGATATAGAAATTAGGAGCGTGATTCCATGTAAGTTTTGTAGAAAATTAAGTGTAACACCCTATATTTTAAAGTGTCTTAACATGAGATTAAATTAATAATTACAAGAAAACATTAAATGGTAAAGAGAATATAAATAAAAGTATTACTCAAGTGTTATAATATATGTAATTATAAGGGTGAATATGCTTAATGTTACACGGGCAGTATTGTAATTTTCATTTTCTATGACATGCTTATAAATAGAGCTCCATTGTATCGTATGTTTCCATCTATAGTGAATAAAATACCTCACCTCTCTTTCTCTAATGATTTCTTATCTTCTTATAGTCTACAACCGCGCGATCTCTAAATCAAAAATTATAGATATAAAGTTGTGATAATTTACAATAGCGGATCCATCCTATTTCATGTAGATCTATCTCTTCCTCTTATTAAACTAATGAAATCAGGTATTACTTTTGAGATTACTTATTTAACATTTCTTCAAATTGAAACCAGTATTGTTTATTCTTTCAAAATTTGTATTTGATCAATAATTCAATTTGGATTGATTCAAAATTTCTAACAAGTGGTACTAAAGCCACTCATCATTAATTTCATTTAGTATTTTTAATTTTTATATTTGAGTAAGTTTGAATGGATTTTGTTTGTAAGTTGGTGAATTCATGTAACATCGTACTCAAAATACAGATCTATTTGGTCTATGTATGAAGAGTTTTTTTGTGATAATTTTGGATTTGATCTAATACCAAAGTTGTTTTTCCTAAATTAAAAGATTGAAGAACTATTTTGGTGTTGAAAGAATAATTTAAATGATTTGTATATGGTTTATGTAGTAAAATAAATTTTGAAATGATCTTATATTTTGGGAAATAATTTAGTTCCCTAAATTTCGGAAATAACTTGCATTGATTTGAAGATCAACATGTTTGTTTTGATGTATTTGGCAAAGAAATATGAAGTTTGTTTTCTTCTGAAAGAAATAATTTGGATCTAAGACATATAGTTGTTATTTTTTATGTTTATGAATGATATGAACAAATCTACATAATTTAGAAACATTTATATTAGAGAATATAAAATTTTGATTCTATGCTTATATTATTTTACTCAATTTTTGATTAAGCATAATATAAAAGAGGTATTTTGGTTATTTTAAAAATATTGATTATTGAGAAATAAAGTCTCTTTAAAGTGCTCATTTTGATTTTGTTATTGAGTAATGTAGCAGCTAGATTTGAGGTGAACTTTATTACTTTAAGTAATGTTTTTCAATTGATTTATATATTTTCAAAGAAACCATTTTGTCATGATAATAGTTTATATTTTAGATCACATAATGATTAGCATTCATTTTTATCATGAATGCATTAAATGTAGACGTTATGATAATAAGTCAAATTACCTCGTTATCTAAATGCATGGGTTATAGTGAATTTAATGATGTAGTACTTTTATGTTTGAATAAGAACAGACATATGGTTTATTATTTAGTATATTTATTGTGACAAACAATCTTTGATATAATGGAAGAAATAAGTTTGAACACAACCTAAAGTTGTGCAAAGATATTTTTTGAACCTGAAGTCGGTAAAACCCAAAATTCGAGACATGAAGTCTTGAATTATGAAAAAATTTGTTGATAAAGTCTATGGACTTGAAATCTTATTGATATTTTTCAACATATTCGAAATGTATAAGCTTCTAGATAAGAAGTCAGCACAAATTTAAGAACCTGAAATTCATCACAAATGAATGAACTTGAAGTAATTCTTAGAGTGGAAACCAGAAGCTTTCTTGAAACTCCATGACATAGTAAGCTTGTACTAAAAAAAGTTAAAAGAGATAAACACATCATCATATAAGATAATGACAGTGCATTCAAGAGATTTCAAAAATCACCAAATGAGTTATATCTTACTTACATCTTTACATATATATTATACTGACCAAATATCCTTAAGGTATTGTGTTGTATGGTATTTCAAACATCCCCAAAATTGAAAAGTGATTATTAATCTAGTCTACGAAAGGGACGTTCACTATTTATGATGTATGAATTCAAATGACATCTAGGTCATGTTTCTCATATTTCATTTCAGTTTATATGTTGTAATTAGTTTTAAATGTTTCCCTCTATTATACTTCCAATTATGTAAAATTATACATGGTCAATTTGTAAGTCTTGTGCAATGCGGTCTAATTTCATTTCAAAAAGTGCAGCTTCAATTTAATTATTCTCTCTGTTGCTTTGTCATTGATATATCTAATTGTAGATCAGATTTCTACTAATCGCACTATGTTATAAAACCCGAAATTTTGATAATTATTTTTGGGTGCATTTGTCAAATTATTTAATTAAAGAAATACATTTTAATATTTTTCATAAGAGACAACTCATATGCCATACTCTTGAAGAGATGTTTTAGAGTTTTATTTATTGAAAAATCCAAACATCCTAGAAGAGATGTTATGGATTTTTTTTTTTGCAATTTCTTAAAAAAGAAACGCGGTATCCCTTGAAGGAACATCATATAAAATAGAAGTAGTGACAATATTTTATCTCCAAAAGAGGTATTGTATACTAATAGTACACTCCAGAAGTAGTGTTTTTATCTCTCACGTCTAACTTTTATTTGGTGCATCTAGTTTTGCTACGGTTTTTTAAATTGACATTTCAAACGTAGTTACAATAAAAATCTCCAACAAGGTTATTTTATGTCACTCTAAAAGTAGTAATTATGTCATTTATGTAGGAAAAGATATTAAATATTGATGACATTCCAAAAATAGTGCATACAAAGTATCTTTGGAAGAGATATGTAACACTCCATAAGCGGTGTTTATAAAATATCCCCAGATGTGATATAATACCCTTGTATAACACTACAAAAGCATTGTCTATGAAACATTTTCAAATATGATATATCATTACAAGATGTGACGTGGCAATAAACAACCCAAAGAATTTGTAAATCAAAATAGAACCAGAAGAAATGGGTGCAAAATACATTTACAAAATTTAATCTACCATTATCATGGACCTATAGCTTCATTAGACAAATTTAAGAGTAAATAGTGATATGTGATCTATTACGTTTCAAAAACATACCATGAGTTGAATATCATATGCATAACTATACTTGAAGAGATATATTTAGTTATTCTTTTGAAGAGATAATCAGTATGTCATATCATAATTTTCACGAAAATTAAATATGGTTTTGAAGAGAGCTTTATGTGTAACAAATATAACTGCATATTTTGACAAACATCATTATCCCAGTGGTTAAGTGATTTGACTTTGGTGCGAGAGGTCACAAGTTCGAAACTTGCATTGCGTGATTCGAACGTTTATTGACATGTGATATTGTCATAGTGATTTGTTGTATATAAAGTACCACTCAATTTTTTTTTGCATATTTCTATAGTATTTCAGGTGTTCAAAAGATACTCTTATTTCTATTGGAAATATTTTTTTATTAAACTCCCTAGAAGAGATGTCAACATATAATTCAAACCATGTATTATTCTCTAATAAATAATATTCAAAAATGATGTTTGAAATATAATTGAAGAAGAAACCTTAACAACTCGAATTTGTATACATAATTTATTTGAACCAGAAGTTCGACATGATTTGGACTGAAAACCATTAAGTTATATTTGGATTATTGATTCGAAGGACGTTATTCTTTAGCATATTCGAACAAAAATATGCAAAAAGTCTCAATTCTGTTATATATCCGCATAAATTCATACATTTAATAGACAAAAATAAAGATAAAGTTTGAAGTTTGAAAATGAAAATAAACTAGAAGTTATATGAAATATTGCAAAATTAATATCAAACTAGATGTTTGATAACCATTACATAGAAAAGTTTGGCTTCAATATTAAACTATGAAGTTCTGATAAACTATAAGACTTGGATCTTGAAGATCTTTATTCTTGATAAGTCAAAAGTAACTAGAAGTTCTAATATATCTAATAGCTTATTAAAGTTATTATAGATAAGTTAAACTAGATGCATATGTACTTTCAAACCAGATGTTTCGAACATTATCATGTGGTCTTTAAGGATTCACATTAACATTAATTAATAAATAAAAATTGATAGTTTGAATCCTTTTAATAGTTTGTTCTAAAATTACTAACTCAAATGAGAAAGAATATGCAAAACTATAAATATATAATACATGGATGCACGTATATATCCATATATGCAGATATTTAACTAACAACCTAAAGGTTGTTATAAGCTCATCTTATAGATTATGCATATGTTAATCTGCCTCTTGGCAAGGCCGTGGACATGCGGATTTAACTTAATCGACTGCTCGTTTCTCGAGACTGAAGTACGATGGGTTTAAGCCAGCTGGATGGATAGACGATCAGTCATGAATGGTTTGGTGTATATAACTCGGCTTAAGTGGATCGGCAGGTGCCGCTCGATCAAGGAGGGAAGCTCGTGCATGGATCGGCCTAGGTGGGTCGGCAGGTGCTGCTCGATCGAGGATGGGGAGTTCATGCATGGATCGACATTGGTCGTTCGGCGTGGGAGGTATGGAGCGATCAAAGAAAGAAGGTCATGCATGGGTCAACATGTTTGACACTGGCTCGGCCGAAGTTTTTCAACGTTAGGGTATAGGCTTGTTGGCTCGGCCAAAATGGTCTAGGCAAGGTGGTTCGGTCGAGAAGGTTTCAGACCTAGTGGGTTGGTATGGAGTTGGTTCGGCCCTAATCGTTCGGCCAATGGTGGTTCGACTGTAGAGGTACTGAGGTATGTATCGCTTGGCCAGGGAAGGAAAGGTCGGATAGTTCGGTCTGGATGGTTCGGCGTTTGTCGTTCGGCTTAGATAGGTTAGCAGGCATCATTCGGTCGTGAGTAGGAAGCCAATGTTGTTTGATAAGGACTGGATCGGCCATGTGTGGGTCATCCATGATGGTTAGGCTGAGGTGGTTTGACAATCCCAGAACTTCGGGTCGGTTATAGGAAACGGAAGCGGATTAGCAGTAGGGATTGTGCTTGGAGTCATACAGCATGCTGCTTCGAGTCAGTGAGGCTATCACTTCAGGCCAATGAAGGGTTTACTCCGGGTCAGCAGAAACAACAAGGAGTCGGTATATTGAAGGAAGGGGTTGAGTCTTGGTGCTCTTGTATCACTCAGGAAGCCTAACACCTCAGGTTTTGCCTATAAATACAACATGCGGGGCTTTAGAAAAGAGGATTTGGATTCTGTTTCCCTTCGTCTTCTATACTAAGGCTGCTCTGCCATTATTGTTCTAGAAACTCTGGATTGTAACTGTAATTGATTCTAACATCAATAACAAAGAAATTTCTGGAGTGGCCGTAGGCCGAAATTAGCCGAACCACTATAAATCTTGTGTTATTACTTCTTTCCTTTTAATTTTTACCATTCTTCATATTTATACTCTCTACATACACTCTATCTATGATCTAAAACTGTGATTTGGAGCTTTCATCTGGATTTGGGTGTTAGTGACTAATTTTGGCGCTAACAGCTTACATATCATTCAATGATTTAAAATTCAATCAACATAAATCGAATGACATGAAGTCATTACGTATTCAGATGATCAACATAATAAGTAAATTCCTCTAATTGGTTAGATAATAAATGAGAACAAACTCCAAAAATAAGCAATATCACTTGAATGCATCTTATCAATTGATAAAAGAATTATCCTCATACATTTAATATGTACGATGTATTTATTAGTTACAATATCATAGTGGATTAAAATGAGAATCTAAAGACGATAATTATTCAATGTGATATTATCCGTCAACGTTTAAGGGGAAGATAAAAGGGATACTAGTTCATTTTGATTGTTAAGATTAAATATTTATTAACATATACAATGTTGCAAAGTGTTAAGTAGCTTGAACAAATTACCGATAATATCCCTAGTAAACTTGCTCCAATATGGATTTAAATCCCTGAAGGATCAAAAGGGATAGATCACATCTAAAGTGTGATGCAGAAGTCAGTTCAAAATATTTTTAGAGTAAGTAATAAAGATGTCAAATAAAAGAGGTGAGCATCTTGAAGAAACACTTAACGGTGCTCCAGAAAAGATCTATGACATAATTATCAAATAACCCAAGAAGTGGTTTATGTAACTAAAACATGATAAATAAAGAGATCTCAATAAACTATGTCTAGAACAGACAAAAATAATCATCGTGATAAATTTTTAAATAATAAAGCGTTTATGTTTATAAATAGGTTAAAGATATTGAATTAAAGGAAAACATGATTGATCATCATGAATCCTTTCCTAAATGAGAAATGTAGGCATGTAGTCCACAAAATATAATTAAAAAACATATATATATATATATATATATATATAAAGTGGAAAAGCATACCAAAATTACTAAAGCACATACACTACCGATAACACGTTAAGTGCCATGGGCAAGATACTTTTAAAAATAATTGAATTGATTGAAGTAGTGAAAGTATTTGAACTCTTAATATACCTCGAAGGTATGTATTGTTTAAATCATACTAAATGATGAAAGTGTATAAGTCTTTGAAGAGTATAAATAACTTTGTCGGTTATAAAGAATGCAAAGAACAAGGAGCATAGATTACAACATTCTTTTAAGTATTTTTGTAATAAAAATCTTGATATAATTCATGATGAGTAGATTACTTCCTATTTTTAAGTATTGTTGTAATGAAACTCTTAATATTTATTGAAGTGGTAGTTGCAATATGCAAAACTTCTTAAAGCACCAAAATGAAAGTACATGAAGCACTTTTCATAAAAGTATCATATGAAGTGCATAAAATGCAAAGCATATTTGGAAGAAACAAGTTTGGAAAAATCGATTGTACAAAAGAAAACTATTTATAAATGGTGAACATCCAAAGGAGGGGAAATAGAACTATTGTCTTCTGATTTTAGTTTTCTCAATGCTTGTCTAGGCAATGTTACATATATATATGGTTCAGAAGTATTTGTAGCTGATTTGAATTATCACAACATGTATTCAAACTTAAAGGGAAAAATATAAAATCAAGGGGAGAATATATAAGTATATCATAGTCTACTCTTTTTCCTTCACTAAAGATTTTCCCACTATGTTTTTCTTAGTAAGGTTTTAATGAGGCATTACATTGATTCAAAAGTATCAAACTCCCTTTCATGCAATAAACTACTAAAATATGTCATATTATATTGTACTCTTTTTCATTTACTAAGATTTTTCCTATTGGGTTTTTCTTAGTAAAGTTTTAACGAGACATTATCCTGATCCATAAGTATCAAATTTTCTTTGTGGAATAGGATATTAAAATATGTCATTGTACTCTTTTTCCTACACTAAAATTTTTCTTCCTAGGTTTTTCATAATAAGCTTTTAACGAGGCATTATTTTGATCCCCAAGTATTAAACTCTTTAGAAAGAATATCATTTTTAATATGATATTTATGATTTTATAAGTTGCACTCTTTTTCTTGTTCAAGATTTTTCCCAATGGGTTTTGAATGAAGCAATAGAAAATATATAAACGGACTGAATGGATATATGCAAGCAAGATAATATTGAGGGGGAGTAATCATCATATATGTTTCAAAAGGGTCAAAAAGGACAACTTCAAGTTACACGTGAGCATCAAAAATTTTGAAAATGCATATTCACGGTGGAGTGTTATAATATATGTAAATTATAAAGATGAATATGTTAAATGTTACAAGGTTTCTATGACATGCCTATAAATAGAGCTCCATTGTATTGTATATTTACATCAGTAGTGAATATAATATCTCATCTCTCTTTCTCTATTGATTTCTTATCTTCTTATAGTTTACAACATCAAGGAAATTTTAATTAATTGAGTGTGGCGCACACGAATATGGTTAACCGAATGGACTAAGGTATTTAATAATCAAATTTGATCATAAAGGCTAATAAAATGTGTTAATGAACAAGATTCCATAACAAGGGAATGGAATTGATAAGATATAGCAGGAATAGATCTTAGTCCAAACCAAAATTATTAATATGTATGCCCCTAAGGCATAACATTCTCTTCATTCGCCTCGTTATATTAAAATAAAAAGAAATCAATGCCAACCACCATAAGCCAACAGGGTTGGCGCAGTTGGTTGATGGTCCGGACTGCGTGATCGAAGGTCACGAGTTCGAGCCCCGAAACTGACAACCCTGTAACAAGTACTCGAAGTATGTGTTTGGTAGGCACATACTTCCCTAGAGTTTACAAGCGAAACTTGGTTCTCTAGGTAATTCAAAAAAAAATGCCAATCACCATTGCTAAGGAAAAGAAGAGGAAAAATAATAATGGATTAAGGCTTTGATTTCAAAAGTAAAGAAGAGATTGCTAATCAAAATTTCAAATTAGGTAAGTAATACTTAGAATATTTACTTTTACATCCGTTTGGATTCGGATTACATAAGTTTTTGGCATTTTAAATGTTGATAAACTTGTATTAATGACAATATAATGAATCTATACATATTTGAGTATTATATTACATTGTTTTTGATAACTTTTAGAGCAAAACATGAATTAACCTTTTTCAAATGCTTTGAAATTTTAATATGACGGTTATAAAACTAAAAAAAGATGGATTTTATTTCTAATAATTTTAGGATGAGAAAATAATTTATTATGATTTTTTGAAATTAAAATTGCTAGTTTTTTTGTAAATCGATATTAAAGTATATTAAACATTAATATCTTGATCTGAAATTTCTACTAAAGATAAGCAAATATGTTTTTGAATTTCTCTTAGTTTTTGTTAATTTTCCCATAATTTTTCAAATTATTATAAATTAAATGATAAGACATAAATTATCTCTAATTAATGAATTAATTATAGAAAGCAATTAGTTAGGTCTTAATTAAAAGGATAAAATCATGGCTACTTCATAGGTTTTCTGCACACCATAAAAGTAACGAATAAATAATTACGTGTGCAAGGAATTAATCATAAAGTAGTTATTTTATTAGGAAAAATATTATTTTCCACTTAGTTACATATTAGTCTTTTTTGTACAATAGCCTTAAGTTTATGCATGCGAACCCTAAGCCAATACATGTGATATAATCTAAGTTGAACCATACGATAACTCTAATTTGATACATGTGGTAGCATCTCAGTTGATACATGCGGTAGCCTTAGAAGTCAAACTTGCGATAACTACCTTAGAGTGTGATAGCACTTATGTTACAAGTGCAATAGTTAAACATTGAGTAGCTATTTAAATATGCAATACCTATAAGAGTTAGGTTTGTTATAGCCTTAAAAGTGTAACAAAATAGACATGCGATAACTAAACATGTGATAGATAGGCATACGATAGCTTAGAGATGCGATAACTTAAGTACGTGATAGATTAGACATGTGATAGCTAGATATGCAATAGCTTAACGAATGGTATCACTCAAATTAGAAGTGTAATAGCACA
Organism: Allium cepa; assembly: GCA_030765085.1. Lineage (NCBI taxonomy): Eukaryota > Viridiplantae > Streptophyta > Magnoliopsida > Asparagales > Amaryllidaceae > Allium > Allium cepa. The sequence continues at coordinate 501,056,588 of CM060929.1, forward strand.
TATGTTAGAAATGCGATATCCCTTAAGTTAAGTGAGGTATGTGATAGCTTATGCATATGATAGCTTAGACATGCAACAACTAGATAATGATAGCTATATATAAATAAATCATTTATTTAAATAGGAGAATTTCAGGATAGCATTTTAAAAGCCAAGTTCTAAGATGGTTCGTATGAATTTTAGAGTAATGAAATTATAAAGAAAAATAATAAGTTAAAATGTAATAGCTCATTCAAAATGAGAAAAAAGGTTCAGTTTAGGGAAGCTAAGAAATGATACGTTTTTCCATTAAGAAAATGATAAAAATGTTTTATCTAAAAGATTTTGATCTAACATGAAGATCTAAGGAATGTGTATGGTACACAACTAACGCGTAAAAGAAATATATTGAACCTAAAATCTAAAAATATACCAACTCATGGAATTATTGAATGACCGGAGGGCCAAGGCCTAAAGAAGTCTACATTCAGTGGTATATGGAAGGGTGCTCAGACTTATGAAGTTTATTGGGTTTAATTCAGAAATTTTAACTCTAACATGAGTCATAATATCAAAATAGATGTATTTCAATGCAATAATCGACAACGTAAAATGAAAGTGTTTCTAGGACTAGGAGGGGTTGTTGACACTTAGTCAGGATGCTTTCTATGATTATTCAGGATGGTTACATTCAACCTCCTAGTAGAGTCAGTATGCCTCTTACGGTGAAATGACTGACCATTTCATCGGTGATGTTGTTGGAGAAAAGGATAAATCAGTGATAGAAAGGCATAGAGAGATAATCTAAATAAAGTTAAGGATAACTTTAAGATTAACACCTAAATAAGAGTTTAGGTGATGAACGTGGATGTGTGTGATGATTGTATGACATGGTTCATAAAATGTAAATAAGTATACGGTTTACTTATAATTGAAATGGATGAATGTATGACGGGTTCATAACCATAGGTTAAGTATTAGATATACCAATGCTTGAAACTATGCTTATATGTATGCTCATAATATGATGCAATTACTATCGTTTATTTAATGATTGAAAAACCTGTTCCACTGGCCGATGTGGTTATTGTACTTAGAAAAATGTATTGCTCACACCATACTTTATATCTAACCCGATTTTTTATTATTGTTTTTCCTATAAAATCACTGGTACTCATTCGAGTAGGATGAGTTTATGGGGCTTAGACAAGTTTTTTTGAAGGCGAATAAAAGCTCTGAAGATGAGGCAGGAGGCTTAGTAGACAATAAAAGTTATTTTGAATTCCGCTGTTGTAGAACCATATCATATAATTGGTTAAGGGTTTATGTTGACATCTTCATATGTCAAACACAATACTATTATCTATGTTTTTATTATATTTATCCCTACGTGGGCATAAATTGGAAAAATGAAAATGTAAAGATAATTTTATCTAATCAAAATTATTTAATAGTTGTGTTTACTTAATGTTGTTAAAAAAACCGATCCTACTTTATTGCTTGAAATTTTTTTGGTGATGAGTACAGTATTATCGAGGTTCATTTTCGGGTCTTGAAACGGGGACGTTACATTAAATCTTTTGCATTGACAAAACAGTGGGTATTTGAAGTGGTGTTTTTTAGTTCTTTTGGTATGTTTTTAAGTAGCATTATAGAGTGTATTAGTGCATGTATATGGTAGCACTTTTATAATTATGATTTTTTTAATAATACCTCTATATCGATTTATTTTTAAGTATTGATTATTAAAACAGAATTTAAAATTTTAGTCTTAAATTTTAAATGTTTGAAAAATGGGTTTAATTAAGAGAAACTCAAATACTGTAAAAGGTCAAAAAAATGTTAATTTTGGTGGATTTCCAAAATTATTAATTATGGGTTTCTCTAGTTGTTTTCCATGATTTTTTACGAGCAATATTTCGATGATATTGGAATAAAAATGATGAAGGAATGGATGCTAACTCAAAAATGATCGAATATGAAAGAATAGCTAGAATGAAAAGTAGGAAATTGGCCAAGTGCATGGGTCGATGTTGGTCCATGGATGGATCGGTACCGATCCATCACCTTTTCATTTTTATTGCCACTTCTCAATGAATACATGAATATCATCTAAGAAAACATCAAGGAATGATGTACACTGAAGTGGAAAAACTTATCTTAAAGAAAGCTGAGGAGAAGCAACTTCTTTAGATGGATCGGTACTGATTAGTCAACCTGATGAATTTTGCTATGCTTTTCTCCTATCTTCTAAGATCTTAAACTACGACGAGTTCTAATGGACCAGCAATGTTATTTTAAAAATTAGAAAGCCTAAAGAAATCAATTACAACTATACATACGAGACTAGATGCATCAAAAAAGAGACCTTATTTATCCCATAATCGAGCGTAATGATTTAAGTAATGGATAGACTTATTAATAGCCAAGAAGGTGAGTTAAGTCATATGAGTTATAGTAGAATGGCATACTAGAATTGTCTATCTAAATTGAGTAAGAAGCATTAGGACCACAACATAATCAATACCAGGTGTTGTCGGAAGGCAACTTCCAGTATTTGTTTCTTTTAGGTTATTTGGGTTGTAATCACTAGCTGTCTCCCTTTGGATATTGGGAAAACATACGATATGATATTAGATATGTTCCTATTTTATCACCGTGTTGATTTCCTGGATGAGCTTCGACCATTATACATACATATACATATATATACACATATTTACATATATGTATGTATGTATGTATGCATGTATGTATAAATGTTAGAAAACAGTGTAAATAAGGAGATCTCATAAGGATATTTAACTAGCAACAAAATGTAGTTAAAGCTAGAAGTTGAAAAATAGGTTAGGAAATTAAATTAGCAACTAGAATGCTTGAATCATAAAAACTTTAGAATTTCGTGAAAAATAAATTTTAGCAAGCTAAGGACAGAGAAAGGTAGTTGCGAAATCATGGGTCACTATTCCTATGCAATAAAAGTTAAAATTTATAAATAGCCTTGTGTATTAAGGTTGTTTCGCAGTAGAAGGAAAGGTTAACCAAATCTAAGATTAACTACACAATGTTAGGGTCAATCTTATGCATTAACCCATTGATTGAGTCCCGATTATGTTAAGATATGGTTTGTTTTGCTTCAAGAATGGAGAGATAAATGTTTTGAAAAATTGTATTCAAATGCTTTTGAAAATTTTGTTTAAATGCTTTTGAGAAGTTTGGTTCAAATGTTTTTGAAAAAAAAATTCAAGTGTTTTTGAAAAAAATAGTATTTGAATGCTTTTGGGAATTTGATTTTCCAAAATATTTTGCATAATGATTGAAAAGGGTAAAAAGATTTTTGATAAAAAACGAAAATTTCTAATTTTCTATTGCTAGATGTTTAACATATGGAGAGTTGACATGTTAGTGAATATGAATTTTACTGTCCGACAAGGGTGAAAATATATAAAACATAGGGAATAACAAGGGAAAAAGCTGTTTTGCTTTGGAATTTCTATTTCCATACCTTATTGATAGCGAAGAAAATTTTCATATAGAATAATTCCATTTTAACATCAAAAAATAAACCTTCTTATGCATGTTGTACGTGGAAAAATTGGATAAGAATTGGGGGAAACAGAGAGGGTTTTTTGGTATAATGGAATAAATATCCAAAAATAATGATGTAAATGTAAAATTTTCCATTTAAATTCCTTTTTCGACATAGGAATATAGATTTAGGAAAATTAAATTTTCAAAATTTTGGATTATAGAAATTGTGTAACAACCCGTAATTAACCTCTTTAAAATATGGATATTTAATGTATTCTCTAATAATTAATTAATGTATTTATAACTAAACTAAAACTCTTTGAAATAATAAATAATTATGGTGAAATAGTTTTTCAAAATAGTTTACAAAAATATTTAGTTCGAAGAAAGATGGAAAATGTGACAGGAAACAATTTTTCGAATTATCGATTTTTTGGTATCGTAAACGTTGTGCACATTGGTGTATCATATACACACTCATATAAATAAAGATAAGGCATGTGCATACTTGTGTGCATGTAGTTAAGTACATAAACATATATATATATATATATATATATATATATCTGTGTGTCGTAACATTTCATGAAAAAACAAAATGAAATATTTCATAAAGATGCCTTGTGACACATGATACGACATATTTATACACTAAGGTACAGATGCATTTATGGGATGTTGGCTCAAATTTTCAAGAAGGAGATAAGGAAATTTCGAAATTCATGGTGGGGAGACACCGGGCGAGGTGGCATGGTGAGGTGACGCAATGTTGTGGAGGGTAAAGTACATAGGGGTAGTTTAGTAATTTGTTTAGTTCATTTTTTATAAAAGCAAATTTCCTAAATCTTTTTGTCATTTTCTCATTTATAATTTCATTTTCAAAACTTCATGGAAGCTTTCTATAAGTTTTCATGGCTTCCATAAATTTCTAAAATTTAAAGACCTTAGTTTCATCCATTTTTAAAACCCTTAAGTCTTGTTCAAAAGCCTTCCATCCACTTCTACAGCAACTCCTTCACAAAACAAGTCCATACACCCCTCATCCACTCTTGGCCGAGCCACACATACCATAGGGTCGAATCTATTTAAGTGTTTTTGGCTTAAAGACTCAACTTTTCAAGAGTTTTTGCAAAGATCAAGGGGTTTTTGAAGTTCTGGAACAATTTTAGTTGAAGTTGGTAAGCTATTGTGATAAAAATCTCACCTTTCAAACTAAAACTTTTTAACTTTAATATTGCTTATTTTTATAGCTTATGAATGTTTTTTTATATATATTATCATATGTGAATGTTGGTTTAGTTTGTGCTTTGAAAAGTTGTCACCTTGGTAGTTGGTAATCGAGTTAGTAAACATCTTGAAAATTTAGTAGTAAAGGTTAAATACATTGTTAGTGATTGCTTTCTACATGTTGTATAATAGTTAAATTTCATGTGTTATGCTTTTCTTATGATTATGTGATGTGTAGTTGTAAATAAAGGACATGAAAACAGTTGCCGAAGTGTCTGTATAGTAATTATCGCTATATCGACACTTTCGACAAACATATCTTTATCGAAATTTTTCGATTTGTTTCTCAAGCTTGGGTTTTGTTTTACAATTTAGTGAAGTTGTTAAATAAGGATGATATCAAATTTAATTAATTATTTAATAAAGATTTTAAATATAATTAATTTATTTATCAATTAATAAGGTTAATTAATAACTTGTTAATGATGAGTTTAACTTTAATTAATTAACTTATTAATGATGTGTTTAAATTTACTTTGTTAATGATACTTAAAATTTATTAAAATTTTCATCTAATGATGATTAAGGTTAATTAATTATTTAATAATTATGGATTAAAATTAATTAATCATTTTATCTAATGATGATTAAAATAAATTAACTCATATCAATTAAAGATTTTTAAATTTGATTAATTAATTTAAGTTTAATCAATCTTTTCTTTAATTATGTTTTAAATTAATTAATTTAATTCATGATATTTATTTATTTTTAGTTAAGTTAATTAACGATGTATAAATTTAATTAATTAATGTAATTAATGAGGGTAAATTTAATAATTTAATTAATTCTGTTAATTCAAAAGGTGATTAACCTTTTTAATTAAAGGGTATTTCAAACTCAATTATCCAAATTAATTAATGAAGTTTAAAGATAATTAATTATTCTCATTTATGATAGTTAAAGCGAAATATCCAATTAAATAAGGATGTTGAAAGTATTTAAATCCTTTATGATGCTTTGAAGTTAGTAAATTCTTTTAACAAAATGTTTTGAAGCTAATGCTTGTAATGTGAAGCCCAAGCATGAATATGGGTTTTTAAAAGAAAAGTTTGAATTGTTTATGGAAATGAACTAATTTCCGTAAATTGATTCACTTGTATGGAAACAATTTATTTGTATAATTAGCATTAAAACAACGAAGAAGTAGATTTATTGCTATTTCGAAAGTTAAGAATAAAATCATGAGACATGACTTCGAGGTAGCACTACCTTGACTTGTCCAATATTATTGTTAACCAAGAAATAGTACAATTTGAATTCAATGAGTGGTGATAAGTATACAAGACTTAATTTCCATATACGATCGTTTTATATCCTCAATAGTTGCTTTCTCAACTATCGGTTATTTCAGCTTCTTTATTATCATCATTCTAAGATGATGTTTTGCTCCGTCAAGCATTGATGTCCTTTATCGAAAATGACCAAAGCCAAAGCATAAGAGGAAGCCAAGCTATGTGGGGTTGCTCCCAATAGGGTACTTTTGTATCTCATCTAGACTGGATTCAATAGCACCATTAGATGTAAAATATTCGGATACTCGATGAGGTTTGGCGGGGTCCGGCTTGGTATTGTCCGAGAAGTGTCACAGAGTATATGTGCTTCTCAGAAGTATATTACTAGAGACATACTTCAAGGATGGTGCACCTTATTAGTCATTTGTTGGAGATTTTTCTTTCCTTAATTGATTTGAACCTTCAAATTTGTTTCCTTAATTTAATTGGGAAGAGTCAGCCACTCTTCGCGATGTTTAATTATTTATCCATTCTTTACGTTTGGATGTTGATTCATGTGAGAGTAAATCTGTTCCGTGTTTAGCGGTGTGGTCTCAAATATTTGTGTTTAATCACACACCTATTGAGTTAATTTTTTTACTCATGCTAGACATATCGTCTGACCCGAGTTGTTTGTTTTCCCTAAACTCTCGGGTACTCAATTTTATTTGAGTAGTTCGAGAGTAACAAGTTTGTGTGCGCTTTTTGATGACGGTGTCCGAACAGGAGGCTTTCATCTCCTTAGTTGTCTAATTCGTTGTATTATCTTGTTTAGGTAAGTGTATTTTGTTTCAGCATATGTAAAGGCAGGTTGTTATAACTACCTAAGCTGATTTGTAGTACTTTGTGCAACTCTGATAACTCCCAATTAAGGAGTAACCTGATGTCTTATTGACTATTATTGTTTATTTTATAGTTTTTTTGTGAGGTTTTCTATTTCTGTAACGACCCGATATTTTCAACCATTCGCATCAACACAGTCGGACTTGAATTGCTCAAAATACCAAATTGTGAAATAAATTTGGCAAATCTCAGAATATACAGCAAATAAATAAATTACAGAATCATAGACACAGAGTAATATAATGCAGCGGAAGTAAAGAGATAGTAGTTCATGAAGCTACTATATAAATACATCAGAGAAAACAAGATACAACAAAAGTCTCGATATGATAATCAAGTACAAATCAGAATACATCACTAGAATCAACTGAATTACTGGAACCAATTGAATAACTGAAATTGAAATAGGTAGCTGGATCTTCAAGCAAACTCCAACTCTGAAGGTGAGTTTCTAATGCTGTATCACTCAGTCTGACCTGAGCGTAAAACAAAACACAAAACACTCGAGTAAGGACATACATACTCATACAATGTAAACCAACTCAAGTGAACTGTAATATAAGGTACAAGTAACTTAAAGGATGCTTGGGACCGCCATCCTCAAAGGATCCATTAAACTATTTACTATATAGTAATATTTCGCTATTATAATAATGTCTATAGTAAAATAAAATTACTTTTAAATAGCATTAAGGGGTTATCCATATATCCCTTAACACGTAATAGTGCCAGTAGTCTATACAGTATCTGCATATCTGCTGATCGGAAAACTACGAGAAGATACTCTATAGGTACAACACAAATCAAACTTGTACAAGGCTCGCTAGGGTAGGTGACACGGCACAACGAGGAAATGCCAGGGTAGATGTACCAATTACTATCCAGACTGGTGGTAATGCGTAACAGCTACTACCGCCCACCTCGAGCCACACCCCAAATCAAAAATCAAAAGTGGCTATCGAATCACTCTCAAAGTCAGAATATAATATCGAAGGAGTGTGTCCAATCAGAGGAGCGACCTCATTGGCCCGGAATCGCTCCTGTTTTAGCCACCTTATGCCAACTCACGGGAGTCGGGTCCATGTTCATACCTCAAAGGACGTCACCACCATCCTACTTCATTTTGGAATCTCCACCGCGTACACGGTTGTTAAAGTGGTTTTTGGAGTTGGCAGAGAGTATGACAACTTCCAATCCCGGTCTCTTTAAAAACCAACCGTTATTATAACCCATGGATATCTATTTCAAAAATCATTTCTACTTTAAAACTAAAATATCATATCCATTTCAAACTAAATACTATATTATTCCATTTCAAAACCCAAGTAATAATATATAATTTAAATTCCAAAACCAAATCAATATCATTTAAATAAAACCCAAATTTCCAAATCATTGAATATTTCCTTAATTTATTAAACTTGACATATTCCTTTAAATCATATTAAACCAACACACTTTATAAAGTCATATTTTTAAATCTTAAATTTCAGTAAGTTTCAAATTAATATTTTTAAAGACAATTCTTAATTAAATACAATTTCAAAACATTGTCAAATTTAGAAACAGCAGCACTATAACATGCTATAATAGGTATTTAGTTATTTCAGAACTTAGTTAAATTTCAGCAATGATAGCACTTACCAAATGCTATCTTAAAACCATAACATTTTGGAAATGTTAGCAATAAAATTCCAGATTTTATTATAACATTTCAAAAACATTAAATTTTAATTTTAGCCATTTTTAACTTATAAAAATCACATCTTACGCTTCTGAAAATATTCATTTGGATATCATTTAACTTATGATTCAAAAAAATAATAAACCTTTATAAATAAATATCCAAGTTAAACTATAATTCATTTTTTTGGTCAAAAGCACATCCTTTTACTTCTTTTATTTCAACAAGTAACTTAACACTTTATTTTAATATACCCACTTCATAAATGAGAATAAATGGATCGGGTTGAATACGCGCCAACGACAAAGTGGCCCAAAAAGCCCGTTCTGACCCCGGAACGAAATTGGGTAAACCCATATATCAAAATAGGCGTTTTAAAATATTTTAAACGCAATGGAAAAGGTTTCAGGTTCAAATTGCATCGTATGAAGAAGTTATGCAAAAATCAATATTTTTCAAATTGATTTCAATTGATTTCAATTTATCGATTTCAAGGCGTTTCGAGTCCGTACGATCAAACGACAAGTCCGATCGCTACGAAACTTGAAACCCTACAATAATTCACCGTTATGGATCCGATGAAACTCGTTTCGTCGAAATCCGAGTCAGTGGCCAAAATGGCTATTTTTCCATTAATTAAATAAATTAATAATTAGTTAATTAAATCAAAATTTCAATTTTATTTCGATAATTGACAAATTTCAAAATTTTTAACTTCTTAATCGTTTACAATGATTTAAACAAATTTAATTGTCAATTTAGAGGTGAATAATTTATACATTTCAATATTGATCCTCAATTTCATTAAATTATAAATTTAATTTCCACTAATTATATTAAATTCACCTTTCATTCTATTATTCAATCTATCATTATCAATTGGATGAAATTTTCATTGGTTCGTAGTTATTACATTACTATTCACAAATTTCATCCTAATTTTCCGTTAGCGTAATATTTTAATACTAAATTCCACTCATTTGCAATTAATCCACTTATTGAATTTTAAATTTCAAATAAATTAATAAATCTTGATTTTTACTTCTTAAATCTTCCAAATGGTCATATTATAAATAAAATTAACATTGGTTACCAATTACTTCCTTAATTTATGCAATCATAGCTTTTAATTTAGATTTATTTTAATTGATTACCAGTTTATACTAAATATATTAAATAAATGGTTAACCTATACTAATCGTTACCCTTAATGTTAAACTTCCCATATAAGCTATTGTTAACAAACAATTGTTGCAATTGATTTAGATCCAATTCAATGCATTAAATAAATGGGTAATGATTAAAGTTTTCGCTATTGCCCAATTTACACACCTTCATACTTTAATTATCAACCAATAATTTATTATGCATTATTTCATCAATTAATATCAATTTTGAATTTATTTCCCAATTTACCGATTTCATTCAATTATACCCTTACAATTTGTTTCCCTCAATTGGTATTGCATTTCATTCGATTTATTAATACTTACCTTAGTTAACCTTAACGTAGTATGAGATTAAAATTTCATGATATTAGTATACGCCTATGTACACTTAATCTGAACAAATATTATATTCCTAAATGTACTTCTATCAAATCAAATGCATTAATTTAGGTTTTAAAACCAATAAATGGATTTTCCTTAATTTCATCCTTAAACCAACTTATTTCTCTACATACATTACATATTAATTCATCAATAAACATACTTTGAACTATTTTATTTTCATTATGCTGAAATTAAGTCATTATACTCATTTAATATCCCAATTCATTTATTTATCTCGGTTTCAATCCTTTATTAAATCAATTGTCATCTTATGCATATAATTAACATTTCTATTGATTTTACATTCAAAAATTTTAGTTATTATCTTAACTTACAAAAGGCAATGTTTAATTACATTTAATCGCTATTGATTAAATGCGTTGGTAACGAACAATAGTTGTGACCATTATACAATTTATAACATTTGTAAATTTATTCTCTACAAACAATTATTTCAACAACTCTCATTAAAATACATTTATTCCAATTTCATTCATTACACATTAATTTATTACCTTTTACATCCCACTATAAATCAGTGCACCCATTAATACCACCCATATTATAATTCCTTATACAATGCTGATCTTATTTTATTACCATTAACTATCTATTTTGTACAATAATTAAATGTTTACATTTGTTACTTATACTTGATTTTATAACTAAGCATAGCAAGTTTAAATACAATGAATTGGAGTTTCATTAAGATTGTTGACAATTAACTTGTATTAACATTGTTTCATTTTAATTCAGTTATTATTGCATTATTAAATTTACAAATTTTTATTTCTTTCAATATTAACTCATAAAATATTATTCAATTAACAAATTTTAAACATCGAAAATTTATGGGTCGTTACACTCTCCCTCACTCAAAACTTTTTGTCCCCGAAAAGGAAAAGAAGGGAAAAGAAGAAATTAAAAAATCAATATATCTTATTTAAATATTAAATTTATAAACAATTAAATTTACAAAATTAATCAATTTAGATAAAATATATCAATTTATAACCATTAAATCTTTTTATACTTAAATTATTAAAGTTTGGAAAATATTTCAAAATTTTCCAAGTCCAAATTTTTACAGAAAATTTCGGCAGAGTCTCCTCTGTACGGAGAGGCTCAGGAGAAAATAAAGTATCAAAAATAACAATATATAACATATATTTTCCAAAATAATATATATCCCATACGGGAAAAACAATATAATAACGCTATAAAACCATAATCCGAAAACGTACCTATTGGTCGGGCAATTAACGCTTATTTTATGAAACCAAAAGCTGTAGCAATTGCTTTCATAACCTGCATTTCACTTATTTAATCCAAAAAGGTTAACAATTATATAAAATGAAATATTTAACTTGTTTCAATCGATAACAAATAAATCAATACAACAACACAATTCCTTGCAACAACGCATACAACCATCACATAAAATCAACACAAATCAAACATTCATTCATATCAAGCAAACAAATAATTGTTTGGGTTTAAAACTTTAAATTGTACAGAATGTAAAATAAACTACTTAGTGCACCATTTACTCGATAGTCTTAGATGACGCTAAATAGATTATTCATTCATCCAAACAATTTTAAAGTTTCCTTGCCCAAACAACCATAAACCAAACAACAACAATTCCAATAGATCCAGTTAATTTTAATCGATTTCATTTCATAATATTTGTTGTTTGATTTCCGTTTCATTTATTTAATAATTTATCTTTTATTTATACTACTAAATTTCATTTATTTACTTTCATTTATTCTCAATTTCATTTATAGTACTTACATTTCTATTTCATTAGTAGTCTTTTCAATTACACTTAAGATTATAATCTTACAACATCAAATTCTTATTTATTAAGGAATTTCATTAATTACTTTCATTACCTCAAATTTATTACTTGTATAATATCTATTACATTTTATTATTAACATTTCAACTTTTAATATTTGGTAAGTTATAAATATGCTTTTTAAGAATGTAATTGAAAGTTATACAAGTTTCCTCAATTCTTTTAATTAATTAATGTTCAGTAATTATATCTTTTATTTCATAGGTTACAATTTCAAATTTCATTTAATTTCATTCATACCCTATCATTAAATCTCTTATTTTAATTAAAGGCACCATTTATTAATTAGTTACATTCCATTTTCTACAATAATAGAAACTATTAATTAATGAAAACTTAAGAACTAAATACCGAGTTTTATTAAAAATCATTTTAAAATAACAGATAAATATACACTTACAAATTTATATATATCAAATTATATTTAAAAAATTAAAAATTTATATTTTTTATCAAAACAACTCTGCAGTAAAACACTACACTGGCCTTCCCACTTCGAAACTCGAAAATGAATGTCGATGATGCGTGCACTAATCACCAAAATTATTTTCCAGCGACAGAGAGGGGAGTAAAGAACTTATTTCTTTCCAAAATTTCTTTTAAAAACATTTCTTTCAAATTTATATTGAAATACTTATATCAGAAAAATACTTCTTTTAAAAATGTTATTATTTATATTTCAAAATCATTCAAAAGAAAGTTTCAAAACCCCGGAACCTAAGTTCTAAAATTTCCCAATTCTCAATAATTTTATTTTCAATCTTATTTCAACTATTATTTATAAACTTCATTTCCTAACAACCAATATAATACAACCAAATATAACCTTTATAAAATTTCCTTTATATATATAGAAAATATAATAGGCAAAATTTATTTCATTCACCTATAATAAAACCAAATATTATGTCGGTCTGTCCTATTAAGTGTTTAGAAATCCCTATTGATATCACAACATCCCATGCACCAACCAGAATTTATAAATACAAAACGGAACAGATTAACACAATATTAAAACCCTTTTATAACACTAACAAATACGCTCTCTCATATATATACTCTCAGTGACTCCCATAGGGTATTACCACCCTATTAATAAAGAGTCAGACCCCACAAAGCTAAGGTTTATGCTAAACCACGCTCTGATACCACATTGTAACATCCCGCCTTTTCGCACGCTTTAACTCGACACACGTTCCAATTAAGACCATACAGAAGGGCGGATTGTTATGGGGCAAATAAAAAAAACAAGAAAGAAATAAAAATAGAATCTCACCGCGGAAGGATAAAATATAATAATCAATTATACAGTTTATAAAGCTGTTTTGAAAATATACGATTATACTAATACAATATATATCAGAGTTACACATACTATATAACAATGCAGCGGAACAATATGAGTGTAGTGGAATATAATAAATAATAATAATAATAATAGAAATCTTCGTATTCGTCCTCCAGAGCTAAAGTCTTTGAAATCCTGGAATACTCGGACTGACCCGAGCGAATGAAAAAAACAAACTCTCGAGTCAGAACTAAAATATCTTATGTGAGTTAAATTAACATAAATAAATATGAGTGCAGTAACTCAAGAGATGCTCGGGATTCACATCTCCTAAGGATCAGTTAAACTATTTAATATGTAGTAATATTTCGCTATTATAATAATGTCTATTAGTAAAATAAACTTACTTTAAAATAGCGTTAAGGAGTGACCCAATATTCCCCTTAACACAAAATGTATTCACATAGTCTATGCAGTACCGTAATCTCCCCCGTACTGGGCGTCGTCAGAGGGCACTCCATATGTATGGTACAAAACAAAATCGTATAAGGCGCGCTAGGTAGGTGACACGACACAACTAGGCAATGCCAGGGTAGATATACCAATTACGCTTCTGGGTCGGTGGTAACGCGTAGTAGCTACTACCGCCCACCTCGAACAACACCCCCAAAATCAGAAATCAAGAGTGGCCACCGAAAAATCCAAAGCCATAGTAGAATAGCGAAGGGACGTGTCCGATAAAAGGTGCTACCTTCTTAACCCGTCGATCGCTCCTGTTTTAGCCACCTTAAGCCAACTCACGGGAGTTGGGTCCACGTATTTACCTCAAAGGAAACGCCGCCACTATCCTACTTCATTCTGGAATCTCCACTGCATACACGGTTGTTAAAGTGGTTTTCGGGGTTGGCAGAGAGTATGACAACTTCTGATCCCGGTCTCTTTAACAACCTATCGTTATTATAACACCGCGGTCTTTTCAAAATAGTTTATAATTTAAAACCAGAATATAATATCCATTTCAAAACCATATAATTATGATATCATTTCCATTTTAACACCCAAATCAATATGATATCATTTTTATTTCAAATATATCTTTTTGAAAAATCATAGTATTTTCAAAAATATATACCTTAAACCCATAGCTTCGAAACAAAAATTTCAATACTTAAACGGTTTAAATATAAATTTCTTTATAAAGTAAATTAGCTTTTTTAATTTCTCAAATCAATTCCAAATACAGATTTAAATTCCTAATAAACCATTTAAATTTCCATATATTTCAAACTTCCAATGTCCTATTATTTAGTTTTGAAATATTTGCACAATAAATTCATAATCATCTAAATAAACTCAAATTTCCAATAACTAAATATTTCCTTCAATTTATTTATACTAGAAGCATTCATTTAATTCAATCTTGGAAAAAATCCAGTTATAAATATCATATCTTTTTAAATTTCAAGTTTAATACATTTACATCAACTTTTGGAGTTAAACTCTTAAATACCTCTCGATTTCAAATAAATCTCCAATTTATCTTCAAATCTTAATTTATTTTAAATCTACATAACTTTTATATTAAAGTATGATCTAATCACTTAACCATATTTATTTAATAAAAATCAACTCCATTATTAACTATTTGTTATTTACCAAATTCATACATAGTTAAAGACATGAATTTAACTATATATATAAAAGCAATATTTATATAATCTCAAAAATCAATATTAATTTAACCATACTATATAAAATAATCAAACTTTAATATTGGGCTTATTTTATATTTCAAAGTGTACTTTTATGTAGTTAGAATCAAAATATAAATTTGACGTTTATATAACATCAAAATCAATATTTATATAACCCATATATTTCTTTACAAAACCATAAAAATCATTTTCAAAATATTTTTATATAGATACCGCGGTGTCTGTATAAAATTTTCTATCCTATGGTCAAGTGATACAGATATTTATCATTTCACTCCGTAATTTAAAAATAAAAATTACGGTTATATATCATTTCAAACCGCAATCCCGAATGAGATAAAAATGCATAATAACTTGTAGTTTATAAAAATATAAAATACAGCATCCATTCATCCAATATCAACCATCAACCATTTATCGCAATCATCATCAAATTCAAACAACATCATCGATATGGAACTGATAATAAACAATAGGTAATATTCAATAATAAATTAAATAACTGTTTAATTGGCAGTTTATATGCAATGAATAATTAATTAACAATTTAACTGGCAGTTTAAATGCAATGAATAATTAAATAGCAATTTAATTTAAATAAACGAAATTAACTGGGATGATGACTAAAAATATGCCAAACAACCATAAATCAAATTATATATCAATTTAACAAACATAAGAAATCTTAGAAGTTGTGAGTGGGTTAAAACACTCACCTTTTGAATTTAAATTGAATTTAAACCAATTTACATCCAAAAATTGCATAGTCTCCAAATCCGTCCAAACCAGCGCAAAAATGTCCGGAATTTGAAAACGATCCTAACAAAGAAAATCGCGCGTAAATATGACTTCGTATGCGAAAGTTATAGCCTTTAGAATATTTCACGATTTAAAATAAGGGAACAAAATAAAATGAAATAACGGAGCTATAGGATTTCAACACGTCAGCGCCAGCTTACACCCTCTTCACCACAGCACGTTTTGCATCGAGGAAACCCTGCAGAACATCGAACCCTAAAATCGCGTAGGCAACTACGTCGCCACCATTAACCGCCCATCGTCGTCGTCGAGCGCTTCGCCTGTCTACTCGGCTTCCCTCCCCCAGCGCCTACGGCCACGTCACGACCACCCTTCTCGACAAAAAAAACCCAGCCGCCGTAAGAAAATCAAAACCCTAATCGAATTATCGACGCAAATCCAACCGTTGAAACGACGAACCAATTACACCGATGGCCTTAACTCGTTCCCCTCTACCCAATAGTAACCTGGATTCCACGATCAGGTGAACTTGATTTCGTCACAACGAACGACCGACAGTTATTCATTAAATTCGGGACACACTGAAACTTGAATCGAAAAACGAACACCACCATTGAATTACGCTAGTCGAGAGCTTCAACATATATTTTTTTCAAATTTTTCTGAGGACTTTGAAATTTATGCTTTGGATTGATTTGAAATTGGATCTGGAATTTGTTTGTCTACCATTGAGAAGGAGGGAGTTGAGATGTACATACAGACAAATGAGAATTAGGGAGGCTAGGGTTTATAGCAGGATATTTATAGAGAAAGTTGAAATAGAATAAATGGATCGGGTTGATACGCGCTAACGACAAAGTGGCCCAAAAAGCCCGTTCTGACCCCGAAACGAAATTGGGTAAACCCATATATCAAAATAGGTGTTTTAAAATATTTTAAACGCAATGGAAAAGGTTTCAGGTTCAAATTGCATCATATGAAGAAGTTATGCAAAAATCAATATTTTTTAAATTGATTTCAATTTATCGATTTCAAGGCGTTTCGAGTCTGTACGATCAAACGACGAGTCCAATCGCTACGAAAATTGAAACCCTAAAATAATTCACCGTTACGGATCCGTTGAAACAAGTTTCGTCGAAATCCGAATCAGTGGCCAAAATGGCTATTTTTCCATTAATTAAATAAATTAATAATTAATTAATTAAATCAAATTTTCAATTTTACTTCGATAATTGACGAATTTCAACATTTTTAACTTCTTAATCGTTTACAATGATTTAAACAAATTTAATTGTCAATTTAGAGGTGAATAATTTATACACTTCAATATTGATCCTCATTTTCATTAAATTATAAATTTAATTTCCATTAATTCTATTAAATTCACCTTTCATTCTATTATTCAATCTATCATTATCAATTGGATGAAATTTTCATTGGTTCATAGTTATTGCATTACTATTCACAAATTTCATCCTAATTTTTCGTTAGTGTAATATTTTAATATTAAATTCCACTTATTTGCAATTAATGCACTTATTGAATTTTAAATTTCAAATAAATTAATAAATCTTGATTTTTACTTCTTAAATCTTCCAAATGGTCATATTATAAATAAAATTAACATTGGTAACCAATTATTTCCTTAATTTATGCAATCATAGCTTTTAATTTAGATTTATTTTAATTGATTACCAGTTTATACTAAATAAATGGTTAACCTATACTAATCGTTACCCTTAATGTTAAACTTCCCTTATGAGCTATTATTGACAAACAATTGTTGCAATTGATTTAGATCTAATTCAATGCATTAAATAAATGGGTAAATGATTAAAGTTTTCACTATTGCCCAATTTACACACCTTCGTACTTTAATTATCAACCAACAATTTATTATGCATTATTTCATCAATTAATATCAATTTTGAATTTATTTTCCAATTTACCGATTCAATTCAGTTATACCCTTACAGTTTGTTTCCCTCAATTGGTATTGCATTTCATTCGATTTGTTAATACTTACCTTAGTTAACCTTAACGTAGTATTAGATTAAAATTTCATGATATTAATATACGCCTATGTACACTTAATCTGAATAAATATTATATTACTAAATGTACTTCTATCAAATCAAATGCATTAATTTAGGTTTTAAAACCAATAAATGGATTTCCCTTAATTTCATCCTTAAACCAACTTATTTCTCTGCATACATTGCGTATTAATTCATCAATAAACATACTTTGAACTATTTTATTTTCATTATGCTGAAATTAAGTCACTTATACTCATTTAATATCCCAATTCATTTATTTATCTTGGTTTCAATCCTTTATTAAATCAATTGCCATCTTATGCATATAATTAACATTTCTATTGATTTTACATTCAAAATTTTTAGTTGTTATCTTAACTTACAAAAGGCAATGTTTAATTACATTAAATCGCTATTG
Organism: Allium cepa; assembly: GCA_030765085.1. NCBI lineage: Eukaryota > Viridiplantae > Streptophyta > Magnoliopsida > Asparagales > Amaryllidaceae > Allium > Allium cepa. The sequence goes on from CM060929.1 coordinate 501,074,822, forward strand.
ATTAAATGCGTTGGTAACGAACAATAGTTGTCACCATTATACAATTTATAACATTTGTAAATTTATTCTCTACAAACAATTATTTCAACAACTCTCATTAAAATACATTTATTCCAATTTCATCCATTACACATTAATTTATTACCTTTTACATCCCACTATAAATCAGTGCACCTATTAATACCACCTATATTATAATTCCTTACACAATACTGATCTTATTTAATTACCATTAACTATCTATTTTGTATAATAATTAAATGTTTACATTTTTTACCTATACTTGATTTTATAACCAAGCATAGCATGTTTAAATATAATGAATTGGAGTTTCATTAAGATTGTTGACAATTAACTTGTATTAACATTGTTTCATTTTAATTCAGTTATTATTCGATTATTAAATTTACAAATTTTTATTTCTTTCACTATTAACTCATAAAATATTATTAAATTAACAAATTTTAAACATCGAAAATTTATGGGTCGTTACAATGATGGTGAGCTGTTAGAGTTAGAATTGTTGTTTGATGCCATGGAGAGAAGGAGAAAAATCATGTTAAACTCCATTGTAATAGTTCTTGTGGTAAAAAAAAACAGAATTTGTGTATAAATGGAAGTAAAAAGTTTAAAAATAGAATTTTGGTTAAAACAATTTGTGGCTGAAATGCTTTAATCAGTAATATACACACGTTTAAATGCAAAGAAAATAAGAGGTAAAAAATAAAAGATAGCATTAGTTTCCTAAATGAGAAGATACCAGTGAAAAGATAAGCAAAAATATTAATATCTCATAAAAGATATCATAGATTTTTAAAAAAGATGATACCAAGCTCTCGTCTGAGTTTGATAAAAACATTTTCTAAAAGAGGTTTTGTAAAAATATCAGTCACCTGATTTTCAAAAGAAACAAAATCCAAATTTATTGTTCCTTTTTCAACATTGTCACAAGAAAATGATGACGGATGTCAGTATGTTTTGTTCGTGAATGATTGACAAGATGTTTTGACAAGTTAATAGCACTAGAGTTGTCACAATATATAGTTGAATTTGTTAAGTTTATATTGAAATTTTTAAGTGTTTGTTGCATATAGATTACTTGAGTACAAGCCAAAGCAGCAGAAATATATTATGCTTCACATGTAGAAAGAGAAACGCAATTTTGTTTCTTACTAAACCAAGATACGAGTGATTTTCAAATAAAATGGCACGTACCATTTGTGCTTTTTCGATCTGTTCGAGAACCACCGAAGTCAGCATCACTATATGAAACTAAATCGGATGGAAATTCTTTAGGATAGAATAGACCAAAATCTTTGGTGTTAGTGAGATAACGTAATATACGTTTAAATGTGATTCCTTTGGATTGGCTTGAAATCTAGCACACAAACAGACACTCATCATTATGTCAGGTCGACTTGCTAGTAAATATAGTAATGATCCAATCATACTTTGGTATAATTTATGGTCAACACTTTGCCACTGTCATCTTTTTCAAGATGTGTTGTTGTACTCATTGGAGTTGGTTTGGCAGAAGTATTTTCCATTCTGAAACATTTGATTAAATTATCACAATATTTTTCTTGATTAATGAATATGCCATTTTGAATTTGTTTAATTTGTAAACCAAGAAAATATGTTAGTTCTCCCATGTGAGACATTTCAAATTCCTTGGTCGTTATTTCGGAGAAGTCCTAACACAACTTGTCATTAGTAGAACCAAAAATGATATCATCAACATAAATTTGAACTATTAAAATATCATTTTTCGAATGTTTAATAAAAAGTGTTTGATCAACTTTCCCAATTTGAAATCCCAAAGAAAATAGATATGTCTTTAGTCGATCATACCAAGCACGTGGTGCTTGTTTTAAACCGTAAAGAGCTTTCTTAAGTTTATAAACATGATTAGGAAATTTCTCATAAATAAATAAGGGAGGTTGTTCAACATACACTTTTTCTTTTATATAACCATTTAGAAAGGCACTTTTAACGTCCATTTGATAAAGTTTGAAATTGTGAAAACATGCATAGGCCATTAAGATCCGTATTGCTTCTAGTCTTGCAACCGGAGCAAATGTTTCTTCGTAGTCAATTCCTTCTTCTTGATTGTATCCTTGTGCAACTAGCCTTGCTTTATTTCTAGTAATGTTACCTTGTTCATCTGCTTTGTTCTTGTAGACCCATTTTGTTCCAATAATAGTTTGATCACTTGGTCTAGGAACCAGTTCCCAAACTCATTGCGTTCAAACTGGTTTAGCTCTTCTTGTATTGCAATTATCCAGTAGTCGTCTGTGGAAGCTTCTTTGGGATTCTTTGGTTCGATATTTGAAAGGAATGCTATGTAGCCCATTTGATTTAGTTGACTTCTAGTTCATATGTTTGAATTAATTTTTCCGATAATATTTTGAACAGGATGATCCCGTAATATTTTTGGTGGAGATCTTAATTCATCATTATTATTGTAAATAATGTTTTCATCATTTTCAAGATTTGTAGTTTCCGGATTTGTGATGTTATCCGAAAAATCTTCATCGTCTTCTATACTTGGTTTTTGTTGAAAATTTTCATCGAAAGATACGTGTAACGTTTCTTCAACAGTATTTGATCTTTTATTAAATACGCGATAAGCTTTGCTATGATCTAATATCGTAGAAAGATTCCTTCGTCAGATTTCGCATCGAATTATCCGAGCCGATCTTTTGTATTTAATATAAAACATTTTGAACCAAAAACTTTGAAATAAGAAATCTTTGGTTTTCATCCAGTAAAAAGTTCATAAGAAGTGTTTTTCGTGAGAGGTCGAATAGAAACACAATTCAAAACATAACAAACAGTTGCAACAGCTTCTGTCCAAAATTGTTTTGGAAGAGTGCTTCCATTTAACAAGGTTCGCGCACATTCTTGTAAAGTTCTGTTTTTACGTTCTACAACTCCATTTTGTTGTGGAGTTCTAGGGAACGAAAAATTATGAAAAATTCCTTTCTTTTGACAAAAATGGTCAAAAACTTCATTTTCAAATTCTGCTCCGTGATCACTTCTTATGTTCTTAATCTTCAAACCTTTTAAATTTTGGATTCATTTGACAAAAATTTTAAAATGCTCAAACGTATCACTTTTATTTTTCATAAAAATGGTCCAAGTATATCTAGAAAAATCATCTACTATTACAAACACATATCTATTGTGGTTTAAGGACCCAAATAGATCCATGTGTAGTAATTCAAGTGGTTGTAAAGTAGAAATAACTTTCTTAGATTTAAAAGATGATTTGGTTAATTTTCCTAATTGACATGCATCACAAATATGATTGAATTTGAAGTTCATTTTTGGTAATCCTCTGACTAAATTATTTATAGAAAGCTTGTTTATAGTTTTGAAGTTGGTCTGACAGAATCTTTTGTGCCATAGCCAAGGATCATTTTCATTAGCTATTAAATACATATCTAAATTATGATTGATTTTCATATTGAGAATACATATATTTCTGTCTCTATTTCCTTCAAGTAGATTTTGATTTTTATCAAAAATGCTACACTTATCTTCAGAAAAAGAAATTTTAAATCCTTTGTCACACAATTGGCTGATACTTAAAAGATTGTGTTTTAAATTTTTGACTAGTAAAACATTAGAAATAAGAGGTAAATTAGATGTAACGACATTGCCGACGTCGCCTTTTCCAATGATATATCCTTTGGAATTGTCTCCAAAAGTGATAGAGCCTCCATCTAAGTAAATAATGTTTGATAACAAAATTTTGTCTCCAGTCATATGTTTAGAGCAACCGCTGTCGAGTATCCATTTTCCTCTCTTTTTAAGTGGGTCCAGCAAAAAATAATAATAACATTGGTACCCACTTTGTGATAGAGTCGTAAGAGTTAGGTCTTAGGAAACCAAACCCAAGTAGGTTCAGTATCCCCCTTAAAAATATAATTTTTATTTTTATGAACAGTTTCCAAAAAAGTATTTATATATTTATTCCTAATCAAACTATTGTTTGTTCTAGGAACCCATATTTTTATGGTTTTTGATTATTATTCCTTTTTGGACAAGTGGTAGGATTAAAAATATTTCTCCTAGTTTCCTTTTTGGATGAAGTCTTTGATATCTTAGGGTATCCTAGTCCCTTTTTATTAGAAGTAGACTGAGAATTTTCAAGAATATTGGATAAAGTTTCTCGATCTTTATTAAAGTTAGAAACATTTCTAGTAATATTATCTAACTTGGTTTTGAGGCAAGTATTATCCAATTCTATCATTTTGAGCTTAGTTTTTAGCTCATGATTTTCAGAGACTAGAGAATCATTCTTTTCTTTTTAAGTTTCAATTTCTTGACTCAATAAAGTTAGTTGAGGGTTTAGAGAAGGTATCTTGAAGTTTTCCAAGTTCTTCTTCTAATATTTTCTTTTCATCATTAAGCAAATCTCTCTCGAATTCTGCTTTTCTCTGATTTTCTAGAGCTTCTTTATATTTTCTTTTGATACTTTTTAAGGTATCAAGAAGTTCCGAATTAATTTCAATTATATCATCAAAAGTAAGATCATTTACCTCATTCTCTATAGACATGAAACAAACATTTGCTTGTTCTTTTTCACTATCACTGTTGCTTTCTGAAGAAGAAGAATCTGAGTCATCCCATGTTATTGAAAAAGCTTTTCTTTTAAATTTGTCCTTTCGATTCTTATTGTGATATGTCTTCTTTTGTTCTGGACAATTTTTTTGCATGTGGCCCTTCTTGTGGCAATTAAAGCATTCTAGTATAGATGAAGATGGCTTATTTGCATTGCTGTTGAAGTTTCTTTTTCCGTTGTTTCGATTTCCTTTTCTGTACTTCAAAAACTTTTTAAAATTTTTAGCAATGAATGCTAAGTCTTCTTCATCTGAGTCAGATTCTTCTTTTTTCTGCATGAAATGCCATATTCTTTTTGTCTTGTCCTTGTACTTTTTTAGCCTGCAAATTCACTTCATAGGACATTAGATTTCCTATCAACTCTTCTGGTTTCATGGTAGAAAGATCATTAGCTTCTTTAATAGCTAAGACTTTTCTTTCCCATTCATCCGTTAAAGAATTAAGGATTTTTGAAACAATATCAAAATCAGGGTATATTTTTCCTAGTCCTAGTAAAGAATGATGAATATCTTGAAATCTTGAGTACATATCATTTATAGATTCACCTTGCTTCATCCTAAAATTTTGAAATTGATTCTTAAGCATAGATATTTTACTCTGTTTAACCTTGTTAGTACATTCATGAGTCACTTTAAGTTTTCTCCATATTTCATATACAGTGTTACATATACTAACTCAGTTAAATTAATTATTATCTAATGCACAAAACAACATATTCATAGCTTTAGCATTAGCAGAAGCATCTTGTTTTTGAGTAGCTGTCCATGTAGTATATTCAGTAGTAGGTGCGGTATATTTTGCTTATGTAACATTGCATGCATCAAAACTACTGGCTTGCATATAAATACGCATTCGTGTTGCCCAATAGTTATAATTCATGCCATTGAATAATGAAGGTCGTGCAGTAGATTGACCTTCAATAAAACTAGTGTTAGTGACAGTGTTAGTGGTATTGCTGGTGTTGTTTTCCATAGTAGCAAGATATCAGATAACGGTGTAACGGTTATAAGATGCTTGCTCTGATACCAAATGAAATTAACTATTGTGGCTAGCTATTACTTAGGATTGTGTAATATGGAATATAATAAAATCTAAATGCGAAAACAAATGATAATTACAGAGTAAATGAAAATAAGTACAATAAAACAAGTACACCAGGAATTTTTATACTGGTTCGAACTTCCCATTCTACGTCCAGTCCCAGACTCCTTTTTGGAATTTCACTAACAACAATCCTCACTTAACCCGGAGGAACAGGTTTACAACACCTGAACAACAGAACAGGATTTCGAAGCCTCAACAGCCGAAGAGGACTTCACTCGCCTGAACAGCAGAACATGACTTCAACTTATACAGAGAGTATTTGACACAGTGTGTTCTTGATAACACGAATTTGTCTCTTGATAGTACAACCTTCCTATAATCTTCTCCTTTTGATATATATATATATATATATATATATATGTGTGTGTGTGTGTGTGTGTGTGTGTGTGTGAAGAATATGGAAGTAAATGAATGATTTTGAATAAATTTAAATGCACAAAAGTGTTAGAATCATAGTAGTATAAGAGTAGAAAGAGTTAGATCGATTAGGTAATTAAAACAGATGATTCTAACTTGTTTATATAGAATATAAAGAGGTACAATCATTCGTGAATAGTTATCATGAAGGTTTATGGACATATCCATTATCTCTTCACAGAAGAGAAGTGTCCATTCAAAAAATATAGCAGTTGTAGAAGTTCAGCCGTTTGAAAATTAGAATTCAGACTTCTGAAATTGTTAACGAGCAAACCAGAAAGGAAATAGGTCATTTTTGACCAGATTCGGACGTTTGAAATTTTCAATTCAGACGTCTGAATATTGTATAAAATTTTAAATTTGGTTGCAGATTCAGATGTCTGAATTGGTCAATTCAGACGTCTGAATTTGACCTGAAAATTCAGTTTTGCCTCTATGCATGTGTGTTTGTGTACGTATCGATATATGTATACATATACATACATACATAGATATATATATATATATCCAAATGAGAGATTTTAACATCATTTCAATTCTAAAGAATGACTCAATACAACATATATGCAGCATAAAGTTCATTTGAATCCGGTCTTGCAGATATTCCTGCAAAAACAAGTTAGTATAGAAAATCAAGATATATAGTTGTCGTAGTCAAAAATAAGTATGAAACGTCGTAAACGAGGTTTCAACAAGAATGACATATCAATACAACTCAATTAGCATATACATGTCCAAACAGCATAATAGTAGGATGGTGATTTTTCCTGCTAAAAAGACGTCCAAATCAATTCAATCAATTTATAGCTAAAACCCATGTCCACAAAAAAAACAATTACATTATAGCAGAACGAAGATTTATTCTGCTAACACATGTGCAAACAGTCAAACAATTTACATTATAAATCACTCATAGTTATATGGTTCCTTATTGGTATCGACACTTGAATCCCTTGTATTTAAAATCATCATTGAAAAGAAGTTCCCTTTAACCACTTTTATTCCAGGAAAATAAAGGATTTAAAACTTTAAACTTCTTTTTAAAATAATTAATTACAAGTTAAACACTTATTAAAATCATAATTAACATTTATCAATCTTAACATAATTAAATTAATAAACTAAGAAATAATTAAATCTTTAAATAAATAATTAAACGAAAATTAACTATTAATTAAACCCTAATTAATCCTTTATTAATTATTAAATAATTATTTAAACCATCATTGATAACTAAATGTTAATTATTCTTATTCAATCAAATAATCTTTAATTAAAACTTAAAAAATAAATTAAACCTTTATTTAAAATAATTAAATCATAATTAAGTCTTAATAAAATCTTTATCTGAAATCAACTTGATTAGTAATTAATAATTAAACCCTTTATTTAATTAATAATTAATTAAAAATAAATCATAAGCTTAACTCATAATTGATTAAAAATAATATTACTCAATCAGTAATTAATTTAAAAATTTATCTCGCTTTGAAGGATAATTAATTAGTACTAATCTTCAATTAATTAAGATTAACAAACCTTATTTAATGCTTAATTAATTATTAAACTTAAAAACATAATTAATTTAAAATTAATTATTAAGAACTTAATTATCCTTTTTAAACATTCATCATTAAGTTTGGAAAATATTTCAAAACACATGAAGTAAAAAGATTCAAACTATAAAAAAACTAATTTTATCGAAACTTCATTTCTAGCGAATGTTGGCATATGACTCGTAATTTCCACTTGCTAACTAGTTTACATGCTAACTTACTTTAGCTTCAAGTCAAACTTAATACACATAACAACATATCCAAGTTCATATATACCATATCATATCATCACCAACATAACCAAAAATTACAACTTTTATAACCAATACATCGCTTTAACCATTAATTCAATAATGCTAAACTAAAAATTAGTACATACATATATATCCAAACCATACCCTAATCCAAACACAACATTGTATATATATACCATGTAACTAACGCATACATGCATACATACACGTGTGTGTACACACATACACACATATGCACATATATACAAATAAAATCTTTCCAAAAAGTTAAGGAATTTACTCATAATAGTTTTACAAAACCATTTGAAACTTTTTCCACTTTTCAAAACTGTAACGACCCAGAATTTTTATTAATTAAAATTTGAATATTTAATTAATTTTAAATATTAATAAGTGAAATTTATTAGTCGAATAAATTTTAATTTGAATTATTGGATTTAATTGGATAATTAAATCGATAATTTAATATGTGAAATTATGGGAATAATTGAAAATTGAGTTAAATATGATTGAAAATGATTTGTAAAATTTTATTTTATCATATTGGAGTTAGAATGATATTTTAGAACTTTTAAAATCGAATTAAAAGTTAATTTGTGAAAATTGAATATTTTAATATTAAAATCGACTAGTGAAAATAGTCAATTTTTGAACAGTCTCAGAATTGAACGAAACCAGTTCCATTGGATCCGTAATAGTTAGTTATTACTGGATTTTAATTTTCGTGTTAATCGGAGCTATCGTTTGATCGTGGCAGCTCGAAACGCATCGAATTATTTTTAATATTAATTTAGCGAGTTAAAATAGCCATTTTTCAAAAAGTCTCGGATTTCGACAAAACCAGTTTCATCGGATCCGTAATGTGATATTTTTGTAAGGTTTCAAATTTCGTGTCAATTGGATTTACCGTTTGTCCGGTACAAATTAAAACGCCTAGAAATCGATTTAAATCGGTTTAATTTAAATTGAGCATTTATTGCCATAACTCGCACAGATGTCCGAATTAGCTTTCGAAACCTGTTCCATTGTGTCTGGAACGTGGCATAAACCCTAGGAACGTCAGTTTCGGCGCGTAAATCGGAGTTTGGAAAATCGGAATGAATAGTGTTCGATTTTTCTCTATAAATAGCCCACCCCTCTTTAGAAAAAAAAAAAATATACAAAACCTAACCCTAATTTGCTAGCCGCCGCCAGTGAAGAAATGGAAGGCCGAAATTCTCTTGCCTTCTTCTCCAATTATTTCAAAATCTATCAACAATTACAACAAACTTCCTAAACGAATATTATAGAGCATGAAGAGATCTACAACTTCAACGGTGGAGATGTGATTTGGAGCTGTATTTTGGGAGATAATGGCCTGCGTTCGTGCTAACTTGCGCACGCGTTTTAAGGTGATTTAGGCGACCGAGCTTCCTATGGTTGGGGCCGAAAGTAGCTTGTGGTGAGGGCTTCGTCATGGAGCAATTTGATCGAGTTCAAGTGCGATGTGGAGGCCGAAAAATTAAACCCTAATCTCGAGTGTTGGGTTCGGTTTCTTCGTTGTTGCCTGGGTGCAATTCGCGTTGGGGAAGAAATAGATGGGGACGGTCATGATGCAGTGAAGTTGGATCCAAGGGCTGGGAATGGTGTAGGTTTGGAAATTATAAGAAAATTGTAAATAAAGTATAGTTTAAATCGTGTAACTTATAAAAAGCATATCTTTTTCATACGAGGTCGAAAACGCGCGAAACCAGTTGCGTTGGAATCGTATGGACGAGCACTACGTGATGGAATTGGGTTGGAGTCGTTTGGAGTTAGTGAGAATTTTGGGTAAAATTAAACGTCCGTTTAATTTTATTCGAAATAAATCGCTAAAACGAAATAAAATCAAGGTGAGAACTTCTCACTCAATCGAATCAGTTTCGATTTATATTTTAAATAGTTGGATTTAAAATATTTGAATGCATGTTTGAATGTTGATTGATATCTATTGATTGTTAAAATAGACATTATACGCCGTTAGTAAGCGGATGTTATTTATTAAAAACATATACCGCGAATATTTCATAAACAGTGAAATTGGTATTATATATAATAGCAATATATATATATATATATATATATATATATATATATATTGGCATATGTATATATTGGAGTTATTGATTTCCCGCATTTTTTTGTTTAGCGGATGAGACCCTATTGCGCCGTTAGTAAGCGGATAATATTTAATAAAAACATATACCGCGATAATTTCGTACTGGAGCGAAATTGGTATTGTGCTAATGTTTGTGGATGCAGGAAAACAGGTTGGAGGGATCCAACTGGATTCCTCAACAGTATTTATTTGATTTCAGATATTTTGATATTTGATGGATTATCATATCGATATATGATATCGTTGTAGTCGTGATTGACTATTTGGTGTGTAGCATCATTGGACCAAATTTGGAATTTTAAAATGATTTCAAAGTGATTTTTTTGAAAGTGTAAGTTATAAAATAATTTTTGGAATTGATCCATGTTAAATAAATAAACGTTATAATTTTTATGTTATAAAAATTATGATTTTTGAGAAATATAATTAAAAAAAAACTGATTTTTGAGAATATGATGCTAATGATTTTATAAAATACTTCAATCGGGATTTTAGAATTATTGTGAACAGTTTAAATATAGGATTTATAAAATTTAATTATTTTATGAATCAAAAGGATGAAGTTTTTAAAGGAATTTAAAGACGTTTAAAAAGAATAATATAAATTGATTTATATTAAGAGATTTATAAATGGATATTTATAAATTGAAATATTGACATTATAAAACGAGTTTTTATAAGTGTTTGAATGAAGTGAATATGAATTTTTGTAAATGAATGGAATTCATAAAATTTTAAATGGTGAAGTTATAAATGAAATTTATAAATAGTAAGATTTATAAATTTCGTGAAATTATTAAAGAATATATTTGGATAAATAATTGAATCTTATAAGTTATAAGATTTATAATTATGAAGTTTAAAAGAACGATTTTTGTAAAATAATCGTTTTATAAGCATTTAACTTATAATGTGAATTTTTGGTCTATAATTGAGTTATAAACTGGAATAGGTGAATAACAGAATTTATAAAAAGGAAGTTTTTATAAATAAATAGAAATGGAACTTATAAACGTTGTTTTATAAATTCGCAAACAACTTATTTTGATAAGTTAATTGTTGAAACCTATTAATGGAGTTATATTCACATTTTTGAATGTGAATAATCCTTTGAATTAAAATGAATAAAAGGATGAAAATTGTTAACGTGGTATATTCACGTTTTTGAATAGTGAATAGTATGTTAAAGAAAATGTTTAGAATGTGATATTTTAAATAGAATTAAAATGATCTAAAGATGTTTTAAAATGTGTTGAGATTCGAAACCATAGATTTCAACATTTATTGTTGAAATAGACGTTTTCGAGAAATAAAAGGAAATGGTGGACTATAACACTGTTGTTATAGTAAATGATTTCCAAAGGGAAATGTTTTGAATAGTATTGGGATTTATATATCTATTTTAATTTCGAATCCCTATACTAGTGATTTTGGGTTGTCGTAACGATGTTTTACGCAACATTCGTTTTGGCCCAAATAAATATGTTAAGAGAATGATTTCCTTAAAGAATGAAATATATACTTAATCTCGATTCAAGTATATTGAATATTTTCCAAGTGTTGAAAATAAAATTTGTGAATTACTTATTTAATAAGTATGGAAATGTTTTCCAATATAAAGTGAATATTTTGAGAATTTATCTTTTTGAAGATAAATTGAAATGAATAATTGAAATCGAATATTCATAGATATTTTGAAATATAAATTCATTAGGGAATTTATAAATGAAAAGAAGAATTTGTTTAAAAATAAATATTGATTTATTTTTGAAGTGTGAAAATTATATGTCTAGTAAAGATATTTTGGAAATTAAATAATTTGGAAAATTATTTGGAATTTGGTGATGTGTGCATATCAATTGATAGTTCAATAACCGACTATCAATATTTCCCTTTGAATGGGTATTTGATGTGATTTGTTTGAATGTGAATGCCACACTTATTTTTGAATAAGCGCTCACTATTCGGGTTAACCGGGAAAGGACCATGGGGTCGTATAACCCATTCCGAATATGTGATACGTCGTTGTGAATAGCATTGAAGATCGGTGTTGAAGACCCGGTATTTGCGAGAGCGATAGGATGACCTGTCGATTGACTCTGCACCGAGTTGCTCCGATATAGAGTTCTCCATATGTGATGGGGAATCCGATCAGGATTGTGAATATCCGGATTGCAAGGACTTCTTTGTAAGTGCCTTCGGTTCTGTTCGAGCCCGGAACAGACTTGTATGGATTGTATGCCTGACATTACAAGTTGAGATGTAAAGCCAATTTCTTTCAAATATATTTCTGTTGGTGGCGGAGAATTTATTCTTTTAGCTTAACACCCTTCTCTGAGACGTACAAGCCCAGAGGTTATGTAGTTGAAGGTTTTCAGCGATATATTCCCAATTTGGTAATGTGACATGCTGAGTGATGCTGAAATGATCATTGTGTTGATTATTTGTGATAGGATCGTTTATTTGATCGTCTATCTTTGTGATCATCTCTACGATCATTTGTGACCCAAAGCATGGCTTTTGTATAAAGTATGTTTTTGTGGACGTGACTTCGTCGAGCCTCACACCCCGTGAATGGTCAAAACAGGAAAGAAGCAGCAAGGTTATGAGGGGTAGCGCCCTTTAGGATGTGTGCATTTCCTTCTGGAAAAGGGTGGTATCATGGTATGGAGCCCAGATACTTACTCATGTTGAAAACACTTTGTTATGATTGTGTGAATTGATTACGAGCGCTCGGTGAAAAGGTCCCAAAGGACCGGGGGATGGCATATTCGGTCAGTTGTTACTCAGTTAGGGGTAACCCGGCCTTGTGTTGGTAGAGATCCGGTTTGGTTCTCGGGGATGTCCATCCAGAGGCATTCTCATGTGGCAATGGGAAGTTCCTTGGCCTGATCATTCGTTGGAAATCCAAAGAAACAATACGTGACTTGTACGGTTTTAGTTGTATAACCTGCTATGGAATGTGGCGGTAACCTGCTATTGAACATAGTTAGCTATAGTAGGCATACGATAATGGTCGTATGTTGGCTAAGATTTATATTCTACTTTCGAAATGAATTTTTCCTACACTATGCACTAGTAATAATATCAAATGTTATTTTAAATGCGTATCAAGCATCTTTGACTATCATAAGGAGAAATCTCCTCCGATTCTGCGTTTGCATTGTGTGTGTGTGCGGGAGGCCTTATGGTAGTCTCATTTTTAAAAGCATTGCGAATTTGACTTTAAAAATATTCCTCTATTTTTATTTTTAAAGATAAATAAACTGTTTTGAGTTCTCACACCAGTCACATGACTGACTTGGAGTTTATTGTTTTCCTTCCTAAACTCTGGGTGCCCACCAATTTCCACACGGGCAGTTAAGAGTTAGGTTTATCAGGATATTCTGGATATTCTGGAGTTGCTGGAGGCAAGATGGATGGCATGGCGTATTATTAGTTTATATAGTATTTCTTTTTCCGCTGCACTGTTTGATGTTGTATACTCTGATGATATGATGTAATGAAATGAAATGTATAAAATGTAATAACTGATATAGTTCTTTGTTTAAAGATTATTCATTTATTATTATATGTTGTTCCGCTGCGAATTGTGAGATTCTGTTGTTCTGTTGTTTTTCTGTTCCGTTCTATTCTCTTTTTCTTCTATTTAAAAAAAAAATTCTATTTTCTTTCCTCTATTTTTTTTCCCTCTATATTTTCCATCCTCTCTGTTTTCTGTTCTGCTATATTTTCTATTCCCTTTTTCTCTCTATTTTCTATCCTTTTCTACCTCTTTTCTTTTCTTAAACCATAACTTTTCGGGTTTTTGGCCTTCGATTTCTCGGCAGTCGATAAAGTGAGTATCGATGTTGAATTTTCGAAAGTCGAAAATTTCCGGGGCGTTACATTTGGTATCAAAGCATATGGTTAAGCGACAACCATGGTTCTGTTGGGTATTACTCATTAGAGATAGAGTCAGTAGTACTCTAGAATGAGTTGAGTGTAATAATAGCTATGAGAGCGTATTTGTTAGTGAATATAAAAAATTGTTTTGTATTGTGTTGACTTATCGGTTGATTGTTTATAGATTCCGGTCGATCTAGTCTAGCTAACTATCGTAGATAGGAGTTTCTAAACTCTTAAACAAGATAAACCGACACGGTATTGTTTTAAATTGGGTAAATGAAATAATTTTACCTTGATTATATTTTATATATAAAGGAATAATTTTTCAGAATTATTAAAGTGTATATAAGTTGATTGTTTGGTTGTTTGAATAATCTAAATAAAAGAATAATTGTATAAGCAAAGGAATTATAAGAATTGAATTATAATTAAAGTGATTTACAATTGTGAAATAAACTTATATATATAAGAGGTGAAATTATATGAATGTGAGTTGTAAATAAGTAAAATGAATTTAAAGTTAAATGGAAGTATAACTTAAGAGTTGTTAAATGAAGTTGATATTAAATAATGAATGTAAGTGTAAATTCATTAAAATCTAATGTTATTGGAAGTTGAAAGATTTAATGAAAATCAATTTAATTAAACCAATAGAAAGTGATGGTGTTAAACCAAAATTGAATGAATATAAGCAAAGGAATTTGGTTGTAATTAATAAACATTGGTTGTTATATGGTTGTTAGTTGGTTGTATATAATTCATTAAGTATTAATGAAATTGGAAACTAAAGTAAGTGAAATTCGATCGGAAGTTAGTGAATCTTAAATAGAATTGAATTTGATTTGGAAGTGAACCAACTTGAATATGAATTAGTGAATTTAAACTAATTGAAAATGAATGTTAGTAAAAACATCCACTGTTAATGAATCAAATGTGATTAAATTGAAAACCCAATTCATTGAATATTAATGAGAATATGAATGAATATTTATGATTATGAATGGTAGTTGGTTGATGGTTGAATATATTGCTTTTGTTGCATTTGCTATGTTGGCATATATAGTCATTATGTTGCTATATGTGGTATATCGATACTATTTGCCTATATGCATGTTCTCATGTTGTTTGTTGAGTGTTTAGTAGGTGCGGATCGCGTTTGCTTCGCATTTGGAGCTCGCTTTCGCGCTATATTAGCCGTATATGCTTGCTAATAAAATATAAGGTACATATCTCGGATTACATATCGTACTTTTACGCTTTTTCCCTTCGGGATGCCTCATTACTTGATGAGATGTATATTTGTGATATATATATATTGTCATTTTTTTTTCGGATCGAGCCGCGCAAAGGAGACTATGGCGAATTTTTCCGAAAATTTAAGGCGTTAGAAAAATTTGAGAAAATTGGAAAATTTTGAAAACTTTAACTTTGATTTTGAAATTGAAAGTTAAACAATAGTAGTTGTTTTTGAAAGGATAACTAAGTATGATTTTGGAAACTTAGCAAAGTATTGTAAGAAGTTTAACTATGGAATTTTAGGGAAAATTAATAGATTCTGTAACTTTTCTTACTTGTAATTTCGAGGACGAAATTCTTTTAAGGGGGAAAGATTGTAACGACCCAGAATTTTTATTAATTAAAATTTGAATATTTAATTAATTTTAAATATTAATAAGTGAAATTTATTAGTCGAATAAATTTTAATTTGAATTATTGGATTTAACTGGATAATTAAATCGATAATTTAATATGTGAAATTATGGGAATAATTGAAAATTGAGTTAAATATGATTGAAAATGATTTGTAAAATTTTATTTTATCATATTGGAGTTAGAATGATATTTTAGAACTTTTAAAATCGAATTAAAAGTTAATTTGTGAAAATTGAATATTTTAATATTAAAATCGACTAGTGAAAATAGTCAATTTTTGAACAGTCTTAGAATTGAACAAAACCAGTTCCATTGGATCCGTAATAGTTAGTTATTACTAGATTTCAATTTTCGTGTCAATCGGAGCTATCGTTTGATCGTGGCAGCTCGAAACGCATCGAATTATTTTTAATATTAATTTAGCGAGTTAAAATAGCCATTTTTCAAAAAGTCTCGGATTTCGACGAAACTAGTTTCATCGGATCCGTAATGTGATATTTTTGTAAGGTTTCAAATTTCGTGTCAATTGGATTTACCGTTTGTCCGGTACAAATTAAAACGCCTAGAAATCGATTTAAATCGGTTTAATTTAAATTGAGCGTTTATTGCCATAACTCGCACAGATGTCCGAATTAGCTTTCGAAACCTGTTCCATTGTGTCCGGAACGCGGGATAAACCCTAGGAACGTCAGTTTCGGCGCGTAAATCGGAGTTTGGAAAATCGGAATGAATAGTGTTCGATTTTTCTCTATAAATAGCCCACCCCTCTTTAGAAAAAAAAAAAAAAATATACAAAACCTAACCCTAATTTGCTAGCCAAAGCCAGTGAAGAAATGGAAGGCCGAAATTCTCTTGCCTTCTTCTCCAATTATTTCAAAATCTATCAACAATTACAACAAACTTCCTAAACGAATATTGTAGAGCATGAAGAGATCTACAACTTCAACGGTGGAGATGTGATTTGGAGCTGTATTTTGGGAGATAATGGCCTGCGTTCGTGCTAACTTGCGCACGCGTTTTAAGGTGATTTAGGCGACCGAGCTTCCTATGGTTGGGGCCGAAAGTAGCTTGTGGTGAGGGCTTCGTCATGGAGCAATTTGATCGAGTTCAAGTGCGATGTGGAGGCCGAAAAATTAAACCCTAATCTCGAGTGTTGGGTTCGGTTTCTTCGTTGTTGCCTGGGTGCAATTCGCGTTGGGGAAGAAATAAATGGGGACGGTCATGATGCAGTGAAGTTGGATCCAAGGGCTGGGAATGGTGTAGGTTTGGAAATTATAAGAAAATTGTAAATAAAGTATAGTTTAAATCGTGTAACTTATAAAAAGCATATCTTTTTCATACGAGGTCGAAAACGCGCGAAACCAGTTGCGTTGGAATCGTATGGACGAGCACTACGCGATGGAATTGGATTGGAGTCGTTTGGAGTTAGTGAGAATTTTGGGTAAAATTAAACGTCCGTTTAATTTTATTCGAAATAAATCGCTAAAACGAAATAAAATCAAGGTGAGAACTTCTCACTCAATCGAATCAGTTTCGATTTATATTTTAAATAGTTAGATTTAAAATATTTGAATGCATGTTTGAATGTTGATTGATATCTATTGATTGTTAAAATAGACATTATACGCCGTTAGTAAGCGGATGTTATTTATTAAAAACATATACCGTGAATATTTCATAAACAGTGAAATTGGTATTATATATAATAGCAATATATATATATATATTGGCATATGTATATATTGGAGTTATTGATTTCCCGCATTTTTTTGTTTAGCGGATGAGACCCTATTGCGCCGTTAGTAAGCGGATAATATTTAATAAAAACATATACCGCGATAATTTCGTACTGGAGCGAAATTGGTATTGTGCTAATGTTTGTGGATGCAGGAAAACAGGTTGGAGGGATCCAACTGGATTCCTCAATAGTATTTATTTGATTTCAGATATTTTGATATTTGATGGATTATCATATCGATATATGATATCGTTGTAGTCGTGATTGACTATTTGGTGTGTAGCATCATTGGACCAAATTTGGAATTTTAAAATGATTTCAAAGTGATTTTTTTGAAAGTATAAGTTATAAAATAATTTTTGGAATTGATCCATGTTAAATAAATAAACGTTATAACTTTTATGTTATAAAAATTATGATTTTTGAGAAATATAGTTAAAAAAAACTGATTTTTGAGAATATGATGCTAATGATTTTATAAAATATTTCAATCGGGATTTTAGAATTATTGTGAACAGTTTAAATATAGGATTTATAAAATTTAATTATTTTATGAATCAAAAGGATGAAGTTTTTAAAGGAATTTAAAGACGTTTAAAAAGAATAATATAAATTGATTTATATTAAGAGATTTATAAATGGATATTTATAAATTGAAATATTGACATTATAAAACGAGTTTTTATAAGTGTTTGAATGAAGTGAAAATGAATGGAATTCATAAAATTTTAAATGGTGAAGTTATAAATGAAATTTATAAATAGTAAGATTTATAAATTTCATGAAATTATTAAAGAATATATTTGGATAAATAATTGAATCTTATAAGTTATAAGATTTATAATTATGAAGTTTAAAAGAACGATTTTTGTAAAATAATCGTTTTATAAGCATTTAACTTACAATGTGAATTTTTGGTCTATAATTGAGTTATAAACTGGAATAGGTGAATAAAAGAATTTATAAAAAGGAAGTTTTTATAAATAAATAGAAATGGAACTTATAAACGTTGTTTTATAAATTCGCAAACAACTTATTTTGATAAGTTAATTGTTGAAACCTATTAATGGAGTTATATTCACATTTTTGAATGTGAATAATCCTTTGAATTAAAATGAATAAAAGGATGAAAATTGTTAACGTGGTATATTCATGTTTTTGAATAGTGAATAGTATGTTAAAGAAAATGTTTAGAATGTGATATTTTAAATAGAATTAAAACGATCTAAAGATGTTTTAAAATGTGTTGAGATTCGAAACCATAGATTTCAACATTTATTGTTGAAATAGACGTTTTCGAGAAATAAAAGGAAATGGTGGACTATAACACTGTTGTTATAGTAAATGATTTCCAAAGGGAAATGTTTTGAATAGTATTGGGATTTATATATCTATTTTAATTTCGAATCCCTATACTAGTGATTTTGGGTTGTCGTAACGATGTTTTACGCAACATTCGTTTTGGCCCAAATAAATATGTTAAGAGTATGATTTCCTTAAAGAATGAAATATATACTTAATCTCGATTCAAGTATATTGAATATTTTCCAAGTGTTGAAAATAAAATTTGTGAATTACTTATTTAATAAGTATGGAAATGTTTTCCAATATAAAGTGAATATTTTGAGAATTTATCTTTTTGAAGATAAATTGAAATGAATAATTGAAATCGAATATTCATAGATATTTTGAAATATAAATTCATTAGGGAATTTATAAATGAAAAGAAGAATTTGTTTAGAAATAAATATTGATTTATTTTTGAAGTGTGAAAATTATATGTCTAGTAAAGATATTTTGGAAATTAAATAATTTGGAAAATTATTTGGAATTTGGTGATGTGTGCATATCAATTGATAGTTCAATAACCGACTATCAATATTTCCCTTTGAATGGGTATTTGATGTGATTTGTTTGAATGTGAATGCCACACTTATTTTTGAATAAGCGCTCACTATTCGGGTTAACCGGGAAAGGACTATGGGGTCGTATAACCCATTCCGAATATGTGATACGTCGTTGTGAATAGCATTGAAGTCGGTGTTGAAGACCCGGTATTTGCGAGAGCGATAGGATGACCTGTCGATTGACTCTGCACCGAGTTGCTCCGGTATAGAGTTCTCCATATGTGATGGGGAATCCGATCAGGATTGTGAATATCCGGATTGCAAGGACTTCTTTGTAAGTGCCTTCGGTTCTGTTCGAGCTCGGAATAGACTTGTATGGATTGTATGCCTGACATTACAAGTTGAGATGTAAAGCCGATTTCTTTCAAATATATTTCTGTTGGTGGCGGAGAATTTATTCTTTTATCTTAACACCCTTCTCTGAGACGTACGAGCCCAGAGGTTATGTAGTTGAAGGTTATCAGCGATATATTCCTAATTTGGTAATGTGACATGCTGAGTGATGCTGAAATGATCATTGTGTTGATTATTTGTGATAGGATCATTTATTTGATCGTCTATCTTTGTGATCATCTCTATGATCATTTGTGACCCAAAGCATGGCTTTTGTATAAAGTATGTTTTTGTGGACGTGACTTCGTCGAGCCTCACACCCCGTGAATGGTCAAAACAGGAAAGAAGCAGCAAGGTTATGAGGGGTAGCGCCCTTTAGGATGTGTGCATTTCCTTCTGGAAAAGGGTGGTATCATGGTATGGAGCCCAGATACTTACTCATGTTGAAAACACTTTGTTATGATTGTGTGAATTGATTACGAGCGCTCGGTGAAAAGGTCCCAAAGGACCGAGGGATGGCATATTCGGTCAGTTGTTACTCAGTTAGGGGTAACCCGGCCTTGTGTTGGTAGAGATCCGGTTTGGTTCTCGGGGATGTCCATCCAGAGGCATTCTCATGTGGCAATGGGAAGTTCCTTGGCCTGATCATTCGTTGGAAATCCAAAGAAACAATACGTGACTTGTACGGTTTTAGTTGTATAACCTGCTATGGAATGTGGCGGTAATCTGCTATTGAACATAGTTAGCTATAGTAGGCATACGATAATGGTCGTATGTTGGCTAAGATTTATATTCTACTTTTGAAATGAATTTTTCCTACACTATGCACTAGTAATAATATCAAATGTTATTTTAAATGCGTATCAAGCATCTTTGACTATCATAAGGAGAAATCTCCTCCGATTCTGCGTTTGCATTGTGTGTGTGTGCGGGAGGCCTTATGGTAGTCTCATTTTTAAAAGCATTGCGAATTGACTTTAAAAATATTCCTCTATTTTTATTTTTAAAGATAAATAAACTGTTTTGAGTTCTCACACCAGTCACATGACTGACTTGGAGTTTATTGTTTTCCTTCCTAAACTCTGGGTGCCCACCAATTTCCACACGGGCAGTTAAGAGTTAGGTTTATCAGGATATTCTGGATATTTTGGAGTTGCTGGAGGCAAAATGGATGGCATGGCGTATTATTAGTTTATATAGTATTTCTTTTTCCGCTGCACTGTTTGATGTTGTATACTCTGATGATATGATGTAATGAAATGAAATGTATAAAATGTAATAACTGATATAGTTCTTTGTTTAAAGATTATTCATTTATTATTATATGTTGTTCCGCTGCGAATTGTGAGATTCTGTTGTTCTGTTGTTTTTCTGTTCCGTTCTATTCTCTTTTTCTTCTATTTAAAAAAAAAATTATATTTTCTTTCCTCTATTTTTTTTTCCCTCTATATTTTCCATCCTCTCTGTTTTCTGTTCTGCTATATTTTTATTCCCTTTTTCCCTCTATTTTCTATCCTTTTCTACCTCTTTTCTTTTCTTAAACCATAACTTTTCGGGTATTTGGCCTTCGATTTCTCGGCAGTCGATAAAGTGAGTATCGATGTTGAATTTTCGAAAGTCGAAAATTTCCGGGGCGTTACAAAAACCCAATCTTTAGACCTAGAAGCATGGAATAGAGTTGGCTATGGTGTCAATAGGGCACCGCCTTGGTGCTTTAGGGAAATGTGACCTTGCTTTGGAAAGGTGGAGAGACTTCGGGTGCTTCAGATAATGTTGAGTTCACAAAAATCAAACCCGAAAATGGGTCATTTTACAACTGATATTTGGCCATGTTACTCTCGGAATTTAAAAAGGCTGTCAAAGAGAAAGTTCATGGGATTTCTCTTCTCTACCTTTTAAAAAAAATAATCATTCAATTTGGATCTGTCTGAGAAAGATATGGTCAAAAGAAGAAGAGGTATTTTTAGGACCTGAAAATATGGGTCTGAAAACACTCTGCAAAGAAGTGATATTTTGACATGGCTTGGCTTAAAATTTGAAGAAGTAGTACTGATGAAAGTTGTAGCCTCTGAAATTTTATATGGTTTAAAAAAGATAATTTCTTCATTTGGATCAGAGATGAGAAAAATATGATACAACGAAGAGGAGGAACATATGATACGAGGAAAAGGAGGCTATTTATAAACAAGAGAAAAAAGAGAATTACCTATCTACCCTTGTACTTCTAGCCTCCACATTATTTTGGCACGTCAACACCCAGCACCACACATGCCACTTCCACCCAACACCTTGTCTCCCCTCATCATGCCTAATAAAACATGTTTAAGTACTCTTAAGATGCTAAGTTGCTAATATGTCAAATCATGTCTCTTAAGGCATCTTTTAGTATATACATGTATATATTTAAGCATATATACCTATGTATATACTAATATACGCTGACTAATTTACATTCTTAACCTTTTAAATATTGTTTCGAATATAATCAAGGCTAACAACATTCCAAACAACCTTTATGCAATGAAGCGTCAAAAATTCGAAAAACGATTTCCAGTCACATTTTCTGATTTTTCATCGGACTAAATATTTTTATAAACTAAATTTGAAAACTTCTTAACCATCATTATTTATTATTTAAAAGATTTTTATTTTAGTTATAAAAACTATTATTTGAATATCTAAAATTAATTAAATATTCATAAATCAAAGTAGTGAAATTCTGGGTCGTTACAGAATTAGAATTAATAAATAAAGGTTATTAAAAAATTGTTCATATAAAATAACCATTTATTATGGGAAATTGACATTATTAATTATATTAAATACCCATATAAAATAGGAATTAAATGCTGGAAGGTAGTATAATTTTCACAGTGGGAAATTATACAGCCTTAATTATATGTATACAACGAGCGTGAATTAGTGGGCCTAGCCCAACATTTTTGCCCAACATAACCAGAAATTACAACTTTTATAACCAACACATCGCTTTAACCATTAATTCAATAATGCTAAACTAAAAATTAGCACATACATACATATCCAAACCATACCTTATTCCAAACACAACATTGTATATATTACCACGTAACTAACACATGCATACATACATACATACATACATACATACATACATGTGTGTGTACACACACATACACATATATATAAGTAAAATCTTTCTAAAAAGTTAAGGAATTTACCCATAATAATTTTACAAAACCATTTGAAACTTTTTCCACTTTTCAATACTCAATCTTTAGACCTGGAAGCATGGAATAGAGTTGGCTATGGTGTTAATAGGGCACCGCCTTGGTGCTTTAGGGTAGTGTGACCTTGCTTTGGAAAGGTGGAGAGACTTCGGGTGCTTCAGATACTGTTGAGTTCATAAAAATCAAACCCGAAAATGGGTCATTTTACAACTGATCTTTGGCCATGTTACTCTCGGAATTTAAAAAGGTTGTCAAAGAGAAAGTTCATGGGATTTCTCTTCTCTACCATTTTAAAAAATAATCATTCAATTTGGATCTGTTTGAGAAATATATGGTCAAAAGAAGAAGAGCAATTTTTCGGACTTGAAAATATGGGTTTGAAAACACTCTGGAAAGAAGTGATATTTTGACATGGCTTGGCTTAAAATTTGAAGAAGTGGTACTGATGAAAGTTGTAGCCTTTGAAATTTCATATGGTTTGAAAAAGATAATTTCTTCTTTTGGATCAGAGATGAGAAAAATATGATACGAGGAAGAGGAGGAAAATATGATACGAGGAAAGGAGGCTATTTATAAACAAGAGAAAAAAGAGAATTGCCTATCTACCCTTGTACTTCTACCCTCCACATTATTTTGGCACGTAAACACCCTGCACCACACATGCCATTTCCACCCGGCACCTTGTTTCCCCTCATCATGCCAAAGAAAGCATGTTTAAGTACTCTTAAGATACTAAGTTTCCAATATGTCAAATCATGTCTCTTAAGGCATCTTTTAGTATATGCATGTATATATTTAAGCATATATACCTATGTATATACTAATATATGTCGACTAATTACACTCTTAACCTTTTAAATATTGTTTTGAATATATACAAGGCTAACAACATTTCAAACAACCTTTATACAATGAAGCGTCGAAAATTCGAAAAACGATTTCCAGTCACATTTTCTGTTTTTCATCGGACTAAATATTTTTATAAACTAAATTTGAAAACTGCCTAACCATCATTATTTATTATTTAAAAGATTTTTATTTTAGTTATAAAAACCATTATTTGAATATCTAAAATTAATTAAATATTCATAAATCAAAGTAGTGAAATTCTGGGTCGTTACAGAATTAGAATAAATAAAGGTTATTAGAAAATTGTTCATATAAAATAACCTTTTATTATGGGTAATTGACATTATTAATTATATTAAATACCCATATAAAATAGGAATCAAACGCTGGAAGGTAGTATAATTTTCACAGTGGAAAATTATACAGCCTTAATTATACGTGTACAGTGAGCGTGAATTAGTGGGCCTATCCCAACATTTTAGCTTAGGATGGTTGGTTTGGTTTAGTTGGTTAGGATGCAAGGTCAACAGAGTTACACAACAGATGTTTACCCTTCACCCAGAGGTTACCAGCATTTGTGTGTATTTACTACTGATGTGGGACATCTCCAACCATAAGACCATGGAAAAGGGATACGCTGTTGCGTATATGTAGGAGAAAATATACCAAGGGTTCGCCTTGTATTTAAAGTATTAAATGACCCGGTACTTTTAAGGAAATGATATATGCTTCATTTCTAATAAAAAGTATTAAGTAACTGAATGAAAATTTTCCTTAACTTACATTAGGATAGTCTAAATGGGATTTCGGCCATAGGTGGTTGGCAGGCAATGTAAATATTGTTGATTGAACCGGTATATAGTAGTATGGCTAGTACATACACTATGACCACTAGCAGTCTAGAGATGTCGGTAGCAAATATTCAGGTTATGCTCTTACGGATTTCGCTTCCTACTAGTGTGGAATCCATATGTGGATACACATAGACCTTAACGATTTAATTGGTTAGTTATTTGTTTGTCGAAGGTAGGCTAGTCAACCCTTAGATGAGTCCTTGTGATGTGTTAGTAATACAACAATGATATTATAAAGCCATATCTAGGGGTCACCGGTCTCTATAGCTAGAACGAATTGATAAAGATTATGTTATGGAGGGCCCACTAGGGGGTTGAGGTATTAAAAAGCCACTAGGTCTGCCTCCTCCCCATTCAAGAAGTATTAAGTGGCCTGGGTTTTCTGGTAGTACAACGTTTAGACATATACGTGTAAGGGCATATATATAGTTATACCTCAAAAAAGGTTAGGCATATCGTATGCACATATAAGAATGAACGGATTAGCCTTAAATATTATACATAACTCTTAAATAGGAATCAATAGTCATCAATTAGTGTTATGGATAAAGTTTTTAAATTTTTAGGCATTAAAACATTATTCTGATCTCCTTCTCATTACAACCCATATGATAGATTTAGAAGGACGTGCTTTTGGTGTTAGATGGAACAATAGATGGTGAAGTCCTCTTATTCATGCTTAGAGCTGACAAGACAACTAGATATCCAAGGAATATTATTGATTTCAAGATAGTAGCCTCAGTCGATATTTATGTTCTATTATATTTTTCTATTTGGCTAATAGTTTATATTGATCGCTCTTTGATATACTTATTGTAACGATCGACAAATTTTAACGATTTAAATAACGTAATTAGCTAAATTTTTCATGAAATAAAACAATAAAATTTTGCAATGAAAATTTGATATTTGGGATACGTCTATTTAAACGTAGCAAGTGTCAGATTTTCATTGGAAAATTTGAAAGTTTGTTCAGTTGTGAAATTTTAATTTAAAATCTTAAATCGGCTAAATTTGATTAAAATAAAATATTTTTGAAATCTGAATATTTTTATATAAAAAATTGTAAACCATTTTTCGAGTGAGATGTCATATTTTGTTTCGCCAAATTTCGATTGCTCGAGCTCTGTTTATTTTATTTTGGGCGTTATAGCAGTAGTTTTGGCAGCAAGTATCGAGTTTTGATAGGTGGGTCATGTTACTCATATCTTGTATCATCTTGTTCGTCTTATCGAGCCGATCTCCGTAGAATGTTCATTTTTTATTTCGGCATCCGGTACACTGTCAAATTTGCAAAACGGTTTGCCGTATCGGTACCCGTTTCGGGGCTTTTGGGTTCTGTGTCTTTTCATTTGTCCCAGGAGAAACCAATAGCCATTGGCTATTATTATTATTCTTGAATTCAACGTACTGGCTTTCTCTATTCCTTGGTTTTGATTTATTTTTGCTGGTTCATTGCCATTCTTTCTTCTTCCATTTCGTTCTGTTCATACTCCATAATTTTTTTTATAAAGCATTCATATATTTGTTTTGCTGTAAAACCTACTACTTGTTCTTCTCCCATTGCCACAACCTCCCTCCACCTAGCCTTTCCACCGCCCTCTGCTTGAACCGCACCACCCATCCGAAAGCCATCTACCTGAAAACCCGTCCCACAACCACTGTTCACCTCCACCATCTCGGCCTAGCCATCTCTGCCAACCAGTCCCTCACTACAGTCCCTGTCACCCATTCCACCCCAACATCGCCTGTCACCTTGCTCCACCCACTACTGACCCGCATCTACCATAGACCACTCCAATCCTGCTACCCACGAGCACAAACCATCCAACCCCATAGCATCCGACAACCCACCACAACACCCAGAGCTCCACTTCCCCGATGCTGTGCTCGACCCAGATCCGCCTAGCACCACCCTACTCGAATTGCCGCAACCTTCCTTTCCCTCTCCATGCCACAG
The DNA here is from genome assembly GCA_030765085.1 of Allium cepa. Lineage (NCBI taxonomy): Eukaryota > Viridiplantae > Streptophyta > Magnoliopsida > Asparagales > Amaryllidaceae > Allium > Allium cepa. Next base: position 501,101,310 of record CM060929.1, read on the forward strand.
CAGTCGCCACATCACCATGCAACCCCTACCGACCAACTTGTCACCATAGAAACCACCCTCTAAAGCACTGCACGAGCAGCCAATCATGAAACCCTCCCAAACTTGGCCTATCACCCACTGAGCAGTCGCTTCCACGCAAGCAGCCATCACTCGACGCAGCCTTACCACTACTGCCACGGCCACAAACCAAGCGCCTGACAGCCGAGCCACCTCGCCTCACTCTCCGCCACTGCCACCTATCTCCGTAATTGTACCACTCTCCTCCATGCTTACCTTGCATCACAGCCGAGCAGTTGTGTTTCTCTTCCTCTAGTTTAAAAGAATGGATATATTATATATATATACATACATATATATACACCTATATATTGGTGATTCATTGATTTCAAGTTCTTGTTTCTTTGCTTGGCCTTGTGTGCTCGTATCCGTATCAATGCTTACCCGTGTTCGTCGCATCTCATTCTCGTTATTTCTCTAGCCTCGAAAGGTGAACGATCATTCATGATTGACATTCTTATGTTTAGTGAATTTATTTCACATGAAATGACGACTGAAATATGTTGTTAAATTTAAATTAATTAGTGATTAAATTATTAAATATGATATGTTATTATTTAATTTTTTTCACCTATGCTAATTGAAAATATTAACACCGATAAATTGTTAGTATATATGTTATATTTAATTTGATAATTATGACCATATTTGTCATTAATGTGCGATGCCATTTTTTATTATTATTCTATTATTCTCTCACTGCAAGTTCCCTGTTAGTTTAGAAAATCCTTATGGGTTGAAATGATACATACTCGAACGATCTTATACATTAAGGAAAAATCGTTATGGGTTGAAATGATAAACCCAAGCGATTTTATTGATCTTGAAATTTTGGGATTGCAGGTTGAAATGATATATACCTGCAAAGTTTAAATTATTATGGATTGAAATTATAAATATCCGTATCACTTGACCATAGGATAGAAAACTATATATGGACATCGTTGGTCTATTTTTAAAATAATTTCCAAAATTTTCGAAAATACACATTTAAAATAAATATTGGGTTTTAAATACAATATAAAGATTTTATTTTAAGGTGTGTGTTAAATTTAGATTTTAAATTATATATTTGGAATTTTAAATTTATAAGTTAAGTTTTAAAAAATATAAATTTTAAGATTTTACTTATAATTTTGTTATTTTAAATATATAAAAATAATATTTAATATAAAATAAGATAGATTTGATTTAATAAAATTTAACTTAACTAACATATATAAAATATGTTTAAAATATTTATTTAAATTTTATAATAATATTTTGAAAATGGATTTTGTAATAACTTTAATAAATTAAGGTTGGAAAAATAAATTAAAATTGATTTGTAATTTAATTTATTTAAGAATTGTATTTATATAGGAATTGATTTGAACTTATTAATTTTGATATTTTAAAGATATGATTTTATAACTTGATAACTGGATTTGATTAAAGGTGATTAAATGAATATCCTCAAATTTAAATAAAACTAAAATTGAAAAATTAATATTTATTTAAATTTATGATTTGAGATTATATTTAAAGGTTGTTAAAAATAATTAAGTGTATATTTTAAAATTAAATAAAATTGAAGTTGAATTTTGAAATCTAAATGAAATTTATCAAATTTAGTTATTGTAAATGTTTGAATATTTAAACTTTGAAACCTATTGAACTAGAAGTGATAGTTCAAACCTGGATTTGAAATCAATATAAATTGAAATGGTTTTAATGAGAATTTAAATTGAACTTTAGCCTTTCTAATTAAAATTGTTGAATTGAGATTGATTTAAATTGAATTTTGGAACTAAATTTGATTTGAATTGATTTGTGAAATTGGAAGAAACAATTCTACTTTGAAACTATTTTCGAAATAGACTCCTTTAAGTATATAAACTATTTTAATATATATTATTTCTATAAACAATTTTAAATATATATATTTTAATATATAAACTATTTTAATCTATAACCTATTTTTAAATATAAACTATTTTAAGTATAACTATTCCAATATATAAACTACTTTCAAAATTCAAACCGTTAAGATGGAACTGTTATGAATTAGATTTAGTTGATTTAAATGTTAATATTTTGATATGATGGTTTAACCTATTTTGTGGTTATGATTTTGAAATGAATATGATTTAAAGTGAATAATGATTTCGAAAGTAAATAATGGTTTTGAAAGTGATATGATTTTGAAACGAATATGATATTTTGATATGAAGTAAGAACTGTTTGAAATGTAAATTGACCATGGTGTGAAATAGGCATTTGGTTGTTAAAGAGACTGAGATCACATATTGTCGTGCTCTCTGCCAATACTGAAAATCACTTTAACAACTATGCACATGGTGGAGAATCCAGAACGAAGTAGGATGGCTTGGCGAACGCCTGTATGAGGTATGAAAATAGCCCCGACCCCCTCGGGTCAGCTTGATATGACTAAAACAGGAGCCACGTTGGGCTAAGTGAGGTCGCACCTCCGATCGAGCATGCTTCTTCGAATCCATATCTATTACTTTTGTGATTTGATTAGGTGCACCTTTGATTATGGGAGTGTGTCTCGAGGTGGGTGGTAGTAGCTGCTACGCGTTACCACCAGTCCGGATTTGCAAAATGGCAGTATCCTACCCTAGGCATTGCCTCGCATGCCTTGTCATATGCCTTATCATACCCACTACAACTTTCGTTTGTATCTTACCTATGGAGTGCTCCCTGAGTATCCTATTAGTTTGGTGGGGCTTACAGTATCTGTATAGACTATGATATTTATATAAAATGTGTTAAGGAGGATATAGGTAATGCCTTAATGCTATTCTAATATTTTAATTTACTGTAGACATTATCTATGTAGCGTATTGTGCTATGTATGTAGATAGTTTGATGGATCCTTAACGGATGGAATCGCTAACATCCTTTAAGTTATACTGCATTTCTCTTGAGTTGATGACATTTCACTTGAGTTGATTTACTTGCATAAGAATGTTAATCCCGACTCGAGTGTTTTGTGTTTGCATTATGCTAGGGTCAGCCTGAATGTCACAGCATTTGAAACTCGTCTTTGGAGCTTGGACCTCTGCTTCGAGATCTGTCTTTTATCTATTCAGCTTTTTAGTTATTTTAGTTATTTCCAGTTTTTTACATTCAGACTTGTCATTTTTTTTTATATTGAAATTTCTATGTACTTGGGATTTTCTGTTGTATTTGTTTCAGACTCTGATGTTCTATAGTAGCTTCATGAACTATTATTTACCAATTCTGCTGCTAATGGTTATATTACTCTTTGTCTATGATTTTGTGATTGATTTATTTACTGTATGTTCTAAGTTTTGCCAAATATAAAATAACAATTTGTTGTTTTGAGTTAATTCAAGTCTGACATGTGTGGATTATTTTCGATTTGAATGGTCCAAAATGGCAGGTCATTACACTTATGCCTACTACAGGTTACTAAAACCAATGTTTAGTGCCCAAATGGATTTCGGTTTCGTTTCAATCGAAATTCGAGCCCATTAAAGTGTGAGTTGTTCAAGAGATTCGAACATACATCTGGTGATTGATACACATCATTCAAGTGTATAGTATTAATAAACTAGTAAAACAACACTTGTACTTGGAAATCATACCCTAAACTATATAACCTACACCTAATAAGTCAATCAAATATAATATAATGCTATGGTGTCATCATATGCTAAGGTCCTACTAATACCAATGCCTAATCATATGCACATGATTTAAAGTCCCAACTCGTATATCGAAGACCGACTGCACATGATTGAGCACAAAGTTCCAAATCGCCATTGTCGAAAAGTATGCACACGATTGAGCCAAAAGCCTCAACTTAGGTGCCAAAACCGACTATGACGCGATTGAGCTTAAAGTCCCAACTCGCCATCATTGAAAATTATGCACACAACTGAGCCAACATTCTCAACTCATATGCCAAAATGACTCTGATAGGATTGAGCCCAAAGTCTTAACCCATTATTGTTGCAAACGTATGCACATGACCGAGCCCAAAGTCTCATCTTGTATGCTGAAAAATATTGCAATATAATTGAGCCTGAAGTCCTAACTTGCTATTACCGAAAACTACGTAACCATTACTAGCCCCACAGTTTGCGACGCTATTGGATCAAGCCCCAACCCATGGTCACCAAACACCACTTCTACTACCAGGGACCATTTTCCCCTTACGTTGTACCGAAATGCCCTAGTAGAACCATATATAACGAATCTAATAAAATAAGATACCGTTTTGAAACATCTCAAAACATAAAAACCAATATACCAAAGCATTTCTCGTCAGGCCATGATCTTGGCAATGTGATGTGAAATGGAGGTTGCATGCTAGTGATACAAGCTTTTAAAGATAAGGGGCAAAACTATAATTAACAAATATTTGTTACTATTATTCATTTCTAAAATTTTCTTGTGTGGCTATAGTATAACTAAAATTATGATTCAACGTTCCTTATCTCCAACAACCTTCATGTCGTCACCGCCACCGCCATAGAGCCTCATTCACCGATCAAAGTCATCTCCAACTTGACAAGCGACACCCATTGTAACACCCACAAAATTACTAGGGTTCTACTAAAGTCTCTTCCTCCACAAAAATTTCTAAATCTCAAAAGTACAAAAAAATAATCACTGACCAGGGGGAGAATTGAAAAAGACAAGCTAAGGAAAAAAGGTACTAAATCTTGTATATATTAATATATATTCTCAACACCATAATACCAAATTCTCTAAGCCTAACATTGTGATTAATTTTTATACATATAATAAAAAGGAGATGAATTGGTGTTAGATATAGGCAATAGTATAGAAGGCAAATCCTAGGAGATTTCAGTTGGGATTACCTATGAGTGGAAATTTTATTTTTATTCAATAATAGTAATTTGTGTAGTTTTTCTTTGGATTTTTACTATGTCTTGGAAATTTTTGTTTGCGAAACTTTATCAATTTAAAACCCCAAAATATCCCCATAATACGTGAATTGTGGAAATTTTTGGGGTTCTAGTTGTTTTATTTTAATATAGTAAAATTGGATTTGTTATTATTTATAGTATGAGTATTTTGCATTCTATTTGATTCCACTTCTAAAATTATAATGATAAGGAAAAAGAATTCCAAAACAAGGAAAAGAAAAATCGGTGTGCAAAGTAGGGAAAAATGGGTTTTTTCTCTTGTTCGTAGCTGCACTGCCTATTTCGACAATTAAAATAAATATAATTTCTTTGCCATTTCTATGCTATGCGTTTAAAATATTGAATGGAATATAAAAGATTGAAATTGTAAATTTGTTTCTTTGGAAAGAGATGTCATGGTTCTACTACATTAACATAAATGAATTGTATGTTTTGGATTCCATTTTGAACATATACAGGTCTATTTAGCATAGCTAATTTTTTGATGATGTTAACTATTATGAAAATTTGCTGTATTGAATTGGGGTTATATAGAAATTGTAGTTGTTGGCACATTAATATAATATATCACCCTGAACAAGAGTTGGAAAAATTACCTGAATATATATAAAACTGCTTAGACACAATTTAATATTAGACATAAATGTAATAATAACATATTCTTTTCAAATTTGAAACTAACCAATTATAGCTACAAATTTGTAACATATGCAATTGATGGCATTATACAAATTAACCGACAATTTATAAAGGGTAATAAATGATAATTAGTAATCAATAGTAATCTAATAAAACAGGTTAAGAAGGATTATGGAATTTAATCCATAAATAAAGGCAAAATAAGGAGTTATCCTTATAAGGCCTTTTAATGCGTAAATACAAGTGAGTGGTATGGGGGTATATGTGTGTGTGTATGTTGGCATAGTTCAACATTAAATGTTGGAAAGTGGAAATATAACTAAGTTATAAGGATGCAAGGTCAGTTGAAAGCATACACAAGTCTGCCCAGCCAGTCTGGCTACTAGAAGTGTGACTTTTGTAACTGATGTTAGACTTCATCTATAATAAGTACTCACGATGGATGGGAGGTTAGTCCTAATTTTGTAAGGTGAGTCTACCCAACCGATCTAGCTACCAGTACCTACAAATAGTCAAACTAATGTGTGATGTTACAGTTGTGTTACAAGCCATAAGGATAAGGAAATTCCAAAAGGAGTCTGCTTCAGGACTAAGGTATTAAATGGATGGTTTATGGTCTGCCTCCACCCTACTAAGAAGTATTAAATAAGTTGAAGAATTTATCATAAATAATATTGGGTAATCCCATGATGGACTTTTTTCGTAGTTGAGGTATTGAATGGTTGTTGGGTCTGCCTCTTCCTTATTTAAGAAGTATGAAATGGTCGGGATTTCCTTTTTGGTATGGGGTAATTTTAGGGCTTGTCTGCTTTAGGGTTGAGCTATTAAATGGCTATGGTATTGGCCTCTTCCCTATTTAAGAAGTATTAAATGGTTGAAATTAACTTTTAGGTGTGTTAGTAAAACTCCCTTGTGGTGGTCCGCCTTGAGTGATGAGGTATTAAATGAATGAAATTTCTGCCTCTTCCTTGTTTAAGAAGTATTAAGTGACCTTAAGAGATTTTCTACAATATCAGTGACGAAGTACAAGGAGGGTTCGACTTGGGTCTAGGTATTAAATGGCTGGAGGGTCTTCCGATTTCTTGCTCAAAATGTCTTAAGTGGCCTAGGTACTTTCTATCACCTTGTTAGGATATGATTGGACGGAAGATGGGTTTTTAAACCTAATATACTCCATAGTTGCATTGCATCCGCATTTATAGTCATGGAGTTAGGCTTATAGGATCATTATTCTACAATTAGAGATATACTTAGGAAAGTACAACAAATACATAAGACATAATACATGTTCAATTATTTACATGCCTATATACTGTTATTGTGAAACTTAAGTTTTCATTTAGCAAACATTGTTGTTCCGGCTCCCTCCTCATTACAACCTACAGGTTAGGTACAACGATGAGTGTGAAGAAGTTAGTGGAGACTTAGAGGCATCTACTATTGTTATCTATTTATATTGTTGTATGTACCCAGACTATGTATCAGACATGTTTTATGCATTATTGTGAAAATGTGCTCATGTGATTTGGTTTTACGAGAGGGTACTTTATTTTATTATTATATTTTATTCCTTCCGCTGCGAGACCCTAAAAGCATAGATAGCTCTACATATTGTCTTGTTAAGTTAATTATAACAACCAACAACCAACTCCATAATGAACCTAAGGTCCGATGGGCTTCTATTAGGTGGAAAACATGGCCCATTTCGAAGAGGAATTTTACACCTGCCAATCCTTCTCTAGTCATCTGCAGTGGCCTTTGTCGAAACCACCGCAGCCGACCATAAACAGTGTTTTTCCACAGCCTTGCAATGATGTGGATGACCGAGGACTGTTGTAGGGGCCTGCTCGACCTCCTCTGGATGTCCATACCCTCCGATTATCCTATTGTTGCTATTTCACCGTTAAACCATAATGAATGGTCCATGTTTATTGAACTACCGATATGTTTTCAAATCAATCTGTACAACCAATTGATGAACAAACACCACCAATAGGTTCACATCGTCGAGAGCTACAATTTTGATATATAATGTCTAATTTGGAATAATTCTATTTTACAAATTATAATTAGAGAGAAATTAACGTTTTCTAATTACAATCGTTAAAAGTCCACTTTTGAACCATCTAGGCATGACATACTACATCGTAGTCGGGCGTATAAAAAATTACTTTCTAATTATCAATTTTAACATCTATATTTTGATTTACGTCCATAGAAGGTGAATTACAGTGTCTTATCAATATATATAGAAATATGAAGAGGACCGCTCACCGATTAGCAATTTTTCTTCTCCGATCTGATAGGAATTCCCCTTTTTCCTGATGTGTTTCCTCATTGATTCACCTTGTTTTTGTTCAAAGTTTCTTGATTTATCGTGTTTTATTATTACCTTTTGATTTGATATGGAATTGGTTTAATTTTATTTAGAGATAAGATGAAGAGGATGATGGGGATTAGGGGTAAGATATTTAGGATAAAATCGAAGTAGAAAATAAGGTTTACATTTATATTTATAGGCTAGAAATAACACATGTTTAGCCTAAAATCCCAAAATTATATACTATGTCATTGGGTTTTACTTCTTCTAATTTCTAGTCTATTGAACCAAGTTCAGCAATTAGTATATGTTTTCTAACTACAAATAGCATTCAAAACGCAATGAAATAGGTCCCGAGACCTGATGTTGGCTCCTACAAAATTTATGTTTCGCCCTTTACATAAAATTATAATTATTCATTTTTAATTTAATTATTTAATTTTGAAAAATTATGGAGTGTTAAATTCTCCTCCCTCCAAATAGAATTTTTTCCCTGAAATTCAAGGAAAGGACAATGCAACTCGTTATATAGTGTATAAACATACAAAACAAACATAACTACATCCATCTAACATCCATTATACAAGCACAATCACAATCCCAACCAAGATTATATAATATATATATATATATATAACAGATAAAAATAGAATGATATGATGTAAGATGAGTGTAAGTGCAACTAAGTAGGCCTTATATATGAATGCACACGCAGTGACAACCAAGAACATATGCAAAAATTCCAATATATGTGTGTTGCGCGCATGCGCGCATGTGCATGCACATTCATATATCCATATTGCAATTTCCATATCAAAGGGAAAGTAATTAACCACGTTCTTAAACAAACAATAAGTAAATGCAAAATAAAAAAAACAATAAATAGTATGCATATAATCATTTAACATAATTTAAAGTACATAAAAGTATAGGTACCTAACAAAGTAAGAACTAAACCGTCATAACTCAAAAAGTGCAACCATAGAAACCAAAACACGTCATAAGGACGTGCATACAATCAATCTTAGCTCTACACATCCATGCCTATATCAACTAGATAGCTAAAGCAACGACGTAAACATACAAATAATGAGGCAATTAACTTACAACCTAACCAAATGGAAATGTATAGAAAGAGAGGTTGTGATGGGAAACTCAGGTTCTCTCCTCAAGTTTCCACGTACTCTTATTCAAACCTTTTCCTTATCGTACTTGAACCAATTTCATTTCTTCATTCTTATATCTGATCAAGTTCGAAGTTGCAAATATGCCTACATAATATTCTAGACCCCACTTTTACATTTACCTCATCAAGCTAATTAGGCTCTATCATAACCGCTAAATCATCAATATATGTTCGCAAATGGGATAAACAGAATGCATGTATACGCTCACCAACTTTTCAAGAAGCTCACCTTAACATGCCGACTTACCTACTTTCTATACAATCGAGAAAGGCCCAACAACTGGTGATGCTAACCTTCCCACATAACATATCTCAATAGCAAGCCATACACCTATATCATGCCACCCACTACTAACTCTTTATACATACCTATTCCATATGGCTTCCCTCCCTTTGCATACCACTTCAACTTTTATTGAGGTGCCGCTAATCCTATATTATCCAAATATGACTTTTTAAATAGACCTCACTACTACTATATCTCCATCGTCAAATATCTTACAACATACCACCCATCCTTAGTGAATACCCCACTAGGCTTTTTCTTTAAGTCCATAGGCTCGACTACATGATAACAGACGGTATCTCCCCTCTAAGCGGACTAACATCTAGGATTCTAAGGTGGACCCAATATTCCATCACCATTTAATTTACAAACATCACAAATGGATGATGCCCTAATTTCAGTGAACATAATATTACTTTTAGTAAACAACTAAATAAAACTAATTGCAACTAATATACCTAAATAAAATAAAAGAATCTATGGCGTCACTTTATACTATCCTATAATTTAACGTAGTGATTACAGTAACAAACTCATAGACTAACTTATGCATTCTTCACTTATTTTTCACGTGCATTGGTCACTGAAAATAGGTTATGCACTGAGTCACTATTTCAAAAAATTGACTTAATATGATAGTTCTTTCAATCCAAGCGATGATTGGAAAGAAAAAATTTCACCTCTTTGTCAATATTCTTTCAAATCATTTAATCTTACCTTCCTAAAAATTGCCTTCATACCGTAGTACGTGCAAGTCAAGGCATTTACTTCATGTGTTGAGATCTTACAACACTTGATACTTCAAAATAATATTACCTCCACATGGTTGTAACGTCTTGTACACTAAGGTACGGCTAGAGTACATTTATGCATATCGCCGTATGCTAAAAATACTTCATATTTAGTCGTTTGATGGTATCATTTCTAACATGGAGCCGTTATTGGCTCACTTCCAAAGTACAATGGATGATGCAACCCAATATTGAATAATGCCTCGCCTTACTAACTGAAAAATATCATGTCGAGTCACCAAATATCATAGCCTCCGTATACTCCACTAAATAGGAGCATAGGAAGAAGGATTGAGGTCCTAACGTAGGTAATGTGAAGTTGAGCACCTATCACATCAACTACGTATACGCAATATCAAGATCATACCATAATGGTACATTCCAAATGTTAGAACCATGACATAAACAGAAGCGGTCTTCCTTCTTTGGGTAGCACAACACAACAACAGTCCAAGAACATCTAATGTGAAATATCAACCAACAAGGGGGTATATCATAAACCAAACAAACAAACATGCCATAACACTGACCAATACATATACATAATGACACTTTCCATAAACAAACATAGTCGTTGTCTATCATCGGCAGTCTCATGTAAAAAATCTTCTATTATACAATCCTTGAAGGAAACTTCATAATCAACTATGCTCTCATGCTTTTCAATGTCTTATGTGAGTAATTCTCAACTCTTAATGTATGTATTTTGGCTTAAAATCTTTTCTTTGTGGTTTTACTATAAAATATTTTGGCTTACTCTAAAGTTAAATAAACTTTAGTTGAATCACACCATCTAAGTCATCTTATGCTAATCTTTGATAAATCAAACCATCTATGGGTAAAGTGGCATAAAATGGTGTTTAACCTTTATTATTATGGAAGAAATCAATTTGGTCTCTACCCTTCCAACTCAAATGTTGATTGGAAAGGTCGCCAAATGTCCTTGCTGAATTTTTCTTCATCCAAACCTTCCACACTTCACAATCTATAATGTTCAATACTAGCAAGTCCATAACACACTGGAATATTGACTATTCTTACAAGTTCACCATAATTTAGTCAAATTTATAGGCTATGTAATTCTTTTCGTACTCCAATACAAATTTCAAGTGAAAATTATAATGGCATTTTCATTTTAAGTTTAAATCAATAACCATTGAGTTTCAACTTCATTTTTCTTAAAACTGACAAGCTTCTAAAACTATAAAGTTCTCTGCTAATTTAATAAATGCTTAATAAGAATAACAACACATTTTTTTAGAAGTTAAATTCTTTAAATTCTACCTAAATAAACTATCCAAAAGTTTTTACTTTTAACATTTCATGTTTAATTATTTCATAGAAAACCATAACTCAAATTTATTTCAAATTAACCATTTCATATTTATTCGTAAGCCTCACAATAAAACAATTTATATCATTTCAATTTCTAAAGCTAATTTCTTTTCGACAACTCTTAAAAATATCTAACTTCCAAAACTCAAGTCTTCATAGGTTTACCAATTCAATATTAATTAATCAAAATATGTTAAAAATTTGGAATAGCTTCGATTACTTTCTAAAATACTCATACTTCATTTTTTTCAACATTGTTTCATATAATTCATAACTAATTTATCACACACACACATACATTTATATAAATATACCTCGTTTAACACCTTTGAATAATATATTATGTTTACGAATAAAAACATCTTTTGACTTTCATTTTCGGTCACAAAAAATATTCATATCTAATTTGAAAATAATTTCCAAAATGTTAAATTATTTACTAAGGCATCTTTTCAAGAGTTTATATCACAAATCTTCAATTTCAATTTAAAAATACTTACATATTGAAATCGAAGAAAAAATTCCATAAGTTTAAAATAATAATTTTAAGTCCTTTTTTCCAATTTAGATTCTATCCAAATGGTTCAAAAGTCGACTTAGAGAAATAAACATATAAAACGTACCATTTCAAATTTTACCTTTATAGAGTAGAAATTTTCAAAAAGCGAAAAGGAAGTTTAATATTTTAAACCTTTTTCCAAAGCGTAAAATAGAAGGCATTCAAAAAGATGTGTTTTTACTTGTCAATTAACGTTGAAACATTCTTTATCAAACGAAAAGTACACAATAAAATATATGAACAACAATGCGCCTTACACAAAATTTATACAAAAACAAAACCTTTAAAATAACGGGTTATTATTTCAATACATTAAATAAACTTAAACTTCTATATTTTCCTCTAAAATCTCAAACTATATTATTCTAAACTTTTTAAGGAAAATATTTCAGTTAATTCAACCACTTTAATTGAAGTAGATAACCTAACTTATATAACCCTAACTAGGTCATGCAATCCAACAAGGCTTCAAGGGCCTCCATTACGCCTTATCGATATCACATTTATTTTCTATGGACCCAAGGATACCACTCTTCTTCTTATTCATCCTTAGTCCTACAATTTACTCTATTGCCAGTTGGTACAGAGACTCTATATTAACTATTCTTTAAGATGTAAATTATAACAAATGCGATGGATTTATTTTTCACCCCAAAACCATTTTGAACCTTAATACTTATTTAACTCATAGTTGTTTACTTCTATAAGGGACAAACCAACAACTACCTGGACGAGTCAAAATATATGTGGTGAGGCATAGGCGTGCATATGCATATATATATAACAGAAATTACTAATATGCTCTCTCATACACCCTAATTTAGTAGGAGTTGCCTAACTTAAGCTCTGACACCACATTTAATAACCCTCCATCTATGACATCCTAACCTGTCTAAAAGTGGCACTGACATCGTGGATGTCGTTGATGGTGTATTGGTTTTAATCAATATATACATATATATTATAAATTATAGAGCTATCTATAAAAATATCTACACTTTTTGAAACTCACAATGAAAGGAATACATAACATTGAAAAATATCTATCCTATATAAGAAATACAAACTATAACCAATAGTCTTTGGTCACAAAATGTCTCTAAATTCTGGAAATAAGTAAATAGTTCGAATGTCTTGGAAATATCAAATAAATAGTAGATAGCTTATAATTAAGTGCGTGTCTCCATTGTAGCGCTACGTTCCCGAAATCAACACTAGTCCTCTTTACCTACCTATTAGAGAAAAAAAAGGAGATATAAATAGAGGGATCAGACATACATCTGGTGAGTTACACACATCATATAAGTGTATATTATTAATAAGCTAGTAAAACAACACTTATGCTCGAAAACCATTCATCAACCCGCGTCAACTGCACCCACCAAGTCAGCTAAACACAATAAAATGCTATCGTGACATCATATGCTAAGATCCTACTAAAATCTAACCTATGCCTACTCATATGTACATGATTAATGCCAAAGTCCTAACTTTCATGTCGAAAACTTACCACGACATGATGGAGCCTAAAGTCCTAACTCATCATCTTCGAAACCTACGCACACGATTGAGCTTAAAGTCCTAATTTGCGCGTTGAAATAACTACGATGCGATTGATGCTAAATTCCAAACTCGCTATCATTGAATTCGCATATGCATGACCGAGCCTAAAGTCTCAGCTCGTATGCCAAAAATAACCGAAACATGGTTGAGCCCAAAGTCCTAACTCACTACCACTACAATTGTATGCACACAACGGAGCCCAAAGTCTCAACTCATGTGCCGTAAACAATAGTGATACGATTGAGCCAAAAGTCCAAACTCATTATCACTGAAAAAGTACATGACTATTGAAGTCAAGCCAAGCTAATTATCCATTTAACGGTCTACGACACTATTGGGATCAAGCCCAAAACTAGTCAATGCTTCACCATTTACGAAATTACCAGGTCAAGTCCTAACCTATTGTTGCCATACGCCACTAGTACAATCGAAGATAAATTTCCCTATACTTGTACTGAAAAACTCTAGTTGAACCCTCATATAATGAATTGACTAAAATAAGACTTATTTATGAAGTATCACAAAACGCAACAAATAATATACCAAAACGTTACTTGTTTCTCCACGATCTCGATGCCGTGAACCACACGTAAAATGGAGGCTGTATGCGAGAGATACAAACATTTAAAGATAATGACATATTTGTAGTTTTCTAATATTTACTATTACTATTGTGGTTTATTTTTTTTTTACCGTGCGGCCAAAGTAGAACCCTAATCCTGATCTTACGTTCCCCATCTCCATCCCCCATCTTCAGGTCATCACCGCCACCACCATAGAACCTCATCCACCAATCCAAGCATAGGACCATCTCCACCTCGATAAGCCATGCTTGTCCATCCTTGTCAGGTCACCTGTAATGGCCACAGTCGAAACTGCCACTTCTTTGTCCCTGCCTTGTTCAGACTGGGATGATCGTAGATTGGCACGTGGACCTCCTTTACACTTCCACGCTGTGTAATCGTCCTATTGCCGTCGTTTCACCAATGAATCTGTAAAGATCACGATTTTTCGTTGCCGAAAAACCGAACCTTTATGGTTTTTAAGAAGAAGAAAGAGGTAGAAGGAGAGAGAAGAAGAGAGAAGTAAGAAAACAGAATAGAAAACAATATCAGAATCTCACAATCGCAGCGGGACAACATATAATAGGTAAATGAATATTCATTAAAACAAAAGAACTGAATATTTTATACATTACATCACATTACCTTCACTATCAGTGTTTACAACATCAAACAGCGGAAAAGAACTACTATATACAATAGATAATATGCTACGCCATCCAGCTCGCCTCCAGATATCTGTAGCAACACCTGAATCCAGAATGACCTGATAACCTAACTCTTGACTGCCCGTGTGGAAATTGGTAGGCACTCAGAGTTTAGGAAGGGAAACAATAAACTCCAGGTCAGTCATGTGACTGGTGTGAGAACTAAAAACAGTTATTTATCTTTAAAACAAAGAATAGGATAATTTTTTTAAATAAATTCGCAATGCTTTTCAGAAAATGAGACTACCATAAGGTCTCCCGCCACACACACAATGCAAACGCAGACTTGGAGGAGGTTTCTCCTTATGATAGTCAAAGATGCTTACTACGCAAAATCAAATCATCTTTGATATTATTATTAGTGCATAGTGTAGAAAACAATTTCGAAAGTAGAATATAAATCTTAGCCAGCATAGGCATTTTGCACTTATGCCTACTATAGCTACCATCCAAACAGTGGGGCGCCACCATAAGTGAATGATAGGTTCTACAACTAAAACCGTAAAGGCTCGTATTGTTTCTTTGGATTTCCAACAAATGGTCAGGCCAAGGAACTTCCCATTGCCACATGGAAACCCCTCTGGAATGACGTCCCGAGAACCTAACCGGATCTCTGCCAACACAAGGCCGGGTTACCCCTAACTGGGTAACTACTGACACGAATATGTCATTCCCCGATCGTAGCCGATCTATATCCGAGGATCCCCGGTTTCCAACAACCACAAAGTAATAAATTTGCAGTAACCACATAGGTTAAGTATCTGGGCTCCATACCATGATACCACCTCTATCCAGAAGGAATGACATACACTAAAGGGGTGCTACCCCCTAATAACCTTGCTGCATCTTTCCTGTTTTGACCATTTCCGGAGTGTGAGGCTCGATGAAGTCTCGTCCACAAAGCCACGCTTTACAAAAGCAGTGCTTTGGGTCAACAAATGATCAAAGCAATGATCATCAAGATAGACGATCAAACAAATGATCCTATCACAAATGATCAATACAATGATCATTTCACAGCATCACTCAGCATGCCACACTACCAAATTGGGAGTATATCACTAATAACCTTCAACTATATAACCTTTAAGCTCGTACGTCTCAGAGAAGGGTGTTAAGCTAAGAGAATAAATTCTCTGCCACCAATAGAAATATATTTGAAAGAAATCAGCTTTATATCTCAACTTGTAATGTCAGACATACAATCCATACAAGTCTGTTCCGGGATCGAACAGAACCGAAGGCACTTCCAAAGAAGCCCTTGCAATCCGGATATTCACTAATTACGTCCGGACATCCCGTCACTAAAGGTGATAAAACCTCTGTACCGGAGATCAGCCGATGCAGAGTAACTCGACGGTAATCCATCCATTTTCACAATTATCCGGTCTTCAACACCAGTCTTCAAATGCAATTTATAACGACGTATCACTATTCGGAATGGGTTATACGACCCCGTGGTCCTTTCCCGGTTAATCCGAATAGTGAGCGCTTATTTAAAAATAAGTGTGGCATTCAATTTAAACAATCACAACAAATACCTATTTAAAGGTAAATATTGATAGTCGGTTATTTAACTATCAATAGAGATGCGCAACATCACCAGATTCCAAATAATTTCTCAAATTATTTAATTTCCCAAAATATCTTTACAAGATACATAATTTTCCACACTTCAAAAATAAACAATGTTTATTTTGAAACCAATTTTCCCTTTCCATTTATAAATTCCATAGTGAATTTATATTTCAAAATATCTACTGATCTACAGTTTTCAATAGATTTCAAATATTCAATTCCAATTTATATTCAAAAAGATAATTTCTTAAAAACATTCCATTTCATATTGGAAAAGCAATTCCATACTTATTTAAAAATAAGTGATTCACAAATATTATTTATTTTCACAATTTGAAAATATTCGATATACTTAAACCATAGTTAAGTATATATTTCATTCCTTAAGGAAAAACGTTCTTTTATTCACATTTACTTGGGTCAAAATGAATGTTGCGTAAAACATCGTTACGACAACCCAAAATCACTAGTATAGGGATTCGAAATTAAAATAGATATATAAATCCTAATACTATATAAAACATTTCCTTTCGGAAATGATTTACTATAACAACCGTGTTATAGTCCACCATTTCCTTCTATTTCTCGAAAACGTCTATTTCAACAATGAATGTTGAAATCTATGTATTCGATACTCAATGCATTTTAAAACATCTTTAATCGTTTTAAATTCCATTTAAAACATTCCTTTCACAAAATGTATCCATTTTCTTTAATAATATATTTACTATTCAAAATCGTGAATATATTTCCTTTAATAAATTTCAATATTAAATTTATCAAATTCAATTTATTTTCGAAATTATAAACAATGTCTATAAATTCCATTCCTATTTTATAACTTCGATTTATAATTTTCCTTTATCAATCCAATTTAATGTATATAACTCAATTTTATACCAAAAGTCTATATTATAAGCTAAACACTTATAATATCATTTATTTACGAAGTAGTTCTTTTTAAAACTTCACAAATTATAAATCTTGTTACTTATAAGATTCTTTTATATTCCATGACAATTTCAACTTATAAAAAAATATTCCTTTATTTACAATTTCTATAAATATCTCATTTAAATGCCCAAAATCCATTTTATAAGTTAATTACTTATAAATCCTTTATTTTACAACATCTATTCATTTTATAATACTTATAACACTCGTTTTATAATTCCAATATTTTAAATTTATAAATATCAAATTTTTTTCTTTTATATAAACCGTTTATAATAATAATTCAAAAATCTCATTTTAAACCATTTCATAAATTTATTAACTACTTATCTCAAAAATAATATTTTGGTTATATTTTACAAAAATCCTGAATTCTATAACTTTAAAAATTGAAATTTTAAATTTATCTAAAATGAATCAATTCAAAATTTAAATAAAAACATATACTTGAAAAATCAATTTAAAAATCCTTTTTAGAAATAAAAATCGTTATTTTTAACTTGAAAAATGAATCCGATGATGCAACAGCATCCAATAGCCAATCACAGCAACAAATATCATATATCAATATGATAATCATAATTCACACAATATCTATAATCAAATAAATATTTGTGAGGAATCCAGTTGGATCCCTCCAACCTATTTCCTTGCATCCACAGACGTTAGCACAATACCAATTCCACTTCAAGGTGGAATATCGCGGTATATGGGATTTTATAAAATATATATCCGCTTAATAGGCGGCGCAATAGGGTCTCATCCGCTATACAAGGCGGGAAATCAATCAACTGCAATATATACATATGCCAATGTATATATATATTGCTATATACTAATATAATACCAATTCCACTTCAAGGTGGAATATCGCGGTATATGTGTGTAATAAATAACCTCCGCTTACTAACGGCGTATAGGGTCTATTTCAATCTAATATATACATATATATATATATATATATATATATATATAACAATCATCATTCAAGCAAACAATCATTCAATCAACAAATTTTAAATCTAACTATTTAAAATTTAAATAAACCCTTTTGAGTGAGAAGTTCTCACCTTAGCCTTTTATTTTGCAATCCAATCCAATCCAGCTTGTTTCTCGATTATAGACCTCACTGCAAATTGAAGAACCCCAGATCGAACAGACTTCTACCCCAAGCAAATCCCTTGCCGCGATCCCAACCTACTGCTCGAACTCAATTCCAGAGACCACGTGACCGCCTACAGCCTTGCCGAGCGACCCCAGCCTAGCGCGTTGACGAACCCAGATTGCTACACCTGCCATCGCCCTCGAGCTCGAGAATCCTCAAGACATCATCGCTATCTCGATCTTTCCTTCGACATTGCCGCTGCGGCCGTTTGCTGTTGCTATGCCGCGACCTCGCCTAGTCGCTGCCGCCTCTACGCCCACCTCAACCTTACCGAGTGACGACCCTGACTTGAACAGGCGCCACGATTGGATCGCGAGACCCTTGCCTCTCGACGCGCGCGCGACTCTGATGCGATTCATTTTCGATGCCTCCCCTCTCGTACAAATTGACTTCGTGAATTCTCTGATCTAGAACAAAACTGAATCTCGTTTAAATTCGATTTGGTTTTGAGAAAGGGAAAGGGGTTTAGATGTGAGTGGCCATTTACTCTTGTCTCTCTAAGAAAATCGAATAGGGGAAGAGAATGAAAGGAAGCAGAAGTGGGTAGTATGATTTTCACGATTTTTCTCTGGGATCTCCTGCGTGTTTAAAGGTGGAAAGGGGGGAACAAGAGAACGTGACTTTGCAGAGGAGAACGTGTTTACCTGATTTAGCCGTGATCCTAGCCGTGATTTTAGGAATGCTGTCGTTTTAAATTTTAAAATTTAAATTCACTTTGTTTCGATACAACTTTCAACGCGTTTACTCACCGTGTGCTCACATATCAATTCCGAAAAATACGAAATTTGAAATCCAGTAATAATTCAATATTACGGACCCAATGGAACTAGTTTCGTTGAATTCCGAGATTGTATGAAAAATGACTATTTTTAAATATCGATTTAAACGATATAAAGTCAAAACTGAACAATTCACTATTAATTTCAAATCTGAAGCTTCCATTATCTTCAATATTATCAATATGAATTTTACAAGCCTTTGAAATATTTTTAATCAGCTTAAAATTGAAGATTCAAATTTTCATTCAACTTTCAATAGATTAAATTTTATAATTTAATCGTCAAATTCAAAGCTATATTGAAAATTCAATCCAAACTATTATTCAAATATTTAAAATTAATTAAATATTTTCAATTTAAATCGTTCAAAATTCTGGGTCGTTACAACCTTCCTCCCTTAAAAGAATTTCGTCCTCAAAATTGCAAGTTAGGAAGAAATGGTCCTTAACTGGTTTACTATTTTCCACAATTCAAATAGTTTTATCAACTTACTAACCTAAGTCTTTTTATTAGAGATTTATCATCATTTCAACTAGCTTTCCAACTTAAGTTATAAGTTTCAACAATATTGTTTACTTCACAATTCAAATTTAAATTCAAATTCAAATTTTAAACTTTCAAAATTTTCTCAAAATTTTCTAACACCCTAAATTTTCGAAAAATTTCGCCAGCGTCTCCTTTGCGCGGCTCGATCGGTATGACTACAAAATGGCACCACGGCCCCTCAGAATCAAAAAGAAAAGAGAAAGCCAAGTGGCTGGAGAAGAAAATCATCAAATCCCATACTGAAATTGAAATACGTACCTTTTTGTCGAGCAATTCAATTTTTTTTATCTTGAAACCAAAATTCCAATTCCTTTATAACCTGTATATCCTGCTAGTAGTATACATAATATCCAACTACAATATTCAAACCATTTTGCCAATTCTATTACAAAATATTCAATATATGCTTCTTATACATTTTTACTTCACTATTGAAGTTATATATTCAATTTCATTCGTTTCAATTTCAATTCAATTTCATTCAATTTCTTTTGAATTCAAATGATTAACAACTCACTTTCTTTTATTCAATTCATTTTTTTTAAGTGAAACGAATTCATATCCATTCTAATTGATTTTAATTTCCATTTCATTTCCAATTAATTCCATTCAATTTTGTTTACATTCCATATTCATATTCATCTCGAATTTACTTAAGCTGGTTCACTTCAAACTCAAGTTCATTTCCTTGTAAACAATTTCCAATTTATTTACGAATGTAGCTTCATTTGTTCATCCATCGTTCATTTTATCTCAATTAATTGAGCCCATTAGATTAAATTCTCAAATTTACTTTTATCCAAATTTATTCACTTATACATACTTTAATTTAACTCTATTCTTTAAGTTAAATTTATCCTATCAAAATTCAAATTGTATAAGTTATCAACTTATTTATTATTCCCATAAATATTTTTATATAGTATTCCAGAGTCTTTTCAACCTTTCAAAACCATTTTTGAAAACAATTCAAATTATCCTTTGAATTTCCAAAACCAAACCCAAATTTTCCAAACGACTTTCATTTAAAATATTTGGCAGCAATTCCACTTTTGGAAACCCAAAAATGAACACCGATGATGTCGTGATCATCATCGGAATTATTTTCCAGCGACCGAAAAGAGTTTAGAGCTTTTCATTCCTTCAAAACATTTTTCCAAAAACCTTTGAAATTCATTTTCAAATCAAAAAGAATTTAATTTCTAAAATTTCCAAACTTCATTCAAAAACTTTCCCAAAACTTCTCTGGTATTCCATTTATAATTACAAATCACATTTATAATCTACATTCTTAAATTTCATTTGTATATGGATTTTATTTTCTTATCTTTGGAGTTATGATTTCAATTTCTTTCAATTTCAATGGTAATATTTTAATATTATCAATTCCTAACATCCATGCAACCATATACTGTAATTAATTTATAGAAAACCATTCCTATTATATATAAAAATGGTTTGGGAAAAATTATTTCATTTACCCGATTTTTAAAACAATACTGTGTCAGTTTATCTTGTTTAAGAGTTTAGAAACCCCTATCGACACAGTTAGCTAGACTGCACCGACCAGAATCTATAAACAATCAACCGATAAGTCGATACAATACAAAACAATTTTATATTCACTAACAAATACGCGCTCATATCTATTATTACACTCAAACTCATTCTAGAGTACTACTGACTCCATCTCTAATGAGTAACACCCAACAGAGCCATGGTTGTCGCTTAACCATAAGCTCTGATACCACTTGTAAAGATCACGATTTTTCGTTGCCGAAAAACCGAACCTTTATGGTTTTTAAGAAGAAGAAAGAGGTAGAAGGAGAGAGAAGAAGAGAGAAGTAAGAAAACAGAACAGAAAACAATATCAGAATCTCACAATCGCAGCGGGACAACATATAATAGGTAAATGAATATTCATTAAAACAAAGGAACTGAATATTTTATACATTACATCACATTACCTTCACTATCAGAGTTTACAACATCAAACAGCGGAAAAGAACTACTATATACAATAGATAATATGCTATGCCATCCAGCTCGCCTCCAGATATCTGTAGCAACACCTGAATCCAGAATGACCTGATAACCTAACTCTTGACTGCCCGTGTGGAAATTGGTGGGCACCCAGAGTTTAGGAAGGAAAACAATAAACTCTAGGTCAGTCATGTGACTGGTGTGAGAACTAAAAACAGTTATTTATCTTTAAAACAAAGAATAGGATAATTTTTTTAAATAAATTCGCAATGCTTTTTAGAAAATGAGACTACCATAAGGTCTCCCGCCACACACACAATGCAAACGCAGACTTGGAGGAGGTTTCTCCTTATGGTAGTCAAAGATGCTTACTACGCAAAATCAAATCATCTTTGATATTATTATTAGTGCATAGTGTAGAAAACAATTTCGAAAGTAGAATATAAATCTTAGCCAGCATAGGCATTTCGCACTTATGCCTACTATAGCTACCATCCAAACAGTGGGGCGCCACCATAAGTGAATGATAGGTTCTACAACTAAAACCGTAAAGGCTCGTATTGTTTCTTTGGATTTCCAACAAATGGTCAGGCCAAGGAACTTTCCATTGCCACATGGAAACGCCTCTGGAATGACGTCCCGAGAACCTAACCGGATCTCTGCCAACACAAGGCCGGGTTACCCCTAACTGGGTAACTACTGACACGAATATGTCATTCCCCGATCGTAACCGATCTATATCCGAGGATCCCCGATTTCCAACAACCACAAAGTAATAAATTTGCAGTAACCACATAGGTTAAGTATCTGGGCTCCATACCATGATACCACCTTTATCCAGAAGGAATGACATACACTAAAGGGGTGCTACCCCCTAATAACCTTGCTGCATCTTTCCTGTTTTGACCATTTCCGGGGTGTGAGGCTTGATGAAGTCTCGTCCACAAAGCCACGCTTTACAAAAGCAGTGCTTTGGGTCAACAAATGATCAAAGCAATGATCATCAAGATAGACGATCAAACAAATGATCCTATCACAAATGATCAATACAATGATCATTTCACAGCATCACTCAACATGCCACACTACCAAATTGGGAGTATATCACTGATAACCTTCAACTATGTAACCTCTGAGCTCGTACGTCTCAGAGAAGGGTGTTAAGCTAAGAGAATAAATTCTCCGCCACCAACAGAAATATATTTGAAAGAAATCAGCTTTATATCTCAACTTGTAATGTCAGACATACAATCCATACAAGTCTGTTCCGGGATCGAACAGAACCGAAGGCACTTCCAAAGAAGCCCTTGCAATCCGGATATTCACTAATTACGTCCGGACATCCCGTCACTAAAGGTGATAAAACCTCTGTACCGGAGATCAGCCGATGCAGAGTAACTCGACGGTAATCCATCCGTTTTCACAATTATCCGGTCTTCAACACCGGTCTTCAAATGCAATTTATAACGACGTATCACTATTCGGAATGGGTTATACGACCCCATGGTCCTTTCCCGGTTAATCCGAATAGTGAGCGCTTATTTAAAAATAAGTGTGGCATTCAATTTAAACAATCACAACAAATACCTATTTAAAGGTAAATATTGATAGTCGGTTATTTAACTATCAATAGAGATGCGCAACATCACCAGATTCCAAATAATTTCTCAAATTATTTAATTTCCCAAAATATCTTTACAAGATACATAATTTTCCACACTTCAAAAATAAACAACGTTTATTTTGAAACCAATTTTCCCTTTCCATTTATAAATTCCACAGTGAATTTATATTTCAAAATATCTACTGATCTACAGTTTTCGATAGATTTCAAATATTCAATTCCAATTTATCTTCAAAAAGATAATTTCTAAAAAACATTCCATTTCATATTGGAAAAGCAATTCCATACTTATTTAAAAATAAGTGATTCACAAATATTATTTATTTTCACAATTTGAAAATATTCGATATACTTAAACCATAGTTAAGTATATATTTCATTCCTTAAGGAAAAACGTTCTTTTATTCACATTTACATGGGTCAAAACGAATGTTGCGTAAAACATCGTTACGACAACCCAAAATCACTAGTATAGGGATTCGAAATTAAAATAGATATATAAATCCTAATACTATATAAAACATTTCCTTTCGGAAATGATTTACTATAACAACCGTGTTATAGTCCACCATTTCCTTCTATTTCTCGAAAACGTCTATTTCAACAATGAATGTTGAAATCTATGTATTCGATACTCAATGCATTTTAAAACATCTTTAATCGTTTTAAATTCCATTTAAAACATTCCTTTCACAAAATGTATCCATTTTCTTTAATAATATATTTACTATTCAAAATCGTGAATATATTTCCTTTAATAAATTTCAATATTAAATTTATCAAATTCAATTTATTTTCGAAATTATAAACAATGTCTATAAATTCCATTCCTATTTTATAACTTCGATTTATAATTTTCCTTTATCAATCCAATTTAATTTATATAACTCAATTTTATACCAAAAGTCTATATTATAAGCTAAACACTTATAATATCATTTATTTACGAAGTCGTTCTTTTTAAAACTTCACAAATTATAAATCTTGTTACTTATAAGATTCTTTTATATTCCATGACAATTTCAACTTATAAATTTTTTTTCCTTTATTTACAATTTCTATAAATATCTCATTTAAATGCCCAAAATCCATTTTATAAGTTAATTACTTATAAATCCTTTATTTTACAACATCTATTCATTTTATAATACTTATAACACTCGTTTTATAATTCCAATATTTTAAATTTATAAATATCAATTTTTTTTCTTTTATATAAACCGTTTATAATAATAATTCAAAAATCTCAATTTAAACCATTTCATAAATTTATTAACTACTTATCTCAAAAATAATATTTTGGTTATATTTTACAAAAATCCTGAATTCTATAACTTTAAAAATTGAAATTTTAAATTTATCTAAAATGAATCAATTCAAAATTTAAATAAAAACATATACTTGAAAAATCAATTTAAAAATCCTTTCTAGAAATAAAAATCGTTATTTTTAACTTTAAAAATGAATCCGATGATGCAACAGCATCCAATAGCCAATCACAGCAACAAATATCATATATCAATATGATAATCACAATTCACACAATATCTATAATCAAATAAATATTTGTGAGGAATCCAGTTGGATCCCTCCAACCTGTTTCCTTGCATCCACAGACGTTAGCACAATACCAATTCCACTTCAAGGTGGAATATCGCGGTATATGGGATTTTATAAAATATATATCCGCTTAATAGGCGGCGCAATAGGGTCCCATCCGCTATACAAGGCGGGAAATCAATCAACTGCAATATATACATATGCCAATATATATATATATATTGCTATATACTAATATAATACCAATTCCACTTCAAGGTGGAATATCGCGGTATATGTGTGTAATAAATAACCTCCGCTTACTAACGGCGTATAGGGTCTATTTCAATCTAATATATACATATATATATATATAACAATCATCATTCAAGCAAACAATCATTCAATCAACAAATTTTAAATCTAACTATTTAAAATTTAAATAAACCCTTTTGAGTGAGAAGTTCTCACCTTAGCTTTTTATTTTGCAATCCAATCCAATCCATCTTGTTTCTCGATTATAGACCTCACTGCAAATTGAAGAACCCCAGATCGAACAGACTTCTACCCAAGCGAAACCCTTGCCGCGATCCCAACCTACTGCTCGAACTCAATCCCAGAGACCACGTGACCGCCTACAGCCTTCATCTCTGAACTGCCGAGCGACCCCAGCCTAGCGCGTTGACGAACCCAGATTGCTACACCTGCCATCGCCCTCAAGCTCGAGAATCCTCAAGACGTCATCGCTATCTCGATCTTGCCTTCGACATTGCCGCTGCGGCCGTTTGCTGTTGCTATGCCGCGACCTCGCCTAGTCGCTGCCGCCTCTACGCCCACCTCAACCTTACTGAGTGACGACCCTGACTTGAACAGGCGCCAAGATTGGATCGCGAGACCCTTGCCTCTCGACGCGCGCACGACTCTGATGCGATTCATTTTCGATGCCTCCCCTCTCCTACAAATTGACTTCGTGAATTCTCTGATCTAGAACAAAAATAAATCTCGTTTAAATTCGATTTGGTTTTGAGAAAGGGAAAGTGGTTTAGATGTGAGTGGCCATTTATTCTTGTCTCTCTCAGAAAATCGAATAGGGGAAGAAAATGAAAGGAAGCAGAAGTGGGTAGTATGATTTTCACGATTTTTCTCTGGGATCTCCTGCGTGTTTAAAGGTGGAAAGGGGGGAACAAGAGAACGTGACTTTGCAGAGGAGAACGTGTTTACCTGATTTAGCCGTGATCCTTGCCGTGATTTTAGGGATGCTGTCGTTTTAAATTTTAAATTTTAAATTTAAATTCACTTTGTTTCGATACAACTTTCAACTCGTTTACTCACCGTGTGCTCACATATCAATTCCAAAAAATACGAAATTTGAAATCCAGTAATAATTCAATATTACGGACCCAATGGAACTGGTTTCGTTGAATTCCGAGACTGTATGAAAAATGACTATTTTTAAATATCGATTTAAACGATATAAATTCAAAACTGAACAATTCACTATTAATTTCAAATCTGAAGCTTCTATTATCTTCAATATTATCAATATGAACTTTACAAGCCTTTGAAATATTTTTAATCAGCTTAAAATTGAAGATTCAAATTTTCATTCAACTTTCAATAGATTAAATTTTATAATTTAATCGTCAAATTCAAAGCTATATTGAAAATTCAATCCAAACTATTATTCAAATATTTAAAATTAATTAAATATTTTCAATTTAAATTGTTCAAAATTCTGGGTCGTTACAACCTTCCTCCCTTAAAAGAATTTCGTCCTCGAAATTGCAAGTTAGGAAGAAATGGTCCTTAACTGGTTTACTATTTTCCACAATTCAAATAGTTTTATCAACTTACTAACCTAAGTCTTTTTATTAGAGATTTATCATCATTTCAACTAACTTTCCAACTTAAGTTATAAGTTTCAACAATATTGTTTACTTCACAATTCAAATTTAAATTTAAATTCAAATTTTAAACTTTCAAAATTTTCTCAAAATTTTCTAACACCCTAAATTTTCGAAAAATTTCGCCAGCGTCTCCTTTGCGCGGCTCGATCGGTACGACTACAAAATGGCACCACGACCCCTCAGAATCAAAAAGAGAAAGCCAAGTGGCTGGAGAAGAAAATCATCAAATCCCATACTGAAATTGAAATACGTACCTTTTTGTCGAGCAATTCAATTTTTTTATCTTGAAACCAAAATTCCAATTCCTTTATAACCTGTATATCCTGCTAGTAGTATACATAATATCCAACTACAATATTCAAACCATTTTGCCAATTCTATTACAAAATATTCAATATATGCTTCTTATACATTTTTACTTCACTATTGAAGTTATATATTCAATTTCATTCGTTTCAATTTCAATTCAATTTCATTCAATTTCTTTTGAATTCAAATGATTAACAACTCACTTTCTTTTATTCAATTCATTTTTTTTAAGTGAAACGAATTCATATCCATTCTAATTGATTTTAATTTCCATTTCATTTCCAATTAATTCCATTCAATTTTGTTTACATTCCATATTCATATTCATCTCGAATTTACTTAAGCTGGTTCACTTCAAACTCAAGTTCATTTCCTTGTAAACAATTTCCAATTTATTTACGAATGTAGCTTCATTTGTTCATCCACCGTTCATTTTATCTCAATTAATTGAGCCCATTAGATTAAATTCTCAAATTTACTTTTATCCAAATTTATTCACTTATACATACTTTAATTTAACTCTATTCTTTAAGTTAAATTTATCCTATCAAAATTCAAATTGTATAAGTTATCAACTTATTTATTATTCCCATAAATATTTTTATATAGTATTCCAGAGTCTTTTCAACCTTTCAAAACCATTTTTGAAAACAATTCAAATTATCCTTTGAATTTCCAAAACCAAACCCAAATTTTCCAAACGACTTTCATTTAAAATATTTGGCAGCAATTCCTCTTTTGGAGACCCGAAAATGAACACCGATGATGTCATGATCATCATCGGAATTATTTTCCAGCGACCGAAAAGAGTTTAGAGCTTTTCATTCCTTCAAAACATTTTTCCAAAAACCTTTGAAATTCATTTTCAAATCAAAAAGAATTTAATTTCTAAAATTTCCAAACTTCATTCAAAAACTTTCCCAAAACTTCTCTGGTATTCCATTTATAATTACAAATCACATTTATAATCTACATTCTTAAATTTCATTTGTATATGGATTTTATTTTCTTATCTTTGGAGTTATGATTTCAATTTCTTTCAATTTCAATGGTAATAGTTTTAATATTATCAATTCCTAACATCCATGCAACCATATACTGTAATAATTTATAGAAAACCATTCCTTTTATATACAAAAATAGTTTGGGAAAAATTATTTCATTTACCCGATTTTTAAAACAATACTGTGTCAGTTTATCTTGTTTAAGAGTTTAGAAACCCCTATCGACACAGTTAGCTAGACTACACCGACCAGAATCTATAAACAATCAACCGATAAGTCGACACAATACAAAACAATTTTATATTCACTAACAAATACGCGCTCATATCTATTATTACACTCAAACTCATTCTAGAGTACTACTGACTCCATCTCTAATGAGTAACACCCAACAGAGCCATGGTTGTCGCTTAACCATAAGCTCTGATACCACTTGTAAAGATCACGATTTTTCGTTGCCGAAAAACCGAACCTTTATGGTTTTTAAGAAGAAGAAAGAGGTAGAAGGAGAGAGAAGAAGAGAGAAGTAAGAAAACAGAACAGAAAACAATATCAGAATCTCACAATCGCAGCGGGACAACATATAATAGATAAATGAATATTCATTAAAACAAAGGAACTGAATATTTTATACATTACATCACATTACCTTCACTATCAGAGTTTACAACATCAAACAGCGGAAAAGAACTACTATATTAAATAGATAATATGCTACGCCATCCAGCTCGCCTCCAGATATCTGTAGCAACACCTGAATCCAGAATGACCTGATAACCTAACTCTTGACTGCCCGTGTGGAAATTGGTGGGCACCCAGAGTTTAGGAAGGAAAACAATAAACTCCAGGTCAGTCATGTGACTGGTGTGAGAACTAAAAACAGTTATTTATCTTTAAAACAAAGAATAGGATAATTTTTTTAAATAAATTCGCAATGCTTTTTAGAAAATGAGACTACCATAAGGTCTCCCGCCACACACACAATGCAAACGCAGACTTGGAGGAGGTTTCTCCTTATGGTAGTCAAAGATGCTTACTACGCAAAATCAAATCATCTTTGATATTATTATTAGTGCATAGTGTAGAAAACAATTTCGAAAGTAGAATATAAATCTTAGCCAGCATAGGCATTTCGCACTTATGCCTACTATAGCTACCATCCAAACAGTGGGGCGCCACCATAAGTGAATGATAGGTTCTACAACTAAAACCGTAAAGGCTCGTATTGTTTCTTTGGATTTCCAAAAAATGGTCAGGCCAAGGAACTTTCCATTGCCACATGGAAACGCCTCTGGAATGACGTCCCGAGAACCTAACCGGATCTCTGCCAACACAAGGCCGGGTTACCCCTAACTGGGTAACTACTGACACGAATATGTCATTCCCCGATCGTAACCGATCTATATCCGAGGATCCCCGATTTCCAACAACCACAAAGTAATAAATTTGCAGTAACCACATAGGTTAAGTATCTGGGCTCCATACCATGATACCACCTCTATCCAGAAGGAATGACATACACTAAAGGGGTGCTACCCCCTAATAACCTTGCTGCATCTTTCCTGTTTTGACCATTTCCGGGGTGTGAGGCTTGATGAAGTCTCGTCCACAAAGCCACGCTTTACAAAAGCAGTGCTTTGGGTCAACAAATGATCAAAGCAATGATCATCAAGATAGACGATCAAACAAATGATCCTATCACAAATGATCAATACAATGATCATTTCACAGCATCACTCAGCATGCCACACTACCAAATTGGGAGTATATCACTGATAACCTTCAACTATGTAACCTCTGAGCTCGTACGTCTCAGAGAAGGGTGTTAAGCTAAGAGAATAAATTCTCCGCCACCAACAGAAATATATTTGAAAGAAATCAGCTTTATATCTCAACTTGTAATGTCAGACATACAATCCATACAAGTCTGTTCCGGGATCGAACAGAACCGAAGGCACTTCCAAAGAAGCCCTTGCAATCCGGATATTCACTAATCACGTCCGGACATCCCGTCACTGAAGGTGATAAAACCTCTGTACCGAAGATCAGCCGATGCAGAGTAACTCGACGGTAATCCATCCGTTTTCACAATTATCCGGTCTTCAACACCGGTCTTCAAATGCAATTTATAACGACGTATCACTATTCGGAATGGGTTATACGACCCCATGGTCCTTTCCCGGTTAATCCGAATAGTGAGCGCTTATTTAAAAATAAGTGTGGCATTCAATTTAAACAACCACAACAAATACCTATTTAAAGGTAAATATTGATAGTCGGTTATTTAACTATCAATAGAGATGCGCAACATCACCAGATTCCAAATAATTTCTCAAATTATTTAATTTCCCAAAATATCTTTACAAGATACATAATTTTCCACACTTCAAAAATAAACAACGTTTATTTTGAAACCAATTTTCCCTTTCCATTTATAAATTCCATAGTGAATTTATATTTCAAAATATCTACTGATCTACAGTTTTCGATAGATTTCAAATATTCAATTCCAATTTATCTTCAAAAAGATAATTTCTAAAAAACATTCCATTTCATATTGGAAAAGCAATTCCATACTTATTTAAAAATAAGTGATTCACAAATATTATTTATTTTCACAATTTGAAAATATTCGATATACTTAAACCATAGTTAAGTATATATTTCATTCCTTAAGGAAAAACGTTCTTTTATTCACATTTACATGGGTCAAAACGAATGTTGCGTAAAACATCGTTACGACAACCCAAAATCACTAGTATAGGGATTCGAAATTAAAATAGATATATAAATCCTAATACTATATAAAACATTTCCTTTTGGAAATGATTTACTATAACAACCGTGTTATAGTCCACCATTTCCTTCTATTTCTCGAAAACGTCTATTTCAACAATGAATGTTGAAATCTATGTATTCGATACTCAATGCATTTTAAAACATCTTTAATCGTTTTAAATTCCATTTAAAACATTCCTTTCACAAAATGTATCCATTTTCTTTAATAATATATTTACTATTCAAAATCGTGAATATATTTCCTTTAATAAATTTCAATATTAAATTTATCAAATTCAATTTATTTTCGAAATTATAAACAATGTCTATAAATTCCATTCCTATTTTATAACTTCGATTTATAATTTTCCTTTATCAATCCAATTTAATTTATATAACTCAATTTTATACCAAAAGTCTATATTATAAGCTAAACACTTATAATATCATTTATTTACGAAGTCGTTCTTTTTAAAACTTCACAAATTATAAATCTTGTTACTTATAAGATTCTTTTATATTCCATGACAATTTCAACTTATAAATTTTTTTTCCTTTATTTACAATTTCTATAAATATCTCATTTAAATGCCCAAAATCCATTTTATAAGTTAATTACTTATAAATCCTTTATTTTACAACATCTATTCATTTTATAATACTTATAACACTCGTTTTATAATTCCAATATTTTAAATTTATAAATATCAAATTTTTTTCTTTTATATAAACCGTTTATAATAATAATTCAAAAATCTCAATTTAAACCATTTCATAAATTTATTATCTACTTATCTCAAAAATAATATTTTGGTTATATTTTACAAAAATCCTGAATTCTATAACTTTAAAAATTGAAATTTTAAATTTATCTAAAATGAATCAATTCAAAATTTAAATAAAAACATATACTTGAAAAATCAATTTAAAAATCCTTTTTAGAAATAAAAATCGTTATTTTTAACTTTAAAAATGAATCCGATGATGCAACAGCATCCAATAGCCAATCACAACAACAAATATCATATATCAATATGATAATCACAATTCACACAATATCTATAATCAAATAAATATTTGTGAGGAATCCAGTTGGATCCCTCCAACCTGTTTCCTTGCATCCACAGACGTTAGCACAATACCAATTCCACTTCAAGGTGGAATATCGCGGTATATGGGATTTTATAAAATATATATCCGCTTAATAGGCGGCGCAATAGGGTCTCATCCGCTATACAAGGCGGGAAATCAATCAACTGCAATATATACATATGCCAATATATATATATATATTGCTATATACTAATATAATACCATTCCACTTCAAGGTGGAATATCGCGGTATATGTGTGTAATAAATAACCTCCGCTTACTAACGGCGTATAGGGTCTATTTCAATCTAATATATACATATATATATATAACAATCATCATTCAAGCAAACAATCATTCAATCAACAAATTTTAAATCTAACTATTTAAAATTTAAATAAACCCTTTTGAGTGAGAAGTTCTCACCTTAGCTTTTTATTTTGCAATCCAATCCAATCCAGCTTGTTTCTCGATTATAGACCTCACTGCAAATTGAAGAACCCCAGATCGAACAGACTTCTACCCTAAGCGAAACCCTTGCCGCGATCCCAACCTACTGCTCGAACTCAATCCCAGAGACCACGTGACCGCCTACAGCCTTCATCTCTGAACTGCCGAGCGACCCCAGCCTAGCGCGTTGACGAACCCAGATTGCTACACCTGCCATCGCCCTCAAGCTCGAGAATCCTCAAGACGTCATCGCTATCTCGATCTTGCCTTCGACATTGCCGCTGTGGCCGTTTGCTGTTGCTATGCCGCGACCTCGCCTAGTCGCTTCCGCCTCTACGCCCACCTCAACCTTACCGAGTGACGACCCTGACTTGAACAGGCGCCAAGATTGGATCGCGAGACCCTTGCCTCTCGACGCGTGCACGACTCTGATGCGATTCATTTTCGATGCCTCCCCTCTCCTACAAATTGACTTCGTGAATTCTCTGATCTAGAACAAAAATGAATCTCGTTTAAATTCGATTTGGTTTTGAGAAAGGGAAAGGGGTTTAGATGTGAGTGGCCATTTATTCTTGTCTCTCTCAGAAAATCGAATAGGGGAAGAAAATGAAAGGAAGCAGAAGCGGGTAGTATGATTTTCACGATTTTTCTCTGGGATCTCCTGCGTGTTTAAAGGTGGAAAGGGGGGAACAAGAGAACGTGACTTTGCAGAGGAGAACGTGTTTACCTGATTTAGCCGTGATCCTTGCCGTGATTTTAGGGATGCTGTCGTTTTAAATTTTAAAATTTAAATTTAAATTCACTTTGTTTCGATACAACTTTCAACGCGTTTACTCACCGTGTTCTCACATATCAATTCCGAAAAATACGAAATTTGAAATCCAGTAATAATTCAATATTACGGACCCAATGGAACTGGTTTCGTCGAATTCCGAGACTGTATGAAAAATGACTATTTTTAAATATCGATTTAAACGATATAAATTCAAAACCGAACAATTCACTATTAATTTCAAATCTGAAGCTTCTATTATCTTCAATATTATCAATATGAATTTTACAAGCCTTTGAAATATTTTTAATCAGCTTAAAATTGAAGATTCAAATTTTCATTCAACTTTCAATAGATTAAATTTTATAATTTAATCGTCAAATTCAAAGCTATATTGAAAATTCAATCCAAACTATTATTCAAATATTTAAAATTAATTAAATATTTTCAATTTAAATTGTTCAAAATTCTGGGTCGTTACAGAATCCAAATGGATGACCATGTTTATTGAACTTCTAATGCATTTTCTGATTCATCCATACATCCAATTAGTGAATAATAAGCGGATTTGCATCATTAGAACTATAATTTTGATATACAATATGTCTAATTTGGAATACTTTTGTATTTTGCACTTCTAATTAGAGAGATTAATTTTTGCTAATTGAAATTAATAAAAGTTCACTTTTGAACCGTCTAGCTATGACATACCACATCCTGATCAGATGTATAAAAAATTACTTTTTGATTATTTCTTTCATCGCCTATATTTCGATTTACGACCATAAAAGGTGAATTACTATCTCCTATCAACACATACACAAATATGAAGAGTCCCATTCTTATTAGTTGCTTTTCTTCTCTAACCTGATAAAAATTCTCCTTATTCCTCGCTAACTTGATGTGTTTCCTCCTTGATTCGCCTTGAGTTATTTTAAAGTTGCTTGCTTTATAGAGTTATATTATTGGCTTTTGATTTGATGTAAAGTTGGTTTGATTTTTTTGGAGATTAGATGATAAAGATTAGTGATAAGATGTTTAGGCTAAAGTAGAATTAGAAAATAGGGTACAAATTCTATTATAGGCTAGAAATAACACCTTTTTAGCCTAAAATCTCGAAATCAATATTCTATAGAAATGCTACTAGATTTGAATTCTTCTAATTTTATCCCGATAAACCAAATTCAATGAATTGTATATATTTTTTGATTGTACACTGCATTACATGCACAATGGAATATGTCTCAAGGCATAATTTTAGTTTTTATATAATTTACTGTTTTGCACTTTTTAATTTAATCATTTAATTTCAAAAAATTATAGGGTGTCACAATTTTCCCCTAAAAGAATTTCGTACTTGAAATTCCAAGGGAGGGACAATATAACTTGCCTAATAGTGTACAAACATACATAAAAACATAACTACGTCTATTTAACATCCATCGTACAAGTATAATAACAACCAAGAGAGTATAATATATATGATAGATAGAAAATAGGCTAACAAGATGTGAGATGAGTGCAAGCGCAACTAAATCAATCACCTATACAAGTGCATATGTAGTGAATCAAAATTGCATGCAAATATACTAATATATGCCATTGTATATTCCTATATATATGCGCATCCATATATATCCATATGCAACTTCCGTATCAAAGAACAAGAACCTAACCACATCTATAAATAACAATTAAGTAAATAAAAAATAAAGAAATAATAAATAGTATGTATATAATAATCTAACCTAATTTAGAGTACACATAAGTATAGGTATCTAATAAGCAAGAACTAAATTTGCATAACTTAAACATAACAACCATAACAACCAAAATATGTCATAAGGACATGCATACAACCAATTCTAGCATCCATATATCCATGCTTATGTTAATTAGCTAGCTAAAGCTACCATGCAAACATATAAATGACCTATAGAGCCAACTAACAACGATATATCCTTTACGTACCACTTTATTTTTTTACTAAGGTGTCGTTAATCATATATTGTCCAAGAATGACTTTAATTTGAATAGACTACGCTACTAGAATATCAACACCGTTAAATTTTCTTATAACATACTCCACATCCTTCGTGACATACCATACTAAGCTTCTTCTTTAAGTCTATAAGCATGATGACACGATGATGGATGGTGTCTCCCCTCTAAGTGGAGTAACATTTAGGATTCCTAGGTGAACCCTGTTGGAACTAGGTTGACCAACAATAGAATTAAAGATTGAATTTTAAAAATTCTACTATATTGGATCTACTGGGCCTATGAAGTCTAAAGGCATATTAGATCCAATATAATAAAGTTTTTAACAAAATTCTCATTTTATTTAAAACTGGTTGAAATGAAGTTAAAAATTAATTTGAATTTAAATGTATAATTAGTAAATACACCCAACAATTACATATAAGAGTTAATTTAGAGAAGGAAATCTTTTTCTTTCTTTCTCTAAAATTATGTAATTAATTAAGAGCATACTTTTCTTTATATGGAGAGTGAAACCTTTAATTCTCTGTATTTAATTAAATTGATTGATTAATTAAATGTTATCAATTAACAATTTATACTTGACATAAAATGTAAGTATATCCAAATATATTCTAGTGTAAATTGTGTAAGTGCAACACATCATATTGTGTACCAAGTTAATGCATACATATTTGGGTGTTGGGTTACACTGCAATAGACACATTTGCTTTTATATATGCGTTGGTTGTCCAAAACATTGTTTAAAATTATATATATATATATATATGTATATATATGTATATATGTTTAAATATATTTCAAATATATTTGTATTGTTAATGAATTCTTTAAAAATTCTAAATTAATTCAACCAAGTCGACCATTGTGAATTCAAGGTTTATCACTAAACATATAGTGATTTGATTTAGTAAAATAATTTGAAAACGGAAATTAATCTATAAATCCCAATATAACCTATATGTATATATTAATAATTTAAAGTAGGATAAAATATAGATATTTTATAAGTAATAATAATTCGCCAAAAGTATATTTTATATAGTAATAATTTTATGTTGATTTATGTTCATTCATACATCAATACAATTCTCCTTTATTATTAGTATATATATACTACATAATTTTTTTGAAACCTTTTATTGTAAAATGTTTTAAAATTATTTAAAATACATATACATATGCATATACATACACCCATACACACATACATATGTATATTTATATATGTATGAATCTTAAAATAGAAATCCAATTTTGAACCAATGTAAACTATCATTAACAAGTGAATAAATAAATAAAAATTAATTACCAGATCTATATATAGATCAAAATCAGCAGAAGTTATCAAAGAAAATCACTAGATCTACACTTTTATATTTATAAGGGACAACAAATGCACATATAAAATTGTCAGAATGAAAACCACTAAATCTAAAGTATCATAAAGTATATAGATAAAAACTAATTGAATTTACCTTATTGATGTTGCCATTTGATTTGCACCTTGAATGAAGAAGGCTCTTAAATCCAATTGAATCATCTCCAGAAATTGCAACAATCAGAAACATCAATTTCTATTTATTTTATTTGATTTGTTTTGATTTTTTTTAGGAATTTTTTGTGGTTTGGAGGACATTAATTTTCAACCAAGAATGTAAAAAAATGAAGATGGTGGCTAGAGTTTAGAGGGAGAGTGATTAAGAGGGGCAAGTGAATGAAGGACAAGGTATATATAGAAAGAATATTCCTTAACCTCCCCTCTTCATTTTCTAGATCCAACCATTGGATTTAGGCCTCCTTTTTATTTCTATGGCTTTCTTTGAATGAGGCTATATGGGCCTTAAAATACTCTCAAACCCATTTAGTAATTAATCTATTTAAATTCAATTTAAATGTTTTATCAATATCATATATTGATACGTACATATATAACTTTTATGTACGCACTTTATCAAATACTAATGGCATTCGAACAAATCAAATAAATAAAAAATTCATAATTCATAATTAATTTAATTAATTTATAATGATTATAAATTAATTAAATCATGTGGTTTTTTAAAGCATTCATCACTATGGTTGTGCGAGTCAAATGTGTAAATTCAATCAGTGCTCAACAACAAACAATTCCGAAAGTTAACATTCATATGCCACCGTATCTAGTGGTGTGACATATTGGCCGAATTTATCGCTTACACGTTTTCTCGGTAAAATCCAATTTTACTATTGTAAGCGGTACTAGGTAGTAACTATTATTTATCCTAATTCTCTTCGTTAACACTGTATCACATTAGGACTTATGGAATTTGGTTATGGTTAAAATTCCAACATCGCCCATATTCAACTTTGTAAGTCCAAAAATGGAGTCCTTAGTTCAATAATAACATTTATTATTAACTGTACTACTTTGGCTAGAGATTTTGACATTTAGTTGACTACAGTTGACCGTGAAACTAACCCTATATAACTAAGATGAATTCTCTACTGAATAGTATTTCACTTCCAATGCTTCAACTTAGACCAAACTATTGTCTTTCAATGGATGCCTGTCACGATTTAATTATAATCAAAATGGAGTGTCCATATTGAAGTTCTACAATATTCTCAAGTTGAGAGAACTAACATCGTTACTTCAAGATTCTCTATTTGATCTTAGTTATATTAACCATAAAAAAACTCTAGAGTGAGTCATTCCATAGTCGTCTAATAACTATAATTACGTAATCACTTGGTGCCCCTAACAGCTATGAGTAATACAATACCCAATAGTTGGAGAGCTTACATACCCTAGTCTCAATGGATATATCGATGTCCAGTCTCGATATATCTTGACTACGAATATTTAAAAAGACGTGCTTATTTACCGCTATCACAAATACATCATTTATGGACTTTCTGATATATATATACTTAAATTAGTTAATTAATTGTTTATAACATTTTATAACAAGTATACAACAGAAAGGAAACACCTTTTATTTTGAACAAGACCGGTTATCGAGTTAGATTTAAGTAATAAATTACATAATTGCCCCTAGGCATACCCCAAACTCTATCAAATCCCATATTCCATCACCATTTAATTTATAAACATCACAAATGGATGATGCGTTAATTT
The DNA here is from genome assembly GCA_030765085.1 of Allium cepa. Taxonomy (NCBI): domain Eukaryota; kingdom Viridiplantae; phylum Streptophyta; class Magnoliopsida; order Asparagales; family Amaryllidaceae; genus Allium; species Allium cepa. The sequence goes on from CM060929.1 coordinate 501,139,843, forward strand.
CAGTGACCATAATATTACTTTTACTAAATAGATATATAAAAACTAAATGTAACTAAAAAAAACCTAATAAAACATAAATAAAATAAAAGAATCTTTGGCATCACTCTATATTATCCTAAAATTACACATAGTAATTACTATAACAAGCTCATAGACCAAGTTGTGCATTCTTTACTTCTTTTTCACGGTTGTCAGGCACTGAAAACAACTTATGTCGAAAAGTCACAATTTTGGAAAATTGACTTAAGTTAGTTCTTGCAATCCAAGTGATTGCTAAAAAGAACTATCTCGCTACTTCGTTAATTTTCTTCCTAATCCTACCTTCCTTAAAACTCACCTTCACACCTTAGTACGTGCAAGTCAAGGCATCTGCTTCATATCCTGAAATCATACAACACTTGATACTTCAAAAATAATATTTACTCCACATGCTACCTTCATACACGTCGCTGTACACCAAAAACATTTACATATAACTGCTTGATGGTATCTTTTCTAACATAGAGCCATCATCGACTCACTTCCAAAGTATAATGGACGATGCAACCCAATATCGAATAATGGCTCATCTTACTAACTGAAAAATATCATCTCAAGTCACCAAATGACATAGCCTCTATAAAGTACACTAACTTCATATAGGAATGTTGAAAAATGGATCGATGTCCTAACATAGTGAACATGAAATTAAGCACATGCCACATTCATATACTCATATGTGATATCAAGATCATACACTAATTGTACACTTGCAATGGTAAAACCATGACATAAACGGAAGCAATCTTACTTCGTTTGGTACTTTATACATAATCGTACCTCAAAGGTAGCATACTCAAGTATATCATAGCATAATAATATCCTAAGGGCATCTACAGTGAAATAACAACTAAGATGTAGGTGTACCATAAACCAAAACAAACAAATGTGCCATAATGCTAACCGACACATTGATAATGAAGCTCTTCACAAGCATAGTTATCCTTGATCATTGACGTTCTCATACGATAAATCTTCTATTATTCAACCTTTGAGCAAAAATTCACATTTAACTACGCTCTCATGATTCATAACGTCTTATGTGAGTGTATCTTTGCTCTTAACATATTGTCATTTGGCTTAGCATCTCTTCTCTATGATTTTATAGAAAAATATTTTGGCTTACTCTTCCTTTACTCTAAAGTTAAACAAGCTTCGTTTGAATCACATTTTTCAAGTCAACTTGTGGGAATCTTCGATAAATCAAACCATATACGGGTAAAGTGGCACAAAATGGTGTTTAACCTTTATTATTATGAAAAAAACTCAATTTGGCACCCTACCCTTCCAACTCGAACATCTATAGGAAAGTACACTAAATCTCTATGCTAATTTTTACTTTATTCAAATCTTCCAACACTTCACAAATCTATAATGTTCAATACTAGCAAATCCTTAACACATTGACATATTAACTATTCTAGCCAGTTCACCATAGTTAATTCAAGCTTTATAGGCTATGTAGTTCTATTCTTACTCAAATACAAATTTCAAGTGAAAATCACAATGATATTTTCATTTAAATTTAAACAAAAAACCATTGAGTCTCAACTTCATTTTCTTAAAACTAGCAAGCTTCTAAAACCATAAAGTTCTCTACTAATTTCAATAACCGCTTAATAAAAGTCATAATAATTTTTTTAATTAAATTATTTATATTCTACTTAAATAAACTTTCAAAAAGTTTTTACTTTAAAACGTTTCATGTTAAATCATCTCATAGAAAATCATAGCCTAAATTTATCTCAATTTAATCATTCTATATCTATTTATTAGTCTCACTATATTTTTTTATATAATTTCAATTTCAAAAGCTAATTTCTTTTCAACAATCCTTGGAAATATCCATTTTAAAAAATATTTGACTTCCAAAACTTAATTCTTCATAACTTTACCTATTCAAATATAATTGGATTTGGAATAACTTCGGTAATTTTTCTGAAGTACTCATACCTCATTTTTAACTTTATTTTATATAATTTATAACTAATTTATCATATATACATACATACACACATTCACATACATACATATATACATAATTTGGATCTCTCCTTGTCCTTTCTAGAGGCTATCCCTTTTTAGATCTGGTTGTAGATTCTCTCTAAATCCCAGCAACCACAGATTTTTAACAAAAATCTCAAGATCTAGCATTTACATTCTTCAAATCCATAGTTAAGACGTAGATATACATCTGAGATTCTTAACTCTCAGTTAAAATAACCAAAATGTATCACTAGAAATTGACACAATACCCCAAATAAGAGAAACACAAGACGAGTTCAATAGAAAAAGAGAATAGAAAGTAGAAAGATGACATTTTTAAAGCGGTTCAGCCTCAATTCAATCGTTTACGTCCACCATTTCCTTTGTTTTGATGTTTTTGCATAAGTACAATTGGATTACAAAGTGTTAAGATCTTAGAATATATTAAAATTGTTCAATAATACTTCATGGCAAAAAATGAGATAGCAATTTCAAAAGGTCCAAAAGAATTTATTTCGTTGCTAGTGATGGATATTTGAAGTCTAATCTACCCTTCAAAGTCGTTAGCTTGTGGAAGTTCCAATATAAAGTCAGATGTGCACTTTTAGGCACGAAGAAAGAGTAAAACTCGACATCCACAATAGGTTGGTACTGACACGATCATGTCGGTGCTGACATGATTTTGAACTTGCATCTTCGACCCTTCTTCAATTTTTTCAAGTCTTCAAGCTTCCAACATTTGTTGACCAAAGTGCCCCTCCAAATCATGTCAGTACCAGCATGATTTGTCCTATTAGAGGTTTTTTCTTTTTCTACAAATATAGGGCAACTTCATTTGTAGATCCTACCTCACTAAACATGTTGGTCTGACATGATTTTTCTTTTGCAAATTTTTGCCAAACGTCTTATGGTTCATTTCTTTATCATTCCAGACATCACATAAGCTTCTTGGTCCATCTCTTCATCATTCTAAAGTCTAGATCCACCAAGTTGTCGCTTAGGCTAATGTTGAATAACACTTTCCCCTAAAAGTACCTTTTGTGACAACAAAGCATGCTTTGGAACAAGGCAAGCTATAAAATTCCATCTACAAGGATGCTCTCACCCTTTAAGCTATTATCCTGAAATGTTGCATCCACTCTAAGTACATAGGCATGTCTCTTCATACAGTTGATGAATCGTATCCTTTCTGTAGATTTAAAAGCGGAAATTTCTTCAACCACCTTTAAGATTCTCTAGATGCTACGTTGTCTCTCGATTGGGTAGATTTATTTTTTTAATAAAAATAGACTCAAAGTATGTTGGTACTGCCATGATCATGTAGGAACTGACATGATTCTTAGGTGGGATATAAATGCAATACTTAGAATTTTTCTTAAGTCTTCACCTCACTTTCATTTTCTTATCTATTTTTATGAATTTCTAGCCGCATCTACCAATGTTCTTTGATGCCACCACAACTCTTTTAACACCATTGTCTCTGCCAAGACCGCTACCTTCAATAGTGCCATCTCAACAAGTCGTCACCTTCTCGCTTTGCATAAATTCCACCCAATCTCGACTGACTCCGAGCCATCATCATTTCATATCTTGTCATCCAAGGTTGGTGGTAGTTCTCAGCAAGGCACTACCATCACCTTCAATTTTCCATCGCCTTAGGCTTGATTTTCAACACCATGCCACCATCGTTTGATATTGGGCCATGATCTCCTCTCTCCACCGTCATCGCCTTTTCCTCTTCAGCAATCCATAGATCTACCTTGGGTTTTCCAAGGAATTACTTCAGGCTAATACATTGGCAAAGTAAAGGCAATGAAGGAAAAAGGTTGAACATTTTTGGGGTCATAATTGAACATAATTGACTGTTTGGGCTTTGATGCGACTTTTTCAAGAAATCATCTAATTGAATGCAGTTTGGTACTCAACAAAACCAAGTGCCGACACTCTTAGTCGAACAGTATAAGCCTGCACCTTATAGAAAAAACTCTACGTTGCTTTGGACAATGGTTCAGTTACCGTGCATTCCATAATAACGAGTAAAACCCAACATATAGTTCCATAGTGCGATGAAGAATATTTACCAGCACGAGTGAGCTATCTACATAGAGTATTCATGTACACCATGCCATGGACAAAGGACACACACTCTGTGGAATGACACATTGCTCTGCCCTGGTTAATGTACAAAATCTAATTGGTTATCATACGTTAATGTCCACTGTGATAGATTAGGGATATAACCAAAGGGAAATTATGTATTTTGTTACATGTATCTAAATCGATAATAAATTTTGTTCATAATGAAAGTATTTGATTTCTAATTTAAATTTTGTTATATGGTGAAGTAATTACTTAAGTAGTGAATTTAAAGTATTTTAATTAGATAGTCCTTAAATAATATGTTTTGTGATATTTGTTACAAAGAGTGTAACACCTCAAAAATTTAATGGAATTTAATATAAAAAGAAAAATTAATTAAAACAAAGGCTTAAAAGAAAATTTCACATACATCCGAATTTGGCTACGAAACTTGCACCATTGTGTTTATAGCGATTTTTCGAACAATTTTTATACATAACTTGTCATAATCCAAACTAGAATGAAGAGTTACGGGCGTTAGAAAAAAATAAAATTTGAAAACAAAGTTACAAAAATAAACATTTTAGGTCGACCTAAGAAGGTCCTAGGTCGACTAGTAGGGCCCAGTTGAGACCTAGGGGTGGTCGACCCGATATGGGACATTTTTCGAGTAATTAGCAATCTGTAGTGACCTGTTTCACGACCCTGATTGGTTGCTTGCAACTATAGTATTAGATGAGTGTTCCAGAAGCTATCAAAGTTGATCTAGTGGCCTTAAGTTTTAACCTGGCTCTATTAATTAGTTGGTAAACCAAACCCTAATTCTTTTATTGAATGTACGGTAACTAAACTCAAAATATCTCCTGAAAACCTAATTTTCTCAAAACCCTAAAATAAAAATCAAACCCTCATCAAACAAGAAGCAAGGACAAGCAATCAAAGGAGAAGTAAGGCGATGTAGGGAAGGAACCATCGTTGGATGTTAATTTCTTAAGATTAAGAGCTTAGGCTAAAAGGTGAGTGGACTCAGATTAATAATTTGATTAATATAATTGATTTTAAATGATTAGAATTGTAAAAACCCTATAATTAACTTGGTAGATTAAAATTGAATTTGTTAAACCCTAGAATTTAATTTGAAACTGAATTATGAAATTTGCTAAACCGTTAATCAACTAGAATTAGTGGCGCATTTAAAATTAATTGACAATTTAAAATGATTGAAACACTAAAAAAATTATATGTGAATGGTCGACCTGGGATTGTCTACATCGGTCGGTAGCGGTCGACCTGGCAAGGTAGCGGTCAACTATTCAAATGAAAAGTATGCAAATTAAACATTGGCATAAGGCCTAAATTAAATGGATAAAAATTATATAATTTAGTCAGAATTTATGTAATTAATGAACTGGTTATTAAGCTAATTTGGGATAAATATTTCATAATTTTTGAAATTGGTATGCATGGATATATATATATATATATATATATATCTCATAATAGTTAATTTGGTATTGGCGGTGCATATTGTATAAATGGAGTTGATTAGGGAAATTTATTTTGCCTGGGCTCAGTGGTGTTCCATACGGATGAGCACTGCACTACCGGAGCTACTTTTGAGATAGTCCAATACTAAATGGAGATCCAGGTATGCCCATTTTTTGGTGCTACGTGGTACGGGTGGACATCGGTGTAGTACAATAAGTGGCTATGGATATTGATTAAATTGGAGATTGATACTTACGGGAGTTTCTATAAGATGAACCCAGAGCAATACAATAAGAGGCATTTTTGCCGATCATTAGTGTGAAGTTCGATTAGTAGGTTCGTGTGACGACCCGACTTTCCACTCCCGGAAAATCGCATCATCTTTAAGAAAGAAAGGGATAGAAAAGAGAAAAGATAGAGAAGAAGAAAGAAACAACACATCAGAATCTAAACAGCGGAACGAATAAATTATATTAATCACATAATACTTTACATAATATCATATACATCAGAGATACACAGCATAATCAACTCATACTAGACAGTTATAAACACCTGTCTAGTTATACAACTCAATACAACTCAAAATAACAACTCAGAGAACACATAGCGGAATACTCTATAGCTATACGCAGAAGCCTCCTGCTCCATTGCTCCTTCAGAATTCGTCAAGCCAACTTAAATCCTAACCTGAATCCCTTGACTACTCATAAAAATTTGAGTACCCAAAAGTATATGAAAAACAAAAATAAACTCCGGGTCAGACATGGGTCTGGTGTGAGTAAACGGTTAAAGTTGCTTAAATTTTAAAAACCTTTGAAAAGAAAAGGGTATCACGTAAGACTTCCCACACATAAACATGGAAAAGTTTTTACCTTACGCTAACCAAAACATTTGATAGGAAATCCGATGATATTATAATAGTGTCTAGGGTTTTCAAGTAAATAAGAAATAGCCGAAATTGTTACATTTATTAAATTCCAGCTACTAGCCACAAAAGTGGGTAATACAATCAAAACCGTTGGCGCTTATTGGATTATGGATTCCATACAATGGCAGGGCTACTGGGGTACCGCCCGTCACAGTACGTGGCCTAGATCACCGTACCGAGGATTACTCCCAATCCCCTGCAACACAAAGTCGGACCCGTTCCTTACTGAACAGTTCCGAATAAGACAACCCCGACGGTTGTAGCTATTCAACCGTCCACACAGCCGAAATAAAAGGGACCTCTAGACAGGGGTAAATCTTACTCTCCAGTGGGTGCGACCCACGAAGCCTTGCTGCACTTCCCCTGTTTTAGCCATTCCCGGTTGATGAGGCTTGAGGTTACGATTATCTTTATAGTACATATCACTTAGAATGCTCATCGTCCACCTGACGATGTGCTGAAAGAATTCAATCCATACAAGTTCGTTCCGGGTTCGAACGAAACCGAAGGCATTATCTCGTTACACTCATTTTGGAATCATCCTCAAAGTTAACGACAATAACCCTTGCACTCTAAACCACCATCTCGAATCTATAAGATCTATTCCGTCAACTCATTACGGAATCACCCACAGAGTTATACTGACGTATAGCCCTTACACCTTGAGTCTTCACAAAGCTCCACTTTGACTCACGACCTAACGTTATTTGGAATCGATGTGGTTTTCGGATGTCCAAATATGGAAACCCGATCCCGGTCTCATCGAAATCCAAAGCGTGTCTTTTAGGTCCAAGTTGTTTTAAAGGTTTTAAAACAATTAAATTCAACTATCTATATATACACAGAATAGATAATTCACAGGCCACAATTGATAATCAACATTATCAGATAACAGGTAATTCATATAATCCATATCATAATAGATAATCCATATATCAACATTCCAATTGATAATCACAATTCAACCAAGCATTCATATCACACAACCATACTTATCTCATTACTGAGATCACACAGCATTCAAGACAATCAATGTCATCTAATCATTCATAAGCAATGATTAACTCAAACCATAACATAATTAATTTAAAATGAATTAAATTAATTATCTCTAATTAATTTAAAGTGAATTAAATTAATTACCTAATCACTTAATTAATTTAAAATTAATTAAATTAATTACCTTTATCAAAATAAATCTTGCTTAAATAAACATTAGTTAAATCAATTAATTAATCCTAATCAACCTTGATTAATTAACTCTTAATAAAGTAATTAATCCTTAATTATTTTCATTAATCATAATTAATTAATGAATCTTAATTAATTAATCATGCTTAGATTAATTGCTTTTAATTAATCAACTTAAATACAGTAATTAACTATTCTTAATTACTTCTTAATTATTTTATAAATCCTTTGATTTATTACCAAGTAATAAACCTTTAATTACTTTAACAAGTAATTATCCATTTAAAATTTACCTTCCAATCAGTAATTTACCTAACTCAATTACCTCTGTAAATAATCAATTACTTATCTTAAGTAATTAACTTTATCAAAACTTTATTAAGTAATAATACTTAATCTTTAATCAAATGACCATATTTAATTAATTAACAAATTAATTAACTTACTTGATTACACTCATCTCATAAAACCACATTGAGTAATCCATCCATAATTACTCATTAACCCAAATTAATCTTAAATTATCAGATTAATTATCTCCAACTATTAATTAATAAACCTTAATTATTAATCAATCCTTTAATACAAAGTAATTAATCACTAATTTATTTTTATAATTAATTAATTAAACTTAATTAACTAATTAATTAACTCTTAATCATTAATTAATAAACTTAATTATTAATTATCAATCTTAATTACAAACTAATTAATCCATAAATATAATTAATTAATCCTTAATTAAAATTAATTAACCTTTAATACTATTAGTAATTAATTCTTAATTAACTTGCATTATAGTTTAGTAACCTCTTAATTATTAATTAAGAAACCAAATTAAAACTTAATTATTCAATAAAACCTTTAATTAATTACTATTTTAATTAACCCTTAATTACTTAGTTAGTAAGTATCTAAAATTTAATTAATCATTTGTCATTAATTAAATTATCAACTTAATTAATAGTTAATTAAATAATTAATTATACTTAATTAATTACTTAATTAAACCCTTTTTAATTAATAATTAAAATAAATTATTTAACTTAAAATTCCTTAATTATCTAACTAATTACCAATTTTTAACACTTAATTATTATTTAAGACAAATCATTATCTTAAATACATCTTGAAATCTTTATTTAACTTAATTAATTAAATTAAATTATAAGAAATCATTAATTACTTTCTTTAATTATTAATTAACAATTTTAAATTCCAAGTTAATAAATTAACTTACCTTAATTGTTAATTAATAAAATCATTTCCACTAATTTATTTAGATAAAGCATTTACTTAAAATTCTCTTTTATATTTCAAAATAAGTTTTGAAATAATATTAAGGTTTTAAATTAAGACATTTCAAATCCATTTAAAAAAAACAATTCATTTCAAAACAATAATTTAACTTAGATTAAATTATTTAGAGTTTAAAACTTTATTTATTTTAAATTAAAACCTGGTTGAACATTAAATTGGTTTCAACCCATGTATACTTGGATTCAAGTATAAATACCTTTTTTTTTTAAAACAACCTGCACCTTTAAAATTTTAAAACTGTTTTAATTTAAAACTTAAACTGTTAAACAACAGTTTAACACTGCAGCCCAAACCCAGAGATCAAGCAAGTATTACCCTGAGCCAACAACCAAAATACACGAGTTTTCTCCCCTACTACCCGAGTCCTACTTTGAGAAACAAACGAATCCAAACAAACCCAACTACAGTCACCATCTCATCTCCGTGCAACCTGCACCAGTGCCGGCTCTCCTCCGACCAACGTCGAACCCACCAACAAGTCTCTCTACAACCCTTCAAACATCTACGATCAACCAAACTTCGATTCATGCCTCGATTCAAAATCGAGAACTTCAGGTGAAGTAAGCCCAAAACCCATCACCAACAATCCCAAACAATCATCGCCTCTGGCCAACTACAAATGCCACAACTCCGGCCATAGGTCACTGATCCACCACGCATCCTTCACCCAAGATTTCATATGTCTCGATGCAAAGAGGAAGATGCAGTAGACCCATTAACAGCAGACCCCAAAAACTAGGTTTAAAACAAATTTTGAGCAAATTCAAATTTCACAGTGTTTTATAAATTCTTCAACTATTTTTGCTAAACTCTCTGATGTCTCACCTAACTCCATCATCCATCTCGAGTCACTCGAATGCACAGATTCAACAGAATTCACCAAAAACCCATTTCCAGATAAAACCCCAATTTCACATTCAATACCCCATTGAAAATTTTGATTTTTGTTTTAAAAAATCATAATTTTTAAAGATGATTCAAAATGTATATCCCAATCAACATAAATTAACATTTGATTTCAATATTTGGTATAAATTTTGCTACTGCCTTATTTGTTTCCAAATGAAACTTTAAACCAGAACATAGCTTTATTTCTTTGTTCTTAGTTTATATTAATCTAACTTATTTTGCTTGAAACAAAATCCTAACTGTTGTTTAAATATAAGTAACTTGAAGTTCTGATTTCATCTTAAACTCTACAGTAAGTAAAACAGAGAAGTTCAATGCAACCAAGTATGCACAATTTCAAAGCATACAAAACATATTAACATTTATATCTACACAGAGGCAAACTTATATAAATATAAAATAAACATCATCACAAACTCATAGCAACAGATAATTAACTTCTTAAATTTTTAGTTAAAATGTTTACTCACCCCAATTTAAAAGAAGACAGTGCAGAGATTTGATGATAAATTGGAAACTGCAAAAGACTTTGAACTTGATGCTTTTAAAATCAGGAGTACTTGAAAAAATAAATGCTTGGAACCCTTTTGCTTCAGGTTGCCTCTTAAAAACTTGCATGCATTTGAAGATTGATGCAGACATGATTGTTAACAGAACTTGATTTGTTTACAGGGCTTGATGTATATTTGTTTGAGGATTGTTTCAGGTATTTCAACTTGAGTTTGAGGAATTAATGCAAATTTTGTTTTGAGAACAACTACAGGCATGCAGTTTTTTGAAGGTATTTCCAGGTTTTGATAACAGAATGGAGTTAAACAATCTCAAATATAATTTTGTTTTGAGGAGATTATAGATCTGGAAGGAGTGTTTACAGGTTGTTTGAAATCTGGGTAATGAATCTACAGGTTTTAGATTTGAATTTTGAGGATTTTTGAAGAGTGAAAGATTTGCAGGGAAAAGTTTCTGGTTTCTTTTTTAGACATGAACACAAAATTTGAAAGAAAAAGAAAAATGAAGGGAAAGAATGTTTATAAATGTTAATTTCAGATTTTAAATAAAATAAAAGAAAATTAAAAAAAATGCGACACTTGTCTCTATTTACACAAATGGTTTAACACTTGTTATCAAGGTGTTTTAGAATTTAAACATTTGTCATTATTATGTTTTTTTTTAATTATAAAGAAATTTAAAAGCTTTTAAAAATTATCTTCCTAATTACAAATGTGTTTTAAAAGTAAACATGTTTTCTTCATTTAAAAGTACTTTTCTAATTAAATTTCAAGTAAACAAATACATTTATACATTTATAAATGTATGCTAGTTTATAAATACAATCTTTTAAAAAGAAATGCAACTAAATAAAATTTTAAATAAAATTATACAACATTTCAACCTTACTTTAAAATGTTATTTTAAAAAAACCCTTTGTATTTATTCTTTATTAAACACATACAAATCAAATTTATATAGAACAAAACTTATTTTAAATTAAAAACATTATCTATATATTTAAAACCAAACCATATTATTATTTATATTTTAAGATGCATGTATATCTTTGAATTCAAATTTGTATTCAAATTAAAGTCAAACTTGAAAACCAAATCCAAAATCACTTTAAATAAATGAATATCAATTTTTAAATAAGCTTATTATTATTAACAAATAATATATTCTATTTTGAAATTAATTTAAAATATACAGATTTAAATACACAGATATAAATGCATTTTAAACACACTTATAAATTTTGAAAACAATACACCGATTTAAAATTTTATCTACACAAATAAAATAATTAATCCTAATATAAAACCAATTTATAACCAAAATTAAAACATTATTTAGTTATTTATTCTTGAAAATAACAATTTAATCAATTCAAATGATTTAAATTAAGAGATTATCAGCATTTTAAACTCCTGGAAATTCCGGGATATTACAGCTCGACCCATTGAGTTAACTATGAATCCCTAGGCCTTGACTTAGAGTTCACAGACACTGGATTACATTCCGTGTCACTTAGAATAGATTTAAAGCCAGTTGCACTTAATAATTTTATTAAACTTGTTCTCATTCATTGGACTATTGTTTGGCCCATTCCTTTCCATTTTTTCCCCACCATAGGTAGGCAGGGTAGTATGTGATTAGTCTATTTTGGATACTTGGAGAGAGTCATGCTTTTCTTAGAGTCTTCTTCTGCCTCATCTTCTCTTTATATATCATTTTGTCATATCGGTATTGTTATTTTCTAATATCAGACTTTCAGGTATATTTTACTGAAATTTTTCTAAAACTATGATTTGGTATTTGATTGATACCGATATTTTTTGAGATATATGCATGTTTTATTTCTTCCATCGTGATATGCATCTGATAGTTAGATTATTTCTTCTACTTTGATAGCCTTTGATAGTCAGGTTATTTCTTCCATTGTGATACATATTTGAAATTTAATTTATCTCATATTACATCTTTTTATCTTAGTCTCTGAGTTGTTAAAGTTTTTAAAACTCCAACAATCGACATTTCTCAGCGCTACACATTTTGAGCGTGTTGGGAGGTGATGGTTGTCAATCTTGGTATAAGAGCATATGTTCAATGTTCGTTAGGATTCAAACTGTATAGAAAGATGTATTTTGAAATTTTTTTTTAAAGAAAAAATGGATTACAAAAGGTTTTCCAAAACGTTTTCAGAAATTATCATTTTAAAAGTGTGTGCGCGTGCGTTTTTTTGTGAGTGTGTGTATAAAGTATTTCAAAGAGTTTCTAAAATTTTCATATCTCAAAATTCCTCTTATTCGTGCTTGTGATTCTCTTATCTCTAAATCATGTTTATGTTATTTATGAGCATTATTAATGAAATTCTTAACATTTACAGATAAAAGATGCCTAATCCCATAGGTTTTGGCTCTGGCGACATAGTTGAGGTCTCGGGCGTGAACATCCCAATATAATTCCGCTAGTACCTAAAGGAGAGGGGACAACCGAGCTCAATCCCACTAGAGAGCCCATACAAAGAGAAACTAGTGAGTTTCTAACCTTTCCTCCCACCACTCCAGATTTTGCCAAGCTGTGCAAAGATTTTTCTAGTCTTGGAGGATATGGGTACGTAGTCTTATATGGATTTAAGAGCATGGATTGTAAATGGATATTTGGTCTTATAGGCTTAGATGATGTTGTTAGTAGGCAGCTAGCTACCTGGCAGTTGCAAGGGGAGGTGTTGAGCTGGTGGAAGGTTATAGAGGCTGAGGCTGGTGAGGTTGATATTACTTAGGATGAGTTTCTTAGAAGGTATGAGGTAAAGTTTCTTTCCAGGGCATAGGAAGACATTCAACTAGAGAAGTTTATTCATCTTAAGTAGGGAGATATGATAGTAAACAAATATGTGAATTAATTTAATAAGCCAGCTTGGTTAAATATGGAGTTGATTAGCATACCACATAAGAAAGCACTTAAATTTTCTAAGGGATTGAATTAACCACTTTAGGATTTAGCTATGAGTCATCTTTCGATAAGTGCTACCTATAAAGGACTTATAGAGATGGATTTACTCACTACTGTTGCTAATAAGGAAAAGAAGGAGGAGGCGCTAAAGGTTATAGGGAACGGGCAACAGAAGGGTAAGCACAGAAGGGTAAGAAGAATAAAGGATTTGGACCAAAAGGGAAGATTTAGAAGAAGGGCTCGAGATGCCGTAGGTGTAGAAGGCAAAGACATTTGGCTTAGTATTTCATGGTGGATTTCTCTAAGACAAAGTGTTATAACTATGATCAGTACGGGCATGTGAAGCGAGCTTGCAAATCGCTAAAATCTTCGATTCAAAGTTTTCTCAAATGGTTTCGGTTTATGCACTAGATGTAGTCCCTAGATTGGGTGCACAAAAAGTGGTGGACAAATGTTAGAAAGTGGTGATTGAAGGCGTGTTAATTCTTTTCGATTGATCTATTCATGCATTATTTTATGCTGGGTTTCACATTCTTTTATCAATAGTAAAATTGTTGATGATTTGCACTTAGACACTAGTATTGTCACAGATCCTATAGTCGTGTTAAACACCGTATGAGGATCGGCCTATTTATCCATATTGTGTAGGGGTTTTAGTTTGTTCATCTTAGGAGTTGAGTTTGATTGTGATGCCTTTGCATTAAGATTCTCTGGGTTTGGGTTGATATTAGGCATGGACTAGATGGCTATGTATGGTGCTATTTTAGATTGTGACATGATGGTTGTTAGGTAAGGGATGTTTAGTGGACGTTTCTTGGACGTTTATTGCGATCCCCGTGGATCGGTTATGCTGAGCTACTTATATTCATTGGACCTATTACATGATAGGCTTAGTAATAGAGATTTCCCAGATATTTTTTGCTGAGGTTACAAGTCTCCTGCCCTAGAGAAAGATCGAGTTTAGGATCTATCTTGTCGAGAATGCTAATCCCATCGCCTTACTACTAAAGCATATGGCTCCAGAGGAAAGATGTTAATTGAATAAACAAGTTAATGAGTTGTTGGAGAATTTTTTTACCAAGAGGAGTGTTATAGATTAAGGAGCACAATTGTCTTTTCCACCAAGGCAGATAGTTTCCTTAAACTTTACGTTGACTATAGGGAGCTGAATAAATCGAAAAAGAAGAATCATTATCCTTTACCCCACATAGACAATTTCTTTGATTGGTTGGAGCTAGAGTATTTTCTCAAGTCGACTTTGCTACCGAATTCCATTATTGCGCATAACCTATGATAGTATATAGAAAAAAATATTCAATATTTTATACACCCGACGGGTTGCTGGAGTGGTTAGTCATGCCCATCAAACTAACCAATGCACCTGCTTACTTTATGGATCCGTAAGCCAAGTATTTAGGTGGTTGATAAATAAGTTTGGGGTGATATTCATGAAATGATTTTCTTATATACTCGAGGAGTAAGGAGGAACTGCATTGCATTTGGAGGAGGCACTAAAAACACACCATGCATATAAGTTTAAGGCAAAAATTTCAAAGTGCCTCTTTTGGAGAGAGGAATGATGCTTTTCGGGACACATTGTCATGAAAAGTGGCTTAATACTTGACCCAAGTAAGATGGTAGCAGTTCAGGATTTGCATGTTTCGAAAATGCCACAGAAGCGAGAAGTTTTCTTGGTTTGGCGGGCTTCTATCGCAATTTCATTAAGGAATTCACAAAGATCTCTACTCCACCGATCTAACTTACCAAGAGGAACCTAGTTTTCTCATGGGATGCAAAGTGTGAAGATACTTTTATCAAATTGAAGTAGGCATTAACTAGCGCACCAGTTTTAGTATTACCAGATGTGACTAAGCTATTTGAGGTTTATATCGATGCTTGTGGTATGGTGTTAGGCGCAGTATTAATGCAAAAGGGTAGAGTGGTGAGTTATGCTAGTCGGTAGTAGAAGACCCATGAGAGGAACTACTCTACACTTGATCTTGAGTTGGCTGCTATAGTATTTATGCTCAATTCTTGGAGGCATTACTTTTGGGAGAGAGATTTGAGTTGTTTACAGATAAATCCTTGAAGTATTTTTTCTGCCGGAAGGACTTGAACTTGAGGCAGTAAATGTGGATGGAGTTTTAAGAATCAAATGATTTTGATATTGTTTATACCTCAGGCAAGGGTAATGTAGTGGCAGATGTTTTGAGTCGATATCGTGCTGTATTGAGTCCCTTGATCTTAGAGTGGAGATATTTTGAGTATATTTCTACCTTTGATTTTAAAACTTCATCAAATATTACCTCAGGAATACTAGTTGCGTTAGATGTTCAGCCTATATTGATGGACCGTATCAGATCTAGGCAAAAAGAGAATAAGGAGCTAGTAGGCATTATAGAGAGGATTGGTAAAGGGGAGTCATCGAGTCATTTGAAGCGCTACGCCTTTGAGTTGAGAGGATAGTTACAAAGGTATGATAGGATTTGTGTTCCCCACAATTTGGATTTGATTGATGCAGTGTTGGCAGATTCTCACCATTTTAGGACGACTATTCATCCTCGTGGTGACAGGATGTAACACGATATGAAGCGATTTTTCGACTACCTAGTATGAAGAAGCAAGTGGCGGATTATGTACCTAGATGTATGACTTAATAGAGGGTAAAATGAAGCCAAAGAAGCCAGGGGGATTGTTGTTGCCATTGGATATTCTCAATGGATGGGGAGAGTATTTTCATGGATATTGTAGATGATTTACCTAGGTGCACGAAAGGGAATAAGAGCATTTGGGTCATAGTTGATTGGTTAACTATGTGTACTCATTTCATACCAGTGTCGAGTATAAGGATGGCGAGTTATTTGTGTGACAAAGGTATTAGGATACATGGAGTTCATACTAGTATAGTTGGTGATCGAGATATCCTTTTCATTGGTGAGTTCTGGACGAGTCTATAGGAGGCATTGGGGACCGAGTTGAATTTAAACGCCACATATCATCCTAAATTAATGGATAGATAAGGAGAGGAAATTAGGTTTTAAAGGATTTGCTATGGATGTGTATGACTGATTTTGGGGTTCATGGAAGGATCATTTACCATCAGTGGAGTTTATCTACAGCAACAATCGATAGGTGAGCATTGGGATAACACCGCTTGAGGCATTGTATAGCAGACCTTATAGATCACCATCATGTTGGTGGGATTCGAGGGATAGGATTATCCCATGACCAGATATGGTTAGAGAGACATTGAAGAAGGTAGTTTTGATTCAAAGAAAAAATGAAGACTGCTTAGGATAGACATAAATCCTATGCTGACAGGAGATGTACAGAGTTGAAGTTCGTAGTGGAAGACATAGTATTCATGATGGTTTCACCCCTTAGACATGTCAAGATATTTAGTAGGTCGAGGAAGCCATCTCTGAGATTCGTTGGACCTTTCCCTGTAATGGCTATAGTAGGGAAGTTACCATATAGAGTGGAGCTTCCAGAGAAGTTGACGGCGGTACATGACATTGTCCTTATGTCACACTTTCGGAAATGCTTGCATGATACAACTACCGTAATCAAGTCGAGCTAGTTGGAGGAGTTGGAGGTTGAGCGAGAGTCACTTATTTGTTGTGCACCCACTTGTATTCTAGAGCATGGTACTAAGCGACTCTGCAATAAGGAGATTAGACTTGTTAAAGTCCGATTGGGAGATGATCTGTTGGAGAGTACATGGGAGCCCAAGAAGAAGATCCACGCTACCCACCCACAATTCTTTGCTGGTACGTTTCCAATTTAATTCTTTAGTATAGATCTTTTATGTATAGCACTTAGGTGGTATAACCTTTTTAGGTATAAACATTTGGATGATAGGAACTGCTGTAAACATGTCGATGAGACATATTATGGATGATGGATGCTAATGTATGCTAATGGATGTATATGGATGTATTGTTCATATTATGTTCATATACACATTAGGACAATATATCCTCTAGGTACACACACACACACACTTACATTTAGTTGTATGTTATTCCTTGGTTCTTGTATGCTAGTGGATGTTGTGCATTTGAATGTTGCATATGATTGGATGGTTGTGCATGCATATAGAATTACAAGTATATCATTTGGGGTATTGCATACATTTTGATGCATAGCATGAGCATTTTTGCACAGCAGTAGGTCGACTGGTTACTCATTTGCATCAACATAGATTCATGTGCATTTCATGTTGCATATACACATTGCATTCAATATTTTTTCTTTTTAAGGACTATGATTGCATGTAGATGATGGATGCATAGATGGATGGTAGTTATTAGTTGCTGCATGTATGATTAACATTTTTCCACCCTTAAAGATTTCGAGGACGAAATCCATTTAAGGGGGAAAAATGTAACACCTAAAAAATTTAACAAAATTTAATAGAAAAGATAGAAATAATTAAAACAAGGGCTTAAAAGAAAATTTTCACAAACATCTAAATTTTACTACGAAACTTACAACATTATGTTCTTAGCGATTCTTCCAACCATTTTTGTATATAACTTGTTGTAATCCAAGTTAGTATGAGAGAGTTATGGGCTCATGATGGAAGTAAAATTTTAAAACAAAAATATAAGAATAAACATGGTTTATGTTGACCCGAGAAGGTCCTAGGTCGGCCGCTAGCAATCGACTGAGACCTAATGGCGGTCGACCTAACATAGGATTTTTTTTCGAGTAATTAGCTATGTATAGTGACGTGTTTCAACGATCTGATTGATTGCTTGCAACTGAAGTATTAGTTGAGTGTTCCAGATGCTATCAGAATTGATCTAAGTGTCCTAAGTGTTAACCTAACTCAAATAAGCTGGTAAACCAACCGTATATCACTTGTTGAACATATAGCAATTAATCTCTATCAAAATCTCTCATGAAATCCTAATTTTCTTAAACCCTAAAATCAAAATCAAAACCTAATCAAAAAAGAAGCATTGTAATTGATCTACGGTGTTAAAACTGTAACAACCCATATTTTACATATCGAAGGATCATAAAATATTTTTATTTTATTGATATAAGGTCGTATGATTCTATAATTTTGGGATATGACTGTGAGGAAATACTCGTGCTTTTCTCTGAATTTCTATGCGACAATTTTGACCTTGAAAACCTTTTTTGGACTATAACTTTTGATAGGAGCTGAATTAGAGTATCAAACCAGTTCCATTGCTTCAAGATGATAGTTTTCCATTCTATATATTGGTCATAATAGGAAAACAAATTTACGGTTAGAATGTTATGCATGTTTTAAGTTTGAACAATTGTTGGTTTATGTAATTAATTAAGCCCATAAGCAGGTCTGTTGGTCTAATATGAGATTATTAAAAATAAGAGGCTGTAGGAGTCAAGTTAAAAATTTTCCCAATTTCTCAAATCAAATATAAACCTCATTAGCCCTAATTTCATCTAAAATCACACAAATTACTTTCTAAATAACTAATCAGAGAAAAGATTACCAAATAGAAGTTAGAGATCATCATTTTGGGTTGATTTGCATTGCTTCTATTGCTGTCCAAATTGGATCTAAGTTAGAATTGGTTAATTCTGGTAGTTGGTGAGTGGTTTACACCTTTTCACTATCCTATGCATGTTTATAGGGTAGAATTAAATGTTTTTAACGTGATTTTTGGCCTTAAAATTTTTCTAAACTTTAATTATATGTTATCATATGCTTATGACTTATTGTAAATCTTTGAAATGGTTTTCACTTGATTGAGTAAATCTCTTTATTCATATTCATATGTGCATGTACTATATAGATTTAGATTAGAATTGGTTTGTTTGTCACATTCTTGTGTATTGCTAGTATGATTGGATGTATATGAATGTTATTCAATGGTTTTATGTCGTGCTTTGATGTTGTTTACTAGAGTTTTGGTTGTTTGGGAAGATAGGTTGGTGAATTTAACAAATCAGAGGTAAAGTTGGTTGGAATTGGACGAAACTTGGAGGGAAGGCTTTGAAGCATGGGAGAAGCTTGCGAAATAAGTCGCACCTCCAATTTTCTTAAGGGCTCGACTTGGGGCCGAGTTGATGGGTCAAGGCCGAGTTGTTTTTGGCATGGGTCAACAAATTATGGCTAGTGGAGGTTGTCCATGACAAGATGCAGGAAATTGACTAAATGTTGGAGTTGGATAGTATGCTTAGCTGTTTCTAGAACTTGTAGTTGAAAGCTTTGGATTAGGGGTCGAGGTCCAAATCATTTGAGAAGGAAGTATTTGAAGCAAGGAAGTTTACTTAGCCAAAATTTGGCTAAGTAAATGGGTCAGTACCATGTTGAACAACTCGATACTGAGTTGTTTATTTTGACAAGGTTAAAGTGGAACTCCTAGGGAATGAAGTAATGGTTATGTAAATCGTGCTGGAGGTGTTTGCTTGTTTGCTTAGTTATTAGAAGGCAATGTAACAGCATGATAAAAGCTTTGCATCTTTGGTTTATGACTCCTAAAGGGAGTAGGCACTGAAGATATCAGTTCGATAAAGGAGTGAGCCATGGATGGGGAGCGTGAATGGTTTCGAATAATAGAAACTAGATCGAGCAAAGGAAGGGCTCTAATCTGAATGGAGCATAGGAGGGCTCAGATGTATGAGCTAAGGAACCATTGATACACAAAGTGTTTTCCATTGTACTCGAAGTAGGGATATTATAAGTTAGGATGCCCATGGATCAATGGAGTGGATCTGAATACCCTGGACCAGTGGCTTTGGTTCTAGTGTCTACATTTGGGGTGCAAGGCACGTATTGCCCTTTGGACCGTGTATCACGAGAGTACATTCGAAATGAGATTTTCGTTAGTCTCCAACAGCAAGAAGGCCATACGAGTTATCATATATTCAAAGCATATGGAGTGATTATAGGGATTGCTTTATGGATGCTATGGTTGCTATGTTTGCTTCAATTTCTTTCTATCACTTAGAGATATCATTACGAGTAAATATTGGAGATAAGAATACCTGGAGAGATGATATCCTTATTCTGAGTATAGTACCTTTATGTTATTTGTAGAGTAGCATATTGTTTGTACCAAAATTGGGCACAACACACTTTAGATGTATTTGAAGAGATTAAAGTGAAGAATATAAATGAAAAATGAGGTTAATCTAACATACACGCCAAAATAGACAAACGAAAATGCAAAAACACAAGAATTTAGAGTGGTTCGGCGTTGTAGCCTACATCCACTATGGAAAGTTTGCTGTTTTATTGACTATACTAATTGGTTACAACTGATTACAACAGTACACTCTCAAGTGCTCGAGATACAATGGACTTTCCGACAGAGTATTGGTGTAGGAGAGCCAAAAGTCCATTTTCTGAAGGCCTAGGACTGCTATTTATAGGTGTAGGCGGAAAATATCCGATTCATATCCCGAAAGACCCTTTCTCTTATGTGGTTGGTCCCACCAGATCGATCCCTGGACATTTGGGATCCATGATCGATACGTATACAATCCATATCGATAAAAAACGACTCCATTTGAGTTGTGATTCATCAAAGACCAAGTAGAGGTGGTATGCAAGCTCCTACGAAAATTTGGTAGCATTTGGACTTGTAGATTTTGAGTTATGAGGTGGTATCAATCCTTTTTGGCTTCAGTGTAGTTGTGTGCCCCCGAGCTCGGGATTTTACTTAGCGAGTGACCTGTCATATCATAGTCACTCCCTATATGAATTAGCCCTACAGTAGGATGGAACTTAGCTCTCCGTGCATTGTGATGGCCGCATGACGCATTTCATGAATCGCCACTCTGGTTTAACGAGTTTTCATTTTTTGCTATAATAAGAAAGTATGGCAAAGTCAGTTTCCTTATTACAAGTTCAAATTTTGAAATGCATAAACAAATTCAAATTAAAAGCAGACTGAATGAATAAACAAAGCCTGTTATGTGTAGTAGCGACGGAGAATCTCGCTATTTCAAGCTCTCAGCAAAGTGGGACCATCAACAGTTGATAATTTGAATGTGCTGTCTCCAAGTCTCCGTTCGATGACATACGGTCCATCCCATGTTGGCTTTTTATGCGAATGGACCGGATAGATTCTCTTGAGTACAAAATCGCCAAGTTCAAAGGTTCGAGGTCAGACCTTAGCATTGTATAATCGGGCGACTCGACTTCGGTGCATGGCTGCCCTCAAATCAGCCTCTTTACGCTTCTCATCCAATAAATCCAGAGATTCGACGAGTAATATAACGTTCGTCTTCGGGTCATAATATGTCACACGATGAGAAGGTACTTCTAATTCAACTAGAATAACAGTCTCAAAGCCGTAGGAAAGTGAAAATAGAGTGTGGCCGGTCACGAACTTGTGGATAGTTCGATATGCCCATAGGGCCATGGGAAGTTCATCGACCCATCCGCCTCCAGCCTTCTCCAGTCATTTCGTCAGAATGGACTTAATAACTTTATTAATAGTTTCGACCTATCCATTTGCTTAAGGATGAGCAACTACTGAGAACTTCTTCTAGACGTGAAAACGTTGACAGAAATTCTTGAACTAGACACCATCGAATTGGTCTTTGTATTCAGTGATAATTGTTTGTGGAAGGCCAAAACGACAGATAATGTTGCATACTACAAAGTTGATTACTTTTTTTGTCGTGATTGTGGCTAGGGGCTCGGCTTTCGCCCATTTGGTAAAGTAGTCAACTGCGATGATGGCGTACTTTGCACCACCTTTAGCCAGAGGTAGAGACCCAATTATATCGATGCCCCATGTGGCGAATGGCCATGGATTGACCATTTGAGTAATTTCAGTAGGAGTTTCTCTTAGAATTCAAGCATGTTTCTGGTGTCACATCTCTTGGCATAGTCCGATGCATCTCGATTCACGGTCGGCTAATAATACCCATATTAGAGTATCTTCTTAGTAAGGGCTTTCCCCCTAGTTTGATCGTCGCATTCACCTTCGTGTACATCGTGTAACACTCGTTTGATTTCTTCATGGGTGATACATTAGAGTAAAGGAACAGAGTATCCTCTCCTGTACATGGCTCCATTCTGGATAATGAACCGTGAAGCTTTCCGAAGAACTTGTCTTTTCTCATTTCTACGCTCAAGCAAAGCTCTGTGTTCAAGATAGTTTCTGAATGGGGTCATCTATGACTCATTTTCGGGCATTGCTTCATGCACCTAGTCCGTCTCCATCTGATCAATACTTGGAGAAGTAAGTGTCTCAACGGGGATGAGTCCCATTTACTATGTTTCGCCAGTGCTGGCCAGTTTTGCCAAAGAATCGACCTTCTGATTATGCTTCCGGGGTATATAGAAGATGGCATAATAGTTGAACTGCTTCAACACTTCGTGGACCTGAGTAAGATAAGACACCATCCTCTGGTCTCTTGCTTGGTATTCTCCCTGAACCTAGCATATGAATAATTGCGAGTCACAGTAGATCTCCACAACAATAATTCTCAAGTCTCCGACAAATCTAAGTTCGGTGAGTAAAGCTTCATACTTGGCCTCGTTGTTAGTTGCATGGAAGTCAAACTTCAAAGCATAACATATGGATCGACCTTCTGGGATTCCGAGTACAACTCCAGTGCCTGAGCAGCGGTCGTTCGATGCACCGTCAGCGTACAACTTCCATATGTATTTGGGAGATTCACTTGTTTTGGGAAAATCCTCTGGTATAGTAAATTCACGGATGAAGTCCACTAGAACTTGTCCTTGGATGGCTCATCTTGGTGTATAAGCAATATTAAACTGACTCAACTCAATGTTCCACTTGAGCAACCTACAAGACGTCTCAGGCCATATAAGGACATGTCATAATGGCTGGTCGATGTAGACTATGATCGGATGGGCTTGGAAATATGGACGGAGCTTTTTAGAGGCAATGACGAGGCAGTAAGCGAGCTTTTCTAACTTTGGATAGTGCCTTTCCGCCTGTTTAATCGCTTATTGATATAATGGACTGATCGTTGGACTCGATCCTCCTCGCGAACCAATGCAGCATTGATGGCATTTGCCCAAACTGCCAGATAGATGTACAATCTTTTATGATCAACCGCCTTTGACAGAATCGGTGGCGTCACCAGATATTGAATCAATGCTTGGAATGCGCCTTCACACTCCTTAGTCCATTCAAAGTTCCATTTACCTTTCCTGATTAGATCGAAGAAGGGAATGCATTTGTCATGGATTTGGAAATGAATCTGCTCAAAGCTGCCACCTTCCGGTTGAGGCTTTGTACTTCCTTTATAAGTATGGGAGTCTTGAGATTCTGAATCACCTAGATCTTTTAGGGATTGGTTTCAATGCCTTGAGCGTTGACAATGAATCCAAGGAACTTTTCGAATGCAACTCCAAAGTGACATTTCAACAGGTTGAGCATCATTCGGTACTCTCGGAGGATGTTGAACATTGCTTCCAAGTCTTTGACATGATCGATGGAGAGCCATGACTTTACAAGCATATCTTCCTCGTACACCTCCATAGTTTTCCCGATCTGGTTAGTAAACATTCGGTTGACAAGTCTTTGATAGGTCACCCCAACTTCTTAAGTCCGAACGACATCACTTTATAGTAATAAATTCCCAGATTGGTGACGAAGTTGGTATGCTCCTGATAGGGTAGGTGCATCAGTATCTGATTATAGCCGGAATATGCATCCATGAAAAATAAGAGTTCGTGTTCGGCCGTTGAATCTACAAGTTGATCAATTATGCGAAGTGGAAAACTTTCCTTGGGGTTGCTTTGTTTAAATCTGAGTAGTCCACTCAAGTACTTTATTTCCCATTGGATTTCTTGATAAATACTGGGTTAGACACTCACTCTAGATGCAATGCATCTTGAATAAACTCGTTCGACTTGAGTTCATCTACCTCTTCTTTTAGGGCGGCAGATCTCTCATCCATACCACGTCTCTTCTGTTTGACAGGACATGTCGCGGGTCAATATCCAATGCATGGCTCGCGATGTCCGGCGAGATCCCACACATGTCTGAGTGTGTCCAAGCAAACATGTCAAGGTTTTCCCAGAGAAATTCAACAAATTCCTCTCTCATCTATTGGCTTACCTGAGATCCGACCTTTATCATTCTAGAGTCATCATCATCGTCGACCAGAACATCGATTGTCAGCTCTGCCGGGGAAGCCTGACTGTCTTTGCTTCCTCTTCATTATCATTATCTCTTGGATAAATATCTTTTAGGAATTTATTGTAGCACTTGGGCCTAGGCCCAGGCGTTAGTTGTCAATTATCAGTTTAACGAACGCAGAGAGATTCCTCTACGTTCTTGCCCTTTTCCTTCCGCTGCACCTCCCGCAGCTCAACAACATAACAGGCGCGTCTAGCTGCCTTGAATTCAGCAAGGGTCGGTTGGCCCAAAAAAGCATTATATGGAGAATTAATATCCAATACAACAAATTGAAGCATTCAGACTCCCCAGCGATCCCCGATTCCCAACTCGACTGGCAATTCCACCATCCCAGAAGGTATCGTTGCACTCCCATTAAAGCCATGTATGCAAGACTTGCATGACTTTAAGTCCTTCGCTTCCATTTTCATCTTGCCATAAGCTCATTTAAAAGAATATTCAGGGAGATTCCACTATCTTCTAAGATCGTCTTCAAGTAAGTATGACCTAACTGAGCTGATATGACTAGTGGATCGATAGTGGGAGCTTTGACTCTATTAGCATTTCTGTTCTAGAAAACGATGTCGTCTGTCATCATTTTTAGTTGTTTAGTCGGAGCCCCATCATAAAGATTACTGCAACACTCGAAGTTTGCATGCCTAACCGAACTAGAATGTGACTCCATTTCCCTCCAGCTCCGATCAACTGGATGAGGACGATCACTAACTGTATTAATAACCAATCTCCCGCCAGTACACGTGGGTTCCTCCGGTCTAGCCTAATTTTGACCTTGATTCAGGTTTGATGGCTCGTTCGTCCAGCCTGCGGTTCCCAAACAAATTGTTTAAACTTTCTCTCTCGGATTAATTTCTTAATGATGTCTTGTAAATGGCAACATTCGTTAGTATTGTAACCATAGCAATTGTGGAATCTATTGAATTTTCCAGTTTGAATCTTCTTCTCAGACGACGGTTTCGGAGTGGCTTTTTATATTGTCCAATGTTACATGTCTGCAAATAAACATTCTTTAGGGATGTATTCAATGTGGTATATTGGTCAAACATGGGAGCTCTGCATCACTCCACGATTTTGATCTCGCTTCTTACCCTGGCCTCCATTGCCTTTCTGCTGATTCTGCTTATTTTGTATATTCAACCGCAATTTACAGGAACTCTCAAAGATTTGTTTCATTGCAACGTTACTTTAAACGCCTTCTACACTGGGCCCTGCATTATCCTGCTTTTTAGATTGTCTGGCGTCTTCATGCCTCAAGAACTGGGTCGCCTTAACATAGAAACGATCCAATGACGCGGGGGGTTTCCCAGCCAAGCAATTGCTAAATTCAGAATTAGGATCGATTCTTTTAGTCAGTGCCATCAATATGGAATTGTCATTAGTATTACTGATCTCTGCATAAGAGGCATGGACCCTTTCCAGATAACATCTAAGTGTCTCTCTTGGAGCTTGAGTGACACTGGATAAGATGTTAACATCCTTAGGTCTCGTGATATGCATTTGAAATTGTTCTACGAACTTGGTAGCCAAATGATCAAAGTGTAAAATGGATCGAGGTGGTAAACGAGTAAACCACATGGTTGCGATTCCCCCTAGGGAAATAGGAAAGCTTCTACATTTAACCGTATAGTCAGCTTGAGCGGCGTTCATGAGCACTTTAGGATGTGCTGATTAGGATCTGAGCTCCCTTCATAAACATGTAAAGTTGGCATCCTGAACCGGCGAGGTGGCTCAACATAGAGGATTTCATTAGCGAAAGGGGTGTGACTTCGGGAGATTCCCCAATTTTCATTGGCGAGGCCTCGACTTTTGCGGATCATTTGACGGATCATGGCTAGAATGTCTGGCATTTGGGACTAAGGCATGGTCGGGTTCCACGTTAAGAGGACGGTCCGAGAGTAGTCGACGGTCCGTGCCTCGCCACCTTGACTTCAGATCTATGGGCATATAAGGTTTAGGAGCACGATTGTGCTAATGAAAGGCTGGGTTTGGTTGATTCTGAAGTTGAGCTTCCATATTTGCCGTGGCAACAGCTACATGGCTATCAGTAGTGTGGTAAGGAGGTGCCCCTCCTTGGGAGGAAGGCCCGGCTTGGTGCCCCATGGAGGGACTAGCTACAAGTTACCCAAGATTCAGAATACACTAATGCCCGGAGGCTTGTGCATAGCTTCCATCCAGCCGTGGACGTGTAGATCTATGGTTGAAATCAGAAGAAGTTGAGCTTTTGGTGGATGAATAGGAGGCACGATCCTTCTGGATCTTCTTTCTCTCTCCTCATTCAATCGGTTGGTTAACTCCATGTTGGCACGGATCTACTGGATAAGCTATTGGCGGCATTGAGTCTGCTCTTGCATCAGCATTTGGAACTCCTCCCTGGTGGCATGGCCCTATGGATCTAAAGGTCCAGCCTCCTTCTGGCCTGTAGCGGGCAGTTATGCGGGATTCTGCCTATACCGTCCTTCCAGATCTGTAGCATCTGAAGCGGTTCTAGTAGTAACCATAGTGAATGATGTAGCTCCTTCTTAGATTTGATGCAATCTGAATAGGTTAGAAAAAACTACTAGATGTTGATCTGGATCTCCTTCTTCGATTCTTGCAATCCAGCGATGGTAGTAGATCTAATGAGTAGGAGAAAAGCTGGGTTTTCTTAGTGAAAGCACCAAAGTATCTGTACCAAAATTGGGCACAACACTCTTCAAACATATTTGAAGAGATTAAAGTGAAGAATATAAATAAAAAATGAGGTTAATCTAACAAACACGCCAAAATAGACAAACAAAAATGCAAAAACACAAGAATTTATAGTTGTTTTGGCGTTGTAGCCTACATCTACTATGGAAATTTTGCTGTTTTATTGACTTTACTAACTAGTTACAACTGATTACAATAGTACACTCTCAAACACTCGAGATACAATGGATTTTTCAGCAGAGTATCGACGTAGGAGAGTCAAAAATCCATTTACTAAAGGCCTAGGACTACAATTTATAGGCGTAGGCTAAAAATATATGCATCTGATCTTGGAAGACCCCTTTCTTACGTGGGTGGGCCCACCAAATCGATCCCTAGACATTTGGGATTGATCCGTTATCGATATGTATACAATTCATATCGATAAAAAATGACTCCAATTGGGCTGAATCAGAGACCAAGTAGAGGTTGTACACAAGCTCCTGTGAAAATGTGATAGCATTTGGACTTGTAGATTTCGAGTTATGATCGATCCAACTTTGACATTTCAATGAGCAGGCATCTTCTTATTGATCTGGTTCATATTAATATTTTCGTACCCATGCTAGCTCGTATCAATCAGGTGACGTGGCGCTATATTCTAGATTGATCCACTTTTTATGCCGAGTTACCAAGTCTTCCACTTTTCATGCCTTATTGGTATCGATCTAGAGTATTCCTTTCGTATCGATTGTTTGTAACCGCTTTGTATCGATATGAACTCATGTATTTCGTATCGATGCTTGCCCATGTTCTTCATATCGATCTAAGACGACCCTTTTCATAACGTTCCAACTTACTTCATTCGTATCATTCACCTGAAGCTCCTTCGTATCGATAGCTTCCACTCTATTTTGTATCGATAAGAATTTGTACGTTTTGCATTGATCTATCATGACTTCTTTTGTATCGATCAGGTGAGCGATTGATATGAACTAGGTTGTTTCTGCTTGATGGATATGCACTGAAGTAGCTTAAGGGATGGATACGAATAGATGCTTATGAGTTGATGGATACGAGATCCCATGGATATGAATGAGGTTGGTTTTCTTGATGTTAATCGATCAATATCTTGAGCATATGAACTCCGATTGACTTAAAATTTGGAACGTTGGCTTTCATAGATTTTCTTGTCATGCTATATCAATTATAGCTCGATCCAGGCTCGGACCAAATTCGCTAGTATCCATAGTGAACCCAAGCATAACCAATCTACGGGACAGACTATCCTTAGTTGCCAGTCAAGTTCTTGGTGTCACGGCCTTGCCAAAAGGCAGAATAACACATATTATAATGTTATGTGCTAAGTCTTTGGTTATAGGGATAGGTCAGGTGTGATTCATGTACCTTTGTTCCTTTCCATATTTACGTGCATAGTATTTTGAGACTTATTTACTACTTACACCAAACTGTTCTCTGACTCAAGGTTTTATGCTTTATTTCTTATTATATTAGGTACTCTTAAATGAGTAGACTAGATAACAAGTCTAGGTGACGCAGTAGCTGTATGGAGGACGAGGTGGATAGAGCTATCTCGTATTATATAATTATATGGATTTCTACGCTTTTTCTGCCGTGCGGTATTGGGAAGCCATAGCAGTAACTGCTTATTTTTTTGTTATGAGACGGTTGCTAGGTTTATTTTCATTGTATCAATCTACTACTTTTGTATATAACTCTGTGGATCTATGTTCTAATTGATTTGTTCATATAGTTATTATTGTATCTCTTGTTATATCTGTGATATTATATTTTATCCCTGCGTTGTGAGATATTCGACAGGGTATATGCTGTAATTGTTTCATTTTCAACCTTGATGATCATCCTATATCGACCAGGCATGACTGCAGCGCACTATTCTGATATTATTAGTGTCGATGGTATTGGGAGGTCAGCACAAGAACCTGACTTAAATAGGTTAGAACCATAATTTAATAGGTTACGAGCCTAAATTCAAATATGTAACCCTAGGAAATAAATTGTCTGTAAACTGTTAACATAAAATCTATATATAAACTCTCGCTAACCCTCAATCTAAAAATCCAAGTTCTAATAGATAATTGAATATGAAATGGTTACTAAGTAGGGGTAGTTAAACTTTGTTGACGACTAGAATTACTTAGAGAATAATTGACAATTGAAATGTGCAAAAACCCCAAATTTACTTTGCGACTGGTTGATCTGGGAACCTCAGCAGTCGATCGGTATTGGTCAACTGTTCAGTATGAAAAATGTAGAATTTGAACCTCCGCCTAGGTCCCAAGTTAAACCATAAAAAATTATATAATTTCATTAAAAAATGATATAAATGGAAAACTGATTGGTTGATCCTACTTTGGGCTAAATACACATGCTAGTGACAATAGGGATTCAGTAAATACACATGCTAGTGACAATAGGGATTCGGTACCCTTTCAAAGGATAATAGGTCGTCATAGTTTGGATAATGATTAAATACCCAAATAAGAGTTATTAGTTGACTAGGGCGATGTATTTTGCTAACACTTAAGGAGTGTGCCATAATGGACACACAACACTGATGAAGATACCATGTAAGTGAGCCCGGTGGTAACGAGGGATTCTAAAGGATAGTTAGGCCTAATGTAGAATGATAAGAAGCTATAGGATAAAAAGGCGCCAAGTACTAACAAGAGTTCTTGTATGAATGGTTCAGACACGTTGTGGTACAAGTGGATGCCAACACAGTACGATAAGAGGCATTTTGCACTAGATAGAGAGGTGTACAGTGAGTGCGCATACAATGAGTTATATAGAAAATTTGCATTTTGGTATGGGGTTGATTAGTACACCATACAAGAAGGCTTTTAAATTTGCTAAAGGACTAAACCAACCTCTCCAAGATTTTGATGCGAGTCACATTTTGATGGGTGTTACCTATGAGGGGTTAGTGGAGATGGCTTTACTCATTACTATCTCCAAGAAGGAAGAGAAAGAGGACGCTCCAAAGTTTTGAGAGAAAGGGTACCAAAAGAATAGGAAGAAGGGATGATTTGGACAAAAAGGGAAGATTCAGAAAAAGGATATAAAATGTATCAAGTGTGGCAAACCGAGGCAGTTTGCTAAGGAGTGTATGTTGGATTGCTAAAAAATAAAGTGTTATAACTGAGATCAGATCGGGCATTTGAACTGGGCTAGCAAAGAACCACCGCGAGCTCCTACTTAGACTTCTACTCAGGTGGTTCTGGTTTATGCACTAAAGGCAGTCCCTAGCTCAACTACATAGCCAGTGGCAAACGAGGGTAAAAAAGTGATGACTGAGAATTTGTTGACTCTTTCCGGTTTATCTATTCACACTTTATTTGATATAGGGGCTTCACATTCTGTCATTTTTAGTAGACTTGTTGATGACTTACACTTACATACTAGTACAGTTACGGACCCTGTAGTTGTGTCAAACCTCGTAGGAGGATCGACCTATTTGTCTATGTTATGTAGGGGTTTGATGTTGTTTATCTCAGGGATCGAGTTTGATTGTAATACCTTTGTATTAGGTTTTCTAGGTTTGGATTAATATTATGCATGGATTGGATGACAATGTATGGGGCTATTAAAGATTTTGATATAAGGGTTGTCAGGTTGAGCACGTGTAGTGGGCGCAGCTTAGAGGTTTCTTGCAATCACCAAGGATCTGTTATGTTGATCTACTATAATCGTTGGACCTATCACATGATGAGCATTGTGCAGTGCCTATAGTTAAAGATTTCCCAGAAGTTTTTGCTAAGGTTACTAGTCTCCCACCCAAGAGAGAGATCGAGTTTAGGTTCTATCTTATTGAGAACGCATACCCATCTTCTTACCACTAAGGCATATGGCTCTACAGGAAAAAAGAGGGTTGAAAAAGCAGATTAATGGGTTGTTGGAGAAGGGTTTTATTAGGAGAAGTATTTTCGAATGGGAAGCACCAGTCATCTGTTCCACTATGGTAGATGGTTCTTTGAGACTCTACGTCATTATAGGAAGCTAAATAAACCAATGAAGAAGAATCGTTATCTATTGCTCTGCGTAGGCGATCTCTTTGATCAATTTGTTATATCTAGAGAATTCATAACTTGACTTGGCTACCGTATTCCATCAACTGCATGTAGTCGAGGTCAATATCCAGAAGACGGTGTTCCATATACTCGACGGATTGTATGAGTGGTCAGCCATGCCCTTCGGACTGACCAATGCACCGACCGACTTTGTTGATTTGATGAGCTGAGTATTTAGGGGGTTGCTTAACAAATTCTTCGTGGTATTGGTGGATGATATTCTTGTATACTCGAGGAGTGAGGAAGAGCACGCGTTACATTTGGAGGAAGTGCGCAAGACACTCCCTCCGTGTGCATAAGCTGAAGGCAAAGTTTTCGAAGTGCCACATTTGGAGAGAGGAGGTACACTTTTGGGTACATATTGACTTAGAAAGTGGTTTAGCAGTTGACCCTAGTAAAGTGGCAATAGTTCAAGAATGACATGTTTTGAAGAATGCTATGGAGGTGAGAAGTTTCCACGATTTGGCGGGCAAATATCAAGAGTTCATTAAGGACTTCATGAAGATCTCTGCCCCACTAACCCATCTTACCAAGAAGAATCTAGCTTTCTCATGGGATGCGAAGTGTGAAGATGCTTTTATCAAGTTGAAGGAGGCATTTACTAGTGCAAAAGTTTTGGTATTACCAGCTGGGACTAAGCCGTTTATAGTTTATACCGACGCTTATGGTACAGGGTTAGGTGCAGTATTGATGCAAGAAGGAATAGTAGTATAACATGCGAATAGGCAGTTGAAGACTCACAAGAGGAAATACCTTACACATGATCTTGAGTTGATAATCATTGTCTTTGCGCTTAGGTCATGGAGGCATTATCTTTGAGGGGAGAGGTTTGGGCTATTTAAGGATTATAAGTCCTTACAGTACTTGTTCTCCTAAAAGGATGTGAATTTGAGGTACCAAAGGTTGATGGATTTTCATATGACTTTGATATCTCTTTTACCCCATGCAAGGGTAATGTAGTGGAATACGCTTTGAGTAGCATGTAGTGTTGAATTCCTTGTTTTTGGTGTGGAGACATTTGGAATAAATTTCTACCTTTGATGTCCGACCATTATCAGATGTTACCCCGAGACTACAAACAAATTTAGATATTCAACCTACATTGATGGATCGTGTTGGATCTAGGCAGAAGGAGGATTAGGAGCTTTTAGATATTGTTGAGAGGATGGATAGAGCAAAGTCATCGAGTTACTTGAGGCGTTATGACATTGACTCAAGAGGATGGTTTGGAGGGTGATAGGCTTTATGTTCCACATAGTACAGATTTGATAGATGTGGTACTAGTAGATTCTCACCATAATAGGATGACCATTCACCTCGCCGGAGACAAGATTTGTCGTGACATGAAGTGAGTTTTCTATTAGCCCAGTATGAAGAAGCAAGTGGCAGAGCATGTAGCTAGATGTATGAATTGCCAGATGGTAAAGGTGAAGCAGAAGAAGTTAGGAGGATTGTTACAATCATTGGATAACCTTTAATGGAGTAGGAAAGTAATTCAATGTATTTTGTTGATGGTCTTCCTAAGAGTCGAAAGGAAATGAGAGCATTTAGGTCATAGTTGATCGATTGACCAAGTGCGCTCATTTCATACCAGTAAGGAGTACTAGGACGGTGGCGGCATTGGCAGCTCTATATGTGAGAGGTCACTAGGTTACATGGAGTTTCTATTAGCTTAGTTAGTGACCAAGATTCGCTTTTCTCTTGTGAGTTTCAGAGGAGTCTACAGGAGGCTTTGGGGGACAGGGTTGAGCTTGAGTACTACCTACCACCACAGACTGACTAAGAGACGAAGAGAGTGAATTGAATTTTTGAGGACTTGCTATGGATGGGCATTATAGACTTTGGAGGTTCTTGGTGGGATCATTTTCTGTTGATGGAGTTTACCTACAACAATTGCTATCAAGCTAGCATTGGGATGACACCTTTTGAGGCGTTGTGTGGTAGACCTTGTATATCATCGCCGTGATGGCGGGATACACCAAATAGGATAATTCTTGGACCGAAGATGGCAAGAGAGACATCATAGAAGGTAGATCTGATCTATAGGAGGATAAAGACTGCTTAGGATAGGCAGAAATCTTATGTTGATAAAAGTCGTAGTGAGTTGGAATTCATAGTTGGAGACATGGTATTTGTGAAGATTTCACGGCTTAGGCAAGCCATGAGATTTGGTAGTTCTAGAAAGCTAGCACCAAGATTTGTAGGAACCTTCCCGATAGTGGCTAGAGTAGGGAAGTTAGCATGTAGAATATAGCTTCCATTAAAGTTAGTGAGGATATATGACATTTTCCATGTGTCACACTTGCAAAAGTGCTTATACGATACTACTACGTTAGTCAAGCCGATTCAGTTAGGGGAGGAGATAGAGTGAGGGTCACTTGTTCGTTGTGCATCCATTCATGTTCTAGAGCATAGTGCAGAGTGAATCAGCAATAAGGAAATCAGACTTGTTAAAGTCCAATGGGGAGACGACCCAACGGAGACTACATGGAAGCCTGAGGAGAACATCCGGGCTATCCACCCACAACTCTTCTCTAGTACGTCTTAAATTTGAAGTTCTCATAAGTGTAGGTTTCTTATATGTAGGACTTAAATGGTATACCCTTTAGGTAAGGGCCATTAGATGTTATGAACGGTTGGAAATGTGATGTGCTATGGATGATGGATGCTGATTGATGTATATGGATGTATTGTTTTATTGTGTTTTTTACACGTTAGAACAGTATATCCTCTAAATGCACACATGCACATTTATATATAGTTTCATGTTATTTCTTGGTTATTGTTATGCAAGTGGGTGTTATGCATATGGATGTTTCATATGAGTTATATGGTTGCGCACACATATTGAGCTGCAAGTATATTTACTAAGGATATTGCATATATTTGGATGAATAGCATGAGCATTTTGCACAACAAGAGGTCGACTGGATTAGTAGACCACCTACTCTTTTGAATTAGTATAGGTTACTATGCATTTCACGTTGCATACATACGTACATGTTGCATCAAATTTTTTTTAAGGATAAAAATTGCACATGGATGATGGATGAGTAGACAATTGTAACTATTGATTACTGTGTGTATGAGTTGCATTTTTTCATCCTCAGAGATTTCGAGGATGAAATCCTTTTGAGGAGGGAGAATGTAACACCCTAGGAATTTTATGAAAAATTTAACAAGAATTTAATAGAAAATTGACGAAAATTTATTAAGGCAGTTAAATTAAAAAATCAAGGACATAAAAGAAAATTATCACAAAGTCCGAATTTGGCTACAAATCTTGCACCGTTGTGTTTGCATCGATTTTCCAAACAATTTTCATCTATAACACTTCGTAATTCGAGTTAGCATGGAGGAATTACAAGCGTTAGAATGAACTAAAAATTTAAAAATTAACATAGCTATCGGTCGACCCTTAGGAGTTCAAGGTCGACCGTGCTAGGGGTGCTCGACTTGCGTTCGTGATGATCGAACATTTTTGGTTTCTTGATGACATGGTGAAAAACCAAGATTTGTTGCTTTGGGATGAAGGGAATGATGAGTGAACCAGATTTTATATAATATTTCCCTAAGTTAATCGAATGGCCAAATATCTATACATACTTTATAAATTTATAACTAATGAAACCTTAATTACCTAATCAAAGCTTACAGTAAATAGACTCTGCCTATTTTTTCACTAAAACCCTCATTTATAAAATTCCTATTAATGAGCGAGCAAATAAAGGCAGATCAAGGCGATCTAAGGAGCAACTACCGATATGAGGGCCAAATTCTAAAGTGCAAATAGTAGTTAGAGCTTAGGCTTGAGGTGAGTGGGCATAAATTTAATATGTTGATTATTGAAATTAATTTTAAACTATTGTAATTAATCTATGATGTTAGAATCGTAATGTAACCCTAAATTCAAATCTATAACCTTATAAAATAAATTGTCAGTAAACCGTTAACATGAAATCTATGTATAAACTCTTGCAAACCTTAAATCTACAAATCTCAATTTGAACGACTAAATAAATATGAACTGGTCACTAATTGGGGTTGATTAAACTTTGCTAATGACTGGAATTAATTATAGGATAATCGACAACCGAAATCATGCAAAAACCTTAAATTTACATCATGGTCGATCGACCTGGGAACCTTAGCGATCGACCGTGGGCTAATGGCGATCGACCATAGAGTATGAAAATGTAGAATTTGAACATTGGCCTAAGGCCCAAGCTAAACATTAAAAATTATATAATTTCAAAAAAGATTTACATAAATGGAAAACTGATTGGTTGAGCCTATTTTGGGCTAAATACACATGTTGGTGACTGTAGGGAATCCATCATCCTATCAAATGGCAATAGGTCATAGAGGTTTGGGTAATGGTTAAATATCAATATAAGAGTAATGAGTTAACTAGGGTGGTGTATTTCACAAACGCTCAGGGGTTGTTTCATAATGGACGTGCAACATTGATGGAGGCACCAAGTGAATGAACTAGGTGCTAACAGGGGTTCTAAGGGCAGTCAAGCCCAGTGCATCACGATAAAAGCCTATTGGATAAGAAGGAGCCTGGTACTAATGGAATTTCTTATAAGCACGGTTCTAACATGACATGGTACAAGTAGGTGCTAGCGCAGTACGAAAAGAGGTATGTTGAACTACGATAGAGAGGTGAATAGTAGGTGCATATAGTGAGTCATAAAACGAGTTTGCACTTTGAGGTTCTCCTTCTCCAAGTGCAGCGAGTTATGGGAGTTCAGTTCCCATAGTCGCCTACGGGCAATATTTTTATATTGGATAATTCCAAAGACATTGGCTGATTGTTAGTGTGTGATTCGATTTATAGTTTGACCCATTATGTTAGATAAGAATCCTTAGCCATTGGACCTTAGGAGTTCACAAACACTTGCACTTCCTACATCACTTAGAGTAGTTTTAAAGTTAGATACACATGGTCATCGTATTAAACCAGTACTCATTCATACGACTTTGTGTCTAACCCATTCTTTTTCTATCATTTTCCCAAACCACAGGTAGACAAGGCAGCAGGTCATTGGTCACTTCTTGATACCTTAGGAGTCATGCATATCTTGGAGTCTACTTTTATCCTATTTTATTCTCCATGTATTACTCTAGCTTATTAGTACATTTTGCTTTATGTATCAAACTTTGAGGGATATTTCATTATGTACTATGTATTAGATCATGTACTGATATTTTTCTGAGATTATAATTTGGATATTTTCTAAGATGCATATTTCTCTTTGATATATGTTTTTCCTTCCACCATGAGTTCTGAAAGTGTAGCATATTTTAGATCATATCCTTTTGTATTAATCTCTAAATTGTTAAAGGCTAAAACCCTGATGAACCGCATTTCTCGGCACGACGTGAGTTCACAAGCCACTTTGAGCTTTGGATTGCTGTATCGGAAGGTGCAGGTTGTCATAAAAAGTTTAACAATAAATGTTATTGTTAAACCAAGGGCTTTGTTTGTGGACTAACTGAGTTAAATGTTGACGATATTAAAACTAAATTGTAGAAGTCCTAATGTGATATAGCGTTGACGAAGAGAATAGATGTAATTAGTCATTACTAAAAGGTATCTTAAATTATAAAGTTGGATTTTACTAATGAGATTTATAAGCGATAAATTAAGTCAACCTATCACACCACTAGTCAAGCTGATGTGTGAACATTATATTTGAACTGTTTAAATATTAATCGCTAGCTAAATTACCTCCTATGAGTCAAACAGGTGATCCTATTCAGTCTCCAAAACAACACTTGATTTATAATAGTTATAAATTAATTAAATAAATTAATATTTTTGAAATATTGTTATATTTATTCTATGGGGTGTGTTTATAAAATTAAGTAGCCTATAGAATTATTCAGGGTGCTATTAGTAATATATTGGTGTGTATATAAAAGTTTTATATGTATATATCGATATACGATATGGAAGTATATTTAAATTAGACTTAAATCATATAAATTACTAAAGGAATAAATGGTATGTTTACTCCTATTAGAATGATATATGGACAATCTAATAAGAGGAACAAAGGGGGATTTGAGATTTAAATTGGTATGAGATAAATACAGAGATATTTACTCCAAACCATACTATAAATTCAAACCCATTGCCATCACTTTTAATTCACACTCTTGCTTGTTACCATGGTAGAAAATACATCTCTTCATTCCCTTCATTTCCAAAATTTAATCACATCCAAACAAGTAATACTAATGGACCGGTGTTGGCACTTTATTTGTTTTGGAACAGTTGGTGTAGATATGAGAGATATAAGTAGTATGTTTGGATCGACATATTCTTCTGCGGCCTTATCTTCTATGGTATTATTCATTTAACTTATTTAATATAATATTGATCATTATATGTCATATCCATAATATATCTTTTGATATATGTTAATGCCTATTAGCTTTATATCGATATTAAATTTAAAAATTGATTTGTATGCATTATGTCATTATAACTTATTAGTTATATACAAATTTGTGTGTATACATACATACATACATACATACATACATACATACATACATACATACATACATATATGTAAATCTTTTCTGCCAGTATTTAAAGAAAATTATGTTTATATATACAATATTGTTTAATTAATTTCAAACATTTTATGGCATTTTAAAATGTACATTTGTGTATCTACCTAAAGAACATATCAAGTAAATAAAAAAGGATATTGTCTTCAAAAATTAAGAAGGGCACTCTCCCGAAAATTTTAAATAAAATAAATTTATAAATATGCATAATTTTGTGTTAATTATATATTTATAAAGTACAAAATTTAAAATTAGGTATTTTAAATTGTATGGGAGACACACACACATACATGCATACATACATATATATACTTATATATATATATATATGCGTATATAAGAATATATATACACACACACATCACATCTATTTATTTTACTTACGTTTAACATACATATTATATGTTTATATATCTATATTTACTCATATATACGTATCATTAAATGAACATAAGCTTTCAAACGATTGCTTTATAACATATATATATAAATATATTTCAAATTTAACTTATTTAGTGTAAATATATATATTTTAACACATTATAAAGTCAGTTAAGATACTTAAATTTGAATTTCAAATGTCAAATTTAGATCTTGTTCACTATGCCTTATTTAGATATTTAAAATTTAAAATTTAGCCTTTATAAAAATATATTGATAAAAATAACTTATACTTTTGAGATACACACACACACACACATTCTAACATACAATATTTCAGATTTGGATCTTGTTTACTAAGTCTAATTTAAATGTTTTAATTTGAATTTTAAAATTAAAAATTAGTCATTTTTAACTATTTATTGATAAAATTAATTTTTATTTTTGATATATATATATATATATATGTATGTATGTATATATATATGTATGTATGTATATATATATGTATGTATGTATATACACACACATATACATATGTTAGAAAATACTTTTTGGCAATTAACATATATGTAAAAGTCAAGTACATACATAGTGGATGTAAATTTCAACATTTATCTATGTATATATTTAGGGCACTATTAAAGGAATTCCACTAGATATGAAGGGGTTTCTGGTAGGGGATTCATCAAATTTGGGTGTGTTTTCTAGTATGAAGTCATTATCTGGTATGAAGTCCCTGGGCATTGTGTAATTTTTTTTCCAATGGGGGCTGACCGAACTTTTTGACCCTCTTATATCCCAAAGCGGAGTCCCTTTAACAATAACCTATATCTTAACGATATACAACATATGCTATGTTGCACACGCACGTTTTACAAGC
Source organism: Allium cepa (assembly GCA_030765085.1). NCBI lineage: Eukaryota > Viridiplantae > Streptophyta > Magnoliopsida > Asparagales > Amaryllidaceae > Allium > Allium cepa. The sequence goes on from CM060929.1 coordinate 501,178,996, forward strand.
ATGAACATATATTGATATGCTCATAACTATACAATATATCTTTAATTAAATTCATCAATTAACTAAATTAGAAAATTAAATAAAATATGATTTTCTTAAAGTACTAGATGGGATCTAAAAAATACTTTAGACTTCATAGTCCCAATAGATTCTAAATAAGGGATTTTTTTAAAAATCTACCCTATTTATGCACAATGATCCGTGTAACGACCCAGAATTTTAATTAATTTAAATTTGAATATTTAATTAATTTTAAATATTAATAAGTGAATTTATAAGTCAAATAAATTTTTATTTGAATTTTTGGATTTATTTGAATAATTAAATCGATAATTTAATACGTTAAATTATGGAAATAATTGAAAATATAGTTAAAAATGATTGAAAATGATTTGTAAAATTTTATTATATCATATTGAAGTTAGAATGATATTTTAGAACTTTTAAAATCGAATTAAAAGTTAATTTGTGAAAATTGAATATTTTAATATTAAAATCGACTAGTAAAAATAGTCAATTTTTGAACAGTCTCAGAATTGAACGAAACCAGTTCCATTGGATCCGTAATAGTTAGTTATTACCGGATTTCAAATTTCGTGTCAATCGGAGCTATCGTTTGATCGTGGCAGCTCGAAACGCATCGATTTATTTTTAATTTAAATTTGACGAGTGAAAATAGCCATTTTTCAAAAAGTCTCGGATTTCGACGAAACCAGTTTCATCGGATCCGTAATGTGATATTATTGTAAGGTTTCAAATTTCAAGTCAACTGGATTTACCGTTTGTCCTGTACGAATTAAAACGCCTAGAAATCGATTTAAATCGGTTTAATTTAAATTGAGCGTTTACAGCCATAACTCGCACATACTTCCGAATTAGCTTCCGAAACCTGTTCCATTGTGTCCGGAACGTGGGGTAAACCCTAGAAACGCTGGTTACGGCACGTAAATCGGAGTTCGGAATTTCCGGAATGAATAGTGTTTCGGTTTTCTCTATAAATAGCCCCCCACTTAAAAAAATCAAAAAAAATAAAAAAAAGAAACCCTAACCCTAATCAAAACTGCACAGCCGCCACCCCCAATGAATGGCCAGAAAACACCCAACTTCCTCCCTCCAAATCTCCAAATCCTCCGACAATTAGCCTTAGGTTTCAACTAACAAATTGAAGAGGACGTCAAGCTCTACAAGATCAACGGTGGAGATCGCGAATGGAGCTATAGATTGGGAGATATGGGGCTGCGTTCTCTACAGCCTTTGCATGCATTTCGAGGCTGTAGGCATGGCCGAGCTTCACTAGCTTAGGGCCGAAGGTAGCTCAGGTCAAGGGCTTCGAATTGCAAGTGGTTTGATGTGATTTCGTCGAGAAATGAGCTTGCAATGTTAAACCCTAATTGGTTGCTAATGGGTTCAAATGTCGGCCATCTTCCTGTAGAAGAAACGTGGGAGAAGGAGATGATAAGAATGGCTATGATGGAAAGATGAGGGATCCAATGGCCCATGTTAGTTGTAGGTTTTATAATTTTAATTTATGTTGTAATTTTAAGTATAAAACTTGTATAAACTTCAAATATTCATAACTTTTTCATACGAGGTCGAAAACGCGCGAAACCAGTTGCGTTGGAATCGTATGGACGAGCACTACGCGATGGAGTTGGTTTGGAGTCGTTTGGAGTTAGTGAGAATTTTGGGTAAAATTAAACGTCCGTTTAATTTTATTCGAAATAAATCGCTAAAACGGAATTTAAAACCAAGGTGAGAACTTCTCACTCAATCGAATAGTTTCGATTATTATTTTAAATAGTTAGATTTAAAATATTTGAATGCATGTTTGAATGATGATTGTTATCTATTGATTGTTAAAATAGACATTATACGCCGTTAGTAAGCGGATGTTATTTATTAAAAACATATACCGCGAATATTTCATAAACAGTGAAATTGGTATTATATATAATAGCAATATATATATATATTGGCATATGTATATATTGGAATTGTTGATTTCCCGCATTTATTTGTTTAGCGGATGAGACCCTATTACGCCGTTATTAAGCGGATAATATGTAATAAGAACATATACCGCGATAATTTCGTACTGGAGCGAAATTGGTATTGTGCTAATGTTTTTGGATGCAGGAAACAGGTTGGAGGGATCCAACTGGATTCCTCAACAGTTTTTTTTTTAATTTCAGATATTTTGATATTTGATTGATTATCATATCGATGTATGATATCGTTGTTGTCGTGATTGACTATTTGGTGTGTAGCATCATTGGACCCAAATTTTGGAATTTTAAAATGATTATAAAGTGATTTTTGAAAATATACTATATTTTTAGAATTGATCCATTTTAAATAAATAAACGTTATAATTTTAAAAGTTATAAAATTATGGTTTTTGTGAAATATAGTTAAAAGCTGATTTTTGAGAAATATGGATTAATGATTTTTTTTAAAATAGTTTAAATTGAGATTTTGGAATTTATTATAAAGAGTTTAAATATAGGATTTATAAAATTTGATTATTTTATAAATCAAGAGAATGGGAAATTATAAAGGAATTTAAAGATGTTTTTAAAGAATAATATAAATTGATTTATATTAAGAGATTTATAAATGGACATTTACAAATTGAAATATAGACATTATAAAACGAGTTTTTATAAGTGTTTGAATAAAGTGAAGATGAATTTAGTAAATGAATGAAATTTACAGGATTATAAACAGTGAAGTTATAAATGGAATTTTATAAACAGTAGGTTTATAAAATTTATAAAGTTATTGAAAGAATGAATTTTGGATAAATAATTGAATCTTATAAGATATAAGATTTATAATTATGAAGTTTAGAAGAACGATTTTGTAAAATAATCGTTTTATAAGTAATTAACTTATAATATGAACTTTTAGTTTATAATTGAGTTATAAACTGGAATAGGTTAATAAAAGAATTTATAAAAAGGAAGTTTTTATAAATAAATAGAAATGGAAATTTATAAATGTTGTTTTATAAATTTGCAAACAACTTATTTTGATAAGTTAATTGTTATAACCTAGAAATAGAGTTATATTCACGTTTTTAGACAGTGAATAATCCTTTGAAATAAAATGAATAAAAGGATGAAATTTGTTAACAAAGAATATTCACGTTTTTGAATAGTGAATAACACGTTAAAGAAATTGTTTTGAATGTGATATTTCAAATTGAATTAAAACGATCTAACGATGTTTTAAAATGTGTTGAGATTCGAAACCATAGATTTCAACATTTATTGTTGAAATAGACGTTTTCGAGAAATAAAAGGAGATGATGGACTATAACACTGTTGTTATAGTAAATGATTTCCGAAAGGAAATGTTTTGTATAGTATTGGGATTTATATATCTATTTTAATTTCGAATCCCTATACTAGTGATTTTGGGTTGTCGTAACGATGTTTTACGCAACATTCGTTTTGGCCCAAATAAAAATGTTTATGAGAGTGATTTCCTTAAAGAATGAAATATATACTTAATTTCGATTTAAGTATATTGAATATTTTCCAAGTGTTGAAAATAAATAAAATTTGTGAATTACTTATGAATGTATAAGTATGGAAATGTTTTTCCAATGTGAAATGAAACGTTTAGAGAACTTATCTTTTTGAAGATAAATTGAAATGGATAGTTGAAATTGTATATGCATGATATTTTGAAATATAAATTCATTATGGAATTTATATGTAAAAGTGGAATTTGTTTAAAAATAAATATTGATTTATTTTTGAAGTATGAAATTATATATCTAGTGAAGATATTTTGTGAAATAAATAATTTGGAAAATTATTTGGAATCTGGTGATGTGTGCATATCCAGTGATAGTTCAATAACCGACTATCAATATTTCCCTTTGAATGGGTAATTGATGTGATTTGTTTGAATGTGAATGCTACACTTATTTTTAAATAAGCGCTCACTATTCGGGTTAACCGGGAAAGGACCATGGGGTCGTATAACCCATTCCGAATATGTGATACGTCGTTATAATTGCATTTGAAGATCGGTGTTGAAGACCCGGTATTTGCGAGAGCGATAGGATGACCTGTCGATTTACTCTGCACCGAGTTGCTCCGGTATAGAGTTCTCCATTATGATGGTGAATCCGATCAGGATTGTGAATATCCGGATTGCAAGGACTTCTTTGTAAGTGCCTTCGGTTTTGTTCGAGCCCGGAACAAACTTGTATGGATTGTATGTCTGACATTACAAGATGAGATGTAAAGCCGATTTCTCTCAAATATATTTCTGTTGGTGGCGAAGAATTTATTCTTTAGCTTAACACCCTTCTCTGAGACGTACGAGCTCAGAGGTTATATAGTTGAAGTTATCAGCGAAATATTCCCAATTTGGTAATGTGATATGCTGAGTGATGCTGAAATGATCATTGTGTTGATTATTGTGATAGGATCGTTTATTTGATCGTCTATCTTGGTGATCATTGTGTTGATCATTTGTTGACCCAAAGCATGGCTTTTGTATAAAGTATGTTTTTGTGGACGTGACTTCGTCGAACCTCACACCCCGGAAATGGTCAAAACAGGAAAGATGCGGCAAGGTTATGAGGGGTAGCACCCTTTAGGGTATGTACATTTCCTTCTGGATAGAGGTGGTATCATGGTATGGAGCCCAGATATTTAACCTATGTGGTTACTACGAATTTATTACTTTGTGGTTGTTGGTTTTCGGGATCCCCTGAGAAAGGTCGTTTACGATCGGGGAATGGCGTGCTCGTGTCAGTAGTTACCCAGTTAGGGGTAACCCGGCCTTGTGTTGGCAGAGTTTCGGTTTGGTTCTCGGGGATGTCTTTCCAGAGGCATTCTCATGTGGCAATGGGAAGTTCCTTGGCCTGACCATTTGTTGGAAATCCAATTCCCAATACGAAACTTGTACGGTATTAGTTGTAGAACCTGCCATTCACTTATGGTGGTCACCACTGTTTGGATGGTAGCTATAGTAGGCATAGTTCGAAATGTCTATGTTGGCTAAGATTTATATTCTACTTTCAAAAATGAATTTTCCACTACACTATGCACTAGTAATAATATCAAATGTTATTTTAAATGCGTATCAAGCATCTTTGACTATCATAAGGAGAAATCTCCTCCGATTCTGCGTTTGCATTGTGTGTGTGTGCGGGAGGCCTTATGGTAGTCTCATTTTTAAAAGCATTGCGAATTAACTTTAAAAATATTTCTCTATTTTGTTTTCAAAGATAAATAAACTGTTTTGAGTTCTCACACCAGTCTCATGACTGACTTGGAGTTTATTGTTTTCCTTCCTAAACTCTGGGTGCCCACAAATTTTCACACGGGCAGTTAAGAGTTAAGGTTTATCAGGATATTCTGGATATTCTAGAATTGCTGGAGGCAAGCTGGATGGCATGGCGTATTACTAGTTTATATAATATTCCTTTTCCACTGTTTGTTGTATATTGTTGTACACTCTGATGATGATAGGATGTAATGAAATGAAATGTAATAACTGATATAGTTCTTTGTTTAAAGATTATTCATTTATTATTATATGTTGTTCCGCTGCGAATTGTGAGATTCTGATGTTGTTGTGTTGTTTTCTGTCCGTCCTATCTTCTTCTGTTTTTCTTTTTCCTCTATTCTCCTTTTCTTCTATTTTCTAATTTTCTATCTTCTCTCCTCCCTAATTTCTATCTTTTTCTCTTCTCTTTTCCTAAATTCTTTTTCTTAAAACCCTCAGTGTTCGGTTTTCCGTCGTTCGATTCCTCGGCAGTCGATAAAGTGAGTGTCGATGTCGAATTTTCGGAAGACGAAGAATCGTGTCCTGACAATCCGACCCTGTTCCATCAATGGTATCATAGATCAATAGCTTATATGGTCTAAATTATTAGTATTTGGGCTAACTTATTATAGCAATCCCATTTAATAGGGTATCTAAAAGGTTGCATCTGAGGTTAGGTTTAATTAAGTACTCTACCCTACTTGGCTACTGGCCTGACCCAAAGGATGAAGAAATCCAAAGGTTATCACTAATATAAAGGCCTGAATTGATTTTAGGCTTTGGGTTAATTTTTAAACCTATGTTGAAAATTTTAATAATTTTTTAAGCTTAAAAGTTAAGTTTAAAATATGATAGAAACTTTATAAATGTTACAAAATAGTTTGAAAAATTAATTATTTTTGAAATTTTATATTAATTAAATTAGTTAAATAACTAAACAATTAATAGTTAATTAAACAAATTAAAACATCTATATGTATATTTATCTCAAAAAATTTAAGATAAATAATAATAAAATTTTAAAAATAATTATAGTTTAATTAAACTTGCTTTAATTAATTAAATTAATTAAATTTTAGATGATAAATAATGTACATGTATAATGCTATGTGTACATATAATTACTATAAATATTATAGTCAATATTCATTATTAAAATGAATAAAATAAAATTAAAGTGTTGATTAAATAACAAATTAAATATGATTTAATAAATAAAATTAAGTTAAATATGACTTAATTACATACCTATAATAAAACCAAATTAGATATGAGGAATAAACACATACTTACAATACATATATTGTGATTTCAGATGTGTCTGACACTCGAATGATGTGTCATACGGGTACTTCATAAGAAATACATTATAAATCCATACCACTCAAATAAATAAATAAATGTTAATGATTATGAATCTCTAATATAAATGTTGTCCTTTATCATGTATATGTTAATAGATTACTTACATACTAATTAGTTGTTGGTATTCCTCAAGCTAGAGATGTCATGTATAGTACTGCTAATACATTGAAAGACGAGGTAAGATATACACATGCATTTGTTGATATTCATCAAGGTACATGCATATATATGCTTAGGCCCTCTTGAAATGCGAGGTATGAGTGAATAATGCTTTTAATTTGTTGATATTCCTTAAGGTCAAAATGAGATAAAGGCAAAGACTATAACTTAGGAATTATATATGATACAACTGATAAAGTGTTATCCATTACTCGTGAAATACCCCACACTCATTAGTATTCCCAAAAAGGCGCACCAAAGGATGTGGTGCGCTATAAGTATAGCTAAAGCATCATAGAGACTAAGATTCACAAGACAAATAAGTAAAAGCATGAAAAACATTTAAATAATAACCTATCATTTAGAATTAAACTTCATCTCAAAATAAGTCATAAAAATATAACATGTCTCAAAAACTCAAAATCTCTCATGTCTTATGAAAATACATCCCAATCTCATACATTCAAAGTAAAAATAACAATAATAATCCCTCTTACAAGTTCCAGTCCATCATAAGCCAAATGAAAAAGATGAAAAACAAAAGAATACATCTGGAATGAGGAAACTCTGAAAATGAATCTCCAAGCAACCTGAATCAACTATCCTCAACTCTGCTGGCCTATTGGGGGAAAAGGAAAGATAGAGGAGTGGGTCAGTATAACGATCGGGATTTTGGTCATTTAATTTTGAATGTTCAATTTATTTTAAATGTTGAATTTGAATTGATAATTGATTTTGAATATGGGGATTTTGAAAGAATCAGTAAAATAGTTCAACATTTCATATATAGCGATTAATTGGATTTGGTAAATATAAATTTAATATTTGAAATTGGGTAAAAATGGAAATCTAGAGTTAAAATGGAAATGGAAATGTTGTATAAGCTTATTTTAAACTCTATTTGAATTATAGTGATGGTAATAGGCTTTGAATGGAATTAAAAGTCGATAAATTTAAAAGTTGGAATTATATATATAATTTTAATAGTGGGAGTTAATATATATGGTAATAGTGTAAATAATTGAACTTTGATTTAAAATGAATCAGAATGATTTCTAATATGAATATAAATTCTATCTGAATTATAATGGAATTAGTAAGTTTTAAAAAATGAAATTTTAAACGATTTCGACGATTTTGAAAATCGCTCGATATAATCGACGAGTTAAAATAGCCTTCCAGGGCACAATCTTGTAATTCGATGAAACCTATTCCATTTGATCCGTAATAGTGTATTATTGTCGGATTTCAATTTTGAAGGGTTTGGAATTATCGTTTGTTCGTACGGAATAGAAACACGTTGAAACTTATATCAAAAATTTAATATTTTAATTCAATTCAAAAAGCTTTCTTCCAGATACGATCGAATTAGGCCCTGAAACATGTTCTATTGTGTTCGAAATAGGGGTAAAACATTATAAATGCCATGTGGCATGTCTCGTTCGGAGTTCGTTCGAAAAAGCATGTTAATTGTGAAAATAATAATAAAATACTATCTGCACGCCTATATATATATATACACATACATACACATTAACAGAAACCCTAGCTTTCATTTTTAGCGCAGCTACCATTTACAAATGAACGGCTGAAGTTTAATCTCGTTCCACCTTAAATTCCTCTCAATCCATCGAGTATTAACAAAAACTTCCTAAACGATAAATCTAGAGCTCGACGAACTCTACGAGATCAATGGTTGTGATCGTGATGGGTGAACTACAGCAGCCTTGGGGTGAGCTCGAACGCGTGCATTTTGGAGGGGATTTTCTGGCTATTGGCGAATTGAGGGGATGTCGGCCTTTGGCCGTAGGAGCAGTGGGGGACGTGGATTCGTGTGGAGGCGTTAGATGGCACTCCGATGATCGTGAGGTGACGCGACAAATTGTTGAAGGGGGCGGTTGATTTGGGTTCGAGTGTGCTTGTATTCACGTGAGGAAGAAGAGAAAACAAGCAGCCTTAATTTTTATTCCCAGTTTGCATGGCTCTGATGGTATTTGAAATTAAAAAAAGAGAAGATTTGTTTATATAATTGTATTAAAATTTTAAAAATCCGAATCTTGGTCATACGAGATCGGAATCAGACAATACGAGGAGTGACGGGATCGTAGCGATGAATACTACGCATTGGAGCAGATCTGGAGATGTTTGGAGCAAGATAAAATTTTAGGTTAAATCGAACATGTTCGATTTTGTTTAAAATTGGAACGTTGGAAAAATTAAAACTCAATGTGAGTTAATCTCACTCAATTTTGGATTTTTGGAATTATTATAGATTATTCATTCTGCTGTGAGATTCTATTTATTCTATTTTTTTTCTACCTTCTTTCTATCTTCTACCAACCTTCTTTCTTTTACTATCCGCCTTCTCATGCAATTGGCTGATGAGTGTGGTTAAAGATCAGTTTCAATATGTACGGAAAAGTGGTCGTGACATCGTGGTATCAGAGCTTGGGTTGAGTAAATACCTAGGCTTTGGTGGGATTTCTCATTAGAGATAGGGTCAGTAATACCTTGGAATGAGTCTGAGTGTATATATTTATACGAAAGCGGGTATTTGTTAGTGGTATAAGAATGTTTTATATTGGGTTAATTGGTCTGTTGAGTGGCATATAGACTCTGTTCAGTACGAGTAGCTAACGTTGTTGATATGGATCTCTAAACAATTTAACAAGGCCAATGGACACAACATTGTTTTAAAGGGTTAGATGAAATAATTTTACCCGGAAGATATTTTTATATAAAAGACAAAATTTTCAAATATATAGTATTTTGAGGTGTTGTTTGGTAAGCGATGATAATGTTTTATCATCTAGGATTTAAGTGGTCATAGCCGTTAGCTTTGAGTATCCTTCATTTGCGGACCCCTTTGACTTGAGTATTCCATTAGTGACATGAGTTCTGTAAGATAGGAACTTCGGGAAATATGGATTTTTACTAAATTTTTGTTTACTAAAGGAATTTGGGATATTTTTAAGATAAATATTTTAGGAAGATTTTTCATAGATAAAGATAATTTTATAATAACTGATTTATAAAAGGGATACTTAAGAATTAAAAACCCTGGTGATTTCAAAAAATTTGCCTATTTTTTTAAAGTAAAATGATTTGTAAAGTTTTGAATAATAGAAATTTAAATTGGGAAAGATATTTGAAGTATGAACCTATATATGTACTCTTTAGCATATATGAACTCCTAAAACCTTAGTATCTCATTCTTGGATCTTGTAATTGATTGTAGAGAACCCATAGCATCGATCGAGGAGGAGTGGTTTTGAAGGCTAGGAGAGAGGGCAATCATGACTTTGTCAGGAGGATTCCGAAGGATCTTAACGAGCCATCGATATATGAGGAAGAGCCAGAGGAGGAAATAGAACCTGTCGTGCAGCCTCCACATCATGAGGAAGAGCCCAAGGAAGAAGCAGAAGAGAAGCCTGAGGAGGAATTTGATGATGAGGAAGAGTTCGAGGACGAGGAAGAACTCGAAGATGAAGAGGAGGAATTTGAGAATGAAGAGTAATTTGAAGCAAAGGGAGAACTCGAACCAGAGAATGATGACGCTGCCATCTGGGAAATGGCTGAAGTTGAAGATGAGCTGGTTGCAGATGTGGATTATTGTCAGAGAGAACCAGTCATTGTTTGCATGGGTTCCGGATAACGATTTGGAGTCCATGGAATTGAAGGGACTCGACGTGGAGGACTCGGATGGGAGAGCCCGCAGTGAGTGTTGGTTTGGGTTTAGTGGCCTCTTAGTAAGGTATGCCCTATTAGTATATGTTGGTTGCCTATATACGTCATGATTGTTGGATTGTACTTCAGTCAGTATCTCTTTAGATGTTGGTATGAATATATATATATATATATATATATATATATATATATATATATGTATGTATGTATGTATATATGATGATGATGATGACTGTGGAAGCATTCTAGTTGGTACTAGATGTAACAGATATTTTGGGATATATACGAAATTATATATTAACCAGTGATATGGGTGGTTATTTATTTGTTAATAAATTAAAATTCGGTTAGTACTGTGTACTAGCCTAATTGTGAAAAATTTCGGGAGCGAAATTCTTTTAAGGGGGAAGGAATGTAACGACCTGGGATTTTTGACGTCTCGGGTTTTGAATATTAAGTTTTAATATTCAGTAATACGGTATTTTAATCAATAAAAATTCCTATTTAATAACAGTTGATAATATTTTGATAATATTTTACAGTTTTCAAAACAAAATGATGTTTGAATTTCTAAATTTTTATTTATAAAATATAAGACTGATATAATAGGAATTGCTTATATATATGTATATATATGTATGAACGTATTCAGGACAACAAAAATAATACATACATACATACATACATATACATATACATACATACATACATACATACATACATACATACATACATACATACATACATACATACATATATATATATATATATATATATATATAGGAAAGAATAGAAATGATGTAACGACCCATAAAATTCGATAATTTAATTTAGCTAAATTAATAAGATTTTTGCAATTAAATTTAGAAAAAAATAAATTTTTTATAATTTATATTGAAGTAAATGTTAAAAATGAACCGTAGCAATGATTATTTAAAAAGTAATTATTGACAATTGAAGTGAAATCACGTTGTAAATGAAATAGTGTAAATTGTTGCACTTGGGTATAAAATTTAAAATAAGTAAATAAAAATAAGCATTTAATTAACCAATGTAATGATATATTGATTTATAGTAACTGAATGTAAATTAAGGAAATATGTTAATGCAAGTTAATAATTAATGAACTTGAATGAACATTCCAATTTAATAAAATAATTTAAATGTTATGTCTTAGTTATAAATGGAATATAATAAAAACAAATGCTATTATTGTATTAATGTGTGAAATAATACGATAGATGGTAATTGTGTAACGATCCGTGAAATTCGATGATTAAAATGAGTTAAATTAATAAGATTTTAATTTAGAAGGAAATAAAAATCGTATAATTTATGTTGGAACGTAAGTTATTTATAGGGCAATAATTGATGAATAAAAAGTTTGAAACCAAGTAAAGAAATTTATGGAGAACATTTAATAGTAATTTATGAATATATTAGGCAATTGAAAATTTATGGATTTGTTAAAGAATGCAAAGTTACAATTGAGTGTAAACAAGAATATTTGGTAATTATTTAAAATAACAAATATTTGATTTCGTGAGATATTTAATTGGGTATTTTGTAAATGTTACATTTATGGGAATGTGATACAATGTTAAAAATTAGTTGTAGCAATTGTAATTAAAATTAACAATTTAGAATAAAATTGCAATTAATTGGAAATAATGAAAATTGTCTTACTTGGTTATAAGATTAATATAAGCAACAAATGGAAATGTTGAATTAGTGAATCACTAATAAAATTATTAACTAGAATGGAATTCAAATCAATATAATAATGAAAAGTATAATTGTTGCACTTGAGTAAGTTTTAAAAATAAAAGTGATTAAAGGTTACTTAAACGAAAAATAATGAATGTATTAAATTTGTAAAGGTCAAAATTGATTGCATTAGCAAATTGGGAAAGGAATTCAAAATTATGTTGACTGATGAAGAATACGTAATAAAGTGTAAATTTATAAAATCAACGGTCGTTAAGCAGTTATAATATTTATAGTTGATAATAAACGTTACTTAGTGATTATTAATATAGTAACGAAAGGGGGAATGTAAATTTAATAGAAACGTAAATTTATATTTTAGGTCGTAATTGGTGAATTGAGAAACAAGTTCAAATGAGGTATTTGAAGGAATTCTTTAATAAATAAGAATTTGTTGTTCTTGTATTATAAACTTAGGTATAATTGAAATTGCTTCTAATAGAATATAATAAGAAGGGAAGTATTATAAATGAATGGTTAGAAACTTAAGTAAACAATTGGGAGGCTAAGAAATTTGATTAAGCATAATTACTATAAATAAATGAATGATAATAAATGAGGTTATGTAATAATGAAGGAATGAATAAATATATAATGCAATAAAAGAAGATACTGACATGACAATTATAAATGAAAACGAATATTTGGGAGTAATAAATGAAAATTTTGAAATAAACATTGAACCGATAAATAAAAGTAAAAGTTGTAAAATAAGTAAATGTAAATTTTATGGATGAATCCTTATATGAATAGAAAGGGGAATGAAGCAATAAATGTTATGAGATGAAATTTATAAGGATGCGACTGAATTAGGCAAATTGGTGATTATCATTAATTGTTTACCCATTTGTTTCATCTATTGAATTAGTTTTAAATCCATTAGAATAAAGCGTAATAAAAAAAAACTACGTTAATGAAAATTTAGAGGAAATTTGAGAATTAATGCAATAACTAATTAGTGCAAATAAATTTATGGAACCAATGGTAAGATCTTAACTAATTGTAATTATTAATTTGAAATAATGACTATTGGTTGAATAAAGGGATGGAATAAAATGTTATCAATATATTGGAATTTAATACACGATAATAGGATAAATTGCAATTCAATGAAAAGTAAATACTTAGAAGATCGTATAAATGGAAATTTAGATAAAATTTAAGAATATAATTATAAACTTGTATTAAATCATGGTAAAAGTCCAAGTGATTAAAAAGGATGAATTGGTTAGTTTATAAATATTGACTAAAAATGTGATTAATTAATTTAATATTAATATATTTAATTGATAGGAAGTAATTGTTTTACTTCTCATTACATTCATTTAGCCCGTTTTGAAACTTAATCAACTGAAATTAATGTAATTGAAAATTTTCAATTAATAGGACAGAGAATACTAATTGTAATAGGTGCAATTAAAAGTAGCTTATGCTATGTGAAAATATAAGGAAAGTTTTGATTCAATGAAAAAAAACATTTACATCAAATAAAATGAATGTTTCATCTGTGAATGTAGGTTTAATTTCATTAAAACAAAGAATAGAAAGATTGATTTTAAAGAAAGAAATATATGTTTATTTGAACTGTGTTTTAGCTTACAGATTGATTACAAGGATAGGAAAATAATCTATTTATTACTCTTGTGTATAAACAATAAATTTATAAACGTGTTTAAATGAACAATTGTTCTATTTTTTTTATCCATTTTAGTTTTTTGTTTTAAAATTTAACTTTGTAAGTAACTGCTAATTAATTCCTGATGATTATTATCCGTTCTATATTGATGCTATTGTTTGAATTAGATGATGATTGTGATAAATGGTTGATATTGGATGAATCGATGCTGTATTTATATTGTTATAAACTGCAAGTTATTATGCATCTTCATCTCATTCGAGATTGCAGTTTGAAATGATATACAACCGCATTTTTATTTTTAAATTGCGGATTGAAATGATAAATATCTGTATCACTTGACCATAGGATAGAAAATTATATACAGGCACCGCGGTATATATATATATATATATAAAATTATTTTTTGAAATAATTTTTCTATGGTTTTGTAAAGAAATATATATATATGGTTTTATGAGATATGGATTTCAGATATTTGATAAAGGTTATTTTATATATAGTAAAATTCTTGGTTTTAAGCTATGTATAAAATTGTTTAAAGTATAAATATATTTAATAATAAAGTTGATTTTATTAAATTATAATATGGGAAGTATTTACTTAAATAATATATTTTTATATAGAGTTTATATTGATTTTTATAAATCAAGGGTGAAAAAATAGTTTTGAAATGGCTTGAGAATTTATTTAATAAATTTTTTTATCTAATAAAAATCCATTGGAACTTATTGAAATTTAGATTTAAAAAAAATATGGTTTTAAAACTAAATTCGGGGTTAAGGTGGTTTAAGTAAATATACCAAGTCTAAATGAATTGAAGAATATTCAATTTTTGAAATTTGGAGTTTTATTAAAGGGATACTAGATTTTTAAGTAAATATTTCAAACTAAATAATTGAAAAGTGAAATTGGGGTGTGTGTGTGTGTGTGTGTGTGTATATATGAATTAAAAATTTTAGTTTGAAATATTGAACTTTAAGCTTTGAAAATATTGAATTAGAAATGGTTTATTTGGAGGTTCAAATCGATATTTGGAATATATTTGTCGAATCAAAGAAATTATTTTATTTTATAAAGTAATTTAATATTTAAACCATTTGAGGGGTGTAGTTATATTTCAAAGTTATGAAATTCAAGTTTTATGATTGGAAGGTTATCTTTCAAGCGTTTGGTTTTGAAATATTATAAATTTGAAAATGTTATGGTTTTAGAAAAGAATATATTTGAAATAAAAATGATATTATATTAATTTGGGTTTATAAATGATATCATATTGATTTGGTTTTATAATAGAAATGATATCGTATTTATATGGTTTTGAAATGGATATTTATTCTGGTTTTAAAGTATAAACTATTTTGAAAAGACCGCGGTGTTATAATAACGTTTGGTTGTTGAAGAGACCGGGATCGAAAGTTGTCATACTCTCTGCCAACTCCGAAAACCATTTTAACAACCGTGTACGCAAATTGGAGATTTCAGAATGAGGTAGGATGGTGGCGGCGTTTCCTTTGAGGTAAATACGTAGACCCAACTCCCATGAGTTGGCATAAGGTGGCTAAAACAGGAGCTCATCTTCTTTCCAATGGCAGACAAAAAAAAATTCCAATTGCAATTTCAAATAAAATTGAAAGCCAAAAATTGAATCTCTTCAAACTATATCGAATTTTATATGGATTCTAAGCTCTCGATGAGCGTAGGGCAAATCTGTGATTCGGTTTTCAACTGGATGCATCGTTTGAACTGTAAACGTCAAAGAATTCTCTGCCCTTCAATTCGTCGCGATCGACTACAGCCGATCGTCGAATCAAGGATATGGGTTTGTAGAGGGGTCCAAGGGAAGCTCATCCGTGTTAGTGGCGAGGCGAATCAACGGCCTAATCATCATCGAAATCGGGTTAGGGTTCGGTGTATATAGGCGGTGGCTGCTCTCTTTCCTGCGCGTTGGATCTCGTAGTTGGTCGAGAGGACTTCGAGGAGGTGGGCGATCGCGTGGGAGAGGTTCGGTGGGCCGGGCCTAGCGTAGGCGGCGCGTTGGCGCGTGCGATTTTTGAGGCGGCGTCTTCGTGTGCGTACAGGTTTTCGGCTAGGGTTTCATTTTCTGTTTCGTGCATGAGTAGTGATGCGCGTGATGTAGCTTGGTGACGTGGCGAGTAATGGTTTGTGCTTCATTTATTTGCTTATTTTCAATTAATAGAAGAGTGAATACTAATTGTAGTAGGTGTAATTAAAAGCAGCTTATGCTTGTGAAAATATAAGGAAAGTTTGGATTCAATGAAAAAAACATTTACATTAAATAAAATGAATGCTTCATTTGTGAATGTAGGTTTAATTTCATTAAAATAAAGAATAAAAAGATTGATTTTAAAGAAAGAAATATATGTTTATTTCAACTGTGTTTTAGCTTACAGATTGATTACAAGGATAGGAAAATAATCTATTTATTACTATTGTGTATAAACAATAAATTTATAAACGTGTTTAAATGAACAATTGTTCTATTTTTTTATCCATTTTAGTTGTCTGTTTTAAAATTTAACTTTGTAAGTAACTACAGTTAATGTAATTCAAAAGTTTCAATTAAAAGGAAAGGAAACGTTGATTGCAATCAATAGATTTAATAAAAGAAAGGCACGTTTTGTGTTAAACAAAAAGGGTGTTTTAATGAAATAAAAGATCATTTTATGAAAACAAAATTGAACGTTTTCATTTTTAAGGTAAGTATAAATATTTTATTATGCGTAGATAAAAACCTAAATGCGTACAAAATTCTACTTTCGTTGCAAACCTTTCCATTCCTACGTACATTTCCTTATCTATTATTAATGCCTGAAGCTTTAATAAGAAAACGTGACATTTATTTTTTCCCTCCACATTCATTTCCTAATTATAAATAACCTACATCTTATTTCTTCTTTTACATTTTGTTTCTCTAACACCTCATGTTCAAAAGCTCTTATTCTTGCAAATCCAAAAGCATTCTTTTATAAAAATGATTTTTTATTATTTTTCATACACTTCCTGTCCTCATCTTAGTTGTTCTTCAATCTTTTCCTCAAGCCTCATCTTAAGAAAACGTAAGTATTAAAATTTGTTTATTTATATATATATATATTTAATGCGTACTAATTTTTATTTCAATAATATTTCTTGTAACATGAATATCTTTTGCATATAAACTTTGATTCACATGCGATTTCTTCTGTTTGATTCAAATTTATATTCCGGACAACATGAAATTGATTTAGTTGATTTGAAGATTGTTGAGTTTTGCGCTTCTGTTTGGATTTTTATGGGCTAAAATCAAAGGTGAGTGTTTTAACCTACTCACAACTTTTAAAATTTCTTATGTTTGTTAAATTAAAATAGGATGTGATTAGAAATTTATTTATGACCGTTTGGCATATTTTTAATCATGATCTTAGCTAAATTTCATTTATTTAATTAAATTGCCATTTACGTATTCATTGCATATAAACTGCCAGTTAAATTGTTATTTATTTATTGCATATAAACTGCCAGTTAAACAGTTATTAATTTATCATTTGATATAAACTGCTAGTTAATTTCTGATGATTATTATCCGTCCTATATTGATGCTATTGTTTGAATTGGATGATGATTGTGGTAAATGGTTGATGGTTGATATTGGATGAATGGATGCAGTATTTATATTGTTATGAACTGCAAGTTATTATGCATTTTCATCTCATTCGGGATTGCGGTTTGAAATGATATACAACCGCATTTTTGTTTTTAAATTTCGGATTGAAATGATAAATATCCGTATCACTTGACCATAGGATATAAAATTATATACAGGCACCGTGGTATATATATATATATATATATATATATATATATAATTATTTTTTGAAATGATTTTTCTATGGTTTTGTAAAGAAATATATATATGGTTTTATGAGATATGGATTTCAGATATTTGATAAAGGTTATTTTATATATAGTAAAAATTCTTGGTTTTAAGCTATGTATAAAATTGTTTAAAGTATAAATAAATTTAATAATAAAGTTGATTTTATTAAATTATAATATGGGAAGTATTTACTTAAATAATATATTTTTATATAGAGTTTATATTGATTTTTATAAATCAAGGGTGAGAAAATATTTTTGAAATGGACTTGAGATTTTATTTAATAAAATTTTTTATCTAATAAAAATCCATTGGAACTTATTGAAATTTAGATTTTTAAAAAAATATATGGTTTTAAAACTAAATTCGGGGTTAAGGTGGTTTAATTAAATATATCAAGTTTAAATGAATTGAGGAATATTCAACTTTTGAAATTTGGAGTTTTATTAAAGGGATACTGATTTTTAAGTAAATATTTCAAACTAAATAATTGAAAAGTGAAATTGGTGTATATATATATATATATATATGAATCAAAAAATTTAGTTTGAAATATTGAATTTTAAGCTTTGAAAATATTGAATTAGAAATGGTTTATTTGGAGGTTCAAATAGATATTTGGAATTTATTTGTGGAATCAAAGAAATTGTTTTATTTTA
The DNA here is from genome assembly GCA_030765085.1 of Allium cepa. Taxonomy (NCBI): domain Eukaryota; kingdom Viridiplantae; phylum Streptophyta; class Magnoliopsida; order Asparagales; family Amaryllidaceae; genus Allium; species Allium cepa. The sequence goes on from CM060929.1 coordinate 501,197,441, forward strand.
TAAAGTAATTTAATAATTAAACCATTTGAGGGGTGTAGTTAATTTCAAAGTTATGAAATTCAAGTTTTATATTTGGAAGGTTATATTTCAAGCGTTTGGTTTTGAAATATTATAACTTTGAAAATGTTATGGTTTTAGAAAAGAATATATTTGAAATAAAAATGATATTATATTAATTTGGGTTTATAAATGATATCATATTGATTTGGTTTTAAAATAGAAATGATCGTATTTATATGGTTTTGAAATGGATATTTATTCTGGTTTTAAAGTATGAGCTATTTTAAAAAGACTGCGGTGTTATAATAACGTTTGGTTGTTGAAGAGACCGGGATCAGAAGTTGTCATACTCCCTGCCAACTCCGAAAACCACTTTAATAACCATGTACGCGGTGGAGATTCCAGAATGAAGTAGGATGGTGCGGCCTTTCCTTTGAGGTAAATACGTGGACCCAACTCTCGTGAGTTGGCATAAGGTGGCTAAAACAGGAGCAATCGACGGGTTAAGAAGGTAGCACCTTTTATCAAACACATCCCTTCTATATTCTACTCTGAATTTGGATTTTTCGGTGGCCACTTTTGATTTTGGGGGTGTTGTTCGAGGTGGGAGGTAGTAGTTGCTACGCGTTACCACCGACCCGGAAGTGTAATTGGTATATCTACCCTGACATTGCCTAGTTATGCCATGTCACCTACCCTAACGCGCCTTATACGATTTTTTTTGTACCATACCTATGGAGTGGCCTCTGACGACGTCCAATACAGGGGAGATTACGGTACTGTATAGACTATGAGAGTATATTTTTTGTTAAGGGCTATATGGGTAACCCCTTAACGCTATTTAAAAGTAAGTTTATTTTACAAGTAGACACTATTATAATAGCGAAATATACTACATAGTAAATAGTTTAACGGATCCTTAGGAGATGTAAATCCCGAGCATCTCTTGAGTTACTGCACTCATATTTATTTCTGTTATTTAACTCACATAAGATATTTTAGTTCTGACTCGAGTTTTTTGTCTTTTCAATTCGCTCGGGTCAGTCCGAGCATTTCAGGATCGAAGGCTTTATCTGTGGAGGACGAAGACGAAGATTTCAGTATTATTATTAATATATATTATATTGTTCCGCTACACTATTGTATTCCGCTGCATTATTGATATTCAATGGTATGTATAACTCTGATATATATTGTGAGTATAATTAAATATTTTGAAAAACAGCTTCACAAACTGTATATTTGATTATTATATTTTATCCTTCCGTTGCGAGATTCTGTTTGTTTTATTTCTTTCTTATTTTTCTTATTTACCCCATAACAATCCGCCCTTCCGTATGGTTTGAATTGGCACATGTGTCGATTTAAAGTGTGCGAAAAGGCAGGATGTTACATCAGGTATCAGAGCTTTGGTTTAGCGATAAACCTTAGCTATGTGGGGTCTGACTCTTTATTAATAGGGTAGTAATACCCTATGATGAGTCGTTGAGCGTATATATGAGAGAGCGTATTTGTTAGTGTTATAAAAAGGTTTTAATATTGTGTTAATCTGTTCCGTTTTATGTTTATAAATTCTGGTTGGTGCATGGGACGCTATGACATCAATAGGAATTTCTAAACACTTAATAGGACAGACCAACGTAATATTTGTTTTAATATAGGTGAATGGAATAATTTTGCCTATTATATTTTCTATATATAAAATAATTTTTTAAATGATATATATATATATATATTTGGTTGCAATATATTGGTTGTTAGGTAATAAAATTTATAAATAACAGTGAAATAAGATTGAAAATAAAATAAAGGAAATTTGGAAATTTTAGAACTTAAGTTCCGGGGCTTCGAAAATTTCTTTCAAATGATTTTGGAATATAGTAATAATAGTATTAGAAGTATTTTCTGATATAGATATTTCAATATAATTTGAAAGAATTGTTTTAAAGAAAATTTAGAAAAGAAATTAAGTTATATACTCCCCTCTCTGTCGCTGGAAAATAATTTCGGTGATGAGTGCATGTATCATCGACATTCATTTTCGAGTTTCGAAGTGGGAAGGCCACTGTAGTAATTTTACTACAGATTTATTTTGATAAAAAAAGTGAATTTTTAATTGTTTTAAATATACTTGAATGTAGATAAGCTGTAAGTATATTTATCTATTATTTTAAAATGTATTGAAATTTAGCCCGGTATTTAATTCTCAAGTTCCGTTAATTAATAATTTCATTTAGTGCAGTGAAATGGAATTTAATTAATAATTGAAACCTCTAAAGGAAATAAGAGATTTAATGCTAGGTTATAAATGGTATTAAATGAAATTTAAAACGTTAACCTATGAAATAAAGGATATAATTATTGAACATTAAATTAATTAAAAGAAATAGAATAAATTTGTATAACTTTCAAATTACATCCTTAAAAACATATATATAACTTACCGAATATTAAAAGTTGAAATGTTTAATAAGAAAATGTAATGGAAATTGTACAAGTAAAAGTATGAAATGAAAGTAAATAAATGAAATTAAGTAGTATATATGAAAGATAATAAGCTTAAGTAAATGATTGAAGCTATTTATTAATAAAATAAGCAGAAAGATGAATACTGCAAATAAATGAAGATAAAGAAAAAAGGGAATAAATCATCCTATAAAGGAAATCAAATAATAAATGCTATGAAATTGGAAAATTAAATTTGATTTTTTGTTTGGAAGTGTGGTTTTTTTTGGCCTATGGTTGTTGGGTAAAGATATTTTAAAATTATTGGGATGTATGAATAATCTATTTAGTTTCACCTAAGACTGTTGAGTGAAGGGTACACTTAGTAGTTTATTTTTCATTCCGTACAATTTAAAGTTGAACCCGAACAACTATTTGTTTTGTTTGATATGAAGGAATGATTGATTTTATGGTTGTATGCCTTGTTACAAGTGTTTGATGTTGTATTGATTTGTTTGTTAATGGTTGAACCCACTTTAAATATTTCATCTTATATAATTGTTAACCTTTTTGGATTATATAAGTGAAATACAGGTTATGGAAGCAATTGCTACTACTTTTGGTTTCATAATTTAAGAGTTATTGCCCGACAAATCGGTACGTTTCTCGCGGTTTATATCGTTATTATATTATTTTTCCCTTGTTGGGATATTTTTTTTTGAAATATATATCATATATGGTTATATTGATATTATTATATTTTCTCCCAAGCCTCTCCGCACAAAGGAGACTTTATCAAAATTTTCCGTAAATTTTGGACTTAGAAATTATTTTGAAAATGTTTTCCAAACTTCATTAATTTAAGTATAAAAAGATCTATTGGTTATAAATTGGTATATTTTGTTTAAATTAATTAATTATGTAAATTTATTTTTTTTATAAGTTTAATATTTAAATAAGATATATTGATTTCTTAACTCTTCTTTTCCCTGCTTTCCTTTTTGGGGACGAAAAGTTTTAAGTGGGGGAGAGTGTAACGACCCGTAAAATTCGATGATTAAAATGAGTTAAATTAATAAGATTTTAATTTAGAAGGAAATAAAAATCGTATAATTTATGTTGGAACGTAAGTTATTTATAGGGCAGTAATTGATGAATAAAAAGTTTGAAACCAAGTAAAGAAATTTACGGAGAACATTTAATAGTAATTTATGAATATATTAGGCAATTGAAAATTTATGGATTTGTTAAAGAATGCAAAGTTATAATTGAGTGTAAACAGGAATATTTGGTAATTATTTAAAATAACAAATATGTGATTTCGTGAGATATTTAATTGGGTATTTTATAAATGTTACGTTAATGGTAATGTGATACAATGTTAGAAATTAGTCGTAGCAATTGTAATTAAAATTAACAATTTAGAATAAAATTGCAATTAATTGGAAATAATGAAAATTGTCTTACTTGGTTATAAGTTTAATATAAGCAACAAAAGGAAATGTTGAATAATGAATCATTAATAAGATTATTAACTAGAATGGAATTCAAATCAATATAATATGGAAAGTATAATTGTTGCACTTGAGTAAGTTTTAAAAATAAAAGTGATTAAAGGTTACTTAAACGACAATTAATAAATGTATTAAATTTGTAAAGGTCAAAATTGATTGCATTAGTAAATTGGGACAGGAATTCAAAATTATGTTAACTAATGAAGAATACGTAATAAACTGTAAATTTATAAAATCAACGGTCGTTAAGCAGTTATAATATTTATAGTTGATAATAAACGTTACTTAGTGATTATTAATATAGTAACGAAAGGGGGAACGTAAATTTAATAGAAACGTAAATTTATATTTTAGGTCGTAATTGGTGAATTGAGAAACAAGTTCAAATGAGGTATTTGAAGGAATTCTTTAATAAGTAAGAATTTGTTGTTCTTTTATTATAAACTTAGGTATAATTGAAATTGCTTCTAATAGAATATAGTAGGAAGGGAAGTATTATAAATGAATGGTTAGAAACTTAAGTAAACAATTGGGAGGCTAAGAAATTTGATTAAGCATAATTACTATAAATAAATGAATGATAATAAATGAGGTTATGTAATAATGAAGGAATGAATAAATATATAATGCAATAACGGAAGATATTGACATGACAATTATAAATGAAAACGAATATTTGGGAGTAATAAATGAAAATTTTGAAATAAACATTGAACCGATAAATAAAAGTAAAAGTTGTAAAATAAGTAAATGTAAATTTTATGGATGAATCCTTATATGAATAGAAACGAGAATGAAGCAATAAATATTATGAGATGAAATTTATAAGGATGAGACTGAATTAGGCAAATTGGTGATTATCATTAATTGTTTACCCATTTGTTTCATCTATTGAATTAGTTTTAAATCCATTGGAATAAAACGTAATAAAAAAACTACGTTAATGAAAATTTAGAGGAAATTTTAGAATTAATGCAATAACTAATTTAGTACAAATAAATTTATGGAACCAATGGTAAAATTTTAACTAATTGTAATTATTAATTTGAAATAATGACTATTGGTTGAATAAAGGGATGGAATAAAATGTTATCAATATATTGGAATTTAATACACGATAATAGGATAAATTGCAATTCAATGAAAAGTAAATACTTAGAAGATTGTATAAATGGAAATTTAGATAAAATTTAAGAATATAATTATAAACTTGTATTAAATCATGGTAAAAGTCCAAGTGATTAAAAAGGATGAATTGGTTAGTTTATAAATATTAAATAAAAAGGTGATTAATTAATTTAATATTAATACATTTAATTGATAGGAAGTAATTGTTCTACTTCTCATTACATTCATTTAGCCCATTTTGAAACTTAATCAACTGAAATTAATGTAATTGAAAATTTTCAATTAATAGAAGAGTGAATACTAATTGTAATAGGTGCAATTAAAAGCAGCTTATGCTTGTGAAAATATAAGGAAAGTTTTGATTCAATGAAAAAAACATTTACATCAAATAAAATGAATGTTTCATCTGTGAATGTTGGTTTAATTTCATTAAAATAATGAACAAAATGATTGATTTTAAAGAAAGAAATATATGTTTATTTCAACTGTGTTTTAGCATACAGATTGATGACAAGGATAGGAAAATAATCTATTTATTACTCTTGTGTATAAACAATAAATTTATAAACGTGTTTAAATGAACAATTGTTCAATTTTTTTATCCATTTTATTTGTCTGTTTTAAAATTTAACTTTGTAAGTAACTGCAATTAATGTAATTCAAATGTTTCAATTAAAAGGAAAGGAAACGTTGATTGCAATCAATAGATTTAATAAAAGAACCGCACGTTTTGTGTTAAACAAAAAGGGTGTTTTAATGGAAATAAAAGATCATTTTATGAAAACAAAATTGAACGTTTTGATTTTTAAGGTAAGTATAAATATTTTATTATGCGTAGATAAAAACCTAAATGCGTACAAAATTCTACTTTCGTTTGCAAACCTTTCCATTCCTACGTACATTTCCTTATCTATTATTAACGCCTGAAGCTTTAATAAGAAAACGTGACATTTATTTTTTCCCTTCACATTCATTTCCTAATTATAAATAACTACATCTTATTTATTCTTTTACATTTTGTTTCTCCTAACACCTCATATTCAAAAGCTCTTATTCTTACAAATCCAAAAGCATTCTTTTGTAAAAATGATTTATTTTTATTTTTCGTACACTTCCTGTCCTCATCTTAGCTGTTCTTCAATCTTTTCCTGAAGCATCATCTTGAGAAAACGTAAGTATTAAAATTTGTTTATTTATATATATATATATTTAAGGCGTACTAATTTTTATTTTAATAATATTTCTTGTAACATGAATATCTTTTGCATATAAACTTTGATTCACGCGCGATTTCTTCTGTTGGATTCAAATTTATATTCTGGACAACATGAAATTGATTTAGTTGAATTTGGAGATTTTTGAGCTTTGTGCTTCTGTTTGGATTTTTATGAGCTAAAATCAAAGGTGAGTGTTTTAACCCACTCACAACTTCTAAATTTTTTTATGTTTGTTAAATTAAAATTAGATGTGATTAGAAATTTATTTATGACCGTTTGGCATATTTTTAATCATCATCTCAGCTAAATTGCATTTATTTAATTAAATTATCATTTACGTACTCATTGCATATAAACTGCCAGTTAAATTGTTATTTATTTATTATTGCATATAAACTGCCAATTAAACAGTTATTAATTTATCATTTGATATAAACTGCTAGTTAATTCCTGATTATTATTATCCGTTCTATATTGATGCTATTGTTTGAATTGGATGATGATTGTGATAAATGGTTGATATTGGATGAATGGATGCTGTATTTATATTGTTATAAACTGCAAGTTATTATGCATTTTCATCTCATTCGGGATTGCGGATTGAAATGATATACAACCGCATTTTTATTTTTAAATTGCGGATTGAAATGATAAATATCTGTATCACTTGACCATAGGATAGAAAATTATATACAGGCACCGCGGTATATATATATATATATATATATAATTATTTTTTGAAATAATTTTTCTATGGTTTTGTAAAGAAATATATATATATGGTTTTATGAGATACGGATTTCGGATATTTGATAAAGGTTATTTTATATATAGTAAAATTCTTGGTTTTAAGCTATGTATAAAATTGTTTAAAGTATAAATAAATTTAATAATAAAGTTGATTTTGTTAAATTATAATACGAGAAGTATTTACTTAAATAATATATTTTTATATAGAGTTTATATTGATTTTTATAAATCAAGGGTGAGAAAATAGTTTTGAAATGGCTTGAGATTTTATTTAATAAAATTTTTTATTTAATAAAAATCCATTGGAACTTATTGAAATTTAGATTTTAAAAAAAATATGGTTTTAAAACTAACTTCAGGGTTAAGGTGGTTTAAGTAAATATATCAAGTCTAAATGAATTGAGGAATATTCAATTTTTGAAATTTTGAGTTTTATTAAAGGGATACTAGATTTTTAAGTAAATATTTCAAACTAAATAATAGAAAAGTGAAATTGGTGTATATATATATGAATTAAAAAATTTAGTTTGAAATATTGAATTAAGCTTTGAAAATATTGAATTAGAAATGGTTTATTTGGAGGTTCAAATCGATATTTGGAATATATTTGTGGAATCAAAGAAATTATTTTACTTTATAAAGTAATTTAATATTTAAACCATTTGAGGGGTGTAGTTATATTTCAAAGTTATGAAATTCAAGTTTCATGCTTGGAAGGTTATATTTCAAGCGTTTGGTTTCGAAATATTATAAATTTGAAAATGTTATGGTTTTACAAAAGAACATATTTGAAATAAAAATGATATTATATTAATTTGGGTTTATAAATGATATCATATTGATTTGGTTTTAAAATAGAAATGATATCGTATTTATATGGTTTTGAAATGGATATTTATTCTGGTTTTAAAGTATAACTATTTTGAAAAGACCGCGGTGTTATAATAACATTTGGTTGTTGAAGAGACCGGGATCAGAAGTTGTCATACTCTCTGCCAACTCCGAAAACCACTTTAACAACCGTGTACGCAGTGGAGATTCCAGAATGAAGTAGGATGGTGGCGGCATTTCCTTTGAGGTAAATACGTAGACCCAACTTCCATGAGTTGGCATAAGGTGGCTAAAACAGGAGCTCCTCTTCCTTCCAATGGCAGACAAAAACAAAAAAAATTCCAATTGCAATTTCAAATAAAATTCAAAGCCAAAAATTAAATCTCTTCAAACTATGTCGAATTTTATATGGATTCGAAGCTCTCGATGAGCGTAGGGCAAATCTATGATTTGGTTTTCAACTGGATGCATCGTTTGAACTGTAAGCGTCAAAGAATTCTCTGCCCTTCAATTCGTCGCGATCGACTACAGCCGATCATCGAATCAAGGATATGGGTTTGTAGAGGGGTCCAAGGGAAGCTCATCCGTGTTAGTGGCGAGGCGAATCAACGGCCTAATCATCATCGAAATTGGGTTAGGGTTCGGTGTATATAGGTGGCGACTGCTCTCTTTCCTGCGCGTTGGGTCTCGTAGTTGGTTGAGAGGACTTCGAGGAGGTGGTCGATCGCGTGGGAGAGGTTCGGTAGGCCGGGCCTAGCGTAGGCGGCGTGGTGGCGTGCGCGATTTTTGAGGCGGCATCTTTGTGTGCATATCGGTTTTCGGCTAGGGTTTCATTTTCTGTTTCGTGCATGAATAGTGCTGTGCGTGATGAAGCTTGGTGACGTGGCGAGTAATGGTTTGTGCTTCATTTATTTGTTTATTTCAATTTAACCTAAATTTGCAATCGTTTAATGCGTATAACTTTTGCATAAAGGCCCGTTTCAGGCGCGGTTTTCTCTGCTAGGTTCTTATTGAAATTCCGGACATTTTGAAGCTGGATTGGTTGAATTCTAAGACTATTCAAATTTTGGGTTTAAATTGGATTTAAATTCAATTTAAATTCAAAAGGTGAGTGTTTTAACCCACTCACAATTTTTAAAATTTCTTATGTTGTTAAATTTATTTATGATGTGATTAGGAATTTATTTATGACTGTTGACGTATTTTTAATCATCATCCCAGTTAATTGAATTTATTGAATTAAATAAATTTAATTTTGCATATAAACTGTCAGTAAAATTGTTATTTAATTTATCATTGAATATAACTGCCAGTAAATACCTATTGTTTATTATCTAATCTATATTGATGTTATTGTTTGAATTGGATGATGATTGTGATAAATGGTTGATGGTTGATATTGGATGAATGGATGTTGTATATTATATTGTTATAAACCACAAGTCGTTATGCATTTTTATTTTATTTGGGATTGCGGTTTGAAATGATATATAACCGTATTTATGTTTTAAATTACAGATTGAAAGGATAAATTTCTGTATCACTTGACCATAGGATAGGAAATTATATACAGACACCGTGGTTTATATATATAAAAATAATTTGAAATTGATTTCTATGGTTTTGGAAAGAAATATATGATTTAATAAATATTAATTTTTGATATTATATAAATATTATTATAAATATATATATAGTTAAATTCTTGAATTTAAGCTACGTATAAATTTGTTTAATAAAAATAAGTTTAATAATGGAGTTTGATTGTTTTATATTATATGCTTAAGTACATGTTTAAGATATTGTATATATAGAGTTTTTAATGACTTAAATAAAAATTAAGTTAGTAGATAAATATGAAATTGGTCTGAATTGAATTATTTAAGAATTATACTCGAATAAATTTGATTTGAAATTTAAATAAAATTTAGATTTTAAAGGGTATGATTCTTACAACTTGATTTGGTTTAGAGTGATTTAAATGAATATAAAGTTGATTTAAATGAATATATCAAGTTAAATAAATTGAAAGAATATCCAGTCATGTGAAGTTAATAGTTTTCTTAAATGATATTAGATTTATTACGTAAACATTTCAAATCTAAATAATAGTAATTGAATTTGACGTATATGGGATTATCAAAGAATTAGTTTTGAAATGGTGGAATATTTAAAGCTTTGAAATATATGGAAATTGAAATGGTTTATTTGGGGATTCAAATCTGTATTTGAATTGATTTGTGAAATTAAAAAAGCTAATTTATTATATAAAGTAATTTAATATTAAACCATTTAAGTATTGGAAGTTATGTTTCAAAGTTATGGGTTTCAAGGTATTATGATTTGAAAATGCTATGATTTTAGGAAAAGGATATATTTGAAATAAAAATGATATTATATTGATTTGGGTTTTACAAAAATGATATCATATTGATTTGGTTTTTAAAGCGGAAATGATATCGTATTTGTATGGTTTTGAAAGGGATATTATATTCTAGTTTTGAAGTATAAATATTTTGAAATGTCCGCGGTGTTATAATAACGTTTGGTTGTTAAAGAGACCGGGATCGGAAGTTGTCATACTTTCTACCAACTTCGAAAACCACTTTAACAACCGTGTACGTGGAGGAGATTCCAGAATGAAGTAGGATGGTGGCGACGTTCCTTTGAGGTATATACGTGGACCCAACTCCCGTGAGTTGGCATAAGGTGGCTAAAACAGGAGCGATCTCGGGCCAATGAGGTCATTCCTCTGATCGGACACATCCCTTCGATATTATACTTTGACTTTTGGATTGATTCGGTGGCCACTTTTGATTTTTTTAATTTGGGGGTGTGGCTCGAGGTGGGCGGTAGTAGCTGCTACGCGTCACCACCAGCCGGTGTGCGTATTTGGTATATCTACCCTGACATTGCCTTATGTGCCGTGTCACCTACCCTAGCGCGCATTGTACGAGTTTGTTTTTCTCCCATAGCCCGTGGAGTATTTAGAGTAGTCTTCCGATCTGGAGATACGCTGATACTGGATGGACTACTGGGACTATTGCATGGTAAGGGCTATGTGGGTAACCCCTTAACGCTCATTAAAAGTAAGTTTATTTTACTATTAGACATTATTATAATAGCGAAATATTACTACATAGTAAATAGTTTAACGGATCCTTAGGAGATGTGAATCCCGAGCATCTCTTAAGTTACTGCACTCACGTTAGACGCTGGATAGGAGATGTCAAATCCCGTAAACATCTCTGATGTCGTTCCACTCATATTATTTACCGTTGATTTAACTTACATAAGATCTTTTAGTTATGACTCGAGTGTTTAGTCTTTTCAAATTCGCTTGGATCAGCCTGAGCATTTCGGGATTTGGAAGACTGTATTCTGAAGGACGAAGACGAAGATTTATTATTATTTATTATAGTATTCCACTACATTCATACTATTTCCGTTGCATAAATTATTATTCTCTAGTATGTGTAACTCTGATATGTATTGTATATGTATAATCGAATATTTGTAAACAGCTTCATGAACTGTTTATTTGATTATTATATTTATCGTTCCGCTGCAAGATTCTATTTTGTTTTATCCTTCTCTATTTTTCTTATTTACCCCATAATAATCTGCCCTTCTGTATGGTTTAAGTCTGACGTGTGTGGTTTATCGTCGATTTAAAGCGTATAAAAAGGCGGGACGTTACATTTGGTATCAGAGCTGCGGTTTAGCGATAAACCTTAGCTTTGTGGGGTTTGACTCTTTACTAATACCCTATTACGAATCGCTGAGTATATATATATATGAGAGCATATTTGTTAGTGTTATAAAAGGTTTAAATATTGTGTTAATTTGTTCCGTTTTGTATTTATAAATTCTAGTTGGTGCATATGACGCTATGATATCAACAGGGATTTCTAAACACTTAGTAGGAAAGACCGACACAATATTTGTTTTGAAATATAGACGAATACAAATTTTTTGCCTATTATATTTTCTATATACATATAAAATAAAGTTTTTATAAATGATATATATTTGGTTGTAATATATTGGTTGTTAGGTAAAGAAATTTATAAATAATAGTTGAAATGAAATTGAAAATAAAATAAGTGAAAGTTGGAAATTTAGAACTTAAGTCCCGGAGTTTTGAAAATTTCTTTCAAATGATTTCGGAATATAATAATAATATTATTGGAAGTATTTTCTGATATAAATATTTCAATATGATTTGAAACAATTGTTTTAAAGAAATTTTGGAAAGAAATAAGATCTGTACTCCCCTCTCTGTCGCTGGAAAACAATTTCGTTGATGAGTGCACGCACCATCGACATTTATTTTTGAGTTTCTGAGTGGGAAGGCCACTGTAGTAGTTTTACTGCAGATTTATTTTGATAAACAAATATAAATTTTAAATTGTTTTAAATATATTTGGATATATAAACTGTAAGTATATACATTTATCTATTATTTTAAAATGATTTGAAATTAAACCCGGTATTTAATTCTTAAGTTTCCGTCAAGTAATAGTTTCAATTATTGTAGTGAACTGAACGTAAGTAATTAATAATTGAAACCTCTAAAGGAAATAAAAGATTTAATGCTAAGTTGTAAATAAAAAGAAAGTTGATCAAAACAGAAGATATTATTATAGAACATTAAGTCAATCAAAACGAAATAAGATAAACTTGTGTAATTTTCAATTTGCATTCTTTAACGTATATATGACTTACCAACTATAAAAAGTTAAATTGTTAAAAGAAAATGCAATGGGAAATCTTACAAGTAAAATTTGAAGTAATGAAGTATTCAGTGAAATTCTTTAATAAATAAGAATTTGATGTTGTAATTGTTATAAACTTAAGTTATAATGGAAATCTTATAATAATAAAATATGATAGAAGGTAAGTGTTGTAACTATGTAATTTTTGACTTAAGTAAATGTTGAAGTTATTTATTTTGAAAATAAGCAGAATACTATAAATAAATGAAATTAAGCAGTGAATAAATGAATGTAATATAATAAAAGGAAAATTTCATGATATGAATAAGTAAAAATAAGATTTAGTTAGAAATGAATAAAAGTAAATGGAACAATAAGAAATAAAATGTAAGTTAAAAAGATAAATTATTATATGAATGAAATTAATAAGAAACTTGATCTATTGTTTGAAATTGTTGTTTGCTTGACTTATAGCTATTTGGGCAAAGATACTTTAAATTTGTTTGGGTGAATGAATAATGTAACAACCCAGTATTTTGTGATTATTTTAATTGATTATGTAAATTATTTAAATTGGAACTCCTGATTTAAAAACTTTATTTTATTTATTAAAATGAATAAATTTTGTTATTTTAAAAGTGTATTTTGATTTTGTGTGAATTATAATTTCAAACCTGAATAAATAGGATATTTCCAGAAAAGTGGATTTTTGGTCAATCTGGTCGAACTTTGACTTTTAAATTTAAAATTTAAATATTTGAATTTTTGAATTTTATCTTTTATTATGAAAATATATTAAATTTCAAGAATACTGCTTTTCGTTTCATTGAAATCCGATTTATATTGTGAAAGTTATGCTTTTTACAATATTGTATGTAAATTGATTTATTTAATAAAATTATCTATTTTAATTCATATAAATAATATTTTTATTAATAAAATCATGTTCTAATATGTGTTATATGACATGTTTGGCATATATTTTATTTTAAAACATTTTTAAAGTGATGTTATAATTTTTCCAAAGCTTAGTCTATTTATTTTCAATTTTTATAACCTAGTTTCTATTTTTAAGCTATTTTCTTAATTTAATTATATTTATTTAAAATTTTATTTATTTATTTATTTTATTCATTCAGTATTTTCTTGTGTTTTTATTTTTTTATAATCATTTTATATGTATTTAAAAATGTAAAAAGAATTTTGGAAATATGAAGAGTTTTGACCTTTTGCATACCTTGCCTTTTCACATTTCAACTTACTTTTTCACACCAAACATCACATGCATTCAATTGCTGGCTATATCTCCTTTGTTCGGCCGACTTCCTTATCATTTTTCATGAAAATTTTTGTTTCTCAACTCAAAAAAATATTCGGCCACCATCCTTGCAAAAATTTTGGTAAAAACTTCTTCTTTCTTTTCACTTTTTATTGTTTTGTTGTGATTTTTGCACTTGCTTCATCTTCTTTGTGTTGGGCCTGCCACCTCCATCACCTTGGCCGCCTCCACCACCACATATTTCAGCCACCATACCCTCCTCTCCACTACCATTCCTGAGCCGAGCCATCCTATGTTGAAGATCCACCTAAAAATGCACAAAAACTTCACATATACAACCATAGCTGATCACTACTTGTTGCCACCACTCCACCATCATGCTTGGCCGACCAAACACCACCACACCACCAAAAACCTGAGCTTCAGACCTTGCCACATCTTTAGTTGACCGTCCAAGATCAGGCCGTGCCCAATCCATGCTTGGCCGAAGTCATTTAGGCCTTGTAATCCATGTTGTTGCTTGTTGTTGCCTTGTTTTGTGAATTCAAGCACACATATCACTTCATCTCCTTTGTATTGCTTTGGCCGACCCCTACATGACCTCAACCTGACCTCAACCTGATCCAAAACCATCCTATTACAGTGCCTTTCTAGTCCATAGCCGAAGCACAAGTGGTTGAATGCAAGTGCAAAAGTTTAGCTATGTATTGTACTTGTATTTCTAGCTTTGTTTATGATAGTTTGGTTTGAAATTTACGTATTGTACTTTGTTTTGTTTGTTATGAAACAAGGCTATTAGCTTTGGCTCTCCACACTCGAATCATTGTCATGCTATCATGCCTTTGTGGATCTCAGTTTGTGTAATTTGGTTATTGTCTTCAGCTTATACCAGTGAGTTATTCTCACCAGACAGTTTTATACTTATATGACTAGTAAACCGATCACATTTGAATCAGTAAATTGCATCATCATGTTACACCTGCTATGTTATGATCATATGATGTTCACCCATGCTTATTTACCGTTATATCATCTGTTACTGTTATATAATGCTATTCTGCTATTTATATATCACACTACAAGTTCCCTTTAGATTAGAATCACCATGAGTTGAAATGATACATACCCGAACGGACTTTAGAATAGGAAAAAATTGATATGGGCAGAAATGATAGGCTCGAGCGATTTTCATTTGTTTCATTTACTTGGTATTGCAGGTTTGAAATGATCAAACCCGGAATTTCTTTGTAAATTATGGATTGAAATGATATATTATCCGTATCACTTTACCTAGGCTAGAAAATGATATACAGACCCGTGGTTAAAATATTTTTTTCTAAATTTTTTAAAGTATTTTAGAAATGTAAATATTATAATATTTTGATTTAAACTTAATTGGAAATGATTTTTGTAAAGTATTGTTGATTTTCTAAAACTTTATAAGTGAAATAAATTAATGGTAAAGTAGAAATTTGAAATATAAGTTATTTTGGAAATTTTGATTTTGTTATAAATGGAATTTAAATTAAGTAAGAATATGATAAATAAATATAAAATTTTATTTAAAATGAAGTTAAAATGATTTTTTATAAAGTATTAATGATTTTTGAATAAATTAAGATGTGAAATAATGAATATTTAAGTTGAATTATGAAATATAACTTAAATTGGAAATTTATGAATTTTGTTTAAAAGTGAATTTTAAGTTAAGTAAATAAGATGAAAAATAAGATATTTGAAAATTTAAACTTAAGTATTAAGTTAAAAATTTAATTTAATGAATTGAAATTCAATGCTTGAATTTAATATGTGAATTATTATTAAATTTTGATTTTGAATGAAAATTTAACTTTATAAAATCATGAATATAAGGATTATTAAATGATTGTTTTAAAAGTGAAAATGTATGATTTCATAAGTTTAAAATGATTTAAATAAAAATTTAATTGTTTATGAAAGTATAGTTGAAATTTAATTAACAGCATTTTTGAAATGCTATTATTTCTAATGTAAAGGATATTGCAACATTTGTAAATGTTGTAGTTGATAGAAATGAACTGAATGGCTAAAATGAACTAAGGGCTATTACAGCACTTGGTAAGTGCTGTAGTTGCTGGACTTAACTAATGTTTTAATTTAAATCTAAACCTATTACAGCATTTTACATGCTTTCTTTTGTTAAATTGAATTGCTTTTAAACAAAACTTTCCGTAGCATTTTGTAAGTGCTGTGAAAGTTGAATTTTCACCGTTTTAATAAATTTAAGTGAATAAATGAACTTTGAAAGGGCTAAAATTTTGAGAATTAAATATTTGATTTTAAATATAATGACTTCAAATTTTAATGGTTTAAATGAAGTAATTTGATTTGAAATATAAACCATTTTGAAATGTTACTTGGAAGGATATTTAAATTAAATAAAATGAATGTGGTTTTGAAAAGGTATGATATTTTGATAAAAATGAATTTGAAATGATATTGAATTTTGAAATTGATATTTGACTTAGAAGTATAAAATAGCATTTTTTGAATTTTAACCATAAGTTGTATTTAATTTATAGTTTAACGGATCCTTAGAGGATGGGCGGTCCAAGGCATCCTTTAAGTTACTTGTATCTCTATTACAGTTAACTTGAGTTGGTTTACATTATATAAGTATATATGTCCTGACTCGAGTGTTTTGTGTTTTACTTTACGCTCGGGTCAGCCTGAGTATTTACAGCTTAGCTTTGGATTTCTTTTCTGGGGCTAGGAATCGTTGGAGATTCTGCTTGTCTAGTTATTTATTCCTTTTCAGTTTCAGTTGTTCTATTTCAGCTTTGGTGTTTATAAACTTCTATGTATTTGAGATTTCTATTGTATATGTTTGCAGACTGATATTATGTATTATGTTTTGAGAGTTTGTTATAGTAGCTTCATGAACTACTATGGTATTTTAATTTCCGCTGTGAGTTATTTTTATATTTTTGTGTCTGTGATTCTGTGATTGTTTTCTTTTGCTCCAAATTTATTTACAGTGCGGTATTTTGAGCAATTCAAGTCCGACATGTGTGGATGCGAATGGTTGAAAATATCGGGTTGTTACAGTTGGTATCAGAGCTTTGGTTTTAGGCAAACCATAGCCTGCGGAGCAAAAACTCATTAGAGGCAGGGTAGAAATACCCTAGAATGAGTGAAATCAATCTTAGAATCCTTTCTTTGTGAGAGAACATATTTTCGAAGTATAAAATGATTTCCAAATGATTATTAAAGTATTTTCAAAGATTGTTTTGGTATAAAAACCTTCTAATTTTGAAACCAAGATTTTCTAAGCATCATTCCTTCTGCATCCACCTTGTTAGAAATGTCTTGGTTAGAATTCTTATTGTTTGCACAAAAAATTGGCAAACACCTCCAAGTCGTATGATTTAGTCGATTTTAAGTTGTTCTTAGTGATTTGGGTGATTCAAGCAAATGTGTAAAAAGCAGGTACTAAACTGTAAAAGACATACAGATTTATAGTGGTTCGGCCAGAATGTGCCTACGTCCACTTTGTATGTTATTCTCCTTTACTCTTCAGATTACAAGTACAAAGCTTTGATTACAAGTATGTGAAAGTTGTTTGAAAGTTCTGTCCGTGCTTGAGCTCTCAAACTTGTCTGCCATTGTTGTACCCCTGCCCTTCTATTTATGGAGTGAGGCTGGGGGGCAGGGGTTTTGGATGTATATAGCTGCTGGTGGGCCTGGGCTGAAATGATCTGGCCTGGCAATGTTGGTTCGGTAGTAGATGGGTGGACTAGCGTTTTGGTCCGGCGTGGTTGATTCGGTGGAGGCTGGTCCGATGAGGCCTTGGATCGGTGGAGGTTGATTCGGTGGTGAGTTGGTCCGGTGAGGCCTTGGATCGGTGGGGGTTGATTCGGTAGTGACACTTTGGGTTTGATTTGGCAGGTAGTGGAGCAAGGGTTGGTTCGGCAGGGCCTTGGAGACGTGTTGGTTCGGTGAGGCCTTTCCTCCCTATGGTTCGGCGATGCTTTCTTCTCCTTGACTCGGTGGC
Source organism: Allium cepa (assembly GCA_030765085.1). Lineage (NCBI taxonomy): Eukaryota > Viridiplantae > Streptophyta > Magnoliopsida > Asparagales > Amaryllidaceae > Allium > Allium cepa. Next base: position 501,215,356 of record CM060929.1, read on the forward strand.
GGAGGAAACGCACCCAACATTTGCCCCCCAAAGTGGGGCATATGCCAGCATATGTCGTGCTTTGTTTTAGGCCTTTCGACTTGGACACTTTCATTCGGTTCCAAGCGCCGAACCGGTTGGTCCGGTCGTTTCTATTTGCCTATAAGTATGGGCCATACACTTTCGTTATTCCTTACTAACTGAAATAGCCGAACCAGATTCTTTTCTGCCGAATCAACCATACTATCGAAACCTGCTTGACTACCGGTCCAGGTAATTGCCGAATGACTTTTATATTTTGAACTGCCGAATGAATCGTTGAGTGTGAGTGCCGAATGAACCTTCGAGCCTTGAGCTGCCGGATGAATCTGAGAAGCACGAGTGCCGAATGGCTTTCGAGCCTTGAACTACCGAATGGGCTTGAGTGCCGAATGAATTTTTAACCCTAAACTACCGAATGACATCTTTATGCTTCGAATTACGAATGAGATTCCAGACTGTATGTACTTGCTTGTCTACTTCCCTCATTCTAACGACGCACTTTTTGTGTTTGCAGATAAATGTCTCGCAAAGTGGAAACTCGATCAGATAAGAAGAAATCCACGGACAGAGAAGAGTCCTCCACAGTGTCCCTAGCTCAGTCAGGATCGAGACGTAATGGACCTCTCCCGAGATCACTAGTAGATGGGTACAACCCTTAGGACCTTCTGAACTCGCCACCTGACTGCTTTCCTAGCTCCCTTAAAGAGGAGCAGCTTGATGTTATATCTCGTTCTTTCGGGATTGACAGAGCACACATGGTGCTGCCAGGGAATGGAGTTATGCCGTATGACCCCCCTGAAGGATATTTCGCTTATAGTAGGTACCATTGCATGTGTGGGGCCATTCCTCCGATCAATGCTTGGATAGTCAGCTTCATTACTTATTTGAAGGTGGCCCCTTTCCAGCTTCAGCCCAATTCTTATGCTATCTTGGTGAGTCTATTCATCATTTTCCAGAGAAAATACGGGCATCTCCCTTCCAACCGGGAGATCTGGTATTTGTACAACTTGAGGGGTTATAAGAAGGGGTCTCCATACATCAGCTTGGAATCGGTCATGTCCTTTAAGCCGGTCCTGGACTTATATTCGAAGTTCAGCATGTTCAAGAAATAATGGTTTTTCGTCAAGGATGACTATGTTTCTATCCGTCGCTTCACCTCCGGCTGTAAGTTGAAGCTTATTTTTAATTTCCGTTCTGACTGCAATGCTTCTTCTTATGTGATTTTATTTCTTGCTAGTGACAGGTGGCTTTGCGGTCGTGGAGAACGATCTCCTGGTTCAGATGGCTGCGGAGATAGAAGCCATTTCGGGAAGGGAGAGGTCAGCTTCTTATCTGATCAAGAATGCTACTCTTCTGCAGCACAACTTGATTCTACCACGTCAGTCTGTGGTCAAGCAGAGAGACACAGCTGAGGAGAGGGTTGTCAAAGCTAAAGGAGGGGCCACGACAAAGAGCAGCAAGAGGAAACCCTTCTCGATACCTCCAGTCGCCGAGGGAAAGAAGCTCAAGAAATCCGATGGACCCTCCCCTAGCACATGTCCAGATGTTCCGGAGGAGGAAAATGTGGAGGAGGAAAGAGGCGAGGAGGAGAGCGGAGGTGATGGTGGTGAAGGAGAGAGCGGTGATGGCGTCGGGGCTTTGTCTTCTGGGCAAGTAGGGGAGATCCAAGAGTGGACAGATGATGCTTTTCGCCAGGCTTTTGAGGGGTTGGAGGAAGGATCGGCCTTGGTGGAGAAGCCAAAGAAAACTGATAAGGCCGGGACTGGTGCCGATTCATCTTCCAAGAGCATTTCAGTAGGGAAACTCCGGCGATTCAAGGTGAATTTTGGACTCCTCTTTTAACTTCATATGTTTCTTGGATTATAGTCCCATGCATGCTTGTAACACTTGGTTTCTATTCCAGGAATGGGTAAGGTGACCAAGACATCAGACATTTGGCACCGTATCGAACAATTCAAACTCCTCAATGCTTCCGCTAAACCAAAGCCTCCGACCAACCGCTCCGGGGACGTAGTCGGCTACCGTCCTCTTCTCGGAGTTATTGAAGAGGATATTCAAAAGAAAAAGAGGATTCGCTCTTTATTCGAACCTTCACCTAGTCCTCAGCCCCCAACCCAGACTATTCATGATATCACGGGGGAGGATACTGAGTTCATACCCTCTCCGCATCCGTCTGAGAATCCTACCGTTACTCAGATTGATCGTCACGGCTTGGCTCGTAATCCATTTGCGGGTCATCCAGATCTGGATCCGGGTTCTCATGATATTTCCTTTGACGAGGTTACTGGTGAGCACCTTCTTCCTCACAATCCTATGGTAAGGGTGCTTGACGAGGTCAAGTCCCTGGACCTTGATTTGCTTACTACCCGGATTGTAACTATGGGGGATGAAGCCAAGGCAAATATCGACCGGGTTGCTGAGGAGACTAGGAAGTTGATGGGGCATCATGCCAGACTGGTCAAGGCCGGGGAGGAAATTGGGAGTGCCAACATAAGATTGCGGTTAGTGGTTTCCGATCTGGCCAAGCAACTCGCCGATCAGGCCATCCAGATCTCTCAGCACGAGGCTGCCTCCAGACGGCTAAAGAAAACCATGGAAGAGGCTAGCAGAGCTGAGCTGTGGAAAATGGAGGCCATCTGCAAGGAACAGATCGATATGGCCATTGCAACGGTGGATGAGGCTCGGAAAGAGGATCTTGAGCGGGTAGAGGAGTTATCTGGGAAGCTTGAAGCCGCGGAGCTTGCTCAAGCCAAGCTGAAGGAGGAGATGGAGGCGATGAGGAAATCCCTTCAGGCTGACCGCTCGCGATACCGATTGGAGAGGGATGCTACTGTTGCAAAGCTGTTGTCTTCTGAGGTACGAATGAGGGAGTTTGAGGAGAATGAGGGGATGATGGATGAGATGCTCCAGGATATGTATTTCCATACTTGAAAGCAGGGCAACTTATCCTAGATGGATGATTATCCCCAGATCATGGCCATGATTTATCTCCGGGCTCTGGAGGAGGCCAAGGCTGATGCGGATAAGGAGGGTGGCACGGCCTTCAGAATGGATGTGGTTACGGCCCAATTCACTAAGAAGGAGAAAGTGGCGGTGAAGCAGGGCATGCGGCTGTTCGCTGCTGAGGAGGTAGGTGTGCAGTAGGGGGATGATGATCAAGGAACAGATGCTGGTAAGTCTTCCCTTTTAGCCTTTTCATAGCTTGGTTGCTTATTGTTTATTCAATGAATTCTTCTTCTGAATTGGACAGGCGGGACCTTTGAAGCGCCAACTACCTCTGGTCAGCATGCTGGGAGTTCTGATCCGGCGGTTAAGTAGACCTCGGAGGGCCAGTAGTATAGAGACGAAGCCCCGATGCAGTCGGCTGCTTGGCTTGATCTGGACATTCTCCAGTTTACTTGACATCGCTGTCTATGTTATTCTTAAAACATTAATGTAATTTTCAGGCTGTACTTATGTAACGAACAACTTGATTTTTAGCATGTAACTTTATAACATAAGCTGATTTTGTCATGTTTGGATGCTGTCGTTATTTTGATGTGTTGCATAAAATATAGCTGTGCATGTGTTAGTGATTCAATTGTGTTTGACGCTAAGTTCTTGCTTAAAATATAATTTCATGTCTTGCAATGTTAGTGTGATGTGCGAATAAATTATAGTTACATATTTATGTACAAGAGAAGAAAGTACCGCCCTTCAAGTTTTAGCTGTAGACGGTAGCTTTGAATGCCTTGTGTAATCGAATATGGAATGCAGCTAAGTGACCTGCCATCTAGGTGTGAGTTCTTATTCCCATTAGTGAGTGTCTCCTATTTTGTATCCTGTACTTTAGTGATCATTATAGAGGATAGGAGGAAAGTTTTTATAAATAAAATGGAAATATAAGAAATAGTAAAACTTCCAATCACGGAAAGCCTTCGACACGCTTAAGTTCGTGGCAAACGGGCTTTGTAGTCACTTTCCCTAGCCGTGGGTCTTGGAGACATTTGTCACCCATCTTATGCCTCCACGAGGAGTTTTATTTTTTACCACAGCCGTACTTTAAGACACATCGGAGCCGAGATCGCACACGGTAACTACCCGGGCCATTATGACCCGTAATCGTGGGTATTATTCGATTTACCGTGGCCGGCTAGCGTGGGTGCCAATCTTCAACGGTGAACTACCCCTGGCTGGCCACACCTTATGTTGGGGCTTATAATCGGTTCATGGTTGCCGGCGAGCCGAACGCCGTAATGAGCTGCCTAGGCTATGGTTGGCCTTCTCGGCGTCTTATAATTGGCTCATTACAGTTGGCTTTAAGGGCCGTCACGAGCAATGAGTTAACCCGCAGCAGAGGGATGCTGGAGCAGAAGTGTCTCATTGGCAAGGGCATAGATTCGTACAATACCTGTTAGGTTTTGTCCAGATGAAGTTGGGTTGTGATGCCCTGAATGGAGATGCCGTCTATACAGGATTTTGTTCAACAGAAAAGGATAAAGCTCAGCAAGTAGCCAAGATATAAAGGAACAAGTTAAAAAAAAGAGACAAGTTTTTAAAGTGGTTCGGCACGAAAATGCCTACGTCCACTGATTCTCTTTGTTAATTCACTTTATATGGGCAGTACAAGTTAAGAAAAGTATCGACGAAGGTGTTGAATGTTCCATGCCCTCTGGAACACCTCTCCGTCCACTGTTGACAAAATATAAGCTCCATTATGGAGATCTTTATGAATTACATATGGTCCATCCCAGATTGGATCTAGCGCTTCGGGGCGCGGGAAGATTCGCTTGAGGACAAGATCTCCTTCTTGTAAGCTGCGGTGCTTGACTTTGGAGTTGTATTGTGCTGCCACGTTTTGCTTGTGAGCTACTGCTTTGAGTGCTGCATCATTTCTTCTTTCTTCGTTAGATCCAAAGACATATGGAGGAGTTCTTCATTCTCTTTTGGGTTGTAGTGGATCCTACGGTGGGATGGCACTACAGTTTCAACTGGGAGCATGGCCTCCGATCCGTATGCCAAAGAGAAAGGAGTATGCCCTATTGATGTTCTGAAAGACGTGCGGTAGGCCCAAAGTGCCGTAGGAAGTTCATCCACCCAAGCGCCTTTTGACTTTTCAAGCTTCTTCTTGATTAGAGTTTTAGGAATTTTGTTGACAACTTCGACTTGTCCATTTGCCTAGGGATAAGCCACAGATGAGAAGCTTTTGTGAATTCCATGCTCTTGGCACCAGTCGACGAACTCCTCGTGGTCAAATTGAAGTCCATTGTCCGATATGACTTTGAGTGAACCTCGTACCTGCATAGAACATTTTTGATCAAGAAGTCAATAAATTTTGCCGGAGATATTTTATTTAAAGGTTCCGCTTCCACCCATTTGGTGAAATAGTCGACCGCCACTATAGCATATTTGGCTCCGCCTCGGCCCATCGGCAGTTCGCCAATCAAGTCAATTCCCCATACTGCAAAGGGCCAAAGGCTGGTAATTTGAGTAATCTCATTTGTTGATAGTCGAGGAATCTTAGCAAATTTATGACATCTGTCGCATCTTTTGACGAAGTGTAAGGCGTCTTTGTTTAAAGTGGGCCAGTAATATCCATATCGGAGCGTCTTCTTTGCCAGAGTCTGCCCACCAGTGTGATCTCCGCGGCTCCCTTGATGGATGTTGGATAAGATTTTCTTGGCTTCCCTTCCAGCAACACACCTTAATAAGGGGTTAGAGAAGCCGCGTCGATAGAGGATGCCTTCTTGTATTGTGTAGCGGGAAGCTCTCCTCAAGATTTTCCTGACTTCGTTACGCTCGTTGGGTAGTATGCCATCTTGTAAGTATTTCCGAATAGGAGTCATTAAAGTTTCTTCTTCGATTACAGCTATCGGATCTTCTTGTTCGAAACTTGGGGCTAGTTGTTTCGAGATGGCTACTGTTCCGGAAATGATGTTGTTCTTCATGCTAGCTTGCTTTGCCAGTTCGTCGGCCTCTCGATTCTCTTCTCGAGGAATGTGTTTGATTAAATAGTGATCCAATTGATCGAGCAGCAGCTTGGTCTTCTTTAGATATGCTGTGAGTCGTTCTCCTCGAGTCTGAAACTCTCCTAGTACTTGGTTTACGATAAGTTGAGAATCACTATGAAGACATAAAGAACTGACTCCAATTTCTAAGGCAAGTTCTAATCATGCTATTACTGCTTTATATTCTGCATCGTTGTTGGTGGCAGCGAATTCCAACCTTAGGGTATAGTACAGCTTCCTTCCCCTGGGGGTGATTATCAAAATACCTGCCCCGGAGCCTTGTTCGTTTGATGCTTCATCTACAAAGAGATTCCACTTGATATCTTCTGTTATTTCAGATTGCTTCTTACCTTCGTTGGTAGTGAATTCGGCAATGAAATCGGCCATGGCTTGTCCCTTAATGGCGGTGCGAGGATGGTAGGTGATATCATATTGACTCAGTTCAATGCACCATTTAAGTAGTCGCCCAGAAGTGTCGGGCGATGGAGTACCTGCCTTAGCGGTTGATTGGTTAAAACTCTGATGGAATGAGATTGGAAATAGTGTCGCAGTTTCCGTGACGTGATTAGCAAACAGTATGCTAGCTTCTCAAGTTTAGGGTATCTGGCTTCTGCCCCCGTAAATCTCTTGCTTACAAAGTATACGGACCGCTGCGTGCGGTTGTCTTCTCTCACCAAAGCGGCGCTTAGAGCATGGGACGATACATCAAGGTATAGGTATAGTTCTTCGCCTTCATTTGGAGTTGAGAGTACTGGTGGTCTCTGGAGGTGTTCGATTAGGTTAAGGAAGGCTGTTGAGCATTCGTCAGTCCATTCGAACTTTCCTTTGTCTTTCTTTAGAGCTTCGAAGAAAGGGATGCATTTGTCGGTTGCTTTAGAGATGAATCTGCTTAGGGCGGCCACCTTCCTGTTTAGGCTTTGCATCTCTCTTCGAGTGGATGGTATCTTGATATCTTGTAAAGCCCGGACTTGTTCGGGGTTTGCTTCAATCCCCCTGGCATGGACGATGAATCTCAAGAACTTTCCCAACGATACTCCGAAGGAGCACTTTAGAGGATTCAGCTTCATTCCATATCGGCGAAGTACTTGAAACATCTCGTCCAGGTGGCTTACATGATCATTGGCTTTCCTCGATTTTACCATCATATCATCCACACAAACTTCCATAGTTCGTCCTATTAGTTCCGCAAACATCTTGTTGACGAGGCGTTGATAGGTAGCTCCGGCGTTTTTAAGTCCAAAAGGCATTACTCTGTAGCAGTACAATCCTCGATCAGTGGTGAAACTAGTGTGGTCTTGATCGGGGGTGTGCATAGGAATATGATTATATCCTAAGTATGCGTCCATAAAAGATAAGAGTTCGTGCCTGGCTGTGCTGTCCACGAGTTGATCGATTCGGGGGAGTGGGAAATAATCCTTCGGGCAAGCGTCATTTAAGTTGGAGAAGTCAATGCATGTTCGCCACTTCCCATTAGCCTTCTTTACCAGTACAGGGTTGGCAATCCATTCTGGGTAGATGGCTTCCCGTATGAAGTTATTGGCAAGTAGGTTCTTTACTTCTTCCTCGAGGGCTGCTGATCGTTCTGCCCCCATACTTCTCTTTTTCTGCTTTACTGACACCTTGATGGGATCGATGTTCAGTACGTGGCATGCTATGTTTGGGGAGATTCCAGTCATGTCAGCGTGCGTCCATGCAAATACATCCAAGTTGTGGCGAAGAAAATCGACGAGTTGATCCTTCAACTCTGCTCTTAACTGAGACCCAATTCTCAGCAGTCTACTTGGGTCGTGTTTGTCTACAGATACAAATTCCATGGCCTCTGCAGGCTCGGCGGTGGCCTCCTCCTCTTTGTCTCTGGGGTCTAATTCATTGAAAGGATCACTGGTATATCGAAGAGAAGGGGCTTTCTTTAGTTGCTATGCTTCCAAGTTTTTCTTGCAGAGAGTAGTCTCTGCATCCTTTCCTTTATTCTTCCTGCGGTTATTGCGAAGTTCAGTTACATAGCAATCTCGAGCGGTGTCTTGATTTCTTTCTACTTCTCCTATTCCATTATCTGTTGGAAATTTCATCTTCAGGCACCAAGGGGCCAGGACAATCTGGAAGTCAGAAAAGGCTGGTCTTCCTAAAAAGGCGTTGTAGGCCGAGTGGTTATCTATTAGCACAAATGTTTGTTTCCGCACAATGGAGCGGGGATTACTTCCTATTTCAACAAAGAGGTCCAATTGCCCGAGGGGCATCTTCGCATCTCCAGTGAAACCGTGTAGTGGTTTGTTGCAGGGAGACACATCCTTCATTAACAGCTTCATTTTGTCGAAAGCATGCTTGAATAGAATGTTTACGGAGCTTCCAGTATCCACCAGAATTCGAAAAACTTCGGCTGGGCCGAACTAGGCAGAGATAACCATAGGATCCATGTGAGGGTACTGCCTTCCTTCTAGGTCTTGCCTATTAAATGTGATGTCATTATCCTCTTTCCGCTTCGGGCGGCGTTCTTCCATGACGGAATTGATGCAGCCTTCATTGTTTCTAAGTGACTTTCCATATCTTCCCATTTCTGCCCAGTTTCTGTCGGCGATGTGTGGTCCTCCCGATATTGTATGGACCACTATCTTCTCTTGACTGGAACCGCTAGTGTTGTGATTTCTTCCACCTGTCTCTGGGTGGAGTTGCCCTGGGTTCTCCTTGGCAGGAGCTGGAGTCCTGTCCTGACCCTCTACATAGTGTTCCAATCTCTTCCTTCTGATGTGTTCTTCAATCAGGTCCCGGAGATGACGGCATTCATTGGTATCATGCCCATGGGATCCGTGGAAACGGCAGAACTTCCCAGACTTGATTGCGTGATCTGATTCCTTCTTGTACGAGGGGCGTTTGTATTTAAGCTCGTCTTGGGTGGCCAGGAAGATGTTTTCGACTGTTTCATTCAAACGAGTGTAAGCGTCAAATCTTGGTCCTGGCCGATATAGATGTTTTTCTCCCTTCCTGCCCCCAGCATTGTCTCGAGAGTCATTTCTTCCGAAGCCCTTTGCTGCAGCGGGTGCTTGCCATGAGCTGCCTTGGCTTATTGCCCTGTCCGCCTTTCGGTGGCAGCGTCTTCAAGTCTCATGTACTTTCCGGCTTCATGGAAGAAATCGGGTAAGGTAGCTGGTTTTTCTTTCGTTAATCTTCTAGCAAACTTGGTATCCGGATGTACACCACTACAAAGAGCCATTAGGATAAGTTTCTCATCGGCATCTTGGACTGCGGCCGCTGCGGCGTTGAATCGGGTTAGATATTGTTGCACTGTCTCTCCGGGCTTCTGTTTGATATTAGATAGGGAATAAGCGTACTTGGGTTGTTCCACATGAATGCGGAATTGGCTGATGAACTTTTCTTTCAACATTTCCCATGAGCTGATGGATCCTTGGGGTAGATGGCAGAACTAGGAGGTAGCTAGATCTGCCAAGAATAGTGGGAAGCATTTACACAACACTCCCTCTGTTGCTCCGCTCATGAGCATATGATGTGTGTATCTCTGCAAGTGTACAATGGGGTCAGAGGTTCCCTTGTAAGGTTCCATTATTGGCATTTACCATTCCCGAGGGGTGATGGCAGTTTCGATATTACGGGTGAAGGGGCTGGTCACCCTAGCGCCTATCTCCCGATCCCTTTGGTCCCGTTGGACACACACTCTGAACAATCGCGCCATTCTTTCATCAGAACTTGGAGCGGACAGAAATGAGTTTGGTTCTTCTCTGCGGGATTGATTCTGTCTAGATGACCTGTAGGGATGGTATCGTCTATTACTCCTAACATTTTCCGATGGCTGTCTTCGGTCTTCTGGGAGCATGCTGGGGTCAGCCACAGTTGGCCCTTGCCTCGATCTCCCCCTGTTGGGCTCTGTTCTAAGCATTCCCTTGGGTCCAACTACGGGCTGGATTCCAGCTCAACGCCGTCCATTGGTGTTCCCATGGTTAGGTAGCATGACAGGCTCAGCCATATCCGTTCCCTGCCTGGTACCTCCCCCGTGGGGTTCGGTTCCAAGTGTCTCCTCGGGTCAGAATTCGGGCTGAGTCTGGGCTCGGCCCCTATCATTGCTGTTTCTGTTGTTAGCCTCTATGAAGAAGAAAGATCTTTGTCGCCTCCCAGATCCTCCAGACTGGGACTCACCCCATGATTCGGTGTTGCGGTTGGATTCTTCAGCATCCCTTAAGCGTGACATGAGCTGGTCCACCAAGGCTTCTTGTTGAGATGTGAAGCGGTTAGTTACTTCAGCCACAACCCTGTCCAGATCTGCCGTAGTAATTGGTTGTTCCATGGCAGGGGATGTCGGATTTGCCTGATTTCCATTTGCTGTTGGAACGGGACGATTCTCTTGATCTCTGATCACTGGATCTGGGATACTGCTAGTTGCGATGTTCTTTCCTTTGCTAGCATCTTTCCTCTGTCTGGGAGGCATGTTTTCCCAGCAATGAGCGATGTTGTTGGGAAGAAGGTTGAGTGGGAGAAGCTGAAGCTTCTAGCTCGAGTTCTCAGTGAAAGCACCAAAAATGTTTGCACAAAAAATTGGCAAATACCTCCAAGTCATATGATTTAGTCGATTTTAAGTTGTTCTTAGTGATTTGGGTGATTCATGCAAATGTGTAAAAATTAGGTACTAAACTGTAAACGACACACAGATTTATAGTGGTTCGGCCAGAATGTGCCTACGTCCACTTTATATGTTATTCTCCTTCACTCTTCAGATTACAAGTACAAAGCTTTGATTACAAGTATATGAATGTTGTTTGAAAGTTCTGTCCGTGCTTGAGCTCTCAAACTTGTCTGCCATTGTTGTACCCCTACACTTCTATTTATAGAGTGAGGCTGGGGGGCAGGGGTTTTGGATGTATATAGCTGCTGGTGGGCCTCGGCTGAAATGATCTGGCCTGGCAACGTTAGTTCAGTAGTAGATGGGTGGACTAGCGTTTTGGTCCGGCGTGGTTGATTCGGTGGAGGCTGGTCCGGTGAGGCCTTGGATCGGTGGAGGTTGATTCGGTGGTGAGTTGGTCCGGTGAGGCCTTGGATCGGTGGAGGTTGATCCGGTGGTGAGTTGGTCTGGTGAGGCCTTGGTGGGGGTTGATTCGGTAGTGACACTTTGGGTTTGATTCGGCAGGTAGTGGAGCAAGGGTTGGTTCGGCAGGGCCTTGGAGACGTGTTGGTTCGGTGAGGCCTTTCCTCCCTATGGTCCGGCGATGCTATCTTCTCCTTGACTCGGTGGTGGAGGAAACACACCCAACACTTATCGATTAGGATTCCTTGAACTTTGGAACACTCCCACTCGTTATGAAATCCAGTCTTGTCTTCCCTATTTTATCCATTTTGATTTGGGAGCATTCCATAACTCCACTTTGCAATGACCTCTCTCAAGATTGGTGATTCCACCAATCTTCGAATGATTTGTAAAGGGGTGAAACTTCTTTACAATTGGCATTAATTCACCAGAGATTTCTATATCCTCGGTTTGCAATGCTATCTATCTCCTGCTCTACCCGGATTCTATCTCTGGCGATCGAATGTCGATTTGCCTTAGATTTCCGAATTGATTATATTCCTGAAGTAACGGTTGACCGGTTAAGGTCGCCCGCGATTTATATAGGCTTACCATCTTCTATTTGGTAATAAAATTATCTTATCTTCATTCAAGGTTATCCTCGAACCAGAATTCTATTTGATTAGAGTCCTCTAAATTTGAATCTCTGTTTGTTTGAAATCTATCCTTCAATCATTCTTTGGGAATTTGTGTTTGGTTGTATTTTGGAATTTGTGCATACATCGAAATTATTATTTTGATAAGGATGACCTTATTTGTATATAAAAGTAAAATGTTTTCGATAAAGATTTTATATCTTATAAAAATGGAAATTTGAAGTTTTGAAAGGATTTGAAATTTTGAAAATTTATAAGAAATTTGATTTAAACAAAAAAAAATGATTTATAATTGAAGGGTTTGAATTTGAATTTCGAGGAATCGAACTCCGGTGTTTTGAAATATGTTTTAGGATTTTGGAAAATATATAATAATAATAATATGATTTAAAGATATTTTTTCGAATAAGAAATATTTCAAATGTATTCGAATGAATTCCAATGATTTTGAAGAGATTTCAAAGAAGATTTAAGAAAATAAATGTCCAGAACCCACTTATGTTGCTGGAAAATAATTTCGGTGATGAATGCATGCATTATCGACATTGATTTTCGAGTTTCTGAGTGGGGGAGAAGCCACTCTAGTAGTTTTGCTATGCGAGTGATTTTGTGAAACCAAATTTTGATTTCAGTTTCAAAGTATGGTTTGATGTTCGAAAGATATATGTATGTATCCGTGTAGTTAATTGTAACGTACGCGATTTTTCGTTGCCGAAAAACCGAATAGTTAGGGTTTTAAAAAGAAGAAAAAGACAGAAGAAGAGAGAAAAAGATAGAAAATAGAGAGAAAAGAAAATAGAAAATAGAACGGAATAGAAAACAACATAACAATAACAAAATCTCACAATCGCAGCGGAACAACATATAATAGATAAATGAATAATCTTTAAACAAAGAACTATATCAGTTATTACATTACATTACATTTCATTTCATTACATCAGAGTGTACAACAACAACAACAACAAATAGCGGAAAAGAAATACTATATACTAGTAATACGCCATGTCATCCAGCTTGCCTCCTGCAACTCCTGAATATCCAGAATATCCTGATAAACCTTAACCCCTGACTGCCCGTGTGGAAATTGGTGGGCACCCAGAGTTTAGGAAGGAAAACAATAAACTCCGAGTCAATCATGAGACTGGTGTGAGAACTCAAAACAGTTTATTTATCTTTAAAATCAAAATAGAGGAATATTTTTAAAGTCAATTCGCAATGTTTTTGAAAATGTAACTACCATAAGACCTCCCTCCACACACACAATGCAAACGCAGACTTGGAGGAGATTTCTTCTTATGTTAGTCAAAGATGCTTGATACGCATTAAAAAGAAACATTTGATATTATTATTAGTGCATAGTGTAGAAATATTTCGAAAGTAGAATATAAATCTTAGCCAGCATAGGTACCAATATATTATGCCTACTATAGCTACCATATTAGATGGCAGGTTCTACGACTAAAACCGTACAAGTCTCGTATTGTTTCTTTGGATTTCCAACAAATGGTCAGGCCAAGGAACCCTCACGTTCTACTCCCAACTCACGTTCTACTCCCAGTAACCCTCACGCACAAAAGAACCCATCAATGCAACTAGGGTTTAATTATACTCCACCCACAAGCATCTTGAACACGATCAGATAGCGTCACCTTGAAGCTCGCCTCGAAGAGCACCACCGCCCCCAGCATAGTGAAGCTCGGCCACCTAAAAATCCTCAAAATGCGTGCGCAACATCAGGCCGTCAGCCCCCTGTATCTCCCCCTTTGACGCTTCAAACACGATCATCACCGTATGGATCTAAAGCTCTCATGAATCTCTACAACTTTCATGTTGAACACTTCGCGTAATTGTTGATGGATTGAGAGTGATTGAGGAGAAAATAAAACAAAATTCTGGCCATTAGTACAGGGAGGTGGCGGATCCAACCTGAAACCCTAAGGGTTGATATATTTTTGCAAAATGAAATGTTTAGGGGGCATTTATAGAACATTTTCCAATTTACTATTCACCCGGAATTTCCGAACTCCAAACGAAGCATGCCGGTTGGCGTTTTTAAGGTTTACCCCGCGTCCCGAACACAATGGAACGTGTTTCGGGAGCTAATTCGGTCATCTATGCGAGTTATGGCAATAAACGTTCAATTTAAATTTAAACCGATTAAACAATTTTCTAGGCGTTTTAGCTTGCACCGGACAAATGGTAAATCCGATTGACACAAAATTTGAAACCATACAATAATATCACATTATGGATCCGATGAAACTAGTTTCGTCGAAATCCGAGACTTTTTGAAAATTGGCTATTTTAACTCGTCGAATTAATATTAAAAACAATTTCGATGCGTTTCGAGCTGCCGCGATCAAACGAAAACTCCGATTGCTACAAAAATTGAAATCCGATAATAACAAACTATTACGGATCCAATGGAACTAGTTTCATCCAATTCTGAGACTGTTCGAAAATTGGCTAATTTCACTAGTCGATTAATTATTAAAATATTCAATTTTCACAAATAAAATTTAAATTCGATTTTAAAAGTTCTAAAACATCATTCTAACTTCAATATGATAAAATAAAATTTTACAAATCATTTTCAATCATATTTAACCCAATTCTCAATTATTTCTGTATTTTCACCTATTAAATTATCGATTTAATTATTCAATTAAATCCAATTATTCAAAATAAAATTTATTCGACTTATAATTTCACTTATTAATATTTAAAATTAAATAAATATTCAAATTTTAATTAATAAAAATTCTGGGTCGTTACATTAATGCCCCACTATTACTCCGCTACAATCCCGCTATATCTCATAGCGGATTTCTACCGCTACGATTTTTCCACATAGCCCCAGAATATAGCCTTTCCGCTTTAATCCCCGCTATTTCCGTTATGTCCCGTTATTTTCGCTATATTCTGCTATTCCCACTATATCTTTTTTAACAAAATGAATTGAAAAATTGCATTTGTACATTATAAAATTATGAAACTAATTTATTTGATTTAATTTTTAACATATTTTTAGAAATGAAAATACTCTAATATTCTACCAAATTCAATTATGTTATATAATAGTTTTTTGTTTATTTAAAGTATATTCGCACATGTTTTTTTTAAAATTATTTATGTATTGTTTATACTTCAATTGAATGATAATGTTTCATTTAATTACCATTTATATATTTATAAAAACATTAAGTACGAGTTTTATATGCTATTCTAGAGCCATCCGCTATATCCCGCTATATCCTCGCTGTATCCCCGCTATGATTTTTTGCACCTCCACCGTTTTGAATCTACGAGCGCATTAACTACACAGGTATGTATATGTGTGTGTATATATATATTAAATGATTTAAAATAAGCCGGTGTTCAGTCCTCGAGATTCAGATTTGTTTTGGTATAACATTATCTATTAGAATTGATTTACTAATTTGTTGGTGATTTCCAACTCTTGGATTTGAAAATATGATTTCTTCGACTATTTTGAAGGTTCTAGCACTTCCAATCAAGGTTAACTTTTCAAAGCTAAGAAATTTTGAAAGGTATAAAGTATTTGATAAAGAATATAATTTTAGTTTGGTATGATTAAAGTATAAAGTAATATACTGGTTGGAACTGTTTGTTGAGTGAAATAAATAAGATTACTTTGATTTATACTAGTATGCAATACAGATTTGAAATGTTTTGAATAAAGTATATATATAGAATAATAATCTTTTCAATGGTAAATTGGATTTTTCATATAGAAATAAATAGTTTGAAGGTTTTAAAAAGAGATGGTTTTAAACTTTGTAACCATTTTAGATATTTTGATGATTGAAATGGTTTGGAAATGATTTAATCTTTATTTTGATAAAGAATGTGAATTTGAAATGATAATTGATTTTGATAAATGAATATTTAAAGTTTATATTTGTATGAAAGGATATCTGGTTTACTTGTAATTTGAGTTTATTTTAAAAATGATGGATTTATGAAATGAATATTTCAAAACTAAGTAGTAATGAAGTAAAATTTGAGATATATGAAATTATAAAATTTAGTTTGAAATATGGTATATTCAAACTTTAAAATATATTAAAGATTGAATATTTTATTTTATGGATCAAATCTTTATTTGAAATTTGATAATATTTGAAATGGTTTTGTTGAAAAACTAAATTGAATTGAAACAGATGGTTTGAATTGAATTAAAATTGGAAATTTTAGATTTGGGTTTAATTGAATAAATTTGTGAAATGTAAAGAATTAAAGGAATGTTTATGATTTCAAATGTATGATTTCGAAATGTTATGATTTTCAAAGTGTAACGATTTCAAGTATTTTGGTTTCAAAAGATTTATAACTTTTAAAGTATTATGATTTTTGAAGGTGAATACATATTTGAAATGGAAATGAATTTGTTTGACCTAAATTTTGTTGATTTGGAAATGCGGATTATTTTCTAAATCTATTGTTTTTAAGAAACTTTAAAACTGAATATATGTGATTTGGAAGAAATGATTTGGTGAAATCATATATGATTTTGAAACTGAATTTGATATTGAAATGGTTTGAAATTGAGAACCTTGTTTATTTAAATACTTTGATTTGGGAGTTACCGAACTTATATAGAATTGATTTGTATAAGTATGAATTGATTTGAAAACTATTGATTTGTAAAGGTACTCAACTTGTAAATTGAAATCTTATTTAATCGAAGTCTATATAAGTGTGATTTGATATACTATTGATTATGGGAAGTATTTGATTTGAAAATGAAATCTTATATATAATGGATTTTATACAAGTATGATATTTGAAAGCGATTTTGAAAAGGTACTACATGATGCATATTTTCGAAGTAAAGATATGGAAAGTGCCTTCTGCTTGATTTTCGCTTTGTGGCCACACTGTGGATTCATTTTATCGATATTATTCTCTCTGATTTGGGTTTTCCGGATATGATACTCGAGTGTCCATCGAATTCAATGGCGATCTCCATGGTCTTACGAGCGTGACTGCATAGCACAACTGCCTAGTTGAGATGGCCTAAGGGTACGGATTGTTTCCTGGAGGATCCAGGCGTAACCATTGTGTATCCTGCAATCTATGTAGGTCACATTAGTAGCGAAACTGGCTGGCTGAGACGGCCTAATGGTACGGATTGTTTCCTGGAGGATCCAGGTGTAACCATTATGTATCCTGCATTGTACTAGTCATCATGGCGTAACTCGCAGGGTTGAGAAAGCTTACGGATACAGATTGTTTCTTGGGGGATCCAGGCGTAACCATTGTGTATCTGCGATCCATGGTTAGACAAATGTTTGGTTTGGTTGATTTTTTTGGATTGTACTTTCCATATTTGTTGTTTTTAAAAGGTTTTTCAAGTATTTTCACTAGGTGTTGAAACAAGTCTACTAAGTACTTGGAGAATTCTAGCTTTGCGCCTGATCAACGCATGGCCAGAGTTTGCAGGAACGAAAGTAAACTTGTTAAGACATCGAGTTATAAAAGTATTTTGATAAAGTATATCATATAAAGGATATTTTGATCATTTATTTTACTTTTCTAAATAATTTAAAATGCTATAAAATATTGTTTACTTCGAACTATCAAATTTGAATCAAATGACTATTTATCATATTATAAATTGTTTAAATTGATGTAAATATAAAATATAAAATTGAAATTTATATCGTTTTAAAATAATGGTCCATCCTTGTGTTCCAACCTATTTTTCCTTCTAGCTATTCCTACCTTCTTCTTTAAGGGTCCTTTCCGCAATTGTGGAAAGAGTTGGTTCTTTGGGTTACCGTCTGGATTGCCAAGAAGCTGTCTGGAGTGCATGACGTAATCCATGTCGCACATCTTCTCTAATATCTTCGTAACTCATCTCTTATTTTTCAACCTTCTGCTTTTGATAGTTTGGATATTTAGCTAAATCTAACCATCAAGAGTAAGCCACTTCGTATTGTCAGCAGAGGTACGAAGCAACTAAGAAGGGAATTTGTTAGTCTGATCGAGGTACGATGGGGTACTGATGATCGAGATTGTACCCAGGAAACGGAGGAGAGCATCTGTGCTTCGAATCCAAAGTTGTTTTTCCTAGTATTATTTGTTGTCTATCGTGCTTTTCCTTATTTTCCTTGTTCGTTCTTTTCGAGGACGAAAATATTTGAGTGGGGGAGAGTGTAACAACCCAGTATTTTGTGATTATTTTAATTGATTATTTAAATTATTTAAATTGAAACTCCTGATTTAAAAACTTTGTTTTATTTATTAAAATGAATAAATTTTGTTATTTTAAAAGTATATTTTGATTTTGTGTGAATTATAATTTCAAACCTGAATAAATAGGATATTTCCAAAAAAGTGGATTTTTGGTCAATCTGGTCAAACGTTGACTTTTAAATTTAAAATTTAAATATCTTAATTTTTGAATTTTATGTTTTATTATGAAAATATATTAAATTTCAAGAATAGTGCTTTGCGTTTCGTTGAAATCCGATCTATATTGTGAAAGTTATGCTTTTTACAATATTGTACGTAAATTGATTTATTTAATAAAATTGTCTATTTTAATTTATATAAATAATATTTTTATTTGTCAAATCATGTTCTAATATGTGTTATATGACATGTTAGGCATATATTTTATTTTAAAACATTTTTAAAGTGATGTTATAATTTTTCCAAAGCTTATTTTCGATTTTTATAACCTAGTTTCTATTTTTAAGCTATTTTCTTAGTTTAATTATATTTATTTAAAATTATATTAATTTATTTTATTAATTCATTATTTTTTTATGTTTTTATTTTGTTTATAATCATTTTATATGTATTTAAAAATGTAAAAAGAATTTTGGAAATATGAAGAGTTTTGACTTTTTGTATATCTTGCCTTTTCACATTTCAACTTACCTTTTCACACCAAACATCACATGCATTCAGTTGCTGGCCATATCTCCATTGTTCACCCGACTTCCTCATCATTTTTCATGAAATTTTTTTTTTCTCAACTCAAAAAAATATTCAGCCACCTGTTTTGCAAAAATTTTGGTAAAAACTTTTTCTTTCTTTTCACTTTTTGTTGTTTTGTTGTGATTTTTGCACTTGCTCCATCTTCATTGTGTTAGGCCTGCCACCTCCGTCACCTTGGCCACCTCTACCACCACCTATTCCAGCCACTATAACCACCCCTCCACTTCCATTCCTGAGCCGAGCCATCCTCTGTTGAAGATCCACCTAAAAATGCACAAAAACTTCACATATACAACCATAGCCGATAACTACTTGTTGCCACCACTCCACCATCATGCTTGGCCGACCAAACACCACCACCACCACCACCAAAAACCTGAGCTTCAGACCTTTCCATATCTATAGTTGACCCTCCAAGATCAGGCCGTGCCCAATCCATGCTTGGCTGAAGTCATTTAGGCCTTGTAATCCATGTTGTTGCTTGTTGTTGCCTTGTTCTGTGAATTCAAGCACACATATCACTTCATCTCCTTTGTATTGCTTTGGCCGACCCCTACATGACCTCAACCTGACCTTAACCCGATCCAAAACCATCCTATTACAATGCCTTTCCTGTCCATAGCTGAAACACAAAGTTTAGCTATGTATTGTACTTATATTTCTAGCTTTGTTAATGATAGTTTGGTTTGAAATTTACGTATTGTACTTTGTTTTGTTTGTTATGAAACAAGGCTATTAGCTTTGGCTCTCCGACACTCGAATCATTGTACTGCTATTGTACCTTTGTGGATCTCTGTTTTTGTACTTTGGTTGTTGTCTTTAGCTTATACCAGTGAGTTATTCTCACCAGACAGTTTTATACTTATATGACTAGTAAACCGATCACATTTGAATCTGTAAATTGCATTACCATGTTACACCTGCTACGTTATGATCATATGATGTTTACCCATGCTTATTTACCTGTTATATCATCTATTACTATTATATAATGCTATTCTGCTTTTTATATCAGCTTATCACATTGCAAGTTCCCTTTAGATTAGAATCACTATGGGTTGAAATGATACATACCCGAACGGAATTTAGAATAGAGAAAAATTGTTATGGGCTGAAATGATAGGCCCGAGCGATTTTTATTTGTTTCATTTACTTGGGATTGCGGGTTTGAAATGATCAAACCCGGAATTTCTTTGTAAATTACGGATTGAAATGATATATTATCCGTATCAATTTCCTAGGCTAGGAAATGATATACAGACTCTTGGTTAAAATATATAACGATCCTGACTCGACCTTCGAAAATCGGCACCGAATACGATACTCATATTCCAATGCCGCAGATCCAAACGTCGAATCTAGTTCGCCGGAGCTTATAACACAATTAAGAAAATAACACAATGGAAGAAAAGGAATAATATCATATACAACATCCGATACAATATCCAGATACGATATGATACAATAGATATCAATATACATCAGAGAAATGATACAATAAAATAGCAACGGAAAAGAAAATAGATAACACCAGCAGCGGAACAAATAACTCTAAGATAGTCTTCAAGAGAGAACTCCAGCAGCAGCTCGAACCAACATCACCCTTTCACTAAGACAAGCAAGTCTCGTCCATGTCCAAAGACCGAAATAGCTCCAGATAATCTACTAAACCTGACTATCTGAAAAACCTAACTCTAGATCGCCCGTGTAGAAAAATTTTGAGCACCCAGGGTTTAGGAAAGAAACAATAAACTCTAGGTTAGTCGTGAGACTGGTATGAGTAACAAAAACAGTTTATCTTTAAAAACAAACAAAGAAATATTTTAAAATTAGATCCGAAATGCTTTTTAGAAATGTAACTATCATAAGACCTCCCGCCACACACACAATGCAAACGCAGACTTGGGGGAGATTTCTTCTTATGATAGTCAAACATGCTTGATATGCGAATTTCTTTGATATTATTACTATAAGTGCAAAGTGGAGAAAACATTTCGAAAGTAAAATATAAATCTCAGCCAGCATAGGTACCATTATAGTATGCCTACTATAGCTACCATATTAGATGACATGTTCTACAACTAAACCGTACAAGGTTCGTGTTATTTCTTTGGATTTCCAACAAATGGTTAGGCCAAGGAACTTCCCATTACCACATGGGTACACCTCTGGAAGGATGCCCCAAGAACCTAACCGGATCTTTGCCAACACAAGGCCGGGTTACCCCAAACTGGGTAATTACTGACACGAGTATGCCATCCCCCAGTCGTAACCAACCTTTATCTAGGGCCCCAGCAACAAATCACAAAGTAATATATATATATATATATATATATCCGCGATATCAACATAAGTTAAGTACTTGGGATCCATACCATGATACCACTTCTATCCAGAAGGAAATGCACATACCCTAAGGGGCGCTACCCCCAATAACCTTGCTGCATCTTTCCTGTTTCGACCATTTCAGGGTGTGAGGTTCGACGAAGTCTCGTCCACAAAGCTACGCTTTTTACAAAAGCCACGCTTTGATCAATAAATGACCAGTAACACTCAGTATGCCACATTACCAAATTGGGAATATATAGTTGATAACCTTCAACTACATAACCTCTGAGCTCGTACGTCTCAGAGAAGGGTGTTAAGCCAAGAGAATAAATTCTTCGCCACCAACAGAAATGTATTTGAAAGAAATCTGCTTTATATCTCAAAATGTAATGTTAGACACACAATCCATACAAGTCAGTTCTGGGTTCGAACAGAACCGAAGGCACTTCCAAAGAAGTCCTTGCAATCCAGGTATTCGCAATCCCGATCGAACCTTCCATCACTTAGGGAATCTCTATACCGGCGCTACTCGGTGCAGAGACAATCAACGAGTTATCCTTTCATTCTTGAAAATACCCGGTCTTCACCACCGGTCTTCAAATGCTATCCATATACGTCGTATCACTATTCGAAATGGGTTATATGACACAAAGGTCCTTCCCCGGCTAAACCGAATAACGAGCGCAATATTAAAAATCATATGGATACTGGGGTCTCAGTTAAATCACAGCTTAAAGCCAAAATCTTTTATTCGAATGGTTAAGCAAATTACCATTTCAAATATTTTAAACAAAAATATTTATTTTAACAACCTTCAATGGTTTAAATAATTTCCATACTTTTAATCTTTTTAAACGAAAGATTTAATTCACAAAGTACACCCCGTTCACAAAGTTCCATTCGTGGATTTAAAAACAATTTCTATTTCAATTGGATTAACTCGTTAAATCTTTAAATCAAGATTTAACTTATATCTTTCAAAATTCGTTTCCAAAGATTCATTCATTGCCTTTCAAAAACAGTGCCATTTTAAGTTGGATTAACTTATTCGGTCTTTGAATCAAAGACTCATTTTATAGCTTTCAAAACAATTCAATTCTATTTCAAACTTGAAATCTTTTAACACCATTTGGAAATCCTTTTTTTAAATGAAAGCTATTTTTATTCGAAAATAAGTAGTTTTCGTTTCGGTAATATCCGATCTCTTTTATACAAGTTAAAATCTTTGGGCTGGTTTAAATTCCCAAAATCAATAGTTTAAAATATGGGTTTAAAACCCGTATAAACTTGTATAATTCTTTTTAAATCATAAATACCAATATAGGATTCAATTTCAGATATTGAATTCCAGTTTAATCAAATTATTCAAATTTCAAGTCTTTATTAAGTTATTCAAAATTAGTCACATTTTTAAAGCACCTTTTCAAAAGCTTTTCATATTAAACTTCATTTATTTCCAAAGCCTATTTGAATTTAAAAATTCAAATTCAAAACTTATTTAAAAAATTTATGACTTAACCGATTTCCACGTGAAATCCATATTTGTGTGTGTATGGTGTGGTCCAGGGGTTTAACACAATAGCGCAACATCATTCAATCATCACAGATTAAAACACAGAAATGTAGTTGATAAGCGATATAACTATAACGCTTATCGCTCATTCACATAACACATGTATGTATATCACCGATAATAAATCACATCACAAATAATTTTACAGATCACAACGTAAATCAGGATATATCACAAAGCATCAGACATCGGAAATATCAACAATTCAACCATTCAATAAGATCTAAACGTTCATAGGTAAAATTTATTAATCAACTGATAAATCTAGATCAGATGTATCACTTGTCATTAGTCCTGATTACTTAACATAAGTTAATTTCAAATCATCTGAGATAAATTTCCCTTTAATTATTAACTAACCATCCTTAATTTATGAATCAATTGATCTTTAACTTCTAAATTTATCTTAGTTAATAACCTTTATTAACGATTAAAATTTCTTTAATTACCTTGCTAAAGAAATTCACTCATATTGATCATTATTGATTATAAATTGAATAACCATTAAGAACACATTAATTAATTAATTTTTATTTAATTTCAAAACATCAAATTAATCACTTCTTAATTATCTTTAAAATCAATTCATTAATCTTAATTTATTATCAATTAATAACCTTTATCTTTAATTAATAAAACTTAATTAATCATTTATTTATTACTAACCGCTTATTTAATTAATTGGTTAAATCAATTATTGAAATTTTAGTTAAATTACTTAATTAGTAAACTCTTAATCATTAATTAACTTTAATTAGTTAATTTGAAAATTTCTTAATTACCAATTTATTAAACACTTAAATTCCAATTTTAAAGAAATTAACATTCTTAATTTTCTTACTATATAAACAAATCAAACAAACCATTTATCTTTCATAAAAATTCTATTTTTATTTAATAACTTAAAATTTTTGTTAAGCTTAGCATTGGACCCAAAACCCGATTTCATTCTTTAAAAAGTTTACTTTAAGTTTAAATCTTATTCTAAACATTTAAATATTTAAACTTTATTTTTATTTCAATTTAGGATTCAAAAGTCATTTGAATCTAAACTTGAAACTGGAGTTAAACTGTGTTCACAGATTCTAATTTATTTAAACTGCTTAAAAATTTAATTTTGCAGACAGGTTTTACAAAAACCTGTATAAACCAAACTAACCCGAGACAACGTCCTTTATACTTCGAGTCCAATACGCATCCCCTTCGAGTAAACTACCCAACTACTACGAGAAAACTTCGAGCCCAACCTCTCTGCCGTAAACCAACTCTCCAGATATCAACATGTGCTCCATGCACATGTACTTCACCGTTGGCTATCTTCCGGCATAGCCGCAGCGACAAGCACGTCGACGATCCTGCCCAGAACATGCTCTGACCACCTGAACTTCGCTAATGCCTCGAAATTGAAATCGAGGCAAATATCCCAAACCTGGAAACCGTCTGGAACCACCCACTACAACCGGTCAACACCACATTCTCGGCGCTCCAACCATTAGACGACTCGAAACTTCGGCCTCCACTTCGTCAACCTCACGTCCACCAGTGCCCAAAAACCCGAGCCACTCGATGCTTGTACGAGACCGTGGTGCACGAGTTTTCTCTCCACTCAAAAAATAGGTTTACGAACCAAAATCTTACGCCGCCATTGCCTTAGTCATCATTGTCAACTCCGACCATTTTTCCAGGTATCCCCATAGGCTTCTCCATCTCCACGAACAACCCCAACATCCACGAATCAATTGATCACCAGTAATTGGTAAAAATCCACTTTTTAATCAAAAACAAACTTCTCCTAACTCCCATTACTAAAAATCGCCAAACCTACCTTAAAAATCATAACTTTCAAAAAGTATTCGAATCATGTACTTGAATCAATATTTTGTGAAATTCGAAATTTCCAGAAAACAAAGTTTCACTGTAAAAATTGAATTTTTATTTCTATATACATTTTTTTATTCCATGAAACTATTTTTAAATTATCATCTATGCCAAAACACACCTATTTCATTTAGGATCCAAAGTCTGATATGGATTAGAAAACAAGAGATTTGAATTTATTTGGTTGTTTCTATCATGTGAACTAAACAGAGAAGAAGATGAATTCCTCAGCACAGTCAAATATAAATATGTATAAATACAGAGCTTTATTCTTAAAGTATATACACAAAACACTATTTAACTATGCAAAAATTGAATGATACTTGAGTATTATAAGATGGTTTACTTACCTGGTTTTCAAATGAACAGAGCTGCTTTATTTTTTTTTGTTGAAATAGGCTTTGAATTCCTAGTTGAAATCTTTCACTTGATTCTCTAGTTTGACTTTATTTGTTTTGATGTTTAAATTGAATTTTTGTTTAAGTTTTAAGATAGTATTTCTTTATGTTATCTGAAAGGAAGGAGGTTGATATATAGGAGATGATGCATATAAAGAGAAGTATGCAGTATATTGTTTGTATAATAAGCATGCTGAAGATGCTTGCATTATGGGCTGAGATGTTTGTATTAAATGAATGAGGTATGTTGCATTTATTGTTAAGTACTTTATGTTTTGTTTCTAGATATTTTAATCTAGATATGGTGGCTGATATTTATTACTTTGTATATTATCTTACTCTTTTTTTCTAGTTCATACTTATCTAATTCGTTCATATTTGTGTATTTCTTCATGCTTGAATGTATTCTACTATCTTCCTTCATATTTAAATATATTTTGTTGTCTTCTCCTCCAAGCTTCATTCTTATCTTATCTGTTTGTTCATAGATATTGGTATTATCTTCTTTGTTGCTTGAAATATGAATGAATCCTATTTTTTTAACACAAGTGCTTATTTTTATTTCTCTTTTATTTTTTCAAACTTAACTATCAATTACTAAATTTACTTATTAATTATACTTATTATTATTTCATACTTATAAGATTTATTTTCTAAGATATTTACATTTAAATCCCAATTCCAAATTCTATCTTTCAATCTATTCTATATACATATTTATAATAAAATATCCAAATTAATTCTCAATTAATTTAACTAAAATTTTATATTAATTACCAATTATTTCACAATTTTTATTCAAAATTTACATTAACTATTAATTAAAATTAATTCCAAAATTTGGGCTCGTTACAGACTTCCCTCCTTAAAGAAATTTCATCCTCGAAATTTACAGGCACGAAAACAACACAGAGATAGATGAAACATCTTTCCAAATCAAACTGGATATTTATTCTGCATTTAGCTTACCAAATCAGAATATCACAGATACGATAACGAATCTATTTAACACTTCACAAGATACTTGGGTTATCCAAATCTATGAAATATGCAGTGGCATTGGTTAGTTCGAAGGGATAACTAACCATTCGTAGATTATATCGAGACCCAACCAACAGATAAATGGATTTAATCTTCCATAACTTCCAAACACTAGATATGGATTCCAAACTCAAATCAGAATACCTCAAAATATATATCAATTTGTCCCTCTTTAGACTTCGATATACACCAGAAATTATAACAGAATTTCAAATTTGGTTTTAAACGATATCGTTTTATTGATATAATTCAAATTTATCTTCATATTATGTTAATAAATCCAACTCAATTTAAAATTTCCAATTTATTTAAAATTTCAATTCCAAATTTCCAATTCATGTTTATTAAGGTTTAAATCAAAACTGATAAGAAACCGACGGGGATAAGAAGTAAGAATTTTCTACAACGATTCATAGGGTCACCATCACACTGAGACTTCTTTCTGGAACCACTACAAGGCCAATCAAGGAATTGAATCAAAGGAGATTAAGAAGAGAAAGATTGTTTCCTCTATTGCTGGGCATTGACCATTTACAGTGGTATTTCCCTGTCCCCTATCTCATATTCTTCTTGCACTCATACTCACTATCAGTGGATAGTAAGATAATTTACTGAGGCATTCAGACGGATATCTTAGGGATATACTCATTCTAGGGATACTTCACCCTATCTCTAATGAGCTACTTAATGTGTTATACTCCTGAGCTAAAGTTTAACCTTAGCTCTGATACCACTTATAACGGTCCTGACTCGGCCTTTGAAAATCGACACCGAATACGATACTCATATTCCAATGCCGCAGATCCAAACGTCGAATCTAGCTCGCCGGAGCTTATAACACAATTAAGTAAATAACACAACGGAAGAAAAGGAATAATATCATATACAACATTCGATACAATATCCAGATACAATATGATACAACAGATATCAATATACATCAGAGAAATGATACAATAAAATAGCAGCGGAAAAGAAAATAGATAACACCAGCAGCGGAACAAATAACTCTAAGACAGTCTTCAAGAGAGAACTCCAGCAGCAGCTCTAACCAACATCACCCTTTCACTAAGACAAGCAAGTCTCGTCCACGTCCAAAGACTGAACTAGCTCCAGATAATCTACTAAACCTGACTATCTGAAAAACCCAACTCTAGACTGTCCGTGTAGAAAATTTTTGAGCATCCAGAGTTTAGGAAAGAAACAATAAACTCCAATCAGTCGTGAGAGTGGTATGAGTAACAAAAACAGTTTATCTTTAAAAACAAACAAAGAAATATTTTAAAATTAGATCCGAAATGCTTTTTAGAAATGTAACTATCATAAGACCTCCTGCCGCACACACAATGCAAACGCAGACTTGGAGGAGATTTCTTCTTATGATAGTCAAACATGCTTGATACGTGAATTTCTTTGATATTATTACTATAAGTGCAAAGTGGAGAAAACATTTCGAAAGTAAAATATAAATCTTAGCCAGCATAGGTACCATTATAGTATGCCTACTATAGCTACCATATTAGATGGAAGGTTCTACAACTAAAACCGTACAAGGTTCATATTGTTTCTTTGGATTTCCAACAAATGGTCAGGCCAAGGAACTTCCCATTGCCACATGGGTACGCCTCTGGAAGGACGCCCTGAGAACCTAACCGGATCTCTGCCAACACAAGGCCGGGTTACCCCTAATTGGGTAATTACTGACACGAGTATGCCATCCCCCGGTCGTAACCAACCTTTATCCGGCGCCCCAGCAATAAATCACAACGTGATATATATATATATATATGTATATATATATATATATATCCGCGATATCAACATAAGTTAAGTATCTGGGCTCCATACCATGATACCACTTCTATCCAGAAGGAAATGCACATACCCTAAGGGGCGCTACCCCCAATAACCTTGCTGCATTTTTTCTGTTTCGACCATTTCGGGGTGTGAGGTTCGATGAAGTCTCGTCCACAAAGCTACGGTTTTTACAAAATCCACGCTTTAATCAACAAATGATCAGCAACACTCAGTATGCCACATTACCAAATTGGGAATATATCGCTGATAACCTTCAACTACATAACCTCTGAGCTCGTACGTCTCAGAGAAGGGTGTTAAGCTAAGAGAATAATTCTCCTCCACCAACAGAAATGTATTTGAAAGAAATCTGCTTTATATCTCAAAATGTAATGTCAGACACACAATCCATACAAGTCTGTTCTGGGTTCGAACAGAACCGAAGGCACTTCCAAAGAAGTCCTTGCAATTCGGGTATTCACAATCCCGATCGAACTTCCCATCACTTAGGGAATCTCTATACCGGCACGACTCGATGCAGAGACAATCAACGAGTTATCCTTTCGTTCTCGAAAATACCCGGTCTTTACCACCGGTCTTCAAATGCTATCCATATACGTCGTATCACTATTCGGAATGAGTTATATGACACAAAGGTACTTCCCCGGCTAAACCGAATAACGAGCACAATATTAAAAATCATTTGGATACTGAGGTCTCAGTTAAATCACAACTTAAAGCTAAAATCTTTTATTCGAATGGTTAAACAAATTACCATTTCAAATATTTAAAAAAAAATTATTTTAAC
Organism: Allium cepa; assembly: GCA_030765085.1. Taxonomy (NCBI): domain Eukaryota; kingdom Viridiplantae; phylum Streptophyta; class Magnoliopsida; order Asparagales; family Amaryllidaceae; genus Allium; species Allium cepa. Next base: position 501,243,826 of record CM060929.1, read on the forward strand.
AACCTTCAATGGTTTAAACAATTTCCATACTTTTAATCTTTTTAAACGAAAGATTTAATTCACAAAGTACACCCCGTTCACAAAGTTCCATTCGTGGATTTCAAAACAATTTCTATTTCAATTGGATTAACTCGTTAAATCTTTAAATCAAGATTTAACTTATATCTTTCAAAATTTGTTTCCAAAGATTCATTCATTGCCTTTCAAAAACAGTGCCATTTTAAGTTGGATTAACTTATTCGGTCTTTGAATCAAAGACTCATTTTATAGCTTTCAAAACAATTCAATTCTATTTTAAACTTGAAATCTTTTAACACCATTTGGAAATCCTTTTTTTAAATGAAAGCTATTTTTATTCGAAAATAAGTAGTTTTCGTTTCGGTAATATCCGATCTCTTTTATACAAGTTAAAATCTTTGGGTTAGTTTAAATTCCCAAAAGCAATAGTTTAAAAAAAAAGGTTTAAAACCCGTATAAACTTGTATAATTCTTTTTAAATCATAAATACCAATATATGATTCAATTTCAGATATTGAATTCCAGTTTAATCAAATTATTCAAATTTCAAATCTTTATTAAGTTATTCAAAATTAGTCACATTTTTAAAGCACCTTTTCAAAAGCTTTTCATATTAAACTTCATTTATTTC